>CM060397.1:126243029-129178863 GCA_030545235.1 Helianthus tuberosus
ACAAAGTGGATTAAAGAGGAGATTTTAATTAGAAAATATAATGAAAATGGTGTCTTTAAGGTCCTAATAAATATGTGAAGATTTCATTATTTTTAACCAAGTTGTTAAAAAAATATACTTATAAAAGTTCATGGAAATAAAGAAGAAAAGAGCATGAATCATGCATGCAAAGTTGGTGTAATGAAACTTGATTTGGAAATTGACTATGATTATGGGTTTAAACATGGTTTAAACACGTTTTGAAAACGTGGGAAACGTCATAGTTTAGGGGAAACTATGGCAAATTTTTCTAAAAATCCAATCGCGATTAAAAATGGGATCAAAGGGTGATTAATAAGGTTAAACGTGATTAGTGGTCATAACGTCATTTTGGAAACCCTAATGAGAATATTTAAGTCTTAAATATTCAATAAGTTTTATGGACTTAAACTTATTCTTTTACAAAAATAAATGGTTAAAAATGTAACCATATATGTATATATATAATTTTTGGTAAAAATTATATATTTTTGGAAACTTGTCAAGTGCATGTAATAAGTGCTATATGTGTATCTATTAGATACCTATAGGGTGATAAAAAATAAATACACATACATGTTCCTACATGGTCCAAGAAATGCTAGTAAATCGGACAATTAAATAAAATGACCGAAATGGAAATACATAACACTTGATGACGACAATTTGGGCGTATCGACATCGTAAACAAGTTACTACAATGTCGAGTCTAAAAATAACATATTTTTAGACACTAAAAAGAACGCATAACTAAGTGGTCAAAAACAAGAATCCGGAAAGTCGAAAACTATAAAAATTACCAAGTATTTTCATGTGAAAAACGAACTTATTAAGTTACATGCTTGGTGAATTTTTGGTAAAAATTGCAAAAGTATATTTAATGGACTCACTGGGATTAGATTTGGGCTAGACCCAAATTACTAAAAACTAGGGCTAGGCCCACTGACAGTAAAACTAGGGCTAGGCCCAATGACATTAAAAACTAGGGCTAGGCCCAATAACAAGAAAACTAGGGCTAGGCCCAATAACAATGAAACGTGGGTTAAGCCCAATGACATAGGTTCGAAGCCGTTCGCATATAATTCAATACGTATAGAATACATGAATACACATAACAATCGAGCGAGTAAACTATCAACGCTCTAAAATACAAAGTTGTTCCAAAGATGACAAACGAGAACATAATAAAGAATTCAAGATGAACAACTTGTACGAGGTCCGAAAGACCTAGTGTCTAACGAGATTAGTACACATGTAGGTTATTGACACGTACGGACGCTCACTTCGATATCATAATACACGGAACGCAAACTTGTGAGTTCATGTCCCTCCTTTCACTGTTTTCAATGTTTTGTTTTCAAAAACATCGAGGGGAAATACATGCTAAAACTATTGGTATGTTAGTTACGGAGTAGATGGCATGATCAATGTGCATAAGTAGCGAAACTACATTAGTAACCATTAATCACTTAGTGACCAAGGTGCAAAAGGTGTAGATCTATTGGGCTTGAGGCACGCCCCACTCCTGGTTGGTATACCCTGGAGTGCTTTTGTGATCCCAATGATGACAAAGTGTTCTCGGTTTGGTTATTTTGCTTATGGTACATTATGTCAAGGGGCTCGCTACCCACTGATAGATCCTTAACAGACTCCATGAATGAATCAGAACATACCATGATTACAAGATTTCATTTTCATGAATATTACGATTACAAGATTTCATTTTCATGAATATTACGATTACAAGATTTCATTTTCATGAATACTATGATTACAAGATTTCATTTTCATGAATACTACGATTACAAGATTTCATTTTCATGAATACTACGATTACAAGATTTCATTTTCATGAATACTACGATTACAAGATTTCATTTTCATGAATACTACGATTACAAGATTTCATTTTCATGAATACTACGATTACATATGATAATAAAAAACTGCATGAACTCGCTCAACTTTTGTTGACTTTTTAAAACTACATGTATTTCAGGAAACAAGTCTTGAGCCGGTGATACATGATTGGATGCAATGATTACCTTTCTTACGTCACACGCAACACGCTTCCGCAGCTAGCAGGGTGTGACATGCAAATGATACACATATTTGTACAAATCCCAAGTATGAAATACAATATTTCATTGGTTTGGTATTTGTTTGATGGTCGCAGTGACCCAGGTGTCACAGTCTCCCCTACTTTAGGAAATTTCATCCCGAAATTTATTTAGAGGAAACTTGCGAGAGCTTGAAACATGAATTTTGAAAAGACAAAACAATACTCGTTAAGGTTCTGAACTTCCAGTAACTTTAATAACATTATGCTTGCAATGTATGAGGGACACTTATATACAAGTACATAAAGTGTTATTGGTGTGTCCAACGTACCTCCATTACATCGTTCACATTTTGTTATTGTGGTCACTATTGGTTCTTACACATAATAAGTTTTACTGGGTTTCTGTGCACTGAATTTTATAATTACGTACGCGTCCATAATTACACAATTCCTTGCATAGTCCACACAGTCTATTTTATAATGTGTAGGGGAAAACCAAATGAACAAATCCTGTGATGAATGTGACTAGACCACCATAGGGTCCCTTTTATTAAATCAATAAATGATTTTAATAGACAACCAAGGAGTCTTTTCAGCTTATATCATCACATGTCATTCTTAACCAGATTTTTGAATCAATCTTTTTTACTAGACCACTAAAAGTGTCTCTTATGAATCATGGAATAGTACTATATAATCCAAGGGTCTTAACTATTACATAGAAGCCCATTTAGGATTTAAGGTAGTACCTTTGGATATCCTACTACGAATCCCTCATATGAAAATATGAAAGATTCTGCGAGGAGTTGGATAACGAATATCCAGAGTATACAAAAACACACAAAAAAATGCATAAAAGAAAACACAAGATGCATAAACACGTAGTCACATAACCACAAAATTGTTTATTTAGAAATTTGTTAATTTGTTTTATTAATTGCATACATGTATTTAAGGCACACTAGGAATCCATCCCGTGGATTTCATTTGGTACTTTAAACATTAGCAAGAATCTAATTATGAAGATAGAAAGATCTTTTAAAGAGAAAATTAGATTTCGATTATAATGAACCGAAATGTTCGAATTTAGGTGCACAAGGAATCCAATTAAGGATTCCGATTTGTATGATAATCATCCACAAAGGTCTAATTGTGGAGATAAAAAGATCCCATATGGATTTTAGAAGTTTGAAGATGTTTTGAAACCTTGCACTGGACGTGCTTAAGTTAAAACATGAAGTAAAAATGCTTATGAACTTGAGATGCTAGATATGCCAAGGCGACATATGAAGCGGAATTTGAAGGTTAAGTCAATGTATGAGGAAAATATTTTTGAAAACTATGCATGGGGTTCTTAAAAAAATGTGTTCAATGTTTTTGAAACCTTATGCATAATACTTTTGAAATCATAAAGTAGGTGTACTAGGTAAGTATATTTATAGAAATGTTTTAAAATCATGCGAGATGAATTTTGAAATTATGTATAAGGTTTTTGGAAAACATAAATGATGCTTTTGAAATCATGCACTTGATAAGAAAATATATTGTATTCATATTGTTTTCAGGCTATATGAGACATTTTGAAATCATGAAGGTTGTTTTGAAAGCTTATGTTATGCATGTTGAAAAAAAAAATCAGAACGTAATGGGTATGAGATTTGAAAATATCCTTGGTTATCTAACCAAAGATTCAAAGGCACAGATGTGCAAAAGCACGATTACTCATAATGTCACTTTATTTTCTGTCACACCCCGACCACGTATAACATACAAAACGTGGCGGAAAACGTCGGGGAGTGTTGTAACAGAATTAATTGTTTCATAACCATGGCATTCAAAGTTGTATTTTATTTATCAACACAAGAGTTACATTGTCTTAAACAAAAACAAGAGTACAAAACATAATTAAACTAAGTCTATCTTCGTTTTATGTCTCTAAGGCACAGTTCCGCCCTAGTGTCACGATCATCATCCTATGGAAAAGCTCCTGAAAACACATGTGAAAATAGGTACGTCAGCATAAAAATGCCTGTGAGATACATAGGTTTTGTAAAAATATGATTCATGACTTGTGTTTAAGAAAATGTTTAGTCATGAACCTTGTAGTTTGCTTTGTTTTGTAAATCGTTTGAAAAACAGTAAGTTCAGATGATATGTATAAATAAATGTAAGGTTAAATGAATAACCAAGTAAAAATGAGTTTGTATAAGATAAGTTGTTTTGTAAATCAATGTCTTGTAAAAATAAGTTGTTTATGTAAAACGAAGTATGTCGAATATTGAAATGATTTAAGTAACGCTACGACATGTAATATCATACAAACACTTATATATAGGAAGTACCAGCGGCGTATCCACCATGCTTGTATCATATTACACACGCCTCGTTACTCAAAATCACTTACTCAAACCAACCACCAATGTAAATTGTTTATGTATAATCAAATGTCAAAATGTTATTGTGTAAACCATATCAATTGTCTGTGTTTAATGTAAATCATGAATTGTGTATATCAATGTCAAAATGTTTATGTCTAATATAAATCATGTAATGTGTATCCAAAAATGTCATGTATGGTATGTGAAATATATCAACTAAACCATATGTAAAATGCACAAAAACAAGGTATTGAAGTAAAACATGGTTTAAATCAATGTTATGTTTTGTGTAACAAATGCATGCTATACTGATACAAACATTTATGCGGTATTGTGAAAATGCTTACATCCAAGCCTTGAGACTGTGGCGATAAACCCTTAAACAAATTAAAGGTTTATCTAAGTTATGTGTATCGAATTCGGTCATTCCTTCCAATCCAAACAAACCCAGGATTTCAGGAACGGGAGTTGTCAATTCCTATGGTACCACTACCTACTAACGAATGGCGTAGCTAATGTTAATGAATGTATTGTTCCATTGTAAACAACCCAAATGTCATAACAAAATGTAAGCATGTGATGAAAACAACTGTACTAAGTATGCACACAATGGGCATACATAGCATGAAATGTAATGTGAAACAATGTACTAAGTACGCACACAATGGGCATACATAGCATGAAATGTAATGTAAAACAATGTACTAAGTACGCACACAATGGGCATACATAGCATGAATGTAATGTAAAACATGTACTATAATGTACTAACGAACATAGCAGGTATATGATGTGAAACATGGAAAGCATGAAAGTAACAAGTAGGCACATGTGTTCCACCCCAAAATGTTTGGAAGACAGTAAAAGAGGGGTCTATGTACTCACTTGAGATTGCTCAGAAGTCCTAAGATAACCACCAAGCAATGCTAGAGATCACGGAATCAAACGGCACCTAATATAGGTAACTATGTTAATAAACCGGACCTATATCGGAGGATCGGATAGAATGAGTGTTCGTAAACCAAACGAGTGTGGAGACTCGTGTAATATGGTTTAACAAAGCCTACATACTAAATGAAACCTAACATAAGTGCTTACGACCCATTACGACCCGTTTAGGTAGCTTATGCTACTTTAACGCGTCGTTCGCGTGAAACGCGTTCGGACCGCTTAACTAGTCCTATGACAAGTAATATATGCCTTAACATGTCTAATATTGTTGTCAAATCAGTTTAGATGTCAAAAGTTACGTTACATATGTTCAAAATGAATTTTGGTGTCGAAGGGGTATTTTGGTAATTTACCTAAGGCATATAAACTACCTATCATACAACTACTTCAACGCAGCGACCATAAGGTATAACCTCGGAAGGTTATTCCCTATATACTATGGTCACCTAATGTGTTTGGTCGGATCCTAATGATCGACCAAATGGGCCGGGTTCGAAGGTATAAGCGATTTATTAGATCGCTTACCCTACGACCCTAGACAACGTGGTAATCAGTAGGCATATTCACAAGGGACTATAACCATCGTGATTACAATCACGTTGCGAAGTTCAAATGAACTTCGCATTGACCATAAACTGGTCAATGCAGAAAGTTAAACAAAGTTTGACTTTCGGACTCGAAAAGCAATAAAAGAACGAAAGAATACTTACGAAGGGTCCCCAAATGCTAATCTAGATCAAAATAACTCAGGTATGAAACAATGGTTCCAACTTAGAGTCTTTTTGATTAGATTCTTGTGAGGAATGAGTGAAAATGTGATGGGTATTTATAGGATTTCCCGAACCGTTAGGATCGTTTTTTGGAAAATGTGATCGAATCTCGTGCATACACTTGTTGAAATGTTGTGATAACTAAAAATGGCCCCTAATGAGCTGAAAGGGCAAGTGTGAGTGTGTGGTTGTGAGTTAATCAGCTGAAATCTGCTGACTAATCAGTCTTATCTGATCTCGGAGCCTGACGCGGGCCACGTAAGGATACACATAGATCTTACGCGGGCCGCCTGGCCTGTACAGATCAGAGTTAAGTTTCAGCAATGACAGTTTTGGTCCCTGCACGTGTTTAAGGCCATTTCCGACACTTCTAAGGCCCGTAAAGCCAACTTTAAGGCCCTAAAATGATGCCTAAACATTGTGGACATGAAACATGCTCAAAATTATGTCGGATGTTGGTTCGTTTGGTCGTACGAACGCGATGTTCGCTTAATTACGACGGAATGCGCATTAGCGCGAAAAACGATCCAAATGACGCAACGAATGGATTTTTCTTACGCCAAACACTAAAATAAAATGTTTTAGTGCTTACATAAATTTTTGGATGTCCGGAAGTATTCAGAACGTAAGTTATGCGCGAAAATGCAAACTTGTGCACTTTTTGACACTTTTAGTCCCTGAATGACCCAAAAGTTTATTTTAGCACACCGAACCCCTCAAAGCCTATTTCTAAGCTATGTAAAGGATATTTATGGTATGTTTAACTTATGGTCATGTCCCGGAATGTTCGTTACAGTTTAAATTGGCATACTTTCGCAGTTTATCAAGTTTAGTCCCTGTAAGCGAATTAACTTGTTTTTGCCATACCAAGGCCTTCAAAACTTATTTCTAAGTTATGTAAAGGTTATTTAAGGTATGTTAAGTATATGTTGATGTTCTGGAGTATTTTTCGCGTTAAACTGAGTACGTTTACGCACCAGTTTGCGTATAACTCTCCAGAAAGTGATATAGAGTTTGAAATTGGACAAAAGTCAAAACATGAAAAATGTAAAACACAACCAAACAAACATTGGGATAAAATAACATTGTTTTATTGATAATAGAACTGTTCACAATAATAACAAGCACAGATGTTACAGTCTCCCCTACTTGTGGAAATTTTGTCCCGAAATTTATTTAGAGGAAACTCGTGGGAAAAGATGCGGATATTTCGCCTTCATTTGATCTTCGCGTTCCCAAGTAAACTCAGGTCCATGTTTAGCTTCCCAACGAACTTTGACCAAAGGAATGCGCTTGTGTTTAAGCCACTTGACTTCACGTTCCATGATTTCCACTGGCTTCTCAACAAATTTCAGTGTTTTATCAACACGAATTTCGTCAAGAGGTATGTGGAGGTTCTCATCAGCTAAACACCTCTTGAGATTGGACACGTGAAAAGTTGGATGAACATTTCCAAGTTCAGGAGGTAACTCAAGTCTGTAGGCTACATTTCCGATTCTTTCGACGATCTTGAATGGTCCAACGTATCTAGGTGCAACTTTTCCTTTCTTTCCAAATCTGATCACACCTTTCCAAGGTGAGACCTTAAGTAATACTCGATCACCGACTTGAAATTCCAAGGGCTTGCGTTTTGGGTCCGCGTAACTCTTTTGACGGCTTCTAGCTGTCTGAAGGTTATCACGAACTTTCTTGACCTTATCAGTTGTCTCTAAAATGAGGGCAGGTCCAGTAAGTTGAGCCTCGCTGATCTCATTCCAGCAGACTGGTGAACGACATTTTCGACCATAGAGAGCTTCGAAAGGAGCCATTTTGATGCTGGTGTGATAACTGTTGTTGTAGGAGAATTCAATTAACGGAAGATGTGAATCCCAACTACCACCAAAGTCGATTACACAAGCTCTAAGCATATCCTCCAGAGTCTGGATTGTTCTTTCAGATTGACCATCCGTTTGCGGATGATAAGCTGTGCTCAGGTTAAGTTGGGTCCCCATAACGAGCATCTCTGTCAGAAATGATGTTCAAAGGAACACCATGTCGAGCTACAATCTCATCCACATAGATTTTAGCAAGTTTGTCAGCAGAAAAATCCTCACGGATTGGCAAGAAATGTGCTGACTTAGTAAGACGATCAACGACTACCCAGATGGCATCATGACCTTTCTTTGTGCGTGAAAGTTTAGTAACAAGATCCATAGTAATGTTTTCCCATTTCCAAACTGGGATCTCTGGTTGCACCAATAAACCCGAAGGACGTTGATGTTTAGCCTTAACCTTAAGACAAGTAAGGCATTTTGATACGTATAAGGCAATGTCTTTCTTCATACCAGGCCACCAATAGTGAATACGAAGATCCTTATACATCTTATCCGAGCCTGGATGAACAGAATAACGAGACTTATGGGCTTCATCCATAAGCAAGGTACGAAGATTATCTTGGCTTGGGACCCACAAATGGTCCATGAAGTAATACGATCCATTGTCCTTCAGTTCCAGATCAGGTGTTATGTGATAGGGAAATTCCTTATCCATTAAACCTTGTGAAACACAAGATTGTTGAGCCTGAGAAATGCGTGCTTGGATATCGGATCGAGCTTGAATAACAGATTGAACACGAACACAATGAAGCTTAGTACGTTCCTTACGACTCAATGCATCGGCTACGACATTCGCCTTACCAGGATGGTAGCGAATTTCGCAGTCATAGTCGTTTAGGAGCTCGACCCAACGTCGTTGCCTCATGTTAAGTTCTTTTTGGTTGAAGATATGTTGAAGACTTCTGTGGTCAGTGAAAACCACACATTTTGTACCGTACAAATAGTGTCTCCAGATTTTGAGAGCGAAAATAACTACACCTAACTCAAGATCATGAGTGGTGTAGTTTCTCTCATGTATCTTCAACTGCCTCGATGCATATGCTATGACTTTTTTCCTTTGCATTAGAACACAGCCAAGACCCAATTTAGATGCGTCGCAATAAACGACGAAATCAGCATTGCCCTCAGGCAAAGTCAGAACAGGCGCGTCGCAAAGCTTCTGCTTCAAGTTTTGAAAAGCTTCCTCTTGTTTGAATCCCCAATCAAAGGGCTTGTTCTTCTGAGTTAGAGCAGTTAGAGGAACTGCAATCTTTGAGAAGTTCTAAATGAAGCGGCGATAATAACCCGCTAGACCAAGAAAAGAACAAACTTCAGTAGGAGTAGAAGGTGTATCCCAATCCTTGATCGCACTGATCTTGGAGGGATCTACATGAATACCTCGTTCGTTGACAATATGTCCTAAGAATTGAACTTCTTTAAGCCAGAATTCACACTTGGAGAATTTGGCGAAAAGTTGCTCTTTCTTTAGGAGTTTCAGAGTAAGACGGAGATGTTGCTCGTGATCAGCTCGCGTCTTAGAATAAATCAAAATGTTATCAATAAAAACAATGACGAACTGATCCAAATAAGGCTTGCAGACCCTATTCATTAGGTCCATGAAAACAGCAGGAGCATTAGTCAAACCGAATGGCATGACTGTGAATTCATAATGCCCATAACGAGTGCGGAACGCTGTCTTGGGAATATCTTCTTCATGCACCCGAAGTTGATGATACCCAGAACGTAGATCAATCTTTGAAAAATAAGAAGCGCCCTGTAATTGATCAAAGAGATCATCTATGCGAGGTAGGGGATATCGATTCTTGATGGTAAGCTTGTTAAGCTCACGATAATCGATACACATCCTAAAGGATCCATCCTTCTTCTTGACAAAAAGAACGGGAGCACCCCAGGGTGAAAAGCTAGGACGTATAAAACCTTTGTCAGAGAGCTCCTGAAGCTGCTTAGACAACTCTTGCATCTCAGATGGAGCAAGACGATATGGAGCTCTGGCAATGGGATTTGCACCAGGTACGAGATCAATACGGAACTCGACTTGGCGTGCTGGAGGTAGACCAGGTAAGTCTTCAGGGAATACTTCAGAATAATCCCGAACGACAGGAATATCTGAAATAGACTTACCCTTGCCTTTATCTGCTGTAACATGTGCTAAGAAAGCCACATAGTTCTTCCGCAGATATTTCCGAGCTTTAAAACAAGACATGAGCTTGAGACCACCAGACGGTTTCTCACCTTGAACCTGTAGGATCTCGCCTGTCGGAAGCGGCACACGAACAATCTTCTTGAAACAAACTACCTCTGCATGATGCTTGGATAACCAATCCATACCCACTATAACGTCGAAGCTTCCAAGTTGCATAGGCGTGAGGTTGATAGGAAAAAGATGGTCGTTAAGGTTTAACTGGCAGTTGCGTAGAACAGAATCAAGAACAATGGGTCTACCACTAGCAACTTCTACTGTTAAGGGTTTTCCTAGTTTTGTTCTAGACACGCGAAGCATTGGCTCAAAAGACAATGACACAAAACACTTATCGGCACCCGAATCAAAGAGAACAGATGCAGGCTGATTATTAATAAAGAACGTACCGTTCACCACATTATCATCCGCCTGCGCCTCTTGAGCATTCATGTTGAAGACTCGCCCTCGAGCCTGAGCCTGATTTTGATTTGGATTCTGATTCTGGTTAGCTAGCCTTGGGCACCGGTTTCTGTAGTGGGTCAGATCCCCACAGTTGTAGCACGCACCTGGTGGGTAGTGTGGTCGTGCAGCTTGACCCTGTTGCTGAGCAAGAGGCTGAGCATCTTGTTGAGCCGGGTTCTGAACTGCCTGATTCTGAGCAAACCGACAAACATTGGCAAGATGACCCGACTTCCCACAGTTAGTACAGAAACGACACGGATGTTGCGGCTGATGGTGACTGTTGCATCTATTGCACAAAGGTGCATTCCCTGAATAGGGCTTCTTTGCTGGAGGCTGTGCGGGTTGGTTGGGAGCTGCCTGGTTAGCTTGGGCAGTGACAGCATAGTTTTGGGAAGCCTTACGCTTCCTTGCCCTTTTTGATGAACCAGAATCCTTTCCATTCTTGTTTTGACCTTTCTTGCTATCTTCCTTGTCAGACGACTGTTTCTTGCCCTTGTCACCCTTCCTGTGTAACTTATTCTTCCGAATCTGCGACTCAATCAATGTCGCTGCTAACTCGATCGCCTGACGGAGTGTGGCAGGGTTACTACCAGTAATGATGTCTTGTACTGAGTCAGGTAGACCATCGATGTATCTTTCGATAGCCTTGTCGAGTGGGGTAACCATAGTCGGGCAAAGCAGACTCAACTCCTCAAACCTATCAGTATACGCCCTGTGCTCACCACTATCTTGTTTCAAGTCATCAAACTCTTTTTCCAACGCTCGTTGTTCATGACGAGGACAAAACTCCCTCATCATAAGAGCTCTAAGTTCAGCCCATGTCTGTGCTAGAGCTACTTCTGCACCACGGTCTCTCATTACCCCATTCTACCATGTAAGAGCCCTCTTCT
The DNA here is from genome assembly GCA_030545235.1 of Helianthus tuberosus. Lineage (NCBI taxonomy): Eukaryota > Viridiplantae > Streptophyta > Magnoliopsida > Asterales > Asteraceae > Helianthus > Helianthus tuberosus. Next base: position 126,254,614 of record CM060397.1, read on the forward strand.
GAAACACGCTCGAAGAAAACTCGACCTTGCGATTATCCGGACACTGAACGTGACGGAAAGTATTCTCAATGCTCTCGAACCATTGAAGAAGCCCAGTCGCTCCCTCAGAACCACTAAACTTGAGTGGTTTAGCCGAGTTAAAATCCTTGAATTTGCATGGAGCATTGTTGTTGTTGTTGGCTTGGATCCATTGAGCAAAGAGGTTTGGGAATTGAGCAGCCATCTGCTGCGCAATGATTTCTGCCAGTTCGGCAGTCGCTATCTGGTTTTCGCGTCGAGGAGGCATTCTAAAAGAGGAAAACATGAAAGGGAACGAGTGAGATGATTGGATGAAGAGAATGAGATGAAACAAAATTAGCAAAAGAAAAGATGGTGGTCATTTGTCCGAATTACCAAGCAAACAAACGACACACAGTGACTAATCAAAGTAAATGGATCAAAAATAATGTATCGCGAAGACATGCTCGCCTATAAGTGAACACTCATCCCAAGAATTCCCAGGTAAGCACAACTGGTCTCGCGTCTGATGAGATATATACGAAGTGCTTGCCTAGACAGAAAACCCAGAATACAGGCATTCACTCTTCCAGTTTGCACGTGTTCACATTATTTAAAACCCAAAACCTTGACGAGATTTTGAAAACTCAGAAGGCAATAAGCCAAAATTTTAGTCAAACTGGAAGGGTTCAAAACCTTATAAAAGAGGGTTCAAAACCATGTAATAAATCATTCAAAAACAGAAGATTGTTTTTCAAAAATCGTTTCGGAAAAATTTGGTTTTTGTTTTGATAATCACCTAAGGATAGGCGATGTGCATGTTTTAAGTTCTAAACACAAGATAACTTGTGTTAGGTTCCTAGAAAGGTTATAGTCTAGGTCAAAGCATTACTAATAACCTAATTCCCTATAACCATATGCTCTGATACCAACTCTTCTGTCACACCCCGACCACGTATAACATACAAAACGTGGCGGAAAACGTCGGGGAGTGTTGTAACAGAATTAATTGTTTCATAACCATGGCATTCAAAGTTGTATTTTATTTATCAACACAAGAGTTACACTGTCTTAAACAAAAACAAGAGTACAAAACATAATTAAACTAAGTCTATCTTCGTTTTATGTCTCTAAGGCACAGTTCCGCCCTAGTGTCACGATCATCATCCTAGGGAAAACTTCCTGAAAACACATGTGAAAATAGGTACGTCAGCATAAAAATGCCTGTGAGATACATAGGTTTTGTAAAAATATGATTCATGACTTGTGTTTAAGAAAATGTTTATTCATGAACCTTGTAATTTGCTTTGTTTTGTAAATCGTTTGAAAAACAATAAGTTCAGATGATATGTATAAATAAATGTAAGGTTAAATGAATAACCAAGAAAAAATGAGTTTGTATAAGATAAGTTGTTTTGTAAATCAATGTCTTGTAAAAATAAGTTGTTTATGTAAAACGAAGTATGTCGAATATTGAAATGATTTAAGTAACGCTACGACATGTAATATCATAAAAACACTTATATATAGGAAGTACCAGCGGCGTATCCACCATGCTTGTATCATATTACACACGCCTCGTTACTCAAAATCACTTACTCAAACCAACCACCAATGTAAATTGTTTATGTATAATCAAATGTCAAAATGTTATTGTGTAAACCATATCAATTGTCTGTGTTTAATGTAAATCATGAATTGTGTATATCAATGTCAAAATGTTTATGTCTAATGTAAATCATGTAATGTGTATCCAAAAATGTCATGTATGGTATGTGAAATATATCAACTAAACCATATGTAAAATGCACAAAAACAAGGTATTGAAGTAAAACATGGTTTAAATCAATGTTATGTTTTGTGTAACAAATGCATGCTATACTGATACAAACATTTATGCGGTATTGTGAAAATGCATACATCCAAGCCTTGAGACTGTGGCGATAAACCCTTAAACAAATTAAAGGTTTATCTAAGTTATGTGTATCGAATTCGGTCATTCCTTCCAATCCAAACAAACCCAGGATTTCAGGAACGGGAGTTGTCAATTCCTATGGTACCACTACCTACTAACGAACGGCGTAGCTAATGTTAATGAATGTATTGTTCCATTGTAAACAACCCAAAAGTCATACACACATGTAACTACACTCGTATATCAGAATTGTGAACAACAATTTATTTATAAACAAAACAGATTGTTTCACATTACAAGAAAACAAAAGAACAAAAGCATAAGACAGTAACATCTTCTAGTCAGCCAACTGCTCATCTTTGGGTTGGATTTGCATTAGCAAGCTTTGGGCAATCCCTTAGGAAATGGCCCATCTCGCCACAGTTGTAGCAAGACCCTAGTGAGAAACGAGCTTGAGCAGAGTTGGCTTGTGGTTGGTTTGGACCACCTTGGGTCGGGTTACGTCGACAAGCACTTGCCAGGTGACCAACTCGTCCACATGATACACACAGACGGCACTGTAAGTGAGCTTGGTGATGCCCATTACATTTGTCGCATATTGGTGCCGTTCCCTTGTATTGCTTCTTAGCAGGTTGTGTTGCCACCCGGATGGGTCCTGCTTGATTTGGTACTGCTGTAGTTGGGCAAACCCTTGCCGTATGACCTATAAGTCCACAAATTTGGCATTTGCGGCACTTTACACTAGCCTGATGATGAAGGCTACATTGGTTGCACAAGGGTACAGTTCCGTTGTATGGCTTTCTGGCTGGTAGTGCTGTCACTTGGCTAGGTCCCGCTTGATTAGGTGTAACTGCTGCGGGTTTCCTTGAAGCCTTACGCTTCCTTGATTTTGGTGCTGGCTTGACTTCTGCTTCCTTTGGTGGCTCTTGAGTGGCTTCATTGTTGAGACGAGAGGCTTCATTGTTAAGACGAGACATGGCAATGCCTAAATCCACAGTCTTCAAAATCACTTCGCCTATTTGCTGGGCAAATTTGGCTGTTTGCTCGGACATTTGACCGTTGCTGAGAGGAAGAGACATTCTAGAAGGAAATGAAAGATATAGGAGGAAACAAATGAAATGTTATCGGCAAATAAAACAATATGAAAACGCATAGAAATTGCGATCATTTGTTTGTTACCTAAGGCAAACAAATGAGACGGTGACTAATCAAAGTAAGCGGGTCATATTAATGTATCGCGAAGACATGCTTTAGCCTATAAGTGGACACTCACCCCAAGAGTGACTGGTCCGATTATGTGGATTTGTACGAACACTCTAGCCTTAGACAGAAAACTCATAGTACAGGCATCCACTCTTCCAGATTGCACGTGTTCACACTATAAGACCCAAACTTTGACGAGGTTTTAAAAACTCAAAGGGGTTCAAAACCTTACAACAGAGGGTTCAAAACCTAGTAATCAATCATCCTAGAATAGATGATTAGTTTTCAAAGCGGTTTTGAAATTTGTGTTATTGTTGTGGTTTTCGCCTAAGGATAGGTGACAGTATTGTTTTATGACTAAACGCAAGTAAACTCGCGTTAGGGTCCTAGGAAGGTTATAGACTAGGTCAAAGTGTTACTAATAACCTACTTCCCTATAACCATGAGCTCTGATACCAACTTTTCTGTCACACCCCGACCACGTAAAACAACAAAACGTGGCGGAAACGTCGGGGAGTGTTGTAACGGAATCATTGTTTCATAACACATGGAAATTGAAATATTGTTTTATTGATTAAATGAATTACAATGTCTTAACAATCAAAGAAATATAACATAAATAACTAGTCTTGCGTCTTTTATTGTCACTAAGGCCCAATTCCGCCTAAGTGTATCTTGATAAATCCTATGCATCATATCCTGAAACACATGTGAAAATAGGTACGTCAGCATAAAAATGCCTGTGAGATACATAGGTTTTGTGAAAATAGAATTCATGACTTATGTTTAAGAAAATGTTTAGTCATGAACCTTGTAATTTGCTTTGTTTTATAAATCATTTGAAAAGCAATAAGATCAGATGATATGTATAAATAAGAGAATAATGTATGGTTAAATGAATAACCAAGTAAAATGAGTATGTATAAGATAAGTTGTTTTGTAAAACAATGTCTCGTGAAAAGTATGTTATTTGTATAAAATGTTATATGTCTTAAATTGAAATGATTCAAATAACGCTACGATATGTAATACCATACAAGCACTTATATATAGGAAGTACCAGAGACGTATCCACCATGCTTGTATCATATTACACACGCCTCGTTACTTAAATCATTTACTCAAACCAAACCACCAAAGTAAAAATGTTTATGTAAAATCAAATGTCAAAATGTTTTGTGTATATAAATGTCAAAATGTTTATGTCTAATGTAAATCATGAATTGTGTATATCAATGTCAAAAATTTTATGTCTAATGTAAATCATGAATTGTGTATATCAATGTCAAAATGTTTATGTCTAATGTAAATCATGAATTGTGTATATCAATTTCAAAATGTTTATGTCTAATGTAAATCATGAATTGTGTATATCAATGTCAAAATGTTTATGTCTAATGTAAATCATGTAATGTGTATCCAAAATATCATGTATGGTAAGTGAAATATATCAACTAAACCATATGTAAAATGCACAAAAACAAGGTATTGAAGTAAAACAAGGTTTAAATCAAAGTTATGTTTTGTGTAACAAATGCATGCTTTACTGATATAAACATCTATGCGGTATTGTGAAAATTCATACATCCAAGCCTTGAGACAATCGGATAACCCTTTTAGTCAAGGTTATCAAAAGAAATGTTTTCGGATTCGGTCATTCCTTCCAATCTAAACAAACCCGGGATTTCAGGAATGGGAGTTGTCAAGTCCTATGGTACCACTACCTACTACCGAGCGGCATGATCGGTGTTAATGAATGTACATTGTCCCATTTAAACAAACCAAATGTCATACCAAAATGTAAGCATGTGATGAATAATAAATGTACTAAGTATGCACACAATGGATATACATAGCATAGAATGTAATGTAAAATAATGTACTAAGTATGCACATAATGGGCATACATAGCATAGAATGTAATGTAAAATAATGTACTAAGTATGCACACAATGGGCATACATGGCATGAAATGTAATGTAAAACGATGTACTAAGTATGCACATAATGGGCATACATAGCATAGAATGTAATGTAATGTAAAATAATGTACTAAGTATGCAACAAAGGACATACATAGCAAAAACACAATGAAATCATGTACTATAAATGTACTAATGAACATAGCAAGTATATGATGTGAAAACAGGAAAGCATGAAAGTAACAAGTAGGCACATGTGTTTCACCCCAAAGTGTTTGGAAAACAGTAAAAGAGGGGTCTATGTACTCACTTGAGATTGCTTAGTAGTCCTTGAGTAACTACTAATCAATGCTAGAGATCACGGATATCAAACGGCACCTATTATAAGTAACTATGTTAATATACCGGACCTAAAATCGGAGGATTGGATAGAATGAGGGTTCGTAAACCAAATGAGTATGGGAACTCATGTAATATGGTTTAACAAAGCCCACATACTAAAATGAAACCTAACCTAAGTGCTTACGACCCATTACGACCCGTTTAGGTAGCTTATGCTACTTTAACGTGTCGTTCGCGTAAAACACGTTTGGAACGCCTAACTAGCCCTATGATAAGTAAAATATGCCTTAACATGTCTAATATTGTTGCCAAATCAGTTTAGATACCAAAAGTTATGTTACATATGCTTAAAATGAATTTTGGTGTTCAAAGGGCATTTTGGTAATTTACCTAAGGCATATATACTACCTATCATACAACTACTAAAACGATGTGACCATAAGGTATAACCTCGGGAGGTTATTCCCTATACAACTATGGTCACCTAATGTGTTTGGTCGGATCCTAATGATCGACCAAACGGGTCGGGTTCGAAAGTATAAGCGATTGTTTAGATCGCTTACCTTACGACCCTATATAAGCACTAAACTAAAAGTGACGAGCTAAGCATGTTAAAACATGCTTAACTAAGTTTAGAAAATAGGTTTGGTATCAAAACAAACGGTTTTGATACCCAAGAGTAGTTTGGTTACAAAATACGCGTAAATGCGCATTTTGGCCGAAACTACGACTCGTCACTGAGCCTAGATAACGTGGTAATCAGTAGGTATAGTCACTAGGGACTATAACCATCGTGATTACGCTCACGTTATGAAGTTCAAACGAACTTCGCATTGACCATAAACTGGTCAATGCAGAAAGTCAAACAAAGTTTGACTTTAACGCTAAAACAATAAAAGAACGAAGGAACACTTACAAAGGGTCCCCGAAAGCTTTGATTTCCAAATATTTCTCAGGTATGAAGTGATAAAACACCCCAACTTAGAGAAAAAATCAGATTTCAAGTGGGTTTTGAGTTGTGATGGGTTGGGTATTTATAGGATATGCACCACCGTTAGGATCGTTTCTCGAATATCGTGCTTTGATCTCACCCGTACACTTGTTGAAACCTTATGGTTCCCAAATTGGCCCCCCACCATCAGGGATTAACATGTGGCAAAGGATTTGGGAGTGGTTAACAGCTGTTAACAGCTGTTTTAGAACCTTCTGATGTGCTGGGGACCCCTTATGGACCGTAAGGGTGGTGGCTTACGGTCCGTAAGCCATCAACTATTCAGAAATGACAGTTTCAGTCCCTACACCTTGTTTCGTTGCGTAACGGCACTTCTAACACCCGTCAAACCCAATTTCAAGCTCCACAATGATGTTAAGACATAGGGAACAAGAAATATGCTTGAAAACATCTCGGATTTCGGTTTGTTTGGCCGTACGGTTGCGATGTTCGGTTAATTACGACGGGAGTCGTAACGAACGCAAAGACGATCCAAATTAAGCGACGAATGGATTTTTGACAAGCCAAACACTAAAGCATAATATTATAATGCTTACATAAATTTTTGGATGTCCGGATGTATTCAGAACGTAAGTTATGCGCGAAGGTGCAAACTTGTGCACTTTTTGACGCTTTTAGTCCCTGAATGACCCAAAAGTTTATTTTAGCACACCGAACCCCTCAAAACCTATTTCTAAGCTATGTAAAGGATATTTATGGTATGTTTAACTTATGGCCATGATCCGGAATGTCTGTTACAGTTCAAATTGGCATACTTTCGCAGTTTGTCAACTTTAGTCCCCGTAAGCGATTTAACTTGATTTTGCCATACCAAAGCCTTCAAAACTTATTTCTAAGTTATGTAAAGGTTATTTAAGGTATGTTAAGCCTATTTCACTATTCTGGAGTGTTCGTTGCATTAAACTGGTTATATTTACGCATCAGTGCGCGTATAACCTTCTAGAAAGTGATTTAAAGCTTGAAATCAAACAAAAATTGATATGTGGAAATGATACACATATTTGTACAAATCCCAAGTATGAAATACAATATTTCATTGGTTTGGTATTTGTTTGATGGTCGCAGTGACCCAGGTGTCACAGTTCACAACAGTGGATTCACAATAAGCAGCTGTTTACACTAAGTCTTCTCCCTTGAAAGTGATTATAACATCTAATGGTCTTATATCCACTGCCCGGATACAACTACTGCTGTTCTTCTAAACTACTGATGAAGCCCAAAAAACTGCTGAGAACTAAGCACTGCTGGTACAATCTACTTATGACAAAGCACTGCCCAATCAAGGACTGATCAACCTTGAGGAAAGCACTGATGTAAAGAGAGAGCAATAGTTTAGTATGTTATCTATTTTATGTATAGTCAGTGGTTAAGATTAGCAGTGTTTGTATAAGGACAGTAGATACAGGTTGTTAGGCTGTTAGACGTCGCTTTCATGGTGACGTCAGCTGAGATGCCTTAGTGGTTTGGATTGTCTATAAATGAAGCAGTTCTCTGTACTGTTACATTTGATCATCTTGAGTGAGTTCTTCTCCTCAATTCAATCCTTTCATCTTGTGCAACCAACCATGGGGTATCAGGCTGAGGGGGAGTTTAGTTTGTAAGCTTGCATTGTAATCCTTTGCTTTGAATTGTAATCTTTCGACTCTATGAAAAGCAAATGTTTATCAAAGTATATTCTCCTTGATTGTGTTTACAAAGTTTGTTGTTCATTTCCGCTGCACTTAAACTCTGTTCATTTCTATTTAATTTGTTCACATTATGCAAACAAACACAATCATGAGAGCCTCCGATCCTAACACATAGCATCCGCTATATGAACTCAAAATCGACAACTCGAATGTAATAGTAACATGAAAATGATCTGTCAACTTTTGAACAAATACGTGGATAAAATAGTGTGTTGACATTCTTGAATTGCGAAAATACACCGAATGGAATACAAGCGAATCTGGTGTATTATTTTCTTAGTTCGTAGTTGCATTCGGAATGTCTAAATGACAAGTCAAACAAAGGTATGTGTAGTTTGGTGTGAGACCGTCGACCATGATTAGCACAAGCTACAAATTTGTAATGACACCACAAGGTGTCGTAATTGATATATTTCGATAATAGCGGTGACCGAACAAGTTCACCGTGTTTATAATCAAATAAAAGTGTACTAAAACAACCTGAAGATTTGATTTACACAATGTCATGGAGTTTTCAATCGATTATGGAACATCAAAGAACTATTGTTTCTGATTGAAGATGGAAAGCAATAAACACTGCAAGGTATTCAATTTATAACAAAAGGATCGTTAGGAGGTACATGGTGATATGAAATGAATCTAGGTACCATTGTCTTAACACACAACTGTGTTGAGACCACTTTAATTGTGATAAACAAAACGGATTTAGAACGAATAAATAGGCAATTAAATCCGTGTGTGAGGTGCGAAACCAAATTAGCGCAAGCTTCAATTTTGTGAAAGTATCTCCGTAAGGTATCGAAATCAACAAACGATTTAGTGGAGTCGTAGACCAAGCAAGTCTACTACGGTTCGAAACAAAAGAATATTTGCAAAAATATTTGAATATGATGCTCCCAATACATCATATGACGTTTTAAATTGAAAATGCAAAATGGATAAGTTCAAGCAATTGAACTTGGTTTCGGCGTAGCCTGACAATAAACGTATGTATCAACAAGGGAATTTCAGCATGGTTACAAAAATAAACCTTAAATGTGGCTTGAAAGAAAAGAAGTTTCAAGAGAGTGTGTTGACTTGATAACAAAGGAGCCATCAATTACAGAATGTAGTTTATTTGAATCATTGACCCATAGTTAGCTTTAGTAAAATAACATTTGAACTTTAACGAAGCGTTTTCTTCGAAATGGAACCGCATGCGTAGCAAATGGTGCATGCGTAACATATAAGTCTCCAAGTGATGAAACAATGAGTATTTGCCAAAATGAAGAAATGACCAAGTATCGAAGCAAATGTGTGTTCGCTCTCAGTGAAGAAAATTAACGCGATGCAACTACCATTAAGGGGAGTAGAGGTGCAAACATCTACTTGCTAGAAGCAAAAGTGAAGATTTTAAAGAAAGAAATTTGAGTACATTCTGTTTGGTTAACTAAAATAGCATATCTGTCAGGATAATGGGGTTTACTTGAGTTCACAGGTGTGGTTCCTAAGTGACAACCTTTACGAGTTTTGGCCTGGGTTCCCAAAGGATTAAGCACATGTTTTCTAGATTTTCAAAGTCTCGTATTCTGTGTAAAACTGTTTTGTGCATTGCGTAGGAATCACAATTCTTTTGTGTAGGTTTAAAAAAAGTTATTGTCCCACAATTCCCCGGTATACTTTCTTCCTAAACTCACATATAATGGCACTCAATCATCGATCAGTCTTAAAATAGTAGTTGGATCCTCATAGTTAGTTAAGTAAGTAACTCGTTAATTCTCATAAGGGGTTACCGACTCTTGTTGGTTAGCTCGTTCGGCTCCTGGGAATTGATGCTCATTTGAAAATCATCGTCCTTCTACTTGACGAGCAGCACTGGTGTTACTCAAAACGGGAAGCTTGGTCTGTTAACTTCCTTCTCTATCAACTACTGAAGCTATACTGCCAATCCTTGCATCTACGAAGGTGTAAGTTGCTAAGATGAATTGACTGCAGGCGCGGCGTCTGGAATCAAATCAATGCGAAATTCGACTTGTTGTTGAGGAAATAATTCAGACAAGTCTTCGGGGAAGACTTTAGGCTATTCCCTTATCACAGGGATACCTTCCAACTTCGGCTCAACGGCTTCCTTGTCCATAATGTGTGCTAGGAAGGCATCGCGTCCTTTGCGTGAAAACTCTCGTGCCCTCAAGCACTAGTAATTTGTAGAGGCGTATCCTGCTTTATGGGTCGTAATTGCTTCGTCGTTCGTCATTGGGATGCGGATAAAGACCTCCGCTCGATTGCTCGACAACTGGTCTATCCTAATTACCACGTCGAGGCTTCCTATTAGCTAGTTCTATCGAGTGTGGGTTATCTAACTTACCCCTTTACTAAACCAAGTATATTTTTAAATTCATGAGATACGAAGCTATGGTCGGCACTGGTATTAAACAACATAGATGCAAAATTTTGGTTGATCGAGAACATACCAACAACCTCCTCTAGATCTTGGCATGCTTCACGAACTCCAATGATGGGTGCCCCTTCATGGTCTTGGTCAATCCCCCTTGGGCAATCTTTCATAAAATGCCCCTCGTTTCCATATTTGTAGCAGCCCGGAATTTTATCATTATTATTTTCTCCTTGGTTGTTGTCATCACTTCCTCCTTTTATGGGACTCTTTGCCTAACAGGCATCCTTGTTGTGTCCTCTCTTCCCGCTCCTTCCGCACTTGGGCTTCTGGCATCGACCTTCATGGTGAAACTTGCACTTATCACACCTTGGCTTAGTCCCCAAGTAAACTTTCTGGAAATGTCCTACGCTACCGCAACCTTGGCCCTGTTCTTGTTTATTACTGTTTTCTCCGCGATTTTCGCTGCCATCTTGGCCTTCATTCCTATGTCTGGTACCGATCTGGCACGCATCCCCGACATGCCCTACCTTGTTGCAAACATCACCTCTTCCATACCTACATGGGTTAGTATGATGAAGTAGGCAGTCATCGCACTTAGGTAGGATACCCATGTACTCCTTTCCCTTTTTGGCTTTGTTCATTCGGGTATCCTCCTGGAGGTCAGTGAGCTTCCTTTTGTCCTTTCTGGATAGCTCTACCTGAGTTTCCTTCTTCCCGTCAGGGTTTGAAAGCTCTTCCAGTCTAATCGCTTCTTTACTGAGTGCCACACTTAACTTGATCGCATCGATGGTTGTTGGCGGAGCTCATATCGTCATTAAGCACAGGATCTGAGGTACCAGTCCCCAGATGAATGGCTCCATCCTTTTCAACTCTGGTTCCACTAGGTACGGAACTACCCGCGACAGATCGTGAAGTTTTTGCACGTACTCCGCCACATTTGGACCTTCCATCTTTAGTTTCCAGAATTCGAATTCCAGCTTCTGGATCGCCATCTGGGAACAATACTCCTTACACATCATTTCCTTTAGCTCACCCCATGTTAAAGCATTCGTAGCAGCTCTGCCCATTATTCGAATCTGAGAGTCCCACCATAACCAGGCCCCATCTTGAAACAATCTTGACGCATATGGGACTTGTGGCTCTAGCGTACATCCGCTCATTCGAAAAAGAGAATCCACATTTTCGGTCCATTTCACAAAGGCTATGGCACCTCCAGTGCCGTCGAAATTCAGAGGCTCGCAGTTGAGGAACTGCCAGTAGGTACAGCCATGAGGTGGGTTGTTTTCTGAGGTACCCCTGCTGGGTTCCGAGTGCAGGGCCTCGTGCTGTGCTATCACTAGTGAAATCAGTTCTTGTAACTCAGCCTCAGTTGTAGGCAGTGTGTTGTCTCTTCGAGGAGGCATCTTCTAAAGAAGATTGTATAGGTCAGGTCTTATGCATATAAGTATATAGTACGCGTATGTAATAACATTTATCAACGCAAGTAAACTCATAACATCCCATGTCATAACACAAACAAGTAATCCAACAACGTATATAATGATAATGTTGCGATTGAGCTTTCATATATCAATGACCACAAATACAGTTTTACATGTTCTACAATGTACCATACATCAAAAAGGGCTACAGGGTCACATCACCCCTGTCCACATCGTCTATCAAACTACAAAAGTCAAAAAGTCAAAAGTCACAAAGTGGTCTTCAAAAAGACTGTGCAATCGGGGCTCAATAGCTACACTCTCACCAAAAGTATGCTACCTGCATAAAACCAAAAACTGCTATGCTGATGGTGGAGGGGGAGGAGGTGGAGGAACGAAAAGCAAACTACGCAGATGCGCTAGCTCCTCCTCAAGGGCATGAACATGACGCAACAGATAGCTGATCTGCTGCTCCAAAGTAAGGAAACGAATATCAAAATCTAGGTATGGTAAAAGAGGAGCGGGTGGAGCCGCGAATGGTGAGTGACAAGTACAAGGCGGAGGACGCGGAATCCTCTCAAGATCCATGACTCTGCGACACAACATCTCCTGCTGGAGCTGTAAGGATAGGAGTAGCTCATCCCTCGTGTACCCAGTGTAATGGAAGGGATGGTATGGATCAGAAACAGGCATCCTGTTGGGCGGAAACCAAATCAGTGGCTCGCCTGATGGTGCAGAAGCAAAAGGATATGTATGTGCAAACGGTGGTATGAAGGGAAAAGCTGCTGACACAGGTGGGACATGACCAGATGGCTGGCTAGACGGTCCTTCCCCTGGGCGGGGTGGAGGAATATCCTATAGGAACGTGACCGGTAGATCTGTGCGGTGTATGTCAGACACATGTGGGTGAAACGGGGTGATATCAACGGGTGCATGTGTACGTGAAGGTGGGGGAGTAACAGGCCTAACAAATGGAGGCAAGTCATCGTCGTCCTCTATCCACCCATTGCGGGTGAATGCATAACGGGGATCTATATGGTCAGCAAAAGGAGTATGGTCTGCGGGTGCAGGTAGAGGGTCAGAAAAAGGTGGTGCAACAACTGGTATGTCAACAGGTGCATGCTCAGGCAGGGGATCGTGAGCAGGTATAGGATCGGGTGCAATCAAAGGCTCAGGGTCGACTGGTGCAAGCTAAAGATCAGCGGGTATCATGTCAGGATCGACAGGTGCCTTAAAAGGCTGATCATCGGGGACAAACTCAATCTCATGCTCAGGGTCAAATCATCAAACTCAAAGTCCTGCGGAGGAACAGGTGCAGCAGACATAGCTGTGTCGGAATCAGAATCGGTGGGATAACGCTGTAATCCCAGTGCGTGTAGAGTAGTAGATGACACAGACTCGAATGAATAAGGACCAGAATGGTCAGACGAAATCTCAACGACAGGAATCTCGATAAGCGGAACGGCAATGACATCGGCGACTGGAATCACGACAAGTGGTGTGACAACGGCATCATCGACTGGAGCTCCATCATCCTTGTCACCCTCAAGGGGACCCTCAATAAAAAGATCGATGTCGTCGTCAGACATAGCGTCAAGAGGCAGATCCTCGAGAGGAAATGCAGCAAGAGGAAAAGGAGAAGGGATCTGAACAAGAATTAGATCCTCGCCAGGAAGACCATCAGCTAGCGGTATATCATCGCCAAAATCTGGTAAAGTAAATGGCTGGAAATCATCATCATCGCTACTCGTAGTGTCAGATGTAAAAACCTCATCCTCTGGGATGATCTCATCATCCGAAACTATGGCCATAGGGTCTACGGTATCTGATACTCCACTATCAGAAGAGGACATGGTGTCTGTAACAAAGCAATCACAACATATGCACATATATCAACAATCATCAAATAAACCTATAAGTAGTAACAATGTAAGCATGTATGCATCCTAGTCTTCCCAAGACTATACCACCCAACCTCTCAGACTGAACCACCTAGTCTCTTAGACTAAACCTCCCAGTTTCTCAAACTATCCCAAGTAGTCTCTCAGACTACCCAGCCTCTCCGGCTGAACTACCCAGTCTCTCAGACCGAACTACCCAGCTAGTCTCTCAGACTAACTCCCTAGTCTCTCAGACTGACTACCCAGCTAGTCTCTCAGACTAACTCCCCAGTCTCTCAGATTGAGTACCCAGCTAGTCTCTCAGACCAACTCCCCAGTCTCTCAGACTGAATTATAAACGAATGCCTTGAAATGTGTTTTGTGTCTTTTATTTGTAAAAATGTTTGTTTCCTGGATCTGTACATTTTGTGTATGTAATGATAATATGTTATGAAAACATTTTCATAAGAGCCCTAGTGATCGTAGTCTAGACTCGAGAAAGAATCCTAGTTCGCTACGATCAAAGTTCTGATACCAAGCTGTCACACCCTGACTTTTGTGGAAGCGTGGTTATTGGTGTGACTTCTTAATACCATAGCATTCAATCATAACAATGCTATATGATAAAACCAAAAGATATTCATCCATAAAAATTAAGTTTGAAAATACCACAACACACTTGTTTGAAACATCGACACCAAATTTAAGTTACAAACCATAATATGTTTTAATGAGTTCACAAAGACTCGACAACATAACTTAAACCAACCTGAGCTTAGGACCATGTATCTCGTCCAGGAGTAAGATACATCTCCTAAACCCTACGACCTCGGATGACATCTTTTATTTAAACGCAGCTTGAAAACATGCAAACACCTGCCAGATCCACTTAGTTCCCTGAAATACATGTAGTTTAAAAAAAACATCAACAAAAGTTGAGCGAGTTCATGCGTTTATGTATGAATAAAGCTTTAAAGTTTGTCTGTATGTATGTATGTCCCTGGTATGTAGCAATAAGGAAAAACAGATCACCAATGGTTTGCAAGGCCAATGGTATGTGTGAAATTGTGCAGGAAAACTCAAACCTAGCGGAATTTTTCCACGGCATTAGTATGTGGACATAGTCACCACATGGGCCACCCTGGTCCTCATGGGTATGGGCTCGCTACACCCAAATAGATCTATCACTCATGTCCCTCGGTCCTACGACGAGGATTAATGGCCTTAAGTGTTATACCCACCACTCACATGATCAAGCAGTAACCCTCCTTAAGCTAATCATAACATGTATAAAACGTTTATAAACAATTGTAACATGTATATCACCCCCGAAGTTATAAAACTGAAAACAGTTAAAAGAAAAGGGGGACATGAACTCACAGTATTGCGTCTTCAGAATCGTAACCTAAATCTCTTCAGCAAACACGACTACCTACAATGTACTACTGTCTATTAGACGAACGGGCTGTGCCTTGGCTTAGAGTTTAACGTTTTTGAGTTACGTTTCTTATGTTCCCAATATTATTCCAAGTTATAATTACTTGTTAAAATAATAATCATTTTAACTTTAAATTATATTTAGTTTTGGAATAATTGTTTAAGCAATATTTCTGTATTAATACTTCTCAAGTATTTATTTTCGTATTTCCTTCCCAAGGATGGGGGTATCTCATACATGTATATTTGTATTTGTAGCTCCAAAACAATATATTTTCAAGTCTTATCTTAGAAAATATATATAAACTTATTTTGTCCAAAAATAATATATTTCAAGAAAATATATATTTTTCCCAAAAATCATATATCTTCTAAATATACTAAGAAAATATATTTACTTCCAAAAATAATATATTTTCTCCTTGTCAAAAAAATATGATACAACTTTGTAATATTTACAAAAATCATATTTTCATTTCTCGTATCCAAAATAGTATTTACCAAAAATATATTTGTAACGGTATTTTCCGAAATATTTTGTAAGTTACGTTCTTGCGTTTGATTTCACAATATTAAATGTGTAACTTATATATTTATTCCTTGTGATTTTTGGTATTATTTTGGATTGTAAATTCTTGGTATTTTGTTAAGTTATATTATTTTACCCTAAAATAATATAACTATTTCACAACATATACAAATATTCACACAAGTGTCTTATATATATATATATATATATATTCTAAATATATATTTACCCATTTTTATTTGTAAAAACCAACCTCCAATACTTGTATTTTTGTAACAAAATCTATGGCAAAGTTTATATTGAAAACCATAGTTAAAACCTCCTTGTAAATACTTGTTTAGAAAATATGTTTCTAAGTGTTTGTATTTTTAGAAAATTTCGCCATAGTTTCCTCTAAAAATGGAGGTGTCCATGCTATTAAAGCATATCATTTTCTTTTCAAAAATCATCATAAACAATCAACAATCAATCTACACTTACCAAGTGCTAAAACAAAGTTATCTACATAATGATCATGAACTTGAGTTTTCATAAAATTTGTAGTAACTTGGTAGTATGTTTAGTATACTTAGTTACCCTTTAAAGTGTGTTTATTTCTTTAAAAATCTCATTCTTGAAAGATCTGAGTGTTTACAACTTGTTAGATGATTTTTCCAAAAATCATTCTTTTGAATATTTCTTGTAAACAAAGTGTTCTTATACTTTTTTTATCACCAAAAATAGTGTATATTTAAGTAAGAACTAAGATCTTCTAAAAATCATATTTTGAACTTGGTTCTTTTGGAAAGCCACTCATAAATCTTAGATCTATAAGATTATCAACTCTCTTGATTATTATTTTTCAAGAAATCATTTTGTTTTTCAAGTTCATGCTTACACATGAGGATGATCATCTTATTTCATCACATAATCATCCTTTCACTTGCTAGATCATGTGTTTAATCACAATCTAGCAAGCTCCTTATGATGACCAACATCATAATCTTCAAGAATATAACAATCAAGTATCATACATGCATTAAACAACATAGTTTCATCCATATTTCATCATATATCAAGCTTATGTTCATGCTTTATGATTATGTTTCTTTAGTGTTCTTGTGATTAACAACATACTACATATTTTAACCAACTACATATGAAGTAAATAAGGATCATGAGAGTCTTACTACTAGCACAAAGGCTAGGGATGAACATAAGAGATGGTGATGACAAAAGTGGAGGATAAAAGCAATCGGGAGAGGTCCTTCAAGATCCACAAGCACCAAGCTCCTTTGTATGGCTCCTTACACCTTAGAATGATCTTGGAATGGTTGGAAGTGAGATAGAAATGGTGGTGGTGGTGGTGCTAGTTCTCGGCCAAGAGGGAGGGAGAGAGAAGGAGAGGTGTGGTGTGATGAAGATGAAGTGAGATCATGTGTTCTTATAACCATTTTAGAGTTTTGTCCATTGGGTTTTATGTTCCCTAAGTACACATCAAATCCTTAATCAATCTTTAGGAGATCAAGTGAGATTTAAGAGATCAAGAGAAGATTTGGGGTGGGGCCACTCCCTTGGTGACCGTAAATATGAAGGGGGGGGGGGGTCTTGTGTAAGTTTAAATCATAAGTTAGATAATTAAGTTAAATTTCAAGTGCATAAATTAGTGTTTATGTGTATGACATGTTATGTAGTGTGTTAGGGTGTTCGGGGATCATAACTAGCTCAGAAACATTAAAACAATGCTTCTAGTATAATTTTGGTGTTTCGGGTAATGTCTGGTTGTTCGGTTAGATACCGGTTCGTTAAAGTGTCAAACTATTCCGTTTAGTGATCTTTAAGTACCCTTTTGTGACACTTTTAATTCCCGACACTTAGGAAAGCATTCAGGACCTTTTTGCCATACTTTTGCATGTTACTAGCTTGTTAAATTGTTGATTTTTGCTGAAATGTGCAGAATTCTGCACTTTACGCGGGATTTAGGCACTTTCCGGCATTTAAACTATCACCTAGTGAAGCAGTTTTATGGTCCTTACTTCTCTATACACTATACTAGTGTGAAACTTAGTCTCTGGCCCATACAGAGTCTCAAAACACTGTTTGTCTATGTACTGAACCTCGTCAGCATATTCCTGAGTTATCCGCTAACTGTGCTAACTGTGCTTTGTGCATCATGTATGTCAATAAAGTTTGCATATGATAATGAGGTGACATTATGTAATATGTGATGCACATGTAAGTATGATACAGTAATCAGAAAGCAGTCAAGTATAATTCAGCACAGTCATTAAGCACTAATCAATATTAATTAATTGTACGGATACCTGTATTTTTTACGGTTGTCGCACCTTGTCCGGATGGCCTTTATATATCCTAAGTCCATCCGTCTGGATGAAGAAATCAATTCTCCGGATGGACTTTTCCTACATACGTCCGGATGGATAAAGTCCATTCATCCAGATGGACTTTGAACTTTCAAAATTTTCAATTTTTTCAAACTTTTTCAAGTTTTATCAGATTTTAGCATCCACTTAAGTATCCAGGTACAAGTTAATGACCCTGGTTACTCGATTTGCAGACCAAGTCCAAGTTAGTGACCTTAGTTGACCCGATTTACGAACCATCTGACATTTTTATCCAAATATTCAACTTTTCAAAAAATTACAAGCTTCAACTTAATGAACTTGTTCAACTTTTTAGGTTTCCCAACACTTTCAGATTAGCTCCCACCCAGTCTATTCAAAGTTTGCTCCTGCATCTGAGATTCTGAAGATCAGCTTTCTAACACTGGTTTGTCGAAAATAAAGCAAAAATAAAATATTTTTGTATATTTACAAACTTTATGTTAAAACACACTGAAAATCTTTTTGGGTTTATTCTGAAAATGAAACAACAAACTATTTACAGACATATTTTTGTGAGTTGTGTTAGAGGATCATATCAGCTGCCGACAAATCACTAGCACCGTTGAACTTTAAACACTTTAAGTTTTAAACGTTTCACCTAGATTGTCAGTATACTGATCCACTTAAATTCTCACACAAAGTTCAAATGATTCGAGATACGGAATTAATGTTTTAAACACTTAACTTATTCGCGTGTCCCACCTCAAAATATACTCCCGTATCAAGATTCCCTAAATTCAGTCTTACAGGTTAATATACTATATTGATATCTGTTCTCTGGGTAGTACGAGACCTTGAGAGCTCAGGTTAGAACTTCCGTTCAGTTAGAGAGATGAAGGCTCGACTTTAGGTGTATCCCACTTAGGGATCTTCTTTACAACTACACTTGATATATATCTTTCGATATTTTCTCAATTTTTATGCAGAGGGAAAGCTTATTTAAAGCGCATAAAGTATTATACGAGGTCTAGGACATTGCTGACGCAAAATCAGAAGACCTGGTATAATATCCCAGATATCAGATAGTATAAAGACCTAGAATCTCATAATTCGAAAATCTCTCAAACGAGATTTCGGGGGTTACCCATATATCCGAGAGATGTTCCCCACGAAATAAGAAAGATAATGATTTTATGTTTATATCCCAAATTCAATCTACTAAATGTGTAAAAACCTACTGGAACATCATCTGTGAGAACGTTTAACGCTTTTTAAATTTTCAAATCTTTAGCGTACTGTGACAGTCTAGCTAATGTACTATCATTTCCTCTTTTTACACTAGCTTTTTTTTTATTTTTCTATGTTTTTTACATTTTTTGCATTTTTACTGTTTTTGTATTTTTACATTTTTTAATGTTCTTGTATTTTTTTACTACAATTTCTCCCCCCTAAAATCGAAAACATTTTAAAATTCGACAAACCAATGCAAATTGCTTCTTAACATCTTCTGCACTAGAATCTTCATCAACGCCAATTATATCTCCCCCTGACTACAAAAGCTTCATACCATTTAGTTTCAAAAGATATTTAAAATGTACCCGATCAAACGGTTTTGTATGTAAGTCAGCCTTTGGTTTGTCGGTGTGGAGTTTTTCAATTCTAATCAACTTCTTTTCGTAGCAATCACGAATGAAGTGATGTCGAATCTCAATGTGTGGGTTAACTTCGTATAATAGTAACCAAGTTTTAAGAGTGTTCTAATTAGGTCACTCATAATTTTTTTTGTTCCAAGTAGGTCATTCAAGTTTCATTTGATGTTTCAATCCCAGATATTTTACCTAAATAGAAGGTCATCCATCCTACATGGCATTTATTTAGGTTTTTTATTAAAAAATTTTGTTGACATGGCACATAAATGCTAAATGGGTTAGAAAAAAAATGCGAAAAAAAATTAAAAAATGTCATTTTTTTTTCAAAATATCTAAAAAGTTATCAAAATTTTTATAAAATCATGGAAAATAGTTAGATGATTACTCTTACACCAAAAGCATTAAAATTATAGTCATAAAAGAAGATAAACTACTAACCATAAATAAATGTCATGTAGGACTATAACCTGTTATTCAGGTAAAATAGCTAGCATTAGAACACCAAAATAAAGTAGAATGATCTAATTGGAACAATAAATTTTGTTAGTGACCTAATTGGAACACTCCTAAAACTTCATTACTATTCTATAGCATATTCCCCTCAAGGTGTTTAGTTTTAGCGTGATGTACTGGGTTTTTGGTGATATTTATAGCAGCCTCATTATCTACAAATATAGGTGAGTTAAGAAATTGCGTACTGTGACACCTGGGTCACTGCGACCATCAAACAAATACCAATCCAATGAAATATTGTATTTCATACTTGGGATCTGTATAAATATGTGTATCTTTTGCACATATCAACTTTTGTTCGATTTCAAGCTTTAAAACACTTTCTGGAAGGTTATACGCGCACTGATGCGTAAATATAACCAGTTTAATGCAACGAACACTCCGGAATAGTGAAATAGGCTTAACATACCTTAAATAACCTTTACATAACTTAGAAATAAGTTTTGAAGGCTTTGGTATGGCAAAAACAAGTTAATTCGCACACAGGGACTAAATTTGACAAACTGCGAAAGTATGCCAATTTGAACTGTAACAGACATTCCGGAACATGACCATAAGTTAAACATACCAAAAATATCCTTTACATAGCTTAGAAATAGGCTTTGAGGGGTTCGGTGTGCTAAAATAAACTTTTGGCTCATTCAGGGACTAAAAGTGTCAAAAAGTGCATAAGTTTGCACTTTCGCGCATATCTTACGTTTTGAATACATCCGGACCTCCAAAAATTTATGTAAGCATTATAATATTATTCCTTAGTGTTTGGCTTGTCAAAAATCCATTCGTCACGCAATTTGGATCGTTTCTTCGCGCTTATGCGCATTCCGTCGTAATTAACCGAACATCGTGATCGTACGACGAAACGAACCAACATCCGGTATATTTTTGAGCATGTTTCATGTCCACAATGTTTAGGAATCATTTTAGGGCCTTAACGTTGGCTTAACGGGCCTTAAACGTGTCGGAAATGGCTTTAATGCATAACAGGACCAAAACTGTCATTTTTGAAAGATTGTTTCTGACCAGACAGGCCAGGTGGCCCGCGTGAGTTTAGTGAGTCCCCTTACGCGGCCCGTGTCAGATTCCCAGATCAGATAAGATCAATTTAACAGCAGATTACAGCTGTTAAGCACCCAAAACTCACCCACACTTGCCCTTTCCTGATCATGGGGGGCCAAACTTGGGTACCAAGGTGTTTCAACAAGTGTATGGACAAGATCAAAGCACGTTATTCGATAAACAATCCTAACGGTTCCAAGAATCCTATAAATACCCAACCCTTTCACAACTTAAAACCCACAAATCTGATCTCAAAGCTCTAAGTTGAAGTCATTGCTTCATACCTGAGCTATTCGATCAAGTTTTACTAGCGGGGACCCTTTGTAAGTGTTCCTTCGTTCTTTTACTGTTTTAAGCGTTAAAGTCAAACTTTGTTTGACTTTCTGCGTTAACCAGTTTTATGGTCAACACGAAGTTCGGTTGAACTTCATAACGTGAGCGTAATCACGATGGTTATAGTCTCTTGTGACTATACCTACTGATTACCACGTTATCTAGGCTCAGTGACGAGTCGTAGTTTCGGCCAAAATGCGTGTTATTGCGTATTTTGTAACCAAACTACTCTTGGGTATCGAAACCATTTGTTTTGATACCAAACCGTTTTCTAAACTTAGTTAAGAATGTTTTAACATGCTTAGCTCATCACTTTTAGTTTAGTGCTTATATAGGGTCGTAAGGTAAGCGATCTAAACAATCGCTTATACTTTCGAACCCGACCCGCTTGGTCTATCATTAGGATCCGACCAAACATATTAGATGACCATAGTATATAGGGAATAACCTTATGAGGTTATACCTTATGGTCACGACGTTTAGTTAGTTGTATGATACGTAGTATATATGCCTTAGGTAAATTACCAAAATGCCCTTTTAACGCCAAAATTCATTTTAAGCATATGTAACATAACTTTTGGTATCTAAACTGATTTGGTAACAATATTAGACATGTTAAGGCATATTTTACTTATCATAGGACTAGTTAGGCATTCCGAACGCGTTTCACGCGAACGACGCGTTAAAGTAGCATGAGCTACCTAAACGGGTCGTAATGGGTCGTAAGCACTTAGGTTAGGTTTCATTTTAGTATGTAGGCTTTGTTAAACCATATTACATCAGTTTCCATGCTCATTTGGTTTACGAACCTTCATTCTATCCGATCCTCCGATATAGGTCCGTTTATTAATGTAGATACCTATATTAGGTGCCGTTTGATATTCGTGATCTTATAGCTTTGCTTGGTGGATATCTAAAAGTCTATTGAGCAATCTCAAGTGAGTACATAGACCCCTCTTTTACCGTTTTCAAACTGTTTTGGGGTGAAACACATGAGCCTACCTGTTACTTTCATGTTTCCATGTTTTCATATCACATACTTGCTATGTTCATTAGTACACTATTGGTACATTGTTTTACATTACATTTCATACTATGTATGTCCATTGTGTGCATACTTAGTACATTGTTTTACATTACATTTCATGCTATGTATGTCCATTGGGTGCATACTTAGTACATTGTTTTACATTACATTTTATGCTATGTATGTCCATTGTGTGCATACTTAGTACATTACTTTACAATTCATTTTATACTATGTATGTCCATTTAGTGCATACTTAGTACATTACTTTACAATTCATTTTATGCTATGTATGTCCATTTAGTGCATACTTAGTACATTACTTTACATTTCTGCTATGTATGTTTACGTAGCACACTAGACATTGTTTTTACATTGCATTTCTGTTGCATATGCTCATCCAGCATATGAACACATTATATTACATTTTGAACCGTTGTAACCATTTGACTATGTGAACCGTCGTAACCACTTGATTATATGAACTGTTTGTAACTGTTGAACCGTGTGAACCTTTTGTATCTGTTGATATGATTTACATTTGACAATAGACATTGGACTATACATAAACATTTCTACAATTGTTAAACATTACATCTTGGTGGTTTGGTTTGAGTAAGTGATTTAAGTAACGAGGCGTGTGTAATATGATACAAGCACGGTGGATACGCCGCTGGTACTTCCTATATATAAGTGTTTGTATGGTATTACATATCGTAGCGTTATTTGAATCATTTCAATTTGAGACATATAACATTTTATACAAATAACATACTTTTCACAAGACATTGATTTACAAACAACTTATCTTATACAAACTCATTTTACATAGTTATTCATGTAACCATACATTATTCTCTTATTTATACATATCATCTGAACTTATTGTTTTTTAAACGATTTACAAAACAAATCAAATTACAAGGTTCATGACTAAACTTTATTAAACATTTTCTTAAACTTACAAGTTATGAATTCTATTTTCACAAAACCTATGTATCTCACAGGCATTTTTATGCTGACGTACCTATTTTCACATGTGTTTTCAGGAGTTGATGCGTAGGACTTATCGAGATACACTTAGGCGGACTTGGGCCTTAGTGACTTAAAACAAGACAGGAACTAGTTAATTTATGTTATGTACTCTTTATTTCTTGTTTAAAGACAATGTAACTCGCTTGTTTGATGAATAAAACGAAACTTTAATTTCCATGGTTGTGAAACAATTAATTCTGTTACAACACTCCCTGACGTTTCCGCCACGTCTTGTTGTTTTACGTGGTCGGGGTGTGACAGAAAAGTTGGTATCAGAGCCAATGGTTATAGGGAATTAGGTTATTAATAATGCTTTGACCTAGTCTATAACCTTCCTAGGACCCTAACGCGAGTTTACTTGCGTTTAGTCATAAAACGACACCTTCACCTGTCCTTAGGTGATAACCACAATGAGAACACAAAGTTCGAATCCGCTTTGAAAATTAATCATCTGTTTTTGGATGATTGATTACTAGGTTTTGAACCCTCTGTTATAAGGTTTTGAACCCCTTTGAATTTTCAAACTCTCGTCAAAGTTTTTGGTCCTAAATAGTGTGAACACGTGCAAACTGGAAGAGTGAATGCCTGTACCCTGAGTTTTCTGTCTAAGGCTAGAGTGTTCGTACAAATCCACATAATCGGACCAGTCACTCTTACCTGGGAACTCTTGGGGTGAGTGTCCACTTATAGGCGAGCATGTCTTCGCGATACATTATGAGGATCTATTTGCTTTGATTCAGCCTTTGTGTGTCGTTTGTTTTCTTCGTGGTTCAAACAAATGACCATCACCCATGATTTTGGTCGGTAATTGTAACATCCTATTCTTACCCAATGCCATTTCATTTGTTTTCTCTCTTGTTTCCCTTTTAGAATGCCTCCACGACGCGAAAATCCGGTATCTATTGAAGAGCTGGCAGCTGTCATTACACAGCAAATGACTGCTGCATTCCCGAACATCGTTGCTCAATGTAACCAAGCCCTCAACAACAATAATGCCCCCTGCAACTTCAAGACGTTCAACTCGGCTAAGCCATCAATGTTTTCTGGGTCTCAAGGAGCGACTGCACTTCTGCAATGGTTCGAGAGTTTAGAGAGCACCTTCAGACATGTTCAATGTCCAAACGAGCGAAAGGTAGAATCCGCATCTAGCGTCTTTGAGAAACGAGCTTTGACATGGTGGAATGGTGTGATGAGAGATAGGGGCAAGAGCTTCGAGCTCTGATGATGAAGGAATTCTGTCCTCGTCACGAGATCAGGGCCTTGGAAAGGGAGTTCGACGATCTTAAGCAAGATAGCGGTGAGCATCGAGAGCTGATCCTGTTGTGTCCTACCATGGTTACGCCTTTGGATAAGGCGATCGAAAAATACATTGATGGTCTCCCTGACTCAGTACAAGACATTATAACTGGTAGTAAACCCACTATAGTTAGACAGGCCATTGAGCTATCTGCAACCTTGACTGAATCTCAAATCAGGAAAGGTAAATTTTTCAAAAAAGTGACAAGAAACCAATCGAGGAATCAAAGACCATGGATGAACAGACTGGATCCCCTAAGAAGTCAAAGAAGCGAAAGGCTTCTCAGAACGTCGCCATGGTTACTCACAATGATCAAGCCGTCCCTAACCAACCAGCTCAACCCCCTGCTAGGAAGCCATATAATGGAACTGCACCCTTGTGCAACCAATGTAGCCTCCATCATCATGCCAATGTAAAGTGCCGCAAATGCCAAACTTGTGGACTTATAGGCCATACAGCAAGAGTCTGCCCAGCTGCAGCTGCACCAAACCAAGCTGGCAACAATCCCGCTCTAGGTCGTTTCCTACCAGGTTCTTGTTTCAACTGTGGCGAGATGGGTCATTTCCGAAGAAATTGCCCAAAGCTTGCTAATACAAATCCAGCACAGGGATGAGCATTTGACCGACCAGAAGACAACATCGTTTAGAAATAATCACGTCTTATGTATTATTTTCTTTTGTTGTCAAGGTCCATGAAACAGTTGTGATCATTGTTTATAAATAAATCTTTTATTTACATTGCAATGTATTTATGTGGTTGTATGTATAAAGAACATATCCCCTACAATACCGACAAGCGAGGAATCGTATTCCTTGAAAAGCAAACTACCCCCAAAATTTTTTTCCATCTTATGATCTCTTGCGTTTTCCACGAAATTCCTAAGTACCCGTTTCTTCTAAGGAAACGAAGTACAAGGCGCAAGTTACAACACTGGACGAATACCCAAAGTACCACTATAAATCCTTAATAAGGGTACCTAAGGATATTTTCCATAAATCCTAAAATTGTTGTGTTCCTTAATTCGAATATTACTTTTCTTTGAAAACAAAATCGAATTTTTGGGAGATCATCCTATCTTTTCAGATAGATCCCAGAGGACATTGAAGTCCAGTGACTGGTTTCCTGGTGTACCTTGAATCTCCATATTCAATCGCTAACAAGTTAATAACAAATTAATAACCGAGTTAAACAACTATGTGATTATGTGCTTATGTGTTCCCATTTATGTTTTTGGTGTAATCCAAGTTTTTGTTATCCAAATCCTCGTAGAATCTTCCATAAGGGATTCATAGTAGGATACCCAAAGGTACTATCTAAAATCCTTAAATGGACTGCTACGTAGTAGTCAAGTCCCTTGGATTATTAAGTACTACTCCGTAATTAGACCCCTTGAGTGGTCTAGTTAAACACATTGATCCAAAAATCTAGTTAGGAACATCATGTGATGATATAGCTGAAAGGACTCCTTGGTGACCTAATTAAAAAGATCATCTGTCGATCTAATTAAAAGGACCCTATGGTAGTCTAGTCACCCTCATCACAGGTTTGATTTTCTTCCCCTAAACATTACAAGACAAACTGTGCGGACTGTGCAAGGAATTACTTAATTATGGATGCATACATAATTATGGAATTTAGTGCACAGAAACCACAACAAGTTTTGTCATGTTCCTAGAGTTAACTCTATTCATTTCCGTTTCTGAGGAAGCACCCGTTAAAAATGACTCCGTTTGTTCATTTTCGTTTCTGAAGATTGTCCGTTGAGGAAATGAATATCCTTTTGATTATCCTTTTTCATTTCCATTTCTGAGGAAGCACCCGTTGAAAATGACTCCTTTTGTTCATTTTCGTTTCTGAAGATTGTCCGTTGAGGAAATGAATATCCGTTTGATTATCCTTTTCCATTTCCGTTTCTGAGGAAGCACCCGTTGAAAATGACTCCGTTTGTTCATTTTCGTTTCTGAAGATTGTCCGTTGAGGAAATGAATATCCGTTTGATTATCCTTTTTCATTTCCGTTTCTGAGGAAGCACCCGTTGAAAATGACTCTGTTTGAGGATGAAGGAATTCCGTTTCTGAGGAAGCACCCTTACGCGGCCCGTGTCAGCTTCCCAGATCAGATAAGATCAATTTAACAGCAGATTACAGCTGTTAAGCACCCAAAACTCACCCACACTTGCCCTTTCTTGATCATGGGGGGCCAAACTTGGGTACCAAGGTGTTTCAACAAGTGTATGGACAAGATCAAAGCACGTTATTCGATAAACGATCCTAACGTTTCCAAGAATCCTATAAATACCCAACCCTTTCACAACTCAAAACCCACAAATCTGATCTCAAAGCTCTAAGTTGAAGTCATTGCTTCATACCTGAGCTATTCGATCAAGATTTACTAGCGGGGACCCTTTGTAAGTGTTCCTTCGTTCTTTTACTGTTTTAAGCATTAAAGTCAAACTTTGTTTGACTTTCTGTGTTGACCAGTTTATGGTCAACACGAAGTTCGGTTGAACTTCATAACGTGAGCGTAATCACGATGGTTATAGTCTCTTGTGACCATACCTACTGATTACCACGTTATCTAGGCTCAGTGACGAGTCGTAGTTTCGGCCAAAATGCGTGTTATTACGTATTTTGTAACCAAACTACTCTTAGGTATCGAAACCATTTGTTTTGATACCAAACCGTTTTCTAAACTTAGGTAAGCATGTTTTAACATGCTTAGCTCATCACTTTTAGTTTAGTGCTTATATAGGGTCGTAAGGTAAGCGATCTAAAGAATCGCTTATACTTTCGAACCCGACCCGTTTGGTCGATCGTTAGGATCCGACCAAACACATTAGGTGACCATATTATATAGGGAATAACCTTCCGAGGTTATACCTTATGGTCACGACGTTTAGTTATTGTATGATAGGTAGTATATATGCCCTTGGTAAATTACCAAAATGCCCTTTTAACGCCAAAATTCATTTTAAGCATATGTAACATAACTTTTGGTATCTAAACTGATTTGGTAACAATATTAGACATGTTAAGGCATATTTTACTTATCATAGGACTAGTTAGGCATTCCGAACGCGTTTCACGCGAATGACGCGTTAAAGTAGCATGAGCTACCTAAACGGGTCGTAATGGGTCGTAAGCACTTAGGTTAGGTTTCATTTTAGTATGTAGGCTTTGTTAAACCATATTACATGAGTTTCCATGATCATTTGGTTTACGAACCTTCATTCTATCTGATCCTCCGATACAGGTCCGTTTATTAATGTAGATACCTATATTAGGTGTCGTTTGATATTCGTGATCTTATAGCTTTGCTTGGTGGATATCTAAAAGTCCATTGAGCAATCTCAAGTGAGTACATAGACCCCTCTTTTACCGTTTTCAAACTGTTTTGGGGTGAAACACATGTGCCTATCTGTTACTTTCATGTTTCCATGTTTTCATATCACATACTTGCTATGTTCATTAGTACACTATTAGTACATTGTTTTACATTACATTTCATGCTATGTATGTCCATTGGGTGCATACTTAGTACATTGTTTTACATTACATTTTATGCTATGTATGTCCATTGTGTGCATACTTAGTACATTACTTTACAATTCATTTTATACTATGTATGTCCATTTAGTGCATACTTAGTACATTACTTTACAATTCATTTTATGCTATGTATGTCCATTTAGTGCATACTTAGTACATTACTTTACATTTCTGCTATGTATGTTTACGTAGCACACTAGACATTGTTTTTACATTGCATTTCTGTTGCATATGCTCATCCAGCATATGAACACATTATATTACATTTTGAACCGTTGTAACCATTTGACTATGTGAACCGTCGTAACCACTTGATTATATGAACTTTTGTAAATGTTGAACCGTGTAAACCTTTTGTATCTGTTGACATGATTTACATTTGACAATAGACATTGGACTATACATAAACATTTCTACAATTGTTAAACATTACATCTTGGTGGTTTGGTTTGAGTAAGTGATTTAAGTAACGAGGCGTGTGTAATATGATACAAGCATGGTGGATACGCCGCTGGTACTTCCTATATATAAGTGTTTGTATGGTATTACATATCGTAGCGTTATTTGAATCATTTCAATTTGAGACATATAACATTTTATACAAATAACATACTTTTCACAAGACATTGATTTACAAACAACTTATCTTATACAAACTCATTTTACATAGTTATTCATGTAACCATACATTATTCTCTTATTTATACATATCATCTGAACTTATTGTTTTTCAAACGATTTACAAAACAAATCAAATTACAAGGTTCGTGACTAAACTTTATTAAACATTTTCTTAAACTTACAAGTCATGAATTCTATTTTCACAAAACCTATGTATCTCACAGGTATTTTTATGCTGACGTACCTATTTTCACATGTGTTTTCAGGAGTTGATGCGTAGGACTTATCGAGATACACTTAGGTGGACTTGGGCCTTAGTGACTTAAAACAAGACAGGAACTAGTTAATTTATGTTATGTACTCTTTATTTCTTGTTTAAAGACAATGTAACTCGCTTGTTTGATGAAAAAAACGAAACTTTAATTTCCATGGTTGTGAAACAATTAATTCTGTTACAACACTCCCCGACGTTTCCGCCACATCTTGTTGTTTTACGTGGTCGGGGTGTGACACATACCATAGTCTCTCATCTACTGTTGAATCCACAATAACTGTGAACAACAGCTGCTAGCCGAGACGTAATCTGCTTCGCAAGTAGAGGGAGCGACCGTGGTCTGTTTCTTACACTTCCATGTTACTAGGCATGTTTCGAAGAACTGGAAGCCGGCAGTTATAGACTTCGCATTGATTTTGCAGCAGCCGTAATCCGAATCAGAGTAGCCCTCAAGATTGAAATCGCAAGCTTTAGGATACCACAAGCCAAAGCTCAGGGTTCCTTTCAAGTATCGTAAGATCTGCTTGACGATGATCAGATGAGAAGCCCTCGGACTTTATTGGTAGCGTGTCGCGAGGCATGTCGGGTACATTATATCAGGTCTTGACACGGTTAAGTACATGAGCGAACCAATCATTGATCGGTATAAGGTTTCGTCAACCTTTTCTCCTGTGAGATCCGGATTGATACCATGGTTTGTTACTAATAGGGTAGATATAGCAGAGGTCCCTGTTATGCTGAATTTCTCCAACACATCATGAACGTACTTCGTTTGATGAATGAAGATCGGAAGTTGATCGACCTGCAAGCCGAGGAAGAACTTCATTTCTCCCATTGAGCTCATTTTGAACTTTTGCTTCATAACTTTTTCAAATTCTTTGCATAGATCGTCGTTGGTAGACCCAAATATAATGTCATCCACATATATTTGAACTATCAGAAGATAACCACCAGCTTCTTTTGTGAAGAGAGTAGCATCTACCTTCCCTCGTGTGAAGTCGTTCGTCAATAGGTGCTGAGGGAGCGTCTCGTACAAGTCTCTCAGGGCCTGGTGCAACCCGTATAAGGCTTTGTCTAGGAGGTAGACCTTATCTTTGTGGATAGGGTCAGTGAAGCCCGGTGGCTGACCGACGTACACCTCTTCTTTCACTTTTCCGTATAAGAACGCCAATTTGACATCTAACTGATACACCTTCAACCCTTTCCATGATGCAAAAGCGAGAAAGATTCTAATTACCTCTAGTTTAGCAACAGGAGTATACACTTCGGTAAAATCGATTCCCTCTTGCTGACTAAAACCCTGAATGACTAGGCGAGCTTTGTTACGCACAACTACTCCTCTATCGTCTCTTTTGCACTTGAATACCCACTTTGTATTTATCTTTCTATGGCCGTCGGGTAAATCGACTAGCTTCCAAACCCCAAGCTTTTCAAATTGACCAAGTTCTTCTTGCATCGCATTCACCCACGCTCCGTTAGTGCCTCTTTGTATGTCTTAGGCTCTAGCTGCTAGATAAAACACTTAAGAGAAAAATCATTTTTGTAATGGAACAATTTTAGAGTAAAAACACGAAAGTCCCTGATCAATTTTTCGTCTGGTTCTAATACCAGCTTGAAGCTCTCCTGTGATAAACTCCTCGTGGTGATAGGATAATGTCCATGGCATCACCTCATCAGAAACTATCACCTCGTTCTCCAAGTTTGTGACATTCTGATCCACATCTTGAGTGACTTCGTTTGTCTGACCATCAAGTTGGATCTGCTCCCCCTCAGAGTCAGTATCTCCCTGATCAAACGTGGGACTATCTGAATCTGAATCATTTGTGTTGTTGAACACCATGGGTGGAGCATTTTCTACTTAAGAAACTGTTTCTGTTGTCTGAGTTTGAGATTCGTTCGAAGTGTGACTGGGGCCGGCTTCCGAATCATTAGCACCACTTGATTGTTCATCAGTAACCACCATAGGCCTTGGCACTTGTTCTTGAGAGGACGACAAATGTTGCTGATATAGATTTACTAATTCATCATCTGACAGTTCCTCTGGAAGCTCGAATGAATTCCACAACCCCTCGTAGTCGAACATCCACATAGCACCAGGTTTTTGAGTAGGCATTGTATACCCCTGACAGTCAACATGTTGAGCTTCAACAATGCGTTTGTGTCACACCCCAACCGATGGCGGAATCATCAGGGCATGGCACTGAGCGAAACAGATTGTCCATGAGTATCCATAACAACTATTAATTACCAAATACTTAAAACGTCATGTCCCACACCATAACATATCCAAATAAAACAGTTATTACAAATAATTGTCTCACAAACAAGTACTGATCCGACAACTCAGATTTCAAAGTAAACAATTTATTTATTTGTTTCTAGGACTCTTTCCTAGCCTCGATTTCATCACACAGCAAACAAGGCGTCCTAGCATCTTATGCACCTGCCACATACATTAAAGTAACAGTCAATACACATAGTGTAAAGGTGAGCATACAAGTTTAATAATAGCATATAGAGTTCGAAATCAATTACGCATAACCAGCACGTACAACGTGTGATGTGAAGCACGTTAGTTATCGATATGATCCTATCGATACCAATGACTGTGGGTTGACTGCCCAAGGTTGTTCGTAACACATATTCACCATTGTGAACCATGTTATTAGTTGTCCTTAACAACCCCTGAGTGAACAGGTGCTGAGTCCAAACTATAGTACTATCGTTGCAAAGGCAGGTAGACAACAATCTATGTGTAAACATAACAAACAAGCATTCATCGAATCACGAATACATGCAGTAGCGGTTAGTGTTTAAGTATTGCGTAGTGTGTTTGATGTGATTTAGAATAAGTAACGTATGTAACATCGAAAAGTGCGTAAAGCAAAAAGGGTTCGAGTATACTCACAGCGATGAAGTTTATGGATTGAAGGGAGCGCTAGAGCGGAGTTAGCCTGAACAGTTAACGATAGAAATAAATGATAAGCGGCGCGTAAAACGATACAAGTGTACCAAGGATCAGACGGTAATCCGATCGGATGGCCAGTCGATCGGGTGGCAATCCATTCGGATGGTCATCCGATCGGATGGCCATTCGATTGGATTGACACCTCGCTTGGTGAGGATGTGTTGTGTATGATGGTTTGACCTTTGAAGTTTTCTTTGTAGCATTTTGAAAATAGAGAAGTATCTTTACCCTTCAGGTCGGTCGATCGAACGGTCATTCGATCAAACGGCAATCCGATTGGCGAGGCTTCTAAGGGTGAGAACAAGTTCACAGCAGGACGGTCACTCGATCGGATGGCTATCCGATCGGGTGGCAATCCATGTGTATTGAACATGTTGAAAATTATTTAAGTGTCAAAGTCCCAAACGTCACATGATCGGACGGTCACTCGATCAGATGGCAATCCGATCGGGCGGTAATCCGTTCAACGTTCAGATCCTTGAATAGTTTGAATAAAAGTTTAAGTGTGGAACCAATCTGCAACCCGATCGGATGGCCGGTCGATCGGATGGCAATCCGATCGGACGGCAATCCGTCCCGATGACCTGATCGTCTTAACGCCTGATTCTGTTTGAAGTTTTGTAGTTTGAACGAGACTGTTTAAACAACAGGAACCTCGTCTTGTCCCAAGTGACCCGATCAAACAGGAATCACCCTAGTCTGACCAGTTCTCGGTTCAAGACGGTTGTTCATGTTCAAACCCGAAATCACTAACTCTCGGATAGAATTCAGATCTAGAACTGATACATCACTAAGAATGAGTAGAAGATCAGAACAAGCTCCGATTCCATCGGGTTTGAGTGCATTGAGTGTAAAAGAGTTGAAAGAAAGTTAGAAATCCATCTTTCAATCCTTTTCACCATGAATATGTCTAGATCTATGCAAGACCTTTGTCCATTCATGTGGAAATCGTCCAGATCTAAGTTGTTCTTAGTGGATTGAAGCCAAAACATGAAGTTCATAAGAACATCATGATGACATCATCCTAGAACATCTCAAATCCAATGATTTCACGGTTAAAAGTTGAGATTTGAAAAAAGAGAATGATGAAGAAGTGTGTGTAGATCATAGAAGTACAAGATTTAGGTTGAAAACTTACAAGAATTGAGAGGAATCGGGAGAAATGAGCTTGTGTGCGGCTGAGTCAAGCAAGGGAGCTGTCACCATCAAAGGAGGTGATAAATGGGGGGTATTTATAGGGTTTCCCAAAAAGGAAAGTGGGAAAAGGGCTGATCGATCGGGTGGCAGTCCGATCGGGTGGCAGCCCGATAGGGTGACAACTCGATCGGATGGCAACCCGATCGGATGGCAATCCGATCGGATGGCAAGCCAATCGGATGGCCACTCGGTCGGTTGGCCACTCGATCCTACTGTTCGGCGCGATGAGTTTTGTCGTTTTGATTCGCATGTTGAGCGTTGCGTTGCGATGCGATTCGAGTGAGCGATGCGATAGTATTACCCATTAATCCCAACTACTATATCTAACATACAATAATCCTAAACAACTTGCGTTTATTGTGATAGTGTTGCGATTGTGTTTCGATTGATTACCACCAACATAATATAATTAAACATGCACAAGTAACTCATAAGTAACACACACACGTAAACAATATCCAGAACGCATAAATTCGAGTTGCGAGTGCGATTCGATTAAGTCGGTTAGCGATTAATATGCGATAATTAGAGATTAACCTCGATTATTAACAAGTACTCCACATAATACAACTAATGTGATTAAATAAATAGATTATCTACAAGTCAAAGAAGTCAAAACAGGAGTTGGGCAAGGAGTGACAGATCGCAATTAGCAATCTTTTCTTCCTTTGACTTAAATCTTGACTTTGACTTTGACTTTCGAAACACGGGGAGTTACAGCCTCCCCCTCTTAAGGGAATTTCGTCCCGAAATTAGGCCGAAGCCATAACAAACAACTGCGGGTACTTCGCCTTCATGTCGCTTTCGAGTCCCCAAGTGAACTCTGCGCCTCGTTTGCCTTCCCAGCGAACTTTCACAATGGGAATGCGCGAGCGTCGGAGCTGCTTGGTTTGGCGGTCCATGATCTCGACAGGCTTCTCCACGAAGTGTAATGTTTCGTTCACTTGAAGATCCTCGAGTGGTACGTGTAAATCATGCTCAGCCAGACACTTTCTGAGGTTCGAAACGTGGAAAGTCGGGTGAACGTTGCTAAGTTCCTCCGGTAGTTCGAGTCTGTAAGCCACTTTTACGATCCTTTCCAGAATCTTAAAGGGTCCCACATATCGAGGCGCGAGCTTTCGTCTTTTGCCGAATCTGACCACACCCTTCCAAGGTGATACCTTTAGGAGTACATGGTCGCCAACGTCAAATTCAAGGGGCTTGCGTCGTCTATCGGCGTAACTTTTCTGACGACTCCGAGCTTTCAGTAAGTTGTCTTGAATTTGGAGGACTTTGTCAGTCGTTTCTTGCAATAGCTCAGGACCAGTTAATTGCGAGTGTCCGATCTCGTGCCATACAATAGGCGATCGACATCTTCTTCCATACAATGCCTCAAATGGTGCCATTTAAATGCTGGAATGATAACTTTTATTGTACGAGAATTCGACTAAAGGTAAGTATGCGTCCCAATTACCATCGAAATCTATGACACACAAACGAAGTATGTCTTCAAGGGTACGAATCATTCTTTCAGTTTGACCGTCGGTTTGGGGATGGAAAGCGGTACTTAGATTAAGCGTAGTACTGAGAGCAGATTGAAAAATTTCCCAAAGAAGCGAGGTAAACCGACCATCACGGTCAGAGATGATGTCGCGAGGCATCCCATGTCGACAAATGATCTCATTGGTGTAGATTCGGGCTAATCTTTCTACCTTATAGTCTTCTCGTATCGGCAAAAAATGAGCAGATTTGGTCAAACGGTCAACGACAACCCAAATGCTGTCGTGACCTGATGGCATGCATGGAAGTTTCGTTATGAAGTCCATAGCTATACTCTCCCATTTCCATATGGGAATCTCGGGTTGGACGTGTAAGACAGAGGGTCTTTGATGCTCGGCCTTGGCTTTCGAGCAAGTCAGGCACTTCGAAACATAGAGGGCGATATCCCTCTTCATGCCCGGCCACCAATACTTGTAGCGCAGGTCCTGGTACATTTTGTCGGCACCGGGATGAATAGAGTATCGGGATTTGTGGGCTTCGTCCATCAAAATCTATCGTAAATCGGTCCGCTTAGGGATCCAGATTCGGTCCAGATAATGGAATATCCCATTCGACTTATTCACTAGCTGGGCTCCATCGTTGATAATCCTTTCTTTCTTCAAAGTGCGTTCGGTGAAACAAGCATGTTGGGCTTCGCGGATGAGGGTCTCGAGATCATATTGGGCTTGGATATTACGGGCGCTGTGTAAGTAGCTTCGTCTGCTTAGAGCGTCGGCAACGACATTTGCTTTGCTAGGATGATAACGAATCTCACAGTCATAATCGTTGAGAAGTTCTACCCACCGGCGTTGACGCGTATTTAGTTCCTTCTGGTAAAAGATATGTTGTAGGCTCCTATGATCGGTGAAGATCGTACACTTGGTACCATAAAGGTAGTGTCGCCAAATCTTTAGTGCAAAAACAACTGCGCCTAGCTCGAGGTCGTGGGTTGTATTGTTCTTCTTGTGGATCTTGAGCTGACGAGATGCGTAAGCAATAACCTTGTCTCGTTGCATGAGAACACAACCAAGGCCAAGGTTCGAGGCATCACAATAGACGATAAAGTCATCGTTTTCGTCGGGTAGAGTGAGAACAGGAGCATTGCAAAGCATATGCTTGAGGGTTTGAAAGGCAGTCTCTTGTCCAGTTCCCCAAACAAAAGGCTTGTCTTTGTGCGTGAGGGAAGTAAGTGGCACAGCGATTCTTGAGAATCCTTCGATAAATCGGCGATAATAGCCCGCTAGTCCGAGAAAAGAACGGACTTCAGACGGGTTCTTAGGTGTAACCCAACTCATGACAGCTTCAATCTTCGCGGGATCGACGTCAATACCTTGACTATTGACAATGTGACTAAGGAATTGAACCTCCTCTAGCCAGAATTCACACTTGGAGAACTTGGCATAGATTCGATTCCCTTGGATTAGCTCGAGAACCAAACGTAGATGTTGCGCGTGTTCAGTTTTCGACTTGGAATGGATCAGGATATCATCGATGAACACGATGACGAAGCAGTCAAGAAAAGGTTTACACACGCGATTCATCAGATCCATGAAAACCGCGGGTTCGTTGGTTAGACCAAAAGGCATAACAACGAACTCGTAATGGCCGTATCAAGTGCGAAAAGCGGTTTTGGGTACATCCTCCTCTTGAATGTGTAACTGGTGGTAGCCTGATCGTAGATCGATCTTGGAGAAACACGTAGCACCTTATAGCTGGTCAAATAAATCATCGATGCGAGGTAGAGGGTAGCGATTCTTGATTGTCAGCTTATTCAATTCCCTGTAGTCGATGCACATCTGGAACGACCCATCCTTCTTTTTTACGAAAAGGACTGGTGCGCCCCAAGGAGAGGTGCTAGGGAGAATGAAGCCTTTATCCAGTAATTCCTGGAGCTGACTCGATAGTTCGCGCATTTCAGACGGAGCGAGTCGGTAAGGAGCTCTAGCAACAGGATTTGCTCCAGGAATGAGGTCGATACGGAAGTCGATATCTCGACTTGGGGTAAACCGGGAAGATCATCAGGAAAAACGTTAGGGAACTCACAAACGACAGGAACATCTTTCACTTCTGTTTTTCCTTTCTTTTCCTTCTCCGCTACTACAATGTTAGCCAAGAAAGCTCTGTATTCCTAGTGGAGATACTTGCTAGCTTGGATACATGACATGAGTTGGTGGTCTTTCGAGAGATTTTCGCTGTCACACCCCGACCATGTAAAACAACAAATCGTGGTGGAAACGTCGGGGAGTGTTGCAACAGAATCATTGTTTCACAACACATGGAATTTAGAATATTGTTTTATTACATAAAAAGTTACATTGTCTTGGAATTTGATCAACAAACAGTACAATTGCCGTTCATGTTTTTATAATTACTAAGTCCCATGTCCATCCTATGTAAAGCAATCAACAGTTGTCACGAAATAAAACCTGAAACATATGTGAAAGTAAATACGTCAGCATAAAAATGCTTGTGAGTAACATAGGTTTTGTGACTTAGATTCATGGCTTTGGATCATATAAGAAAAGATTATATGTTTATAAATGTAGCCATGAATCCTTGATAAAAGTTTGGTTTCTAGAACACTTTGCATTGATATAAAAGTTGTAGTATACATAAAAATATACTTTGATTTTTAGAAAGTCGGATAAGTAATATATTAAAATATATTTTAGTTTCAAAACAGTTAAACAGATAGTATATCAAATATACTTTAATTGTTAAAATAATAGTTTTAGGTAGTATATCATAAGTATACCTTGGTTTGGTAAGTAACATATCAACTATCTTTTAGTAAATAACAAAATATATGTTGGATTTGTACATAGTAGATCAAATTATACTTTAGTAAATAATATCACGTTGGTAGTATGTCGGAACATACCTAAATCGTGGTTTGGTAATATATCAAACTATATTTTAGTAAACAATAGCATATCAAATTATGCTTTAGTAAACAGTATCACGTTGGTAGTATATCGAAATATACCATAAATCGCGATTTAGCAAGACATTCAAACCTTAGTGCATCAAAATACACTTTAGAGACTATAGAAATACCACAAAGGCAAATTCTATTTGGATAAAATTTGGTTTCTGACATTCCATACAACAGGAATGGGGTGTCTAGTCCTATAGCGCTGTATCGTACTACCAATCGGCTTGATCATTGTTAATGAATGTATAAGTAAACATATGAACAAACAAATAGTCGTAACAAACTTTGGAAATCAGTGTTTAAACCATGTATAATAGTTCAATACGTCAAAAGATAGTACTTATGCATGTGTAGTCATATAGTCGAAATCATGAAAATAATGAATAGGCACATATGTATCACCCCAAAACATTTGAAAACAATAAAAGAGGGGACTATGTACTCACCTTTGGGTGCGTTTTTATATGTTAACACAATCCCTCAAATTGTTTATTCGTCCTAAATTAAATAAGAACGATTTAATAATCAAAAACCCACCAAAAATGCATAAGTTTCTCCGATACTTAGAATTTTCACATAACTTTGAGATTTTCTCAAAAAGTTATTTTTTTATTATATTGGTGTATTTATGTATATATGAGTTCATATACATATTTTAAGAACTTTGCGACTTGAACGATTTTATTGGTGACCCTCATCATGTTATAAGCAATATATATACGATTTGTGCGTCGTAATATATATACTCAAACGTAACATACTAATAATAGCGTAATACACATAATCTTGTCAAGTATTAACATGTCATTATAATATACCAAATGATGTTATTTTTTTAGTGTTATAACCTGTTCTAAAACAATTTTGTCATACCATCATTTTTTTTATCATTTCTTGAGCTTTAAATCAATATGTATTCTTATGTACAAGTGCCTAAAGCACACTATCATTTCAACATCATTTTATATTAATCTAAATGCAACAAATATGCAACTTATTCATGTTTATTTGCTGATATATTTGAACATTTATCATATCATGCATATATCATCAAAACCCTTCCATTTTAACTATCATTCAAAACTGGGCTGTTTTTGGGAATTTTAATAGAATAGTTGACTTACTCCAAAAATTCCCAAATTTTTACAGAATGTTTTAAACGATCCAAATATTATTGTGTAAAAATATCGGGATCCAATCCATTACCAATATTTTATAAAAAAAATCATTTACGGGACTGCAATCAGATTCGTCACTTTCTTACTGCAGTCCACGGAATAATTTATTTAAAATTCATCGTAAGTCCGATTGATGAAATTCCAGTGGGAGAATTACAATGACATTAGTGGTCATCTACAGTACAAATTTCATGAGCTAATTCTACACAGATTTAAAGTTATGATGAAAAACATAGCACACATTTTCTACAGTAAAAACGCAGCTTTTGCTGCTGTACAAAACAGACCTATAAAAATAGTAAACGACCTCGAAAAAAATATGATTCTAGTGCCATTTGATTCGTTTTTCGAAAACATATAATTTAGACTTCAGAAAATCGATTTTTCGATTTATAACGGTCCGTTTACAGCTAGCTGAAGGTGGCTGTAAATGTTGTTCAGCATGCTTTTAATTGCTTAAATGTTACTAAAACATGCAAGCAAATATCCTAAACAAGTGTTTATCAATAAATCAAACTCAAAACTCATACACCCATATATATATATATATATATATATATATATATATATGACAAAATTGCAGAAAACAATCTTTATGTATACCCCAAACTGCAGTTTATACCTTTCACTATGAAATCCGCCAAAACCAACCTTTACGTTCATGTTTTGTTACACATCACAACCTTTACACCAAACCTAGTCAAAAAAGTCGGTTAAGTTGCCCCATGTGCGATGCATGTGAGGGCATATATGTCTTTTCCTTTGAATTATATATTTAAATAAATAATTAAATCAGATTTTAAAAAACTAATATATATATATATATATATATATACCCCTTATCTTTTTCTCTTGGCTCTCTCTCTCTATTCAACAAACCCCCCCCACCACCACCACCAAATTCAACCACCTTCACCACCAAATTCAGCCACCGTCACCACCGAATCCAGCCGGCATGAATCAACGAACGGTTGTAATTGATTTTGTTTATTATCAACAATAATTTTGATTTTGACTGTGTCAATTAAATTAGCTTTTCATACCCCTGCCTCTTTATTATATAATATATATCCCCTGTTTCAGCTCACACTTGTTTGAACATCCACACACAAAAATGTTTGAAGAATTTGAAGACAAATCGGTTGAGTTTCTGGTGGTTTTCTACGACGGCGACTGCCAAACCGACGTCGGAAATTGGTGACTGTTACGACTTGCTTTCGAAGAACTGCAATCACTTCTGTGATGAGTTTTGTGAAAGACTCGGTGTCCCCAAACTGCAATCACTTCTTTACTCTAAAAGATATAGATCTATCTTAAGAACATTGTTTTGTAAATAAATGACTCATTAAATATCTATGTATAAGTTTATTTGATTAAATCGGTTTTCTTTATTCCTTTTGTATGAATATAGTTCAGACAAGCTAAAACGGAGATTGTGACCGCTAGCAAAGTGGCATATCAGTTCCTTGCCGGGATTGCTTCAAACACCGCTGCAGCGGTGGCTCCAGATTCCCCTAGTGGCGGCTCAAGTAAAGGCGGCACCGCCAGCCCTGGTTTTCAACAACCTGGTTGGTTTAAAGGAGACATGGTGTCTTGAAAAGTTACACAATTTGCACCCAATAATTGCTTGATTTCATTAAGATTTGAAGGAGACATGGTGTCTTGAAATTCTAGGGTTTATAAGACTTTTTATGAAGAAGATGATGTTGATGAAGATTTCAGATGATGATGATGTATAAATGGTGAATATTGATTTAGGTTTTTTTTTTAATTTTAGTATAGTTAAATTACCAAATACCCCTTAACTGATTTTTTTTAAATTAATACCACAATGTTTTAAATGAATTTTAGTAAAAGACTTAAATGCCCTCACATGCAAGGCATGTGAGTCCATTTAACTGAAATTTTTGACGTGGTTAGTGCTAAAGGTTATAGGGTGTAACAAAACATGAACGTAAAGGTTGGTTTTGGCGGATTTCATAGTGAAAGGTATAAAGTGCAGTTTAGGGTATACATAAAGGTTGTTTTCTGCAATTTTGTCTATATATATATATATGTACGGTCATACATACACCCATATACATCACCATTTTCATTTAGTATCAAGACCCATTTCTTTTAGTTTTCAAGTTTTGTGAAAATTCCAAGATTCAAGAGAAACTTCAAATCATCAAGAACAACCAAGTATCAAGAGTAGGATTTAAACATAAATGTTATACCTTCAAGATTCAAGTAAGTTGTTGGATGAGGTTTTGATGATATGGAGCTTGAAATTACTTGAAAGCACCTTGGATACTCCTTTGGATCTTCATACCAACTTGAAATTAGCTTGGAAAGGGGTTGGATCTTGAAGAACAAAGTTGCAAGGTTGAAGATGGGAGTGGTGATGGTGGTTACGGTTGGGAGAGAGAGAGGAAGGGAGTGGAGTGGTGAAGTGTTGTGAAGATGGAGCTTTAGGGTACTACTTATAAGTATTTCATATCTTCCAAGATCTCTACCAAATCATATAGAATCCAAGTAATATCAAAATAGATCTAATGGGATATTGGCAAGATTTTGCAAATATTTGGTGGGGGCCACCCACTTTGCAACCGTGAAAAATAATGGGGGAGGGGGTCCATCTGTAATATTGATGGTAATATAGATAAAAACAGGTATTTAACTGGATACCGGGTATTTTATCTAGCGTTTAAATCCCGTTTTATGGCGTTCTAAATTATTTTTATTATTCTACAAAAATAATCTCGCCAAAATATTACTGAAATAAAGTTCAGTTGCCGAGACTGACTGTGTTGTCTGCGTTTTGCAGTAGAAGCACTGTGTTGCGCTGTAACACGCGGTAAGCGCTTAAACTTGAAAAATAACGTTTTAAGCGTTTTAATTTATTTTTCAACACGAACCTGATTAAAAATAAAATTTTAACCATAACAGAATATTTTTGGGATTTAAATATTATCCGGGCGGTCACCAACGTTCGTTTCGCAGTTTTGTCGTAATTAGTTCTTAAGTTCGAATAAATAAGTTTTTGCCATACCGAAACCTTCGAAACTTATTTCTAAGTTATGTAAAGGGTATTTAGGGTATGTTTGGCTTATGTCACAGTTCCGTAGTGTACGTCGTGTTAAACTGATTATGTTTACGTATCAGATCGCGTATAACCTTCCAGAAGCGATTTAAAGCTCGAAATCGAACAAGAATTGATATGTGCAAACGATACACATATTTATACAAATCCCAAGTATGAAATAAAATATTTCATTGGTTTGGTATTTGTTTGATGGTTGAAGTGACACAGGTGTCACATTCGCCATACACACAAAGTTGATCACCATTAGCGAGCGAGAATCGAATCATCTTGTCGAAGCAAACAACTT
Source organism: Helianthus tuberosus (assembly GCA_030545235.1). Classification (NCBI taxonomy): domain Eukaryota; kingdom Viridiplantae; phylum Streptophyta; class Magnoliopsida; order Asterales; family Asteraceae; genus Helianthus; species Helianthus tuberosus. Next base: position 126,297,181 of record CM060397.1, read on the forward strand.
CAGCATGGTTTTCGTGAAGAAAGTCCATGCCTACTATGACATCAAAACTACCGAGCTGCATCGGAATAAGGTCGATAGGGAAGATGTGATTGTTGAGTTCGAGGGTACAATCACGAAGAACAGAGTTGACAGCGACGGTTCTTTTGGTGGCAATTTCAACATCGAACGACGAGGGGAGATGGGCGCACTTACGATTAAGAAACTTTTCAAACTCAAATGATACAAAACAGTTATCGGCTCCAGTATCAAACAAACACGAAGCATAAATACCATTCACAAGGAATGTACCATTGACCACATTGCTGTCAGCTTGGGCCTGGCGCACATTAATGTTGAAAGTTCGAGCACGTGCTGCTTGTTGATGTTGTTGCTGAGGCTGCTGCTGCTGTTGCTGGGGCTGCTACTGTTGAGGCTCTTGCTTCACAACCCTATTGGGGTACATGTTTGCGAAGTGGTTGGGATCACCACACGCAAAGCAGACACTAGCGTTGATCGCGGGTGCCTGAGCCGCTTGTTGGCCTTGAGGAGCAGGAAGTAGAGCTTGATGAGCAGTAGCTGGAACTGGAGCTTAACGAGGACCCGTACGGCAGTTGGCAGTGAAATGGCCGTACATGTTGCAGTGTACACAAAATCTGCAGGCGATTCCCACTGGGTGGTGATAGGTACAAGTCGGGCAAGCCGGGTGAGGACCAGTATAAGCACGCTTTGCCGGCGGTGCTTGGGTTACTGGTGCCACGACTTGGCGGTGTTGCATCTGCTGCTGAGCTGGTACGGCCTGGAGTGGGGCAGCAGTGGTGACAGCATAGTTCTTATTGCTGGAGTTGCTGTTGTTCTTCCTCTTGTGATGAGAGGCCTTTGAAGACTGTGGAGCGGCGGCGGTTTCAGCGGTTGGTGCGGTGGTAGCTTGGTGCAGATTCTTGGGAGCTTTATCCCAGACAACAGACTTGAGTCGCTTGTCGTTGATTTCAGCGGCAAGCAGGTAAGTTTCCTCGATTGTTGCTGGTTTTGAAGCTTGCACAAAATCTGTGACACAATCCGGCAGAGCTCGGATATACTTCTTAATCGCCATATCAGGAGTCTTGACTTGATCAGGAGAGATAATACTCAACTGCTTGAAGCGAGCAGTTAAAGCAGCATTGTCACCATCCTTCTACTTGATATGCCAGAATTCGTCCTCCAACTTTTGGCGCTCGTGGGGAGGGCAAAAATCTTCCAACATGACGTTCTTCAACTTATCCCATGTCAAACCGTAAGCTGCATCATTTCCGCATTTGTTTCTCTCGGTCGTCCACCAATCTAAAGCTCAAGATTGGAAGACGCCGGTCGCGTTGAGAGTGCGGAGATCATCAGGACAGCCACTCTGGCGAAGGGTGACCTCGATCGAATCAAACCATTGAAACAAGGCCGTAGGACCATCTTCGCCAGTAAATTCTTTCGGTCCGCAAGCTTTAAACTGCTTGAAGCTAAAGGCAGCTTTAGGAGTTTCAGTCCTGGACTCTTCAAATGATTTGCTCACATTCTCGTACAGTTCGCTAATGATTTGAGGAACAACCTTCGCCATTTGTTTAGTGATCATAGAGGCGAGGCATTTATCTTTCTGTTTTCGGCGTGCGGCTTGGGTAGCGCGAGATCCAGATGACGACATTGTTTGCAACAGACTCGTCACAGGACTCAAACACAATTTCGATTATTCCTAGTATAGTCTAGTGATTTACCGTAAAGCTCAGGAACACGTATCCACATAACACAGAATCACATAGGCACATAAACACATAAGCACATAATCACGTAGAGCACCGAAACTCATAAGCACGTAAGGCATAAAAACACAAGAGGCAGTCAGAATACAGAAACCTGTCATTCACAGTCCGTGAGCGTTCGAGAATAGCGATTGCGATTAGCGAGTACACGGCGAGTAGTATAGTATAGCGTATAATATAGCATGTTATCATCCACAAGTATCAATGATTTGTCAGCGTTTTGAGGTAGATGTGCAGTGCTGTTCGTGTGTGTCGATCGAAGCGAAGAGCGAAAAGCGAATAACCCACCAAAATCGAAACACAAAACAGATAAAATCACATAAAGCACATAAAATCCACTTAAAAATGACAAATATCAGAGTCGGCAATTGCGAGCTCAGAATTGAAACACATAAAAATCAAGGATGGATTGTCTGCGGCTGTTTAGACGTCGACTATTCTCAAGGACTTTTGGTACGCACTTCGACCTTCTGGACTGTGCTCTCGCCTTGACCTTGGGCGATCGGCATGCATCCTTCCAGTTAGAGTGTGACTTCAAGTCGTTGTAGTTCATCGAGACCTTGGTGAGAGTCTTGTAAAAGCAAAATAGAGTACGGAACAAGTCATCAAGGTTCGGGTTTCACCCCTGACTTAATAACTTCGTTCCTGTTTTGATAAAATATGGGAGGAAATTTGCGTCAAAGTATGGATTTCACTCCTGATTCAACGCAAATTCTCCTGTTTATAGTTAAAATGCGGGTCGAACAAGTGACTTAGTCGAGAGTTTGAGGCTTTCACACCTAATCTGACCCAATCAGTCGTTCATTTTTTGAAAATTAGAGTGCAGTGATAGTGTAGTGTAAGCTAGAATAGTGAGGATTAACAAGTAAGCTTGCACAAAACCCCTATAGGGTATGCCCAAGTCGGTCTTTTGGTACTTAACTATAGACTAGGTCGTTTCTAAGACATCAACCCGGACTAGGTCGAGTCTTTCCTAATTCCCTATAGTTATGGCTCTGGTACCAATCTGTCACACCCCAACCGATGGCGGAATTAACAGGGCATGGCACTGAGCGAAACAAATTGTCCATGAGTATCCATAACAACTATTAATTACCAAATACTTAAAACGTCATGTCCCATACAACAAACAAGGCATCCTAGCATCTTATGCACCTGCCACATACGTTAAAGTAACAGTCAATACACATAGTGTAAAGGTAAGCATACAAGTTTAATAATAGCATATAGATTTCGAAATCGATTACGCATAACCAGCACGTATAACGTGTGATGTGAAGCACGTTAGTTATCGACATGATCCTATCGATACCAATGACTGCGGGTTGACTGCCCAAGGCAGTTCGTAACACATATTCACCACTGTGAACCATGTGATTAGTTGTCCTTAACAACCCCTGAGTGAACAGGTGCTGAGTCCAAACAATAGTACTATCGTTGCTAAGGTAGGTAGACAGCAATCTATGTGTAAACATAACAAACAAGCATTCATCGAATCACATATACATGCAGTAGCGGATAGCGTTTAAGTATTGCGTAGTCTGTTTGATGTGATTTATAATAAGTAACATATGTAAAACCCAAAAGTGCGTAAAGCAAAAAGGGTTCGAGTATACTCACAGCGATAAAGTTTATGGATTGAAGTGAGCGCTAGAGCAGAGTTAGCCTGAACAGTTAATGATAGCATAAACGATAAGCGGCGCATAAAACGATACAAGTGTACCAAGGATTGGATGGTAATCCGATTGGATGGCAATCCGATCGGATGGCCAGTCGATCGGGTGGCAATCTGTTCAGATGGTCATCCGATCGGATGGCCATTCGATTGGATTGACACCTCGCTTGGTGAGGATGTGTTGTGTATGATGGTTTGACCTTTGAAGTTTTCGTTGTAGCATTTTGAAAATAGAGAAGTATCTCTACTCTTCAGGTCAGTCGATCGAACGGTCGTTCGATCGAAAGGCGATCCAATTGGCGAGGCTTCTCAGGGTGAGAACAAGTTCACAGCAGGACAATCACTCGATCGGATGGCTATCCGATCGGGTGGCAATCCATGTGTATTGAAAATGTTGAAAATTGTTTAAGTGTTAAAGTCCCAAACGTCACATGATCGGACGGTCACTCGATCGGATGGCAATCCGATCGTGCGGTAATCCATTCAACGTTCAGATCCTTGAATAGCTTGAATAAAAGTTTAAGTGTGGAACCAATGTGCAACCCGATCAAATGGCCGGTAAATCGGATGGCAATCCGATCGGATGGTAATCCGTCCCGACGACCTGATCGTCTTGACACCTGATTCTGTTTGAAGTTTTGTAGTTTGAACGAGACGAAACAGGAACCTCGTCTCGTCCCAAGTGATCCGATCGAACAGGAATCACCCTAGTCCGACCAGTTCTCGGTTCAAGATGGTTGTTAATGTTCAAACCCGAAATCACTAACTCTTGGATAGAATTCAGATCTAGAACTGATACATCACTAAGAATGAGTATAAGATCAGAACAAGCTCCAATTCCATCGGGTTTGAGTGCATTGAGTGTAAAAGAGTTGAAAGAAAGTTAGAAATCCATCTTTCAATCCTTTTTACCATGAATATGTCCAGATCTATGCAAGACCTTCGACCATTCATGTGGAAATCGTCCAGATCTAAGTTGTTCTTGGTGGATTGAAGCCAAAACATGAAGTTCATAAGAACACCATGATGACATCATCCTAGAACACCTCAAATCCAATGATTTCACGGTTAAAAGTTGAGATTTAAAAAAGAGAATGATGAAGAAGTGTGTGTAGATCATAGAAGTACAAGATTTAGGTTGAAAACTTACAAGAATTGAGAGGAATCGGGAGAAATGAGCTTGTGTGCGGCTGAGTCGAGCAAGAGAGCTGTCACCATCAAAGGAGGTGACAAATGGGGGTATTTATAGGGTTTCCCAAAAAGGAAAGTGGGAAAAAGGCTGGTCGATCGGGTGGCAGTCCGATAGGGTGGCAACCCGATCAGGTGACAACTTGATCGGATGGCAACCCGATCGGATGGCAACTCGGTCGGTTTGCCACTCGATCCTAGTGTTCAGCGCGATGAGTTTTGTCATTTCGATTTGCGTGTTAAGCGTTGCGATGCGATTCTAGTGAGCGATGCGATAGTATTACCCATTAATCCCAACTACAATATCTAACATACAATAATCCTAAACAACTTGCGTTTAGCGTTTGTGATTCGATTGCGATAGTGTTGCGATTGTGTTTCGGTTGATTACCACCAACATAATATAATTAAACATGCAAAAGTAACACATAAGTAACACACACACGTAAACAATATCCAGAACGCATAAATTCGAGTTGCGAGTGTGATTCGATTAAGTCGGTTAGCGATTAATATGCGATAATTAGCGATTAACCTCGATTATTAACAAGTACTCCACATAATACAACTAATGTGATTAAATAAATAGATTATCTACAAGTCAAAGAAGTCAAAACAGGAGTTGAGCATGGAGTGACAGATCGCAATTAGCAATCTTTTCTTCCTTTGACTTAAATCTTGACTTTGACTTTGACTTTCGAAACACGGGGTGTTACAGTTTGAGACTTGGTAGATATACTCGTCTGAGTGGACTAGCATATCCAACAAAGAATCCTTCTAAGCACTTTGCCCCGAATTTGCCGTCTGGATCTATAACCATGGTTGTAAAAATCCCGACTAGTCTCCGATTAGTCGCCGATTAATCACTAATCGGAGGTTCACCGATTAATGGCCGATTAATGCTAGGCAGTTAATGGCGGTTCTATTCTAGCCAAATTTTGGCTAGATGCCGGCCAAATTTTGACCAAACCATATAAATTCCTTCCAGTTACTTTAAAAAATGGGTTAAAGAGTGGTTAAAACATGTCTACTTTAAAAAACTACATATAAAAATGTGTGTGTATATATGTAACTAAAAGTTGCATGTAAAAATCTCAATCCGATTAATTCCGATTAATCCCTATTAATCCCGATTAATCGCTAGTCAGTACCCCACCGCCCGACTAGCGCCTAGCGATTCTTACAACACTGTCTATAACTGTGCACGATGAACCAAAAGGTTTAAGATATTCTAGGTTTGGCTTCCGGTTGTTCAGCAGCTCAAAGCACGTCTTGTTGTGCAGTTTGACAGTCAACACTCGGTTTAGGGTGTAGCATGAAGAGGCTACTGCTTCGCTCCAGAAGCTCACAGGGAGCTTTGAATCTGCTTACATAGTACGAGCAGCCTCAATCAACATCCGATTCTTTCGTTCTGCCACTCCATTCTGTTGCGGCGTATACGGAGCGCTGAATTCGTGAAAAATACCCTTTCTTCACAAAATTCCACCATTCTGCTGTTTTTAAATTTTGTACCATTATCCCTTCTGATTCGTCTAATCGGAACTTTGTATAGATTCTCCAGCTTCCTGAATAGCTTCATCAAACTCGTGAAAACCTCATCTTTTGTCTCTAGAAACAGTACCCAAGAAAATCTCAAGTAATCATCCGTTACAACGAGGCAGTACAGATCTCCTGATATGTTTTTCATGTTTATGGGACCAAAGAGATCCATGTGTAACCTCTCCAGCGACTTCTTGATCGAGTTTAGAAGTTTCCTTTGGTGCGACTTTTTGGTTTGTGTCCCTTTTTTGCAGCTAATGCACTCGTCACCCAAATGTAAATTCTTTAAATTGACTCCCTCCACCAGATTGTTATGAATGAGATGATTCATTTTCTATAAATGAATATAAGCCACTCTTCGGTGCCACAAGATTGATTCCTTTTCAACCGGCTTAGACACAAAGCACTGCTGTTTGTTATCTGTTGTGGTCGCGACGCTCATGTCGAGGACATAAAGGTCGTTCTCTCACGGTGCCCGCATCAGTACCCACTCTTCAGGGATGACAAATCCCGGTTTGAGTATCAGACATTCTTGGTCATTAAAATGTGTGGTAAACTTCTTGTCACAAATCTATGAGATACTAAGCAAATTGTTTTCCAATTCGGCAATGTAGTTTACATTTTTAAACGACACTTTTCCATTCGATAAGGTTCCTTCCCTGACAATCATTCCACCCTGGTTTCCTGCAAATCCAACGTAACCTTCTTTTATTGCTCGAACATCATACAACAGGGCGAGCATCCCTATCATGCGCCTAGAAGCTCCGTTATCCATTATCCATTTAGAAATTGATCTTGGGAGCTCCTGCACGTATCACATTCAGTTTGTTGAATGAAGCAACCCAAGCCTCCTTTGATTTCGGGTAGCTTGGCATCAATACGAATTGTGGAAAGAATAGGAAATTTCTTATCGTTTAACTCCAAATCTTTTTCTGCTTCAACCTCATCCTTTTTTATCAAATCTGGTTTTGGAACATTAGGTTGAACAGATTTGGGAACATACTTCTTGACCTATGGGGACGAAGAAGTTTGTGTTTCATTACCACCAACTGAACCTTTAAGAACATACTTTCCTACCTTTGCGGTTTAGGAAGTTTGTTTCCTTTTGGTTTCAGTAACAGAAACCTTTGGAACAGGCTTCTTGACTTGAGCAGTCACAGAATCTTGTCTCATCTTTGGTGCAGCAAATGTTTTGACGTGTGACTTGGCTTCCAAGTTTGTTGAGTAGAAACATTTTACTTATTTTTGAAAGTTGATTCTTTGTTTTCATTTTTCTTTAAAGTTTCACCAGTTTCTTTTGTTTTGAAAACCTGTTTGCTGGTTGAACATTGTTTTTAGAATCAATCTTTTCCTCCACAAATATGTGAGCCTTTCCTTTAACATCGTTAGGTTTCTGCTTGTTCTTCACAATAACAATCCTAGGCTTGATATTGGTACAGTTTCGTGCAATGTGTCCAACCTCATTACATTTAAAACAAGTTTGGTTATCGGGAACCGGACTTGTGCCTTCAGACTGTTTTTGTGTTGCTTTCTTAGCAAAAAAACTCTTTGTTCGATTTTGTGAAAATTTCAGATTCTTCATCAGCATTCGAACTTGAACGTTTTACAAAATTCATTTTCTTCACATAACTTCATTTCTGAAAGCTTCTTTTCTGATTCGACTTACCATCCCAACGCCCGTTACCACCAGTTTGATTTTTATTTTGAAATTGTGGTTTAAGTTTGTTGTAATAAGTTTTAGCCTTCAAAAATCCTTTCAAACTTGACAACTTTTTGACTACTGAAACATCAATTTGAATCCATTTGAAAACCTTCTCAATTTTATCCAAATTAACGTTTTGAATCGGAAAATCTTGATCCGAATACAACTTATCTGATCCATTCATCTGGCATATTGTGACACCCTGACCGGAGGCGGAAACGTCGAGGGCATCACGAAACTTGGTAGAATGCATATAAGCACATGGTGATTAAATTAAAGTTGAAATACAATTAAGTTGGTTGATAGGATTGCATTCACATCCAAACTAGTACGAAACAAGTACAACACATTGTTCACAAAAGTCTTTGTTTTTATTTAAGCTAAGGCACTTGTCTTGAGCAATCCTATGTGATCCTTGCAAAAGCTAACTTCAAACATTTTCACCTGAAACATGTGTTAAAAACAATTTGGGTCAACAACGGTTGAGTGAATTCATAGGTTTTGGTTAGTTTGGTAGTAAATAAATAATGTGATAATAAAATGAAATGTTTAACAATGTGGCATTTGATGTATCTTAGCAAAATGAGTAATACAAGATATGCTAGGTGGAACATTCAAACCTTGTAGACGTAAACACAGATCTATCATCCAAACTTCCAAATTGCAAAATGTGAACAACAACATCAACAACAACAAATGGTGAACTGGAAGTTAGGATGGGGCGTCACACCTATAGCGCTATAATATTACCGCTGGGCTTGTACGGAGTTAATGAATGTAGGTGTAAGCAACAAGTATCAAGCAATTGCAAGAAACAATCAAGATAGCCACGGAATGCAAATTGGTTTGTATCACATTATTTCATATGTTTCATCCCAAAAATATGTAAAAGAAAATGGGAACTATGAACTCACCTTGATTTCGGGTAAGTCCAAACAAGTATGCAAAGTGTGAGAGTTTTGGCGGGAACAAGGTTTTTCCACATTACTCTAATGGTTTGAACATGCACAAAATATTGCAATTGGTATCAACAAATATTGTTAATTGTAAACTAGAAACTAAGTCCATGGTGTTTGGTATGGTTTGACAAAAACGGTAACTATGGGTTTGAACAACTTAATTGGGGAACTCGGTAAATAAGTAGGATTCAAAGGGATTATTTATGAGAAATATATTTTCTTAAAATAATCAACTATATATATAATGTTAAAGTGAAATACATGATAATTATCTAACAATTATCTAAATAATAGATTTAAATCAGAATAATTAATTAAAAATAATATTTTTAATTAATTAAAAATAATATTTTTAATTATGAACCTGGAATATCACTGATTTAAGATAATCATTTTGGCCCATGAAATCATTTTATATAAATAAAATGAATTAAAATGGTTATGATAACAATAAATAAGTTTATATAAGTTTAATTATCTAAATAATTAACTTTAATAAAATTTAGGCTCTAAATTTATATAAACTCAGTAACATGTATATTTTGTCATAAAAATAATTTCGGACAAAAATTATATAGTTATATAATTTAAATATATTAAATTAAACTATACTTTGAGTGTAAATACTGTTTTATTAACATAAATATCAAAATTATATCAAATATGAGTAATAAAATTATTTTTGTAAAGATTATTACTTAAAATAATTACCATAAAAATTTCAGTAATTATTTCTGAAAATCGAATTTATTATGAATTTTGAAAGAATAAAACTGTTTTAGGATATAAAAATTAGTTTTATAAATATTTTGACTAACATTATATTTTTAACATAAGTATCAGTGTTTAAAATAGTTATGTTAAAAGTTTTAGATTTTAAATAATTAAAACCGATTTAATATGAATTAAAGAACAAAACTGTTAAAGAAAATAATTAAATATGTTTACTGTTCATCGTCTTCCCCAAATTCCGGTCAACAGAAGTCAACGGTTCCAATTACCGGTTAAAAACTCTGTTTATCTCTAAATTGAATTTATAGGAACATTACACAAGTAATAAGAAATGAATTAGTACAGAAAGAACGAACCGGTATTGTCTGAATCGGTGAGCAAGTAATTCCGGCGACTGTACTGTTCCGGAATAGTTGCAGGTTACGGTTCCTGCGATTTTCGACATGTTTGTGTTTGGTGAAGGGTGTAGGAGTTTCGGGCAGGTCCAGGGAAGTTAAATAACCCATCAAATCGACACAGAAACAACAAATTGTAGTGGTTTGAATCCCACTTAAAATTTTTTTTATAAAATTCCGATTGTGGAGTGTCAGGCACGGGTAAGACCGAATAAAGGGTCACGCGTGAAAAGAAATGGTCCGGGGAATCTCGTGCATGCGGCATAGGGCAGAGAAACCACTAAACGCGTGGTTTGGGTCGAAAACCGGTGAACAGACGGCGGTTTCCGGTATCAGATTTGAAATAATAGTATTTAATTCTAATTAGTATATAAATGAATTAATGTTTCAATATATACCAGCTCCTAGTAGGAGGATAAACTGGTTAAGACACTTCGGTTTCAAAAGCAAGGTCACGAGTTCGAATCCCATACACAGCCGGTCCGAAGGGGTTTTCCCCTTTTTAAACGATTTTTGGGATATTTACATTTTGGTCCCTGTGCTTATTTATATACAGAAATAGTCCCTGAACTTTAGAATAATGACACAAACAGTCCCTGTAATAGTCAGTTAAATATATTAACTGAGTTAAGTTTTAAATAAGGATCCTTTATAAGAAATTTAACCTGGTTAGGTTATTTGGTTAAAATAGTTTTAATAATGACAGTTTCGGTCCCTGGAGTCCTAGTTTCAGAAAATGACTGATTAGTCCCTGGACTTTTATTTTCAAAAATTATTTATTTATTTCTTATATAAAATGAGTTTTAAAAATGGTAGAATGGACCCTGAACCTATAGTTTTCAAAAAATTTCACTTTTAACCCTTTGACTTATAAAATCTAAAAATGATGTTTTTAATACTCGAAATTTGTACTTTCGAATAGTGACGGTTTTAACCCTCGGACTTTAAAATCAAAGTTTTAAATCAAGTTTCAAGAAATGACAAATAGGTCCCTTAGATTGTAGTTTCACAAAATGTCATAATAGGCCCTTATAGTTTATGTAACCTTGTTTAATAGCATAAAACTCAACAAATTTGAAATTGTTTCACGTGTTTGTATTGGTATAAGCATGTATAAGCACAAAGCAAGTATTTTTAAATAAGTTTCATTCTAAATACGACATTTGTTACAATGCAAGTCAAAACAAAACATGTGTGAAAACCAGGATGGTTACAGTCTCCCCTACTTTAGAAAATTTAATTCCGAAATTTATTCGAAGGAGACCGTAGAATGTAATTGTAATGATTAGAAAGGTAATCAAGGCATTAGTTTCTAGAGCATTGTTTGGTGTTGATAATTTTGAGGAATCTACGGGAATCATTGTATAGAAAATGGCACTATGTTATGCTGGATTTGAAATGTAAATATTATGCAAACAAATGTGTGTATCAATAAGTAAATAATGGATGATCATATAACCACATGATGTTTTTATATGCCACCTTACTTAACAAGGCTTGCTATGATTCTCATGCGTCGAACCTCGTAATTAAGTGTGCACCCAAAATTACGCGTTTCGTTGCATGGTCCACATAGCACTTCTAGTTAAGTGGGGAAAACAAATAAGATTGAGGTATTGTTTAAATTAAACAAGCATCAATATAACACAACATCAACTGAATCAAAACGTATTTCTCATTAGCAATGATAACATTGTTTGTTTGATAGTCTATTATGATGTGAACAATTTACATTGGAAATATGTCATGAAACGGATCAAATTCAGGCTCAGGATTAAAAGGTGGTGGAGGTGGTAGAGGCAGTTGCATATGATCAGTTAATTGTCTCAGTATACTTTCCAACCATTGGTTTCTTTCTGTCAACCATTTTATTTGTTGAGACAGATTTCGAACTTGATTGTTTAACCTAGTCACTTCGACTCCCATTGAATCTGGAGGTAGATGCATTGGAGGCATCGTACTTGGGCCTGCTATATCAGTTGGTGGCAGTTGTTCTACTTCGTTTAATAGTGACTGGAAAAATTGTGGCTGTAATGGTGCTTGCAAAAAGGGTTCTGATGCTAACTGTTCTTGAGTCATCATGTTTTCATCAAACCAAGTTCCTTGCATCGTTGAATTCTCCTTGAAAAATAACGGTGAGAAGCTTGGTAAGACGTTCGGTGTTAACGGTTGGGATAAGTTAGTTGTAATATGTTCTTGTATGTATGGCAGAGGTGGTTGCATATCAAACCGATAAAAAGACGGTTGAGGAAACTGTAAAAATGATTGTTGTAAATTTTGTGGGAAGGTATTCTCTAAGATAACTGGAGCTCCCTCCGACTGTGACGGTTGAGTTAGTGTACTAATATGAACAGGGGTTAGCCTCATGATGTAAGGATTTACAATCCCAGGTGCCTTCGGTGGAGATAATCTCTGGATAATCTAATCACTTAAGACACCTAATGATTGTGCTATTTTTGTAATGTAAGACCCTCCCATGGGACATCTCATAGGATGTGATTGTTGACTAGAAAAATATTCAGCAAGCTCGTGGGCAATATTACAAGGAACTTGCTCAAAAATACTATACAGACAAAAAAGTTCGATTGTTCTAACCCTTTGTTGATTATGCTTGCGCCCCGTGATAGTGTTGGCTAAAACACGGTGCATATATTGATAACAAGGGTCTATGAAGTTCGTAGAATTATTGTGGACACACCATTCTTTTAATGAATGGCATTGCCAATAATCTACCATATCCGCGGAGGAACAAGAGGTTGATGCCTCCGTAAAAATGGGTTTTTTAACTTCTTCATCTGTATATATGCCCAGATGAACTGCGAATTCTGTTAATGACATAGTATGAGGTTGCCCACAAAGTTGAAAATGAATGGATTCATTGGTAAGATTTGTATTATATTTGTAATAGAAAGTGGACAAAAACTCATACACCAATTCATCGTATGATAGTTCTAGGATGTCGAAGAAACGGCGCCAGGGCGTATTAGGTAGTAGTGATCTTGCCAGTAAACCACTGGAATCAATCGTTCCCATTCGTTGCCAATCAATACCGCTAATAGTAAGAACTTCTTGATGCTTGAGTTTTTTATACCTCTATTGATTTTGTAAATTAGTAAACCGAAGGAAGGGATGAATTTTTGCTGCATTTGATGATTCAGCATATGCTGCTGGGAGATTTGTCATTGGGATATGGGGTTTTGTTGAACTAAGAAAAGTTTGGGTATGTGTTGAGTTATATCAGAAGTTGTAGTTCTTGTGTAGATTAGCTCGAGTAGTGAGTTTCTCATATAGATAAGGAGATTCCAGATTACACCATAAGATCGGTTAGGGCTTCCATGCTACGTTCTGCAGCTAGTTTGAAAATTTGAATCTGACAGGTATGGTCTCAAGAAAATTTTGAAACTTGAAAAAAAAAGAATCGTATCGTATAAAATTGATAATAGTACAACGTAGGTTGTTTAAAACTTGGATTGTTCTGAAACGGAGAAAAGAAAAAAAAATCCTTTCGAATTAGGGTAACATGCCTTGAGCCTATAGGCATACCGTACTCTCATCGGTAGTTCCCAGGTAGGCAAACGTGTGTCTCGTCGTGAAGGTGATTTCATAATGGGGTAAAGTAGTTTCATAAAATCAATGAGGATCAGAGAAAACACGTAACAAGATGGATATCATTTATTCCACGAATAAACGACATCAATGACAAGTCAAAGTAGTTGGGTTCTTATAACTTGGTGAAGTCATGCTTTAGCCTATAAGTGGACACTCATCCCAAGAATTCCCAGGTAAGCACAACTGGTCTCGCGTCTGATGAGATTTATATGAAGTGCTTACCTAGACAGAAAACTCAGAATACAGGCATCCACTCTTCCAGATTACACGAGTTCGTTATTAGAGCCCAAGACTTTGATGAGAATTTAAAAATCAGAAGAGGTTTTGAAAATAATCACCTAAGGATAGGTGATGAGCATTTGTAAAATCTAAAGATGAGATCTGTGGTGACGAGGCATCAATTGCAAAAGATAAGGATAGGGATGAAGACAAAGACAAAGATAACGGAAGAGTTTGCTATTGGAAGGTGTCCTAGGTAAGTTATAGTCTAGGTCAAAGTATTACTAATAACCTAAATCCCTATAACCATGGCTCTGATACCAACCTGTGACACCCTGACCGGAGGCGGAAACGCCGAGGGCATCACGAAACTTGGTAGAATGCATATAAGCACATGGTGATTAAATTAAAGTTGAAATATAATTAAGTTGGTTGATAGGATTGCATTCACATCCAAACTAGTACGAAACAAATACAACACATTGTTCAAAAAAGTCTTTGTTTTTATTTAAGCTAAGGCACTTGTCTTGAGCAATCCTATGTGATCCTTGCAAAAGCTAACTTCAAACATTTTCACCTGAAACATATGTTAAAAACAATTTGGGTCAACAACGGTTGAGTGAATTCATAGGTTTTGGTTAGTTTGGTAGTAAATAAATAATGTGATAATAAAATGAAATGTTTAACAATGTGGCATTTGATGTATCTTAGCAAAATGAGTAATACAAGATATGCTAGGTGGAACATTCAAACCTTGTAGACGTAAACACGGATCTATCATCGAAACTTCCAAATTGCAAAATGTGAACAACAACATCAACAACAACAAATGGTGAACTGGAAGTTAGGATGGGGCGTCACACCTATAGCATTATAATATTACCGTTGGGCTTGTACGGAGTTAATGAATGTAGGTGTAAGCAACAAGTATCAAGCAATTGCAAGAAACAATCAAGATAGCCACGGAATGCAAATTGGTTTGTATCACATTATTTCATATGTTTCATCCCAAAAATATGTAAAAGAAAATGGGAACTATGAACTCACCTTGATTTCGGGTAAGTCCAAACAAGTATGCAAAGTATGAGAGTTTTGGCGGGAACAAGGTTTTTCCACGTTACTCTAATGGTTTGAACATGCACAAAATATTGCAATTGGTATCAACAAATATTGTTAATTGTAAACTGGAAACTAAGTCCATGGTGTTTGGTATGGTTTGACAAAAACGGTAACTATGGGTTTGAACAACTTAATTGGGGAACTCGGTAAATAAGTAGGATTCAAAGGGATTATTTATGAGAAATATATTTTCTTAAAATAATCAACTATATATATAATGTTAAAGTGAAATACATGATAATTATCTAACAATTATCTAAATAATAGATTTAAATCAGAATAATTAATTAAAAAAATAATACTTTAATTATGAACCTGGAATATCACTGATTTAAGATAATTATTTAGGCCCTTGAAATCATTTTATATAAATAAAATGAATTAAAATGGTTACGATAACAATAAATAAGTTTATATAAGTTTAATTATCTAAATAATTAACTTTAATAAAAATTTAGGCTCTAAATTTATATAAACTCAGTAACATGTATATTTTGTCATAACTTTAAGTGTAAATACTGTTTTATTAACATAAATATCAAAATTATATCAAATATCAGTAATAAAATTATTTTTGTAAAGATTATTACTTAAAATAATTACCATAAAAATTTCAGTAATTATTTCTGAAAATCGAATTTATTATGAATTTTGAAAGAATAAAACTGTTTTAGTATATAAAAATTAGTTTTATAAATATTTTGACTAACATTATATTTTTAACATAAGTGTCAGTGTTTAAAATAGTTATGTTAAAAGTTTTAGATTTTAAATAATTAAAACCGATTTAATATGAATTAAAGAACAAAACTGTAAAAGAAAATAAATAAATAAGTTTACTGTTCATCGTCTTCCCCAAATTCCGGTCAACAGAAGTCAACGGTTCCAATTACGGGTTAAAAACTCTGTTTATCTCTAAATTGAATTTATAGGAACATTACACAAGTAATAAGAAATGAATTAGTACAGAAAGAACGAACTGGTATTGTCTGAATCGGTGAGACAAGTAATTCCGGTGACTGTACTGTTCCGGCATAGTTGCAGGTTACGGTTCCTGCGATTTTCGACATGTTTGTGTTTGGTGAAGGGTGTAGGAGTTTCGGGCAGGTCCAGGGAAGTTAAATAACCCATCAAATCGACACAGAAACAACAAATTGTAGTGGTTTGAATCCCACTTAAAATTTTTTTTATAAAATTCCGATTGTGGAGTGTCAGGCACGGGTAAGACCGAATAAAGGGTCACGCGTGAAAAGAAATGGTCCGGGGAATCTCGTGCATGCGGCATAGGGCAGAGAAACCACTAAACGCGTGGTTTGGGTCGAAAACCGGTGAACAGACGGCGGTTTCCGGTATCAGATTTGAAATAATAGTATTTAATTCTAATTAGTATATAAATGAATTAATGTTTCAATATATACCAGCTCCTAGTAGGAGGATAAACTGGTTAAGACACTTCGGTTTCAAAAGCAAGGTCACGAGTTCGAATCCCATACACAGCCGGTCCGAAGGGGTTTTCCCCTTTTTAAACGATTTTTGGGATATTTACACTTTGGTCCCTGTGGTTATTTATATACAGAAATAGTCCCTGAACTTTAGAATAATGACACAAATAGTCCCTGTAATAGTCAGTTAAATATATTAACTGAGTTAAGTTTTAAATAAGGATCCTTTATAAGAAATTTAACCTGATTAGGTTATTTGGTTAAAATAGTTTTAATAATGACAGTTTCGGTCCCTGGAGTCCTAGTTTCAGAAAATGACTGATTAGTCCCTGGACTTTTATTTTCAAAAATTATTTATTTATTTCTTATATAAAATGAGTTTTAAAAATGGTAGAAAGGACCCTGAACCTATAGTTTTCAAAAAATTTCACTTTTAACCCTTTAACTTATAAAATCTAAAAATGACGTTTATAAAACTCGAAATTTGTACTTTCGAATAGTGACGGTTTTAACCCTCGGACTTTAAAATCAAAGTTTTAAAGCAAGTTTCAAGAAATGACAAATAGGTCCCTTAGATTGTAGTTTCACAAAATGTCATAATAGGCCCTTATAGTTTATGTAACCTTGCTTGATAGCATAAAACTCAACAAATTTGAAATTGTTTCATGTGTTTGTGTTGATATAAGCATGTATAAGCACAAAGCAAGTATTTTTAAATAAGTTTCATTCCAAATACGGCATTTGTTACAATGCAAGTCAAAACAAAACATGTGTGAAAACCAGGATGGTTACACATATCACCAGAGTAGGTTCATCATCTAAGTTGCATTTGGATTTATGAATGTAATTATTCATGAAGCACTCATCATCTTCAAAACTTTCATTTGGACTGTCACTTTCGCTTTTCAAGACATCATTTACCATATTTTTTTACCAATTTTGATTCAAGTTTTTCTTCATCTGAAGATTTTTCAAAAGTGACATCGAGGTTTTCTGGTAACTTATCAATCTCAGTTTCAATTTTGATGTTTAAAGCTTTGTCCACCCCCAAGTTACTTTTAGAAAAATCACCGTTCACAGGTGGTGGAACGCGGTTATACCCAATACCGCTTCCATTGCTATAAACATCTTCACCTTCTTTGTTCTTTCCAATTGGTTTTCGAATCACATAGTCAAGAACAAAGCAAGATGAATAATAGCTTTTCAGCTTCAAATTGATACGCTCATATTTTATTTTAGCTTCCTCAAGTTGAAGTTTTAATTTTGCAATTTCATCAGGAAACATGTTGATTGATTTTTCTTTTTCTTCAAGAGTGTTTTGCAGTTTATTGTTTAATTCTCGTCTTTGATAGTCACGTTCTTTTGCCTCATAACCAACTCTTTTCAATTCATCATATGCTTCTTTAATTGTTCTAAATTCGAAAGTGAGCGTTTCATTTGTCTTTTGAAATCTTGCAATTACTGATTCACCCTTTCTCACAATTTCTTCTAAAAGATCAATTTTATCTTTAGAACCTTTGATTAATTTGTCTTTTAGAACCAGTTCATCTTTCAACGAATCAATTTTCTGATTTGTTTCTTTCAAAAGATTTTTCATTTGGATGAATTCGTCAATTTTGGATTTCAAAGCATTTTCTTTTTCAGTACAGATTTTGCACATTTTTATGCAATGTCTGCACTTCTCATCAATGGACTTACCATTCTGCACATTTTCATTTAAAGCCCTGACCTGGTTTGATGACTCGGTAGACACGGTTGAAGATTCTACCTCGTTTTGTTTAGCAGCTAAAGCTTTATCCGCCATCTTTTACAGGTTTTTGGCTGT
Source organism: Helianthus tuberosus (assembly GCA_030545235.1). Taxonomy (NCBI): domain Eukaryota; kingdom Viridiplantae; phylum Streptophyta; class Magnoliopsida; order Asterales; family Asteraceae; genus Helianthus; species Helianthus tuberosus. The sequence goes on from CM060397.1 coordinate 126,315,345, forward strand.
CAGTTCATGCTTCACGTCAATGATCTCAGGTACGTGCTTTACAGGATTCAGCTTCGCTTCTTTCTCGACTTTCTTTCTCCTCATAGCAACAAGTACATCTTTGTACTCTTCCTCAACAGTAGGGATCGTTTTGACCAGTGCATCAAAGTCGATTGTTGCTGGATCAGTTACAATGTTCCCCTCTTGATCCAAGTAGCACTGTTGCTCCTCATCCTACCTATTTGAATCTTTTGCCTCTTTATAGATCATTTCAATCTCACTAAGCTTCTTCCGAGCAATATCCTCTTCCCTGTTATACACCCACTTAGTAACTAATGCGGAACCCTCGTCAGTAATATACTTGTTCCAATCAAATCCCTCATCCTCCTATGTGACAATCAACGCCCTGGTTTTATCTTTTGACGATGATCCCTCTTAGATCTGTGGACGGTTGATTTTTGGAAGTTATTCCTTATTGCGGTGGTAGATAGCCTTCTTATAGTAATCCTCATGTAATGGGTTGACACTGTCATTCATATTTTGATTTTGGCATTCTCGTTTGAAATTCCCCTTCTGTTTGCATTTGAAGCAGGTGACCTTCAGCTTGTCGAACCCTAGTTTGGTATTCGGACCACCCACACACTCTTTACCTGTTAACTCCATAAATCTTTGTGCTCTATGGATAAAACTCGCCCTACACCAGCGGATATCAATCAGCTCCATTTCCTTCGGATCTATCTGATCATAGTCCTCTTTCGTCATATTTGGGTTGCCAATCTTGCCTGCAACCAGACTTTCGTAGCTCTCGAGGATAGACGCGAGGAACACCATCTTTTGTTTAGTCGCTTCTACGCTGAGACTTTGCGAATTTTTAAGATTTACGGCTACGTTGCATTGAACAACATTTGGGTTAGAGTTGTTTTGACTCTGCTGTGTTTTGGGTGCAGACTGTGATTGTGTGTTTGAGTTTGACCCTTTGTAACCAAAACCACTACTTCCTGAAGAACTACCACTTGAACTGCTGTTCGGTGACTCATTTGAATTTCTGACACTGAAGGCCTTCCCGATCTTCGGTGACTGAACGTTTGGTGACAGAAGACTTCCTCTGTAGTAGAGATTCACGTTCTGTTGATAGTTGGAGGTATTCGATTTGTTCTGTTTTCTGATTTCTAATTCGTGCCCCTCTAACTTTTCAATCAGTGTAGCCAGACTGACCGTGCTCAAATTCAGGTTACTTTTTAGTATCAACATATAATACTTCCAATACTCCTCGTTCGAAAGTGCATTGATCAGCTTCTCATTAACCTCTTCATCTGTCTTTTCAATCCCGAATCTATCCAGCTCAACTTTCAAGTGACAGAAACATTCAATCATTTGCTTTACACCTTCGCCTTTCATACAGCTAAAATAGTCAAATTCTTTTTTCAACAACGATTTTTTGTTTTTAACTAGTTTGTCCACTCCAGTATATTTCTTTTCAAAATTCTCACAACCCTTTTGTTGTATTATCATATCGAAGCAACGATATGATGTCGTCTCGAACCGATTGGTGAATAAGAGCAATCCCACGTTGCTCAGCAGAAAAGTTATTCTGATCTTGTGTTCCCAAAGCTGTAAACGGGATTCTTTCTCCTTGTGGGGTTACAAGAAGAGTATACCCGGTTTCCAAATATTTCCAACTCTCGTATGCGTAGGCCTTCAACCAATTGATAAAACTCGGGGCCCATCGATTGTAGTCCTCGATGTTCAACAGCTTCAGTGGCTTTTGGTAAGTTTCGTACGCGTTGTCGACATTTAGTGTCTCGGAGATGACACTTGAAACATTCATTGGGTTGGAAGTAGATGCCGCTACCGTGGTGTTGAAAGCATCGTAAAATGGGTTTAAGAATTCGTCTGATATGATTACTGTCTTTGAAAGTACCTGGAAAAGTTAAAGAAAGTCAAACACTTTTGAAATAAAACTAACAAATCTACCGGTCCAGATAGCCGTGGTCCGGATGAGCAGATAACAACAGTCTCCGGATGGACAAGTTTCCGGATAGACTATATCCGGATGAACTAAGCAACGAATGGACAGATCCAGATGGACTATATCCGGATGAACAACTTCTGGATGGGCACTTTCCGGATGAATACTAAAAGCCTATACATCCGGATGGACTCTATCCGGATGAACAAAACCTTGAACAAATTTCACTAATGAACAATCTATCCGTCCGGATGAGCAAGTCTATCCGTCCAGATGGATGATGATGTCAGCAAACTTAGTTCCGAAGTTCATGGTATTATACTGATTTTAACAAGTTTTAGTTTGAATTATGATCTAAAACTTTGTAGGATTGGTTAACAATACATTTCGCACATCATATCCAATTTTTAGCTGATTTTGTCCGTGAATTGATGTCCAATTTTGTGTTTTTCTATGAGAAAGTCAAGAAAAATGAGAAGTGAGTAGAAATAGAGAAATGTAGATCAAAATCGGTAAGAATCTAATGTAGATCTCTGGTATCTCGTGATAATCTTCTCCGAATCTGGCCTCCAAGCTCTGATACCACTTGTAAGGACCGTGAGATCGGGTCTTTGAACGCTCAGATAGGATCTTAACACCTACTGACGTGTGCAAAATCCATGAAAGTAGTAGAGAGAATAACACCATAGATACCATTAAACACCTTTCTCATTGATATCAAAACGTTTACAGATGATGTGCTAAAAAGTAGTTTAATAAAAATAACTAAATTAACCTAATTCTAGACTCTAAGTAATACTCTAGACTCACTAAGACACACTAAACTACTAACCGGCAAGTGTACCGATCGACTCTAGTATAGCTAATGTAAGTCTGGATATCGAACCCACGAGACTCTAATTAATTACACTAATGACCTTATCTAGACTGACTCTGACACGACACTTAATTTTTTTTATGTTTTAGGGGATGGGGGGGTTTCTAAAAAATCCTAAGAATGCAATTAAACTAAATTAATTAACTAAACGAATTACTTCGGACTTTACTCAGATGGTGGAAACACTACCTAGACCAGAATCCTGATTGCTTTTAGTTATGATTATATTTGGATGCTGTTTACTTTGGAACCGGGATCATAAAGTTCTCACTTTTCGGGAAATCTAAAGGACTCCTAACCCTTCTCAAGAGCACGCTATGACACCCTAGAGGTTGTTCAGATTACCGGTTATTTGACTCTTTTTCAGGACACCTAATGGATTTATGAAAGTATCCTACGAGGCTCACTCCCTGTCGAGATCTAAACCAAGGATAGACTTGTTTTCTCAATTAGACTTGCTAAACATTAGCCAATAGGTTTACTCCTAACGAAGCTCCTACCTTTCAGTTTAATGACTTAGACCTAGCAATAACCTCGCACCTTTCAGCTATTGATGATTAGTAGAACACTTGATTTTATAAGATTACAGAATATTACTTCTGAGGTTAGTTGCTCAATTTCACCCTAAAGAGTAAAGATTTATTATGTGATGTAGACACTCACCAAAATCTAAAACCCTAGCATGACTCTATTATGTGAAAACTCGTATAAATCCATGTACATCGTAAATTCGTGTTACGCGTGCTTTGTGAATTCATGTATGATATGTGATTTATATATGGTGTGTGATTTGTGTCTTTGATCGATTGTGTGCTTAGTGACGTGTAAAGTCAATTTCGTGAAACCAGAAACCAAAAACCGAAGTATTGTGATACGTCAGCATTGTGAAACGAGATATTGTAGTAGGTTAATTTTGACATGAAACGTCTCATTGGGTTATGATAAGAAACTCATGAAGAATCCACTTTATAAGTTTCGAGAAACCGACACTATATAGATTCGCCACTCATTTTGTGTGTTACCAATCGGCCCAAAACCCTTTGCGCAAACAACAAGCCAACCCGCCATCCCTTATCCCCTTTTGCGCAAACCTGGCCCAACCCCCATCACCCACCCAATGGTTTCTTACGGCCCACTCCACCCAAACCGCCCCAAACCCCCACCTATTTGTTAAATACGTATCTTGCATGAGGAATTAAAACCCTATATCCCCTTGGTGATTACTGTGTGTGACAGCAGGAGAAGGAAACCCCCCCCCCCCCCATTCGCAATCAGCTTCAAGGTGAAGACAGGATTCGTCCGTTCAGCTTCAAGGACGTGATTGACCAACCCTGACCGTTAGCTATTTTAAGAGTTCAACCGAGCAACCAAATGTGAGTTCACCCTTTCGTCAAAGCATGGGATTCCCGGTGGTTTGGGAATGGGTTAAGTAACAACTGTCCCCCTTAGGTGGGATGTAATCAAAATGGGTTAAGTAACAACTGTCCCCCTTAGGTGGGATGTAATCTGCGTGTTCTCCTTGGGTAGAATACGTACCTCGGTCCTCCTTGGGTAGGACGGCAACCTTAAACTTACTAGACAAAACTCTATCATGAAGTCCCTCATTTTTATATCGACTTAATCGCCGTGCCATTGGCGAACGGGTCATTAGTTAAATAGCGCTATTAGGTCTGACAAGCCTCACACCGTGCGGCAGAGGACGGGAGTGGACTAATGTACTTGCGCACTATTAATGATGATAGACATTGACGTAGGGCATATAAACATGACTTAAGTCAGTATTCGATATGGTAACGGGTCTAGTGGTTTACAACATGGGGAAGCCCCCGCGGTTTATGGTTATGGGAACATGGAATTGGGTAACTTTTGGTTTTCGAAACAACTTATGGTTTTTGGAACAACATTAAAACGGACAACCAACTGTGAACTCGCCAACCTTTTTGTTGACACGTTACCACATGCTTTGCAGATCGTTAGGTTATTTGCTGGAGCTTACATTTGAGAAGGAGTCGTTGTGGGACATGAACCGCTATGTGTTCATGAGAAATTTTATTAAACTTAAAACTTACATTTTGGTTTTGAACTTAATGCTTCCGCTGACTATTAAACTTGGTTTTGGACTTTGGTTTGGTGAACTTTAGACGTTTGGTTTTACTTTACTTTACTTAATGTTTATTATGATTGGTGGTATGATCCTGGTCAGTCACACACCTCGCGGTAATACTCCGCTTGTGAATTTTGAGGGTGTGACATATTATGTGATAAAGACCGTCACCAAGAATCTTACGAAGCAATAAACAATATTCAAACAATATCAAGCACGTAAACACATCTAACCGATAGAACAAATCACCTACAATTCATAAATAATCCATAGAATTCATAAATCCATAATAAAAATCAAAACTTTTTCAAAACTATTCATCCAAGTCTAGGTAGTTTATAAAATCTAGTCAATCATAGTCAAGAACGAAGATAATAAACAAGGTTCAAAACAAGAATTCATCGATAAAGATCAAAGAAAAATAAAAAACAAGAAGATTTGGTAACAAAACCCGTTTATTCGTTGCTCTTCAAGCTTCCCGCTCGATCCCAACGATCCCGTAGCTTCAGTCCTTGCCAAAAGATGCTTCACAATTCCTCCCAACTATTAATGGTCTTCTGATCGTCTGCCCCCCTCTGATGTAATTTGCGTCCAATTTAATGTGCGGCTGATGTTATGATGTTATGTTGTTTTCGAAGGCTCCTTGTATGCTTTTATGTCCCCGTATATATTGATGTCCCCTAGGATTATTATATTCCATTAGGGTTAATTAATAATGTGTATACGTATTCAAAAAGGCCAAAAATCACTTTTACGAAATCTGTTCGCTATAATGCTTTTCAAGGCCCATTACCACAAAATTCATGCAAATATGCTCCAAAAGAAACAGTCCAACTTTGTATGATTGATATACCATCATAAGGCAATGGGGTATGGTGGGGCTTGAGTTGGGGCATTGGTTGACACGTGTAATTTCAAAAGTCAAGTCTCAAACCCAGTTTGAAGGGGGTATGGTGGGCGTGGCTTGGCTGGCGTGGCCAAGCCACATCAGCTTTTTTTTTAATATATATACATATATATATTTATAACCAAAAATTACATAAACATACAAAATAATTATTAAAATAAACATACAAAATAATTATCAAAATAAAAAGCTATCATTCTTCGTCGTCTTTGTCGTCTTCGTCGGTTTCGAACCCAGGAATCGTTGAAACATGTTCCACCAAATCAGATCGAAGGTTGTGATGTATATCCCTTGACTTTATCATAAATTCATTTGCCGCTTTATCTTCTTCTGTTACGTTACCTGGTTGGGGGTTATCGTCATCATAGTAGGTAACGAACACTGTACCTTCATCCTCCAAAATCATGTTGTGAAGAATGATACATGTGTACATCACGTTTCCAATCTGATCCTTGTCCCATAGTTGACAAGGCATTGACAATATTCTCCACCTTTTCTTCAAAACACTGAATGCTCGCTCGACGTCTTTACGTGCAGCCATCTGGACCCTGTTAAACTTTAATCTTTTTGGATTTGTGGTACCGTGTCTTGTGAACGATTTTACGAAAAAACCCCACTCTGGGTAAATCCCATCAACTAGGTAGTACCCGTACACGTACTCAACCCCGTTTACAAAGAAAGTTCCTTTGGGTCCTATACCATTTACCAGATCATTGAAAAGGGGCGAGTGGTTTATGATGGTAATATCATTATGTGAACCTGGCATACCGAAGAACGCATGCCATATCCAAAGATCTTGGGACGCAACCGCTTCAAGCATGATGGCTGGCATCCCGTGAAATCCACTAGTGTGAGCGCCTTGCCATTGGGTAGGACAAAGTTCCCAAGGCCATTTCATACAATCTAAACTACCTAGCATCCCGGGTAGCCCATGATAATCTCCGTGATGTTCCAATATTTGTTGCATGTCACTGAAGGAGGGCTTTCTCAGATATCTTTTCCTATAAAGTTCTAGAATACACGAACAAAAGTTGTGAAGAGTTTCTCTAGCTACACGTGCAGACATTTTTAAATAGTCATCCATAATGTCCGAACTATTGCCGTACGCTAACTGCCTAAGTGAGGCCGTGACCTTTTGCCACGTACTAAATCCTAATTGCCCGGTTACATCGGGTTTTTGTTGGAAACAAACATACTTCTCCTCAAGATCTCTATATATCCTTAAAAATAAGTTTCTACTCATACGAAAACGACGCCTAAACATTTTTTCATCATACTTAGGTTCCGCTGAGAAGTAATCGCTTACCAACAAATCGTTAGCGGTGTGTCGTTCACGAGCGATGTACCTTCTCCTCCTTTTAGGTTATTGAGTCTCTTCCTCATCGTCTTAGTCTTCCACGATAGCTTTCACCACCGCCGTGATCGTTTGTAGAAATATTTCCGCACATCGTCAGATGATGATGACGATTCACTATAACTTGAAGAACTCATGGCAAGATTGTGTTTTATGTGTTTGATATTGTGTGAGAAAAATGTTAAATATGGTAAGGTATTTATAAAGGAAAAATATTTTTTTTTAAAGTAGCCCCCAACGGCTAGTTTGAATGGGCCATTCACAGCCCGTCATGTAAGCTTGCTCCCCCCCCCCCCACGCCCGGCTTGAAACCCAAGCCCCAAGGACCACGCCCCAACCCAAGCCCCATACCCCATAGCGTAAGATAATATATTTAATTATTTTAAAGTCACAACACCCCAATTTTACATAAACATGTTGGACTTCTACACTTACACGGCTCACTAGGATCCTAAATTGATGCATTCACATCTTATGTCATTTTCCTTTTTAATTTTACTAGGTTTATATCTACGCGCGCGTTGCGGCGCGCTAAGACAACTCCGATAAAGATTTCGCGTCGCAACTTCAACGCGCTAAGGCAACTCTGATGAAGATCTCGCGCTGCAACTTCGATGAAGGTCTACGTGTGTTTCCAAGCTGGTGGGACCTGAATAAAAACAAAATAAATCCAGTTGAGAATATTCAAAATCTCAAGTATGTTCGTGTCTACTATCTTATTCTATACCAAGCATAACCAAATCATAAATCCAAGTGTAGCCAGCGCTTTAATAAAAAATATACAAATGTACATTGTAAAAACATCAAGTGCTCATAAACTTGGACATACAATCTAATCCTTCTAAAGAAAAAAAGAATATCTTTCTCTAAAACAACTCTTGAATATTAGAAAAAACAAAATTTAACACCAAATTCGAAGTCGATTATAAATATGATTAACAATCTTTTCTCTATTCAAATGCGTCATCATCGTCATCCTCTGGAAGAGGCTGGTTTGCAGCTACTGCAAGCTCGGCTTCATGTCTGCAAAACACACAATGATAACGACCAACAACCCATAGTTGATACAGTCCGAAAGCAAAACGTACTGTTGTTGAGCAACCATGTCAATTTGAATTTTTGGTGGAGCAAGTGCAGGGGAGTCAAAAAATTGTAAATTTGCATCCTTAATAACCGACAAAAACATATATCATAATCCCAAATATTAACATATAACTGAAATGGTTCCACCAATGCTCGGTGTTAAAGATCAAAACATTAGCTCATTTCCATCTTGATGAGCCTCTATCAACCCGTATAATGTGAGCTAAAATGTGAAATGGTTTTGGAAAGGTACAAAGACATGGAAATCAAATGCTTAGACCTAAAGGGGTCGCCCCAACAGTTGAAGTATGTGTTGTACGGAAGTGGATTCCAGCATTTAGAGAAAGTGAAACACATTACCTGCTGGTTGACAGAGATGTATGCCTGAAAATAATCTATAACTATTTGTGTCAATGTTCTTGAGTTTCTTATTTGAATTTGACACTCATGTTCTAAGATTTGATTTCTTCATTTTAGGATTCATGTTGTCCTTTATTTCGGCATTTCTTTAATCTGAAATGCGCCAACGACTCACTGGATTTCTGATGCAGGTTTAAGGAGCAGAAAACGGTGATGATTTTGTCCGAACTATCGTTTTATTGTTACAGTGTTCGTTTTCTTCATCTGTGACAGATTGAAGTTAAACAATTTCTAGCTTTTCCGATGATGACCGCTATGAGGGCATGACATCTGAACGAATCAAGACAACCCACGACTCCTTTTACTATTCATCTGGTTTCCTTATTAACATATACAAGTCAAAAGATGCAAAGTTGAATTATGAAACTAAATGAAATGCAAGGTTGGTAACTTACTTACCTTTTGTGAGCATGAAACATGTGGTGAGCACCTGAGCAACAACCAAAATATGCAGAAACTAAGAAATTTCAAAATGAAATCAATTAAAGTTCTGATTGTATCATTCAAAATTATAAAAATAAAATAAACTTTGATATAACTTAACAACTGAAACATAGCACTCCATTTCAAAGTCAGATTAAAAAAATTCAAACGTATAATCTTAGAAAGAAGGAAAACATATATTTGTAGCTCAAGTTGATTCAACATTATCACATTGCAAGTAATAGTAAACTGAATAAGTATGAGACTATCATGCTTGATGTTTAGTTTATTTTTATTTCCAAAACAAACCATTTCAACCCAAACCCATTATGATTAGCTACTTCACACATCAATTTTAACCCAAACCCATTTCGGACAGAAACCATTTTGAACCAAATCTGTGATGACCAGTACCCGATTATATTATTTCAACCCAAACTATTTAGGATAGAATTCGCTATTACACTATATTGAACAGGGTGGGGGTGTTCCCGCTCGTCGCACCGTCCCTCACTTTCCATCTCAGTGCATCTCATTCTCATGAGCACACCATTGTGCCCCACATGGGTATTTCAAAAAGAAGGAAAAATAGTGTAGATGTTAAAAATCAATCGCTTTTAATTTTATTTCTAATTTTGTCGATAAGTATATCTAATTGTTAGAAGAACTTTATACTTGTATAAAAGTGGGGATTTCAATATTGATTCTTTTGAACCATCTAGCACATACGTGTGTATACACACACCCTATACAACATAAAATCGTAAAGTCCATATACATTAGAAGTTAAATAGCCAGTTCATCTCAAGTGAACTGTGATTCCAGTAATTTGCAAACTTTTTGGAACATTTATACCTGATATGCTAAATCGCAAGAACCATCTTTACAAAATTAGCTAAATTCCCATTCCCAAAATCTGAAAAACAATGAGATAAATATTAGGTTATTTCACCAGCTACAAAGAATGAACAAAGGCCGCCAAAACGGAAGAAACATACGCAACAATGAAGAAAAAACAATATGTACAATGGCAACCTTACCTTGGCAGGTGATCGGAGTGTTTGCGGGCGAGACCAGTGGCGCAACCTAAGTTTTCTCCACAGTTCATCGTTTCTAGATCTGCGAAACAGCGGCCAATACACCACAAAATCTTTCAGTCACTACTCACGGAGCCGTCGGTGCCGCAAGATCCAGTCCAAAAATCCCTAAATCGCAACCAGATGATGTTTACACAGTCTTCGATGCGTATATTGTCGTTGGTTGCTCACCACCACAGAACATTATCTCCCGCTCATGCGCTCATGTATTGTGCCTTTCTCGTGAAGAACGCCACCAACACCCACCTCGCCACCACCACCGAGCTAGACAGGGTGATGGGTTTTGACCGGAAAAGTGATGATGGTGGTGGTGTTCTGGAAAGCTTTGTTAGGGATTTGAGAATAAATCCAGGGGTTTGGGGCGAGGAAGATGAGGTGAGGGGTGAGGGTTAAGATTAGGGTTTTGAGAGGTGTCTTCAGTCCGTAGAGTATTTAACAAACGGGAAAAAAATTAGGTGGGGCATGGATCGAACCTGAGATGAAGTTGAATTCAATAGGAGACTTAACCAATTTACCATACACTCTAATCTGGCCAATATTGAACAATAATACTATCTATACAGTAAGAACAAAGGGGCAGAAGAAGTGGACAAAAACACTATTCATTGGGTTTCTCTATTAATATATAGGATAATAATATAGAGATAAATGGTCTCGACCCAATCACAGAAAATGGCTGCAATTTTTATTCGGTCCCTGGCAGTCTACTCTACTTAACTAGCTGGTTATTTGTTTATTATTCTTTTTCGCTCCATTTGCACCAAGAACTAGCCAAACATAATATAATATAATACTAAAACTAACTAAAAACAAATAAACTTATACAAAAATTATACAATTTAAACGGGACAAATATGTGTATTTTACCCCACATCAAATATCCACACACTTAACCTTTTTTCGTCCCCGAAAAAGACTATGCAAACGGAATCAGAATCAGATAATATTCAGGTTCAAAAGTCTATATTACTTATTAAAATTAAAACTTGTGTTAACCGCGATTGCAAGTATACTTATCCCCTTAAACCCAAACCCGGTTCCAAGCCCTTATCATGTAATTTAAGTTCAAGTTCGGTTAATTTACCTGGGGTCTCACACTAGAATCTGTCGTTTCACCTAATCCCGCCTCAAGCTTATATAACAAAAGGAACAGTCATTGGACTATTTCCTAACCGTTTTATACCAAAATCAAAAGAATTTAAAATCAAATCTTTATTATATTTTTTCTTTTCGTTTCTTTTTTCTTTTGAGCTTTTTAGACCGTGCATACCTTATCCCAGAGGCATTCCCAATCAGAGTTACCATCCCCAAGAAAGATTACAATATGCATCAGTATTTTTGCATTTTTATTTAACAATCCTAGAGGCATTCTAAGGTAGAGTCACTATCCCCAACAGAGATTACATATGCCTTGTCATTTTTTCAGTCTAGCTCTTTTTATTATTTTTTTTTTCTTTTTTCCATGATATGATAAGAAATTCTAACGATCTTAGCTTATAACGGCATCCCTTATACTATTATTGACGATTTCGGCTTCACTACCTCTCCTAGATGAGAACCCACTAGTAAATCAACAATTAGGTATGTTTTTAGCTCAAAGGAACCTAAAACCGGGTCAAGCCTACTCGCACATCCCAAATTAGACACAGGCTTAATTTATTTATTCTCTTATTATCATTCTTTGAAACCCGAACAAAAACTGATTTTTCTATCATTTTCCGTTTTTATTTTGCAAACTTCTAAAACAGGAACATTTTCTATTTTTTTCAATTTTTTTGGATTTTAAATTTTTTTTTTTGTAGTTTTTTCAAATTTTATGACTCAAACGACTCACTAACTAGACACTAAACGATAGTTTCTCATCCCCACACTTAAACTCAACATTGCCCTCAATATAGGATGGAAACCGACTAAAAAAACTAAAATAAATAAGAAATAAAAGACAAAGGGCAAATTGGAAAAGAGTTAGCTGGTTTTATGACGCGTAAGCTCCAAACTCTTGTCTAATCCAGCTCGATCGTATAGCATTTCGGTCGCGATCGGCTCTGACACTGACTGGTATACTTGGTAAATTCCTTGAAATTTGATAAGGAGCTCCAAAATCACCCGAATGGAGATTGAGTACGTGTGGTACGATTCAAACCTGCATAAACAAAAACAAGCAAAAACCAAAGCAGTACCGACTCTAGACAACTAAATTAGACTCATGGTACAAAATAAATGACTCAATATACAAACTCCACAAACTACAGAAAATCCACCGAATAAATAAATTAAACAAACTCTACAAAACCTCCCCACACTTAAATTTCATCAGGAGGCTTTTCTTTTATCTGAACCCTATCTAACCCGTTTAATTCCACCGGTCCTCAAAAATACTTAAAAATTTATTGGTGGAATTATAAAATATTTTAAAACTCTTAAACGGGTCAGACCACCAGAATTTATACTTACCTGTAAGAAACCGAATGCGCGGCATGTAACGAGAGGACTGATCGTGCTTGAAATTTAGAGGCTCCTCCTTTTTCTTCTTGTATAACCCTTCGGTCCTCTTCCGTTTTCGATATTCTCTTTTTCGTTTCTTTGCCCTCTCCTGCTGTTTTATCAATTCTGAAGTTTCATCTATCACTAATACCACGGGCCAGCTGTGGTGTTCTTTCTCTGCCACCACTTCCACAGGCAGATCCCCACACTTAATTTCTTCATCTGGGGTAGGTTCTATCACCTTTGTCGGTTCACCTTCAAGTAGAGCATCAAAGTATGCTATATCCCCTTCAGGGTCTAACTCTCCTACCTCTTCATAGACCGATAAACCATCTAATTCTAACTCTAAAAACTCATCCTCCCTAGACGACTTAATTTCAACCTCTACAAATTCTTCCTCTACACCAAACATTAACCCAAGGGAGTCTCCTAAGTCCACTTCCTCCTCCATTACTGCTTCATTTACTAACGACCTCCGATAAGCAGCCCACTCTTCTTCGTCTATTTCATCATTAGAGTCACTCCAGCAATTAATAATTGGAACCTGTGGAACCGGAGGTGGGACTTCAGCGTCTATTTTCGTCTCCGTGATTGTAGTGATCTTTTAATCTGACCAATCCTCATATGGCGGCTCTTTCCCCAATTCTGGAAATGTTGGGATTAATTCTCCAGTAGAAAACATGTAACCGAGGTAGTTGCCTTCCGCATCATATGTATAGCTAGTCGTTGGCTGTTCTTGTGACAACCCAAACTTTCAAGGTCAGCGTCTTCTAGTCACGTGATCCTGTTTTCTTATTATTCCTCTTTTACGTTCTTTACGATGATAAAGATTATTAAACGCTCGTGTATATAATATACTTGCTAAACGTAAGACGTGAGTGAGTATGGCTACATGTGCTTGACTGCTTAACTATGAGAAACCGTTAAAACACTTTTATGTGTCGATTGGAGAACATACCTTTGGGCCGCAAAAACTCGTTTAATACTCTGAATGATAATCCTGTGAAACTTAAACGTATAGTTGATGATTGAACGCGTATGTTGGGCCACGAGTATGTTGGGCCACACACACAACATGTATGTGGGCCGCGAGTATGTTTGGGCCGCACACACCTCTAGTACACACCTCTGAATCATCACACCTCATTCTATTTCGACCCATACTTGCATATCGGGCCAAACCGCATGAGCCCAACCCCCTTTAAGGGTTATGTATATGTGTAGAACTAGGAGAATAGGTGTACGTAATATTATTTGTGATTTTGGAAATCACGTCGATAACAAACCCTAGTGCACCCCATTCCTTCCTTCTCGCGATCAGCCTACCTTTCGAAGATTCGTACTTCCCTTTGAAGCTAGACTCTCGTGAATAGCAACATCTCTAGTCCGGTTAGTATAATTATATTGTATTGAATCTGATCTTCATTTGGCTATTTTGCGTCGGTTTGCATGATATGGTTGGATTTTTCATAGATTGATTACAAGTTGCTGATGATGAATGTTCTTGTGATATGATGATAGGGATAGGGATGCATAATAGTGTAATTGTGTTTAATGTGTTAAGTGATTCAGTGTATTAATCGTGATTGTTGTAGTATAGGATGTAAACTAATGATAAATTACGAACAAAGTTGTATTATGCTAGTACTCAAGGATTTTGTGAATCTTGAATGATTTAATTGGCTCCGATTTGGGTTGTGATCAATTACTGTAAGTGTTGTTGAAGGTTTAATGTAGATGGTGGTTTAACAGTTAACCAAATAATGAGGGTTTGTGTGCATAGGGTGCCGTATCCATGGTTATCATATTCTCATAAGTGGTGTGATGATGATTTGATTTATTAACAAAACCCAAAGTCACCTCCACTAATTCAGCCGTCACTTTATGTGTATATGTCGGCTCAAAAAGGGACAGCCCATGTGAAGATGATGATCCATTGTTATGTTTTTCATTAATAAAATTATAAATCAAAGATCATGGAATGTCAGAGCCATGTGACCGAATTCTATTAATATTGAATGAATGAAAATGTTTGTGGTTGTTCATGATTGGACCGATTCTAATATGATATTGCATGATTGTTGTAGTTAATTTATTGTGACTTCGAACTGCATGATGATGATTATGTAATGGAATGATACCTGAGATTGAAGGATTGTTAATATGATGAATATGTGGATGACCGACTAGTATGCTAATGATTGGTATTGTCTTATATGATAGTGATTATATTGGGTATGTTGTGAATTAATGATCTAGGGATGGATAACATGTAAATAGGGTGTATTGCTTATATATAATGGTGAAAGCCTCGAGCTCTACAAATAACCTGATTGCTTGAGCTGGTTACATGATTGCAATGGGTAATTGTTTGATGATAATTAGAGAATTTTAGATTGACCTTGTTAGAAACATTAGGCCGCACATGTTTAATAATTGGGCTTGAAGCGTATGCGAGTGAATCATGTATGTATGTGTGTAGTATGTTTGAACTATACGTGTCAGGTGATTTTCTGATGGCACTAGATGAATGGATTAACTGTCATGACTTGAACTACCTGTGTGCGTTGCATGTACATTAAATGTGCTTTATGTGAACAATGAATACGTGAATTAATTGTACGTGAAAGATGTGGTGCATGTGCACGTGGAACTGACTGTTATCGGTAACCCTTTTAAGACGTGTTTGATCAACTGTTAAACAAGTAACTAGTCATACCGAGCAAACCGAGGTGAGTTCACACTTTCCACAAGGCATGGGATTCCCAAGGGTTGGGAATGGGTAAAGGATTGAAACTGAAACTGAAACTGCGTGATTTCCTGGTTTGGAACACGTACACACCCTCTTTATTGAAGGGTGACAACACATCATAAGGATATGATTGGAACTTGCGTAATCTCCTGGTTTGGGAATTACGTACACACCCTCTTATTTGAAGGGTGACAACACAGATACTAGACCAAAACTCTCTATCATAAAGTCCCTCCTTTTTATATCGACTTAATCGCCGGGCCAATGGCGAGCGGGTCATTAGTTAGATAGCGCTATTTAGGTTTGACAAGCCTCACACCGTGTCGCAGAGGACGGGCGTGAACTAATGGATCTGGGCACGTCAATGATGATAGACATTGACGCTAGGGCACCAACTTACTTCAGTCAGTGGTCGATATGGTAACGAGTCTAGTGGTTAACATGGGGAAGCCCCCACCAACTATGGATATGTTTGGGAAACAGGGTAAACTGATTAACTTACAACTTACAAAGGAATTCCTGGTTTTTTTGAAACAACTTAACAATGAACACCAACCGTGAACTCGCTCAACTTTGTTGTTGATTTGTTGTTACATGCCTTGCAGGTCGTTAGGTATCTATGGAGCTTGCACGAGCAAGAGGAGTCGTTGTGGGACATGGACCGTTGTGTGCCATGTTAACATTTAAACTTATTGAACTTATGTTTTGGTTTTACCTTTATTGCTTCCGCTGTTTAACTTGAACTTGGTTAACTTGTTTTTGAACACCAATTATATTGCGTGGTTGGATTTTATTTATTTTAAATACATTGTTCAATATGATTGGTGGCTTGATCCTGGTCAGTCACGCCTACAAGCGGCGATACTCCGCATGTGGATTTTTGGGGGTGTGACAGTTCTGGTTGGTTTCTCATAATATTATCTTGCTCTGCTAGGGCTTGATCCTGGTCAATCTCCTAGCAATGCCATCTACTGTACATTGAAGATCTAATAGAGCAGACTGTTGATTTCTCATAATATTATCTTGCTTTGCTAGGGTTTTCTGAATATTAGCTTTTTGGGCAACTAATTGAACCAACATCTCCTTTATCATGCTCAAAGCAGTATCATTACCCCCAACAGAGTTGCTACCAGAATATTGATCATAGTACTGACCCCCGTTATACTGTGGCTATTGATACGGATCATTGTAATATGGTTGATCATCATAATAATTCAAAGAATACCCCTGTGAAAAATATGGCTGCGGCTGCACAAAATGGTTAGCATAACATTGTGCAGAAAACCCCTCATATTGTGGGTAATTAACAGTAAAATGAGGTCCTCCACAGATTTCACACATATTTACAAGACTCGAGAAAAAGAAAGACACAGACAATTAGACTCCTACGACTCAATATACAAAAGCAAGTAGCACGTATGCTAAAAAGTAGTTTAATAAAAATAACTAAATTAACCCTAATTCTAGACTCTAAGTAATACTCTAGACTCACTAAGACATACTAAACTACTAACCGGCAAGTGTACCGATTGACTCTAGTATAGCTAATGTAAGTCCGAATATCGAACCCATGAGAGTCTAATTAATTACGCTAATGACCTTATCTAGACTGACTCTGACACGACACTTAACTATTTTTATGTTTTAGGGGGGGGGGGGGGTTTCTAAAAAATCCTAAGAATGCAATTAAACTAAATTAAGTAACTAAATTAACTAAACGAATTACTTCGGACTTTAATCAGATGGTGGAAACACTACCTAGACCAGAATCCTGATTGCTTTTAGTTATGATTATATTTGGAAGTTGTTTACTATGGAACTGGGATCATAAAGTTCTCACCTTTCGGGAAATCTAAAGGACTCCTAACCCTTCTCAAGAGCACGCTATGACACCCTAGAGGTTCTTTAGATTACCGGTTATTAGACTCTTTTTCAAGACACCTAATGGATTTATGAAAGTATCCTACGAGGCTCACTCCCTGTCGAGATCTAAACCAAGGATAGACTTGTTTTCTCAATTAGACTTGCTAGACATTAGCCAATAGGTTTACTCCTAACGAAGCTCCTACCTTTCAGTTTAATGACTTAGACCTAGCAATAACCTCGCACCTTTCAACTATTGATGATTAGTAGAACACTTGATTTTATGAGATTACAGAATATTACTTCTGAGGTTAGTTGCGCAATTTCACCATAAAGAGTAAAGATTTATTATGTGATATAGACACTCACCAAAATCTAAAACCCTAGCATAACTCTATTATGTGATAAAGACCGTCACCAAGAATCATACGAAGCAATAAACAATATTCAAACAATATCAAGCACGCAAACACATCTAACCGATAGAAAAAATCGCCTACAATTCATAAATAATCCATAGAATTCACAAATCCATAATAAAAATCAAAACTTTAGCAAAACCATTCATCCAAGTCTAGGTATATAACAACCCTCCGAAAATATTTCCAACACTCCTAAATATATCCTAAAATATTTATAACACCCCTATACGTCCTAAAATATACCCCATATACGATATTTGGCCCTGAATACCTTTAATTTTATAAAAATAAAATAAAAACAAAATCCTTGTGGCGCTCGCGGGCCGCGAAGACCTTGTCTTCGGGTTACGCGGGGCGCGACAGCTCAAGACCAGGGCGCACCCGGTGCCGCCATGTGGCAATAACATGTTGGGTCTAGTGGTTAAGTCAGCCAAGCTAGGGCCTACCCTAGTTGGCCTCGTGGGCCGCGAAGCCCTTTGTTGATTCTTACGCGGGGCGCGAGGAAACCGAGATCAGACCCTATAAATAGGATCGATCGGATTCAGTTGGAATTCGTTCAAAACTCGTGCTTCTCTCTCAAATTCTAAAATATTAGAATTATACCAAGCATAATACCCCCCTAATTAGCGAAGCTCTGCCTCGTTGCAAGTATTACGTATTAGATACGCTGCCCGATTGATCCAGTGCTCCGTAACGGCTGTCGAGGCTCTGCCCAACGTAGTCGTTGGAGTTTTGTCTCGGGGAGGGTATAACTAATGTAAACTGGGTTATTATACTAATGCGTGTGCATTGTTTAATTAATACATTATAACCAGGAAGTCACAAAGGAAAACCTAAATTAGCAATGTGAGTAATCTCCTTTTTGTAAACTATTTTTACAAAACCTCAAATGCTTTACATCACAATGAACAATGATTGAGTATTTGTAATTCTACAATTATCTTCGGTATGTTGGGGTTTTGTATACAAAATTTGTTACTACACTGTGAGTAGTAACATGACCACAAGTCGGGTTGACAGTACCGTGGGTGGTAATTAAACTAAGAATTGGAAACAAATATAATTGCGAGATCGCCCTTAATACTGTAAAATGATAAAACTTGTCTTGATTAAATTGGGATTCACTCACCAGTATTTCCCATTGACAAATGTTTTTAAAACGTGTTTCAGGTAACAAAATATGAAAGCCAAATAGAAGCCAGCTGGACAGCACTGAAGGCTTGGAAAATGTGGCTATAAAAGTTACCTAAATAAAGAAGATGTTTTTAAATTCAATAAATTAGGGTTTATCCCTAAAAACATGTTTGTAATAGAAACTTGGGTTTTACCCATGCGTTTATTATTATAAAAGTGTGGTATTTTACTCTAATAAAAATATTTCCTAACTACGGTCCTGATGTAAATTCCGCTGACAAACTGATAAACTACTGATACCACTAAATCTGAGCTCGCGGCCACCCGTTCCCAGGAGATAGGGGTCGGGGGTTGCGAACAATGTAGTTTATAAAATCTAGCCAATCATAGTCAAGAACGAAGATAATAAACAAGGTTCAAAACAAGAATTCATCGATAAAGATCAAAGAAAAATAGAAAACAAGAAGATTTGGTAACAAAACCCGGTTATTCGTTGCTCTCCAAGCTTCCCGCTCGATCCTAACGATCCCGTAGCTTCAATCCTTGCCAAAAGATGCTTCACAATTCCTCCCAACTATTAATGGTCTTCTGATCGTCTGCCCCCCTCTGATCTAATTTGCGTCCAAGTTAATGTGCGGCTGATGTTATGTTGTTGTCAAAGGCTCCTTGTATGCTTTTATGTCCCTGTATATATTGATGTCCCCTAGGATTATTATATTCCATTAGGGTTAATTAATAATGTGTATACGTATTCAAAAAGGCCAAAAATCACTTTTATGAAATATGTTCGCTAGAATGCTTTTCACGGCCCATTACCACAAAATTCATGCAAATCTATCTATAGTTTCTATAAAAGGATAAATCCCAATGACATAAGAAAAGCTTATGTGTCAGCAGGAAATGCTGTCCAACAATGCTTTTCTTATTTCATCACGATGAGGTGGTAGCCATAGAGGGAGCATAGTGACATCATAATTCAAAGATCTGCCATCAAACCACTGCCCCACTTTCAAATTTCAAAGGTCTAGCCCACATTCAATTATGAAACCACTGATGTTCATTCAAAATTATGAAACCACTGATGTTCATTCAAAATTCAAACCACTGCTGTTTCATTAAAATGGGAGGGTAATTTGAAATTTAAACCTTATAGGGATATGTAATTTGCATTTAATGTCGTCAGAGCTTCAATTCTTCTCTCTCTCTCAAATATAAATTCAAACCCAAATCCAAACCCGGTCATAATTTCAAAAACCCATTTCAATCTCTCTGTCTACTCTCTCTCAACTTTGTATCTCTAAAACTGTAGATACAGAGAAGAGGATGTAAATCAGGTAATTGTTATTTTTTGGTAATTGTTAATACACTTTGTAATCTGTTCTTCTTCTTCTTCTTCTTCGTGGTTTCTTGAGCTTTGTTACTTGTTTTCAAGATTGAAGTTTCTTCAAATCGTCATCTTCTCCAATGCTTCCATCGATTCTTCTCTCGCTAAATCTGGTAACACTCCGTGACCTAATTTCTTTCATGATTCTATGAAATTTGTTTGATATGTTTGTAGCTTTTAATTTTTTCTTTGATTTGTTATTATTTATTCAGATGCTTGCATTGGTGTACCATGTGATTACGAGTAGATTGATTTTGATATGTTTGTAAAAGGAAAAATCCCAATGACATAAGAAAAGCTGGTGATGTCTGTTTATTCATCATGTTTAACATTGATTTGAATATTATGCAGACCAACGGTAGTTTAAAAATAGATGTTTTTTGATTTTTTCTTTTTATCACAAACTGAAGGTTTGTATGCTAAATGTTCTTCAGGTAGATCTTGCTGGATTTGTTATTTGGTGTGGAAGTCTTGAGTTCGTTGGCCGAACTTCGAAATGTAATCAAGGTTATAAAATGTATCTCAACTTTATTGATGAAGAGGTAATGTTTG
Source organism: Helianthus tuberosus (assembly GCA_030545235.1). Classification (NCBI taxonomy): domain Eukaryota; kingdom Viridiplantae; phylum Streptophyta; class Magnoliopsida; order Asterales; family Asteraceae; genus Helianthus; species Helianthus tuberosus. The sequence continues at coordinate 126,336,149 of CM060397.1, forward strand.
TTTGTGTTTAAAAAATAGATGTATATGTGTTTAAAATAAATTATGATTCTATCAAATTTATTTGATATGTTTGTAGCTTTTGATTTTGTCTTTGATTTGTTATTATTTATTCAGATGCTTGCATTGGTGTACCATGTGATTACTAGTAGATTGATTTTGATATGTTTGTAAAAGGAGAAATCCCAATGACATAAGAAAAGCTGGTGATGTCTGTTTATTCATTATGTTTAACATCGATTTGAATATTATGCAGACCAACGGTAGTTTAAAAATAGATGTTTTTTGATTTTTTCTTTTTATCACAAACTTAAGGTTTGTATGCTAAATGTTCTTCAGGTAGATCTTGCTAGATTTGTTATTTGGTGTGGAAGTCTTGAGTTCGTTGGCCGAACTTCGAAATGTAATCAAGGTTATAAAATGTATCTCAACTTTATTGATGAAGAGGTAATGTCTGTTTGTGTTTAAAAATAGATGTATATGTGTTTAAAATACATCATAATTCTATCAAATTTTTTTTATATGTTTGTAGCTTTTGATTTTGTCTTTGATTTGTTATTGTTTATTCAGATGCTTGCATTGTTGTACCATGTGATTACGAGTAGATTGATTTTCAGTTGGTATATTGGTGGAATGATAGCAAGTCCAGGTTATGCTTCAAGCTGTCTCGATCTCTTTGGAGGCGGATAGGTGGCTTTAGGAGGTCTGAAAAACAGAATTTATCAATTTAGGGAAAATGGGGTTGAAAGATGATCACCCAACAGTTGAGGATCTCATTCTACAGCTTCGATAAATTCAAGGGCATTCTGAAATAATGCTTCCTAGATTTTTGAAGACCGACAAATGTCCAAAGAAGCATCACTGTAGGCATTTGTCGGTCTTTGTCGGTCTTCAAAAATTAAGGAAGCATTATTTCAGAATACCATTGAATTTATCGTAGCTGTCGAATGAGATCCTCCACTGTTGGGTTATCATCTTTCAAACTCATTTACCCTAAATTTATTGATTCTGTTTTTCAACAGAGATGTAATGCAATGATTCCTCTCAATTGAATAGACGGACACTTGCTTCCTCTCAAATGGTTATGGAGTGGTAATAACAGCTGGTCATGCTAAGGACTGTTATAACTAACCACTGCTCCTTATAAAGACTGATGGACGTAAAGACTGATGAGACCTATCCACTGTTGAAGACAAAGCCCTGTTAAAGACAGGCACTTATGTACCTAAGGCCTGATCAACCGAAGGAAAACCACTGCTTAGTAACAGCAGTGGTTCAACATCTACAGCGGATTCAACATCAGTATTTATGTAACAGTGTTTAGTGTATCAGTGTTTAGTTATACTCAATCTCTCAAGACAAACCCTAGAGTTTATGTATATACAATCTCCCCATGTTGATTCGATTAATGGTATGTTGATTCGATTAATGTTATGTTATGTAATTGCTACCGTTTGAATATTATTGTTATTATATTATCATATGTTGATCATGGTCTGTTAAAGTACTACTGTTAAACATTCTCTGTTGAGCTGCATCATCTGTTAGTCCATAGCAGAGGTTCTCTTTGGCAGACCTTTGCTTGAAGGAGATCTGGGTGTTTATCAGCAGATGTTCATCATGATGCGTGTGTAAACAGATGTTTGAAATCCTCTGTTGAACTACATCATCTATTAAGGCACAGCAGATGTTAGCAATCTATACTGTGGAATGATCAGCAGATGTTATGTTTGGCAGACCTTTGTTTCAACAGCAGATGTCAAAATGTTTAAAGATGGTATCATCTGTTAAGTAACAGCAGATGTTAGCTTTATGATGCTTTTGTATTCATATTCAGCAGCAGAGGTTGTGTTTATCAGCAGAGGTTATTTGCTATAACAGTTTTGTGTTTATCAGCAGAGGTTGTTTGGAACAACAGACTTTGCTTGAACAGATTTTCTGTTTTATAGAGCATTATCTAAATAGAGGTTGAGTGCATAAATTTGTTTGTAGTCAGAGGTTAATTCAAGTGAAGTTATGACAATGATCACCCAGAAATTTGTTGAAGCCTTTTAAGTGTCGATGACTGCCCATAAATTTGTTGAAGCCTTTTAAGAAAAGCGTTTTAAGTGTCGATGACTGTCCATAAATTTGTTGAAGCCTTTTAAGTATCCATGACTGCCCATAAATTTACAGAGTATAATTGAAGTTGTAATGTATCATCAATAATCAATTAAAATATATGGAGAATGTACAACAAAGGTTTAAGTTAATATAAATAATAAGATAAGCATACATGATTATAATTTAAATATTCGTAAGTCGTAAGTTTCACAAAATATAGAAGTTTGATACATCACCATCCCATAATTTATCTCAAATGAGATAATACCAACAACCACAACTATCTGTAGACTTTCTTTAAGATCAGCTTGGCTTTTTCTTCAGAGTAGACAAATTTGCATCTCATATTTTTGTAGATACCATTGGGCTTCGTGAACTTCTTGGTGAATTGACAAGCCACGTATCTAAATCCCTTGCCATGCTTCTCCCGTCGAAAGTCAATTACAGTGTCTACTCCATTCAGATTTTCAACTGTCATCTTTTTTGTTATATGAATCCTTGATAAAGACGTTACTTTCACATTCAGACGCTTAAAAATAAATATAAAATATCAATAATTAATAAGAAATACGTAATGTATTTAAGTAAAGTAACAAAAAAACAGCTTAATTGTAACAAACATTTAACATCCAAAAAATGAGGAATAATATATTAACATAATAAACTTACAAAATGTTTGCTGCAGTACCATACGATTTGTAAGGGGTATACATCAGGATCAGCTTCATAATCTGAGACAGTAGCATCAAAATCTGCGTCGTCGATATCATCGGATGATTCATTTGATACAACATAATCACTATCAGAATCTGTGTCATTGGATTCTTCAACATCCGACTGGTGATGCAGATCCTCAGTAATTGGAGCAACTTCTAAATTTGGGTGAGGAAGTATCATCTATCGGACTGTCATTGAATTTGGGTGCAACAATCTCACATCCATTCAAATCAAAGGCAGTAAGCAGAAAGATGTAATCCGCTACGTATCTTAAAACAAGTACAATTCCTGTTTGCATACCCATGTAGTGTACAACCTTTTCCCATCCATCGGTTATAAAGTAACAATTCCGAAGAGGATCACGTTGAAGTAGTACATCAAAAGAGTCCCACTGATTCACATAGATCTTAAATATCTCTTTAAGTTTACCAACTCCAATACTGACATTGACTAACTCCTTGGGTATTAGCTGAACAAAAAGATATAAAATTATGAAATCAACAAAAGTATAGTAAAATTAACAACTATATCACTAATTACTATAGTAACATTTAAGTATTGGATTAAAATACCAAAACTTACCAACACGTCCATACAAACATCAGTAAACTATGGGAGAATGAATCCATACATCCAAACTTCCTCTCAAACGATATTGATGTGAACGTAGAAATCATTGGGAGTTTTGTTGGATAGTGATGAACTTTTTCAAAAGGTGTCAGCAGGTATGTATATGGTGCAGTTTTTTTAAATACCAGCAGACATCCTTCTTTCAATGAAAGGTCAGAGACAACTGAGGACCATCCTTCTTTTAGAGCAAAAGTTCCATTGTGTTTTGAGAATCGGTAATCCCATCTCATACCGTTTACACACTCTATAACGCCAACGTTACCAGGAACTTCTTTGAGTAAATGATTGTTTGCAAAATTTTGTGGTATTATCTGTTGAGTTCAAGTATTTAAGTATTGGCAAGTGTTATATGTGAATTAATTGTTAACAATAAAACTGTAGAAAATGGTTTTAATGTAATAATCTTACCAAGATTTTGGAATTAAGAGAATCCAAATATTTATAAAAAGACATCTTCCAAGATATGATGTTTCTGGTTAAAAATCAAAGAAAAAATGAGACAATGTATTTTATCAGATACTTCATTATTTATAAAGACTATGATAACAAATGTGAACCAACAATGTTTAACATATCTATGTCATTCAGATAACGCATTTAATATTTATCGATTTATCTAGAGTATATCAATAAATAAAGATTCCTCTAAAAACTATAGAATCGAGTACCACTGTCAATAACTTTTTTTTGCAAGTCTATAACTAAAAGATTTGTCATTTAATCTTATTCTTTAATATCAAGTAAGAAAAACAACAAAATATACCTTATCGATTGCTTTCAAGAATCCAAATGTAACACCATATCAAACAAAACTTCAAGTCAGAAACATCATAAAAAATAAAAAAGCTTGTAAAATTAAATTGATATATCATCTAAAACATGCAATACATTGAGAACAGTCTTCATAACAGTTATTAATCATGTGCATATGAAACTAAGGTATATACGAATTTTAATAAATATTATTATACCTTGATCGAAGTTGTTGATGATGTCAAAAGTAAGAAGTATTCAAGTGGAGTGATTCAATATTGAAATGGACATCGGTGATTAAAACTTGAAGCACTTTTTATGAGATCAGACAAACAATTTTGTAAAGAGGATTTGGAGAGTCGTTAAAAAGGTAAAGTATATTTCTATTTGCCTCTATGTAAAAAGGTAAACCGCCATTAGGATAAGAAACTTACATTTTACCGCCATTGAGATAAGGAACTTACATTTTACCCCCTAATAATATAGCTTTCTTTTTCAAAGAATTCAAATCATTTTCAAATAATTCAAACCATTTTCAAAATACTTTGAAAGTCTTTTTCTTGAGTGCTCAAAAATCTTCTTCATTCAGATATTTGAAATTATGGAGACAGATAATAGAATTTCAAGTAAGTATGAACTGCTCTTTCAACCACGTCAAAGTCAAGTCTGTGCTGAAGCAAGGAAAAAAAAGGAAGCGTGTTCTGCAACAAAAGCGAAACAAGAGTGGTTTTCATCGTACATCAACATCCGATTCTGTTAAAAGGATTCCATTATTAAACACTCCAAGTGGTATGTCTTATAGGTTTGCAAACAAAATTTTACAAGAAATATATATTTATATGTTATCTTTTGGGAATCCTTACACATGTTTCGTATTTTACAAGTTTCAACAACCAATGTTCAGAGAAGGAATGTGTATCATTTTCCTGCTTATGCTACTCCAAATATTAGCAGTAATTTGTTTCACTCATCTACAGAAGTAAAAGGTATACTTACTGCAGATATTTTTTGGTAATTTCAAAAAAAATTCACAATATGTTCAAAGTTCTTTCCTTGAGTGGTCAACAATCTTCTTCGTTCAAGTATTTTAAATTATGGATACAGATAACACAATTTCAAGTAACTATGAAGTTGACCTTCAAGCAAGTCAACGTCAAAGCTGTGCTGAAGAAAGAGAAAAAAGGAAGTATGTTCTTCAACAAAAGAGAAACAACAGAGGTTGTTATCCTGCATCAACATCTGATTCTGTTGAAAGGATTCCATTTTCAAATACTTCAAGTGGTATGTGTTATAGTTTTACAAACAAAATTTAAAAGAAATATGTATGTATAGGTTATGTTTTTGGAATCCTTACATATGTTCTATTTTACAAGTTTCAACCACCAATGTTGAAAGAAGGAATGTGTATCATCTTCCTGCTTATGCTACTCCAAATATTAGTAGTAATTTGTTTCACTCATCTACACAAGTAAAAGGTATACTTACTTCAAATATTTGTTGGTAATTTCAAATAATTTTCACAATACTTTCAAAGTTCTTTTCTCGAGAGGTCAACAATCTTTTTCATTCAAGTATTTTAAAATATGGATACAGATAACACAATTTCAAGTAAGTATGAAGTTGACCTTCAAGCAATTCAACGTCAAATGTGTGCTGAAGAAAGAGAAAAAAGGAAGTATGTTCTTCAACAAAAGAGAAACAATAGAGGTTTTCATCCTGCATCAACATCTGATTCTGTTGAAAGGATTCCATTTTCAAATACTTCAAGTGGTATGTGTTATAGTTTTGCAAACAAAATTTAAAAGAAATATGTATGTATATGCTATGTTTTTGGAATCCTTACATATGTTCTATTTTACAAGCTTCAACCAACAATGTCGAAATAAGGAATGTGTATCAACTTCGTACTTATGTTATTCCAGATATTAGTAGTAATGTGTGTCACTCATCTACAAATGAAAAAGGTAAACTTACTGGAGATATTTTTTTCTAATTTAATTATGAATTGTAGTTTTGTTCGTTTATTTTATATACTTTTTTCTTATAAGATTCATCAAGAAAAATCTCATCAAGGAATGTCCATCACACTCCTTTTAGAAGTACTAACCAAATATCCAATTTTATTGAGAGGACTCCATTATCAGATATTACAAATTGTATGTTTAAAATTTTTGGAAACAAAATATTTGTTTAATCTTAGGTTTTATAAATTGTGATATATATCTTATTTTACAAGCTTCAATATGGGTGGAATATCTAAAATTGAATTACAAATGAGTGATGAGATGTTACAAGATTCTGTGGTTAAGAAGATTCATGGAATTTCTAAAGGTATAAGATACGAATGTAAATTCCTGTTAAGTTTTCAATATGTAGATAACTTATGTTGACTTATAAATTTGCTAAGTCTGTAGATTATATTGATCATGGAGATGCCATCTTTGTGTGTTCTAAATGTGGTGCAATGTTATGGGAAGATGAAATGCTTAGGGGAAATAAAAAACGTAACAAAACATCCTATTCTCTTTGTTGTTCAAATGGAGATGTTAAGCTACCACGACCGCCTACACCTCCTCCATTACGACGTAATTTATATAAAAGTCATACCTCACAGTCTCGCAATTTCATGGATAATATTCGAGCATATAACATGATGTTTTCCTTCACATCTCTTGGTGGGAAGGTTGAAAAAAGTTATCAGAGAGGTAAAGGTCCTTATGTATTTAGACTACAAGGTCAGAATTATCATCGAATGGGTAGTCTACTTCCGGACGATGGGGAAGAACCCAAATTCTCCCAGCTTTACATATATGATTCACAAAACGAAGTTGTAAATCGTAAAAAAGCAGTAAGGTGATTTCTTTATGATAATTGTGCCATTTATGAATATATATTTTGCTTTTCAGTATATTTACACTCATTATCATTTGAAATGAATGTAAATTTTAACATTTTATATTTCTGGCAGTTCTCAGATAGAATGCAAAACTACAAGAAACAACCAACTTGATAGTATAATATGTTGGATTCTTGTAATCCTCTTGTCCAGTCCTTCGGAATGGTAAGAGATTGTTTTCAAGAAAATGAGTTTCAAGATGTAAGCTTGAAGCTTATTGGAACAAGAGATAAGGATGGAAGAGTTCACAATTTGCCAACAACATCAGAAATTGATGCGTTAATAAATGGTGATTTTGATGGAGCATTTGATAAACGGGACATTGTTGTTAGAAAGAAGTCTGGTGGTCTTCAAAGAATTAGTGAGCTTCATCCCTCTTACCTTGCTTTGCAATATCCACTTATTTTTCCATATACAGAAGATGGTTATAGAGTTGGTATTAAACATAGAGGGATTGTGATTGATAATGAGGTACTTAGAACCAATCTTACAATTAGAAAATTCTTTTGTTACAAAATTCAAGATAGACAGAATCAGTTTTCATTGTTAGTTAATGCGGAGAAACTATTTCAACAGTTTTTGGTTGATGGATACACGATGATAGAATCTGCCAGGTTGAATTATATAAGGACACAACAACCTAAACTTAGAGCGCAAAGTCTTAAGAACTTGAATGCTACTGTTGAAAGTGGAGAGAATAATGCCTCAAGTTGTGGTAAACCTATACTTTTACCTTCATCATTTACTGGTGGTTCTAGATATATGATGCAAAAGTACTTGGATGCTATGGCAATTTGCAAGTCTGTTGGATATCCCAATTTATTCATAACGGTGACTTGTAATCCAAACTGGCCTGAGATTTACAGGTGTTTGCACGATAAAGCTCTTAATGCTGAAGACAGACCGGATATTATCTCTAGATTATTCAAGTGTAAATTGGATCATCTTATAAAAGATTTCAAGAAACATAAATTATTTGGTGATATACAAGCTGTTACCCTTTAGTTTTATTTTTTACTTTGAAAATCGAAGTATATTTATCTAACAGCTCACTGTTCAAAAATTTCAGTTATGTATACAGTGGAATTTTAGAAGCGTGGACTCCCACATGCTCACATATGTTTGTTCTTGGGTGCTGAAAGCAAATTTCCAACTGCATCTGATATTGATCGTGTTATTAGTGCTGAGATACCAGATAAAGAAAGAGATCCTGAATTATATGAGCTTGTCAAGCAATTTATGATTCATGGACCATGTGGTACAGACAACCCACTTTGTCCATGTGTGGTTCAGCAAAAATGTTCTAAAAAGTTTTCCAAAAAATATGTAGATGAGACTTGTGTTGATTCTGAAGGATATCCTGTCTATCGTCATCGTCAAACAAGTAATACAGTAGTAAAGAATGGTGTGACACTTGATAATAGATTTGTAGTTTCTTACAATGCTCTCCTGCTCAGAAAGTATCAGTGCCACGTTAACGTTGAATGGTGCAACGAGTCAGGTTCTATCAAATATTTGTTTAAATATATTAATAAGGGGCCTGATAGAGTCACTGCTTCTGTTTTTCAAGCCAATAGTGTCACACCCCAACCGATGGCAGAATCATCGGGGCGCGGCACTAGGCGAATCAGATTGCTCAAGAGAATCCATAACAACTATATTGCGACAGTATTTAATGTGTTCATTACCCCCATACTAATAAACAATACATCCACATAAGTTATCACAGATTTCTTGTCCTCTCGAACAATGCAAATCCGACAACATAGAATTTAGGTGGGTTTCTAGACTTCCTAGCTTGATTTGATGTATACTGCGACTAAAACCTGCAACATACGTTAAAACAACGTCAATACAAAAGTATTGGCGAGTATACAAGTTTTGATAGAGTAGCGTAAATAGATAAAAGGTGCTGCGAATTACCAAATACATAAACAAGATGCCTCAACATACATGCATTTAAGACTGATACTACCAGCTAAGTCACTCGAGCTGCGATTGCGATTGCTATTCATCCTAACTAGACCCCGTCGGGTGCTATAGTATTATACTAGTTAAGGCGGGACCTCGCGAGTATATGTCCTAACACGTATGTAACTAGCATCACGTATAAATATGCATAACAGTTATTCGCAGTGATAATTAGTTTGATGGAATAATTCGTTTTGATAAATTTATTTAATAAGAACATATGTTACACCCAAAATGCGATAAAAAGGGGTTCGAGTATACTAAAGTTGACAAACTGCGAAAGTATGCCAATTTGAACTGTAACAGACATTCCGGAACATGACCATAAGTTAAACACACCTTAAATATCCTTTACATAGCTTAGAAATAGGCTTTGAGGGGTTTGGTGTGCTAAAATAAACTTTTGGGACATTCAGGGACTAAAAGTGTCAAAAAGTGCACAAGTTTGCATTTTCGCGCATAACTTACGTTCTGAATACATCTGGACATCCAAAAATTTATGTAAGCATGACTACATTATATTTTAGTGTTCGCCTTAAGAAAAATCCATTCGTTGCGTCATTTGGTTCGTTTTTCGCGCTTGTGCGCATTCCGTCGTAATTAAGCGAACATCGCGTTCGTACGGCCAAACGGACCAACCTCCGGCATATTTTTGAGTATGTTTTGAGTTCCCTATACTTTAACTTCATTTTAGAGCCTTAAAATGAGGTTAACGGGGTTCAAACGCATCGAAAAAGGGCTTAAACACGTGCAGGGACCATTTCTGCCAAGTTTGAAACAATTCTGGAACTGGGAGGCAGTCGCGTAGCGCGAGCCCTAAGGCTCTACCCGTCGCGCTACGCGAGTGAGTGATCTGGACCAGATTCAATGTCTTTTTAGCAAGTTGCAGCTGATTGATTCGTGTCCACACATTCTAAACGGGTCTAGTCAGCGGATAAGAACAAGTTTCTAGCCACCACAACTTTGTGACAAGTGTACGGCTCGGATCGTGGCACGATATTCAAGAAACGATCCTAGCGGCTCTACTTTTTCTATAAATACCCACCCCCCTTTGGCTTAAAAACCCACAAATCTGATCATTTGGGCTCTAAGTTGGAACCTTCGTTTCATACCTGAGCTATTTTGATCTGGGTTAGCATTCGGGGACCCTTCGTAAGTATTCTTTCATTCTTTTCCCTATTTTTACTGCTTTTCGAGTCGGAAAGTCAAACTTTGTTTGACTTTCAGCATTGACCAGTAATGGTCAATGCGAAGTTCGTTAGAACTTCGCAACGTGATTGTAATCACGATGGTCATAGTCCCTTGGGACTATGCCTACTGATTACCACGTTGTCTAGGGTCGTAGGGTAGGCGATCTAATAAATCGCCTATACCTTCGAACCCGACCTAGTTTGGTCGATCATTTGGATCCGACCAAATACATTAGGTGACCATAGTGTAGGGAATAACCTTCCGAGGTTATACCTTATGGTCACGACGTTTAAGTAGTTGTATGATAGGTAGTTTATATGCCTTAGGTAAATTACCAGAATACCCTTTTCATACATAATTGGTAATTTAGCATATGTAACCTAAACTTTTGTCACATAACTGATTATTTAACATGTTTAGGCATATAATACTTGTCATAGGACTAGTTAGGCGGTCCGAACGCGTTTCACGCGCACGATACGTTAAAGTAGCATAAGCTACCTAAACGGATCATAATGGGTCAATAAGACTTAGGTTAAGTTTCATTTAGCATGTAGGCTTTGTTAAACCATATCACGTGAGTTCCTACACTCATTTGGTTTACAAACCCTAATGCTATCCAATCATCCGATTAAGGTCCGGTTAATTAACATAGTTACCTATATTAGGTGCCGTTTGATTCCGAGATCTCTAGCACTGTTTGGTGGTTATCTTTAGACAACTGAGCAATCTCAAGTGAGTACATAGACCCCTCTTTTACTGTTTTCCAAACTGTTTTGGGGTGGAACACATGTGCCTACTTGTTACTTTCATGCTTTCCTGTTTTCACATCATATACATGCTATGTTCGTTAGTACATTATAGTACATGATTTCATTACATTTTATGCTAGGTGTGCCCATTGTGTGCATTACTTGGTACATCGTTTTACATTTCATTTCATGCTAGGTGTGCCCACTGTGTGCATTACTTGGTACATCGTTTTACATTACATTTCATGCTAGGTGTGCCCATTGTGTGCATTACTTAGTACATTGTTTTACATGACATTTTATGCTAGGTGTGCCCATAGTGTGCATTACTTAGTACATTGTTTTACATCACATCACATCACATCACATGCTATGTATGTTCATTTGTTGCATACTTAGTACAGATTCATTTCATCACATGCCTACATTTTGGTATGACATTTGGTTTGTTTACATGGGACAATACATTCATTAACATTAGCTACGCCGTTCGTTAGTAGGTAGTGGTACCATAGGAATTGACAACTCCCGTTCCGGACATCCCAGGGAAAGGGGACAGAAAGGAATGACCGAATTCGATGATATTTACACAGATAGACCTTTAATTTGTTTAAGGGTTTATCACCACAGTCGCAAGGCTTGGATGTATGCATTATAACAACACCGCATAAATGTTCATATTCAGTATAGCATGCATTTACACATTACATGATTGACATTGATCATGCATTTACACATTACATGATTGACCTTGATCATGCATTTACACAAGACATAATATTGATTTAAACACAGTTTTACTTCAATACTTTGCTTTTGTGCATATGGTTTAGTTGAGACATTTCACTAGCCATACATGACATTTTGACATAGACATTTTGACATAGACATTTGACATAGACATTTCGACATAGACATTTTAACATGATTGACATTGATCATGCATTTACACAAAACATAACGTTGATTTAAACCAAGTTTTACTTCAATACTTTGTTTTTTGTGCATTTCACCTATGGTTTAGTTGATGCGTTTTCACTAGCCATACATATCATTTAGGTTACACATTACATGATTTACATTGATCATGCATTTTGACATATTATTCAATACATTGACCATTGGATTAAACATAGACATTTTACATTGATTGGTTTGGTTTGATTAAGTGATTAAGTAATGATGCGTGTGTAATGTGATACAAGCATGGTGGATACACCGCTGGTACTTCCTATATATAAGTGTTTGTATGGTATTACATATCGTAGCGTTATTTGAATCATTTCAATTTGAGATATATAACATTTTATACAAATAACATACTTTTCACAAGACATTGTTTTACAAACAACTTATCTTATACAAACTCATTTTACATGGTTATTCATTTAACCTGACATTTATTTATACATATCATCTGATCTTATCGTTTTTCAAATGATTTACAAAACAAAGCAAATAACAAGGTTCATGACTAAACATTTTCTCAAGCATAAGTCATGAAACCTATTTTCACAAAACCTATGTATCTCACCGGCATTTTTATGCTGACGTACCATATTTTCACATGTGTTTTTCAGGAAATGAAGCATAAGATGATCAAGATACACATAGGCTGACTTGGGCTTTAGTGACAATAAAAGATGCAAGACTAGTTAATTATGTTGTATTTCCTTGTTTGTTAAGACATTGTAACACTTCTATTGAATAAAACAAAATTTCAATTGCCATGGATTTGAAACATTAATTCTGTTACAACACTCCCCGATGTTTCCGCCACGTTTTGTATGTTCCACGTGGTCGGGGTGTGACAGTTTCCTGAACTCGATGTCGACGTCGTAATTGTTGAAGCTCTTAACAAAGCTTGCCTAACCCCAAAAGTTGACTGAAAGTTGCCTGAACTCGCTGTCGACGTCGTAAATGTTGAAGCTCTGAACAGAGCTTGCCTAACCACAAATGTCGACTGAAACTTGCCTGAACCCTGTCGCCTAGATGGAGTTTAAATCTCCCAGAAAATTGAAGGGGGGGGGGGCTAGAAAGTGAAATCTGCCTCTGTCGTCGAAGTTGAAAAGAGAGAGAGAAAGCTAGACCTGTACTGGATAAGTGAGGAAGTGACCTTAGCCGGAGTTTACCTACAAAAAAAGTAGAAACCGGCCGACGAAGAAAAGAGACAAGGATTCCGGTGAAGAAAAGAGACGTTGCTATTGTACGGATGAGATGTCCGTTCTTTTTTTACAGAGAGAAAAAGTCAACTCAAGAGATCATTTTAGATATCCCAAAAATGAATGAAAGCTCTCCTATTCTTCATCTTTCTATCTCTCTGTAATCTTTAGTTTGTTAATAATAGTAATGTTATGAGTTATAGTAAACTTACAAATCAAGGGGTAAGATCAAATAAAAAGTTTATTTTGCCTAAGTAGGATGAGAAGAAATCTTAACCATTCATTTTTCAAATCAGTGGTTAAGATGAAAGTGTAGGAGAAAGAAAGAGTGAAAGGGGATCTTGGAAAATCACATTTATGGACTTTCTCTCTCCACATGCAAGGCACATGCATATTACACCCTCATTTTTTAAATGTTCATAACTTTTTTATATGACATTATTTTTTCATAAAAATTTCACCGTAAAATCGAGCGTCTTTTTATCTTTAATTTGAGTACCATATTGGTATATAAAATATGAAAACTAAAAAACCCACTAAAATGTGTTGTATTTCTATGTTGTATAATATTTTTTTTGTGCTGGATTTTTGTACTATATTTTTGTGCTAAATTTTTTGTGCTGAATTTTTTTGTCTTAAATTTTTTCTCAATTTTTTGTGCTGGATTTTTATGTACTACATTTTTTGCTGAATTTTTTCGTGCTATATTTTTTTTTGCTATATTTTTTTGTACTACATTTTTGCGCTATATTTTTTTGTACTTGATTTTTTGTGCTAGGTTTTTTTGTACTACATTTTTTTTTGTTCTATTTTTAGAAAACAAAAGGGGTGTCAAATGTCATTTTCACTCCTATTTATAAGGATCAAAATGCTCTTCATTTCTACTTATTAGGTATGTCACATGTCATCATCACAATCCTTCTTAAACTACTTAAGCAAAATCCACTTTTTAGTGGATCCTTCCCCTACAAATTAATAGTAGGACAATAGTAGGATAATATATAATTAATGAAATGTCACAAATTATTTATTTGGCTATATAATTAACGAAATGCCACAAATTATTTATTTGGCTAAGAGTAGATATATTGAAGTGTTTACTTGTCAAATGGTATTTCTATCTTACACATTTTCTTTATTTTTATTGTCAAATGATATTTCTATCTTAGAGCATTCTCATCTAGTCCATCAAAGTGACCCTTATCTTAAAAATATAAAAAAACTTTCTAAAAACTCACTCCAACCTGTCCACTATAACTATACCCTACCCTTCAATATTAAAAAAAAACTACAGTAATTTTTTATGCATAAAAAGCTACTGTAGCTCTCTGTTTCCAACAACCACATCTCATTTCATCTTCTCCCGCCCCTCTCCTCCTACACATCGATTACCAGCAACAAATTCAACAAAACTACTGCACTTGCAAGGTTCGGATTTGAGAGTTTTATCAGCATTCTTGATGGTTCATCTTTACTTTTTGAAAACTTTAATCAAAATGTTATTCATGTATTGGGACAGTTCTTGAGTTTGTGTCCTAATGGGTCGGGTCTTGTTGTCGGGTTGGGCCTTATCTTGTATCTAGCATTCCCGAACCCGAACATGACCTGCTAGGGGTGTTCATGGTCAGTTTTGATGAAAAAGACATACCGAACATGGCGGCTTTGACGATTGGTTTTAATGGTTTGGCAGGTTTAGGCGAAAAAATTATTTAAAAAAAAAGCATAATATAAATTAACTTGTAAAAAGTTACAAAGATGTTCATGAGTATAAGATAATATATATACAAAACTTTTATTCCTAAAGTGAAAAAATATAATAAAAAATAAATGTTAAGCGGCCGGTTCAGTTTATACGGCTGGTTCCAAACCAGCTACTACCAAATCGTGAACCGGACCGTATATATTTCAAACCAGCTAACTTTTTTTGGGATGGGTGGTTCAATTGGTTTCGACGGTTTATAAACACTCCTTAACCTGCAACTTGTAAAAAAACATGTCAAAAAGTGACCAATTAAAC
Organism: Helianthus tuberosus; assembly: GCA_030545235.1. Classification (NCBI taxonomy): domain Eukaryota; kingdom Viridiplantae; phylum Streptophyta; class Magnoliopsida; order Asterales; family Asteraceae; genus Helianthus; species Helianthus tuberosus. The sequence continues at coordinate 126,351,338 of CM060397.1, forward strand.
CTGATGTACAAATGATATTTTTTAAGTATGTGTGATTTTGTGGGACTTAAGTGTAACTCTATTGGCTAATTGCATAGTTCTTACTTGAATTAGAGTGATGTGATCATGAGTTTCTGCCAGTTCTCTCTCATAGAATTGGTGGCAAGCTCGAGCCTGATCCCAAGCCCTTTTGTGGAGGTAGCCAACGCTGCTGATCTGATACAGCGAAGACAACGTTCAGATTTTCAGTGTAAGCTTCTCATTTCTCATTTAGTATTTAGTTTATACAAATGGGTAATTTAGTTTCACTGGTATTAGTTTAAGTGCTTTTTTGCTAATTTTACTGCTAGGGATATAACATAAGCCAAACTGACCCGTTTCCAAGCATATGGGTTGAAATTGGTACATCTATTTTTAACTCATGGTTATGCCAACATTTACCCAGTAAGATAATCGTCACGAATCAAGGGTTTGACCTGTCAAGTTGTCAATACATGAAGTCTAAAAGTAGTTTTTCACTAAAACGCTGCCTTTTTTATGTTTTTCGCTGAAAAACCGGCACTTTTTGGCGTTTATAACAATTTTTTACTTATAACATGATGATGACAGGTTGAGTTAATTGCACGTTTGATCAAATGGTTCGTACATTCTTTCGCAAGTTGTTGAGATACCTATCTTCGGATGATGATAGCGATGATGATCTTTATGAGGATGTCGAAGAACAATGTACCCGCAAACGTCGTAAATTTATTCGACGCAATCATATTCAGGGACATGAGCGTTTATATCGTGATTATTTTGCAGAAAATCCGGTATATCCCTCGAATCTATTTCGACGAAGATTTCGGAAGTGTCGTCCTCTATTTCTCCGTATTCTAAATTAGGTAGTGGCTAACGAGCCATACTTCGTCCAAAGAAGAGATAATATCGGAAGACTCGATTTATCTTCTATGCAAAAGATAACGGCGGCACTTAGAATGTTGGCCTATGGGGTTAGTGCTGATTTTATGGATGAATACATACGCATCGGTGAAAGCACTGCAATGGAGAGTCTTAAAATATTATGTGAGACGATAGTAAGTATTTTTTCATCTGAATATCTACGGTCACCAAACACAAATGATATTACCCGATTACTTGCTGTTGCGGACCAACAAGGATTCCCCGGAATGCTCGGAAGCATTGACTGCATGCATTGGAAGTGGAAAAATTGTCCCACAGCCTGGAAAGGTATGTACTTGTAACACCCGTCTTGGTTTAATCGAGATTATAATAATAAACTAAGCACTTTACATGAAAATGCTCCCATTCAAAACTTTTAAGAATTTTTTTTTATACTTACATATTTAAACAATCCAAAAGATAGTATCATTTGTCTACATAAGTCATTTTAAACATAAATAAACGACATCATTGCGGAAGCTTCAAAAGATGAGTGTTCGGTTCTTGACACTTGGCTTGACCATCATCCGGATGCAAACTATGTCTACCTGCATTCAAAACCAACTTAAAAGTTAGTTTCGATATCTTAAAAACAAGTTAAAACGGGTACCATAATCATAACAAGCAAAAATCAAACTTGTTTCAGTATTTTGGGCCCTCGCGTGACGCGACGGTGCTTCCAATTCGGTGTCGCGCGACGCGACGCCATGATTTCGACAGACTATTTGGTTTTTGATGCAGCATTTGCCCAGCTACAATACCTTACCAAATTCTAACTTAAAATTTGCATAACTTTCATTCTACTTATCCGTTTTGCGTGATTCTTTTTTCTACGCGTTCGTAATTTAATTCTCCATCACATGGAGTTGAAATCCAACATCCGGATTAGCAATTTTCTAGAATTTAAGCCTGCGGCATAAATTAATTATTAAACTCTTTTTTTTTACTTAGCATTTCGACCCATTCATACTTTTATCAAACCAACTTGTTTGTTACACTTTATTATCATAGACATTATATCATAATTGTTTCCTATCACACAAGGTTCAAGTCACGGGTTATTATGTAACTTTACCCGTTTGTGCTTATACGCTTATTTTGACCCGTTAAGGGTATTCAAGCATAATCGAGCTTATTTATTTTTAGCATCATATTTTCACATTAAAATATCTACGCGTGTTCCACCACAACTACTATTATGATGGATTTGATATAGAAAACCAATTATCCCGAATATTACCCTTCGGTTAGTCATTTTACGGAAAAAGGCTTATTTTAGACATTTGACCCGAGAAAACTTATGCTTATAATTCTTATGCTTATCTAAGGTTTTCATTACCATATTCTTGTTTCTATACATCCCATAAGGGTCGTTCGTCTGATTTACCCATCAAGGGCGTTTTGGTCAATTTTAGTCCCTCTTTTACGACGAAGGACTTTCACCAATTATTTGACCAAAATCGCATGTTTAACTAACAACTTATTTATGTATACCTGGTTCGGGTCAACTTATTGACCCGTTTTAATACCTCGTCTTCATTTATTTGCTATTTCATACCATCGCTAATTCACAAGCCATTTTATCCTGCGAGCATGAGACTTGACATACACTTATTAATCGTTAAGTGTCATATGGTATCATTATTACCATTTGATCCGTTTTACCATTTTTATTAGTTTAGGCTTACTTATCAAGTAGCCGTTCGAAAACTCTTTTTATCTTAGTCTTTTCATGACTAATTTACCGTTCCACCCCGTTCTATCAAATTTATCATTCAATCTTATTAATTGTCGCAACCCCCGATCCCTTATCTGTCCCGGGAACGGGCGGACGCGAACTCAGAGTTTTGGTTGTATCAGCTTATTAATTTGGCAGCGGAATTTACATCAGGACCGTAGTTAGGAAATGTTTATCAGAGTAAAACCACCATAGTTATTATTAATAATCACATGGGCAAAACCCAAGTTTCTTATTACAATACGTTTATAGGGATAAACCCTATTTTATTGAATTTAAAACATCAACTTTTAGGTGTTAGGAAACTTTATTTGTAAGTATTGAAGAAAATCACAATCAACTTGATCTATGAAGAGATCACAGTCCTGAAGATCACGAACTAGAAAAAGAAGATCAGATGGGACAACTGGAATGCACAGCATCTACTTCAAAGAATCACAAGTTGATCAAGAGCTGAATTGGATTATCAGAAAAGGTCACTTCTGATGGATCTGATCATCAGTTTCTGACGATTCTGATCATCAGGATTTTTCTGGTGATTTGTTCATCAGAATTTCTGATGAAGTGGTTTATCAGAATTCTGATGAAATACCCCACTTGTCTGAAATTGGCTCTGTCCTGCCACACTTACCGAAGCAAGTTGACATTAATTGATATCATGATGAAAAAGGCAACTTGAACGTTGGATTCAATGAATATGTCAATTGGGCACTTTTTGCAGGACTTATTGCATGAATAAACTATTGTTTATTCATGCACCCAGCCTTCTATAAATAGAAGGCTCAACCAGGAGAAGCAAAGTGAGTTTGAAGCTTATCATTCATACATACATCAAAACTCCATTGCCCTCTCACCCACAGAATTCAAGATTCATTTGTACTAGATAATAATCTTACAATCACCTTGTAAACCATTTTGTTTCAAAGTGATATAAACTTGATAATTCTGTAGGTCTTGTTTCTTGAAAGTCTGATTTCCATTTCCGCACATCTTTTTCACATCTACTGAAATCACTTGCCATATTACGTGAAAAGAAGTTGTTTTAAGGCCATTCTGGGTCCAACAATTGGTATCAGAGCAGATTGAATAAATTATTTTCAAACGATCAATCGCTCATCTTCTTTTCTCTAAATATGGCCAGCTTTCAATCCTGGAATAATGCTTTTAACATTGGTTCTATGTCCAAACCTCCGACTCTGGTCAGAGAGGAATACCCCCAATGGAAAATCAGGATGGTCATGACCGAGCTCTGTTTCAATCCATTGAAAGGGGTCCACATATACCAATGACAGATATACCTGCTATTCCAGCAACTGACCAATCACCGGGTATCCCTGCCTCCCGCGCTCCCAAAAGTGAAATAAACTGGAGCGCGGAAGACAAGGAACTGGTGGCTGGGGATGAAAGGGCAAAGTCACTTTTAATAATGTCCATCCCCAATGACATATTTTCACAAGTTGATGCATGTGCATCAGCTAAGGAAATATGGGATTAGTTGGAAAATCTTTGTGAATGAGGAGAAAGGATGAGAAGAAACAAGAGAACAAATAATATCTCATCTTATGAAAGGTTTAAAAGTTTGCCAAATGAAAGGTTAAATGATACATATCAAAGATTTACAAAACTTTTAAACGAGCTAAAGAAATTTGGTATAACAAAGTCAAATGATGAAAGAAACATAAAATTTCTTGATGCTCTTCCTAGAGAATGGAGAAGTCTAACCATGACTTTATCATCAACCTTAGAACTAGGAAACATGAGTCTTCATGACTTATACAGCATCTTGATCCCCAGAGAGGAAGAAATATTTGAAGAAACCATTCAAAGAGGGGGATCTTTAGCTCTTATCTCAAACTCACAAAGATCAACAACAACCAATAATCCACAACCATCAAACAGTCAAAATCTTGAAACTTCTGATGCATCATCAGACTTTTCAGCTTTTGCTGAAGCAATAGCACTGCTCACCAAAACATTTTAGCAGAGGTTGAGGGGAGGTAGCCAGAGATACCAGAGGAGTGACAGAGGAAGGATGGATGGAAGATCTAAAGAAGAGATTAGATCTAAGGATAAAGGGAAGGCTGAAGTTGTGTGTTACAAGTGCAAGCAGAGAGGTCATTATGCATCAGAATGCAAGACCAAAAAGCTGTAGGATGTTGCATATTATGAGAAAAAGCTTGAAGAAGCAAAGAAACAGCAAAAGTAAGCTTAATTGCTGGAACAGATACATGGTTATCTGATGATTCTTCTGATGATGAAGAAGAAGAATTGGCAAATTTCTGCCTCATGGCACTCTCTGAAGGACTACCAGAAACTTCAGAACAAAAGGTAAATTTAGATAATCTTGATCTTGAACACAAGCTAAACAAGCTCATGTCAGATTTTCTAAATCTGCAAGAAAAACATCAATCAGATATTAGAAAATCTGATGAGTTGCAAAGGACTTTGAATAAAATCATTCTTGAAAACCAACTTCTTATAGAGGATAGTTTAGATCAAAGAGCTAAAATTGAGTTTTATGAAAATGAAAGAAAAGATCTTTACAAGAAAATCAATGATAAAGAAATCAATGTAAGAGGTTTTCAACAGGCCAAAGAGTTCATAAATTTTATTGAGTCCACACCAAAGAACAAAGGAGAGGGTTTAGGTTATACAAGTTCTACAAGATCAAATAGAAATAAACCTACTATCTTTGTAAAAGCAACTCATCAGAATACTGATAAATTTACATCAGAATCTGAATCTGATACTTGCAAAACAACTTGTTCTGAATATTCTTTTGAAAAACCAAACTTCAAAACAAACAAAAGTGAATGCAGTCAAGAATCTGTAAAGACTCCAGAAGCAGTTCACTCATCTTTTCAAAATTATCCACTCATTTCATCACAAGAGCACATATCAGAAAATTCTGATAACTCTTGTATGTGTGTTGACATACTGAAGCTTGTTCAACACCATCTTCAAAAGAAAACTGTAAAATCTGTTAATGGCTCATCATGTAACAGAGTTTCTGATGCAATATCAAGAAGAAGAAGAAAGAAAGTGATAAATATTCCATCAGAAATAGTACCCAAGCATGCCTGGGTACCAAAAACCCTCTAATCATTTCATTTCAGGACCATCATGTGCAGCAGATCTGGTACTGCGATTCAGGAAGCTCCAAGCACATGACTGGGGACAGGAGCTTACTCAGTAACTTTGTTTCAAGGCTGGGTAGATTGGTAAACTTTGGAAATGGAGTGAAAGGAAGGATCATGGGATATGGATGCATAAGGTATGGATATTTGACCATAGAAAGAGTAGCCTATGTTGTAGGCTTAACAAATAATTTGCTTTGTTATGGTCAGAATTACTCAGATAATTTTAACACCAGAAAAATGATTGATAAATTGCTTTAGTGATAATCAAAGTCATATATTTGATAAATCACCAGAAAATCTTGTAACTTATCAGAAATTCTGATGGAACCATCAGAAAATCTGATACAACATCAGAACACCTGATAAATCATCAGAATTCTGGTGAATCATCAGAAAATATGCTGGATAATCAAAATCATCAAAGTTCATTAAAACATTTTGCTGCATTTAATCTTCATTCATATCTCTTGACAATATATTCATAAATTATACATTGGCAATTTTTTTTATTATTTTTTTTGTTAGTGCTGATAACGTCATCCAACAGAAAATTTATTGGAATTCGTTAATATGGAACTTTCTCTCTCCTTCATTTATTACACCCCATGATGTAGTAAGAAGGTTGAAGTGACATATTGGTAGGCTATCAGATTACATCACCAAAAATTAGCCGCCTATATCATTAAATACATGAGAAGTGGAGTAGAAACATATCTCTGGTAATTTTTTGTCCTCTGGTAATCATTAAAATAACGGAGATTGCGGTGAAGAAAATCTACAAGTTGGTAGCTTCCATTTATGGCAAATATTAAATTTACTATAAATAATCACCACTTTGAGTTAAAATCTGTCTTCTTCACTCCTCTTCTTCACCTCATATCCACACACTCTCACAAAATGAACACCATCAAAGATGAATGCTTCCCACTTATTCTTCACCCATATCACAACCTTAGATTGAGGACCAATCTGGAAGGTCCAAAGTGGGAAGGATGCCAAGTTGTGCTCAAGATGCTCATGAGAAGCAACTTGAGTTATGCCCTCACTGCTCACATAAGTGTTCATCCATAAATTCTTCAAATCTTCTGGAAAAATGCAACACTATCTGAGTATCAGAACAGGGAACAGATGGTTATTAAAAGTGAGGTGCTAAATCAACAAATTCTGTTAAATAAAGCCACCATCAGGGCAGCCCTTCAACTCAATGATGATAATGACGTCCTGATGTTCACAAGGGCTCAGAAGGATGATGTCCTGAGTCAAATGGGTTATCACACACAAACCCAACAACGGGCAATCAACAAACATGGCTTCATTAAGCCATGGCAATACCTGGTCACACAGATGGGAGCATGCTTTTCAAAGAAGGTCATCAATCATCATGAAGTATCTCTTAGATTGATGGAGCCTATACTAGCACTCGTACTCAAAGTACCTTTCAACTTCTCTCATTATCTAATGAGTGATTTTGCAAGTAATATGTGGGTTGACAAGCCATTTTTGATGTATCCTCGTTTTCTGACAAAGATAATAACGAGCCAGCTAGACTTTGCAGGCATTCCTGCAAGTTATCCAAGAGCTGACATGAGACTTCAAGAAAACATGGGTCTCAGCATGCTTGTACCCACCAACCACAACTTTGGGTTAATAACTGATCTGTTGTTGCTCCTGGAAATGGAACATGGTGAAGGCATAGATATTGATTAGGCTTTGTTTGCTCTGTTTGTACATATTTTTTTTGTCTTTATGTTAATACTTTGTGCATGCTTATTCATCTGTTTATGGTTTATATTTTTGGGAAATGGGTAAATATGATATGATCATCAGAAATTAACATTCTGACTCAAAACTCAAAGTTTTCTGATGACAGAAGACAAAATCTGGTAATTCAAAATTGGATCTTAATTTTTTTTCTGATAAGACTTTAAGATGATAAAATGATTTTAGAAAATATCAGAAAAGGCAAAGAGACATGGATGCTACCAGAAAAAAAAAATGTAAGTCTTCTGATCTTATCTTATTCCCTCTCATCTTAAAAAAAAAAAAAAAAAAAAAAAACTGATGATTCATTCTCTATCTATGAATCAAATGAATTCTGATGTTATATAAAAGAAGATACAACTCTCAATAGTATCATTCAAAATTTTCTGATATATATATCATCAAGAGGAAAACCTGGGAAGACACACAAACTCAGAAAAGATTTCTATTGGACCTTTTAAACCAAAAGGGTCCCACATAGAGAAAAGGTGCAAGTTGGACACTAGTGTTTATCTGCAAAATCATTGGAGTCTCTAAGTCTCTTTAAAAAGATTTACATTAAATTAGAGATAAACCAAAGGTTTTTCAAAAACGGTTGTTTCCTTAAAAGATTTAAACATCATAAAGGTGTCATTAATCACCTTGAACACAAACAACCCAAGATAAACACTCAAAAATCTCTGTCTGTACACCCTATAAATACCTCATTCAAAAACAGAGTCTTCCATCTTCAACCTTCAAATTCGAAACCCTAAAACCCTTCTCCGAAACAAAAAACCAAAACTCTCAATGGCTGCTATCAACATCAACATACCACCAACAGAACACTCTGTTCCCTTCATCAATGAAGCTGAATTTCTTCCATTAAAGAGCAACAATGAAGCAATGAATGATAACATCAAAGATTATGATATGAAGTGTCAAATTCTCATTGAATTTCTAACCAGATGCCCTATAGCTCAAGCTCTTACAAAGACCAGAGAGGTACCACAAGAACTCATATAACAAGTTGTGAAAACTCTCAAAATCTCAAGTCAAACTGAGCTAACAACACATGTATGGGGAAATATCTTTATTAAAATTTCACCAGAAAAGATAAGGGAATGTTTGGAACTACCCTTAAATTAGATCTATGAAGAAGAACCAGTAAAAGAAGATATGTTCTCACAACTTGATGCTGTAATGGGTTACAAAGCAAAGATTTCAAAAATCAATGAATTCAAGATAAACAAGCTACCTGCCTTCTGGCAAGTTTTAATGGAGATTCTGAACAAGTGTCTATCTTCAAAGATTGGAGGTACAGATCAGATAAATATGAACATTCTAACAATCATGTTCAGTCTCATTAAAGGATTGAACATTGATTTTGGAGCAGAAATATTTGTTCTGATCAGAAGATCAATTCTAACAAACACTGGGAGGATAGATTCACATCTACCCTTTCCCAGATTTCTGTCAATCATAATTTCTGATGCCTTTTCAAAAAGGAACCTAGAAATTCCAGCATCATAAAATATGTGGAAAACAGAAACTATGAGACCTTGGACTGCCATAGGATCTTGGAAGTCAGATTATGATGTGCCTGCTCTATCAGAAAGAATGATGAATCAGATACCAGAAAATTCACCATACAGAGCAGAATATCTGAAGATGTTGAATAAAAGGTAAGAGAACAGAGGAATTTTTTAAAATGTGTCCCCCATGGAGCATGATGCACAGGAGTCAAGCACACCAAGAATGGAACAGCAGGGTGAATCTGATCCTCATCCAGCTGATGAAGATGTAAATATGAGCCCTGTGGCAGAAGAACATCATGCTGAAATCTCACATATGGGAGAAACAGGTGCACAACACTCCAAATTAAACATATTTCATTTTTCTGAGAGTGATTCTGATGAATCAATTCAAGGAAAACATGAAATTTTACTTAGAGACACTATTTCTTCAAAACAAGATGTGAGTAAAACCAAAGATCCATTTTCTGAATCAGATTCTGAGGAGGAAAATGTGGTGGCAACAGGTGGAGATCAGCCTGCTGATCAAGGAAACCTGGATGAGAAAACTAAGAGTTTCTCAACAACTCATGGAGAACCTGAAAAGGTTCAAGGATATGAGGAAATCCAGAACTTGAATGTGTTTCAATTTTCTGGTGAGGACATAGGGAATTTGGAATCTTCAAATCCTCTTAACCTCAGAACAGTAGAAAATGTATTTTCTGCTGGTGCTAGAAGGGAAACATTAGTTGTTTCTCCTATCTCCCAAGGACATCAATCTATGTCCCCTAAACAACTTCACAAAGAACTTGAAAACACAACTGCTACTGTGAAAATAGCAACAGAAGAAAAACTTGATCTGATACTAGAAGAAATCAGAAATCAAAAGTCAGATATCAAGGTTTTGTCAGAAACTGTCAAAGCTGTGCAGAAGCAAATAGAAGACAATGCTGCAGCCCTTAACAAATTGCAAAAGTCATCAGAAAACAAAGAGAGCTCATCAGAATTTGAGAAGGCTCTCAAGGAACTTCATGATATCATGAAAAAGATGGCTGAGGTTGCAACTGCAGGAGAAAGCTCAAGTTCAGGGAAGCTTCTTGAAGAAAGACAGTTCCTCAGAGCCAAAAACAGCAGCATGGCTGAGACTTTTGAGAAACTGTTAATGGAATTAGCTGCACAAAGAAATCAATAAAACCAGGAGTTTCAGAAAATGAAGAAACAAGAAGAAACAAATACTCAAGCTCTCACTAATGTTCATCTGTTAGTAAAGAGATTGCAGTATAATATAGCCAGACTAGCAAATGTTGATCTTCATGAACTGAAAGCCCCAATTCCACAAGAAAGTCAAGCAAGGAGATCAGAAACTCCTCAACAACAACCAGAAAACATTCAACAAGGTCAAACCAAACAAACAAAAACTACAACAGCTCAAAAACAGAAGCAACCCATGGGTCCACCGCCAGATAAACAAAAGATACTCATGGGTCCTCCACCAAATGTCCCAAAGCCAGACACATCAAGGGTACAGCAAAAAGATCATATTCCAGTTCAGTCATCTTCTACAGCCATCACAGGAGAAACAGAGTTAAGTATAAGGATGGATGCAAAAGAGAAGAGAAGAATGGAACTTGAAGTAACTTCCTCAAAAAGGCCAAGAAAAGAAATGATAGAAGATTCAGAAGGGAACATCAGAGAAATGGATGTGCTAACAGGAGATTTACACACTATTATGTACCCTGAAGAACATCTTAAGCATTACTATTGGAAAGGTCCACAAGACAACCCAAAGAGACCTCTCTCTCCATTAAGTAAAGGTATTGTTGAAAACAGAAACAATGGAGGTTGGGTAATTCTACACAAGAACATGACCAATCCAATAGTATCAATTGAAAGAATTGATACTATGACCACTGGAGGAGGTGTCTTAGGTACTGAAGCACAAAACAAGTATACCCTGATCAGAAAAGATAACAGTGAACAAAAGGTTACTGATGCAGATCTGGCTGATGATATTCACCCATTGGGAATAGTCAAAATGAAGAATATTATTAATGAAATGAAAGGTAAATCAGTTGTAGTCAGAAGAGCCCTTGAAAGTCTCAAAAGTGCAGGAGCAAAGTTATACAAAAGAGCTGCACTGGCAGACTTTGATCTATGTATCAATTTTGAGTACAGCAACAAAGTGCTAACACCACCTCCGAACACTTCAATTCCAGCTGAAATTCCTTCTAAACTAGTAAGAACCGGAGCAATCTTTGATCAACCAGAAATGAGTGTAGTCTTCAAATATGCTAATGAAGAGAAAGCTCTGTTCAGAATCAGTGATATATGCAGGTATTCAAATCAAACTCTGAAATATATAAGAAACTGCATGAATGATAAACAAGAGCAACTCAAGAAGAAGGGAAAGAACAATGAACAGCTGAGAAAAACAATTGAATAGTGCATTGAAAATTGGATGGAAGCAAGAGGATGGTATAAAGAAATGTACAAAGAAACTCAAAAGGAAATTGACCACAAGAAAAGGCTGAAACCAGGAGACAAATACAGAAGTGGAGTGAAGATCAATTAAAGAATTAATGAGATTATAATTCCTGTTTTTGAACAATATTTTATTTTAGTCTGACTAATGGTTGGTTTGACTATGTTCTATGTTTCTGAACTTAGTTGTTTTTAAATTTATCTTTCAAAGAAAGTTGTTTATTTTAGATATAGAGGTAGTTCATTTTCTTACAATACTTAGGGGGAAACTGTTAGGAAACTTTATTTGTAAGTATTGAAGAGAATCACAATCAACTTGATCTATGAAGAGATCACAGTCCTGAAGATCACGAACTAGAAAAAGAAGATCAGATGGGACAACTGGAATGCACAGCATTTACTTCAAAGAATCACAAGTTGATCAAGAGCTGAATTGGATTATCAAAAAAGGTCACTTCTGATGGATCTGATGATATTTCTGATGAAATATCATCAGTTTCTGACGATTCTGATCATCAGGATTTTTCTGATGATTTGTTCATCAGAATTTCTGATGAAGTGGTTTATCAGAATTCTGATGAAATACCCCACTTGTCTGAAATTGGCTCTGTCCTGCCACACTTACCGAAGAAAGTTGACATTAATTGATATCATGATGAAAAAGGCAACTTGAACGTTGGATTCAATGAATATGTCAATTGGGCACTTTTTGCAGGACTTATTGCATGAATAAACTATTGTTTATTCATGCACCCACCTTCTATAAATAGAAGGCTCAACCAGGAGAAGCAAAGTGAGTTTGAAGCTTATCATTCATACATACATCAAAACTCCATTGCCCTCTCACCCACAGAATTCAAGATTCATTTGTACTAGATAATAATCTTACAATCACCTTGTAAACCATTTTGTTTCAAAGTGATATAAACTTGATAATTCTGTAGGTCTTGTTTCTTGAAAGTCTTATTTCCATTTCCACACATCTTTTTCACATCTACTGAAATCACTTGCCATATTACGTGAAAAGAAGTTGTTTTAAGGCCATTCTGGGTCCAACATTAGGTAACTTTTATAGCCACATTTTTCCCAAGCCTTCAGTGCTCTCCAGCTGGCTTTTTACTAATTGGTTGTCACATTGTGTTTCCTGAAACGTGTTTTAAAAACATTTGTCAGCGGGAAATACTGGTGAGTGAATCCCAGTTTAATCAAGAAACATTTTATCAATTAAAACAGTATTGAGAGCGATCACATTGTTTATTTCTACACAATTACTCCATTTAGTACTGTCAATCCACTGACTTGTGGGTCATATTACACATTGGCTAACTCATTATCCAATGGTAACGTATTGTCATCCCGACTTACTACTCACTGTGTAGTAAATTTTGTATACAAAACCCCAACATACCGGCAGTAATTGAAGAACTACAAAGACTCATCACTGCTTAATCACATTGTAAAACATTTAAGGTTTTGTAAAACAGTTCACAAAAAGGTTAACAAAAAGAGAATAAACTCACTTTGCTATCTTAGACTTCGCGTAAGGGTTTCCTGGGAATAATCTATAATTTACACAAATGTACATAGGTTAGTATTATAACCCTTTGAAAATATTAATGATTCCCTCCCCGAGACGGCATTCCAACAACTACGTCGGGCAGAACCACGACAGTTGTTACGGAACCCTAAATCAATCGGGCAGCGTATCTAGTACGAAACCGGGGTTATAATACTTACAACGGAGCAGAACTTCGCTAATTAGGGGGATATAATACTTGAATATTATGCCTATAACTTCATAAAGTCGAGACTGAGAAAAGAAATGAACGACTGAAAGTGAAATCCCCACGCCTTCTTATATAGTGCTGAAATCTGAGTCTCACGCGGCCCGTGTAAGAGTAGCCATAGGGCTACGCGGCCCGCGTTGACTCCGGTCAACTGCGTTGCTTAGCTGGGTCATCAAGTAGGTCTGCCATGATGTCGACACGTGTCAGCTCAGGGTGTCTCCGCATTGTTGATCTCTCGCGGGCCGCGTTAGATTGAGATGGGGGTTTACGCGGCCCGCCTCAGCCCTAGATTTAAACTTTTATTTATTTTAAATACTATTTTATATATTTCGGGCTCGGTTTTCTTATATGGGGTGTATATAAAGACATAATGGGACATTTTAACATATAATAGGGTGTCGGAAATATTCGAGAGTGTCGGTTTTATTGAGGGTTGTTACATCCTCCCCACCTTGTTTTAGAGCTCGTCCTCGAGATCTACTAGAACAAGTGTGAATATTTCCTTTGCATTTCAAATTCAAGTTCCCATGTGTACTCAGGTCCTCTTTTGGAGTCCCACTTTACTTTGACCAGGACTAATCTCTTATGCTTGAGGTTCTTGACTTTCCTGTCTTCAATTTGTAGAGGCCTTTCTACAAACTTGAGTTGTTCATTTACCTCTATATCCTTAAGAGGTACTATCAATGATTCATCAGCTAAACACTTTTTGAGATTAGATACATGAAACACATCAGCTTTCCCCGTTTTATGAATCTTACTACTCCTTTCCAAGGAGAGACTTTCAACAATACTTTATCTCCTACTTGAAATTCCAATGGCTTGCGTCGGTTATCAGCATAACTATTCTGTCGATCACGTGCTGCTTTTAGTCGTTCCTTGACTTGAATAATCTTATCAGTTGTTTCTTGCACTATCTCAGGTCCAGACAGTTGCTTTTCCCCAATTTCTGCCCAACAGACTGGGGTTCGGCACTTTCGTCCATAAAGTGCTTCGAATGGTGCAGCATTAATACTTGTGTGATAACTATTATTATAAGAAAATTCTATTAAAGGTAAGTGATCGTCCCAATTACCTCCGAAATCAATTACACAAGCTCTAAGCATGTCTTCCATCGTCTGAATTGTCCTTTCGCTTTGTCCGTCCGTTTGAGGATGATAAGCTGTGCTTAGATTTAACTTGGTTCCCATTGCCTTTTGGAAACTTGACCAAAAATGAGAGGTAAATCGACTATCTCTATCAGAAATAATTGATAAAGGTATTCCATGTAAAGAAACAATTTCATTTACATATAATTTAGCTAGCTGTTCCATACTAAAAGTTTCCTTCATTGGTAAGAAATAGGCTGACTTGGTTAGCCTATCTACAATCACCCAGATTGTATCATTACCTTTCTTTGTTTTGGGTAATTTGGTAACAAAATCCATTGTTATCAATTCCCATTTCCACACTGGCATTTCTAATTGCTGTAACAAACCTGAAGGTTTCTGGTGTTCAGCTTTAACTTGTGAACAGGTTAAACATTTAGAAACATAGGCTGCTATGTCCTTTTTCATTCCTATCCACCAAAAATTTTTCCTTAAATCCTGGTACATTTTATCATTTTCTGGATGCATCGTATACTTAGACTTATGGGCTTCTTATAATATACGATGACGTAGGTTTCCTAATTTAGGTATCCACATTCTCTTTTTATGGAATCTCCAAATTCCATCTGTTCCTTGTTCTAATTCTTTTAGCATACCTTTTAGCTTTTCAGTATCTTCCTTGATTACTGATTCTTGTACTTCTCTTATTTGATCATTTAAATCTACTTGCAGATTTAATTTAAGAGAACGTACCCTTTTTGGCTTTTCATGATACTTTCGGCTTAAAGCATCTGCCACTACATTTGCTTTTCCTTCATGATACTGGATATCACAATCATAATCTCTAAGCATCTCCATCCAGCGTCTTTGTCTCATATTCAACTCTTTTTGTTTGAAAATATACCTTAAACTCTTATGATCAGTGAATATGGTAAACTTACTACCATAAAGGTAATGTCTCCAAATCTTAAGGGAAAAAATTATAGCTCCTAATTCTAAATCATGGGTTGAATAATTCTCTTCATGATTCTTAAGTTGTCTAGATGCGTAAGCTATAACCTTTTGGCGTTGCATTAATACACATCCATAACCTAATTTGGAAGCGTCACAATAGATTACAAAATCTTCAGTTCCTTCTGGTAACGCTAATATGGGTGTAAGGGTTAATCTTTGCTTAAGAATTCTAAAAGCTTCTTCTTGTTTTAATCCCCATTCAAACTTAACAGCTTTACAGGTTAGTTTAGTTAAGGGAATGACTATTCTAGAAAAATCTTGAATAAACCTTCTATAATAACCGGCCAATCCTAAGAAACTTCTAACCTCGGTTGGTGACTTAGGGGTTTTCCATTTAGTAATCGCCTCGATTTTTGTTGGATCCACATGAATTCCTTCATGATTGACTAGGTGTCCGAGAAATTGTACCTGTTCTAACCAAAACTCGCACTTGGAAAATTTAGCATAAAGCTTTTCATTTCTTAATAAACTTAAAAGTGCATGCAAATGCTTTGCATGATCCTCCTTATTTTTAGAATAAATGAGAATATCATCTATAAAAACAATTATGAATTTATCCAAATATGGCTTACATATTCGGTTCATCATGTCCATAAATGCAGTTGGGGCATTGGTTAAACCAAATGGCATGACAGTAAATTCATAATGGCCATACCTTGTTCTGAATGCGGTTTTAGGAATGTCCTCTTCCTGTACCTTTAATTGATGATATCCTGACCTTAAATCGATTTTAGAGAAAAATCGAGCTCCCTGCAGTTGATCGAACAGATCATCGATTCTCGGTAATGGGTACCGATTCTTAATCGTGACTTTGTTCAATTCACGGTAGTCAATGCACATACGCATTGATCCGTCCTTCTTTTTAACAAATAGTATCGGCGCTCCCCATGGCGACGAACTTGGTTGTATAAATCCTTTCTCCAATAATTCGTCTAATTGTTTCTTCAATTCTTGCATTTCTGTAGGTGCCAAACGATAAGGTGCTTTGGCAATTGGTGATGTTTCGGGTAGTAGGTGAATTCTGAATTCAACTTCTCTATCTGGTGGTAGTCCTGGTAATTCTTGTGGGAAGACATCTGAAAACTGGGATACTACTGGAATGTGTTTTAGTTCTTTTCCTTTAGTGTTAGTGATTATAGAAATCAAATACACTATAGAACCTTTTTCTCATATAACTTGCAGTTTTCATCACAGAGATAAATTTTGTGGATCTAGATGTTTTACCTCCTTTAATTGTGATCGTTTTACCTTTTGGTGTATTTACTTGGATTGACTTTTGATCACATAAAATACTGGCTTTATTGGCTATTAACCAATCCATTCCTAATACAACATCAAATCCTGCCAGATTCATGGGATAAAGATTTACAATAAATTTCTGATTTAAAATTTCCATTCTTGCTCCCTGCAAGATTTCAGAAATCCTAACGGTTTCTCCATTAGTTGTCTCTACTAAGCATTCTTGTGGTAGTTTAGTTAATGACTGATTTAGAAATTTGCAAAATGATGTATTAATAAAACTTTGGTTTGCACCAGAGTCAAATAATACTTTAGCAAAAACATCATTAACTAAAAACGTACCAGCTATGACATCTGGAATCATTTTAGCTTCATCTGCAGTTAGAACAAATGCTCTAGCATTTTGAGTATTCTTGTTGTTTGTAACTGGAGCTAATTTCGGACAATTAAGCTTGATATGACCTTGTTCTCCGCAGTTGTAACATATCCTGTTATTAGCTTTCTTCCTGCAATTTTCTTCCTTGTGTCCCGATATTTTGCAAAAGTTACAGTATATGGAGCATCTTCATGAATGCTTTCTTTTGCAATTCTTACAGTAAGGTGCAGAGGTAGAACCTACATTTTTCCCACGATTAAAATTTCCAGAATGAAATTCTTGTGTGAGCTTCTGGGATAGGTTCCTCCTTTGGTCCTCTTCTCGGGTACGGACTAATTCATCTGTCAAGGTATTTGCTAGTTCTACAGCTTCTTCTATGGTTTGAGGTCTAGCTGCCTTGACTACGTGTCTTATCTCACCGATTAATCCCCAAATATAATGGGAGATTAATACCGGTTCTGGTGATGCAAGGGTTGGTACTATTCTAACATATTCAAAGAATAACTTCGTGTACCCCTTACTATCCACTCCATTCATCCTAAGATTTAGGAATTTGTTTGCTATTTGTTCCTTTTCATTAGGAGGGCAGAATTTCCTTTCTACCATATTCCTAAATTCTTCCCATTCCATATTATAAACCCTATCACTTCCTCTAGACTGAAGGATAGTGTTCTACCATTCTAAGGCTAAATTCTTAAATAGATTGGAAGCAAACATTATCTTGTCCCCTTCCGCACATTTACTTATTTTTAGAACAGCCTCAGTCTTTTCTATCCAGCGTAGAGCTGCAATGGGTTCTTCATTGCCCGAGAATTCTATTGGTTTACAAGACCAGAATTCTTTGTAAGAACAACCATAAGGCATGGTTCTTCTTCTTTAGGGAATGGGCACCTGAAGTACAGGTCCATTGTTTACACTGTTTTCGTGTTCTATGGGTCGCTTACTGCTATGCTTACTTTTATTATTCGCGTCTTGAATCGTTTGAATAATAAATGGCATTGCATCTATGATTCCTTGTGCCACTATATGTTGAACAGCACTATTATCCATTTGGTTTCCATTGTTATTGATGCTTGGATTCTCATTAACCACGTTAATGTTACTCTGGTTATCGTTATTCAGATTTTCTTGATTTCCTTCGTCGGCCATCTGAATTTTAAACATTTACCAATCATTAATATCACAAATTATATTAATATAGTTAATCACATGACACGCGTTTTTACCAAAAGCGTCGATCATTGCGACTTTTACTCTATTCATATACTATTATGCATCTATTACACACTAGTACTGAAATAAAAATTACAATGCCAACAGAAATAGAATCACACTAATAGTAATAGGCATCCGTACACACATACTTTATTTTATTATTATTATTATATTATTACTATCACCGTCTCCATTTTCACATTCACGGATATGGATTTATCCAGAAATCCATATTGCGCTCATCGTATTTCCATACGAGACGCTCTCCCACCTGTCTCATTCGTTCACTACTTTCTAAAATTTCCTCCCCAAAAGTCCTAAGTTCTTGCACGTTTTCTGCACTCATTGGGGGTGCAGGTTCTAGGACTGGGTTCGGAATCTGGGGTGCGGGTTCCTGATATGGGGGTGAAAGTGCCTGAAATCAGTAAGGATCTTCTAAGATTTCCCTAATGTAGTTATCATGGTAATAGGGATCTAAAGGGTCCATACCTGAATAGGCTCCTATGTTCTGTATAGGTGTGTCTTCATGGATCGGGTAACGTTGCACAAAGTCCCTATTTTCGTCCCACCAGGGGTCGTAATTTGGGTCTAGGGGGTTTGGTGCTGGTACCCTAGGGATTTCTTCTGGGTTAAAGTCATGCATCTCCACTTGGTTTTCAGGGTTTTCTATCTCCATGGGTTGGTCAGGGATTTGTATTTGTGGTTGGGGTGCTATTGTTTGCTCCAGATTAGGGTCAGCAATAGTTGTGGCTAGGATATGGAAATTAGCTAGGCTTCTATTAAGCATATCCTGTGTATGGGTATCTGACTCTCGCTTAACGGCTGCTAAGGCTCTTTACTGTTTCAACTTTTTCATTCTTTTCCTACGCGCAAACGCTTCCTTACTGAACCATCCTCGTTTCATATGAGGGAATGGCTCTTCAGACTAAGCTTTAAAGGCAAATATCCCTTCTTCTTGATCAGCAGTATACCCAGAAAGGGCAGGCTGTGAAGAGGTACCTTCACTCTTAGGTGATTCAGACAACTGACGACTCATGTCTGAGGGTCCTTGATCACTCATACTGTAAACTAACAAATAGTCAAATAACACATAACAAATAAATATAGTTACGCACGTATTTCCGTAATTTATTTCCTAACACAAAATTTAGAATAAGTATCAGCAGAACACTTCTTTGGCTCAGACCAGTGGCTAGGCTCTGATACCACCTTCTGTCGCAACCCCCAATCCCTTATCTGTCCCGCGAATGGGCGGACGCGAACTCAGAGTTTTGGTGGTATCACCTTATTAATTTGGCAGCGGAATTTACATCAGGACCGTAGTTAGGAAATGTTTATCAGAGTAAAACCACCATAGTTATTATTAATAATCACATGGGCAAAACCCAAGTTTCTTATTACAATACGTTTATAGGGATAAACCCTATTTTATTGAATTTAAAACATCGTCTTTTAGGTAACTTTTATAGCCACATTTTTTCCAAGCCTTCAGTGCTCTCCAGCTGGCTTTTTACTACTTGGCTGTCACATTATGTTACCTGAAACGCGTTTTAAAAACATTTGTTAGCGGGAAATACAGGTGAGTGAATCCCAGTTTAATCAAGAAACATTTTATCAATTAAAACAGTATTGAGAGCGATCACATTGTTTATTTCTAAACAATTACTCCATTTAGTACTGTCAATCCACTGACTTGTGGGTCATATTACACATTGGCTAACTCATTGTCCAATGGTAACGTATTGTTATCCCGACTTACTACTCACAGTGTAGTAAATTTTGTATACAAAACCCCAACATACCGGCAGTAATTGAAGAACTACAAAGACTCAATCACCGCTTAATCACATTGTAAAACATTTAAGGTTTTTTAAAACAGTTCACCCCAAAAAGGTTAACAAAAAGAGGATAAACTCACTTTGCTATCTTAGACTTCGCGTAAGGGATTCCTGGGAATAATCTATAATTTACACAAATGTACATAGGTTAGTATTATAACCCTTTAAAAATATTAATGATACCCTCCCCGAGACGGCATTCCAACAACTACGTCGGGCAGAACCACAACAGTTGTTACGGAACCCTAAATCAATCGTGCAGCGTATCTAGTACGAAACCGGGGTTATAATACTTACAACGGAGCAGAACTTCGCTAATTAGAGGGATATAATACTTGAATATTATGCCTATAACTTCAGAAAGTCGAGACTGAGAAAAGAAATGAACGATTGAAAGTGAAATCCCGAGGCCTTCTTATATAGTGCTGAAATCTGAGTCTCACGCGGCCCGCGTAAGAGTAGCCATAGGGCTACGCGGCCCGCGTTGACTCCGGTCAACTGCGTAGCTTAGCTGGGTCATCAAGTAGGTCCGCCACGATGTCGACACGTGTCAGCTCAGGGTGTCTCCGCGTTGTTGATCTCTCGCGGCCCGCGTTAGATTGAGATGGGGGTTTACGCGGCCCGCCTCAGCCCTAGATTTAAACTTTTATTTATTTTAAACACTATTTTATATATTTCGGGCTCGGTTTTCTTATATGGGGTGTATATAAAGACATAATGGGACATTTTAACATATAATAGGGTGTCAGAAATATTCGAGAGTGTCGGTTTTATTGAGGGTTGTTACATTAATGGTCAGTTTGACTTTCAAAAGTCAACTGTTCCTTTTTAATGTACGAAATGCACAATTGAGTTCAGCGAGCTCACTTAAGCATTTCTTCGACCATTCGGTAGTCGCTATTTTTAGGCAACTAATTTAACTACATTCATCGACATAGTTCATATCCATCATCTAATCATCTATGTCACACCCCGACCACGTGAGACAACGAAACGTGGCGGAAACGTCGGGGAGTGTTGTAACAGAATTAATGTTTCACAACCATGGAAATTAAAGTTTCATTTTATTCATCAAACAAGCGAGTTACATTGTCTTTAAACAAGAAATAAAGAGTACATAACATAAATTAACTAGTTCTTGTCTCGTTTTAAGTCACTAAGGCACAGGTCCGCCTAAGTATGTCTTGATAAGTCCTATGCGTCATCTCCTGAAAACACATGTGAAAATAGGTACGTCAGCATAAAAATGCCTGTGAGATACATAGGTTTTGTGAAAACAGAATTCATGACTTATGTTTGAGAAAATGTTTAGTCATGAACCTTGTAATTTGTTTTGTCTTGTAAATCATTTGAAAAACGATAAGATCAGATGATATGTATAAATAAGAGAATAATGTATGGTTAAATGAGTAACCATGTAAAATGAGTTTGTATAAGATAAGTTGTTTGTAAATTAATGTCTTGTGAAAAGTATGTTATTTGTATACAATGTTATATGTCTCAAATTGAAATGATTCAAATAACGCTACAATATGTGATACCATACAAACACTTATATATAGGAAGTACCAGCGGCGTATCCACCGTGCTTGTATCATATTACATACGCCTCGTTACTTAAATCACTTACTCAAACCAAACCACCAAAATAAAATGTTTAACAATTGTAGAAATGTTTATGTATAGTCAAATGTCTATTGTCAAATGTAAATCATGTCAACAGATACAACTGGTTCACACGGTTCAATAGTTACAAACGGTTCATATAATCAAAGGGTTACGACGGTTCACATAGTCAAATAGTTACAACGGTTCAAAATGTAGTATAATGTGTTCATATGCTGGATGAGCATATGCAACAGAAATGCAATGTAAAACAATGTACTAAGTATGCACACAATGGACATACATAGCATGAAATGTAATGTAGAATGATGTACTAAGTACGCACACAATGGGCATACATAGCATGTAATGTAAAACGATGTACTAAGTACGCACACAATGGGCATACATAGCATGAAATGTAATGAAATCATGTACTATAATGTACTAACGAACGTAGCAGGTATATGATGTGAAAGCATGGAAAGCATGAAAGTAACAAGTAGGCACATATGTTTATAATGAATTTTGGCATCAAAGGGGTATTTCGGTAATTTACCTAAGGCATATAAACTACCTATCATACAACTACTTAAACGTCGTGACCATAACGTATAACCTCGGAAGGTTATTCCCTACCTACTATGGTCACCTAATGTATTTGGTCGGATCCTAATGATCAACCAAATGGGTCGGGTTCGAAGGTATAAGCGATTTATTAGATCGCTTACCCTTACGACCCTAGACAACGTGGTAATCAGTAGGCATAGTCCCAAGGGACTATGACCATCGTGATTACAATCACGTTGCGAAGTTCAAACAAAATTCGCTTTGACCATAAACTAGTCAACGCAGAAAGTCAAACAAAGTTTGACTTTCGGACTCGAAAAACTATAAAAGAACGAAGGAATACTTACGAAGGGTCCCCGAATGCTAATCGTGATCCAAGTAGCTCAGGTATGAAACAATGGTTTCAACTTAGAGCTTCTAGGATCAGATTCTTGTGGGTTTAGAAGTTGGGGGATGTGGGTATTTATAGGATTTCCCAAACCGTTAGGATCGTTTCTTGAAAACCGTGGTTGAATCTAATCCGTACACTTGTTGGAAAGTTGTGGTACCTCATTTGGCTTCCCACCATAAGGAATCAACAGGTGGAAAAGGGTTTGGGAGTGCACAACAGCTGGAAACAGGCTGTTAAACATCGAATCTGGTCTGGAACACTGACGCGGGCCGCGTAAGGATACACACAAACCTTACGCGGGCCGCCTGGCCTGTCTGATCAGAACCAAGTTTGTTAAATGACAGTTTCAGTCCCTGTTATGTGTTTAAGCCATTTCCGACACTTCTAAGGCCCGTAGAGCCAACTTTAAGGCCCTAAAATGATGCCTAAACATTGTGGACCTGAAACATGCTCAAAAATATGCCGGATGTTGGTTCGTTTGGTCGTACGATCGCGATGTTCGCTTAATTATGACGGAATGCGCATAAGCGTGAAAAACGATCCAAAATGCGTGACGAATGGATTTTTTGTCACACCCCCAAAATCCACCCGCGGAGTACCACCGCTTGGAGGCGTGACATGACCAGGATCAAGCCACCAATCATATCAAACATAGTATTTAAGTGTAAAAGTAGGAAAAGGTAATTCATCTTGACATGACTGATGTTCATAACCAAACATTGTTTAAGTAGCGGAAGCATAATAATGAAAACCCAAAATAAGTTATAAGTTCAAATATCGTCTACGATCCGTATCCCACAACGACCTGCTCCTTCCTGTGCAAGCTCCATATGTACCTAAGGTCCTGCAAGGCATGTAACAGAGAATCAACAACTAGTTGAGCGAGTTCACAGTAAATAAGTTCGTAATTGTAAGTTTGTTTCGTAACATGTGGCGCTACTAGGCCGATCGTATGTTCTATTAGTGGGGGCTTCCCATGTTGCATATACACTAGACTATTTGTAACCATAAGTGTTCTTCACAACCGAGAACAGTAGTACGTACATAGTTTACGTAGGCTTTACGTAAGTGTCCTTCACAACCGAGGACAGTATTGAGTATAAGTTCACGTAGGTTTTACGTGAGTATCCTTCACAACCGAGGATAGTATTAAGTATAAGTTCACGTAGGTTTTACGTGAGTATCCTTCACAACCGAGGATAGTATTGAGTATAAGTTCACGTAGGTTTTACGTATGTGTCCTTCACAACCGAGGACAATGGTATGGTAGTCTAGTATCAGTGTATGTACGAATCTATTCAACCTTATTCCTTCCATCCCATTCCCCAAACCCTGGGAATCCCATGCCTTAGTAAGGGTGTGAACTCACCTTGGTTTGCTCGGTATGCTAAGTGTATGCTCACAAGTAATCAATCGCGTCCTAAAGTAGGCACGTATGTGAAATCAGTTTGTGTTCAATTTGTTCACGTATAAACATGTAGCACGTAATCACAATCATATACAAGATGGTTACACTTAACAGCAGTTAAATATTCCAGTTAATGCTTAACAGAATTAACCCAAGTTCCTGCACAGATCAGCTATTCGGCGAAACACACATGATGGCGAAACACAGATATTGACGAAACACATAAGTTGGCGAAACACACATTTGGCGAAACAAGTTCTGTTTCGTCGTGGTCTTAGTTGGCGAAACAGAATTCAATTTCGTCGATTACTCTTGGCGAAACACTTTCTGTTTCGCCGAGAGTTCTGTTTCGTCGGATGTCAGTTTCGCAGACATCAGATGCAGCAGTTCTGAAATATACATAAACCCTAGTCATTCTAACAGCCGCCATCAATAATCAGAAATCATATGAAGATCGATGTGCACCCAGAATCATCATAACTCAATCATCCAAGAATCCTTGTCTAGTATGAACCCTAGTTTATGTGTACAACATATAGATTAACATGCAACATCATATCATCGATTCCTATCAAGATACTAATGTATATTCAGAATCAGGCCATATAAACAATATCCAGAACCGAGCACTCGATTGTGTTAAGTTTCGCATAGCATTGAATATCCTACTACATCATACATAATCGAAATCTATATCACCGTCATACTAGAATCGCAGCAACAACACGCATCAATCATTTACACAAACATGAATCGAGATGGTACAGAATCAAGAAACCGATTGACGAACACACAACTCACCGAGATATGAGAAATACGAGTCGATCGCTAAGATATCTTCGGGAACCTCCAACTGCCGTCACACAGGAGAGAAAGGGGCTCTAGGGTTTCGGTTGTTTTGTAGCAGATGTAAAACTGATGTTGTTTCACGTTTTAAAACTCAAAATAACGTGTTGGGCCCGAACTGGGCTTTGGTGAAACTGGGCTCGGTGAAACAGACTTCTGTTTCGTCGAGATGCTTTTGGCGAAACAGTCTGTTTCGTCGGGTCCAGTCTGTTTCGTCGGGATGCTTTTCATGCGTTAACAGTTCAAGTGTTTTTCCTAAAATGTCAAGTCTCATGTTTTAATTTTAATCACATACATGCCAAAAATTCACAATACCATACATTTCATGTTATAATCTAAATCACATAAACATGTAACAATCATAGTGCCTTTCATTATAACATAACGTGTATAGCTACAAGTCAAACAACTAACAGTCAAAGTCAACGTGTAATAAATACGAAAGTAAAAGTCAAAGTGAAAGTCGGAAACTCGAGTTGTCACATTATCCCCAACTTAAAAGAAATTTCGTCCCGAAATTTAGCATGCAGTTACTGAGGAAGCTAGTGGTGTGACGTTGTTTACCTGTATTGTATCGCGGCTCCCCGAGCAGGTTTGCGAAGATTACTGGTTTTCTTGGGGTGTCACATTATCCCCCCGTTGATTTGGAATTTCATCCCGAAATTCTGTATTGGTAGCTTCAGCCTCAGTAGTAGTTGCATTGGTTCCGAATAACTGGGGATACTTGAGTTTCATTTGATCTTCACGCTCCCAGGTGAACTCTGGGCCGCGACGGAAGTTCCAACGAACTCGTACGAGAGGGATTCTCGTGTTCTTGAGGACCTTAACATCCTGGTCCGTGATCTCAACTGGTTCCTTGACGAACTGCAACCGCTCGTCGATAGTGAGTTCCTTAAAAGGAACTATGTGGGTCTCATCTGACAGACACTACTTCAGATTCGACACGTGAAAGACGTTGTGAACTGCACTGAGTTCAGCTGGTAAGTTCAATCGGTAGGCTACCCTGCCTATCTTCTCAATAACTTCTAAAGGTCCGACGTATCGTGGATTAAGTTTGCCGCGTTTGTCAAAACGAACAACACCCTTCCAGGGTGAAACTTTGAGTAGCGCTCGATCCCCAACTTGGAATTCGAGTAGTTTTCTGTCTTTATCTGCGTATGCTTTCTGACGGTCGCGAGCTGCCGCCATGCGTTGTCGTATTTGTGCAATCTTTTCAGTAGTATCAACTACCATTTCTGGACCTGTGATTTGACTTTCCCCCACCTCTGCCCAACAGAGAGGTGACCGGCACTTACGCCCGTACAATGCCTCGAATGGTGCAGCTTTAATGCTGGTGTGGTAGTTGTTGTTATACGAAAATTCCACGAGTGGCAGATGTTTCTCCCAACCATTGCCAAAGTCAATTACGCACGCCCGAAGCATGTCTTCTAGAGTTTGAATAGTGCGCTCAGACTGCCCATCTGTCTGAGGGTGATAAGCTGTGCTCATGTCTAAACGAGAGCCAAAAGATTTATGCATTGCTTGCCACAGTTCTGAAGTAAAACGTGCGTCACGATCTAGGTAGGCCAGTAACAAAATCCATGGAAATTTGCTCCCATTTCCATTGTGGTATCTCAGGTTGTTGGAGTGGTCCTGACGGTTTCTGATATTCTGCCTTGACTCTCGCACAAGTCAAGCATTTGCTAACGTATGTGGCTATGTGGGCCTTCATGCTAGGCCACCAATATGTAGTTCTGAGGTCGTGGTACATCTTATCCGAACCAGGATGTACTGAGTAGCGAGACTTATGAGCTTCATCCATTACAAGCTTGCGTAAATTGCCATAGAGTGGGACCCAGATGCGTCCTGTTACATAGTAGGCTCCGTCTGCCCTTTGTTCTAACCGTTGCCTTGAGCCGCGTAGGGCTTCAGCCCTGACGTTTTCTGGTTTCAATGCTTCTACCTGAGCATCTCGTATCTGTGAAGGAAGACTAGACTGAATAGTGAGTTGCAACGCTCGTACACGCCTAGGTGTAGTATCCTTTCGACTGAGGGCGTCGGCCACCACATTGGCTTTGCCCGGATGGTATTTTATAGCACATTCGTAATCGTTCAGTAACTCGACCCATCGACGTTGTCGCATGTTCAACTCTTTCTGCTTGAAGATATGCTCAAGACTCCTGTGATCGGTGTAGATGGTGCACTTGGTGCCATACAGATAATGTCGCCATATCTTGAGCGCAAAAACAACAGCTCCAAGCTCTAAATCGTGCGTAGTGTAATTCCGTTCGTGAATCTTAAGTTGGCGTGAAGCATAAGCAATAACTTTATCCCGTTGCATCTAAACACATCCAAGACCTTGGATGGATGCGTCGCAGTAGACTACAAAATCGTCCGTGCCCTCTGGAAATGAAAGGATAGGTGCGCTACAGAGTCTACCCTTTAAGTGCTGAAACGCTGTTTCCTGTGTATCACTCCAACGGTAAGCAACACCTTTCTGTGTCAGTAATGTAAGCGGCTGTGCAATCTTTGAGAAGTCTTTGATAAACCGTCTGTAATAACCCGCCAAACCCAAGAATTGGCGTATCTCTGTCGGTGTGCGAGGTGCAGGCCAGTTCTTGATCGGATCTATCTTGGATGGATCGACATGAATCCCATCCTTGTTTACCACGTGGCCTAAAAAGTGGACTTCACGAAGCCAGAAGTCGCATTTTGAAAACTTAGCGTACAGCTGTTCCGTTCGAAGAAGTTCCAAAATAAGCCGTAAGTGCTGCTCGTGTTCCTCCTGACTCTTTGAATAAATCAGGATGTCGTCGATGAAGACAATGACAAACTTGTCAAGATAGGGTTTGCACACCCTGTTCATAAGATCCATGAAAACCGTAGGCGCGTTCGTTAGCCCGAATGGCATGACCATAAACTCGTAGTGGCCGTAGCGAGTTCTAAATGCTGTTTTGGAGACGTCCTCATCCCGGACTCTCAGCTGATGGTACCCTGACCTTAAGTCTATCTTGGAGTAGTAGCTCGACCCTTGCAGCTGGTCGAATAAATCATCTATGCGCGGAAGAGGATAACGATTCTTGATCGTCACCTTGTTGAGTTCACGGTAGTCTATACACATCCTGAACGTACCGTCTTTCTTCCTTACGAATAACACTGGAGCTCCCCAAGGCGAAGAGCTAGGACGTATAAAACCCTTTTCCAAGAGTTCTTGTAGCTGCTTTGACAGTTCTTCCAATTCAGTTGGAGCTAAACGATAAGGTGCTCGAGCTATGGGTGCTGCTCCTGGAGCGAGCTCGATCTGAAATTCGACCTGACGATGAGGCAGTAACCCAGGTAACTCTTCTGGAAACACTTGAGGAAAGTCGCGTACTACAGGAATATCCTCAATCTTTTTCTCTTTCTTCGATGTATCGGTAACGAGAGCTAAAACAGTTGTGTGATCCTTACGTAAACACTTCTAAGCCTTCAAGAAAGAAATGATGCCACTCATGACACCACTCTTGTCGCCTTGAACTTCGAGAGGTTCTTTACCAGAACGTGGGATACGAATGATCTTCTCTATGTATAGGATCTCTGCTTGTTGTTGGGATAACTAATCCATACCAATGTCGATGTCGAAACTATCGCAACGCTGGGGTCATTCCTAGTATCACCCTGACCAATCACAAACACTCGACCCCTGGCACCATTGCCGTCGTTATTACCCCCCGTTGTTGTCTTCCCTAGTTCCCGTTTCCTTGGTTGTGGTTCTAATTCTGGTTCTGGTTCAACCGTGGGTAGTGTCTTTTGAAGTGACCTTCAGCACCATCTGATAACATCCCTTGTTACCATGCTGTTGTCGCCGATTCTATAGATCTTGTGGCTGTTGTTGTTGGTTCTGGTTGCAGGACGTGAGTTTCTACCCTCTTTGGTTCCATGACCAAGCTTGTTGCATTATTGACAATGATTGCGTTTGCCCTGCCCGCTGTGGTGCAGGTTACATCGTTTGTGCTTAGGGTGGTTTCCCTTGTATCCTCCCTGCCCTTGAATACCAAATGTTGCTGATCAGGACTTTAGTTGTCATCGACCTTTCACTGCTGTGCCTGGGACGGAATCGTAGTCGAACCCTTGCTAGAGGTTCCATCCCACTTTCATCCATTGTTACTGAGGGTAGCAGAAGTAGTTGAAGTAGTAGTGGTAGTAGTATCGCTGATACGTTGAGGCAGCTTGTTCTGTCCCACTGCCTGGTTTGTGAGACGATGAGCAAGATGAGTAACATCTTGAATAGTAGCAAGTTTAGCCGTCTTCACATGGTTTTGAATTCCTGGTACTAAGCCTTTGAGGTACAGCTCAAAGCTCTTTATGGGAGGATCCACCATAGTTGGACACAAAATTGTCAGTTTGTTGGATCGTTATCGTGCACGCTTCTATCTCTGACCCCGTCATCTTCATGTTAAAGGATTTCCCAAACCGTTAGGATCGTTTCTTGAAAACCGTGGTTGAATCTAATCCGTACACTTGTTGGAAAGTTGTGGTACCTCATTTGGCTTCCCACCATAAGGAATCAACAGGTGGAAAAGGGTTTGGGAGTGCACAACAGCTGGAAACAGGCTGTTAAACATCGAATCTGGTCTGGAACACTGACGCGGGCCGCGTAAGGATACACACAAACCTTACGCGGGCCGCCTGGCCTGTCTGATCAGAACCAAGTTTGTTAAATGACAGTTTCAGTCCCTGTTATGTGTTTAAGCCATTTCCGACACTTCTAAGGCCCGTAGAGCCAACTTTAAGGCCCTAAAATGATGCCTAAACATTGTGGACCTGAAACATGCTCAAAAATATGCCGGATGTTGGTTCGTTTGGTCGTACGATCGCGATGTTCGCTTAATTACGACGGAATGCGCATAAGCGTGAAAAACGATCCAAAATGCGTGACGAATGGATTTTCTGTCACACCCCCAAAATCCACCCGCGGAGTACCACCGCTTGGAGGCGTGACATGACCAGGATCAAGCCACCAATCATATCAAACATAGTATTTAAGTGTAAAAGTAGGAAAAGGTAATTCATCTTGACATGACTGATGTTCATAACCAAACATTGTTTAAGTAGCGGAAGCATAATAATGAAAACCCAAAATAAGTTATAAGTTCAAATATCGTCTACGATCCGTATCCCACAACGACCTGCTCCTTCCTGTGCAAGCTCCATATGTACCTAAGGTCCTGCAAGGCATGTAACAGAGAATCAACAACTAGTTGAGCGAGTTCACAGTAAATAAGTTCGTAATTGTAAGTTTGTTTCGTAACATGTGGCGCTACTAGGCCGATCGTATGTTCTATTAGTGGGGGCTTCCCATGTTGCATATACACTAGACTATTTGTAACCATAAGTGTTCTTCACAACCGAGAACAGTAGTACGTACATAGTTTACGTAGGCTTTACGTAAGTGTCCTTCACAACCGAGGACAGTATTGAGTATAAGTTCACGTAGGTTTTACGTGAGTATCCTTCACAACCGAGGATAGTATTAAGTATAAGTTCACGTAGGTTTTACGTGAGTATCCTTCACAACCGAGGATAGTATTGAGTATAAGTTCACGTAGGTTTTACGTATGTGTCCTTCACAACCGAGGACAATGGTATGGTAGTCTAGTATCAGTGTATGTACGAATCTATTCAACCTTATTCCTTCCATCCCATTCCCCAAACCCTGGGAATCCCATGCCTTGGTAAGGGTGTGAACTCACCTTGGTTTGCTCGGTATGCTAAGTGTATGCTCACAAGTAATCAATCGCGTCCTAAAGTAGGCACGTATGTGAAATCAGTTTGTGTTCAATTTGTTCACGTATAAACATGTAGCACGTAATCACAATCATATACAAGATGGTTACACTTAACAGCAGTTAAATATTCCAGTTAATGCTTAACAGAATTAACCCAAGTTCCTGCACAGATCAGCTATTCGGCGAAACACACATGATGGCGAAACACAGATATTGACGAAACACATAAGTTGGCGAAACACACATTTGGCGAAACAAGTTCTGTTTCGTCGTGGTCTTAGTTGGCGAAACAGAATTCAATTTCGTCGATTACTCTTGGCGAAACACTTTCTGTTTCGCCGAGAGTTCTGTTTCGTCGGATGTCAGTTTCGCAGACATCAGATGCAGCAGTTCTGAAATATACATAAACCCTAGTCATTCTAACAGCCGCCATCAATAATCAGAAATCATATGAAGATCGATGTGCACCCAGAATCATCATAACTCAATCATCCAAGAATCCTTGTCTAGTATGAACCCTAGTTTATGTGTACAACATATAGATTAACATGCAACATCATATCATCGATTCCTATCAAGATACTAATGTATATTTAGAATCAGGCCATATAAACAATATCCAGAACCGAGCACTCGATTGTGTTAAGTTTCGCATAGCATTGAATATCCTACTACATCATACATAATCGAAATCTATATCACCGTCATACTAGAATCGCAGCAACAACACGCATCAATCATTTACACAAACATGAATCGAGATGGTACAGAATCAAGAAACCGATTGACGAACACACAACTCACCGAGATATGAGAAATACGAGTCGATCGCTAAGATATCTTCGGGAACCTCCAACTGCCGTCACACAGGAGAGAAAGGGGCTCTAGGGTTTCGGTTGTTTTGTAGCAGATGTAAAACTGATGTTGTTTCACGTTTTAAAACTCAAAATAACGTGTTGGGCCCGAACTGGGCTTTGGTGAAACTGGGCTCGGCGAAACAGACTTCTGTTTCATCGAGATGCTTTTGGCGAAACAGTCTGTTTCGTCGGGTCCAGTCTGTTTCGTCGGGATGCTTTTCATGTGTTAACAGTTCAAGTGTTTTTCCTAAAATGTCAAGTCTCATGTTTTAATTTTAATCACATACATGCCAAAAATTCACAATACCATACATTTCATGTTATAATCTAAATCACATAAACATGTAACAATCATAGTGCCTTTCATTATAACATAACGTGTATAGCTACAAGTCAAACAACTAACAGTCAAAGTCAACGTGTAATAAATACGAAAGTAAAAGTCAAAGTGAAAGTCGGAAACTCGAGTTGTCACATTTTTCTCAAGCCAAACACTAAAATAAAATATTTTAGTGCTTACATAAATTTTTGGATGTCCGGATGTATTCAGAACGTAAGTTATGCGCGAAAATGCAAACTTGTGCACTTTTTGACGCTTTTAGTCCCTGAATGACCCAAAAGTTTATTTTAGCACACCGAACCCCTCAAAGCAAATTTCTAAGCTATATAAAGGATATTTAAGGTGTGTTTAACTTATGGTCATGTTCTGGAAAGTCTGTTACAGTTCAAATTGGCATACTTTCGCAGTTTGTCAACTTTAGTCCCTGTAAGCGATTTAACTTGTTTTTGCCATACCAAAGCCTTCAAAACTTATTTCTAAGTTATGTAAAGGTTATTTAAGGTATGTTAAGTATATGTCACTATTACGGAGTGTTTGTTGCATTTAACTGGTTATATTTACGCATCAGCCCGCGTATAACCTTCCAGAAAGCGATTTAGAGCTTGAAATCGAATAAGAGTTGATATGTGCAAAAGATACACATATTTATACAAGTCCAAAGTATGAAACACAATATTTCATTGATTTGGTATTTGTTTACTGGTCGCAGTGACACAGGTGTCACAGTCTCCCCTACTTTAGGAAATTTCGTCCCGAAATTAATTCGTAGGAGTCTGTCTGTGACTTTGTGTTAAATGATCATTAGTGATACGCAAGGCATAATCCTGTCATTTTCCTCAACGGATATTCCTCAGAAGCGAAAATGATCAAACGGAGTCATTTTCCTCAACGGTTGCTTTCACAGGTACGGAAATGGAGGATTTAACAACGGATATTCATTTCCTCAACGGATAATCTTCAGAAACGAAAATGAACTAACGGAGTCATTTTCAACGGTTGCTTCCTCAGATATGGAAATGAAGGATTTAACAATGGATATTCATTTCCTCAACGGATAATCTTCATAAACGAAAATGAACTAACGGAGTCATTTTCAACAGTTGCTTCCTCAGGTATGGAAATGAAGGATTTAACAACGGATATTCATTTCCTCAACGGATAATCTTCAGAAACGAAAATGAACAAACGGAGTCATTTTCCTCAACGGGTATTCTTCAGAATTGGAAATGAAGGATTTAACAGATATTCATTTCCTCAACGGATATTCTTCAGAAGTGAAAAATGAATAGCTAGTTCATTTTTCCTCAACTGATGCTTCATCAGAATTGGAAATGAATAGGGTTAACTCTAGATACATGATAGAACTTGCCGTGATTTCTGTGCATTAAATTCCATAATTATGTATGCATCCATAATTACGTAATTCCTTGCACAGTCCGCACAGTTCGTTTTGTAATGTTGTGGGGAAGGATATCAAACTTGTGATGAGGGTGACTAGACTACCATAGGGTCCTTTTAATTAGATCGACAGAGGATCTTCTTAATTAGGCCACCAAGGAGTCCTTTCATCTATATCATCACATAATATTCCTAACCAGATTTTTGGATCGATCAGTTTAACTAGACCACTAAAGGGGTCTAATTAT
Source organism: Helianthus tuberosus (assembly GCA_030545235.1). Classification (NCBI taxonomy): domain Eukaryota; kingdom Viridiplantae; phylum Streptophyta; class Magnoliopsida; order Asterales; family Asteraceae; genus Helianthus; species Helianthus tuberosus. Next base: position 126,384,836 of record CM060397.1, read on the forward strand.
GAAGTAGTACTTTATAATCCAAGGGACTTAACTACAGCGTAGAAGTCCATTTAGGATTTTTGGTAGTACCTTTTGGTATCCTACTATGAATCTCTTGTACAAGGATATGTAAGATTCTACGAGGATTTGGATAACATAATTTGGATCACATAACACATAAAAGGGAACACATAAGCAAATAATCACATAATTGTTTAATTGTTATTATCTTGCTATTGATTGCTATTAACTTGGAACCTCGTACTTCGTTTCTCTTTGAAAGAGACGGGTACTTAGGATTTTCGTGGAAAACGCAAGAGATCATACAATGGAAGAAATTTGGGGGTAGTCTGTTCTTCAAGGAATATGGTTCCTTGATTGTTGGTATTGTAGAGGATATGTTTATACATGCAACCACATAAACATATTAAAATGTAAATGAAAGATTTATTTATAACAACAATAACAACAACTGTTTCATAGATCGTGATAACAAAAGAAAATAATACACAAGGCTCGATTATTTTCTAAACAGCGTTATCTTCTGTCGGTCAGATACTCATCCTTGCTCTGGATTTGCATTAGCAAGCTTTGGGCAATTCCTACGAAAATGGCCCATCTCGCCACAGTTGTAGCAAGACCCCGGTGGAAAACGAGCTTGAGCAGGATTGTTGTTAACTTGATTTGGTGCAGCTGCTGTTGGGCAAACCCTCGCTGTATGACCTATAAGTCCGCAAACTTGGCATGTGCGGCACTTCACACCAGCATGATGATGTAGGCCACATTGGTTGCACAAGGGTGCAGTTTCGTTGTAGGGTTTCCTGGCAGGGGGTTGAGCTGGTTGGTTGGGGACGGCTTGATCATTGTGAGCGACCACGGCGAAGTTCTGAGAAGCCTTTCGCTTCTTTGACTTCTTAGAGGATCCAGTCTGTTCATCCATGGTCTTTGATTCCTCGATTGGGTTTGATTCTTCGACCGGTTTCTTGTCACCTTTTCGGAAAAGTTTACCTTTCCTGATCTTTGATTCAGTCAAGGTTGCAGATAGCTCAATGGCCTGCCTAATAGTAGTAGGGTTGCTACCAGTCACAATGTCTTGTATTGAGTCAGGGAGGCCATCAATGTACTTTTCGATTGCCTTATCCAAAGGTGTGACCATGTTTGGGCATAACAGACTTAACTCCTCATAACGGTCCGTGTAGGCTCGATGCTCACCGCTATCTTGCGTAAGATCGTCAAATTCCCTTTCCAAGGCCCTTATCTCGTGACGAGGACAGAATTCCTTCATCATAAGGGCCCTAAGTTCCGCCCATGTCTGTGCTAGAGCAACTTCTACACCACGATCTCTCATAACCCCGTTCCACCACTTAAGGGCCCTCTTCTGGAACACACTCGAAGAAAACTCGACCTTGCGATTGTCAGGACACTGCACATGGCGGAAAGTATTCTCAATGCTCTCGAACCATTGAAGAAGCCCGGTCACTCCCTCAGAACCACTAAACTTGAGTGGTTTAGCCGAGTTAAAACTCTTGAAATTGCATGGACCATTGTTGTTGTTGTTGGCTTGGTTCCATTGAGCAAAGAGGTTTGGGAATTGAGCAGCCATTTGCTGCGCAATGATTTCTGCCAGTTCGGCAGTCGCTATCTGGTTCTCGCGTCGAGGAGGCATTCTAAAAGAGAAACAAGAAAGAAAACAAATGAAATGGCATTGGGTAAGAATAGGATGTTACAATTACCGACCATAATCATGGTTGATGGTCATTTGTTTGAACCTTGAAGCAAACAAACGACACAAAAAGGCTGAATCAAAGCAATTAGATCCTCATAATGTATCGCGAAGACATGCTCGCCTATAAGTGGACACTCACCCCAAGAGTTCCCAGGTAAGAGTGACTGGTCCGATTATGTGGATTTGTATGAACACTCTAGCCTTAGACAGAAAACTCAGGGTACAGGCATTCACTCTTCCAGTTTGCACGTGTTCACATTATTTAGGACCAAAAACTTTGACGAGATTTTGAAAACTCAAAGGGGTTCAAAACCTTATAACAGAGGGTTCAAAACCTTACAATAGAGGGTTCAAAACCTAGTAATCGATCATCCTAGAACAGATGATTAGTTTTCAAAGCGGTTCTGAAATTTATGTTCTTGTTGTGGTCGTCGCCTAAGGATAGGTGACGGTATTGTTTTATGACTAAACGCAAGTGAACTCACGTTAGGGTCCTAAGAAGGTTATAGACTAGGTCAAAGCATTACTAATAACCTAATTCCCTATAACCATTGGCTCTGATACAATCTTTTCTGTCACACCCCGACCACGTGAGACAACGAAACGTGGCGGAAACGTCGGGGAGTGTTGTAACAGAATTAATGTTTCACAACCATGGAAATTAAAGTTTCATTTTATTCATCAAACAAGCGAGTTACATTGTCTTTAAACAGAAAATAAAGAGTACATAACATAAATTAACTAGTTCTTGTCTCGTTTTAAGTCACTAAGGCACAGGTCCGCCTAAGTATGTCTTGATAAGTCCTATGCATCATCTCCTGAAAACACATGTGAAAATAGGTACGTCAGCATAAAAATGCCTGTGAGATACATAGGTTTTGTGAAAACAGAATTCATGACTTATGTTTGAGAAAATGTTTAGTCATGAACCTTGTAATTTGTTTTGTCTTGTAAATCATTTGAAAAACGATAAGATCAGATGATATGTATAAATAAGAGAATAATGTATGGTTAAATGAGTAACCATGTAAAATGAGTTTGTATAAGATAAGTTGTTTGTAAATTAATGTCTTGTGAAAAGTATGTTATTTGTATACAATGTTATATGTCTCAAATTGAAATGATTCAAATAACGCTACAATATGTGATACCATACAAACACTTATATATAGGAAGTACCAGCGGCGTATCCACCGTGCTTGTATCATATTACATACGCCTCGTTACTTAAATCACTTACTCAAACCAAACCACCAAAGTAAAATGTTTAACAATTGTAGAAATGTTTATGTATAGTCAAATGTCTATTGTCAAATGTAAATCATGTCAACAGATACAACTGGTTCACACGGTTCAATAGTTACAAACGGTTCATATAATCAAAGGGTTACGACGGTTCACATAGTCAAATAGTTACAACGGTTCAAAATGTAGTATAATGTGTTCATATGCTGGATGAGCATATGCAACAGAAATGCAATGTAAAACAATGTACTAAGTATGCACACAATGGACATACATAGCATGAAATGTAATGTAGAACGATGTACTAAGTACGCACACAATGGGCATACATAGCATGTAATGTAAAACGATGTACTAAGTACGCACACAATGGGCATACATAGCATGAAATGTAATGAAATCATGTACTATAATGTACTAACGAACGTAGCAGGTATATGATGTGAAAGCATGGAAAGCATGAAAGTAACAAGTAGGCACATGTGTTTCACCCCAAAACAGTTTGGAAAACAGTAAAAGAGGGGTCTATGTACTCACTTGAGAATGCTCAGTAGTCCTTGAGTGACAACCAAACAATGCTAGAGATCACGGATATCAAACGGCACCTAATATAGGTAACTATGTTAATAAACCGGACCTAAATCGGAGGATCGGATAGAATGAGGGTTCGTAAACCAAACGAGTATGGAGACTCGTGTAATATGGTTTAACAAAGCCTTCATACTAAATGAAACCTAACATAAGTGCTTACGACCCATTACGACCCGTTTAGGTAGCTTATGCTACTTTAACGCGTCGTTCGCGTGAAACGCGTTCGGACCGCCTAACTAGTTCTATGACAAGTAGAATATGCCTTAACATGCCTAATATTGTCGCCAAATTAGTTTAGATGTCAAAAGTTATGTCACATATGTTTATAATGAATTTTGGCATCAAAGTGGTATTTTGGTAATTTACCTAAGGCATATAAACTACCTATCATACAACTACTTAAACATCGTGACCATAAGGTATAACCTCGGAAGGTTATTCCCTACCTACTATGGTCACCTAATGTATTTGGTCGGATCCTAATGATCGACCTAATGGGTCGGTGTCACACCCCCAAAATCCACACGCGGAGTATCACCGCTTGGAGGCGTGACTGACCAGGATCAAGCCACCAATCTTATTGAACCATGTAATTAATAAATGTAAATCAACCAAACAATATGAAAGGTGTTCAAAAACCAAAGTATAGTATCAATGTTTAGCGGAAGCATAAATATAAAACCCAACATAAGTAATAAGTTTGAAATGTCATAAACGTTTAACATGGCATCCACGATCCATGTCCCACAACGATCGCGCCTCCCGTGCAAGCTCCAAGAGTACCTATGGTCCTGCAAGGCATGTAACAGAAAGTTAACAACTAGTTGAGCGAGTTCACAGTTGGTTGTTTAGTTATAGTGTTCATTTCGTAAGCCGTATGTTTGTTTAGTAATCAATGTATCGTGTCTGTTTGTATCGCGGCCTTCCCGGCATGCGTGCGAAGATTAGTGGGGGTCTCCCATGTTTTCTAGACTAGGTATATTTGTATCGCAGCCCACCCGGCATGTGTGCGAAGTTTAGAGTATGGTTCCCAGCCATTCAAGGCATGTGTGCGAAGATTAGTTCTATTATCGCAGCCATTCCCGGCGTGTGTGCGAAGAGAAGTATATGTATCACTAGTCTAGCAGTACCTACCAATAACCTTCCTCTCCCAAGGCCTATGGTATGTAATTCCAATAACAATTTAAGCATAAGTAATCATCCAAACCCATTCCCAACCCCGGGAATCCCATGCCTTGGTAAGAGTGTGAACTCACCTTGGTTTGCTCGGTATGCTAAAGGAATACACACGCTCACAGTTAATCAATCACGACCTATAGTACGCACATATGTATAATCAGTTTCGAGTTCGCAATGTTTCACATGCACTCTATGTCATAAAGTGCTCAGCATTTATCATCGTGTAACACGTAACAGTTAATCAAATCCATATAGTTCATGTACCACATAAATGTCCTTCACAGTTTATTCCAATATAACAATCCAATCATACACTTAACAGAGTTGGCATTTAGCAGAACTAGCAACTAACTGAGTGAGTAAAGTCAACAGAATTACTCCCCTTATCTTAATAGAGTTAATAGCTAGTAATGTTATATACTTCAGAATTAACAAAGTCAACAAGCTTAACAGAGTTACATGCTGAATAGAACTAATAAAGTTAACAATTAATGGATTTGCAACTAACAGAGTTAACCACTTCACAGTCATAACGGAGTTAACATATTTAACTGGATTTACAATCTAACATAGATCAACTAACGGAGTTATAAGCTAACAGAGTTGCGGCTCAGAATACTTGACTAGCACACATGTGACGAAATCACATATGGGCCGAAATTCCTTACTTGGGCCGAAAACACATGGGTGACGAAATCCCTTTGGATTTCGTTGAGGTATGTTTAAGTTGGATGGGGGAGTGTTTTCGTCGGTTCCATTACTCACCATCATCATCATCAGTTACGTAACATCAACAACCCTAACCTCATTAATAGTTACATGATCAAGCATCAATGAAATCATTTATTCCAATAATCGAGATATAACATACAAATTACCAAACCATTACGAGATCAAGATCATCAATACAATTAGCATCATCATTCAGGCATCATATAATCAGAATGATTGGAATTTATTTAAATCGTAAAACATAGTGAATCGGTTCAGCAATCATTAATAAAATAATTCATCAATGGCCGACAAGTTTATATTGTTGTCATGTTGCTATTTGACCAATATATATAGTGGCTGCAAGCTTCATGTCATTGGACCGATTGTTTGAGGGGTTGATACACATATTGTGCCAGTAACCTACGGTTTGACTAATGAATCCCACTTGTCACATGCAAGCCTTATATCACAATCGTATGAAATTATGAAATCATGTGTAACCTCATAAAACAATCAGTATTACAATCGTTACATCTAGAACTGATATGCTTGCAACAATTCCTAGGATCTATACACAAACTGATTATCAAAACCAAACCCCAAACCAATATCATGTTTTCATATGAATCCAAATATCATGATTATACACGTGACTCCCCATTTAATATCTAACATTGGTATAATCAATTTAGATGAGTACAGAACATACCACATGCTAATCGGCCCCACTCTACTAACATAATGACAACACTCAAATTCACACAACTATCATATAACACAATTATCATAAATCATATGTATCCACTTTTGTGTTAATCGAGCACATACATAAACGAGATCAACAAATAAGATTTAACATGAATACTAATTTACTCACCACAAGCCCGATCCAAAGAATGATGCCTCGAAAAAGGGGGGTGTATGTGTACTATCGTCGCGATTCACAAGAGAGCGAGAGAGAATGTGGGAGGTGATTTAGGGTTGCCAGTTATCGATTACATGCGCTGATCTAAAACGATTCCTATATTCAAAGGTTACTGGGCCAAAGCCCATTCCGTGATTTCGGCAGTTAAGAGTGGACGAAAACACTTCATGTGTTTTCGGCCATGGGGTGTTTTCAATGGGATGTTTGGCATGTGTTCCATTTTATTTCTCATACAATACATATATTAACCAACATACAAACATATATTAGTAAATACACTTATGATGCACATCAAATATAATATATCAATCATAACACGATATAACGTATTACAACGTGCACAGTTGCGAAATAAACAAGTCGTGTAAACAAACAACTTAAACAATTAACGTGCATTAACGCGAAGATGGAATCTTGGAAACTCGAGTTGTCACATTATCCCCAAGTTGAAAGAAATTTCGTCCCGAAATTTAGCACGTGGTTACTGAGGAAGCTAGTTGTGTTGTGTAGTTTACTGGTTTTCCTGGGGTGTCACATCATCCCCCCGTTGATTTGGAATTTCATCCCGAAATTCTGTAGTAGCTTCAGCCTCAGTAGTGGTTGCACTGTTTCCGAATAATTGGGGATACTTGAGTTTCATTTGATCTTCTCGTTCCCAGGTGAACTCTGGGCCACGACGGGAGTTCCAACGAACTCGAACAAGAGGTATTCTGGTGCGTTTGAGGACCTTAACATCCCGGTCCATGATTTCAACTGGTTCCTCGACGAATCGCAACTGATCGTCGATAGTGAGCTCCTTCAAAGGAACTATGAGAGTCTCATCTGACAGACACTTCTTCAGATTCGACACGTGAAAGACGTTGTGAACTGCACTGAGTTCTGTTGGTAGGTTTAGTTTGTAGGCCACCTTGCCTATTTTCTGAATGATTTCAAATGGTCTGACGTATCGCGGGTTAAGTTTGCCCCTTTTTCCAAAGCGAACCACACCCTTCCAGGGTGAAATTTTGAGTAGCACTCGATCCCCAACCTGGAACTCGAGTGGTTTCCTGTCTTTATCGGCGTATGCTTTCTGACGGTCACGAGCTGCCGCCATGCGTTGTCGTATCTGAGCGATCTTTTCTGTTGTGTCTACTACAAGTTCTGGGCCCGTGATCTGACTATCACCCACCTCTGCCCAACAAAGAGGTGATCGGCATTTACGTCCATACAATGCCTCAAATGGAGCAGCTTTAATGCTGGTGTGGTAGTTGTTGTTGTGCGAGAACTCCACTAACGGGAGATGTTTTTCCCAGCCGTTGCCGAAATCGATTACACATGCACGAAGTATGTCTTCTAAAGTTTGAATAGTGCGCTCAGACTGCCCATCCGTCTGAGGGTGATAAGCTGTGCTCATGTCTAAATGAGAGCCAAAAGATTTGTGCATTGCTTGCCACATTTCTGAAGTAAAACGTGCGTCACGATCAGAGATAATAGAGGTTGGCACCCCCTGCCTCGAAACCACTTCCTTTAAGTAAATGTCTGCTAAGGTAGAGAACTTGTCTGTTTCTTTGATAGGCAAGAAGTGTGCAGACTTTGTGAGTCGATCCACGATCACCCAAATAGTATCATTCCCACGTTGAGACCTAGGCAGGCCAGTAACAAAATCCATGGAAATTTGCTCCCATTTCCATTGTGGTATCTCAGGTTGTTGGAGTGGGCCTGAAGGTTTCTGGTATTCGGCTTTGACTCTCGCACAAGTCAAACACTTGCTGACATAAGTTGCTATGTGAGCCTTCATGCTAGGCCACCAGTATGTATTTCTGAGGTCGTGGTACATCTTATCCGAACCAGGATGTACTGAGTAGCGAGACTTGTGTACCTCACCCATCACAAGCTCTCGTAGGTTGCCATAGTGTGGGACCCAAATGCGTCCTGTTACATAGTAGGCGCCGTCTGCCTTTTGTTCTAACCGTTGCCTTGAGCCGCGTAGGGCTTCAGCCCTGACGTTTTCTGGTTTCAATGCTTCTACCTGAGCATCTCGTATCTGTGAGGGAAGACTAGACTGAATAGTGAGTTGCAACACTCGTACACGCCTAGGTGTAGTATCCTTTCGACTAAGGGCGTCGGCCACCACATTGGCTTTGCCCGGATGGTACTTTATAGCACATTCGTAATCGTTCAGTAACTCGACCCATCGACGTTGTCGCATGTTCAACTTTTTCTGCTTGAAGATATGCTCGAGACTCCTGTGATAGGTGTAGATGGTGCACTTGGTGCCATGCAGGTAATGTCGCCATATCTTGAGCGCAAAAACAACAGCTCCCAGCTCTAAATCATGTGTAGTGTAATTCCGTTCGTGAATCTTAAGTTGGCGCGAAGCATAAGCAATAACTTTATCCCGTTGCATCAACACACATCCAAGACCTTGGATGGATGCGTCGCAGTAGACTACAAAATCGTCTGTGCCTTCAGGCAATGAGAGAATAGGTGCACTACAGAGCCTATCCTTTAGGTGCTGAAATGCATATTCCTGTGTATTACCCCAACGGTAAGCAACACCTTTCTGTGTCAGTAATGTAAGCGGCTGTGCATTCTTTGAGAAGTCTTTGATGAACCGTCTGTAATAACCCGCCAAACCCAAGAATTGGCGTATTTCGGTTGGTGTGCGAGGTGCAGGCCAGTTCTTGATCGAATCTACCTTGGAAGGATCAACTTGAATCCCATCCTTGTTTACCACGTGGCCTAGGAAGTGGACTTCACGAAGCCAGAAGTCGCATTTTGAAAACTTGGCGTACAGTTGTTCCGCTCGAAGGAGTTCCAAAATAAGTCGTAAATGATGCTCGTGTTCCTCCTGACTCTTCGAGTAGATCAGGATGTTATCGATGAAAACAATAACAAACTTGTCAAGATAAGGTTTGCACACCCTGTTCATAAGATCCATGAAAACCGCAGGCACGTTTGTTAGCCCGAATGGCATGACTAGAAACTCTTAGTGGCCGTAGCGAGTTCTAAATGCTGTTTTGGAGACGTCCTCATCCCGGACTCTCAATTGATGATAGCCTGACCTCAGGTCAATCTTCAAGTAATAGCTCGACCCTTGCAACTGGTCGAATAAGTCGTCGATGCGTGGAAGAGGATAGCGATTATTCACAGTCACCTTGTTCAGTTCGCGGTAATCAATACACATGCGGAAGGTACCGTCTTTCTTCTTCACAAATAATACTGGAGCTCCCCAGGGCGAAGAGCTAGGACGTATGAAACCCTTTTCCAAGAGTTCTTGCAATTGCTTAGATAGTTCTTCCAGCTCGGTTGGAGCTAAGCGATAAGGTGCTCGAGCTATAGGTGCTGCTCCTGGAGCTAGCTCGATCTGAAATTTGACCTGGTGATGAGGCGGTAGCCCAGGTAACTGTTCAGGAAACACTTGAGGAAAGTCGCGTACAACTGGAATATCCTCTAACTTCTTCTCTTTCGTCGATGTATCTGTAACGAGTGCTAAAATAGCAGTGTGGCCCTTTCGCAAACACTTCTGTGTCTTCAAGAAGGAAATGATGCCACTCACGACACCACTCTTGTCGCCTTGAACTTCGAGAGGTTCCTTGCCAGAACGGGGAATACAAACAATCTTCTCTTTGCATAGGATCTCTGCTTGCTGTTGGGATAACCAATCCATCCCAATGACGATGTCGAAACTACCCAAGACTATGGGAATAAGGTTGATGGAGAATGTCTGACCAACTAAGACGAGGTTACAACCCTTGACTACCAGAAGATTGCTGACCAGTGCTCTGATAGTCATCAATCTTTCGCTGCCGTGCCTGAGACTGAACTGAAGTTGAACCCTTGCTGAAGGTTCCATCCCACCTTCTCTTGTTGTCACTGGGAATAGCAGAAGTAGTAGTAGTAGCACCAATGCGTCTAGGCAGCTTGTTCTGTTCCACTGCCTGATCTGTGAGGCGATGAGCAAGATGAGTAACATCCTGGATAGTAGCAAGGTTGGCCGATGTCACATGACTTTGAATCTCTGGTACTAAGCATTTGAGGTACAGCTCAATGCGCTTGATGGGAAGATCCACCATAGTTGGACGTAACACTGCCAGTTCGTTGGATCGTTTCGTGTACGCTTCTATCTCTGACCCCGTCATCTTCAGGTTAAAGAACTCCACTTCCAGCTTATGGATGTCATCCCGACTACAGTATTCACGTTTGATCAGTTCCTTAAAATCATTCCATTGAGTGGCATTAGCAGCGCCAGCCCCAGCATCTGGACTTGCGCGTTCCACCAAGTTAGCGCAGTGCCTTCGAGAGTACCAGTGGCGTACTTCACCCTGCGAGCCTCAGGGCATTCACACATTTCGAAGACCGATTCGAGCTTTTCAAACCAATGGAGGAGTCCAACGGCCCCTTCAGTGCCACTAAAAGTACTAGGACGACAGTCCATGAAAGTTTTGAACGTGCACACAGGTGGCTGAGCGTGTTGACCTGTCGTGTGCGTAAGAGTAAACATACTTAAGCACGAGTGTTGGTTTACGAGAGTAGGATCTAAAGATCCTAGAGTAAGTGGTGATGGCAGGTTATACCTCCTGTCTGGGCAGCTGCGAGTGCTGCAGTAACTTGTTCAGTGATCAAAGCCGCCAACTGGGCTTGAGTTAGGTTAACGCGTCCACTCATGATCTTGATATCAAAGAGAACATGAGAGAGAGAGGTTCGCGAAAGTGCGATGACAGAAGAGAGTAAGCACACATGTGTTTTAATCAACAGTTGTTACGTTTATCTAAGCATACCACGAGCAAAGTTCTATGTAATCTAGCAAGTAGGCAATGTAAACATAAATCGTATCACCTAGAATGTTGAGTCTTGCACGTGGAGCGAAGCGTCGTTGTGGATCGTTGAGCACTGTTCAGGTTATAGTCTGGTTTTACCAAAAAGTTTTTCCCCTTTTTAAAACTAAGTTCACTATAACCAATGGCTCTGATACCAATCTGTCACACCCCCAAAATCCACACGCGGAGTATCACCGCTTGGAGGCGTGACTGACCAGGATCAAGCCACCAATCATATTGAACCATGTAATTAATAAATGTAAATCAACCAAACAATATGAAAGGTGTTCAAAAACCAAAGTATAGTATCAATGTTTAGCGGAAGCATAAATATAAAACCCAACATAGGTAATAAGTTTGAAATGTCATAAACGTTTAACATGGCATCCACGATCCATGTCCCACAACGATCGCGCCTCCCGTGCAAGCTCCAAGAGTACCTATGGTCCTGCAAGGCATGTAACAGAAAGTTAACAACTAGTTGAGCGAGTTCACAGTTGGTTGTTTAGTTATAGTGTTCGTTTCGTAAACCGTATGTTTGTTTAGTAACCAATGTATCGTGTCTGTTTGTATCGCGGCCTTCCCGGCATGCGTGCGAAGATTAGTGGGGGTCTCCCATGTTTTCTAGACTCGGTATATTTGTATCGCAGCCCACCCGGCATGTGTGCGAAGTTTAGAGTATGGTTCGCAGCCATTCCAGGCATGTGTGCGAAGATTAGTTCTATTATCGCAGCCATTCCCGGCGTGTGTGCGAAGAGAAGTATATGTATCACTAGTCTAGCAGTACCTACCAATAACCTTCCTCTCCCGAGGCCTATGATATGTAATTCCGATAACAATTTAAGCATAAGTAATCATCCAAACCCATTCCCAACCCCGGGAATCCCATGCCTTGGTAAGAGTGTGAACTTACCTTGGTTTGCTCGGTATGCTAAAGGAATACACACGCTCACAGTTAATCAATCACGACCTATAGTACGCACATATGTATAATCAGTTTCGAGTTCGCAATGTTTCACATGCAATCTATGTCATAAAGTGCTCAGCAGTTATCATCGTGTAACACGTAACAGTTAATCAAATCCATATAGTTCATGTACCACATAAATGTCCTTCACAGTTTATTCCAATATAACAATCCAATCATACACTTAACAGAGTTGGCATTTAGCAGAACTAGCAACTAACTGAGTGAGTAAAGTCAACAGAATCACTCCCCTTATCTTAATAGAGTTAATAGCTAGTAATGTTATATACTTCAGAATTAACAAAGTCAACAAGCTTAACAGAGTTACATGCTGAATAGAACTAATAAAGTTAACAATTAATGGATTTGCAACTAACAGAGTTAACCACTTCACAGTCATAACGGAGTTAACATATTTAACTGGATTTACAATCTAACATAGATCAACTAACGGAGTTATAAGCTAACAGAGTTGCGGCTCAGAATACTTGACTAGCACACATGTGACGAAATCACATATGGGCCGAAATTCCTTACTTGGGCCGAAAACACATGGGTGACGAAATCCCCTTGGATTTCGTTGAGGTATGTTTAAGTTGGATGGGGGAGTGTTTTCGTCGGTTCCATTACTCACCATCATCATCATCAGTTACGTAACATCAACAACCCTAACCTCATTAATAGTTACATGATCAAGCATCAATGAAATCATTTATTCCAATAATCGAGATATAACATACAAATTACCAAACCATTACGAGATCAAGATCATCAATACAATTAGCATCATCATTCAGGCATCATATAATCAGAATGATTGGAATTTATTTAAATCGTAAAACATAGTGAATCGGTTCAGCAATCATTAATAAAATAATTCATCAATGGCCGACAAGTTTATATTGTTGTCATGTTGCTATTTGACCAATATATATAGTGGCTGCAAGCTTCATGTCATTGGACCGATTGTTTGAGGGGTTGATACACATATTGTGCCAGTAACCTACGGTTTGACTAATGAATCCCACTTGTCACATGCAAGCCTTATATCACAATCGTATGAAATTATGAAATCATGTGTAACCTCATAAAACAATCAGTATTACAATCATTACATCTAGAACTGATATGCTTGCAACAATTCCTAGGATCTATACACAAACTGATTATCAAAACCAAACCCCAAACCAATATCATGTTTTCATATGAATCCAAATATCATGATTATACACGTGACTCCCCATTTAATATCTAACATTGGTATAATCAATTTAGATGAGTACAGAACATACCACATGCTAATCGGCCCCACTCTACTAACATAATGACAACACTCAAATTCACACAACTATCATATAACACAATTATCATAAATCATATGTATCCACTTTTGTGTTAATCGAGCACATACATAAACGAGATCAACAAATAAGATTTAACATGAATACTAATTTACTCACCACAAGCCCGATCCAAAGAATGATGCCTCGAAAAAGGGGGGTGTATGTGTACTGTCGTCGCGATTCACAAGAGAGCGAGAGAGAATGTGGGAGGTGATTTAGGGTTGCCAGTTATCGATTACATGCGCTGATCTAAAACGATTCCTATATTCAAAGGTTACTGGGCCAAAGCCCATTCCGTGATTTCGGCAGTTAAGAGTGGACGAAAACACTTCATGTGTTTTCGGCCATGGGGTGTTTTCAATGGGATGTTTGGCATGTGTTCCATTTTATTTCTCATACAATACATATATTAACCAACATACAAACATATATTAGTAAATACACTTATGATGCACATCAAATATAATATATCAATCATAACACGATATAACGTATTACAACGTGCACAGTTGCGAAATAAACAAGTCGTGTAAACAAACAACTTAAACAATTGACGTGCATTAACGCGAAGATGGAATCTTGGAAACTCGAGTTGTCACAGTCGGGTTCGAAGGTATAAGCGATTTATTAGATCGCTTACCCTTACGACCCTAGACAACGTGGTAATCAGTAGGCATAGTCCCAAGGGACTATGACCATCGTGATTACAATCACGTTGCGAAGTTCAAACGAACTTCGCATTGACCATAAACTGGTCAACGCAGAAAGTCAAACAAAGTTTGACTTTCGAACTCGAAAAACTATAAAAGAACGAAGGAATACTTACGAAGGGTCCCCGAATGCTAATCGTGATCCAAGTAGCTCAGGTATGAAACAATGGTTTCAACTTAGAGCTTCTAGGATCAGATTCTTGTGGATTTAGAAGTTGGGGGATGTGGGTATTTATAGGATTTCCCGAACCGTTAGGATCGTTTCTTGAAAACCGTGGTCGAATCTAATCCGTACACTTGTTGGAAAGTTGTGGTACCTCATTTGGCATCCCACCATAAGGAATCAACAGGTGGAAAAGGGTTTAGGAGGGCACAACAGCTGGAAACAGGCTGTTAAACATCGAATCTGGTTTGGAACACTGACGCAGGCCGCGTAAGGATACACACAAACCTTACGCGGGCTGCCTGGCCTGTCTGATCAGAACCAAGTTTGCTAAATGACAGTTTCAGTCCCTGTTATGTGTTTAAGCCATTTCCGACACTTCTAAGGCCCGTGAGCCAACTTTAAGGCCCTAAAATGATGCCTAAACATTTTGGACATGAAACATGCTCAAAAATATGCCGGATGTTGGTTCGTTTGGTCGTACGATCGCGATGTTCGCTTAATTACGACGGAATGCGCATAAGCGCGAAAAACGATCCAAAATGCATGACGAATGGATTTTTCTCAAGCCAAACACTAAAATAAAATATTTTAGTGCTTACATAAATTTTTGGATGTCCGGATGTATTCAGAACGTAAGTTATGCGCAAAAATGCAAACTTGTGCACTTTTTGACGCTTTTAGTCCCTGAATGACCCAAAAGTTTATTTTAGCACACTGAACCCCTCAAAGCCTATTTCTAAGCTATATAAAGGATATTTAAGGTGTGTTTAACTTATGGTCCATGTTCTGGAAAGTCTGTTACAGTTCAAATTGGCATACTTTCGCAGTTTGTCAACTTTAGTCCCTGTAAGCGATTTAACTTGTTTTTGCCAACCAAAGCCTTCAAAACTTATTTCTAAGTTATGTAAAGGTTATTTAAGGTATGTTAAGTATATGTCACTATTCCGGAGTGTTTGTTACATTAAACTGGTTATATTTACGCATCAGCGCGCGTATAACCTTCCAGAAAGCGATTTAGAGCTTGAAATCGAATAAGAGTTGATATGTGCAAAAGATACACATATTTATACAAGTCCAAAGTATGAAACACAATATTTCATTAATTTGATATTTGTTTACTGGTCACAATGACACAGGTGTCACAATCTAATTATATAAAACTCGTTCTTTCATTACGCAAATTCTACGGGTTCCATCTATAAGTGAAACCCGTTTCATCATGTCATTAGGTATTCATTCGGTTACCTATTCGAATCAAGTTCTATATTCAACTAATTGATATCATGGTTTTAACATTCATATTCATGAATAATTTACCAGTTTCATTACAACATTCCAAAAACCCATCTCAACTATGTATGATCAAATACTCAAACTTGCAAATTGTTTAAGTATCTATAATCAACTATCGATTATGATGATTTCTAGAATAAACATATCATCATCTTCCTTATTTAGTCAAAAACACACTTAGCACATACAAGAGAAATCATCAAATCCCTAGTTTCTAACATCAATTCATCAAGTTTCCAACTAGGGTTTGTTTCTAAACAGGAATTCAACACAATATCACTCATACATTCAACATTCATTTCCGAATTTTGATTATGAGTGTTCATCATAGATTTCAAAACATCACCAAATTACAAAATTTGACATACCTTACGATCCCCTTGACTTGGTGATCGTTTATACGTGTTCATGCATCGGATTCAGGCTAGATTTGACCTTCAATTTGATGCTTTTGTGGAATTTAGGGTTAGACCCCTTTTGTTTCTCCCCTAGTCGATCGAACTAGAACACACACTTTTGTGTATGTTTTAATTTAATTTAATTTTATAAATGTTTTAATTAAAACATTTTCCTATTTACCCACCTTTACCCCTCATGTTTTGGCTTGTTATAAAATAGGCCACAACCTACTTGTTTCTAATAACATTTCCTCTAGTTAACTAGGTTAATTATTCCTAGCAAACTTAATGGGTTCGGGAAGTCATAACCTGTTTTATCTATTTAAGTCCCGTTAACTCGGGCCTTTTACATACTTTGTTTTCTCAAAGTATTTATCATCCTTTTTAATTAGCATCAAGTTTATTTATTTAACTCCTGATATTTACCGGGTTAATTTTTACCACTAACGGTACTTTACCCGTCTTTTAGTATTAACGGGGTTTGATTAGCAAACCCATTTTTGGGGTGTTACAAGTCTACCCCCTTAAAGAGGTTTCGTCCCCGAAACCTTTCTTACACAGTTTATTGAGTTTTATAACCAATACTCTTAAACTGAGTAACTTTTTTAAGCATTACTCATACTGAGTAACCTTTTTAAGCATTACTCATACTTTAATCTTTTGTTGGTATTACCAGAAAAGTATGGTAATACCTTTTTTATTTATAACATCTGTGTATTTCACTCGAAATAAAGAAACTCAAAATAACGAAATTTCGTTATTTTCAACCAGTTTGGTTAACTTAACAAAATCCAACGCTGTTAGACTATCGAATTCTTCATGAATCCTTTAATTTAATCCGTTTGGATATTTTAGCGAAATCTTTCAGTTTTAACAACAATTCTTTCGTTTTCGAATTTATTCATTCGGTTTAGTTATACGGAATTCATTGCGTACGTGCTAACCGAATTTCTTGAATTTCGTCTTAATTATTTAAGATAGTTCAATAAATGTTATTATCATAATTCTCATAAGCGTATAATCACATACCTTATAGCTTTATCTTTCAATCGTGCTTTTGCTCGGTTTAGCTTTCCGACACTTCGTTTGTGTTGTCTTATGATCGCTTAGTATAGGCGATCAATACTCTTCTTTAATAAAGCCTCATGGACCATCATTTCCATTTGTACATGTTTACCTTTGTTTTATATACTTGACCGTGTCGCTCTCTGGCCGTTTGGTTATATGAATTTATCAGGTATGTTTATTCCACGCTAATCTCGCAATGAATAGCGCATTACAGCAATTTTTACATTAGAATTTTGACCTTAATCAGTCTCACTGACTGGACTTATTAGTCCAGTTACTTTATACCCATTGCTCTGGCCACAATGTGATTATACTTCACATTACTTTCTTGACCGTGATCGCGTCACGTCATGTTTAGGTTTATATTAACCTTTCGTCAACGAGAATCTTCTTTTTGAATGTATCGTTTTTACACCTACCGGTGTTAAGACCTAAATCCTTTAATATTAACCCTTTCCTGGTTTCTCTCATAATATCTATATTTGCTAAAACGTTGTTTCTTACTAAAACTGAATTTTAGTTTAACGTTTTCTTTTCTCCTTGTCTTGTATCATTTACTTGTATCAAGGACTTTTACGTCCAAGGATTTATTCCCTTTCATTATTATTTAATGCGGGGAATTATAACTAGTTCCCACGCTTAACCCACATAACCCGTAGGTTCTTACCTATACTTCTTTACGATCCGTTACCCAGGTTCTTTATCTTAATGTTTTTAACATTCTTGTTTCGCTAATTTGCGTTTTTCCTGTCTACATTACCAGACGTTATTCTTAATTTAACTCGTTAAACTTGTTCATGTGAAATTTCATCGCTTGTGAATGTCAAACTTCATTCTTTATTCGACCCGTTCAACTTTAAAGTAGTTGAACGTAGTTATCAAAATTTCTGTTTGCAAATTCTCATCGTCTTTTAGTCATGACTCATAATCCGAGTCTTTTGACTTTCTATTTCGCGTTCCCGTCTCTTGGTTCACGCATATTTTCAAAATCATACCCATCTATCGGGTATCTTGCCGAAGTCACTTTCAAAGCAACCGTCCCGGTATGTATTAAAACTTCGTTTTAATTTTATTCGGTCGTCTTAGCGAAATCCATCGCTTTTATTCAGTTAAGTCTTTTATTCTTTATTTAATTTGTTTGACTTGTCCGTGTGAAATTCATCACTTATGACAGTCAAACTTTTATCCCTATACTTTATCATTACTATTAGTCGGTCTGTATTTTCATTTACTTTGATCCTTGTCCCTTCTCTCGGACTCGTTACTCTAACGTAATACGCTTCCGTCATCCGACTTGCGTTTATGCTTATTATCAAACATCTTGCCTGTTTGATTCATTTGGGTACCTTTTTAGTTTGTCACATTCACCCCGTCCTTACTACATTGGACGTAAATGCGTCCACTACAAGAAGTTCATGGTATCATATGCCACTACTTACTTGGCCAGAGTAAGCGATTAACACATGACACACATGACCTTTTTATGGCTTTCACATCACGCCCTATGTAAGTAATACCTCTATTTATTTCATATTTCTGATTTCATTTAGTAAAACTTTATTTAATTGCTAAACAACAATCATTAGTTTTACTAGTTTTACATTCGAACATATATATAATGTTTTTCCTTTCTATCGAACTATTACATAATCACATTCGTTAATGTGATCGCTACTTTTCTCAATAGCATTATATTGAGAGTTTTCCACTTGGATAATTACCCCCCGTCCAAGTTTCCATATGAACTAATCCTATTGTTTCTTTGTTATTCATCATCATGAATAACACATGTTTCTATTAAACTTTTCTTGGGAACATTATCCTGAATAGATATCATATTCAGGTTTTTCAGGTTTTATCAGATATATGCAACCGTCATTCCCTACGTGTTTGTTGCATATTACTATTTGTGCGATAAAATTTAAAAGCGTGCATCTGGTAATGCTTGCCTTGACGGGCTTTCTTGCCATTTCTCTTAATCGCGATTGTTAAGCGATTTGGTCCTTGGTGAGTATGCTCTACTTGTCATACTTCGGACCATTCCCCTGTCACATCAGTCACTTATTACACTCTCGCCATCTTCAGGTGCGAGTATCCTTCAATTAAAACATTAACAAAAATTAGTAATTTCGACATTAATGAACGCCCGTGTTATAATACAAGGCATTTCTATTATACGTGTCAACACACGTAAATTCATCGACTATATCAATCCTCTATCGATTTGATTGGTGTATCGTGTATTACACGATAACCTCATGTGTTGTTTACAACACTTTAACATGCTAAACCACTAATATACGTGCACTTACCGGATTTGCGATCAAGCCTCGAACCGAACACTTTATTCTTGTAACACCCGTCTTGGTTTAATCGAGATTATAATAATAAACTAAGCACTTTACATGAAAATGTTCCCATTCAAAACTTTTAAGAATTTTTTTTATACTTACATATTTAAACAATCCAAAAGATAGTATCATTTGTCTACATAAGTCATTTTAAACATAAATAAACGACATCATTGCGGAAGCTTCAAAAAATGAGTGTTCGGTTCTTGACACTTGGCTTGACCATCATCCGGATGCAAACTATGTCTACCTGCATTCAAAACCAACTTAAAAGTTAGTTTTGATATCTTAAAAACAAGTTAAAACGGGTACCATAATCAAAACAAGCAAAAATCAAACTTGTTTCAGTATTTTGGGCCCTCGCGGGCCGCGAAGAAGATGCAAGGATCCGTCACGGGCAGCGACCGCTGTCGCGTGACGCGACGGTGCTTCCAATTCAGTGTCGCGTGATGCGACGCCATGATTTCGACAGACTGTTTGGTTTTTGATGCAGCATTTGCCCAGCTACAATACCTTACCAAATTCTAACTTAAAATTTGCATAACTTTCATTCTACTTAGCCGTTTTGCGTGATTCTTTTTCCCACGCGTTCGTAATTTAATTCTCCATCACATGGAGTTGAAATCCAACATCTGGATTAGCAATTTTCTAGAATTTAAGCCTGCGGCATAAATTAATTATTAAACTCTTTTTTTTACATAGCATTTCGACCAATTCATACTTTTATCAAACCAACTTGTTTGTTACACTTTATTATCATAGACATCATATCATAATTGTTTCCTATCACACAAGGTTCAAGTCACGGGTTATTATGTAACGTTACCCGTTTGTGCTTATACGCTTATTTTGACCCGTTTAGGGTATTCAAGCGTTTTTAAGCATAATCGAGCTTATTTATTTTTAACATCATATTTTCATATTAAAATATCTACGCGTGTTCCACCACAACTACTATTATGATGGATTTGATATAGAAAACCAATTATCCCGAATATTACCCTTCGGTTAGTCATTTTACGAAAAAAGGCTTATTTTAGACATTTGACCCGCGAAAACTTATGCTTATAATTCTTATGCTTATCTAAGGTTTTCATTACCATAATTCTTGTTTCTATACATCCCTTAAGGGTCATTCGTCTGATTTACCCTTCAAGGGCGTTTTGGTCAGTTTTAGTCCCTCTTTTACGACGAAGGACTTTCACCAATTATTTGACCAAAATCGCATGTTTAACTAACAACTTATTTATGCATACCTGGTTCGGGTCAACTTATTGACCCGTTTTAATACCTCGTCTTCATTTATTTGCTATTTCATACCATCGCTAATTCACAAGCCGTTTTATCCTGCGAGCATGAGACTTGACATACACTTATTAGTCGTTAAGTGTCAAATGGTATCATTATTACCATTTGATCCGTTTTACCCTTTTTATTAGTTTAGGCTTACTTATAAAGTAGCCGTTCGAAAACTCTTTTTATCTTAGTCTTTTCGTGACTAATTTACCATTCCACCCCGTTTTACCATTACTATGGTTTTTAACACTTGTTTTTAGTTCCGACCCGTATCATTTCGCGACGGTAACCATATTTCGAATATTATTTCTATTGTATTTACAACTTATAGAATAAATACATATTCTTCAAAAAAGGTGTAAGTTTCACTTACCTTCCATCCGGTTATGCACTTTTCCGTGTACTCAATCCGTTTGACCCGCTTCTTTCCCAAGCCTCCACCTAGCTCGTTAAGCGTCAAACTATAGTTATCATTTACAAGTGGTTAGATTAGTCATTAACAATCACGACTATTCCACCTTACTTATTTTCTATCAAATTTATCATTCAATCTTATTAATGGTCAGTTTGACTTTCAAAAGTCAACTGTTCCTTTTTAATGTACGAAATGCATAATTGAGTTCAGCGAACTCACTTAAGCATTTCTTCGACTATTCGGTAGTCGCTATTTTTAGGAAACTAATTTAACTACATTCATCGACATAGTTCATATCCATCATCTAATCATCTAATTATATAAAACTCGTTCTTTCATTACGCAAATTCTACGGGTTCCATCTATAAGTGAAACCCGTTTCATCATGTCATTAGGTATTCATTCGGTTACCTATTTGAATCAAGTTCTATATTCAACTAATTGATATCATGGTTTCAACATTCATATTCATGAATAATTTACCAGTTTCATTACAACATTCCAAAAACCCATCTCAACTATGTATGATCAAATACTCAAACTTGCAAGTTGTTTAAGTATCTAGAATCAACTATCGATTATGATGATTTCTAGCATAAACATATCATCATATTCCTTATTTAGTCAAAAACACACTTAGCACATAATGGACATGCAAAAACCAACTAAACTATGTAGATAGGATAAGTCGGATATCGAACCAGAGGAGGATTGTGGAAAGTGTTATGATGCTAAGTATTAATTAACTAATGCTAAAAAGTAAAGATCAATTGAGAGTTTGATTATTCAAGAGAATTGTATAAGTTAGCGAATAAAAACTATGGTTTAAATCGATAGGAGAGAATATGGTTCCTCCATATTTCAGGTTTTACAGTTAACTTCAACTATGTGTTTAATCGTTACCTACATAGACATAGGTGTTAATTTCGATTAACTAATTGTGATAACCAACGACTAAGTACTCCGGTCAATACATAATGGGAGGTTATCGAATGATTATCAATTACAATTTACAAACCCTAACCCCATGTCAAATATATCCCAATTACTAGAACTCTCGGGAACTGAATGCTTAGAAATTAAGGTTTAAATAAATGTAACTGTTTACAACCAATAAATCAAATCAAAGGTGAAAAGAATTGAATGCTTAGATCACCTAATCAAAACGATTATCACAAACATATAGTTTCGCCTAACTTACAAAAACCCTCCATCCAGAGGAAACCACTAGGAGATTAGCCGCTCATGTGGATTGAATGATCTTCACCTCCAACTCAGCCGATGTGAATGACGATGGATGATATTCTCCCTAAAACAAAACCTTCTGCCGTCAATATTGATGATGAGTGATTTGTTATTGGCCCACTAACCAGCCGCCAAGTCCAAACTGCCAAGCCCACATGTTGTCTGCTGCCCATGTTCCCTCTCTCACGTGATCATGGCCCAAAGAAGTGTATGTCCACTTGAGTTGTCCTATGTAATTTTCGGCCCACTTGTGATGATGATTCAATGTTTTATTAAAACAAGAATAACCTCCTATTTAATTGTTGCTAGCTGCCATCGAAATCCACCCATGCACATGATGTTGTTGTTGACTTGTGTAATGGGATACCTCCAAAATTTTGGCCCAACAAATTCTCACGTGAGTGCTGCCTCTTGTGATAAGTTTCGGCCCAATCCCCTAATAGTCACGTGCACCTCTTGTTATGTGATAGCTGATGATGAAATTGATATTTTTTCATGACAAGTAATTAATTAACCTCATGTATATCTTGGCTCCTTGTTCACGTGTATATATATGTTCAGAATGATGACTTGATGTGTTGCTTTTTTTTTCAATGTTTGCCGTCTAAGTCCCTGTGTGTGTATTGAATTCCACCCAAAAACCAAAGAAGCATCATGATGAGATATGTTGACTTTCAATTAAAAATTCTCCAATCAAAGTTGTCGGCCCATATGTTGTATAACTTCCGTAGCCTACGGTTTTAAAACCGTAGGTTACGTTCCCATGCTTCTGTTGCATTTCTTTTTATTTACTGAACATGACCATAGGTTACCATATTCCATGCGTAGCCTACGGTGTGATTGCAACTTCCAGTAAATGACTAATAGGTCCCTGGATTCAGTTCTCTCTTGTTTCTCGCAACTCCAAGCTACAGCATTCGGCCCGAAACCAATCCTGACAACACCATTCACTATGTTTATCGACTTCGACCGTTCCGCTTCATCTCTAATCACCCTAACTTCACCATATTACGCGTTTAACCTGAAAAATCGCAAACCTTCGTAGTTAACACATTCAACACGCACAGTCACGTAAACGACAATAAGATACGCAATTTAAACACTTTAACACACGGATCTCATGTCACACCCCCAAAATCCACCATGCGGAGTACCACCGCTTGGAGGCATGACGTGACCAGGATCAAGCCACCAATCATATTGAACAAGCATGTAAGTAGTTTGTAAAATCCAACACAATACAATTGGTGTCTAAACAAAACATAGTTTAAGTTACAAGCGGAAGCATAAAGTTTAAAACCAAATCATAAGTTTAAACGTTCAAATGTTTAGCATGGTACACAGTTGTCCATGTCCCACAACGACTCTTCCCACTCCGATGCAAGCTCCATAGATACCTAACGACCTGCAAGGCATGTAACAACGAGTCAACAACAAAGTTGAGTGAATTCACAGTTGGTTGTTTAGTTATAGTGTTCGTGAATCATTTGTTCATTTCGTAAACCAAGTATCTTAATTATCTGTATCGCGGTTTCCCAAACATGTTTGCGATGATTAGTGGCCGGATCGCGGTTTCCCAAACATGTGTGCGAAGATTAGTGGGGGCTTCCCATGTGTCGACTAGTCGTGTTTGTACGTGCCCTTCTTGATCCAAGGACCGTAGCGAGTGTGAGTGTACGTAGGTTTTACGTACGTGCCCTTCAATCCGAGGACGGTGAAAAGTAGTTTAATAGTAATGATATTACGAGTAGTTATTCAAATCCCATTCCCAACCCACCGGGAATCCCATGCCTTAGAAAGTGTGTGAACTCACCTCGGTTGCTCGGTTTGACTCTCAAAAGTAGCTAACAGTCAAGGTCAGTCAATCACGTCCTAGTACGATTACCACTTAGTTTATTAGTGACTTCAAATAGAACACAAAGTTCCTACACGTATCTATCACATAACATGCATCACTTTAACGGTTTATGCCCATATATACTTCCCATCCATTCCCCACTCAAAATCAAACATACGCTAATGCACATAACATATATATAACATGTTAGATCATTCACAGATAGCATACTCGACATTTAGACACGCGATTCACAACTTATGTCTTTTCAGCATTTATATTCAAAACCGGCTGTTTTCGGACATTTTAATAAAATAGTTAAATTATTCCAAAAATTCCCAAATTTTAACAGGATGTCTTAAACATTCCATATTTTATTGTGTAAAAATATCGGGGTCCGATTCATTACCAATATTTTATAAAAATTCATATTCCGGACTGAACTCAGATTTATATATTTCTGACCACAGTCCACGGAACAATTTATTAAAAATTCATCGAGTATCCGATTTACGAAATTCCAGTGGGGTAATTACAAATGCATCGGTTATCATCTACTGTACAAATTTCATGGTCCGATTCATCAAAAAACTCAGGTTATGACTGAAAGCATGACACCCATTTATTGCTGTCAAAATTCAGCTTAAGCTGCTGTTACAAATTAACACTTTAAAAATAGTAAACGGAGTCCAAAAATTACGATTCCGGTGCCATTAGAACCGTATTTTATAATAACATATTTTAGATTCAAAATATCGGTTTTTCGTTGAATTTACGACCTGTTTACAGCCTGATGAAGTAGGCTGGAAATCATTACTCAGCTTGTTGTTTTGTGGTTTAAATGTTACTAAAATGTATTAACAAGTGTCCGAACAACGGGTTTATCAAAAGTTTGACGATCAAATATCATATATGCATTAACTAACCTTAAACCAACAAGTTTTCATCTTTATGTATCAATCATAAGTAAACTTTTTATATTTGTCTATTTGTTCTTGACACTTTAGTGATTTTAAACATACTACACCCTTTGATCATAGAAACGAGATGAAACAAAATTAACAAGAGGGTAACAAAGGACTTACTACTAGCTTATAGCTAGGGATGAATCTAGTGCAAAGTTGGTAAGAAAAAGATAGTGAAAAGTCTTGAAACAAGCTCCTTTGAAACCCTTCAAGAAGCAACCTCCATGGATTCAACCTTGAAGCTTTGAATGGCACATAATGGGAAGAAGATGGAGATGTTTAAGTGAGGGTGGTGGTTTCGGTTTGGGGCAGCCGAAATAAGAGAGAGAGAGAGAGGTGAAGTGAGGGTGAAATCTTGTGAAGTGAAATGTGATCTAGGAGGCCATGCTTCTACATATTTTATGCTTACAAGATCAAGTCACCCTTTAATAAAATATGCAACAAATCAAGTTAGGAGATTTGAGGTATGGCAAGAATGTTGTGGGGGTCCCACTTGGGAACTAAATCGTTGGGGGGGGGGGTATGTTTGCAAAAAAAATCTCCAACTAAAATGTAATGATAGTTGAAATCCAAGTATGATGATAATATGTAAGTTATTGGATTTTTAATGGGTGTTATGATAAACGGGGACCATGACTAGCCAAAAATAATAAAACTAAGTGTCTGCCAAAAAATTTAGTGTCCCGGGTAATGTCCGGTTATCCGGTTAGGTACTGTTCCGTTAAGTTGTTAAATTGTTCCGTAAGGCGTCTTATACATATATTTTTGTAACGTTTTTAATTTCTAACACTTAGGAAATTATAACGGACTATTTAATGACTTTTCTGTACATTACTAGTGTGTTAACAGGCGCATGTAAATATAACACAGATTATCAGAAAGCAGTTAAGTAATTCCACACAGTCGTCAAGCGCTTTCATTATCAATAATAAATAGTACGGAATACATGGAATTTGAGGGTTGTCACATTCTCCCCCTGTTAAGAGAATTTCGTCCCGAAATTTAGCGCGTGATTACTGAGGAAGCTAGTTAAGTTGCGTTGTTTTCCTGATTTTCCTGGGGTGTCACATCATCCCCCCGTTGATTTGGAATTTCGTCCTGAAATTCTGCAGTAGCTTCAGCCTCAGTAGTGGTTGCGTTTTTCTTAAACAGTTGGGGATACTTGAGTTTCATTTGGTCTTCTCGTTCCCAGGTATACTCTGGGCCACGACGAGCATTCCAACGGACTCGGACCAGAGGTATCCTGGTATGCTTGAGGATCTTAACATCTCGATCCGTAATCTCTACTGGTTCCTCGACGAATCGCAGCTGGTCGTCGATAGTGAGTTCTTTGAGAGGAACTATGAGGGTCTCATCTGACAGACACTTCTTCAGATTCGACACATGGAAAACATTGTGAACTCCGCTGAGTTCTTCAGGTAGATTCAACCTGTAGGCGACTTTGCCAATTTTCTCGGTAACCTCGAATGGTCCGACATAACGCGGATTGAGTTTGCCTCGTTTGCCAAAGCGGACTACACCTTTCCAAGGTGAGACTTTGAGTAGCACTCGATCCCCAACCTGGAGCTCGAGTGGTTTTCTTCCTTTATCAGCATAGCTTTTCTGACGGTCACGAGCTGCCGCCATTCGCTGTCGTATCTGACCAATTCTCTCGGTGGTGTCTACCACAAGTTCTGGGCCAGTGATTTGGTTGTCACCAACTTCTGCCCAACAGAGAGGTGATCGGCATTTGCGTTCGTATAATGCCTCAAACGGAGCGGCTTGGATGCTGGTGTGGTAGCTGTTGTTGTACGAAAACTCCACTTGCGGGAGGTGCTTTTCCCAGCCATTACCAAAATCGATTACACATGCCCTAAGCATGTCTTCATGGGTTTGGATGGTGCGTTCAGATTGCCCATCCGTCTGCGGGTGATGAGCGGTGCTCATATCTAAACGTGAGCCAAAGGACTTGTGCATTGCTTGCCACAGTTCAGAAGTAAAACGTGCGTCACGATCAGATATAATAGAGGTTGGCACTCCGTGCCTTGATACCACTTCCTTTAGGTAAATGTCTGCAAGAGTAGAAAACTTATCCGTTTCTTTGATAGCCAGAAAATGTGCAGACTTGGTCAGTCGATCTACGATCACCCAAATAGTATCGTTTCCGCATTGAGATTTGGGCAGGCCGGTCACGAAATCCATGGAAATTTGCTCCCATTTCCATTTCGGGATCTCCGGTTGTTGAAGTAGGCCTGATGGTTTCTGATATTCAGACTTGACTCTCGCACAAGTCAAGCACTTGCTGACGTAGGTTGCTATGTGGGCTTTCATGCCAGGCCACCAGTATGTGGTCTTTAAGTCGTGGTACATTTTATCCGAACCAGGATGTACTGAATAACGAGACTTATGTGCTTCATCCATCACAAGCTCGCGTAAGTTGCCATAAAGTGGAACCCAAATACGTCCTGTTACATAGTAGGCGCCGTCTTCCTTTTGTTCTAGCCGCTGCCTCGATCCTCGTAGGGACTCATCCCTGATGTTCTCTGTTTTCAATGCTTCAACCTGAGCATCGCGAATCTGAGCGGGAATGTTAGATTGGATGGTAAGCTGTAGAGCACGTACACGCCTAGGTATGGTATCCTTTCAACTGAGGGCATCGGCCACAACATTGGCTTTGCCCGGATGATACTTGATTGCGCATTCATAATCGTTCAAGAGCTCAACCCATCGGCGTTGACGCATGTTCAACTCCTTTTGCTTGAAGATATGCTCGAGACTCCTGTGATCGGTGTAAATGGTGCACTTGGTACCATACAGGTAATGTCTCCATATCTTAAGCGCGAAAACAACTGCTCCCAGCTCCATATCGTGAGTAGTGTAATTTCTTTCGTGAACCTTAAGTTGGCGTGATGCGTAGGCAATGACCTTGTCACGTTGCATCAATACGCAACCAAGTCCTTGGATGGAAGCGTCGCAATAAACCACGAAATCATCGGTGCCTTCGGGCAATGAGAGGATAGGCGCGCTACAAAGTCTATCCTTTAGATGTTGAAATGCAGACTTTTGTGCATCACCCCAACGATAGATGACACCCTTCTGAGTCAGTGAAGTGAGAGGTTGCGCAATCTTGGAGAAATCTTTGATAAACCTTCTGTAATATCCTGCCAAACCCAAGAATTGGCGAATTTCTGTTGGTGTGCGGGGTGCAGGCCAGTTCTTAATTGAGTCAACCTTGGATGGATCAACATGAATCCCATCCTTGTTTACCACATGGCCTAGAAAGTGGACTTCGCGAAGCCAGATGTCACATTTCGAAAACTTGGCATACAACTGCTCTTTTCGAAGAAGTTCCAGCATAAGTCGTAGATGCTGCTCGTGTTCCTCCTGACTCTTAGAATAGATCAGGATATCGTCGATGAACACAATAACGAGCTTATCCAGGTAAGGTATGCATACTCGGTTCATGAGATCCATGAAAACCGCTGGTGCATTCGTCAACCCGATAGGCATGACCAGAAACTCGTAATGGCTGTAGCGAGTTCTGAATGCTGTTTTGGAGACGTCTTCCTCTCGGACTCTCAGCTGATGGTATCCCGATCTCAAATCAATCTTGGAGTAATAGCTCGACCCTTGCAACTGGTCGAACAAGTCGTCAATACGTGGAAGAGGATAACGATTCTTCACAGTCACCTTGTTAAGTTCGCGATAGTCAATACACATCCTGAAGGTACCGTCTTTCTTCTTCACGAACAAGACTGGAGCTCCCCAGGGCGAAGAGCTAGGATGAATAAAACCTTTTTCCAAGAGTTCTTGTAATTACGTGGACAGTTCTTCAAGTTTTGATGGAGCTAGACGATAAGGTGCTCGAGCTATGGGCGCTGCTCTAGGAGCTAGCTCGATTTGAAATTCAACTTGGCGGTGAGGCGGAAGACCAGGTAATTCCTCAGGAAATACCTCAGGAAAATTGCGTACAACAGGTATGTCTTCAATTCTCTTCTCTTCCGTTGATGTGTCGGTAACGAGTGCTAGAATGGCAGTGTGGCCCTTTCGCAAACACTTCTGGGCCTTAAGGAAAGAGATGATGCCTTCGACAGCACCACTCTTGTCGCCACGAATCATGAGGGGTTCTTCACCAGAACGAGGAATGCGGACGATTTTCTCCTTGCAAACAATCTCCGCTTGATGATGGGATAGCCAATCCATCCCAATAACGACGTCGAAACTACCAAGTGTGATAGGAACAAGATCGATAGGGAAAGTCTGACCAGCTAAGACGAGGTTACAACCTTTAACTACGTGTGTGGCTTCAAGACTTTTACCATTTGCTAGCTCTACCGCGTGTTTGGTGTTCAAAAGTGTTGGAGTGCGCTTAAGCATTTGGCTAACTTTTACGGACACATAACTAGTATCGGCACCCGAATCGAATAAGACAGTAACAAAGAAATCATCTAGAAGAAACTTACCCATCACAACGTTGGGATCGTTCCTTGCGTCAGCCTGACCAATCACGAAGGTGCGACCTTTGCCGTTATTATTACCCCCGTTTTTGCCTCCATTGTTGTTCTCATTTCCTTGGTTGTTGTTCTGATTCTAATTCAGCTGAGGACAGTGCCTCTTGAAGTGACCCTCAGCACCGCACTGGAAGCATCCCTTATTACCTTGCTGGTGTTGCTGTTGGTTTTGGGGAGTTTGTGGCCGCTGTTGTCGGTTCTGCTTCGCAGGACGTAAGCTTCGGCAATCTTTGGCTTCATGTCCCAACTTGCTACATCTCTGACAACGACCCTTGTTGCACGGCCTGCTGTGGTGCAAACTACATCGATTGCACTTTGGGTGATTTCCCCTATATCTACCCTGACCTTGATTTCCAAAAGGCTGCTGACTGGGGTTCCTGTGTTCATCTGTCTTTCGCTGCTGGGACTGAGACTGAACTGGAGTAGAACCCTCGCCCGAATTTCCATCCCACTTGCGCTTGTTGTTACTGGGAGCATCAGTAGTAGTAGCGTTAATACGCTTGGGCAGCTTGCCCTCTTCCACCGCCTGATCGGTGAGCTGGTGTGCCAAACGAATGACTTGCTGGATTGTGGGAAGGTTGGCCGCACTTACAAACCCTTGGATTTTCGGGACTAAGCCTCTGAGGTATAGCTTGATTCGCCTAGATATGGGTTGTGACATGTTAGGACATAAGGCAGCCAAGTCGTTGGACCTCTTTGTGTATGCCTCGATCTCTGATCCTTCCATCTTCAAACCATAATACTCTATCTCAAGTTTCAGTATGTTGTCCAGGTGGCAGAACTCTTCCTTAACCCAATCCTTGAAGTCGCTCCAGAGGGTGGCATTCGCGTCTGCCAACACGAGCATCTGAACCTGTGCTTTCCACCAAGAATACGCTTTCCCTTGCAACATGCCAGTAGCGTACTCCACTCGTTTGTTGGTAGGGCTTTCACTTTCTTCGAATGTAAATTCGATTCTTCGGATCCAGTGTAGAAGGCCGATTGTCCCTTCAGTGCCGTCAAAAGTGGGAGGTTTGCATTCCAGGAACGCCTTGAAGGTGCCCATGCGTGTTTGAAGGTGCATGGGTTGACTCCCTGTTTGGGTTGCTAAGGCTTTAGCAATCCGTTCGTTAATCAAGGTCGTCAGCTGACCCTGGGTCATGTCGAGACGTTCACTCATGATCTTCATATAGAAGGAACACACGTAAGAAGGTGTCGCAAGGTGCGTAAGTGTGGGATGACAGAAGAGAGTAAGCACACAAGGTTCAAATAGCAGTTATTACACTAGCTAATGCATACTATGATTAAATGTGCTACTAGCAGGTAGGTAATACAAACATAAACCATATTACCTATAATGTTGAGTCTTGCACGTGGAGCGAAGCGTCGTTGTGGATTGTTGAACACTGTACAGGTTATAGTCTGGTTTTAACAAAAAGTTTTTCCCTTATTAAAACCAAGTTCACTATAACCAATGGCTCTGATACCAATCTGTCACACCCCCAAAATCCACCATGCGGAGTACCACCGCTTGGAGGTGTGACGTGACCAGGATCAAGCCACCAATCATATTGAACAAGCATGTAAGTAGTTTGTAAAATCCAACACAATACAATTGGTGTCTAAACAAAACATAGTTTAAGTTACAAGCGGAAGCATAAAGTTTAAAACCAAATCATAAGTTTAAACGTTCAAATGTTTAGCATGGTACACAGTTGTCCATGTCCCACAACGACTCTTACCACTCTGATGCAAGCTCCATAGATAGCTAACGACCTGCAAAGCATGTAACAACGAGTCAACAACAAAGTTGAGTGAATTCACAGTTGGTTGTTTAGTTATAGTGTTCGTGAATCATTTGTTCATTTCGTAAACCAAGTATCTTAGTTATCTGTATCGCAGTTTCCCAAACATGTTTGCGATGATTAGTGGCCGGATCGCGGTTTCCCAAACATGTGTGCGAAGATTAGTGGGGGGCTTCCCATGTGTCAACTAGTCGTGTTTGTACGTGCCCTTCTTGATCCAAGGACCGTAGCGAGTGTGAGTGTACGTAGGTTTTACGTACGTGCCCTTCAATCCGAGGACAGTGAAAAGTAGTTTAATAGTAATGATATTACGAGTAGTTATTCAAATCCCATTCCCAACCCACCGGGAATCCCATGCCTTAGAAAGTGTGTGAACTCACCTCGATTGCTCGGTTTGACTCTCAAAAGTAGCTAACAGTCAAGGTCGGTCAATCACATCCTAGTACGATTACCACTTAGTTTATTAGTGACTTCAAATAGAACACAAAGTTCCTACACGTATCTATCACATAACATGCATCACTTTAATGGTTTATGCCCATATATACTTCCCATCCATTCCCCACTCAAAATCAAACATACGATAATGCACATAATATATATATAACATGTTAGATCATTCACAGATAGCATACTCGACATTTAGACACGCGATTCACAACTTATGTCTTTTCAGCATTTATATTCAAAACCGGCTGTTTTCGGACATTTTAATAAAATAGTTAAATTATTCCAAAAATTCCCAAATTTTTACAGGATGTCTTAAACGTTCCATATTTTATTGTGTAAAATATCGGGGTCCGATTCATTACCAATATTTTATAAAAATTCATTTTCCGGACTGAACTCAGATTTATAAATTTCTGACCACAGTCCACGGAACAATTTATTAAAAATTCATCGAGTATCCGATTTACGAAATTCCAGTGGGGTAATTACAAATGCATCGGTTATCATCTACTGTACAAATTTCATGGTCCGATTCATTAAAAAACTCAGGTTATGACTGAAAGCATGACACCCATTTATTGCTGTCAAAATTCAGCTTAAGCTGCTGTTACAAATTAACACTTTAAAAGTAGTAAACGGAGTCCAAAAATTACGATTCCGGTGCCATTAGAACCGTATTTTATAATAACATATTTTAGATTCAAAATATCGGTTTTTCGTTGAATTTACGACCTGTTTACAGCCTGATGAAGTCGGCTGGAAATCATTACTCAGCTTGCTGTTTTGTGGTTTAAATGTTACTAAAACGTATTAACAAGTGTCCGAACAACGGGTTTATCAAAAGTTTGACGATCAAACATCATATATGCATTAACTAACCTTAAACCAACAAGTTTTCATCTTTATGTATCAATCATAAGTAAACTTTTTATATTTGTCTATTTGTTCTTGACACTTTAGTGATTTTAAACATACTACACCCTTTGATCATAGAAACGAGATGAAACAAAATTAACAAGAGGGTAACAAAGGACTTACTACTAGCTTATAGCTAGGGATGAATCTAGTGCAAAGTTGGTAAGAAAAAGATGGTGAAAAGTCTTGAAACAAGCTCCTTTGAAACCCTTCAAAAAGCAACCTCCATGGATTCAACCTTGAAGCTTTGAATGGCACATAATGGGAAGAAGATGGAGATGTTTAAGTGAGGGTGGTGGTTTCGGTTTGGGGCAGCCGAAATAAGAGAGAGAGAGAGGTGAAGTGAGGGTGAAATCTTGTGAAGTGAAATGTGATCTAGGAGGCCATGCTTCTATATATTTTATGCTTACAAGATCAAGTCACCCTTTAATAAAATATGCAACAAATCAAGTTAGGAGATTTGAGGTATGGCAAGAATGTTGTGGGGGTCCCACTTGGGAACTAAATCGTTGGGGGGGGGTATGTTTGCAAAAAAATTCTCCAACTAAAATGTAATGATAGTTGAAATCCAAGTATGATGATAATATGTAAGTTATTGGATTTTTAATGGGTGTTATGATAAACGGGGACCATGACTAGCCAAAAATAATAAAACTAAGTGTCTGTCAAAAAATTTAGTGTCCCGGGTAATGTCCGGTTATCCGGTTAGGTACTGTTCCGTTAAGTTGTTAAATTGTTCCGTAAGGCGTCTTATACATATATTTTTGTAACGTTTTTAATTTCTAACACTTAGGAAATTATAACGGACTATTTAATGACTTTTCTGTACATTACTAGTGTGTTAACAGGTGCATGTAAATATAACACAGATTATCAGAAAGCAGTTAAGTAATTCCACACAGTCGTCAAGCGCTTTCATTATCAATAATAAATTGTACGGAATACATGGAATTTGAGGGTTGTCACATTCTCCCCCTGTTAAGAGAATTTCGTCCCGAAATTTAGCGCGTGATTACTGAGGAAGCTAGTTAAGTTGCGTTGTTTTCCTTGGGTGTCACATCTCACACTCTCCATCACACATACAAGAGAAATCATCAAATCCTTAGTTTCTAACATCAATTCATCAAGTTTCCAACTAGGGTTTGTTTCTAAACAGGAATTCAACACAATATCACTCATACATTCAACATTCATTTCCAAATTTTGATTATGAGTGTTCATCATAGATTTCAAAACATCACCAAATTACAAAATTTGACATACCTTACGAACCCCTTGACTTGGTGATCGTTTATACGTGTTCATGCATCGGATTCAGGCTAGATTTGACATTCAGTTTGATGCTTTTGTGGAATTTAGGGTTAGACCCCTTTTGTTTCTCCCCTGGTCGATCGAACTAGAACACACTCTTTTGTGTGTGTTTTAATTTAATTTAATTTTATAAATGTTTTAATTAAAACATTTTCCTATTTACCCACCTTTAGCCCCTCATGTTTTGGCTTGTTATAAAATAGGCCACAACCTACTTGTTTCTAATAACATTCCCTCTAGTTAACTAGGTTAATTATTCCTAGCAAACTTAATGGGTTCGGGAAGTCATAACCTGTTTTATCTTTTTAAGTCTCGTTAACTCGGGCCTTTTACATACTTTGTTTTCTCAAAGTATTTATCCTCCTTTTTAATTAGCATCAAGTTTATTTATTTAAATCCTGATATTTACCGGGTTAATTTTTACCACTAACAGTACTTTACCCGTCTTTTAGTATTAACGGGGTTTGATTAGCAAAGCCGTTTTCGGGGTGTTACAAGTCTACCCCCCCTTAAAGAGGTTTCGTCCCCGAAACCTTTCTTACACAGTTTATTGAGTTTTATAACCAATACTCTTAAACTGGGTAACTTTTTTAAGCATTACTCATACTGAGTAACCTTTTTAAGCATTACTCATACTTTAATCTTTTGTTGGTATTACCAGAAAAGTATGGTAATACCTTTTTTATTTATAACATCTGTGTATTTCACTCGAAATAATGAAACTCAAAATAACGAAATTTCGTTATTTTCAACCAGTTTGGTTAACTTAACAAAATCCAACGCTGTTAGACTATCGAATTCTTCATGAATCTGTTAATTTAATCCGTTTGGATATTTTAGCGAAATCTTTCAGTTTTAACAACAATTCTTTCGTTTTTGAATTTATTCATTCGGTTCAGTTATACGGAATTCATCGCGTACGAGCTAACCAAATTTCTTGAATTTCGTCTTAATTATTTAAGATAGTTCAATAAATGTTATTATCATAATTCTCATAAGCGTATAATCACATACCTTATAGCTTTATCTTTCAATCGTGCTTTTGCTCGGTTTAGCTTTCCGACACTTCGTTTGTGTTGTCTTATGATCGCTTAGTATAGGCGATCAATACTCTTCGTTAATAAAGCCTCATGGGCCATCATTTTCGTTTGTACATGTTTACCTTTGATTTATATACTTGACCGTGTCGCTCTTTGGCCGTTTGGTCATATGAATTTATCAGGTATGTTTATTCCACGCTAATCTCGCAATGAATAGCGTATTACACCAATTTTTACATTAGAATTTTGACCTTAATCAGTCTCACTAACTAGACTTATTAGTCCAGTTACTTTATACCCATTGCTCTGGCCACAATGTGATTATACTTCACATTACTTTCTTGACCGTGATCGCGTCACGTCATGTTTAGGTTTATATTAACCTTTCGTCAATGAGAATCTTCTTTTCGAATGTATCGTTTTTACACCTACCGGTGTTAAGACCTAAATCCTTTAATATTAACCCTTTCCTGATTTCTCTCATAATATCTATGTTTGCTAAAACGTTGTTTCTTACTAAAACTGAATTTTAGTTTAAGGTTTTCTTTTCTCCTTGTCTTGTATCATTTACTTGTATCAAGGAATTTTACGTCCAAGGATTTATTCCCTTTCATTATTATTTAATGCGGGGAATTATAACTAGTTCCCGCGCTTAACCCACATAACCCGTAGGTTCTTACCTATACTTCTTTACGATCCGTTCTTTATCTTAATGTTTTTAACATTCTTGTTTCGCTAATTTGCGTTTTTCCTGTCTACATTTACGCAAATTCTACGGGTTCCATCTGTAAGTGAAACCCGTTTCATCATGTCATTAGGTATTCATTCGGTTACCTATTCGAATCAAGTTCTATATTCAACTAATTGTTATCATGGTTTCAACATTCATATTCATGAATAATTTACCAGTTTCATTACAACATTCCAAATACCCATCTCAACTATGTATGATCAAATACTCAAACTTGCAAATTGTTTAAGTATCTAGAATCAACTATCGATTATGATGATGTCTAGCATAAACATATCATCATCTTCCTTATTTAGTCAAAAACACACTTAGCACATACAAGAGAAATCATCAAATCCCTAGTTTCTAACATCAATTCATCAAGTTTCCAACTAGGGTTCGTTTCTAAACAGGAATTCAACACAATATCACTCATACATTCAACATTCATTTCCGAATTTTGATTATGAGTGTTCATCATAGATTTCAAAACATCACCAAATTACAAAATTTGACATACCTTACGATCCCCTTGACTTGGTGATCGTTTATACGTGTTCATGCATCGGATTCAGGCTAGATTTGACCTTCAATTTGCTGCTTTTTTGGAATTTAGGGTTAGACCTCTTTTGTTTCTCCCCTGGTCGATCGAACTAGAACACACACTTTTGTGTGTGTTTTAATTTAATTTAATTTTATAAATGTTTTAATTAAAACATTTTCCTATTTACCCACCTTTAGCCCCTCATGTTTTGGCTTGTTATAAAATAGGCCACAACCTACTTATTTCTAATAACATTCCCTCTAGTTAACTAGGTTAATTATTCCTAGCAAACTTAATGGGTTCGGGAAGTCATAACCTGTTTTATCTTTTTAAGTCTCGTTAACTCGGGCCTTTTACATACTTTGTTTTCTCAAAGTATTTATCCTCCTTTTTAATTAGCATCAAGTTTATTTATTTAAATCCTGATATTTACCGGGTTAATTTTTACCACTAACAGTACTTTACCCGTCTTTTAATATTAACGGGGTTTGATTAGCAAACCCGTTTTCGGGGTGTTACAGTACTCTCCCCACATTCGTGAACTTACTATTATTTTGGAGGCGGTTGCTTCATATGATCTCTAGATATGGCATGCATTTTTTGGTATGCCCGGTTCACATAACGACATTAATGTCTTAGAGAGAACTTCTGTTTTCATGGAACTTGCACAAGGGCGTGCTCCACCAGTCAATTACACAGTCAACGGCCACGACTATACTATGGGATATTACCTTGCAGATGGTATTTATCCTAAGTGGCAAACTTTTGTAAAAACGATTCCATCACCAAGAGGGAACAAGAATAACCATTTTGCAAAAGTACAAGAATCTGCAAGAAAAGATGTCGAGCGAGCATTTGGTTTCAACAACGATTTGCAATCATTCGAGGACCTTCACGAATGTTCAAATTGAAGGTACTAACAAATATAATGAAAGCATGTGTTATTCTTCATAACATGATCATTGAAGACGAACGTGATGATGGTGATAGTCTTAACATTGAGTATGATCAACTTGACGATGATCTCCCTGAATTATCGAGCACTCAAACAAATGAGTTAATGGACTTCATCCAACGTCGTCTTCATATTAAAGATAGCTAGGCACATCATCAGCTTCAAGAAGACCTAATTGAACATCAATGGCTACTCCATTCCCAACAATAAACGATGTCGCGCTATATTAGATTATTTTGTGAATGTTATGAGTTTGATTTAGAAATATGTTATGTGATGATACCTAAGTTAAAGCTGCAGAATTTTATAAAATGTAATCCTAGTGTTGCTTCTTAAAATCATATCTGGGGATTGCCATTTCGTTTGAAATTTTTTTGTTATGGGTCAAATAGTTCAGATCATACATTCGACTTTGTTGGTTTATGATAATAACTATTAGTATAACTTCTATCAAAAAAAAGTTATTAGAATAAATTTTAGAAGAAAATATAATAAGACAAAATAGGTAGTAGTTAAAATTGTAAATTGAAGAAAGATAAGAAATGATTAAAAAAAGAATATAGAGATAGGTATGGGGTATTAGATGTGGAAGGTTTTTTAAAATATGATATAAATTTTAAAAAGTAAGCATTTTTAGTTAAATTAGAGCATTCTCATCCAATCCATCAAATTATACATACATTCCACTAAAAAACAACTCATATATCAATATATTTTCACTAAAAACAAATACTTTTTCTCTCTCCTTTTCAATTAAATAATATTATCATTACATTTTTCTCTCTCCTTCACTCACAACCACTTTCAATATATATTAAAAAAATTATACTGGGTGAACAGTGTCCCCCCAAATATACAGATGAACAGTAACATTTTCTCTCTCCTCCACTCACAACCATTTTTTATACCCTTTATAATATAAAAACTACCCCTCACATATTTTGATGGTTTGGATGAGAATGCTCTTATAAGGGTAAAGATGGTGGATTGGATGTGAATGCTCTTACACATTTTCTTTATTTTTATATATTGGGGACAGCTTTCTCCAACTTCATTTAACTAACTAGCTTGGAGGAAATTCTTCTTAATTTGTTTTCAAATCTTTGCATCTTGTCTTTTGATTCTCTTTCGAGTGTTTCGCCTTTTACATATGTCTAAATCCAATTTTAACAAATATGATGCATTCATGTTCAATAAGTATAATATATGCTTGTAATCATGGGCGGATCTTAGTGGAGCCGTGGCAGGGCCACGGCCCTGACAAGTTTTTCGGCCGTAGTGCTAATTTTCCGCATTTCGATCGAAATTTTGTATATATACTATGTTCGGCCCTGACAAGTTTTTCGGCCGTAGTGCTAATTTTAGTGCCTGTGTCTTTCGGCCCTGGCAGGTTCAACGGGCAAGATCCGCCACTGCTTGTAATCTTATAATTGCAGCGGTCATCATGTTTACTACATCTAGTTGTGTTTCTAAGTTCGCAATCATTGTGACGCCAACGATAATTAGGTATTCAAATTCAAAATTATACTAAAATAAACAAGACAAAAAGAAATCACAATCTGTCAAATCTTATTCAAATTTAAAAAAGTGCAGGTTTATGAAGAAAAAAAATATATAATGATAAGTTTATGTAATAAAAAGCAAAACTTAAAATGTTAAGTGCTGTATGTGTTTATGTGATATTATTTTTTATCGAACAATAGACAAAAAATAATGGTTTGATTAGGTGTCATGTGCCTTTGAAAAAATTAGCTGCCATGCGTTCAGCATGCAACCGGGGTTCAACTTTTTTTTTTTTTATTAACACAGTTAAATGAAATAAGTTTACACATATATTATACTAGGTTAGTTCCCCGTGTGTTACACGGATTGAACAATTTAAACTATATAGTATATATATTTTCTCTAAATACAAAACAAAGACAGAGACAATTACATACCATATTGACATAAATGAGTTAATATAAATGTAACCCATCAACTCGTACATGTTAATTAAAAGTAGAGTTTGATAAGACGGTTCTAATGTCAGTTGAATGAGGTTAATCAGAGTCTATTTGATACCATTTGTACGACTTCTTATTTTTTGAGTTTTTGTATCTGATTCTAAACCTATTATTGATAATAATTTTACTTATATATCAGTAATATATTTAGTCTAACATATTAATATTATTATGAATTTCGAAACTTGTTTAGCTAGGATTTAAGATTCTATTGAAGTTTTAGTTTAACAATAATATATAAAATTAATTTTAAGCTATATAATACGTCAAAGTTAAAATATGTTTAAGCTAGTTAAATTTGAAAAAGAAAGCTAACCCAAAACATAAATATCCATTTAGTTATGTTTTATGTTTATCCGAACAAAAAGATAATGACATATTATATTACAAGTTTATAAAAAAAAAACATAAAAAGAAATAATAATAATCTCTATTTTCTCAAAACTATTCTAACGACTTAAAAAGATAATATATTTTATTAACTTAAAAGTGAAAATAAGAGATAATTAGATAGAAGAGAGGGGCGGGAAAACCAAAAATAGACAGCTTCAGTGAATGACATGTGTCCCCCATAGGTTTACTTTATTATATAGTATGGATTTACTATAATTATAATTTTACAAGCTTTACATAAACATCTATACTATTATATTATAAAACCAATAAAAGGACACTTCTCCGTCGTGCCTACGGGCGGGGGGGTTACCGGGTTTTTCCCGAAATTGGTGGTGGACTCGGGTTACTCTCGGAGTACTCCGTTTGTCCAGTGGGTGCCCCGAGAGTGCTCGGGATTGAGTTTGTTGGCCGTTCAAAAAATAAAAGGACACTTCTCCTACTATTAGATAATTATTATTTAATTTAAATTATTAAATTTAATATATGTTTCAAACATTTAAGAAATTACGGATAAAGTTCCATAAATTATCTTATTATTTATTTATATTAATTACTTGGTTATTATTCTAGACCATCTACTCTTATAAAATTTAATATTTGTTTCAAACATTTAAGAAATTACGGATAAAGTTTCATAAATTATCTTATTATTTATTTATATTTATATTAATTACTAGGTTAGAAATTATATTCTTAATAATTGAAACATATATCGAGTATTTTCATAACAAGGGTGGAGGGAACGATTTTCTTATTTATATGAATTACTAGGTTAGAAATTATCTATACTATATAATAAAGCGAAGAAAGACAGTATATTGATCGAGCTTACAATAAGCTAGAAGAGCGAAGAAAGACAGATCCATCCCTTCCTAAAAAGTCAGTATACAAACATGAAACCACTGTTAGACGTCGACAGACAATTACATCTAAAAAGTTGTTCTCATCAGCAGATGTATCCATCACTGCCTTGAACCAAAGAAAAAGACAACAACTGATGGATGAGGAAGATGAAAAGACAGAAGCTGAAATCAGAAAAGATTCTATCAGAAATTAGTTACGATATGAATTGGATGATGCTTCATTGCAATTACAAGCTCAAGTTGCTCAAACACTTCAGAAGTTGGCAAGCAGGTCTCAATCGCCAAACTCCTCTCAAATAAAACTTCTCCCAAGAAACCCATCAGACCCAAAAATACTAAAGTGGAAGTCTGACAAACAGACCCGTGAATTGACTTTGATCAAGTCTGATGGGAGTGTTGAAAAAGATATCAAGGGAGAATGCCCTTAGTCTGAATCCATTTTATTTTTAACCTTCAGCTTGATAGGGATGAAGATGATACTGATTCCTTGGATTTTGAGCTCCAATTCAAAGGGCAAATCCTGGAAAGGTTGATGAGAGAATAAAGATCTGCTGATTTTTAAAGTCTGCTCATTCCTTGATTTAGCTTTGCTGAAAGTTGTTGAGGCAGGTGATTGTGTGTTTGTAGTTAATGTTTGTTGAACCTTAAGTTGTATTCAAATTCTACTAAGTTTTGTTAGACATCTTTTATATGTACTTATGTCTATAAACAGTTTATATTGTCTTTTTTGGTAAACAGTTAAATTGTCAATGGGTGGATACGCGCTTTTTTGGATAAGAGAATGAAAATAATTGTATGTAACTAATATATTAACCGATAATCTATGTTTATACTTCTTTTTTAGCTATAATAGATAACAAGTTTTGGTACAATATCTATATACCTATCTATACTTTCTATTAATATGTGTTATGCATGGTTTTCTAAGAAACCACCCGTGTTTGCACACGGGTCTTACTGCTAGTACTATATAATAAAAGAAACCAATGAAGGGACACTTGTCATTATTCTAGATAATCATTAATGGTGTGTGACAACCCTCACCAAACCAGGTATCCGTATGAATTAATTAATATTTAATTACTGCTTAATTACTGTGCTTGCTTACAACTGTGATTAAACTGCTACTTGATTTCTGATACATACACATACATGCATCATACTTTATTGTTGTCACTCCATTATTTACACAAAAACATCAGTGACAACCTTGATGCACAAAAGCACAGTGAGCACACTATACGGATAACCCAGTAAACATGCTAACATTGCCAGCACTAGACAGACACTGTCTCTAAGGCCAGTATGAGCCGGGAATAGTTTACTACACTAGTAAAGAGTGTAGGGAGGTGAGGATTGTAGAACTGCGTCACTAGGTGATTGTTATAGTGACCGGATGTGCCTAAATCATGCTTTAAATACAAAATTCTGCACATTATTACAAACTTCAGCATTTAAGCTAACTAGTAAAGTGCAAAAACATGGGAAAATAATACTAGACACTTTCCAAAGTGTCGGGAATTCATTGTGTCTCTAAAACTAATATTAACGACACTTTAAATACTTATTTAGCACTTTAACGGATCAATATCCAACCGAACAACCGGACTTTACCCGGAACACAAAAATATTGTCAATGACATTGTTTTTCCTTTTCTGAGCCAGTTAGGGTCCCCGAATACCCTAACACCCGTTATAACACATAACACACTAGTAACTAGTTTAAACTCCTAACTAATCTAACTAACACTTAACCATGTCATTGAAATCTAACCATAACCCCCCCCCCCCCTAAACCGATCGGTCACCATGTGGTGACCCACACCTCTAATTTCTTGATTATTTTATTGAGCATTGTCTAGTATCTAGAATACACTTTACATGGAGGTTAAAACACTAACTTGGATTATAAATATATACCTTGGATCATCATTCTCTCACATTCAACAACACTAACTAGCTTCATTCTCTCCCTCTTTGCTTACCTTCGGCCGTCACCACCTCACCATACAACCACCACCATCAAGCTTCTTTCAAGCTATTCTCATACACACAAAGGTGCACTAGGATCAACAACCAAGCTCGGTGCTTACAGAATCTCAAGGACCTCTCTACGTTGCTTTTATCCACCTAGTTTTCGACTTGATTCTTCCCTAGCCTTGAGCTAGTTGTAAGTGCTTCTAAAGACTCTCTTGTTCATGATTCAAGTGGTTAATAAGAAGTTTAATGGTTAAAACACAAGAACATGCGAAAACAAAACTTAAAGTCTTGCAAGAATGATAAACATGGTGGTTAACGAGTAAATAATGGTGTAAATCTTATGAATCTTGTTTAGAAGTGATTATTTATGCTGTTTGTTGCTAGTAGCGGAACGGATCGTCATCTAACCACGCTAGATCATGTTCATGGAACATGAACTAGCAATATGTTAAGTATAGAAGATACAAGATGGTGAACCTTTCCACACATAAACATGAACTTGTGTAAAAATAGTTTTTCTTGTAAAATGGAGTTCTAAACTAGTAGATCTAAGGATCTACAAGTGGTATTTTCGAAGAACCTAGTGTAAGATGCAAACCATGTTTAAAAGCCGGATCTTTCACAAACTAAAAGCATTTTTTCGAACAAACAAGTGTGTAGACACTTGTGTGACAAAAGATTTAACCAAGAAATATTTTCGTAATTTTTGGAATAGAAGTTGTAAACTTGCATGTTCTTTAAAAATAAAGATTTCCAAGAAAATGATTTTATTTTTAAAGATAGAAAGATCTACTAAATATGTTGGAAAGTTACTACATATTTTTACACGACTTACAAGTTCATGTGTTTGCGATCTATGCTTACTTTTGACTAGTTTGATGTTTGAAAATTGTATTTTGATGATTGGAAAATTGTTGGTTGAATTTTTAAAAGAAAATGATACGCTAGTAAGCGTGGCCACCTCCAGTTACAGAGGAAACTCTGGTGAAAATTTTCCAGCAAATAACACTTAGAATATTTTTGTGACAAGTGTTATGAATATATTTTCCAAACAAACTTCGCCATGATTTTTATTACAAGGTAACCAAGTGTCGGAGGTGGATTTTTCGTAAATAAAACTTACTAAATATATATTTAGAATATATATTTCATAGTAAAACGCTTGCGTGATTTTATGATTATTTTGTGAACTATATATTATTTTTAGAGTAAAAATAATATAACTGGAATACATTGTGAAAGCACGACTCCAAAATAATACCAACGCTATCACAAATAAATATTTAAGTTATACCGGTATTATTATTACCATCCGAACTTTAAATGTAACTTATGTATTTCGGTAAAATACTCTTAAATGCGTATTTTGATAAAAATATTATTTTGGAAAAATGTATGAAATAAAATATAATATTTTGGGAAAAATATGTATATTTTGGAGATAGAATATTTTAGACAAACAAATTAAAATATATTTTATTAAGTGAGACTTAATAATATATTTCGAAGATATAGAAAACGCACATGTGTTGAAAACCCCATCCTTGGGAAGGAATATAATTAATAAATAATTAAGAAGTGGAAATACGAAATAGTTACCTAACTATTTCCCAAAAACTTAAACCTTAAGCCAAGGCACGACCGTCCGTCTAATAGAAGTTAGTACGTGTAGGTCGTCACGCAGCAGGTTGATTTGGGGATTTACTATTTCGAGACGCACTTCTGTGAGTTCATGTCCCCCTTTTCTCTTAACTGTTTTCAGTTTTTATACTTCGGGGGTGAAATACATGTTACTATGATTACGAATACTTTTTACATGGTATGGTTAGCGTAAGGAGGGTTACTACTTAGATCATGTGAGTGGGTAGGCGGGAACTGGAGGCCATTAATCCTCATTGTAGGACCGAGGGTCTTTAGCGGTAGATCTATCTGGGTGTAGCGAGCCCAGCCCCAGGCCCAACAGAACGGACCTCGGGGTGACTTGGTACCCGACGCAAAAATCTGCTAGGTTTGAGTCTTCCTACTGCACTTCACACATATCAATGGCCTTGCAAACCATTGGTGATCTCTTTATTTCCTTATTTGCTACATACCAGGGATTTTATACTTACAAAGGTTTTACATACTCACTATACATGAACTCGCTCAACA
Organism: Helianthus tuberosus; assembly: GCA_030545235.1. Taxonomy (NCBI): domain Eukaryota; kingdom Viridiplantae; phylum Streptophyta; class Magnoliopsida; order Asterales; family Asteraceae; genus Helianthus; species Helianthus tuberosus. The sequence continues at coordinate 126,429,663 of CM060397.1, forward strand.
TTTTTGTTGATTTTTCCAACTTACATGTATTTCAGGGAATTAGGGATCTGGCAAGGTATGTCATGTTTTCAAGTTGCGTAAAAAGTGCGATGTCATCCAAGTTTGGGAGTTGTGGCTTTTACCTGGACGAGTCACAAGTCTTGAGCCGTGTTTGTTTCATGTCTGTGGTTGTGTCTTTTGAACAATGTTTTTAGTCTGTTAAGTTGCATTTTCGTTGCATGTGTCGACATTTGAAAACAATGTTGTGGTATTTTGTTTTTTTAATGGATGATCATCGTGGTTTTAAACTCATATAGCTTTGATGTGATTAAGCTATGGTATTAAGAAGTCACACCAAATAAACCCACGCTTCCGCAAAGCCAGGGTGTGACATGGTGTATAGTTATTATATTTAATTTAAATTATTAAATTTAATACGTTTCAAACATTTAAGAAATTACAGATAAACTTTCATAAAATATCTTATTATTTATTTATATTAATTACTAGGTTAGAAATTATATCTTAATTCCTTAATTGTATATAATTATTATTTAATTTAAATTATTAAATTTAGAGTAAAATGCACGGATACTCCCTGAGATTTTATAAAATAACACCTATGTTTCCTAACTTTTGGAAATTACAGCGGTGCTCCCTTCGGTTTGACAGTTTGTTACTCGGATAGTCCCTGGAGTGGATGGGGTTAGTTTTCTCAATTAAGTGGGTGTGAAATGACCTTAATGCACTTACTATATTAAAAAATATTAAAATATTAAAAGATAAAGTTAACTTAAGTGGCCCCACCCCACCCTAACCCTCATCACCTGCAACTCTCTCATCGATACACGCCTTCTTCGTGCATTTTACAAAAGCTGGGGACTATAGGTGTTATTTTACAAAACCATAGGGACTATCCGTACATTTTACTCTTAAATTTAATATATGCTTAAAATGCAAGAAGAATAATAATTACATTTATCATACTAATAAATTTATCCAAAAACAACCATCCTTTTATGATGCAACTCACGTCCATATATTTAAATTTTAAAGTTATATAATTTAATAATTACCGATAATTTATACCTATCTAATTAATTTAAATTGAAAAATTATTTTTTTTTAATATAAGTTTATGTAATTGGATAATTGTTGTATGCCTAATCTGGACATTTCATTATTTTTTTAGAACTAATAAATTAAGACCGCTATTATTTAAATAAAATTTGGGTTATTAAATGTATGTTCACATGACTGTTAAAACTCGTGAGAAAGTCGATGATACAGTATGTCTTCTAATCAATGGTTCAAATGTTTCTATATTTATAAACTTGACAAACATCACAAGATTTGATCATACATGACACACAAAATTTTGTTTGGATATTAGAAAATCGTCTTAAAAATATTGCTTTATAATTGTTAAATCTTCGTTATTAACTATTTGATTTTTTATATACTTAACCCGTGTAATACACGGGTTATAACCTAGTAAATTTATAAGTCAACTATACAATGATTATAATAATCAGTTTATGTTGAGCCCATTATGACCGTCATACGTACTCAAGGCCCAACCGTCCAAGTTATACTCAAAATTAAAAGAGTAAATTGCCATTTTAGTCCCTGAGTTTTGTCCAAATTTGCCATTTTGATCCAAATAGTTTTATTTTCCCCCCTGGGTCCCTGACTTTTACATTTGTTGCCATTTTGATCACTTTTCCTAACTCCATCCAAAAACCCAGTTACTCTTTTCAATTTAAACCTTTTCAGTTGCCATTTTGATCAAATTCCAAAAAATCAAAAAAATTCAAAAAAATCAAAAAAATTCTAAAAAATTCAAAAAAATCTAAAAAATTCAAAAAAATCTAAAAAATTCTAAAAAATCATAAAAATTCTAAAAAATTCAAAAAAATATAAAAATAAAAAAAATTCTAAAAAATCATAAAAATTATAAAAAATCAAAAAAATTCTAAAAAATCCAAAAATCATTAAATGTTTCGGCACGAACCGTTTCGACCCGTACCATTTCGAACCGAACCGTTTCGACCCGTACCGTATCGAACCGAACCGTTTCGACGTGAACCGTTTCGAACCCGTACCGTATCGAACCGTACCGTTTCGACGCGAACCGTTTCGAACCGTACCGTTTCGACCCGTACCGTATCGAACCGAACCGTTTCGACGCGAACCGTTTCGAGCCGAACCGTTTCAACACGAACCGTTTCGACCTGTACCGGTTCGGTTCGGTTTGATACGGTACGGGTCGAAACGGTACGGTTCGAAACGGTTCGCGTCGAAACGGTTCGGTTCGATACGGTTCGGTTCGATACGGTACGGGTCGAAACGGTTCGGTTCGAAACGGTTCGCGTCGAAACGGTTCGGTTCGAAACGGTTCGCGTCGAAACGGTACGGTTCGAAACGGTACGGGTCGAAACGCTTCGCGTCGAAACGGTTCGGCTCGAAACGGTTCGGGTTCGAAACGGTACGGGTCGAAACGGTTCGTGTCGAAACGGTTCGGCTCGAAACGGTTCGCGTCGAAACGGTTCGGTTCGATACGGTACGGGTCGAAACGGTACGGTTCGAAACGGTTCGCGTCGAAACGGTACGGTTCGATACGGTACGGGTTCGAAACGGTTCGCGTCGAAACGGTACGGTTCGATACGGTACGGGTTCGATACGGTACGGGTTCGAAACGGTTCGGTTCGATACGGTACGGGTCGAAACGGTACGGGTCGATACGGTACGGGTCGAAACGGTTCGGTTCGAAACGGTACGGGTCGAAACGGTACGGGTCGAAACGGTTCGGGCCGAAACATTTAATGATTTTTGGATTTTTTAGAATTTTTTTGATTTTTTAGAATTTTTTTGATTTTTATATTTTTTTGAATTGTTTAGAATTTTTATGATTTTTTAGAATTTTTTATATTTTTTTGAATTTTTTTGAATTTTTTAGATTTTTTTGAATTTTTTAGATTTTTTTGAATTTTTTGGAATTTTTTTGATTTTTTGGAATTGGATCAAAATGGCAACTGAAAAGGTTTAAATTGAAAAGAGTAACTGGGTTTTTGGATGGAGTTAGGAAAAGTGATCAAAATGGCAACAAATGTAAAAGTCAGGGACCCAGGGGGGAAAATAAAACTATTTGGATCAAAATGGCAAATTTGGACAAAACTCAGGGACTAAAATGGCAATTTACTCAAATTAAAAAAAAAAAAGGCCCAGTGTCAAAATATATGTGGGTTTGTCTAAAAGCCTAAAACATACATACATACATAGAACAACCAACCCTAGCAAAAGCCTTCCTTCATCTCCCACTGATCTTGGCGAAATCGAACCTCTCTACTTCAGGTGAGAATCTAAACATTCATACGCAATAATCATCTTCGTTACATACATACATTTCCCCTTATCAATTCATTTTTTGTTTTGTTTTGTTTTGTTTTATAAAAGCAAGATCAAGAGCACAGAACAATGTACCTTAAGCACTTACTATCGAGATTAACAATCAGACATGTATCGAAGCTTAATCGTGTTAGAACGACATCATATTACCGAGAAATTTGCACCAGTTACACTCGTGATTCGTTTACAAACCCTAGAAACCGGAATAGATTTATTCACTCTAGTCAGGGAACTGTGTCTAATGATGGTGCAAAAGGTGTGGAGTTTGTTTCTGTAGAGTCAGAGGAGGATGATGAGGCTGTTATGAATGACTTTTTATCGCGATTCGTCTGGATAATGAGGGGGAAGCTTAGTGCGGTGTATAGAGAGGCGGATAAGAAAGAGATTGATGCTATGCTGCAGATAATCGTCGGGAAGGTTGTGGCGGAAATGGAAGGGGATCGTCTTGAGAGTTTTATTGACATGTCGGTTCAAGAGGATTTTAGCGAGGATTTGTGGACGACGGTGAGGGAGGTTAGCGGTGTGGTGTTGGAAGATATGAAGAAGGCGAAGAAGAAGGAGAAAATGAAGAGCTTTTTACAGTCGGAAGAGGTTAAAGAGATGACGAGGTTCGCGGGTGAGATCGGGATTCGAGGGGATATGTTGAGGGAGCTTAGGTTTAAGTGGGCTCGTGAGAAGTTGGAGGATAGTCAGTTTTATGAGTCGTTGGAGCGTATGAGAAAAGACGCGACGGAACCAGAACCGGAAGTGGAATATCAAAGTCATGAGCGTTCTGATCACGCTGGAGGCGAAGGTGATGATCAAGTAGTTTCGTTACCGAAGAGGAGTGGAAAGATAAAGTATAACATTTATGGTCTTGATCTTTCGAAACCGAAGTGGGCTGAAGTGGCTGAGCAAATCCATGAAGCTGGAGGATCTATCTGGCCTCAAGAACCAAAACCGATTTCTGGGAAATGCAAAAATGTTACGGAGAAAATAGTTTCGTTGCAAGTGGATGATGACCCTTCTGCTTTAATAGCAGAATGGATCGAGCTACTTCAACCTAGCAGAGTTGACTGGCTTGCACTGCTTGATCGATTGAAAGAACAGAATCATCAAATGTATTTGAAGGTACTCGGCTTTTTTATCATCTTTTGAATTTTGTTATATTTATCATTCTTGTTAAATGTACCGCTTATGCTTATTACAGGTTGCAGAACTTGTACTCGATGAAGAATCATTTGAAACTAACGTAAGGGATTATTCACAACTAGTTGATGCGCATGCCAAGCATAATCAATTAGAAGATGTGGAAAGAATACTTAAGAAGATGAATGAAAAGGGAATAATGCCCGACATCCCGATGAAAACCACAATGGTTCATATGTATAGCAAGGCAGGCAATTTAAATCTCGCAAAAGAGGCTTTCGAAAGCTTGAGAAGCCAAGGGTTCCAACCCGACATTAAAGTTTACAGCTCGATGATCATGGCGTATGTTAATGTCGATGATCCAAAGTCAGCGGATTTTTTACTGAGAGAATTATCGGACACGAAGAAGTTCAAACCGTCTGAAGATCTGTTTTTAGCGGTAATTAGGTCGTATGCTCTGAATGGCGACGCAACTGGAGCTTCCCGGATTTTGAAGAGTATGGAGTTTGCGGGTTATCAAGCGGGTCTTGAGGCAAACACGTATCTTGTCGAGGCGTACAGTCGAACGGGCCATCATACGGATGACGCAAGGAAGCATTTTGATGAGATAATGAAACTTGGAATCAAACCCGATGACAAGATTATTGCTAGAATGATTGCAGCTTATGCTGTTAAGAATGCGCTTGATAAAGCGTTGCAACTTCTACTTCAGCTTGAAAAAGATGGAATTGAGTACGGTCTTGCCACTTGCGCTGTGCTTATTGACTGGCTCGGGAAATTGCAGCTGATTGATGAAGCGGAAGATTTATTGGGAAAGTTCACTGAAAAAGGCGTTTCACCTTCACTTGATGTTCATATAAGTCTTTGTGATATGTATGCTCGGGCTCGGGAAGAAAAGAAGACCCTTCAGGCTCTAGGGGTTGTCGAGGCTAATAAGGACAAGTTGACGCAGGGAGATTTTGAGCGAGTTATAAATGCGCTTATACATGGTGGATTTAATCAGGATGGGGAAAGAATGCATGCCTTGATGACCGCTCGGGGGTTTACGGCATCCGAGGGGCTGAATGTGACCTTAAAAGCTTCTCAAACATTCAGCCGACGCAGGTCACATACGAAATAACTTTTTTATAAAAAAATTATGCCGTTGATTGTCATACTTGCATGAGGAATTTTGTTGTTATTTGTTAGAACTAAGCTTAGGTTCATATGTGCACCTCATTTTGCTACATCTGTGCTCTTTGTTCTCAGGCAAAGACTATGTATCCTTGTGTTTTTAGATAAAGTTAATAATGACAATTAGTGTTTAAAGCATTTTTTGGTTTAGTTACCCTTTTGCTCTATAGAAGCCAAGATGGTTTTGAGTTGTTTAAATCTGACCTGCTTGTAATATAGTCATCCGCCCCCCACACCCACAGGCCACAGTCATCACCACGTCCGGATTGAAGTGGTCTCACAAAATTAGGCCTGGCAAAATAAGTCCTTACATCCATTTTTGGGTCTTTATGGGCCCTTGTTTTTACCTGTTGGGTCAATTTGGGTAACATGTAATTTTTCCATGGGTTTAAATAAAATAACATCAGGTATATATGGATTAGAGGTGCACAAAATAACCGGTTAATTAACCGTAACCGGTTATTAACCGAAACCGTAACCGGTTAATAACCGATTTAGGAATAACCGGTCCAGCCGGTTATTTAACCGTAGGTTAGTAACCGGTTACAAGTTTTTAGTATAATAACCGGTTATTAACCGGTTTTTTTAAACCGGTTTTTTAACCGATAGACTGGTTAACCGAAAAAATAACCGAAAAATTCAAAAAAAAGGCAAAAAAACCGGTTTTTAACCGAAAATAACCGGTTAAAGTAATTAACCGGACCAGTTAAAAAAATAACCGGTTAAAGTAGTAACCGGTTAAAGCATTAACCGGTTAAAGTCAAAAAGTCAAATTAACCGGTATAACCGGTTAACCGATCCGGTTATTAAAATTAACCGGTTTGTGCACCTCTAATATGGATAGGTCAGGATGGGTAGAGACAAAAAGATACATGGGTCAGGATGGGTTAATTGACGACACCCAACTCATCTTGTTCTTTTTCTAGGGTTTTATCGCTTGTAACTTAGGTCGATTACTTCTTTTTGCAGTCGCCGATGCTGATTCTTCGCCTATCCTTTGAAATCTTGTTCGTTCGTGTGGAGATTTATGATGTTTATGGTGTTATCTTGTTCGTTTGTGTGGAGATATATCCGTTGAGATTAGTTTGTTCGATTAGTTTCAGTTGTCATAAAATCGATTAGTTTATTCTATTAGATTCAGTCATCCATAAAGTTTCAGCCGTTCTTTGTAAAACCGATTAGTTTTTTCTATTGATATCAGGGGTTCTTTCATAATTCAGGTAGTTTATTCAAGTAATTTCAGTAGTTCATAAAACATAAAATCTATTAGTTTTTCCATTAATTTCAGTGTTCATGAAATTGATTATTATTTAATAAGTTTCACTCGTTCATAAAATGGATTAGTTTTTTAGATTGATTTCAGTTCTTAGTTAAATCAATTAGTTTATTCGAATAATTTCAGTGGTTTTTGATATAATCAGTTAGTTTATTCGATTAATTGCAGATTTGCAGTTGTTCTTCATAAAATCGATTAGTTTGATTGTTTTCTGTAGTTCTTGGTAAAATCAGTTGGTTCATAAGATTAATTTATGTTCGATCTTCATAAATTTAATTAGTTTATTCGATTAAGTTCAGTATTTCCTTGTAACAGTGATTTGTTCGTTAGATTAATTTCAGTTTGTTCTTCGTAAAGCCAATTAGTTTATAAGATTAACTTCTCTATATTTTTTTTATTTTTTTTTATTTTAGATATTAGTTTCGTAACATAGTTTCATCTGATTTAACTCTATAGTTTTTTTTATTTCAGCTATTAGTTTCATAACATAATTTTATCCGATTTCACGCTTCTGGATTAACATATTGACATTGTTTTTGTTGATTTATGGTTAATTTGGCGGTTTTAGACTGCTAATTATCTGAACATGACTCTAGTGGCGAAGCTTAAGATTTCCAACCGGGGGGGGGGGGGGGGGGGTTTAAAACCGGGGGTCGAAAACGTATATACCAGAAAATTTATGTACGAAAACTACATAATCACCACTACTGAGCGAAAAGTTCGGGGGTCGGCCGCCCTACCTAAGCTGCGCCCATGTTTGACTCGACCCGTTTTGACCTATGATTAGTTGCTACTTTTTATTGTTAACCACTACTGAGCGAAAAGTTTGGGGGTCGGCCGCCCTCTCCCGCCCTACCTAAGCTGCGCCCATGTTTGACTCGACCCTTTTTGACCTATGATTAGTTGCTACTTTTTATTGTTAACTAAATTTGGCTCCCTCTGACGAAAAATCTTAGATCCGCCACTTAGGATGGCTTTATAGAACCCCCCTTACTTGGAAGCTTACCTTAACAATTTATGATTAGCAAAAAAAAGTAACATGAACAGATACTACGCGAGAATTTAGTGTCAAAACAAACATGACGTAATGTGCATTCCTGCAGGTGTTCAGACATTGTTAAATGAAGTACTTAAATGAAACTAGAGTTGAACATATGAATCAGTTTGTATACGAAACCTGTTTTTAACCCCAACCGAAACCGACTATAAAACCTGTCCCAGTTTCAAAACATACCGCCAGTTTGATACCGGTTCAAAAACTCCGTTAAAACTGGCCGGTTAAAAATGGTTTCAAACCACAACGATCCTTTTAACAGTTTGGGAAAGAACCTGTTTTGAGCTTCTTCTTTTTTTTTTTAGAATTTTGTTTACTTTTTTATTTATATAATATTTTGAATTATTATTTTTATTTTTTATATTTATATCTGTATATATTTTAAAATTCTTTTATTTTTTATTTGTTTTTTTTGTTTTTATGTTTTTAAAATTTGTATTTATTTTTTTTATTTACTTTTACTTTTTTAATTATTTTTTTATTTTTTAGTTTTAATATTTTTATTATGTTTTGTTTTTCATTTTTTATCAAATTATTTTTTTATTTTTATCTCTTGACCAAAACTCATCCTAACCCGAACCCATCTTAACCCAAACCCATCTCGACTCAAACCCAACCAACCTACCCACTTTGCCATCCATACACAAAACCCATCTACTATCAGTTTGAACAAAGGCTTATTAGGACTATGAACAAAAGACAGTATCTTGTTTGAAATATAACATGGCATATAGATACTGGCTGAAATGACCCCCTGCCCAAGCCTAGATTCGCCAATCCCGGTTAAATTTTTCGGAAATTTTTGGTAAAATTTACACTATAATAAAAAAAAAACAGAGTGGGGCGGGACCCCTGGCCCAAGCCAAGATTCACCATTGTTCCTACTGTACTCATTTACATCTAATCTTTGCTTTTGGCTTTGATCGCTCACATTTAGTTTTAGTCTATGCTTTCCGCTTTGATCGCTCTAGCTACTGTAAAACGAGTTGGGTCCAAGGTATTATACCCGACATAAGAGTATCAAGTATTTCCCGTAAATGCTTATAGTTTTCGGGTCCAAGGTATTATACCCGGCATGAGAGCAACAAGGATTTCTAGTAAATGCTTATAGTTTTCAAATCATACCTTTTGAGAAAAAAAGAAAAAGAAAAAAAAGAAGATGGTCGAAAATAAATAGAAATAAAAAGACCAATTAGTTGGTGGGATCGCACATAACCTAATCATATATAAAAGTGAAAAATGCAATTACACTATGGCAAAAATGGCAAGAAAGGGCGATTAACTTAACCGATCACCATAACTTTATCAAGACCAATGAACGAATGAAATCAAATTACAACCGAATACATGATAATACGATGAAAGGAAGAGATACCTATAATAAATTGACCTGGTTATTCTAAAGAGACGATGAATACCACTATATAGTAAGGGGTTTTCTATTAGCACACCCCCTGTCTATCCGCACACTTTTCCAATTCAATACGCATCGTATAGGCCTATACGATGCGTATTGAAATAAAATAAAAGACATGGCAGACTGACAGGTGCAGGTTATGTCTGGCGGCGAGCTTGATACGCATCGTATAGGCATACACAATGCGTATCAAGGCACTGATTTTTTGAAGTTTATTTTTTGTTGTGTTGTGTCGAATGCGAACCCGAGAAACGAATGGGATTTCGAGCAGTTGGTCGATGACATGATAGATAAAGATCTTGACACGATCATATCCATTTTCAAGTATTAGACTAGATAGTCCAAGATGAAATATATTAAAACCATTCAAGCCCACCAGTATACAATGTGAGATTTAAGCGGCATGTTAAAATGGAACATAATCCGTTTGTTATTTAGCGTATGTTGAAGGATAACGCAAACAAGTTCTCCACAGTTTGTTATTTAGATCTCTATTCGGTCATCTTTCCAAACCACAACACACGATAAGTTGAAACTTTATAGTGTGTGATTTGACCAGAAAAGGATTGGAGGTGATTTCTACTTTTAATAAGCTGTCACAGTTGTCAAATTCGTTGCGTGCATTCATATTGTTTAGACAACAACAGATAATGAACGGATTGTTGGACTTCTTGTTCCAAATGCAGCTGTAGGATCCGTACTTAAAGGTCTCTCTAAAATATGCAACCGAGACCGCCTTGTTAATTTTAATGAAGCAATGAAGATTGAATGTGCAAACCGCAACCGTTTTTTACTACGGAAACAGTGGCTATGCTAAATACAAACCACAATCGTTTGTGACTATGGGAAACACAAGTTTTCTTTACACACGAATATGTGGTTCTCTAGAGAATCTGGGATTATGTTCCGTTTTATGACACATGATAAAAGCGCTTCTCTAGACAACTTTACGGCACACTTACCTTAATCACATCTTCCATGGAGTCACAGATCCGACAATAGGGCCCACGGATCTTATGCCCACCCGAGACCGACCTCTGGATCACACGTGGGAGAAAAGACCAGCACCCTTGTCGTTCCGTATTTTCTCCTTTTCTAATTCTCGAACAATCTCATAACATATTCTCTGTTTCTCTAAATCGTCTGTAAAATTATGTTTCTCTAATATGACACATGATAAAAGCGTTTCTCTAGACAATCTGAGATTATGTTCCGTTTTATGACACATGATAAAAGCGTTTCTCTAGACAACAGGTGCAACTTTACGGCACACTTACCTTAATCACATCTTCTGTGGAGTCACAGATCCGACAATAGGGCCCACGGATCTTATGCCCACCCGAGACCGACCTCTGGATCACACGTGAGAGAAAAGACCAGCACCCTTGTCGTTCCGTATTTTCTACTTTTCTAATTTTTAAAGAATCTCGTAACGTATTCTCTGTTGTTCTAAATCGTCTGTAAAATTATAAAAAAAAACTATGCGGCCTTTCCATCCATATATTCCGTCCAACATATGACACATGATAAAAACGCTTCTCTAGATAATCTGAGATTATGTTCCGTTTTATTACAGTCGTGAGGTGGTCAAACCTTTCTAAAAGTAGAAAAAAATAAAACATTAACAACTAACAAAGACTGAAGAACAAAAGAAGAAAGTGTTCCTCTTTATTACTAAGCATGTCATCTGAAACAATTAGCAGGACATTGTTAACAGGGGAATTCTATTGGAACACCTGATTATCTATCTAAATACGTTATGCCCACCCGAGACCGACCTCTGGATCAGACGTGTTGAATGATCGAGAGAAACTTCTTCGAGCTAACTGCCGATATCTCATCCTTCTTGTCTTGCTATTAAACGAGGTATAATAGCTAATAAAATATGTTTAACTTTTGAAGTCTGTATATTCTCTAACTTTTGAAGGTTCTTTATATGCTTCTTTCCTGATGCATGTCTGTGTCGAACAGTTTCTCCATCACTAATTTCTCCACTCACCGTGAAATCAAACAGTTTCTTCATAGATTGCGTCCGGTTTCAAAGTCGGTTAAGGATTACGAGTGTTCTAGACTCGTTCAAGGCATGCTTGTTTGTGCGATTTACAAAAATAAGGATGCATTCTACGGTAAACGATGCAGTTGATGAAACCCGAGCTATTATTTCGGTTGTTCAGTACTTCAGAGACGATTCAAGTGAGTCCTATGAAGCAAGTGTCTGTCTATTCAATTGAGAGGAATCATTGCATTACATCCCCATGGAAAACAAGTGGTTGTAATGATGGGACCCTTGATTTGAAACGCATAATGTGAAACACTTAAGGGGTATTTTTGAGAAATTTCCTCGATTAATACGCATCGTAAAGGCCTATACAATGCGTATTAATCGAGGAAATTACTGAAATACCCCTGTTTTTATGATAAATTCAGGGGTATTTTTGAGAAAATTCAGAGTTTAATTCGCATCGTATAGGACTATACGATGCGTATTAGGCCGATATACGATACAACATAGGCCTATACGATCGTATATGGCATAATTTGAAATTTAGTTTTAACGTGTTTCCCTCAGTTCGACGCGTATACGTGTCATTTTTTGACGACCTTTCGCATATTTTGTCGTTTTATGACGTATAACGTCATTTCAGTGACGTTCGGTTGCGTGCGAATATCGTATTCTATGATTACGTACAATTTTATTTGAAATCCACTTGTACAGCATAGTGCCGTGTTATATGTATACGCGTGTGGAAATATCATTAGTCGCGTATTTTGACGTATTTTTGCCTATTTTGACGTATTCTAACTATAGATGCACTAATGTCTGTAGCTTTCATCTGTATGCAGTTTATTTTGTCCTGTTAGTGTCATTGTATTGTTTTGTTTTGTATGTGTTATATATTATATCTGGGACGAAACGGTGTTAAACGTGTTTTGTAAAGTCCATCCGGACGGATGATCATCCATCGGATGATGGTTTCTCCCATTTAGAGCTCGCCTATAAATAGGAGACCTTGGGTCTCATTTGTATGATTCAGTTCTGATCTCTGAGGCGAAGCTCTTACACTTTCTCACCGGAACTTTGTACTTTCTACTACTTCTAATGAGAATGGATGCTTTGAACTGTACTATCATTGTTGATCTTACTCCTACACCGCGATTGGATTCCGCACTCTCGTGGTGATCGCAGATCTGACCTGAGCGAGTTCATTCGAGCCGAATTCCCGGTCCTCACAAGTGGTATCAGAGCGCCGAGGGAAAATGATCTGTACGTTCTTGACATGAGCGTTGCTACAACAACTTCGGGTCATCCTCAGTGTTTTGTGTCAAAAGCTACCGAGAAGGAGCCAGTATTGTGGCATCGGAAGATGGGCCACATCCACCTGCGAAAGATGAATCACCTGGTTCATAACGATCTAGTCAAAGGTGTAAATCTGAAAAGTTTCCATTTGGAGGGAGAGTACATAAGTTGTCAAAAAGGAAAACAACACAAGAAGTCTCACCCCAGGAAAATGGAGAATTCAATCTCGAGGCCACTTGAAAGACTACACATGGATCTCTTTGGTCCTGTGAACGTGAAGAGCATTATTGGTGATCTATACTGCCTAGTGGTTACAGACGGCTACTCGAGATTTTCGAGGGTAATGTTCTTGAAGTCAAAGGATCAAACATACGAGAGTTTGCTGAAACTGTTCAAGAAGATAGAGAACTTGTACAAGACCCGCATATGTCGATTACAGAGTGATAATGTGTAACACCCATATTATTATTTAACGATTTTCTTATAATTTACGAAAATAAACGGGTAATTAGAATTTGAAATACATTGAAAATACGGGTTTCATTAAACTTTATTACAGAATTAAAACTATACAACATAACAACGATACATAGTGCGGAAGCTTATTTCTTGATCGTGTTCGATTCTTCGTTGAGCTTGATCATCTTCCGGCATCCAAAAAGTATCTACATTTCATAAACATGAAATGCTTTAGTCATACGGGTTTAAAACGTATCTAAACGAGTCCGAGAAACAAAACTGATTAAAATAAATATTTTTGTACAGGGTCCACCGTAAATTACGGTGGACACCGTAATTTACGGTAGCCCCTGAATATAAACTTTTCCACCGTAAATCAGGAGGTTTGTGGCGTAAGGATTTTAAGTCTACCGTAAGTTACGGTGCTACCGTAACTTACGGTGGCCTCTGCAGAATTTTACAAGTTTGCCGTTTTCTAAAACGAAAACCTTCATAACTTTTGATCCGCTTGTCCGTTTGACCTACCGTTTCTTCCTACGTGTTTGTAATTTGATTCTCCATCATATGGATTTAAAATCCAACATCCGGATTAACAAAATTTAAGACTTTTAAGTCTTAGGCTTATTACCCTTTTTACCAAATTTTGACCCGTTCGATTTTTATCAACAAACAAGTTTGTTTGACCCTTATTTCTCATAAACCTATTAAACTCAATGATGTTTAACATATTAGGTTCCGATTACAGGTTCATATACCTTCTTAATCCCATTTTCACTCATATGCTTATTTTGACCCGTTAAGGGTATTTAAGCATATTTTAAGCACCCAACGCTTTCATTTGTTTCTAAATACATATGTCCACATTTCTTATCAAATGACCTCCCACCACAACTATATTTGTGGTGGATTCAATGTGGTGATTTATATATTACAAATTTTACTCATCAAATTATTATTTTACGGCAAAGACTCTTTATAGAGTCATTTGACCAATATTTTACATCTTTCGCTTTTCATACTTATTCAAAGTATTGACTTGATTATAAAACTCGTTTTCAAGCGACTTCTAAGGGTTGCTTGCTTAATTTCACTTACAAGGGCGTTTTGGTCATTTTTAACCCTTCTTTTACGACAAAGGGCTTGCTTAAGCCATGCACACCCAAAATCTCATTTTTAACCAAATCTTGTTTTCAAAACACTCTGTCTATAATTTAAATCCTTCGGTTTACCTTTTAAGGTAACCGAATTTCCCTTTTTACTTTACCTAACTCTCATAGAACTTCAAGTTCTAAATGATGAGTTGATCTATTATACATACCTGGCTCAGATCAACTTATTAACCCGATTTTAATACCTTGCTTTGAAATCGCTAACTAAGAAAGATGCGAGTACCCATTGGATATCTATTCCTGTAAGCATATAACTCGACAAAAATCATTAGTCGATATTGTCAAAGGTGATGTCTACACCTTTTGACCCGTTTGGCCAAATTGACCGATTATATTAGCGAGATGACGTTTATTACCACCTCGTATATACGACTCGCTCCGATTTACACCGTGCGGTCACTTTACTTATAATTCTATTTTTACTATGGCTTACGTCATAATTATCTTTTTCGTAACACGACAAAAGGATATTCTGAAATATATGACTAGTGTAAGATATACTTACCTTGCATCCGAATTACGCTTTTCCTTCATACTTGCTTCGTTTGACCCGCTTCCTTTCCAAGCCTCCACCTAGCTTGTCAAGCGTCAAACTATCATCATAATTCGTAAGACGGTTATATTAGTCATCATTAATTATGGCTATTCCATCTTACGTATTTTCTATCAAAATTATCATTTGATCTTATTAATGGTCGGTTTGACTTTTTAAAAGTCAAATCACCAATTAACACATATGATTGCACTATCAAGTTCACAAGACTCAATTAGGCACATTATCAACACTTAGTTCTCATTTAGGCATTTTAACAAACACCTAATGTGCATAATTTTACATATTTACTAACTAGTTTATAACTAATTATTTTCACCAAGATTTACATCAAAATCTAACCTCTATGTCTAGTGTTCATGAATTACATCAAGAACTTATATCATAACAATCAATATTCATCAATTTAACACTCTAATCCGAGTGTTCATCATATTGTCAATAAACCCACTTAGCACATAATAGGGTAATTATCAAACCCCTAGTATTGACACCAATTCATCAAGTTTTTCAACTAGGGTTTGTTTCTAAACGAAGATTTCATCATAATAACACTCATAGATTCAACATTGATTTCAGAATTTCGATTATGATTGTTCATCATAATCTTAAAGTATCACTAAATCATAAAATTCAACATACCTTATCATCCCCATGACTAGGTGATCATTAATACGTGTTCATGCATCCGATTCGGGCTAGATTTGACCTTCAATTTTGTTGATTTGTTGAAGTTAGGGTTTGAGCTTGAGAGCTCTTCTTGACTCCTGTGTTTTGTACGACCAGAACACACACAAAGGTGTGTGTTTTGGTGTTTTTAATTTTAATTAATAAAAACACATTTTCTCACTTTAACCATTTTAGTCCCTCAACTTTACCCAGGTTTATAAAGGTTACTACATCAAGTTCCTCATTATTTTTAAAACACTAGACTAACTAGGTTGACAGTCCTAGTTATTTAGTGGGTTCCGGGAGTTATAACCCGTTTTATTTTAAGTCCCGTTAACTCAGGATCTTATAAACTTAATTCCTTAAAACTTTGATTCGTTTGTATTTAATATTAGGATTTCTTATTTAAATCCAAACATTTACCGGGTTATTTTTACTACTAACGGTACGTTACCCCTCTTTTAGGATTAACGAAGTTTGATTACCAAACCCGTTTTCGGGGTGTTACATAATGGTACTGAGTTTAAAAATAATCAAATGGAATAATTCTGTGATAGAAGGGGTATACTGCAAGAATTCAGTGTGCCGTACACTCCGCAGCAAAATGGAGTAGCAGAAAGGAAAAACCGGACACTGATAGAGATAGCGCGTACGATGTTGGCTGATTCAATGCTTCCTATAAACTTTTGGGGAGAAGTCGTATCTGCTGCTTGCTATACTATCAATCGGGTTCTAACTGTGAAGAAGCATAACAAGATGTGTTTCAAACTACTCAATAAACGAATGCCTAACTTGGAATATCTGGAGCCGTTCGGGTTACCATGCATGGTTTTGGATCCTGATGGAAAGTTTGGTGCTAAGAGTTTGGAAGGAATCTTTGTGGGTTATTTTAGTCCACCTAGGCGGGTTTTCATTCCGAGTCTTGGGAGGATCATTGAAGCTCAGCACGTGTAATGTCAGGGATACACTATGCCTCCACAGAAACCTGGTAACTCATGGCGATTCGACTACGAGACATTATGGGAGTCATTTGATTTACCTGAAGAGTCGAAATTTATTGATCAAATAAATCTATTTCGAGAATATGAAGCTTCCCAGATGAATAGATTGCCAACCAAGTCTTCCAAGCGTCAACAAACTCCAAATGATCATGAAGCTGGTCCCAGTCACAGTGGTCACAGTGATACAGATTTGCAGCAAACTCAGACAACTTCAGAACAAGAGCCTGCTCCAGAAAATCAGACAACAGTTTTTGATGATTCGGAGTCTGATTCGGATAGCCCGACCTTTGATCGACATGATTCAGAACCTGAGGGGGAGCAGATCCAGTCATCAGATCAGACAGTTCAAGTCGATGAACAAGTTGCAGATCAGAATGTCACGAATTTGGAAAGCGAGGTGAACGTTCCCGATGAATTTATGCCGAGGACTCTATCTTATCACCCCGAAGAGTTGATAATTGGAGAACTACAGTCAGGAGTTCGAACTAGAAGTCAAATCGACCAAGGCTTTGCATGTTTTTACACTAAAATTGCGCCATTACAAAATGATTTATCACTCAGTTGCTTTATCTCGTAGGTTGAACCACGAACGTACAAAGAAGCACTGACAAAGGAGTCATGGGTTAATGCAATGCAAGAGGAGCTCGGTCAGTTTGATAAGCTCGGATTTTGGAAGCTAGTCGATCTACCTGATGGGCATAGAAAGATTAACACCAAGTGGGTGCTCAAATGTAAGAAAGATGATCGGGGAGTGACCGTGCGAAACAAAGCTCGTCTAGTCGTTCAGGGCTTTAGTCAACAGGAGGGAATAGACTTCACAGAAGTTTACGCTGCTGTTGCCAGACTCGAAGCCATCATAATCTTTCTCACATGCGCTTCATGGAAAGGGTTTAAAGTCTATCAGCTTAATGTCAAGTCGGCGTTCCTGTATGACAAAGTGAAAGACGAGGTCTACGTCGGTCAGCCACCGGGTTTCACCGATCCGATTCACAAAGACAAAGTCTACCTCTTGGATAAAGCGCTATACGGATTGCACCAGGCCCCGAGAGCCTGGTATGAGACGTTTTCTCAACATTTGCTTTCCAACGGCTTTATTCGAGGAAAGGTGGATGCTACTCTTTTCACAAAGGAGGTCGCTGGACATCTACTGATTGTTCAAATATATGTTGATGATATTATCTTCGGGTCCACGGACGAGGAACTCTGCAAAGAATTAGAAAAAGTGATGAAGCAGAAGTTCGAGATGTCGTCGATGGGTGAGATGGAGTTTTTCCTTGGGCTACAAGTCGATCGATTGCCGGAGGGGATTTTCATACATCAAACAAAGTACGTCCACGACGTTCTGGAGAAATTTGGGATGTCAGAGACTGCACCTATGTCCACCCCGTTAGCAACTAATCACGGTATCAACCCTGATCTCACCGGAGAGACGGTCGATGAATGTAACGCCCATATTTCACATTCGAATATAAAAATAATAACATACAAATTTTAACAAAAATCGGGCATGACCCGTTCATACTATAAGCGATTCCCTGCTTTTAAAAAAATCATCATTCAAACTAAATTCTACATTTAAAACTAAATTCCACGACACGTTCCAAAAGACATAAAAGGTGCAACCATTACATCATAATAAAATAAACATTCATTAACCAAAAGACACTATCACCCTTTAAAGAACTTGACGAGCGGAAGCAATTAAATGGCGCGATATGTGTTCGTTCATTCGGTTCAAGTTTTCTCCAAAGGACTATTTACCTACAACATTCTTAACAAGTTAACTAAATATGCAAAACAATAATCTGTATTCAGTCTTTTTTTTTCAACAATTATCATTCTTTTGTTTTTAATCATACATACTTTTCCATCTAACGGGTCTTTATGATCAAACCAAGTTCACACACTAAGACTTGATCCAAGACCCGTCTAACTTTCTAACCTTCTCCATTAATTCGACCCGTTCACACGGTTCGACTACATGACTTTCCAACATACATTCCATTAATACGACCCGTTCATAACAAATCTTTACATAAACCATTACGACATCATACTTTCCAAACATTTTGACCCACTTGAAGCGGGTCATTACACATCCATTACTATTGCATTTCCTATCCATTTTCCAATATTCAACATATCACAATTCTACCATGAACAATCATACAACGCTACACTAGGATTCATTTACCAAAACTAACGTTCATAAGTCTGCATAAAGGGAGAAATAAGTTCATATGAACCTACCGTGATCTTGCGTTTCTAGCGCCTTGGATTGACTTGTTCCTTCGTCTTTCTTTGTTCCTACATGTCACAACTTCATACACTTAGCTTTCTTACGACTTCATTACTTAGACATTCTTTGATGTACATAGTGATGTTAATTACTCGCATACATTTTGCCATCATCATATTACAATAACTTAGCAAGTATTCATGAAAAATCACAATAAATTCCAATTAAGGCATTTCATCGAACATATGGTGTGCGTACTATCTACAAAGCATAATGTACAGATATCTTAAGCTCATCTTCCATATTTCATCCATTGATTAGTATAACAAATCCCTAACTTCATAATTTGCCATTCCAACTATGTGCATTTAGTTCTACATCAAATACTCAGCAAGCTATCGTCATCATATTTTTTCAAACATCAACAACATATTAATTTTTGCTTATAAAACACCACTAATCTTAATCATTCTACAACATAAAAATGGGGTTTTTCCCAAATCATCATTATAGACAAAATTAAACATATCTTAACATCTACATATTCATAACAACTAACATTCATGCTTGATTTTACACTACATTCACGGATTACACAAAACCCACTAAATTGAACATCACTAAAACACCAAATTCGACTTACTTGATGTTAGAAACACTTAGGTAATCAACATTCCTGGTTCATGCATTCAGTTAGCCTTCAATTCCCCTTTCAATTTGATGGATTTATGTTGCTAGGATTTTGGTTCATCCCCTGCCCTCTCTCTCGATCGTATGCCCACCTCCCCAATTACTAACCAAGTTTTTGTTTTATGAAATTCTTATTTCATATTTTCATTTTCAGCCCCTTCTCTTTTTAAAACATGTCACATTCCTACTTCACATTCTAACTTGGTCATCTTTCCTTTAGTTAACTTAGATTATAAATATATATTTTAAACTTACCATCATTTTCTTACGGTACAATTCTATATTGACCGTTTTCTATTATTTAAGCATCACGAACATATTATTATTTTATAGCATATGAAATTTGGGGTGTTACAATGAAACACTTTACTGTTCGATGATTGGTTCGCTGATGTATCTCATTACATCTCGACCCGACATAATGTACCCGACTTGCCTCGCGGCCCGTTATCAGTCGAGTCCAAGATCTTCACACATGGTTATCGTCAAGAGGATTCTACGCTACCTGAGAGGAACCCTAAGCCTGGGGTTGTGGTATCCAAAAGACGGTGATTTCAGATTGGAAGGCTACTCTGACTCAGATTTCGGATGCTGCAAGCTGAATGCAAAGTCAACAACAGCAGGATGCCAATTTTTTGGACCACGTCTGGTGACTTGGCAATGTAAGAAGTAGACCACCGTTGCACTCTCAACGTGTGAAGCAGATTATGTCTCAGCAAGAAGCTGCTCGCAGATTCTGTGGATCCAACAACAAATGAGGGATTACGGTTTGCAATTTCTTACTACTATTTTTGTTGACAATGAAGCAGCAATCAACATAACTAAAAACCCGGTACATCACGCTAAAACTAAACATATTGAAATTCGACATCACTTCATCCATGATTGCTACGAGAAGAAGTTGATTCGAATCGAAAAGATCCATACCGACGAACAAAAGGATGATTTACATACTAAACGGTTTGATAAGTCACGTTTTCAATACTTACTAAAACTAAACGGTATGAAACTTTTGTTCTTAGGGGGAGCGATTGTTGGCGTTGATGAGAAATCCAAAGCAGAGGACGTCGAGAAGCAATCTGCTATGGTTTGTCGCGTTTTTCGTTGTTTTGGTAATTAGGGGGAGATAGTGTTTTTCAGAAAATACAAAAACATTAAAAAAGGCAAAAATACAAAACTTTTCAGAAAATACAAAAACTTTAAAAATGCAAAAATACAAAAACAATAGAAATTTTCAAAATGTAAAAAAACAATAGAAAACCCAAAAAGAGTTTGTGTAAAAAGAGGAAATATAGTATATCAGCTAGACTGTCACGGTATGCTAAAGAATTGTAATGATTAAAAGCTTTAAACGATCTCACTGATGATGTGTCGATAGGTTTTTACACATTGATGTGTTCAAAATGCAACATATAAATTTCATCAATTGTGGCATAAAACTAACCCTTTTTTGGTACTAATGTTGGAAAAAGTGTGCTTTTGTCTTCCTTTTGTATTTTCAGGATTAAATGAGCTCAAATTAACAAAAGAAGCAAAAATACATCAAAATCTAACATAAATACAAGAAAAAGGACAAGACGTGACATGCCCGACCCCACGACAGCATCTTCCCAAGCAAAACAAGAGATCAGAAGCCTGAACACGCCCCGTGCACAGCCAGCACGGGGGCTTGCCCAAGTGCCAGCAGAAAAGACAAAGTGGTAGAAGCTTCTATTGCCCACCACGGGGCCGTGCTCAGCGGACACGGGTCTGTGGTCAACTATAAGATTCGCACAATCCAGGAAAATCTTCATAGTACAAAGATTCTTCTGCACACAGGGTCGTGCTCAGCGGACACGGGGGCGTGGTCAACTAATAAGACAAAGCTGCATTAAATGAAGAAAGAGAAGGATGTGGACACGAGGCCGTGCCCGAGCTTCTGTTCAGCCTATAAATAGAAGTGCTTGGCTCAAGCTCAAACCATCCCTTGGCACACCACCTCTCTCACACTTCACCCACCTCCCACCACCACCATAACACCATCATCCACCACCATCATCCATTGTCCATCGTAGAGTGTGTGAGTCGTCTCGGGATCCAAGATTGATCGTAAGAGTTCTTGACAATCAAGGCCATGTTTGCCTAAGTCTCTTACATCACTTGGTGAAGACAAAGTGTCTAGTGTAATACTTTTTATTTCTAATCTTTTGCACTTTTTACTTGGTTTTGTATTAATGACTTTAATAACTAGTTGCTTATGTTGAAGGTGATCTTTCCTTATCGTTTGTCCGTGGTGTCTTGGCATTATTTTACTGTCTATATAAAATAAAAGATTTTCACCATTCATATCTCCACGGTCTATATGGAGGTATGTTGGCTACCTGGTCGGGGGTAAAGGGAACGGTTTGGTAAAGGTCTTGCCATTGTTCAACGTTTAGAGGTCCTGCAATGGACCTGGGTCAAATTTAGTAGGACCTCCTTCAATACTTAACGGTATTGGATGGCGGGGGTCCAAACTCTTTGATCCCCTCATAAGTTAACTACTATTAATACTATAACCCGGCTATTTAGGACTGTATCCCTGCTGACTCAGACTACTTAGTCGAGGGTAACGTCACCTCCAAAAGAGTGGCCTACCATAATTTGCATTAATAACTTAATTAATTATCTTCCAATAATCCACCCTTTTAGGATTGTATCCTTGCTGACTCAAACTACTGGGGTGAGGGTAACGTCACCTCCAAAAGAGGGGCCTACTACAATAACTAAGATAATCTCTTAAAATAGTGCAAAAGTGCGGAAATAATCAAAGGTTACACTAGATACGAGTCGGAACCAAGTGATTCATCTTGTCTATCTGTTTTTCTTTTTATTTTTATTTTTCAGCATTTTAGTTAGTTTTTATTTTTCTTAGTTTAAAACATTTTTTCTAAACTTTTTGATTTGATTAGACGTTGAGGATAAACCGGTACTAAAAGCTCTTGTGTCCTTGGACGACCTCGGTATCTTACCAACACTATACTACGCTCACGATGGGTGCACTTGCCCATATGTGTGTCTAGTGTTAGTAAATATCGTGTTTTATAAATTTAAAACTTGACTAAAAAGTGTTAAAGGGGCTTAAAATATACACCTAAAATATATAACACTCGACTACGCATCAAGTTTTTGGCGCCGCTGCCGGGGACACAAGGATTTTAAGAAAGTTAGGAATCAACGGCCTAATCGTTTTTCTTATTTTTCATTTTTTTAGGATTTTTTTTTAGTTTTTCTGTTTCTGCAGAGCTCAGCACGGGCCGTGCCTGGTCGGACACGGGCCGTGCCCAGCATCCTTACTGGCAGTTTTTATTTTCCGAGTTACAGAGAGCTGAGCACGGGGCCGTGTCGGTGCAACACGGGGCCGTGTCAACTCCCAGTAACAGGGATCCGGGAAACAATTACTGTACCTCTGACCACGGGCCGTGTTCACTGAGCACGGGGCCGTGGTGAACCTTCTGACCAACGTTCTTTTCTGTTTTTATTGCAGGATTTGGAACCCAGGTGCCACATTTGAACCTCCTACGTAGTGCATGAGCTCCAGTTCTAGTAGAGACATAAAAGAACCTCTAGAAGAACCCGAACGCTTTCTCAGAAAAAGACTTAAAGCTAAAAATCAGAGAAAGTTTCGGGGGACCCACTTCCAATGGCGGACCAACGTACTCTCATGGATTACCTACGGCCCACCGTAGGTAATCTCGGCGCCGCTATCAATGCACCGAATGTCGAAGCGAATAACTTCGAACATCGGCCACATTTGATACAGATGCTTCAAAACTCCGCAACCTTCCATGGGCTTGCGGACGAGGATCCCCATCTACATATTACTAATTTCTTAGAAATATGTGATACCTTTCGGATCAATGGAGCATCAAATGACGCCATCCGCCTTAGGATGTTTCCATTTTCACTAAAAGACCGAGCTAAAGCTTGGCTTAACACCCTCCCAGTTGGCTCGGTAAACACCTGGGATGAACTAGCCCAAAAGTTTCTATATAAGTATTTCCCTCATGCTAAAACGGCTAAATTAATGACTGAAATTAATACATACTCACAAGAGGATGGGGAATCCTTATATGAAACTTGGGAAAGGTTCAAGGAGCTTCTAAGAAAGTGTCCTCATCACGGTCTAGCGGTGTGGCAACAAGTATCCACTTTCTACAATGGGTTGTTGCCACACACAAGACAAACACTTGATTCAAGCTCCGGGGGACTTTTAGGTAATCGTCGCCCAAATGAGATATATAATCAAATTGAGGAAATTGCTCAAACCAATTTTCAATGGCACACTCCCCGAGGTAATAAATCTATTGCCCCGGGCGCCCATAAGGTTGATGAAAGCACCTCTTTACAAGCCCAAATCGAGGCCCTCTCTTCGAAAA
Source organism: Helianthus tuberosus (assembly GCA_030545235.1). NCBI lineage: Eukaryota > Viridiplantae > Streptophyta > Magnoliopsida > Asterales > Asteraceae > Helianthus > Helianthus tuberosus. Next base: position 126,453,573 of record CM060397.1, read on the forward strand.
TCAAAAGACTAGAAATGACAAAAACGGCCCCGGTTATGGCTTGTGAAGGGTGTGGTGGGTCACATGAAAATTGGAGTTGTATGAAAGAATTAGATGAACAAGCAGAAACGGTAAACTACATTGATAATAGACCTAGGCCGTCAGGTCCTCCAACGGGTACCTACAACCAAGGATAGCGTAACCACCCAAATCTTGGTTGGAGAGATCCCGGCAATAGTAGTAACCAACAAAACCAACGAACTAATTTTCAACAACCACAAAATTTCTCTCAACAACAAGGTGGGAGAGAAAGGCTTGAAGATACCATATCTCGCCTCATCTCCGACACCGAAAAGAAAAACTCGGATCGATTTCAACAATTGGAATCGAATTTTAGAAATCAACAAGCTAGCATTCAAAACGTCGAAAAACAATTAAATCAACTAGCTCAAAATTTCTCCGAGAGACCACAAGGCGCGTTACCAAGTAATACCGAAACCAACCCAAAGGCGCAAGTACACCTCATCACATTGAGAAACCGAACCGTGGGTCCCGAAGATGCCCCAGTACCACCAGTTGAAGGAAGTCAACGCCAAAGCACGACTTCACCCACACTTCAACCTGAAAAGGCTTCTTCACCAAATCAAGAGCCCACCAAGACTCCTCTAATTCCGTACCCCGGTAGGTTAACTCGTCAAAAGACCGATGAGCAATTCGCAAAGTTCGAAAGTTTACTAAAACAATTGCATGTCAATATTCCTTTTATTGAGGTCCTAACCCAAATGCCTAAATATGCAAAATTCATGAGGGATTTCCTCACTCACAAAAGGAAAATTGAATCATTGCAATTAGTTAACTTAGGCGAAGAATGCTCCGCTTTAGTACTTAACAAACTTCCACAAAAGAAAATCGATCCCGGGAGCTTCACAATTCCTTGCTCGATTGGGAAGTCCCCCGTTCGTAATGCATTAGCCGATCTTGGGGCTAGCATTAACCTCATGCCCACGTCAATGTTCAAACGACTCGGCCTAGGAACAACAAGCCCTACAAAGATGAGCATACAACTCGCCGACAGGTCCGTCAAGTTTCCACAAGGTGTCGCTGAAAATCTACTGGTCAAGGTTGATAACTTCGTTTTTCCAACTGACTTTGTCATCCTAGACATGGAAGAAGACACCGATGTCCGTCTCATCTTAGGGAGGCCATTTCTAGCCACCGCCCAAGCAGTGGTGGATATGAATGACAGAACATTAACATTGAAGTTTGGGGACGAGGAAGTGAAGTTTGAATGTGGAAAGAAAATAGAGGAAGAAGACCCGGTCAACTACATGAAGGTCATAGACTCAAGCTTGGATGACGCTCTCCGACGGTGTAACATGGGATGCAATACATCCCACTTGGGTAACATATGACCAGGCTTTGGGTCTAGCCAAGGACCCTTATAAACGTGGCGCACCACGGAGGCATTCCGCGGAACTATCCTTAGTTTAGCTTAGATTAATTTTTATGTTTTCTAGATTAGTTTTAATGTTCAGGAATAAAACACACTTGAGATGGCAAAGGATGCAAGGGAAACTTGAACCAGCACTCCATGCAGGAAAACAGAACCGTCCGACAAATTTCTTCGTTTACAGTAAGCTCAGCACGGGCCGTGTCCACCCAACACGGCCCCGTGCTGCACAGTCTGCAGAAAAAGACCCAGTTCAGGTAACTGGACACGGGCCGTGTTCACCCAACACGCCCCCGTGTCCAGACTTCTGTTTCTCTTGTTTTAATTTTGTTACTGGCACTTGAACACGGGGCCGTGTTCAGCGCCCAGTAACACAAAATTTTTTGCTTTTTCACACCTTTTACACATTCAATCAACCTAAAAACTTATTTTTGGGACACATTGAGGACAATGTGTAATTTAAGTGTGGGGGGGGATGCTAAAACCTTGAATCTTGCAAGTCCTAAATACAAGCCTTACACAAAACTCTATTGGAATCGCTAATCACCCCAAATTTTTTTCAAAAAATTTTCATTTTTTTTCTTGTTTAGGTTTAACTCGGGAATTTCAAGTTCTAAAAAGGTTATATTTTTACGAATTTACAACCGATAGCGTCGTGATAAAAAGAACCAACATAAGAAAATTATGAAAAGGCATGACAAGCTTAGTTAAAATTTGATTATATATACTTGATCACATAAAAACCCATTCCCACAAAAGTGAGTTTTGAGCCTTTATTGAGCAAACACTTACATATCATTTGACTAAATGCTCATTTTTCGTTTCTTGTGTGAATAGCCGCTTGGTTCTTACGACTCTAGAACTTGCCATGACGATACATTCCCGGTCCTTACCAACTTAAACCCGAGTAAGTAAATGATGGAGGCATTAGGACTAACCCCTTTTTATTTCTACACCATTATTTTTTTTTTACCACCTACCCAAAAATCCCCCTAGTTAGCCCCTTTGAGCCTAAACCTTTTCATTTCATAACCCAAACCAAACACCCTTTTTACCCACCAAAACCTTTTTCATTTTTACCCCTTTGTTTTAGTAACAAGTTCGATTTTTCATATGACTTTTCAAAAAAAAAAAAAATAAATAAATAAAAATAAAATTTTTTGTTGATGATGAAGCAAAAGAAAATAAACAAACAAGTTCATCAAAAATAACTTTGTTTGAATAATAGCTTCATCAAAATAGAAGTTACAAAAATAGAAAGTCTTACGAAAACCGACACTTGTTACGCTTTTCGCCTTTTTTTTTCTACTAACCACTAACCACCAACCCAACCACCTACCTTTAACCCAAGCCTAACCCTTCACCCACAAAGTCCTCTTGATATTTACAAAGGTATATAAGTTAAAAAGGAGGAGGATTGATTGCTTGGCAAGCCTATGGTAGGAGTAAGTTCCATGCCGCTCTCGAGTGATCCACAAAAATACATTTTCGGCCGAGTGTTGAGTGATCCCCGTGAGGTATGTGAACTTGTATATAAATAGAATTTTAAAGAGGCATGTTATGCCCTAATAAGTAATTTATCTTATGAAAAGTTTTAAATAAATCATGACGAATAGGATTGTAAATAAATAAAAATAAAATTAAATAAAGAATCTTGGAAATCCCGACACTCTACGACAAGCCTAAAAACCTTCTTCTCTACCCATTCCATTTGGGAGTGTAATAGCCACATATTAAAGAGTTTTGCTTGAGGACAAGCAAATATTCAAGTGTGGGGGTATTTGATGTGTTCAAAATGCAACATATAAATTTCATCAATTGTGGCATAAAACTAACCATTTTTTAGTACTAATGTTGGAAAAAGTGTGCTTTTGTCTTCCTTTTGTATTTTCAGGATTAAATGAGCTCAAATTAACAAAAGAAGCAAAAAGACATCAAAATCTAACATAAATACAAGAAAAGGGACAAGACGTGACATGCCCGACCCCACGACAGCATCTTCCCAAGCAAAACAAGAGATCAGAAGCCTGAACACGCCCCGTGCTCAGCCAGCACGGGGGCGTGCTCAAGTGCCAGCAGAAAAGACAAAGTGGTAGAAGCTTCTATTGCCAACCACGGGGCCGTGCTCAGCGGACACAGGGCCGTGGTCAACTATAAGATTCGCACAATCCAGGCAAATCTTCATAGTACAAAGATTCTTCTGCACACGGGGTCGAGCTCAGCGGACACGGGGGCGTGGTCAACTAATAAGACAAAGCTGCATTAAATGAAGAAAGAGAAGGATGTGGACACGGGGCCGTGCCCACTGGACACGGGGCCGTGCCCGAGCTTGTGTTCAGCCTATAAATAGAAGTGCTTGGCTCAAGCTCAAACCATCCCTTGGCACACCACCTCTCTCACACATCACCCACCACCCACCACCACCATAACACCATCATCCACCACCATCATCCATTGTCCATCGTAGAGTGTGTGAGTCGTCTTGGGATCCAAGATTGATCGTAAGAGTTCTTGACAATCAAGGCCATGTTTGCCTAAGTCTCTTACATCACTTGGTGAAGACAAAGTGTCTAGTGTAATACTTTTTATTTCTAATCTTTTGCACTTTTTACTTGGTTTTGTATTAATGACTTTAATAACTAGTTGCTTATGTTGAAGGTGATCTTTCCTTATCGTTTGTCCGTGGTGTCTTGGCATTATTTTACTGTCTATATAAAATAAAAGATTTTCACCATTCATATCTCCACGGTCTATATGGAGGTATGTTGGCTACCTGGTCGGGGGTTAAGGGAACGGTTTGGTAAAGGTCTTGCCATTGTTTAGCGTTTAGAGGTCCTGCAATGGACCTGGGTCAAATTTAGTAGGACCTCCTTCAATACTTAACGGTATTGGATGGCGGGGGTCCAAACTCTTTGATCCCCTCATAAGTTAACTACTATTAATACTATAACCCGGTTATTTAGGACTGTATCCTTGCTGACTCAGACTACTTAGTCGAGGATAATGTCACCTCCAAAAGAGGGGCCTACCATAATTTGCATTAATAACTTAATTAATTATCTTCCAATAATCCACCCTTTTAGGATTGTATCCTTGCTGACTCAAACTACTGGGGTGAGGGTAACGTCACCTCCAAAAGAGGGGCCTACTACAATAACTAAGATAATCTCTTAAAATAGTGCAAAAGTGCGGAAATAATCAAAGGTTACACTAGATACGAGTCGGAATCAAGTGATTCATTTTGTCTATCTGTTTTTCTTTTTATTTTTCAGCATTTTAGTTAGTTTTTATTTTTCTTAGTTTAAAACATTTTTTCTAAACTTTTTGATTTGATTAGACGTTGAGGATAAACCAGTACTAAAAGCTCTTGTGTCCTTGGACGACCTCGGTATCTTACCAACACTATACTATGCTCACGATGGGTGCACTTGTCTATATGTGTGCCTAGTGTTAGTAAATATCGTGTTTTATAAATTTAAAACTTGACTAAAAAGTGTTAAAGGGGCTTAAAATATACACCTAAAATATATAACACTCGACTACGCATCACACATTTAGTAGACTTTTTCGGGATATAAACCTAAATTCATATCTTGCTTATTTCGTTGGGAACATCTCTCGGATATATAGGTAACCCCTGAAATCTTGTTTGAAAGATTACCTGTTTCTGAGATACTAGGTCTATATAGTTAGTGATATCTGGGGTATTATACCAGGACTTCTGATTTTGCGGAAGCAATAGCCCAGTCCTCGTATAATACTTTATGCGCTTTAAAACTTAAAGCTTCCCCTCAGCATAAAAATTGATAAATATCGAAAGATGTGAATCAAGTGCTGTTGTAAAGAAGATCCCTAAGTGGGACACACCTCAAAGTCGAGCCATCATCTCTTTGTCTGAACGAAAGTTCTAACTTGAGCTCTCATGGTCTCGCACTACCCTAAAACAGATATCATTATAGTATATTCACCTGTAAGACTGAATATAGGGAATCTGGATACGAGAATATATTCTCAGGTGGGACACGCGAATAAGTTAAGTTCTAAAAACACCTAATCTGTATCCTGAATTTGTTGAACATTGTGTGAGAATTTAAGTGGATCAATATATCGACAATCTAGGTGAACTGTTTAAAACTTAAAGTGAAATGTAAGCTCAACGGTGCCTGTGACACGTCGGTAGCTGATATGATCCTCTAACACGACTCACAAAAAGGAGTTTGTATATAGTTTCTTGTTATTTCATTTTAGTTTAAACCCAAAAAGATTTTCAGTGTGTTTTAACATAAACTTTCTAAAATCCAAATAGATTTTATTTCTGCTTTAGTTTTGACAAACCATTGTGGAAAGCTGATCTTCGGAATCTCAAAAGCAATGCAACGAAAGTTTTTGCTGAACAACTGGGTTGGGAGCTAATCTAAATGATTGGAAATTTCAAAAGTCAAACAAGTTCATTAATCTGACACTTATATCTTTCAGAAATAGTTGAAAAGTTTGATCAAAATGTCAGTTGGTTCGTATCGGGTCAACTAAGGTCATTAACTTGGACTTGGTAGATAAATTGAGTAACCAGGGTCATTAACTTGGACCTGGATACTTGAGTGGATGTCTAAAACTGATAAAATTTGAAAAAGTTGAAAAAGTTAGAAATTTTTTGAGATTGAGGTGATCGAATGATCATCTGATCGGATGACCATCCGAGTGGAGGTCACACTACATAAGGCAGTCAACAGCTAGTCAACCTCATTCGATCGAATTTCTATCCGTCACTTTCACTTTTTCTCTCTCAAACACTCTTTGATTTCTGAGCCAATTTTTGCCTGACCTTTGACATAGGATTGTTGGCTTGCACATTATTCTCTATGGGGAAGGTAAGTATCACTGATTTGATCTTTTAATTTGATGTTTTTGATGTTTATTTGAGCCGACGGTGCCAACAGAGGGTAACACTTAGATCTAGGCTTGTTTGAGTTTTGTTTGTAGAAATTGAACATAGATTCATGTACATTAGCCTTAGATTTAATGATTTACCAGACCAATTTCATCATAACATCATCAGAATTGAATCTAGGATCATATGTGTCACACCCCCAAAATCCACCATGCGGAGTATCACCGCTTGGAGGCGTGACATGACCAGGATCAAGCCACCAATCATATTGAACAACGTAATTAAGTAAATAAAACCAACCACAATACAATTGGTGACCAAAATAAAGTAACTAACTTTAAGTTAATAGCGGAAGCATAAAATGTAAACCTAAACATAAGTTCAATAAGTTCATATAGTTCAAATGTTAAGCACGGAACATAACAGTCCATATCCTACAACGACCTCCTCCTCGTGCAAGCTCCATAAGCATCTAACGACCTGTAAGGCATGTAACAACGAGTCAACAACAAAGTTGAGTGAGTTCACAGTTGGTTGTTTAGTTTTAAGTTGTTTCAGAAACATGGTTTGTCTTTTGCTGGCTTACTTGCCGTGGGGGTTACCCCATAGTTGAAAATATGATTAACCAGTTCCTTCTTTATTACCCAAACCATATCCATAATCAGTGGGGGCTTCCCCATGCGAACCACTAGACCGTTACCATATCGACTACTAACAAAAGTAAGTTGTGCCCTACGTCAATGTCTATCATCATTGACAGTTTGCCATAGTCCATTAGTACACGCCCGTCCGACTGGCACGGTGTGAGGTTTGTTAAACCTAATAGCGCTATTAACTAATGACCCGCTCGCCATTGGCCTCGGCGATTAAGTCGATATAAAATGAGGGACTTAATGATAGAGTTTTGTCTAGTAAGTTTTAAGGTTGTTGTCCTACCCAAGGAGAATACGCAGGATTAATATTGGCATCCTACCCATGGAGGATAGCGGTACATATCCTACCCAAGGAGGATATGTAGGTTCCATTTTAATTCTTTAACCCATTCCCAACCACCGGGAATCCCATGCCTTAGAAAGTGGTGAACTCACCTTGGTTTGCTCGGTTAGATTAGTTACTCAAATAATCAGAAATCAAGCACGTCCTAATAAAGTACAGATAACAATCAATTTCTCGTGCATGCATAACACGTATCCTACGTACGGTTTATCTACTCATTACTTCTATCACATACCACACAATTCAAATATCACACTCTGACTTTTGTGGAAAGATCATAGTTAAAAATACACTTGTAACACTTGTTAGACAATATTTTCTATGTGTTGGAGTTTTTAGAAAATTTCGCCAGAGTCTCCTTTGTAAATGGAGGCGACCATGCTAATAAGCATATCATTTTCTTTTCCGAAAATCATTCAACAATCAACAACAGTTTACCAAGAGCAAACTATTCCATTTACAAACCAACATGAACTTGATGTTTCATAAAAACGCGTAGTAACTTGGTAAGGCATTTAGTGGGTTTAGTTACCCTCCAAAGTGTGTTTACTTTTGTTAATATCTCATCCTCAGGATTTTTAGATGTTCACAACTTGTAAATATAATTTACAAAAATGTTTACTTATAACATCTTCTTGTGTTAAAAGTATTTCTACACTTATGTTGTTATTAAAAAATAGTGTAGGTTTAATAAAAATCATGATCTTTCAAGAATCATCTTTTCAAACTTGGTTCCTTTAGAAAAATCATTCACAAGTCTTGGATCTACAAGATTACTAGTTCACTTTGTTTGTTATTTTACAATAAATCATTTTATGTTCAAGTTCATGTCTAAATATGAAGGTAATCATTTTATGTAAGCCCCTAATCACCTCCTAACTTGTTAACTCATGTTTTTAATCATAAGTTAACAAGTTTCATATAATGATCAACAACATATTTCTAGTAATCAACAAGCAAGCATCAACATATACCAAACAACATTATACTAGCATTATTTCATCTAGTTTCATCCATTTTTCATATTATGTAAAGCTTTATGTTCAAGACCTATGTGTATGATCTTTAGTGTTCTTGTAAATTTCAACAAAATATATCTATTAACCATCATAAATGTGAAGCAACAAGAGTGTATAGAAGTCTTACAACTAGCTTAAAGCTAGGGAAGAAACAATGGAGAAAATGAGTGGATAAAGGCTTGTGGTAGAGGTTCTTCACGATCCGAGAACACCGAGCTTTGTTATACACCTTGTAACACCTTGTAATACACTTGAAATGGATGAAACTTGAAACAAGAATATGGTGGTGGTGATGGGGGTTTCGGCCGAGATATAGGAGGGAGGGAGGAAGATGAGTGGAGGTGATAAGGTGAGGTGATTTGTGAAGATTATGATCTAGAGGTTATTATAGACTTACTCCCAACATGACTTTAACCAATGGATTTAATGTCCCCTTTAGTACATGACAATATCCATTAATCTAATCAACAAAATCCCCTAAATAGGCCATAAGGCCGATTTTACTAGCTTGGGGGAGGGGCCTAATTGTAAATGTGAACTAGTTGGTTACTTTGTAATCCATAACCAAGTATATGGTTATGTTGGTTAGTTACTAGATAATTTAGTGGGTGTTAGGGTGCTTGGGGATCATAACTAGCTTGGTAATAATAAAACAATGTTTTTAACAATAATTTAGTGTTCCGGGTAATGTCCAGTTGTTCGGTTAGATACCGTTCCGTTAAAGTGCTATGTTATTCCGTATAGCGTCTTTTATGTAACTTTTGTAACACTTTTGTTGGTGCACTAGTGTCTGTTAACTTCGTCTTAATCGAGTCTTATGTCTAGAAAGGATAAACGAGCATACAACAGGGTTGAAATTAGGGTTACAATATGTTAAAGTGGGTAATTCCGCTTGAAAGTGTCAAAGACCAGTTCAAGCGAAATTAACAAGTGTAATTTCGCTTAAACAGGGCAGTGACATCTTCAAGCGAAATCACTCCATCTATATATACCCATGTGCTGGTGTCATTTCAAATGGGATTAGATCATATGTTCTGAGTTGAGGTGCTGTCCGTTTATCATTTGAACGTGTAAAAGCTCAGAATCAATCAATAGAAGGATAATTAGAAAGGAACAAGTTGTTTGACATCAATTACATTGATTCCGCCTTTGTTTTTGATGATGAACTACTCAGATTGACTCGTTAGGGTCACACGACGATCCAACAAGTGGTATCAGAGCTCAGGACAAGGAGTTCATACCAGTTCAGCTTGATTTCATCGGATTCTCACACTTCTACTCCTTCTTTTCTGATTTGAACAAATTTTAACGGATGAAATGGCTTAAAACTCACACATATCAAGTGAAACATAGTTTTAACTAATCCTTGAAAGAATTGGCCTTAATTCAAACAAAATCTGATAAAAACTTATAATTCCGCTTGAACGGCTAATCGACTTGCTGACGTCACGTTAATCTCGCTTGAAATTGCCTTAATTCTGCTTGAGATTGTTGACTGTTTCATACGGAATCACTAATTCCGCTTGAAACTACTTTTGAGTTCAAACGAAATAACATATTTCGCTTCAAGTGACCTGATTTCGCTTTAACTGCTATTCCGCTTGAAAGATATTCCGTTTGAAAAGCCATAATTTCGCTTGAAGCTATTTCGCTTCAACTGATTCCGCTTGAAATTGTTGTTTTCAAAATTTCAAAAATTTTTCTAAGTGTTTGTTGACTGTTTCAGGTACTTGAAAGATGGATGATTTCATGAATCCTTTCTGTGATGTGTTTGCATTTACCGGTGGTTCGGGAGATGGCACTTCAGATAACACAAATGAAACTACACCAACACCGAGTGCAAAGAAGACTATTTCTGATGCATTAAGTGTTGAGAGTGCTTATGGGACGTACAACAAACCTCCCAAGTTGATGGCGATTGAAGATTATAATAGGTGGGCTACAAGGTTTGATGAGTGGCTTCAAGCTTTTACTTATCCAAGCTGGAAAAGTTTAAAGATTGGTTACGTTAAAGGAGGACGTTTTGGTGAAAGTTTGAAAGATACTGATGAGATTGAAAGATATGTTGCTGAACAAAAGTGCATCCCGTTGATTCATTAGTCTGTGAGAGATGATATAATTTCGTTAATTGAATATGAAAATTCAAAAGATCTTTGGGAGAAACTGAGGGTAAAATGTGTAGGTAGTGCTGAGATAGTCAAAAACAAAAAGAAACTGTTAAGAAAAGAGTTTGATTTATTTGGTTGTTTAAAGAACGAGTCTGTTTCCAAGATGATTGAGAGATTCGGGCATCTGAAATTGGAGCTGGCACGACACCAAATTGTATATACTCAAGAAGAGTTGGTTGACAAACTGTTCGACTCGCTGCCGAATGAACAAGATTGGCAGTACTTTGCATTAATGCTGAAGAATACAATCAAGTCTGAAGAGTTAACAGTGGATCTGCTTATCGAAAGACTGGAGAGTCACGAGTTGGAGATCAAGAAATCTAGCAAAGTCAACAACTCATCATATCAGCAGAATGTGGAGTTGTATTACAGAGGAAATCTACCAAAGACTGGTTCTCCAAGAACAGCATTTTCTGCAGAGAGTTCAAATAATGTGAATCAAGAAACTCATCACAGTGGTTTTCATAGTGGATCTTCTTCAACAACTCCAAGCCAATCTGCATCAAAGAATCTGTTCTAATGTAACATTGCTGTGGATCTGAAGAGCGCTCAAAATTTCAGTGAAGAGTCAGCAAAACAACAGATGGTGTTCTTAGCGTCGGTGTTAGAATCGTACGAGAGCCTTGTGGCGGGCAAGATTGGAAACACCAACCTGACTAAGGAGGACTATGATCAAATAGATCCTGAAGAGATGGAACTGGTTGATATCAGGTGGTGTATGGCCAGTGCAGTCCGGAGAGCGCAACGGTTCATGGAGATTACTGGGAGACATTCTATCGGTGGGTTGTCCACAAAACTTGGCTTTGACAAATCAAAAGTCACGTGCTTCAGGTGTAAACAAAAAGGACATTTCAAACGTGAATCTCGTAACGCTCCTGCTGATGATACTGCAAATCCATTCCGTGAGGATTACTACAAAAGAGCGATCTATCATCAGAATAAATCAGAACCGCCCAGAATGAAGCAGCTTGAGGATGCCCCCAAAGAAAAATCAAGAGCTCTTGCTGTTATTCATGATGACGAAGGTTTTGATTGGAGTGAACTGCTACCAGAGGAAGATGCAGTAGGATACGCTTTCGTAGCAGAAAAGATTATTCCTTACAAAGACACCTGAACTGAAGAAGATAAATACCAAAGCAGAAAGCAGAGAGCAGAATTCAAGATGATCAGATTATCTAAGGTGTTCAGTGAAGCCAAGAGAGCAAAGAGATGGGATGCTGATAGAGAATGTTACCTTGATCCTCAAGGAAACATTGCTATTGATACGAAAACTCTTAGTATAGAAGCTTTCATTGAAGAATTTACTGAAGAAGAAGAAGCCTTACAGAGAGAATGGTGGGGAGGTGAAGAAGAGAAAGAAAAAGAAAAAGAGAAAGATAATGAGTCGCAGTCTAAGAAGATTGATGGTGGGATTATTGATATTTCACAAGAATTCACCGCTGAAAACTTAGGGAAGATGGCTGACAAAGTGCTTGCTGCAAAGGAACTTGAGGTAGACTCTAAGTCTGAAACTGAGTCTAAAAGCAAGGTCAGTCCAAACATTTCAACAAGAGAGTCAGGTAAGAAAGTCAAAGGTGATAGTGACTGCAAAAGTTGCATGAAAAACTGCAAGTTTTGTAGTACACTCACTTACCTTAGTGATACAAAGGTTGAAGAACTGACAACAAGAGTCAGAAAGGTTGAAGATCAGATTCTAGACCGTGATAAAATGCTAAAAGCTTCAAATGATCATGCTAAAAATTTAACTGAGAAAATTGAAAATGATAAAATTGAAGTAGAAAGAATTAGGAAAGAGAATGAAAAGCTAATTCTCGAAAATCGTCAACTCTCAGAAAATTTTGACAAACTAAAACGAACGGTAAAAGATTCTGATGAAAGAAACGGTAAAACCAATAAAGAAAATGCGCATTTAACTGTAGTTCTTAGATACAAGGAAGAGCAAATCAACCAACAACTGGATGAGATTGCTAAATTGAAGCTTCAGTTTGAAGAAGCTAAGATTGAGAATGAGCGTATCAATCTGAAATTAACCAGTTACAGCTCCGCAAGCTTTGTTTTACAACACATTGTTCCTAAACCCAATGGGAAAAACAAAGCAGGCGAAGATGTTTACTCGGATGGAACTGGGGTTGGGTATCATCAGGTTCCACCGCCAGTGTTAAACAATTTTTCAAAGAAAACATCTGGGTTGGTTATTGATGAAGATGAAACAAATAAAATAAAACTTCCAGAGTCAATTGATGTTACATTTTCTTTATCTGATGATAGTGTTCAAATTGAGATTGTGCAAGGCATGGCTGAAAGTGTTTTGAAGTCTGATAGTGATTCAGTTGAGGATGAAGAGTGTTTTCTGAACAATTACATTCCGAAACCAAAGTCCAAAAACAACTTAAATGAAGAACCTACTCTTGTCATGTACAAGATGTCGGGATCGGATAAGTTGTATTCGGATTATGAATTTTCACTGGAGAATGTTAATGTTGCTAAATTGACAAATGTGTTCAAATTGGTTGAAATTGATCTGTCTGAGATTGAAGGTCTAAAACAGACAAAGAGGGAAATGAATTTTGAAAAAGATAAAGCTTACTACAAAAAGCCTGTTGTACCGCCGTGTTTTTATAACAACAATCGAAACAGATGGTCGGGTGGTTATTAGGGTGGTAAGAATTATCAGAAAAAGAATGTTCAAAACAAGAAGTTTGCTGAGAAAAAGGTGTTTGTGAACAGTTCAAGTTCACTTTCTGATGAAGAATCTGAGATTTTTTCAAAATTAAACAAAGAGTTCTTTGAGAAGAAAGCATCACAGCCTCAGTCTGAAGGCACAAGTCGGGTAGTTGACACCCGAACATGCTTCAAATGCAATCAAGTTGGACATATTGCACGAAAGTGTACCAACTTGAAGCCTAAGACTGAAGTTGTGATGAATTCAAGAAAGAAAGATGATATGAAGGGAAAAGCTCCATTGGTTGTTGAGAAAAAGGTTTTGAAAAATGACAACACCAAGATCAAAACTGAACCTGTTAAGAATATGGTAACTAAAAATGACAAGTTTTACAAACGGGTTGCATCGTCTCAACAAACATGGAAGCCAAAAGTGGTTGAAAAGAAATCAAGTTCTCCAAAACCAAAGGTTTCAGAGTCAGAAAAACAATCGTCTTCTACCACTCCGGTAAAGATGGATGTTCCTTTGGATTATTATGAACAATTGGAGAAACAATCTTCTACTCCACCAGAGAAGAAGAATGTTCAAAAGAAAGATCAACCAACCGGTCAACCCAAGAAAGATGAGTTTTTCTTATACAAAAAGGTTGAGGTTGGATCTTAAGATAGCTTGAAGATGAATGACAAAAATTTTCCGCCACTTTACATTGCAAAATCTCACATTAATGTCAAGTTACCCGAGTCGAAAGAGACTTGGGTGGCATCAAAATCCCACTAATTGATTTTGAAATATGCAGGAGCTTCCAAGATCTGTTTCACGTTGGATTATGGATAGTGGAGCTTCTCGGCACATGACAGGGAAGAAAACCCTACTGTATGATGTTAGAGGGTTTAATGGAGGTTACGTGGGATTCGCAGGTAATCAGGGTGGTCGGATAGTTGGAGAAGGAACGTTATCCAATGGCATTGTCACGTTTGAAAGAGTGAATTACATTGCCGAGCTTGAAAACAATCTTCTGAGCATATCTCAGATTTGTGATCGCATGTATACAACGCACTTTACAGACAAAGAATGTTTGATCTTGAAACCATGATTTGTTGTTCCCGAAGAATGGATTATCATGAGGGCACCTAGAGTGAATGATCTATACGTGTTGGACATGAGCGTAGCTACTACAACCACGGGCCAGGCTCATTGTTTTGTGTCCAGAGCAACGGAGAAGGAATCGCAATTGTGGCACCGGAAGATGGGTCATATTCATCTTAGAAAAATGAATCACTTGGTGCACAACGACTTAGTTACTGGTGTTCATGTGAAAGGTTTTCATCTGGAAGGGGAGTGCATTAGCTGCATCAAAGGCAAGCAAAAGAAGAAATCACATCCTCAAAAGAAAGTCAACTCAGTCTCAAGACCGTTAGAGAGACTCCATATGGATCTGTTTGGTCCAGTAAACGTCAAAAGTATTACCAGGGATCTCTACTGTCTAGTAGTAACTGATGATTTTTCCAGATTTTCATGGGTATCATTTCTGAAGTCTAAAGATGAGGCGTTTGATAGTTTGATGGCGTTGTTCAGAAAAATCGAAAACCTGTACCAAAGGCGTATCAGAAGAATCAGAAGTGATAATGGTACTGAGTTTAAGAACAACACGATGGAAGAATATTGTGATGAGAGAGGTATATTGCATGAATTTAGTGCTCCTTATACTCTGCAGCAGAATGGAGTAGCTGAAAGAAAGAATAGGACACTAATCGAAACAACCAGGACAATGCTTGCTGATTCCAAACTACCTGTAAACTTTTGGGTAGAAGCAGTCTCAGCTGCATGCTATACGCTCAACCGGGTTCTCATTGTAAAGAAATTCAACAAGACATGTTTTGAGCTAAAGAACAACCGCAAGCTGAACCTAAAGTATTTAGAACCGTTTGGGTCTCCCTGCACAGTTCTAGAACCTTTTGGTAAATTTGGTGCAAAGAGCATTGAGGGAATATTCGTGGGTTACTCAAATCCACAAAAGCGGGTCTTCATTCCAAGCCTAAAGCGAATTATTGAAGCTCACAATGTTGAATGTCAAAGTAATACAATGCCTCCGCAGAATCCTGGAGATTCATGGCGTTTTCATTACGATACTTTATGGGATTCGTTTGACATGAAAGAAGAAAAGGAAGAAGAAGAAGATTTCTTTGATGAGTTGGATATTCTGAGAGAGTATCAGTCATCGCAGGAAAGGTTCCCAGCTGAGTATTTAAGGCGACCACAACAAACTTCAAATGATGATGAAGCAGGTCCAAGTAATGCTGGAGAACATGATGATATTCAATAAGATGAAGTTGCTCATGATAATCAGACGACAGTCAACGATAATCAAGAATCTGATAATGGACCAGTATTTGATCATGGTGATTCAGATTCTGAGGGGGAGCAAATTCAGATTTCAAGTCAAACAGTTCCAGTTAGTGAACAAGGTGCAAATCAAAATGTCACAACTTTGGATGGCGAGGTAGATGTTCCAGGCGAGGTGATGCCAAGGACTCTTTCATACCATCCAGAGGAATTGATTATTGGAGAATTGCAGTCAGGCGTTCGCACTAGACGACAAATTGACCAAGGGCTTACTTGTTTTTATTCTACAGTTGCTCCTTTACAAACTGAGTTTTCACTTAGTTGTTTTATTTCGTGGATCGAACCGCGAACTTACAAAGAGGTGCTAACTGAAGATTCTTGGGTCAATGCTATGCAAGAAGAGTTGAGTCAGTTTGAGAAGTTAGGTGTGTGGAAGTTAGTAGACTTGCCTGATGGTCAGAGGAAGATAAACACCAAGTGGGTGTTCAAGTGCAAGAGGGATGATAGAGGAGTTGTTGTTCGTAACAAAGCTCGACTCGTAGTCCAGGGCTTTAGTCAGCAGGAGGGTATAGATTTCACTGAAGTGTATGCTCCAGTTGCGAGACTAGAAGCAATCGGAATCTTCCTAGCATTTGCATCTTGGAAAAATTTCAAAGTTTATCAGCTAGATGTGAAATCGGCGTTTCTCTATGGGAAGGTAAAAGAGGAGGTATATGTCGGACAGCCACCAGGCTTCACCGATCCAATCCACAAAGACAAGGTCTACTTACTAGACAAAGCGTTGTATGGTTTACACCAGGCCCCGAGAGCTTGGTACAAGACATTGTCTCAACACCTACTACCCAACAGCTTCGTCCGTGGAAAAGTGGATGCCACTCTCTTCACCAAAGAGGTTGACGGACATCTTCTGATAGTTCAAATATACGTGGACGACATCATATTTGGGTCAACGAATGAAAATCTGTGCAAAGATTTTGAAAGAGTTATGAAGCAGAAATTTGAAATGTCATCGATGGGTGAGATGAAATTCTTTTTGGGACTGCAGGTTGGTCAACTACCCAAAGGAATTTTCATACATCAAACGAAGTATGTTCATGATATCTTGGAGAAATTTGGGATGTCAGGTTCTACTCCAGCTTCCACCCCATTAGCGACGAATCATGGGATAAACCCTGATCTCACCGGAGAGAAGGTAGATGAAACAATGTATCGTTCTATGATCGGATCGTTAGTGTATTTGACAGCTTCAAGACCCGATATTATGTATCCAACCTGCCTCGCAGCGCGGTTTCAGTCTAATCCTAGAGCTTCGCATATGGTGATTGTGAGAAGGATATTACGCTACCTGAAAGGAACTCCATCATTGGGGTTGTGGTATCCAAGAGAAGGCGATTTCACGCTCGAAGGGTATTCTGATTCTGATTTTGGATGCTGCAAAGTAAATGCTAAATCAACAACAGCGGGATGCCAGTTTTTCAGACCACGATTGGTTACCTGGCAATGCAAAAAGCAGACCTCTGTGGCTTTATCCACATGTGAAGCTGAATATGTTTCTGCGAGCAGTTGCTGTTCTCATATCTTGTGGATCCAGCAACAGATGTGTGACTACGGTTTGCAATTTCTAAACACCCCTATCTTTGTTGATAATGAGGCAGCGATAAACATAACAAAAAATCCTGTTCATCATGCTAAAACCAAACACATTGAAATTCGTCATCACTTCATTCGCGATTGTTTCGAGAAGAAGTTGATACGAATTAAGAAAATCCACACTGACGATCAAAAAGCTGATTTACATACCAAAGCGTTTGATAAAACTCGTTTTCAATACCTGTTAAAATTAAACGGTATGAAGCTTTTATCAGTGCTGGAGGAGATTCTTGGCGTTGATGAAGGAGACATTGTAGATGATGTTGAGAAGCAATCTGCAATGGTTTGTCTTTTTTAACCTTTTTTGGTATTTAGGGGGAGAGTATAGGGTAATATTTTCAGAAAATACAAAAACAGTAAAAAATTTCAAAATTACAAAAACATGAGATATTTTCAAAATACAAAAACAATAGAAAACCAGAAAAGAGCTTGTGTAAAAAGGGAAAATGATAGTACATCGGCTTGACAGTTACGGTACGCTAAAGAAATGGAAAGTTTAAAAGTCTTAAACAGTCTCGCGGATGATGTGCCGATAGGTTTTTACACATTTAGTAGGTTTGTTCGGGATATAAACCTAAATCTTTACTTACTTATTTCGTGGGAACACTACTTGGATATATAGGTAACCCCTGAAATCTTGTTTGAAAGATCCCTCTTTCTGAGATACTAGGTCTTTATACTCAGTGATATCTGGGGTATTATCCCGGGACTTCTGATAATGCGGAAGCAATGGCCTAGTCCCCGGAGAATACTTTATTGCTTGCTTGAAATATAGCGCCGCCCTCAGCATAAAATGATGAGACAATAAAATTGCTAATCAATGCTGTTGTAAAAAAGATCCTCTAAAGGGGACCCACTAAAGTCGAACCGTCATCTCTCTGCGGAACGGAAGTTCTGACCTGAGCTCTCACGGTTTCGCAATTTAACCCTTTACAGATATCATCTGTGGTATACTCACTTGTAAGACTGAATATTGGGATCTGGATACGAGAGTATATTCAAGAGGTGGGACACACGTATGAGTTTAAGTCTCTAATTCACCTAATATGTCACACCCCCAAAATCCACCATGCGGAGTACCACCGCTTGGAGGCGTGACGTGACCAGGATCAAGCCACCAATCATATTGAACAACTCAATTACGTAAATAAGACCAAGCACAATACGATTGGTGACCTAAAGAAGGTAACCGATTTTAAGATAACAGCGGAAGCATAAAACGTAAGTTCGAAACATAAGTTCGAAACATAAGTTCACAGTTCATAAGTTTTAAGTTTCAAAACACAAGTTTAATAAGTTCATAAGGAGTTAAACATTAAGCACAGAACGTAACAGTCCGTACACCATAACGACTCCTTCCTCGTGCAAGCTCCAAGCATTTAGCGACCTGTAAGGCATGTAACAACTAGTCAACAACAAAGTTGAGTGAGTTCACGTTTGGTTGTTTAGTTTTAAGTTGTTTCTGAAAAACGTGGTTTGACTTTCGTTGGCTTAATTGCCATGGGGGTTACCCCGTAGTTGAAAGTATGTTTAACCAGTTCCTTTTTCATTACCCCAAACCATAACCATAATCAGTGGGGGCTTTCCCCGTTTGAACTACTAGACGGTATGATATCGACTGCTACGCAATTAAGTTGTGCCCTATATCAGTGTCTATCATCACTGACAATCTGCCGTTGTCCATTAGTACAACACCTTTCTGTGTCAGTAGTGTAAGCGGCTGAGCAATCTTTGAAAAGTCCTTGATGAAACGTCGGTAATAACCCGCCAAACCCAAGAATTGGCGTATTTCTGTTGGTGTACGAGGCGCAGGCCAATTCTTGATTGAATCTACCTTGGATGGATCGACATGAATCCCATCCTGGTTTACCACGTGGCCTAAGAAGTGGACTTCACGAAGCCAGAAGTCGCATTTTGAAAACTTAGCGTATAGCTGTTCCGTTCGAAGAAGTTCCAAAATAAGTCGTAAGTGATGCTCGTGTTCCTCCCGATTCTTCGAATAAATCAGGATGTCGTCGATGAAAACAATAACAAACTTGTCAAGATAAGGTTTGCACACCCTGTTCATTAGATCCATAAAAACCGTAGGCGCGTTCGTTAGCCCGAATGGCATGACCAAAAACTCGTAGTGGCCGTAGAGTGTTCTGAATGCTGTTTTGGAGACGTCCTCATCCCGGACTCTCAGCTGATGGTACCCTGACCTTAAGTCTATCTTGGAGTAGTAGCTCGACCCTTGCAGCTGGTCGAATAAATCATCTATGCGCGGAAGAGGATAACGATTCTTGATCGTCACCTGGTTGAGTTCGCGGTAGTCTATACACATCCTGAACGTACCGTCTTTCTTCTTCACGAATAACACTGGAGCTCCCCAGGGCGAAGAGCTAGGACGTATAAAACCCTTTTCCAAGAGTTCTTGTAGCTGTTTTGACAGTTCTTCCAATTCAGTTGGAGCTAGACGATAAGGTGCTCGAGCTATAGGTGCTGCTCTAGGAGCTAGCTCGATCTGAAACTCAACCTGACGATGAGGCGGTAACCCAGGCAACTCTTCAGGAAACACTTGAGGAAAATCGCGTACTACCGGAATATCCTCTATGTTTTTCTCTGTCGTCGATGAATCAGTAACGAGTGCTAAAACAGCTGTGTGACCCTTGCGCAGACACTTCTGAGCCTTCAAGAAAAAAAAAATGATGCCACTCACGACACCACTCTTGTCGCCTTGAACTTCGAGAGGTTCTTTACCAGAACGTGGGATACGAATGATCTTCTCTATGTATAGGATCTCTGCTTGTTGTTGGGATAACTAATCCATACCAATGTCGATGTCGAAACTATCGCAACGCTGGGGTCTTTCCTAGTATCACCCTGACCAATCACGAACACTCGACCCCTGGCACCATTGCCGTCGTTATTACCCCCGTTGTCTTCCCTAGTTCCCGTTTCCTTGGTTGTGGTTCTGATTCTGGTTCTGGTTCAACCGTGGGCAGTGTCTTTTGAAGTGACCTTCAGCACCATCTGATAACATCCCTTGTTACCATGCTGTTGTCGCCGATTCTATAGATCTTGTGGCTGTTGTTGTTGGTTCTGGCTTGCAGGACGTGAGTTTCTACCATCCTTGACTCCATGACCAAGCTTGTCGCATCATTGACAATGATTTCGGTTGCACTGCCCGCTGTGGTGCAAGTTACATCGTTTGCGCTCAGGGTGGTTTCCCCTGTATCCACCCTGCCATTGTCTGCAAAAAGGTTGCTGACCAGGACTTTGGTTGACATCGATCTTTGACCGCTGTGCCTGGGACGGAATCGTAGTCGAACCCTTGCTAGAGGTTCCATCCCACTTTCATTTGTTGTCACTGGGAATAGCAGAAGTAGTAGTAGTAGCACCAATACGTCTAGGCAGCTTGTTCTGTTCCACTGCCTGGTCTGTGAGACGATGAGCAAGATGAGTAGCATCTTGAATAGTAGCAAGATTAGCAGTCGTCTCATGACTTTGAATTTCTGGTACTAAGCCTTTGAGGTACAGCTCAAAGCTCTTTATGGGAGGACCCACCATAGTTGGACACAAAATTGTCAGTTTGTTGGATCGTTATCGTGCACGCTTCTATCTCTGACCCCGTCATCTTCATGTTAAAGGACTCCACTTCCAACTTGTGGATGGCATCATAACTACTGTATTCACGTTTGATCAGTTCCTTAAAATCATTCCATGGGGTGGCATTAGCAGCCGCCAGCTCCAACATCGTAACTTGCGCGTTCCACCAAGTTTGCGCAGTGCCTTCGAGAATATCAGTGGCATATTTCACCTTACGAGCCTCAGGTCATTCGCACACTCGAAGACCGATTCGAGTTCCTCGAACTAATGGAGGAGTCCAACAGCTCCTTCAGGGTTGCTGAAAGTAGTAGGACGACAGTCCATAAAAGTCTTGTATGTGCATACAGGTGGCTGAGCGTGTTGACTTGTCGTGTACGTAAGAGTAATCAAAATTAAGCACTAGTGTTGAGTTACAAGAGTAGGATCTAAAAATCCTGGAGTAAGTGGTGATGGCAGGTTACACCTCCTGCCTGGGCAGCTGCGAGTGCTGCAGTAACTTGTTCAGTGATCGAAGCCGCCAACTGGGCTTGAGTTAGGTTAGCGCGTCCACACATGATCTTGACATCAAGGAGAACATGTGGGTGAGAGGTTCGCGAATAGTGCGAAGAGAGTGAGCACACAAGTATTCTCAAGCAATAACGTATAGTAAGTTCTGTAATCTAGGCATACCGCGAGCAAAGTTCTATGTAATTCTAGCAAGTAGGTAAGGTAACATGAATAGTAGTACCTATGATGTTGAGCCTTGCACGTGGAGCGAAGCGTCGTTGTGGATCGTTGAGAGCACTGTTCTGGTTATAGTCTGGTTTTAACAAAATCGTTTTCCCCTTATTAAAACCGAGTTCTCTATAACCAATGGCTCTGATACCAATCTGTCACACCCCCAAAATCCACACGCGGAGTACCACCGCTTGGAGGCGTGACATGACCAGGATCAAGCCACCAATCATATTGAACATAAATATATATATATCAAAAGTCATTCATCAATACGATAGGTGTTTACAAAACCAAATATATACAAGTGTGTAGCGGAAGCATTAATGTAAAACCCAACATAAGTTTAAGTACAAAATGTTATAATGTTTAACAACACATTCACGATCCATGTCCACAACGACCGTGCCTCCCGTGCAAGCTCCGTAAGTACCTATGGTCCTGCAAGGCATGTAACAGAGAGTCAACAACTAGTTGAGCGAGTTCACAGTTGGTTATTTAGTTATAATGTTCGTTTCGTAAATCGTATGTAATAGCATCGCGGCCCTCTAGGCATGTTTGCGAAGTTTAGTGGGGGTTTCCCATGTTTTATAGACTAGTTATATTTGTATCGCGGCCCTCCAGGCATGTTTGCGAAGATTAAAGTATAGTTCGCGGCCATTCTAGGCATGTTTGCGAAGTTTAGAAATTGTATCGCGTTAGTCCTTGCTGCCAGTCCAGGCATGCGTGCGATGAATAGTGTTGACTAGTCGTATTTGTACGTGCCCTTCTTGATCCAAGGACCGTAGCAAGTGTGATTGTCCTACCCAAGGAGGACGAACGTACGTTAAGGTTGTTGTCCTACCCAAGGAGGACGAACGTATGTATTCTACCCAAGGAGAATACACAGGATTTATATTGGCATCCTACCCATGGAGGATGGCGGTACATATCCTACCCAAGGAGAATATGTAGGTTCCATTTTAGTTTCTTAACCCATTCCCAAACCACCGGGAATCCCATGCCTTAGAAAGAGTGTGAACTCACCTTGGTTTGCTCGGTATGCTAAGTATGCTCATAGTTAATCAATCACGTCCTAAAGTACGCACGTATACATAATCAGTTTGTGTTTAAGTTGTTCATGTGTAAGCAGGTAACACGTAATCACAATCACACCAGTCATGTTTAACATTTAACAGCAGTTACATATTCCAGTTAACACTTAACAGAATTAACTCAAGTTCCTGCACAGATCAGCTATTCGGCGAAACACACATGTTGGCGAAACACAGATATTGACGAAACACATAAGTTGGCGAAACACACAGTTGACGAAACACGTTCTGTTTCGTCGTTGTCTTAATTGGCGAAACAGGATTCTAATTCGTCGATGACTCTTGGCGAAACACATTCTGTTTCGCCGAGAGTCCTGTTTCGTCGGACAGTTCAGCTTCGCAGACATCAGTTACAGCAGATGCGAATAACGCATAAATCCTAATCATTCTAGCAGCCGTCAACAACAACAGAAATCATATGAAGATCATTGTGCATATCGAATCATCATAAATCAACCATCCAAGAATCATTGTCTAGCATAAACCCTAATTACATGAATCTCAAAACAACACTCTTGTAATCCATACCCTAAATCAATACATATTTAAAATCGATAATCATACATAATTCCTTAGCACAGAAATCATCATCTAGCCATCATGTAACTTACGCATATACTCCTTTTGATCCAGAAATCAAGCATATACACAACATGTATAAAGAAATCTAAGGACAAAGAAACCGATAAGACGTGCGCACACTAACCGAGATATCCGGGATGAACAAGGGAGGATTCGAGAGAGAAAGATGATGGTGGAAGATGGTTATCGCCTTCACAAAGTGGAGAGTTCTAGGGTTTCTGTTTTTGTTAAAAGTGTGAAACAGGAAGTCGGTTCACGTTTAAAACACAGATTTACGTACTGGGCCCGTAGTGGGCCTCGGCGAATCAATGGGCCGGCGAAACACTCCTGTTTCGTCGTGAAGTTCTATGGCGAAACACACTGTTTCGTCGAGTTGTATATGGCGAGATAGTCTGTTTCGTCGGGTCCTTTCATGTGTTAAACAGTTTAAGTTTTCAACAGGTGTTTCATGTTATACAACCAAACACAAAATCATGCAAACACAATGCATTTTATCATATCATAACATGTACAGTTACAAGTCAAACAAGTCAAACAACTAACAGTCAAAGTCAACGTGCAATAAATACGAAAGTGAATGTCGGAAATTCGAGTTGTCACATATAAGACATGAGGGATTATTATATTCTAAATTTGTAAGTGGTTGTCCCATCATGGGACTAAAATCGTTGGGGGGGGGGGTTTCCATGGTTCAACTTCAACTAGATGATTAGTATTAGTTGTTAAGTTAGGAGGTTAAGACTAGATATTAGCGTGTGGTGAATTATAACGGGGGTTAGGGTATTTGGGGACCCTAACTGGCTCTGAAAAAGAAAACAATGTCAATGACAATATTTTTATGTCCCGGGTCAAGTCCGGTTGTTCGGTTGGATACTAGTCCGTTAAAGTGCTAAATTAATTTGTAACGTGTCCTATGTATATATTTTTGTAACGTTTTTAATTTCTAACACTTAGGAAATCATAACGGACTATTTAATGACTTTTCTGTACACTACTGGTGTGTTAACAGGCGCATGTAAATATAACACCGATATCAGAAAGCAGTTACGTAATTCCACACAGTCGTCAAGCACATTAATTATTATTAAAAAATTGTACGGAATACATGGAATTTTGAGGGTTGTCACATTCTCCCCTTGTTAAGAGAATTTTGTCGCAAAATTTAGCGCGTGGTTACTGAGGAAGCTAGTTAAGTTGTGTTGTTTTCCTGGTTTTCCTGGTTTTCCTGGGGTGTCACATCATCCCCCCGTTGATTTGGAATTTCGTCCCGAAATTTTGCAGTAGCTTCAGCCTCAGTAGTGGTTGCGTTTTTCTTAAATAGTTGGGGATATTTGAGCTTCATTTGGTCTTCTCGTTCCCAGGTATACTCTGGGCCACGACGAGCATTCCAACGAACTTGGACCAGAGGTATCCTGGTATGCTTGAGGATCTTAACATCTTGATCCGTAATCTCTACTGGTTCCTCGACGAATCGCAGCTGGTCGTCGATAGTGAGTTCCTTAAGAGGAACTATGAGGGTCTCATCTGACAGACACTTCTTCAGATTTGACACGTGGAAAACATTGTGAACTCCGCTGAGTTCTTCAGGTAGGTTCAACCTGTAGGCGACTTTGCCAATTTTCTCAATGACTTCGAATGGTCCAACATAACGCGGATTGAGTTTGCCTCGTTTGCCAAAGCGGACTACACCTTTCCAAGGTGAAACTTTGAGTAGCACTCGATCCCCAACCTGGAGCTCGAGTGGTTTTCTTCCCTTATCAGCATAGCTTTTCTGACGGTCACGAGCTGCCGCCATTCGCTGTCGTATCTGAGCAATTCTCTCGGTGGTATCTACCACAAGTTCTGGGCCAGTGATTTGGCTCTCACCAACTTCTGCCCAACAGAGAGGTGATCGGCATTTGCGTCCGTACAATGCCTCGAATGGAGCGGCTTGGATGCTGGTGTGGTAGCTGTTGTTATATGAAAACTCCACTAACGGGAGGTGTTTTTCCCAGCCATTGCCGAAGTCGATAACGCATGCCCTAAGCATGTCTTCCAAGGTTTGGATGGTGCGTTCAGATTGCCCATCCGTCTGTGGGTGATAAGCGGTGCTCATATCTAAACGTGAGCCAAAGGACTTGTGCATTGCTTGCCACAGTTCAGAAGTAAAACGCGCGTCACGATCAGATATAATAGAGGTTGGCACTCCGTGCCTTGATACCACTTCCTTTAGGTAAATGTCTGCAAGAGTAGAAAACTTATCCGTTTTTTTGATAGCCAGAAAATGTGCAGACTTGGTCAGTCGATCTACGATCACCCAAATGGTATCATTTCCGCGTTGAGATCTGGGCAGGCCGGTAACGAAATCCATGGAAATTTGCTCCCATTTCCATTTCAGGATCTCCGGTTGTTGAAGTAGGCCTGATGGTTTCTGATATTCAGTCTTGACTCTCGCACAAGTCAAGCACTTACTGACGTAGGTTGCTATCTGGGCTTTCATGCCAGGCCACCAATACGTAGTCCTGAGGTCGTGGTACATTTTATCCAAACCAGGATGCACCGAATAACGAGACTTGTGCGCTTCGTCCATCACAAGCTCGCGTATGTTTCCATAAAGTGGAACCCAGATGCGCCCTGTTACATAGTAAGCTCCGTCTTCCTTTTGGTCTAGCCGCTGCCTCGATCCTCGTAAGGATGATGTTCTCTGCTTTCAATGCTTCGACCTGAGCATCGCGAATCTGAGCGGGAAGGTTAGAGTGAATGGTAAGCTGTAATGCACGTACACGCTTAGGTAAAGTATCCTTTCGACTGAGGGCGTCAGCCACGACATTGGCTTTGTCCGGATGATACTTGATAGCGCATTCGTAATCATTCAAGAGTTCGACCCATCGGCGTTGTCGCATGTTTAACTCCTTTTGCTTGAAGATATGCTCGAGACTCCTGTGATCGGTGTAAATGGTGCACTTGGTACCGTACAGGTAATGTCTCCATATCTTAAGTGCAAAAACAACTGCTCCCAGTTCCAAGTCGTGTGTAGTGTAGTTCCTTTCGTGAACCTTAAGTTGGCGCGATGAGTAGGCAATGACCTTGTCACGTTGCATCAACACGCAACCAAGTCCTTGGATGGAAGCATCGCAGTAAACCACAAAAATCTTCTGTGCCTTCAGGCAATGAGAGGATAGGCGCGCTACAAAGTCTATCCTTCAAATGCTGAAATGCGGACTCCTGTGCGTCACCCCAACGATAGGTGACACCCTTCTGAGTCAGTGAAGTGAGGGGTTGCGCAATCTTTGAGAAATCCTTGATAAACCTTCTGTAATATCCTGCCAAACCCAAGAATTGGCGGATTTCTGTTGGTGTGCGGGGTGCAGGCCAGTTCTTGATCGATTCAACCTTAGATGGATCCACATGAATCCCATCCTTGTTTACCACATGGCCTAGAAAGTGGACTTCACGAAGCCAGAAGTCACATTTTGAAAACTTGGCATACAACTGCTCTTTTCGAAGAAGTTCCAGCATAAGTCGTAGATTCCGCTCGTGTTCCTCCTGACTCTTAGAATAGATCAGGATATCGTCGATGAACACAATAACGAACTTATCTAGGTAAGGCTTGCACACTCGGTTCATGAGGTCCATGAAGACCGCTGGTGCATTCGTCAGCCCGAACGGTATAACCAGAAACTTGTAATGGCCGTAACGAGTTCTGAATGCTGTTTTGGAGACGTCCTCATCTCGGGCCCTCAGCTGATGGTATCCCGATCTCAAATCAATCTTGGAGTAATAGCTCGACCCTTGCAACTGGTCGAACAAGTCGTCAATACGTGGAAGAGGATAACGATTCTTCACAGTCACCTTGTTAAGTTCGCGATAGTCGATACACATCCTGAAGGTACCGTCTTTCTTCTTCATGAACAAGACTGGAGCTCCCCAGGGCGAAGAGCTAGGACGTATAAAACCCTTTTCCAAGAGTTCTTGTAGTTGTGTGGACAGTTCTTCAAGTTCTGATGGGGCTAGACGATATGGTGCTCGAGCTACTGGTGCTGCTCCAGGAGCTAGCTCGATTTGAAATTCAACTTGACGATGAGGCGGAAGACCAGGTAATTCCTCAGGAAATACCTCGGGAAAGTCACGTACAATAGGGATGTCTTCAACTCTCTTTTCTTCCGTTGATGTGTCAGTAACAAGCGCTAGAATGGCAGTGTGGCCCTTTCGCAAACACTTCTGGGCCTTAAGGAAAGAGATGATGCCTTCGACAGCACCACTCTTGTCGCCACGAATCATGAGAGGTTCCTCACAAGAAGGAGGAATGCGGACGATTTTCTCCTTGCAAACAATCTCCGCTTGATGATGAGATAGCCAATCCATCCCAATAACAACGTTGAAACTACCCAGTGTGATAGGAATAAGATCGATAGAGAAAGTCTGACCAGCTA
Source organism: Helianthus tuberosus (assembly GCA_030545235.1). NCBI lineage: Eukaryota > Viridiplantae > Streptophyta > Magnoliopsida > Asterales > Asteraceae > Helianthus > Helianthus tuberosus. The sequence goes on from CM060397.1 coordinate 126,481,118, forward strand.
AGATGACGTTACAACCTTTTACTACGTGTGTGGCTTCAAGGCTTTTACCGGTAGCTAGTTCTACCGTGTGTTTGGTGTTCAGAAGTGTTGGAGTGCGCTTAAGCATTTAGCTAACTTTTAAGGACACATAACTAGTATCGGCACCCGAATCGAATAAAACAGTAACAAAGAAGTCATCCAGAAGAAACTTACCCATCACAACGTTGGGATCGTTTCTTGCTTCTCCCTGACCAATCATGAACACACGACCCCTTGCCCCATTGCCATTGTTGTTTCCCCCATTGCCGCCTCCATTGTTGCCTACATTGTTATTCCCATTGTGGTTCCCGTTTCCTTGGTTGTTGTTGTTCTGATTCCGGTTCAGTTGGGGGCAGTTTCTCTTAAAGTGGCCTTCAGCGCCACACTGAAAGCATCCTTTATTTCCCTGTTGTTGCTGCTGGTGGTTCTGTGGAGCTTGTTGCTGTTGGCGATTCTGATTCTCAGGACGCGGGCTCCTGCAATCCTTAGCTTCATGACCCAGCTTTTGACATCTCCGACAGCGACCTTTGTTGCACTGCCCGCTGTGATGCTTGTTGCACCGGTTGCATTTGGGGTGGTTCCCTCGGTACCCACCCTGTCCTTGATTACCGGAAGATTGCTGACCAGGACTCTGGTAGTCATCAGTCTTTCGCTGCTGAGACTGAACCGAAGTAGAACCCTTACTGGAGTTCCCATCCCATTTTCGCTTGTTGTCGGTAGGTGCATCAGAAGTAGCTGTGGCACTGATACGTTTGGGTAGCCTGTTTTGCTCCACCGCCTGGTCGGTGAGACGATGAGCCAACTTGATAATTTGCTGAATGGTACCCAGGTTGGCTGAAGTCACGTGACTTTGGATCTCTGGTACAAGGCCCTTGAGGTACAGCTCAATACGTTTGATGGGAGGGTCCACCATAATTAGACACAGGATGGCCAGCTCCTTTGACCTCTTAGTATACGCCTCAATCTCAGACCCCGTCATCTTCAAATTGTAAAATTCCACTTCTAGCTTGTGGATGTCATCCCGACTACAGTACTCCTCCTTGATCAGCTCTTTGAAACCATTCCAGGGGGTGGCATTAGCAACTGCCAGCCCTAGTAATTGAACCTGTGCCTTCCACCAGGTTAACGCAGCTCCTTCAAGTGTTCCGGTAGCATATTTCACCCTACGGTCTTCGGGGCATTTGCACATCTCAAAAACTGACTCAAGCTTCTCGAACCTGTGTAGAAGGCCCACTGCTCCTTCGGTGCCACTGAAAGTAGTAGGTCGGCAGTCCATGAACGTTTTGAATGTGCACACAGGAGTTTGAGCATGTTGACCTGTTGCGCGAGAATAAAAGACAAGATTAAGCTCGAGGGTTGGTTTGCGAAGGTAGGATCTAAACGTCCTAAGGTGGGTTGATATGGCAGGTTATACCTCCTGCAGGGTTAGCTGCGAGTGCCTCCGCAACTCATTCGTTGATCAAAGCCGTCAACTGGGCTTAAGTGAGGTTGATACGTCCTTCGCGTCCGCTCATGATCTTCATAACGAAGCAACGTAAGTGAGAAAAGTGTCGCGAAAGTGCGTAAGTGAGGGACGACGTTAGAGAGTAAGCACACAAGGTTCAATTAGCAATTATCACATTATCTAATGCACAGTGAGAACTATCTAACCGACAATATAACATAAATCATACCACTTATGGTGTCGAGTCTTGCACGTGGAGCGAAGCATCGTTGTGGATCGTTGAGCACTGTACAGGTTATAGTCTGGTTTTATCAAAAAGCTTTTCCCTTTTAAAACCAAGTTCACTATAACCAATGGCTCTGATACCAATCTGTCACACCCCCAAAATCCACCATGCGGAGTACCACCGCTTGGAGGTGTGACGTGACCAGGATCGAGCCACCAATCATATTGAACAACTCAATTACGTAAATAAGACCAAGCACAATACGATTGGTGACCTAAAGAAGGTAACCGATTTTAAGATAACAGCGGAAGCATAAAACGTAAGTTCGAAACATAAGTTCACAGTTCATAAGTTTTAAGTTTCAAAACACAAGTTTAATAAGTTCATAAGGAGTTAAACATTAAGCACAGAACGTAACAGTCCGTACACCACAACGACTCCTTCCTCGTGCAAGCTCCAAGCATTTAGCGACCTGTAAGGCATGTAACAACTAGTCAACAACAAAGTTGAGTGAGTTCACGTTTGGTTGTTTAGTTTTAAGTTGTTTCTGAAAAATGTGGTTTGACTTTCGTTGGCTTAATTGCCGTGGGGGTTACCCCGTAGTTGAAAGTATGTTTAACCAGTTCCTTTTTCATTACCACAAACCATAACCATAATCAGTGGGGGCTTTCCCCGTTTGAACTACTAGACGGTATGATATTGACTGCTACGCAAATAAGTTGTGCCCTATATCAGTGCCTATCATCACTGACAATCTGCCATAGTCCATTAGTACACGCCCGTCCGACTGGCACGGTGTGAGGTTTGTTAAACCTAATAGCGCTATTAACTAATGACCCGCTCGCCATTGGCCTCGGCGATTAAGTCGATATAAAATGAGGGACTTCATGATAGAGTTTTGTCTAGTAAGTTTTAAGGTTGTTGTCCTACCCAAGGAGGACGAACGTACGTATTCTACCCAAGGAGAATACGCAGAATTTATTATTGGCATCCTACCTATGGAGGATGGCCGTACATATCCTACCCAAGGAGGATATGTAGATCCCGTTTTAATTTCTTTAACCCATTCCCAACCACCGGGAATCCCATGCCTTAGAAAGTATGTGAACTCACCTCGGTTTGCTCGGTTAGATTCTCAATGTAGCTAACAGTCAGGGTCGGTCAATCACGTCCTAGTATGATTTATCAGTTAGTCATTTAGTGGCTTTCAATTAGAGCACAAAGTTCCTACACGTATCTATCACACAACATGCATCACTTTAACGGTTTATGCCCATATAAGTTCCCCATCCATTCCCCACTCATAAGCAAGCATACAATAATGCATATAACTCATATAACATGTTAGATCATTCACAGATAGCATACTCGACATTTAGACACACAAATTACAACTTATGTCGTTTCAGCTTAAATATTCAAAACCGGATGTTTTTGGACATTTTAATAAAATAGTTAATTTATTCTAAAAATTCCCAAATTTTTACCGAATGTCTTAAACGTTCCAAATTTTATTGTGTAAAAATATCGGGGTCCGGTTTATTACCAATATTTTTATAAGAATTCATTTTCCGGACTGAACTCAGATTTATATTTTTCTGACCACAGTCCACGAGATAATTTATTTAAAATTCATTGAGCATCCGATTTACGAAAATCCAGTGGGGTAATTACAAATACATCGGTGGTCAGCTATGGTATAAATTTCGTGATCAGACTCCATACCGATTACAAGTTATAACAGAAAACAAGACGCACTTTTTCAGCAGAAAAATTGCAGCTCTAGCTGCTGTTACGAAAAGACGCTTTAAAAATAGTAAACGGAGTCCAAAAATTACGATTCTGGTGCCATTAGAACCGTATTTCATAATAACACGTTTTAGACTCAAAATATCAGTTTTTTGTAACGTTTATGACCTGTTTACAGCCAACTGAAGTTGGCTGTAAAACCGGGACAGATTCTGTTTTCACTTTCTAACTTACTAACTTGTGTTCGATTGTTTCCGTTAATCATGTTTAGTGACCACAACAACATCACATATTAATATTAATCAGCAAAACATCAGATAATCAACCAATAATCATAATCACACAAGATCTACATGATTTACACTAATATTCATCCATTAACCACCTTGTTCATCACTTTAGTAGACTTTTAGTTGGTGATCTTATATGTTAGTGATTTTCAACCGACGAAACTCTTATTAACCACTTTAGAATAGATCAAGAAGGCATTTAGAGTCACTTACTACTAGCTCGAGGCTAGGGAAGAAACTAGTCGAAAAACGGGTGGTTAATAGCGTTGTGGTGAGGTCCTCGCGATTCCGTAAGCACCGGGCTTCCTCGTATGAGATCCTTCACACTTGTAGATAAATAGAATAGCTTGACCAAACTTGAAAAATGGATGGTGGGTGGTGCTATGGTTTCGGCCGTAAGTTCAAGAGAAGGAGAGATAGAAGTGATTTTTCTAAGTGTGGTGTGTGAAGTGTTTAGGAAACCATGAGATATATTTATAAACCAATCTCAAAAATTAACCATAGGATATTATGCTAGGAAGATATAAGACATGAGGGATTATTATATTCTAAATTTGTAAGTGGTTGTCCCCTCATGGGACTAAAATCGTTGGGGGGGGGGGGGGGGGGGTTTCCATGGTTCAACTTCAACTAGATGATTAGTATTAGTTGTTAAGTTAGGAGGTTAAGACTAGATATTAGCGTGTGGTGAATTATAACGGGGGTTAGGGTATTTGGGGACCCTAACTGGCTCAGAAAAAGAAAACAATGTCAATGACAATATTTTTATGTCCCGGGTTAAGTCCGGTTGTTCGGTTGGATACTAGTCCGTTAAAGTGCTAAATTAATTTGTAACGTGTCCTATGTATATATTTTTGTAACGTTTTTAATTTCTAACACTTAGGAAATCATAACGGACTATTTAATGACTTTTCTGTACATTACTAGTGTGTTAACAGGCGCATGTAAATATAACACCGATATCAGAAAGCAGTTACGTAATTCCACACAGTCGTCAAGCACATTAATTATTATTAATAAATTGTACGGAATACATGGAATTTTGAGGGTTGTCACATAATACGTATCCTGGACAGATTGAAATGTGTGTGAGAATTTAAAGTGGATCAGTATATCGACAATCTAAGTGAATTGTTTAATTCTGAGTATGAAATTAAATCTTAACGGTACTTGTGACTTGTCGAATAGTTGATATGATTCCCTAACACACTCACCAAAAATATGTTTGTAAATAGTTTACTTTTACTACATTTTATTTCTGTATTTCATTTCTAGTTTAGAAACTTTATTAAAATTCCAAAAAGATTTTACACTTCTGCTTTATTTTCCGACAAACCAAAGTGGAGAGTTGATCTTCAGATTCGAATTGAAGCAGATGCAGGAAGTTTCTGGGCTGGATGATGAGTTTGGAGCTTAATATGTTAAAACTTGAGAATTTGAAAAGTTAAAGCAAGTTCATTAATTTGAAACTTGTAAATTTTCAGAAAATTGTTTGAACAAAGTTGAACAAATGTCAGTGTGATTTATCTCAGGTCAACCAAGGTCATTAAGTTGGACTTGGTAGACAAATTGAGTAATCAGGGTCATTAATTTGGACCTGAATGCTTAAGTGGATTTTTATATACTGATAAAACCATCAAATTGAAGGTAAATGGTAAGTTAGGATTGAAAATGTTATTGTCATATATCTTATATTTAGGTAGAGATTGTGCAGGTAACAGGTATGAATTTGAGAAAGCAGCTAAGCAAAATCCCAACCTACTGATAGGGGGAGTCTGAAGACTTAAAGTCAGATGCAGTTCCTGGATCTACATTCAAGGGGGAGCTTGAAGATTGTTAAAGATTCAGATTCTGTGATTCATGTTAGCTGTTGATAGAAGAGAAGAATTGAAGGAAGCTTTTACAATGTCAAGACAATTTGAAAAGTGACAAAGACTAAAGACTCGACGCCGAAGACTTCGCCAACATCCAAGGGGGAGTCTGTTGGTGCACTAGTGTCTGTTAACTTCATCTTAATCGAGTCTTATGTCTAGAAAGGATAAACGAGCATACAACAGGGTTGAAATTAGGGTTAGAATATGTTAAAGTGGGTAATTTCGCTTGAAAGTGTCAAAGACCAGTTCAAGGGAAATTAACAAGTGTAATTTCGCTTGAACAGGGCAGTGACATCTTCAAGCAAAATCACTCCATTTATATATACCCATGTGCTGGTGTCATTTCAAATGGGATTAGATCATATGTTCTGAGTCGAGGTGCTGTCCGTTTGTCATTTGAACGTGTAAAAGCTCAGAATCAATCAATAGAAGGATAATTAGAAAGGAACAAGCTGTTTGACATCAATTACATTGATTCCGCCTTTGTTTTTGATGATGAACTACTCAGATTGACTCGTTAAGGTCACACGACGATCCAACAACTTTTAATTCCCAACACTCAGGAAGGCATACAGGACTATTTAGTCAATTTTCTACACAAGACTAGTATGTTAAAAAGCACATGTAAGTATGACACAGTAATCAGAAAACAGTTAAGTAATTCAGCACAGACATCAAGCACTTTAATTAACATTAATGAATCGTACGGATACATGTAATTATGAGGGTTGTCACAATATGAGGGTGTCGGCAGCCGATACACATTTTCTCAGATCTAGGGAGTTTTAGAAGGTTTTGATAGAAATTGAACATAGGGATTTGTTATTCGGCGATAGTTTTAAGAGAATTTGAAATCAATTTTGAAAAACTTGATAAAATTTGATCAGATTTATTTGAGACTCAAACTGTTTTTCATTATTCCTCGAATGATCATCTGATCAGACGACCATCCGATCCATTACACATTCATGTTTAAGTGTTTATTATGTGTCTAACTGATTTTCACTTGAATGATCATTCGATCGGATGACCATCCGAGCCATTTCACCATCATGATCTTTGAGTGATTAAACTATTGCCACTCGAATGATCATTCAATCGGATGACCATCCGATCCATTGCACTATCATGTTTGAATCATTCTTTGTGTGATTAAATGTTTTCACTCGAATGATCATCCGATCGGATGACCATCCGAGCCACTACACATTTTGTCAATATTGCCACTCGTTCGGATGACCATCCGGACCATGTTGCTTTCATACATATCTTTCTATTCGATCGAATGGTCATTCGTACCATCTCTTAATCAGTTCATTGTGCTTATCAGTCTTTACCCATCCGAACGGATAACCATCCGGTCGGATGGTCATTCGTCAGTTTCAGTACTGTACATAGTGTAAAGTGTTAGAAAATTTTTCATATGTTTTGAAAAATTTTCACTATGTACATTGTGTCTTGAAATGCGTGCATATTTTAATAATGAAATATTTGCAGGCAAGGGCTTCTAACTTTCATCCGAAACACAACATATACTGCATTTTGGAAGAGAATTTTTCGAACATTGAGCCATTCAATGATGTTGTGCCGTTCTTAAGAGAGAGCAGAATTTTTAAGGCATTGACGGAGAGGCACAAGTGCTACGGATCTCATGTCAGAACATTTTGGAATGCCACACGCTATGAAGAGGAAGATAAGGTAATTCACTCAGCCGTTAGAATCAAGGATGATAAGAATAAAGACATCGATTTTCCGGTGAAGATTACTGTAGGAGATGTGAGGAGAGTTTTGAACTTGCAAGACAAAGACGAAGATCCCATTATCATTCCTGAAAGATTATGCAAGGGATTTTGGTTGCGTATGGGATACACAGGGTTTATAAACGACAAAGGTTATATAAAGTCAAAGTTCTGCAGACCCTACAAGTTTCTCGTTCATTGTGTGATTCATGCGCTATCACATAGGAAAGGTGCATATGACGATTCCTCGGACTACATCATGAACATTATTGCATGTTTGGTGCTCAATAGACCATACAATATTTCACAAGTCATCTTCAACCACATGCTGGATAACATTAAGGGTGAAAAGTATGTTATGTATCCAAGGTTCGTACAGATTTTGTTAGATGATCAGATTCCGAAATTACCAAAGGATCCAAGTGATGAACTTCCATTGGAACATATGGACAGTGAGACTTTAAAAAGATTGGATAGATATAGGGGAGTGAAGCCAGAGGATGAAGCATGGTATAGACAGAAGTTTGGTAAGATAAAGAAGTCTGATTATGTGGCACCTGAGGGAGATAATTGGAGACACACTGATAGTAACTCAGACAATGAGACAGAAGGATTGAAGCTGATGGTTGAGAAGAAGCTTAGATTCTGGTTTGTGAAAGATGAGAAGAGAAAGAGAACTCCAAAAGTTTCTACGCCGAAAGTTGTAATAAAAAATTTGCAGGAATCATCAAAAAGGTTGGTAGATAATTCTTTTGAATATTATACTAATAATGATAATATTTGTGTTGCAGAAACGAAGAAAAAGAAATCGCCACCACGCTTAGTTGATGAGCCTGTCATACCTCCAACTGATATGATCAAAGAAGGTGCAGATCTTTTGAAGATGTCTTTCGCTGACTATGATAAACTATCAACATCTCAGGGTGAATAAGAAACTGAAAAGACAACAGAGAATGTTGAAACTGGTGGAGAAAACGTTGAAAAGATGTTCATTGAGGGAGAAGTTCATACTGTGTCACACCCCGACCACGTATAACATACAAAACGTGGCGGAAAACGTCGGGGAGTGTTGTAACAGAATTAATTGTTTCATAACCATGGCATTCAAAGTTGTATTTTATTTATCAACACAAGAGTTACATTGTCTTAAACAAAAACAAGAGTACAAAACATAATTAAACTAAGTCTATCTTCGTTTTATGTCTCTAAGGCACAGGTCCGCCCTAGTGTCACGATCATCATCCTATGGAAAAGCTCCTGAAAACACATGTGAAAATAGGTACGTCAGCATAAAAATGCCTGTGAGATACATAGGTTTTGTAAAAATATGATTCATGACTTGTATTTAAGAAAATGTTTAGTCATGAACCTTGTAATTTGCTTTGTCTTATAAATCATTTGAAAAATGATAAGATCAGATGATATGTATAAATAAATGTAAGGTTAAATGAATAACCATGTAAAAATGAGTTTGTGTAAGATAAGTTGTTTGTGAACAGTGTCTTGTAAAAAGTATGTTATTTGTATAAAATGTCATGTGTCATAAATTGAAATGATTTAAATAACACTACGATATGTAATACCATACAAACACTTATATATAGGAAGTACCAGCGGCGTATCCACCATGCTTGTATCATATTACACACGCCTCGTTACTTAAATCACTTACTCAAACCAAACCACCAATGTAAATTGTTTATGTATAATCAAATGTCAAAATGTTATTGTGTAAACCATATCAAATGTCTGTGTTTAATGTAAATCATGAATTGTATATATCAATGTCAAATGTTTATGTCTAATGTAAATCATGTAATGTGTATCCAAAAATGTCATGTATGGTATGTGAAATATATCAATTAAACCATATGTAAAATGCACAAAAACAAGGTATTGAAGTAAAACATGGTTTAAATCAAAGTTATGTTTTGTGGAACAAATGCGTGCTATACTGATATAAACATTTATGCGGTATTGTGAAAATGCATACATTCAAGCCTTGAGACTGTGGCGATAAACCCTTAAACAAATTAAAGGTTTATCTAAGTTATGTATATCGAATTCGGTCATTCCTTCCAATCCAAACAAACCCAGGATTTCAGGAATGGGAGTTGTCAATTCCTATGGTACCAGTACCTACTAACGAACGGCGTAGCTAATGTTAATGAATGTATTGTTCCATGTTAAACAACCCAAATGTCATACCAAAATGTAAGCATGTGATGAAAACAACTGTACTAAGTACGCACACAATGGGCATACATAGCATGAAATGTAATGTAAAGCAATGTACTAAGTACGCACACAATGGGCATACATAGCATGAAATGTAATGTAATGTAAAACAATGTACTAAGTACGCACACAATGGGCATACATAGCATGAAATGTAATGTAAAGCAATGTACTAAGTACGCACACAATGGGCATACATAGCATGAAATGTAATGTAAAACATGTACTATAATGTACTAACGAACATAGCAGGTATATGATGTGAAAACAGGAAAGCATGAAAGTAACAAGTAGGCACATGTGTTTCACCCCAAAACAGTTTGAAAACAGTAAAAGAGGGGTCTATGTACTCACTTGAGATTGCTCAGAAGTCCTAAGATAACCACCAAGCAATGCTAGAGATCACGGAATCAAACGGCACCTAATATAGGTAACTATGTTAATATACCGGACCTAAATCGGAAGATCGGATAGAATGCGGGTTCGTAAACCAAACGAGTATGGAGACTCGTGTAATATGGTTTAACAAAGCCTACATACTAAATGAAACCTAACATAAGTGCTTACGACCCATTACGACCCGTTTAGGTAGCTTATGCTACTTTAACGCGTCGCTCGCGTGAAACGCGTTCGGACCGCCTAACTAGTCCTATGACAAGTAAAATATGCCTTAACATATCTAATATTGTTACCAAAACAGTTTAGATACCAAAATTTATGTTACATATGTTTAAAATGAATTTTGGCGTCAAAAGGGCATTTTGGTAATTTACCTAAGGCATATAAACTACCTATCATACAACTACTTAAATGAAGCGACCATAAGGTATAACCTCGGAGGGTTATTCCCTATATACTATGGTCACCTAATGTGTTTGGTCGGATCCTAATGATCGACCAAATGGGTCGGGTTCGAAGGCATAAGCGATTTATTAGATCGCTTACCCTTACGACCCTAGACAACGTGGTAATCATTAGGCATAGTCACAAGGGACTATAACCATCGTGATTACAATCACGTTGCGAAGTTCAAATGAACTTCACATTGACCATAAACTGGTCAACGCAGAAAGTCAAACAAATTTTGACTTTCGGACTCGAAAAGCAATAAAAGAACGAAAGAATACTTACGAAGGGTCCCCGAATGCTAATCTAGATCAAAATAGCTCAGGTATGAAACAAAGGTTTCAACTTAGAGCACATTAGATCAGATTCTTGTGAGGAAAAGTGAAGGGTGGAGGTGGGTATTTATAGTTTTTGGTTCACCGTTAGGATCATTTCTTGGAAAAGGGGGCACGATCTAAGCCGTACACTTGTTGGAAAGTTGTGGTAACTCATTTGCCATCCACCATAAGAGTTTGACACTTGGCACTTGGCATTTGGAGAGTGTTAAGGGCTGTTAACAGCTGAAAAAAAAAACATTTTGCTGCATCTGGCCCCTACTTACGGACCTAGTTTGGTAGATTTACAGTTTCAGTCCCTGCAACCTCAAAACTTGGTTTTCGATGCGTTTTTTGACACGTTTAAGCCCCGTTAACCCCATTTCGAAGATCTAAAATGAAGTTAAAGTATAGGGAACTTAAAATGTGTTCAAAAATATCTCGGGTGTCGGTTCGTTTAGCCGTACGGTTATGTTGTTCGGTTAATTATGACGGAATGCGCATAAGCGCGAAAAATGATCCAAATGGCGTGATGAATGGATTTTTCTTATGCCAAACACTAAAATAAAATATTTTAGTGCTTAAATAAATTTTTGGATGTCCGGATGTATTCAGAACGTAAGTTATGCGCGAAAATGCAAACTTGTGCACTTTTTGACGCTTTTAGTCCCTGAATGACCCCAAAAGTTTATTTTAGCATACCGAACCCCTCAAAGCCTATTTCTAAGCTATGTAAAGGATATTTATGGTATGTTTTCCGGAATATTTGTTACAGTTCAAATTGGCATACTTTCGCAGTTTGTCAAGTTTAGTCCCTGTAAGTGAATTAACTTGTTTTTGCCATACCAAAGCCTTCAAAACTTATTTCTAAGTTATGTATGGGTTATTTAAGGTATGTTAAGTATATGTTGATGTTCTGGAGTATTTGTCGCATTAAACTGGCTACGTTTACGCACCAGTTTGCGTATAACTCTCTAGAAAGTGATATAGAGTTTGAAATTGGATAAAAGTCAAAACATAAAAAATGTAAAACACAACCAAACAAACATTGGGATCAAATAACATTGTTTTATTGATAATAGAACTGTTCATAATGATTACAAGCACAGATGTTACAGTTTCCCCTACTTGTGGAAATTTCGTCCCGAAATTTATTTAGAGGAAACTCGTGGGAAAAGATGCGGATATTTCGCCTTCATTTGATCTTCGCGTTCCCAAGTAAACTCGGGTCCACGCTTAGCTTCCCAGTGAACTTTGACCAAAGGAATGCGTTTGCGTTTAGGCCACTTGACTTTACGTTCCATGATTTCCACAGGTTTCTCAACAAATTTCAGTGTTTTACCAACACGAATTTCGTCAAGTGGTATGTGGAGGTTCTCATCAGCTAAACACCTCTTGAGATTGGACACGTGAAAAGTTGGATGAACATTTCCAAGTTCAGGAGGTAACTCAAGTCTGTAGGCTACCTTTCCGATTCTTTCGACAATCTTGAATGGTCCAACGTATCTAGGTGCAAGTTTTCCTTTCTTTCCAAATCTAATCACACCTTTCCAAGGTGAGACTTTAAGTAATACTCGATCACTGACTTGAAATTCCAAGGGCTTGCGTTTTGGGTCCGCGTAACTCTTTTGACGGCTTCTAGCTGTCTGAAGGTTATCACGTACTTTCTTAATCTTGTCAGTTGTCTCTAAAATGAGGGCAGGTCCAGTAAGTTGAGCCTCGCTGATCTCATTCCAGCAGACTGGTGAACGACATTTTCGACCATAGAGAGCCTCGAAAGGAGCCATTTTGATGCTGGTGTGATAACTGTTGTTGTAGGAGAATGCAATCAACTTAAGATGTGAATCCCAACTACCACCAAAATCGATCACACAAGCTCTAAGCATATCCTCCAGAGTCTGGATTGTTCTTTCAGATTGACCATCCGTTTGCGGATGATAAGCTGTGCTCAGATTTAGTTGGGTCCCCATAGCAGATTGCATGGTTCTCCAAAAATGAGAAGTGAAACGAGCATCTCTGTCAGAAATGATGTTCAAAGGAACACCATGTCGAGCTACAATTTCATCCACATAGATTTTAGCAAGTTTGTCAGCAGAAAAATCCTCACGGATTGGCAAGAAATGCGCTGACTTAGTAAGACGATCAACAACTACCCAGATGGCATCATGACCTTTCTTTGTGCGTGGAAGTTTGGTAACAAGATCCATAGTAATGTTTTCCCATTTCCAAAATGGGATCTCTGGTTACACCAATAAACCCGAAGGACGTTGATGTTCAGCCTTGACTTTGAGACAAGTAAGGCATTTTGATACATATAAGGCAATGTCTTTCTTCATACCAGGCCACCAATAGTGAATACGAAGATCCTTATACATCTTATCTGAGCCAGGATGAACAGAATAACACGATTTATGGGCTTCATCCATAAGCAAGGTGCGAAGGTTATCTTGGCTTGGGACCCACAAACGGTCCATGAAGTAATATGATCCATTGTCCTTCAGTTCCAGAGCAGGTGTTATGTGATAGGGAAATTCCTTATCCATTAAACCTTGTGAAACACAAGATTGTTGAGCTTGAGAAATGCGGGCTTGGATATCGGATCGAGCTTGTATAACAGATTGAACACGTACACAATGAAGTTTAGTACGTTCCTTACGACTCAATGCATCGGCTACGACATTCGCCTTACCAGGATGGTAGCGAATTTCGCAGTCATAGTCGTTTAGAAGCTCGACCCAACGTCGTTGCCTCATGTTGAGTTCTTTCTGATTGAAGATATGTTGAAGACTTTTGTGGTCCGTGAAGACCACACATTTTGTACCGTACAAATAGTGTCTCCAGATCTTTAGAGCGAAAACAACTGCACCCAACTCAAGATCATGAGTGGTGTAGTTCTTCTCATGTATCTTCAACTGCCTCGATGCGTATGCTATGCCTTAGTTCCTTTGCATCAGGACACAGCCAAGACCTAATTTAGATGCATCGCAATAAACGACGAAATCATCATTGCCCTCAGGCAAAGTTAGAACAGGCGCGTCACAAAGTTTCTGCTTCAAGTGTTGAAAAGCTTCCTCTTGCTTGAATCCCCAATCAAAGGGTTTGTTCTTCTGAGTTAGAGCAGTTAGAGGAACTGCAATCTTTGAGAAGTTTTCAATGAAGCGGCGGTAATAACCCGCCAGACCCAGAAAGGAACGAACTTCAGTAGGAGTAGTAGGCGTATCCCAATCCTTAATCGCACTGATCTTGGAGGGATCTACATGAATACCTCGTTCGTTAACAATATGTCCTAAGAATTGAACTTCTTTAAGCCAGAATTCACACTTGGAGAATTTGGCAAAAAGTTGCTCTTTCTTTAGGAGTTCCAGAGTAAGACGAAGATGTTGCTCGTGATCAGCTCGCGTCTTAGAGTAAATCAAGATGTCGTCAATAAAAACAATGACGAACTGATCTAAATAAGGCTTGCAGACCCTATTCATTAAGTCCATGAAAACAGCAGGAGCATTAGTCAAACCAAATGGCATGACTGTGAACTCATAATGCCCATAACGAGTGCGGAAAGCTGTCTTGGGAATATCTTCTTCATGCACACGAAGTTGATGATACCCGGAACGCAGATCAATCTTCGAAAAATAAGAAGCGTCCTGTAACTGATCAAAGAGATCGTCTATGCGCGGTAGAGGATATCGATTATTGATGGTAAGCTTGTTAAGCTCACGATAATCGATACACATCATAAAGGATCCATCCTTCTTCTTGACAAAAAGAACGGGAGCACCCCAGGGTGAAAAGCTAGGACGTATAAAACCTTTGTCAGAGAGCTCCTGAAGCTGCTTAGACAACTCTTGCATCTCAGATGGTGCAAGACGATATGGAGCTCTGGCAATGGGATTTGCACCAGGTACGAGATCAATGCGGAACTCGACTTGGCGTGCTGGGGGTAGACCAGGTAACTCTTCAGGGAAAACTTCAGAATAATCCCGAACGACAGGAATATCTGAAATAGACTTACCCTTGCCTTTATCTGCTGTAACATGTGCTAAGAAGGCCACATAGTTCTTTCGGAGATACTTCCGTGCTTTAAAACAAGACATGAGTTTGAGACCACCGGCAGGCTTCTCACCACGAACCTGTAGGATCTCGCCTATCGACAGCGGCACACGAACAATCTTCTCAGAACAAACTATCTCTGCGCGATGCTTAGATAACCAATCCATACCCACTATAACGTCGAAGCTTCCAAGTTGCATTGGCGTGAGGTCAATAGGAAAAAGATGGTCGTTAAGGTTTAACTGGCAGTTGTGAAGAACAGAATCAAGAACAATGGGTTCACCACTAGCAACCTCTACTGTCAAAGGTTTACCTAGTTTCGTTCTAGACACGCGAAGCATTGGCTCAAAGGACAATGACACAAAACTCTTATCGGCACCCGTATAAAAAAGAACAGATGCAGGCTGATTATTAATAAAGAACGTACCGTTCACCACATTATCGTCCGCCTGCGCCTCTTGGGCATTCAAGTTAAAAGCTCGCCCTCGAGCCTGAGCCTGATTCTGGTTTGCATTCTGATTCTGGTTAGCCAGCCTTGGGCACCGGTTTCTGTAATGGGTCAGATCCCCACAGTTATAACAAGCACCTGGTGGGTAGTGTGGTCGTGCAGCTTGACCCTGTTGCTGAGCAGGAGGCTGAGCAACTTGTTGAGCCGGGTTCTGAACTGCGCGATTTTGAGCAAACCGACAAACATCGGCAAGATGACCTGACTTCCCACAGTTAGTACAGAAACGGCACTGATGTTGTGGCTGATGGTGACTGTTGCATCTATTGCACAAAGGTGCATTCCCTGAATAGGGCTTCTTCGCTGGAGGCTGTGCGGGTTGGTTGGGAGCTGCCTGGTTAGCTTGGGCAGTGACAACATAGTTTTGGGAAGCCTTACGCTTCCTTGCCCTTTTCGATGAACCAGAATCCTTTCCATTCTTGTTTTGACCTATCTTCCTTGTCAGCCGACTGTTTCTTGCCCTTGTCACCCTTCCTGTGTAACTTATTCTTCCGAATCTGCGACTCAGTCAATGTCGCTGCTAACTCGATAGCCTGACGGAGTGTGGTAGGGTTACTACCAGTAATGATGTCTTGTACCGAGTCAGGTAGGCCGTCGATGTATCTTTCGATAGCCTTGTCGAGTGGGGTAACCATTGTTGGGCAAAGCAGACTCAACTCCTTAAACCTATCAGTATATGCCCTGTGCTCGCCACTATCTTGTTTCAAGTCATCAAACTCCTTCTCCAACGCTCGTTGTTCATGATGAGGACAAAACTCCCTCATCATAAGAGCTCTAAGTTCAGCCCATGTCTGTGCTAGAGCAACTTCTGCACCACGGTCTCTCATTACCCCATTCCACCATGTAAGAGCCCTCTTCTGAAACACGCTCGAAGAAAACTCGACCTTGCGATTGTCAGGACACTGCACGTGGCGAAAAGTATTCTCAATGCTCTCAAACCATTGAAGAAGCCCAGTCGCTCCTTCAGAACCACTAAACTTGAGTGGTTTAGCCGAGTTAAAATCCTTGTATTTGCATGGAGCATTGTTGTTGTTGTTGGCTTGGTTCCATTGAGCAAAGAGGTTTGGAAATTGAGCAGCCATCTGCTGCGCAATGATTTCTGCCAATTCGGCAGTCGCTATCTGGTTTTCGTGTCGAGGAGGCATTCTAAAAGAGGAAAACATGAAAGGGAACGAGTGAGATGATTGGATGAAGAGAATGAGATGAAACAAAATTAACAAAAGCAAAGATGGTGGTCATTCGTCCGCATTACCAAGCTAACAAATGACACACAGTAACTAATCAAAGTAAATGGATCAAAAATAATGTATCGCGAAGACGTGCTCGCCTATAAGTGAACACTCATCCGAAGAATTCCCAGGTAAGCACAACTGGTCTCGCATCTGATGAGATATATACGAAGTGCTTGCCTAGATAGAAGACCCAGAATACAGGCATTCACTCTTCCAGTTTGCACGTGTTCACACTATTCAGAACCCAAAACTTGGACGAGATTTTGAAAATTTGAAGGCGCAAGGCCAAAAACCAAACTGGAAGGGTTCAAAACCATATAACAGAGGGTTCAAAACCTTACAATAGAGGGCTCAAAACCTTGTAATAAATCATTCAAAAACAGAAGATTGTTTTTCAAAAATCGTTTCGGAAAATTTGGTTTTTGTTTTGATAATCACCTAAGGATAGGTGATGTACATGTTTTAAGATCTAAACACAAGATAACTTGTGTTAGGGTCCTAGAAAGGTTATAGTCTAGGTCAAAGCATTACTAATAACCTAATTCCCTATAACCATTGGCTCTGATACCAACTCTTCTGTCTCACCCCGACCACGTATAACATACAAAACGTGGCGGAAAACGTCGGGGAGTGTTGTAACAGAATTAATTGTTTCATAACCATGGCATTCAAAGTTGTATTTTATTTATCAACACAAGAGTTACATTGTCTTAAACAAAAACAAGAGTACAAAACATAATTAAACTAAGTCTATCTTCGTTTTATGTCTCTAAGGCACAGGTCCGCCCTAGTGTCACGATCATCATCCTATGGAAAAGCTCCTGAAAACACATGTGAAAATAGGTACGTCAGCATAAAAATGCCTGTGAGATACATAGGTTTTGTAAAAATATGATTCATGACTTGTATTTAAGAAAATGTTTAGTCATGAACCTTGTAATTTGCTTTGTCTTATAAATCATTTGAAAAACGATAAGATCAGATGATATGTATAAATAAATGTAAGGTTAAATGAATAACCATGTAAAAATGAGTTTGTGTAAGATAAGTTGTTTGTGAACAGTGTCTTGTAAAAAGTATGTTATTTGTATAAAATGTCATGTGTCATAAATTGAAATGATTTAAATAACGCTACGATATGTAATACCATACAAACACTTATATATAGGAAGTACCAGCGGCGTATCCACCATGCTTGTATCATATTACACACGCCTCGTTACTTAAATCACTTACTCAAACCAAACCACCAATGTAAATTGTTTATGTATAATCAAATGTCAAAATGTTATTGTGTAAACCATATCAAATGTCTGTGTTTAATGTAAATCATGAATTGTATATATCAATGTCAAATGTTTATGTCTAATGTAAATCATGTAATGTGTATCCAAAAATGTCATGTATGGTATGTGAAATATATCAACTAAACCATATGTAAAATGCCTAGTGGAGATGGATATGATCGGGTGGTTCTACTGGTGGCACGATGATACTCCAGTGGTCCGTCAGTGATCCTAATTTGCCGTTAAAAAAAAAAAAACCATATGTAAATTGCACAAAAACAAGGTATTGAAGTAAAACATGGTTTAAATCAAAGTTATGTTTTGTGGAACAAATGCGTGCTATACTGATATAAACATCTATGCGGTATTGTGAAAATGCATACATTCAAGCCTTGAGACTGTGGCGATAAACCCTTAAACAAATTAAAGGTTTATCTAAGTTATGTATATCGAATTCGGTCATTCCTTCCAATCCAAACAAACCCAGGATTTCAGGAACGGGAGTTGTCAATTCCTATGGTACCACTACCTACTAACGAACGGCGTAGCTAATGTTAATGAATATATTGTTCCATGTTAAACAACCCAAATGTCATACCAAAATGTAAGCATGTGATGAAAACAACTGTACTAAGTACGCACACAATGGGCATACATAGCATGAAATGTAATGTAAAACAATGTACTAAGTACGCACACAATGGGCATACATAGCATGAAATGTAATGTAAAGAAATGTACTAAGTACGCACACAATGGGCATACATAGCATGAAATGTAATGTAATGTAAAACAATGTACTAAGTACGCACACAATGGGCATACATAGCATGAAATGTAATGTAAAGCAATGTACTAAGTACGCACACAATGGGCATACATAGCATGAAATGTAATGTAAAACATGTACTATAATGTACTAACGAACATAGCAGGTATATGATGTGAAAACAGGAAAGCATGAAAGTAACAAGTAGGCACATGTGTTTCACCCCAAAACAGTTTGAAAACAGTAAAAGAGGGGTCTATGTACTCACTTGAGATTGCTCAGAAGTCCTAAGATAACCACCAAGCAATGCTAGAGATCACGGAATCAAACGGCACCTAATATAGGTAACTATGTTAATATACCGGACCTAAATCGGAAGATCGGATAGAATGCGGGTTCGTAAACCAAACGAGTATGGAGACTCATGTAATATGGTTTAACAAAGCCTACATACTAAATGAAACCTAACATAAGTGCTTACGACCCATTACGACCTGTTTAGGTAGCTTATGCTACTTTAACGCGTCGCTCGCGTGAAACGCGTTCGGACCGCCTAACTAGTCCTATGACAAGTAAAATATGCCTTAACATATCTAATATTGTTACCAAAATAGTTTAGATACCAAAATTTTTGTTACATATGCTTAAAATGAATTTTGGCGTCAAAAGGGCATTTTGGTAATTTACCTAAGGCATATAAACTACCTATCATACAACTACTTAAACGAAGCGACCATAAGGTATAACCTCGGAGGGTTATTCCCTATATACTATGGTCACCTAATGTGTTTGGTCGGATCCTAATGATCGACCAAATGGGTCGGGTTCGAAGGCATAAGCGATTTATTAGATCGCTTACCCTTATGACCCTAGACAACGTGGTAATCATTAGGCATAGTCACAAGGGACTATAACCATCATGATTACAATCACGTTGCGAAGTTCAAATGAACTTCGCATTGACCATAAACTGGTCAACGCAGAAAGTCAAACAAAGTTTGACTTTCGGACTCGAAAAGCAATAAAAGAACGAAAGGATACTTACGAAGGGTCCCCGAATGCTAATCTAGATCAAAATAGCTCAGGTATGAAACAAAGGTTTCAACTTAGAACACATTAGATCAGATTCTTGTGAGGAAAAGTGAAGGGTGGAGGTGGGTATTTATAGTTTTTGGTTCACCGTTAGGATCATTTCTTGGAAAAGGGGGCACGATCTAAGCCGTACACTTGTTGGAGAGTTGTGGTAACTCATTTGCCATCCACCATAAGAGTTTGACACTTGGCACTTGGAATTTGGAGAGTGTTAAGGGCTGTTAACAGCTGAAAAAAAACGTTTTGCTGCATCTGGCCCCTACTTACGGACCTAGTTTGGTAGATTTACAGTTTCAGTCCCTGCAACCTCAAAACTTGGTTTTCGATGCGTTTTTTTGACACGTTTAAGCCCCGTTAACCCCATTTCGAAGATATAAAATGAAGTTAAAGTATAGGGAACTTAAAATGTGTTAAAAAATATCTCGGGTGTCGGTTCGTTTAGCCGTACGGGTATGTTGTTCGGTTAATTACGACGGAATGCGCATAAGCGCGAAAAATGATCCAAATGGCGTAACGAATGGATTTTTCTTATGCCAAACACTAAAATAAAATATTTTAGTGCTTAAATAAATTTTTGGATGTCCGGATGTATTCAGAACGTAAGTTATGCGCGAAAATGCAAACTTGTGCACTTTTTGACGCTTTTAGTCCCTGAATGACCCCAAAAGTTTATTTTAGCATACCGAACCCCTCAAAGCCTATTTCTAAGCTATGTAAAGGATATTTATGGTATGTTTAACTTATGGTCATTTTCCGGAATGTTCGTTACAGTTCAAATTGGCATACTTTCGCAGTTTGTCAAGTTTAGTCCCTGTAAGCGAATTAACTTGTTTTTGCCATACCAAAGCCTTCAAAACTTATTTCTAAGTTATGTAAGGGTTATTTAAGGTATGTTAAGTATATGTTGATGTTCCAGAGTATTTGTCGCATTAAACTGGCTACGTTTACGCACCAGTTTGCGTATAACTCTCTAGAAAGTGATATAGAGTTTGAAATTGGATAAAAGTCAAAACATAAAAAATGTAAAACACAACTAAACAAACATTGGTATCAAATAACATTTTTTTATTGATAATAGAACTGTTCATAATGATTACAAGCACAGATGTTACATACTGATTCTAATGCAACTGAAAGTGATGATATAGATCCTACAATGATAGCACCAACGTCTTATGTGAGTGGCAAGCAAAAGCTGAAGAAGTCACCAAAGAAAAAGAAAGCATCAGATGAAGAGGATGCTACTTATGAGCCAACTCCAACTGAGAAAGAAAAGATCAAGAAGAGAAAAGCTCGTCCAACCGGAGATGTTCCAAGAAAAGTGAGAGCTAGGAAAGACACAACTTCTATTCCTCAGCAAGACACAACGGAAGATCCAGAGTTTGAAAGGGTTGAAAAAAGTTGAAAGCCCTGAGATAGAGATTACAGGAGTCAGAAAGTCTACCCCTCCTCCTTCTCCTATCAACAAAACAATTCATATTACTGATGATAAAGAAAAGACTCCAGAGCAGAAGAAAAAGTCTGTTGAAGATCCAACATCTGTTACAAAGAAACCTATAACTTCGCAAAGCTCAAGTCATGCTTTTCCGAAGTGTCACACCCCGATATTTCCACGTATTACCGGTGTGTAACACCTGTGCCTCCACGGCCATCAAAAAAATACCGAACCAATGAAATATTATATTTCATACTTGGGATTTGTAAAAATATGTGTATCATTTGCACATATCAATTTTTGTTCAATTCCAAACTCTAAATCGCTTTCTGGAAGGTTATACGCGCACCGATGCGTAAATATAACCAGTTTAATGCAACAAACACTCCGGAATAGTGACATAGGCTTAACATACCTTAAATAACCTTTACATAACTTAGAAATAAGTTTTGAAGGCTTTGGTATGGCAAAAACAAGTTAATTCGCTTACAGGGACTAAACTTGACAAACTGCGAAAGTATGCCAATTTGAACTGTAACAGACATTCCAGAACATGACCATAAGTTAAACACACCTTAAATATCCTTTATATAGCTTAGAAATAGGCTTTGAGGGGTTCGGTGTGCTAAAATAAACTTTTGGCTCATTCAGGTACTAAAAGCGTCAAAAAGTGCACAAGTTTGCATTTTCGTGCATAACTTACGTTCTGAATACATCCGGACATCCAAAATTTATGTAAGCACTAAAATATTTTATTTTAGTGTTTGGCATAAGAAAACTCCATTCGTCACGCCATTTGGATCATTTTTCGCGCTTATGCGCATTCCGTCGTAATTAACCGAACAACGTAACCGTACGGCTAAACGAACTGACACCCGAGATATTTTTGAACACATTTTAAGTTCCCTATACTTTAAATTCATTTTAGATCTTTGAAATGGGGTTAACAGGGCTTAAACGTGTAAAAAAAAACGCATCGAAAACCAAGTTTTGAGGTTGCAGGGACTGAAACTGTAAATCTGCCAAACTAGGTCCGTAAACAGGGGCCAGATGCAGCAAAACGTTTTTTTTTTCATCTTTTAACAGCCCTTAACACTCTCCAAAGGTCAAGTGCCAAGTGTCAAACTCTTATGGTGAGTGGCCTTTTTGGGTACCATAAGGTTCCGACACATGTACGGATGAGATTAAGGCACGTATTTCGACAAACGATCCTAATGGTGGACCATTCACTATAAATACCCCTTGCCATCCAACCTCTAAACTCACTAGAATCTGATCTCAAATGCTCTAAGTTGAAACCTTTGTTTCATACCTGAGCTATTTTGATCTAGATTAGCATTCGGGGACCCTACGTGAGTATTCTTTCGTTCTTTTATTGCTTTTCGAGTCTGAAAGTCAAACTTTGTTTGACTTTCTGCATTGACCAGCTTATGGTCAATGCGAAGTTCGTTTGAACTTCGCAACGTGATTGTAATCACGATGGTTATAGTCCTTTGTGACTATACCTACTGATTACCACGTTATCTAGGCTCAGTGACGAGCCGTAGTTTCGGTCAGAATACGTATTCTTGCATATTTTGTAACCAAACTACTTATGGGTATCAAAACCGTTTGTTTTGATACCAAACCTGTTTTCTAAACTTAGTTAAGCATGTTTTAACATGCTTAGCTCGTCACTTTTAGTTTAGTGCTTATATAGGGTCGTAAGGTAAGCGATTTAAACAATCGCTTATACTTTCGAACCCGACCCGTTTGGTCGATCATTAGGATCCGAGCAAGCACATTAGGTGACCATAGTATATAGGGAATAACCTTCCGAGGTTATACCCTATGGTCGCTTCGTTTAAGTAGTTGTATGATAGGTAGCTTATATGCCTTAGGTAAATTACCAAAATGCCCTTTTGACGCCAAAATTCATTTTAAGCATACGTAACATAACTTTTGACATCTAAACTGATTTGACAACAATACTAGACATGCTAAGGCATATGTTACTTGTCGTAGGACTAGTTAGGCGGTCCGAACGCGTTCTACGCGAACGACGCGTTAAAGTAGCATAAGCTACCTAAACGGGTCGTAATGGGTCGTAAGCACTTAGGTTAGGTTTCATTTAGTATGTAGGCTTTGTTAAACCATACTACATGAGTTCCCATACTCATTTGGTTTACGAGCCCTCATTCTATCCGATCTTCCGATTTAGGTCCGGTTTATTAATGTAGTTACCTATATTAGGTGCCGTTTGATATTCCGAGATCTCTAGCATTGCTTGGTGGTTATCTTAGGACTTCTGAGCAATCTCAAGTGAGTACATAGACCCCTCTTTTACTGTTTTCCAAACGTTTTGGGGTGGAACACATGTGCCTTCTTGTTACTTTCATGCTTTCCATGTTTTCACATTATATACATGCTATGTTCATTAGTACACTATTAGTACATGATTTCATTACATTTTATGCTATGTATGTCCATTGTGTGCATACTTAGTACATTTTTTTACATCACATCACATCACATGCTATGTATGTCCATTTAGTACATGCTTAGTACATTATTTTACATTGCATCTCTGTTGCATATGTTCCAGTAACATATGGACACATTGTTTTACAGCTCTACCTTGTATGTTTACTCTAGCATACTAGGTACATTATCTTCATAAAACATGCTTACATTTTGGTATGACATTTGGTTTGTTTAAACTATACTATACATTCATTAACACCGATCACGCCGCTCGGTAGTAGGTAGTGGTACCATAGGACTTGACAAATCCCATTCCTGAAATCTCGGGTTTGTTTGGACGTAAGGAATGACCGAATCCGAATACATATTCTTTTGATAACTCATTTTTACATAGTTATCCGACTGTCGCAAGGCTTGGATATATGAATTTTTACAATACCGCATAAATGTTCATATTCAGTATAGCATGCATATATTTTACAAAACATAACTTTGATTTAAACCAAGTTTTACTTCAATACTTTGTTTTGTGCATTTCATCTATGGTTTAGTTGATGCATTTCACTAGCCATACATAAACATTTGTTACACATTACTTGACTACTTTTGGACTATCAACATTTGACATGGTTTATACAAGGACTTTTGACAATTGGTTTAAACATAGACATCTTATATTGGTGGTTTGGTTTGAGTAAGTGATTTAAGTAACGAGGCGTGTGTAATATGATACAAGCATGGTGGATACGCCGCTGGTACTTCCTATATATAAGTGATTGTATGGTATTACATATCGTTGCGTTATTTGAAATCATTTCAATTTAGACATATAACATTTTATACAAATAACATACTTTTCACAATACATTGTTTTACAAACAACTTAACTTATACAAACTCATTTTTACATGGTTATTCATTTAACCATGCATTATTCTCTTATTTATACGTATCATCTGAACTTATTGTTTTTCAAATGATTTACAAAGACAAAGCAAATTACAAGGTTCATGACTAAACATTTTCTTAAACAGATGTCATGAATCTTATTTTCACAAAACCTATGTACTCGCCAGCATTTTTATGCTGACGTACCTATTTTCACATGTGTTTCAGGAAATGAAGCATAGGATTGATCAAGATACACTTAGGCGGACATGGGCCTTAGTGACAATAAAAGAT
Organism: Helianthus tuberosus; assembly: GCA_030545235.1. Lineage (NCBI taxonomy): Eukaryota > Viridiplantae > Streptophyta > Magnoliopsida > Asterales > Asteraceae > Helianthus > Helianthus tuberosus. The sequence goes on from CM060397.1 coordinate 126,505,867, forward strand.
GCAAGACTAGTTATTTTGTTATGTTTCTTTGATTGTCAAGACATTGTAACTCTTTTAATCAATAAAACAATATTTCAAGTTCCATGTGTTATGAAACAATGATTCTGTTACAACACTCCCTGATGTTTCCGCCACGTTTTGTAGGTTCTACGTGGTCGGGGTGTGACAGAAAAGTTGGTATCAGAGCTCATGGTTATAGGGAATTAGGTTATTAGTAATACTTTGACCTAGTCTATAACCTTCTTAGGACCCTAACGCGAGTTTACTTGCGTTTAGTCATAAAACAATACTGTCACCTATCCTTAGGCGACAACCACAACAAGAACATAAATTTCAAAACCACTTTGAAAACTAATCATCTGTTCTAGGATGATTGATTACTAGGTTTTGAACCCTTTATTGTAAGGTTTTGAACCCTCTGTTATATGGTTTTGAACCCCTTTGAGTTTTTCAAAACCTCGTCAAGGTCTTGGGTTTTAAATAATGTGAACACGTGCAAACTGGAAGGGTGAATGCCTGTATTCTGGGTTTTCTGTCTAGGCAAGCACTTCGTATACATCTCATCAGACGCGAGACCAGTTGTGCTTACCTGGGAATTCTTGGGATGAGTGTTCACTTATAGGCGAGCATGTCTTCGCGATACATTATTTTTGACCCATTTACTTTGATTTGTCACCATCTCATTTGTTTGCCTTAGGAAACAAACAAATGATCACAATTTTCATTCGTTACCATTCTGTATTGATTATCCAATAACCTTTCACCTGTTTCTTCCTATGCCTTTCATTTGCTTCTAGAATGTCTCTTCCTCTCAGCACCGGTCAAATGTCCGAGCAGACAGCCAAATTCGCTCAACGAATAGGCGAAGTAGTCCTGAAGACTGTTGAATTAACTACTACCATTGTAGGACCGGGTTCGCGATCTAAACGAGTCGGTTCAGAGGAGTTCCATCAAATACAGGTGCGGAAAACAAGTATTTGACGTATAAACAGCTGAATCTTCACTTTAACACTGATTTGTATTGATATAAATGCAATTACAATCAGTTCTCACACCGGCAGCACCTCGGTATGGAAATCATAACTTCGAACTCTCTATTTCGCTTGGACTTGAACCCCTATATATAGACTTGGAGATTTCGCTTGGGATGAACAACAACATGTCTCAAGCGAAATCTGAACATGTTGATTTCGCTTGAGCTGCTTCAAGCGAAATTCCCTACAAAACATTCCTTCAAGCGAAATCTACTAACTCTCTCACATTTTCTCATTCTACATGCCCTGATCTATTCTAACTAGTATAAGACTCGATACAAGACGAAGTCGACAGATGTAGTGCACCAACAGACTCCCCCTCAGATGTTGACGAGTCGACTATCTAGTCACAACAATTCTGTGTCTTCACATCTTCAGTCTTGATCAGTCTCTGGGCTTTTCTCTCTCTATCTTCTTTTCCAGAATCACTGACTCTATCAGACTCCCCCTCACGATTTGCTGGCATTCATTTGTTCTTCAGCAACATCTGCTTTAGGATCAATGCCTGACTCAAATTTTGTCTACAAGATCATTGCCTGACTCAAATTTTGTCTACAAGATCATTGCCTGGCTCTCATCTAACTTCTCAAAGTCCTCAGGTATTGTAACCTGGCTTTCAGATGTTGTTGAGATTAATTCTCTTGATCAGATCTCTTGATTCCTTAAGTTCATCAGCATCAGCAGCTAGCGAACTTTAGATTCATGAGTCTGAATTTCGTAAGCTTTGAATGAATTAACCTGGCTCACTTGTAACAATCTTAACCCAGAAATAAATTTTCTAAATTTAACAATTTAAATGCACCAACAATCTGATATAATCAGATAACTCTCTCTCATATCACAAACCAATGATGAACCAATTGTGACAACCCGCACTAAACCAGGTATCCGTACAACTTAATTAATGATTAATTACTACTTGATTACTGTGCTTGATTGAACTAGCTGATAAACTGCTACCTGCATACTGATACATGCACTTACTTGCATCATACTTTATTTGCTGTCACTACATTGATTACATACTGAACCCTAGTGACAAACTTGATGCACAAAAAGCACAGTAGCACTAAACGGATACACAGTGAACATACTGATATAACCAGCATCAGGCAAATACTGCCTCTAAGGCCTGTTAAGAGCCTCATATATTTTGGCTACACTGGTAGTGAGTGTAGGATATAAGGGTTGTGTTACCGCGTCTCTAGGAATAAGTTACACTGTTTCGGATGTGCCAAGAACGTACTTTAAGTACCAAACACAGCACTTTAATAATTTAACCAGCTTCTAGCTGACTAGTAAAGTGCCAGAAAATGAGAAAATATTACTAGACACTTTCTAAAGTGTCGGGAAAACAAATTGTGTCACTAAAAATGTAATGACGACACTTTAAAGTCTTTTGTAACACTTTAACGGATTACTATCCAACCGGACACCCGGACTTTACCCGGAACACGAAAATATTAACATTTTCACTATTATTATTTTTCTGAGCCAGTTAGGGTCTCTGATTACCCTAACACCCGTCATAACACGCTATTTATAACTAACGGAGTTTAACACTCAACCTAACTTATTTAACATAACTAAACTCCTAACTATCTAATTAAAATCGGATCAAGGACCCCCCCCCCCCCCAACCGATTCGGTTGCCTAGGGGGCAACACCATGTACTTGTGATCTTGATGGATATTGCCATGCCTAGTATCTTCACTACACAATGACCAATGGGTAATGCACCTTGAACTTGCCTATATATAACACTTGATTACTAGAGATCATTATCACTTAACATCACAAACAAATTACTTCTCTCTTGCCCTCTCCCATCCTCGGCCGAACTCCCTCACCACACCCACCACATTTTCAAGTCTTGATCCTATCATTCCAACATCATACACACATCCAAGGTTGCGTATTAGGAGCTTTGGTGCAAGCGGAACACGAAGGACCTCCACCGTTAGCTTTTATCCACCCCGTTTTCGTCACGATTCTTCCCTAGCCCCGAGCTAGAGGTATATCACTTAAAACTTGTTTTTAAGCTTATCTAAAGTGGTTAAAAGGATTATTGTCGGTTGAATCTCGTTATATTGAAAGATGATGCATTAAAGTCTAGTAAAATCACAAAAATGGTGGTTAATAGCATATAACTTGTGTAAAAGTCGTAGGACTTGAAATTTGTGTTTATCTAGACCCGATCTATGATGTGGTAGCTCAAATCTCCGTTTAACCCGACTTTGTAGAATCATGTATCATCACATAAGCTTGTTTTTGAAAGATACAAGGGTTAAAGGTGAAACACTACCACATTTTAGAGACATGAACTTGTGTAGAAATATTTTTCTTGTGTAAAAGTGATTTAACCGGTAAAATGGTGTTTAAAACTAGCGGATCTACGTATCCGCAAGTGGTATTTTTGAAAGACCACACTTTAAGGAAATCATGTTTTCTAAAGATGGATTTACACTAATAAATATGGTTTTATGAACCACAAGTGTGTAAACACTTGTGAAACAAAGAGATCCGACAAAGAAGTAAATTTGTCACTTGTCACTAGAAGTTGTAAAGACGGGTTTCGCTAAACACAAGGTTTTTATGAGATTAAAGTCACTTCATATAAAGATCTACATATATAAAGGGCGTTTACATTAAAGATGCGGAAAAACTGCAAGTTCATGCGATTATGCAAATTTACATACTTGTCGACTAGTTTGTTGTGTCGGAAATTGTTTGATTGAATTAAGAAGATTGTTGAATTGATTTGTTAAAAGAAAATGATACGCTTGAAAGCGTGGCCACCTCCAGTTACAGAGGAAACTCTGGCGAAATTTTCTGAAAACCTAACACTTAGACTTTTTACTCAACAAGTGTTAGAACTATTTTTGGACATACTTTCGAAACATAAATTTCGCCAGCACTATATTTTACTAAATATTCGGAGGTGGGGTTTTCACAAAGACTAACGTGATAAATATATTTGTCACAACACTGTTTATGATTATTTTGTGAAATACATAAATATTATTTTAGAGTGAAAATAATATTTACAAGCGTTAATAATTCCAAAACTGTACGAACGCTTCCATTAACATATAAGTTACACCGGTAATTACATTACCACAAGATTGATAAAACGTAACTTACGCACATGTATTGTATCCCCCATCCTTGGGAAGAAGAATAACTACCAAGTGTATACGGAACATAAACACGAAATAGTTGTCTAACTATTTCCCATAGTCATAAACTATAAAGCTAAGGCACGGCCGTCCGTCTAATAGAATTAGCACTTGTAGGTCGTTGCACAGCTTACTGTATTGGAGACACTTGGTAGAGACGCGCATTCACTGTGAGTTCATGTCCCCCTTTTCTCTAACTGTTTTCAGTTTACTTAACTGCGGGGGTGAAATACATGTTACATTGTTTACAAGTACTTTTATACACGGTATGATTACGTAAGGAGGTTTTAGATCATGTGAATGGGTAGGCGGAAACTTGAGGCTATTAATCCTCAGGGTAGGACCGAGGGACAGGAGCGGTAGATCTATCTGGGTGTAGCGAGCCCAGCCCCAGGCCAAACAGAACGGACCTTGGGGTGACTTTGTGCCCAACGCATAAATCCGCTAGGTTTGAGTCTTCCTACTTGCATTTCACAACATGCTAATGGCCTTGCAAACCATTGGTGATCACAAGTCCTCTTACACTGCTACATACCAGGAAACTTTTATACTTACAAGTGTTTTACTTACTCACTTACACATGAACTCGCTCAACATTATTGTTGATTTTTCAACTCACATGTATTTCAGGAAATTAACGAGATCTGGCACGGTATGGAACGTTTTCCGCTGCACTTGTCATGGAGTCATCCAGGTTTAGGGGATGTGTCTCTTTCCTGGACAAGACACAGTCCTTAAACCACGTTTATGTTATGTTTTAATTTGCAAGGTTGTTGGACAAGGTTATGGTTGTTGATTAAAACAATGGTACTGTATTTTGATTTTCAAAACTTAATGGATGACCTGCATGGTTTTTAAATTCATATAGCTTGTTATGATTAAGCTATGGTATTAAGAAGTCACACTAAAATTAACCACGCTTCCGCAAAGCCAGGGTGTGACAGCTTGGTATCAGAGCTCTGATCATAGCGAACTAGGATTCTGTCTCGAGTCTAGACTATGATCACTAGGGCTCTCACGAAAACATTTTTCTGCATACCACTTAAGTCCAGATCCACACTTTTTACAAACAAATGTTGAGCACATTTTATTAATTATGAGTTCAGCTTGGAGGGCTGAGGATCGATCTGGAGGATCGAGATGGTCAAGGTAGTTGAGCACGTTGGTTTGTTATAGGATCGATCTGGAGGATCGAGATGATCAAGGTAGTTGAGCACGTTGGTTTGTTATAGGATCGATCTGGAGGATCGAGGTTTGGTTTAAGTGAAGGATAGAGCAGTCTTGTAGACTGAATGAAATTGACTAGTAAGACTAGGAGAAGTATGTGATACCCTACTTGGTGACTTATGTGATTAACTGATTATATGATTGATTATTATACGTATATGTGTTTGTGTTACAAACGTTATACTTTCATCAAGTACTAGAAAGATGGGCACTACGAACCCCATGACCATAGTATCAGACAACATAGTGCAACGAAGCACGAGGTGTACATTTCTGATACTACCGGCACAGACAATGACGACTTTCAGCCCTTTGTGCACTGCCTGAAGTCGTAGCAGAGCCTACTGATGGCCATCTTGTTGGGAATTTGCCACTGGCGGTGATCCCTGCTCCTGTGCCCCTTGCCGCTTATCCTGTTGATGATACGCCCTCCCAACGAGGCCTCTGAAGACGATAACGATCTACTGGAGGAGGACCCATTCGAGGGCAGGGCCTTATTACTGCTGGTATTAGACTACTACATGCGGACGCTCTTATAGGGGAAACTTATGACCATTCCCCTATCCCAGACTCATTTGAGTTTCTGACACCCGCATCTTCGCACATACAGGGAATGCAGCACTACTTACACGACACCGACCCTGATACGGCATCACTAGCTGCACCGGATCCCGCACACAGTTTTGAGTTTGATCGTAATTATGAGGACAATTCTGTTTTTCCGCCTGGTGTTGATCCAGACCATGACATTGAGTTCATGCACTTAGACAAGCCCTTGGGGGATCCTGTAACCCCTGTGATTGTTGATCCAGCTGATTTTGAGATGGAATTTTTTATTCGGAGCTAGCCGTGGCCCCTGAGCCAGGCGTTGCTCCTGACCCCGCATTGGAGTATGACCCTGTTCATGCCGATGCACCGGCTGTTGCTTCTTGATTGATCATCTGCTTGGATGAGAGAAAATTTGGGGTAACTGTGCAAGACAATTTATTATTACGGGGGCCCACGTAATAACGATTTGTAGTGCACAGGAATCCTGGTGGACTCTGCAGGTCAAGCTAATGATAACCTAAACACAAATGACCTAGGCGATGTAGCCTCGAGTTCATTCTATTACAAGCAACAAGCCAAATTGACGAGCCTATGTGAAGGCTCAGGAATTTATTTCCCCACTATTACAGTGAGTATATTTGCGTGTGAAATGGGGTGATTACATGATGGCTTACGTTGCTATATATACCCCATGGACAATTGAAACATTGTCCAACTCGCTTCACACTATTTCGACAAAAAGGGAATGTCACCCAGACGTGACTCAAGCACCGGTACGTTACTGAGGACAGAAGACGAGCTGCAAGAACGCATCTCACAGATAAATGCACGACATGAAGACCTCCACTCTAAGTGCAACGATGGCATTACCGGAGATAATCCTCCAACTGGCTGCACCTATAAACAGTTCCTGAACTGCAAGCCTTTGAACTTTGTTGGAATCGGAGGCACCGTTGCATTTGTTCATTGGTCCGAAAAGACCAACTCCACTCTAAGAATGAGTAACTGTTCGCCCCAACACAGTGTTACCTACATCTCAGGGATATTTCTAGATGGCACACTCTCTTAATGGAACCTCCAGGTTCAGACCCTTGGCACAGACACTGCTTATACACTGAGCTGGGACGAGCTCAAGGAAACGATTGAGAAGAAATGTTATTTTAGGACAGAAATTCAGAAACTTGACATGGAGTCCTGAAATTTGAGAAAGGACGAACCAGAGACTCCTGAACTTGTCCAGCAATCGCACGACTTATCTAGGGTCGCCCCCCCCTACTTAGTCAAACCGGAGTTCAAAAGGATTGAACGATTCATTTGGACACTTGCACCCCAGATCAGGGGTATGGTTACTACCTCAAGGCCCTCAACCATTGCAGGGGCTATCAATATGGGCGATTGATTTATGACATAAGATGTTATGTGTTGGTATTGTTGAATGCATACGTACACTTCACTTGCTGTGACCTAACCTATGTGAAACATCTTTTAGAAGATGCCGCCAAGACGCGAAATGCGCATGCCCACCTCTGAGGCAGAACTTAAAGAGATAATTGCTGCAGCTATAACGCAGCACGAGGCCCTACGCTCCGAACCAATCAAAGGTACCTCAGAAAATAACGATTGTTCCTACTGGCACTTCCTCAACTACAAGCCTCCGACGTTCGACGGCACTGGGGGTGCCATAACTTTTGTGAAATGGATTGAAAGTATGGAATCCATCTTTCGAATGAGTGGCTGTACGCCCGAACAACAGGTCCCATACGTTTCTGAGTTGTTTCAAGATGGAGCTCGGTTATGGTGGAATCTTCAGGTTCGAATAATGGGCCTAACTACAGCATACGCGTTAACTTGGGATGAGTTGAAAGGAATGATGCATAAGAAGTATTGCCCCCACACGGAAACCCAGAAGTGGGAAGATGAATTGCGGAGCCTAATGATGGAAGGTCCGAAGGTGTTGGAGTACGTGCAACGACTCCATGCTCTGTCACAAATTGTTCCATACCTGGTAAAACCAGAACTGAAGAAATTGGAACAATTCATTTGGGAACTGGCGCCTCAAGTCTTGAGCTTGATGACAGCATCTACGCCACCAACAACCATTATTGCAAGTAAGATGGGTTCGGCACTCGTTACGGAAGCAAATAGACTAGAAAAACTTGCAAACCATGACAAGAAAACTCAGGTAGAGTCGTCTGGAAAGAACAAAAGGAAGCTTACCGAAGATACCCAAATGAACAACGATGAACAAAGATCTATTCGAGGTTGCTTTGACTGCGGGGACAAAGGGCATTTCAAGAAAGATTGCCCTAACAACAAACAGGCCAATGATAAGATTTACTTAGAAACCAAACCAAGATGTGCTGAGTGCAAGTGTCACCGGGATGGTGGATGTCAGAAGCCTTGGTACGGGAGGAAAGGACACAACAAGGAAGGTTGTGGGATGAAGAGTTTCATACAAGGAGAAAACAGTAACAACGCTCTAGGTGGAAATGGGAAAGGAGATGGCCGAATGATAGGATGCTACCATTGTAAGGAAGTTGGACATTTTAAGAGGGAATGCCTGAAGTTGAAACAAGACCGTGAGAGAAAATCCAACATCAGAGCTTGTGAGGCATGCCAGGATCCAGGTGTGATTTCTGGTACGTTCTCTAACAACCAAAACTTTTGCACCTATTTTGTTTGATGCTGGTGCCGGTTATGGCTTCGCGTCATTAGAATTTAAGAATATACTTGGTTTAACCGCTAGTAAGTTAGATATCCGCTACTCGACCGAATTAGCTAATGGAAGGTTAGTTGAAGCCAACGAAGTAATCAGAGGCTGTGTGATAGAGCTGGGAGAACGTGAGTTTACTTTGGATCTACTAACGGTCGAATTGGGAAGCTTCGACGTGGTGGTAGGAATGGATTGGTTATCCGGGAACAAGGCTGTTCGTATTCCAACTGATGATGGTGAGACGATTGTGGTTCACGGAGAGAAGCGTGACACACCGCTAAGATTTATCAGCTGCTAGAAAGCAAGGAAGTGTTTACAGAAAGGATGTGTTGCTTTTCTGGCACACATCGTAGACAAGAAGGCTGTTGAGCCAACAATCGAGGACATCCCTGTCGTACGGGAGTATCCAGAAGTCTTCCCAGAAGACTTACCCGGACTACCACCTCAGAGGCAAGTGGAGTTTCACATTGACTTAGTTCCAGGCGCCGCGCCTGTGGCTAAGGCACCATACAGACTTGCTCCGTCTGAGATGCAGGAATTGTCGACACAACTTCAAGAGTTGTTAGACAAGGGTTTTATCCGACCAAGCTTCTCGCCTTGGGGAGCTCCGGTCTTGTTTGTCAAGAAGAAGGACGGAAGTTTCCGCATGTGTATCGACTACAGAGAATTGAACAAGCTGACGATTAAGAACATGTATCCTCTGCCAAGAATCGACGATCTGTTCGATCAACTTCAAGGTTCGAGCTGTTACTCTAAGATCGATCTTCGATCTGGATACCATCAACTAAGGATACAGGAGGAAAGTATCCCGAAAACAGCCTTCCGAACTCGTTATGGACACTACGAGTTCCTCGTTATGCCATTTGGCTTGACAAACGCGCCTGCGGTATTCATGGATCTAATGAATAGAGTTTGCAAGCCATACTTAGACAAGTTCGTGATTGTATTCATCGACGACATCCTGATTTACTCAAGGACGAAGGCTGAACACGAACAACATCTTAGAACCATATTGGAGCTGCTAAAGAAGGAACAGCTGTACGCCAAATTCTCTAAGTGCGAGTTTTGGCTACGCGAAGTCCAGTTTCTTGGACATGTGGTTAATGGGGATGGAATTCATGTTGATCCCACAAAGATCGAAGCAATCAAGAATTGGGAAACGCCTACAACGCCAACCGAGATTCGACAATTCTTGGGTTTGGCTGGCTACTATAGAAGGTTCATCGAGGATTTCTCGAAAATCGCTCAACCTTTAACGCTCCTCATGCAGAAGGACAAGACGTTTGATTGGGGAATCAAACAGGACGAAGCGTTTCAGATATTGAAAGATAAGCTCTGCAACGCGCCAATCTTAGCTCTACCAGAAGGTACTGATGACTTTGTGGTATACTGCGACGCATCGCGTCAAGGATTGGGTTGTGTGTTGATGCAACGCCAAAAGGTCATTGCTTACGCATCACGCCAACTGAAAGTGCACGAAAAGAACTATACCACCCACGATTTAGAGCTTGGCGCAGTGGTTTTTGCACTAAAGATCTGGAGACATTACCTGTATGGTACGAAGTGCACAATCTTCACAGATCACAAAATCCTACAACACATATTCAACCAGAAGGAGTTAAATATGAGGCAAAGACGATGGGTTGAATTGCTAAACGATTACGACTGCGAGATAAAGTATCACCCAGGGAAGGCGAATGTAGTCGCCGATGCCCTAAGTCGTAAAGAAAGAATCAAGCCCATAAGGGTTAGGGCTTTGGAAATGATTATACGAACCGATCTCTCCTCGCGCATTCGCGCTGCACAGAAGGAGGCTCTCAAGGAGGGAAACCTTGAGGAAGAATATCTCCGTGGAATGGAGAAGCTTTTGGTACCAAACGAGGAAGGAACGTTATGTTTTGAGAAAAGGATTTGGGTTCCTTTGTTTGGAGATTTAAGGAAGGTTATTTTCGACGAAGCGCACAAGTCACGGTACTCTATCCACCCTGGATCGGATAAGATGTACCAGGATCTCAAAGATTACTATTGGTGGCCTAGGATGAAAGGCGACGTTGCTGTTTACGTGAGCAAATGTTTAACGTGCGCTAAGGTTAAGGCAGAATACCAGAAGCCTTCGGGACTTCTGCAACAACCTGAGATTCCCAAGTGGAAATGGGAACAAATCTCAATGGATTTTGTTACGAAACTGCCAAGAACGCCAAGAGGCCACGATATGATTTGGGCGATTGTTGACCGCCTAACAAAGTCCGCACACTTTCTGCCAATCAAGGAGAAAGACAGTACTAGTAAACTTGCGGAAATTTACATGAGAGAGATCGTAGCACGTCATGGAGTACCACTCTCGATCATCTCTGATAGAGACGGAAGATTTGTGTCAAGAATATGGCAATCTTTCCAAGAATCTTTTGGCTCACAATTGAATCTGAGCACTGCATTCCATCCGCAAACTGATGGCCAGAGCGAGCGAACGATACAAACTTTGGAAGACATGCTGAGGGCATGTGTTATGGATTTAGGCGGTAGCTGGGATAAACACTTACCTTTGGTCGAATTTTCGTACAACAACAGCTACCACACCAGTATTGGTGTCGCGCCATTTGAGGCCCTATACGGACGCAAGTGCCGATCACCACTATGTTGGTCTGACGCAGGTGATAGGCAGCTTGCTGGTCCCGAGATCGTCCAAGAGACGACAGATAAGATCGCGCAAATTCTTAAACGCATCGAAGCCGCTCGCCACAGGCAAAAGGCCTACGCGGATCCAAACCGGAAACACGTGGACTTCCAAGTCGGAGAAATGGTGTTGTTGAAAGTTTCACCCTGGAAGGGGGTGGCGCGCTTTAGAAAGCGTGGAAAGTTAAATCCGCGCTACATTGGTCCCTTCAGAATTCTGGAAAGAATTGGGACAGTAGCATACAAGTTGGACCTACCCGCTGAACTAAATGGTGTTCACGATACATTTCATGTATCCAATTTAAAGAAAAGTCCAACTCAAATTGACGTTGCCATTCCTATCGACGAGATTCATATTGACGACACGCTCCACTTTGTTGAAGAACCTGTTGAGGTCACGGATTGGAAAGTTAACAAGACCCGCCGGAGCAGTGTCAAACTCGTCAAAGTACGTTGGAATGCCAGACATGGTCCTGAATTCACATGGGAACGTGAGGACCGGATGAAAGAGAAATACCCCCACCTATTTCCTAAGAACTCTGCTTCTACAAGCAGGACTTAAATTTCGGGACGAAATTTATTTAACGGGGGGAGAATGTGACAACCCGCACTAAACCAGGTATCCGTACAACTTAATTAATGATTAATTACTACTTGATTACTGTGCTTGATTGAACTAGCTGATAAACTGCTACCTGCATACTGATACATGCACTTACTTGCATCATACTTTATTTGCTGTCACTACATTGATTACATACTGAACCCTAGTGACAAACTTGATGCACAAAAAGCACAGTAGCACTAAACGGATACACAGTGAACATGCTGATATAACCAGCATCAGGCAAATACTGCCTCTAAGGCCTGTTAAGAGCCTCATATATTTTGGCTACACTGGTAGTGAGTGTAGGATATAAGGGTTGTGTTACCGCGTCTCTAGGAATAAGTTACACTGTTTCGGATGTGCCAAGAACGTACTTTAAGTACCAAACACAGCACTTTAATAATTTAACCAGCTTCTAGCTGACTAGTAAAGTGCCAGAAAATGAGAAAATATTACTAGACACTTTCTAAAGTGTCGGGAAAACAAATTGTGTCACTAAAAATGTAATGACGACACTTTAAAGTCTTTTGTAACACTTTAACGGATTACTATCCAACCGGACACCCGGACTTTACCCGGAACACGAAAATATTAACATTTTCACTATTATTATTTTTCTGAGCCAGTTAGGGTCTCTGATTACCCTAACACCCGTCATAACACGCTATTTATAACTAACGGAGTTTAACACTCAACCTAACTTATTTAACATAACTAAACTCCTAACTATCTAATTAAAATCGGATCAAGGACCCCCCCCCCCCCAACCGATTCGGTTGCCTAGGGGGCAACACCATGTACTTGTGATCTTGATGGATATTGCCATGCCTAGTATCTTCACTACACAATGACCAATGGGTAATGCACCTTGAACTTGCCTATATATAACACTTGATTACTAGAGATCATTATCACTTAACATCACAAACAAATTACTTCTCTCTTGCCCTCTCCCATCCTCGGCCGAACTCCCTCACCACACCCACCACATTTTCAAGTCTTGATCCTATCATTCCAACATCATACACACATCCAAGGTTGCGTATTAGGAGCTTTGGTGCAAGCGGAACACGAAGGACCTCCACCGTTAGCTTTTATCCACCCCGTTTTCGTCACGATTCTTCCCTAGCCCCGAGCTAGAGGTATATCACTTAAAACTTGTTTTTAAGCTTATCTAAAGTGGTTAAAAGGATTATTGTCGGTTGAATCTCGTTATATTGAAAGATGATGCATTAAAGTCTAGTAAAATCACAAAAATGGTGTTTAATAGCATATAACTTGTGTAAAAGTCGTAGGACTTGAAATTTGTGTTTATCTAGACCCGATCTATGATGTGGTAGCTCAAATCTCCGTTTAACCCGACTTTGTAGAATCATGTATCATCACATAAGCTTGTTTTTGAAAGATACAAGGGTTAAAGGTGAAACACTACCACATTTTAGAGACATGAACTTGTGTAGAAATATTTTTCTTGTGTAAAAGTGATTTAACCGGTAAAATGGTGTTTAAAACTAGCGGATCTACGTATCCGCAAGTGGTATTTTTGAAAGACCACACTTTAAGGAAATCATGTTTTCTAAAGATGGATTTACACTAATAAATATGGTTTTATGAACCACAAGTGTGTAAACACTTGTGAAACAAAGAGATCCGACAAAGAAGTAAATTTGTCACTTGTCACTAGAAGTTGTAAAGACGGGTTTCGCTAAACACAAGGTTTTTATGAGATTAAAGTCACTTCATATAAAGATCTACATATATAAAGGGCGTTTACATTAAAGATGCGGAAAAACTGCAAGTTCATGCGATTATGCAAATTTACATACTTGTCGACTAGTTTGTTGTGTCGGAAATTGTTTGATTGAATTAAGAAGATTGTTGAATTGATTTGTTAAAAGAAAATGATACGCTTGAAAGCGTGGCCACCTCCAGTTACAGAGGAAACTCTGGCGAAATTTTCTGAAAACCTAACACTTAGACTTTTTACTCAACAAGTGTTAGAACTATTTTTGGACATACTTTCGAAACATAAATTTCGCCAGCACTATATTTTACTAAATATTCGGAGGTGGGGTTTTCACAAAGACTAACGTGATAAATATATTTGTCACAACACTGTTTATGATTATTTTGTGAAATACATAAATATTATTTTAGAGTGAAAATAATATTTACAAGCGTTAATAATTCCAAAACTGTACGAACGCTTCCATTAACATATAAGTTACACCGGTAATTACATTACCACAAGATTGATAAAACGTAACTTACGCACATGTATTGTATCCCCCATCCTTGGGAAGAAGAATAACTACCAAGTGTATACGGAACATAAACACGAAATAGTTGTCTAACTATTTCCCATAGTCATAAACTATAAAGCTAAGGCACGGCCGTCCGTCTAATAGAATTAGCACTTGTAGGTCGTTGCACAGCTTACTGTATTGGAGACACTTGGTAGAGACGCGCATTCACTGTGAGTTCATGTCCCCCTTTTCTCTAACTGTTTTCAGTTTACTTAACTGCGGGGGTGAAATACATGTTACATTGTTTACAAGTACTTTTATACACGGTATGATTACGTAAGGAGGTTTTAGATCATGTGAATGGGTAGGCGGAAACTTGAGGCTATTAATCCTCAGGGTAGGACCGAGGGACAGGAGCGGTAGATCTATCTGGGTGTAGCGAGCCCAGCCCCAGGCCAAACAGAATGGACCTTGGGGTGACTTTGTGCCCAACGCATAAATCCGCTAGGTTTGAGTCTTCCTACTTGCATTTCACAACATGCTAATGGCCTTGCAAACCATTGGTGATCACAAGTCCTCTTACACTGCTACATACCAGGAAACTTTTATACTTACAAGTGTTTTACTTACTCACTTACACATGAACTCGCTCAACATTATTGTTGATTTTTCAACTCACATGTATTTCAGGAAATTAACGAGATCTGGCACGGTATGGAACGTTTTCCGCTGCACTTGTCATGGAGTCATCCGGGTTTAGGGGATGTGTCTCTTTCCTGGACAAGACACAGTCCTTAAACCACGTTTATGTTATGTTTTAATTTGCAAGGTTGTTGGACAAGGTTATGGTTGTTGATTAAAACAATGGTACTGTATTTTGATTTTCAAAACTTAATGGATGACCTGCATGGTTTTTAAATTCATATAGCTTGTTATGATTAAGCTATGGTATTAAGAAGTCACACTAAAATTAACCACGCTTCCGCAAAGCCAGGGTGTGACACCAATTGTAGGTTTTAACAAATCTTTTGACATTTTAAGATTCACTCCCCTTCACAATCAAGTCATCATGTTTAGCACTTGGAATTTTGACAATCAGCTTTTCAATATCAGTTGTCGAAAATCTTTTTGAATTTTTTCTCAAAATTTATGCTAAAACACACTAAAATCTTTTTGTATTTTTGATTGTAAAGGAATGCAATAAAGAAATATTTACAAACAATATTTTTGTGAGTTTGTGCAAGAGGATCATATCAGTTTTTAAGACCAATCACCAACACCGTTAAGCTTCATTGCATTTTCAGCTCTAAACGATTCACGTTGATTGACGATATTGTTGTCCACTTAAACTCAATCTAAAAACTTTCAATCTGCTTAGCGATACTTTAAGATATATTAAGATAGCACTAAGTTCTTATGGACCCCACGATCTCAGCATATCCCCTCATCATGCAATACACTAACTCAAGTAATGCCTTTAAACTTTTATCAACTGTGATTTGTGCGAAAACAAAGCAGAATGTTTAAACATTAACAATCAGGTCGATACTTCCGTATACGCAGAGAAAGTCCAATGTTTAAACAAAATAAGAAAAATAAAACAAGTTGAAGTTGTTTAGGCTTTAACCACCAGGTCGATACTCCCGTATACGCAGAGGTGATCCAAAGCTTAAACGAAACACCAAAGAAAATAAAGCAGAACGTTTAGGCAACAACATCCAGGTCGATACTCACGTATACGCAGAGGATGTCCGATGCTTAAACAAAATAAAGAAATAAAACAAGTTTAAATCTTTGCAAAAAGAAATACACAATCACAGCGACTTTTTAGCAAAGTTGTGAAAGTTCACAAACTTAACCAGTTTTTATGCTTTTTGGCATTCAGCGATTACTGAGTAGTCACACAATCAAGAAGGACAAAACTAAGTACTATACTTTTGACCATGTTTCCCACTAGAACTAGGCTTTTTCATTTAGGTTTGTATCGTTATTGCAAATCTACTAGTCTAGCTGAGCCTACCGTCACATCTTTAGTGAGACCGCTTATCACATTTTATCTTTCCATTTCTTTAGCATGTTGTGACAGTCCAACTAATCTACTATCATTTCCTCTTGATTCAACAAAACTCATTTTTAATTTTTCAATGTTTTTGACTTTTTCAAATTTTCAAATGTTTTTGGATTTTCAAAAAAAATTTTACTCCCCCTAAAATGCAAACACATTTCGATACTCACGTATACGCAGAGGATGTCCGATGCTTAAACAAAATAAAGAAATAAAACAAGTTTAAATCTTTGCAAAAAGAAATACACAATCACAGCGACTTTTTAGCAAAGTTGTGAAAGTTCACAAACTTAACCAGTTTTTATGCTTTTTGGCATTCAGCGATTACTGAGTAGGCACATAATCAAGAAGGACAAAACTAAGTACTATGCTTTTGACCATGTTTCCCACTAGAACTAGGCTTTTTCATTTAGGTTTGTATCGTTATTGCAAATCTACTAGTCTAGCTGAGCCTACCGTCACATCTTTAGTGAGACCGCTTATCACATTTTATCTTTCCATTTCTTTAGCATGTTGTGACAGTCCAACTAATCTACTATCATTTCCTCTTGATTCAACAAAACTCATTTTTAATTTTTCAATGTTTTTGACTTTTTCAAATTTTCAAATGTTTTTGGATTTTCAAAAAAAATTTTACTCCCCCTAAAATGCAAACACATTTTAGGAAATTTGAAAACAAATTTTAAAAATTCTACCTGTACAATAAAGTGACAACTGATATCGAATCGCATCAAATCGCCATTCACTTGGCATAAACAATCAGAACTCCCCCTATCACAAAACTATTTTCTCATTATGATTTCAAAACATTTAAGTTTGTTTTAACCAAAATGATTTTTCCGGAAAATAAGTTTTGATGAATTAATCATTTGTAAATTTGGGGTATGGTTCATCACATTGTCTACTTTTAACCACTTGTAGCAGATCAAGTACAAATTAATGTCCCTGATTTACCACTTGCATGAAAGCACTTTCTATATCAATTGTAAAAATTACCACATGTAGAATCGGAATTACCACAAACATTACCACTTGTAGATATGCCTAACCATTACCAACTGTAGGAATGTTACCTCTACATGTATCACTTTATCAGAATGCCGATTCCTGCTTCGCACTAACCATCCTGGAAGCTCCGGCAAGTCACACTTATCCTGTGAACAAACAACTTTTCCAAAAATTCAATCACAAAAACAATTTTCAAGAAAGATGCCGATTCCTGATCCACGATTACCAACTTGGGATCTCCGGCAAGTCCTGAGACTTTAAGGAAAACAAACTTCCACCCAAGTCTTCTCAGACTTGGTGGCTTCCAATTCCTGGGCAGTAGGGTTGTAAGTTGCCTTTTTAGTTGCATAAAAATCTTTAACCCCCTTTACTTTCCCATCAAGCATTTTCTTGAATATTTTTATAATATTTCCATTAAATGCTTTCTCAACATCAAATTCCTTTTCATCAGAATAGAATTGATTTGAAATTTCCACTTTACCAACCATTTGTTTAACTTCTTCAAAGTTCAGTGATGGAATGTCAACATCATTCATTGAATCTTTTTCCTCAGCTTGTGGCTCATCTGATTTTGTGGAATCAGATTCATCGCCAAATTGTACATCTGATTTTTTAACAATCCATTTTTGATTGTCTTTTGCACTCTTTTTGTACAATCTTTTAGAATTTTCACCAACTTCATTCTTTGAATTTTCAAAATTTTTTAAGTTTGTAGTTGGTGAATCATTCTTTTCAACCACTTTTTCTTTAAGTTTTTCAGATACTCCCTGTTTTCTGTTGACTTTGTTTGGACAATTGTGAGCGATGTGTCCAACAACTTGGCATTGAAAACAAGTTCTTGTGTCTTTTAGTTGAAAAACTCCAATTGGATGAAAAACTCCAGTTCCTGTTCTTTTTCTTTCAGCAAGGAACTCCTGATTTGATTTTCTCCAGAATAAGCTATTTGACTCCTCTTCATAGCTTTTTCCTGCAACATATGTCAATTTTGTTTTAAAATCTCTAACATATTTTTCATTTCTAGAGTTTTCAGGTGGATTAAAACCAAGACCTTTCTTTTTGTAACTACAATTTTGGTTTGTTTTCTTTTGAAAACTAGAACCAGAATTGTAATCCTTTTTCCCTTTTTTCTTGTTTAACCTTTGTTGAACTCTTGAAGTGTATTTTTTAGGTTTTTCAGTATATTTTAAATCTTTAATTTCAGAAAAATTAATTTCTGTCATTTTGAAAACCTTTTTGATCATATCAAAACAAACACTTTTAATCGGAAATTCTTTGTCAGAGTATAATTTGTCTGAATCATTTAAAGTGTATGCCACTTCAAATGTTTCATCATCCAATTTTGCTTTTGATAACAAAAATTCTTTACTGTAAGACCGTTTATCCGATGACTTTGAACTGTTGACTGACGAACTTGAACACCCAGACTCAGACTTTGACTCAGACACCTTCTCAGTATCCAACACCTGATCGACCACCTTTTTGATTAACTCAGACTCATGATCAGTATCAGATGAGGTAAACGTGATATCAATATTATCTGGTAAAACATCATTTATCTCGGATTTTAACTTTATATTGACTGCTTTTTCGACTTGCTCCTCATTCGGTTTTCTAGGAGAATACCCTTCCCAGATAGGAGGTGGACACTTGTTGTATTTAACAGTCGATTTCTTACCAGTCTCATTCTTTTGCTTCTCATCCTGAAATGCTTCAAAACCTGCAACAGTAGGATAAACTCGATCAATAACATAATCAGAACAAGAATAACTCAGTAATAACCTTCTGATCCTTTCATTCTCGATCTTTTCTTTCTCCAACTCTTGCTTTAGATTAGCATTTTCTTCGATGTAATGATTAATTGCCTTTTGCTTTGTCATCAACGTAGAATTCGTCATAGTTAAAGCCTTTTCTCTTTCAGAGTTCATCGTTTGAAGACCTGTCACTGTTCTGTTCAACACACTATAAGATTCTTTCACATAGTTGATATCAAATAATAACTTTTCTATCAATCTTTCTCGATCAAACAATGTAACATCTTTTTCTTCACAATTCTTGCAAGTTTCCAAACATTTTTTGCAAGACTTTTCAACTTCAACAATCTTCTCAATCTCGATTGTCTTTACCGCTTCAATCACTTTTTCTTCACCAGTTACCTTCTCAGTTTCAGTCACCTTTTCTTCAACAATACCTTTAACTTCCTCATTCTGTTGTTGTTCTTTTGCAGCTTGTTTCTCCTTCAGCTTCTCCATACGATCTGCAAAATAGAAATGAAAACTTTCTGGAGAAAGATGACTTTTAGCAATATTAATATGTTTCTCTTCTTCATCATCACTGCTACTCTCAATCGGTGTTTGATCAAACTCTACAGATTTTTCAGAATCAGCATCTGAAATACCAGAATCAGATGGTGTTTGATCAAAAACAACTTCTCTTTCTGAAGTAACCTCATTTTGCACACTCTCGTCTGTACTTAGTGATTCAGCATCATCACTTTCTGAACTTTCTTCAGATGTAATCGATTGTTCTTTCACTGTTTCACCAATTGATCTCATCCAAGTAGCAAACAAGTCTGGTTCTCTAACAATCTTTGCAATGAAAGCTTTAAAACCTCCCTTTTCATCAACAAACATATCCCAACTGAAACCTTCAGGAAGTTGTTCATCATTTTGATCCACTAAACATGTTGTGCTTTCAGAAGATAAGTAGTTGCTCCAGTTGAAATTTACCAAACATCCTTTCTTGGAATCTTCTATCTTTCTACCATGAGCCGTCTGTGAGTCTTGTGTCTGACCAACTTGCTGATAAATGGCTTTCCTGTAGTAGTCGTCTTTTTCAAATGGATTCTGAGCACCACTAACTTCTCTATTCTTGCACTCCCGCTTAAAATGACCTTTTCCCTGCATCTGAAACAAGTAACTTTAGATTTATCAAAACCTAAAGTAGAAACACAAGCATCAAGAAAGTCATTTCTTCCGGTGATTGTTTTGAACTTTTCAGCACGTCTAAGAACACTTGCAAGACACCATTTGATATCCATTAATTCCATCTCTTCGGCATCTATCTGGTCGTAATCCTCTTTGGTGAGCATAGGATTTCCAATCCGACCAGCCACTAAACCTTCATAAGAGATAAGCACGGAACCAAGTAATGCCATATGATCTTTTGCAATGTCTTCAGAAAAACTTTGACCTTCTGGAAGATTTAGAGCTATGTTGCATTGAATCACACAACCATTTCCCATTTTTGTGCTTTGAGACTGAAAACTTTCTGATGAAGTCTTTGGATTGACACTTGGATATGTTGAGAAACCACTGTTGCTTTTGTTTGAGCTTTGATCAGTCTTTTCTGTAGAATTCCCAACACTATAAGCAGTCTGAATTTTCGGACTTCTCTCAGCTTCTGGAGTCGGAACACTACCCTTGTAATACATCTTTATGTCCTGTTGACCACTTGGATTGTTCATCCTCGCGATCTTCTGTTGTTCCAAATCTTGACTTTCAATCTTTTCAATGAACTGAGAGATTGACAACCCATCATAAACTCCAGTATTCTTCAGTATCATCAAATAAGTTCCCCACTCTTTCTGAGGTAACGCATCAGCAAGCTTATCCACCCATTCCTCATTTTCTTTGGTGATGTTCATCATCGACATTGTTCGCACTAAGTGACAATATCGTTCAATGAGTTTCTTCGTATCTTCTCCGGGCAAACTTGTGAACAAGTCAAACTCCTTTTTAAGCAATGCCTTTTTGCTTTTAATCATGTTTGCACTACCTTCAACTTTGATTTTCAAAGCATCCCAAATTGACTTTGATGTTTTGTCATGCTGAAGTAATATGAAGATGTCTTCTTTAATAGCTTGTTGAAGCAAACTGATCATCATTTTTTCAGCTCGGTACATTTCCCGTTCTTCATTACCAAAATCTGAAAGCTGTTTTACTGTCTGCATTTCAGTACGTGGTAGCACATACTTTTTCAGAATGCATTCCCATGATCTCAGATGATTTGCTTGCACCCAGTTTTTGAAATGATCTTTCCAACCATAGTATTCCTCAATGCCCATTAGCTTCGGGGGTTTCTGAGTAGTCCCCGTTTCATTTTCTGAATTCATGTTCTGAGCAATAGAAGATGAACTAGACGGTGTTGCAAATGCATTGTGGAACTCGTTATCCATGTTTTAATAGCACGTTACTCAATAACAGATTCTTTCAAGCGAACTGGTCACTTTGTGTCTTTCAAGCGAACTAGTCAAGCGAACAGTCTTTGAAGCGAAATTGTCAAACTGGTTGAAGCGAAATCCTGAAGCGAAATCCTTCAAGCGAAAACAAAACCTGTTTGAAGCGAAATATTAAGTGTCGCTTGAAATTTCAAGCGAAATCGTCCAATGAAGATTTGTTCTTCAAGCGAAATCCATTCGAAGGTCGATTTTGATCACTTTTAGGTCGAATTTTGCTATGAAACTTTCAAGGGTTGATTAGTATGCACTTTTACACAATCGGTGAGAAATTGAATCGATTTTGACCGTGAAAAGTTTCTGAACTGTTACAAGAAGATGTAGAAGTAAGAGATTTTGATCGATTTCGGCTGAATTTTGCAGAACTCCTCCTCCTGAGCTCTGATACCAATTGTAGGACCGGGTTCGCGATCTAAACGAGTCAGTTCAGAGGAGTTCCATCAAATACAGGTGTGGAAAACAAGTATTTGACGTATAAACAGCTGAATCTTCACTTTAACACTGATTTGTATTGATATAAATGCAATTACAATCAGTTCTCACACCGGCAGCACCTCGGTATGGAAATCATAACTTCGAACTCTCTATTTCGCTTGGACTTGAACCCCTATATATAGACTTGGAGATTTCGCTTGGGATGAACAACAGCATGTCTCAAGCGAAATCTGAACATGTTGATTTCGCTTGAGCTGCTTCAAGCGAAATTCCCTACAAAACATTCCTTCAAGCGAAATCTACTAACTCTCTCACATTTTCTCATTCTACATGCCCTGATCTATTCTAACTAGTATAAGACTCGATACAAGACGAAGTCGACAGATGTAGTGCACCAACAACCATGTATCGTCTCCAGGATGAAGCCACTCAAGAGTCACCAAGACAGGCAGGACCTAGTCAGGTGACAGCACCATCAGCCAAGAAACCAATCGAGGAATCAAAGACCATGGATGAACGATCTCCTAAGAAGTCAAAGAAGCGAAAGCCTTCTCAGAATTTCGCCGTGGTCGCTCACAATGATCAAGCCGTCCCCAA
The DNA here is from genome assembly GCA_030545235.1 of Helianthus tuberosus. Lineage (NCBI taxonomy): Eukaryota > Viridiplantae > Streptophyta > Magnoliopsida > Asterales > Asteraceae > Helianthus > Helianthus tuberosus. The sequence goes on from CM060397.1 coordinate 126,528,434, forward strand.
CCAACCAGCTCAACCCCCTACTAGGAAGCCATACAATGGAACTGCACCCTTGTGCAACCAATGTAGCCTCCATCATCATGCTAGTGTGAAGTGCCGCAAATGCCAGATTTGTGGACTTATAGCTCATACAGCAAGGGTTTGCCCAACTGCAGCTGTACCAAATCAAGCTGATGACAATCCTGCTCAAGCTCGTTTCTCGCCGGGGTCTTGCTACAACTGTGGCGAGATGGGCCATTTCCGGAGGGATTGCCCAAAGCTTGCTAATGCAAATCTGACCCTCGGATGGGCATTTGACTGAACAAAGGATGTTGCTGTCTTATGCTTTTGTTCTTTTATTTTCTTGTAATGCGAAACAATCTGTTTTGTTTATAAATAAATTATTGTTCACAAATTCTGATGTACAATTGTAGTTACATATGTGTATGACTTTTCCTATGATACCTACTGTGACACCTGTGTCACTTCAACCATCAAACAAATACCAAACCAATGAAATATTGTATTTCATACTTTGGACTTGTATAAATATGTGTATCTTTTGCACATATCAACTCTTGTTCGATTTCAAGCTCTACATCACTTTCTGGAGAGTTATACGCAAACTGGTGTGTAAACGTACTCAGTTTAATGCGAAAAATACTCCGGAACATCAACATATACTTAAAATACCTTAAATAACCTTTACATAACTTAGAAATAAGTTTTAAAGGCTTTGGTATGGCAAAAACAAGTTAATTCGCTTACAGGGACTAAACTTGACAAACTGCGAAAGTATGCCAATTTGAACTGTAACGAACATTCCGGAACATGAAAATAAGTTAAACATACCATAAATATCCTTTACATAGCTTAGAAATAGGCTTTGAGGGGTTCGGTATGCTAAAACAAACTTTTGGGTCATTCAGGGACTAAAAGTGTCAAAAAGTGCACAAGTTTGGACTTTTGCGCATAACTTACGTTCTGAATACATCCGGACATCCAAAAATTTATGTAAGCATGAATATATTATATTTTAGTGTTCGCCATAAGAAAAATCCATTCGTCGCGTCATTTGGATCGTTTTTCGCGCTTGTGCGCATTCCGTCGTAATTAAGCGAACATCGCGTTCGTACGACCAAACGAACCAACACCCGGCATATTTTTGAGCATTTTTCATGTCCACAATGTTTAGGAAACATTTTAGGGCCTTAAACACGAGCAGGGACCAAAACTGTAATTTCAGAAACTTATTGCTGATCTGTGCAGGCCAGGCGGCCCGACTCAGTTTCTGTACATCCCCACGCGGGCCGCGTCCGACTATCAGACCAGATTAAATGTTTCTAACAGCTGTTTGCAGCTGTTTTGCACTTCTAATCCCACTTCCACATGTCAAATCCTTATGGTGGTGAGCATTTTGAGCCACCATAACATTCCGACACTTGTACGGTTGCGATTAAGGCACGTTTTCCATGAAACGATCTTAACGGTGGACCGAATACTATAAATACCCCACCCCCCATGCTTCAAAATCACAAGAACTTTGATTTGAGAAACTCTAAGTTGAAACTATTGTTTCATACCTGAGATTTTTGAATCGAAGTTAGCATTCGGGGACCCTTCGTAAGTATTCTTTCGTTCTTTTCCTTATTTTATTGCTTTTCGAGTCAGAAAGTCAAACTTTGTTTGACTTTCAGCGTTGACCAGTAATGGTCAATGCGAAGTTCGTTTGAACTTCGCAACATGAGTGTAATCACGTTGGTTATAGTCCCTTGGGACTATGCCTACTGATTACCACATTGTCTAGGGTCGTAGGGTAAGCGATCTAATAAATCGCTTATACCTTCGAACCCGACCCATTTGGTCGATCATTAGGATCCGACCAAATACATTAGGTGACCATAGTATAGGGAATAACCTTCCGAGGTTATACCCTATGGTCACATCGTTTAAGTAGTTGTATGATAGGTAGTTTATATGCCTTAGGTAAATTACCAGAATACCCTTTTCATGTATAATTGGTAATTAAGCATATGTAACCTAAACCTTTGTCACATAACTGATTATGTAACATGTTTAGGCATATAACACTTGTCATAGGGCTAGTTAGGCGGTCCGAACGCGTTTCACGCGAACGACGCGTTAAAGTAGCATAAGCTACCTAAACGAGTCGTAATGGGTCGTAAGCACTTATGTTAGGTTTCATTTAGTATGTAGGCTTTGTTAAACCATATTACACGAGTCTCCACACTCGTTTGGTTTACGAACCCTCATTCTATCAGATCTTCCGATTTAGGTCCAGTTTATTAACATAGTTACCTATATTAGGTGCCGTTTGATATCCGTGATCTCTAGCATTATTTGGTTGTCACTCAAGGACTACTGAGCATTCTCAAGTGAGTACATAGAACCCCTCTTTTACTGTTTTCAAACTGTTTTGGGGTGAAACACATGTGCCTACTTGTTACTTTCGTGCTTTCCTGTTTTCACATCATATACTTGCTATGTTCATTAGTACATTATAGTACATGATTTCATTGTGTTTATGCTAGGTGTGCCCATTGTGTGCATTACTTAGTACATCGTTTTACATTATATTTTATGCTATGTATGTCCATTTAGTTCATACTTAGTACATTGTTTTACATTACACTTATGCTATGTATGTCCATTGTGTGCATGCTTAGTACATTGTTTTACATTACATTTCTGTTGCATATGCTCATCCAGCATGTGAACACATTATACTGCATTTTGAACCGTTGTAATCATTTGACTATGTGAACCGTTTGTATCTGTGAACCGTTTGTATCTGTGAACCGTGTGTATCTGTGAACCGTTTGTATCTGTGAACCGTTTGTATCTGTGAACCGTTTGTATCAGTGAACCGTTTGTATCAGTGAACCGTTTGTATCTGTGAACCGTGTGAACCGTATTTGACCATACATAAACATTTCTACAATTGTTAAACATTACTTTGGTGGTTTGGTTTGATTAAGTGATTAAGTAACGATGCGTGTGTAATATGATACAAGCATGGTGGATATGCCGCAGGTACTTCCTATATATAAGTGTTTGTATGGTATTACATATCGTAGCATTATTTGAATCATTTCAGTTTGAGACATATAACATTTTATACAAATAACATACTTTTCACAATACATTGTTTTACAAGCAACTTATCTTATACAAACTCATTTTACAATGGCTATTCATTTAACCATACATTATTCTCTTATTTATACACATCATCTGATCTTATCGTTTTTCAAATGATTTACAAAACAAAGCAAATTACAAGGTTCATGACTAAACATTTTTCTCAAACATAAGTCATGAAACCTATTTTCACAAAACCTATGTATCTCACAGGCATTTTTATGCTGACGTACCTATTTTCACATGTGTTTTTCAGGAGCTGTTGCATAAGATGATCAAGATACACGTAGGCAGACTTGGGCTTTAGTGACAATAAAAGATGCAAGACTAGTTAATTATGTTGTATTTCCTTGTTTGTTAAGACATTGTAACACTTTTAATCAATAAAACGAAACTTCAATTGCCATGGATTTGAAACAATTAATTCTGTTACAACACTCCCCGATGTTTCCGCCACGTTTGTATGTTCCACGTGGTCGGGGTGTGACAGAAAAGATGGTATCAGAGCCGATGGTTATAGGGAATTAGGTTATTAGTAATGCTTTGACCTAGTCTATAACCTTTCTAGGACCCTAACGCGAGTTTACTTGCGTTTAGTCATAAAACAATACCGTCACCTATCCTTAGGCGACTACCACAACAAGAACATAATTTTCGAAACCGCTTTGAAAACTAATCATCTGATCTAGGATGATTGATTACTAGGTTTTGAACCCTCTATTGTAAGGTTTTGAACCCTCTGTTATAAGGTTTTGAACCCCTTTGAGTTTTCAAAATCTCGTCAAGGTTTTGGGTTTTAAATAATGTGAACACGTGCAAACTGGAAGGGTGAATGCCTGTATTCTGGGTTTTTTGTCTAGGCAAGCACTTCGTATACATCTCATCAGACGCGAGACCAGTTGTGCTTACCTGGGAATTCTTGGGATGAGTGTTCACTTATAGGCGAGCATGTCTTCGCGATACATTATTTTTGACCTATTTACTTTGATTAATCACCGAGGTCGTTTGTTGCTTTGTAGTAACAAACAAATGACCACTATCCTTGCTTTCATCAGATTTGTTTCATCTCATTCTTTTCGTCTAATTCTCTCACTCGTTTCCTTTCATGTTTCCTCTTTTAGAATGCCTCCTCGACGCGAAAACCAGATAGCGACTGCCGAACTGGCAGAAATCATTACGCAGCAAATGGCTGCTCAATTCCCAAACCTCTTTGCTCAATGGAATCAAGCCAACAACAACAACAATGGTCCATGCAATTTCAAGAGTTTTAACTCGGCGAAACCACTCAAGTTTAGTGGTTCTGAGGGAGCGACTGGGCTTCTTCAATGGTTCGAGAGCATTGAGAATACTTTCCGCCACGTGCAGTGTCCTGACAATCGCAAGGTCGAGTTTGCTTCGAGTGTGTTTCAGAAGAGAGCCTTTACGTGGTGGAACGGAGTTATGAGAGATCGTGGTGCGGAAGTTGCTCTAGCACAGACATGGGCTGAACTTAGGGCCCTTATGATGAAGGAGTTTTGTCCTCGTCACGAGATCAGGGCCTTGGAAAGGGAATTCGACAATCTTGAGCAAGACAGCGGTGAGCATCGAGCCTACACGGACCGTTATAAGGAGTTGAGTCTGTTATGCCCAAGCATGGTCACGCCTTTGGATAAGGCAATAGAAAAGTACATTGATGGCCTCCCTGACTCAATACAAGACATTGTGACTGGCAGCAACCCTACTACAGTTAGACAGGCCATTGAGCTATCTGCAACCTTGACTGAATCAAAGATCAGGAAAGGTAAACTTTTCCGAAAAGGTGACAAGAAACCGGTCGAGGAATCGAACCCGATCGAGGAATCGAAGACCATGGATGAACAGATTGGATCCCCTAAAAAGTCAAAGAAGCGAAAGGCTTCTCAGAACTCCGCCATGGTTACTCACAATGATCAAGCCGCCCCCAACCAACCAGCTCAACCCCCTGCTAGGAAGCCATACAATGGAACTGCACCCTTGTGCAACCAATGTAGCCTCCATCATCATGCCAATGTAAAGTGCCGCAAATGCCAAACTTGTGGGCTTATAGGCCATACAGCAAGAGTCTGCCCAGCTGCAGCTGCACCAAACCAAGCTGGCAACAATACCGCTCAAGGTCGTTTTCTACCAGGTTCTTGCTTCAACTGTGGCGAGATGGGTCATTTCTGAAGAAATTGCCCAAAACTTGCTAATGCAAATCCAGCACAGGGATGAGCATCTGACCGAATGGAAGACAACGCTGTTTAGAAATAATCAATCCTTATGTATTATTTTCTTTAGTTGTCATGGTCCAAGAAACAGTTGTTATCGTTGTTTATAAATAAATCTTTTATTTACATTACAATGTATTTATGTGGTTGTATGTATAAACAACATATCTCTTACAATACCGACAACCAAGGAACCGTATTCCTTAAAGGACAAACTACCCCCAAAATTTTCCCATTTTATGATCTCTTGCGTTTCCACGAAATTCCTAAGTACCCGTTTATTCTAAGGAAACTAAGTACAAGGCGCAAGTTACAACACTGGACGAATACCCAAAATACCACTATAAATCCTTAATAGGGTACCTAAGGGTATTTCCGTAAATCCTAAAATTGTTGTGTTCCTTACTTCGACTATTACGTTTCTTTGAAAACAAAATCGAATTTTTGGGAGATCTTCCTATCTCTTCAGATAGATCCCAGAGGACATTGAAGTCCATCGACTGGTTTCCATATCCGTTCTCAATCGCTAACAAATTAATAACAAATTAATAACCAAGTTAAACAATTATGTGATTATGTGCTTATGAACATTACAAGACAAACTGTGCAGACTGTGCAAGAAATTACGTAATTATGGATGCATACATAATTATGGAATTTAGTGCACAGAAACCACAGTGAGTTTTGTCATGTGCCTAGAAGTCAACTCTATTCATTTCCATTTCTGAGGAAGCACCCGTTGAAAATGACTCCGTTTGTTCATTTTCGTTTCTGAAGATTGTCCGTTGAGGAAATGAATATCCGTTTGTTTCTCATTTTCATTTCCATTTCTGAGGAAGCACCCGTTGAAAATGACTCCGTTTGTTCATTTTCGTTTCTGAAGATTGTCCGTTGAGGAAATGAATATCCCTTTGTCTATCATTTTCATTTCCATTTCTGATGAAGCACCCGTTGAAAATGACTCCGTTTGTTCATTTTCGTTTCTGAAGATTGTCCGTTGAGGAAATGAGTATCCGTTTGTCTATCATTTTCATTTCCATTTCTGATGAAGCACCCGTTGAAAATGACTCCGTTTGTTCATTTTCGTTTCTGAAGATTTGTCCGTTAAGGAAATGAATATCCGTTTGTTTCTCATTTTCATTTCCATTTCTGAGGAAGCACCCGTTGAAAATGACTCCGTTTGTTCATTTTCGTTTCTGAAGATTGTCCATTGAGGAAATGAATATCCGTTTGTTTCTCATTTTCATTTCCATTTCTAAGGAAGCACCCGTTGAAAATGACTCCGTTTGTTCATTTTCGTTTCTGAAGATTTGTCCGTTGAGGAATTGAATATCCGTTTGTTTCTCATTTTCATTTCCATTTCTGAGGAAGCACCCGTTGAAAATGACTCCGTTTGTTCATTTTCATTTCTGAAGATTGTCCGTTGAGGAAATGAATATCCGTTTGTCTATCATTTTCATTTCCATTTCTGATGAAGCACCCGTTGAAAATGACTCCGTTTGTTCATTTTTGTTTCTGAAGGTTTGTCCGTTAAGGAAATGAATATCCGTTTGTTTCTCCTTTTCATTTCCATTTCTGATGAAGCACCCGTTGAAAATGACTCCGTAAGTTCATTTTACGTTTCTGAAGATTTCCCGTTGAGAAAATGAATCCCCGTTGTTTATTCCTTCATTTCCGCTTCTGAAGAATACTCGTTGAGGAAAATGACTCCGTCTGTTCATTTTCATTCTGAAGAATGTCCGTTAAGGAAAGGACAGGATTATGCCTTACATATCTCTGGTGGTTATTTGACACAAAGTCACAAATAGACTCCTACGAATTAATTTCGGGACTAAATTTCCTAAAGTAGGGGAGACTGTGACACCTGTGTCACTTCAACCATCAAACAAATACCAAACCAATGAAATATTGTATTTCATACTTTGGACTTGTATAAATATGTGTATCTTTTGCACATATAAACTCTTGTTCGATTTCAAGCTCTACATCACTTTCTGGAGAGTTATACGCAAACTGGTGCGTAAACGTACTCAGTTTAATGCGAAAAATACTCCGGAACATCAACATATACTTAACATACCTTAAATAACCTTTACATAACTTAGAAATAAGTTTTAAAGGCTTTGGTATGGCAAAAACAAGTTAATTCGCTTACAGGGACTAAACTTGACAAACTGCGAAAGTATGCCAATTTGAACTGTAACAAACATTCCGGAACATGACCATAAGTTAAACATACCATAAATATCCTTTACATAGCTTAGAAATAGGCTTTGAGGGGTTCGGTATGCTAAAACAAACTTTTGGGTCATTCAGGGACTAAAAGTGTCAAAAAGTGCACAAGTTTGCACTTTTGCGCATAACTTACGTTCTGAATACATCCGGACATCCAAAAATTTATGTAAGCATGACTATATTATATTTTAGTGTTCGCCATAAGAAAAATCCATTCGTCGCGTCATTTGGATCGTTTTTCGCGCTTGTGCGCATTCCGTCGTAATTAAGCGAACATCGCGTTCGTACGACCAAACGAACCAACACCCGGCATATTTTTGAGCATGTTTCATGTCCACAATGTTTAGGAAACATTTTAGGGCCTTAAAGTTGGCTTTACGGGCCTTAGAAGTGTCGGAAAAAGGCCTTAAACACGTGCAGGGACCAAAACTGTAATTTCAGAAACTTATTGCTGATCTGTGCAGGCCAGGCGGCCCGCCTCAGTTTCTGTACATCCCCACGCGGGCCACGTCCGACTATCAGACCAGATTAAATGTTTCTAACAGCTGTTTGCAGCTGTTTTGCACTTCTAATCCCACTTCCACATGTCAAATCCTTATGGTGGTGAGCATTTTGAGGCACCATAACATTCCGACACTTGTACGGTTGCGATTAAGGCACGTTTTCCATGAAACGATCTTAACGGTGGACCGAATACTATAAATACCCCACCCCCCATGCTTCAAAATCACAAGAACTTTGATTTGAGAAACTCTAAGTTGAAACTATTGTTTCATACCTGAGATTTTTGAATCGAAGTTAGCATTCGGGGACCCTTCGTAAGTATTCTTTCGTTCTTTTCCTTATTTTATTGCTTTTCGAGTCAGAAAGTCAAACTTTGTTTGACTTTCAGCGTTGACCAGTAATGGTCAATGCGAAGTTCGTTTGAACTTCGCAACGTGAGTGTAATCACGTTGGTTATAGTCCCTTGGGACTATGCCTACTGATTACCACGTCGTAGGGTAAGCGATCTAATAAATCGCTTATACCTTCGAACCCGACCCATTTGGTCGATCATTAGGATCCGACCAAATACATTAGGTGACCATAGTATAGGGAATAACCTTCCGAGGTTATACCCTATGGTCACATCGTTTAAGTAGTTGTATGATAGGTAGTTTATATGCCTTAGGTAAATTACCAGAATACCCTTTTCATGTATAATTGGTAATTAAGCATATGTAACCTAAACCTTTGTCACATAACTGATTATGTAACATGTTTAGGCATATAACACTTGTCATAGGGCTAGTTAGGCGGTCCGAACGCGTTTCACGCGAACGACGCGTTAAAGTAGCATAAGCTACCTAAACGAGTCGTAATGGGTCGTAAGCACTTATGTTAGGTTTCATTTAGTATGTAGGCTTTGTTAAACCATATTACACGAGTCTCCACACTCGTTTGGTTTACGAACCCCCATTCTATCAGATCTTCCGATTTAGGTCCGGTTTATTAACATGGTTACCTATATTAGGTGCCGTTTGATATCCGTGATCTCTAGCATTATTTGGGTGTCACTCAAGGACTACTGAGCATTCTCAAGTGAGTACATAGAACCCATCTTTTACTATTTTCAAACTGTTTTGGGGTGAAACACATGTGCCTACTTGTTACTTTCGTGCTTTCCTGTTTTCACATCATATACTTGCTATGTTCATTAGTACATTATAGTACATGATTTCATTGTGTTTATGCTAGGTGTGCCCATTGTGTGCATTACTTAGTACATCGTTTTACATTATATTTTATGCTATGTATGTCCATTTAGTTCATACTTAGTACATTGTTTTACATTACACTTATGCTATGTATGTCCATTGTGTGCATGCTTAGTACATTGTTTTACATTACATTTCTGTTGCATATGCTCATCCAGCATGTGAACACATTATACTGCATTTTGAACCGTTGTAATCATTTGACTATGTGAACCGTTTGTATCTGTGAACCGTTTGTATCTGTGAACCGTTTGTACCTGTGAACCGTTTGTATCTGTGAACCGTTTGTATCTGTGAACCGTTTGTATCTGTGAACCGTTTGTATCAGTGAACCGTTTGTATCTGTGAACCGTGTGAACCGTATTTGACCATACATAAACATTTCTACAATTGTTAAACATTACTTTGGTGGTTTGGTTTGATTAAGTGATTAAGTAACGATGCGTGTGTAATATGATACAAGCATGGTGGATACGCCGCAGGTACTTCCTATATATAAGTGTTTGTATGGTATTACATATCGTAGCATTATTTGAATCATTTCAGTTTGAGACATATAACATTTTATACAAATAACATACTTTTCACAATACATTGTTTTACAAGCAACTTATCTTATACAAATTCATTTTACAATGGTCTTTCATTTAACCATACATTATTCTCTTATTTATACACATCATCTGATCTTATCGTTTTTCAAATGATTTACAAAACAAAGCAAATTACAAGGTTCATGACTATACATTTTTCTCAAACATAAGTCATGAAACCTATTTTCACAAAACCTATGTATCTCACAGGCATTTTTATGCTGACGTACCTATTTTCACATGTGTTTTTCAGGAGCTGTTGCATAAGATGATCAAGATACACATAGGCAGACTTGGGCTTTAGTGACAATAAAAGATGCAAGACTAGTTAATTATGTTGTATTTCCTTGTTTGTTAAGACATTGTAACACTTTTAATCAATAAAACGAAACTTCAATTGCCATGGATTTGAAACAATTAATTCTGTTACAACACTCCCCGATGTTTCCGCCACGTTTGTATGTTCCACGTGGTCGGGGTGTGACACCTACATTAAGGAACTATATTCCTTACAAACTACTTTTGCGAATTTCCCATTCTTGCGTTTGTTCATGATTCCTTTGGAAAATTCTAAGTACTCGTTTCATTCTAGGAAACGAAGTACAAGAAATAAATCGAAATTATGAGTAATCGTGCTTTTCACACATCTGTGCCTTTGAATTCTTGGATAGATAACTAAGAGTATTTTCAAATCTCATACCCATTACGTTCTGATTTCTTCAACATGCATAACATAAGTTTTCAAAACAACCTACATGATTTCAAAACATCCTATACATAGTTCGAAAACATTTTTAATATAGTGTATTTACTTAAACATAACAAATGCACAAAGCTTTGTCTGTATTTTCAAAAACAACCTTCATGATTTCAAAATGTCTCATATAGCCTGAAAACAATATTAGTACAATATATTTTCTTATCAAGTGCATGATTTCAAAAGCATCATTCATGTTTTCCAAAAACCTTATACATAATTTCAAAATTCATTTCGCATGATTTTAAAACATTTTTATGAATATACCTACCTAATACAACTACTTTATGATTTCAAAGGTATTATATATAAGGTTTCAAAAACATTGAACACATTTTTAGAACCCCATGCATAGTATTGCAAAAAAAAAAAAATATTTTTCTCATGCATTGACTTAACCTTCAAATTTCGCTTCATATGTCGCCTTGGCATATCGAGCATCTCAACTTCATAAGCATTTCAACTTCATGTTTTGACTTAAGCACGTCCAGTGCAAGGTTTCAAAACATCTTCAACCTCTAAAATCCACAGGGGATCTTTTTATCTTCACAATTAGATCCTTGTGGATAATTGTCATACAAATCAGAGTCCTTAATTGGATTCCTTATGTACCTAAATTCGAACATTTCGGTTCCTAATAATCGAAATCGAATTTTCTTTTTGAATCTTTCTATCTTTATAGTTAGATTATTGATAACGTTTAAAGTACCAAATGAAATCCACGGAATGGATTCCTAGTGTGCTTTAAATGCATGTACGCAATTAACAAGACAAATTAACAAACAATTTTGTGGTTATGTGACTATGTGTTTATTCATCTTATGTTTTCTTTTATGCATTTTGTGTTTTTATACTCTGGATATTTGTTATCCAAATCCTCGCAGGATCTTTCATATCTCCATATGAGGGATTCGTAGCAGGATAGTCAAAAGGTACTGCCTTAAATCCTTAATGGGCTTCTATATAATAGTTAAGACCCTTGGATTATATAGTACCACTCCATGTTTCATAAGAGACCCTTTTAGAGGTCTAGTAAAAAAGATTGATTCACAATCTGGTTAAAAGACGACATCTAGTGATGTAGCTGAACAGACTCCTTGATAGTCTATTTAGATCATTTATTGACTTAATTAAAAGGACTCTATGGCGGTCTAGTCACACTCATCACAGGTTTGTTCATTTGGTTTTACACTACACATTATAAAATAGACTATGTGAACTGTGCAAGGAATTGTCTAATTATGGACGCGTACATAATTATGAAATTAGTGCACAGAAACCCAGTAAGATTTATTATGTGTAAGAACCGATAGCGACAACAATAACAAAATGAGAACGATGTAATGGAGGTACGGTGGACGCACCAATGGCGCTTCATATACTTGTATATAAGTGTCCCTCTTACATTGCAGGCATAATGTTATTAAGGTTACTAGAAGTTCAGAACCCTAACCAATATTGTTCGATCTTTTCAACTTCATGTTTTAAACTCTCACAAGTTTCCTCTAAATAAATTTCGGGACGAAATTTCCTAAAGTAGGGGAGACTGTAACACCTGTGCCTTCACGGCCATCAAAAAAATACCGAACCAATGAAATATTATATTTCATACTTGGGATTTGTAAAAATATGTGTATCATTTGCACATATCAATTTTTGTTCAATTCCAAACTCTAAATCGCTTTCTGGAAGGTTATACGCGCACCGATGCGTAAATATAACCAGTTTAATGCAACAAACACTCCGGAATAGTGACATAGGCTTAACATACCTTAAATAACCTTTACATAACTTAGAAATAAGTTTTGAAGGCTTTGGTATGGCAAAAACAAGTTAATTCGCTTACAGGGACTAAACTTGACAAACTGCGAAAGTATGCCAATTTGAACTGTAACAGACATTCCGGAACATGACCATAAGTTAAACACACCTTAAATATCCTTTATATAGCTTAGAAATAGGCTTTGAGGGGTTCGGTGTGCTAAAATAAACTTTTGGCTCATTCAGGTACTAAAAGCGTCAAAAAGTGCACAAGTTTGCATTTTCGTGCATAACTTACGTTCTGAATACATCCGGACATCCAAAAATTTATGTAAGCACTAAAATATTTTATTTTAGTGTTTGGGATAAGAAAACTCCATTCGTCACGCCATTTGGATCATTTTTCGCGCTTATGCGCATTCCGTCGTAATTAACCGAACAACGTAACCGTACGGCTAAACGAACCGACACCCGAGATATTTTTGAACACATTTTAAGTTCCCTATACTTTAACTTCATTTTAGAGCTTTGAAATGGGGTTAACAGGGCTTAAACGCGTGAAAAAAAAACGCATCGAAAACCAAGTTTTGAGGTTGTAGGGACTGAAACTATAAATCTGCCAAACTAGGTCCGTAAACAGGGGCCAGATGCAGCAAAACGTTTTTTTTTTCATCTTTTAACAGCCCTTAACACTCTCCAAAGGTCAAGTTCCAAGTGTCAAACTCTTATGGTGAGTGGCCTTTTTGGGTACCATAAGGTTCCGACACATGTACGGATGAGATTAAGGCACGTATTTCGACAAACGATCCTAATGGTGGACCATTCACTATAAATACCCCCTGCCATCCAACCTCTAAACTCACTAGAATCTGATCTCAAATGCTCTAAGTTGAAACCTTTGTTTCATACCTGAGCTATTTTGATCTAGATTAGCATTCGGGGACCCTACGTGAGTATTCTTTCGTTCTTTTATTGCTTTTCGAGTCTGAAAGTCAAACTTTGTTTGACTTTCTGCATTGACCAGCTTATGGTCAATGCGAAGTTCGTTTGAACTTCGCAACGTGATTGTAATCACGATGGTTATAGTCCTTTGTGACTATACCTACTGATTACCACGTTATCTAGGCTCAGTGACGAGCCGTAGTTTCGGTCAGAATACGTATTCTTGCATATTTTGTAACCAAACTACTTATGGGTATCAAAACCGTTTGTTTTGATACCAAACCTGTTTTCTAAACTTAGTTAAGCATGTTTTAACATGCTTAGCTCGTCACTTTTAGTTTAGTGCTTATATAGGGTCGTAAGGTAAGCGATTTAAACAATCGCTTATACTTTCGAACCCGACCCGTTTGGTCGATCATTAGGATCCGACCAAGCACATTAGGTGACCATAGTATATAGGGAATAACCTTCCGAGGTTATACCTTATGGTCGCTTTGTTTAAGTAGTTGTATGATAGGTAGCTTATATGCCTTAGGTAAATTACCAAAATGCCCTTTTGACGCCAAAATTCATTTTAAGCATATGTAACATAACTTTTGACATCTAAACTGATTTGACAACAATATTAGACATGTTAAGGCATATGTTACTTGTCATAGGACTAGTTAGGCGGTCCGAATGCGTTCTACGCGAACGACGCGTAGCATAAGCTACCTAAACGGGTCGTAATGGGTCGTAAGCACTTAGGTTAGGTTTCATTCAGTATGTAGGCTTTGTTAAACCATACTACATGAGTTCCCATACTCATTTGGTTTACGAGCCCTCATTCTATCCGATCTTCCGATTTAGGTCCGGTTTATTAATGTAGTTACCTATATTAGGTGCCGTTTGATATTCCGAGATCTCTAGCATTGCTTGGTGGTTATCTTAGGACTTCTGAGCAATCTCAAGTGAGTACATAGACCCCTCTTTTACTGTTTTCCAAACGTTTTGGGGTGGAACACATGTGCCTACTTGTTACTTTCATGCTTTCCATGTTTTCACATTATATACATGCTATGTTCATTAGTACACTATTAGTACATGATTTCATTACATTTTATGCTATGTATGTCCATTGTGTGCATACTTAGTACATTTTTTTACATCACATCACATCACATGCTATGTATGTCCATTTAGTACATGCTTAGTACATTATTTTACATTGCATCTCTGTTGCATATGTTCCAGTAACATATGGACACATTGTTTTACAGCTCTACCTTGTATGTTTACTCTAGCATACTAGGTACATTATCTTCATAAAACATGCTTACATTTTGGTATGACATTTGGTTTGTTTAAACTATACTATACATTCATTAACACCGATCACGCCGCTCGGTAGTAGGTAGTGGTACCATAGGACTTGACAAATCCCATTCCTGAAATCTCGGGTTTGTTTGGACGTAAGGAATGACCGAATCCGAATACATATTCTTTTGATAACTCATTTTTACATAGTTATCCGACTGTCGCAAGGCTTGGATGTATGAATTTTTACAATACCGCATAAATGTTCATATTCAGTATAGCATGCATATATTTTACAAAACATAACTTTGATTTAAACCAAGTTTTACTTCAATACTTTGTTTTGTGCATTTCATCTATGGTTTAGTTGATGCATTTCACTAGCCATACATAAACATTTGTTACACATTACTTGACTACTTTTGGACTATCAACATTTGACATGGTTTATACAAGGACTTTTGACAATTGGTTTAAACATAGACATCTTATATTGGTGGTTTGGTTTGAGTAAGTGATTTAAGTAACGAGGCGTGTGTAATATGATACAAGCATGGTGGATACGCCGCTGGTACTTCCTATATATAAGTGATTGTATGGTATTACATATCGTTGCGTTATTTGAAATCATTTCAATTTAGACATATAACATTTTATACAAATAACATACTTTTCACAATACATTGTTTTACAAACAACTTAACTTATACAAACTCATTTTTACATGGTTATTCATTTAACCATGCATTATTCTCTTATTTATACGTATCATCTGAACTTATTGTTTTTCAAATGATTTACAAAGACAAAGCAAATTACAAGGTTCATGACTAAACATTTTCTTAAACAGATGTCATGAATCTTATTTTCACAAAACCTATGTACTCGCCGGCATTTTTATGCTGACGTACCTATTTTCACATGTGTTTCAGGAAATGAAGCATAGGATTGATCAAGATACACTTAGGCGGACATGGGCCTTAGTGACAATAAAAGATTCAAGACTAGTTATTTTGTTATGTTTCTTTGATTGTCAAGACATTGTAACTCTTTTAATCAATAAAACAATATTTCAAGTTCCATGTGTTATGAAACAATGATTCTGTTACAACACTCCACGATGTTTCCACCACGTTTTGTAGGTTCTACGTGGTCGGGGTGTGACACGGTGGGCCCGGTGGGGAGTATCGTGACGTAGTTGATATCATCATAGTCAAACAACACAATTTTAAATGCACATCGGAAGCAAAAGATGAATCACATTACAAACCGAATATAAAGTAATATCAAAGTATTACAAACGGACTGTAAAGGATCCACAGGCGGATTAAATAAAAAGGAAACATAGTTCATCAGATTTAAAATGCATCCAAGCTTGCAAGACTCTTATTGATGCTAAGGAGAGGCCAACCTATTTCGATTAGTACCTGCACTTAGCCTTTTTGGGAAAATAAGTCAGTTTACACCGGTAAATACAATTGACTGACTCATTTTGAAAAGGTTTTGAAAAATTGATTTGAATGCACAAGGCACAAAACATTTTATAACTTGGGATAATTATTTATATATAAACTTGTAAAAGAATTACATGTTCGTTATACGTTCAGTAGCCCGGGTTGAATACCGGGTTAAAGATTAATAGACACACTACATGATATAGTCCTGCGGCGAGCTATTCTCGAAACCGGCGGTTATACATTTTTATTTATATATGCACTGGCAGGTGTATGCCTACACCCCGTGCTAAGGTCGTGGCCATTCAATGAATGATGCCAAGGATATCCGGGACATGGTCATTAACCCCCCAAAGGCTTTAAGCAAACAAAACAATTTAAACGGGTCATTTCAATAAAGTAACCTTAGTACGATTAAAAATTCAATGCCCGACCAAGCGGTATTTTATATACCGTACCCCAAGCCCGTATAAGGGAAAATAAGTTAAAAGTATTTACCTGAGCAAGTATAATTCACAACAGCAAGTGCAAGTAGCTTTTACCGGGTCTCCTAATCTGGAACGAAGGTTTTTAACAACCTATTAGATTCCTAACGGGTCTTTAATTAAGCATAAACTTAGACCGATTAGTTTTAAAGGAAGATACGGTTCAAACGCACGATTAAGCGAAGACCGGAATAGAATGTGATTTTGACCCGACAAGTTTGAAGACTTGTATAATATGGGCAAACTAAACACATTCTGGATTTTGAGACAAGAACGATAAGGTTTGACCCGTTTCGGTCAATTTATGCAAATTAGTTACATAAACCGAACCGAACGCGAAAAATGCATAACGGGTAACCATAAGATTCATATACAGGTTTCCTAAGTTAATATGCCTTAAATATGTTATGACATCAGTAGGATATCTTTTATTATGCCCAAAGCAAATTTTAACTCAAATTATGCCCCGTAGGGGTATTTTGGTCATTTAAAAGGTTATAAAAGAGATTTAATATAAATCTGAGTTTAAGGTCTGATATAATCAGTAAATATACTTAATTTAATAGGTTATATCAGTAGGGTATTACATATATGTGAAATTTACCATTTATAACCAAACTATGCACCGAAGGGGCATTTTGGTAATTTCACCTAAGGTTTAAAGGTTAAATCTGGAATTCTGAGTTTAGAACTTTTGCTTACTGCTAAAGTATAACGATTTACTTAAAATATCAGTAGGTATCAAGTCTTATATATTTAAAATAGTTTTAATACATACTATGCGCTTAAAACGCATAAAAAGACGGTTTTAAGCGATTTCCCAGGTTTTATATGAAAAGCTGTGGCATCCGAGGGAAATCCGCAACAATCTTGATTTTCTCACTTTATTCCTCTGTGCTTACTTGTCAAATTTCGGGACGAAATTTCTTTCAAGTTGGGGATGATGTGACAAACCGAACCTTTAAGGCTAGAAACGTTTAACCTTCTGACCTTAACTTCTCATTATCCCTTTTGCGATGCGTTACACGTTCCGCGTTTGTTATTAATTTGTTAAGTATGCATGATAACTTTGGTTTACTACCATTATTAGCACTTTTGGGCCGCAAGTCATTGGCCCACATTAGTGACCCTTGTGATGCATTTATTCCGGCCCGAACAAACACGAACTGAGCCCAATCTATCCCGCGTGTGCTTTGATCAAACCTGGCCCGGTTGTGGTAACAAATAAGTTGTAGGATTGGCCCTTTCACCTAGAAGCCCATTCGGTTGGTAAAAAAAAAACAAAAGTGGGTTTTGGCAGCCCACTTGATTCTCCGATTTAATACATAGGTAATTGATTTCATGCACTCTTTTATTATCACAAGAAACAAATCAAAACCCTAACATATCCTCTACCCATCTCATACGCACGGCAGAAGCTACCCCCCCTGTTCAAGACATCATCTGATTTGATCATAATTTACGGTTAGTAGTTTTATACTTATGCTATTTCATAATTAGTGATGGTAGTTGTGTAATCTGGATTAACAAGAATTACATGTATGTGTCATAAATAAAGATGAGAAGTTTATGTCATGGTTCTGGTATATTAATTGATGCTTAGGGATTGCATGCTAGTGTGACTCAAGATGATTTATGTGGAAAATTTATGAAACTGTATACATGCTATGGTGATCATGGGTGTTAGTTAGTATTGGTAAGGATAATAAATTCATGTTAATAATTGGAATTATAAGAATATTTGATAAGTGATAAATTGATGGAGTAAGCATGATAGTAAAACCGATTCTGTGAATTAGAAATCAACTATTTGTGCCGCACAACTTCTTGGGTTTGTTGTTTAGTGGGCCGTATATGTGTATGGGTCACACACTCACCTGGGTCACACATGGGTTAGGCCTGTTAAGATATATTTTTGGCTAGCATGTTTGTGATACAAAACATCTTGTGATCAAGATGGGTGTTACGTGTTATGTGTTGATATTACAATTTAGAGTATGGGGAGTGTCAACTTGAGAGGTTGCACAAATTGTATATGACATGGAATGTTCTAGTATGTGCTGTTTATGGATATGGATGACCGTATGACTGATTTAGTTGTTAAATGTCTAAATGAAATTCGGATTCATAGTGTAGCCTAGTATGTAACACAAGAGCCTGACATGTGAATACATTTGATGTTATGACTGTTGGACCGTGCAAGATTGTAGCTGCACACACTCGGTGCGGGCCGCCTCACATTAATGGGCCGCACAAAGCCGTAGAAGGACACACACACAAATATTGGGCCACACCCACACACTTGTATCGGATTAGTTACACTGGGCTGCACGCTTTCACGAAACAGGCTATATGTATTGTAATTGTAATTGGGACTAGGGTATGTGAAATAAACTCGTATGTGGCACAATGAACTTTGTTAACATGGATGTGGTGTGACATGGCTAACTGTTATAACCTGAGTAAAAGATATGTATATTTTATGAACATAACTTGTGTAATGTGAGACAACATACGTGGTGTGATGTGAATATGGAACTAATCGTTGTTGGTAAACAATGATAGGACGTGTTGATCAATTTCTAAACAAGTAACTAATCTTACTGTCACACCCCCAAAATCCACACGCGGAGCACCACCGCTTGGAGGCGTGACTGACCAGGATCCAGCCACCAATCATATTGAACATAAGTATAAAGTAAAAGTCATTCATCAATACGATAGGTGTTTCCAAAACCAAATATAAACAAGTGTGTAGCGGAAGCAATAATGTAAAACCCAACATAAGTTTAAGTACAAAATGTTATAATGTTTAACAACACGTTCACGATCCATGTCCACAACGACCGTGCCTCCCGTGCAAGCTCCAAAAGTACCTATGTTCCTGCAAGGCATGTAACAGAGA
Organism: Helianthus tuberosus; assembly: GCA_030545235.1. Lineage (NCBI taxonomy): Eukaryota > Viridiplantae > Streptophyta > Magnoliopsida > Asterales > Asteraceae > Helianthus > Helianthus tuberosus. The sequence goes on from CM060397.1 coordinate 126,547,982, forward strand.
GTCAACAACTAGTTGAGCGAGTTCACAGTTGGTTATTCAGTTATAATGTTCGTTTCGTAAATCAGTTGTTCGTTTTGTAAACCATGTTTCTTATTAATTCCCATCGCGGTCCTCCAGACATCTGTGCGAAGATTAATGGCCGTATCGCGGTCCTCCAGACATCTGTGCGAAGGTTAGTGGCCGTATCGCGGCCTTTTCAGGCATCTGTGCGAAGATTTGTGGGGGCTTCCCCATGTGTTAGACTAGTCGTGTTTGTACGTGCCCTTCTTGATCCAAGGACCGTAGCGAGTGTGATTGTCCTACCCAAGGAGGACGAACGTACAGGTTGTTGTCCTACCGGACGAACGTACAGGTTGTTGTCCTACCGGACGAACGTACAGGTTGTTGTCCTACCGGACGAACGTACAGGTTGTTGTCCTACCGGACGAACGTACAGGTTGTTGTCCTACCGGACGAACGTACAGGTTGTTGTCCTACCGGACGAACGTACGTATTCTACCCAAGGAGAATACGCAGGATTAATATTGGCATCCTACCCATGGAGGATGGCGGTACATATCCTACCCAAGGAGGATATGTAGGTTCCATTATAGTTTCATAACCCATTCCCAACCCACCGGGAATCCCATGCCTTGGTAAGAGTGTGAACTCACCTTGTTTTGCTCGGTATGCTAAGTGTATGCTCACAAGTAATCAATCGCGTCCTAAAGTAGGCACGTATGTGAAATCAGTTTGAGTTCAAGTCGTTCACGTATAAGCATGCAACACGTAATCACAGTCATGTACAATATGGTTACACTTAACAGCAGTTAACTAACCCAGTTAACACTTAACAGAATATAAACATGTTACTGTGCAGATTGTGTATACGACGAAACACCCCTGTTTCGTCGTTCTTACCCTTCGACGAAACACCAGTTTCGTCATTGCTCAGATTCGTCGCAAAGGTCTCGACGAAACAGATTCCTGTTTCGTCGTTACCTGCGTTTCGTCGATAGCGATCTGATTCGTCACAAGTCAGTTACGTCACATACAGAAACCCTAATCAACCTAACAGCCATCACAAATATCAGAAATCGTATGGAGATCAATGTGCACCCAAAATCATCATAACTCAATCATCAAAGTATAATCGTCTTAGCATAACCCTAGTTTATGTGAACAACGTATCGATTAATCAAACCACAAACATATCATCGAACCCTATCAAGATACTAACGTGTTACCAAAATCAGATCATATTAACAACATACAGAACCGAGTATCTGATCGTATTAAGTTTCGCTTATAATTACACATCCGATTAACCATGTATATCGACATCTATATCATCGTGCACATATATTCATAATCCGTTTCGTAAATCAGCAGGTACATATACACATAACAAGAAATCAGAAACATTAACGGAACCGAGTTAACGAACCCGTACTAACCGAGATGAAAGTTTGATCGCACCAAGGTTTCCGGTGGGTTCTAGTTCGCCGTCACACAGCAGAGAGTTCTCTAGGGTTTCTGGTTTGCTAAAAATGTGTCAAATGGGATCATTCTACGCAATATAACAAGTCTAACAGTACTGGGCCCGAACTGGGCTTCGGCGTAATACTGGGCCGGCGAAACAGTCTGTTTCGTCGAGATGAGTTTGGCGAAACAGCCTTGTTTCGTCGAGTGTGTTCATGGCGAATCACAACTCTGTTTCGTCGAGTTGTTTCATATGTTCAGTAGTTTATGTTATTTCAAATACACTAAGTCTCATGCTATAATATCAACACATAACCAAGCAAACATAATACTTTTATTATCACACAAAGTGTATCGTTACAAATCAGACGAGTCAAACAACTAGACCGTCAAAGTCAACGTGCAATAAATGCGAATAAAGAATGTCGGAAACTCGAGTTGTCACATTATCCCCAACTTGAAAGAAATTTTGTCCCGAAATTTAGCATGCGGTTACTGAGGAAGCTAGGTAAGTTATCGTTTACTAGTTTCCCTGGGGTGTCACATCATTCCCCCGTTGAGTTGGAATTTCATTCCGAAATTCCGTAGTAGCTTCAGCCTCAGTAGTAGTTGCATTATTTTCGAACAACTGGGGATATTTGAGTTCCATTTGATCTTCGCGCTCCCAGGTGAACTCTGGGCCGCGACGGGAGTTCCAACGAACTCGTACAAGAGGTATTCTAGTGTTCTTGAGGACCTTAACATCCCGGTCCGTGATTTCAACTGGTTCTTCGACGAAATGCAACCGTTCGTCGATAGTGAGCTCCTTCAAAGGAACTACGTGGGTCTCATCTGACAGAAACTTCTTCAGATTCGACACGTGAAAGACGTTGTGAACTGCACTGAGTTCAGCTGGTAAGTTCAGTCTGTAGGCCACTTTGCCTATTTTCTCTATAACTTCGAAAGGTCCGACATAACGCGGATTGAGCTTGCCTCGTTTGCCAAAACGAACCACTCCCTTCCAGGGTGAAACTTTAAATAGCGCTCGATCCCCAACCTGGAATTCGAGTAGTTTCCTGTCTTTATCAGCGTATACTTTCTGACGGTCACGAGCTGCCGCCATGCGTTGTCGTATTTGAGCAATCTTTTCAGTAGTATCAACTACCATTTCTGGACCTGTGATTTGACTTTCCCCCACCTCTGCCCAACAGAGAGGTGACCGGCACCTACGCCCGTACAATGCCTCGAATGGTGCAGCTTTAATGCTGGTGTGGTAGTTGTTGTTATACGAAAATTCCACGAGTGGCAGATGTTTCTCCCAACCATTGCCAAAGTCAATTACGCACGCCCGAAGCATGTCTTCTAGAGTTTGAATAGTGCGCTCAGACTGCCCATCTGTCTGAGGGTGATAAGCTGTGCTCATGTCTAAACGAGAGCCAAAAGATTTGTGCATTGCTTGCCACAGTTCTGAAGTAAAACGTGCGTCACGATCAGAGATGATGGAGGTGGGCACTCCGTGCCTCGAGACCACTTCTTTTAAGTAAATGTCTGCCAAGGTAGAGAACTTGTCTGTTTCTTTGATTGCTAAGAAGTGAGCAGACTTTGTGAGTCGATCTACGATCACCCAAATAGTATCATTTCCGCGCTGAGATCTAGGTAGGCCAGTAACAAAATCCATGGAAATTTGCTCCCATTTCCATTGTGGTATTTCAGGTTGTTGGAGTGGTCCTGACGGTTTCTGATATTCTGCCTTGACTCTCGCACAAGTCAAGCATTTGCTAACGTATGTGGCTATGTGGGCCTTCATGCTAGGCCACCAATATGTAGTTCTGAGGTCGTGGTACATCTTATCCGAACCAGGATGTACTGAGTAGCGAGACTTATGAGCTTCATCCATTACTAGCTCGCGTAGGTTGCCGTACAGTGGGACCCAAATGCGTCCTGTGACGTAGTAAGCACCATCTTCCTTCTGTTCTAAGCGTTGCCTTGAGCCGCATAGGGCTTCAGCCCTGACGTTGTCTGGTTTCAATGCTTCTATCTCTGATCCCGTCATCTTCATGTTAAAGAACTCCACTTCCAACTTGTGGATGGCATCATAACTACTGTATTCACGTTTGATCAGTTCCTTAAAATCATTCCATGGGGTGGCATTAGCAGCCGCCAGCCCCAGTATCGTAACTTGCGCGCTCCACCAAGTTTGCGCAGTACCTTCGAGAATATCAGTGGCATATTTCACCTTACGAGCCTCAGGTCATTCGCACATTTGAAGGCCGATTCGAGTGTCGCTGAAAGTAGTAGGACGACAGTCCATAAAAATCGTGTATGTGCACACAGGTGGCTGAGCGTGTTGACTTGTCGTGTGCGTAAGAGTAATCAAAATTAAGCACAAGTGTTGAGTTACGAGAGTAGGATCTAAGGATCCTAGAGTAAGTGGTGATGGCAGGTTACACCTCCTGCCTGGGCAGCTGCGAGTGCTGCAGTAACTTGTTCAGTGATCGAAGCCGCCAACTGGGCTTGAGTTAGGTTAACGCGTCCACACATGATCTTGACATCAAGGAGAACATGTGGGTGAGAGGTTCGCGAATAGTGCGAAGAGAGTGAGCACACAAGTATCCTCATGCAATAACAAATAGTGAGCAATGTAATCTAAGCATACCACGAGCAAAGTTCTATGTAGTTCTAGCAAGTAGTAAGGTAACAGGAATAGTAGTACCTATGATGTTGAGTCTTGCACGTGGAGCGAAGCGTCGTTGTGGATCGTTGAGAGCACTGTTCTGGTTATAGTCTGGTTTTAATAAAAATGTTTTCCCCTTATTAAAACCGAGTTCTCTATAACCAATGGCTCTGATACCAATCTGTCACACCCCCAAAATCCACACGCGGAGCACCACCGCTTGGAGGCGTGACTGACCAGGATCCAGCCACCAATCATATTGAACATAAGTATAAAGTAAAAGTCATTCATCAATACGATAGGTGTTTCCAAAACCAAATATAAACAAGTGTGTAGCGGAAGCAATAATGTAAAACCCAACATAAGTTTAAGTACAAAATGTTATAATGTTTAACAACACGTTCACGATCCATGTCCACAACGACCGTGCCTCCCGTGCAAGCTCCAAAAGTACCTATGTTCCTGCAAGGCATGTAACAGAGAGTCAACAACTAGTTGAGCGAGTTCACAGTTGGTTATTCAGTTATAATGTTCGTTTCGTAAATCAGTTGTTCGTTTTGTAAACCATGTTTCTTATTAATTCCCATCGCGGTCCTCCAGACATCTGTGCGAAGATTAATGGCCGTATCGCGGTCCTCCAGACATCTGTGCGAAGGTTAGTGGCCGTATCGCGGCCTTTTCAGGCATCTGTGCGAAGATTTGTGGGGGCTTCCCCATGTGTTAGACTAGTCGTGTTTGTACGTGCCCTTCTTGATCCAAGGACCGTAGCGAGTATGATTGTCCTACCCAAGGAGGACGAACGTACAGGTTGTTGTCCTACCGGACGAACGTACAGGTTGTTGTCCTACCGGACGAACGTACAGGTTGTTGTCCTACCGGACGAACGTACAGGTTGTTGTCCTACCGGACGAACGTACAGGTGGACGAACGTACGTATTCTACCCAAGGAGAATACGCAGGATTAATATTGGCATCCTACCCATGGAGGATGGCGGTACATATCCTACCCAAGGAGGATATGTAGGTTCCATTATAGTTTCATAACCCATTCCCAACCCACCGGGAATCCCATGCCTTGGTAAGAGTGTGAACTCACCTTGTTTTGCTCGGTATGCTAAGTGTATGCTCACAAGTAATCAATCGCGTCCTAAAGTAGGCACGTATGTGAAATCAGTTTGAGTTCAAGTCGTTCACGTATAAGCATGCAACACGTAATCACAGTCATGTACAATATGGTTACACTTAACAGCAGTTAACTAACCCAGTTAACACTTAACAGAATATAAACATGTTACTGTGCAGATTGTGTATACGACGAAACACCCCTGTTTCGTCGTTCTTACCCTTCGACGAAACACCAGTTTCGTCATTGCTCAGATTCGTCGCAGAGGTCTCGACGAAACAGATTCCTGTTTCGTCGTTACCTGCGTTTCGTCGATAGCGATCTGATTCGTCACAAGTCAGTTACGTCACATACAGAAACCCTAATCAACCTAACAGCCATCACAAATATCAGAAATCGTATGGAGATCAATGTGCACCCAAAATCATCATAACTCAATCATCAAAGTATAATCGTCTTAGCATAACCCTAGTTTATGTGAACAACGTATCGATTAATCAAACCACAAACATATCATCGAACCCTATCAAGATACTAACGTGTTACCAAAATCAGATCATATTAACAACATACAGAACCGAGTATCTGATCGTATTAAGTTTCGCTTATAATTACACATCCGATTAACCATGTATATCGACATCTATATCATCGTGCACATATATTCATAATCCGTTTCGTAAATCAGCAGGTACATATACACATAACAAGAAATCAGAAACATTAACGGAACCGAGTTAACGAACCCGTACTAACCGAGATGAAAGTTTGATCGCACCAAGGTTTCCGGTGGGTTCTAGTTCGCCGTCACACAGCAGAGAGTTCTCTAGGGTTTCTGGTTTGCTAAAAATGTGTCAAATGGGATCATTCTACGCAATATAACAAGTCTAACAGTACTGGGCCCGAACTGGGCTTCGGCGTAATACTGGGCCGGCGAAACAGTCTGTTTCGTCGAGATGAGTTTGGCAAAACAGCCTTGTTTCGTCGAGTGTGTTCATGGCGAATCACAACTCTGTTTCGTCGAGTTGTTTCATATGTTCAGTAGTTTATGTTATTTCAAATACACTAAGTCTCATGCTATAATATCAACACATAACCAAGCAAACATAATACTTTTATTATCACACAAAGTGTATCGTTACAAATCAGACGAGTCAAACAACTAGACCGTCAAAGTCAACGTGCAATAAATGCGAATAAAGAATGTCGGAAACTCGAGTTGTCACATTATCCCCAACTTGAAAGAAATTTCGTCCCGAAATTTAGCATGCGGTTACTGAGGAAGCTAGGTAAGTTATCGTTTACTAGTTTCCCTGGGGTGTCACATCATTCCCCCGTTGAGTTGGAATTTCATTCCGAAATTCCGTAGTAGCTTCAGCCTCAGTAGTAGTTGCATTATTTTCGAACAACTGGGGATATTTGAGTTCCATTTGATCTTCGCGCTCCCAGGTGAACTCTGGGCCGCGACGGGAGTTCCAACGAACTCGTACAAGATGTATTCTAGTGTTCTTGAGGACCTTAACATCCCGGTCCGTGATTTCAACTGGTTCTTCGACGAAATGCAACCGTTCGTCGATAGTGAGCTCCTTCAAAGGAACTACGTGGGTCTCATCTGACAGAAACTTCTTCAGATTCGACACGTGAAAGACGTTGTGAACTGCACTGAGTTCAGCTGGTAAGTTCAGTCTGTAGGCCACTTTGCCTATTTTCTCTATAACTTCGAAAGGTCCGACATAACGCGGATTGAGCTTGCCTCGTTTGCCAAAACGAACCACACCCTTCCAGGGTGAAACTTTAAATAGCGCTCGATCCCCAACCTGGAATTCGAGTAGTTTCCTGTCTTTATCAGCGTATACTTTCTGACGGTCACGAGCTGCCGCCATGCGTTGTCGTATTTGAGCAATCTTTTCAGTAGTATCAACTACCATTTCTGGACCTGTGATTTGACTTTCCCCCACCTCTGCCCAACAGAGAGGTGACCGGCACCTACGCCCGTACAATGCCTCGAATGGTGCAGCTTTAATGCTGGTGTGGTAGTTGTTGTTATACGAAAATTCCACGAGTGGCAGATGTTTCTCCCAACCATTGCCAAAGTCAATTACGCACGCCCGAAGCATGTCTTCTAGAGTTTGAATAGTGCGCTCAGACTGCCCATCTGTCTGAGGGTGATAAGCTGTGCTCATGTCTAAACGAGAGCCAAAAGATTTGTGCATTGCTTGCCACAGTTCTGAAGTAAAACGTGCGTCACGATCAGAGATGATGGAGGTGGGCACTCCGTGCCTCGAGACCACTTCTTTTAAGTAAATGTCTGCCAAGGTAGAGAACTTGTCTGTTTCTTTGATTGCTAAGAAGTGAGCAGACTTTGTGAGTCGATCTACGATCACCCAAATAGTATCATTTCCGCGCTGAGATCTAGGTAGGCCAGTAACAAAATCCATGGAAATTTGCTCCCATTTCCATTGTGGTATTTCAGGTTGTTGGAGTGGTCCTGACGGTTTCTGATATTCTGCCTTGACTCTCGCACAAGTCAAGCATTTGCTAACGTATGTGGCTATGTGGGCCTTCATGCTAGGCCACCAATATGTAGTTCTGAGGTCGTGGTACATCTTATCCGAACCAGGATGTACTGAGTAGCGAGACTTATGAGCTTCATCCATTACTAGCTCGCGTAGGTTGCCGTACAGTGGGACCCAAATGCGTCCTGTGACGTAGTAAGCACCATCTTCCTTCTGTTCTAAGCGTTGCCTTGAGCCGCATAGGGCTTCAGCCCTGACGTTGTCTGGTTTCAATGCTTCTATCTCTGATCCCGTCATCTTCATGTTAAAGAACTCCACTTCCAACTTGTGGATGGCATCATAACTACTGTATTCACGTTTGATCAGTTCCTTAAAATCATTCCATGGGGTGGCATTAGCAGCCGCCAGCCCCAGTATCGTAACTTGCGCGCTCCACCAAGTTTGCGCAGTACCTTCGAGAATATCAGTGGCATATTTCACCTTACGAGCCTCAGGTCATTCGCACATTTGAAGGCCGATTCGAGTGTCGCTGAAAGTAGTAGGACGACAGTCCATAAAAATCGTGTATGTGCACACAGGTGGCTGAGCGTGTTGACTTGTCGTGTGCGTAAGAGTAATCAAAATTAAGCACAAGTGTTGAGTTACGAGAGTAGGATCTAAGGATCCTAGAGTAAGTGGTGATGGCAGGTTACACCTCCTGCCTGGGCAGCTGCGAGTGCTGCAGTAACTTGTTCAGTGATCGAAGCCGCCAACTGGGCTTGAGTTAGGTTAACGCGTCCACACATGATCTTGACATCAAGGAGAACATGTGGGTGAGAGGTTCGCGAATAGTGCGAAGAGAGTGAGCACACAAGTATCCTCATGCAATAACAAATAGTGAGCAATGTAATCTAAGCATACCACGAGCAAAGTTCTATGTAGTTCTAGCAAGTAGTAAGGTAACAGGAATAGTAGTACCTATGATGTTGAGTCTTGCACGTGGAGCGAAGCGTCGTTGTGGATCGTTGAGAGCACTGTTCTGGTTATAGTCTGGTTTTAATAAAAATGTTTTCCCCTTATTAAAACCGAGTTCTCTATAACCAATGGCTCTGATACCAATCTGTCACACCCCCAAAATCCACACGCGGAGCACCACCGCTTGGAGGCGTGACTGACCAGGATCCAGCCACCAATCATATTGAACATAAGTATAAAGTAAAAGTCATTCATCAATACGATAGGTGTTTCCAAAACCAAATATAAACAAGTGTGTAGCGGAAGCAATAATGTAAAACCCAACATAAGTTTAAGTACAAAATGTTATAATGTTTAACAACACGTTCACGATCCATGTCCACAACGACCGTGCCTCCCGTGCAAGCTCCAAAAGTACCTATGTTCCTGCAAGGCATGTAACAGAGAGTCAACAACTAGTTGAGCGAGTTCACAGTTGGTTATTCAGTTATAATGTTCGTTTTGTAAATCAGTTGTTCGTTTTGTAAACCATGTTTCTTATTAATTCCCATCGCGGTCCTCCAGACATCTGTGCGAAGATTAATGGCCGTATCGCGGTCCTCCAGACATCTGTGCGAAGGTTAGTGGCCGTATCGCGGCCTTTTCAGGCATCTGTGCGAAGATTTGTGGGGGCTTCCCCATGTGTTAGACTAGTCGTGTTTGTACGTGCCCTTCTTGATCCAAGGACCGTAGCGAGTGTGATTGTCCTACCCAAGGAGGACGAACGTACAGGTTGTTGTCCTACCGGACGAACGTACAGGTTGTTGTCCTACCGGACGAACGTACAGGTTGTTGTCCTACCGGACGAACGTACAGGTTGTTGTCCTACCGGACGAACGTACGTATTCTACCCAAGGAGAATACGCAGGATTAATATTGGCATCCTACCCATGGAGGATGGCGGTACATATCCTACCCAAGGAGGATATGTAGGTTCCATTATAGTTTCATAACCCATTCCCAACCCACCGAGAATCCCATGCCTTGGTAAGAGTGTGAACTCACCTTGTTTTGCTCGGTATGCTAAGTGTATGCTCACAAGTAATCAATCGCGTCCTAAAGTAGGCACGTATGTGAAATCAGTTTGAGTTCAAGTCGTTCACGTATAAGCATGCAACACGTAATCACAGTCATGTACAATATGGTTACACTTAACAGCAGTTAACTAACCCAGTTAACACTTAACAGAATATAAACATGTTACTGTGCAGATTGTGTATACGACGAAACACCCCTGTTTCGTCGTTCTTACCCTTCGACGAAACACCAGTTTCGTCATTGCTCAGATTCGTCGCAGAGGTCTCGACGAAACAGATTCCTGTTTCGTCGTTACCTGCGTTTCGTCGATAGCGATCTGATTCGTCACAAGTCAGTTACGTCACATACAGAAACCCTAATCAACCTAACAGCCATCACAAATATCAGAAATCGTATGGAGATCAATGTGCACCCAAAATCATCATAACTCAATCATCAAAGTATAATCGTCTTAGCATAACCCTAGTTTATGTGAACAACGTATCGATTAATCAAACCACAAACATATCATCGAACCCTATCAAGATACTAACGTGTTACCAAAATCAGATCATATTAACAACATACAGAACCGAGTATCTGATCGTATTAAGTTTCGCTTATAATTACACATCCGATTAACCATGTATATCGACATCTATATCATCGTGCACATATATTCATAATCCGTTTCGTAAATCAGCAGGTACATATACACATAACAAGAAATCAGAAACATTAACGGAACCGAGTTAACGAACCCGTACTAACCGAGATGAAAGTTTGATCGCACCAAGGTTTCCGGTGGGTTCTAGTTCGCCGTCACACAGCAGAGAGTTCTCTAGGGTTTCTGGTTTGCTAAAAATGTGTCAAATGGGATCATTCTACGCAATATAACAAGTCTAACAGTACTGGGCCCGAACTGGGCTTCGGCGTAATACTGGGCCGGCGAAACAGTCTGTTTCGTCGAGATGAGTTTGGCGAAACAGCCTTGTTTCGTCGAGTGTGTTCATGGCGAATCACAACTCTGTTTCGTCGAGTTGTTTCATATGTTCAGTAGTTTATGTTATTTCAAATACACTAAGTCTCATGCTATAATATCAACACATAACCAAGCAAACATAATACTTTTATTATCACACAAAGTGTATCGTTACAAATCAGACGAGTCAAACAACTAGACCGTCAAAGTCAACGTGCAATAAATGCGAATAAAGAATGTCGGAAACTCGAGTTGTCACAGGGTATGTGAAATAAACTCGTATGTGGCACAATGAACTTTGTTAACATGGATGTGGTGTGACATGGCTAACTGTTATAACCTGAGTAAAAGATATGTATATTTTATGAACATAACTTGTGTAATGTGAGACAACATACGTGGTGTGATGTGAATATGGAACTAATCGTTGTTGGTAAACAATGATAGGACGTGTTGATCAATTTCTAAACAAGTAACTAATCTTACCCAGCAAACCAAGGTGAGTTCACACACTTTCTAAGGCATGGGATTCCCGGTGGTTGGGAATGAGTTAAAGAATTTAAAACGGAACCTACATATTCTCCTTGGGTAGGATATGTACCGCCATCCTCCATGGCTAGGATGCCAATATTAATCCTGCGTATTCTCCTTTGGTAGAATACGTACGTTCGTCCTCCTTGGGTAGGACAACAACCTTAAAACTTACTAGACAAAACTCTATCATGAAGTCCCTCATTTTTATATCAACTTAATCGCCGGGCCAATGGTGAGCGGGTCATTAGTTGATAGCACTATTAGGGTTGACAAGCCTCACACCGTGCCGGTCGGATGTGCGTGTACTAATGGATCTGGGCACTTAGTCAATGATGATAGACATTGACGTAGGGCAAAACTTATTTTCGTCAGTTGTCGATATGGTAACGGTCTAGTGGTTCACATGGGGAAGCCCCCACTGGTTATGGACATGGTTTGGGAAACAAGGAAATGGATTAACTTCTAGTTTACAAACGAACTCATGGTTTTGAACAACTTTAAAATGAACACCAACTGTGAACTCGCTCAACTTTGTTGTTGACTCGTTGTTACATGCCTTGCAGGCCTTTAGGTGCATATTGTTGGAACTTGCTGTCTGGGATGCTGGAGTGGTCATGGGTCGAGATACATGGAATTGCGAGACGAATCTAATGGCTTTCACACACTTGGTTTATGAATTTCTTAATTAATGTATTATGCTTCCGCTGAATGTTAAATAATGTTTTGTAACACTTCTATCAATAATAAATGAAAGTTTTATTTATTTATAATTATGAGTTCAATGTTATTGGTGGCTAGATCCTGGTACGTCACACGCCCCGCGGGGGTTTTCCGCATGTGGTATTTTGGGGGTGTGACAGATTGGTATCAGAGCCATTGGTTATAGTGAACTTGGTTTTAAAAAGGGGAAAACGTTTTTATAAAACCAGACTATAACCGAACAGTTCTGAAAACAAGGATACGACCATGACACTCAGCTCTAGACTGCAAGGTTCTTTTCTCGTTTACTATTGCATAGTATATCTAGTGTTTGCTTATGAATAACATCACACTTGAATGCACACTTAGCACTGCAGTATGAACTTCTATGTTACCAACCCATGTTACGTGTTTTAAGAGTGCGACTCTTCTTGAACTTTCATGATCTATGTTGTGGCATCATCTGTCTTATTGCTCGAATTCGGGGAACCTTTTAGCGCGAGTTAAGAGGAACTGAGATAAGCATGCAAATTGCCTTATTATTATGGGTGCACACATAATCATAATGTGGGGTGCATGTGAGTCCCAGTAAGGCTTAACGAGGGTGAGAGGGGTTCCGCTCTGTTAATTGATGTTATGTTAGAACTCAGCAGTCTATAGGAGTCATAGCAGTGATTGTCTCCTACTCGAACATGATCTTTTCACCCCTTTCTGAATCCTTACGAATCTTGATGCTATCGAGTATCACCTGATCACACATCTGAACGCCTAGCGAACTGTGTAGAATGTTAGGTGCTAGTACGAACGTCCCTGAGTTGGATGGCTCAGCGTCAAATGATTGGACTATACTTTCCTCACTTATCTTTGTTTGCTAGAACTTAGCGTGTTGACGCCTTAGACCCCGAAGTGCGATCACTTCTGCAACATTCTCACGACATACCGTGTATTACTCAGTCAACTTGCAAGAATGATGGACAAGAGGGTAAACGTCGTACCTTACCGACTTCAGCATTTGAACGACCCTAGTTACCGGCAACGAACAACAACAATTTGACTCCAATCGAATCCTTAACCCTAGTCAGCGACTCATGGTAGTCGACTCTTATGAACAAATCGGGACAAAATCGATGACGATTGACTGTAGAGCGGACCGTGTAACCGACCGCACCATGAGTAATGCCTTAGGACGTGGCACGGAATGTGAAAAGATGGACCTTGTTGGTGAAAGGACGCAGGACACCGTTACAGGAAACAATATTAGAGGCAACAGTCGCGGCAACATCAAGGTACTCGTGATCGTAGCTTATAGTATGGAAACGAAGGTGACCTCGACAAGGATTGACTGTGTTAAGTCAAGGTGACGACAACCAAGGGAACGATGGCAGTACTGGAAATTCTCGTGACGAAAACAACACTGGAAATGAAGCTCATGGAAGGACATTTAGTATTGTCATAGGCTATACCAGGCGTAATAGCAACATGAGAGCTTGGATGGATAGCTATTCGCTTTGTCTCTGTTTAACCCTGATGCTTCTTGAAACCGAACCTGTTGTGGAGTCGGTTGATGCAAGTCAGTTGAAGCCTTATATGTTCGCTGGGATGCAAACTCGACCTTGGGGGACAGGTGTTCGACATCGACCTTCCTTCTACTACCCCTGATGGTTACAATGCAGTAGTTAGTATGGATTGGTTATTCAGAAATCGCGCAGACATACCTTGTGAGGAGGAAATTTTGTGTGGAGAATCGTTATTTGTTCTAAAGCAACAGAGTGGGCAAGGGTTAGCGCCATATCAACTATGAAGGCCCAGAAGTGTCTACGGAGGGATCACCCCGCTACGTTAGCAACCGTTACTGATGTTGAGGCTAAGGAAAAGAGGATCGAGGATCCACCAATTGTTCGTGATTCCTCTCAGTGTGCTACCCGAGGAGCTTTCAGATTTACTTCCACCACTGTTAGGCAGAATCTCAGATTGATCTCACGACAAGGGCAACCCTGATTACTCGTGCTACATAACGTCTTGCACCAGGAGGGTTGCAAGGACTATCTATAGGAACTGTTGGACAGGAGTTTTATTGGACATAGTTTTTGTTCGTTTTGGGGAGCCCCAACTATATTCGGGAAGATAAAGCCTTTTCGTATGTGTACTGATTATCCAGAACTCAGCAAGGTGACAATCAAGAACTGTTTGCCTCGACCATGTATTGACGGAAGACCAAGAGGAGAATGTTCCTGGAACGGCATATCGAACGCAATACGGCCATTGTGACTTTGTACACCATGACCATTGAGTTAATCAACACACCAGCAGCTTTATGGACCACATGAATCGACAGTATTTATGGATGACGTTCTAGATCATTTCCAAGAGGAAGGAACATCATGGGCGGCATTTGTATCTTATTTTAGAGCTCCTGAGGGAGGAGCTACTCCGCGCGAAGTCTTGTTAAAGGTAACTTCTGGATTCGAGATATACCTTTTGGTCATATGATCAATGAAGTGGGAATACACGTGGATCTCGCTAAAGACCCATTTCATTAGATATTGTTCGGCACCAAAGATCCCTTCAAGGATGCAGCAATTTCTTAGTCACACTAGACTCTATCGCAGATTCACCACAGGATTTTTGAAGATCGCGCAGCTTAAATCTCTTTAGCACAGTAGGGTGCTGTGTTCGTGAAAGACAAAACAGGAGGACGTCTTTTTCAGCTTTCGAATCCCAACTCTGCAATGTTTACACACCGACGCAACACGAGAAAGTGATGACTTACGTAATGGACTTACAGGAAGAACTGCACGAGTCACTACCTGTGGTGGAAGCCCTGGTCTTTGGATTTAAGTTGGAGGCATAACTTGGACGGTACCAAATGCACTGCCTAGACCGATCACAAGGGCCTCCCGTGTGAGCTAAACATGTGATGGCACCGCTGGATGGAACTTTTGAATGAATACGACCGTGAAACCTGGACGTGCACGAGCCTTGCAGCCTACTATCGACTCTAACATACCTGATCAGACTCGCCTTGCTCAAACTGAAGAACTGAAGGAAGAGAGTTCTCAAGATTGACCCATGCGGGGAATGGAGAAGCAACCTTTGGCAGGACGGACGATATTCGCTACCTCAAGGAATGAGTGTGGATCTCATTATACGGCAACTTTAGGAAACTTGTGTTGGGCAAGCACACCGGCTTTGATATTCTAGATGTCTGGATTTTGATGAGAGATATTAGAACCTACAAAATCTTGTACTGGTGATCGGGCATGAAGACCCACTTAGTAACGTATGTGTATGATGTTTGACTTGCGGGAAAGTCAAGGTGGAGTATCAGCAACCGGCAACGCCCATATTGAAATGAGAACGGACTGCCATGGATTTTGTTACTGGTCTACTTACAACTCGAAACAGAAACATTATCACCTGGGTGATTGTTGATGGACTCACGTTACCAGCACACTTTCTTGCAATCAAGGAGACTGATGAGCCCCCACAGCTTGTGAATATTCCTCTGAGAGAAGCGGTTTTTGGGCACGAGGTACCAAATCCCGATATCTTTGATCTTGATCTACACCTGATTTATGGCAGACAAAACACAACGCCCTCGACTCACGTCTAGACATGAGCGTTACTTATCACTGTAGGACAACCGGACCGAGTACCGAACCATCCTGACACACGAAGACGTGCTGCGAGCATGTGTGTGATTGACTTTAGTAAACATTTGGAAGAACACTTTATCTTTGGGTGAGTTCTAATGCAGCCGTCACCGTTCTACTATGCATACAGATCCGTTTGGGGCATTGCATGGACGATAATGCCAACCTCCTTGCTGGACTGAGGTGGATGACAACCTAATCACGGGTCCAGGACTTGCACTCGAAACTCTTGGGAAGATTGTTTAGATGGGAAATCGATTGGCGGCAACGCGTGACCGCCAGGAAACCTGATAACTTGGGGAACACTGGAAGATCGCTGTAGGTGATCGTATCATGTTGAAAGTCTCACCCTGGGAGGGTGTGGTAAGCTTGGGAAGCGCGGCGAGCTTAATTTATGTTACATGGGACCATTCAGAATTCTGGAAAGAATCGGTCACATGGCCTACAAACTCGAGTTACCCGACGAATTGGGTAACGTGCACAGTGTCATTTATGTCGCGAGTCTAAAGCAGTGTTTGTGACATCTGTGCCTCCACGGCCATCAAAAAAATACCAAATCAATGAAATATTGTATTTAATACTTGGGATTTGTATAAATATGTGTATCATTTGCACATATCAATTCTCGTTCGATTTCGAGCTCTAAATCGCTTTCTGGAAAGTTATACGCGAACTGGTGCGTAAACGTAATTAGTTTAATGCGACAAACACTCCGGAATAGTAACATAGGCTTAACATACCTTAAATAACCTTTACATAACTTAGAAATAAGTTTTGGAAGGTTTGGTGTGTCGAAATCAAGTTTATTCGCTTACTGGGACTAATTTCAACAAACTGCAAAAGTATGCCGATTTGTACTGTAACGAACATTCCGGAACATGACCATAAGTTAAACATACCCTAAATATCCTTTACATAGCTTAGAAATAGGATTTGAGGGGTTCGGTGTGCTAAAATAAACTTTTTGGTCATTCAGGGACTAAAAGCATCAAAAGTGCATAAGTTTGCATTTTCGCGCATATATTACGTTCTGAATACATCTGGACATCCAAAACTTTATGTAATCATTAAAATATTGTATTTTAGTGATTGGCATGATAAAATTCCATTCGTCGCGTAATTTGGATCGTTTTTGCGTTCGTTACGACTTCCGTCGTAATTAACCGAACAACGCAACCGTACGACCAAACGAACCGACATCCGAGATATTTTTGAGCATGTTTTGAGTTCCCTATACTTTAACTTCATTTTAGATCCTTGAAATGAGGTTAACGGGGCTTAAACGTGTCAAAAATGAGCCGAAATGCAAGATTTTGAAGTTCAGGGACCAAAATTATCATTCTGCCATAGTTATCTTAGGAAGGGACCAAAATGAAAAATCTAAATTCCAGCTTGTTCTAGTTGTTCCCCTCATTTGCAAATGATTTTAATAAAACTATGGGCTTCCATGGTTTCACAAAACCATGGGCACATGTGTACGGATAAGATCGAAGCTCGTTTTACGATGAACGATCCTTACGGTTCTAGTTTTCCTATATATACCCATCTCCTTGAACTTTCAAAACCCACAATGATCTGATTTTGGCTCTCTAAGTTGAAGTTTATTCTTCATACCTGAGAGTAAATCGGATCATAGCTTGCGGGGACCTTTTGTACGTATTCTTTCGTTCTTTTATCGCTTTTCGAGTCTGAAAGTCAAACTGCGTTTGACTTTCTGCATTGACCAGTTTATGGTCAATGAGAAGTTCATTTTAACTTCATAACGTGAGCGTAATCACGATGGTTATAGTCCCTAGTGACTATACCTATTGATTACCACGTTATCTAGGTGTAGTGACGAGTCGTAGTTTCGGCCAAAATGCGCATTCTTGCGTATTTTGTAACCAAACTACTTATAGGTATCAAAACCGTTTTTTTATACCAAATCTATTTTCTAAATTCGTTAAACATGTTTTAACATGTTTAACTCGTCACTTTTTAGATTAGTGCTTGTGTAGAGTCGTAAGTCAAGCGGACTAAACACCCGCTTAGACTTTCGAACATGACCCGTTTGGTCGATCATTAGGATCCGACCAAACATGTTTAGTGACCATAGTTGCATAGTGAATAACCTTCCGAGCTTATACCTTATGGTCACATAGGTTTAATTAGTTGTATGATATGTTGTTTATATGCCTTAGGTAAATGACCAAAATGCCCTTTTCATGCATAATTGGTAATTAAGCATATGTAACACAAAATTTTGTCACTTAATTGATTATGCAACATATTTAATCATGTTTAGGCATATAATACTTGTCATAGGACTAGTTAGACGTCTCGAACGCGCTTTGCGCGCACGACGCGTTAAAGTAGCGTAAGCTACCTTAATGGGTCGCAATGGGTCGAAAGCACTTAGGTTAGGTTTCGATTTAGAATGTAGGCTTTGTTAAACCATGTCATATGAGTTCCAATACTCATTTGGTTTACAAAACCTCATCCTATCCAATCTCCCGACTTAGGTCCGGGTTATTGTGACAACCCTCAAATTCCATGTATTCCGTACAATTTATTAATGATAATTAAAGTGTTTGACGACTGTGTGGAATCACTTAACTGCTTTCTGATATCTGTGTTATACTTACATGTGCATGTTAAAACACTAGTAATGTACAAAAAAAATCATTAAATAGTCCGTTATTGTCACACCCCGACCACGTAGAACTTACAAAACGTGGCGGAAACATCGGGGAGTGTTGTAACAGAATCATTGTTTCATAACACATGGAACTTGAAATATTGTTTTATTGATTAAAAGAGTTACAATGTCTTGACAATCAAAGAAACATAACAAAATAACTAGTCTTGCATCTTTTATTGTCACTAAGGCCCATGTCCGCCTAAGTGTATCTTGATCAATCCTATGCTTCATTTCCCGAAACACATGTGAAAATAGGTACGTCAGCATAAAAATGCCGGCGAGTACATAGGTTTTGTGAAAATAAGATTCATGACATCTGTTTAAGAAAATGTTTAGTCATGAACCTTGTAATTTGCTTTGTCTTTGTAAATCATTTGAAAAACAATAAGTTCAGATGATACGTATAAATAAGAGAATAATGCATGGTTAAATGAATAACCATGTAAAAATGAGTTTGTATAACTTAAGTTGTTTGTAAAACAATGTATTGTGAAAAGTATGTTATTTGTATAAAATGTTATATGTCTAAATTGAAATGATTTCAAATAACGCAACGATATGTAATACCATACAATCACTTATATATAGGAAGTACCAGCGGCGTATCCACCATGCTTGTATCATATTACACACGCCTCGTTACTTAAATCACTTACTCAAACCAAACCACCAATATAAGATCTCTATGTTTAAACCAATTGTCAAAAGTCCTTGTATAAACCATGTCAAATGTTGATAGTCCAAAAGTAGTCAAGTAATGTGTAACAAATGTTTATGTATGGCTAGTGAAATGCATCAACTAAACCATAGATGAAATGCACAAAACAAAGTATTGAAGTAAAACTTGGTTTAAATCAAAGTTATGTTTTGTAAAATATATGCATGCTATACTGAATATGAACATTTATTCGGTATTGTAAAAATTCACACATCCAAGCCTTGCGACAGTCGGATAACTATGTAAAAATGAGTTATCAAAAGAATATGTATTCGGATTCGGTCATTCCTTGCGTCCAAACAAACCCGAGATTTCAGGAATGGGATTTGTCAAGTCCTATGGTACCACTACCTACTACCGAGCGGCGTGATCGGTGTTAATGAATGTATAGTATAAGTTTAAACAAACCAAATGTCATACCAAAATGTAAGCATGTTTTATGAAGATAATGTACCTAGTATGCTAGAGTAAACATACAAGGTAGAGCTGTAAAACAATGTGTCCATATGTTACTGGAACATATGCAACAGAGATGAAATGTAAAATAATGTACTAAGCATGTACTAAATGGACATACATAGCATGTGATGTGATGTGATGTAAAACAATGTACTAAGTATGCACACAATGGACATACATAGCATAAAATGTAATGAAATCATGTACTAATAGTGTACTAATGAACATAGCATGTATATAATGTGAAAACATGGAAAGCATGAAAGTAACAAGTAGGCACATGTGTTCCACCCCAAAACGTTTGGAAAACAGTAAAAGAGGGGTCTATGTACTCACTTGAGATTGCTCAGAAGTCCTAAGATAACCACCAAGCAATGCTAGAGATCTCGGAATATCAAACGGCACCTAATATAGGTAACTACATTAATAAACCGGACCTAAATCGGAAGATCGGATAGAATGAGGGCTCGTAAACCAAATGAGTATGGGAAATCATGTAGTATGGTTTAACAAAGCCTACATACTGAATGAAACCTAACCTAAGTGCTTACGACCCATTACGACCCGTTTAGGTAGCTTATGCTACGCGTCGTTCGCGTAGAACGCGTTCGGACCGCCTAACTAGTCCTATGACAAGTAACATATGCCTTAACATGTCTAATATTGTTGTCAAATCAGTTTAGATGTCAAAAGTTATGTTACATATGCTTAAAATGAATTTTGGCGTCAAAAGGGCATTTTGGTAATTTACCTAAGGCATATAAGCTACCTATCATACAACTACTTAAACGAAGCGACCATAAGGTATAACCTCGGAAGGTTATTCCCTATATACTATGGTCACCTAATGTGCTTGGTCGGATCCTAATGATCGACCAAACGGGTCGGGTTCGAAAGTATAAGCGATTGTTTAAATCGCTTACCTTACGACCCTATATAAGCACTAAACTAAAAGTGACGAGCTAAGCATGTTAAAACATGCTTAACTAAGTTTAGAAAACAGGTTTGGTATCAAAACAAACGGTTTTGATACCCATAAGTAGTTTGGTTACAAAATACGCAAGAATACGTATTCTGACCGAAACTACGGCTCGTCACTGAGCCTAGATAACGTGGTAATCAGTAGGTATAGTCACAAAGGACTATAACCATCGTGATTACAATCACGTTGCAAAGTTCAAAAGAACTTCGCATTGACCATAAGCTGGTCAATGCAGAAAGTCAAACAAAGTTTGACTTTCAGACTCGAAAAGCAATAAAAGAACGAAAGAATACTCACGTAGGGTCCCCGAATGCTAATCTAGATCAAAATAGCTCAGGTATGAAACAAAGGTTTCAACTTAGAGCATTTGAGATCAGATTCTAGTGAGTTTAGAGGTTGGATGGCAAGGGGTATTTATAGTGAATGGTCCACCATTAGGATCGTTTGTCGAAATACGTGCCTTAATCTCATCCGTACATGTGTCGGAACCTTATGGTACCCAAAAAGGCCACTCTCCATAAGAGTTTGACAGTTGGCACTTGACCTTTGGAGAGTGTTAAGGGATGTTAAAAGATGAAAAAAAACGTTTTGCTGCATCTGGCCCCTGTTTACGGACCTAGTTTGGCAGATTTACAGTTTCAGTCCCTGCAACCTCAAAACTTGGTTTTCGATGCGTTTTTTTTGACACGTTTAAGCCCTGTTAACCCCATTTCAAAGATCTAAAATGAAGTTAAAGTATAGGGAACTTAAAATGTGTTCAAAAATATCTCGGGTGTCGGTTCGTTTAGCCGTACGGTTACGTTGTTCGGTTAATTACGACGGAATGCGCATAAGCGCGAAAAATGATCCAAAGGGCGTGACGAATGGATTTTTCTTATGCCAAACACTAAAATAAAATATTTTAGTGCTTACATAAATTTTTGGATGTCCGGATGTATTCAGAACGTAAGTTATGCACGAAAATGCAAACTTGTGCACTTTTTGACGCTTTTAGTACCTGAATGAGCCAAAAGTTTATTTTAGCACACCGAACCCCTCAAAGCCTATTTCTAAGCTATATAAAGGATATTAAAGGTGTGTTTAACTTATGGTCATGTTCCGGAATGTCTGTTACAGTTCAAATTGGCATACTTTCGTAGTTTGTCAAGTTTAGTCCCTGTAAGCGAATTAACTTGTTTTTGCCATACCAAAGCCTTCAAAACTTATTTCTAAGTTATGTAAAGGTTATTTAAGGTATGTTAAGCCTATGTCACTATTCCGGAGTGTTTGTTGCATTAAACTGGTTATATTTACGCATCGGTGCGCGTATAACCTTCCAGAAAGCGATTTAGAGTTTGGAATTGAACAAAAATTGATATGTGCAAATGATACACATATTTTTACAAATCCCAAGTATGAAATATAATATTTCATTGGTTCGGTATTTGTTTGATGGCCGTGGAGGCGCAAGTGTTACAGTCTCCCCTACTTTAGGAAATTTCGTCCCGAAATTTATTTAGAGGAAACTTGTGAGAGTTTAAAACATGAAGTTGAAAAGATCGAACAATATTGGTTAGGGTTCTGAACTTCTAGTAACCTTAATAACATTATGCTTGCAATGTAAGAGGGACACTTATATACAAGTATATGAAGCGTCATTGGTGCGTCCACCGTACCTCCATTACATCGTTCTCATTTTGTTATTGTTGTCGCTATCGGTTCTTACACATAATAAATCTTACTGGGTTTCTGTGCACTAAATTTCATAATTATGTACGCGTCCATAATTAGACAATTCCTTGCACAGTTCACACAGTCTATTTTATAATGTGTAGTGTAAAACCAAATGAACAAACCTGTGATGAGTGTGACTAGACCGCCATAGAGTCCTTTTAATTAAGTCAATAAATGATCTAAATAGACTATCAAGGAGTCTGTTCAGCTACATCACTAGATGTCGTCCTTTAACCAGATTGTGAATCAATCTTTTTGACTAGACCTCTAAAAGGGTCTCTTATGAAACATGGAGTGGTACTATATAATCCAAGGGTCTTAACTATTATATAGAAGCCCATTAAGGATTTAAGGCAGTACCTTTTGACTATCCTGCTACGAATCCCTCATATGGAGATATGAAAGATCCTGCGAGGATTTGGATAACAAATATCCAGAGTATAAAAACACAAAATGCATAAAAGAAAACATAAGATGAATAAACACATAGTCACATAACCACAAAATTGTTTGTTAATTTGTCTTGTTAATTGCGTACATGCATTTAAAGCACCCTAGGAATCCATTCCGTGGATTTCATTTGGTACTTTAAACGTTATCAATAATCTAACTATAAAGATAGAAAGATTTAAAAAGAAAATTCGATTTCGATTATTAGGAACCGAAATGTTCGAATTTAGGTACATAAGGAATCCAATTAAGGACTCTGATTTGTATGACAATTATCCACAAGGATCTAATTGTGAAGATAAAAAGATCCCATATGGATTTTAGAGGTTGAAGATGTTTTGAAACCTTGCACTGGACGTGCTTAAGTCAAAACATGAAGTTGAAATGCTTATGAAGTTGAGATGCTCGATATGCCAAGGCGACATATGAAGCGAAATTTGAAGGTTAAGTCAATGCATGAGAAAAATATTTTTTTTTGCAATACTATGCATGGGGTTCTAAAAATGTGTTCAATGTTTTTGAAACCTTATATATAATACCTTTGAAATCATAAAGTAGTTGTATTAGGTAGGTATATTCATAAAAATGTTTTAAAATCATGCGAAATGAATTTTGAAATTATGTATAAGGTTTTTGGAAAACATGAATGATGCTTTTGAAATCATGCACTTGATAAGAAAATATATTGTACTAATATTGTTTTCAGGCTATATGAGACATTTTGAAATCATGAAGGTTGTTTTTGAAAATACAGACAAAGCTTTGTGCATTTGTTATGTTTAAGTAAATACACTATATTAAAAATGTTTTCGAACTATGTATAGGATGTTTTGAAATCATGTAGGTTGTTTTGAAAACTTATGTTATGCATGTTGAAGAAATCAGAACGTAATGGGTATGAGATTTGAAAATACTCTTAGTTATCTATCCAAGAATTCAAAGGCACAGATGTGTGAAAAGCACGATTACTCATAATTTCGATTTATTTCTTGTACTTCGTTTCCTAGAATGAAACGAGTACTTAGAATTTTCCAAAGGAATCATGAACAAACGCAAGAATGGGAAATTCGCAAAAGTAGTTTGTAAGG
This sequence comes from Helianthus tuberosus, assembly GCA_030545235.1. Classification (NCBI taxonomy): domain Eukaryota; kingdom Viridiplantae; phylum Streptophyta; class Magnoliopsida; order Asterales; family Asteraceae; genus Helianthus; species Helianthus tuberosus. Next base: position 126,571,703 of record CM060397.1, read on the forward strand.
AATATAGTTCCTTAAGGTAGGTATCATAGGAAAAGTCATACACATATGTAACTACAATTGTACATCAGAATTTGTGAACAATAATTTATTTATAAACAAAACAGATTGTTTCACATTACAAGAAAATAAAAGAACAAAAGCATAAGACAGCAACATCCTTTGTTCAGTTAAATGCTCATCCGAGGGTCAGATTTGCATTAGCAAGCTTTGGGCAATCCCTCCGGAAATGGCCCATCTCGCCACAGTTGTAGCAAGACCCCGGCGAGAAACGAGCTTGAGCAGGATTGTCATCAGCTTGATTTGGTATAGCTGCAGTTGGGCAAACCCTTGCTGTATGACCTATAAGTCCACAAATCTGGCATTTGCGGCACTTCACACTAGCATGATGATGGAGGCTACATTGGTTGCACAAGGGTGCAGTTCCATTGTATGGCTTCCTAGTAGGGGGTTGAGCTGGTTGGTTGGGGACGGCTTGATCATTGTGAGCGACCACGGCGAAATTCTGAGAAGCCTTTCGCTTCTTTGACTTCTTAGGAGATCGTTCATCCATGGTCTTTGATTCCTCGATTGGTTTCTTGGCTGATGGTGCTGTCACCTGACTAGGTCCTGCCTGTCTTGGTGACTCTTGAGTGGCTTCATCCTGGAGACGATACATGGTAGTAGTTAATTCAACAGTCTTTAGGACTACTTCGCCTATTCGTTGAGCGAATTTGGCTGTCTGCTCGGACATTTGACCGGTGCTGAGAGGAAGAGACATTCTAGAAGCAAATGAAAGGCATAGGAAGAAACAGGTGAAAGGTTATTGGATAATCAATACAGAATGGTAACGAATGAAAATTGTGATCATTTGTTTGTTTCCTAAGGCAAACAAAAGAGATGGTGACAAATCAAAGTAAATGGGTCAAAAATAATGTATCGCGAAGACATGCTCGCCTATAAGTGAACACTCATCCCAAGAATTCCCAGGTAAACACAACTGGTCTCGCGTCTGATGAGATGTATACGAAGTGCTTGCCTAGACAGAAAACCCAGAATACAGGCATTCACCCTTCCAGTTTGCACGTGTTCACATTATTTAAAACCCAAGACCTTGACGAGGTTTTGAAAAACTCAAAGGGGTTCAAAACCATATAACAGAGGGTTCAAAACCTAACAATAAAGGGTTCAAAACCTAGTAATCAATCATCCTAGAACAGATGATTAGTTTTCAAAGTGGTTTTGAAATTTATGTTCTTGTTGTGGTTGTCGCCTAAGGATAGGTGACAGTATTGTTTTATGACTAAACGCAAGTAAACTCGCGTTAGGGTCCTAAGAAGGTTATAGACTAGGTCAAAGTATTACTAATAACCTAATTCCCTATAACCATGAGCTCTGATACCAACTTTTCTGTCACACCCCGACCACGTAGAACCTACAAAACGTGGCGGAAACATCGGGGAGTGTTGTAACAGAATCATTGTTTCATAACACATGGAACTTGAAATATTGTTTTATTGATTAAAAGAGTTACAATGTCTTGACAATCAAAGAAACATCACAAAATAACTAGTCTTGCATCTTTTATTGTCACTAAGGCCCATGTCCGCCTAAGTGTATCTTGATCAATCCTATGCTTCATTTCCTGAAACACATGTGAAAATAGGTACGTCAGCATAAAAATGCCGGCGAGTACATAGGTTTTGTGAAAATAAGATTCATGACATCTGTTTAAGAAAATGTTTAGTCATGAACCTTGTAATTTGCTTTGTCTTTGTAAATCATTTGAAAAACAATAAGTTCAGATGATACGTATAAATAAGAGAATAATGCATGGTTAAATGAATAACCATGTAAAAATGAGTTTGTATAAGTTAAGTTGTTTGTAAAACAATGTATTGTGAAAAGTATGTTATTTGTATAAAATGTTATATGTCTAAATTGAAATGATTTCAAATAATGCAACGATATGTAATACCATACAATCACTTATATATAAGAAGTACCAGCGGCGTATCCACCATGCTTGTATCATATTACACACGCCTCGTTACTTAAATCACTTACTCAAACCAAACCACCAATATAAGATGTCTATGTGTAAACCAATTGTCAAAAGTCCTTGTATAAACCATGTCAAATGTTGATAGTCCAAAAGTAGTCAAGTAATGTGTAACAAATGTTTATGTATGGCTAGTGAAATGCATCAACTAAACCATAGATGAAATGCACAAAACAAAGTATTGAAGTAAAACTTTGTTTAAATCAAAGTTATGTTTTGTAAAATATATGCATGCTATACTGAATATGAACATTTATGCGGTATTGTAAAAATTCATATATCCAAGCCTTGCGACAGTCGGATAACTATGTAAAAATGAGTTATCAAAAGAATATGTATTCGGATTCGGTCATTCCTTACGTCCAAACAAACCCGAGATTTCAGGAATGGGATTTGTCAAGTCCTATGGTACCACTACCTACTACCGAGCGGCGTGATCGGTGTTAATGAATGTATAGTATAGTTTAAACAAACCAAATGTCATACCAAAATGTAAGCATGTTTTATGAAGATAATGTACCTAGTATGCTAGAGTAAACATACAAGGTAGAGCTGTAAAACAATGTGTCCATATGTTACTGGAACATATGCAACAGAGATGCAATGTAAAATAATGTACTAAGCGTGTACTAAATGGACATACATAGCATGTGATGTGATGTGATGTAAAAAAATGTACTAAGTATGCACACAATGGACATACATAGCATAAAATGTAATGAAATCATGTACTAATAGTGTACTAATGAACATAGCATGTATATAATGTGAAAACATGGAAAGCATGAAAGTAACAAGTAGGCACATGTGTTCCACCCCAAAACGTTTGGAAAACAGTAAAAAAGGGGTCTATGTACTCACTTGAGATTGCTCAGAAGTCCTAAGATAACCACCAAGCAATGCTAGAGATCTCGGAATATCAAACGGCACCTAATATAGGTAACTACATTAATAAACCGGACCTAAATCGGAAGATCGGATAGAATGAGGGCTCGTAAACCAAATGAGTATGGGAAGTCATGTAGTATGGTTTAACAAAGCCTACATACTAAATGAAACCTAACCTAAGTGCTTACGACCCATTACGACCCGTTTAGGTAGCTTATGCTACTTTAACGCGTCGTTCGCGTAAAACGCGTTCGGACCGACTAACTAGTCCTATGACAAGTAACATATGCCTTAACATGTCTAATATTGTTGTCAAATCAGTTTAGATGTCAAAAGTTATGTTACATATGCTTAAAATGAATTTTGGCGTCAAAAGGGCATTTTGGTAATTTACCTAAGGCATATAAGCTACCTATCATACAACTACTTAAACGAAGCGACCATAAGGTATAACCTCGGAAGGTTATTCCCTATATACTATGGTCACCTAATGTGCTTGGTCGGATCCTAATGATCGACCAAACGGGTCTGGTTCAAAAGTATAAGCGATTGTTTAAATCGCTTACCTTACGACCCTATATAAGCACTAAACTAAAAGTGACGAGCTAAGCATGTTAAAACATGCTTAACTAAGTTTAGAAAATAGGTTTGGTATCAAAACAAACGGTTTTGATACCCATAAGTAGTTTGGTTACAAAATACGCAAGAATACGTATTCTGACCGAAACTACGGCTCGTCACTGAGCCTAGATAACGTGGTAATCAGTAGGTATAGTCACAAAGGACTATAACCATCGTGATTACAATCACGTTGCGAAGTTCAAAAGAACTTCGCATTGACCATAAGCTGGTCAATGCAGAAAGTCAAACAAAGTTTGACTTTCAGACTCGAAAAGCAATAAAAGAACGAAAGAATACTCACGTAGGGTCCCCGAATGCTAATCTAGATCAAAATAGCTCAGGTATGAAACAAAGGTTTCAACTTAGAGCATTTGAGATCAGATTCTAGTGAGTTTAGAGGTTGGATGGCAAGGGGTATTTATAGTGAATGGTCCACCATTAGGATCGTTTGTCGAAATACGTGCCTTAATCTCATCCGTACATGTGTCGGAACCTTATGGTACCCAAAAAGGCCACTCACCATAAGAGTTTGACACTTGGCACTTGACCTTTGGAGAGTGTTAAGGGCTGTTAAAAGATGAAAAAAAACGTTTTGCTGCATCTGGCCCCTGTTTACGGACCTAGTTTGGCAGATTTACAGTTTCAGTCCCTGCAACCTCAAAACTTGGTTTTCGATGCGTTTTTTTTTTACACGTTTAAGCCCTGTTAACCCCATTTCAAAGCTCTAAAATGAAGTTAAAGTATAGGGAACTTAAAATGTGTTCAAAAATATCTCGGGTGTTGGTTCGTTTAGCCGTACGGTTACGTTGTTCGGTTAATTACGACGGAATGCGCATAAGCGCGAAAAATGATCCAAAGGGCGTGACGAATGGATTTTTCTTATGCCAAACACTAAAATAAAATATTTTAGTGCTTACATAAATTTTTGGATGTCCGGATGTATTCAGAACGTAAGTTATGCACGAAAATGCAAACTTGTGCACTTTTTGACGCTTTTAGTACCTGAATGAGCCAAAAGTTTATTTTAGCACACCGAACCCCTCAAAGCCTATTTCTAAGCTATATAAAGGATATTAAAGGTGTGTTTAACTTATGGTCATGTTCTGGAATGTCTGTTACAGTTCAAATTGGCATACTTTCGTAGTTTGTCAAGTTTAGTCCCTGTAAGCGAATTAACTTGTTTTTGCCATACCAAAGCCTTCAAAACTTATTTCTAAGTTATGTAAAGGTTATTTAAGGTATGTTAAGCCTATGTCACTATTCCGGAGTGTTTGTTGCATTAAACTGGTTATATTTACGCATCGGTGCGCGTATAACCTTCCAGAAAGCGATTTAGAGTTTGGAATTGAACAAAAATTGATTTGTGCAAATGATACACATATTTTTACAAATCCCAAGTATGAAATATAATATTTCATTGGTTCGGTATTTGTTTGATGGCCGTGGAGGCGCATGTGTTACAGTTATGATTTCCTAAGTGTTAGAAATTAAAAGTGTTACAAAAATATATTAATAGGACGCCTTACGGATTAATTAAGCAGTTTAACGGAACAGTTTCGAACCGAACAACCGGACTTTAACCGGAACATAAAAATATTGACATTGACATTAATTTTCCTTTTCTGAGCTAGTTAGGGTCCCCGAATACCCTAACACCCGTTATATATTACAACCCACCTATTAACTAATTCTTTTTTTTTTCATAACTAAACTAACCTAAGCACTAACTATCAAATTCAAATTCAACCAAACCTCCCACCCCCTTGTCCAATCGGTTTCACCATGTGGTGACCACACTTGTCCTACCTTGAATAATTTAATCACCCATGCTTAATATCTAGGAAGCATGTTATCCAAGGGGTAGAAGTGGGATTGGTCTATAAGTATGTTTAGAAGGTTATAGCCTCCATTCCATCCATCACCCAACTCCAACTCTCTCTCTTTCCCTCATTGTTGATCTCGGCTGAAACACAACACACACCCACATCACTTTCAAGTTTGATTCAAACCATCCCACTTACATACAAGGGTGTAAGGTGTCCTACAAACAAGCTCGGTGCTTGCGGATTGCCAAGGACCTCTCTACGGCGCTTTTAACCACCCGTTTTTCGTCTATTTTCTTCCCTAGCCTCGAGCTAGTAGTAAGTGACTCTAAACGCCTTCTTGATCTTGTCTAGGGTGGTTAATAAGAGATTTGTCGGTTAAAAATTATGAACATATAAGATCAAAGTCTAAAAGTCTACTAAAGTGATGAACAAGGTGGTTAATAGATGAATATTAGTGTAAAGCATGTAGATCTTGTGTGATTATGGTTATTGGTTGATTATCTGATGTATTGCTGGATTATATTGATGTTTGATGTTGTTACGATCACTAAACATAATTAACGGGATCAACCGAACACAAGCTAGTAAGCTAGAGACTAAAAACAGAAATCTGTCCATACTTTACAGCCAACTTCAGTTGGCTGTAAACAGGTCATAAACTTAACGAAAAACCAATATTTTGAATCTAAAATATGTTATTATGAAATACGGTTCTAATGGCACCGGAATCGTAATTTTTGGACTCCGTTTACTATTTTTAAAGTGTTAATTTGTAACAGCAGCTTAAGCTGAATTTTGACAGCAATAAATGGGTGTCATGCTTTCAGTCATAACCTGAGTTTTGTGATGTATCGGACCATGAAATTTGTACAGTAGATGACAACCAATGCATTTGTAATTACCCCACTGGAATTTCGTAAATCGGACACTCGACGAATTTTTAATAAATTGTTCCGTGGACTGTGGTCGGAAATACATAAATCTGAGTTCAGCCCGGAATATGAATTTTTATAAAATATTGATAATGAACCGGACCCCGATATTTTTACACAATAAAATATGGAACGTTTAAGACATTCTGTAAAAATTTGGGAATTTTTGGAATAATTTAACTATTTTATTTAAATGTCCGAAAACAGCCGGTTTTGAATATTAATGCTGAATTGACATAAGTTGTGACTTGCGTGTCTAAATGTCGAGTATGCTATCGGTGAATGATCTGACATGTTATATGTGTTACGTGCAATCTCGTATGGTTTTTTATGAGTGGGGAATGGATGGGAAGTTTATATGGGCATAAATCGTTAAAGTGTGTACCTGTTATGTGGTAGAAGTAATGTGCAAATAAACCATACGTAGGATACGTGTTATGCATGAGAAACTGATTGTTATCCGTACCTTATTAGGACGTGATTGACCGACCTTGACTGTTAACTATATTTGAGAATCTAACCGAGCAAACCGAGGTGAGTTCACACTTTTCTACAAAGCATGGTAAATTCCTGGTGGGAATGGGAATGGGTACAGGAATAGGGATTCCTCGTCCTTTGGGACGTGTTCAGGAATGCGGATTCCTCGTCCTTGTGACGTGTTCAGGAATGTAAATTCCTCGTCCTATTGGGACGTATTAGACTTACTGGACTAGAACTCTATCAGCGAAGTCCCTCCCTTTTTGTATCGACTTAATCGCCGAGGCTATGGCGAGCGGGTCATTAGTTAATAGCGCTATTAGGTTTAACAAACCTCACACCGTGCCAGTCGGACGGGCGTGTACTAATGGACTATGGCACGTCTGTGGTGATAGAACACCGACGCTAGGGCACAATTGATTTCTTTTGTTAGTAGTCGATATGATAAACGAGTCTGGTAGTTTAAAATACTGGGGCAGCTCCCCACGGCCAAAGTGCCGGGCTGGATAGCCAGGGAAGGTGGACATGGGATGGTTAACAAATAAACGTTTTCGAACTATGGGGTAACCCCCATGGCTGGATAGCCGAATGAGATTAACTATGTTTTTGGAAACAACTCTAAAATGGACAACCAACCGTGAACTCACTCAACTTTGTTGTTGACTCGTTATTACATGCTTTGCAGGTCATTAGATGCTATGGAGCTTGCATATGGAGGTGGTCGTTGTGGGATGCAAACTGATGTGTCCCGTACTTAATAAATAAACTTTATGAACTTATTAGACCTACGTTTTGGACTTTAAACTTATGAACTATGGACTTATGTTTTGAACTTATATTTTATGCTTCCGTTGTTAACCTAAAATCGGTTTACTTCCTTTTGGTCACCAATCGTATTGTGTTTGGTTTTATTTACTTAATTATGTTGTTCAATATGATTGGTGGCTCGATCCTGGTCATGTCACGCCTCCAAGCGGTGATACTCCGCATGGTGGATTTTGGGGGTGTGACAGATTGGTATCAGAGCCATTGGTTATAGTGAACTTGGTTTTTAAAAGGGAAAAGTTTTTGATAAAAACCAGACTATAACCAGTACAGTGCTCAACGATCCACAACGACGCTTCGCTCCACGTGCAAGACTCGACACCATAAGTGGTATGATTTATGTTATATTGTCGGTTAGATAGTTCTCACTGTGCATTAGATAATGTGGTAGTTGCTATTTGAACCTTGTGTGCTTACTCTCTATTGTCGTCCCACACTTACGCACTTTCGCGACACTTTTCTCACTTACGTTGCTTCGTTATGAAGATCATGAGCGGACGCGGAGGACGTATTAACCTCACTCAAGCCCAGTTGACGGCTTTGATCAACGAACGAGTCGCTGAGGCACTCGCAGCCAACCCTGCAGGAGGTATAACCTGCCACACCAACTCACCTTAGGACGTTTAGATCCTACCTTCACAAACCAACCCTCATGCTTAATTTTGTCCTTTATTCTCGCGCAACAGGTCAACATGCTCAACCTCCTGTGTGCACGTTCAAGACGTTCATGGACTGCCGACCTACCACTTTCAGTGGCACCGAAGGAGCAGTGGGCCTTCTTCACTGGTTTGAAAAGCTTGAGTCAGTTTTTGAGATGTGCGAATGCCCCGAAGACCGTAGGGTGAAATATGCTACCGGAACACTTGAAGGGGTAGCGCTCACATGGTGGAACACTCAGGTTCAGCTGCTGGGGTTGGTTGCTGCTAATGCCACCCCATGGAACGGTTTCAAGGAACTGATCAAAGAGGAATACTGTAGTCGGGATGACATCCACAAACTGGAGGTGGAATTTTTCAATCTGAAGATGACGGGGTCTGAGATTGAGGCATATACCAAGAGGTCGAATGAACTGGCCATCCTGTGCCCTACTATGGTGGACCCTCCCATCAAACGTATTGAGCTTTACCTCAAGGGCCTTGTACCAGAGATTCAAAGTCACGTAACTTCAGCCAACCTGGGTACCATTCAGCAAATTATCAAGTTGGCTCATCGTCTCACCGACCAGGCGGTGGAGCAAAACAGGCTACCCAAACGTATCAGTGCCACAGCTACTTCTGATGCACCTACCGACAACAAGCGAAAATGGGATGGGAATTCAGGCAAAGGTTCTACTTCAGCTCAGTTCCAGTAGCGAAAGACAGATGAGTACAGGAGCCCCAGTCAGCAGTCTTCTGGGAATCAAGGTCAGGGTGGATACAAGGGAAATCACCCTAAATGTAATCGCTGTAACTTGCACCACAATGGGCTATGTGGTAAAGGCAACTGTCATCGATGCAACAAGCCTGGTCACATGGCAAGGGATTGCAGGAGTCAGCATCCGACGAATTAGAACCGGCAGCAACAGCAAGCCCCACCCAATCAACGCCAGCAGCAGGGCAACAAAGGATGTTTCCAGTGTGGCGCTGAAGGCCACTTTAAGAGAAACTGTCCTCAGCTAAACCAGAATCAGAACAACAACAACCAAGGAAATGGGAACCACAATGGGAACAACAATGGAGGCAACAATGGAGGCGGCAATGGGGGAAACCACAATGGTAATGGGGCAAGAGGTCGTGCTTTCGTGATTGGTCAGGGTGATGCAAGGAACGATCCCAACGTTGTGATGGGTAAGTTTCTTCTGGACGACTTCTTTGTTACTGTTTTATTCGATTCAGGGGCCGATACTAGTTATGTGTCCGTAAAAGTTAGCCAAATGCTTAAGCGCACTCCAACACTCCTGAACACCAAACACACGGTAGAACTAGCTAACGGTAAAAGTCTTGAAGCCACACACATAGTTAAAGGTTGTAACCTCGTCTTAGTTGGTCAGACTTTCTCTATCGATCTTATTCCTATCACACTGGGTAGTTTCGACGTTGTTATTGGGATGGATTGGCTATCTCATCATCAAGCGGAGATTGTTTGCAAGGAGAAAATCGTCCGCATTCCTCGTTCTGGTGAAGAACCTCTCATGATTCGTGGCGATAAGAGTGGTACTGTCGAAGGTATCATCTCTTTCCTTAAGGCCCAGAAGAGTTTGCAAAAGGGCCACACAGCCATTTTAGCACTCGTTACTGACACATCAACGGAAGAGAAGAGAATTGAAGACATTCCTATTGTGCGCGATTTTCCCGAGGTATTTCCTGAGGAATTACCTGGTCTTCCGCCTCATCGCCAAGTTGAGTTTCAAATTGAGCTAGCTCCTGGAGCAGCGCCAGTAGCTCGAGCACCATATCGTCTAGCTCCATCAGAACTTGAAGAACTGTCCACGCAACTACAAGAACTCTTGGAAAAGGGTTTTATACGTCCTAGCTCTTCGCCCTGGGGAGCTCCAGTCTTATTCGTAAAGAAGAAAGATGGTACTTTCAGAATGTGTATTGACTACCGCGAGCTCAACAAGGTGACTGTGAAGAATCGTTATCCTCTCCCACGCATTGACGACTTGTTCGACCAGTTGCAAGGGTCGAGCTATTACTCTAAGATTGATTTGAGATCGGGATACCATCAGCTGAAAGTTCGAGATGAGGACGTCTCCAAAACAGCGTTCAGAACTCGTTACGGCCATTACGAGTTTCTGGTTATGCCATTCGGGCTGACGAATGCACCAGCGGTCTTCATGGATCTCATGAACCGAGTGTGCAAGCCTTACCTGGATAAGTTCGTTATTGTGTTCATCGACGATATCCTGATCTATTCCAAGAGTCAGGAGGAACACGAGCAGCATCTACGACTTATGCTGGAACTTCTTCGAAAAGAGCAGTTGTATGCCAAGTTTTCGAAATGTGACTTCTAGCTTCGCGAAGTCCACTTTCTAGGCCATGTGGTAAACAAGGATGGAATTCATGTGGATCCATCTAAGGTTGAATCGATCAAGAACTGGCCTGCACCCCGCACACCAACAGAAATCTGCCAATTCTTGGGTTTGGCCGGATATTACAGAAGGTTTATAAAGGATTTCTCCAAGATTGCACAACCTCTCACTTCACTGACTCAGAAGGGTGTCACCTATCATTGGGGTGATGCACAGGAGTCCGCATTTCAACACCTAAAGGATAGACTTTGTAGCGCGCCTATCCTCTCATTGCCTGAAGGCACAGATGATTTTGTGGTTTACTGCGACGCTTCCATCCAAGGGCTTGGTTGCGTATTGATGCAGCGTGATAAGGTCATTGCCTACGCATCACGCCAACTCAAAGTTCACGAAAGGAATTACACTACTCACGATCTGGAGCTGGGAGCAGTTGTTTTCGCACTTAAGATATGGAGACATTACCTGTACGGTACCAAGTGCACCATTTACACCGATCACAGGAGTCTCGAGCATAACGAATAATATCCATTAGTTTTGGCCGAACCGACCAGTATTAGGTTATGGTACCATAGGATCTGACAAATCCCGTTACCAGACTGCACCCATGGTTATGTGTGGGTTAGGTGGGTAACGACTGGATCTGTGATTGTTAATTTACCCTTTTGTGGTTTATTAATGCGAGAAGCGATAGACGAGTTGCGAAGGTTTGGATGTTATTAACGAGACAATCAAAATTAGTTTTCACGATTTAAAACGAGAATGATTTAAACGACTAAAGCGATTTTTAACGAATTAAACGATTTGGGTAAACGATTGGTTTTTGGTTAGTGTTTAGATAACGGGACGGGTGTAATGTGATGAAAGCATGGTGGATACGCCGCTGGTACTTCCTATATATATATGTTTTCATCGTATTACATACCGTGGCGTTATTTAGTTCACTTGGGTAAACGATTTGAAACGATGTCAAACAAACGAGGTTTTCGAAATGATATAAACCATACGAGTTTTATTAACGAGATTTATTAATGAGTTTTATTAACGAGATTTATTAACGAGTTTTATTAACGAGATTTATTAACGAGTTTTATTAACGAGATTTATTAACGAGTTTTATTAACGAGATTTATTAACGAGTTTTATTAACAAGATTTATTAACGAGTTTTATTAACGAGAATTTTATTAAATAAATGTTTTGGGTTAAGAATCATGGCTACGAGATTTTATAAATTATAACCAACTTGATTTGAGTTGGTTAATTATGTCGCAATACAATACTTTTCAAAACAAGGTTTTTAATTAAGTATTGCAACATCTAAACTAGCCATGAATCCGACACTCTTAAAAACCTATGTACTCGCCAGCATTTCTTTGCTAACTTTGTTTTCACATATGTTTCAGGTGTTGTTGAATGATGTTGATTGCTAGGATGCATGCTCACATAGGACTGGACGAGGCCTTAGTGACTTAATAACAATGATAGACTATGTTTAAATTGTTTATTTAGATTTCTAGACGATGTAAATATTTAATGTTTAATAAAACAAAACTTCAAATTTCCTTTTGTTTTGAAACAATGATTTTGTTACAACACTCCCCGACGATTCTGCCACAATTTGTTGTTTTACGCGGTCGGGGTGTGACATAAAAGTTGGTATCAGAGCTCATGGTTATAGGGAATTAGGTTATTAGTAATGCTTTGACCTACTCTATAACCTTCCTAGGACCCTAACGTGAGTTTACTTGCGTTTAGTCATAAAACAATACCGTCACCTATCCTTAGGTGATAACCACAATGAGAACACAAAATTCGAATCCGCCTTGAAAACCAATCATCTGTTCTAGGATGATTGATTACTAGGTTTTGAAACCTCTGTTTTAAGGTTTTGAACCCTTTAAGTTTTCAAAATCTCGTCAAAGTTTGGGTTTTATAATGTGAACACGTGCAAACTGGAAGGGTGAATGCCTGTACTCTGAGTTTTCTGTCTAAGGCTAGAGTGTTCGTACAAATCCGCAGTATCGGACCAGTCACTCTTACCTGGGAACTCTTGGGGTGAGTGTTCACTTATATGTCTTCAACGATACATTAATATGACCCGTTTACTTTGATTAATCACTGTCTCATTTGTTTGCCTTAGGTAACAAACAAATGATCGCAATTTCTATGCGTTGTCGTTCTGTTTTAATTATCCGATAACATTTCATTTGTGTTCTCCTATGTCTTTCATTTCCTCTAGAATGTCTCTTCATCGCAATGACACTCAAATGTCCGAGCAAATCGCCATATTTGCCCAGCGAATAGGCGAAGTAATCCTGAAGACTGTGGATTTAGGTATCGCCATGTCTCGTCTCAATAATGAAGCCACCCAAGAATCATCGAAAGAAGCAGAAACCGAGCCTTCGAAAAAGTCAAAGAAGCGTAAAGCTCCAAAGGGTCCCTCAGCCGTTACACCAAATCAAGCAAAACCTAGCCAGGTGGCAGCACCACCAGCCAAGAAGCCGTACTTAGGAACTGCTCCTTTGTGCAATCAGTGTAACCTCCACCACTATGCCAGTGTCAAATGTCGGAAATGTTTCAACTGTGGACTCATCGGTCATTTGGCACGAGACTGTCATTCAGTCACTGTGCTAAACCAAGCTTTTCAGAACCCCATTCAATTTCAAGCAGATCCAGCACAGGCTCATTTTCCTCCTGGTATTTGCTACACCTATGGCGAGATGGGTTATGTCAGGGACAGATACCCAAAGATTTCAATGCAAATCCGACCCACAGATGAGCATTTGGCCGATTAAAAGAAACTGCTGCTTTGAATAATCCGAATCTTATGTTTATGTTTCTAGTGTTTTCCTTTGAACTCGGAAACAATCGATTTTTGTTTATAAATAATTCTTTATTTGCAATTCTGATGTACAAATATAGTGGCATGTGTGTATGGCATACCCCTAGGATACCTACACCAAAGAACCGTATTTGTAGTTCTCTCGTTCATATGATCGCTCATGATTTCCTCAAAAATTCTAAGTGCTCGTTTCATTCTAAGAAACGAATTTGGCAATTTGAGTAATCATCTTTTTCCTTTTGACCTCACACTGATGCAACTTGGGAGTTTCGACATTATTATAGGGATGGATTGGTTAACCAAACATCATGCTGAGGTGATTTGTTTCGATAAGATTGTTCGCATTCCTCTTTTGTCTGGCAATGTTCTGGAAGTTCATGGTGAGAAACCTTCTGGTGGATTGAAGCTCATGTCGTGTACGAAGGCCCAAAGTTATCTACGAAAAGGATATGTTGCTTTTCTGGCACATGTCACCGAGGAGAAAGGCAAGAGCAAGAGTATTTAGGATATTCCGATTGTTCGGGATTATCCAGAGGTGTTTCCTGATGAACTGCCTGGTTTGCCTCCAGTTCATCAAGTCAAGTTTCATTTTGACCTTGTACCCAATGCCAACCCGATTGTGAAAGCACCTTATCATCTTGCACCGTCCGAGATGCAAGAGTTATCGAGACAGCTTCAAGAGTTGTCTAATAAAGGATTCATCTGTCCGAGGTTTTTCGCCTTCGGGAGCTCCTGCCCTCTTCGTGAAAAAGAAAGATGGATCTTTTCGAATGTGTATCGATTATCATGAGCTTAATAAGCTTACCATAAAGAATCGATATCCCCTACCTCGAATTGATGATCTCTTCGACCAGCTGCAAGGTGCTTCATGCTTTTCCAAGATCGATTTTCATTCTGGGTATCATCAACTTCGTGTTCTCGAAGAAGATATTCCCAAAACCGCTTTCCGCACGAGATATGGGCATTATGAGTTCACTATCATGCCTTTTGGTTTGACTAATGCTCCAGCTATCTTCATGGACTTAATGAATAGGGTCTGTAAACCTTATTTAGACAAGTTCATCATTGTGTTCATCGACGATATTCTCATTTATTCAAAGTCTCGAGCCGATCACGAGCAACACCTCCGTTTGACCTTGGAACTCCTGAAGAAGGAACAATGTGACAACTCGAGTTTCCAAGATCTTTCCTCGACACGTTATTTGTTTTTGGTCATGTTTTCATAACTTACTTGCATTGTAAATCGTTGATGCTTGATATGCGTTGTCATAAACTATAACTGGATTAAATAATAAATTATGTATTGTTTGATATATATGTTGGTGGGTTACTGTTATTTAATATTATATATATATATATTACTATGTGTATGACGAAATCCAAGAAGGAAACCCCACCCGAAAACACCCTCTAGCCGACGGAAACCCATGTTTTTGTCACTCCTCATTTTTCATCGAAGCCCACTAATTAAGGGCCCAGTTTGTATGGGCGTGTAAGCCGAGTTCGGTTAAGAAAGTATCCGCCCCCAAAATCTTTATTATTTAGGGTATGATTAGGTTGTTGTTTATCAAATACTCAAACAGAAACCCTACCATTCCCTTGGATGTGCGACGTCAGTAGACCCCCCCCAACCATCGAAGACATCATCCTGTTTAAGCCAGCAGTAGGTTAGTAGTTTTTATCCATTGGTATTCATGTTTGCATGACCTTGTTTATATGTGTTATTAAATGAGATCGATGTTTATTAATTGGTGATGATATGTAAATTCGGTTAGTATGATTTGTGCTTGCAATCTGTTGTTGTTTGCGTGGAGGCCAAGGATCATTGTTTACTACTTTATAATGTTTGGATAATCTAGGACTTCTTTGCAATATTAACCGGTAGCAGTTGATAGTTGACTAATTTCGTAAATTGTTATGAATGGTTAAGGTAAACACTAAAGCATAAACCAATAATCCGGTATTTGAAATAAATTATGTGATCGATCTATTGTGGTGTGTACGGTTGTTAAACAATGAGGTGGTTACCAACTGAGATTCATATGACAACAGATTTGATCCACGCTGTAAGACGAATATTTATGATTGCTAAGGTTAAGTGTTAGTGGCTATGCATGATAATGAAATTATGTTATTCATTGTGATGATCAACTATGACCGAATGAATTGTAAAATTCAATAAAGAGGATTAGAACCAAATGCACATGCTATTGTCTGACAATTGGTATGATAACCTTGAAAAATGGCGGCCCATATCTATTCAAACAATATAGATATCTTAATAATGTTGACACTTTTCAGTAGGAATATTATGTGCATTGAGTAATGAAATGATGGCCCATGTGGTTGTAATCTTGATATCACCAAACCATGTGCACCTTGTCAAAATAGTCAAGATCAATTATTAAGCAATGATGATGATGAAACTAATTGTTTTGATAATATGAAATATTAATTGTGATAGACACATGAAAGTAGGTATTGAACGATGATGATGATGATGAAACTGTTGGGCTGAAGTGTGTCAGTGGGCCGCAAATGAGATTTGGATTTCGTAATGGTTTGGGTTATTACGTTTGGGCCGGGTAAAATGGGTGAGTAACAACTGGGTTACATGTTAACTGATTTGGGGTTCTATTCTTTTGTGATTGGCAAACTAGTTACTTGTGATAAAATAAAACATGCGTGTACGGCCCTAACTTGCAATGTGAATGTCTGTCGGTATGGATATTCGTTACAACTTGTGTGATTGCATGAACTACGCTTGTTATGACACACGTGATGGTTATGTGTTTGGTTGCTTATTGTTTGAGCAATACTTGTGATAATATATGTGAGCTGTGAATTCATGAAACTGACTGTCTCTGGTAACCACGATAGGATTTGTTTGATCAACGGTTTAACGAGCATTTAATCTAACCGAGCAAACCAAGGTGAGTTCACACTCTACAAAGCATGGGATTCCCAGGGGTTGGGAATGGGGTTAAGGAATATGGATTCCTCGTCCTCTCTTGGGTAGGACAGTAATGGTTCAGGAATGTAATTCCTCGTCCTCACGGGCAGATAACTTTTACTAGACCAAAACTCTATCACGAAGTCCCTCCTTTTTATATCGACTTAATCGCCGGGCCAATGGCGAGCGGGTCATTAGTTAGATAGCGCTATTTAGGTCTGACAAGCCTCACACCGTGCCACAGAGGACGGGCGTGAACTAATGGATCTGGGCACGTCAATGATGATAGACATTGACAGTTCAGGGCACTTAAACATGACTTCAGTCAGCAGTCGATATGGTAACGAGTCTAGTGTATACATGGGGTAGCCCCCACGGCCGAAATGCCAGATAACTATCATGGGGTAGCCCCCACGGCTGGATTGCCAGAGTTAATGGGTTAAACAAATCACGTTTTCAACTATGGGGTAACCCCCACGGCAGGGATGCCAGTTAAAGGAACTATTTTTGGAACAACTAAAACCAACACCCAACTGTGAACTCGCTCAACATTATTGTTGACTCGTTACTACATGCTTTGCAGGTCAATAGGTACTTAGCTGGAGCTTGCATGGGGAAGAGTCGTTGTGGGACATGGACAACTGTGTGCCATGTTAAACCTTTGGATAATTAAACTTATGTTTTGGTTTTAAACATTATGCTTCCGCTTACAACTTAAACTATGTTTGTTTTGGACACCAATTGTGTTGGTTGGACTTTTACAATTAATTACTTGCTGGTTCAATATGATTGGTGGTTTGATCCTGGTCAGTCACGCCTCCAAGCGGTGATACTCCGCGTGTGGATTTTGGGGGTGTGACAAACAACTTTTTGCTAAATTCTCCAAGTGTGAATTTTGGCTTAAAGAAGTTCAGTTTTTGGGTCATATAGTCAACAAGCAAGGTATTTATGTGGATCCATCCAAGTTTGCTGCAATTAAGGATTGGAATACACCAACGACACCTATAGAAATTCGTTCTTGGTCTCGCTGGTTATTATCGTCGTTTTATTTCGAACTTCTCGAAGATTGCGGTTCCCCTCACTGCTTTGACTCAGAAGAATAAGCCTTGTGAATGGGGACCTAAGCAAGAAGAAGCGTTCCAAATGCTGAAACGGAAGCTATGTGATGCTCCTGTTTTGTCCTTGCCCAATGGAAACGATGATTTTGTTGTCTTTTATGACGCGTCGAATCTAGGCCTTAGTTGTGTTCTAATGCAATGAGGTAAAGTCATAGCATATGCGTTAAGACAGTTGAAATTTCACGAGAAGAACTACACAACTCATGATCTTGAGTTAGGTGCTGTGGTATTTGCTCTCAAAATCTGGAGACACTACCTCTATGGAACGAAGTGTGTGGTTTTCACAAGACCACAAAAGTCTCCAGCACATTCTTAATCAAAAGGAGCTGAACATGAAGTAGCGACAATGGGTTGAGCTCTTGAACGATTACGATTTTGAGATTCGCTACCTTCCTGGTAAGGCGAATGTCGTAGCCGATGCGCTTGGTCGAAAGGAGCGAGTCAAGCTTCATTCTGTTCAAACTCTATCTGATATTCAATCTCGTGTCCTTCAAGCACAACGATCTTGTGTAAACGAAGGCTTATTGAAATGTGAGCTACCACTTCAACTCGAGCTTAAACTCGAAACAAAAGGGCGATGGGTTGCTCTATTTTAAGAATCCTTGTGGATGATTATCGCCCAAATCGGAGTCCTGATTGGATTCCTTGTACACCTTAATATGTACATTATAATTCAATAAGGACAAAACCGAATTCCTATTAAGATCTTCATATCTTCATAGTTAGATTCTTGAAATATTTAAAGTGCCAAATGAAATCCACGGATTAGATTCCTGGTGTGCTTTAAATACCCGTGTCCAAAGATAACAAATTAAAGGTCAAATTAAACAATTATGCGATTATGTGATTATGTGTTTATGTGTTCTCCTCTATGTTTTTGTGTGATCCGATTTTCGTTATCCAAATCCTCATAGAATCTTCCATATCTTCATATGAGGGATTCATAGTAGGATATTCAAAAGGTACTACCTTAACTCCTTAATGGGTTTCTACGTGGTAGTTAAGACCCTTGGGTTATATAGTACCATTCCATGTTTCACCCTTGAGTGGTCTAGTTAAAGATTGATTCAGAATCTGGTTAAGAATTGCATGTGATGATACAGCTGAAAGGACCCTATGGTGGTCCAGTCACACTCATCACAGGTTCATTCATTTGATTTTCCCCTACACATTATTAAATGCACTGTGTGGACTATGCAAGGAATTACGTAATTATGGACGCGTACATAATTATGAAATTCAGTGCACAGGAACCCCAATAAGATTTATCATGTGTAAGAACCGATAGTGACAACAATAACGAAACGTGAACAATGTAATGGAGGTACGGTGGACGCACCAATGGCGCTTCATATACTTGTATATATGTGTCCCTCTTACATTGCAAGCATGATGTTATTTAAAGTTACTAGAAGTTCAAAACTCTAACCAGTGTTGTTTTATCTTTTCGACTTCATGTTTCAAGCTCTCACAAGTTTCCTCTAAATAAATTTTGAGACGAAATTTCCTGAAGTAGGGGAGACTGTGACATCTGTGCCTCCACGGCCATCAAACAAATACCAAATCAACGAAATATTGTATTTCATACTTGGGATTTGTATAAACATGTGTATCATTTGCACATATCAATTCTCGTTCGATTTCGAGCTCTAAATCGCTTTCTGGAAAGTTATACGTGAACTGGTGCGTAAACGTAATCATTTTAACGCGACAAACACTCCGGAATAGTGACATAGGCTTAACATACCTTAAACAACCTTTACATAACTTAGAAATAACTTTTGGAAGGTTTGGTGTGTCGAAATCAAGTTTATTCGCTTACAGGGACTAATTTCGACAAACTGCGAAAGTATGCCGATTTTTACTATAACGAACATTCTGGAACATGACCATAAGTTAAACATACCCTAAATATCCTTTACATAGCTTAGATAAACTTTTTGGTCATTCAGGGACTAAAAGCGTAAAAAAATGCATAAGTTTGCATTTTCGCGCTTATCTTACGTTCTGAATACATCCAGACATCCAAAACTTTATGTAAACATTAAAATATTTTATTTTGGTGATTGTCATGTTAAAATTCCATTCGTCGCGTAATTTGGATCGTTTTTGCGTTCGTTACGACTTCCGTCGTAATTAACCGAACAACGCAACCGTACGACCAAACGAACCGACATCCGAGATATTTTTGAGCATGTTTTGAGTTCCCTATACTTTAACTTCATTTTAGAGCCTTGAAATGAGGTTAACGGGGCTTAAACGTGTCAAAAATGAGCCGAAATGCAAGATTCTGAAGTTCAGGGACCAAAATTGTCATTCTGCCATAGTTATCTTAGGAAGGGACCAAAATGAAAAATCTAAATTCCAGTTTGTTCCAGCTGTTCCCCTCATTTGCACATGGTTTTAATGAAACTATGAGCTCTCATGGTTTCACAAAACCATGGGCACATGTGTACGGATGAGATCGAAGCTCGTTTTACGATGAACGATCCTAACGGTTCTAGTTTTTTTTATATATACCCATCTCCTTTCACTTGAAAAAACCACAATGATCTGATTTTGGCTCTCTAATTTGAAGTTTATGCTTCATACCTGAGAGTAAATCGGATCATAGCTTGCGGGGACCTTTTGTAAGTAGTCTTTCGTTCTTTTATCGCTTTTCGAGTCTGAAAGTCAAACTGCGTTTGACTTTCTGCATTGACCAGTTTATGGTCAATGCAAAGTTCGTTTGAACTTCATAACGTGAGTGTAATCACGATGGTTATAGTCCCTAGTGACTATACCTACTGATTACCATGTTATCTAGGTGTAGTGACGAGTCGTAGTTTCGGCCAAAATACACACTCTTGCGTATTTTGTAACCAAACTACTTATAGGTATCAAAACCGTTTGTTTTGATACCAAATCTATTTTCTAAATTCATTAAACATGTTTTAACATGTTTAACTCGTCACATTTTAGATTAGTGCTTGTGTAGAGTCGTAAGTCAAGCAGACTAAACACCGGCTTAGACTTTCAAACACGACCCGTTTGGTCGATCATTAGGATCCGACCAAACATCTTTAGTGCCCATAGTTACATAGGGAATAACCTTTCGTGGTTATACCTTATGGTCACTTAGGTTTAATTAGTTGTATGATAGGTAGTTTATATGCCTTAGGTAAATGACCAAAATGCCCTTTTCATGCATAATTGGTAATTAAGCATATGTAACACAAACTTTTGTCACTTAATTGATTATGCAACATATTTAATCATGTTTAGGCATATAATACTTGTCATAGGACTAGTTAGACGTCTCGAACGCGCTTTGCGCGGACGACGCGTTAAAGTAGCGTAAGCTACCTTAATGGGTCGCAATGGGTCGAAAGCACTTAGGTTAGGTTTCGATTTAGAATGTAGGCTTTGTGAAACCATTTCATATGAGTTCCAATACTCATTTGGTTTACAAAACCTCATCCTATCCGATCTTCCGACTTAGGTCCGGGTTATTTATATAGTTATTAGGTTGCCGTTTGTTTCCGTGCTCCCTCTAGCTTTGCTTGGTTGTTGTTCAAGACTTCTAAGCATTCTCAGGTGAGTACATAGTTCCCCTATTTTACTATTTTCAATTGTTTTGGGGTGATTCATATGTGCTAAATGTTTTCGAGGTTTTAACGATGGTTTTCAAAACGATTTTCGATATTATAACAATGGTTTCAAAAACGATTAAAATGGTTTATATTAAATTAATAACGATTTCGATATAGTAAACAAACTTGTTGGTTGTATTTACATAACGAATAATATCCGTTAGTTTTGGCCGAACCGACCAGTATTAGGTTATGGTACCATAGGATCTGACAAATCCCGTTACCAGACTGCACCCATGGTTATGTGTGGGTTAGGTGGGTAACGACTGAATTTGTGATTGTTAATTTACCCTTCGGTGGTTTATTAATGCGAGAAGCGATATGCGAGTTGCGAAGGTTTGGATGTTATTAGCGAGACAATCAAAAGTAGTTTTCACGATTTAAAACGAGAATGATTTAAACGACTAAAGCGATTTTTAACGAATTAAACGATTTGGGTAAACGATTGGTTTTTGGTTAGTGTTTAGATAACGGGACGGGTGTAATGTGATGAAAGCATGGTGGATACGCCACTGGTACTTCCTATATATATATATATATGTTTTCATTGTATTACATACCGTGGCGATTTGAAACGATGTCACACAAACGAGGTTTTCGAAATGATATAAACCATACGAGTTTTATTAACGAGATTTATTAACGAGATTTATTAACGAGTTTTATTAACGAGATTTATTAACGAGTTTTATTAACGAGATTTATTAACGAGTTTTATTAACGAGATTTATTAACGAGTTTTATTAACGAGATTTATTAACGAGTTTTATTATCAAGATTTATTAACGAGTTTTATTATCGAGATTTATTAACGAGTTTTATTAACGAGATTTATTAACGAGTTTTATTAACAAGATTTATTAACGAGTTTTATTAACGAGAATTATTAACGAGAATTTTATTAAATAAATGTTTTGGGTTAAGAATCATGGCTACGAGATTTTATAAATTATAACCAACTTGATTTGAGTTGGTTAATTATGTCGCAATACAATACTTTTCAAAACAAGGTTTTTAATTAAGTATTGCAACATGTAAACTAGCCATGAATCCGACACTCTCAAAAACCTATGTACTCGCCAGCATTTCTTTGCTGACTTTGTTTTCACATATGTTTCAGGTGTTGTTGAATGATGTTGATTGCTAGGATGCATGCTCACATAGGACTGGACGAGGCCTTAGTGACTTAATAACAATGATAGACTATGTTTAAATTGTTTATTTAGATTTCCAGACGATGTAAATATTTAATGTTTAATAAAACGAAACTTCAAATTTCCGTGTGTTTTGAAACAATGATTTTGTTACAACACTCCCCGACGATTCCGCCGCAATTTGTTGTTTTATGCGGTCGGGGTGTGATAGTGTTTGTCTGACGAAATGCTTGTGATACCTCTTAGAGTCTGAGTCTAACGTCAAGTTGCAGTTGTCATGGTGCCTATTGAAATCATGCCCCAAGAGGTAAAGGTTTGCAAGCACTGTCAAATTCCAATTATGAGAGTTCGTTGGAACTCGAGACTAAGTATCCGCAATCATGCGAATCTGCTGAATTATTCCGATGCAACTGGTGAATTTCGGGGACGAAATTCCATTTCAAGTTGGGGATGATGTGGCATCCGAGGGAAATCCGCAGCAATCTTGATTTTCTCACTTTATTCCTCTGTGCTTACTTGTCAAATTTCGGGACTAAATTTCTTTCAAGTTGGGGATGATGTGACAAACCAAACCTTTAAGGCTAGTAACGTTTAACCTTCTGACCTTAACTTCTCATTATCCCTTTTGCGATGCGTTACACGTTACACGTTCCGCGTTTGTTATTAATTTGTTAAGTATGCATGATAACTTTGGTTTACTACCATTATTAGCACTTTTGGGCCGCAAGTCGTTGGCCCACATTAGTGACCCTTGTGATGCATTTCATTCCGGCCCGAACAAATACAAACCGAGCCCAACCTATCCCGCGTGTGCTTTGATCAAACCTGGCCCGGTTGTGGTAACAAATAAGTTGTAGGATTGGCCCTTTCACCTAGAAGCCCATTCGGTTGGTAAAAAAAAAAACAAAAGTGGGTTTTGGCAGCCCACTTGATTCTCCGATTTAATACATAGGTAATTGATTTCATGCACTCTTTTATTATCACAAGAAACAAATCAAAACCCTAACATATCCTCTACCCATCTCATACGCATGGCAGAAGCTACCCCCCTGTTCGAGACATCATCTGATTTGATCATAATTTACGGTTAGTAGTTTTATACTTATGCTATTTCATAATTAGTGATGGTAGTTGTGTAATCTGGATTAACAAGAATTACATGTATGTGTCATAAATAAATATGAGAAGTTTATGTCATGGTTCTGGTATATTAATTGATGCTTAGGGATTGCATGCTAGTGTGACTCAAGATGATTTATGTGGAAAATTTATGAAACTGTATACATGCTATGGTGATTATGGGTGTTGGTTAGTATTGGTAAGAATAATAAATTCATGTTAATAATTGGAATTATAGGAATATTTAATAAGTGATAAATTGATGGAGTAAGCATGATAGTAAAACCGATTCTGTGAATTAGAAATCAACTATTTGTGCCGCACAGCTTCTTGGGTTTGTTGTTTAGTGGGCCACATATGTGTATGGGTCACACACTCACCTAGGTCACACATGGGTTGGGCCAGTTAAGATATATTTTGGGCTAGCATGTTTGTGATACAAAACATCTTGTGATCAAGATGGGTATTACGTGTTATGTGTTGATATTACAATTTAGAGTATGGGGAGTGTCAACTTGAGAGGTTGCACAAATTGTATATGACATGGAATGTTCTAGTATGTGTTGTTTATGGATATGGATGACCGTATGACAGATTTAGTTGTTAAATGTCTAAATGAAATTCGGATTCATAGTGTAGCCTAGTATGAAACACAAGAGCCTGATATGTGAATACATTTGATGTTATGACTGTTGGACCGTGCAAGATTGTAGCTGCACACACTCGGTGCGGGCCGCCTCACATTAATGGGCCGCACAAAGCCGTAGATGGACACACACACAAATATTGGGCCACACCCACACACTTATATCGGATTAGTTACACTGGGATGCACGCTTTCACGAAACAGGCTATATGTATTGTAATTGTAATTGGGACTAGGGTATGTGAAATAAACTCGTATGTGGCACAATGAACTTTGTTAACATGGATGTGGTGTGACATGGCTAACTGTTATAACCTGAGTAAACGATATGTATATTTTATGAACATAACTCGTGTAATGTGAGACAACATACGTGGTGTGATGTGAATATGGAACTAATCGTTGTTGGTAAACAATGATAGGACGTGTTGATCAATTTCTAAACAAGTAACTAATCTTACCCAGCAAACCAAGGTGAGTTCACACACTTTCTAAGGCATGGGATTCCCGGTGGTTGGGAATGGGTTAAAGAATTTAAAACGGAACCTACATATTCTCCTTGGGTAGGATATGTACCGCCATCCTCCATGGGTAGGATGCCAATATTAATCCTGCGTATTCTCCTTGGGTAGAATACGTACGTTCGTCCTCCTTGGGTAGGACAACAACCTTAAAACTTACTAGACAAAACTCTATCATGAAGTCCCTCATTTTTATATCGACTTAATCGCCGGGCCAATGGCGAGCGGGTCATTAGTTGATAGCGCTATTAGGGTTGACAAGCCTCACACCGTGCCGGTCGGACGGGTGTGTACTAATGGATCTGGGCACTTAGTCAATGATGATAGAAATTGACGTAGGGCACAACTTATTTTCGTTAGTTTTTGATATGGTAACGGTCTAGGGGTTCACATGGGGAAGCCCCCACTGGTCATGGACATGGTTTGGGAAACAAGGAAACGGATTAACTTATGGTTTACAAACGAAGTCATGGTTTTGAACAACTTTAAAATGAACACCAACTGTGAGCTCGCTCAACTTTGTTGTTGACTCGTTGTTACATGCCTTGCAGGCCTTTAGGTGCATATTGTTGGAACTTGCTGTCTGGGATGCTGGAGTGGTCATGGGTCGAGATACATGGAATCGCGAGACGAATCTAATGGCTTTCACACACTTGGTTTATGAATTTCTTAATTAATGCATTATGCTTCCGCTAAATGTTAAATAATGTTTTGTAACACTTCTATCAATAATAAATGAAAGTTTTATTTATTTATAATTACAAGTTCAATGTGATTGGTGGCTAGATCCTGGTACGTCACACGCCCCGCGGGGGTTTTCCGCATGTGGTATTTTGGGGGTGTGACAAAAGCTGATATTTTTATTATTTCAGAAGGCTTAAAATATTTTATTTATCATATTAGATCAGTAGAAAAAGGTTTGGTATCAAAAATATTTGTAAAACTCATTTTATAGGCCAAAAGGGCAAAACCGACAATTACGGAATCAAAGCTAGAACCCTATGTTATGCCCCGCATAAAAATAAATAAAAATCTTCAAAAATCCCAAAATATTATTTTATATCAGTAAGTAAAAAGTTTGGTATTAAAAATCGGGTTTAGATAGGCTATACGCTAATTACGCCGTTTAATTAATAAAAAGCTTTTCATTTACGCTAATGAGCATAACTCCTAATCTAGACCTCAAACTGATGTCAAATTTTAGGGACAAGTTTATAAATCAGTAACTAAGGTTTCTATTCTTTTACATTTTCAAAAATCACATTTTAAGGTCATATGGGCATAATAGTCAACATTTAAGCATTTAACGGAAACATGCATATGAATCGGATAACCAATGAACCAAGTTGTATAATCATAGAGGGTTATACTAATACGAAACTTGGTCCTAATAAAGCTCTAGGGCATTTCTAAACAATGCTCTAATGGGTCAGAACTGAAAGTCAAAGTAGAAGTCCACTTATGCGACTTTCGGTTCCGAACCGAGCTTAAACTGAAAATTGTCGGGTTGAACATGTTTAGACATGTTCTTACATTAATTACCAAGTTATATAAGTGATAAAACAGGTTGCATGGCATCTACATTGTTAATTATGCGTTTATTTGAAAATAAGCTTTCTGTTGACTTTTTATGACTAAGTTTGACCCGACAATTGTCCTAGTTAGAGTGGGAATCAGAGGGTGCCCTTTTAAGGGTTTATTACCCACATAATTACCAACTCAAAGGTACTTTCAATTTAACTAATGACTGGACCATTAGTGATTAATCACGAAGTCAAACCTTAATTACGATAAGTTTGACTTATGGTCATTAAGCTAATTAAAACAGAAATTAGGAAATTAAGGACACTTACGAAAGTCCTAAGCACGGTTATGGATCCTAAGGAAACTTTTTGAAGACCAGGGAAGCTCCAGAGATCAGCTTGAAATGATTTTGAAGTGGCAACTCCAAATGTTGCAACTTCAAGTTCTTATATAGGAACCCAAATGGCTCAAGATCATCACACACAAGTCTACAAAAGTTCCCTGATCATCCCATGTGTCCCTATGCATGTAAAACTATGGGCCATGTTCCTGAATTTCGAAAACCATGCAAGAGAGGCGGTGTAACAGGCTGAACAGGCATCTGTCCATTTTCTGCTACCAGCGACAGCCTTACGGACCGTAAGCAATATCCTTTGCGGTCCGTAAGCACCTCTTACGGACCATAAGTCCATATAGATGCGGTCCGTAACCGACCTTGAATTGAATCGCCCAGTTACAGTCCTTGCGGACCGTAAGCCTTATATCATACGGTCCGTAACCGATGCTCAGAAGACAAAAATTTGTAAACTTTTATGCTTTGCCCATGCAACTTTGCTAATATGAATCCAAGGTCTTTAACATCAGAATGGGGCCACTTGATCAGTTCTGAAAAGCCATGAAAGCCTTGCCATGCACTTATGTTGTTTTGGATTCTTTTGAAAAAGTCTTGCATGTAAAATTTTTCGTAACCACTCATAGAATCTATTTCTTTGAGATTTAAATTAATTATCACAAAGGGTAACCGGATTTGAATATACATATCAGATGTTTATAAAGTACATTTAAGGTTTGGGGTTTATAATTAGGTCGCTCAGAGGTATTAATAAACATGTCGACACTTTTAATTCCCGCCATACATCATTTAACTTGATCTGGGTTTATAACACGTTTGCCTTTCATGACACGTGTCTTTATTTTATTTGGTATGATTTTACGAGGTGTTACATCCTCACCCCCTTAAAAGAAATCTCGACCTCGAGATTTACTGAAACAAATGAGGGTATTTTTCTTTCATTGTGGACTCTACCTCCCACGTATATTCGGGACCTCTACGGGCATCCCATTCGACCTTTACAATCGGCACTTGCTTCCTTCGAAGCTTCTTAACCTGTCGATCCTCGATTGACAAAGGTTTTTCAACAAACTTTAAGCTCTCATCTATGCGCACATCCTTATGCGACATGACTAGTGATTCATCAGCTAGACATTTCTTCAGATTACAGATGTGAAATACATTATGAATACCACTGAGCTCTTCAGGTAAGTGTAACTTATAAGCCACTGATCCGACACACTCGATGATCTCGAATGGTCCTATATACCTCGGGCTTAACTTGCGTTTCTTACCAAATCGCATCACTCTCTTCCAGGGTGATACCTTT
Organism: Helianthus tuberosus; assembly: GCA_030545235.1. Lineage (NCBI taxonomy): Eukaryota > Viridiplantae > Streptophyta > Magnoliopsida > Asterales > Asteraceae > Helianthus > Helianthus tuberosus. The sequence continues at coordinate 126,599,489 of CM060397.1, forward strand.
AGTAATACTTTGTCACCAACCTCAAACTTTAGAGGTTTACGCCTTTTATCTGCATAGCTTTTCTGCCTATCCCTGGCAGCTTTGAGACGATCCCTTATCTGCATGATCTTATCTGTCGTCTCCAGGACTATATCAGGTCCTGTTAGTTGGACACCTCCAACTTCTGCCCAACAAACGGGCGTTCTGCACTTCGTTCCATATAAAGCTTCAAATGGTGCAGCTTGGATACTAGAGTGATAGCTATTATTGTATGAAAACTCGATCAGTGGAAGATGATCATCCCAACTTCCACCTAGATCAATGACACAAGCTCTTAACATATCTTCAAGTGTTTGAATTGTTCGCTCACTTTGACCATCCGTTTGCGGATGATATGCAGTACTGAAGTTTAGTCGGGTGCCTAAGGATTGCTGGAAGCTTTTCCAGAAATGCGAGGTATACCTTGTATCCCTATCAGAAATGATAGATACTGGCACCCCGTGGAGAGATACAATCTCATCCACGTACAGCTGAGCTAACTTATCTGAGCTATGTGTTTCCTTAATAGGTAGAAAGTGGGCTGACTTAGTCAGTCTATCCACTATCACCAAAATAGTATCATTTCCTTTCTTTGTCTTTGGTAACTTGGTGATAAAATCCATAGTCACCATTTCCCATTTCCAGGTGGGAAATTCAGGCTGTTGTAGCAGACCTGACGGCTTCTGGTGTTCAACTTTAACTTGTGCGCACTTCAAACATTTGGCTACATAAGTAGCTATAGACTTCTTTAAGCCTATCCACCAAAAATTTGCCTTCAAATCCTGGTACATCTTATCAGCTCCAGGATGAACGGAGTACTTAGAACTGTGGGCTTCCTGGAGGATTACGTCCCTAAGTCATCCATAAATTGGAACCCATATTCATCCATTTAATCTCAGGATTCCGTCCTTGCCATAAGATAACTGTTCAGCAGTTACTCCTTTTCATCCGGAGAGTTAGCTTCTAGTACAGCTTCTCTTTGAGCGGCTAACAACCTTTCATTTAAACTATTCCTTAATTCAATGCTCTTGGCATTGATTCTTATGGGCTTCACCCTTTCCTTTCTACTTAAGGCATCGGCAACCACATTTGCCTTGCCTGGATGGTATCGTATTTCACAGTCATAATCATTCAAAGTTTCCATCCATCGTCGCTGCCTCATGTTCAAATCCTTCTGATTGAACAGATGTTGAAGGCTTTTGTGATCATAATAGATCATGCACTTGGTACCATACAAGTAATGCCTCCACAGTTTTAGTGCAAATACAACGGCACCCAATTCCAAGTCATGGGTGGTGTAGTTCTTCTCGTACACCTTTAACTGTCGAGAAGCATAGGCAATAACTTTAACTTTCTGCATAAGCACACATCCCATACCTGTGTGTGATGCATCACAATAAACTACGAATTCTTCGATTCCTTCAGGCAATGTCAACACAGGTGCATTGCTCAACTTCTGCTTGAGAATGTCAAAGGATTCTTGCTGCTTAGGTCCCCAGTTAAACTTGATATTCTTACGGGTTAATGAAGTTAGGGGTGCTGCAATTCTCGAGAAGTTTTCAATAAATCGCCTATAGTATCCTGCCAATCCTAGAAAGCTGCGAATTTCCGTGGGTGTCTTTGGCTCTTGCCAATTCATAATAGCTTCAATCTTAGCGGGATCTACTTGGATACCACGCTCACTAACCACATGTCCAAGGAATTGGACTTCACGAAGCCAGAATTCACACTTTGAAAACTTGGCGTAAAGCTTCTCCTGCTGAAGTAGTTCCATAATACATCGAAGGTGCTTCTCGTGGTCAACTTGATTCTTTGAATAAATCAAAATGTCTTCAATGAAGACGATAACAAATTTGTCCAAGTATGGCTTGCAGACACGATTAATGAGATCCATGAACGCTGCTGGTGCATTAGTGAGCCCAAAAGGCATCACTAGGAACTCGTAATGACCATAGCGAGTCCTAAATGCAGTCTTGTGCACATCTTCATCTCTAACCTTTAACTGATGGTAGCCTGACCTCAAATCAATCTTGGAGAAACAACTCGCCCCTTGCAGTTGATCGAACAGATCGTCGATCCTGGGCAATGGATATCTATTCTTGATAGTAACCTTATTAAGCTCGCGATAATCGATGCATAGGCGCATCGATCCATCCTTCTTCTTCACAAACAGGATTGGTGCTCCCCAAGGAGACGAACTAGGACGTATAAAACCCTTCGCCAACAAATCATCTAGTTGAGTCCTTAACTCTTTCATCTTTATTGATGCCAACCTGTAAGGTGCTCTTGCAACAGGTGCTGCTCCTGGAATAATGTCAATTCTGAATTCTACTTGCCTATCTGGTGGCAAACCAGGTAGTTCTTCAGGGAATACTTCGGGATATTCAGAAATGACGGGGATGTCTTCAATCTTAGGCTTCGGCTCATCAATAGTCACTTGTGCCATGTAGATGACACAACCTTTCTTCATACACCTTGATGCCTTAAGCATAGACACTTACTTAGGCAATCCATACTGAGTATCTCCCTGTATGGTAAGTGGCTCACCATACGGAGTCTTGATCACTACTTGCTTCTTGTCACACATAATCTGAGCTTGGTTATGGGATAACCAATCCATGCCTATTACTATGTCGAAACCGGCTAACTTCAAAGGAAGTAAGGACAACGGAAAAGAGTGGTTCCTAATGGATATGAACATCCATCTAACACGGTTGATGCGGTTTCTATGGTGCCATCGGCTAATTCAACCTCATATTTTATGCTTAGGGTTCTAACCGGCAGGTTTAACAACTTACAAAACTTATCATCAACAAATGACTTATCTGCTCCAGAATCAAATAACACCCTTGCATAAACATCATTAATAAGGAAGGTACCTTTTATCACATTGTCATTCTGGATCGCCTCCTGTGCGTTCATCTAAAAGACTCTAGCATTGGTCTTTTTCCCATCTTCAGCTTCCTTTGCAAACTTTGGGCAGTTGGACTTGATGTGCCCTTTTTCATTGCAGTTATAGCACGTAGCATCCTTGATTTTCTTACAGTCTAAGGTCTTGTGCTCAGAGGATTTACAAATCCCACAAGTCTCGGCTGTGACTGGGATTTCGATTCATATCTGCACCTCCCGAAATGGTGCTTCTTACACACTTTACATTTGGGCTTATCACCCGATTGTTGACCATCCTTTTTAGTTCCAGAACTCTTTTTGTGGTCATTGTTTCTCTTATGCTTCTTGTCCGACCGTCGTGAGTTGTCATCCTCACGCTTTCTCTTCTCAGCATCGGTGTTTCTGAGCGATCTTTGCCTGACCGCGTCCAAAGTAAGAGACAATGATATATCAGCTGCAGACCGAAAAGTAGCTGGTCTGGAGGCCTTCACACTCGACTTAATTTCTGGGGCTAAACCCCCAATGAAACGAGCTATCCTTTTGGGTTCTGGTGTCACAAGATAAGGAACCAATCTTGACATAGTGTTGAAGCTCGTAAGGTAGGCTTGACAATCTAGGTTTTTCATAACCAATGACAAGAAATCAGCTTCAATCTTTTCAACCTCATGCCGAGGGCAGTAATTCTCCTTAATCAACGTCACAAACTGCTCCCAAGATAGATTGTACAATGGGATTTTCCCTGTAGCTTGGATCAAAGAACTCCACCAAGCTAGTGCTTCGCCTTTGAATGACTGAGATACAAACTTTACCACATCCTTATCAGTGCAACCACTGATATCAACCACGGTGTCCATCTCGTCTAACCATGTCATGCAGTCAATAGCTCCTTTTTCCCCAGTGAAATCCCTGGGTTTGCATGAAACGAAATACTTATAAGAGCAACCCTTATCATGAGGTTCCTCGTTTAGCACAATTCTTTTAGATGGAACACTCCTCTGGTTTGATGAGTGATGGGTATTACTATTGTGAGCAGTTTGATGAGGGCGGCATTATCTATCAATGCCTGTAATTCTGCTCCTGCTAGATTGACTCTGGAGGTGTCATGATTATCTCTGGGGTGACTGTTGACCTCGTCTGACCCAGGCATGCAGCTTGATTGCTACATAAAATAATGATTTTTCAATTTATTCAGAGGTCTATAACAGTTTTATCATTCTAGATGATTTATTAATCATGGTAATAAGAAACCATTTTGATTAATTTGTTAAGCATATGCATATTCAGGATTTTTCATTATAATAATCCCTAGTTATAATTAAAATATATTAATGGCAAAAAGGCCAAGTCACATGGACAGTTTTGAAATTTTAATCATGATCTTATAGGATCAAGGTATTGAGGTTTTAAATCATAGTTTATTACCTCTTCTTAATAGCGGGTCAAAGACCACACTGTCTTTTGCCTTATATGACAATGAATATAGCCCGTAGGCATTACATCCCTATTGGATGTTTAATATAATAAAAGAATTTGGAAGAATCCAATGTAAGGATGACTTATGCGATTTGATTGAATCACATTTTGCCAGGAGTGTTAACATATTTTCAGATGTTAACAAGGATTTGAATCTTTTGAATAGGTTTTACCGTCTTGGCCATATCTAGAATGACATGTGGCTAGGTTTTACCTTTAAGATTCTTTTTAAATTTTAACGCAGAACAACCCTAAATTGAGATGTTAATAAGGACCTGAATCTAATTTGAGGAACTACCATCTTGGTCCTGTCTTAAAATGACACATGGGCTAGGTTTTGTCCTTTTTAGATTTTTTATTATTTTATTATAATGGTAGGTCTTATAAAGGAATGTTATTTTTCATTTATTTCACATATTATATTTATGCATAATGACAAAAATGAAATTTAAAATTTAACCATTCCACTACAAAATTAAGAAATACAAGTTTGCCCTAAACGGGACTTCTAACTAAAATGCCCACGCAGGGGCTAAACAAACCTAACATACCCACGCAATGGTTAAACAGAAAGACATGCCCACGTAGGGGCGGAATACAGAGACAGATATCCATGCAGGGACTTGATTACAACATAAATAAATAAACAAGGATCTTCAAAAATCCCTTCCCTTGGTCTTCCCTTTGATTAGGCTTGCCAAACCTTTGAAGAATCCGCGGTTGGTCTGGCGCTCTGCTTGAACTTCCCGCTCTACCTGGCTCAACCTTTCGAGAACTTCCTCTTGTCGCTCTGGTGGTATCAAATGTGGCTGCGGTGGCTACCGATGTGGAGGTTGAGGAGGTGGCGGTTGTTAGTACCCATAAGCTGAGTACCCAACTCCCCAGGGAGCTCTATAAGGCCCCTCAGGGTGGAGAGCATTGTAATTCCATGCTGCCTGGTATGGGTCAACATCAGCATAATTGTAGTTGGTGTGGGCCGGCTGCTCAAAGGGATTATACGCCGCTGAGCTGGCGTATGTAGGAATTAGGTTACCAAAACCCAACGGTGGTGGCGCGACAGGCGCAGATTCTACTTCCTAGACGGGGTTTGAAGGCCCACCAATCTGCGGGTCTTCATGGAGTGGCGGGTAGTGGCTGCCACTCGAAGGTTGAGGGGTGCTGATACGCACTCCTCCTTGCACGGACATCCGTGCATTCGATCTTCTTCGCCTCGGTGGCTCCGGAGGCTGTTGCTGAACTGGTGGTGGTGGCGGTGGAGTGACCGTGACAAAACGAGAATCCTCGGATGGATCCTGCTGCTGCTGCTGGTGGTGGTGAGGCGAGGAGTGGTACGAAGGGGTAAACACCCAATCATATTGGGCGAATCTCGCCTCGTAACTGTCTGGACCACGGTACAGTGATCCATGGAATGACGACCCATCAGAGACCTCGATGGGGTGGTTAGGGGTCTCGGTTGGAGGCTCGGCAGGATCCGTGTCTTCGTCCATGTCCATCGCAAGGTCGCCAAAGAAGTGGTCTTCAGGTCCTAGCGGGTTAAAACCCACTGGTTCTTCAATGTAGTTTTTCGGGTTGAACCGGCTTCGGAAGACAGGTGTCGGGTCATCGAAAGAATGGTGAGGGCTGGATCTCTGGAGAGGGATGAAAGAAGGTTGCGGGTTGTGGGGCTCATTTTCAGACTGAGGCCCGAAGGAATGGTGATAGGATGGTGACGAACTTAGCGAGACGGATCGCCTCGCTGGCTCTATATACGTCCTCCAATGCTCCTGTAGACTTGTGCTCATAGTGACCGGTGGGGTTCGTCTGTGTGATGGCCCGGCCTCATGGTCGTGGCTTGTGATTGGTGCCTTTCATCTTCCCCTCATGAACCTTGGTGACATGATTGAACCTGTCAATATAAACAAAGATAACAACAAGGAAATATATAAAGGAAAAATAAAACAAATCAGGATTTGTCTTAAGTTCTTTGTCTAGACTCGAAAATTAAGGAATGTGCAACTGTGTAACTGAGATTAAACACAAAAGGCTAGTGTTTAATTCACTCAGTGTTGGCTCTGATACCAACCTGTCACACCCCGATATTTCCACGTATTACCGTTGGGCCCGGTGGGGAGTATCGTGACGTAGTTGATATTATCATAGTCAAACAACACAATTTTAAATGCACAGCGGAAGCAAAAGATGAATCACATTACAAACCGAATATAAAGTAATATCAAAGTATTACAAACGGACTGTAAAGGATCCACAGGCGGATCAAATAAAAAGGAAACATAGTTCATCAGATTTAAAATGCATCCAAGCTTGCAAGACTCTTATTGATGCTAAGGAGAGGCCAGCCTATTTCGATTTGTACCTGCACTTAGTCTTTTTGGGAAAATACGTCAGTTTACACCGGTAAATACAAGTAATTGACTCATTTTCAAAAAGGTTTAGAAAAATTGATTTGAATGCACAAGCCACAAAACATTTTATAACTTGGGATAATTATTTATATATAAACTTATACAAGAATTACATGTTCGTTATACATTCAGTAGCCTGGGTTGAATACCGGGTTAAAGATTAATAGACACACCACATGATATAGTCACGCGGCGAGTTATTCTCGAAACCGGCGGTTATACCTTTTTATTTATATATGCACTGACAGGTGTATGCCTACACCCCGTGCTAAGGTCGTGGCCATTCAATGGATGATGCCAAGGATAACCGGGACATGGTCATTAACCCCCCAAAGGCTTTAAGCAAACAAAACAATTTAAACGGGTCATTTCAATAAAGTAACCTTCCTAGGATTAAAAATTCAATGCCCGACCAAGCGGTATTTTATATACCGTACCCCAAGCCCGTATAAGGGAAAATAAGTTAAAAGTATTTACCTGAGCAAGTATAATTCACAACAGCAAGTGCAAGTAGCTTTTACCGGGTCTCCTAATCTGGAACGAAGGTTTTTAACAACCTATTAGATTCCTAACGGGTCTTTAATTAAGCCTAAACTTAGACCGGTTAGTTTTAAAGGAAGATACGGTTCAAACGCACGATTAAGTGAAGACCGGAATAGAATGTGATTTAGTCCCGACAAGTTTGAAGACTTGTATAATATGGGCAAACTAAACACATTCTGGAGTTTGAGACAAGAACGATAAGGTTTGACCCGTTTCGGTCAATTTATGCAAACTAGTTACATAAACCGAACTGAACGGCGAAAAATGCATAACGATTGTTGGGATTGAACCCTACCAAAGGAACAGATAATTAAAGCCAAAACTGGATCAGAGCAGTGGATCCAGAATAAGTAGATGTTATGCATACAAGTCTCTCCCCTTGAAAGTGGTTTCAACATCTGCTGACCTCCTATCTACTGATCGTACAAATTGCTGACCTACAAACTGCTGATCAAGTAAAAGCCTGATGGAAGACTAAAGCTCTGCTGTTCAATCTACTGCCTTGAGTCAAGCTCTGCTGATCATGACAAGTACTGCTGGGTTCACATTAGTGGAAGGATGCAGCAGTAGTTTAGATGTCTTTACGTAATGAAATGTAATAACAGTAGTTTAGCATAGCAGAGGTTGTATAGATCAGAGGTTAGAGTTTGTTAGGAGGTTAGATGTCACTTTCATGGTGACGCCAACTTAGATGCTTCAGTGGTTTGCTCGTGCCTATAAATAGAACAGTGCTCTGTACTGTTCTATTAGCTCTTTGCAAAATCTTCTTCCTGAACGAACAAACACTGTGAGCTCAGGCTGAGGGGGAGTTTGTATTCATACATTGCATTGTAATCGTTATTGAAATAAATTTAATCTTTCGGTTCTTTGTGGAAAATGTTTGATTAAAGCAATTCTCTCGTTTGATTGTGTGCAAAGTTTGTTTCCAACTTAATTCCGCTGCACAACTCATCCATCTTCGTCTTAATTCAAACGTAAAACACAATCAAAACCAAACTCAGATCCTAAAAATTGGTATCAGAGCTTGGATAGTCAAATTTGATTTAACAATCATTTTGACGTAAATAGTTCAGCTCATAAAAGTTGATACTGATAGTTTGTTCATTTTTGTTGAAAAACAGAACAAGGTTTAATCACCATCACAGTTGATTAATCAGTGCCTGTAAAACAACCAAGATGACGTCACAATCACAAGATGATAAGAATAACACTGGCTCGCTTTTTAAACCATCCATGCTTAAACCTAATGAATACAACATTTGGGATAGAAGGATGGGTCACATCCTTACTCAACAGAACACTGGATGTTGGAGGCCTGTTGTTTTTGGTCCCCATGTTCCTATGGTGCCAAGTGCTGAGGATGCAAAGAAGTTCCTTCCTAAACCAACTGAAAACTATACTGAAACTGATTTTCAAAAGTTCGAACTCGATGCCAAAGCATTTAGCATCATAGCATCTGCGTTACCCAATGAGTTCTATGCTGGACTGTTACACTGTAACAGTGCCAAAGAGCTATGGGATGCACTGAAGGAACAGTTTGGGGGAACAGAAGAAGTCATTGAAAACAATAGGGAAATTCTGAATCAGCAGTATGAAACATTTTGTCACATCAAGGGTGAATCATTGACTCAGCAATTTGAGCGATTCAGTTGTCTCATTAGTGAACTAAGGCTTGTTAAAGTAACATTTCCAAATTCAACTCAAAATAGCAGGTTCCTTAGGTCACTACCAGAAAAATGGGATACCATAACTTTTGTCACTAGAAACTCTGCTGAGTTCAAGGATCTGACCCTGACCCAACTTCATGGTAGACTCCTAACCTATGAAAGGGAGTTGAACCAGAAAAAGAAGTTGCAAGAGTCTGGCAAAGTTGCTGATGATTATTCATTATGTAGCACAACTCTTTTTGGTCAGGAAGAATCTGGTAGCAGTGGTAAGGACCAGGGTTATGATCACTTCATTGATATAACTGCTGCTGGAAATTTTAACAACCCTGATCCTCACTCTGTAAATTATGCTTTTACTGCAAATTGTGAAAACCAGATGTCAGATAATTTGTGCTTTGAACTCAATGATTTGCAACACTTTGATCCCACTGACTTAGAAGAGATGGGCATTTTGCATCAATTGGCTTTACTTAGTGTAAGAACAAGCAAATTCTACAAAAGAACAGGGAGAAAATTCCCAGGGTTACATGGTAATTTAAGGGTGGTGTTGGATAAATAAAAAATTAAGTGCTACAAGTGCAATAGGCTAGGGCACTTTGCTAGGGAATGCAGAAGTCAAAACACTGGTCCAATAATCACTCATCCCAGCTCAAACCCTAAACCAAAAATCAAAGCACTGTGCACTATACCCAATATACCCCTGCAGCCCATGTTAACACTGCTCACTATGCTGCTACCCCTGTGCCTGTGCATTATGTCTAAACCACTGTTCAACAAATTCAGTATGTTCAAACCCCTGTCCCTCAGGTACAAGTGCAACCTGTTGCACCTCAAACAGTTGCTCCAGCAGTGGTACAACCAGATCAGCAAAGCTTCTTCACTCAAGGCTTTGTTGACTGGAGCAGCATGCCTGATGAGGTTGGTGATGAAAATTTTGCACTCTATGCTTTTAATGAACCTTCTAATGATGAATTTTGTTTGATGGCATTAGATTCAATACCAGAGGGGGTAGAAACTGAAGGTGAACAGCTAAGTGCTGAAACAGTGGATGAGGTGACTGAAGCAGTGGTTACTGCAGTTGCTGGTGAACTGCTGCTGGGAGAAAATTCAGAAACCCTGATTGAACCACTGACAGACCCCTGGTCCAAAGAAGACAAGGAAGAAGAGGAAGAAAAAAGAGCAGGTGAGAAAGAAGTAAGAGCTGATGATGAAGAAAAACATCAATGTGATTGTGCCATGATGGCTGCTACCAAGGTATCACCTCAAGTTCTTGAAAAACTGTGTTCAGACAAGTGCATTATTGCATTTGCTAACATCAAAGAGGTAAATGAAAACCTTAGGGATAAAATCTTAACTGATGAAGTCAAATTTGAAAAGTCATTAAAAGAGCTTAGAAACAAATTGGCTGAAAAGGATAAAGAGATCAGCAGTCTCAAAGAAGAGCAAAGCATAACCAAAACTCAACTCCAAACTATGGTAGAAAAATACCAAGTTTGCAAAAAGGAGTTAAAGTCCACCCAAATCACATGTGAAAAATGGGTGGAATCCTGCAAAGGATATGAGGTAATGCTTGAAAAACAGATTAAAAGCAATGTGAAATTTGGTGTTGGTTATAGAAAACATGATGATGAAAACACTGCTTTTGAAAAATCTGTTCAAACCACTGATGAAACCACTGAGTTCATCCCTACAAACAAGAATGGCCAAGAAGTGAAAATCACTGATAAACTTGGTAACAAAATCACACTTGACAGACCAGTGGGATCCTCTACTTTTGAGGAGATTGAGAAATACCAGTTTAAACCCTCATGGTCTGATGAGTGTGACATTCTTGAAAATTTTAAACCCATGGATTTCACAACCACTGATGGTGTTAAAGCTCCAAAAGCAAAAGTTATTCCTCTCAAGGACATCCCAGCAGAGGTTAAAAACTCTGTTGCAAAGGAGTCTGAAAAGAGAAAGAAGAGAGAAAAGATAAATAACTTGTTTTGTGAATTTTGTGAAAAAAAGAATCATCTAACAAAAGATTGTTTCCATTTAAAAGCATATGATTTGAATAAAACAAGTGTCATTGTTCCTGCTGAAAGCTGTACCATTTGTGGTAAAACAAACCACAAAACTCAAGCATGTGTGTATCTCAAAAACTTTGATGTGAAAAAGACTGAGTACATTGCTAAAACATCCTTGAGTCCATCAACATCATCTGTCAAATTCACCAAAAACCAACCACTGTTTGTGCCAGTCCAAACAGCTGTTACAAAATAGCTGAATCAAACATCTGTCCAAAGAGATGTTCAAGTGACTGATGCACCCCCTGCCAACCAATTCAGAAAAGGCAAGGGACAATCATCTTACCAAAGGATTCCACACGTTTATGAGACCTATAAAAGGCCCTCTAAACCTAGAGTGAATAGGCATCCTTTTGGGTATCATCAGGTGATTGGTCAAAACCCACAACAATGGTTAGAAAGAAACAGTCCTAAAACTGTCCAAACCCCTGACCTAACCACTGTCCATCAATCTGAATCCATCCCAGACACTGTTGAGACCCATCCAAAGCCTTATTGGCTTTGGAGACCCTAATGAACTAATCTTTTTACTTCATGTGCAGGGAGCTTCTGCATGCTTAGAAAGTCTTTGGTATGTAGATAGTGGAGGCTCCAGGCACATGACAGGATGTAAAGCTCTTCTTAAAGATTTCAAAACTCATGGAGGGGGTGATATATCCTTTGGGAATAATAGTAAAGGAAAAGTTCTGGGGTCTGGTACAGTACAGTCTGGAAATATAAAATTTGAAAATGTCAATCTGATAGACAATTTGAAATTCAACCTCCTGAGTGTTTCACAAATGAGTGATAAGGGGTATGGGTCATTCTTCACAAAGGAGTGTTGTAGGATTGTTGGACCATAAATGGTTGAAAAGATTGAAGCAATAATAAAAACTGGAAAAACAAAACTTGTTGCTCAAAGAAGTGGCAATGTTTATTTTGTTGATATGTCAAAAGAGTATCCCAGAGCTGATGCCTGTCTGTTCTCAGCTGCATCTAACAAAGAGACAGAACTTTGGCACAGGAGACTGGGGCACACAAATCTCAAGACAATCACTGAAATTTCAAAAAAATGGCCTTGTAAGAGGCTTGCCACAAAAATTGTTTTCATGTCCTGAGCATTGTGTTTCCTGTTTAAAAGGAAAACAACATAAAAGCTCCTTTAAGTCCATTGAAGAGTCCAAAACAACCCAGTGTTTGCAAATGCTGCACATAGATTTGTTTGGCCCAGTTCAAGTCATGAGTCTCAAAAAGAAGAGATATTGTTTGGTTATTATTGATGACTTCTCTAGGTTTACATGGACTTTCTTTTTACACTCAAAAGATGAGACTGCAGGCATTTTGCAAGACTTTGTGACACAGGTTGAAAAGCAATTTGACCTTCCAGTAAAAGTCTTCAGGAGTGACAATGGTACAGAAATAAAAAATAAGGAGTTGGATGCCTTCTGTGTGAAGAAAGGGATTGTAAGGCAGTACAGCATCCCTAGAACACCAGAGCAAAATGGGGTAGTTGAAAGAAAGAACAAAACTTTGATTGAGGCTGCCAGAACCATGCTTGCAGATTCAGGTTTGCCATTAACTTTTTGGGCAGAGGCAGTAAACACTGCCTGCTATGTCCAAAACAGAGTTTTAATAAACCACCAAGCACATCGACATCAGACATCACTTTGTGAGGGATTTATATGAAAAAGGTTTGATTTCTCTGCATCATGTTCCAACTAAAGACCAGCTGGCAGATGTGCTCACAAAAGCATTAGATGCATCCACCTTTGAAAGCTTGGTCTCTAGGATTGGCATGCTAAACATGGAATAACAAGCAACATCTTGTTTTTCTATGAATAAAAGCATTAAAATGTTTTCAGAAAATCAAAAATCCATCCTTAAAAATAGCTAAAAATGAAGTTTTCATTAAAATCCTTAAAAGTCTGCCATAACCACTGCTTGTTCAAAAGTCTGCTCTACTTCAAAGTCTGCCCACTGCTGAAAGTCAACCCCTGTTCTCTCATTTCCTTGATAAGCACTGTTGTTCAAAATCAGTGTTTTATCCACTGATAGTGAAAATCATCCACTACTTCAATTTGTTACCGTTGTAACCACTGCCATTCATCAGTAGCTTTCATAAAAGTACTGTCCTTCATTTCATCAGGGGCTGGCATGTGGGCAGTACATAGTGGTCAGTCCTTTTGTAACCGCTGCCACGTCAGCATTCACTTTTTCTCTATAAAACCCCCATTCAACACCCAAACAGGGTTTTACTGTCGAATTAAATTCTTAAAAAATTCTCTTCTCAAAGCAGTTTTTCATCTCGTCTCCTCAAAATTCTTCATAACCTTCTTCAATCATCATCTCCAAAATGACAAAATCGAAGCCATCTGCAAACCCCACTTCCAAATCATCCTCAAAAGAAGCCTCTCAAAAGGCCAAATCCACTAAAATTCCACACAAACCTTCTCACAACCTTCTGGGTCTTCTCACAAAACCCGGCACCACCGAGGCCTTTGATTCCATCCTTGATATCATGTCTGCGTCAAAGTACAAAACTTTGCTTACAGCAGATGCTCCAATTTACTTGGCGACCCAAAGAGAGTTCTGGAAAAATGTAACCCTTGACAAACAAGGTAAGACTGTCATAGCCATTAACTCTTCTCTAAAGGGTAAAGCTGTCAAAATTACCCCACAATCCATCTCGGAAGTCTTTGAACTCAACGATCAGCAAGGTAAAACTTCTTTTCCTAAAAATGAGTTAAAAATTGATGTCCTTGAAAGGGGTTATGCAGAGCAAATAAAAAGGGATACCTTACAAAAAGGTAATTTTCCACCTGCAACGAGATTTTTGTTTCATACTCTGCTTATGTGTGTTTCAAATAAAACCACCTCTTTTAATGAAATACCATTAAAAATTCAAAATCTGGGATATGCTATTCTTCAAGAAGAAAATTTTAATTATTCCCAGGAAATTTTTAATGATCTGGTTAAAAATGTTGAAACAAAGTCATTCTTACTATTTCCAAGATTTCTAAGTTATTATTTTGAAAAGAAACTTGGTAAGAATGATGCTTCTGCAATAAAACAAGGTGACTATCTTCAAATGCACAGCTTAACTACTGAAACTTTTACAAGAATGTCAACTCCTTGCAAAACACAAGCAGAGATGCCTGAGCAGAATTTAGCAGCTACCACTGCTCCTCAGGTATCTGCTGCTGAGCCCACTGCTCAAGGTGATCAAAGTAGCAACACAACTGCTTTGAAACCCACACCTATAATCACCAAAAAGCCAAACAAAAAGAAAACTCAAAAACCCCCCCAAACCTATCAAAAAGGCAACTCTGGAGGATGAGATACCAGAGCAATTGCCAATGACAGCACAAAAGTCACTAGAAACCACTGTTGCTTCTTCCTCACAGCAGTTGGTACAAATATCTCAACCCATAACCGAAACTCCTCCTGTTTCTTCTAAAAAAGAACAGGTTGTACATATACGGACACCACAATATGATGCTCTGGAATCACTTGCTTCCATCATCCTCAACCCAATGCCCGGGGCACATTCTCTTTCTACACCAAACATCACATCCACAATTCCCCCACCAACTAGACTTTTGTTGGATGCTATTGATTTGAACCAGGCACAAACCAGTCCTTCTCAATCACCTGTCACTGAGAATATACTTCAACAATTGACTAGGTCTGATGTATCAATCATAGTTAACCCACCAACAATGCTTGAGGAGGTTACACCCCTTGAGTTACAAGTAACTCTTGGTGGTAATCCAAGTGAAGCAGCCACTACAAGTGCTGAACCCACTGGTTTGCACTTGGATAGTGGTTACATCAATAAGACTTCCTTGGAGGCAATTCCTTCCATAGCACCTCTGACATCTACCAGTGGATTTGTTTTGACCACTGGCAACATCAAAAGGCTGTCAAGTGTTGAAGGAAGAAGACCCTAGTACCAAGAAAAAGGGGCATCAGTGGTTAATGTTTGGAGTACACTCCCTACTTCAACCACTGATAAAACCACTGCTAGTGGGAAATCAGATGATCCCATTAAATTGGGTGATGGTTTAAAGTACTTGGAATTGACGGAACGTGTTGACAAACTGGATACTTCGGTTGCAGAAATCAAAGAAATGCTGCAACAGTTATTAACAGTACAAAAGGTGCAATCCACTGCTGTTCCACCTCAACCACCTGCTCCACCACAAGCACCTACTGCAAATGAGCTCTGGAATCTATTTCAACCTTTTCTCCAACAACAAAAACAAATGGCTGATCAGCAACATGCCATACATGTACAAGAGCTAAGAAACACAATGGAGTCTAGGTTCAAGAACACACAAGCAGACATCAAGGCACTCAAGGCCCACATATTAAAAACCACTGGCACTGCTCCTCCAACTGTTCTCTTTATTGATCAATTACCCCCAGATAATGCCAAAAAGGGGGAGAAAATTCAGGATTGGAAAAAGAAGGGAATAGATGATGGTCTTTACATTGAACCAGAAAGGGATGCTATGACCAGGAATATTCCTTTGCCAGATGGTAGCAAAAAGGTTGATGTTACCCAAAATGAACTTGATGAAGCTATAGCAAGTGTAAAAAGGGACAGAGAGGCAAAGGATATGTCAAGGTGGAATAAAGAGAAAAGAGCTTACATGGAGTTGAATGCGCAGGGTTGTTCTGGGGTAAAGGATGTTCAAAATCCTGTGCCAAAAAGAAATCTCACTATAAAAGTGAGGGAACCCAAGTCCACACCATCCAGACTCACAAAGCATACTCCAAAACCACCATCCAAAAGCCCCCAACATCAAACCTCCACCCAAACAGCTGTTGTAACTCCTGCTGTATCAACATCTACTGGGACTCCAGTTGTTTCAACATCTGCTATCACTTCAACACACACCACTTCAACACACACCACCACCACTGCCTTACCACCACCATCATCACCACCAAAAACAATCTCACCACCATCTCCTCCTGCCAAAAAGCAAAAGACAACAGATGTTACAACATCTGTTGTAATGACAACAGTGGTTGAAACACCAGTTGTTTCAACAACTGTTAGTTAATCACAAACCACTGCTACACAAATCACCACCACCACTGTTCCATCCAAAACATCATATGCCTCTCCTACAATAAAAAGGAGAAGGATTTTCATACCAGATGATGATTCTCCTTCACCACCACCAACATCTTCAAAATCTCTATCACTTGTTACAATACCAAAGCCTGTTCCTCTCTCATCAGCTCCAGTACAACAATCAATCCCTGTCATTACTCCTGTAGGTGTCCAATTTCCTCTAGAACTTGAAGCAGTTAGAGAAGAGATCAAATCCTTCTACTATGATGATGACCCTGCTAAAAGGAAGTTGCCATCAGTTGAAGGATATCCAAGGCCTAACAACATTGAAGAATATTTGAAAGTTAAGGCTAAACAGGCAGAGGATATCTCTAAAAGAAACTCTCAAGGAAAAACTGACAAAGAAATTCAAAGGCATTACCAGTTTCTATTCACTAAAGTCAGATCCTTAGAGCAATTTGCAAAAAATGTTTGTCAACAAATCTCAGAAAGGGCAGATGAAAGCTTGAGAAAAGACAACATTGAAAGCATCATGGCAACCAAGATGTACAAGGGAGAAAAGTATATGTACAAGGAGTGGACCATTCCTGAGCTTGAAAAAGAAGCAGCCAGGATTCAAGAAATGATAAACAAGAAGGTAAAACACACTCCTCCAGATTGGTCAAAGTACAAGAAGAATATACCTGACAAAACACTAGAGCTGAAGATAAAGTCAGGGCTACGTACAAAAGTTTGGAGAAATTAAGAAAGACAGATCCTACTGCTCCACAAAAGCCTGACTATCCTGAAGCAGAGGTTTCAAAAAGACCATCAAAGGTGCAAATCAGGAGAGCTACTGCTCCAGCTGGTGCTGCTATCTACAAAAGAAAGCAACAAAAACAGTGGTTACTGAAACAGTGGTAGAATTAATGGCAGGAGATGAGCTTGTAAAAGAAGGCATTAAGCAGATGATAGCTGATACTCTTGGCCTGAATCAACCTGCAAGTACTGCTCAGACAGTCATGAATAGGCCTGCATCACCAAACACCTCATCAAATAAAAATCTCCCAAGAAACCCACCAGGCTCAAAAGTACTAAAGTGGGCAACTGACAAACAGACCCATGTACTGACTATGTTCAGGTCTAGTGGAGAAGTGCAGAAAATAACAAGGGAACAAGCACTTGGCCTAAGTCTTGAAGATATGCAGGATCTCCTTGATCTTCCACTTAGTAGGGATGAAGATGACACAAATGCCCTAGACTTTGAGTTACAACTTAAAGGTCAGATAAGGGAACTGTTGACGAGGCAATAAAGTTCCACAATAACGAAGGGTTTTGGCATTATCTGTTCCAGGGGGAGATTGTTGGGATTGAACCCTACCAAAGGAACAGATAATTGTCACACCCCCAAAATCCACCTGCGGAATACTTCCGCATGGAGGCGTGACTGACCAGGATCCAGCCACCAATCATATTGAACAAGCATGTAAGTAATATATAAAATCCAACCAATACAATTGGTGTCCAAACAAAACATAGTTTAAGTTGCAAGCGGAAGCATAACGTTCAAAGTCAAAACATAAGTTTAATTGTTTCAAAGTTTAACATGGCACACAGCCGTCCATGTCCCACAACGACCCTCCACCATGCAAGCTCCAGCTAAGTACCTAAAGACCTGCAAAGCATGTAGTAACGAGTCAACAACAAGTTGAGTGAGTTCACGGTTGGGTGTTCATTTTAAGTTGTTCCGAAAATAGTTTCCTTTAACTGGCATCCTACCGTGGGGGTTACCCCATAGTTGAAAACGTGATTTGTTTACCCATTTACTCTGGCATTACAGCCGTGGGGGCTACCCCATGTTAGTTATCTGGCATTTCGGCCGTGGGGGCTACCCCATGTATACACTAGACTCGTTACCATATCGACTGCTGACTGTAGTCATGTTTATGTGCCCTGAAACTGTCAATGTCTATCATCATTGACGTGCCCCAGATCCATTAGTTCACGCCCGTCCTCTGCGGCACGGTGTGAGGTTTGTCAGACCTAAATAGCGCTATCTAACTAATGACCCGCTCGCCATTGGCCCGGCGATTATGTCGATATAAAAAGGAGGGACTTCGTGATAGAGTTTTGGTCTAGTACGAGTTATCTGTCCATGCGGACGAGGAGTTTCATTCCTGAACCAATACTGTCCTACCCAAGAAAGGACGAGGAATCCACGTTCCTTAACCCCATTCCCAAACCCCTGGGAATCCCATGCTTTGTAGAGGGTGTTAACTCACCTTGGCTTGCTCGGCAGATACACAGAAAAGTCAATCAAGTTGTAAGTGGTCAACTACGTCCTAACATAGATACCATTCAAGTCAGGTTTGTATCCAAGTAGTGCACGGATGTTCTACACGTATACTAGCAAGTTGCATACAGGTATTATTCATGGCATACACGTATAAACATGGCGGTTTACAATAATGCCTATGAGTTGAACAGTATCATGTATACAAGTAAACCAAGCCCAAAAGTCCAGCCCAATCACCTAAGCCCGTAATAGGGTGCAAGTCCAAGCAGCGTGCACATGTATATGGTCTCGAGTCGAGACTGTGCGGTCTCTAGTTGTAGCTTACAAGTTCTCGAGTCGCAATTGGGGAGGTCTCGGGTCATGCATGTATTGGTCTCGAGTCGCAATCGGACTCGCAACCATGGTCTCGAGTCATGATGTTTGTGTGCTGATAAAGTATGGTCTCGAGTCGAGACTAGGGGTTCTCGATTTGCAATCTGTGTCGAAATCTTCGGTCTCGAGTTGTCATGTGTTGATCTCGAGTCGAGACAGAGGGTCTCGACTGACACCCCTGCTGATCGCCGGCCATTGTACTAAACCAATAGGATTTCGATTTCATGATACAATGTACTATCCAACCACAATCCTTAAACATGTTTTCTTGTCTAACAATCAATTAAAATGGATCAAACAACTAGCTTTTCAAATATTCAAGACATATTCATATCATGCTCATGTTGTTCTTCATATCTTCAAGTCATTCATCATGATCATTCAAACATGTTCATTATATTTTAGGGTTTTTAGCATTAATCACAATCATAGCATGAACAACAATCAAAACACTTGAACATACTCATCTAATGGTTTCAAATCATCACATAACACCTCAACTCGACTCTACACTAATCCGATTTCCACACACATGTAGCCGGTTTAACAAGCATTCGGTTCTTAGCACAAGAGTGTACAATCCGATTAACATGACATTATCTACTACACATATGCAAGCCGATTTCATGAACATCAACAATCAATGGTTTAAATCACATTTAGACACAAGATATCATTAGCTCATTATGTAATATATCCGAAATCAAAACATGTTAGCCGAATAACATCATCATACACATCCGATTCACAAGAACATCATCATCCGTACAACTATTCTAGTTAAACCATGTCATCCATAACATCTAACAACAAATATCATAAAACACTAACCGGTTGATGAGGTGTGTGCGAAGGAGAGTAGGTTTGTTGTCCGAAAGTTTCCGAGTGAAGAACACAAGCGAATCCGAGAGCTTGGCTCACTACCCTTGATTCGACACAAGGTAAGAGGGTGGTGTTGTTAGGGTTTTAGTGAGAGAGAGTGTGGGAGTGTGAGTGTAGGAGAGTGTGTGTTGTCCCAAAGAAATGGCAAAAATGGCTAGGAGCATGAGATATATACTAGCTCTTAAGTTGGTTCACCCTAGTGGGTTTTCGAGTGGGGTGGAGAGGGACATGGCCCAACCGGCCCAATAGTTACACTATTCACTCGAGACCGCATGGTCTCGAGTCGGGTTCTTGTGTCTCGGGTCGCATACATTCAAGCATACATATAAACATAACACATAATCACATAGGATGTTCACTTATATCATTCATCAAACCAACAAGTCAATTAGTTATATAACGTTCAAGCATGTTACGTCAAGATACAACGAAAGGTTCTAAATTTCGAGTTGTCACATCATCCCAAGTTGAAAGAAATTTCGTCTCGAAATTTGGCAAGCACTCACTGAGGAAGCTAGTTAAGTTGTATGGTTTTCCTGGGGTGTCACATCCACCCCTCGTTGATCTGGAATTTCGTCCCGAAATTCCGTAGCTTCATCCTCAGTAGTGGTTGTACTGTTTGCGAACAGTTGGGGATACTTTTGTTTCATCCGATCTTCGCGTTCCCAGGTGAACTCTGGGCCGCGACGTGAGTTCCAACGAACCCGAACGAGAGGTATTCTAGTGTTCTTGAGGACCTTAACATCCCGGTCTGTGATTTCAACTGGTTCCTCGACGAATCGTAACTGCTCGTCGATAGTGAGTTCCTTCAGAGGAACTATGTGGGTCTCATCTGACAGACACTTCTTCAGATTCGACACGTGGAAAACGTTGTGAACTGCACCGAGTTCTGCTGGTAAGTTCAGTCTGTAGGCCACCCTGCCTATTTTCTCGATGATTTTGAAAGGTCCAACGTATCGTGGGTTAAGTTTGCCTCGTTTACCAAAACGAACCACACCCTTCCAGGGTGAGACTTTGAGTAGCACCCGCTCCCCAACCTAGAGCTCAAGTGGTTTCCTGCCCTTATCGGCGTAGACTTTCTGACGGTCACGAGCTGCCGCCATGCGTTGGCGTATTTGAGCGATTCGTTCAGTTGTGTCTACCACATGTTCTGGACCAGTGATCTGACTATCCCCCACCTCTGCCCAACAAAGTGGTGACCGGCATTTACGCCCGTACAATGCCTCAAACGGCGCAACTTTAATGCTGGTGTGGTAGCTGTTATTGTACGAGAATTCCACAAGTGGCAGATGCTTCTCCCAGCTGTTGCCAAAGTCGATTACACATGCACGAAGCATGTCTTCTAAGGTTTGAATAGTGCGCTCGGACTGCCCGTCCGTCTGAGGGTGATACGCTGTGCTCATGTCTAATCGTTAGCCAAAGGATTTGTGCATCGCCTGCCACAGTTCTGAAGTAAAACGTGCATCTCGATCCGAGATGATAGAGGTGGGCACCCCGTGCCTCGAGACGACTTCCTTGAGATATACTTCTGCTAGAGTGGAGAATTTATCCGTCTCCTTGATCGCCAAGAAGTGTGCGGACTTTGTGAGTCGATCCATGATCACCCAAATAGTATCGTTTCCGCGCTGAGATCTAGGCAGGCCAGTAACGAAATCCATGGAAATTTGCTCCCATTTCCATTGTGGTATATCTGGTTGTTGGAGTAAGCCTGAGGGTTTCTGATATTCAGACTTGACTCTCGCACAAGTCAAACACTTGCCGACATAGGTTGCTATGTGGGCCTTCATGCTAGGCCACCAGTACGTAGTTTTGATACCGTGGTACATCTTATCCGAACCAGGATGTACCGAGTAGCGAGACTTGTGTGCTTCCTCCATCACGAGCTCTTGCAAGTTGCCATAGAGTGGGATCCAAATGCGTCCCGTTACGTAGTAAGCACCGTCTTCCTTCTGTTCTAAGCGTTGCCTTGATCCGCGTAGGGCTTCAGCCCTGACGTTTTCTGGTTTCAGTGCTTCTATCTGAGTAGCTCGTATTTGGGAAGGAAGGCTAGAACGGATCGTGAGTTGTAAAGCTCGCACGCGCTTAGGCGCAGTGTCCTTTCGACTGAGGCGTCAGCCACAACATTGGCCTTGCCCGGGTGATACCTGATTAAGCACTCGTAGTCATTCAGTAGCTCGACCCATCGTCGTTGTCGCATATTCAGTTCCTTCTGCTTGAAGATATGCTCGAGGCTCCTGTGGTCGATGTAGATGGCGCACTTGGTACCGTACAGGTAATGTCGCCATAACTTAAGTGCAAAAACGACAGCTCCCAGCTCTAAGTCGTGTGTAGTGTAGTTTCTTTCATGAACCTTGAGTTGGCGTGAGGCGTAGGCTATAACTTTATCTCGTTGCATCAATACACAACCAAGACCCTGAATTGATGCGTCGCAGTAGACCACGAAGTCGTCTGTGCCCTCTGGCAAGGAAAGGATAGGTGCGCTGCAAAGTCTATCCTTTAGATGCTGAAATGCTAATTCCTGTGCATTTCCCCATCGATAAACAACACCTTTCTGCGTTAGTGAGGTGAGAGGCTGTGCAATCTTGGAAAAATCCTTAATGAACCTCCTGTAGTATCCTGCCAAACCCAAGAATTGGCGAATTTCCTTTGGTGTACGAGGTGCAGGCCAGTTCTTAATCGAGTCTACCTTGGATGGATCAACGTGAATCCCATCCTTGTTTACCACGTGGCCTAGGAAATGGACTTCTCGAAGCCAGAAGTCACATTTCGAGAACTTTGCGTAAAGCTGTTCTGTTCGAAGGAGTTCCAAAATAAGTCGTAGATGCTGCTCGTGTTCCTCCTAACTCTTAGAATAGATCAGGATGTCGTCGATGAAGACTATAACGAACTTGTCTAGGTAAGGCTTGCACACTCGATTCATCAAGTCCATGAAAACCGCAGGTGAGTTTGTCAGCCCAAAAGGCATGACCAAAAACACATAGTGTCCATAATGTAGCAACTCTCACTAAAAAGTCCTATTTAGTATTATAATTAGTCTAATAGGAAACCCTAATTGAGAAACCCAAGTGATTCTGCAGAAACCCTAAGATTTCCAGAACAATCAGAATCAGGATTAGGGCCCCTAAAACTCAGGGGGGGGTATTTTCTATTGATGATTATCCACTTATCTCGTTGTCAGAATAGAATTTTAAGAAACTGTTGACTCAGCTAGCCTAGTCCCACACGTGGCAACACTATAAGCTTGAGGTGTCCCTTACGGACCGTAAGGGAATATTTGTTACGGTCCGTAAGCTAGTCAAAATCGGTGTATAAATAGCAGACATTGGCACTTAGTTTCTGGAGTTTGAGCGACGAGAAAATTCGTTATATTCTTTGAGTTTTGGTCCAATTACTACAATTAACACACACGATCACTAATTGATGCTACGATACAGGGTATTAATTCAATCGCTGCTACGATTCAATGTCCGATCGATTGAAACTATCCGATAGATGTTTAAGTGCTGCTCAAATTGGGTTTATACTTTGTCATTCGTCATGATTTCGACTTGAATGTTTGAGTGTTGTCCGAAATCGGACTATACTCTGTCATTCGTTGTGAATCCGCTGGATGTTTAAGTATCGCACTTTGTCATTTGTTGTGAGGGTTTGATCTCGTGAGTTATCGTAAAAGCTGTATTAAATTACTTACCTAGTTTCGTGTGCAAATTAGGTTATTAAGCTTATCAGTAGGCTAAACTCTACCTCATACCAAAGTAGATGCTAATTCTCAGAAGAGTTAGAATCAGGAAGCTTGTTAAATCAAGGTGAGTTCACAGACTTTCTACAAGGCACGGCCATCCTCAATAGGTAGGATGCCACTCTATTAATCTTCGCAAACAAGCCTGGAATGGCCGCGATACGAACACTAATCTTCGCGCACATGTCTGGGAGACCGCGATACATATGAATTCTCCAGAGTGCAGAATAACGTACGTTCGTCCTGTGTAGGACAACAAAACAAAACTTCGGGATAATCTTAATCCTACGGGCTAGTAAGCCGGTGAACAGAAACGTGAATTCACTCAACTTTGTTGTTGACTCGTTGTTACATGCCTTGCAGGTCGTTAGATCCCTAGCTTAAGGAGCTTGCACGAGGAGGCGTGGTCGTTGTGGGAAAATATGAAACTTATGTTTTGCTTCCGCTGTAAACTCAAACTATGTTTTGACACCAATTGTATTGTGTTGGATTTATTTACTAAAATACGTTGTTCAATATGATTGGTGGCTATGATCCTGGGCATGTCACGCCTCCAAGGCGGGGTGGGGTTTTTGGGGGGTGTGACAGAGTGGTATCAGAGCCATTGGTTATAGTGAACTTGGTTTTAAAAAGTGAAAAAGTTTTTGATGAAAACCAGACTATAACCTGTACAGTGTTCAATGATCCACAACGATGCTTCATTCCAAGTGCAAGACTCAATACTTTACGGTGTTCTATAATATTTATTTTAAGTGCTATGGGTTAAGGATAAGTCATCCCTAAGTATTTCATGTATATAACCTTAAGAAATGTCTATCTGACAAATTTCTGGTAGTACTTAGAGATAAATGAAAAGTTTAAAGATTTGTGACTTTAGATAGAAAGACAAAAAGGTTAAGTTTCTCGAACATAAAAGATTAGCACTAGTATCCTTACTTATTCGAGTAAATCTCGAGGACGAGATTTCTATAAGGAGAGGAGAATGTAGCAACTCTCACTAAAAAGTCCTATTT
The DNA here is from genome assembly GCA_030545235.1 of Helianthus tuberosus. Classification (NCBI taxonomy): domain Eukaryota; kingdom Viridiplantae; phylum Streptophyta; class Magnoliopsida; order Asterales; family Asteraceae; genus Helianthus; species Helianthus tuberosus. Next base: position 126,623,896 of record CM060397.1, read on the forward strand.
AGTATTATAATTAGTCTAATAGGAAACCCTAATTGAGAAACCCAAGTGATTCTGCAGAAACCCTAAGATTTCCAGAACAATCAGAATCAGGATTAGGGCCCCTAAAACTCAGGGGGGGTATTTTCTATTGATGATTATCCACTTATCTCGTTGTCAGAATAGAATTTTAAGAAACTGTTGACTCAACTAGCCTAGTCCCACACATGGCAACACTATAAGCTTGAGGTGTCCCTTACGGACCGTAAGGGAATATTTGTTACGGTCCGTAAGCTAGTCAAAATCGGTGTATAAATAGCAGACATTGGCACTTAGTTTCTGGAGTTTGAGCGACGAGAAAATTCGTTATATTCTCTGAGTTTTGGTCCGATTACTACAATTAACACACACGATCACTAATTGATGCTACGATACAGGGTATTAATTCAATCGCTGCTACGATTCAATGTCCGATCGATTGAAACTATCCGATAGATGTTTAAGTGCTGCTCAAATTGGGTTTATACTTTGTCATTCGTCGTGATTTCGACTTGAATGTTTGAGTGCTGTCCGAAATCGGACTATACTCTGTCATTCGTTGTGAATCCGCTGGATGTTTAAGTATCACACTTTGTCATTTGTTGTGAGGGTTTGATCTCGTGAGTTATCGTAAAAGCTGTATTAAATTACTTACCTAGTTTCGTGTGCAAATTAGGTTATTAAGCTTATCAGTAGGCTAAACTCTACCTCATACCAAAGTAGATGCTAATTCTCAGAAGAGTTAGAATCAAGAAGCTTGTTAAATCAAGGTGAGTTCACAGACTTTCTACAAGGCACGGTCATCCTCAGTAGGTAGGATGCCACTCTATTAATCTTCGCAAACAAGCCTGGAATGGCCGCGATACGAACACTAATCTTCGCACACATGTCTGGGAGACCGCGATACATACGAATTCTCCAGAGTGCAGAATAACGTACGTTCGTCCTGTGTATGACAACAAAACAAAACTTCGGGATAATCTTAATCCTACGGGCTAGTAAGCCAGTGAACAGAAACGTGAATTCACTCAACTTTGTTGTTGACTCGTTGTTACATGCCTTGCAGGTCGTTAGATCTCTAGCTTAAGGAGCTTGCACGAGGAGGCGTGGTCGTTGTGGGAAAATATGAAACTTATGTTTTGCTTCCGCTGTAAACTCAAACTATGTTTTGACACCAATTGTATTGTGTTGGATTTATTTACTAAAATACGTTGTTCAATATGATTGGTGGCTATGATCCTGGGCATGTCACGCCTCCAAGGCGGGGTGGGGTTTTTGGGGGATGTGACACATAACGAGTTCTAAAAGCTGTTTTGGAGACGTCCTCCTCTCGGACTCTCAGCTGGTGATATCCCGATCTCAAATCAATCTTTGAATAGTAGCTCGACCCCTGCAGCTGGTCGAACAAGTCGTCAATACGTGGTAGAGGATAACGATTCTTCACCGTCACCTTGTTGAGTTCCCGGTAGTCGATGCACATTCTGAAGGTACCATCTTTCTTCTTCACAAATAGTACTGGAGCTCCCCAGGGCGATGAGCTAGGACGAATAAAACCCTTATCTAAGAGTTCTTGTAGTTGCGTAGAGAGTTCTTCCAACTCTGATGGCGCTAAACGATAAGGTGCACAAGCTATAGGCGCAGCTCCAGGAGCTAGTTCAATCTGAAACTCGACTTGGCGATGAGGCGGAAGGCCAGGTAATTCCTCAGGAAATACCTCCGGATAGTCACGTACAATTGGAAAATCTTCTATTTTCCTCTCTTTCTCCGAGGTGTCAGTAACAAGAGCCAAAATGGCAGTGTGGCCCTTTCGCAAGCACTTTTGGGCCTTAAGGAGAGAGATGACGTTCTCAACAGCACTCCTCTTGTCGCCACGAATCATGAGAGGTTCACTACCGGAACCCGGAATACGAACAACCTTCTCGTTGCAAAGAATCTCTGCTCGGTGCTGGGATAACCAATCCATCCCAATGACAACGTCGAAACTACCCAAGATAATAGGAATGAGGTCGATGGAGAAGGTCTGGTTAGCAAGAACAAGTTTACAACCCTTGACTACGTGTGTGGCCTCTAAACTCTTACCGTTTGCTAGCTCTACAGTGTGTTTGTTGTTCAAAGGTGTTGGGATACGCTTAAGCATTCGACTAACTTCTAGTGACATGTAGCTAGTATCGGCACCCGAATCAAATAATACTGAAACATAAAAGTCGTCGAGAAGGAACTTACCCGCCACAACATTGGGGTCATTCCTTGCTTCACCTTGGCCAATCACGAACGCCCGCCCCCTGGCACCATTGTTGTTGTTGTTCCCATTGTTACCATTCCCCTGATTGTTGTTATTGTTGTTGTTGTTGTTCTGGTTCCTGTTCAGTTGGGGACAATCTCTCTTGAAGTGGCCTTCAGCTCCACACTGAAAGCACCCTTTGTTATCACCCTGCTGCGGCTGCTGGCGCTGGTTCTGAGGGGCCTGTTGTTGACGATTCTGGTTTGCGGGGTATAAGCTCCTGCAATCCTTTGCAGCGTGACCTGGCATATTGCACCGATGACAGTTTCCCCTGGTGCATGGCCCGCTGTGGTGCAGGCTGCAGCGATTGCATTTGGGGTGACTCCCTTTGTACCCGCCATGACTTTGACCACCAGACGATTGCCGACTAGGGCTCTTGTAGTCATCAGTCTTTCTTTGCTGAGACTGGGACTGAACAGACGTCGAACCCTTACTTGAAGTCCCATCCCATTTCCGTTTGTTGTCACTAAGGGACACCAGAAGTAGTTGCAGCACCTATGCGCTTTGGTAACCTGTTCTGCTCCATCGCCTGATCAGTGAGACGGTGCGCCAACTGAACAACTTGCTGGATGGTGGCAAGGTTTGCTGAAGTCACATGACTTTAGATCTCTGGCACCAAGCCCTTGAGGAAGAGTTCAATTCGCTTAATTGGAGGGTCCACCATAGTAGGACACAATAATGCAAGCTCGTTCGACCTCTTGGTATACGCCTCAATTTCTGACCCCGTCATCTTGAGGTTGAAGAACTCGACTTCCAGCTTATGAATGTCATCACGACTGTAGTATTCCTCCTTGATCATCTCCTTAAAAGTTTACCATGGGGTGGCGTTGGCAGCAACCAACCCCAGCATTTGGACCTGAGCGTTCCACCATGTGAGGGCTAAACCCTCGAGAGTACCGGTAGCATACTTCACCCTGCGCGCCTCAGGGCATTCACACATTTCGAAGACTGACTCGAGCTTCTCAAACCAGTGGAGGAGGCCTACGGCTCCTTCAGTGCCGCTAAAAGTAGTTGGTCGGCAGTCCATGAAAGTTTTAAAAGTGCACACGGGTGGCTGAGCATGCTGACCTATTGTGGGCGAAAGAAAGACAGAGTTTAACTCAAAAGTTGGTTCACGAGAGTAGGATTCTAAAGATCCTAGGATGAGTTCGGACTGCAGGATATACCTCCTGCGTGTGCAGCTGCAAGTGCCGCAGCAACTTGTTCGTTAATCAGAGCCGTCAACTGGGCTTGTGTCATGTTAGCGTCCAGACATGATCTTCATATCAAGAGGTACGTGAGTGAGTGGGGTTCGCGAAAATGCGATGACAGAAGTGAGTAAGTACACACGTGTTCAAGCAACAGTAGTTATACTAACCAAGCATACCATGAGCATTGTACTATATAACTAACAAGTAGGCAATATATACACAGATCATATCACCTAGAATGTCGAGCCTTGCATGTGGAGTGAAGCGTCGTTGTGGACCGTTGAGCACTGTACAGGTTATAGTCTGGTTTTAACAAAAACATTTCTCCTTTATTAAAACCAAGTTCACTATAACCAATGGCTCTGATACCAATCTGTCACACCCCCAAAATCCACCTGCGGAATACTTCCGCTTGGAGGCGTGACTGACCAGGATCCAGCCACCAATCATATTGAACAAGCATGTAAGTAATATATAAAATCCAACCAATACAATTGGTGTCCAAACAAAACATAGTTTAAGTTGCAAGCGGAAGCATAACGTTCAAAGTCAAAACATAAGTTTAATTGTTTCAAAGTTTAACATGGCACACAGCCGTCCATGTCCCACAACGACCCTCCTCCATGCAAGCTCCAGCTAAGTACCTAAAGACCTGCAAAGCATGTAGTAAGGAGTCAACAACAAGTTGAGTGAGTTCACGGTTGGGTGTTCATTTTAAGTTGTTCCGAAAAAGTTTCCTTTAACTGGCATCCTGCCGTGGGGGTTACCCCATAGTTGAAAACGTGATTTGTTTACCCATTTACTCTGGCATTACAGCCGTGAGGGCTACCCCATGTTAGTTATCTGGCATTTCGGCCGTGGGGGCTACCCCATGTATACACTAGACTCGTTACCATATCGACTGCTGACTGTAGTCATGTTTATGTGCCCTGAAACTGTCAATGTCTATCATCATTGACGTGCCCCAGATCCATTAGTTCACGCCCGTCCTCTGCGGCACGGTGTGAGGTTTGTCAGACCTAAATAGCGCTATCTAACTAATGACCCGCTCGCCATTGGCCCGTCGATTATGTCGATATAAAAAGGAGGGACTTCGTGATAGAGTTTTGGTCTAGTACGAGTTATCTGTCCATGCGGACGAGGAATTTCATTCCTGAACCAATACTGTCCTACCCAAGAAAGGACGAGGAATCCACGTTCCTTAACCCCATTCCCAAACCCCTGGGAATCCCATGCTTTGTAGAGGGTGTGAACTCACCTTGGCTTACTCGGCAGATACACAGAAAAGTCAATCAAGTTGTAAGTGGTCAACTACGTCCTAACATAGATACCATTCAAGTCAGGTTCGTATCCAAGTAGTGCACGTATGTTCTACACGTATACTAGCAAGTTGCATACAGGTATTATTCATGGCATACACGTATAAACATGGCGGTTTACAATAATGCCTATGAGTTGAACAGTATCATGTATACAAGTAAACAAAGCCCAAAAGTCCGGCCCAATCACCTAAGCCCGTAATAGGGTGCAAGTCCAAGCAGCGTGCACATGTATATGGTCTCGAGTTGAGACTGTGCGGTCTCTAGTTGTAGCTTACAAGTTCTCGAGTCGCAACTGGGGAGGTCTCGGGTCATGCATGTATTGGTCTCGAGTCATGATGTTTGTGTGCTGATAAAGTATGGTCTCGAGTCGAGACTAGGGGTTCTCGATTCGCAATCTGTGTCGAAATCTTCGGTCTCGAGTTGTCATGTGGTGATCTCGAGTCGAGACAGAGGGTCTCGACTGACACCCCTGCTGATCGCCGGCCATTGTACTAAACCAATAGGATTTCGATTTCATGATACAATGTACTATCCAACCACAATCCTTAAACATGTTTTCTTGTCTAACAATAAATTAAAATGGATCAAACAACTAGCTTTTCAAATATTCAAGACATATTCATATCATGCTCATGTTGTTCTTCATATCTTCAAGTCATTCATCATGATCATTCAAACTTGTTCATCATATTTTAGGGTTTTTAGCATTAATCACAATCATAGCATGAACAACAATCAAAACACTTGAACATACTCATCTAATGGTTTCAAATCATCACATAACACCTCAACTCGACTCTACACTAATCCGATTTCCACACACATGTAGCCGGTTTAACAAGCATTCGGTTCTTAGCACAAGAGTGTACAATCCGATTAACATGACATTATCTACTACACATATGCAAGCCGATTTCATGAACATCAACAATCAATGGTTTAAATCACATTTAGACACAAGATATCATTAGCTCATTATGTAATATATCCGAAATCAAAACATGTTAGCCGAATAACATCATCATACACATCCGATTCACAAGAACATCATCATTCGTACAACTATTCTAGTTAAACCATGTCATCCATAACTTCTAACAACAAATATCATAAAACACTAACCGGTTGATGAGGTGTGTGTGAAGGAGAGTAGGTTTGTTGTCAGAAAGTTTTTGAGTGAAGAACACAAGCGAATCCGAGAGCTTGGCTCGCTACCCTTGATCCGACACAAGGTAAGAGGGTGGTGTTGCTAGGGTTTTAGTGAGAGAGAGTGTGGGAGTGTGAGTGTAGGAGAGTGTGTGTTGTCCCAAAGAAATGGCAAAAATGGCTAGGAGCATGAGATATATACTAGCTCTTAAGTTGGTTCACCCTAGTGGGTTTTCGAGTGGGGTGGAGAGGGACATGGCCCAACCGGCCCAATAGTTACACTATTCACTCGAGACCGTATGGTCTCGAGTCGGGTTCTTGTGTCTCGGGTCGCATACATTCAAGCATACATATAAACATAACACATAATCACATAGGATGTTCACTTATATCATTCATCAAACCAACAAGTCAATTAGTCACATAACGTTCAAGCATGTTACGTCAAGATACAACGAAAGGTTCTAAATTTCGAGTTGTCACATCATCCCCAAGTTGAAAGAAATTTCGTCCCGAAATTTGGCAAGCACTCACTGAGAAAGCTAGTTAAGTTGTATGGTTTTCCTGGTTTTCCTGGGGTGTCACAATAATTAAAGCCAAAACTGGATCAAAGCAGTGGATCCAGAATAAGCAGATGTTATGCATACAAGTCTCTCCCCTTGAAAGTGGTTTCAACATCTGCTGACCTCCTATCTACTGATCGTACAAACTGCTGACCTACAAACTGCTGATCAAGTAAAAGCCTGATGGAAGACTAAAGCTCTGCTGTTCAATCTACTGCCTTGAGTCAAGCTCTGCTGATCATGACAAGTACTGCTGTGTTCACATCAGTGGAAGGATGCAGCAGTAGTTTAGATGTCTTTATGTAATGAAATGTAATAACAGTAGTTTAGCATAGCAGAGGTTGTATAGATCAGAGGTTAGAGTTTGTTAGGAGGTTAGATGTCACTTTCATGGTGACGTCAGCTTAGATGCTTCAGTGGTTTGCTCGTGCCTATAAATAGAACAGTGCTCTGTACTGTTCTATTAGCTCTTTGCAAAATCTTCTTCCTGCACGGACAAACACTGTGAGCTCAGGCTGAAGGGGAGTTTGTATTCATACATTGCATTGTAATCGTTATTGAAATAAATTCAATCTTTCGGTTCTTTGTGGAAAATGTTTGATTAAAGCAATTCTCTCGTTTGATTGTGTGCAAAGTTTGTTTCCATCTTAATTCCGCTGCACAACTCATCCATCTTCATCTTAATTCAAACGTAAAACACAATCAAAACCAAACTCAGATCCTAACAACGGGTAACCATAAGAGTCATATACAGGTTTCCTAAGTTAATATGCCTTAAATATGTTGTGACATCAGTAGGATATCTTCTATTATGCCCAAAGCGAATTTTAACTCAAATTATGCCCCGTAGGGGTATTTTGGTCATTTAAAAGGTTATAAAAGAGATTTAATATAAATCTGAGTTTCAGGTCTGATATAATCAGTAAATATACTTAATTTAATAGGTTATATCAGTCGGGTATTACATATATGTGAAATTTACCATTTATAACCAAACTATGCACCGAAGGGGCATTTTGGTAATTTCACCTAAGGTTTAAAGGTCAAATCTGGAATTCTGAGTTTAGAACTTTTGCTTACTGCTAAAGTATAATAATTTACTTAAAATATCAGTAGGTATCAAGTCATATATATTTAAAATAGTTTTAATACATACTATGCGCTTAAAACGCGTAAAAAGACGGTTTTAAGCGATTTCCGGGTTTTATATGAAAAGTTGATATTTTTGTTATTTCAGAAGGCTTAAAATATTTTATTTATCATATTAGATCAGTAGAAAAAGGTTTGGTATCAAAAAGATTTGTAAAACTCATTTTATAGGCCAAAAGGGCAAAACCGACAATTACCGAATCAAAGCTAGAACCCTATGTTATGCTCCGCCTAAAAATAAATAAAAATCTTCAAAAATCACAAAATATTATTTTATATCAGTAGGTAAAAATTTTGGTATTAAAAATCGGGTTTAGATAGGCTATACGCTAATTACGCCGTTTAATTAATAAAAAGCTTTTCATTTACGCTAATGAGCATAAATCCTAATCTAGACCTCAAACTGATGTCAAATTTTAGGGACAAGTTTATAAATCAGTAACTAAGGTTTCTATTCTTTTACATTTTCAAAAATCACATTTTAAGGTCATATGGGCATAATAGTCAACATTTAAGCATTTAACGAAAACATGCATATGAATCGGATAACTAATGAACCAAGTTGTATAATCACATAGGGTTATACTAATATGAAACATGGTCCTAATAAAGCTCTAGGTAATTTCTAAACTATGCTCTAATGGGTCAGAACTAAAAGTCAAAGTAGAAGTCCACTTATGCGAATTTCGGTTCCGAACCGAGCTTAAACTGAAAATTGTCGGGTTGAACATGTTTAGACATGTTCTTACAATAATTACCAAGTTATATAAGTGATAAAATAGGTTGCATGGCATCTACATTGTTAATTATGCGTTTATTTGAAAATAAGCTTTTTGTTGACTTTTTATGACTAAGTTTGACCCGACAATTGACCTAGTTAGAGTGGGAATCAGAGGGTGCCCTTTTAAGGGTTTATTACCCACATAATTACCAACTCAAAGGTACTTTCAATTTAACTAATGACTGGACCATTAGTGATTAATCACGAAGTCAAACCTTAATTACGATAAGTTTGACTTATGGTCATTAAGCTAATTAAAACAGAAATTAGGAAATTAAGGACACTTACGAAAGTCCTAAGCACGGTTATGGATCCTAAGGAAACTTGTTGAAGACCAAGGAAGCTCCAGAGATCAGCTTAAAATGATTTTGAAGTGGCAAGTCCAAATGTTGCAACTTCAAGTTCTTATATAGGAACCCAAATGGCTCAAGATCATCACACACAAGTCTACAAAAGTTCCATGATCATCCCATGTGTCCCTATGCATGTAAAACTATGGGCCATGTTCCTGAATTTCGAAAACCATGTAAGAGAGGCGGTGTAACAGGTTGAACAGGCATCTATTCATTTTCTGCTACCAGCGACAGCCTTACGGACCGTAAGTCCAGACGGATGCGGTCCGTAACCGACCTTGAATTGAATCGCCCAGTTACAGTCCTTGCGGACCGTAAGCCTTATATCATACGGTCCGTAACCAATGCTCAGAAGACAAAAATTTCTAAACTTTTATGCTTTGCCCATTCAACTTTGCTAATACGAATCCAAGGTCTTTAACATCAGAATGGGGCCACTTGATCAGTTCTGAAAAGCCATGAAAGCCTTGCCATGCACTTATGTTGTTTTGGATTCTTTTGAAAAAGTCTTGGATGTAAAATTTGTCGTAACCACTCATAGATTCTATTTCTTTGAGATTTAAATTAATTATCACAAAGGGTAACCGGATTTGAATATACATATCAGATGTTTATAAAGTACATTTAAGGTTTCGGGTTTATAATTAGGTCGCTCAGAGGTATTAATTAACATGTCGACACTTTTAATTCCCACCATACATCTTTTAACTTGATCCGGGTTTATAACACGTTTGCCTTTCATGACACGTGTCTTTATTTTATTGGGTATGATTTTACGAGGTATTACACGAAGATTCCTCATGATACTCCTTATGATCTACCTTCAGATTGTGGCGACATGTTCAATGATGGAAAGATCAATTCTCTGACAAGAAAGGTGAGCATTCTGGAGAAAGGGAAAGCCAAAGTTGAAGGAAACAAAAGAAAAATAGGGTGATATTGAAGCAGAGAATGTGGCTTTGAGAGAAGAAGTTGAACAACAATCAGAGGTGATTGAAGGTTTAGTAGACAAGATCATGGAGGTTAGAGCACAATATAAATCTATGGATGAATCTCACATTTCGTTGAAGGAAATTGTTGGTAATCTTCACACGACCACTGCAAATGAAAAAGAAGTATTAAAGAAAGAAGTAGAGGCAATGATGGCTGACAAGGTTGTCACACCCCGACCACGTAAAGCAACTAGACGTGGCGGAAACATCGGGGAGTGTTGTAACAGAATTATTGTTTCATAATCATGGAATAAATAAATTCTGTTTTATTGAATAAATGAACTCATTTTTTTATTACAATCAAATAAGTACAACTATGATCTTCCAAGTTTTAAAGTTGCTAAGGCACGAGTCCATCCTAAATGTAGCATGTATCAACGATCATTGCAAAGCAGTACCTGAAACATGTGTAAAAATAGGTACGTCAGCATAAAAATGCCTGTGAGATACATAGATTTTGTGAAAATAGGATTCATGACTTGTAAGTTTAAGAAAATGTTTAATAAAGTTTAGTCATGAACCTTGTAAATTGATTTGTTTTGTAAATCGTTTGAAAAACAATAAGATCAGATGATATGTATAAATAAATGTAAGGTTAAATGAATAACCATGTAAAATGAGTTTGTATAAGATAAGTTGCTTGTAAAACAATATTTTGATAAAAAGGCTTATAGTATATTTGAAAATATACTTTGGGTTTTAAGAGAATCGAATGAGTAATATATTAAAGTATATTTCAGTTCCAATATCGTTAACCCAAGTGTACTAAATAACGCCACGGTATGTAATGCAATGAAAACACTTATATATAAGAAGTACCAGCGGCGTATCTACCATGTTTTCATCACATTACACCTGTCCCGTTATCTAAACACTAACCAAAACCCAACCGATAGATAGATAGTACATTAAATATACCTTCGTTGTTTCAAATAATAGTTTTAAGTAGTATATTACAAGAATACTTCGGAATTATAAATAACATATTTAACTATGTTTTGGTTTTATAAATAACATATCAAAATATGCTTTGGATGTGATAAATAACATATTAAACAATGTTTTGGTTTTGTAAATAACATATCAAAATATGCTTTGGATAATTAACAAAATATATGTTGGTTTTGTACAATATCACACATGGGAGCATATCAAACTATACTTTTGGGAGTATAACTAAATATACAAAAATAATGTGATTTAAGAATTCATTCAGACCTAGTGCATCAAAATACACTTTTGAGACTTTAGGGATACCACAAAGGAAATCCCTATTTGGATGGAGAAACAAATTGGTTTCAGACATTCCATGACAACAGGAATGGGGTGTCAAATCCTATAGCGCTATATCATACTAACAACCGGTCTGGTGAACAAAATAAGTACAATTCAACAATTTATGTTATAGTCTTTGAAAAATCAGTGTTTAAACCATAGATAGTCATTCAGTTTGTCAACAGATAAGTACTAACATGTATAATCAATTATACTTTTGGAAAACATGAAAATAACAGATAGGTACACATGCTTCACCCCAAAACAGTTTGAAAACAGTAAAAGAGGAGTCTATGTACTCACTTGAGATTGCTCAGAAGTCCTAAGATAACCACCAAGCAATGCTAGAGATCACGGAATCAAACGACACCAAATATAGGTACTTTGTTAATATACCAGACCTAATTCGGAGGATTTAGATAGAATGAGGGTTCGTAAACCAAACGAGTATGGAGACTCGTTTCATATGGTTTAACAAAGCCTACATACTAAATGAAACCTAACCTAAGTGCTTTCGACCCATCGCGACCCATTAAGGTAGCTTATGCTGCTTTAACGTGTCGTGCGCGCAAAAGCGCACTCGAGACGTCTAACTAGCCCTATGACAAGTGTTATATGCCTAAACATGTTAAATAATCAGTTATGTGGCAAATGTTTAGGTTACATATGCTTAATTACCAATTATACATGAAAAGGGTATTCTGGTAATTTACCTAAGGCATATAAACCACCTATCATACAACTACTCAAACGATGTGACCATAAGGTATAACCTCGGAAGGTTATTCCCTATACACTATGGTCACCTAAGGTATTTGGTCGGATCCTAATGATCGACCAAATGGGTCGGGTTTGAAAGTATAAGCGATTGTTTAGATCGCTTACCTTACGACCCTATATAAGCACTAAACTAAAAGTGACGAGCTAAGCATGCTAAAACATGCTTAACTAAGTTTAGAAAACAGGTTTGGTATCAAAACAAACGGTTTTGATACCCAAGAGTAGTTTGGTTACAAAATACGCAAGAATGCGCATTTTGGCCGAAACTACGACTCGTCACTGAGCCTAGATAACGTGGTAATCAGTAGATATAGTCACTAGGGACTATAACCATCGTGATTACGCTCACGTTATGAAGTTCAAACGAACTTCGCATTGACCATAAACTGGTCAATGCAGAAAGTCAAACAAAGTTTGACTTTCGGACTCGAAAAGCAATAAAAGAACGAAGGAACACTTACAAAGGGTCCCCGAATGCTAATCTAGATCAAAATAGCTCAGGTATGAAACAAAGGTTTCAACTTAGAGCACATTAGATCAGATTCTTGTGAGGAATGAGTGAACATAAGGTGGGTATTTATAGTTTTCGGTTCACCGTTAGGATCGTTTCTTGGAAAAGAGGGAATGATCTCGCCCGTACACTTGTCGGAATGTTGTGGTAACTGATTTTGCCCACCACAAGAGATTAACATGTGGCACTTGGCCTTTGGAAGGGGTTAAAGGCTGGAAACAGGCTGTGAAAAACGTTTTACTGCATCTGGCCCCTGCTTATGGACCTCAACACTCCCAATGTTAAGGTCCGTAAGGACCTAGTTTGGCAGATTTACAGTTTCAGTCCCTGCAGCCTCAAAACTTGGTTTTCGACACGTTTAAGCCCCGTTAACCCCATTTCAAAGCTGTAAAATGAATTTAAAGTATAGGGAACTTGAAATGTGCTCAAAAATATATCGGATGTCGGTTCGTTTGGCCGTACGATCGCGATGTTCGGTTAACTACGACGGGAGTCGTAACGAACGCAAAAACGATCCAAATTAAGTGACGAATGGATTTTTGACAAGCCAAACACTAAAGCATAATATTATAATTCTTACATAAATTTTTGGATGTCCGGATGTATTCAGAACGTAAGTTATGCGCGAAAATGCAAACTTGTGCACTTTTTGACGCTTTTAGTCCCTGAATGACCCAAAAGTTTATTTTAGCACACCGAACCCCTCAAAGCCTATTTCTAAGCTATATAAAGGATATTTAAGGTGTGTTTAACTTATGGTAATGTTCCAGAATGTCTGTTACAGTTCAAATTGGCATACTTTCGCAGTTTGTCAAGTTTAGTCCCTGTAAGCGAATTAACTTGTTTTTGTCATACCAAAGCCTTTAAAACTTATTTCTAAGTTATGTAAAGGTTATTTAAGATATGTTAAGCCTATTTCGCTATTCCGGAGTGTTTGTTGGATTAAACTGGTTATATTTACGCATCAGATCGCGTATAACCCTCCAGAAAGCGATTTAAAGCTTAAAATCGAACAAGAGTTGATATGTGCAAACGATACACATATTTTTACAAATCCCAAGTATGAAATACAATATTTCATTGGTTTGGCATTTGTTTGATGGTTGAAGTGACACAGGTGTCACAGTCTCCCCTACTTTAGGAAATTTCGTCTCGAAATTTAATTCTAGAGGAAACTTGTGAAGACAGCTATGACGGTTTCGCCTTCTAATAGATCCATTGAACCCTTAAGTAAAACTCTGGGCCATGTTAGGATTCTTAGCGAATTTGTTAACCATTAAAGTGAAGTCCTTGTAATAGTAAAACATGGAATTTTGAACTATGGACAGAAGAACGTTTCTTATGAAGACTTATCATAGGAAACTTGGTGTGTGATTGAGATCAGAATTGGGGAGTGTGAGAATAAATGACATTGGTCGAGGTCCAAGACTTCTCCCGTATCATTATTCTTGTCACTATAGGTCTTAACACATGACAAAGCTTCCTGTGGTTTCTGTGCACTGAATTCCATAATTATGTAGGCCTCCATAATTACGTAATTCCTTGCACAGTCCGCACAGTTCATTTCATAATGCGTAGAGGAAAAATCAATTGAATAAACATGAAGTGACCTGACTAGACCACCAAAGGATCTTTTCAACTAGATCAACGAACGATCTTTTTAACTAGATCAACACATGATCTTCTTAACTAGACCGTCGTACGATCTCCTTAAATAGACCACTCAAGGGATCTTTGTAATTATATCTTCACATGATATTTCTAATCAGATTTTCAAAATCAATCTGTTTAACCAGACCATTCAAGAGGTCCAATAATAGAATAGTACTTTAAAACCCAAGGGACTTGACTACAACGTAGAAGTCCATTAAGGATTTAAGATAGTAACTTTGGATATCCTACTATGAATCCCTCATATAAGATATGGAAGATTCTACGAGGATTTGGATGGATCACATACAACCACAAAACATGTAAGAAAACACATAAGCACAAAATTAGTTAACTTGATTCTTAAATTTGTTATCGTTAGGTATGGATATTTAAAGCACACTAGGAATCCAATCCATGGATTTCATTTGGCATTTTAATCATTTTCAAGGATCCATCTATAATGATAGAAGGATTTTCAATAAGAGTTTGGCTTTTTTTCTTAAAAGAAACGAGTGTTTAAGGTTCTTGGGGAGATCACAAGTGATCATAAAATGACAGAACCACACGAGTAGTTTGTCTTTGGGTTGACATCATAAGGTTGCATCAAGCATTCACACAAACGCATAAATTTTGCAGAAATAAAAACAACAAATCTTTATTTATGTAACAACCGAATTGTCTTGAAGTGTCAAAAGATAACAACCAAGGAATTACAAAACACTAATTGTTCACTGCTGCATCATTGTTTCCGTTTGCCTCATTGATGTTAAATGCTCGTCCTCGCGCTGGAGGTGCGTTAACAAGTCTTAGGCAATTGTTTCTGTAGTGAGTAAGGTCACCACAGTTATAACATGACCCCGGAGGGAACCGTGCTTGAACGGCAGCAGGGTTTGCAGCAGCTTGATTTGCATAACGACAAACATTGATCAAATGTCCCAACCGCCCACAGTGGGTACATTTGTGACACTGCTCTTGCTCTAGATGATGACGGTTGCACTTGTTGCACAAAGGTGCGGTACCAACATAGTTTTGCGTTTTGCGAGGTTTTGCTGGCTGGTTTGGTGCAACATGTTTGTCTTAAGCAGTTACAGCGTAGTTTTGAGAGGCTTTGCGCTTCTTCTTCTTGGACACCTCAGCATTTTCTTCCTTTGGTTCCACTTGAGCAGTCTTGTCAGATGGTCTTGAGTCGCCCTTTCGAAACAGCTTGCGCTTCCTGATATGGGATTCAGTCAGAGTGGCAGACAATTCAATGGCTTGTCTGACAGTAGTAGGGTTGCTGCCAGTAACAATATCCTGAACTACGTCAGGAAGACCATCAATGTATTTCTCAATCGCCTTATCCAGAGGCGTAACCATAGTAGGGCATAACAAGCTCAATTCCTCATAGCGGTCAGTATAGGCTCGATGTTCCCCACTGTCTTGCTTAAAATCATCAAATTCCCTTTCTAAAGCCCTTAGCTCATGATGAGGACAGAATTCCTTCATCATAAGAGCCTCAGCCCAAGTCTGTGCTAATGCAACCTCAGCACCGCGGTCTCTCATAACCCCGTTCCACCACGTAAGAGCCCTCTTCTGAAACACACTCGAAGAAAACTCGACCTTGCGATTTTCAGGACACTGAACGTGACGGAAAGTATTCTCAATGCTCTCGAACCATTGAAGAAGCCCAGTTGCTCCCTTAAAATCACTAAACTTGAGCGGTTTAGCCGAGTTAAAATTCTTGAAATTGCATGGAGCATTGTTGTTGTTGATGGCTTGAATCATTTGAGCATAAAGATTTGGGAAGGCAGCAGCCATTTGCTGCGCGATGATTTCCGCCAGTTCAGCATTCGCCATCTGATTTTCGCGTCGAGGAGGCATTATAAAAGAGGAAACATGAAAGGAAACGAGTGAGAGAATTTGACGAAAAGAATGAGATGAAACAAATCTGATGAAAGCAAGGATAGTGGTCATTTGTTTGTTACTACAAAGCAACAAACGACCCCGGTGATTAATCAAAGTAGATAGGTCAAAAAATAATGTATCGCGAAGACATGCTCGCCTATAAGTGGACACTCACCCCAAGAGTTCCCAGGTAAGAGTGACTGGTCCGATTATGTGGATTTGTACGAACACTCTAGCCTTAGACAGAAAACTCAGGGTACAGGCACCCACCCTTCCAGTTTGCACGTGTTCGCATTATTTAGACCAACTTTGACGGGATTTTGAAAACTTAAAGGGTTCAAAACCATATGATAAATCATCATAGAACAGATGATTAGTTTTCAAAGCGGGATAGAAATTTATGTTCTTATTGTGGTTGTCACCTAAGAATAAGTGACGGTATTGTTTTAAAACTAAACACAAGAAAACTTGTGTTAGGGTCCTAGGAAGGTTATAGTCTAGGTCAAAGCATTACTAATAACCTAATTCCCTATAACCATTGGCTCTGATACCAACTTTTCTGTCACACCCCGACCACGTAAAGCAACTAGACGTGGCGAAAACGTCGGGGAGTGTTGTAACAGAATTATTGTTTCATAACCATGGAATAAATAAATTCTGTTTTATTGAATAAATGAACTCATTTTTTTATTACAATCAAATAAGTACAACTATGATCTTCCAAGTTTTAAAGTTGCTAAGGCACGAGTCCATCCTAAATGTAGCATGTATCAACAATCATTGCAAAGCAGTACCTGAAACATGTGTAAAAATAGGTACGTCAGCATAAAAATGCCTGTGAGATACATAGGTTTTGTGAAAATAGGATTCATGACTTGTAAGTTTAAGAAAATGTTTAATAAAGTTTAGTCATGAACCTTGTAAATTGATTTGTTTTGTAAATCGTTTGAAAAACAATAAGATCAGATGATATGTATAAATAAATGTAAGGTTAAATGAATAACCATGTAAAATGAGTTTGTATAAGATAAGTTGCTTGTAAAACAATATTTTGATAAAAAGGCTTATAGTATATTTGAAAATATACTTTGGGTTTTAAGAGAATCGAATGAGTAATATATTAAAGTATATTTCAGTTCCAATATCGTTAACCCAAGTGTACTAAATAACGCCACGGTATGTAATGCAATGAAAACACTTATATATAAGAAGTACCAGCGGCGTATCTACCATGTTTTCATCACATTACACCCGTCCCGTTATCTAAACACTAACCAAAACCCAACCGAAAGATAGATAGTACATTAAATATACCTTCGTTGTTTCAAATAATAGTTTTAAGTAGTATATTACAAGTATACTTCGGATTTATAAATAACATATTTAACTATGTTTTGGTTTTATAAATAACATATCAAAATATGCTTTGGATGTGATAAATAACATATTAAACTATGTTTTGGTTTTGTAAATAACATATCAAAATATGCTTTGGATAATTAACAAAATATATGTTGGTTTTGTACAATAACACACATGGGAGCATATCAAACTATACTTTTGGGAGTATAACTAAATATACAAAAATAATGTGATTTAAGAATTCATTCAGACCTAGTGCATCAAAATACACCTTTGAGACTATAGGGATACCACAAAGGAAATCCCTATTTGGATGGAGAAACAAATTGGTTACAGACATTCCATGACAACAGGAACGGGGTGTCAAATCCTATAGCGCTATATCATACTAACAACCAGTCTGGTGAACAAAATAAGTACAATTCAACAATTTATGTTATAGTCTTTGAAAAATCAGTGTTTAAACCATAGATAGTCATTCAGTTTGTCAACAGATAAGTACTAACATGTATAATCAATTATACTTTTGGAAAACATGAAAATAACAGATAGGTACACATGCTTCACCCCAAAACAGTTTGAAAACAGTAAAAGAGGGGTCTATGTACTCACTTGAGATTGCTCAGAAGTCCTAAGATAACCACCAAGCAATGCTAGAGATCACGGAATCAAACGGCACCTAATATAGGTACTATGTTAATATACCAGACCTAATTCGGAGGATTTAGATAGAATGAGGGTTCGTAAACCAAACGAGTATGGAGACTCGTGTCATATGGTTTAACAAAGCCTACATACTAAATGAAACCTAACCTAAGTGCTTTTGACCCATCGCGACCCATTAAGGTAGCTTATGCTACTTTAACGCGTCGAGCGCGCAAAAGCGCACTCGAGACGTCTAACTAGCCCTATGACAAGTGTTATATGCCTAAACATGTTAAATAGTCAGTTATGTGGCAAATGTTTAGGTTACATATGCTTAATTACCAATTATACATGAAAAGGGTATTCTGATAATTTACCTAAGGCATATAAACTACCTATCATACAACTACTCAAACGATGTGACCATAAGGTATAACCTCGAAAGGTTATTCCCTATACACTATGGTCACCTAAGGTATTTGGTCGGATCCTAATGATCGACCAAATGGGTCGGGTTCGAAAGTATAAGCGATTGTTTAGATCGCTTACCTTACGACCCTATATAAGCACTAAACTAAAAGTGATGAGCTAAGCATGCTAAAACATGCTTAACTAAGTTTAGAAAACAGGTTTGGTATCAAAACAAATGGTTTTGATACCCAAGAGTAGTTTGGTTACAAAATACGCAAGAATGCGCATTTTGGCCGAAACTACGACTCGTCACTGAGCCTAGATAACGTGGTAATCAGTAGGTATAGTCACTAGGGACTATAACCATCGTGATTACGCTCACGTTATGAAGTTCAAACGAACTTCGCATTGACCATAAACTGGTCAATGCAGAAAGTCAAACAAAGTTTGACTTTCGGACTCGAAAAGCAATAAAAGAACGAAGGAACACTTACAAAGGGTCCTCGAATGCTAATCTAGATCAAAATAGCTCAGGTATGAAACAAAGGTTTCAACTTAGAGCGCATTAGATCAGATTCTTGTGAGGAATGAGTGAACATAAGGTGGGTATTTATAGTTTTTGGTTCACCGTTAGGATCGTTTCTTGGAAAAGAGGGAATGATCTCGCCCGTACACTTGTCGGAATGTTGTGGTAACTGATTTTGCCCACCACAAGAGATTAACATGTAGCACTTGGCCTTTGGAAGGGGTTAAAGGCTGGAAACAGGCTGTGAAAAACGTTTTGCTGCATCTGGCCCCTGCTTTCGGACCTCAACACTCCCAATGTTGAGGTCCGTAAGGACCTAGTTTGGCAGATTTACAGTTTCAGTCCCTGCAGCCTCAAAACTTGGTTTTCGATGCGTTTTTGACACGTTTAAGCCCCGTTAACCCCATTTCAAAGCTCTAAAATGAAGTTAAAGTATAGGGAACTTGAAATGTGCTCAAAAATATATCGGATGTCGGTTCGTTTGGCCGTACGATGGCGATGTTCGGTTAACTACGACGGGAGTCGTAACGAACGCAAAAACGATCCAAATTAAGCGACGAATGGATTTTTGACAAGCCAAACACTAAAGAATAATATTATAATGCTTACATAAATTTTTGGATGTCCGGATGT
This sequence comes from Helianthus tuberosus, assembly GCA_030545235.1. Taxonomy (NCBI): domain Eukaryota; kingdom Viridiplantae; phylum Streptophyta; class Magnoliopsida; order Asterales; family Asteraceae; genus Helianthus; species Helianthus tuberosus. The sequence goes on from CM060397.1 coordinate 126,643,368, forward strand.
ATTCAGAACGTAAGTTATGAGCGAAAATGCAAACTTGTGCACTTTTTGACGCTTTTAGTCCCTGAATGACCCAAAAGTTTATTTTAGCACACCGAACCCCTCAAAGCCTATTTCTAAGCTATATAAAGGATATTTAAGGTGTGTTTAACTTATGGTCATGTTCCAGAATGTCTGTTACAGTTCAAATTGGCATACTTTCGCAGTTTGTTAAGTTTAGTCCCTGTAAGCGAATTAACTTGTTTTTGCCATACCAAAGCCTTTAAAAGTTATTTGTAAGTTATGTAAAGGTTATTTAAGATATGTTAAGCCTATTTCACTATTCTGGAGTGTTTGTTGGATTAAACTGGTTATATTTACGCATCAGAGCGCGTATAACCCTCCAGAAAGCGATTTAAAGCTTAAAATCGAACAAGAGTTGATATGTGAAAACGATACACATATTTTTATAAATCCCAAGTATGAAATACAATATTTCATTGGTTTGGCATTTTTTTGATGGTTGAAGTGACACAGGTGTCACAAAGGTAATTAAAGATGAACAGCTTAATATGCTTTACACTGTGATTGAACATAAGCTGGGTATCAATGTTCAAGCTGTCTTCGATGAGATCGAGATTCAAAGAGTATAAGCTCGAAAGTTTGAAAGAGAGAAGCAGTTGGCTGAAGAAACCAAAGAGAAAAGAAAGGGTTTGGTGGTCGATACTAAAGAAATCCTTGGATCTTCTAGCCAACAAGATCAATCAAAGCCTGATGATGAGGTACATGCTTCTAACGTTGAAACTTCTACTATTAATGATGTTGAGATGAATGACGTAGAGTTAGAGGCGAATGTTGAGGTGAGCCTTGATATTATTCCTGTTGGAGAGGTAAAAGATGTTATTCATAGTGAATGGGCTAGCCGTCGACAGATAGAGGTTAAACGTCGTAGATTGAGGGCAAAGATGAATAAGTTTAAAGTAGTTGAGGAAGATAAAGAGTTAGATGAACTTTTTGGTGATGAAGACGAAAATGAAGACGATGAAGATAAAGATGAAAAGAACGACAAAGATAAGATAGATGATAAAGATGATGATGATGATGATCAGGGTGCTTCTGGGTTGTTAATTTCAAAGCGTTCAGGTCCGAGCACTTTAGAAGATTTTCTGACTGATGAACTGAATGAACAACAAGAAGATCAACATCATGAAGCGTCGTCTTCTGGAACAAATCATGCTGGTGATGCGGTATTCCTTACACTTCCTAAAGTTATATATTTACATTATGCAGAGGAAGAGAGGGAGTTGGATGAAAACAGGACTAGGGAGTCCATGTTAGAGGAGTTAGATTTGGAAGATGGTAAGTTGAAGTTTGATATTGAAGAGGAGATTCCACCGACTCCTGATAGATAGTACACTTTTAAGTTTGTGAATGAGGCAGATAATTTTCACGATGTAATCATTGAAGAAGGTTCAAATGTGCCTGATGAAGATACTCCATTCCACTATTCTGGAGTTGATGACGACTTTCCCACTTTGAATGAATTATTCCAATCACATAATGAAGATGAAGTGAGAAGGAAAGTGGTAGAGAAGATTGCTACAGAGGGTGTTCCTGAGACTGTATCGCAAGAAGATCTTCTAGAGGAACGAAAGCGATGGTTCAAGGTCATGCCTAAAGAAAGAAAATTCAAGAGGCCGTTACAATTCTTCACTGATCATCCTGAAAAATCTCTTGGAGATATTCTATCATGGGGATACTTGGAGGATTTGAAGGTATATGCTATCAGAGGAGAGTTCGGGGTTCAATATTTTGAGTTCTTATCAGATATTAAAACATACCGTAGTGAGATATAGAAGAGCTGGTGCAGACCAAGAACATAAAGCAATACTATTATGGTCCAGAGGTTAAATGTCATGATCAGAGGCTGTGGAATTACATCAAGTTGCAAGCTAAGGATAACTTTCCAGATTGGAAGCCACACAAGCCTAAGCAGATTGTGAAAATTGATCCTGTAACAGGAGAAAAAGACATAACTCTGAAGATCATACGGCCAAGATGTCTGAAGAATATGCCGCTTAGAGCAATGGAACAAGACTTTCATGAAGATTTCAAGGGATGGCTCTATAATCAAAGCACAGCAGAAACAGTGATCACTTTATTTGATGTGAAGACTGGAGACTGCAGACACATTCATGTGCTGGATCCAATGTGGTTAGTAAATTGCTCCAAGAAAGAAATTGACTGTCTATTTTTCAACAAGATCGTCTATAATGAGCCTGACAAGGTACACGCCAAACAATATCAAAAGATAGTGAATGTTTGCTTTGCAAAGGATATTAATTCAGGAAGATATTGGGAGACAAGGTTCAGGGATCTTGAGTTAGAAGAATTTCTGAAGACAGAGCGCCGAAGAGAAAGATTTAAGAAAATTAAAGAAAAAGTTGTTCAAACGGCAAGATGGAAACTTGCATGGCCCGAAACAGATCAGACACCTATCGAATCTCAAGAAAATAAGATTTCTAGGTGGTCTAAGGCTAAAGACGGTGATTCAGAATACCGTAAGTGGTGGAACGAGACTGGAAGACCACTGAGGAGGAGAATGCTGGAAGAGAGAAAGGAAGAGAGAAGGAGGACGGCAAGAGACAGGAGACGCAACAGGAAGGCGCATTAAAGACTATACAGGAAGAAAGACTGCAGCTACATCTAAGGGGGAGTCTGTAGATGCACTAATGTCTGTAGCTTTCGTATGTATGTAGTCTATTTTGTCCTGTTAGTGTCATTGTATAGTTTTGTATGTGTTATATATTATATCTGGGATGAAAACGGAATTAAACGTGTTTTGTAAAGTCCATCCGGATGGATGGAGTCCATCCGATCGAATGGACAAGCTCATCCGGATGGATGATCATCCGGACAGATGATCATCCAGGTCTCATTTGTTAGATTCGGTTATGATCTCTGAGGCAAAGCTCTTGCACTTTCTCATCGGAACTTTGTACTTTCTACTACTTCTAATGAGAATGGATGCTTTGAACTATACTATCGTTTTTTATCTTACTCCTACACCGAGATTGGATTCCGTACTCTCATGGTGATCACAGATCTGACCTAAGCGAGTTCATTCGAGCCGAATTCCCGGTCCTCACACTAACATATTGTTGCGTATTTTTTAGTATTTTTGACGTATTTGAGCGTATTCTAACGTATTTTAGCTTATTTTAACCTATTTTAGGTTATTTTTAAGTATTTCGGCGTATTTTAACATATTTCGATGTATTTTTGCGTATTTTATCGTAGTAATATGATGTATATTAACATATTGCAGCGTGTTTTAGCATTTTTTCATGTATTTTATCGTATTTTAGAGTTTTTTTTTCGTATTTAAGAGTATTTGAGCGTATGTTGAAGGATAACGCAAACAAGTTCTCCACAGTTTGTTATTTAGATCTCTATTCGGTCATCTTTCCAAACCACAACACACAATAAGTTTAAACTTTATAGTGTGTTATTTGACCAGGAAAGGATTGGAGGTGATTTCTACTTTTAATAAGCTGTCACAGTTGTCAAATTCGTTGTGTGCATTCATATTGTTTAGACAACAACATATAATGAACGGATTGTTGGACTTCTTGTTCCAAATGCAGCTGTAGGATCCGTACTTAAAGGTCTCTCTAAAATATGCAACCGAGACCGCCTTGTTAATTTTAATGAAGCAATGAAGAATGAATGTGCAAACCGCAACCGTTTTTTACTACGGAAATGGTGGCTATGCGAAATACAAACCGCAATTGTTTGTGACTATGGGAAACACAAGTTTTCTCTTCGAGCTTGATGGATGTCCGTTATCTCAACGCTTCTCCTTACATTACTGATCTGGAATTGGAGAACCGTTGTGTATTTGCTTGCTGATTATTGAAAATATTTGTTGAAATCGAAGAAAAGAGTAAAAAATGAAGCAATGAAGATTGAATGCGCAAGCCGCAACCGTTTTTTACTACTGATCTAGATTGTGGATTTAACTTGCAACATACATTAAAGCTTCATGCAACCGAGACCGCCTTGTAAATTTTAATGAAGCAATGAAGATTGAATGTGCAAGCCACAACCGTTTTTTACTACGGAAACGATGGCTTTGGGAAATACAAACCGCAATCATTTGTGACTATAGGAAACAAAAGTTTTCTTTTTGAGCTTGATGGATGTCCGTTATCTCAACGCTTCTCCATACATTACTGATCTGGAGTTAGAGAACCGTTGTTATTTGCTTACTAATCTGGAATTGGAGAACCGTTGTGTATCTGAATTAGATTCTCAAACAAACACTACTAAAGATGAGTTGGTATTGAACCAAGAATATGAAGATCACGGTGCAGACACGTAGGAAGAAAGTCATTGGACTGCTGCAGATGAAGTAAAATGTGATCAAACTTGGACATCAGACGTAAATCTTGAAGCAAATATGTGGTTCCCAATTTGCGGAATATAATCCCAGATTGTCTAGAGAAGCACTTTTATCATGTGTCATATGGTAACAAGAGTATGTTGTTCCAAGATCAATTCCAATTGCAGTTTTTTCAATTCTCCTTGCCATTTTCAAACAAGTGGTTGTAATGATGGGACCCTTGATTTGAAACACATAATGTGCGTTGATTGGATTGTAGATATTCGTTGCATGCATTCATATTGTTGAGACAACAACAGATAATGAACGAATTGTTGGAGTTCTTGTTCCAAATGCAGTTGATGAAACCGGAGCTATTATCTCGGTTGTTCAGTACTTTCGTGATAAATACAATGTTCATCTTCGTTATCCTTTATTTTCTGCAATTCAAGCAGGCACAGATGCTAAATGTACTGTTATCACATCCGAGATGATTCAAATGAGTCCTATGAAGCAAGTGTCTGTCTATTCAATTGAGAGGAATCATTGCATTACATCCCCATTGAAAAACAGAATCGATAAATTTAGGGAAAATGGGGTTGAAAGATGATAACCCAATAGTGGAGGATCTCATTCTACAGCTTCGATAAATTCAGGGGTATTCTCAAATAATGTTTCCTAGATGTTTGAAGACCAACAAATGTCTAAAGTGCTGCTTCTTTGTTCGCGTAACGGAAAGCTACTGCGTGACAGGAAGCTACCTTGCAAAATTAAAAAATTAAACCGACACCTTCAATACACATCGTATAGGCCTATACGATGCGTATTACTTTTTGATAAGGGGACATTGTCAGCCTTTTGACTGACCTAGAAGTTTGAACCAACCTCAATATGCATCATATAGGGCTATACGATGCGTATTGAGGGTGTCTATTTAATCCCCCAAGGTGTGCCAATAATACGACCTAGTAAGTAATAATATAACACCTTAGAAGTCATGTTGCAATCTACATCCAAAAAGTAAATGGTGTTTTGAGTTGTACACTGCTGTCAGGTTTGTACTTATGGTGTAAAAATCAACCTGACATTTGGCAAGGCTTCAAAGTAAACAAACATCAAAGGTGAAGTGGATTTCTTATCCAACCATAGTCATGTTATTATAGTAATGCAACCGCAAATCCAATAAGGTTCAACAAATATAAAAAATTCACCAAAAAACCCAAATCCAATAAAGTCTAAATATTTATCGTCTAGTATAAATCAAAAGAAGCTGAGCATTGACTTGATCTCCAAATCACTTATCCAACAAATCTTCACTCCTATGCAGTATACACTCTTCGCTTGGGTAACCCAATTATCTCCTCAGAAGAAAGGAAAATATAAATGAGCTAATTGCCCATTGAATATATGAAGAAACAATAATTATAAGATGCAAATATATACAAAATGAAACTGTAGTAGTCTATCACTTAACCAATACAACTAATCATAATGAATATCAAAGATGTTCAATGAAAGATCTAACAAAATAAGCATGCAAACAAAATAAATATAACTACCCAGCTGGCTCAAACATATGTATACCGCATCATCTAACTACTTAGACAAATTATCAAACAAACATATCATATAGGTAAATAGACAGATACAAATGTACCAAAAAATGTGAGGGTGTTGGCACCACAGAACCAATCAACCATTCACAATATCCAAATCAAATAATCCTAGGGCTGACCCATAAGCCTCCAAATAGATGAGATATCAAATTGAGTGTAGCACACAAAAGAATACAATTACTTGAACACTTAATGGGTAACTGCTAGTTAAAATTGACTTTTTTATCACAACAAAATGCAATGAATCGAAGAGGCTAAAATGGAAACTGACAAAACAAATTGAACAACCGAATCGTGTTTAGTACTGTGTAGCATTCATGTTTGTTATTATTTTTTAGTTTGCACCTAATTTTATTTTAACAGTAATCAACTAATGATATATATATATATATACTATGTTAATGGATTATGAATCATAAATCTTGATTTTGTTTATCTTTTGTTATATAATTCTATAAATACCCTAGCTTGTTAGTATGAAAATTTCTAACTAATTCATAACACAATGGTTCCTTTATCAATCGGTAAAGAAGATTAGGTAAAAAGGAAAACACCAAAACCAGTACGAAAGTGGTAAAGTACCGAAAAGCCGTTAGATGTCACAGAAGCAGCAAAGATTTCAAACCCAAAGGCGTTAGATGTCAGGTATCTCCATCTTAGTAGCTTTAACAAAACATCTTTCATGAACACATAATACCCATTCATGCAATATATGGTGATTCTCCGGCCTCCTTTGGTGATAAGCAAGTAAAGTTGTATCAACCCACTACAAAAACACAACAAAGGCGTTAGATGTCAGGTATTATCACAAAAGGATCATAAGTGGTGCATGTTTACATGATGTATGCTCACCATAGCACACAAATCTTAAGCCTTTTGAGACAAATTTACCCATGTTATCAAACTTTTAATAATCCAAAATCAGATGCCTGACTGAAAAACACAACACCCCATATAAAGTTTTAGATTAATAGACCTTTCACCAGCTGGCATGCAAGAAACGGTGATATTAGCATCTCTATCGATGTGACTCTGTTAGTAGATTTATAAAATATAGTGAAATCAAGCTTGAATTTTTACTTCATAATGCACAAAAGGAAATACTATATACCTGGAGAATGTTCACATAGTCCGTACGGTAAAGATGATCACCCCACAAGATTAGTATTCTTCATTGACCGAAAAAGTCAACACAAGAAACAATGAATACAACGTTGATATATAGTGTTGAAATATTTCTAAGTGTATATAAAATTAATAAACGCACAACAAACCTTGAAAAACCATGTAATTTGCCTTAATTCATTCCGGTTTAGCCAACAATCACACATTTCTTTAAAATTTCTAAACGTAGAAGAGTTTATCAAGTACACGGAACCTAGAATCACATTGTTACCTTTACTATTTGAAAAAATATTGGAACATACACCATCCCAAAAGTTGACGTTGTTGCCAGCCAAAATAATCATTGATACACCTGCAACAAAATATTGACCAACAACATCTCGTTGATTTAGGGTAAATCCAATTGATCAATGAAAAGAAAGTTAAAAAAAAGTCCGGATCGATCAGAGAAGATTGTTTAATGTGAATCATCTCACACATCCAAATGAGCAATTCGAAATTGGAAATCTAGGGTTAGAAGGGGTTAACCTTCAACTGGCGTGAAACAAAATGCAGAAGAATGATAAAAACGGATTAGATTGCAGAGAGAAGAGAAGGAGAGATTATAGGTTTATTATTTAATATGATAGTATCTATAACTTTTGTCGTAATCTCTATCATATTTAAAAAATTGTATAACTATAACTATAATCATATCATATCATATCATATCTTATCTTATCTTATCTGTAGAGATAGATAATTAGGTCAAAAAATCTAAAACCAAACAATAGGAAAATCTAAATGAAAAATCCTATTTGATCAGTTTGTTGTTAAACAAGGACGCATAGAAGAATTCTAGTATATGTTGGGAACTTAGAATCAAAACCGGATTAAACATATGCTTTTCTGGCCCCCACAATCTAAATGTTTAGGGGTTTAAGTAGGGCTGACAATTTTTACACAAACACGATACAAATTTAAACGAAGTTAACAGTTAAGAGGTTTTGTTTCTATAACAGGTTAACATGTTAAGACCTGTTTAATTTTGTGTCTTAACATGTTAAATGCCTGATAACATGTTAAGACCCGTTAATGACACGTTGATAATTTTAAATAAGAAAAAAATACATGGGGCTCCTAATTTTAAATAAAAAAATACCTGGAAGTGAAGTTTATATATTTAACTATAGGTCGTGTTCGTGTCTTAGCAGGTCGTATTCGTGTCTTAACAGCTCGTATAATACGTTGGTAATTTTTCGTGTCTTAATAGGTCATTTCGTGTAACCTGTTTATTATAAGGTTCGTGTTTGGAAAATCTGACACGATAAGATTTCGTGTCGTGTTCTTGTTTACCTATTTCGGATTTGTGTCTTATCGTGTTCATGTCTTAACAGGCCGGTTGACACAATATGCCTGCCCTAGGTTTAAGTAAAAAATAGAAAAACGTTTTGTTAAAAAACTTATCTTTGTGATAATAATGTTTTTTTTTTTTTTTTTTTTACCATTGATGTTTAGAATTAGCCTTTGATATTTGTTTATGTGATTTACTGAGTTTAAGTATTTAAAGCTTTTTATGTTTAGATGTTTGCGAGATCAAGCTTACATGTTTGGACTTGGAATATTATTGTTTAGATGTTTGCAATAAGGTAAGTACTATAAATACTTGATCGAGAGCTGAGAGCACCGGGAGTTCGGTTGCTCGAACGCGCTCAGACCGGATTAGCAGCTACAAGATCGTGCGAAATCTGAAAATGTAATAGGAGAGAGAAAAACAACACAGACACCGTTTAACATCTTCATTCTCATTAAAAGTAACAGCCTGTACAAGATCCAGAGAGAATTGGGCAGGGCTTTGCCAGAGGTGTCAAGAAAACTAGTTCAAATGAGGAACCATGACCACCTATTTATAGGCGAAGCCTTCCGGATGAAACCTATCTAACCCATCCGTCCAGATGGGATTATGTTCATCCGTCCAGATGGACTTACAAAACACACTAACATTTTGTTTCATCCCGGATTTGATACAAAACATACATTAAACTATACATAGACCACAAACATGTAAATATAGACTTGATACGGACGAAAGCTACAGACATATGCATCTACAGACTTCCCCTAGGATGTAGCTGCAGTCTTTCTTCCTGTATAGTCTTCATCACGCCTTCCTGTTTCGTCTTCGTTCTTTTGCCTTCCTTCTTCTTTCTTCTTTGCGCTCTTCCAACATTCTTTGTCTCAAAGGTCTCCCCACATGGATCCACCATTCTCTATATACTCTATCACCATTTCTAGCTTTCGACCACCTAGGAAACTTTCGTTCCTTTTTCTCAATTGGAGTTTGATCAGTCACAGGCTTTTCCAATCCCAATCTCCATCTTGCACGTTTAGCAGCGTCATCCATCTTCTTTTCCATCTTTTCATTATACCGTTCTTTCTTTAGAAATTCTTCAAACTCGAGGTTTCTCCACTTAGATTCCTAGTAACGACCCGAGTTAATATCTTTTGCAAAACAGACATTCACCAACTTCTGGTACCTTTGTGCTTGATGTTTGTCAACTTCGTTATAAACAATCTTGTTGAAGAAGAGACACTCTATATCTTTCTTCGAAAAATTGACAAGCCACATCGGATCAAGAACGTGAATGTGCCTCTAGTCGCCTGTTTTCCTATCTAACAAAGTTATCATCGCCTCACATGTACTTGGATTGAAGATCCAGCCTTTGACGTCTTTATAGAAATCCTGTTCCATTTCTCTTAGAGGCGTGTTCTTCAAACACCTTGGACGTTTTACGTGTAGTGTGATATCTTTTTCTCATGTGATTGGATCAATCTTCACTATCTGTTTAGGTTGTTATGGTTTCTAATAGGAGAAAATTCAACTTAGCTTGCTGCTTGATATAATCCTACAACCTTTGTTCATGACATATCATTTCAGGACCATAATAGTATTGCTTTATGTTCTTCGTCTTTACCAACTCTTCAACATCCCACCAGGGAAGAGTCTTTATATCCTGAAGAAATTCAAAGTACCGAACACCATATTCAAGCTTGATTGCATAAACCTTCAAATCTTCTAAGTAGCCCCAAGACAAAATGTCTCCAAGCGATTTGTCTGGATGTCTTGTAAAGAACTTCAACGGCCTCTTGAACTTCCTCTCTTCCGGCATTGCCCTAAACCATTTCTTATTTTCTTCTCGAAGATCTTATTTTGAAATTGTTTTTGGAATATCATCTGTGGCGATCTTCTCAGATACTTTCCTTCGAAGTTCATCTTCATTATGCGACCGAAATAAATCATCAATGGTAGGAAATCATCATCTAGAGCAGTATAATGGAATGGAACATCTTGGTCATGTCACACCCCGACCGCGTTAAAACAACAAACCGCGGCGAAAACGTCGGGGAGTGTCGTAACAGAATCATTGTTTCACAACACATGGGTTGAAGTTTCATGTTATTGAATTAAATTTATTACATTGTATTGAAATCAAAAGCAAAATATGAGCAAATTGTCTTTCATTGTTATTGACTTACTAAGGCCTCGTCCATTCCTATTTGAGCATGCATCATAATCATCGTCAAACATCATCAAACTATAGTACCTGAAACATATGTGAAAATACGTCAGCATAAAAATGCCGGCGAGTACATAGGTTTTGTGTGAGTGTTGGATTCATGGCTCGTTTACATGTTACAATACCTCGTTTGACTACAAGAGTCGTTTATCGAAAACCTTGTTTTGAAAAGAGTTTGGTATTGCAATATGAATAACCAGCTCAAAATAAGTGGTTATAGTTTATAAAATCTCGTTGCCATGAATCTTAACCCAAAAACATTTGTTTAAGTAAACCAAATCATAAATTGTTCTCGTAATAAAACTCCTATGGTTTATATCGTTAGGAAAACCTTGTAGTGTAACTTTGTTTTGAAAACATTCGACCAAGTGATCTAGATAGCGCAATGATATGTAATGTGTTAAAAGCACTTAAATATAGGAAGTACCAGCGGCGTATCCACCATGTTTTTAACACATTACACCCGCCCTGTTACCTAATCACTTACCATGACCCAATCGTTTAATAGTTCAAATAGTTCCAATTGGTCAAATAGTTCAAGTAGTTCACATAAATCAAATAGTTCCAATGGTTCAAATAGTTGAAGTAGTTCACATAGATCAAATAGTTCCAATGGTTCAAATAGTTCCAGTGGTTCAACTAGTTCCAGTGGTTCAAATAGTTCAACTAGTTCCAATGGTATGTGTTCAAATCGTTGTGTTTAATATAAACCATAGCATTTGTTTAGAAAACTCGAAATCGTTTAGCACATATGTATCACCCCAAAAGAGTCAAAAACGATAAAAGAGGGGAACTATGTACTCACTTGAGACTGCAAGGGATCCTCGATTAAAGTAAACTAACAAGCTCGGGCAATCAAGGAATCAAGTGGTACCTAGTATTGGATCACTAGGTTAATAAATCGACACCTAAATTGGGAGATCGGATAGAATGAGGTCTAGTAAACCAAATGAGTATTGGAACTCATGGGATATGGTTTAACAAAGCCTACATTCTAAATTGGAACCTATCTTAAGTGCTTTCGACCCGTTATGACCCATTAAGGTAGCATACGCTACTTTAACGCGTCGTTCGCGAAAAAGCGTGTTCGAGACACCTAACTAGTCCTATGACAAGTATTATATGCCCTAACATGTTTAAATATGTTGCATAATCAGTTTAAATGACAAAAGTTAAGTTACATGTGCTTAAATACCAATTATGCATGAAAAGGGTATTTTGGTCATTTTCCTAAGGCATATAAATTACCTATCATATAACTAATTAAAATAAGTGACCATAAGGTATAACATCGGAAGGTTATTCCCTATACAACTATGGTCACAATATATGCTTGGTCAAAGCAGAAAGTCAAACACTGTTTGACTTTCACAATATATGGTCACAATATATGCTTGGTCAAAGCAGAAAGTCAAAAACTGTTTGACTTTCACGCTTGAAAAGCATAATCGAGCATGAAAGAAACTTACAAAAGGACAAAGCAAGGAAGATTTGATCTAAAATACTCAGGTATGAAGCTAAGGCTTCAACTTAGAGCAGATTAGGGCAAATATGTGAGTTGCAAGAATGAAATCAAGTGGGTATATATAGATTTCAAAGAACCGTTAGGATCGTTTCTCGTAATTTGTGCTTAAATCTGGACCTTACATGTGTTGCCCATTGTTTACAATACAACGGGAAATCAAAATCTATCAAATGGTATTGCAAAACAAGGATCAAAACCAGATGAAATGGCCAGATTCAATGTTTCTGTCTGACAGTCTGTCACGGGCCGCGTAGACCCAGGCATGGTCTTATGCGCCCCTCGTAGCATACTTTGGCAGATTGTCATTTTTAGTCCCTGCAAGTCCAAAACTTTGGTTTTGATGCATTTTTGACACGTTTAAGCCCCGTTAACCCCATTTCAAGGCTCTACAATGAAGTTAAAGTGTAGCAAACTTAAAATATGCTCAAAAACATCTCGGATGTCGGTTCGTTTGGCCCTACGGTCGCGTTGTTCGGTTAATTACGACAAAAACTCAAACGGACACGAAAACGATCCAAATTACGCGACGAGTGGTATTTTTGCATTCCAATCACTAAAACATAATATTTTAATGATGAAAATTTTTTTTGGATGTCCGGATATGTTCATAACGTAAGATATGCGCGAAAATGCAAACTTATGCACTTTTTGACGCTTTTAGTCCCTGTTTGATCAAAAAGATTATTTTCGCATACCGAACCCCTCAAAGCCTATTTCTAAGCTTTGTAAAGCATATTTAGGATATGTTTAACTTATGATCAAGTTCCAGAATGTTCGTTACTATACAAATCGGCATAGTTTCAAAGTTTGACATAAATAGTCCCTGCGATCGAATAAACTTGTTTTCAACACACCAAACCATCCAAAACTTATTTCTAAATTATGTAAGGGTTATTTAAGGTATGTTAAGCCTATGTCACTATTCTAGAGTGTTTGTCATGTTAAACTGATTATGTTTACGCATCAGTTTGCGTATAACTTTCTAGAAAGCGATTTAAAGCTCGAATTTGAACAAGAATTGATATGTGCAAATGATACACATAATTATCCCAATCCCAAGTATGAAACACAAGATTTCATTGGTTTTGTATTCGTATGATGGTCGTAGAGGCACAGATGTCACAGTCTCCCCTACTTTAGGAAATTTCGTCCCGAAATTTATTCGTAGGAGTCTGTCTGTAACGTTATGTTAAACAATTGTCTTGCATGGGATCTAGGGTGTCATCTATTTGCGTAGAGTAACCCATCAAAGATTTACATGCAAGACATAACCTTATCATTCCCCAGTGGATATACTTTGAAGCGAAAATGAATGGATGATTCATTTTCTCAAATGGATTCTTCGTCAGGTGTGGAAATGAAAGATGAATAGGTTATTCGTTTCCAATGGATATTTCTTCAGAAGTGAAAATGAATGGATGATTCATTTTCCTCAATGGGTACTTCGTCAGAAGTGGAAATGAAGGATTATCGCAAAGAATATTCATTTCCCCGATGGATATTTCTTCAGAAGTGAAAATGAATGGATGATTCATTTTCCTCTGTAGGATCGTTTTCAGACCCAAACGAGTCGATCAGAAGAGTTTTGCTCAATACGAAAGGCGAAAACAGACGTACTATGGTCAATTCAGCTAGAATATCACTTTAACTGTCGATTTGATTGATATGATAACGTTTTACAGCGAGACGACACTTCGGCAGCACTTCGTGGCTCAACCTAAAAGAATTACATCTGATCTCGCTTGAACCTCTATTTATAATGTTCTGATTTCGCTTGAAGTAGTTCCAAGCGGAATAAGATTCCAAGCGGAATCTGATTTCGCTTGAAATTACATATGTGCACATTCAAGCGGAATCACCATGTTTCAAGCGAAATTACTTTTATCTCGAACTACGTGCCCTGATCTAACATTCTAAGTATAAGACTCGATACAAGACGAAGTCGACAGACGCATGCACCAACAGACTCCCCCTCGAATGTTGACGAGTCTTAAAGTGTCGAGTCTTCACATCTTCAATCTTTATCAGCCTCCGGGCTTCTCCTTTGAAGTATCTGACACTGTAAAGCATCCTCAAATCTTCTCTTTTCTCTTTTTATCAACAAATTCTCTCGACCAAATAATCTTCAATCTCAGAATCACAATCTGACTCTATCTTCTCTTGATCAGATCTCTTAATTCCTTAAGTTCATCAGCATCAGCAGCTTCCATGAACTTCCGGAATCGGAACTTGACTCTACAAACTTCAGACTCCCCCTTTCGATATGCTGGGATTGCAGCCTGGCTTATTCAACTCACAAAGTCCTCAGGTATCAGAACCTGGTTCTCTATCACTCTTATATCCTGCACATTCTCTACCCAAGAGTAAATTGTCTGATGACCACTTGTAAAAACAATTTCACCATCTAAAGAACACTTGTGAATAAGATATTCAGACAATAATTTTACAATGTTAGTCTCTGATGAATCACTTGCTGGAAAAACGTTTTTATTTTAAAAAAATTTCTCATTTTATTACACCCCGTTGAAACGTTCTCACTTATACTAGCTTGTCAGTGGCTGCCATAACTTTCGGGATGAAAGTTCTTAAAACTTGGGGATAATGTGACACTCTACGTTTTCCCGAGCAAATATCTTGTAATTACATGGTGTGTATATATGTTATTAAATGAAAGTTGAGTTTTATCTTCTTGTTCTATGTGAGTGTGTATATGTAGTATGTATATATATATATATATATATATATATATATATATATATATATATATGTATATATATATATTGTAGTGGGCCGAGACCGCGAACCCGACTCGAGACCACTCGGTCTCGAGTAAACAGTTGGGCCGTTTGGGCCGCACCCCTCCTTTAATCCATCCGGAACCCACTTAGAGTGCACCACCTTTTATAAGAATCTAAAACCCTCACACACACTCTCCTTTACACTCTCTCTCATTTCATCCTCATTCTCCCTCTTTCTAGAAAGTCTTAAACCCTAACCGTCAAGCATCACCCACTCCTCCTCCTCCTCTTGGATCAAACCGGCGAACAAAGAGTTCTCGGATCTGTTTGAGACCAACACTCGGGAGCGTTTTCATCAATCTTTCACATCTTTTGCACCCGAAATCCTTGGCCGGTTAGTGCTTCTTTGCAAACACGTGAATATACATGATAAAAGTGTTGTCTATGTTATAATGTGCATTGTTGTTGTTATTTAGTATGATGAAAGTGTTTGATTGATTTAATGAGTTCTTGTTTGTTAATGATACATGCTTGGTTCCAAATGCATAAGATGAACAATGTTCTCTTTTTGTGAAAAGTATGATTGTTGTATGATAATGTCTTACTAAGATGAGCTTGAATGATAAAAGAATGATAGTTAAGATTGTTTCTGATCATCCGATTATGATTAAAGGTTATAGAACAAATGTTTCATTTGCAAAATGATATTGATATCTTGTTTAGGTGTTATGATTCCTGTTCATAAAATGCAAGGTCATGAAGGATGAACATGTGATGAATATGTGTTTAAATATTGATATGAACATTTGAAATCCTATAATTTGATCCGTTTTTGTTAAGATGTAGACAAGAAAACATGTTTGTGTGATTTAATTGGATGGTACACAATTTCATGAAATGGCAATCCTATTGGATAGTACAATCGAACAGGTTCTAGAAGGTTTGGTCATCAGGTGTGCAAGTCGAGACCACCGGTCTCGACTCGAGACTATCAAACCTTAACTCGAGACTGTAGTGATTGCGACTCGAGACCATGTCCAAGCAACTCAAAACAGACTTCAGGGACTCGAGACCATCAAGGTCTCGACTCGAGATCTTCTAATTGCGACTCGAGACTGGACTCGAGATCCCTGAGGTTACGACTCATACCTGCACTACTCGAGACCACTCCGTTACAACCCGAGACCATTTGATTGCGACTCGGGACCTCTAGGTCTCGACTCGAGACCACCTTGTCTCGAGTGGACTACTGGTCTCCGTTATTGGGCCGAAGTGTATGGACTGTTCATGCGTGATTATTGTTTGACTGGACTACGTGTTAATTGTTACTGTTTGACCTTGCCATTATTAGAGCAGGCCCAATAACTCAAAACTATATGCATACTATGTGTTAGATACGTGTAGGATATACGTGATTACTTGTATCCGAGCCTGACCTATACCGTTAACCATATTAGGACGTGGTGACCAGCATCCATAACCAAGTAAACTAAACTACCGAGCAACCCAAGGTGAGTTCATACACTAAAAGCATGCGTCCCAGGGAGGGACACGAATAAATTCAAGAACAACTTTTAAACTACTATTTCCGGGGAAAAATGCGTTTGGGTATTATTTATAAATCACAACTAGCAAAACTAAACGAATCTCTATCACATAAAGTCCCTGCTTACAGTACCGATTAATCGCCGGGGGCGAACGAGTTATTAGTTGATAGCGCTATTAGGTTTGACAACCTCACACCATGACCGGGGGAGATCGGGCGTGAACTAGTAGACCTTGCATCTTGGTCAATGACGATAGACATTGACCTGGGGCACAAAAATCTTCTCGTCAATAGTTTCGGTAACTTCAGTTTAGTAGCTTTCATATGGGGTAGCTCCCCATGACGTGATTATAAATGCTTTATCTAAACAACCTACGTTTTCAAAAAGTTAAAACTGGACACCTCGTGAACTCGCCAACATTTTTGTTGACACCCTACTGCATGCTTTGCAAGTACCCAGTAACACAGGAGCTTGTGGCTTGGGGAAGTGTAGTGGTCGTCGAAACCCGTGTGTTGGGTTCTAAATAATCGTGAACTATGAACTTTATTTTGAAACTGTTTGGTTTATGCTTCCGCTGCTTACTTAAACTATTATTCAAACTTAAACTTGTAAACCTTTAAACTATGATGTTTACTAACTTTTGTGGTTGGTGAATATTGTTACTAATAATCATTGCTCAGTATAATTAGTGGCTGGATCCTGGTCAGTCACGCCTCCAAGCGGTGGTACTCCGCATGTGGATTTTGGGGGTGTGACAGACTTAAACTCATTCATGTGTTCCACCTCTTTGAATATACTCTCATATCCAGATCCCAATATTCAGTCTTACAGGTGAGTATACCACAGATGATATCTGTAAGGGGTTAGATTGCGAAACCGTGAGAGCTCAGGTCAGAACTTCCGTTCAGTAGAGAGATGACGGCTCGACTTTTGGTGAGTCCCCTTTAGAGGATCTTTTTTACAACAGCATTGATTAGCAATTTTATTGTCTTATCATTTTATGCTGAGGGCGGCGCTATTTTTCAAGCAAGTAGTAAAGTATTCTCCGGGGACTAGGCCATTGCTTCCGCATTATCAGAAGTCCCGGGATAATATCCCAGATATCACTAAGTATAAAGACCTAGTATCTCAGAAAGAGGGACCTTTCAAATGAGATTTCAGGGGTTACCTATATATCCAAGTAGTGTTCCCCACGAAATAAGCAAGTTTGAATTTAAGTTTATATACCGAAAAAGCTTACTAAATGTGTAAAAACCTATCGGCATATCATCAGTGAGACTGTTTAACGCTATTTAATGATTACATTTCTTTAGCATACTGTAACTTTCTACTGATGTACTATCATTTCCTCTTCTTTGACACCAAAACTCATTTTTGAATTTTATCATGTTTTTGTCTTTTTCAAATTTTCAAATGTTTTTGGATTTTCTGAAATTCTACTCCCCCTAAAATGCAAACACATTTAAAGAAATTTGAAAACAAACTATACAAGTAAATTGACAACCGATATCGAATCGCTTCAATTCGCCATCCATTTGTCATAAACAATCAGAACTCCCCCTCACAACAAACTATTTTCCCATTGTGATTTCAAAACACTTAAGTTTGTTTTAATCAAATGGTTTTTCCGGAAAATAAGTTTTGTTGATTAATTTTACCATGTATAGGTTAGGGGTTTGGTTCATCACATTACATACCACTTATAGGAAATCAGATACAACTTAATGTCCCTGATTTACCACTTGTAAGAATAGTCCAATCAAGTTCAACCTAATGACCTTGATTTTACCACTTGTATCACAAACTCTTTTTCAACCACATGGCTTACCAACCAATACTACATGTAAGTTGAATTCTCAAGATGCCGATACCTACTCCTCATTTACCAACCTGGGAGTTCCGGCAAGTCATACTAGTGACCTATTTTCAATTTTTTAAACAATATAAGAATGATGCCGATTCCTGCTCCACGATTACCAACTTGGGAGCTCCGGCAAGTCCAGGATTTTACTGTTCGTAGAAGGTACCATCCCAGTCACAAACCAGGGATGATACTTTACCTTGCTTCTTTGTTTTCTTTTCGTAAAATTCCTTGACTCCCTTGACTTTCCTGTCAACCATTTTTCCAAAAATATGTTTAACTTTGGAATTAAATGCTTTTTCAACATCAAAATCTTTCTTTTCAGAAAAAATTTGATTTGAAATCTCAACTTTTCCAACTTTTTGTTTAAAATTTTCAGCCCGAAGTGGTGGAAAATTCTCATCATCCACAGTCGGTACTGAGTTTTCACATTTGATTCAATTTGTGGCTCCTATGACTTTGTGGAATCAGATTCATCGCCAGAAGATAGCTCCTCTGATTTTGACGAATCAGAATCGTTGCTAGAACTACCATCAGACTTCTTAACAACCCATTTCTGGTTGTTAAGGTTTGCTATTTTCTTGTAAAATCTGTTTGAACTTTCACCAATCTCAAAAGTCGAATTTTTGAACAGTTTAGTTCTATCAATTGGTGGTTCAAACTCAATCTCTTTATCTTTCAGGTTACGAGAAACTCCCTGTTTTGATTGTATTGCCTTGGAACAATTCTTGGCAATATGTCCAACGGTGTTGCATTTGAAACAAGTTCTCGTTTCTTTCTTCTGATCAGCAGACTTCATCTCTTCTTGCTTCTTCGCAAGGAATTCTTTATTTGATTGGTTTCTGAATAGATTTTCTTTCTATTCTTCAGATGATTTTCCTGAAACAAATATCATTTTTGATTTAAAATCTCGAACATATTTTTCATTTTTATGATTTTGTGGTGGAATAAATCATAATCCTTTCTTTTTGAAATTACCATTATGGTTTGGTTTCTTGTGAAAACCAGAACCAGAACTGTAACCCTTTTTCTTGTTTTCTCTTTGTTGAACTCTTGAGATGTATTTTTTAGGTTTATCAGTAAGATTTACATCTTTTATTTCAGAAATGTTAATTTCTGTAAGTTTGAAAACCTTTTTGATCAAGTCAGATTTGACACCTCTTATTGGAAATTCCTCATCAAAATATAATTTGTCAGAATCATTCAAAGTATATGCAATTTTAAACGTTTCGTCATTCAAATTAGATTTTGATAACATGAATTCTCTATTGTATACTCTTTTGCCCTGTTTGTCGGTTTGACTCGGAATGCTGGACTCAGACTTTGACTCTGACATAGACTCCGACTTTGACTCCTCGGATTCATCTTTATCCAACACCTGATCGACCACTTTCTTTATTAACTCGGACTCATGATCAGTGTCAGATGATGTAAATGTCACATCAATATTATCTGGCAAGTTAACTGAAGACTCCGACTCCCACTGTAAATTTGTTGCCTTTTCGACTCTTTCTGAATTTGGATTTCTCGGAGAATATCCATTTTCAAGTGGGGGTGGACACTTGTTGTAACTGAAACCTTGTTTCTTACCAAAATCATTCACTTTAGTATCCTTCTTCTTTTCTTTCTTCTTTTCAGGAGTCTTTTCTTCAGAAACCTTTTGTTCTTTAGTTACTTCATCATCCTCAAATGCCTTCATCCCTTCAACAGTTGGATAAATCCTGTCAGTGACATAAGAAGTACATGAGTAACTTTTTAACAAACGATTTACTCTTTCAGTCTCAATTCTTTGAGTTTCCAATTTTTGTTCTAGCACAGCACATTTCTCAATGTAGTTATTCACACTTTTCTGCTTTATCATGAAATCTCCCTAAAGTGTCTTCATGGCTGTTGCTTGTTCTTCACTTGATTGATTATACTGATTCATAGCTTTGTTCAGAACATCATAAGACTCCTTTAGCCTATTCATGTTGTTCATCAATTCACTGTTTTTCTTCTTGATAATCTCACAATTCTCACAAATCACCGGAACATTCTTAGCATTAGCTTCTGCATTAACTTCGAACTTTGGAATATCTTTCACCTTTTTTCTTATCACTGGAACAGTTTCATCATCACTGCTGACCGATGTTTTGACCTTTTTCTTTTTCTTTTTAACTTTATCTTCATCACTATTACTTTCTGCCATCATTTTAAAATAATCTGCCATTTTTCTTGCATAATACTCTCTATCATCATCACTATCCTCTTCAACTTGAGCAACATACGCTTTGTGATTTGAATCTTTGTTTGGATCATAATCATCCCAATTGAAATTTTCCCAGCTAAAACCTTCAGGCAATTTTTCATCATCTTGGTTAATCAAGCATGCTTTATTATCAACTGAGATATATTTGTCCCAACTGAATCCTTCTGTTGGCTCTTTGTCATCCCGATTCACCATACAAGCTCTCTTTGAAGATTCTTCAATCACTTTCCTACCATGTGCCACTTGTGGTTCTTGTTGTTGTTGAGCAACTTGATGATAGATGGCCTTCCGATAGTAATCATTGTTGTTGTTGAATGGATTTTGAGCTCCACTTGCTTCGCGATTTTTGCACTCCCTCTTGAAGTGTCCTTTTTCCCTGCAACGAAAACAAGTGACTTTAGATTTATCAAAACCTAAAGTAGAAACATTAGCTTCACGTAAATCATCTCTTCCTGTGATCTGCTTAAATTTCTCAGCCCATCTTAACACACTTGCCAAACACCACTTTATGTCCATCAATTCCATCTCTTCAGCATCAATCTGATCGTAATCCTCTTTCGTCAACATTGGATTCCCGATCCGACCTACAACAAAACTTCCATAAGATTCCAACACGGTTCCCAACAAAGACATGTGACTCTTAGCAATTTCTGCTGAATAATCCTCATCATTCTCCAGATTCAGGACAATGTTGCATTGTAGCTTCTTGCCATTCTTTGTTGCTGAAATGTTTGGATCAAAAGATGGATATGATGAAAAACTTGTGTTGCTGTTTGATCCTTTGGAAGAACTTTCTGATGAATTTTTAGCATTGAAAGCTGTCTGAACTTTTGGTGACATGTTGGTTGTTTTATCATTCACCCCACCTTTGTAATAAAGTCCGATGTCTTGTTCACCATCGAAATCTTTCATTCTTAAAGCTTTTCTTTGTTCTATCTCCTGAGCCTCAATTTTTTCAATAAACTTGCTTATTGTCAGATTGCTAAAACCTTTCTTGTTCATCAACATCATGAGATATGTGCCCCAAGTCTCATATGGCAACGCATCAGCTAGCTTCTCAATCAACTCTTCATTATCTTTCTCGATGCTCAATCTCTTCATGTTGGCTGGCAAATTACAATATCTTTCAATAATTTGCTTTGTGCTTTCATTCTTCAACCCACGAAACAGATCAAATTCTTTCTTTAAAAGCGACTTTTTGTTCTTGACCATCTCTTGGCTTCCATGAAATTTTGATCTTAACGCTTTCCATATCGAATAAGAAGTTCCATTGTGTTGCAATAAGACCAGGATATCTTCTTTTACAGCTTATTGTAGCAGACTTAGCATCATTTTTTCATCTTTGTATTTCTTCCTATCTACAGCACTAAGATCCTTTATTGCAATAATATCTTCTTCATCATTCATCGGTCTAACGTATTTCGTCTCGACACATTCCCAAGCATCCAGATAATTTGCTTGTACCCAGTTCTCAAAACGTCCTTCCCAACCCTTATACTCCTCGATGTTCATGAGTTTAGGCGGTTTTTGCATAGTCCCCGTTTCATTTTCCAACATCGTGTTATGTGCAAGGTTGATCGGGGTAACCGGAGTAGCAAATGCGTTGTAAAATTCCTCTTCCATGTTTTGGTTTTTCAAAAATTCTCAAACAGTTTGTTCAAGAGAAATAACACTTTTCAAATGAAATCCCACTTCAAACGGAAATACACTGTTCAAGCGGAAACACTCCTTTCAAGCGAGATCACTTTGGAGCGGAATACCTACTCTCAAGCGAAATACCTAATTTCGCTTGAACACACACTTCTTTCAAGCGGAATAAGAACCTTGAAACGGAATCAGTGATTCAAGCGGAATCACTAAAGCGAAATAACCCAACTGAAGCGTAATAACACGTTTCAAGCGGAATAAGAATAAAATTTCAAGCGGAATCCGGATTTCAAGCGGAATTAGGCTCTAATATTTCAAGCGAAATAACATGTTTCAAGCGGAATTAAGCTAATTCCGTTTGAAGAGCTGCTGACGTCATCATCTCGCTTTAGTTTTCAAGCGGAATAAGGAAAATTACCAGTTTTAGATCGATTTTAGGCCTGAAACTTTCAAGGCTTTGTTAAAACACTATTGCGCACATTCTGTGAAAATTTTAGCCGATTTTAACCGTGAAAAATTCTTTATCTTGAAAAAAAAGGTGTAGAAATCAGAATTTTCAGCTGAATTGGTATGAACTCTTCTTCCTGAGCTCTGATACCACTTGTAGGATCGTTTTCAGACCCGAACTAGTCGATCAGAAGAGTTTTGCTCAGTACGAAAGGCGGAAACAGACATACTATGGTCAATTCAGCTAGAATATCACTTTAACTGTCGATTTGATTGATATGATAACGTTTTACAGTGAGACGACACTTCGGCAGCACTTCGTGGCTCAACCAGAAAGAATTACATCTGATCTCGCTTGAACCTCTATTTATAATGTTCTGATTTCGCTTGAAGTAGTTCCAAGCGGAATAAGATTCCAAGCGGAATCTGATTTCGCTTGAAATTACATATATGCACATTCAAGCGGAATCACCATGTTTCAAGCGAAATTACTTTTATCTCGAACTACGTGCCCTGATCTAACATTCTAAGTATAAGACTCGATATAAGATGAAGTCGACAAACGCATGCACCAACATCCTCAGTGGGTACTTCGTCAGATGTAGAAATGAAGGATTATTGAAGAAGATATTCATTTCCCCGATGGATATTTCTTCAGAAGCGAAAATGAATGGGTGGTTCATTTTCCTCAATGGGTACTTCGTCAGAAGTGGAAATGAAGGATTATTGAATAAGATATTCCTCTCCTTGATGGATATTTCTTCAGAAGCGAAAATGAATGGATGATTCATTTTCCTCAATGGATACATCGTCAGAAGTGGAAATGAAGGATTTGAAACAGGATTATTCATTCCCCAATGGATTTTTCTTCAAAAGCGAAAATGAATGGATAATTCATTTTCCTCAATGGATACTTCATCAGAAGTGGAATGGATTTATTTATTTTCCTCAGTGGATATTTCTTCAGAAGTGAAAATGAACGGGTGGTTCATATTCCTCAATGGGTACTTCATTAGAAATGAAAATGCTAGAATTAACGCAGGATTATTCATTCCCTCAGCAGGTATTTCTTTAGAAGTGAAAATGAATGATCAATTCATTTTCCTCAGCGGGTACTTCGTCGGAAATGGAATGAATTTATTCATTTTCCTCAGTGGGTATTTTTTCAAAAGTGAAAATGAACGGATGGTTTATCTTCCTCAGTGGGTACTTTATCAGAAATGAAAATGAATTTGTTCATTTTCCTCAGGGGATATTTCTCAGAAGCGAAAATGAATGGATAATTTATTTTCCTCAGGGGGTACTTCATAAGGAATAAAAATGAACACGGCTCATGAATAGATTATTCATTTCCCTCAGCGGGTATTTCTTTTAGAAGTGAAAAATGGATAGCCAGTTCATTTTTCCTCAGCGGGTACTTCATCAGAAATGGAAATGAATACAGTTAACTTTAGTTTCTTGATTAGATTGATACATGAAAAAAGTTGCTGTGGTTTCTGTGCACTGAATTCCATAATTATGTCTGCATCCATAATTACGTAATTCACTACACAGTCCGCACAGTTTGTTTTATAATGTGTAGGAGATAGAATTTGTTGAACAATCTTGAAATAACTTTGATTAGGTCAACACATAAACACATAAGCACATAATTGTTCACTTGGTTATTAATTCGTTATCAGTTTGTTATAAATTGTTATTAGCTTGCTGTTGATTTGAACATGGGTATTCAAAGTACACCAGGAATCCAGTCAATGGACTTCAACTAGCACTTCAAACATCCTTAAGAATTCTACCTTATAAAGATAGGACAATCTTATAAGGATTTGATTTCGTTTACAAGGAATCGTAACATTCGTATTAAAGCACACAAAGGATCCAAATAATGTCACACCCCGACCACGTAAAACAACAAAACGTGGCGGAAACGTCAGGGAGTGTTGTAACAGAATCATTGTTTCATAACACATGGAAATTGAAATATTGTTTTATTAAATAAAAGAGTTACAATGTCTTGACAATCAAAGAAACATAACATAAATAACTAGTCTTGCATCTTTTATTGTCACTAAGGCCCAAGTCCGCCTAAGTGTATCTTGATAAATCCTATGCATCATATCCTGAAACACATGTGAAAATAGGTACGTCAGCATAAAAATGCATGTGAGATACATAGGTTTTGTGAAAACAGGATTCATGACTTGTAAGTTTAGAAAAAGTTGCTTAGCAAAAGTCAGTCATGAACCTTGTAAATTGATTTGTTTTGTAAATCGTTTGAAAAACAATAAGTTTAGATGATATGTATAAATAAGAGCATAATGTATGATTAAATGAATAACCAAGTAAAATGAGTTTGTATAAGATAAGTTGTTTGTAAAACAATGTCTTGTGAAAAGTATGTTATTTGTATAAAATGTTATATGTCTCAAATTGAAATGATTCAAATAACGCTACAATATGTAATACCATACAAACACTTATTTATAGGAAGTACCAGCGGCGTATCCACCATGCTTGTATCATATTACACACGCCTCGTTACTTAAATCACTTACTCAAACCAAACCAACAATGTAAGATGTCTATGTTTAAACCGATTGCCAAACGTATTGAATAATATGTCAAAATGTTTATGTCAAGATGTAAGTCATGTAATGTATAACCAATGTCAATAATGTTTATGTGTCAAATGTAAATCATGTAATGTGTAACCAAAATGATATGTATGTCTAGTGAGATGTATCAACTAAACCATATGCACAAAAACAAAGTATTGAAGTAAAACATGGTTTAAATCAAAACTATGTTTTGTGGAACAAATGCATGCTATACTGATATAAACATCTATTCGGTATTGTGAGAATGCATACATCCAAGCCTTGAGACTGAGGCGATAAACCCTTAAACAAATTAAAGGTTTATCTAAGTTATGTGTATCGAATTCGGTCATTCCTTTCATCCAAACCTACCCAGGATGTCCGGAACGGGAGTTGTCAATTCCTATGGTACCACTACCTACTAACGAACGGCGTGATCGGTGTTAATGAATGTATATTGATCCATCAAAACAAACCAAATATCATATCAAAATGTAAGCATGTGATGAATAATAAATGTACTAAGTATGCACACAATGGGCATACATAGCATAGAATGTGATGTAAAATAATGTACTAAGTACGCACACAATGGGCATACATAGCATAAAATGTAATGTAAAATAATGTACTAAGTACGCACACAATGGGCATACATAGCATATAGTGTAATGTAAAATAATGTACTAAGTACGCACACAATGGGCATACATAGCATAAAGTGTAATGTAAAATAATGTACTAAGTCGCACACAATGGGCATACATAGCATAAAATGTAATGTAAAGTAATGTACTAAGTACGCACACAATGGGCATACATAGCATAAAATGTAATGTAAAATAATGTACTAGGTACGCACACAATGGGCATACATAGCATAAAACACAATGAAATCAAGTACTATGAATGTACTAATGAACATAGCAAGTATATGATGTGAAAACAGGAAAGCATGAAAGTAACAAGTAGGCACATGTGTTTCACCCCCAAAACAGTTTGGAAAACAGTAAAAGAGGGGTCTATGTACTCACTTGAGATTGCTTAGTAGTCCTTGAGTAACAACCAAACAATGCTAGAGATCACGGATATCAAACGGCACCTAAGATAGGTAACTATGTTAATATACCGGACCTAAATCGGAGGATCGGATAGAATGAGGGTTCGTAAACCAAATCAGTATGTGAACTCATGTAATATGGTTTAACAAAGCCCACATACTAAAATGAAACCTAACCTAAGTGCTTACGACCCATTACGACCCGTTTAGGTAGCTTATGCTACTTTAACGCGTCGTTCGCGTAAAACGCGTTCGGAACGCCTAACTAGTCCTATGATAAGTAAAATATGCCTTAACATGTCTAATATTGTTACCAAATCAGTTTAGATACCAATAGTTATGTTACATATGCTTAAAATGAATTTTGGCGTAAAAAGGGCATTTTGGTAATTTACCTAAGGCATATAAACTACCTATCATACAACTACTTAAACGAAGCGACCATAAGGTATAACCTCGTAAGGTTATTCCCTATATACTATGGTCACCTAATGTGCTTGGTCGGATCCTAATGATTGACCAAACGGGTCGGGTTCGAAAGTATAAGCGATTATTTAGATCGCTTACCTTACGCCCCTATATAAGCACTAAACTAAAAGTGACGAGCTAAGCATGTTAAAACATGCTTAACTAAGTTTAGAAAATAGGTTTGGTATCAAAACAAACGGTTTTGATACCTAAGAGTAGTTTGGTTACAAAACACGCAAGAATGCGCATTTTGGCCGAAACTACGGCTCGTCACTGAGCCTAGATAACGTGGTAATCAGTAGGTATAGTCACTAGGGACTATAACCATCGTGATTACGCTCACGTTATGAAGTTCAAACGAACTTCGCATTGACCATAAACTGGTCAATGCAGAAAGTCAAACAAAGTTTGACTTTCGGACTAGAAAAGCGATAAAAGATTGAAGGAACACTTACAAAGGGTCCCCGCAAGATTTGATTCCAAGTAATCTCAGGTAGGAAGTGAGAAATCACATCCACTTAGAGAAAAACTCAGATCAAATGTGGGTTTTGCAATGGGTGGGGTTGGGTATTTATAGTATTCTTCGAACCGTTAAGATCGTTTCTTGAATAACGTGATCGAATCTCGTCCGTACATTTGTTGAAATGTTGTGGTGACTAAAAATGGCCCCTCATGAACTGAAAGGGCAAGTGTAGGTGTGTGGTTAGGAGCTTAACAGCTGTAATTTGCTGTAATCTGCTGTAAATTTGATCTTATCTGATCTGGGACACTGACGCGGGCCGCGTAAGAGGACACACTAATCTTACGCGGGCCGCCTGGCCTGACTGGTCAGAAACCAAGTTTCAAAAATGACAGTTTAGGTCCCTGTTGTGGTTTAAGGCCATTTCCGACGTGTTTAAGGCCCGTTAAGCCAACGTTAAGGCCCTAAAATGATGCCTAAACATTGTGGACATGAAACATGCTCAAAAATATGTCGGATGTTGGTTCGTTTGGTCGTACGATCGCGATGTTCGCTTAATTACGACGGAATGCGCATAAGCGCGAAAAACGATCCAAATGGCGTGACGAATGGATTTTTCTCATGCCAAACACTAAAATAAAATATTTTAGTGCTTACATAAATTTTTGGATGTCCGAATGTATTCAGAACGTAAGTTATGCGCGAAAGTGCAAACTTATGCACTTTTAGTCACTTTTAGTCCCTGAATGACCCAAAAGTTTATTTTAGCACACCGAACCCCTCAAAGCCTATTTCTAAGCTATGTAAAGGATATTTGTGGTATGTTTAACTTATGGTCATGTTCTGGAATGTCTGTTACAGTTTAAATTGGCATACTTTCGCAGTTTGTCAAATTTAGTCCCTGTAGGAGAATTAACTTGTTTTTGCCATACTAAAGCCTTCAAAACTTATTTCTAAGTTATGTAAAGGTTATTTAAGGTATGTTAAGCCTATGTCACTATTCCGGAGTGTTTGTTGCATTAAACTGGTTATATTTACGCATCGGTGCGCGTATAACCTTCCAGAAAGCGATTTAGAGCCCGAAATCGAACAAGAATTGATATGTGCAAATGATACACATATTTGTACCAATCCCAAGTATGAAATACAATATTTCATTGGTTTGGTATTTGTTTGATGGTCGCAGTGACCCAGGTGTCACAGTCTCCCCTACTTTAGGAAATTTCGTCCCGAAATTTATTTAGAGGAAACTTGTGAGAGCTTGAAACATGAAGTTGAAAAGATCGAACAACATTGGTTTGGGTTCTGAACTTCTAGTAACTTTAATAACATCATGCTTGCAATATTAGAGGGATACTTATATACAAGTATATGAAGCGTCATTGGTGCGTCCACCGTACCTCCATTACGTCGTTCTCATTTCGTTATTGTTGTCACTATTGGTTCTTACACATAATAAATATTACTGTGGTTACCGTGCACTGAATCTCATAATTATGTACGCATCCATAATTAGACAATTCCTTGCATAGTTCACACAGTCTATTTTAAAATGTGTAGGGGAAAACCAAATGAACAAACCTGTGATGAGTGTGACTAGACCACCATAGGGTCCCTTTTATTAAATCAATAAATGATTTTAATAGACAACCAAGGAGTCTTTTCAGCTTATATCATCACATGTCATTCTTAACCAGATTTTTGAATCAATCTTTTTTACTAGACCCCTAAAAGGGTCTCTTATGAATCATGGAGTGGTACTATATAATCCAAGGGTCTTAACTATTACATAGAAGCCCATTAAGGATTTAAGGTAGCACCTTTTTGAATATCCTACTACGAATCCCTCATATGAAGATATGAAAGATTCTACGAGGATTTGGATAACGAATATCCAGAGTATACAAAAACACAAAATGCATAAAAGAAAACACAAGATGCATAAACACATAGTCGTATAACCACAAAGATTGTTTATTTGTTAATTCGTTTTGTTAACAGAGCACATGTATTTAAAGCACACTAGGAATCCATCTCGTGGATTTCATTTGGTACTTTAAACATTATCAAGAATCTAACTATAAAGATAGAAATATTTTTAAAAGAAAAATTCGATTTCGATTATAAGGAACCGAAATGTTCGAATTTAAGTACATAAGGAATCCAATCAAGGACTCTGATTTGAATGATAATCATCCACAAGGGTCTAAATGTCAAGATAAAAAGATCCCATATGGATCTTAGAAGTTGAAGATGTTTTGAAACCTTGCACTTGATGTGCTTAGGTCAAAACATGAAGTAAAATGCTTGTGAAGTTGAGATGCCAGATATGCCAAGGCGACATATGAAGCAGATTTTGAAAATTAAGTCAATGGATGAGGAAAATATTTTTAGAAAACTATGCATGGGTTCTAAAAATGTGTTCAATGTTTTTGAAACCTTATATATAATACCTTTGAAATCATAAAGTAGGTGTATTAGGTAGGTATATGTTTAAAAATTTGTTTTAAAATCATGCGAGATAAGTTTTGAAATTATGTATAAGGTTTTTGGAAAACATGAATGATGCTTTTCGAAATCATGCACTTGATAAGAAAATGTACTGTGTTAATATTGTCTTCCGACTATATGAAACATTTTGAAATTATGAAGGTTGTTTTTTAAAGCATAGCCAATGTTTTTGAAATAACATAGACAATGCATTTGAAAAAAAAAATTGTTTTCAAAATATGAATTGTTTTGAGATCATGAAGATTGTTTTTGAAATACTTGTACTGTGTATGTTGAAAAATCAAAACGTAATGGGTATGAGATTTGAAAATACCCTTAGTTATCTAACCAAGGATTCAAAGGCACAGATGTGCAAAAGCACGATTACTCATAATGTCACTTTATTTTCTGTACTTTGTTTCTTAGAGTGAAACGAGTACTTAAAATTTTCGAGGGAATCATGAGCTATCATTTGAAAGAGAGAATCACAAGAGTAGTTTGTAAGGAATATAGTTCCTTGATGTAGGTATCACAGGAAAAGTCATACACACATGTAACTACACTCGCATATCAGAATTGTGAACAACAATTTATTTATAAACAAAACAGATTGTTTCACATTATAAGAAAATAGAAGAACAAAAGCATCAGACAGCAACATCTTCTAGTCAGCCAACTGCTCATCCGTGGGTTGGATTTGCATTAGCAAGCTTTGGGCAATCCCTTAGGAAATGGCCCATCTCGCCACAGTTGTAGCAAGACCCTGGTGAGAAACGAGCTTGAGCAGGATTGTCGCCAGCTTGATTTGGTACAGCTGCAGTTGGGCAAACCCTTGCTATATGACCTATAAGTCCACAAATCTGGCATTTGCGGCACCTCACCCTAGCATGATGATGAAGGTTACATTGGTTGCACAAGGGTGCAGTTCCATTGTATGGCTTCCTAGCAGGGGGTTGAGCTGGTTGGTTGGGGACGGCTTGACCATTGTGAGCGACCACGGTGAAGTTCTGAGAAGCCTTTCGCTTCTTTGACTTCCTAGGGAATCGTTCATCCATGGTCTTTGATTCCTCGATTGGTTTCTTGGCTGGTGGTGCTGTCACCTGACTAGGTCCTGCCTGTCTTGGTGACTCTTGAGTGGCTTCATCCTGGAGACGATACATGGCAGTAGCTAATTCAACAGTCTTTAGGACTACTTCGCCTATTCGCTGAGCGAATTTGGCAGTCTGCTTGGATATCTGGGCGTCATCATGATGAAGAGACATTCTAGAAGAAAATGAAAGACATAGGAAGAAACAAGTGAAACGTCATCGGCTAAACAAAACAGAATGGCAATGTATAAGAATTTGCGATCATTTGTTTGTTACCTAAGGCAAACAAATGAGACGGTGACAAATCAAAGTAAGCGGATCATATTAATGTATCACTGAAGACATGCTCGCCTATAAGTGAACACTCACCCCAAGAGTTCCCAGGTAAGAGCGACTGGTCCGATACTGCGGATTTGTACGAACACTCTAGCCTTCGACAGAAAACTCAGGGTACAGGCATTCACTCTTCCAGTTTGCATGTGTTCACATTATAAGACCCAAACTTTGACGAGATTTTTGAAAATTCAAAGGGGTTCAAAACCTTATAACTGAGGGTTCAAAACCTTATAACTGAGGGTTCAAAACCTTATAACTGAGGGTTCAAAACCTTATAACTGAGGGTTCAAAACCTTGTAACTGAGGGTTCAAAACCTTGTAACAGAGGGTTCAAAACCTAGTAATCAATCATCCTAGAACAGATGATTAGTTTTCAAAGCGGTTTTGAAATTTGTGTTCTTGTTATGGTCATCGCCTAAGGATAGGTGACAGTATTGTTTTATGACTAAACGCAAGTAAACTCGTGTTAGGGTCCTAGGAAGGTTATAGACTAGGTCAAAGCATTACTAATAACCTAATTCCCTATAACCATGAGCTTTGATACCAACTTTTTTGTCACACCCCGACCACGTAAAACAACAAAACATGGCGGAAACGTCGGGGAGTGTTGTAACAGAATCATTATTTCATAACACATGGAAATTGAAATATTGTTTTATTAAATAAAAGAGTTACAATGTCTTGACAATCAAAGAAACATAACGTAAATAACTAGTCTTTCATCTTTTATTGTCACTAAGGCCCAAGTCCGCCTAAGTGTATCTTGATAAATCCTATGCATCATATCCTGAAACACATGTGAAAATAGGTACGTCAGCATAAAAATGCCTGTGAGATACATAGGTTTTGTGAAAATAGGATTCATGACTTGTAAGTTTAGAAAAAGTTGCTTAGCAAAAGTCAGTCATGAACCTTGTAAATTGATTTGTTTTGTAAATCGTTTGAAAAACAATAAGTTCAGATGATATGTATAAATAAGAGCATAATGTATGGTTAAATGAATAACCAAGTAAGATGAGTTTGTATAAGATAAGTTGTTTGTAAAACAATGTCTTGTGAAAAGTATGTTATTTGTATAAAATGTTATATGTCTCAAATTGAAATGATTCAAATAACTCTACAATATGTAATACCATACAAACACTTATTTATAGGAAGTACCAGCGGCGTATCCACCATGCTTGTATCATATTACACACGCCTCGTTACTTAAATCACTTACTCAAACCAAACCAACAATGTAAGATGTCTATGTTTAAACCGATTGCCAAACGTATTGAATAATATGTCAAAATGTTTATGTCAAGATGTAAGTCATGTAATGTATAACCAATGTCAATAATGTTTATGTGTCAAATGTAAATCATGTAATGTGTAACCAAAATGATATGTATGGCTAGTGAGATGTATCAACTAAACCATATGCACAAAAACAAAGTATTGAAGTAAAACATGGTTTAAATCAAAACTATGTTTTGTGGAACAAATGCATGCTATACTGATATAAACATCTATGCGGTATTGTGAGAATGCATACATCCAAGCCTTGAGACTGAGGCGATAAACCCTTAAACAAATTAAAGGTTTATCTAAGTTATGTGTATCGAATTCGGTCATTCCTTTCATCCAAACCTACCCAGGATGTCTGGAACGGGAGTTGTCAATTCCTATGGTACCACTACCTACTAACGAACGGCGTGATCGGTGTTAATGAATGTATATTGATCCATCAAAACAAACCAAATATCATATCAAAATGTAAGCATGTGATGAATAATAAATGTACTAAGTATGCACACAATGGGCATACATAGCATAGAATGTGATGTAAAATAATGTACTAAGTACGCACACAATGGGCATACATAGCATAAAATGTAATGTAAAATAATGTACTAAGTACGCACACAATGGGCATACATAGCATATAGTGTAATGTAAAATAATGTACTAAGTACGCACACAATGGGCATACATAGCATAAAGTGTAATGTAAAATAATGTACTAAGTCGCACACAATGGGCATACATAGCATAAAATGTAATGTAAAGTAATGTACTAAGTACGCACACAATGGGCATACATAGCATAAAATGTAATGTAAAATAATGTACTAGGTACGCACACAATGGGCATACATAGCATAAAACACAATGAAATCATGTACTATGAATGTACTAATGAACATAGCAAGTATATGATGTGAAAACAGGAAAGCATGAAAGTAACAAGTAGGCACATGTGTTTCACCCCCAAAACAGTTTGGAAAACAGTAAAAGAGGGGTCTATGTACTCACTTGAGATTGCTTAGTAGTCCTTGAGTAACAACCAAACAATGCTAGAGATCACGGATATCAAACGGCACCTAAGATAGGTAACTATGTTAATATACCGGACCTAAATCGGAGGATCGGATAGAATGAGGGTTCGTAAACCAAATCAGTATGTGAACTCATGTAATATGGTTTAACAAAGCCCACATACTAAAATGAAACCTAACCTAAGTGCTTACGACCCATTACGACCCGTTTAGGTAGCTTATGCTACTTTAACGCGTCGTTCGCGTAAAACGCGTTCGGAACGCCTAACTAGTCCTATGATAAGTAAAATATGCCTTAACATGTCTAATATTGTTACCAAATCAGTTTAGAT
This sequence comes from Helianthus tuberosus, assembly GCA_030545235.1. Classification (NCBI taxonomy): domain Eukaryota; kingdom Viridiplantae; phylum Streptophyta; class Magnoliopsida; order Asterales; family Asteraceae; genus Helianthus; species Helianthus tuberosus. The sequence goes on from CM060397.1 coordinate 126,677,191, forward strand.
ACCAATAGTTATGTTACATATGCTTAAAATGAATTTTGGCGTAAAAGGGGCATTTTGGTAATTTACCTAAGGCATATAAACTACCTATCATACAACTACTTAAACGAAGCGACCATAAGGTATAACCTCGGAAGGTTATTCCCTATATACTATGGTCACCTAATGTGCTTGGTCGGATCCTAATGATCGACCAAACGGGTCGGGTTCGAAAGTATAAGCGATTATTTAGATCGCTTACCTTACGCCCCTATATAAGCACTAAACTAAAAGTGATGAGCTAAGCATGTTAAAACATGCTTAACTAAGTTTAGAAAATAGGTTTGGTATCAAAACAAACGGTTTTGATACCTAAGAGTAGTTTGGTTACAAAACACGCAAGAATGCGCATTTTGGCCGAAACTACGGCTCGTCACTGAGCCTAGATAACGTGGTAATCAGTAGGTATAGTCACTAGGGACTATAACCATCGTGATTACGCTCACGTTATGAAGTTCAAACGAACTTCGCATTGACCATAAACTGGTCAATGCAGAAAGTCAAACAAAGTTTGACTTTCGGACTAGAAAAGCGATAAAAGAACGAAGGAACGCTTACAAAGGGTCCCCGCAAGATTTGATTCCAAGTAATCTCGGGTAGGAAGTGAGAAATCACATCCACTTAGAGAAAAACTCAGATCAAATGTGGGTTTTGCAATGGGTGGGGTTGGGTATTTGTAGTATTCTTCAAACCGTTAAGATCGTTTCTTGAATAACGTGATCGAATCTCGTCCGTACATTTGTTGAAATGTTGTGGTGACTAAAAATGGCCCCTCATGAACTGAAAGGGCAAGTGTGGGTGTGTGGTTAGGAGCTTAACAGCTGTAATCTGCTGTAAATTTGATCTTATCTGATCTGGGACACGGATGCAGGCCGCGTAAGAGGGCACACTAATCTTACGCGGGCCGCCTGGCCTGACTGGTCAGAAACCAAGTTTCAAAAATGATAGTTTAGGTCCCTGTTGTGGTTTAAGGCCATTTCCAACTTGTTTATGGCCCGTTAAGCCAACGTTAAGGCCCTAAAATGATTCCTAAACATTGTGGACATGAAACATGCTCAAAAATATGTCGGATGTTGGTTCGTTTGGTCGTACGATCGCGATGTTCGCTTAATTACGACGGAATGCGCATAAGCGCGAAAAACGATCCAAATGGCGTGACGAATGGATTTTTCTCATGCCAAACACTAAAATAAAATATTTTAGTGCTTACATAAATTTTTGGATGTCCGGATGTATTTAAAACGTAAGTTATGCGCGAAAGTGCAAACTTATGCACTTTTTGACACTTTTAGGGGGTGTTTGTTTTTGCTTATTACATCTGCAAAAAGCTTATGTCTGCCCGCCTGCAGACATAAGGCCTTAAAGACCGTTTGTTTTTTTTTTCAAACAGATCTTAAATTAGCTTCAAAAATCTTAAAAAAGAAGCATTGAAATTGTCACACCCCGACCACGTATAACATACAGAACGTGGCGGAAAACGTCGGGGAGTGTTGTAACAGAATTAATTGTTTCATAACCATGGCATACAAAGTTGTATTTTATTTATTAAACAAGAGTTTCATCGTCTTAAACAGTAAACAAAGAGTTTATAACATAATTAAACATAGTCTATCTTCATTTTAGGTCTCTAAGGCACAGGTCCGCCATAGTGTCATGATCATCATCCTATGGAAAAGCACCTGAAAACACATGTGAAAGTAGGTACGTCAGCATAAAACTGCCTGTGAGATACATAGGTTTTGTGAAAATAGAATTCATGACTTAAGTTTAAGAAAAAGTTTAGTCATGAACCTTGTTATTTGATTTGTTTTGTAAATCGCTTGAAAAACAATAAGTTCAGATGATATGTATAAATAAGTGAATAATGTATGGTTAAATGAATAACCATGCAAAATGAGTTGTATAAAGTAAACTGTATTGTAAACCAAAGTCTTGTAAAAACGTGTCACTTGAGTAAAATGTATAAATCCAAAATGAATGATTTAAATAACGCTATGATATGTAATATAATACAAACACACGTATGTATAGGAAGTACCAGCGGCGTATCCACCATGATTGTATCATATTACTCACATCTCGTTACTTAAGTCACTTAAACCAACCAACAAAGTATAATGTCTATGTTTAATCCAATAGTCAAAAGTCCTTGTATAAACCATGTCAAATGTTGATAGTCCAAAAGTAGTCAAGTAATGTGTAACAAATGTTATGTATGGTAAGTAAAATATTGTCACATAATCCAAATGTAGAAATGTACAAAACAAAGTATTTTGAATATGTCAAAAAGTTATGTTTTGTAAAGTAATGCATGTTACATTGATACAAACATTTATGTGGTAAGTTAACGCATACATTCAAGCCTTGAGACAGTCGGATAACCCTTTCAGTCAAGGTTATGAAAAGAAATGGGATTTGTCAAGTCCTATGGTACCCCTACTTACTCCCGAGCGACATAGCAAATGTTAATGAACGTAATAAAGACCCGTTTGTGCAAACCAAATGTTATAGCAGTTGTATACATGTCATAAGAAAACAATGTACTAAGTATGCTAAGTTAACATACAAAGCAGAAAAGTATTGTAAATCAATGTGCTAGCATGCTATCAGACAACATACATAGCAGAAATGTAATGTAAAACAATGTACTAAGTATGCACACAATGGACATACATAGCATGAAATGTCATGAAATCATGTACTATAATGTACTAACAAACATAGCCGGTATATGATGTGAAAACAGGAAAGCATGAAAGTAACAAGTAGGCACATGTGTTTCACCCCAAAATAGTTTGGAAAACAGTAAAAGAGGGGTTCTATGTACTCACTTGAGATTTCTTAGTAGTCCTTGAGTAACAACCAAACAATGCTAGAGATCTCGGAATCAAACGGCACCTAATATAGGTAACTATGTTAATAAACCGGACCTAAATCGGAAGATCGGGTAGAATGAGGGTTCGTAAACCAAACGAGTGTAGAGACTCGTGTCATTTGGTTTAACAAAGCCTACATACTAATTGAAACCTAACATAATTGTTTACGACCCATTATGACCCGTTTAGGTAGCTTATGCTACTTTAACGCGTCGTTCGCGTGAAACGCGTTCGGACCGCCTAACTAGTCCTATGACAAGTAGAATATGCCTAAACATGTTACATAATCAGTTATGTGACAAAGGTTTAGGTTACATATGCTTAATTACCAATTATACATGAAAAGGGGTATTCTGGTAATTTACCTAAGGCATATAAACTACCTATCATACAACTACTCAAACGATGTGACCATAGGGTATAACCTCGGAAGGTTATTCCCTACCTACTATGGTCACCTAATGTGTTTGGTCGGATCCTAATGATCGACCAAATGGGTCGGGTTCGAGGTATAAGCAATTTATCAGATCGCTTACCCTACGACCCTAGACAACGTGGTAATCAGTAGGCATAGTCCCAAGGGACTATAACCAACGTGATTACACTCACGTTGCGAAGTTCAAACGAACTTCGCATTGACCATAAACTGGTCAATGCAGAAAGTCAAACAAAGTTTGACTTTTAGACTCGAAAGACTCGAAAAGCAATAAAAGAACGAAAGAATACTTACGAAGGGTCCCCGAATGCTAATTTCGATTCAAAAATCTCAGGTATGAAACAATAGTTTCAACTTAGAGTTTCTCAAATCAAAATTCTAGTGATTTGAGCAATGGGGGGCATGGGGTATTTATAGTTTTCGGTCCACCGTTAAGATCGTTTCATGGAATCCGTGCTTTAATCCCATGCGTACACTTGTCGGAAAGTTATGGTGGCTAAAAATGGTTCTTATCAGCTGACTAAGCATGTGTGAGTGTGTGGTTGTGGATCAAACAGCTGCAATCTGCTGTTAAATGCAGTTAATCTGGTTTGATAGTCGGACGCGGCACGCTTCAGGATCAGACAAATATAATGCGGGCCGCCTGGCCCTTCTGATCAGCAAACATGTTTCAGAAATGACAGTTTCAGTCCCTGCACGTGTTTAAGGCCATTTCCGACACTTCTAAGGCCCGTAAAGCCAAATTTAAGGCCCTAAAATGTTGCCTAAACATTTTGGACATGAAACATGCTCAAAAATATGCCGGATGTTGGTTCGTTTGGTCGTACGAACGCGATGTTCGCTTAATTACGACGGAATGCGAATAAGCGCGAAAAACGATCCAAATGACGCAACGAATGGATTTTTGGCAAGCCAAACACTAAAGCATAATATAGTCATGCTTACATAAATTTTTGGATGTCTGGATGTATTCAGAACGTAAGTTATGCGCAAAAGTGCAAACTTGTGCACTTTTTGACACTTTTAGTCCCTGAATGACCCAAAAGTTTGTTTTAGCATACCGAACCCCTCAAAGCCTATTTCTAAGCTATGTAAAGGATATTTATGGTATGTTTAACTTATGGTCATGTTCCGGAATGTCTGTTACAGTTCAAATTGGCATACTTTCGCAGTTTGTCAAGTTTAGTCCCTGTAGGCGAATTAACTTGTTTTTGCCATACCAAAGCCTTCAAAACTTATTTCTAAGTTATGTAAAGGTTATTTAAGGTATGTTAAGTGTATGTTGATGTTCCGGAGTATTTGTCGTATTAAACTGGTTACGTTTACGCATCAGTTAGCGTATAACTCTCCAGAAAGCGATGTAGAGCTTGAAATTGAACAAAAGTCAAAACATGAAAAATGTAAAACCCAACCAAACAAACATTGGGATCAAATAACATTGTTTTATTGATAACAGAACCGTTCATAGTGATTACAAGCACAGTTGTTACAGTCTCCCCTACTTGTGGAAATTTCGTCCCGAAATTTATTTAGAGGAAACTCGTGGGAAAAGATGTGGATATTTTTCCTTCATTTGATCTTCGCGTTCCCAAGTAAACTCGGGTCCACGTTTAGCTTCCCAGCGAACTTTGACCAAAGGAATGTGCTTGCGTTTAAGCCACTTGACTTCACGTTCCATGATTTCCACTGGTTTCTCAACAAATTTCAGTGTTTTGCCAACACGAATTTCGTCAAGCGGTATGTGGAGGTTCTCATCAGCTAAACACCTCTTGAGATTGGACACGTGAAAAGTTGGATGAACATTTCCAAGTTCAGGAGGTAACTCAAGTCTGTAGGCTACCTTTCCGATTCTTTCGACGATCTTGAATGGTCCAACGTATCTTGGTGCAAGTTTTTCTTTCTTTCCAAATATGATCACACCTTTCCAAGGTGAGACCTTAAGTAATACTCGATCACCGACTTGAAAATCCAAGGGTTTGTGTTTTGGATCCGCGTAACTCTTTTGACGGCTCATAGCTGTCTGAAGGTTATCGCGAACTTTCTTGACCTTATCAGTTGTATCCAAAATGAGGGCAGGTCCAGTAAGTTGGGCCTCGCCGATCTCATTCCAGCAGACTGGTGAACGACATTTTCGACCATAGAGAGCCTCGAAAGGAGCCATTTTGATGCTGGTGTGATAACTGTTGTTGTAGGAGAATTCAATCAATTTAAGATGTGAATCCCAGCTACCACCAAAATCGATCACACAAGCTCTAAGCATATCCTCCAGAGTCTGGATTGTTCTCTCAGATTGACCATCCGTTTGCGGATGATAAGCTGTGCTCAGATTAAGTTGGGTCCCCATAGCAGATTGCATGGTTCTCCAAAAATGAGAAGTGAAACGAGCATCTCTGTCAGAAATGATGTTCAAAGGAACACCATGTCGAGCTACTATTTCATCTACATAGATTTTAGCAAGTCTGTCAGCAGGAAAATCCTCGCGGATTGGCAAGAAATGCGCTGACTTAGTAAGACGATCAACGACTACCCAGATGGCATCATGACCTTTCTTGGTGCGTGGAAGTTTGGTAACAAGATCCATAGTAATGTCTTCCCATTTCCAAACTGGGATCTCTGGTTGCACCAATAAACCCGAAGGACGTTGATGTTCAGCCTTAACCTTAAGACAAGTAAGGCATTTTGATACGTATAAGGCAATGTCTTTCTTCATACCAGGCCACCAATAATGAATACGAAGATCCTTATACATTGTATCTGAGCCCGGATGAATGGAATAACGAGACTTATGGGGTTCATCCATAAGCAAGGTACGAAGATCATCCTGGCTTGGGACCCACAAATGGTCCATGAAGTAATATGATCCATTGTCCTTCAGTTCAAGAGCAGGTGTTATGTGATAGGGAAATTCCTTATCCATTAAACCTTGTGAAACACAAGATTGTTGAGCCTGAGAAATGCGTGCTTGGATATCAGATCGAGCTTGAATAACAGATTGAACACGTACACAATGAAGCTTAGTACGTTCCTTACGACTCAATGCATCGGCTACGACATTCGCCTTACCAGGATGGTAGCGAATTTCGCAGTCATAGTCGTTTAAAAGCTCAACCCAACGTCGTTGCCTCATGTTGAGTTCTTTCTGATTGAAGATATGCTGAATACTTTTGTGGTCCGTGAAAACCACACATTTTGTACCATACAAATAATGTCTCCAGATCTTTAGAGCGAAAACAACTGCACCCAACTCAAGATCATGGGTGGTGTAGTTCTTCTCATGTATCTTCAACTGCCTCGATACATATGCTATGACTTTGTTCCTTTGCATCAGGACACAGCCAAGACCCAATTTAGATGCATCGCAATAAACGACAAAATCATCATTGCCCTCAGGCAAAGTTAGAACAGGCGCGTCGCAAAGTTTCTGCTTCAAGTGTTGAAAAGCTTCCTCTTGTTTAAATCCCCAATCAAAGGGTTTGTTCTTCTGAGTCAGAGCAGTTAGAGGAACTACAATCTTTGAGAAGTTCTCAATGAAACGGCGGTAATAACCCGCTAGACCAAGAAAAGAACGAACTTCAGTAGGAGTAGTAGGCGTATCCCAATCCTTGATCGCACTGATCTTGGAGGGATCTACATGAATACCTTGTTCGTTGATAATATGTCCTAAGAATTGAACTTCTTTAAGCCAGAATTCACACTTGGAGAGTTTGGCGAAAAGTTGTTGTTTCTTCAGGAGTTCCAGAGTAAGACGAAGATGTTGCTCGTGATCAGCTCGCGTCTTAGAATAAATCAAGATATCGTCAATAAAAACAATGACGAACTGGTCCAAATAGGGCTTGCAGACCCTATTCATTAAGTCCATGAAAACAGCAGGAGCATTAGTCAAACCGAATGGCATGACTGTGAACTCGTAATGCCCATACCGAGTGCGGAACGCTGTCTTCGGAATGTCTTCTTCATGCACCCGAAGTTGATGATATCTAGAACGTAGATCAATCTTCGAAAAATAAGAAGCGCCCTGTAGCTGATCAAAGAGATCATCAATGCGAGGTAGGGGATATCGATTCTTGATGGTAAGCTTGTTAAGCTCACGATAATCGATACACATCCTAAAGGATCCATCCTTCTTCTTGACAAAAAGAACGGGAGCACCCCAGGGTGAAAAGCTAGGACGGATAAAACCTTTGTCAGAGAGCTCCTGAAGCTGATTAGACAACTCTTGCATCTCAGACGGTGCAAGACGATATGGAGCTCTGGCAATGGGATTTGCACCAGGTACGAGATCAATGCGGAACTCGACTTGGCGTGCTGGGGGTAGACCAGGTAACTCTTCAGGGAAGACTTCAGAATAATCCCGAACGACAGGAATATCTGAAATAGTCTTACCCTCGCCTTTATCTTCTGTAACATGTGCTAAGAAAGCCACATAGTTCTTCCGCAGATACTTCCAAGCTTTAAAACAAGACATGAGCTTGAGACCACCAGACGGTTTCTCACCTTGAACCTGTAGAATCTCGCCTGTCGAAAGCGGCACACGAACAATCTTCTCAGAACAAACTATCTCTGCGTGATGCTTAGATAACCAATCCATACCCACAATGACGTCGAAGCTTCCAAGTTGCATTGGCGTGAGGTCGATAGGAAAAAGATGGTCGTTAAGGTTCAACTGGCAGTTGCGAAGAACAGAATCAAGAACAATGGGTTCACCACTAGCAACTTCTACTGTCAAAGGTTTACCTAGTTTTGTTCTAGACACGCGAAGCATTTGCTCAAAAGACAAAGACACAAAACTCTTGTCGGCACCAGAATCGAAAAGAACAGATGCAGGCTGATTATTAATAAAGAACGTACCGTTCACCACGTTATCATCCGCCTGCGCCTCTTGGGCATTCATGTTAAAGGCTCGGCCTCGAGCCGGAGCCTGATTCGGATTCTGGTTGGCTAGCCTTGGGCACCGGTTCCTGTAGTGGGTCAGATCCCCACAATTGTAGCACGAACCAGGAGGAAAATGAGGTCGTGCAGCTTGGCCTTGTTGCTGAGCAACTTGTTGAGCTTGGTTCTGAACTGCCTGGTTCTGGTTAACAGGAATGCGACAAGTAGCGGCAAGATGACCAGATCTTCCGCAGTTGGTGCACTGACGACACTGGAGATGTGGTTGGTGATGGCCGTTACACCTGTTGCACAAAGGTGCATTGCCAAAATAACGCTTCTTGGCAGGTGGTTGCGCAGGCTGATTTGGTGCAGCTTGAGCCTGTGCAGTAACAGCATAGTTTTGGGAAGCCTTTCGCTTCCTAGACCCTCTTGCAAAACCCGAATTCTTTCCCTTCTTGTTTTCACCTTTCTTACCATCCCCTTTATCAGATGCCTACTTCTTACCCTTGTCACCCTTCTTATGCAGCTTTCCCTTACGAATCTGCGACTCAGTCAATGTCGCTGATAACTCGATCGCCTGACGGAGTGTGGCAGGGTCACTACCAGTAAGGATGTCTTGTACTGAGTCAGGTAGGCCGTCGATGTACCTTTCGATAGCCTTGTCGAGTGGGGTAACCATAGTCGGGCAAAGCAGACTCAACTCCTCAAACCTGTCAGTATATGCCCTGTGCTCACCACTATCTTGCTTCAAATTATCAAATTCCTTCTCCAAAGCTCGCTGCTCATGACGAGGACAGAATTCCCTCATCATAAGGGCTCTAAGTTCAGCCCATGTCTGTGCGAGAGCAATCTCAGCACCCCTATCTCTCATAACCCCGTTCCACCATGTCAAAGCCCTCTTCTGAAATACGCTCGAAGCAAACTCGACTTTGCGATTGTCAAGACACTGCACGTGGCGGAAAGTATTCTCAATGCTCTCAAACCACTGAAGAAGCCCAGTCGCTTCCTCAGAACCACTAAACTTGAGTGGTTTAGCCGAGTTAAAATCCTTGTATTTGCATGGAGCATTGTTGTTGTTGTTGGCTTGGTTCCATTGAGCAAAGAGATTTGGGAATTGGGCAGCCATCTGCTGTGCAATGATTTCTGCCAGTTCGGCAGTCGCTATCTGGTTCTCGCGTCGAGGAGGCATTCTAAAAGAGGAAAATATGAAAAGAAACGAGTGAGATGATTGGATGAAGAGAATGAGATGAAACAAAATCAACAAAAGCAAAGATGGTGGTCATTTGTCCGCATTACCAAGCAAACAAACGACTCACAGTGACTAATCAAAGTAAATGGGTCAAAAATAATGTATCACGAAGACATGCTCGCCTATAAGTGAACACTCATCCCAAGAATTCCCAGGTAAGCACAACTGGTCTCGCGTCTGATGAGATGTATACGACGTGCTTGCCTAGACAGAAAACCCAGAATACAGGCATTCACTCTTCCAGTTTGCACGTGTTCACATTATTTAAAACCCAAAACGTTGACGAGATTTTGAAAATTTGAAGGCACAAGGCCAAAAATTTTAGTTAAACTGGAAGGGTTCAAAACCTTACAAAAGAGGGTTCAAAACCTTGTAATAATTTATTCAAAAACAGATGATTGTTTTTCAAAAATCGTTCCGGAAAAATTTGGTTCTTGTTTTTGATAATCACCTAAGGATAGGTGATGTACATGTTTTAAGATCTAAACACAAGATAACTCGTGTCAGGGTCATAGAAAGGTTATAGTCTAGGTCAAAGCATTACTAATAACCTAATTCCCTATAACCATTGGCTCTGATACCAACTCTTCTGTCACACCCCGACCACGTATAACATACAGAACGTGGCGGAAAACGTCGGGGAGTGTTGTACCAGAATTAATTGTTTCATAACCATGGCATACAAAGTTGTATTTTATTTATTAAACAAGAGTTTCATCGTCTTAAACAGTAAACAAAGAGTTTATAACATAATTAAACATAGTCTATCTTCATTTTAAGTCTCTAAGGCACAGGTCCGCCCTAGTGTCATGATCATCATCCTACGGAAAAGCACCTGAAAACACATGTGAAAGTAGGTACGTCAGCATAAAAATGCCTGTGAGATACATAGGTTTTGTGAAAATAGAATTCATGACTTAAGTTTAAGAAAAAGTTTAGTCATGAACCTTGTTATTTGATTTGTTTTGTAAATCGCTTGAAAAACAATAAGTTCAGATGATATGTATAAATAAGTGAATAATGTATGGTTAAATGAATAACCATGCAAAATGAGTTGTATAAAGTAAACTGTATTGTAAACCAAAGTCTTGTAAAAACATGTCACTTGAGTAAAATGTATAAATCCAAAATGAATGATTTAAATAACGCTATGATATGTAATATAATACAAACACTTATGTATAGGAAGTACCAGCGGCGTATCCACCATGATTGTATCATATTACTCACATCTCGTTACTTAAGTCACTTAAACCAACCAACAAAGTATAATGTCTATGTTTAATCCAATAGTCAAAAGTCCTTGTATAAACCATGTCAAATGTTGATAGTCCAAAAGTAGTCAAGTAATGTGTAACAAATATTATGTATGGTAAGTAAAATATTGTCACATAATCCAAATGTAGAAATGTACAAAACAAAGTATTTTGAATATGTCAAAAAGTTATGTTTTGTAAAATAATGCATGTTACATTGATACAAACATTTATGTGGTAAGTTAACGCATACATTCAAGCCTTGAGATAGTCGGATAACCCTTTCAGTCAAGGTTATCAAAAGAAATGTTTTCGGATTCAGTCATTCCTTACATCCAAACAAACCCGGGATGTCAGGAATGGGATTTGTCAAGTCCTATGGTACCACTACTTACTCCCGAGCGGCGTAGCAAATGTTAATGAACGTAATAAAGACCCGTTTGTGTAAACCAAATGTTATAGCAGTTGTATACATGTCATAAGAAAACAATGTACTAAGTATGCTAAGTTAACATACAAAGCAGAAAAGTATTGTAAATCAATGTGCTAGCATGCTATCAGACAACATACATAGCAGAAATGTAATGTAAAACAATGTACTAAGTATGCACACAATGGACATACATAGCATGAAAGGTCATGAAATCATGTACTATAATGTACTAACAAACATAGCCGGTATATGATGTGAAAACAGGAAAGCATGAAAGTAACAAGTAGGCACATGTGTTTCACCCCAAAACAGTTTGGAAAACAGTAAAAGAGGGGTTCTATGTACTCACTTGAGATTTCTTAGTAGTCCTTGAGTAACAACCAAACAATGCTAGAGATCTCGGAATCAAACGGCACCTAATATAGGTAACTATGTTAATAAACCGGACCTAAATCGGAAGATCGGGTAGAATGAGGGTTCGTAAACCAAACGAGTGTAGAGACTCGTGTCATTTGGTTTAACAAAGCCTACATACTAATTGAAACCTAACATAATTGTTTACGACCCATTACGACCCGTTTAGGTAGCTTATGCTACTTTAACGCGTCGTTCGCGTGAAACGCGTTCGGACCGCCTAACTAGTCCTATGACAAGTAGAATATGCCTAAACATGTTACATAATCAGTTATGTGACAAAGTTTTAGGTTACATATGCTTAATTACCAATTATACATGAAAAGGGGTATTCTGGTAATTTACCTAAGGCATATAAACTACCTATCATACAACTACTCAAACGATGTGACCATAGGGTATAACCTCGGAAGGTTATTCCCTACCTACTATGGTCACCTAATGTGTTTGGTCGGATCCTAATGATCGACCAAATGGGTCGGGTTCGAGGTATAAGCGATTTATCAGATCGCTTACCCTACGACCCTAGACAACGTGGTAATCAGTAGGCATAGTCCCAAGGGACTATAACCAACGTGATTACACTCACGTTGCGAAGTTCAAACGAACTTCGCATTGACCATAAACTGGTCAATGCAGAAAGTCAAACAAAGTTTGACTTTTAGACTCGAAAGACTCGAAAAGCAATAAAAGAACGAAAGAATACTTACGAAGGGTCCCCGAATGCTAATTTCGATTCAAAAATCTCAGGTATGAAACAATAGTTTCAACTTAGAGTTTCTCAAATCAAAATTCTAGTGATTTGAGCAATGGGGGGCATGGGGTATTTATAGTTTTCGGTCCACCGTTAAGATCGTTTCATGGAATCCGTGCTTTAATCCCATGCGTACACTTGTCGGAAAGTTATGGTGGCTAAAAATGGTTCTTATCAGCTGACTAAGCATGTGTGAGTGTGTGGTTGTGGATCAAACAGCTGCAATCTGCTGTTAAATGCAGTTAATCTGGTCTGATAGTCGGACGTGGCCCGCTTCAGGATCAGACAAATATAATGCGGGCCGCCTGGCCCTTCTGATCAGCACACATGTTTCAGAAATGACAGTTTCAGTCCCTGCACGTGTTTAAGGCCATTTCCGACACTTCTAAGGCCCGTAAAGCCAACTTTAAGGCCCTAAAATGTTGCCTAAACATTGTGGACATGAAACATGCTCAAAAATATGCCGGATGTTGGTTCGTTTGGTCGTACGAACGCGATGTTCGCTTAATTACGACGGAATGCGCATAAGCGCGAAAAACGATCCAAATGACGCAACGAATGGATTTTTGGCAAGCCAAACACTAAAGCATAATATAGTCATGCTTACATAAATTTTTGGATGTCCGGATGTATTCAGAACGTAAGTTATGCGCAAAAGTGCAAACTTGTGCACTTTTTGACACTTTCAGTCCCTGAATGACCCAAAAGTTTGTTTTAGCATACCGAACCCCTCAAAGCCTATTTCTAAGCTATGTAAAGGATATTTATGGTATGTTTAACTTATGGTCATGTTCTGGAATGTCTGTTACAGTTCAAATTGGCATACTTTCGCAGTTTGTCAAGTTTAGTCCCTGTAGGCAAATTAACTTGTTTTTGCCATACCAAAGCCTTCAAAACTTATTTCTAAGTTATGTAAAGGTTATTTAAGGTATGTTAAGTATATGTTGATGTTCCGGAGTATTTTTCGTATTAAACTGGTTATGTTTACGCATCAGTTAGCGTATAACCCTCCAGAAAGCGATGTAGAGTTTGAAATTGAACAAAAGTCAAAACATGAAAAATGTAAAACACAACCAAACAAACATTGGGATCAAATAACATTGTTTTATTGATAACAGAACTGTTCATAGTGATTACAAGCACATTTGTTACAGAAATAAAGCTTCAAACATCTGCACATGTCTTCTTCTTCCCTTCTCACCTGCCACCGCCACCACTCCTCCCCTCCCACATCACCCACTGCCACCACTCCTCCCCTCCCACTCACACACCCAACCCCCTTTCTCCTAGCACCCCCTTACACCCACATCCATCAGAACCGTAGAGAGAGAGAGAGAGATAGAACGATGAGAGAGAGAGGAAGGCGGGATAGAGAGAGAGAGAGCGTCAGAGAGAGAGGAAACGACCTCCCTGTTCACGGCGATGGCCCTGTTCACGGCGACGACGGGGAAACGACGGGGAGAAGGTCCGGTGAGTGAGAGAGAGATCGGTGAGAGTTCAAACAAAACCCCCAAATCGAACGATGACGGTAGGAGACAGGGGGCTAGGGTTTGATCTGATGACGGCGGTGGTTTGATCTGACGGCGGTGGTGGTGGTTTCGCGGCAGGAGACAGGGGGCTAGGGTTTGCGGTGGGTTCTTGGAGTGGGGGTAGGGTTTGCGGTGGTTGTTGGTTGTGGTGGTGGCAGGTGGACGGTGGAGGTGTGACAACCCGCACTAAACCAGGTATCCGTACGACTTAATTAGTAATTAATTACTGCTGAATTACTGTGCTTACTTGAACTTGTGAATAAACTGCTACTTGCATACTGATACATGTACTTACTTGCGTCATACTTGCTTGCTGTCACTACATTATTTACATGCTGAACGTTAGTGACAAACATGATGCACAAAAAGCACAGTAGCACTATAACGGATAACCTATTGAACATGCTGATAAAGCCAGCATCAGGCAAACACTGCCTCTAAAGGCCTGTAAGAGCCTGAGATATTTTGCTACACTAGTGGTGAGTGTAGGGATATAAGGGTTGTAGAACTGCGTCTCTAGGAATAAGTCACAATGACTGGATGTGCCTAAAACGTACTCTAGGTACAAAACTCAGCACTTTACATAATAATTCAGCTTTTAGCTAACTAATAAAGTGCCAAAACATGAGAAAAATATTACTAGACACTTTCCAAAGTGTCAGAAATAAGTTGTGTCACTAAAAAGGGTATTAACGACACTTTAAAGCTTTGATTAACGCTTTAACGGATTACTATCCAACCAAACAACCGGACTATACCCGGAACATGAAAATATTGTTATTTTCATTATTTATCTTTTTCTGAGCCAGTTAGGGTCCCTGAATACCCTAACACCCGTCATAACACACTACACATTAGTAACCGAGTTAACACTTAACTTAACCAAACTAATGCCTAACTAATTGGTTGGTTTCGGACTGGGACCCCCCCCCCTCTCTAACCGGCCCCAACTAGAAGGGACACCCCTTTGTACTTATTGATTTGTTTAATCTCCCTTGCCTAATATCTATTAGACATAGTGACCAATGGTTAATACACCCTAATATTGTCTATAAGATCAAAGTTAAACACACATGAACATTATCATCACACAACACACTTCACAACTCTCTCTCTCTTTCTCTTTGGCTCTCGGCCGAACCCACACCCACACATCCATCCATCCTTCGATCTTGTTCAAGCCATTCCAACATCATACAAGTGTTAAGGGTCGCATATTAGGAAGCTTGGAGCAAACGGAACGCGAAGGACCTCTTTATCTTGCTTTTATCCACGCCATTTTCGTCAAGATTCTTCCCTAGCCCCGAGCTAGTGGTATGTCACTTAAAACACCTTCTTGAACTAATCTAAAGTGGTTAATACGATTTGTAATGATTAAAACTCGGAATCTTGCATTTTGAAGCATTAAAGTTTACTAAACTTGCAAGTATTGTTGGTTAAAAGCACATGAGTTGTGTAAAACTTGTAGTAATTAAAATGTATGATTATTTAGGCCCGATCTATGATGTGGTAGCTCGGATCATCGTTTAACCCGGTATGGTAAGGTCATGGATCTTAACATAAGCTTGTTTTGAATGATACAAGGGTTAAAGGGTGAAACTCTACCACACACGAATCATGAACTTGTGTAAAAATGTTTTACTTGTGGAATAGTGTTTAAAACTAGCAGATCTACGTATCTGCAAGTGGTATTTTCAAAGGTCAAGCGTTAAAGAAATCATGCTTTCTAAAAATGGATCTTACACTAACAAGAATGATTTTTATAAACCACAAGTGTGTAAACACTTGTGAAATGAAAAGATCCGACAAAATAACAGTTTTTGTAAAAGACGACTGAAAGTTGTTCTGATCCAATAAAGAAAATTGTTGAGTTGATTTGTTAAAGAAAATGATACGCTTGAAAGCGTGGCCACCTCCAGTTACAGAGGAAACTCTGGCAAAATTTTTCTAAAAACCTAACACTTAGAACTATTTACACTACAAGTGTTAGAATTATTTTTGACATGTTTTCGAAATATAAATTTCGCCATGACTTTATTTACTAAATATTCGGAGGTGGGATTTTCACAGAATTTAACGTGATAAATATATATTTTCACACACTGTTTATGATTATTTTGTGAAAATACATAAATATTATTTTTAGAGTAAAAATAATATTTACGAACGTTAACGAATCCAAAATAATACGAACGCTTTCACCATAAATATATAAGTTACACCGGTAAGTATATTACCACTTGATTGTTAAAACGTAACTTACGCACTTACGGAAATATTTATGAACGCGTATTTTAACAACGTATTATTAGAGAAAAATTATGTGAAATGAAAATATAATATTTTTGAGAAAAATACTTATATTTTGGAATTGGAAATAAAATATATTAAGTGAGACTTAATAGTGAAATCTGAATGTTACGAAAACACATGTATTAAATCCCCCATCCTTGGGAAGGAGAATAACTACCAAGTATACAGAATGTAAACACGAAATAGTTGCCTAACTATTTCCCAAAAACTTAAACCATAAAGCTAAGGCACGGCCATCCGTCTAATAGAGTTAGCACGTGTAGGTCGTCATACAGCTGTTTGATTTGGAGGCATACTTGGTAGAGACGCACCACGGTGAGTTCATGTCCCCCTTTTCTCTAACTGTTTTCAGTTTTCTTAACTGCGGGGGTGAAATACATGTTACTTTGATTACAAGTACTTTATACATGGTATGGTTAGCGTAAGGAGGTTTACTACTTAGATCATGTGAGTGGGTAGGAGCAATATGAGGCCATTAGTCCTCATAACGGGACCGAGGGACAGGAGCGGTAGATCTATCTGGGTGTAGCGAGCCCAGCCCCAGGCCAAACTAGAAACGGACCTTGGGGTGACTTTGTCCACATACTAATGCCGTGGCGAAATCTGCTAGGTTTGAATCTCCCTATTTGCACTTCACATATATCAGTGGCCTTGCAAACCATTGGTGATCTCAATTCCCGTATTTGCTACATACCAAGACTATTTTTATACTCACAAAGGTTTACTTACTCACTTACACATGAACTCGCTCAACATTATTGTTGATTTTTCAACTTACATGTATTTCAGGAAATTAAAGATCTGGCGCGGTATGTTATGTTTTCCCGCTGCATATGAGTTCTGAGGTCATCCGGGTTTAGGAAATGTGACTTTTTCCTGGACGAGTCACAAATCTTAAACTGCGTTTATTTCATGTTGATGTTTATGTTTTTCAAGACAATGTTTCATATTATGAGGTTGTAAGTCCCTAAGACAATGTTATGTTACTCTGATTTTAAAACTTAATCGAATGGATGATCTTGCATGATTTTATTTCATATAGCTTTGTTATGGTTAAGCTATGGTATTAAGAAGTCACACCAAAATAACCACGCTTCTGCAAAGCCAGGGTGTGACAGGAGGAGTGGTGGCGGATGATTGTGATGGTGGTGGTGAAGGTGGTGGTGGTTGTAGAGAGAGAGAGAGTGTTTGTAAAGAGAGAGAGCAGAGAAAACTCTTGTGTGTGTGTTGTGTGTGTGTGAAGTTGTTTTTGAAGAAAAAAAACAAACCCCCTTCTCCTTGCAGACTGTAGACATTTGGGCCACATCTTCTCTTGCAGATGCCTGCAGATGTGGTCCGCAGACTACAGACATTTTACATCTGAAAAAACAAACAGCACCTTAGTCCCTGAATGACCCAAAAGTTTATTTTAGCACACCGAACCCCTCAAAGCCTATTTCTAAGCTATGTAAAGGATATTTGTGGTATGTTTAACTTATGGTCATGTTCCAGAATGTCTGTTACAGTTCAAATTGGCATACTTTCGCAGTTTGTCAAATTTAGTCCCTGTAGGCGAATTAACTTGTTTTTGCCATACTAAAGCCTTCAAAACTTATTTCTAAGTTATGTAAAGGTTATTTAAGGTATGTTAAGCCTATGTCACTATTCCGGAGTGTTTTTTGCATTAAACTGGTTATATTTACGCATCGGTGCGCGTATAACCTTCCAGAAAGCGATTTAGAGCCCGAAATCGAACAAGAATTTATATGTGCAAATGATACACATATTTGTACAAATCCCAAGTATGAAATACAATATTTCATTGGTTTGGTATTTGTTTGATGGTCGCAGTGACCCAGGTGTCACAAATAAGGACTTTGATTCTGCGCTTTGAACATCTACAAGGATCAAACTATGAAGAAGATCCTATAAGGATTTGGAATTGTAGCTAGAGAATTTTAGGAACTTGGTACTAAGTATGCTAAGACCACATACGAAGCATAGTGTTTATGGAATCAAGGTGCTAGATATGCGAAGACAACATATGAAGCAAATGGATCCTTGAAGTCATTATGCCAAGCATGCAAAGCTAGCAAACAAAGCAGGGTGTTCTTGAAAATCGAGTACCGCGTATGCTAAAACAACATAAAGGCAGTTTGTTTTTGAAAGCTATGCTTGGAATTGTTAAAAATATGTTTTTGAAAACCTTTTTGTAATGCTTTTGAATTCACATACTAAGTATTTTAGGCAAACATTTTTATGAAATGTTTTAAAACCATGTGAGATGATTTTGAAAACATGTATGAGGTTTTTGAAAACATGCATAATCTTTTGAAATCATATGCTGTGTAAAATATCATGAAGTCGGGAAGATATGATATGTAAGACCAATCAAGGGCTTACGGGGTTACCCTTGGGTATCCTATTAAGGATTTAAAGTGGTACTTTGGGTATTTGTCCAGAGTTGTAACTTGCGCCTTGTACTTTGTTTCCTTAGAAGAAACGAGTACTTAGGATTTTCGTGGAGATCGCAAACGATCATAAAATGGAAGAATTTCGAGAGTAGTTTGTTTTGCAAGGAACACGGTTCCTTGATCGTCGGTATTGTAGGGGATATGTCGTTTATACATGTAACCACATTTGTACATCGCAATGTAAATAAAAGATTTATTTCCAAACCAAAATAACTGTTTCATAGACTTTGATAACAAAAGAAAATAATATATAAAGTTCGATTGTTTCTAAACGGCATCGTCTTGCAGTCAGTCGAATGCTCATCCTTGTGCTGGATTTGCATTAGCAAGTTTTGGGCAATTGTTTTGGAAATGGCCCATCTCGCCACAGTTGTAGCAAGAACCTGGTGGAAAATGAGCTTGAGCAGGATTGTTGTCAGCTTGATTTGGTGCAGCTGCAGCTCGGCAAACCCTAGTTGTATGACCAGCAAGTCTACAGTTTAGGCATTTGCGGCATTTCACACTAGCGTGATGATGAAGGTTACATTGGTTGCAGAAGGGTGCAGTCCTGTTGTATGGCTTCTTAGCAGGGGGTTGAGCTGGTTGGTTAGGGACAACTTGATCATTTTGAGCAACCACGGCGAAGTTCTGGGAAGCCTTACTCTTCTTTGACTTCTTAGAGGACTCGGTCTGCTTATCCTTTGGTTTTGATTCATCGGTTGGTTTCTTGTCGCCTTTTCGGAAAAGTTTACCTTTCCTGATCTGAGATTCAGTCAGGGTAGCGGATAGCTCAATGGCCTGTCTAACTATAGTAGGGTTGCTACCAGTAACAATGTCTTGTACTAAGTCAGGGAGGCCATCAATATACTTTTCAATTGCGTTATCCAAAGGCGTAACCATGGTCGGGCATAACAGACTTAGCTCCTCATAACGGTCCGTGTAGGCTTGATGCTCACCGCTATCTTGCTTAAGATCGTCGAATTCCCCTTCCAATGCCCTGATTTCATGATGAGGACAAAATTCCTTCATCATTAGAGCTCGAAGATCTTCCCAGGTTTGAGCCAGTGCTACATCGGCATCCCTATCTCTCATCACACCATTCCACCATGTTAAAGCTCGTTTCTCAAAGACAGTAGATGCGAATTCAACCTTTCGGTCGTTTGGAAACTGAACATGTCTGAAGGTGCTTTCTAGACTCTCAAACCATTGCAGGAGTGCAGTTGCTCCTTGAGACCCAAAAAATTTTGATGGCTTAGCTGGGTTGAATGATTTGAAGTTACACTGAGCATTTTTATTGTTGTTATTATTATTTGCTTGTTTTATCTGGGTAATGAGGTTTGGAATCACATCAGCCATTTGTTGAACAATTGTGGCTGCGAGGGCAACATTTTCAGTTTGATCGCGTCTAGGAGGCATTTTCTAAAAAGAACAAGAAAACATGAGAAACGAATGAGATTGACAATTGGATAAACAAAAGAGGTATCGAAGATATCGTCGAAACATAAGGTAGGAGATCATTCGTTCGTTACCTCGAACAAACAAATGACGCATAAGGGCTGAACAAAGTAAAGATCCTTATAATGTATCGCGAAGATGTGACACCTGTGTCACTTCAACCATTAAACAAATACCAAACTAATGAAATATTGTATTTCATACTTGGGATTTGTATAAATATGTGTATCATTTACACACATCAATTCTTGTTCGATTTCGGGCTTTAAATCGCTTTCTGGAATGTTATACGCGCACAGATGAGTAAATATAATTAGTTTAATGCGAAAAATACTCTGGAGCATCAACATATACTTAACATGCCTTAAATAACCATTACATAACTTAGAAATAAGTTTTGAAGGCTTTGGTATGGCAAAAACAAGTTAATTCGCCTACAGGGACTAAATTTGACAAGCTGCGAAAGTATGCCAATTTGAACTGTAACAGACATTCCGGAACATGACCATAAGTTAAACATACCATAAATATCCTTTACATAGCTTAGAAATAGGCTTTGAGGGGTTCGGTGTGCTAAAATAAACTTTTGGGTCATTCAGGGACTAAAAGCGTCAAAAGGTGCACAAGTTTGCACTTTTGCGCATAACTTACGTTCTGAATACATCCGGACATCCAAAAATTTATGTAAGCACTAAAATATTTTATTTTAGTGTTTGGCATAAGGAAAATCCATTCGTCACGCAATTTGGATCGTTTTTCGCGCTTATGCGCATTCCGTCGTAATTAAGCGAACATCGCAACCGTACGGCCAAACGAACCGACATCCGAGATGTTTTCAAGCATATTTCATATTCCCTATGTCTTAACATCATTATGGAGCTTGAAATTGGGATTTGCGGGTGTTAGAACTGCTGTTACGCAACGAAACAAGGTGCAGGGACTGAAACTGTAATTCTGCAAAAGTTAATGGCTTACGGACCGTAAGCCATGACCCTTACGGTCCGTAAGGGGTCCCCAAAACAGCAGATCAGTTTAAACAGCTGTTGCCTCTTCAGGATAATGAGAGGCGAATTTGCGCTTGCCTCTTCAGGATAATGAGGGGCCAATTTGCGCTTGCCTCTTTAGGATAATGAGGGGCCAATTTGCGCTTGCCTCTTCAGGATAATGAGGGGCCAATTTGCACTTGCCTCTTCAGGGTAATGAGGTGCCAATTTACACTTGCCCTTTCATGCTCATGAGGAGCCATTTTGATGTTACCATAAGGTTTCAACAAGTGTATGGACCAGATCAAAGCACGTTATTCGTTAAACGATCCTAACGGTTGTCCATTTCCTATAAATACCCAACCCTTTCATTTGCAAAAACCCACACCTTTGAGATCTGAATTTTCTCTCTAAGTTGTTGTGTTTAACACTTCATACCTGAGAGTATTCGGATTCAAACCTTTCGTTCTTGGACCCTTTGTAAGTGTTCCTTCGTTCTTTTATTCTTTTAGCGTTAAAGTCAAGCCTTGTTTGACTTTCTGCATTGACCAGTTTATGGTTAATGCGAAGTTCGTTTGAACTTCATAACGTGAGCATGATCACGAAGGTTATAGTCCCTAGTGACTATACCTACTGATTACCACGTTATCTAGGCTCAGTGACGAGTCGTAGTTTCGTCCAAAATGCGTATTATTGCGTATTTTGTAACCAAACTACTTATAGGTATCAAAGCCGTTTGTTTTGTTACCAAACTTGTTTTCTAAACTTAGTTAAGCATGTTTTAACATGCTTAGCTCGTCACTTTTAGTTTAGTGCTTATATAGGGTCGTAAGGTAAGCGATCTAAACAATCGTTTATACTTTCGAACCCGACCCGTTTGGTCAATCATTAGGATCCGACCAAACACATTAGGTGACCATAGTATATAGGGAATAACCTTCCGAGGTTATACCTTATGGTCGCTTCATTTAAGTAGTTGTATGATAGGTAGTTTATATGCCTTAGGTAAATTACCAAAATGCCCTTTTTACGCCAAAATTCATTTTAAGCATATGTAACATAACTTTTGGTATCTAAACTGATTTGGTAACAATATTTAACAATATTAGACATGTTAAGGCATATTTTACTTATCATAGGACTAGTTAGGCGTTCCGAACGTGTTTTACGCGAACGACGCGTTAAAGTAGCATAAGCTACCTAAACGGGTCGTAATGGGTCGTAAGCACTTAGGTTAAGTCTCATTTAGTATGTAGGCTTTGTTAAACCATATTACATGAGTTCTCATACTCATTTGGTTTACAAGCCCTCATTCTATCCGATCTTCCGATTTAGGTCCGGTATATTAGCATAGTTACCTATATTAGGTGCCGTTTGATATCCGTGATCTCTAGCATTGTTTGGTTGTTACTCAAGGACTACTAAGCAATCTCAAGTGAGTACATAGATCCCTCTTTTACTGTTTTCCAAACATTTTGGGGTGAAACACATGTGCCTACTTGTTATTTTCGTGCCTTTCATGCTTTAATATCATATGCTTGTTATGTTCATTAGTACATTATAGTACATGATTTCATTACATTTTATGCTATGTATGACCATTGTGTGCATACTTAGTACATCGTTTTACATTACATTTCATGCTATGTATGTCCATTGTGTGCATACTTAGTACATCGTTTTACATTACATTTCATGCTATGTATGCCCATTGTGTGCATACTTAGTACATCGTTTTACATTACATTTTATGCTATGTATGCCCATTGTGTGCATACTTAGTACATCATTTTACATTACATTTTATGCTATGTATGCCCATTGTGTGCATACTTAGTACATTGTTTTACATTACATTTTATGCTATGTATGCCCATTGTGTGCATACTTAGTACATTGTTTTACATTACATTTTATGCTATGTATGCCCATTGTGTGCATACTTAGTACATTTATTCATCACATGCTTACATTTTGGTATGACATTTGGGTTGTTTAAATGGGACAATATATTCATTAACATTAGCTACGCCGCTCGTTAGTAGGTAATGGTACCATAGGACTTGACAACTCCCGTTCCTGAACCCAAGGTTTGTTTGGGTGGAAGGAATGACCGAATTCGATATACATTTACACAGATAGACCTTTAAATTCGTTTAGGGGTCTATCACCACAGTCACAAGGCTTGGATGTATGCATTATAACAATACCGCATAGATGTTTATATCAGTATAGCATGCATTTGTTCCACAAAACATAACTTTGATTAAAACTATGTTTTACTTCAATACCTTGTTTTTGTGCATTTTACATATGGTTTAGTTGACATATTTCACTTACCATACATGATATTTTGGATACACATTACATGATTTACATTAGACATAAACATTTTGACATTTATATACACAATTCATGATTTATAATAGACATAAACATTTTGACATTGATATACACAATTCATGATTTACAATAGACATAAACATTTTGACATTGATATACACAATTCATGATTTACATTAGACATAGACATTAGACATGGTTTTCATACAAACATTTTGACATTTGATTATACATAAACATTTTACTTTGGTGGTTTGGTTTGAGTAAGTGATTTAAGTAACGAGACGTGTGTAATATGATACAAGCATGGTGGATACGCCGCTGGTACTTCCTATATATAAGTGCTTGTATGGTATTACATATCGTAGCGTTATTTGAATCATTTCAATTTAGACATATAACATTTTATACAAATAACATACTTTTCACAATACATTGTTTTACAAACAACTTATCTAATACAAACTCATTTTACTTGGTTATTTACTTAACCATGTATTATTCTTTTATACATATATATCATTTGGTTTATTTATCACTTTTCAAATGATTTACAAGACAAAGCAAATTACAAGGTTCATGACTAAACATTTTCTTAAACATAAGTCATGAATTCTATTTTCACAAAACCTATGTATCTCACAGGCATTTTTATGCTGACGTACCTATTTTCACATGTGTTTCAGGATATGATGCATAGGATTTATCAAGATACACTTAGGCGGACTTGGGCCTTAGTGACAATAAAAGATGCAAGACTAGTTATTTATGTTATATTTCTTTGATTGTCAAGACATTGTAACTCTTTTAATCAATAAAACAATATTTCAATTTTCGTGTGTTATGAAACAATGATTCTGTTACAACACTCCCCGACGTTTCCGCCACGATTTGATGTTCTACGTGGTCGGGGTGTGACAGAAAAGTTGGTATCAGAGCTCATGGTTATAGGGAATTAGGTTATTAGTAATACTTTGACCTAGTCTATAACCTTCCTAGGACCCTAACGCGAGTTTACTTGCGTTTAGTCATAAAACAATACCGTCACCTATCCTTAGGCGACGACCTCAACAAGAACATAAATTTCAAAACCACTTTGAAAACTAATCATCTGTTCTAGGATGATTGATTACTAGGTTTTGAACCCTCTGTTATAAGGTTTTGAACCCCTTTAAATTTTCAAAACCTCGTCAAAGTTTGGGTCTTATAGCGTGAACACGTGCAATCTGGAAGAGTGGATGTCTGTACTCTGAGTTTTCTGTCTAAGGCTAGAGTGTTCGTACAAATCCACATAATCGGACCAGTCACTCTTACCTGGGAACTCTTGGGGTGAGTGTCCACTTATAGGCTAAAGCATGTCTTCGCGATACATTAATATGACCCGCTTACTTTGATTAGTCACCGTCTCATTTGTTTGCCTTAGGTAACAAACAAATGATCGCAATTTCTATGCGTTGTCATTTTGTTTTATTTGCCGATAACATTTCATTTGTTTCCTCCTATATCTTTCATTTCCTTCTAGAATGTCTCTTCCTCTCAGCAACGGTCAAATGTCCGAGCAAATAGCCAAATTTGCCCAGCAAATAGGCGAAGTGATTCTGAAGACTGTGGATTTAGGCATTGCCATGTCTCGTCTCAACAATGAAGCCTCTCGTCTCAACAATGAAGCCACTCAAGAGCCACCAAAGGAAGCAGAAGTCAAGCCAGCACCAAAATCAAGGAAGCGTAAGGCTTCAAGGAAACCCGCAGCAGTTACACCTAATCAAGCGGGACCTAGCCAAGTGACAGCACTACCAGTCAGAAAGCCATACAACGGAACTGCACCCTTGTGCAACCAATGTAGCCTTCATCACCAGGCTAGTGTAAAGTGCCGCAAATGCCAAATTTGTGCACTTATAGGTCATACGGCAAGGGTTTGCCCAACTACAGCAATACCAAATCAAGCAGGACCCATCCCGGTGGCAACACAACCTGCTAAGAAGCAATACAAGGGAACAGCACCAATATGCGACAAATGTAATGGGCATCACCAAGCTCACTTACAGTGCCGTCTGTGTGTATCATGTGGACGAGTTGGTCACCTGGCAAGTGCTTGTCGACGTAACCCGAACCAAGGTGGTCCAAACCAACCACAAGCCAACTCTGCTCAACCTCGTTTCTCACCAGGGTCTTGCTACAACTGTGGCGAGATAGGCCATTTCCTAAGGGATTGCCCAAAGCTTGCTAATGCAAATCCAACCCACGGATGAGCAGTTGGCTGACTAGAAGATGTTGCTGTCTTATGCTTTTATTCTTCTGTTTTCTTGTAATGTGAAACAATCTGTTTTGTTTATAAATAAATTATTGCTCACAATTCTGATATACGAGTGTAGTTACATGTGTGTATGACTTTTCCTATGATACCAATATCAAGGAACTATATTCCTTACAAACTACTCTTGCGAATTTTCACATTCTTGCGTTTGCTCATGATTCCCTTGGAAAAATTCTAAGTACTCGTTTCACTCTAAGAAGCAAAGTATAGAAAATAAAGTGACATTATGAGTAATCGTGCTTTTGCACATCTGTGCCTTTGAATCCTTGGTTAGATAACCAAGGATATTTTCAAATCTCATACCCATTACGTTCTGATTTTTTTCAACATGCATAACATAAGTTTTCAAAAACAACCTTCATGATTTCAAAAACATTTTTTACATAGTTCGAAAACATTTTTAATATAGTGTATTTACTTAACATAACAAATGCATGATTTCAAAAACATTCTCTATGTTTTCAAAAACAACCTTCATAATTTCAAAATGTCTCATATAGTCTGAAAACAATATTGACACAGTATATTTTCTTATCAAGTGCATGATTTCAAAGAGCATTATTCATATTTTCAAAAACCTTATACATAATTTCAAAATTCATCTCGCATGATTTTAAAACATTTTTATAAATATACCCACCTAATACACCTACTTTATGATTTCAAAAGTATTACATATAAGGTTTCAAAAACATTGAACACATTTTTTTAGAACCCCACGCATAGTTTTCAAAAACATTTTTCTCAATACATTGACTTAACTTTCAAATTCTGCTTCATATGTCGCCTTGACATATCTAGTATCTCAACTTCATAAGCATTTTTACTTCATGTTTTGACTTAAGCACATCCAGTGCAAGGTTTCAAAACATCTTCAACTTCTAAAATCCTCATGGGGTCTTTTTATCTCCACAATTAGACCTTTGTGGATGATTTCCATTCAAATCAGAGTCCTTAATTGGATTCCTTGTGTACCTTAATTCGAACATTTCGGTTCCTTGTAATCAAAATCGAATTTTCTCTTTAAAAGATCTTTCTATCTTTATAGTTAGATTCTTAGAAATATTTAAAGCACCAATCAAAATCCACTGATTGGATACCTGGTGTGCTTTAAATGCATGTGCACAGTTAGCAGAACAAATTAACAAAATGATAACAAAACAAATTAACAAACAATTTAGTGGTTATTTGACTATGTGTTTATGCATCTTGTGTTTTCTTTTATGCATTTTGTGTTTTTGTATACTCTCGATATTCGTTACCCCAATCCTCGTAGAATCTTTCATATCTTTATATGAGGGATTCGTAGAGGATATTCAAAAAGGTACTACCTTAAATCCTTATTGGGCTTCTACATGATAGTTAAGACCCTTGGATTGTATAGTACCACTCCATGATTCATAAGAGACCCTTTTAGTGGTCTAGTCAAAAGGATTGATTCAAAAATCTGGTTAAGAATGACATGTGATGGTATAAGCTGAAAAGACTCCTTGGTTGTCTATTAAAATCATTTATTGATTTCATAAAAGGGACCCTATGGTGGTCTAGTCACACTCATCACAGGTTTATTCATTTGGTTTTCCCCTACACATTATAAAATAGACTGTGTGAACTATGCAAGGAATTGTCTAATTATGGACGCGTACATAATTATGAAATTTAGTGCACAGAAACCCAGTAAGATTTATTATGTGTAAGAACCGATAGTGACAACCATAACGAAATGTGAACAATGTAATAGAGGTACGGTGGACGCACCAATGACGCTTTATATACTTGTATATAAGTATCCCTCTCACATTGCAAGCATGACGTTATTTAAAGTTAGTAGAAGTTCAGGACTCTAACCAGTGTTGTTTGATCTTTTCAACTTCATGTTACAAGCTTTCACAAGTTTCTTCTAAATAAATTTCGGGACGAAATTTCCTGAAGTATGGGAGACTGTGACACCTGTGTCACTTCAACCATTAAATAAATACCAAACTAATGAAATATTGTATTTCATACTTGGGATTTGTATAAATATGTGTATCATTTACACACATCAATTCTTGTTCGATTTCGGGCTTTAAATCGCTTTCTGGAATGTTATAAGCGCACAGATGCGTAAATATAATTAGTTTAATGCGACAAATACTCCGGAACATCAACATATACTTAACATACCTTAAATAACCTTTATATAACTTAGAAATAAGTTTTGAAGGCTTTGGTATGGCAAAAACAAGTTAATTCGCCTACAGGGACTAAATTTGACAAGCTATGAAAGTATGCCAATTTGAACTGTAACAGACATTCCGGAACATGACCATAAGTTAAACATACCATAAATATCCTTTACATAGCGTAGAAATAGGCTTTGAGGGGTTCGGTGTGCTAAAATAAACTTTTGGGTCATTCAGGGACTAAAAGCGTCAAAAAGTGCACAAGTTTGCACTTTCGGGCATAACTTACGTTCTGAATACATCCGGACATCCAAAAATTTATGTAAGTACTAAAATATTTTATTTTAGTGTTTGGCATAAGGAAAATCCATTCGTCACGCAATTTGGATCGTTTTTCGCGCTTATGCGCATTCCGTCGTAATTAAGCGAACATCGCAACCGTACGGCCAAACGAACCGACATCCGAGATGTTTTCAAGCATATTTCATGTTCCCTACGTCTTAATATCATTGTGGAGCTTGAAATTAGGATTGACGGGTGTTAGAAGTGCCGTTACGTAACGAAACAAGGTGCAGGGACTGAAACTGTAATTCTGCCAAAGTTAATGGCTTACGGACCGTAAGCCATGACCCTTACGGTCCATAAGGGGTCCTCAGAATAGCAGATCAGTTTAAACAGCTGTTGCCTCTTCAGGATAATGAGGGGCCAATTTGCGCTTGCCTCTTCAGGATAATGAGGGGCCAATTTGCCCTTGCCTCTTCAGGATAATGAGGGGCCAATTTGCACTTGCCTCTTCAGGATAATGAGGGGCCAATTTACACTTGCCCTTTCATGCTCATGAGGGGCCATTTTGATGTTACCATAAGTGTCACACCCCGACCACGTAAACAACTAGACGTGGCGGAAACGTCGGGGAGTGTTGTAACAGAATTATTGTTTTATAACCATGGAATAAATAAATTCTGTTTTATTGAATAAATGAACTCATTTTTTTATTACAATCAAATAAGTACAACTATGATCTTCCAAGTTTTAAAGTTGCTAAGGCACGAGTCCATCCTAAATGTAGCATGTATCAACAATCATTGCAAAGCAGTACCTGAAACATGTGTAAAAATAGGTACGTCAACATAAAAATGCCTGTGAGATACATAGGTTTTGTGAAAATAGGATTCATAACTTGTAAGTTTAAGAAAATGTTTAATAAAGTTTAGTCATGAACCTTGTAAATTGATTTGTTTTGTAAATCGTTTGAAAAACAATAAGATCAGATGATATGTATAAATAAATGTAAGGTTAAATGAATAACCATGTAAACTGAGTTTGTATAAGATAAGTTGCTTGTAAAACAATATTTTGATAAAAAGGCTTATAGTATATTTGAAAATATACTTTGGGTTTTAAGAGAATCGAATGAGTAATATATTAAAGTATATTTCAGTTCCAATATCGTTAACCCAAGTGTACTAAATAACGCCACGGTATGTAATGCAATGAAAACACTTATATATAAGAAGTACCAGCGGCGTATCTACCATGTTTTCATCACATTACACCCGTCCCGTTATCTAAACACTAACCAAAACCCAATCGATAGATAGATAGTACATTAAATATACCTTCGTTGTTTAAAATAATAGTTTTAAGTAGTATGTTACAAGTATACTTCGGATTTATAAATAACATATTTAACTATGTTTTGGTTTTATAAATAACATATCAAAATATGCTTTGGATGTGATAAATAACATATTAAACTATGTTTTGGTTTTGTAAATAACATATCAAAATATGCTTTGGATGATTAACAAAATATATGTTGGTTTTGTACAATATCACACATGGGAGCATATCAAACTATACTTTTGGGAGTATAACTAAATATACAAAAATAATGTGATTTAAGAATTCATTCAGACCCAGTGCATCAAAATACACCTTTGAGACTATAGGGATACCACAAAGGAAATCCCTATTTGGATGGAGAAACAAATTGGTTTCAGACATTCCATGACAACAGGAATGGGGTGTCAAATCCTATAGCGCTATATCATACTACCAACCGGTCTGGTGAACAAAATAAGTACAATTCAACAATTAATGTTATAGTCTTTGAAAAATCAGTGTTTAAACCATAGATAGTCATTCAGTTTGTCAACAGATAAGTACTAACATGTATAATCAATTATACTTTTGGAAAACATGAAAATAACAGATAGGTACACATATTTCACCCCAAAACATTTGAAAATAGTAAAAGAGGGGACTATGTACTCACACGAGATTGCTTAGAAAATAGTAAAAGGTTGCATCAAGCATTCACACAAACGCATAAATTTTGCAGAAATAAAAACAAAAAATCTTTATTTATGTAACAACCGAATTGTCTTGAAGTGTCAAAAGATAACAACCAAAGAATTACAAAACACTAATTGTTTACTGCTGCATCATTGTTTCTGTTTGCCTCATTGATGTTAAATGCTCGTCCTCGCGCTGGAGGTGCATTAACAAGTCTTGGGCAATTGTTTCTGTAGTGAGTAAGGTCACCACAGTTATAAAATGACCCCGGAGGGAACCGTGCTTGAACAGCAGCAGGGTTTGCAGCAGCTTGATTTGCATAACAACAAACATTGATCAAATGTCCCAACCTCCCACAGTGGGTACATTTGTGACATTGCTCTTGCTCTAGATGATGATGGTTGCACTTGTTACACAAAGGTGCGGTACCAACATAGTTTTTCCTTTTGCGAGGTTGTGCTGGCTGGTTTGGTGCAACCTGTTTGTCTTGAGCAGTTACAGCGTAGTTTTGAGAGGCTTTGCGCTTCTTCTTCTTGGACACCTCAGCATGTTCTTCCTTTGGTTCCACTTGAGCAGTCTTGTCAGATGGCCTTGAGTCGCCCTTCCGAAACAGCTTGCGCTTCCTGATATGGGATCCAATCAGAGTGGCAGACAATTCAATGGCTTGTCTGACAGTAGTAGGGTTGCTGCCAGTAACAATATCCTGAATTACGTCAGGAAGACCATCAATGTATTTCTCAATCGCCTTATCCAGAGGCGTAACCATAGTAGGGCATAACAAGCTCAATTCCTCATAGCGGTCAGTATAGGCTCGATGTTCCCCACTGTCTTGCTTCAAATCATCAAATTCCCTTTCTAGAGCCCTTAGCTCATGATGAGGACAGAATTCCTTCATCATAAGAGCCCTAAGCTCGGCCCAAGTCTGTGCTAATGCAACCTCAGCACCGTGGTCTCTCATAACCCCGTTCCACCACGTAAGAGCCCTCTTCTGAAATACACTCGAAGAAAACTCGACCTTGCGATTTTCAGGACACTGAACGTGACGGAAAGTATTCTCAATGCTCTCGAACCATTGAAGAAGCCCAGTTGCTCCCTCAGAACCACTAAACTTGAGCGGTTTAGCCGAGTTAAAATTCTTGAAATTGCATGGAGCATTGTTGTTGTTGATGGCTTGAATCATTTGAGCATAAAGATTTGAGAAGGCAGCAGCCATTTGCTGCGCGATGATTTCCGCCAGTTCGGCATTCGCCATCTGATTGTCGCGTCGAGGAGGCATTCTAAAAGAGGAAACATGAGAGGAAACGAGTGAGAGAATTAGACGAGAAGAATGAGATGAAACAAATCTGATGAAAGCAAGGATAGTGGTCATTTGTTTGTTACTACAAAGCAACAAACGACCCCGGTGATTAATCAAAGTAAATAGGTCAAAAATAATGTATCGCGAAGACATGCTCGCCTATAAGTGGACACTCACCCCAAGAGTTCCCAGGTAAGAGTGACTGGTCCGATTATGTGGATTTGTACGAACACTCTAGCCTTAGACAGAAAACTCAGGGTACAGGCACCCACCCTTCCAGTTTGCACGTGTTCACATTATTTAGACCAACTTTGACGGGATTTTGAAAACATAAAGGGTTCAAAACCATATAATAAATCATCCTAGAACAGATAATTAGTTTTCAAAGCGGGATAGAAATTTATGTTCTTATTGTGGTTGTCACCTAAGAATAAGGGACGGTATTGTTTTAAAACTAAACACAAGAAAACTTGTATTAGGGTCCTAGGAAGGTTATAGCCTAGGTCAAAGCATTACTAATAACCTAATTCCCTATAACCATTGGCTCTGATACCAACTTTTCTGTCACACCCCGACCACGTAAAGCAACTAGACGTGGCGGAAACGTCGGGGAGTGTTGTAACAGAATTATTGTTTCATAACCATTGAATAAATAAATTCTGTTTTATTGAATAAATGAACTCATTGTTTTATTACAATCAAATAAGTACAACTATGATCTTCCAAGTTTTAAAGTTGCTAAGGCATGAGTCCATCCTAAATGTAGCATGTATCAACAATCATTGCAAAGCAGTACCTGAAACAAGTGTAAAAATAGGTACGTCAGCATAAAAATGCCTATGAGATACATAGGTTTTGTGAAAATAGGATTCATGACTTGTAAGTTTAAGAAAATGTTTAATAAAGTTTAGTCAAGAACCTTGTAAATTGATTTGTTTTGTAAATCGTTTGAAAAACAATAAGATCAGATGATATGTATAAATAAATGTAAGGTTAAATGAATAACCATGTAAATGAGTTTGTATAAGATAAGTTGCTTGTAAAACAATATTTTGATAAAAAGGCTTATAGTATATTTGAAAATATACTTTGGGTTTTAAGAGAATCAAATGAGTAATATATTAAAGTATATTTCAGTTCCAGTATCGTTAACCCAAGTGTACTAAATAACGCCACGGTATGTAATACAATGAAAACACTTATATATAAGAAGTACCAGCGGCGTATCTACCATGTTTTCAGCACATTACACCCATCCCGTTATCTAAACACTAACCAAAACCCAATCGATAGATAGATAGTACATTAAATATACATTCGTTGTTTAAAATAATAGTTTTAAGTAGTATATTACAAGTATACTTTGGATTTATAAATAACATATTTAACTATGTTTTGGTTTTATAAATAACATATCAAAATATGCTTTGGATGTGATAAATAACATATTAAACTATGTTTTCGTTTTGTAAATAACATATCAAAATATGCTTTGGATGATTAACAAAATATATGTTGGTTTTGTACAATATCACACATGGGAGCATATCAAACTATACTTTTGGGAGTATAACTAAATATACAAAAATAATGTGATTTAAGAATTCATTCAGACATAGTGCATCAAAATACACCTTTGAGACTATAGGGATACCACAAAGGAAATCCCTATTTGGATGGAGAAACAAATTGGTTTCAGACATTCCATGACAACAGGAATGGGGTGTCAAATCCTATAGCGCTATATCATACTACCAACCGGTCTGGTGAACAAAATAAATACAATTCAACAATTAATGTTATAGTCTTTGAAAAATCAGTGTTTAAACCATAGATAGTCATTCAGTTTGTCAACAGATAAGTACTAACATGTATAATCAATTATACTTTTGGAAAACATGAAAATAACAGATAGGTACACATATTTCACCCCAAAACATTTGAAAACAGTAAAAGAGGGGACTATGTACTCACTTGAGATTGCTTAGAAGTCCTAGGATAACCACCAAGCGACGAATGGATTTTTCTCAAGCCAAACACTAAAATAAAATATTTTAGTGCTTACATAAATTTTTGGATGTCCGGATGTATTCAGATCGTAAGTTATGTGCGAAAGTGCAAACTTATGCACTTTTTGATACTTTTAGTCCCTGAATGAGCCAAAAGTTTATTTTAGCACACCGAACCCCTCAAAGCCTATTTCTAAGCTATGTAAAGGATATGTATGGTATGTTTAAATTATGTTCATGTTCTGGAATGTCTGTTACAGTTCAAATTGGCATACTTTCGCAGTTTGTCAAATTTAGTCCCTGTAGGCAAATTAACTTGTTTTTGCCATACCAAAGCCTTCAAAACTTATTTCTAAGTTATGTAAAGGTTATTTAAGGTATGTTAAGTATATTTCACTATTCCGGAGTGTTCGTTGGATTAAACTGGTTATATTTACGCATCAGAGCGCGTATAACCCTCCAGAAAGCGATTTAAAGCTTAAAATCGAACAAGAGTTGATATGTGCAAACGATACACATATTTTTACAAATACCAAGTATGAAATACAATATTTCATTGGTTTGGCATTTGTTTGATGGTTGAAGTGACACAGGTGTCACAATAAGGTTACAACAAGTGTATGGACCAGATCAAAGCACGTTATTCGATAAACGATCCTAACGGTTGTCCATTTCCTATAAATACCCAACCCTTTCATTTGCAAAAACCCACACCTTTGAAATCTGAATTTTCTCTCTAAGTTTTTGTGTTTAACACTTCATACCTGAGAGTATTCGGATTCAAACCTTCCGTTCTTGGACCCTTTGTAAGTGTTCCTTCGTTCTTTTATTCTTTTAGCGTTAAAGTCAAGCCTTGTTTGACTTTCTGCATTGACCAGTTTATGGTCAATGCGAAGTTCGTTTGAACTTCATAACGTGAGCGTGATCACAAAGGTTATAGTCTCTAGTGACTATACCTACTGATTACCACGTTATCTAGGCTCAGTGACGAGTCGTAGTTTCGGCCAAAATGCGTATTATTGCGTATTTTGTAACCAAACTACTTATAGGTATCAAAACCGTTTGTTTTGATACCAAACCTGTTTTCTAAACTTAGTTAAGCATTTTTTAACATGCTTAGCTCGTCACTTTTAGTTTAGTGCTTATATAGGGTCGTAAGGTAAGCGATCTAAACAATCGCTTATACTTTCGAACCCGACCCGTTTGGTCGATCATTAGGATCCGACCAAACACATTAGGTGACCATAGTATATAGGGAATAACCTTCCGAGGTTATACCTTATGGTCGCTTCGTTTAAGTAGTTGTATGATAGGTAGTTTATATGCCTTAGGTAAATTACCAAAATGCCCTTTTTACGCCAAAATTCATTTTAAGCACATGTAACATAACTTTTGGTATCTAAACTGATTTAGTAACAATATTTGACATGTTATGGAATATTTTACTTATCATAGGACTAGTTAGGCGTTCCGAACGCATTTTACGCGAACGACGCGTTAAAGTAGCATAAGCTACCTAAACGGGTCGTAATGGGTCGTAAGCACTTAGGTTAAGTCTCATTTAGTATGTAGGCTTTGTTAAACCATATTACATGAGTTCTCATACTCATTTGGTTTACAAGCCCTCATTCTATCCGATCTTCCGATTTAGGTCCGGTATATTAACATAGTTACCTATATTAGGTGTCGTTTGATATCCGTGATCTCTAGCATTGTTTGGTTGTTACTCAAGGACTACTAAGCAATCTCAAGTGAGTACATAGACCCCTCTTTTACTGTTTTCCAAACATTTTGGGGTGAAACACATGTGCCTACTTGTTACTTTCGTGCCTTTCATGCTTTAATATCATATGCTTGTTATGTTCATTAGTACATTATAGTACATGATTTCATTACATTTTATGCTATGTATGACCATTGTGTGCATACTTAGTACATCGTTTTACATTACATTTCATGCTATGTGTGTCCATTGTGTGCATACTTAGTACATCGTTTTACATTACATTTCATGCTATGTGTGCCCATTGTGCACATACTTAGTACATCGTTTTACATTACATTTTATGCTATGTATGCCCATTGTGTGCATACTTAGTACATCGTTTTACATTACATTTTATGCTATGTATGCCCATTGTGTGCATACTTAGTACATCGTTTAACATTACATTTTATGCTATGTATGCCCATTGTGTGCATACTTAGTACATTTATTCATCACATGCTTACATTTTGGTATGACATTTGGGTTGTTTAAATGGGGCAATATATTCATTAACATTAGCTACGCCGCTCGTTAGTAGGTAATGGTATCATAGGACTTGACAACTCCCGTTCCTGAACCCTAGGTTTGTTTGGGTGGAAGGAATGACCGAATTCGATATACATTTACACAGATAGACCTTTAAATTCGTTTAGGGGTCTATCACCACAGTCACAAGGCTTAGATGTATGCATTATAACAATACCGCATAGATGTTTATATCAGTATAGCATGCATTTGTTCCACAAAACATAACTTTGATTTAAACCATGTTTTACTTCAATACCTTGTTTTTGTGCATTTTACATATGGTTTAGTTGACATATTTCACTTACCATACATGATATTTTGGATACACATTACATGATTTATATTAGACATAAACATTTTGACATTTATATACACAATTCATGATTTACAATAGACAAAAACATTTTGACATTGATATACACAATTCATGATTTACAATAGACATAAACATTTTGACATTGATATACACAATTCATGATTTACATTAGACATAAACATTAGACATGGTTTTCATACAAACATTTTGACATCTGATTATACATAAATATTTTACTTTGGTGGTTTGGTTTGAGTAAGTGATTTAAGTAACGAGGCGTGTGTAATATGATACAAGCATGGTGGATACGCCGCTGGTACTTCCTATATATAAGTGCTTGTATGGTATTATATATCGTAGCGTTATTTGAATCATTTCAATTTAGACAGGTAACATTTTATACAAATAACATACTTTTCACAATACATTGTTTTACAAACAACTTATCTAATACAAACTCATTTTACTTGGTTATTTACTTAACCATGTATTATTCTTTTATACATATATATCATTTGGTTTATTTATCACTTTTCAAATGATTTACAAGACAAAGCAAATTACAAGGTTCATGACTAAACATTTTCTTAAACATAAGTCATGAATTCTATTTTCACAAAACCTATGTATCTCACAGGCATTTTTATGCTGACGTACCTATTTTCACATGTGTTTCAGGATATGATGCATAGGATTTATCAAGATACACTTAGGCGGACTTGGGCCTTAGTGACAATAAAAGATGCAAGACTAGTTATTTATGTTATATTTCTTTGATTGTCAAGACATTGTAACTCTTTTAATCAATAAAACAATATTTCAATTTTCATGTGTTATGAAACAATGATTCTGTTACAACACTCCTCGACGTTTCCGCCACGATTTGATATTCTACGTGGTCGGGGTGTGACAGAAGACATGCTTTAGCCTATAAGTGGACACTCATCCCAAGAGTTCCCAGGTAAGAGTGACTGGTCCGATTATGTGGATTTGTACGAACACTCTAGCCTTAGACAGAAAACTCGGGATACATGCACCCACCCTTCCAGATTGCACGTGTTCACATTAATAAGACCCAAACTTTGACGGGATTTTGAAAACTTTGAAGGTTCAAAACCTTATAATAAATCATCTAAGAAGAGATTATTAGTTTTCAGTTCGGATTCGTAATTCGTGTTCTTGTTGTGGCTGTCACCTAAAGATAGGCAACGGTATTGTTTTAAGACTAAACACAAGGTAACTTGTGTTAGGGTCCTAGGAAGGTTATAGTCTAGGTCAAAGCATTACTAATAACCTAATTCCCTATAACCATGAGCTCTAATACCAACTTTTCTGTCACACCCCGACCGCGTTAAAACAACAAACCGCGTCGGAAACATCAGGGAGTGTCGTAACAGAATCATTGTTTCACAACACATGAATTGAAGTTTCATTTTATTGAATTAAGTTTATTACATTGTATTGAAATCAAAAGCAAAATATGAACAAATTGTCTTTCATTGTTATTAAGTCACTAAGGCCTCGTCCGTTCCTATGTGAGCATGCATCATAATCATCGTCAAACATCATCAAACTATTGTACCTGAAACATATGTGAAAATACGTCAGCATAAAAATGCCGGCGAGTACATAGGTTTTGTGTGAGTGTTGGATTCATGGCTCGTTTACATGTTACAATACCTCGTTTGCTACAAGAGTCGTTTATCAAAAAACCTTGTTTTGAAAAGAGTTTGGTATTGCAATATGAATAACCAGCTCAAAATAAGTGGTTATAGTTTATAAAATCTCGTTGCCATGAATCTTAACCCAAAAACATTTGTTTAAGTAAACCAAATCATAAATTGTTCTCGTAATAAAACTCGTATGGTTTATATCGTTAGGAAAACCTTGTAGTGTAACTTTGTTTTGAAAACATTCGACCTAGTGATCTAAATAGCACAACGATATGTAATGTGTTAAAAGCACTTATATATAGGAAGTACCAGCGGCGTATCCACCATGCTTTTAACACATTACACCCGCCCCGTTACCTAATCACTTACCATAACCTAGTCATTTAATAGTTCAAATAGTTCCAATTGTTCAAATAGTTCAAGTAGTTCACATAAATCAAATAGTTCCAATGGTTCAAATAGTTCAAGTAGTTCACATAGATCAAATAGTTCCAATGGTTCAAATAGTTTAAGTAGTTCACATAGATCAAATAGTTCCAGTGGTTCAAATAGTTCCCGTGGTTCAAAGAGTTCCAGTGGTTCAAATAGTTCAACTAGTTCCAGTGGTTTTTGTTCAAATCGTTGTGTTTAATATAAACCATAGCATTTGTTTAGAAAACTCGAAATCGTTTAGCACATATGAATCACCCCAAAACAGTCGAAAACGGTAAAAGAGGGGAACTATGTACTCACTTGAGATTGCAAGGGATCCTCGATTAAAGTAAACTAACAAGATCAGGAAATCAAGGAATCTAGTGGCACCTAGTATCGGATCACTAGGTTAATAAATCGACACCTAAATCGGGAGATCGAATAGAATGAGGTCTTGTAAACCAAATGAGTATTCGAACTCATGGGACATGGTTTAACAAAGCCTACATTCTAAATCGGAACCTATCCTAAGTGCTTTCGACCCATTACGACCCATTAAGGTAG
Source organism: Helianthus tuberosus (assembly GCA_030545235.1). Lineage (NCBI taxonomy): Eukaryota > Viridiplantae > Streptophyta > Magnoliopsida > Asterales > Asteraceae > Helianthus > Helianthus tuberosus. Next base: position 126,715,912 of record CM060397.1, read on the forward strand.
CTTACGCTACTTTAACGCGTTGTTCGCACAAAAGCGCATTCGAGACGCCTAACTATGTGACACCCATGTCACTTCAACCATCAAACAAATACCAAACCAATGAAATTATGCCCAAAGATTGTCAATGGAAATCCAACCCTTGGATGAGCATTTGGCTGATTAGAAGAAGCTGTTGCTTTAAATAATTTGTATCTGTTGCTTTTGTTTCTTTTGTTGAACTCAGAAACATTGTGTTCAATTTATGAATAAATTGTTGTTCACAATTCTGATGTACAAGTGTAGTTACATATGTGTATGGCATTTCCCTATGATACCTACATCAAGGAACTATGTTCTTTACAAGCTACTCTTGTGATCCTCCCTTTCAAGTAGTCGCTCATAATTTCCTCAGTACTCGTTTCATTCTAAGAAACGAAGTACAGGAAATAAAATGACATTATGAGTAATTGTGCTTTTGCACATCTATACCTTTAAATCCTTGGTTAGAAAACTAAGGTATTTTTCATACCCATTACGTTCTGATTTTTCAACATGCTTAACATAAGTTTTCAAAACAACCTTCATGATTTCAAAAACATTTTATATATAGTTCAAAAACATTTTTAATATAGTGTATTTACTTATCAAATGCATGATTTCAAAAAAACATTGTCTATGTTTTCAAAAACAACCTTCATGATTTCAACATGTTTCATATAGTCCGAAAACAATATTAACACATTATATTTTCTTATCAAGTGCATGATTTCAAAAAGCATTATTCATACTTTCAAAAACCTTATACATACTTTCAAAAATTTCATCTCGCATGATTTTAAAACATTTTATAAATATACCAACCTAATACACCTACTTTATGATTTCAAAATTATTATATATAAGGTTTCAAAAACAGTGAACACGTTTTTTTTAGAACCCCATGCATAGTTTCCAAAAATATTTTCCTCATACATTGACTTGACCTTCAAATTCCGCTTCATATGTCGCCTTGGCATATCTAGCATCTCAACTTCATAAGCATTTTTACTTCATGTTTTGACTTAAGCACATCCAGTGCAAGATTTCAAAACATCTTCAACTTCTAAAATCCATATGGGATCTTTTTATCATTACAATTAGACCGTTGTGGATAATTATCATTCAAATCTGAGTCCTTAATTGTATTCCTTGTGTACTTTAATATGAACATTTCGATAATCGAAATCAAATTTTCTTTTAAAATCTTCCTATCTTTATAGTTAGATTCTTGGAAATATTTAAAGCACCAATCAAAATCCACTGATTGGATACCTGGTGTGCTTTAAATTCATGTGCACAATTAACAACAAATTAACAAAATGATAACAAATTAATGATCAAGTTAAACAATTATGTGATTATGTGTTTATGCATTTTGTGTTTTCTTTTATGCATTTTGTGATTTTGTATACTCTGGATATTCGTTATCCAAATCCTCGTAAAATCTTTCATATCTTCATATGAGGGATTCATAGTAGGATATTCAAAAAGGTACTACCTTAAATCCTTATTGGGCTTCTACATGATAGTCAAGACCCTTGGATTATATAGTACCATTCCATGATTCAAAGAGACCCCCTTTGAGTGGTCTAGGTCAAAAGATTGATTCAAAATCTGGTTAAGAATGACATGTGATGATATAAGCTGAAAAGACTCCTTGGTGGTCTATTTAAATCATCTATTGATTTAATTAAAAGGACCCTATGGTGGTCTAGTCACAATCATCACAAGTTCGTTCATTATTTTCTTCCCCTGAACATTATAAGATGCACTACGTGACTATGCAAGGAATTACGTAATTATGTATGCATACATAATTACGAAGTTCAGTGCATGGAAACCAAGGTAAGGCTTACTATGTGTAAGAACCGATAGTGGCAACCATAACAAAATGTGAACAATGTAATAGAGGTACGGTGGACGCACCAATAACGCTTTATATACTTGTATATAAGTGTCCCTCTCACATTGCAAGCATGATGTTATTTAAAGTTACTAGAAGTTCGGGACTTTAACCAGTTTTGTTTGATCTTTTCAACTTCATGTTTCAAGCTCTCTCAAGTTTCCTCTAAAATAAATTTCAGGACGAAATTTCCTGAAGTAGGGGAGACTGTGACACCCGTGTCACTTCAACCATCAAACAAATACCAAACCAATGAAATATTGTATTTCATACTTGGGATTTGTATAAATATGTGTATCAATTGCACATATCAACTCTTGTTCGATTTCGGGCTCTAAATCGCTTTCTGGAAGGTTATAACGCGCCCTGATGCGTAAATATAACCAGTTTAAATGCAAAAAATACTCCGGAATAGTGACATAGGCTTAACATACCTTAAATAACCTTTACATAACTTAGAAATAAGTTTTGGAAGGTTTGGTATGCCGAAATCAAGTTTATTCGCTTACAGGGACTAAATTCGACAAACTATGAAAGTATGTCAAGTTGTACTGTAACGGACATTCCGAAACTTGATCATAAGTTAAACACACCCTAAATATCCTTTACATAGCTTAGCAATAAGCTTTGAGGGGTTCGGTGTGCTAAAATAAACTTTATGCTCATTCAGGGACTAAAAGCGCCAAAAAGTGCATAAGTTTGCATTTTCGCGCATAACTTACGTTCTGAATACATCCGGACATCCAAAAATTTATGTAATCATTAAAATATTATGTTTTAGTGATTGTCTTGATAAAAATCCATTCGTTGCGTAATTTGGATCGTTTTCGCGCCCGTTACGACTTCCGTCGTAATTAACCAAACAACGAAACCGTACGGCCAAACAAACTGACATCCGACATAATTTTGAGCATATTTTAAGTTCCCTACACTTTAACTTCATTTTGGAGCCTTAAAATGAGGTTAACGGGGCTTAAACGTGTCAAAACGCATCAAAAATCATGTTCGGAGACTCAGGGGCCTGTTCTTCCAAATTTCAAAAGTTGTTGTTCTGCAGGTAGCATACGAATCGTAAGCCCTACTCCATACGGTCTGTAAGCCAGTGTCAGATAACAGAAAATTCTTTCCAGCTTGATCCAGCTGTTCCACACCTTTGCACCTGGTTTCTTTGATTCTATGTGCTTGTTTTGGATGCCCATGGTATCACAAATCAGTGGGTGTGATGTGTATGGCTTGGATCGAAGCTCGGGTTTCAAGAAACGATATTAACGGTTCTATGAAACCTATAAATACCCCCACCTTCTTTTTTCAAAACCCACATTTGATTTTCTGAGATTTCTCTAAGTTGGGGTGTTTTATCACTTCATACCTGAGAATACTTGGAAAATCAAGCTTGCGGGGACCCTTTATAAGTATTCCTTCGTTCTTTTTATTCGTTTTTAGCGTTAAAGTCAAACTACGTTTGACTTTTTGCATTGACCAATTTATGGTCAATGCGAAGTTCGTTGGAACTTCATAACGTGAGCGTAATCACGATGGTTATAGTCCCTAGTGACTATACCTACTGATTTCCACGTTTTCTAGGCTCAGTGACGAGTCGTAGTTTCGGCCAAAATGCGTATTCTTGCGTATTTTGTAACCAAACTACTTGTGGGTATCAAGACCCTTTATCTTGATATCAAACCTGTTTTCAAACCTCGTTAAACATGTTTTAACATGTTTAGCTCGTCACTTTTAGATTTGTGCTTATCTAGGGTCGTAAAGATAAGCGATCGAATCAATCGCTTATACTTTCGAACCCGACCCATTTGGTCGATCATTAGGATCCGACCAAACACATTAGGTGACCATAATTGTATAGGGAATAACCTTCCGAGATTATACTTTATGGTCACGTCGTTTAAGTAGTTGTATGATAGGTAGTTTATATGCCTTAGGAAAATTACCAAAATACCCTTTTTACGCATAAATTCATTTTAAGCATATGTAACCTAAATTTTGACATCTAAACTGATTAGGTAACATTATTAGACATGTTAAGGCATATAATACTTGTCATAGGGCTAGTTAGGCGGTCCGAACGCGTTTTACGCGAACGACGCGTTAAAGTAGCATAAGCTACCTAAACGGGTCGTAATGGGTCGTAAGCACTTAGGTTAGGTTTCATTTTAGTATGTGGGCTTTGTTAAACCATATCATATGAGTTCCAATACTCATTTGGTGTACGAAACCTCATCCTATCCAATCTCCCGATTTAGGTCCGGTTATTTATGTAGTTATCTATATTAGGTGCCGTTTGAATTCTGTGATCCCTCTAGCTTTGCTTGGTCGTTGTTCAAGACTTCTAAGCACCCTCAAGTGAGTACATAGACCCCTCTTTTACTGTTTTTCAAACATTTTGGGGTGAAACACATGTGCCTACTTGTTACTTTCGTGCTTTCCATGTTTTCATATCATATACTTGCTATGTTCATTAGTACACTATTAGTACATGATTTCATTATGTTTTGCTATGTATGTTTACTTAACATACTAGCTCATTGTTTTACATTACATCTTCTTTTGCTATGTATGTTTACTTAGCATACTTAGTACATTGTTTTACATTACTTTTTCTGCTATGTATGTTTACTGAGCATGCTAGCACATTGATTTACATGACTTTTCTACTTTGTATGTTAACTTAGCATACTTAGTACATTGTTTTACATTGCATCTCTGTTGCATATGTTCTCGTAACATATGGACACATTGTTTTACATCTCTACCTTGTATGTTTACTTAGCATACTAGGTACATTGTTTTCATAAAACATGCTTACATTTGGTATATCATTTGGTTTGTTTAACGGAACTAAATTACATTCATTAACATCGATCATGCCACTCGGTAGTAGGTAGTGGTACCATAGGACTTGACAAATCCCGTTCCTAAAATCCAAGGTTTGTTTGGATGGATGGAATGACAGAATCCGAAAACATTTTTCTTTGATAACCTTCACTCTAAGGTTATCCGTCTGTCTCAAGGCTTGAATGTAGGCGTTTAACATTACCGCATAAATGGTTGTATCAGTAAAGCATGCATTATCTTACAAAACATAACTTTTGATTATATTTTATCAAATGCATTGTTTTGTACATTACTTTCTTATAGGGTTGAATAAATGCTTTTAATCAATAAATGCTTTTATTCACTCTACATAACATTTGTTTACATATTACATGATTTACATTTGATGGTTTTTACATAAACATATTTTCACACCCGCTCGTAGCGGAAGCGCGAGGTGTGATCTGATCGGTTCTCATTGCATAACAATATAAGTGAACATACTAAATGAATAAAACATGCTCCAATGCCATTACCATAATTGTTCGAAATAACGCAACATAAGTTTAGTGTATTGTTTACAAACCATCAACTGAAAAGAAACTGTCATTGTTTCGTACATCAAAATGTAAGTCTTAAAATGTCAAGGCTTTGACCACTATATTACCGCAAAGAGGCGGTATATAACGGGCAAACCCTTCAATAGTTGGCATGGAGTCTGGATACTTGTTTTTCTTGAGTGAAATATCTACATGGTCCACTAATTTCCTGAAATACATGCAAGTTTGAAAACATCAACAAAAGTTGAGCGAGTTCATGCAGTTTAGTTGTATAAGATGTATCTGTCAATTATGAAGTGTATTTGTATAAAAACCATGCGCTTTATCTGTATGAAATGTATTTGTATAAAACCCGCATGTAAGATGTATTTGTATCAAATGTAATATGAAAAGCGTCAATGAAATCGTTGATCATTAATGTTTCGCGAGGACATCAATATGTGTGACGAAATAGGAAGCAATCCAACCCTAGACGATTTTAATTGTATCGACATCATGTCGTAGGGCAACAAAAGCACTCCTAAGCAAACGAATGGCCATGAGTGGGGCTCGCCAAAACCCATTAGATCTAACCCTTTGGTTCCTTGGTCCAAACTTGGATTAATGGAGCTTTAGTTATGGCCCTAATTTCTCACATGATCTAAGGTGTTTCATTCCTTGACTTATCATACTATTGTACCATGTATTTTCCCCGATAGTTGTAAAGCTTTGAAAGTACTTAAGATGAAAAGGGGACATGAACTCACATAATTGCATTCCGTAAACTGTATGTAACTGTAACCTCATTTGCATTGTCCTTGAATTGTATCACAACCTACAAAGGTCCTAGAATTGTTAGACACTACGGTCTTTGTATTGACTCATGTACAAGTCTTCTATCTTGAATATGTATTAAGACTTGTATGTCTTTGTTATTCGTTGAACTGTGTATTAGATGTATGAATTGTTAGACTGTTATAAATATATTTCATCAAATATATCTACATGTAATCTTGTATTTTTATCAATTATGTCATTGGGCCGAGCCCATGTTTTCATGTCATTGGGCTTAAATAGTGTTGAGCATAAATAGTGTTGGGCCTCAATAGTGTTGGGCTTAAATAGTGATGGGCTTAAATAGTGTTGGGCTTAAATAGTGTTGGACTTAATGTTATTGGGCCTTGGCCCATATGTTTGGTATTGGGCTTAACCCATGAGTTTTTGATATTGGGCTTAGCCCATGTATTTATGTTAAGCCCATTATGAAGATAAGCCCATTAAGAAGTGTAAGCCTATTTGTATAAAATATTCCATTAAGAAGTGTAAGCCCATTTGTATAAAATAGCCCATTTAACTTATAATTTGAATAAAAATCTGTATCTTTTTATATAACTTAGTAAAAATCAGTAGATTATGGGAAAAATTCTTGGGGATTTATTTTGGCCTTTTACTTGTTTAAATAAATTATTTATTAAAGCATATTTAACCACATAATTAATATTAATTATACTCAGTGCTCAAAAATCCCAAAGAAATTCCTGGACATCCCTTATGGTTCCAGAAACCTTTCCTAAAATTTTAAGATTTTTCCGATTTCGTTTCGGTGGGTTCCCGGCTACCGAAATTCGCGAAAACGCGGATTTTTAACCCCGACCAAAACTCAACCAATGGACTCCAATTTTTCCCAGAACATTCCCCATATTTTTCTTAGTGTCTCTGTAAATTTTGGTAATTTATTGTATCCGTTTGGTATTTTTTTTCCAGAATTCTTTTTGTAAAACAGTAAAATATTCACCAAAAATCGTAGAAAATTCCAAAAATTCTAAAATTTTACGTGGAACTTCCTAACACTACCCGTCATCACCACACCAAATTTCAGCTTAATCTAAGTATCACGGACCAAGTTATAGTCAAAACAATATTCTGCCTAGTCTAGTTTCGAGTTTCGGACAATATACCTAGCGATTTCTTCGTGTCCGAGTGTTTTTCTTGAGCCCAGAAGTATGTATGGACTATATTCAGTACCTAAACATCAAGTACAATCCAAATATGCTAGAACTTAGATCAATCAAGCTTTGATTCCATGTTTTTCGGTTAATCGAATATTTACGCGATTTTTGTCGAATAAGGTTTGATTAGGGTATCAAACCCTAAAGATTTATAACCATGGCTGCCATATAACAACAGGGTATTGATATGGTGTTCATATTCAGCCCATAAACTTGTTTAAAACTCAAAATTTCATGGATTAAAAAGGTTGTTTATGATCTAAATAAAGTTTACTCAAGAAACTAGGCTTAAACCATAAAAAAAATAATGTTGCTACCTTTGATTTTTGGCTTGTGCTCGACGACTAAGCTGAGAAAAAGGAAGGAAAGCAGAATTGTGGTGGGTTTTTGTGTGGAAAATGAAAGAAAAAAAAATAACACTAAGATATATACAAAGGGGTGTTTGGCATTTTGGGGGTGGGTCCCCTAGGCCACCTCATATCTTAAAAAAATTAATTAAAAGATAATAATTATCCTTCGGTAAGTGTGTAGGTTCGTTTACGGGTCCCGGGTGCGTTCTCGATTTGCGTGACGGACTCCGTTTTGCGCGTAATTAGTGTCAAAAAAACTCGGTTTTAAAAATCATGAATAACCGTCTTGAAATCCGAACCCGGTTACGTTTTAATCATAAAAGACTCGTATTAGGATGGTTTAAGTGTTTTTAAGCTTGATCGATCGTTCCTTGCACTTTTGATTGCCTTATGTTATTCCTGAAACGAGAGCGTTTCCCTAACCGGGAAGCTACTTCGTTTTACGTGCCCAATCTCAGATTGTCTTCAAACCTTATGTCACAGTCTATGGTACAAAATTAAGATATTCCTGGAACTCGAAATCTTAAATAATACTACCGATAGCCTAACTGTCAAAGGTTTAGTGCGCTGTTAAACGGAAACTCCGGTTTAACATGTGTTTAAAGTCTAAGGACACCAACTTCGCACTGTTGGTCCTTATTAGTGTCATGTCAGTCATAACGTGTTCTCGGATTCCTCTGAGACATAACAGATATCATTAAATCAAGCATATAAGTCACACATGTTTTTAGGGCTTTCGCACAATTAAAGTGTTAAGTAGGCTTTAGGGTTTTGGACCGTGTAGGGTGTACCTGGTTTCGTCATGGTTGTCACAGTCTCCCCTGGTTTAGAAATTTCGTCCCCGAAATTCAATTCGTCTTGTTAGGGAAGAGATGTGGGTATTTTCTACGGAACTCATCCTTCCGTGCCCAGGTATACTCAGGTCCTTGCTTCGAGTTCCACCGGACTTTCACCAGCGAAATTTTGTTATGACGTAGTTGTTTGATCTTCCCGTCTACTATTTCTACCGGTTCCTCCACAAAGTGGAGTTTGTCATCAATGTGCACATCTTCTAACGGCATAATCGTTGCTTCATCCGTGAGACATTTCTTTAAGTTGGATACATGGAATACATTGTGAATTGTGCTCAGTTTCTCTGGTAGTTTCAGTCGGTACGCTACAGGTCCAACTTTGGAAATAATTTCATATGGCCCAATGTATCTTGGAGCCAATTTTCATGCCTTTCCAAATCTGATCACTCCTTTCCACGGTGACACTTTTAACAACACTTTGTCACCTATTTCAAACGACAACGGTTTCCTGCGAACATCGGCATAACTTTTCTGCCGATCTCGTGCCGCTTTCAGTCTACTTTGGATCTTATGCACCTTGTCTATCGTCTCTTGAATTAGTTCAGACCCCGTGAGTTGAGTATCGCCCACTTCCGCCCAACAAAGTGGCGATCTGCACTTACGGCCATATAGTGCTTCGTATGGTGCAGCTTGTATGCTACTATGATAGCTATTATTGTAAGAGAATTCGATGAGGGGAAGGTGCATATCCCAACTTCCTCCGAAGTCTAGGGTGCAAGCATGAAGTAGATCCTCCAATGTCTGTATAGTTCGTTCTGATTGGCCGTCGGTTTGGGGATGGTAAGCCGTACTCAGGTGTATTCTAGACCCCAAAGCTTCTTGTAACTGTTGCCAATAATGTGAAGTGAAATGACTATCACGGTCTGAAATGATTGCAACTGGTAACCTGTGTCTAGCTACACTTTCCTTCGTGTAGATCTCGGCCAATTTCTCGGTGTTGTAGGTAGTACGAATCGGAATAAAGTGCGCCGATTTGGTTAGTCTATCTACTACTACCCAAATCGCATCATGACCTCGGGTGTTTTTGGAAGGTGGGTCACGAAATCCATCGTGATTTGTTCCCATATCCATTGAGGTATCTTGGGTTGCTGTAACATTCCCGAGGGTTTCTGGCATTCTGCCTTAACCCGGGCACAAGTCAAGCATTTGCTCATGTACTCTGCTACGTCCTTTTTCATACATGGCCAACAATAAAATTCCTTAAAGTCGTGGTACATCTTGTCTGTACCGGGGTGAATAGAGTACTTAGATTTATGAGCCTCATCCATAACCAGTAGACGTAGGTCATGGAGAGTAGGAATCCATACCCTATTTTTGAAATACAACACTTCATCCGGTTTCCTCACAAAATTCCCTTCATTTCCGTGTAAGTTTTCGCTATTTAGTTGGCCTTCCTCTAAAGCTTCCATTTGAGCATTACTAATCTGCTCATTTTTGATCAAATATATGTTGGAAGCTCTTGTGATCTGTATAAATTGTATATTTCGTGCCGTACAAGTAATGCCTCTAGATCTTAAGTGCAAAAATCACTGCACCCAGCTCTAAATCATGCGTCGTGTTACTCTTTTCTTGTACTTTTAGTTGTCTAGACTCGTAAGCAATGACCTTGTTTCTTTGCATTAGGGCACAACCCAGCCCTTGCCGAGATGCGTCACAATATACAATGAAATCATCATTGCCTTCGGGTGACGACACGATTGGAGCTTCACATAACTTTTGTAACGCCCGGCTCTTTCGTACTTTCCATTTATAGCAAGTTTTGTTCGTATTTCTATTTTTGGGAACTTGGTATTCTTGTAAGCGTTCCTCCCTTGTAATCGTTGTAAAACCGAGACTTGGATCATTAATAGAACTCGTATTTTGTTACAAATATGTTATACACACGTTATATGTGCTCGTATGTTCGAAACGGTGAATCAATTGGTGTTTAATCATTATTCTTGGAAACTATGTGCTAAACTTGCAATTAATCTAAACTTATGCTTAAAATGTGTCTTGAACGTGAACGACACTTGATTTTGATACTTATACGCTTAATTATACTTGGTTTATACTTCTCATACTTGAGATTACCTCAATCTATGATTTTGTGGCAAGAATAGTCCTTAAATGCCCTAAAATCATCAAATAAACAACTCTAGGGGCCAAATTGTAAATAATGAAACTTTATATCCGGAACATTAGGGGCGGGCGGCCCGCGTGGACTTACCCTGTCCCCTTACGCGACCCGCATGGGCATCAGGTCTGCAGAAAACGTCTCAGATCGCGACCAGATTCAATTTTGAGCGGGATATCAATGTTTAAACCGAGTTTTAGCCACAATTATCCCCCCAAAACAACCCTAATCACTCCCCTATAAGTACCCAAGGTCCTCCAAGCACTTGGACACTTTCAACACTCTCAAATCTCTCCTAAACACTCTCAAGTTCTAGCAAGAATCTGCATTTTCGGACAGATTCATACCCTTGCACTAAAGTAAGCATAACTTGCTCATTTCTTAACGAAATCACTTGATTTTTCTTCCTACTTGCTTGGATAATCATGGGGTTTGATTCCTTGACTTCTCCTTGGAGAAATCAGACCTGGAATTTCCCTGAAATGGTCCAAGAACTTTATGTTTTATTACATACTCTTTCAAACTTGTTTAAACTTCATCCAACTTGTGTCTAACACATCTCACACCAATGTCCTAATGCTTACAACCTCTCTTATGGTTGGTTAAGCTTAAAAACATGGTTGAGACACTTGAAATCAGAGGATTAAAGCTGATAGTTTTCTATTTATTTAGGGTGTTTTGACCCACAAGTCATGTTCAAGCTAGTTCTTGATGTAGAGTGATTATGGAACAACTTGGGTTGTTCCAAACATACAATCCTCACATGATTTGATGATTTCTCTTAGTTAGATTGCTTATATTATTATACTAATCCTAGTTCGTGACCCTCCTTGGTTGTTTTTACATCAAGAGAAGTGGTGAACATTCAAGGGGTTCCTAAAGGGAAGCTTATTCTTCCTACCCCATACATGACATCCATGAATAACTCGAGGTGCCTAAATGAAGATCTTAATCTTCTACCTCCTACATGAATTATTGGACCTAATAATATGTAATACTTAACCTAAATATATGTATACAATCATTCGAACCTTTAATGTTAAACTTGTGTTTATATGTTAAAGTAGTAAAATACCATCTAAGACTTAACACTCCAAGTATGATTCTAATGGGCATATTACCCATGAAATACAATATAACCCTAGTGGTTACATAGTGTCATACAAGGGTTACTAAGTTAAAGATGATTATTTTTCGTATCATATTTTATTCTACTTTATGTTATGTTAAACTCCAAGTTATAATCTTCCGTTGTACGCCAAACTCACACACCTATGTTTCCTCGTGTAGAAGGACTAGGTGCTCCAAACTAATCCATCCACCAACACACTCGCGGGATTTCAAGTAGGAAAGCTTGCAACAACCGTGAGTATACTCGATCCCTTTTTCCCCTTTACTCTTTGGGATGCAACATGTATAACTATGCAAACAACTTTTGAACTAAACATACTCATCCTTTGAACGAAGCATGAAACTAATGTGACTTACTTGCTATTCTTGTATGCTCTATGAACGATTTGGAACGTTATATGCTCATTGACTTGCTCGCCCACCTTAACAATTATAGCGCTATAGGATTAACGCCCCACCTGCTGCTCTATTGGGTATTGTTAAGTTACCACCCCGCTGAACGATTGGGATTAGGCTATTTTATGCGTTGTATTCTAGGGTTTGATCATATTGTACGCCAAAATTGCATACTAGTAATCACATATTATGAATCATGTTGGATTTGAGTTTTTATTCTATTATGCTATGTAAACAAACTTGTATACTCGCTCATACTTTTGCATTGAAACTCTATTTTAATACATGTTGCAGGTTGATTATTGAAGTATGGATGAATGATGAAACGAGTTTAGGGCGGACTAGATACACACCTTTAATCTATTTATCTTTTGATGTTATGTTGAAATTTGAACAATGTTGTTATTTCCATTTTAAATGTTGTATGACAATTTAGCAATTGCAATGAAATTTGAATTTAATTAAATATTGTCACATAGTGTTATGAAGTCTCTAGCAATCTATACACACTTTGTCTCATCCCGATGTTTCCGCCATCGGTTGGGGTGTGACAGATTGGTATCAGAGCCATAACTATAGGGAATTAGGAAAATTGCCATGCTTTTGCCCTAATCTATAGTTTTAGGAATTTTGCCTCTTATGTGTTGTTTAAAACTTTTGTACTCTACCATGCATGCTTCCTAGCTACACTTCTTGTTGATTAAATTTACATGCCTTTCCTAAGGTTAACATGAATACACTTTTGTTTATTTGTATACTCTTGTAACACAAACGAGACAACTTTACCAAAATAGGCGTGAAACCCACAATTTGGTAAACGACTCTCATTCTACCTTAAACTATTTCTTTTTACACGAAGTTACACCATTAAGCTAGGAGTGAAATCCACAACTTAATGGTAATTTCCATTTCAACTCTAGTGGACCCTTGTCATAGTGTCGAAATTTTATTTTGACCCGACAAGTACCAACCACATTTAGGGTACGAAATCGTCAAGTTAGGGGTGAAACCCGCATCTCGTCGATTAAGTCCCATTCCTCGATTTTCAATCTCGCCAAAGTCCCGATTGTTTCAATCAATTAGAGATGTGTAGTAACCGGAAGGGTAAGATACCGTTAATCGCTTCTCGACGAGAGTATCTTACCTATAGGCCAAAGCACGTTTTCTCTAATTCGAAAGAACTTTCGACCCACTTTGGAATAGTCGACGTTTCTCTACCCGAAACAATCCAATGTTTTATTGAGCCTCTCTTTTATGTATCTCAATTTATATGTGATTTTATACTTGAACGATCGTTCATTTCGAAATTTCGTTTTAATCTTTTCGCACGTTATCGCAATCACAAACAATAATAATCCCTCGTGAACAAACTAAATTTACAATGCTTTCATTTATCCATGTTATGCTATGTTGGACTCATGACTATGCTATATGTGACATCTAAACTCTTTATGTTATATGAATCAATTTGAAACCTTCAAGCTATATGACACTTTATGCTATGTGAATCAACTTATGCAAACGATTTTTCTTAAACAAACATTATGATCAAGTCTCACCCATTCGTTCTTTTGAATCTTAGATGTCTTCTCGTCACTCCAACTCGTCTAAGAAGTCTAAGTCCCGTGCTACGAAGAAGATGATGGCTTTCATGGCCGATCAATTTGCGCGCGTCGTCCCAAAGGTCATTTCCGAGATTCGAGCTTCTGAAACACCTCACTCTTCCGTCGACTCTAAGGTCGAAATACGCAAGCCCGCTTCGTTCAGCTTCAAGCACTTTTCATCGTGCAATCCCAAGCCATTCACCGGCAATGATGGGGTGACCGCCATGCTCGAACGGTTTGATAGCATGGAGGTCACGTTCATCAACAGTGATTGCCCCAATGAACTCAGAACGCGTAGTGCGACTGGGGTATTCCAAGCCCGAGCTCTTGAATGGTGGACGAACGAAAGGAACATTCGTTCGAACGAACTGGCATATGAGTTGGAGTGGGAAGAAGTTAAGGCCCTGATGATGGACGAGTTTTGTCCTCCGCATGAGCAACAAAAGTTGGAGGAAGAGTTTTGGGCACTAAAGCAAGTGGGGGATGAAAACCTAGCCTACACCATCCGTTTCAAACAACTTAGCTTCATAGTTCCTCACCTCGTTATGACCACTGACCGCAAGATACGGAAGTATATCAATGGGTTACCCTCTGCTATGCGCGACACGATCGAGGCTGCCAAACTCGACAGTATCGAAGCTGTTTATCGTTTGGCCGCTTCCCTGAACAACAACCGTGTACGCGATAAACAAGCCGCAAACCCCTCTTCTTTCAAGCCAGCCAACCAAATCACCCAACAGTCGAGTGGTAATAGGGGGAAGAAGTGAAAGAAATCGAACCCTGTTTGCAATGCGATTGTGCCACCCGTTAACCCAAACCCTGTTGTTCCTGATAACACCCAAAAGTCGTACACTGGGATTCACCCCAAGTGTGCCACATGTAACCGTCACCATCCCGCCAATTCCAGGTGTCGTCTTTGTGCCAACTGTAACCGTTATGGACATGACACCGCCTTTTGTCGCTATCAACAACAACAAGCCCCACCAGCTCAGCAAGCACAACAAGCCCCACCAGCTCAACAAGCGCAACAAGCTCCACCCCCTCCTCAGAACGCAAGACCCGCTAGAGCTTGTTTCAAATGTGGGGACGCCAATCATCTCCGTCCTCAATGCCCACTATGGAATCAAGAGCAACTACAACCTCCTCGTGGACGCTGTTTCAATCTGAACGCGAATCAAGCGCGCAACGACAATAATGTCGTTAACGGTACGTTTCCTGTTAACCATCTTTATGCTTCGATACTATTTGATACTGGTGCGGAAAAAAGCTTTGTGTCCTTAGAATTCGAATCATTGTTAAATTGCACACGCTCTAAACTACCTAAGTCATTTTCCGTTGAAGTCGCCAATGGCAAGTCCATCTTAGTCGATTCCGTTCTTCGTGATTGTCGTCTTACTCTCAACGAACACGTTTTCCCTATCGATCTCATACCCATGCAACTGGGTAGTTTCGACGTCATCATAGGCATGGATTGGCTTCAAAAGAACCATGCTGAAATCGCTTGTCACGAGAAATACGTTCGTTTACCCCTTCCTTCTGGTGATGTTTTACACGTCTATGGAGACCGACCTTCAAAGGGACTGAAGTTGATGTCCTGCACACAAGCGAACAAATACTTACGCAAACAGTACTTTGCCTTTTTAGCCCACGTTGTGGAAGAAAAGGGCAAGGGAAAGAGTTTAAGTGATGTTCCAGTGGTACGCGACTTCCCTGACGTCTTTCCGGAAGATTTACCTGGTCCTCCTCCACCTCGATCAGTTGACTTTCGTATTGACCTTGTACCTGGTGCGACTCCGGTTACCAAAGATCCTTATCGTCTTCCTCCTTCTGAGATGCAAGAATTATCTACGCAACTTCAAGAACTCCTCGATAAAGGCTTCATTCGTCCAAGTACCTCACCTTGGGGTACGCCTGTGCTTTTCGTTAAAAAGAAAGACGGCTCTTTCAGTATGTGTATCGATTATCGCGAGCTCAACAAACTCACTGTCAAGAATCGTTACCCTCTCCCGCGTATCGACGACCTCTTTGACCAACTTCAAGGCGCTACTTGTTTCTCCAAAATCGATCTTCGTTCTGGTTATCACCAACTTTGGGTCCTCGAGGAGGACGTACCCAAGACCGCTTTTTGCACTCGCTATGGACATTACGAGTTCGTGGTTATGCCTTTTGGTTTGACCAACGCACCCGCTGTGTTCATGGATCTAATGAATCGGGTTTGTAAGCCCTATTTGGATCGTTTCGTGATCGTCTTCATTGATGATATCCTCATTTATTCGAAATCTCGAGCCGATCATGAACGTCATCTTCGCCTTATACTCAAGCTCTTACGTGTGGAACGCTTATACGCTAAGTTCTCTAAATGCGAGTTTTGGATTAAAGAAGTCCAATTCCTTGGACACGTTGTTAGTGAAAAAGGAATCCACGCCGACCCTGCAAAGATCGAGGCTGTAAAGAATTGGACCGCGCCTAAATCTCCTTCCGAAATCCGTTCTTTCTTAGAATTGGCGGGTTATTACCATCGATTCATCTCGAATTTTTCAAAAATCGCCGTTCCTCTCACTTCATTGACCCAAAAGGAGAAACCTTTTGCTTGGGGTCCTGAGCAAAAGGAATCCTTTCGGACTCTCAAGGACTTGCTTTGCAACGCTCCTATTCTTACTCTTCCTGATGGAAATGATGATTTCGTGGTGTATTGCGATGCATCGAACCGTGGTCTTGGTTGTGTTCTCATGCAACGAGGCAAGGTCATCGCTTATGCATCTCGTCAACTCAAGATATATGAGAAAAACTATACTACCCACGACCTTGAACTTGGCGCAGTTGTTTTTGCGTTGAAAATTTGGCGACACTACCTTTACGGTACTAAGTGTGAGGTTTTCACTGACCACAAGAGCCTTCAACATATCTTCGACCAAAAGGAACTGAACATGCGTCAACGTCGTTGGGTGGAACTGTTAAACGACTACGACTGCGAAATCAAATACCATCCAGGCAAAGCGAATGTAGTAGCTAACGCCCTTAGTCGCAAAACTCATATGAAGGGTATTCATTGTTTTCAACTTGTGAACGATCTTCCACGCCGCATTCGCGAAGCTCAGTACGCCTCTATTAACGAAGGTAACTTCCATGTTGAGATACGAGGTGCTAAAGAACACGATCTCGTCTCCAAGGCCGATGGTATCCTATACCTCGACAATCGTGCCTGGGTCCCTGATCGCGAAGAACTTCGAGAATTCATCATGAACGAGGCACACAAATCCAAGTACTCAATTCATCCTGGTGCCGACAAGATGTATCATGATCTACGTACATCCTATTGGTGGCCTGGTATGAAGAAAGACATTGCCGTTTACGTCTCTAAGTGTCTTACGTGTTCAAAAGTCAAAGCCGAGCATCAACGACCTTCTGGTCTACTCGAACAACCCGAAATCCCCGTTTGGAAGTGGGATAGCATCGCGATGGACTTCATAACCAAACTCCCTCGAACATCTTCTGGTCACGATAGCATTTGGGTGATCATCGATCGTTTCACCAAGTCCGCTCAATTCATTCCTATTCGTGAAGACTTCAAGGTTGAACGACTTGCTCGCATCTATACCGATGAAGTCATACGACATCACGGTATTCCCCTCGACATCATTTCTGATCGCGATGGTCGATTTACTTCGCGTCTCTGGCAAACCTTTCAGTCCGCTATGGGTACTCATTTGAATCTCAGTACGGCTTTTCATCCTCAAACGGATGGACAGACTGAACGTACTATCCAAACCCTAGAGGACATGCTCCGTTCTTGTGTCATCAACTTTGGTGGTAGTTGGGATGTGCATTTACCTTTGATCGAGTTCTCGTACAACAATAGCTACCACTCCAGTATTAAAATGGCTCCTTTCGAGGCATTGTATGGTCGCAAATGCCGATCTCCTTTAAACTGGCACGAGATTGGTGACAAACATATTACCGGTCCTGAAATCATACAAGAAGCAACGGATAAGATTCACCAAATCCATGATAATCTGCTCAAGGCCCGAAATCGTCAAAAGGTCTATGCTGATAAGGGGCGCAAGCCGATGCAACTCAACGTTGGGGACTACGTCCTACTCAAAGTATCTCCTTGGAAAGGAGTGGTTCGTTTTGGTAAAAAGGGAAAGCTTGCCCCTCGCTATGTTGGTCCTTTCAGGATACTCGAAAGGATTGGAGCGGTGGCTTATCGACTCGATTTACCTCAAGAACTCAACAACGTTCATCCAACGTTTCATGTCTCAAATCTAAAGAAGTGTCACGCTGAAGAAGGATTTCAAGTCCCTCTCGAAGATCTCCAAATAAATGACACTTTGCATTTTGTGGAGAAACCCGTCGAAATCATGGATCAAGGAGTCAAGTTATTGAGGCGTAGTAAAATTCCTATCGTCAAGGTTCGATGGGAAGGTAAACGTGGCGCTGAATTTACTTGGGAACTCAAGAGCGAGATGAAAAAGAAGTACCCTCATCTTTTCCCTACGTCTTCCTAAATTTCGGGACGAAATTCCCTAAAGGAGGGGAGACTGTAACACCCGGCTCTTTCGTACTTTCCATTTATAGAAAGTTTTGTTCGTATTTCTATTTTTGGGAACTTGGTATTCTTGTAAGCGTTCCTCCCTTGTAATCGTTGTAAAACCGAGACTTGGATCATTAATAAAACTCGTAGTTTGTTACAAATATGTTATACACACGTTATATGTGCTCGTATGTTCGAAACGGTGAATCAATTGGTGTTTAATCATTATTCTTGGAAACTATGTGCTAAACTTGCAATTAATCTAAAATTATGCTTAAAACGTGTCTTGAACGTGAACGACACTTGATTTTGATACTTATATGCTTAATTATACTTGGTTTATACTTCTCATACTTGAGATTACCTCAATCTATGATTTTGTGGCAAGAATAGTCCTTAAATGCCCTAAAATCATCAAATAAACAACTCTAGGGGCCAAATTGTAAATAATGAAACTTTATATCCGGAACATTAGGGGCGGGCGGCCCGAGTGGACTTACCCTGTCCCCTTACGCGACCCGCATGGGCATCAGGTCTGCAGAAAACGTCTCAGATCGCGACCAGATTCAATTTTGAGCGGGATATCAATGTTTAAACCGAGTTTTAGCCACAATTATCCCCCCAAAACAACCCTAATCACTCCCCTATAAGTACCCAAGGTCCTCCAAGCACTTGGACACTTTCAACACTCTCAAATCTCTCCTAAACTCTCTCAAGTTCTAGCAAGAATCTGCATTTTCGGACAGATTCATACCCTTGCACTAAAGTAAGCATAACTTGCTCATTTCTTAACGAAATCACTTGATTTTTCTTCCTACTTGCTTGGATAATCATGGGGTTTGATTCCTTGACTTCTCCTTGGAGAAATCAGACCTGGAATTGCCCTGAAATGGTCCAAGAACTTTCTGTTTTATTACATACTCTTTCAAACTTGTTTAAACTTCATCCAACTTGTGTCTAACACATCTCACACCAATGTCCTAATGCTTACAACCTCTCTTATGGTTGGTTAAGCTTAAAAACATGGTTGAGACACTTGAAATCAGAGGATTAAACCTCATAGTTTTCTGTTTATTTAGGGTGTTTTGACCCACAAGTCATGTTCAAGCTTGTTCTTGATGTAGAGTGATTATGGAACAACTTGGGTTGTTCCAAACATACAATCCTCACATGATTTGATGATTTCTCTTAGTTAGATTACTTATATTATTATACTAATCCTAGTTCGTGACCCTCCTTGGTTGTTTTTACATCAAGAGAAGTGGTGAACATTCAAGGGGTTCCTAAAGGGAAGCTTATTCTTCCTACCCCATACATGACATCCATGAATAACTCGAGGTGCCTAAATGAAGATCTTAATCTTCTACCTCCTACATGAATTATTGGACCTAATAATTTGTAATACTTAACCTAAATATATGTATACAATCATTCGAACCTTTAATGTTAAACTTGTGTTTATATGTTAAAGTAGTAAAATACCATCTAAGACTTAACACTCCAAGTATGATTCTAATGGGCATATTACCCATGAAATACAATATAACCCTAGTGGTTACATAGTGTCATACAAGGGTTACTAAGTTAAAGATGATTATTTTTCGTATCATATTTTATTCTACTTTATGTTATGTTAAACTCCAAATTATAATCTTCCGTTGTACGCCAAACTCACACACCTATGTTTCCTCGTGTAGAAGGACTAGGTGCTCCAAACTAATCCATCCACCAACACACTCGCGGGATTTCAAGTAGGAAAGCTTGCAACCACCGTGAGTATACTCGATCCCTTTTTGCCCTTTACTCTTTGGGATGCAACATGTATAACTATGCAAACAACTTTTGAACTAAACATACTCTTCCTTTGAACGAAGCATGAAACTAATGTGACTTACTTGCTATTCTTGTATGCTCTATGAACGATTTGGAACGTTATATGCTCATTGACTTGCTCGCCCACCTTAACAATTTAGCGCTATAGGATTAACGCCCCGCCTGCTGCTCTATTGGGTATTGTTAAGTTACCACCCCGCTGAACGATTGGGATTAGGCTATTTTATGCGTTGTATTCTAGGGTTTGATCATATTGTACGCCAAAATTGCATACTAGTAATCACATATTATGAATCATGTTGGATTTGAGTTTTTATTCTATTATGCTATGTAAACAAACTTGTATACTCGCTCATGCTTTTGCATTGAAACTCTATTTTAATACATGTTGCAGGTTGATTATTGAAGTATGGATGAATGATGAAACGAGTTTAGGGTGGACTAGATACACACCTTTAATCTATTTATCTTTTGATGTTATGTTGAAATTTGAACAATGTTGTTATTTCCATTTTAAATGTTGTATTACAATTTAGCAATTGCAATGAAATTTGAATTTAATTAAATATTGTCATGTAGTGTTATGAAGTCTCTAGCAATCTATACACACTTTGTCTCATCCCGATGTTTCCGCCATCGGTTGGGGTGTGACAACTTTTGTTTTAACTGTTGAAAAGTTGTTTCTTGTTCTTCGTCCCATTCGAACTTTCGATCTTTCTGTGTCAAGGCAGTTAAGGATTGAGCAATGCAGGAGAAGTTTTCAATAAAGCGACGGTAATCTCCAGCCAATCCCAAGAATTGGTGTATCTCTTTCGGAGACTTAGGCGCTTGTCAATTCTTAATAGCTTCGATCTTACTAGGGTCAACTTGAATCCCTTGTTGATCTACCACAAGTCCTAAAAATTGCACCGCTTGTAATCAGAAATCACACTTTGAAAGCTTGGCGTGCAACTTCTCTTTCCTCAATATCTCTAGTATGGCTCGTAGATGGTGCTCGTGTTCTTCTTTACTCTTGGAATAGATCAAAATATCGTCAATAAAGACTATAACGAATTTATCTAAATATGGTTTACAAACTCGGTTCATGAGGTCCATAAATACCGCAATTGCGTTGGTTAACCCAAAGGGCATAACCAGGAACTCATAGTGACCGTACCGAGTTCGAAAGGCTGTGTTAGGGATATCTTCCTCTTGAACTTTCACTTGATGATAATCGGATCGAAGATCGATTCTTTATGGTAATCTTGTTCAGCTCCCGGTAGTCAATACACATCCGAAAGCTTCCATCCTTTTTCTTCACAATTAACACTGGTGCTCCCCAAGGTGAATAACTGGGACGGATAAAACCTCGGTCTAGTAGTTCTTGTAGCTGAGATGATAGTTCTTGCATCTCTGAAGATGCTAAATGGTAAGGTGGTTTTGCACTTGGAGCTGCTCCCGGTATTAAGTCGATACGGAACTCGACTTGCCGATTGGGTGGCAATCCGGGCAATTCATCAGGAAACACGTCTGGGTAATCACACACTACTGGGATATCCTTAATACGTTGTTCTTCTGGTGCGGTCATCATTATACTTGCTAAGAACACATCACATCTTTGACGTATACATTTCAACACTTTAAGGTGGGATATTAGGTTTAATATGGTACCAGACTTCTCTCCTTGATTAATAAGTGTCTCTTTGTTCAGTAGTGGTAGGCGAATGACCTTTTCATGACAAAAGACTTTGTCTTGGTTATCGGATAACCAATCCATGCCAACCACTACATCGAAACTACCCAACTCAACGGGTAAGAGATCAATACTGAATATTCGCTCGCCAAGTTCCAAGGAACATCCTCTAACAACTTTCCCTGACTCGACTAGTTTACCGTATGTCAATTCTATAGAATGAGGAGACCTCTAGCTTACTTGGCTCTAGGCCAAGTACATTTGGAATTCTGTGTGGCGAGGACTTCACTGTATAGTTTTAGGAACCCTATGTTTAAACGTAGGATAACCCAATCCATATTTTTAGATGTAGGATAACCCAATCCCTAATTGTAGCTAGGACAATCTCGTCCCTAGCCATGAAACTCATGTATGTGAAATGTTGAGATGAAGCTAAAATTGGCACCAGTATCAAATAACATGGATGTGAAATGTTGGTTGATTGGAAACGTGTCGAGTAACTACTGTTTGAGTGATTGAGGTAGGGTGGGATGATGCGTTCATGCTTCGGATCTCTGAGGCTAAACCCAAAATGTAACACTCAGGGTGTTTGAATTCGGGTGTTACCCAGTATGGAACAACCCTTGAGAGACCGTGAAAGCATCAAGTGTAACCAACAATATTGGCTCCAGTTATGATTGAGTTCTTTTATAAAATCATATGAAAATAGATATGAAAATAAGATGATATAAAAGAATGAGGTATGGTTAAATAAATAACCAATAGAAATGTAGTGTATAAATATATCATGTCTTGAAATAGAATATTATGTCTTGTGTAGAGGATGTCGCGTCTTGTGCAAAATGTCATGTCTTGTCTTGTCTTTGTCGAAGAGGTTTGAATAACACCACGAAATGCAATATAATATAAGCACTTATATATAGGAAGTATCAGCGGCGTATCCACCATGCTTTTATCATATTACACACGTCTCGTTATTTACAAAAATGTCTTGTGTATATTAACGTCAAATGTCATGTATAACAATGTCTTGCGTAACAGTGTCATGTATAAACCACGTCTTGTATAAAAGCAATGATTTTCGACACATAACTTTTAACTTAAACATTTGTTTCTTTTGGTGCCATGATATTTTTAATACACACTATTAAAAGAATCTAGACATATATTTGGATAAATATAGTCTATCATGCGCCCAAAAATGAAGAATGCAATCGGTCATGGAAACCTCAAGATCGCATTGTTCATATATGTTTGAATATATGATAATATGGATAACCGAAAAAAATAAAAAAAAATAAATGATAATGTGAATAACCGCAACCAAAATGCGTAGTGCCTCTTGCGTGTATTGGTTATATGTTTTAGTGGCAAAGAAATAATTCGTTGAGGAGGGGAAACCAACCAGTGGTCTTCGTCCATATAATATGTATTCCCTACTCTATGGACCTCGATCGTCCTAAGTAGAGAAAATCCTTTGTCTTACTTGTTCATGTGACAATTATGGTAATAGTGCTTGAGTTTCACGAGCTCTAGCAAGATTATTGGAATCTCCAAAAATGTCGAATAGAATGCAATGAGGGAGTTGCAACATGGCTCATGCCATACCATTCCTTGGAAAAAGACGAATATCAAACGACGGAATTTATTGTATTTATTCCCAATAAATATGATAAGGTAAGGTAAGGTAAAGTGTCATAGGCACCAAGAAAATAGCCCGTATATAAGAATTTTAGAATGTTGAGGAAAAATCTTCCATGAGTGACTAACAAGTTTTGTTTGTTTAAATGACTAGTCTCAACCGTCTCGTAATATAAATCGAATGTTAGGTGCGGTCAAGCATACATCGTCTTCCTATATCGTCTTCTTATATTGTAAGATGTTATAGTAATAACCCTAGTCAGTGTTCTAAGAATGGAAAAATTGAATCTCAAGTAATATCTTAAGAATTGTGAATGGATAGTGATCATTAACTTGGCCCGCAGAGCCCACCAGAATTTCCATGCACTACAATTTGTTATTACGTAGGCCTCCGTAATAATAAATCGCCTTGCATGGTCACCCTAGAATTCTCTCGTTCGAAGCAGATGATCAGTCAGAGAAAGGACACTATTGTCTACATACCTTCAACATAGGAGGGACCTTTGTGATAGTCCACGGCTAACGCCCGTTGTCATTCCTCGCGAAGTGACACAGCGTTAGATAGAATAGAAATAGAGAGAATTTGTAACAATAACAACTGGAGGGGTGCCTTCAAGATGAGTACTTCATCTTCTTTGACTGGACTGGTGTGTCATCAATCATTATTCGTATGAGACACAGTGATATCGTCCCACTAATGGAGTTATTGTCCAGGGTTACCACCTCCATCTCATCGTCACTACGAAGGTTAGGCATATCAACATTTGCGAGAAAGCAACCATATTTTATGAAATAAAGTTTAAGATTTCACTTAGGAATCATGTTCGCCATAAGCTCCGCAGTAGACGTGAGGTCGATATTTTCATCGTCGAGTAAAGAATAATAATAAAGTTTGTAGTCGAAGGTATTTTGTACCTGCCTAATATTTCGTACAACACATATATGAATGACTTATATATATAATCATGTAAAATCCTATCTAACAAGGATTTCTATCTTTGCATAAGCTGAACTTGTAAACCGTTTATAATGCGTAACTGATAATGTAATGTATTGTAGGCACATAGTATGTTAATGTAATGTATCTATTTCTCATAGACTTCACCCATGGAAATGTCCTCACTTGATTTATGTGAATTGAATTTTTTTGTTGTAGTGGACCTTGAAAAAAAAATATTTACGCAATGAAAACTCTTGTTCTTATATAAATTGTTTTCGTGAGAGGTTCCCTAGTGATTGTAGACTAGACTCGAGAAATAATCCTGGTTCACTACAATCGAGGCTCTGATACCAATCTGTCACACCTGCTCGTACCAGAAGCGCGAGGTGTGATCTGATCGGTTCTCATTGCATAACAATATAAGTGAACATACTAAATGAATAAAACATGCTCCAATGCCATTACCATAATTGTTTGAAATAACGCAACATAAGTTTAGTGTATTGTTTACAAACCATCAACTGAAAAGAAACTGTCATTGTTTCGTACATCAAAATGTAAGTCTTAAAATGTCAAGGCTTTGACCACTATATTACCGCAAAGAGGCGGTATATAACGGGCAAACCCTTCAATAGTTGGCATGGAGTCTGGATACTTGTTTTTCTTGACTGAAATATCTGCATGGTCCACTAATTTCCTGAAATACATGTAAGTTTGAAAACATCAACAAAAGTTGAGCGAATTCATGCAGTTTAGTTGTATAAGATGTATCTGTCAATTATGAACTGTATTTGTATAAAAACCATGCGCTTTATCTGTATGAAATGTATTTGTATAAAACCCGCATGTAAGATGTATTTGTATCAAATGTAATATGAAAAGCGTCAATGAAATTGTTGATCATTAATGTTTCGCGAGGACATCAATATGTGTGACGAAATAGGAAGCAATCCAACCCTAGACGATTTTAATTGTATCGACACCATGTCGTAGGGCAACAAAAGCACTCCTAAGCAAACGAATGGCCATGAGTGGGGCTCGCCAAAACCCATTAGATCTAACCCTTTTGTTCCTTGGTCCAAACTTGGATTAATGGAGCTTTAGTTATGGCCCTAATTTCTCACATGATCTAAGGTGTTTCATTCCTTGACTTATCATACTATTGTACATGTATTTTCCCCGATAGTTGTAAAGCTTGAAAAGTACTTAAGATGAAAAGTGTGACAACCCTCAAAATCCCATGTATTCCGTACAATTCATTAATGATAATTAAAATGCTTGACGACTGTGTGGAATTACTTAACTGCTTTCTGATATCTGTGTTATACTTACATATATTTGCTAACATACTAGTAATGTACAGAAAAGTTACTAAATAGTCCGTTATATTTTCCTGAGTGTTGAAAATTAAAAAAAACATTACAAAAATATATATATAAGACACCTTATGGATTAGCTAAACACTTTAATGGATCAATATCCAACCGAACAACTAGACTTCGCCCGGAACATAAAAATATTGTCAATGACATTGTTATTGCTTTTCTGAGCCAATTAGGGTCCCCGAATACCCTAACACCCGTTATATTGCACTACACACTAATAACCAATCTTAACCTCTAACCAAACTCACTAATCACCTAACTAGATGGTTAGAATCCAACTAAATACCCCCCCCCCCCTTCAACCAATCGGTCCCCTTAGGGGACACACCTCTTACAACTTTGATTATTTAATTATCCTATGTCTAATATCTTGTTGGCACAATCCACCTTGGATAATTCACTAACTTGGTTTATTAATATAACCAAGAGTTCACATTTCATTCACAAAAACCCATCAACAAAATTTCATCTCTCTCTCCCTCTTGCTTGGTTTTCGGCCGAAACCCCCTAGCACCACCTCGCCATTTTCAAGTTTTGTTCAAGGCAATCTATAAACATACAAAGGTGAAGGATCACGTATAAGGAGGCCCGGTGCTTACGGATTGCCAAGGACCTCACCACAACGCTATTAACCACCCATTTTTCGTCTAGTTTCTTCCCTAGCCTTGTGCTAGTTGTAAGTGCTTCTAAACACCTTCTTGATCTTATCTAAAGTGGTTAATAAGAGATTTGTCGGCTAAAAGTCATGAACATATAAGATCAAAGTTTAAAGTCTACTAAAAATGATGAACATGGTGGTTAATGAGCAAATATTATGTAAAACTCTTGGACCTTGTTTTGTTATGATTCTTGGTTGATTATCTGATGTGTTTCTGGTTAATATTCATGTTTGATGTTGTTACGATCACTAATCATGCTAACGGAATCAATCGAACGCGTCTTAGAAGATTAAAGAATGAAAACAGAATCTGTCCAAGTTTTACAGCCAACTTCAGTTGGCTGTAAACAGGTCATAAACTCTACAAAAAACTGATATTTTAAGTGTAAAACGTGTTATTATGAAATACGGTTCTAATGGCACCGGAATCATAATTTTTGGACTTCGTTTACTATTTTTAAAGCGTCATTTCGTAACAGCAGCTAGAGCTGCATTTTTCTGCTGAAAATATGTGCTTTGTTTTCTATCATAACTTGGGTTCTGTGTAGAGTTGGATCATGAAACTTGTACTGTAGATGATCACCGATGTATTTGTAATTATCCCACTGGAATTTCATAAATTGGACGCTCGATGAATTTTAAATAAATTATCCCGTGGACTGTGGTCAGAAAAATATAAATCTGAGTTCAGTCCGAAAAATGATTTTTTATAAAATATTGATAATGAACCGGACCCCGATATTTTTACACAATAAAATTTGGAACATTTAAGACATTCTGTAAAAAATTGGGAATTTTTGAAATAATTTAACTATTTTATTAAAATGTCCGAAAACAGCCCGGTTTTGAATATTAATGCGGAAACGACATAAGTTGTGATTTGCGTGTCTAAATGTCGAGTATGCTATCTGTGAATGATCTAACATGTTATATGTGTTACGTGCACTATCGTATGTTTGCTTATGAGTGGGGAATGGATGGGAAGTATATAGGGGCATAAACAGTTAAAGTAATGCATGCTATGTGATAGATACGTGTAGAAACTTTGTGCTCTATTTGAAAATCACTAAATGACTAACTGGTAAATCATACTAGGATGTGATTGACCGACCTTAACTGTTAGCTATATTTGAGAATCTAACCGAGCAAACCAAGGTGAGTTCACACTTTCTACAAGGCATGGGATTCCCGGTGGTTTGGGAATGGGTTAAAGAATTTAAAACTAAATCTACATATCCCCTTGGGAAGATATGGACGGCCATCCTCCATAGATAGGATGCCATTATTAATCCTACGAATTCTCCTGGTGTAGAATACGTACGTTCTTCCTCCTGGTGCAGGACAACAACCTTAAAACTAGCTAGACAAAACTCTATCATGAAGTCCCTCAATTTATATCGACTTAATCGCCGAGGCCAATGGCGAGCGGGTCATAAGTTAATAGCGCTATTAGGTTTAACAAACCTCACACCGTGCCATTCGGACGGGCGTGTACTAATTGACTATGGTAAACTGTCAGTGATGATAGACACTGATGTAGGGCACAACTATTTTTCGTCAGTTGTCGATATGTATGGTCTAGTAGTTCAAACGGGGAAAGCCCCCACTGATTATGGTTATGGTTTGGGTAATGAAAAAGGAACTGGTTAAACATACTTTCAGCTATGGGGTAACCCCCACGGCAATTAAGCCAACGAAAGTCAAACCACATTTTTCAGAAACAACTTAAAAACTAAACAACCAAACGTGAACTCACTCAACTTTGTTGTTGACTAGTTGTTACATGCCTTACAGGTCGCTAGATGCTTTTGGGAGCTTGCACGAGGAGAAGGTTGTTGTGGAATATGGTTGCTATATCCCGTAATTAATAATTAACTTTATGAACTTGTGAAACTTATGTTTGAGTCTTAAAACTTATGAAATGTGAACTCATGTTTTGAACTTACGTTTTATGCTTCCGCTATTATCTTAAAATCGGTTACCTTCTTTAGGTCACCAATCGTATTGTAGTTGGTTTCATTTACTTAATTGTGTTGTTCAATATGATTGGTGGCTCGATCCTGGTCACGTCACGCCTCCAAGCGGTGGTACTCCGCATGGTGGATTTTGGGGGTGTGACAGATTGGTATCAGAGCCATTGGTTATAGTGAACTTGGTTTTTAAAAAGGGAAAAGTTTTTGATAAAACCAGACTATAACCAGTACAGTGCTCAACGATCCACAACGACGCTTCGCTCCACGTGCAAGACTCGACACCATAAGTGGTATGATTTATGTTATATTGTCGGTTAGATAGTTCTCATTGTGCATTAGATAATGTGATAATTGCTATTTCAACCTTGTGTGCTTACTCTCTAATGTCGTCCCACACTTACGCACTTTCGCGACACTTTCCTCACTTACGTTGCTTCGTTATGAAGATCATGAGCGGACGCGGAGGACGTATCAACCTCACTCAAGCCCAGTTGACGGCTTTGATCAACGAATGAGTCGCTGAGGCACTCGCAGCTAACCCAGCAGGAGGTCAACATGCTCAACCTCCTGTGTGCACATTCAAAACGTTCATGGACTGCCGACCTACTACTTTCAGTGGCACCGAAGGAGCAGTGGGCCTTCTTCACTGGTTTGAAAAGCTTGAGTCTGTTTTCGAGATGTGCGAATGCCCCGAAGACCGTAGGGTGAAATATGCTACCGGAACACTTGAAGGAGCTGCGTTAACCTGGTGGAAGGCACAGGTTCAACTACTAGGACTGGCAGTTGCTAATGCCACACCCTGGAATGGTTTCAAAGAGCTGATCAAGGAGGAGTACTGTAGTCGGGATGACATCCACAAGCTAGAGGTGGAATTTTACAATCTGAAGATGACGGGGTCTGAGATTGAGGCGTATACTAAGAGGTCAAACGAGCTGGCCATCCTGTGTCCAACTATGGTGGACCCTCCCATCAAACGTATTGAGCTGTACCTCAAGGGCCTTGTACCAGAGATTCAAAGTCACGTAACTTCAGCCAACCTGGGTACCATTCAGCAAATTATCAAGTTGGCTCATCGTCTCACCGACCAGGCGGTGGAGCAAAACAGGCTACCCAAACGTATCAGTGCCACATCTACTTCTGATGCACCTACCGACAACAAGCGAAAATGGGATGGGAACTCCGGAAAGGGTTCTACTTCAGTTCAGTCTCAGCAGCGAAAGACTGATGACTACCAGAGTCCTGGTCAGCAATCTTCTGGTAACCAAGGACAGGGTGGACACCGAGGGAACCACCCTAAGTGCAACCGGTGCAACAAACATCACAGCGGGCAGTGCAACAAAGGTCGTTGCCTGAGGTGTAACAAGTTTGGTCATGAAGCAAAGGATTGCAGGAGCGCCCGACCAGCAAATCAGAATAGCCAACAACAACAACAAGCCCCACAGAACCACCAGCAGCAGCATCAGCAGGGAAATAAAGGATGCTTTCAGTGTGGCGCTGAAGGCCACTTTAAGAGGAACTACCCCCAACTGAACCAGAATCAGAACAACAACAACCAAGGAAACGGGAACCACAATGGGAACAACAATGGAGGCAACAATGGAGGCGGCAATGGGGGTAACAACAATGGTAATGGAGCAAGGGGTCGTGTGTTCGTGATTGGTCAGGGAGAAGCAAGAAACGATCCCAACGTTGTGATGGGTAAGTTTCTTCTGGATGACTTCTTTGTTACTGTTTTATTCGATTCAGGTGCCGATACTAGTTATGTGTCCCTAAAAGTTAGCCAAATGCTTAAGCGCACTCCAACACTTTTGAACACCAAACACATGGTAGAACTAGCAAACGGTAAAAGTCTTGAAGCCACACACGTAGTTAAAGGTTGTAACCTAGTCTTAGCTGGTCAGACTTTCTCTATCGATCTTATTCCTATCACACTGGGTAGTTTCGACGTCATTATTGGGATGAATTGGCTATCCCATCATCAAGCGGTGATTGCTTGCAAGGAGAAAATCGTCCGCATTCCTTGTTCTGGTGAAGAACCTCTCGTGATTCAGGGTGACAAGAGTAGTGCTGTCGTAGGCATTATCTCTTTCCTTAAGGCCCAGAAGTGTTTGCGAAAGGGCCACACTGCCATTCTAGCGCTCGTTACTGACACATCAACAGAAGAGAAGAGAATTGAAGACATCCCTATTGTGCGCGATTTTCCTGAGGTATTTCCTGAGGAATTTCCTGGTCTTCCGCCTCATCGCTAAGTTGAGTTTCAAATCGAGCTAGCTCCTGGAGCAGCGCCAGTAGCTCGAGCACCATATCGTCTAGCCCCGTCAGAACTTGAAGAACTGTCCACGCAATTGCAAGAACTCTTGGAAAAGGGTTTCATACGTCCTAGCTCTTCGCCCTGGGGAGCTCCAATACTATTCGTGAAGAAGAAAGACGGTACCTTCAGGATGTGTATTGACTATCGCGAACTTAATAAGGTGACTGTGAAGAATCGTTATCCTCTTCCACGTATTGACGACTTGTTCGACCAGTTGCAAGGGTCGAGCTATTACTCCAAGATTGATTTGAGATCGGGATACCATCAGCTGAGGGTCCGAGATGAGGATGTCTCCAAAAAAGCATTCAGAACTCGTTACGGCCATTACGAGTTTCTGGTTATGCC
The DNA here is from genome assembly GCA_030545235.1 of Helianthus tuberosus. Classification (NCBI taxonomy): domain Eukaryota; kingdom Viridiplantae; phylum Streptophyta; class Magnoliopsida; order Asterales; family Asteraceae; genus Helianthus; species Helianthus tuberosus. The sequence continues at coordinate 126,746,950 of CM060397.1, forward strand.
ATTCGGGCTGACGAATGCACCAGCGGTCTTCATGGATCTCATGAACCGAGTATGCAAACCTTACCTGGATAAGTTCGTTATTGTGTTCATCGACGATATCCTGATCTATTCTAAGAGTCAGGAGGAACACGAGCAGCATCTACGACTTATGCTGGAAGTTCTTCGAAAAGAGCAGTTGTATGCCAAGTTTTCGAAATGTGACTTCTGGCTTCGTGAAGTCCACTTTCTAGGCCATGTGGTAAACAAGAATGGAATTCATGTGGATCCATCTAAGGTTGAATCGATCAAGAACTGGCCTGCACCCCGAACACCAACAGAGATCCGCCAATTCTTGGGTTTGGCAGGATACTACAGAAGGTTTATAAAGGATTTCTCCAAGATTGCGCAACCCCTCACTTCGCTGACTCAGAAGGGTGTCACCTATCACTGGGGTGATGCACAGGAATCTGCGTTTCAGCACTTGAAAGATAGACTTTGTAGCGCGCCTATCCTCTCATTGCCTGAAGGCACAGAAGATTTTGTGGTTTATTGCGACGCTTCCATCCAAGGACTTGGTTGCGTATTGATGCAACGTGACAAGGTCATTGCCTACGCATCACGCCAACTCAAAGTTCACGAAAGGAATTACACTACTCACGATCTGGAGCTGGGAGCAGTTGTTTTTGCACTAAAGATATGGAGACATTACCTGTACGGTACCAAGTGCACCATTTACACCGATCACAGGAGTCTCGAGCATATCTTCAAGCAAAAGGAATTAAATATGCGACAACGCCGATGGGTCGAACTCTTGAACGATTATGAATGCGCTATCAAATACCATCCAGGCAAGGCCAATGTTGTGGCCGACGCCCTCAGTCGAAAGGATACCCTACCTAAGCGTGTACGTGCTTTACAACTTACCATCCAATCTAACCTTCCCGCTCAGATTCGTGATGCTCAGGTTTAAGCATTGAAAGCAGAGAACATCAGGGCTGAATCCCTATGAGGATCGACGCAGCGGCTAGAACAAAAGGAAGACGACGATTACTATGTAACAGGGCGCATCTGGGTTCCACTTTATGGAAACTTACGCAAGCTTGTGATGGACGAAGCGCACAAGTCTCGTTATTCGGTACATCCTGGTTAGGATAAAATGTACCACTACCTCAAGACTACGTATTAGTGGCCTGGCATGAAAGCCCACATAGCAATCTACGTCAGTAAGTGCTTGACTTGTGCGAGAGTGAAGACTGAATATCAGAAACCATCAGGCCTACTTCAACAACCAGAGATCCCGAAATGGAAATGGGAGCAAATTTCCATGGATTTCGTTACCGGCCTGCCCATATCTCAACACAGAAACGATACCATTTGGGTGATCGTAGATCGACTGACCAAGTCTGCACATTTTCTGGCTATCAAAGAAACGGATAAGTTTTCTACTCTTGCAGAAATTTACCTAAAGGAAGTGGTATCAAGGCACGGAGTGCCAACCTCTATTATATCTGATCGTGACACGCGTTTTACTTCAGAACTGTGGCAAGCAATGCACAAGTCTTTTGGCTCACGATTAGATATGAGCACCGCTTATCACCTACAGACGGATGGGCAATCTGAACGCACCATCCAAACCCTTGAAGACATGCTTAGGGCATGTGTAATCGATTTTGGTAATGGCTGGGAAAAGCACCTCCCGCTAGTGGAGTTTTCGTATAACAACATCTACCACACCAGCATCCAGGCCGCTCCGTTCGAGGCATTGTACGGACGCAAATGCCGATCACCCCTTTACTGGGCAGAAGTTGGTGACAGTCAAATCACTGGCCCAGAACTCGTAGTAGATACAACAGAAAGGATTGCTCAGATACGACAGCGAATGGCGGCAGCTCGTGACCGTCAGAAAAGCTATGCTGATAAGGGAAGAAAACCACTCGAGCTCCAGGTTAGGGATCGAGTGCTACTCAAAGTCTCACCTTGGAAAGGTGTAGTCCGCTTTGGCAAACAAGGCAAACTCAATCCGCGTTATGTCGGACCATTCGAAGTCACCGAGAAAATTGGCAAAGTCGCCTACAAGTTGAATCTACCTGAAGAACTCAGCGGAGTTCACAATGTTTTCCATGTGTCGAATCTGAAGAAGTGTCTGTCAGATGAGACCCTCATAGTTCCTCTTAAGGAACTCACAATCGACGACCAGCTGCGATTCGTCGAGGAACCAGTAGAGATTACGGATCGAGATGTTAAGATCCTCAAGCGTACCAGGATACCTCTGGTCCGAGTTCGTTGGAATGCTCGTCGTGGCCCAGAGTATACCTGGGAACGAGAAGACCAAATGAAACTCAAGTATCCCCAGCTGTTTAAGAAAAACGCAACCACTACTGAGGCTGAAGCTACTGCAGAATTTCGGGACGAAATTCCAAATCAACGGGGGGATGATGTGACACCCCAGGAAAATCAGGAAAACAACGCAACTTAGCTAGCTTCCTCAGTAACCGTTAGGAAACTTTATTTGTAAGTGTTGAAGAAAAAACACAATCAACTGGATCTATGAAGAGATCACAGTCCTAAAGATCACGAACTAGAAAAAGAAGATCAGATGGGACAACCGGAATACATAGCATCTACTTCAAAGAATCACAAGTTGATCAAGAGCTGAATTGGATTATCAGAAGAGGTCATTTCTGATGGATCTGATGATATTTCTGATGAAATATCATCAGTATCTGACGATTCTGATCATCAAGGATTTTCTGATGAAATAACCCACTTGTCTGAAATTGGCTCTGTCCTGCCACACTTACCAAAGCAAGTTGACATTTAATGATATCATGATGAAAAAGGCAACTTGAACGTTGGAATCAATGAATATGTCAATTGGCTACTTTTTGCAGGAATTATTGTATGAATAAACTATTGTTTATTCATACAAGCCGTCTATAAATAGAAGGCTAAACCAGGAGAAGCAAAGTGAGTTTGAAGCTTAGCATTCACACATACATCTAAACTCCATTGCTCTCTCCCCCCACAGAATTCAAGATTCGTTTGTATTAGATAATAATCTTACAATCACCTTGTAAACCATTTTGGTTCAAATTGATATAAACTTGATAATTCTGTAGGTCTTGTTTCTTGAAAGTCTGATTTCCATTTCCGCACATCTTTTTCACATCTACTGAAATCACTTGCCATATTACGTGAAAAGAAGTTGTTTTGAGCCTTAACTGGGTATAACAATTGGTATCAGAGCACAACAGTCTAAAATACCTCATTTTCTGGTGAATGATCAATTTTTCACAGTTTTCTGGTGAATGATCAATTTTTCTGATTGATCATCAGATTTTGAGTTCTACTAACTTCTGTCAGTATTCATGTATAATCCACCAGATTTTCTTTGATTTTATCAGATAAGTTGTGTTAGTTCCCCCTAGATCTATTTACCAATAAAAAATTTAAAACAAACCTGTTGAAAGAAAACATAAAACAAACATGTTAAGCAAAAAAACAAAACATAAAACAAAGAAAACTACTCCTCCTCCTCTAACACATTGAACATGCACTTCACATATAACCAAAGACTGGTTACTCGTCCGGTGTGATTTGTTGATGGCGTCAAGGTGGCTTCACTAATGTTTTCTTGAACTACCAGCTCAGCTCTTGAATAGCAGCTTCTCACTCCTCCAAAGTCCAGCTGACTAGTGATCACCTTGGTAACAAACAGAGGGTAAATCAGAAAGGGTTGACGGTCATGGATGTTTGCTTCTAGGTCTCTCATTAGAAACTTAGCATAGTTGAAAGGTTTTTCTTGTATCACAGCATGCACCACTTCCATCATCCTATTCGACAGCTCATTGAAGTGTCCAATTTTCTTGGAAAAGCAGACACTTAGCTGTGTTACCAAAAACTGGAAAGGTGGTATAAAACCAGACTTGCTAATGGCCCTTGACGAGTTGAGTGTGTGATAGCCCATTTCAGTCAAGGTTTGTTGCACATTTGATTTTTCCAGAAGTTGGATTTCATGAACATCACCCAGTTTAAGGACATTTCTGATTGTTTCTTCTTTTAGAGTAATTTTTACTCCCATAACCTCACTTTCAATCCACATGGAAGTACCATCAAAAATGATTTGAGAGTTCCACCAGAACTCTTGGAGAAGTTCTGGATATATGGTGACATGTGATGACACAGCAAAGCCTAGAGGACTTCGCATGATCATATTGTACACAAACCTGCAGTCCTCCCATGCAGGTCCTTCCAAGTTGGATCTTAATCTAAGATTGTGAAGTCTGTGAAACGGAAGAGGGAATTGAGTGGCTTTCATCAATTGAATGATATCAAGAAAAAGATGGCTGAGGGTGCAACTGCAGGAGAAAGCTGAAGTTCAGGGAAGCTTCTTGAAGAAATACAGTTCCTCAAAGCCAACAACAGCAGCATGACTGAGGCTTTTGAGAAACTGTTGATGGAATTAGCTGCACAAAGAAATCAAGAAAATCAAGAGTTACAGAAAATGAAGAAACAAGAGGAAACAAATACTCAAGCTCTTACTAATGTTCATCTGTTAGTTAAGAGATTGCAGTATAATGTTGCCAGACTAGCAAATATTGATCTTCATGAACTGAAAGCCCCAATTCCACAAGAAAGACAAGCAAGAAGATCAGAAACTTCTCAACAACAACAACCAAAAATTGTTCAACAAGATCAAACCAAACCAACAGAAACCTCAACAGCTCAAAAACAGAAGCAACCCATGGGTCCACCTCAAGATAAACAGAAGATACTCATGGGTCCTCCACCAAATGTCTCAAAGCCAGACACATCAAGGGTACAACCGAAAGATCATGTTCCAGTACAACCAGTTTCTACAACCATCACAGGAGAAACAGAGTTGAGCATATTAATGGATACAAGAGAAAAGAGAAGAATGGAACATGAAGTGACTTCCTCAAAAAAGCCAAGAAAAGAAATGATAGAAGATTCAGAAGGGAACATCAGAGAAATGGAAGTGGTAAAAGGTGATTTACACACTATTATGTATCCTGGAGAACATCTAAAGAATTCCTATTGGAAAGATCCAGAAGACAATCCAAAGAGACCACTCTCTCCAATGAGCAAAGGTATTGTTGAAAACAGAAACAATGGAGGTTGGGTAATTTTACACAAGCACATGACCAATCCAATAGTATCAATTGAAAGAATTGCCATAATGACCACTGGAGGAGGCATCCTAGGCAATGAAGCACAAAACAAGTATACCTTGATCAGAAAAGACAACAGTCAACAAACGGTTACTGATGCAGATATGGCTGATTATATTCACCCATTTGGTATAGTCAAAATGAAGAAAATCATTGATGAAATGAAAGGTAATTCAGTTATAATCAGAAGAGCCCTTGAAAGTCTCAAAAGTGCAGGAGCAAAGTTGTACAAAAGGGCATCACTGGCAGACTTTGATCTATGTATCAATTTTGAGTACAGCAACAAAGTGCTAATACCACCTCCGAACACTTCAATTCCAGCTGAAATTGCTTCTAAACTATTAAGAACTGGAGCAATCTTTGATCAACCAGAAATGAGTGTAGTCTTCAAAGATGCTAATAATGAAAAAGCTCTGTTCAGAATCAGTGATATATGCAGGTATTCAAATCAAACTCTGAAATATATAAAAAACTGCATGAATGAAAAACAAGAGCAGCTCAAAAAGAAGGGAAAGAACAATGAAAAGCTGAGAAAAACAATTGAAGAGTGCATTGAAAATTGGATGGAAGCAAGAGGATGGTATAAAGAAATGTACAAAGAAACTCAAAAGGCAATAGACTACAAGAAAAGGCTGAAACCCGACCACGTAGAACATACAAAACGTGGCGGAAACGTCGGGGAGTGTTGTAACAGAATTAATTGTTTCAAATCCATGGCAATTGAAGTTTCGATTTATTGATTAAAAGTGTTACAATGTCTTAACAAACAAAGAAATACAACATAATTAACTAGTCTTGCATCTTTTATTGTCACTAAAGCCCAAGTCTGCCTATGTGTATCTTGATCATCTTATGCAACAGCTCCTGAAAAACACATGTGAAAATAGGTACGTCAGCATAAAAATGCCGGTGAGATACATAGGTTTTGTGAAAATAGGTTTCATGACTTATGTTTGAGAAAATGTTTAGTCATGAACCTTGTTATTTGCTTTGTTTTGTAAATCATTTGAAAATCGATAAGATCAGATGATATGTATAAATAATGTATGGTTAAATGAATAACCATGTAAAATGAGTTTGTATTAGATAAGTTGTTTGTAAATCAATGTCTTGTGAAAAATATGTTATTTGTATAAAATGTTCTATGTCTCAAATTGAAATGATTCAAATAACGTTACGACATGTAATACCATACAAACACTTATATATAGGAAGTACCAACGGCGTATCCACCATGCTTGTATCATATTACACACGCATCGTTACTTAATCACTTAATCAAACCAAACCAAACAATGTACAATGTCTATGTTTAAACCAATAGCCAAAATGTAAGCATGTAATGAATAATAAATGTACTAAGTATGCAACAACATACATACATAGCATGTAAACTGAAATATCTGTACTAAGTATGCAACAACAAACATACATAGCATGTGAACTGAAATATATGTACTAAGTATGCAACAACAAACATACATAGCATGTGAACTGAAATATATGTACTAAGTATGCAACAACAGACATACATAGCATGTGAACTGAAATATCTGTACTAAGTATGCAACAACAGACATACATAGCATGTGAACTGAGATAATGTGTCCATATGCTGAGTAAACATATGCAACAGAAATGTAATGTAAAACGATGTACTAAGTATGCTAAGTTAACATACAAAGCAGAAAAGTCATGTAAATCAATGTACTAATAGTGTACTAATGAACATAACCAGTATATGATATGAAAACAGGAAAGCACGAAAGTAACAAGTAGGCACATGTGTTCCACCCCAAAACAGTTTGGAAAACAGCAAAAGAGGGGTCTATGTACTCACTTGAGATTGCTCAGAAGTCCTAGGATAACCACCAAGCAATGCTAGAGATCGCGGAATATCAAACGGCACCTAATATAGGTAACTACATTAATAAACCAGACCTAAATCGGAAGACTGGGTAGCATGAGGGTTTGTAAACCAAATGAGTGTAGGAACTCATGTGATATGGTTTATCAAAGCCTACATACTATATGAAACTTAACCTAAGTCTTATCGACCCATTACGACCCGTTTAGGTAGCTTATGCTACTTTAACGCGTCGTTCGCGTGAAACGCGTTTGGACCGCCTAACTAGCCCTATGACAAGTGTTATATGCCTAATCATGTTACATAATCAGTTATGTGACAAAGGTTTAGGTTACATATGCTTAATTACCAATTATACATGAAAAGGGTATTCTGGTAATTTACCTAAGGCATATAAACTACCTATCATACAACTACTTAAACGATGTGACCATAGGGTATAACCTCGGAAGGTTATTCCCTACCTACTATGGTCACCTAATGTATTTGGTCGGATCCTAATGATCGACCAAATGGGTCGGGTTCGAAGGTATAGGCGATTTATTAGATCGCCTACCCTACGACTCTAGACAACGTGGTAATCAGTGGGCATAGTCCCAAGGGACTATGACTAACGTGATTACACTCACGTTGCGAAGTTCAAACGAACTTCGCATTGACCATTACTGGTCAACGCTGAAAGTCAAACAAAGTTTGACTTTCTGACTCGAAAAGCAGTAAAATAAGGAAAAGAACGAAAGAATACTTACCCAGGGTCCCCGAATGCTAATCCCGACTCAAGAACTCAGGTATGAAACAATGGTTTCAACTTAGAGCTCTCAAATCAGAATTCTTGTGAGTTTTAAAGCAATGGGGGGTGAGGTATTTATAGTATTCGGTCCACCGTTGAGATCGTTTCATGGAAAACGTGCCATGATCCGATCCGTACAAGTGTTGAAAGGTTATGGAGGCCACATATGCTCCTTATCTTCATGACTAAGCAAGTAGGAACATGTGGTGGTGGTTTAAACAGCTGAAAACAGGCTGTTTAAACATTGTATCTGGTCAGGATAACCCCTGCGCATCGTAGGGCAAAAGTCCCTGCGCATCGTAGGGGTTAAGTTTGGCAGAAAGTCAGTTTTGGTCCCTGAACTGTATTTAGGCCATTTTTGACATGTTTAAGGCCCGTTAACCCCATTTCAAAGCTCTAAAATGAAGTTAAAGTATAGGGAACTTAAAACATGCTCAAAAATATCTCGGATGTCGGTTCGTTTGGCCGTACGAACGCGATGTTCGGTTAATTACGACGGAATGCGCATAAGTGCGAAAAACGAACCAAAAGACGCGACGAATGGATTTTTGGCAATCCAAACACTAAAGCATAATATAGTCATGCTTACATAAATTTTTGGGTGTCCGGATATATCCAGAACGCAAGTTATGCGCGAAAATGCAAACTTGTGCACTTTTTGACACTTTTAGTCCCTGAATGACCCAAAAGTTTATTTTAGCACACCGAACCCCTCAAAGCCTATTTCTAAGCTATATAAAGGATATTTAAGGTGTGTTTAACTTATGGTCATGTTCCGGAATGTCTGTTACAGTTCAAATTGGCATACTTTCGCAGTTTGTCAACTTTAGTCCCTGTAAGCGATTAAACTTTGATTTCACCACACCAAACCTTCCAAAACTTATATCTAAGTTATGTATAGGTTATTTGAGGTATGTTAAGCCTATTTCACTATTCCGGAGTGTTCGTTGGTTTAAACTGGTTATATCTACACATCGGAGTGCGTATAACCCTCCAGAAAGCGATTTAAAGCTTGAAATCGAACAAGAATTGATATGTGTAAACGATACACATATTTTTTTACAAATCCCAAGTATGAAATACTATATTTCATTGGTTTGGCATTTGTCTGATGGTTGGAGTGACACGGGTGTTACAGTCTCCCCTACTTTAGGAAATTTCGTCCCGAAATTAATTCGTAGGAGTCTAACTGTGGCTTTGTGTCAAATAACCACCAGAGATACGAAAGGCATAATGCTGTTATTTCTCTTTAACGGACATTCTTCAGAATTGAAAAATGAACGGAGTTATTTTCAACAGGCATTCTTTAGAAACAAAAATGAACGGAATAGTCATTTTACATCTTCAGAAACAAAAATGAACCGAATGAGTCATTTTACATCTTCAGAAACAAAAATGAACCGAATGAGTCATTTTACATCTTCAGAAACAAAAATGAACGGAATAGTCATTTTACATCTTCAGAAACAAAAATGAACCGAATGAGTCATTTTACATCTTCAGAAACAAAAATGAACCGAATGAGTCATTTTACATCTTCAGAAACAAAAATGAACCGAATGAGTCATTTTACATCTTCAGAAACAAAAATGAACCGAATGAGTCATTTTACATCTTCAGAAACAAAAATGAACCGAATGAGTCATTTTACATCTTCAGAAACAAAAATGAACCGAATGAGTCATTTTACATCTTCAGAAACAAAAATGAATGGAATAGTCATTTTACATCTTCAGAAACAAAAATGAACCGAATGAGTCATTTTACATCTTCAGAAACAAAAATGAACCGAATGAGTCATTTTACATCTTCAGAAACAAAAATGAACCGAATTAGTCATTTTACATCTTCAGAAACAAAAATGAACCGAATGAGTCATTTTACATCTTCAGAAACAAAAATGAACCGAATGAGTCATTTTACATCTTCAGAAACAAAAATGAACCGAATGAGTCATTTTACATCTTCAGAAACAAAAATGAATGGAATAGTCATTTTACATCTTCAGAAACAAAAATGAACCGAATGAGTCATTTTACATCTTCAGAAACAAAAATGAACAGAATTTAATTCTAGATACATGACAAAACTTGCTGTGGTTTCTGTGCACTAAATTCTATAATTATGTACGCGTCCATAATTACGTAATTCCTTGCACAGTCCGCACAGTGCATTTCATGATGTGTAGGGGAAGAAAATATCAAACCTGTGATGAGTGTGACTAGACTATCATAGGGTCCTTTTAATCAGATCAACACATGATCTTTTTAATTAGACCTCCAAGGAGTCCTTTCAGCTATATCATCACATGATATTCCTAACCAGATTTTTGGATCAATCTGTTTACCTAGACCACTCAGGGGACTAAGTATGGAATGGTACAATATAATCCAAGGGACTTAACTACAACGTAGAAGTCCATTAAGGATTTAAGATAGTACCTTTGGATATCCTACTATGAATCCCTTATACAAAGATATGGAAGATTCTCCGAGGATTTGGATAACAAGAATTTGAATCACATGAAAACATTAAAGAGAACACATAAGCACATAATCACATAGTTGTTTGACTTGTTTATTAATTTGTTATCTTTGGACGCGGATACTTAAAGCACACCAGGAATCCAACTCGTGGATTTCATTTGGCACTTTAATCATATCAAGAATCCATCCATGAAAATAGGATGATCTACCAAAATTCGATTTTCGTTTTCAGGAAAACTCAATATTCGAATTAAGGTACACTATAAATTAGGACATACGGAAATACCCTTGAGTACCCTATTAAGAATTTATAGTGGTACTTGGGGTATTCGTACAGAATTATAACTTGCACCTTGTACTTCGTCTCTTTGCAAGAGACGGGTATTTAGGATCTTTGTGTAAAACGCAAGAGATTGTAAGATGGAAGAATTTTGGGGGTAGTTTGTTCTTCAAGGAATGTGGTTCCTTGATTGTCGGTATTGTAGGGGATATGTTGTTTATGCATACAACTACATAATATACATTGTAATGTAAAATAAAAAGATTTATTTATTAACAATGATAACAACTGTTTCATGGACCTTGACAACAAAAGAAAATAATACATAAGACATGATTATTTCTAAAGAGTGTTGTCTTCTAGTCGATCAGATGCTCATCTCTGTGCTGGATTAGCATTAGCAAGCTTTGGGCAATTTCTTCGGAAATGTCCCATCTTACCACACTTGTTGCAAGAACCTGGTGGAAAGCGAGCTCGAGCAGGTTTGTTGTTAGCTTGATTCGGTGCAACTGCTGCAACGCAAACTTTTGCCACATGACCTTTAAGTCCACAAATTTGGCATTCGTGGCACTTCACATTAGCATGATGATGTATACCACATCGGTTGCACAAGGGTGAAGTTCCGTTGTATGGCTTCCTAGCACGGGGTTTAGCTGGTTGGTTGGGGGCGGCTTGATCATTGTGAGCGACCATGGCGAAGTTCTGAGAAGCCTTTTGCTTCTTTGACCACTCAAGGGATCCAGTCTGTTCATCCATGGTCTTTGATTCCTCGAGCGGTTTCTTGTCACCCTTTCGGAAAAGCTTACGTTTCCTGATCTGAGATTCAGTCAGGGTTGCAGATAGCTCAATGGCCTGCCTAACCGTAGTGGGGTTACTACCGGTAACAATGTCTTGAACCAAGTCAGGGAGACCATCAATGTATTTTTCGATCGCCTTATCCAAAGGTGTAACCATGGTAGGACACAACAGGCTCAGCTCCTCATATCTATCAGTGTATGCTCGATGTTCGCCACTGTCTTGCTTAAGATCGTCGAATTCTCTTTCCAATGCCCTGATCTCGTGACGAGGACAGAATTCCTTCATCATCAGTGCTCTAAGTTCTTCCCATGTCTGAGCCAGTGCCACATCGGCACCCCTATCTCTTACCACACCGTTCCACCACGTCAAAGCTCGTTTCTCAAAGACACTAGATGCGAAATCTACCTTTCGCTCATTTGGACATTGTACATGCCTGAAGGTGCTCTCTAGACTCTCGAACCATTGCAGAAGTGCTGTCGCTCCTTGAGACCCAGAAAACTTTGATGGCTTGGCCGAGTTGAACGTCTTGAAGCTGCAGAGAGCATTATTGTTGTTGATGGCTTGTATTATTTGAGCACAAAGATTTGGGAAGGCAGCAGCCATTTGCTGCGCGATGATTTCCGCCAGCTCGGCAGGCGCCATCTGATTTTCGCGTCGAGGAGGCATTCTAAAAAGAGGAAACATGAAAGGAAACGAGTGAAAGAATTAGACGAAAAGAATGAGATGAACAAATCTGATGAAAGCAAGGGTAGTGGTCATTTGTTTGTTACTACAAAGCAACAAATGACCCTGGTGAAGAATCAAGTAAATAGGTCAAAAATAATGTATCACGAAGACATGCTCGCCTATAAGTGAACACTCATTCCAAGAATTCCCAGGTAAGCACAACTGGTCTCGCGTCTGATGAGATGTATACGAAGTGCTTGCCTAGACAGAAAACTCAGAATACAGGCATTCACCCTTCCAGTTTGCACGTGTTCACATTATTTAAAACCCAAAATCTTGACGAGATTTTGAAAATTTCAAAGGGGTTCAAAACCATATAACAGAGGGTTCAAAACCTTACAATAGAGGGTTCAAAACCTAGAAATCAATCATCCTAGAACAGATGATTAGTTTTCAAAGCGGTTTTGAAATTTATGTTCTAGTTGTGGTCGTCGCCTAAGGATAGGTGACGGTATTGTTTTATGACTAAACGCAAGTAAACTCGCGTTAGGGTCCTAGAAAGTTATAGACTAGGTCAAAGCATTACTAATAACCTAATTCCCTATAACCATTGGCTCTGATACCATCTTTTCTGTCACACCCCGACCACGTAGAACATACAAAACGTGGCGGAAACGTCGGGGAGTGTTGTAACAGAATTAATTGTTTCAAATCCATGGCAATTGAAGTTTCGATTTATTGATTAAAAGTGTTACAATGTCTTAACAAACAAAGAAATACAACATAATTAACTAGTCTTGCATCTTTTATTGTCACTAAAGCCCAAGTCTGCCTATGTGTATCTTGATCATCTTATGCAACAGCTCCTGAAAAAACACATGTGAAAATAGGTACGTCAGCATAAAAATGCCGGTGAGATACATAGGTTTTGTGAAAATAGGTTTCATGACTTATGTTTGAGAAAATGTTTAGTCATGAACCTTGTTATTTACTTTGTTTTGTAAATCATTTGAAAATCGATAAGATCAGATGATATGTATAAATAATGTATGGTTAAATGAATAACCATGTAAAATGAGTTTGTATTAGATAAGTTGTTTGTAAATCAATGTCTTGTGAAAAATATGTTATTTGTATAAAATGTTCTATGTCTCAAATTGAAATGATTCAAATAACGTTACGACATGTAATACCATACAAACACTTATATATAGGAAGTACCAACGGCGTATCCACCATGCTTGTATCATATTACACACGCATCGTTACTTAATCACTTAATCAAACCAAACCAAACAATGTACAATGTCTATGTTTAAACCAATAGCCAAAATGTAAGCATGTAATGAATAATAAATGTACTAAGTATGCAACAACATACATACATAGCATGTAAACTGAAATATCTGTACTAAGTATGCAACAACAAACATACATAGCATGTGAACTGAAATATATGTACTAAGTATGCAACAACAAACATACATAGCATGTGAACTGAAATATATGTACTAAGTATGCAACAACAGACATACATAGCATGTGAACTGAAATATCTGTACTAAGTATGCAACAACAGACATACATAGCATGTGAACTGAGATAATGTGTCCATATGCTGAGTAAACATATGCAACAGAAATGTAATGTAAAACGATGTACTAAGTATGCTAAGTTAACATACAAAGCAGAAAAGTCATGTAAATCAATGTACTAATAGTGTACTAATGAACATAACCAGTATATGATATGAAAACAGGAAAGCACGAAAGTAACAAGTAGGCACATGTGTTCCACCCCAAAACAGTTTGGAAAACAGCAAAAGAGGGGTCTATGTACTCACTTGAGATTGCTCAGAAGTCCTAGGATAACCACCAAGCAATGCTAGAGATCGCGGAATATCAAACGGCACCTAATATAGGTAACTACATTAATAAACCGGACCTAAATCGGAAGACTGGGTAGCATGAGGGTTTGTAAACCAAATGAGTGTAGGAACTCATGTGATATGGTTTATCAAAGCCTACATACTATATGAAACTTAACCTAAGTCTTATCGACCCATTACGACCCGTTTAGGTAGCTTATGCTACTTTAACGCGTCGTTCGCGTGAAACGCGTTTGGACCGCCTAACTAGCCCTATGACAAGTGTTATATGCCTAATCATGTTACATAATCAGTTATGTGACAAAGGTTTAGGTTACATATGCTTAATTACCAATTATACATGAAAAGGGTATTCTGGTAATTTACCTAAGGCATATAAACTACCTATCATACAACTACTTAAACGATGTGACCATAGGGTATAACCTCGGAAGGTTATTCCCTACCTACTATGGTCACCTAATGTATTTGGTCGGATCCTAATGATCGACCAAATGGGTCGGGTTCGAAGGTATAGGCGATTTATTAGATCGCCTACCCTACGACTCTAGACAACGTGGTAATCAGTGGGCATAGTCCCAAGGGACTATGACTAACGTGATTACACTCACGTTGCGAAGTTCAAACGAACTTCGCATTGACCATTACTGGTCAACGCTGAAAGTCAAACAAAGTTTGACTTTCTGACTCGAAAAGCAGTAAAATAAGGAAAAGAACGAAAGAATACTTACCCAGGGTCCCCGAATGCTAATCCCGACTCAAGAACTCAGGTATGAAACAATGGTTTCAACTTAGAGCTCTCAAATCAGAATTCTTGTGAGTTTTAAAGCAATGGGGGGTGGGGTATTTATAGTATTCGGTCCACCGTTGAGATCGTTTCATGGAAAACGTGCCATGATCCGATCCGTACAAGTGTTGAAAGGTTATGGAGGCCACATATGCTCCTTATCTTCATGACTAAGCAAGTAGGAACATGTGGTGGTGGTTTAAACAGCTGAAAACAGGCTGTTTAAACATTGTATCTGGTCAGGATAACCCCTGCGCATCGTAGGGCAAAAGTCCCTGCGCATCGTAGGGGTTAAGTTTGGCAGAAAGTCAGTTTTGGTCCCTGAACTGTATTTAGGCCATTTTTGACATGTTTAAGGCCCGTTAACCCCATTTCAAAGCTCTAAAATGAATTTAAAGTATAGGGAACTTAAAACATGCTCAAAAATATCTCGGATGTCGGTTCGTTTGGCCGTACGAACGCGATGTTCGGTTAATTACGACGGAATGCGCATAAGTGCGAAAAACGAACCAAAAGACGCGACGAATGGATTTTTGGCAATCCAAACACTAAAGCATAATATAGTCATGCTTACATAAATTTTTGGGTGTCCGGATATATCCAGAACGCAAGTTATGCGCGAAAATGCAAACTTGTGCACTTTTTGACACTTTTAGTCCCTGAATGACCCAAAAGTTTATTTTAGCACACCGAACCCCTCAAAGCCTATTTCTAAGCTATATAAAGGATATTTAAGGTGTGTTTAACTTATGGTCATGTTCCGGAATGTCTGTTACAGTTCAAATTGGCATACTTTCGCAGTTTGTCAACTTTAGTCCCTGTAAGCGATTAAACTTTGATTTCACCACACCAAACCTTCCAAAACTTATATCTAAGTTATGTATAGGTTATTTGAGGTATGTTAAGCCTATTTCACTATTCCGGAGTGTTCGTTGGATTAAACTGGTTATATCTACACATCGGAGTGCGTATAACCCTCCAGAAAGCGATTTAAAGCTTGAAATCGAACAAGAATTGATATGTGTAAACGATACACATATTTTTTTACAAATCCCAAGTATGAAATACTATATTTCATTGGTTTGGCATTTGTCTGATGGTTGGAGTGACACGGGTGTTACAGTTGGAATCAATGAATATGTCAATTGGCTACTTTTTGTAGGAATTATTGTATGAATAAACTATTGTTTATTCATACAAGCCGTCTATAAATAGAAGGCTAAACCAGGAGAAGCAAAGTGAGTTTGAAGCTTAGCATTCACACATACATCTAAACTCCATTGCTCCCCCCCCCCCACAGAATTCAAGATTCGTTTGTATTAGATAATAATCTTACAATCACCTTGTAAACCATTTTGTTTCAAAGTGATATAAACTTGATAATTCTGTAGGTCTTGTTTCTTGAAAGTCTGATTTCCATTTCCGCACATCTTTTTCACATCTACTGAAATAACTTACCATATTACGTGAAAAGAAGTTGTTTTGAGCCTTAACTGGGTATAACAGTAACCACGCGCTAAATTTCGGGACGAAATTCTCTTAACAGGGGGAGAATGTGACAACCCTCAAAATCCCATGTATTCCGTACAAATCATTAATGATAATTAAAATGCTTGACGACTGTGTGGAATTACTTAACTGCTTTCTGATATCTGTGTTATACTTACATGTATTTGCTAACATACTAGTAATGTACAGAAAAGTTACTAAATAGTCCGTTATATTTTCCTGAGTGTTGAAAATTAAAAAAAAAACATTCCAAATATATATATATAAGACACCTTACGGATTAGTTAAACACTTTAACGGATCAATATCCAACCGAACAACCGGACTTCGCCCGGAACATAAAAATATTGTCAATGACATTGTTATTGCTTTTCTGAGCCAATTAGGGTCCCCGAATACCCTAACACCCGTTATATTGCACTACACACTAATAACCAATCTTAACCTCTAACCAAACTCACTAATCACCTAACTAGATGGTTAGAATCCAACTAAATACCCCCCTTTAACCAATCGGTCCCCTTAGGGGACACACCTCTTACAACTTTGATTATTTAATTAGCCTATGTCTAATATCTTGTTGGCACAATGCACCTTGGATAATTCACTAACTTGGTTTATTAAGATAACCAAGAGTTCACATTTCACTCACAAAAACCCATCAACAAAATTTCATCTCTCTCTCCCTCTTGCTTGGTGTTCGGCCAAAACCCCCTAGCACCACCTCACCATTTTCAAGTTTTGATCAAGGCAATCTATAAACATACAAAGGTGAAGGATCACGCATAAGGAGGCCCGGTGCTTACGGATTGCCAAGGACCTCACCACAACGCTATTAACCACCCATTTTTCGTCTAGTTTCTTCCCTAGCCTTGTGCTAGTTGTAAGTGCTTCTAAACACATTCTTGATCTTGTCTAAAGTGGTTAATAAGAGATTTGTCGGATAAAAGTCATGAACATATAAGATCAAAGTTTAAAGTCTACTAAAAATGATGAACATGGTGGTTAATGAGCAAATATTAGTGTAAAACTCTTGGATCTTGTTTTGTTATGATTCTTGGTTGATTATCTGATGTGTTGCTGGTTAATATTGATGTTTGATGTTGTTACGATCACTAATCATGCTAACGGAATCAATCGAACGCGTCTTAGAAGATTAAAGAATGAAAACAGAATATGTCCAAGTTTTACAGCCAACTTCAGTTGGCTGTAAACAGGTCATAAACTATACGAAAAACTGATATTTTGAGTCTAAAATGTGTTATTATGAAATACGGTTCTAATGGCACCGGAATCGTAATTTTTGGACTTCGTTTACTTTTTTTATAGCGTCATTTCATAACAGCAGCTAGAGCTGCATTTTTCTGCTGAAAATATGTGCTTTGTTTTCTGTCATAACTTGGGTTCTATGTAAAGTTGGATCATGAAACTTGTATTGTAGATGACCACCGATGTGTTTGTAATTACCCCACTGGAATTTCGTAAATCGGATGCTCGATGAATTTTAAATAATTATCCCGTGGACTGTGGTCAGAAAAATATAAATCTGAGTTCAGTCCGGAAAATGAATTTTTATAAAATATTGGTAATGAACCGGACCCCGATATTTTTACACAATAAAATTTGGAAAGTTTAAGACATTCTGTAAAAATTTGGGAATTTTTGGAATAATTTAACTATTTTATTAAAATGTCCGAAAACAGCCCGGCTTTGAATATTAATGCAGAAACGACATAAGTTGTGATTTGCGTGTCTAAATGTCGAGTATGCTATCTGTGAATGATCTAAGATGTTATATGTGTTACGTGCACTATCGTATGTTTGCTTATGAGTGGGGAATGGATGGGAAGTATATAGGGGCATAAACAGTTAAAGTAATGCATGCTATGTGATTGATACGTGTAGAAACTTTGTGCTCTATTTGAAAATCACTAAATGACTAACTGGTAAATCATACTAGGACGTGATTGACCGAACTTGACTGTTAGCTATATTTGAGAATCTAACCGAGCAAACCAAGGTGAGTTCACACTTTCTACAAGGCATGGGATTCCCGGTGGTTTGGGAATGGGTTAAAGAATTTAAAACTAAATCTACATATCCCCTTAGGAAGATATGTACGGCCATCCTCCATAGATAGGATGCCATTATTAATCCTACGAATTCTCCTGGTGCAGAATACGTACATTCGTCCTCCTGGTGCAGGACAACAACCTTAAAACTAGCTAGACAAAACTCTATCATGAAGTCCCTCAATTTATATCGACTTAATCGCCGAGGCCAATGGCGAGCGGGTCATTAGTTAATAGCGCTATTAGGTTTAACAAACCTCACACCGTGCCGTTCGGACGGGCGTGTACTAATGGACTTTGGCAAACTGTCAGTGATGATAGACACTGATGTAGGGCACAACTATTGTTCGTCAGTTGTCGATATGTATGGTCTAGTAGTTCAAACGGGGAAAGCCCCCACTGATTATGGTTATGGTTTGGGTAATGAAAAAGGAACTGGTTAAACATACTTTCAACTACGGGGTAACCCCCACGGCAATTAAGCCAATGAAAGTCAAACCACGTTTTTCAGAAACAACTTAAAAACTAAACAACCAAACGTGAACTCACTCAACTTTGTTGTTGACTAGTTGTTACATGCCTTACAGGTCGCTAGATGTTTTTGGGAGCTTGCACGAGGAGAAGGTTGTTGTGGAATATGGGTTGTTATATCCCGTAATTAATAATTAACTTTATGAACTTGTGGAACTTATGTTTGAGTCTTAAAACTTATGAACTGTGAACTCATGTTTTGAACTTACGTTTTATGCTTCCGCTATTATCTTAAAATCGGTTACCTTCTTTAGGTCACCAATCGTATTGTAGTTGGTTTCATTTACATAATTGTGTTGTTCAATATGATTGGTGGCTTGATCCTGGTCACGTCACGCCTCCAAGCGGTGGTACTCCGCATGGTGGATTTTGGGGGTGTGACAAAAAGGGGACATGAACTCACAGAATTGCATTCCGTAAACTGTATGTAACTGTAACCTCATTTGCATTGTCCTTGAATTGTATCACAACCTACAAAGGTCCTAGAATTGTTAGAAACTACGGTCTTTGTATTGACTCATGTACAAGTCTTCTATCTTGAATATGTATTAAGACTTGTATGTCTTTGTTATTCGTTGAACTGTGTATTAGATGTATGAATTGTTAGACTGTTATAAATATATTTCATCAAATATATCTATATGTAATCTTGTATTTTTATCAATTATGTCATTGGGCCGAGCCCATGTTTTCATGTCATTGGGCTTAAACAGTGTTGGGCATAAATAGTGTTGGGCCTCAATAGTGTTGGGCTTAAATAATGATGGGCTTAAATAGTGTTGGGCTTAAATAGTGTTGGACTTAATGTTATTGGGCCTTGGCCCATATGTTTTGTATTGGGCTTAGCCCATGAGTTTTTGATATTGGGCTTAGCCCATGTATTTATGTTAAGCCCATTATGAAGGTAAGCCCATTAAGAAGTGTAAGCCCATTTGTATAAAATATTCAATTAAGAAGTGTAAGCCCATTTAACTTATAATTTGAATAAAAATCTGTATCTTTTTATATAACTTAGTTAAAATCAGTAGATTATGGGAAAAATTCTTGGGGATTTATTTTGGCCTTTTACTTGTTTAAATAAATTATTTATTAAATCATATTTAACCACATAATTAATATTAATTATACTCAGTGCTCAAAAATCCCAAAGAAATTCCTGGACATCCCTTATGGTTCCAGAAACCTTTCCTAAAATTTTAAGATTTTTCCGATTTCGTTTCGGTGCGTTCCCGGCTACCGAAATTCGCGAAAACACGGATTTTTAACCCCGACCAAAACTCAACCAAAGGACTCCAATTTTTCCCAGAACATTCCCCATATTTTTCTTAGTGTCTCCGTAAATTTTGGTAATTTATTGTATCCGTTTGGTATTTTTTTTTTTCCAGAATTCTTTTTGTAAAACAGTAAAATATTCACCAAAAATCGTAGAAAATTCCAAAAATTCTAAAATTTTACGTGGAACTTCCTGACACTACCCGTCATCACCACACCAAATTTCAGCTCAATCTAAGTATCACGGACCAAGTTATAGTCAAAACAATATTATGCCTAGTCTAGTTTCGAGTTTCGGACAATATACCTAGCGATTTCTTTGTGTCCGAGTGTTTTTCTTGAGCCCAGAAGTATGTATGGACTATATTCAGTACCTACACATCAAGTACAATCCAAATATGCTAGAACTTAGATCAATCAAGCTTTGATTCCATGTTTTTCGGTTAATCGAATATTTACGCGATTTTTGTCGAATAAGGTTTGATTAGGGTATCAAACCCTAAAGATTTATAACCATGGCTGCCATATAACAACAGGGTATTGATATGGTGTTCATATTCAGCCCATAAACTTGTTTAAAACTCAAAATTTCATGGATTAAAAAGGTTGTTTATGATCTAAATAAAGTTTACTCAAGAAACTAGGCTTAAACCAAAAAAAAAATAATGTTGCTACCTTTGATTTTTGGCTTGTGCTCGACGACTAAGCTGAGAAAAAGGAAGGAAAGCAGAATTGTGGGGGGTTTTGTGTGGAAAATGAAAGAAAAAAAAATAACACTAAGATATATACAAAGGGGTGTTTGGCATTTTGGGGGTGGGTCCCCTAGGCCACCTCATATCTTAAAAAATTAATTAAAAGATAATAGTTATCCTTCGGTAAGTGTGTAGGTTCGTTTACGGGTCCCGGGTGCGTTCTCGATTTGCGTGACGGACTCCATTTTGCGCGTAATTAGTGTCAAAAAAACTCGGTTTTAAAAATCATGAATAACCGTCTTGAAATCCGAACCCGGTTACGTTTTAATCATAAAAGACTCGTATTAGGATGGTTTAAGTGTTTTTAAGCTTGATTGATCGTTCCTTGCACTTTTGATTGCCTTATGTTATTCCTGAAACGAGAGCGTTTCCGTAACCGGGAAGCTACTTCGTTTTACGTGCGCAATCTCAGATTGTCTTCAAACCTTATGTCACAGTCTATGGTACAAAATTAAGATATTCCTGGAACTCGAAATCTTAAATAATACTACCGATAGCCTAATAATCACTGTCAAAGGTTTAGTGCGCTGTTAAACGGAAACTCCGGTTTAACATGTGTTTAAAGTCTAAGGACACCAACTTCGCACTGTTGGTCCTTATTAGTGTCATGTCAGTCATAACGTGTTCTCGGATTCCTCTGAGACATAACAGATATCATTAAATCAAGCATATAAGTCACACATGTTTTTAGGGCTTTCGCACAATTAAAGTGTTAAGTAGGCTTTAGGGTTTTGGACCGTGTAGGGTGTACCTGGTTTCGTCATGTTTGTCACACATATGACATTTGACTACACATAAACATTTTTACATTGATGGTTTGTTTTGGTAAGTGATTTAAATAATGAGGCGTGTGTAATAAGATAAAAGCATGGTGGATACGCCGCTGGTACTTCCTATATATAAGTGCTTTTATAGTATTACATAACGTAGCGTTATTTAAACCATTTCAATATTTGACATATTACATTTTACACAAATGACATATTTTCACTAAACAATTGTTTTACAAAACAACTTATTTTATACAAACTCATTTTACTTGGTTATTCATTTAACCTTACATTACTCTTTTACATATCATCTACTTATCATCGCTTTTCAAATGATTTATAAAACAAAACATTTTACAAGGATCATGACTGACTTTTGTTAAACAACTTTTTTTTTCTAAACTTATAAGTCATGAATCCTAAATCAATAAAACATATGTATCTCACAAACATTTTTATGCTGACGTACCTATTTTCACATGTGTTTCAGGAAATGATGCATAGGATTGATCAAGATACACTTAGGCGGACTTGGGCCTTAGTGACATTAAAAGATGCAAGACTAGTTAATTATGTTGTGTTTCTTTGTTGTTAAGACATTGTAACTCTTTTAATCAATAAGAACAAAATATCAAATTTCCATGTGTTATGAAACAATGATTCTGTTACAACACTCCCCGACGATTCCGCCACGTTTTGTTGTTTTACGTGGTCGGGGGGTGACAAACTAGTCCTTTGACAAGTATTATATGCCCTAACATGTTTAAATATGTTGCATAATCAGTTTAAATGACAAAAGTTAAGTTACATATGCTTAAATACCAATTATGCATGAAAAGGGTATTTTGGTCATTTTCCTAAGGCATATAAACTACCTATCATACTACTAATTAAACTAAGTGACCATAAGGTATAACCTCGGAAGGTTATTCCCTATATAACTATGGTCACAATATATGCTTGGTCAGATCTTAACGATCGATCAAACGGATCGGGTTAGAAAGTCTAAGCGGTTGTCAAGACCGCTTGACTTACGACTCTATACAAGCACTAGACTAAAAGTGACGAGTTAAACATGTTAAAACATGTTTAACTAAGTTAGAAAATAGGTTTTTGATATCAAAACAAAGTGTTTTGATACCCAATGATAGTTTCGTCTCAAAATGCGCATAAACGACATTTTGACAGAAACTTTGACTCGTCACTTCGACTAATCAACGTGGTAATCAGTAGGTATAGTCACAAGGGACTATAACCATCGTGATTACACTCACGTTGCAAAGTTCAAACGAACTTTGTGTTGACCAAAGACTGGTCAAAGCAGAAAGTCAAACACTGTTTGACTTTCACGCTTGAAAAGCATAATCGAGCATGAAAGAAACTTACAAAAGGTCCAAGCAAGGAAGATTTGATCTAAAATACTCAGGTATGAAGCTAAGGCTTCAAATTAGAGCAGATTAGAGCAAATGTGTGAGTTGCAAGAATGAAATCAAGTGGGTATATATAGATTTCGAAGAACCGTTAGGATCGTTTCTCGTAATTCGTGCTTAAATCTGGACCTTACATGTGTTGCCCATTGTTTACAATACAATGGGACATCAAAATCTATCAAATGGTATTGCAAAACAAGGATCAAAACCATCAAAACCAGCTGAAATGGCTAGATTCAATGTTTCTGTCTAACATTCTGTCATAGGCCGCATAGACCCAGGCAGGGTCTTACGCGCCCCTCCTAGCATACTTTGGCAGATTGTCATTTTTAGTCCCTGCAAGTACAAAACTTGGTTTTTAATGCATTTTTGACACGTTTAAGCCCCGGTTGTGACACCTGGGTCACTTCAACCATTAAAAAAATACCAAACTAATGAAATATTGTATTTCATACTTGGGATTTGTATAAATATGTGTATCATTTACACATATCAATTCTTGTTCGATTTCAGGCTTTAAATCGCTTTCTGGGAGGTTATACGCGCACTGATGCGTAAATATAACCAGTATAATGTGAAAAACACTCCGGAATAGTGAAATGGGCTTAACATACCTTAAATAACCTTTACATAACTTAGAAATAAGTTTTGAAGGCTTTGGTATGGCAAAATCGAGTTAAATCGCTTACAGGGACTAAAGTTGACAAACTGCGAAAGTATGTCAATTTGAACTGTAACAAACATTCTGGAACATGACCATAAGTTAAACATACCATAAATATCCTTTACATAGCTTAGAAATAGGCTTTGAGGGGTTCGGTGTGCTAAAATAAACTTTTGGGTCATTCAGGGACTAAAAGTGTCAAAAAGTGCATAAGTTTGCACTTTCACGCATATCTTACGTTCTGAATACATCCGGACATCCAAAAATTTATGTAAGCACTAAAATATTTTATTTTAGTGTTTGGATTGAGAAAAATCCATTCGTCGCGTCATTTGGATCGTTTTTCGCGCTTATGCGCATTCCGTCGTAATTAAGCGATCATCGCGATCGTACGACCAAACGAACCAACATCCGGGATATTTTTTAGCATGTTTCATGTCCAAAATGTTTAGGCATCATTTTAGGGCCTTAAAAATGGCTTCACGAGCCTTAAACATGTCGGAAATAGCCTTAATACACAACGGGGACTGAATTGGAAGCTTTGGAAACTGGTTGCTGAACAGAGGGACCTTAGCGTGACACCTAGCCCCCTTGGCATCACGCGAGGCCCCTTCTGATCAGCAAAAGCCATTTTTAACTGCTGTTAACAGCTGTTTAGCACTCCCAATCCAATTCCAAGTGTTGTTTCCTGCTTATGGGGGGACAATTTGATGTACATGAGCTTGCCAACAAGTGTAGGGATGTGATCATTCCCTCTTCTCCAAGAAACGATCCTAACGGTGGTACGAACACTATAAATACCCAACCCCATTCATTGCAAAACCCACTTGAAATCTGAGATTTCTCTAAGTTGGGTTGTTTCATCACCTCATACCTGAGAATACTTGGATTATCAATCTTGCGGGGACCCTTTGTAAGTATTCCTTCGTTCTTTTATTGCTTTTCGAGTCCGAAAGTCAAACTTTGTTTGACTTTCTGCATTGACCAGTTTATGGTCAATGCGAAGTTCGTTTGAACTTCGCAACGTGAGCGTAATCACGATGGTTATAGTCCCTTGTGACTATGCCTACTGATTACCACGTTGTCTAGGGTCGTAAGGGTAAGCGATCTAATAAATCGCTTATACCTTCGAACCCGACCCATTTGGTCGATCACTAGGATCCGACCAAACACATTAGGTGACCATAGCATATAGGGAATAACCTTCCGAGGTTATACCTTATGGTCACGGCGTTTAGTTAGTTGTATGATAGGTAGTTTATATGCCTTAGGTAAATTACCAAAATGCCCTTTTTACGCCAAAATTCATTTTAAGCATATGTAACATAACTTTTGGTATCTAAACTGATTTGGTAACAATATTAGACATGTTAAGGCATATTTTACTTGTCATAGGACTAGTTAGGTGTTCCGAACGCGTTTTACGCGAACGACGCGTTAAAGTAGCATAAGCTACCTAAACGGGTCGTAATGGGTCGTAAGCACTTAGGTTAGGTTTCATTCTAGTATGTGGGCTTTGTTAAACCATATTACACGAGTTTCCATACTCGTTTGGTTTACGAACCCTCATTCTATCCGATCTTCCGATTTAGGTCCAGTTTATTAATGTAGTTACCTATATTAGGTGCAGTTTGATATCCGTGATCTCTAGCATTGTTTGGTTGTTACTCAAGGACTACTAAGCAATCTCAAGTGAGTACATAGACCCCTCTTTTACTGTTTTCCAAACATTTTGGGGTGAAACACATGTGCCTACTTGTTACTTTCATGCTTTCCTGTTTTCACATCATATACTTGTTATGTTCATTAGTACACTATTAGTACTTGTTTTACATTACATTTCATGCTATGTATGCCCATTGTGTGCATACTTAGTACATTTGTTTCACGTCACATGCTATGTATGTTCATTTGTTACATACTTAGTACATTTGTTATTTATCACATGCTATGTATGTTCATCATACTTAGTACATTTATTATTCATTCACATGCTTACATTTTGATATGATATTTTGTTTGTTTTGATGGATCAATATACATTCATTAACACCGATCACGCCGTTCGTTAGTAGGTAGTGGTACCATAGGAATTGACAACTCCCGTTCCTGACATCCTAGGTATGTTTGGATGGAAGGAATGACCGAATTCGATACACATAACTTAGATAAACCTTTAACTTGTTTAAGGGTTTATCACCACAGTCACAAGGCTTAGATGTATGCATTCTCACAATGTCGCATAGATGTCTGTATCAGTATAGCATGCATTTCCACAAAACATAACTTTGATTTAAACCAAGTTTTACTTCAATACTTTGTTTTGTGCGTTTCACCTATGGTTTAGTTGATGCATTTCACTAGCCATACATATCACTTTGGTTTCACATTACATTATTTACATTTGACACATAAACATTTTTGACATTTGTTATACATTACGTGATTTACATTTGACACATAAACATTTTTGACATTTGTTATACATTACAGGATTTACATCTTGACATAAACATTTTGACATATTATTCAATACATTTGACAATTGGTTTAAACATAGACATCTTACCTTGTTGGTTTGGTTTGAGTAAGTGATTTAAGTAACGAGGCGTGTGTAATATGATACAAGCATGGTGGATACGCCGCTGGTACTTCCTATATATAAGTGATTGTATGGTATTACATATCGTAGCGTTATTTGAATCATTTCAATTTGGACATATAACATTTTATACAAATAACATACTTTTCACAATACATTGTTTTACAAACATCTTAATTTATACAAACTCATTTCACATGGTTATTCACTTAACCATGTATTATTCTTTTATACATATATATCATTTGGTTTATTTATCACTTTTCAAATGATTTACAAGACAAAGCAAATTACAAGGTTCATGACTAAACATTTTCTTAAACATAAGTCATGAATTCTATTTTCACAAAACCTATGTATCTCACAGGCATTTTTATGCTGACGTACCTATTTTCACATGTGTTTCAGGATATGATGCATAGGATTTATCCAGATACACTTAGGCGGACTTGGGCCTTAGCGACAATAAAAGATGCAAGACTAGTTATTTATGTTATGTTTCTTTGATTGTCAAGACATTGTAACTATTTTAATCAATAAAACAATATTTCAATTTCCATGTGTTATGAAACAATGATTCTGTTACAACACTCCCCGACGTTTTTCCGCCACGTTTTGTTGTTCTACGTGGTCGGGGTGTGACACCTGTAACCCCATTTCAAGGCTCTACAACGAAGTTAATGTGTAGGGAACTTAAAATATGCTCAAAAACATCTCGGATGTCGGTTCGTTCGGCCGTACGGTCGCGTTGTTCTGTTAATTATGATGAAAACTCAAACGGACGTGAAAACGATCCAAATTACGCATGAGTGGTATTTTTGCATACCAATCACTAAAATAAAATATTTTAATGATTACAAAATTTTTTGGATGTCCGGATATGTTCAGAACGTATGATATGCGCGAAAATGCAAACTTATGCACTTTTTGACGCTTTTAGTCCCTGTTTGATCAAAAAGTTTATTTTCGCATACCGAACCCCTCAAAGCCTATTTCTAAGCTTTGTAAAGGATATTTAGGATTTGTTTAGCTTATGATCAAGTTCTGGAATGTTCGTTACTATACAAATCGGCATAGTTTCGCAGTTTGACATAAATAGTCCCTACGATCGAATAAACTTGTTTTCAACACACCAAACCATCCAAAACTTATTTCTAAGTTATGTAAGGGTTATTTAAGGTATGTTACGCCTATGTCACTATTCCGTAGTGTTTGTCGCGTTAAACTGATTATGTTTACGCATCAGTTTGCGTATAACTTTCCAGAAAGCGATTTAAAGCTCGAATTTGAACAAGAGTTGATATGTGCAAATGATACACCTAATTATCCAAATCCCAAGTATGAAACACAAGATTTTGTATTCATATGATGGTCGTAGAGGCACAGGTTTCACAGGTTAGAATATGATCCCTCTTCAATAATCTCATCATCAAAATTATCTGCCACATTTACGAATTTGAACACATACTCACGATCTGGAGTTGGTGGAATTTCTTCTTCGATGTCAAACTTGAACTTATCATCATCCATATCCAAACTTTCCAACATGGACTCCCTCGTCCAATTTTCTACAATCTCTCCCTCTTCTTTAGTATGATTAAGGTAAATAACTTTCAGAGTGTTAGAGAATACCTTATGAAGATCAGCATGTTTAGTTCCAGAAGTAGACTCCCCCTGATGTTGAGCTTCATCTCGTTCCTCATTCTGCTCATCATTCAGAAAATCCTCAACTTGACTAGAACCCAATCGTTTCACATTCAAAGCACCACCAGCACCATCTTGATCATCATCATTGCCTTTATCATCTTTATCATATTTGTCATGTTTATCATTTTTATCATCGTGGTGATCGTCATCATCATCATCACCAAATCATTCATTCAATTCTTCTTCATCATCATCATCAACTTCAAATTTTTTCAACTTTGCTTTTAGTCCACGACATTCAACTTCAATTCTTCTTAAGCTAACCTCTTCGCTATAAACCACTTCCTTTGACTTACCAACCAGAATGAACGACGGTATGGGAATAATATCAGGATCATTATTAACTTCATTCTCTACAACATTCACCTCAATTTCTACTGCATTGACCTCAACCTCTGCATCTTTCATTTCAACATCAGCAGTATTAACTTCAACATGTGAAGCATTTACCTCAGCATCAGGTTGTGACTGCTCTTGTTGACTTGATGATCCAAGAATCTCTTCAGTATCAACAACAACCCCTTTGCCTTTATCTTTTAAAGCTTTTGTAGCTTCCTCAGCATCTCTTTTCTCCTTTTCCATCCTCCGAGCCTCAGCTCTTTGGATTTCTATCTCATCAAATGCTGCATGAACATTTATTCCAAGGCAATTTTCTTTCACTACATACAACATCTTGATCTGTTCATCTTTGATTTCTTTGTCTGCTCTCAATTCTTCTACATCTTTCTTCAAGATTTCATTTGCACTTGTCGTTGATACCTCCAAATCAGCATACATCTCTAATATTATATTATGAGACTCATTTATTGCTTTGTAGCAAGCTTCAACGTCTAAAATCTTTTTAGTCAACACTTGAACTTCATTTCTTAACACAACATTCTCTGCCTCAACACCCTTTAGCTTTTCTTTTGTTGCTATGATTTCAACTTCATATTCTGCTTTGGCTTTTTCTAACAAACTAACTTTTCTTGTCAAAGCATTCACCTTTCCATCGTTAAACCAATCTCCAAAATCTTCTAAACCAGTCGGACCAGAACCAAGATCAGAAGGAACCTTAGGAAAACCATGACTTGAACTTTGTGGAGTTAGAGGTTTCTTTGTCGCTGAGCTAGGTTCTTCTACTGTCTTTGGAGGTTGCTCAGGTGCTTTCTCACGAACTTCTTGAACTGAAATCGGCTGCTGAATAGGAGAAGGTGGAAGAGTTGCAATTCTGAACTCACTTTGAACTGGAATCTCCACTTCAACACTTTCAGGTCTTTCAATATCTAGGATTTGCTCGGGAATAGAAGTTGTAACTTTTCTAACTTTTTGTGTCTTCGGCAATTCACGAGTTGGACGAGCTTTTCGCTTTCGAATCCCTTTCTTTTTCAACTTTTCTTTCTCTGCAGGTGTAGGTTCATATGTTGCATCTTCTTCATCTGAAGCTTTCTTTTTCTTTGGAGTTGTTTTCAACTTGAACTTTCCACTGATGTATGAAGTAGGTACCATCTTTGTAACTTCATTGTCGCTTTCAGTCTCACTAGAGTCAGTGTGCACCTCACCTTTAACTAATGTCTCTTTCAATGCTTCACCACCAGCTATAGCCTCAACATTCTTAGCAGCCTTTGCAGCATCTTGTTCTGCTATAATATCTGCAATCTCTCTAGAAAAGATTTCATGATCACCTGCAATAGAAACGTCAACATTTTCTGGTGGAAGATCAATTGTTTCATCGACCAATCGTGGTGGTGATTTCTGCTTCTTTGTAGTTGTTTTCTTTGGAGCAGCTTTAGGAATTGTAACTTTAGGAGTTCTCTTCCTCGACTTTTCATCTTTCTTAACCCACCATCTGGTCTTCTTGAGAACAAGCGACTCCATTTTCTTTGTCTCATCATCAGAATCGTTATTGTCGTGCCTCCAATTGTCGTCTTCAAGGCCTTTCATAGTCTGCTTTCTTTATTGCTGCAAAATTCTCTCTAAACTTTGGTTCATCTCCCTTTTTAACTCCTCTGTAGACATCTAATCACTTCAAAGTCTCACTATCCATATGTTCTAGTTTTAACTCATCACTAACAGCTTTTGGCAAGTTTGAATTTGATCATTAAGACGCATCTGCACGAATCTCAGATATAGCACGTACTTTTCACCCTTGATATTGTCTAACATATGATTGAAGATGACTTGCGATATATTGTAGGGCCTATTAAGAATCAAGCAAGTAATAATATTTATAATATAACCAGGAGATTCATCGTAAGCACCTTTTTTATGACCCAGTGCGTGTATCACACAATGAACCAAGAATTTGTAAGGTCTTGAAAACTCCGGCTTTGTATATGCTGGATCGTTGATGAACCCAGCATATCCCATTCTCATCCAAAGCCCCTTGCATAATCGTTCAGAATCGATAATTAGATCCTCATCTTTGTCTTTCAAATCCAGAACTCTCCTGACATCATCGACTGTAATATTCACTGGAATATCGATGTCTTTATCATTCTCGTCTTTAATTCCCATAGCTGAATGAATAGCTTTTTCATCTTCTACATAGTGTGTTGCATTCCAAAACGTTCTCACGTGTGATCCATAGTATTTGTGTTTCTCTGTCAAGGCTTTGCATATTCTGTTATCTTTTAAGAACTTCAAAACCTCCTTGAATGGTTCAATATTTGGATACTTCTCGTCCAAAACACAACAAATGTTGTGTTTATTGTGAAAATCAGAACCCTTTGCCAGCAAAACTTACATTATCAGAACCTGCATGTTCATCGAGATACATAGTGCACAATGAAAATTTTCAACACTTAGAAAATTCTCTAACATTCAGCACTATGCACACATCCGGATGGATTTGGTCTGGATGGACATGGTTCGGATGGGTATAACATGCATTTGGTCCGGATAGACACATGGTCCGAATGGACTCATCCGGATGATCATGGTCCGGATGGACACAGGTTCGAATGGGCGTCTCCGGATGGCTATATGGTCCAGATGGGCCATCCGGATGAACTCTGATGAACATTCAAACACAAACAATCAAATTTTTGCAAGTTTATATCAAATTGAACCCTAATTCTCTCAAAGAATGTGCCGATAAGCCCTAATCTATGTTCAATTTCATCAGATTCAGCCTAACAAGCCCTAGATCTAAGGGAATAAGGTGTCAGCTATCCGAATGATAAAACAATGAAATCTAAGCAAGATATTATGAAATTGAAGCCTAAATCTCTTAAAACTAAGGCCGATTAACACATAACTATGATCAATTTCAAGAAAAACAACCTAAAATTGCCTAGATCTAACAATACGTGACTGTCGGCTAACCTAATGGACAATAAAGGCTTTAAACGTTGAAATTAAAAGCACTTACCTTCACCATTGCAAGTGTTGTGGCAGCGTAACGGCTCAAAATCGTAATAAAAGACGAGAGAAAACGAGCGTGATTCCGAATGGTTTTTGGTGCGAATGAGCTTACTGATGTCCGGATGGCTATATATAGCAGCCAAGAATCCATCCGTCCGGATGGCTTATGGTCCGGATGGGTTTCCAAATTTCACACTTTTCATTTGTTTTTTCAAACTTTTTACCACTTTTAACATGTCACACCCTGGCTTTGCGGAAGCGTGGTTATTTTGGTGTGACTTCTTAATACCATAGCTTAACCATAACAAAGCTATATGAAATAAAATCATGCAAGATCATCCATTTGATTAAGTTTTAAAACCGAAGTAACACAACATTGTCTTAGGGACTTACAACCTCATAACATAAAACATTGTCTTGAATAACATAAACATCAACATGAAATAAACGCAGTTTAAGATTTGTGACTCGTCCAGGAAAAAGTCACATTTCCTAAACCCGGATGACCTCGGAACCCTTATGCAGCGGGAAAACATAACATACCGCGCCAGATCTTTAATTTCCTGAAATACATGTAAGCTGAAAAATCAACAATAATGTTGAGCGAGTTCATGTGTAAGTGAGTAAGTAAACCTTTGTGAGTATAAAAATAGTCTTGGTATGTAGCAAATAAGGGAATTGAGATCACCAATGGTTTGAAAGGCCACTGATATATGTGAAGTGCAAATAGGGAGACTCAAACCTAGCAGATTTCGCCACGGCATTAGTATGTGGACAAAGTCACCCCAAGGTCCGTTTCTAGTTTGGCCTGGGGCTGGGCTCGCTACACCCAGATAGATCTACCGCTCCTGTCCCTCGGTCCCGCCATGAGGACTAATGGCCTCATATTGCTCCTACCCACTCACATGATCTAAGTAGTAAACCTCCTTACGCTAACCATACCGTGTATAAAGTACTTGTAATCAAAGTAACATGTATTTCACCCCCGCAGTTAAGAAAACTGAAAACAGTTAGAGAAAAGGGGGACATGAACTCACAGTGGTGCGTCTCTACCAAGTATGCCTCCAAATCGATCAGCTGTATGACGACCTACACGTGCTAACTCTATTAGACGGACGGCCGTGCCTTAGCTTTATGGGTTAAGTTTTTCGGAAATAGTTAGGCAACTATTTCGTGTTTACGTTCTGTATATACTTGGTAGTCATTTTTCCTTCCCAAGGATGTGGGATTTAATACATGTGTTCGTATAATTCGAATTACACTATTAAGTCTCACTTAATATATTTTATTCTTAACTCCAAAATATAAATATTCGTCCCAAGAATATCATATTTTAATACATGTGATTTTCCCAAAATAATACTTAGTAATATTATTTTTACTCTAAAATAATATTCACGTAGTTCACAAAATAATCATAAACACTTATACAAGTGATGTTGTGAAAGAAGAATATATACTAAATATATATGTATCACGTTTTATTTTGTGAAAATCCCACCTCCGATGTATTGTAAATATAGTCGTGACGAAACTTATATCTTGAAAACAAGTCAAAATGTATTTCTAACACTTATAGTGAAAACATTTCTAAGTGTTAGGCTTTTGGAAAAATTTCGCCAGAGTTTCCTCTGTAACTGGAGGTGGCCACGCTTTCAAGCGTATCATTTTCTTTTATAAATCAAACCAACAATCTTCTTATTCAATCAAAACAATGTTCAAATCACAAACTAGTCAAAATATGTATGTAAATCGCATAAATTTTATGAACTTGTGATTTATTCAAACTATGAAGTAAATCCCATTACTTTTAGTGGATCTTTATATAAAACTATCCGATTTTGTAAAAACCTCGTTTTTATGGAAGTTCCGTCTTTACAACTTCTCGTCATCTTTTTCAAAAATAGTTATTTTGTCGAAACTTTGTGTTACACAAGTGTTTACACACTTGTGTGTTCTAAAAACCATTCTTGTTAGTGTAAGATCCGTCTTTAGAAAAACATGATTTCTAGACACTTGGTCCTTTAAAAATACCACCTGTAGATCCGTAGATCTACTAGTTTTAATCACTATTCTACAAGCTAAAACACTTTTACACAAGTTCATGTTTTGTGTGTGGTAGAGTGTCATCTTCTAACCCTTGTTACACTTAAACAAGCTTTATGTCAAAATCCAAGATTATGACTAAACCGGGTTAAATGATGATCCGAGCTACCACAACATAGATCGGGTCCAAATAATCACACAAATCAAACACTACAAGTTTTACACAACATATGAGCTTTTAACCACCATTTTTAGTGTTTTTAGTAGACTTTTAAGCTTCAACTTGTATGTTCATGACTTTTAACCATTACAAATCATATTAACCGCTTTAAAATAGTTCAAGAAGGTGATTTAAGCAACATACCACTAGCTCAAGGCTAGGGAAGAATCTATGCGGAAAATGCGTGGATAAAAGCAAAGTAGAGAGGTCCTTCGCCTTCCGTTTGCACCAAGACTCCTTATATGCGATCCTCAACACTTGTATGAGCTTGGAATAAGATGAACAAAAATCGAAAGTGGATGTATGCTCAAGGGGGTGTTCGGCCGAAAGCTTATAGGGAGAGAGAGAGTTGTTTTGTGGGGGAAAGTGATGAATGATCATGTTGTGTTAATCTTGCATCTTATAGACAATCATCAAGGTCTTTAACCAAGGGATTATGTGTACGTTAGATACTAGGCAAAGTTGATTATTATAATCAAGGTTGTACAAAGTGTGTCCCCTCCTAGTTGGGGACGGTTAGAGAGGGGGGGGGGTCCTAGTCCGAATCCAACCATTAGTTAGGTATATTAGTTAGGTTAAGTAAGTTAGTTAAGTGCTTAACCCGGTTAGTTGTGTGTCACGCGTTACAATGGGTGTTAGGGTATTCAGGGACCCTAACTGGCTCAGAAAAAGATAAATAATGAAAATAACAATATTTTCATGTTCCGGGTATAGTCCGGTTGTTCGGTTGGATAGTAATCCGTTAAAGTGCTTAACGAAGCTTTAAAGTGTCGTTAATACCCTTTTTAGTGACACAACTTATTTCTGACACTTTGGAAAGTGTCTAGTAATATTTCTCTCATGTTTTGGCACTTTGTTAGTTAGCTAAAAGCTGAATTTTTGTGTAAAGTGCTGAGTTTTTGTACTTAGTGTACGTTTTAGGCACATCCAGTCATTGTGACTTATTCCTAGAGACGCAGTTCTACAACCCTTGTATCCTTACACTCACCACTAGTGTAGCAAAATATTTCTGGCTCATACAGGCCTTAGAGGCAGTGTCTGCCTGATGCTGGCTTTATCAGCATGTTCTATAGGTTATCCGTTTATAGTGCTACTGTGCTTTTGTGCATCATGTTTGTCACTAAGGTTTAGCATGTAAATAATGTAGTGACAGCAAGTAAAGTATGATGCAAGTAGGTACATGTATCAGCATTCAAGTAGCAGTTTATTCACAAGTTCAAGCAAGCACAGTAATTAAGCAGTAATTAATTATTAATTAAATCGTACGGATACCTGGTTTAGTGAGGGTTGTTCGACGAAATGGAGCGTGTCGTCAACATGAATCTCGTCGATGGGAATGGCAATGTTATCTTGAATTGGACTTTTCTTCAGGTTGGATACATGGAATGTATCGTGAACACCATTCAGTTCAGCAGGTAAGTCCAGCTTGTATGCTACTAGTCCTATTCTTTCTAAAACTCTGAAAGGACCAATGTAGCGCGGATTTAACTTCCCACGCTTTTCGAAGCGTGCCACACCCTTCCAGGGTGAAACTTTCAATAACACCATTTCTCCAACTTGAAATTCCAAGTGTTTCCGGTTTGGATCTGCATAGGCTTTCTGTCTGTGGCGAGCTGCTTCGATGCGTTTCAGAATCTGCGCAATCTTATCTGTCATCTCTTGGACGATTTCGGGACCAGCAAGCTGCCTATCACCTGCGTCAGCCCAGCATAGGGGTGATCGGCACTTGCGTCCGTAAAGGGCTTCAAATGGCGCGACACCAATACTGGTGTGGTAGCTGTTGTTGTATGAAAATTCGACCAAAGGCAAATGCTTATCCCAGCTACCGCCCAAATCCATAACACACGCTCTCAGCATGTCTTCCAAAGTTTGTATCGTTCGCTCGCTTTGACCGTCAGTTTGCGGATGAAACGCAGTGCTCAGATTCAATTGTGAGCCAAAGGCTTCTTGGAAAGATTGCCATATCCTTGACACAAACCTCCCGTCTCTATCAGAAATGATTTAGAGAGGTACTCCATGGCGCGTAACGATCTCTCTCATGTATATTTCGGCCAACTTACTCGTATTATCCTTCTCTCTGATAGGTAAGAAGTGTGCTGACTTCGTTAATCGGTCCACTATTACCCAAATAGTGTCATGGCCTCTTGGCGTCCTTGGAAACTTTGTAATAAAATCCATGGAGATTTGTTCCCACTTCCACTTGGGAATCTCGGGTTGTTGCAGAAGTCCTGAAGGCTTCTGGTATTCCGCTTTCACCTTAGCGCACGTTAGACATTTGCTCACATAAACAGCAACATCGCCTTTCATCCTAGGCCACCAATAGTAATCTTTGAGATCCTGGTACATCTTATCCGCTCCTAGGTGGATAGAGTACCGCGACTTGTGAGCTTCATCAAAAATAACCTTCCTTAAACCTCCAAACAAAGGAACCCAAATCCTTTTCTCAAAACATAACGTTCCTTCCCCGTTTGGTACTAGAAGCTTCTCCATCCCACGGAGATATTCCTCTTCAAGGTTTCCTTCCTTGAGAGCTTCTTTCTGCGCGGCACGAATGCGTAGGGAAAGATCGGTTCGGATAATCATTTCTAAAGCCCTAACCCTTATGGGCTTGATCCTCTCTTTTCGACTTAAGGCATCGGCGACCACATTCGCCTTCCCTGGATGATACTTTATCTCGCAGTCGTAATCGTTCAGCAACTCAACCCATCGTCTCTGCCTCATATTCAGCTCCTTCTGGTTGAATATGTGTTGTAGGCTCTTGTGATCTGTAAAGATTGTACACTTTGTACCATAAAGGTAGTGTCTCCAGATCTTTAATGCAAATACCACTGCGCCAAGTTCCAAGTCATGTGTGGTATAGTTCTTTTCGTGCACTTTTAATTGACGCGATGCGTAAGCAATAACCTTTTGGCGTTGCATCAACACACAACCCAATCCTTGACGCGAAGCGTCGCAGTATACCACAAAATCATCTGTACCTTCCGGTAGTGTTAAGATTGGCGCATTGCAGAGCTTATCCTTCAATATCTGGAACGCTTCTTCCTGTTTGATTCCCCAATCAAACTTCTTATCTTTCTGCGTGAGGAGCGTCAAAGGTTGAGCGATTTTTGAAAAATCCTCAATGAACCTTTGATAGTAGCCAGCCAAACCCAAGAATTGTCGAATCTCGGTTGGCGTCTTTGGCGTTTCCCATATCTTGATCGCTTCGATCTTGGTTGGATCCACATGGATTCCATCTCCATTCACCACATGTCCAAGAAATTGGACTTCACGTAGCCAAAACTCGCACTTAGAGAACTTGGCATACAACTGTTCCTTCTTTAGCAACTCCAAAATAACTCTTAGATGCTGCTCGTGCTCAGCCTTTGTCCTTGAATAAATCAAGATATCGTCGATAAACACAATCACGAACTTGTCCAAGTACGGCTTGCAAACTCTATTCATCAAGTCCATAAAGACTGCAGGTGCGTTTGTCAAACCAAACGGCATAACAAGGAACTCGTAGTGTCCATAACGAGTTCTGAAGGCTGTCTTTGGGATACTTTCCTCTTGTATCCTTAACTGATGGTATCCAGATCGAAGATCGATCTTTGAATAAAAGCTTGAGCCTTGCAGTTGATCGAATAGTTCATCGATTCTAGGCAGAGGATATCTATTCTTGATCGTCTTTTGTTCAGCTCCTGGTAGTCGATGCACATACGAAAACTACCGTCCTTTTTCTTGACAAACAGGACCGGAGCTCCCCAAGGCGAGAATCTTGGTCGGATAAAACCCTTGTCTAATAACTCTTGAAGTGGTGTCGACAGTTCCTGCATCTCAGACGGAGCAAGTCTATATGGTGCCTTAGCCACAGGCGCGGCGCCTGGAACTAAGTCAATGTGAAACTCTACTTGCCTCTGGGGCGGCAGTCCAGGTAAGTCTTCTGGGAAGACTTCCGGATATTCCTTCACGACAGGGTTGTCTTCGATCTTCGGCTCAGCAGCCTTCTTGTCCACAATGTGCGCCAGGAAGGCAACACATCCCTTCTGCAAACACTTTCGCGCTTTCAGGCAGCTGATAATTCTTAACGGCGTATCACGCTTCTCACCGTGAACCACAATTGTTTCGCCATCTTCGGTTGCGATACGAACAACCTTTTCGTGACAAACTATCTCAGCCTTGTTGCCTGATAACCAATCCATTCCTACTACTACGTCAAAGCTCCCCAGCTGGACTGGTAGTAGATCCAAAGTAAACTCACGCTCTCCCAATTCGATCTCACAACCTCTGATCACTTCATTGGCTTCTACTAACTTCCCATAGGCTAATTCGATTGAGTAGGGAATATCTAACTTACTAGAGGTTAAACCAAGCGTATTCTCAAATTCTAACGATACGGAGCTATAATTGGCACAAGTATCAAACAAAATAGATGCAAAAGTTTTGGTTGATAGAGAACGTACCAGTAGTCATGCCTGGATCCTGGCATGCTACACAAGCTCCGATGTTGGATGTCTTTTCACGGTCTTGTTTCAACTTCGGGCATTCCCTCTTAAGATGTCCAACATCCCCACAATGGAAGCATCCTGGATACCTCCCATTTCCACCTTGAGCGTTGTCACTGTTTTCTCCTTGTCTGGGACTCTTCATCCCACAACCATCCTTGTTGTGTCCTTTCCTCCCGCATCTAGACCTTCGACATCCATACTCGTGGTGATACTTGCAACCGGCACGTCTTGGCTTAGTTTCTAAGTAAATCTTATCATTGGCCTGTTTGTTGTTAGGGCAGTCTTTCTTGAAATGCCCTTTGTCCCCGCAATCAAAACAACCTCGAATAGATCTTTGTTCATCCTTATTCGTTTGGGTATCTTCGGTAAGCTTCCTTTTGTTCTTTCCAGACGACTCAACCTGAGTCTCCTTGTCAGGGTTTGCAAGTTTTTCTAGTCTAATTGCTTCCGTAACGAGTGCCAGACCCATCTTACTTGCAACATCAGTTGTTGGTGGCGTTGATGTTGTCATCAAGCTCAAGACTTGAGGCGCCAGTTCCCAAATGAATTGTTCCAATTTCTTTAATTCTGGTTTCACCAGGTACGGAACAACTCGTGACGAATCAAGAAGTCTTTGCACGTACTCCAACACCTTCGGACCTTCCATCATCAGGCTCCGAAATTCATCTTCCCACTTCTGGGTTTCCGTTTGGGGGCAATACTTCTTATGCATCATTCCTTTCAGTTCACCCCAGGTTAATGCATATGCTGCAGTAGCACCCTTTATATGGGTCTGAAGATTCCACCATAATCGGGCTTCATCTAGAAACAGCTCAGAAATGTATAGGACTTGTTGTTCCGGCGTACAACCGCTCACTTGAAAGATGGAATCCATACTTTCGATCCATTTTACAAAAGCTATGGCACCTCCAGTGCCGTCGAACTTCGGAGGCTTGTAGTTGAGGAAGTGCCAGTAGGAACAACCGTTATTTCCTGAGGTACCTCTGATAGGTTCGGAGCGTAGGGCCTCGTGCTGTGCTATAGCTGAAGCAATTATCTCTTGAAGTTCTGCCTCAGAGGTGGGCATGCGCATTTCGCGTCTTGGCGGCATCTTCTAAAAGATGTTTTACGTAGGTCAGGTAATAGCAAGTCAAGTGCACGTATGTATTCATCAATATCAGCACATAGCATCTCATGCTATAAATAGATCAGCCACATAACATCTCATGTCATAGAACATAAACAATAGATCACTGCGATTGCACTGCCACAAATCGAGACCAAAATGTAAAGCTTACGAGTACACAACTGTATCATACAACGTCAATGACTTGGTAGGGGACGACCCTAGACAAGTCGTACGATCGCTGGACAAGTTCAGGAATTTCTGGTTCGTCCATTTTCAAATTCCTGAACTCCACCTCAAGCTTCTAAATTCCAGTCCTAAAACAACATTTCTTGTCAATCGTTTCCTTGAGCTCGTCCCAGCTCAGTGCATTAGCAGCGTCTGTGCCAAGGGTCTGAGACTGAAGGTTTCACCATGAGAGTGAGTTATCTAGAAATAACCCCGGGATGTAGGTAACACTCTGTTGGGACGAACAGTCACTCATTCTTGGTATGGAGTTGGTCTTTTTGGACCAACGAACAAATGCAACGGTACCTCCTGTTCCGTCAAAGTTCAAGGGCTTGCAGTTCAGGAACTGTTTATAGGTGCAGCCAGTTGGAGGGTTATCTCCAGTAATGCCATCGTTGTACTTAGAGCGGAGGGCTTTATGTCGTGCATTTATCTGTGAGATGCGTTCTTGCAGCTCGGCTTCTGTCCTTGGCAACGTACTGGTGTTTGTGTCACGTCTGGGCGACATTCCCTTTTGTCGAAGTGGTGTGAAGCGGGTTAGACAATGTTTCAATTGTCTAGGAGATACATAGCACCATAAGCCATCATGTAATCTCCCAATTTCATACGTAAATATACTAAATGTATGAGTGAGGAAATAAATTCTGAGCCTTCACGTAGGCTTGCCAATTTGGCTTGTTGCTTGTAATAGAATGAACTCGAGGCTACATCGCCTCGCCTTGGTCATTCGTGTTTTAGTTATTTCCTGCTACATTGGTTTCCATTAGCTTGACCCGCAGAGTCCACCAGGATTTCTGTGCACTACAAGCCGTTATTACGTGGGCCCCCGTAATAATAAATTGTCTTGCACAGTTACCCCAAATTTTCTCTCGTCCAAGCCGATGATCAATCAAGGAGCAACAGCAGGTGCATCGGCATGAACAGGGTCATGCTCCAATGCGGGGTTAGGAACAATGCCTGGCTCAGGGGCCATGGCTGGCTCTGGATCAAAAACTCCATCTCAAGATTAGCTGGATCAACAAACACAGGGGGTTACAGGATCTTCCAAGGGCTGGTCTAAGCGTATGAACTCAAGGCCATGGTCTGGATCAGAACCAGGTGGCAAGGCAGGATCAACCTCAATATCGTGATCAAACTCAAAGCTGTGGGCGGGAACCGGTGCAGCTGATGATGCCATATCAGGGTCGGCGTCGTGTAAGTGGTGTTGCATTCCCTGTATGTGCGAAGATGCGGACGTCAGAAACTCAAATGAGTCTGGGATAGGGGAATGGACATGAGTTTCCCCTACAGGAGCGTCCACATGCAGTAGTCTAATACCAGCAGTAATAGGGCCCTGCCCTCGAATGGGTCCTCCTCTAGTAGATCGTTATCGTCGTCAGAGGCCACGTCGGGGGGGGGGGGGCATATCAACAACAGGATAAGCGGCAAGGGGGCCAATTCCCAACAAGATGGCCATCAGTAGGCTCTACTACGACTTCAGGTAGCGCAAAAGGGCTGAAAGTCGTCATTGTCTGTGCCGGTAGTATCGGAAATGTACACCTCGTGCTTCGATGAAACTATGTTGTCTGATACTATGGCCATGGGATTCGTAGTGTCCATCTTTCTAGTACATGATGAAAGCATGACGTTTGTAACACAAACACATATACGTATAATAATCAATCATATAATCATATAAACATGTTAGTCAATCAAATAATTCTCCTAGTCCCACTAGCCAAATTCTTCCCAGTCTCTAAGACTGCTCTATCATCTACCTCGACCTCTTAGATCGAGCCTCGGCCTCTAAGACCGAGCCTCAGCCTCCAAGACTGAGCCTACTCTCCCTAGTCTTACTAGCCATCTACCTCGATTTCTTAGATCGAGCCTCGGTCTCTAAGACCGAGCCTCAGCCTCCAAGACTAAGCCTACTCTTCCTAGTCCAACTAGCCAACTACCTCGATCTCTCAGACCGAGCCTCGGCCTCCAAGACCGAGCCTCAGCCTTTCCGGACTGAGCCTAAAAATAATGAATAAAATGTGTTCAACATTTGTTTGTAAAAAGTTTTGGATCTGGACTTAGGTGGTATGCAGAAAAATGTTTTCGTGAGAGCCCTAGTGATCATAGTCTAGACTCGAAAAGGAATCCTAGTTCGCTATGATCAGAGCTCTGATACCAAGCTGTCACACCCTGGCTTTGCGGAAGCGTGGTTATTTTGGTGTGACTTCTTAATACCATAGCTTAACCATAACAAAGCTATATGAAATAAAATCATGCAAGATCATCCATTTGATTAAGTTTTAAAACCGAAGTAACACAACATTGTCTTAGGGACTTACAACCTCATAACATAAAACATTGTCTTGAATAACATAAACATCGACATGAAATAAACGCAGTTTAAGATTTGTGACTCGTCCAGGAAAAAGTCGCATTTCCTAAACCCGGATGACCTCGGAACCCTTATGCAGCGGGAAAACATAACATACCGCGCCAGATCTTTAATTTCCTGAAATACATGTAAGTTGAAAAATCAACAATAATGTTGAGCGAGTTCATGTGTAAGTGAGTAAGTAAACCTTTGTGAGTATAAAAATAGTCTTGGTATGTAGCAAATAAGGGAATTGAGATCACCAATGGTTTGCAAGGCCACTGATATATGTGAAGTGCAAATAGGGAGACTCAAACCTAGCAGATTTCGCCATGGCATTAGTATGTGGACAAAGTCACCCCAAGGTCCGTTTCTAGTTTGGCCTGGGGCTGGGCTCGCTACACCCAGATAGATCTACCGCTCCTGTCCCTCGGTCCCGCCATGAGGACTAATGGCCTCATATTGCTCCTACCCACTCACATGATCTAAGTAGTAAACCTCCTTACGCTAACCATACCGTGTATAAAGTACTTGTAATCAAAGTAACATGTATTTCACCCCCGCAGTTAAGAAAACTGAAAACAGTTAGAGAAAAGGGGGACATGAACTCACAGTGGTGCGTCTCTACCAAGTATGCCTCCAAATCGATCAGCTGTATGACGACCTACACGTGCTAACTCTATTAGACGGACGGCCGTGCCTTAGCTTTATGGGTTAAGTTTTTCGGAAATAGTTAGGCAACTATTTCGTGTTTACGTTCTGTATATACTTGGTAGTCATTTTTCCTTCCCAAGGATGGGGGATTTAATACATGTGTTCGTATAATTCGGATTACACTATTAAGTCTCACTTAATATATTTTATTCTTAACTCCAAAATATAAATATTCGTCCCAAAAATATCATATTTTAATACATGTGATTTTCCCAAAATAATACTTAGTAATATTATTTTTACTCTAAAATAATATTCACGTAGTTCACAAAATAATCATAAACACTTATACAAGTGATGTTGTGAAAGAAGAATATATACTAAATATATATGTATCACGTTTTATTTTGTGAAAATCCCACCTCCGATGTATTGTAAATATAGTCGTGACGAAACTTATATCTTGAAAACAAGTCAAAATGTATTTCTAACACTTATAGTGAAAACATTTCTAAGTGTTAGGCTTTTGGAAAAATTTCGCCAGAGTTTCCTCTGTAACTGGAGGTGGCCACGCTTTCAAGCGTATCATTTTCTTTTATAAATCAAACCAACAATCTTCTTATTCAATCAAAACAATGT
Organism: Helianthus tuberosus; assembly: GCA_030545235.1. Taxonomy (NCBI): domain Eukaryota; kingdom Viridiplantae; phylum Streptophyta; class Magnoliopsida; order Asterales; family Asteraceae; genus Helianthus; species Helianthus tuberosus. The sequence continues at coordinate 126,790,066 of CM060397.1, forward strand.
TCAAATCACAAACTAGTCAAAATATGTATGTAAATCGCATAAATTTTATGAACTTGTGATTTATTCAAACTATGAAGTAAATCCCATTACTTTTAGTGGATCTTTATATAAAACTATCCGATTTTGTAAAAACCTCGTTTTTATGGAAGTTCCGTCTTTACAACTTCTCGTCATCTTTTTCAAAAATAGTTATTTTGTCGAAACTTTGTGTTACACAAGTGTTTACACACTTGTGTGTTCTAAAAACCATTCTTGTTAGTGTAAGATCCGTCTTTAGAAAAACATGATTTCTAGACACTTGGTCCTTTAAAAATACCACCTGTAGATCCATAGATCTACTAGTTTTAATCACTATTCTACAAGCTAAAACACTTTTACACAAGTTCATGTTTTGTGTGTGGTAGAGTGTCATCTTCTAACCCTTGTTACACTTAAACAAGCTTTATGTCAAAATCCAAGATTATGACTAAACCGGGTTAAATGATGATCCGAGCTACCACAACATAGATCGGGTCCAAATAATCACACAAATCAAATACTACAAGTTTTACACAACATATGAGCTTTTAACCACCATTTTTAGTGTTTTTAGTAGACTTTTAAGCTTCAACTTGTATGTTCATGACTTTTAACCGTTACAAATCATATTAACCGCTTTAAAATAGTTCAAGAAGGTGATTTAAGCAACATACCACTAGCTCAAGGCTAGGGAAGAATCTATGCGGAAAATGCGTGGATAAAAGCAAAGTAGAGAGGTCCTTCGCCTTCCGTTTGCACCAAGACTCCTTATATGCGATCCTCAACACTTGTATGAGCTTGGAATAAGATGAACAAAACTCGAAAGTGGATGTATGCTCAAGGGGGTGTTCGGCCGAAAGCTTATAGGGAGAGAGAGAGAGTTGTTTTGTGTGGGAAAGTGATGAATGATCATGTTGTGTTAATCTTGCATCTTATAGACAATCATCAAGGTCTTTAACCAAGGGATTATGTGTATGTTAGATACTTGGCAAAGTTGATTATTATAATCAAGGTTGTACAAAGTGTGTCCCCTCCTAGTTGGGGACGGTTAGAGAGGGGGGGGGGGGGTCCTAGTCCGAATCCAACCATTAGTTAGGTATATTAGTTAGGTTAAGTAAGTTAGTTAAGTGCTTAACCCGGTTAGTTGTGTGTCACGCGTTACAATGGGTGTTAGGGTATTCAGGGACCCTAACTGGCTCAGAAAAAGATAAATAATGAAAATAACAATATTTTCATGTTCCGGGTATAGTCCGGTTGTTTGGTTGGATAGTAATCCGTTAAAGTGCTTAACGAAGCTTTAAAGTGTCGTTAATACCCTTTTTAGTGACACAACTTATTTCTGACACTTTGGAAAGTGTCTAGTAATATTTCTCTCATGTTTTGGCACTTTGTTAGTTAGCTAAAAGCTGAATTTTTGTGTAAAGTGCTGAGTTTTTGTACTTAGTGTACGTTTTAGGCACATCCAGTCATTGTGACTTATTCCTAGAGACGCAGTTCTACAACCCTTGTATCCTTACACTCACCACTAGTGTAGCAAAATATTTCTGGCTCATACAGGCCTTAGAGGCAGTGTCTGCCTGATGCTGGCTTTATCAGCATGTTCTATAGGTTATCCGTTTATAGTGCTACTGTGCTTTTGTGCATCATGTTTGTCACTAAGGTTTAGCATGTAAATAATGTAGTGACAGCAAGTAAAGTATGATGCAAGTAGGTACATGTATCAGCATTCAAGTAGCAGTTTATTCACAAGTTCAAGCAAGCACCGTAATTAAGCAGTAATTAATTATTAATTAAATCGTACGGATACCTGGTTTAGTGAGGGTTGTCACATAACAGTTTTTAACATCCACTCAAGTATCTAGGTCCAAGTTAATGACCATGGTTACTCGATTTGTTGACCAAGTCCAAGTTAATGACCTTGGTTGACCTGATAACAAACCTTCTGACACTTTTGATTAACTTTTCAATTGTTTCAAAAATACAAGTTTTAACTTAATGAACATGTTCAACTTTTCAGTTTCCCAACCTTTCAAATAAGCTCCCACCCAGTCATTCAGCATCTTTCTCTGCATCTGAGATTTTGAAGATCAGCGCTCCACAATGGTTTGTCGAAAAAATGCAGAATTAAAATCTTTTTGTATTTTAAGAAACTTTATATCAAAACACACTGAAAATCTTTTTGGGTTTAAGCTGAAATGAAATAACATGAAACTATTCACAAACATATTTTTGTGAGTTGTGTTAGAGGATCATATCAGCTACCGACGAGTCACTAGCACCATTGAGCTTATTACACATTAAGTTTTAAACGATTCACCTAGATTGTTGATATACTAATCCACTTAAATTCTCACACATATTTCAACTGATTCAGGATATGGTATTAATGTTTTAATCACTCAAATTATTCGCATGTCCCACCTCAGAATATACTCTCGATCCAGATTCCCTATATTCAGTCTTACAGGTGAATATACTATAATTATATATGTTCTCTGGGTAGTGCGAGACCATGAGAGCTTAGGTTAGAACTTCCATTCAGACAGAGAGATGATGGCTCGACTTTAGGTGTGTCCCACTTAGGGATCTTCTTTACAACGGCACTTGATTTGTATCTTTCGATATTTATCAATTTTTGTGCTGAGGGAAAGCTTTTGAATAAAGCGTATAAAGTATTATACGAGGACTAGGCTATTGCTTCCGTAATATCAGAAGTCCTGGTATAATACTCCAGACATCACTAAATATAAAAACCTAGTATCTCAGAAATAGGCAATCTTTCAAACCAGATTTCAGGGGTTACCTATATATCCGAGAAATGTTCCCCACGAAATAAGAAAGATATAGAATTTAACTTTATATCCCGAATACAGTTTACTAAACGTGTAAAAACCAATCAACACATCATCAGTGAGACCGTTTAACGCTTTTAAACTTTCTAAATATTTAGCTTACCGTGACAGTCTAGCTGTTGTACTATCATTTCCTCTTTTTACACTAACTCTTTTTGGGTTTTCTAATGTTTTTTACATTTTGAATTTTCTATTGTTTTTGTATTTTTAAATTTTTTTTAATGTTTTTGGATTTTCTATAACTCTATCTCCTCCTAAAGACTAAAACATCTAAAATGTGACAAACTAGAGCAGATTGCTTCCCAACGTCCTCTGCTTTGGATTCTTCATCAACGCCAATCACATTTCCCCCTGACGACAAAAGCTTCATCCCGTTTAATTTTAACAGATAATGAAAACGGTTTTTATCAAACGGTTTTTATCAAACGGTTTTGTATGAAGGTCAGCTTTTTGTTCGTCAGTGTGGATTTTTTCGATTCGAATTAACTTCTTCTCGTAACAGTCATGGATGAAGTGATGTCGGATCTCAATGTGTTTTGTTTTAGCGTGATGAACAGGGTTCTTTGTTATGTTAATAGCTGCCTCATAATCTACAAATATGGGTGAGTTAAGAAATTGAAGACCATGGTCTCTCATCTGCTGTTGAATCCACAATAACTGTGAAGAACAGCTGCTAGTTGAGACGTACTCAGCTTCGCAGGTAGAGAGAGGTTTGAATTACCTTCCAATCTGAAATCACCATCTTTCGGATACCACAACCCCAAGCTTGGTGTTCCTTTCAGGTAGCGTAGAATCCGCTTGACGATGACCATATGTGAGGCTCTTGGACTCGACTGATAACGGGCCGCGAGGCAGGTTGGGTACATTATGTCGGGTCGTGATGCAGTGAGATACATCAGCGAACCAATCATCGAGCGGTATAGTGTTTCCTCAACCTTCTCTCCCGTGAGATCAAGATTAATACCGTGGCTGGTCGCTAATGGGGTGGACATCGGAGTGGTCCCTGACATACTGAATTTCTCCAAGACATCATGAACATACTTCGTCTAATGTATGAAGATCCCCTCTGGCAGTTGATCGACCTGCAGGCCGAGGAAGAACTTCATCTCACCCATGGAACTCATCTCAAACTTCTGCTTCGTCACTTTCTCAAATTCTTTGCAGAGATCTTCATTGGTAGACCCAAAAATAATGTCATCAATGTAGATTTATACTATCAGAAGAGACCAACGACTTCCTTAGTGAATAGAGGGGCATCTACCTTCCCTCGAATGAAGTCGTTGGATAGCAGGTGCTGAGATAACGTCTCATACCAGGCTCTTAGGGGCCTGGTGCAACCCGTACAATGCTTTGTCAAGAAGATAGACTTTATCTTTGTGAATTGGATCAGTGAAGCCCGGTGGCTGACCGACGTAAACCTCCTCTTTCACCTTTCCGTATAGGAACGCCGACTTTACATCTAGCTGATATATTTTGAACCATTTCCACGATGCGAATGCGAGAAAGATGCGAATAGCTTCAAGTCTAGAAACTAGGGCATAAGCTTCTGTGAAATCTATTCCCTCTTGTTGACTGAATCCCTGAACGACCAGGCGAGCTTTATTACGAACAACCACGCCTCTATCATCCCTCTTGCATTTAAACATCCATTTTGTGTTTATTTTTCTATGACCGTCCCCCAAATCCACCAGTTTCCACACACCAAGCTTCTTGAATTGACCGAGCTCTTCTTGCATTACGTTCACCCACGATTCCCCAGTCAACGCCTCTTTGTAAATTCTCGGTTCAACCTGCGAAATGAAACAGCTGAGAGAAAAATCATTTCGAAATGAAGCAACTTTTGAATAAAAGCAAGTAAAGCCTTGATCGATTTGGTGTCTTGTTCTGACTCCAAATTGCATCTCTCGAATGATTAACTCTTCAGGGTGGTAAGGTAGAGTACTTGGCATTACCTCACCAGGAACAATCACCTCGCTATCCAGATTAGTAACGTTTTGTTCAGCAACTTGATCATCAACTTGGATTGTCTGACCTATCGACTGGATCTACTCCCCCTCAGACTCTGAATCTCCTTTATCAAAGGTTGGGTTATCTGAGTCTGATTCTGATTCATCAAACACCGCTGTTTAATTAACCTGAGCAGGTTCTTGTTCTGAAGTTGTCTGAGTTTGCTGAACATCTGCATCACTTTGACCACTTTGACTTGTACCAGCTTCATTATCATTAGTATTCTGCTGACGTTTTATTGGACATGTGTTCATCTGTGAAGACTCGTAATCCTGATACAACCTTATCTATTCTACAAAATCTGGTTCTTCAGGAAGATTGAATGACTCCCACAACATCTCATAGTTGAATAACTTTGAGTCACCAGGTTTCTGAGTTGGCATGGTAAAACCTTAACACTCAACATGTTGAGCTTCAATAATTTTGTTGAGACTTGGAAGATACACTCGTCTGAGAAGACTAGAGTATCCTACAAAGAATCCCTCCAAACATTTAGAACCAAACTTCCCATTAGGATCTATCACCGTGCAGGGTGACCCGAACGGCAAGATTCGGCTTTCGGTTGTTAAACAGCTCAAAACATGTCTTGTTATGTTTCTTCACAGTCAATACCCAATTCAAGGTATAGCAAGCAGCTGATACGTCTTTTCCCCAAAAATTCACAGGAAGCTTTGAGTCAGCCAACATAGTACATGCTGTTTCTATCAGTGTCTAATTCTTCCTCTCTGCCACTCCATTTTGTTGCGGAGTGTACGGAGCACTGAATTCTTGCAAGATACCCTTTTTGTTACAGAACACTTCCATTTCACTGTTTTTGAATTCTGTACCATTGTCGATTCGAAGTCGACAAATAGGCTTTTGGTACATATTTTCTATTTTTCGTAACAAATTCAGCAAACTCATAAAGGTTTGATCTTTGACTTCAAGAATGTGACCCACAAGAACCTCAAATAATCATCCGTGACCACCAGGCAATAGAGATCTCCGGTTACACTGCCTTTCCAACGGTCTTGTGATCGAGTTTTCAAGCTTCCTTGGGTGAGACTTCTTGGTTTGTTTACCTTTCTTGCAACTGATACACTCACCTTCCAATTGGAAACTTTTTAAATTTACACCTCTGACCAAATCATTATGCACCAAATGATTCATCTTCCGTAGGTGTATATGGCCCATCTTGCGATGCCACAGAATCGACTCTTTTTCGATAGCCTTAGAAACGAAACACTGAGGATGACCAGTTGTTGTAGTTGTTGTGCTCATGTAGAGAATATACAAATCATTCTCTCTCGGTGCTTGCATTATGATCCACTCTTCGGGGAAAACAAACCCCCGGCTTCAGAATCAGACACTCCTTATCGGTGAAATGAGTTGCATACATTCTGTCACATATTTGGGAAATTCTAAGAAAGTTGTTCTCTAGTTCTAGAATGTAATTGACTTTTTCAAAGGACACAAGACCTTTTGATAACGTCCCTTCCACGATTATTCTGCCTCCCTGATTACCAGCGAAACCAACATACCCTCCATTGAAACCTCTTACATCGTACAACAGGGTTTTTCTCCCCGTCATGTGCCTGGACGCTCCACTATCCATTATCCATTTAGAAATTGATCTCGGGAGCTTCTACACATTTCAGATACAATTAGTTAGTTGAAGCAACCCAAGCCTCTTTTGACTCGGGTAGCTTAACATTTAGGCATGTTGTAGTGGTATACAGTGGCGGAAAATTCTTATTATTCATTTCAAAATTCTTTTCTGTTCCAACCTTAACCTCTTTATACAAGAAAAATTCATCTTTTGCTGGTTGAACAGTTTTAGGAACATACTTCTTGACCAGATGGGTCGAAGAAGTTTTTTTCTCAAACTTAATATAGAAGTCCACAGGAACAGACTTCTCAACCGGTTTGGTTGGAGCAGTTTGTTTTTCTTTTGATTCACCGACAAAAACCTTTGGTTTTGATTCAACTGATGCTTTGGCTTGAGATTTTGGCTTCCAAGTTTGTTGTTGTGGAGTAAAGCGTTTAGAAGATTCACCAGTTTTCTTATTAGGTTGTTTAACTGGTTTAACGTTGCTTTTAGTAGTTTTAGATTTATGAATCTTCTTTTCAATAAACATAGGCGCCTTGCCCTTTGCATCATTTGGTTTCTTGGAATTTTCAATAATCACAGACTTAGGTCTTGAGTTGGTGCACTTTCGTACAATGTGTCCAATCTCGTTGCATTTAAAGCATGTTCGATTATCAACAACCCGACTTTGACCTTCAGTCTGTGTTTGTGAAGCTTTCTTTTCAAAAAGTTCTTCATTAGATTTCAAAAAGATCTTGGACTCTTGTTCGTTCATCGAACTTGAACTTCTCACAAATGTTGTTTGCTTCACAAATTTTGATTTTTAAACATTTCTTTTCTGATAGTTCTTACCAACTTGTTGCCCATTGAGCCCTCTTTTCTGATTGTTATTTTGAAAACGTGGTGGCACTTTGGTCTTGTTATAGTAAGACTTATCTTTTTGGAAATTCAAAAATCTTTTTGAACTTGACAGCCCGTTAACCTCTGACACATCGATCTCAACCAGCTTAAAAACTGTCACACCCTGAAATATCAGAGCATTGGCGTGACTGGACTGGTATCTTCATTGCACAGCGGAAGCAAATAATTTAGGTCGTTTAGAAATTGAACGCCCGCTAAGTACTCGAGTCTCCAATGGTTCTCCTATTCCAACCGTGCCTGGTCTTAGAACTGAAACCTGAGAAAGAAACATGCGAAAAATCAACATAAAGTTGAGCGAGTTCATAGTTTGTTTGTAAAAGATTTGAAGTAAATCTTTTGAGTTGTGAAAGGTTTGAGATAAATCCTTTGAGTTGTGAAAGATTTGAAATAAATCTTTGGAATTGTGAAAGATTTGAAATAAATCTTTGGAATAACCGGTTTTTGAAATAGTATTGAGAAAATGAATTTAAAAACCATTTTCTTGCAAAGTTATATGGAAACGTTGTGTTTGTAACACGTTATGTTCATAAAACCATGTTTTTGTAATGTTCGTAAAATCATCAATGCCCACCCGGACTTTGATCCGCATAATCTTATGCCTTAAATTTTGTATAAAACATGGCATTTAATTTGTATGAACAAGTATGTTTCGTAAGTATAAAATCCCTGGTATGTAGCAAATAAGGAAAAAGAGATCACCAATGGTTTGCAAGGCCATTGATATGTGTGAAGTGCAAGTAGGAAGACTTAACCTAGCAGATTTTTGCGTCGGGTACAAAGTCACTCAAGGTCCGTTCTGTTGGGCCTCTTAGAGGTCCGTTCTGTTGGGCCTAAGTTGGGCTCGCTACACCCAGATAGATCTACCGCTTACGTCCCTCGGTGTTTCTGCCTACCCACTCACATGATCTAAGTAGTAAACCTCCTTACGCTAACCATACCATGTATAAAAAAAAATCCCTGGTCACCCTGACCAGCTCCCTGGTCACCCTGGCCAGCTCCCTGGTCACCCTGGCCAGAATCATTCCTTTTTCGAAAATAAGCATTTGTTTTGTAAAAACCGGTATGTTTAGTATAACCTTTCGTAAATCATTTGCGTTCCTCGAAATCCCTTCGTTATATGATTTAGAAATACGAGTTTTGCGTTTGTTCAAAACTTTGTTTGTTTTTGCAAAACGTGCATGTCTTTCCACCCCGAAAACATTTACAAAAATTGTAAAACAGTAAAAAGTGGGGTTATGAACTCACCTGAATATTCCTGTGCAAAGCTAGCTAATTTACGACTTCGTGATGTCGTTTCCAAGAGTTGACTTGCTAGCGTGCATTCTACAATATTCCTAACACGGAATATCTAATAAGTTTCTAAATAAACGCAGTATCTAAACTACGTGTCATCGAGCTCTACCGAATCGTTAATCGAACGATTCAACGGTAAATAGTTAACTTAATGAGAATGACTAAGTTAAACTGCCGCGAGAAGTCGTTTGAGTATGTAGGAATATTCGTATGAATATATATTGCGTCTTGTATATTTTTGCCAAAATATATGTATATGCCGTTTCGGCGTTCGTAATAAATATGAAATATTATATTTATTTTGCGATAGTATCATCGAGTAGTTCGAAGTTTGAATAAATAGATAAACTATATCTATTTTATAAAAGAATTCGTGTCGTTTATTACTTCAAATAAATATATAAACTATATTTATTTTAGCAAAACAATCGTCGTGTCGTTTGATATTTGAAATAAATATAAACTATATTTATCTTGAAAAAGGTTACTAGTTAACGACGTTCGAAATAAATATAACATTATATTTATTTGTAAAAGCGTCAGGAAATATCAAGGTTTGAAATATTAAAAACTCGAATTCCGTTAAGCGTCGTTATTGAAAAATAATACGTGTCGTGTTTAAGGGTGTTTCATGAAAAACGGGTAGAGTTTCCTCTATTTTTGGACGCCCTGGACAACTAAGTTGTTTTATTTTCAAAAATTCAACACGATATAATCAAGATCCAACTATATGCAATTTTATCAAATATATATATCAAATGTAAATTATAATCAGTTGGTTCGAGCTCGTTATCACGTGATACGTTAAAAGTATAAAACACGAAATAGTAACGCCGTTAAAATCTTTACCACTTCTTTGAGTCGTCATGTCGAGCCGCTTGACTGAGTTGACTGAGTCAACTGGTTTGACCCGCTGAGTCGACTCGGTTTGACCAAGTTGGACCGAGTCGACCGAACCAAACCGTCTAATCCCATTGACTGCATTACTTGAACCCGCTGAGCTGAACCCGAACCACAACAGATCTGACCCGTTGACCCGAGTTGACTGAGTTGACTCGGTGAGTTGACCGAGTCAACCGGATTGACCGTTTAACCACTGTTCATCATCATCAAGCATCATCATCTTTATCAGAATGGAAGAAAATGAATCAGGCGAGACGACTTACTGGTAGACCCGTCGGAAATCGGCAAGGACCGCCGGACAAACAATCGGACCGGTGGTCCGAGTCTCCATCTCGTTCTCAGCTGCTTGAATCCCCGAAACTGACTTGAACCTGAACCAAATTGAACCCGAAACCACGAACCATGAACCACGAATCGTACCGAGCTCGAATCCGATCTGAACATAATCGTCGTCGGAGGGAACCACCACCACCGCAGCGGCGGTGCTCCGGTCGTCACCGTTGTCGTTCCGTCAACAAGACCACCGCCTCCGCCGTCACACTCCGCCACGCGCCACCGTTTCTCTCTCTTGCGTCTCACTCTCTCTCTCCATCTGTCTCTCTCTCTCGAGTCTATCTCTCTTCTGGTTCGTAGCCCCGCACCACCAAACGCCGCCCCGCAGGTGGTGGTGGCAACCGTTAGCTAGAAAAAAAGGGGAGGGGCGCGGTTGCTCAACGGACATAACCGGTCGCCGGTGGCCGGTCGGAGGTCCGGCTGTGGTCTTCACCGGAGAGGAAAATCGAGATGTGTGAAGGGTGGGGATGGAGGATCTGTGTTTGTGTGTGTATTGTACAAGAGATCGAGAGATGGAGAGAATAAATATGAGTCTGCATTTGTGTTTGGTTGTGTAGAGAAGATGGGGTGTGGGTGGTTTTATAGACATTTAGTTGGGTAATGACTAATGTTATTGTCTTATGTCTAGTGTGTAAAGATCCATAGAGATTTTTATGAGGATTTTGGCAGATTTTGTGTTACCATTTTTGAGACACAAATCTATTGGAAAGATTTGTGGAGATATGGTAGAGATTTTGTAAGATCTCGCAAATCTTGCAAGATTTTGACAAGATTCTAATATATTATGCGCGGGTTTAGGCTTGTGAGTTTTGGGCTTGGGCTCAGGGCCCACAAGTCCATCTCACGTGTAAGTGGTCCGTAATTCCTATGAGACCCGTTGCCAAATCCTGAACTCCGTTTTAGCGTCAAAAATTAAAATACACAAAAAAATACGGTTGGTAATCGTTGTTGCACGCCCGTTTGTTGATTACGGTGATAATCGCGAAAAATTGTATCGTTGCCGTCTTTTCTCCGTTTTTCGATCCGGTTTCGACTGTTAGTCAATAAAATTTAATTACGAAGCTAAAATATATCGTAAAAATTTAACATCAGTCGGCGTTGTCAGTATCCTGTTTGGTTTCAATCCGTTGCCGTTTAACATTTCGCCGGTTTCTCTGTAAACCACCATTCGCGCACTGTAAAGACGGATAGACGTTCCCAGGCACTCCAAAGGCCTAATTAAGTTTATTCGTGCTGTAAACACTATTTATTATCGCGTTAATTACTTGTTAATCACGTAATTAAGAGCCGTAAATTACGGGTTGTCACATTCTCCCCCTGTTACAGAAATTTCGTCCTCGAAATTTAGACTATGTTATCCCCTCAGAATTGTGTTGTTCGCAGGTAAGTCCGAATAATAACAAAATGAATGACCGCGTAATCGAAACAAGACTTATTCGAATCTTGTGAATTCAAGGACATTCCTTCACAATAGGAATCCCAACAGTTTTTAAAAAAAATGTGTCTCAGTAATTGATGTCAAAAGGAAACGAGACGTATAGGTACAGTCACTTAGTGTGACTGAGTTAACAGGGATTCAACAATGAACAGGAACTTCGACCAATCGAATTCCTTATGAACGTATAAATGAGTTCTAGAAGCAATAACATCCACTGGATGAACTTAGAATTAACAATCTCAAATGTAATAGTTTGCATGAAACGCTCGATCGTGATCAGCACAAGCTGCAAGTTATACCGACGCCACAAGGTGTCGCAATGAATGAAACAATTCAATCAATAGTGGTGATCGAACAAGAATCACCTGTGTTTTGCATGAAACGCTCAATCATGATTAGCCCAAGCTACAAGTTTGTACTGACACCACAAGGTGTCGTAATGATTCAAATGATTCAATAATAGTGGTGATCAAACAAACTCACCGTGTTTGAAGTCAAATGAAAGCGTAATAAAGTGAATCCGAAGGTTTGTTTCAAATGACATCATAGGATTTTCAATTGAAAATGAATCATCAAGGAAACAATGTTTTCGATCGAAGGTGAAAAAGCAATGAATGTCGCAAAGCATTCGATCGATGTTGAAAGAACTGTTATGAGGTACACCGGAATATGAAATGAATTTGTGTACCATTGTCTTAACACACTATTTGTATTAAGACCGCTTTGATATAATAAACCGAAGCGGATTGGAAAACAATCAATAAATAAATATTTAGATCCGTGCATAAGATGCGTAAACGAGTTCAGCGCAAGCTTCAAATTAATGAAAATCACCATCACATGGTGTCGGGATCAACAAACAATTTAATGGAGTCGAATACCAAACAAGTTTACCACGACTCGGAACAAATGAAGTGTTCGTTAAAAATTGATTTGAATATGATGTTCCAAATACATCATATGGTGTCTCGAATCGAATAAGTGTAATGAGCAAGTTCAAACAATTGAACTTGGTTTTAGCGTAATCCGACAACAGATATATGTATCGATAAGAAAACTTTCGGCATGGTCACAACGAAAAACCATGTATGTAACTTGTAAAGAAATGATCGTGATACAATGACCATTAAAAGGAGTAGAGATACGAAAATCTACTCAGAAAGTGTGAAATTCGAAATTTCAATAAAAGAAATTTGAGGACTTTACCTGGGGTTGCGTGTGACGACCAATTTGTTAGGTGACATTACCATGGAATGTCGAACATAGCGTATTCGTCGTAAGTTAGGTAGGGGAGGGGAAATGCAGAGACAAACGTCTTCTCCCTGGCGTGATTTGTGTCGTTGCAGGATCGCGTGACAAATTGTCGTTTCCTGTTCGTTTAGTTCTCCTGCTGACAGGAATCTAGCGTCGTCGTTAGATTGCGTCATCGTTCCTTCTCAAAGGCCTCGCCTCGATAGTCGTGTATGTCGTACTTCAACCTCCATTGATGTATAACTTAAGTTTCACATATACTTGTGCACTAGCGTTGTGTGCCGCGTAGAAGGTGATGTACCCCGACATCCGTTGGCGTAAAAATTGAGCTCCATGTATTCTCATGTGCTAGCGTTTTGCGTAGGCTGCCTGCTCGGGAAGTTAAGTATTATAGACAATATGGATAACAGCGCGTGCCCGAGTTAATATTCGCGGTGCCTACATGATGACCTTTAATGAACACACACATGCGCAAATAATCAATCATGTAATCAAATAAGCATGTTGGTCACCAATAAACGATCAAGTAATCTCCCCTAGTCCCACTAGTCTATCCTCCCAGCCTCTCAGACTGAATCTCTTAGTCCCACTAGACTATCCTCCCAGCCTCTCAGACTGACTCCCTAGTCCCACTAGCCAAATTCTCTTAGCCTCTCAGACTGCTCTTCCTAGTCCCACTAGCCTTCCAGCCTCTCAGACTGCTCTTCCTAGTCCCACTAGCCTCCCAGCCTCTCAGACTGCTCTTCCTAGTCCCACTAGCCTTCCAGCCTCTCAGACTGCTCTTCCTAGTCCCACTAGCCTCCCAGCCTCTCAGACTGCTCTTCCTAGTCCCACTAGCCTCCCAGCCTCTCAGACTGACTCCCTTTTCCGAAGGTCTTGAATGCATGTTTTCTAAACTCTCAGAGTGTTGGGTACTGTATGTAATTGTTTTGTGTACCGTGTATAAAACATCACAATAGCGTATGTTTGAAAACAAAATTTTGACTGTTTGCTTGTCGACAACGGTTGGAGACCATGTTTGAGTACTAAGCGTTCTGTATGTATTCAGGTTTCAATATTCTAAGTTCCCAGAGAAAAGTGAGGTTAGAGCCTAGGTACCACAACAGAGACCTAATTCGCTGTAACCTATAGCTCTGATACCAATCTGTCACACCCCGAAATATCAGAGCATTGGCGTGACTGGACTGGTATCTTCATTGCACAGCGGAAGCAAATAATTTAGGTCGTTTAGAAATTGAACGCCCGCTAAGTACTCGAGTCTCCAATGGTTCTCCTATTCCAACCGTGCCTGGTCTTAGAACTGAAACCTGAGAAAGAAACATGCGAAAAATCAACATAAAGTTGAGCGAGTTCATAGTTTGTTTGTAAAAGATTTGAAGTAAATCTTTTGAGTTGTGAAAGGTTTGAGATAAATCCTTTGAGTTGTGAAAGATTTGAAATAAATCTTTGGAATTGTGAAAGATTTGAAATAAATCTTTGGAATAACCGGTTTTTGAAATAGTATTGAGAAAATGAATTTAAAAACCATTTTCTTGCAAAGTTATATGGAAACGTTGTGTTTGTAACACGTTATGTTCATAAAACCATGTTTTTGTAATGTTCGTAAAATCATCAATGCCCACCCGGACTTTGATCCGCATAATCTTATGCCTTAAATTTTGTATAAAACATGGCATTTAATTTGTATGAACAAGTATGTTTCGTAAGTATAAAATCCCTGGTATGTAGCAAATAAGGAAAAAGAGACCACCAATGGTTTGCAAGGCCATTGATATGTGTGAAGTGCAAGTAGGAAGACTTAACCTAGCAGATTTTTGCGTCGGGTACAAAGTCACTCAAGGTCCGTTCTATTGGGCCTCTTAGAGGTCCGTTCTGTTGGGCCTAGAGTTGGGCTCGCTACACCCAGATAGATCTACCGCTTACGTCCCTCGGTGTTTCTGCCTACCCACTCACATGATCTAAGTAGTAAACCTCCTTACGCTAACCATACCATGTATAAAAAAAAATCCCTGGTCACCCTGACCAGCTCCCTGGTCACCCTGGCCAGCTCCCTGGTCACCCTGGCCAGAATCATTCCTTTTTCGAAAATAAGCATTTGTTTTGTAAAAACCGGTATGTTTAGTATAACCTTTCGTAAATCATTTGCGTTCCTCGAAATCCCTTCGTTATATGATTTAGAAATACGAGTTTTGCGTTTGTTCAAAACTTTGTTTGTTTTTGCAAAACGTGCATGTCTTTCCACCCCGAAAACATTTACAAAAATTGTAAAACAGTAAAAAGTGGGGTTATGAACTCACCTGAATATTCCTGTGCAAAGCTAGCTAATTTACGACTTCGTGATGTCGTTTCCAAGAGTTGACTTGCTAGCGTGCATTCTACAATATTCCTAACACGGAATATCTAATAAGTTTCTAAATAAACGCAGTATCTAAACTACGTGTCATCGAGCTCTACCGAATCGTTAATCGAACGATTCAATGGTAAATAGTTAACTTAATGAGAATGACTAAGTTAAACTGCCACGAGAAGTCGTTTGAGTATGTAGGAATATTCGTACGAATATATATTGCGTCTTGTATATTTTTGCCAAAATATATGTATATGTCGTTTCGGCGTTCGTACTAAATATGAAATATTATATTTATTTTGCGATAGTATCATCGAGTAGTTCGAAGTTTGAATAAATAGATAAACTATATCTATTTTATAAAAGAATTCGTGTCGTTTATTACTTCAAATAAATATATAAACTATATTTATTTTAGCAAAACAATCGTCGTGTCGTTTGATATTTGAAATAAATATAAACTATATTTATTTTGAAAAAGGTTACGAGTTAACGACGTTCGAAATAAATATAACATTATATTTATTTGTAAAAGCGTCAGGAAATATCAAGGTTTGAAATATTAAAAACTCGAATTCCGTTAAGCGTCGTTATTGAAAAATAATACGTGTCGTGTTTAAGGGTGTTTCATGAAAAACGGGTAGAGTTTCCTCTATTTTTGGACGCCCTGGACAACTAAGTTGTTGTTTTATTTTCAAAAATTCAACACGATATAATCAAGATCCAACTATATGCAATTTTATCAAATATATATATCAAATGTAAATTATAATCAGTTGGTTCGAGCTCGTTATCACGTGATACGTTAAAAGTATAAAACACGAAATAGTAACGCCGTTAAAATCTTTACCACTTCTTTGAGTCGTCATGTCGAGTCGCTTGACTGAGTTGACTGAGTCAACTGGTTTGACCCGCTGAGTCGACTCGGTTTGACCGAGTTGGACCGAGTCGACCGAACCAAACCGTCTAATCCCATTGACTGCATTACTTGAACCCGCTGAGCTGAACCCGAACCACAACAGATCTTACCCGTTGACCCGAGTTGACTGAGTTGACTCGGTGAGTTGACCGAGTCAACCGGATTGACCGTTTAACCACTGTTCATCATCATCAAGCATCATCATCTTTATCAGAATGGAAGAAAATGAATCAGGCGAGACGACTTACTGGTAGACCCGTCGGAAATCGGCAAGGACCGCCGGACAAACAATCGGACCGGTGGTCCGAGTCTCCATCTCGTTCTCAGCTGCTTGAATCCCCGAAACTGACTTGAACCTGAACCAAATTGAACCCGAAACCACGAACCATGAACCACGAATCGTACCGAGCTCGAATCCGATCTGAACATAATCGTCGTCGGAGGGAACCACCACCACCGCAGCGGCGGTGCTCCGGTCGTCACCGTTGTCGTTCCGTCAACAAGACCACCGCCTCCGCCGTCACACTCCGCCACGCGCCACCGTTTCTCTCTCTTGCGTCTCACTCTCTCTCTCCATCTGTCTCTCTCTCTCGAGTCTCTCTCTCTTCTGGTTCGTAGCCCCGCACCACCACACGCCGCCCCGCAGGTGGTGGTGGCAACCGTTAGCTAGAAAAAGAGGGGAGGGGCGCGGTTGCTCAACCGTTACAAGAGATCGAGAGATGGAGAGAATAAATATGAGTCTGCATTTGTGTTTGGTTGTGTAGAGAAGATGGGGTGTGGGTGGTTTTATAGACATTTAGTTGGGTAATGACTAATGTTATTGTCTTATGTCTAGTGTGTAAAGATCCATAGAGATTTTTATGAGGATTTTGGCAGATTTTGTGTTACCATTTTTGAGACACAAATCTATTGGAAAGATTTGTGGAGATATGGTAGAGATTTTGTAAGATCTCGCAAATCTTGCAAGATTTTGACAAGATTCTAATATATTATGCGCGGGTTTAGGCTTGTGAGTTTTGGGCTTGGGCTTAGGGCCCACAAGTCCATCTCACGTGTAAGTGGTCCGTAATTCCTACGAGACCCGTTGCCAAATCCTGAACTCCGTTTTAGCGTCAAAAATTAAAATACACAAAAAAATACGGTCGGTAATCGTTGTTGCACGCCCGTTTGTTGATTACGGTGATAATCGCGAAAAATTGTATCGTTGCCGTCTTTACTCCGTTTTTCGATCCGGTTTCGACTGTTAGACAATAAAATTTAATTACGAAGCTAAAATATATCGTAAAAATTTAACATCAGTCGGCGTTGTCAGTATCCTGTTTGGTTTCAATCCGTTGCCGTATAACATTTCGCCGGTTTCTCTGTAAACCACCATTCGCGCACTGTAAAGACGGATAGACGTTCCCAGGCACTCCAAAGGCCTAATTAAGTTTATTCGCGCTGTAAACACTATTTATTATCGCGTTAATTACTTGTTAATCACGTAATTAAGAGCCGTAAATTACGGGTTGTCACAAAAACTTTCTCAAGCTTATCCACATTTACATTCTCAATTGGAAATTCCTCATCCGAGTACAACTTATCAGAACCACTCATTTGGTACATGACAAGAGTTGGTTCGTCCTTTAAGTTGTTCTTGGACTTGGATTCCGGAAGATAATTATTCAGAAAACAATCATCATCCTCATTTGACACCGTGGAATCACTGTCTGTTTTCAAAAAAATTTCAACCACATCTTTCACAACCTCAGATTCAACACTATCCTCATCGGATTGTGCACTAAATGTGATATCTATGTTATCTGGCAGGTTGCCAACATCACTTTTCACATTCAGATCTAACTCTTTTACAAGGCCAGACTGTTTTTTTTAGTAAAATTGTTGTTCATGGGTGGGGGAACTTTGTGATACCCGACCCCAGTTCCATCTTGATACACATCTTCACCATCTTTGTTCTTCCCGATGGGTTTTGGGACAATATGTTGCTGAACAAAGCTGGCGGAATGGTAACTTTTCAACTTCAGATTGATTCTTTCATTCTCAATCTTTACTTCTTCAATCTGAAGTTTTAAGTTTACGATTTCATCCAGATGACTGTTAACTTGTTTCTCCTTTTCTTGAATGACAAATTTTAATTGAGTGTTTTCTTTCTGAGTTTGAAAATCTCTTGCGTCTGAATCTTTAATTGTTCATTTTAGTTTTTCAAAGTCTTCAGTTAATTTTCTGTCATCAAGAACAAGTTTCTCATTTTGTTTTCGAAAATTTTCAACATCTCTTTCATCATTTTTGATCTTTTCTGATAATTCATCAATTCTTTCCTTTGAACTTTTTACCAGTTTATCTTTTAAAACCATGTCATTCTTCACTTTGTTGATTTTACTGGTTAAGTCCTGGATGTTAGAATTTAGCACAAACTCATTCGTATTACCGATCTTGCATGCCTTCATGCAATTTCTACAATCACTATTAGATTTTGTTTCCTGAGCCTTACCTGATTCAACATTTGGACTGACCGAACTGACCTTGCTAGATGACTCAGACTCAGAAGCAGATTTGGTGTCTACCTCAAGCGCTTTAGCCATCAGGACTTGATCAGCCATTTTCTTCAGGTTTTCAGCCGTCAACTCTACATTCACATCAATGATTTCCTTTGCCATCTTCTCAAACTTCTCTCTCCTCTCCTTCCCGTCCTTCTCTTTCTGAATCTCCTCTGCTTCAGTTGGAATTGACTTCACTAGAGCATCAAAATCTATCGTTTTTGGGTCTGTACAGACATTTCCCTTTAGATCTAGACAACACTCTCTGTCAAGATCCCATCTTTTTGCTTTAACCGCTTCTTTGTAAGCTCAGTGAATTTTGTTCATTCTTATATGTGCAAGTTCTCTCTCTCTGTTGAACGTCACCGGTGTTACTTCAGCCATGAAAGTAGATCCTATCTGATCTTCATCCGGAATAAAATCATTCCAGTTGAAGCTCTCATTATCTTGGATAACTGCTAGTGCCCTCGCTTTTCTTTCACCGGGTTGTCTTCAATCTTTCTCATCTTTGGCATTTCCTCTCTGTTCTTGTGATAAACCGCTTTGCGATAATAATCATCCTAAAACAGATTGGCAGTTTCATCAACAGCAGAATTCTTTCATTCTCTTTTAAAATGACCCTTCTGTTTGCACTTAAAGCAGATCACTTTTGATTTATCAAAACCTAGCTTTGTTGATAGTCCACCAATTGACTGTCTTCCTGTAATTTCCATAGAGCGTTGAGCACGGCGAATCACACTAGCCATACACCACCTTATGTCTATGAGCTCCATTTCTTCTGGATCAATCTGGTCATAGTCCTCTTTTGTCAGATTGGTATTCTCGATCTTTCCTGCGACTAGACTCTCGTACGACTCAAGAATCGAGGCCAACAGACCATTTGCTGCTTTGCGGTTTCAGCATTGAAGTTCTGAGCATTATTGAGGTTCACAGCAATGTTACATTGGATAACATTATAATTAGGAGCACTTTGATTCTGTTGAGCATTTGGAGTAGACTGTGATGGCGTGCTTGACCCTGAACTATGATAACCAACACCACTAGTGCCCGAAGATGTGACACCTGAGGAAAATCCGCAACAATCTTGATTCCCCACTTCACTCTTCTATGCTTACCTGTCAAATTTCGGGACGAAATTTCCTTCAAGTTGGGGATGATGTGACAACCCGAATAATTAAGGTTAGCACTACTTTAAAATGCTGCAACTTTTGGCGCGTGTCTCTACGTTTATTTGTTCGTTTCACGCATCACTGACTGATTATGTATGTGTAACTGATCAACTGTATGGAATTGTTAAATGTTTTATGTACCGTTCAACAGAGTTAGAAAAACCGAGCGTGTTGGGCCACGTACCTCCGGGTCACCAAATTCACAACGTGTTAACCAGGCCCATTACACATCTTATGTGTTTCCTGAATTGATTTCGGCCCACTTGCTAATTAAATTGACCACCGGCCCACTTAGGTTATTGGGTATTTCATTTAAAGGTTACGTACCCCCTTGTATATCTCACAATATTACCCTACTTCTCGTTCCAATTGAAGACGGCATGCACCTCTTTTGATACATCATTGTTCCAATCAAATTAGTGGTTAGTAAAACCATATCCATGTTAACTATTAATTGATGGGTGTGCTTTATTTTATATGATCTTGATGTGATATGGTGTGTTATGATAGATTATATTTAAGTTAGGGCTATATACATTATAAACCATGATGATAATCGTTTCTTAGATCGTTAATAATTTGCCATAATAGCTAGTAGACGAAGTAACAAAACTGGTTGTAATGATTTAATGAATGCTAGTGATGAGTTGATGATGATGTTACGATGATGCTATGATGATATGTTAGATTGTTAACGGATTATTACGCGTAACTAGAGTAGAATATTTGAATCGGATTACGCGACATGCTGTGCAATGTTGGCATGGATTGTGTGATAATTGATGGTAACATGGGTATTAAACATGATGAGATGGTCTAATAATGCTCGAATTGTCATCTTGAGTCACTAGAGAAACTGTTAGTTGATGCATGAATAGGGTGTGGTATTTTGTGGTAGATTGGTTAATAAGTACTGATGCAAGCCATAATTCTAAAAGCAATGGGGCTTGCATATCGGTTGTGGGCTGCATGTGTATGCCAGGTTAGCAAACGAGAGAATTGGGCTTAACATGTTATTGGTTTAATTTACAAAGTATTGGGCTAATGGTCAAAGTATTGAAACAAGATTGTATGGTAGATCAAATGGTTATATGTGTATGAATTTATTGGAATCATATTAGGAGGTCAATTGCGTAATAATAAGATACCGAAAATAATTAAAAGGGGTAGATTGATTTGCATGATAATTATTTGGGGGGTGTATAAAACAGTATTGAATCCAATGGCTATACATGCAAGTTGGGCCGAGTAAACAGGAGCCCATTATGGGGCGGTGGGCTTAAATTGCAATATCTTGGGCCTGCGACATAGTTGGGGGTTATGTGGGGTGGATTGGGCTGGATTACACACTTAATCGTGGACTGGGTACAGGGACTTGCATCTTCTCGGTTGGTTATATCTTTCTTGTTGTGGACTTGTGTTGACTAAGCATGTACTACATGATTGGTGTGTATGGATGGCAGTTTATAGTTGGGATAAGGTCATGTGGGGTAACTGTATACAAAGATCAAGTATTATAAAGAATGTCATGTCTTGTTATAGCACAACTCTTGATTTCGATTGGCGTGCCGTTGTATGTGATACTTCTACGATATGTGTGTAGTGTGAATCGGAAGTGTAATGGGTTTAGAACCACTGTATGCTAGGTGATTACCTGAAATATTAAGTTGATGCATTGCTTGACCACGACTTGAACCTTATGTGTGTTATTTGCGCAATAACTGTGTAACATGTGAATGAGAAATGCATAAGTTACTTTTGTGTAAAAAATATGTGATTTATGTGCAAGTGAGATTGATTGTGGTTGGTACTCATCTTAGGGTGTGTTTGTTCAACTGATAAACAAGATATTTAATCTTACCGAGCAAACCAAGGCGAGTTCACACTTTCTACAAGGCATGGGATTCCCGGTGGTTTGGGAATGGGTTAATAAACAAAAACGAAACCTACATATCCTCCTTGGGTAGGATATGTACGGCCATCCTCCTTGGGTAGGATGCCACTATAAATCCTGCGTATTCTCCTTAGGTAGAACTACGTACGTTCGTCCTCCTTGGGTAGGACAACAGCCTTACAACTTACTAGACAAAACTCTATCATGAAGTCCCTCAATTTATATCGACTTAATCGCCGAGGCCGATGGCGAGCGGGTCATTAGTTAATAGCGCTATTAGGTTTGATAAACCTCACACCGTGTCGTTCGAACGGGCGTGTACTAATGGATCATGGCAAACTGTCAATGATGATAGACATTGACGTAGGGCACAACTATTGTTCGTCAGTGGTCGATATGGTAACGGTCTAGTGGTTCACATGGGGAAGCCCCCCACTGATTATGGTTATGGTTTAGGAAAACAAAGGTTACTGGTTAACTCGTGGTTTACGAAACAACTTATGCTTTTCAAAATAAACTGGTAAAACTAAACAACCAACTGTGAACTCGCTTGTGACACCTGTGTCACTTCAACCATCAAACAAATGCCAAACCAATGAAATATTGTATTTCATACTTGGGATTTGTAAAAATATGTGTATCGTTTGCACATATAAACTCTTGTTCGATTTTAAGCTTTAAATCGCTTTCTGGAGGGTTATACGCGCTCTGATGCGTAAATATAACCAGTTTAATCCAACGAACACTCTGGAATAGTGAAATAGTCTAAACATACCTTAAATAACCTTTACATAACTTAGAAATAAGTTTTAAAGGCTTTGGTATGGCAAAAACAAGTTAATTCGCTTACAGGGACTAAACTTGACAAACTGCGAAAGTATGCCAATTTGAACTATAACAGACATTTCAGAACATGACCATAAGTTAAACATACCATAAATATCCTTTACATAGCTTAGAAATAGGCTTTGAGGGGTTTGGTATGCTAAAATAAACTTTTGGGTCATTCAGGGACTAAAAGCGTCAAAAAGTGCATAAGTTTGCACTTTCGCGCATAACTTACGTTCTGAATACGTCCGGACATCCAAAAATTTATGTAAGCACTAAAATATTTTATTTTAGTGTTTGGCATAATAAAAATCCATTCGTCACGCAATTTGGATCGTTTTTCGCGCTTATGCGCATTTCGTCGTAATTAAGCGAACATCGCGTTCGTACCACCAAACGAACCAACACCCGACATATTTTTGAGCATGTTTCATGTCCACAATGTTTAGGCATCATTTTAGAGCCTTAAAGTTGGCTTGACGGGCCATAGAAGTGCCAGAAATGGCTTAAAACACAACAGGGACCAAAACTGTCATTTATGAAACATGTTTCTGATCTGTGCAGGCAATGCGGCCCGCGTGAGTTTTATGTACATCTTCACGCGGCCCGCATCAGTGTTACAGACCAGATTCAATGTTTAAACAGCATGTTTGCAGCTGTTTTGCACTCCTAATCTCTCATCCACATGTCAATTCCTTATGGTGGGTGGCCATTTGACATACCATAACATTCCAACACATGTACGGGTGGGATTCGAGCACGGTTTCCATGAAACGATCTTAACGGTTACCCGAAAACTATAAATACCCACCTCCTCCCTTCACTTTTCCTCACAAGAATCTGATCCTAGAAGCTCTAAGTTGAAACCATTGTTTCATACCTGAGCTACTTGGATCACGATTAGCATTCGGGGACCCTTCGTAAGTATTCCTTCGTTCTGTTATTGCTTTTCGAGTCCGAAAGTCAAACTTTGTTTGACTTTCTGCATTGACCAGTTTATGGTCAATGCGAAGTTCGTTTGAACTTCGCAACGTGATTGTAATCACGTTGGTTATAGTCCCTTGTGACTATGCCTACTGATTACCACGTTGTCTAGGGTCGTAGGGTAAGCGATCTAATAAATCGCTTATACCTTCGAACCCAGCCCATTTGGTCGATCATTAGGATCCGACCAAACACATTAGGTGACCATAGTATATAGGGAATAACCTTCTGAGGTTATACCTTATGGTCGCTGCGTTTAAGTAGTTGTATGATAGGTAGTTTATATGCCTTAGGTAAATTACCAAAATGCCCTTTTTACGCCAAAATTCATATTAAGCGTATGTAACATAACTTTTGGTATCTAAACTGATTTGACAACAATATTAGAGATGTTAAGGCATATTTTACTTATCATAGGACTAGTTAGGCGGTCCGAACGCGTTTTACGCGAACGACGCGTTAAAGTAGCATAAGCTACCTAAACGGGTCGTAATGGGTCGTAAACACTTAGGTTAAGTTTCATTGTAGTATGTAGGCTTTGTTAAACCATATTACATGAGTTCACATACTCATTTGGTTTACGAGCCCTCATCCTATCCAATCCTCCGATTTAGGTCCGGTTATTAATGTAGTTACCTATATTAGGTACCGTTTGATTCCGTGATCTCTAGCATTGCTTGGTGGTTATATTAGGACTTCTGAGCAATCTCAAGTGAGTACATAGTTCCCCTATTTTACTGTTTTCCAAGCTGTTTTGGGGTGAAGCATGTGTACCTATGTGTTATTTTCATGATTTCAAAGTATAATTGATTATACATGTTATTACTTATCATTTGACAAACAAAATGACTATCTATGGTTTAAACACTGATTTCTCAAAGAACATAAAATAAAATGTTGAATTGTACTTATTTTATGTTCACCAGACCGATTGTTAGTATGATATAGCGCTATAGGATTAGACACCCCATTCCTGTTGTCATGGAATGTCTGAAACCAATTTGTTTCTCCATCCAAATAGGGATTTGCCTTTGTGGTATCCCTATAGTCTCAAAGGTGTATTTTGATGCACTGGGTCTGAATGAATTCTTAAATCACACTTTTAAAGTATAGTTTGATATACTCCCATGTGTGATATTGTACAAAAACCAACATATATATATTTTATAAAACCCAAAGCATATTTTGATATGTTATTTATGAAACCAAAACATAGTTTAATATGTTACTTACAAATCCAAAGTATACTTTTAATATGCTACTATAAGGTTATTCGTTTAACCTTACATTATTTTACAAAGCATAACTTTTGATTTATTCAAACACTTTGTTTTGTACATTTTTACTTGTGGTTTAAGAAATCTCATTTTACTTACCATACATAACTTTTGTTTACACGTTACATGGTGTACATTTAACTTGAGTTATACAATAATATTGGACTATTGGTTTAAACATGAACATTCTATATTGGTGGTTTGGTTTGAGTAAGTGACTTAAGTAACGAGGCGTGCGTAATATGATACAAGCATGGTGGATACGCCGTTGGTACTTCCTATATATAAGTGTTTGTATGGTATTACATATCGTAGCGTTATTTGAATCATTTCAATTTAAGTCATATAACATTTTATACAAATGACAAACTTTTCATAAGACATTGTTTTACAACAACTTATCTTATACAAACTCATTTTACGTGGTTATTCATTTAACCTTACACTTATTTATACATATCATCTGATCATATTTTTTTTCAAACGATTTACAAAACAAATCAATTTATGAGGTTCATGACTAAACTTTATTAAACAGTTTCTTAAACATAAGTCATGAACCTTATTTTCACAAAACCTATGTATCTCACAGGCATTTTTATGCTGACGTACCTATTTTTACACATGTTTCAGGTACTGCTTTGCAATGATTTGTTGATACATGCTACATTTAGGATGGACTCGTGCCTTAGCAACTTTAAAACTTGGAAGATCATAGTTGTACTTATTTGATTGTATTAAAACAATGAGTTCATTTATTCAATAAAACAGAATTTATTTATTCCATGGTTATGAAATGATGATTCTGTTACAACACTCCCCGACGTTTCCGCCACGTCTAGTTGCTTCGCGTGGTCGGGGCGTGACATCGCTCAACTTTGTTGTTGATTCGTTGTTACATGCCTTGCAGGTCTATATGTGTATATTATTTGGAACTCGCTGTCTGGGAAGCTGGAGTGGTCATGGGTCGAGATACATGGAATCTCAATACAAGCTCAATGGTTTATGTACTCTTGGTTTACTAAAAACTTAACAATTGATTTATGCTTCCGCTGTATACACTGAATGATATGTAACATTTGTAACGCTTTATGTTAATAAATGAAAGTTTTATTTAATTATAATTATGAGTTCAATGTGATTGGTGGCTTGGATGCTGGTCAGTCACGCCTCCAAGCGGTGATACTCCGCATGTGGAATTTGGGGGTGTGACAAAAGATCCACTTCCTGAGTTATCTTTCGAAGTATTGTTTGAATTCTCAGCACTAAATGCTGTTTTGGGCGATGAAGTGTTGGAGATCATGCTTCCACGGTAATAAAGGTTCACTTTTTGCTGATAAGTAGCATTATTCAATTTATTTTGGTTTTTAATCTCGAGTTCCTGACCTTCCAACTTTTTGATTAACCAATTTAGCGATATTTCTTTCATTGGTTTTGTATTTTTTAGCAATATTGCATAATACTGCCAGTCTTACTCATTGGGTAACGCTTCGAAAAGTTTCTCGACAATCTCCTCCTGATCCCTTTTTTATCTCAAACCTGTCAAGTTCAGCTTTTAGATGACAAAACCTTTCAATCATCTGTCGAACGTCTTCCCCTTTCATGCACACAAACAAATCGAATTCCTTTTTCGGTAAAGATTTCTTGTTTTTCACTATTTCATCACCTCCTGTGCATTTCTTCTTTAGCACCTCCCACAATTCTTTCGAAGTGTTATAATCAAGCAATGAAATGATATCGTCACGGACTGATTGATGAAGTAACGCTATTGCTTTCTCTTCAGCTATAAACAATTCTTCCTCGTCCGACCCCAAATTTATAAACTCTGTTCGTGTAGTCGTGTATCCCACCTGTACCAGCTTACAACTCTCATATGTGAATGCCCTTAGCCAATTGTCAAACCTTTTTTCCCAATGATTTTAATCTTCCATATTCATCAACATGGGAGGTTTAATGTATGTTCCATATGTGTTGTCAACACTGAGCGAATCTGAAATCGCTTTCGTTGTGGTTTTTGGGTTGCCATCAGAAGAGGTTGTTCCAGTGCTGTTGAAAGCGTATGAGTCGGAGAATGGGTTCAAAAATTCATCAGCCATGTTTGCAAGTACCTGAAAAGTTAAACAAAGTTAAACTTGATTGAATACAGAGTGAACACAACCACTTATGATCCAGACGACCAATTGTCCGGATGAACACAGTATAACACTTCTCCAAATGACCTTGGTCCGAATGGCCAAATTTCCGAATGGAACTTTATCCGGATGGATGTGTCCAGATGGCTATCTTCCGGATGGATAGCTTCCGGATGGGTTCTTCCAGATGGTCAAGAATAAAAGGAAAAAAATTCAAGCAACTAACAATCTATCCGTCCGGATGGATGATGACATCAGCAAAACTTGTTCGAACATTTATAGTTTTTCACTGATTTTGATATGATTTAGTTTGAATTGAGTTATAAAACTTTGTAGGATTGATCTCTAATACAAAACGCACAATATGTCTGAATTTTATGTAATTTTGTCCATGAAATCAGTGTCAATTTTGGATTTTTCTATGTAAAAGATAAGAAAAGTAAGAATGGAGTAGAAATCAGAAGTGTAGATCTAAAAATGGTAGAATCTCTGGTAAATCTGTTGTAAATATCCTCCGAATCCAGCCTCCAAGCTCTGATACCACTTGAGAGGACCGAGAGTTGGGTTGCTCGAACGCGCTCAGACTGGATTAGCAGCTACAAGATCGTGGGGAATCCAAAAATGTAGTAGGAGAGAGAAAAACAACACAGACACCCTTTAACATCTTCATTCTCATTAAAAGTAACAGCTTGTACAAGATCCAGAGAGAATTGGACAAGGCTTCGCCAGAGGTGTCAAGACAGCTATTTCAAATGAGGAACCATGACCACCTATTTATAGGCGAAGCCATCCAGATGAAACCTATCTAGCCCATCCGTCTGGATGGGATTATGTCCATCCATCCGGATGGACTCCATCCGTCCGAATGGACTTACAAAACATACTAACCTTTCGTTTCATCCTGGATTTGATACAAAACATACATTAAACTGTACATAGACCACAAACAGGTAAATATAGACTCGAGACAGACGAAAGCTACAGACATATGCATCTACAAGAGCTTTGCTTCCAAAAATGTTGGGATAGTTGTTCGGTTCACGTAAGTAAGATCAATCATTTTGCCACACTACTTTTTTGTTTATTTTATAACAATTGTCGTCATATTGTGGTTTCTCGATATATAATTGATGAGTTTATATTATAAGGAGTGGGCTCAATTTTTTTATCTCTAGTTGGCCTTGGAAAAGACTTTGATAAAATCTTATCCAAAATATGATAGAAGTGTGCCACGTAGGCACCATGTAAGCACAATGGGCTTTTACATTTAACACCCACTAATAATCGCTTTGCATATTAATTGAATTACAAAAACAAACAATCTTCATTGCACGCCCGCAAGGCTGCGATGCAGTCTTCGCCTCCTCCCTACATCCTTTTCGCACCCTGTCGTGGGGTGTGCCACACCCCCATCAGCCGATGTGGCCCCTCCACGCCCACAACACATGGTTTAAGTAGGGATAAGTTCACCCTTCAAAAAAAATGGTGCGCATGTTCATGATTTCTAGTTTTTGTACCGAATTATTTTCCCCTTTAAATTCGATCAAAATTGCATCATTATTTATCATGTTCTATGAGCTTTGGTTCGATAGTCAAACAACAACGATTCCACACAATCCGCAATTGGGTTCCCTTGGAAAAATGTAAATACCCGTCCCGAGTAGTTAAGTATGTCATTGATCCTAGATAACTAAAATTCCAAATTAAACACCAACCATATGAATATGATTTTCTCTACAAGTGCTAGACAACTTACGATAGGCCTATTACTATTGGGCTTATCACCATCCATATCATCTTCAACGTGGTTTAAATTTGTTATGATTTGAAGAACTTTTCTCCGACCTATTATCTATAAAACTTTCACAAAGTTATTGTTTAAAATGGAATGGATGTGTAATCAACTCAAGCTGATATAAGAAATATCATATAATAAAACACATGATATAGATTTAATAAAGCCGACTTTATACTTTTTTAATTTATACAGAAACATTTATTTATGTATAACTATGTTAGAACCCCGTGTATTACACAGGTTGATTAAAGAGTGAATTGCAAGAATTGTCCTTTATCTTTATACCCATTTATAGGCGGTGTCCTTTGTGTTTATAATTGACGAGTTTTGTGTTTTATGTTTAAAAATCAAGCATGTTTTACCATTTGGGCCTAACCCAGTTTGTTTCTCAGCTAAATGTGACCATGTGCAGGTCACATGAGGGTAGTCGTGTCATTTATTGTACACATTAACACATGCAGAAGTTTTCCCCTAAATAAAAACCCTAGTCGATCTCTATTCCACCACTTTGATCCTCTGTTCTTCTCTGGTTCATCTTCCTCACCCTTTAGGTTTCTAAATTTAGGGTTTAACCATAAGGATGTGTGATGAAGAAGGCTGGTACATCCGATCAACAACATTAGAAGACTTCAAAGTTCTTGAATTTTATGGTAAGGTTTATGTGATTGTAAACCCTATCTTTTTGTTCGTGTTTGCTGATTAACCCTGGTAATGTTGAAATTTTGAAGATGGTTTTCCTCATCTATTCACTCTACGCATTCATCATGGTGGTTGATTAACGCCATCTCCAGGTCGTATATATGCTGGAGGTAAGATCGATCACGTGGAACTGATTGACATTGACAAGTTCTCTATACATGAGGTTGATCTCATGCTTGATAAATTACGGTATAATTGTCACACCCCGACCACGTAGAACATACAAAACGTGGCGGAAACGTCGGGGAGTGTTGTAACAGAATCATTGTTTCATAACACATGGAAATTGAAATATTGTTTTATTAAATAAAAGAGTTACAATGTCTTGACAATCAAAGAAACATAACATAAATAACTAGTCTTGCATCTTTTATTGTCACTAAGGCCCAAGTCCGCCTAGGTGTATCTTGATAAGTCCTATGCATCATCTCCTGAAAACACATGTGAAAATAGGTACGTCAGCATAAAAATGCCTGTGAGATACATAGGTTTTGTGAAAATGAGATTCATGACTTATGTTTAAGAAAATGTTTAGTCATGAACCTTGTAGTTTGCTTTGTTTTGTAAATCATTTGAAAAGCAATAAGATCAGATGATATGTATAAGTAAGAGAATAATGTATGGTTAATTGCATAACCAAGTAAAATGAGTTTGTATAAGATAAGTTGTTTTGTAAAACAATATCTTGTGAAAAGTATGTTATTTGTATAAAATGTTATATGTCTCAAATTGAAATGATTCAAATAGCGCTACGATATGTAGTACCATACAAACACTTATATATAGGAAGTACCAGCGGCGTATCCACCATGCTTGTATCATATTACACGCGCCTCGTTACTTAAATCATTTACTCAAACCAAACCACCAAAGTAAAATGTCTATGTATAATCAAATGTCTAATGTCTATGTCTAATGTTTATGTCAAATGTAAGTCAACCAACCAACAATGTATAATGTCTATGTTTAAAACAATTGTCAAAAGTCCTTGTATAAACCATGTCAAATGTGGATAGTCCAAAAGTAGTCAAGTAATGTGTAACAAATGTTTATGTATGGTAAGTGAAATATATCAACTAAACCATATGTAAAAATGCACAAAAACAAGGTATTGATGTAAAACATGGTTTAAATCAAAGTTATGTTTTGTGTAATAAATGTATGCTATACTGATATAAACATTTATGCGGTATTGTGAAAATTCATACATCCAAGCCTTGCGACAGTCGGATAACCCTTTTAGTCAAGGTTATCAAAAAATGTATTCGGATTCGGTCATTCCTTACATCCAAACAAACCCGAGATTACAAGAATGGGATTTGTCAAGTCCTATGGTACCACTACTTACTACCGAGCGGCATGATCGGTGTTAATGAATGTACATTGTCTCATTTAAACAAACCAAATGTCCTACCAAAATGTAAGCATGTGATGCATAAAATAATGTACTAAGTATGCACACAATGGGCATACAAAGCATAAAATGTAATGTAAAATAATGTACTAAGTACGCACACAATGGGCATACATAGCATAGAATGTAATGTAAAGTAATGTACTAAGTATGCTTAGTTAACATACAAAGCAGAAAAGTCATGTAAATCAATGTGCTAGCATGCTATCAGTCAACATACATAGCAGAAATGTAATGTAAATGATGTACTAATAATGTACTAATGAACATAACAAGTATATGATGTGAAAACAGGAAAGCACGAAAGTAACAAGTAGGCACATGTGTTTCACCCCAAAACAGTTTGGAAAACAGTAAAAGAGGGGTCTATGTACTCATATAGACACCTTGAAAACATGTAAAAAGAGGGGGTTCTATGTACTCACTTGAGATTGCTCAGAAGTCCTAAGATAACCACCAAGCAATGCTAGAGATCACGGAATCAAACTGCACCTAATATAGGTAACTATGTTAATAAACCGGACCTATATCGGAGGATTTAGATAGTATGAGGGTTCGTAAACCAAACGAGTATGGGAACTCATGTAGTACGGTTTAACAAAGCCTACATACTAAATGAAACCTAGTCTAAGTGTTTACGACCCATTACGACCCGTTTAGGTAGCTTATGCTACTTTAACGCGTCGTTCGCGTAAAACGCGTTCGGATCGCCTAACTAGTCCTATGATAAGTAACATATGCCTTAACATGTCTAATATTGTTGTCAAATCAGTTTAGATGTCAAAAGTTATGTTACATATGTTTAAAATAAATTTTGGCATCAAAGGGGTATTTTGGTAATTTACCTAAGGCATATAAACTACCTATCATACAACTACTTAAACGAAGCGACCATAAGGTATAACCTCGGAAGGTTATTCCCTATATACTATGGTCACCTAATGTGTTTGGTCGGATCCTAATGATCGACCAAATGGGTCGGGTTCGAAGGTATAAGCGATTTATTAGATCGCTTACCCTTCGACCCTAGACAACGTGGTAATCAGTAGGCATAGTCACAAGGGACTATAACCATCGTGATTACAATCACGTTGCGAAGTTCAAATGAAATTCGCATTGACCATAAACTGGTCAATGCAGAAAGTCAAACAAAGGACTCGAAAAGCAATAAAAGAACGAAGGAATACTTACGAAGGGTCCCCGAATGCTAATCTTGATCCAAATAACTCAGGTATGAAACAATGGTTCCAACTTAGAGGCTTTTAGATCAGATTCTTGTGAGTTTGAAGCAAATGGGGGTGGGGTATTTATAGTTTTCGGTTCACCATTAGGATCGTTTCTTGGAGAAGAGGGAATGATCTAGCCCGTACACTTGTCGGAAGGTTGTGGTAACTGATTTTGGCCACCACAAGTGATTAACATGTGGCACTTGACCTTTGGAGAATGTTTAAAGGCTGAAACAGGCTATTAAAAACGATTTGCTACATCTGGCCCTTGCTTACGCACCGTAACAATGAGAGCCTTACGGTGCACAAGGGCCTTGCAGGTCTGATGTTTTCAAAAGTGGCAGAACAGGCCCCTGCACCTTGTTTCGTTGCGTAACGGCACTTCTAACACCCGTCAAACCTAATTTCAAGCTCCACAATGATGTTAAGACATAGGGAACATGAAATATGCTTGAAAACATTACAGATGTCGGTTCGTTTAGCCGTACGGTTGCGATGTTCGGTTAATTACGACGGAATGCGCATAAGCGCGAAAAACGATCCGAATGGCGTGACGAATGGATTTTTCTTATGCCAAACACTAAAATAAAATATTTTAGTGCTTACATAAATTTTTGGATGTCCGGATGTATTCAGAACGTAAGTTATGCGCGAAAATGCAAACTTGTGCACTTTTTGACACTTTTAGTCCCTGAATGACGCAGAAGTTTATTTTAACACACCGAACCCCTCAAAGCCTATTTCTAAGCTATGTGAAGGATTTTTATGGTATGTTTAACTTATGGTCATGTTCCGGAATGTCTGTTACACTTCAAATTGGCATACTTTCGCAGTTTGTCAAGTTTAGTCCCTGTAAGCGAATTAACTTGTTTTTGCCATACCAAAGCCTTCAAAACTTATCTCTAAGTTATGTAAAGGTTATTTAAGGTATGTTAAGCCTATTTCACTATTCTGGAGTGTTTGTTGCATTGAACTAGTTATATTTACGCATCAGTGCGCGTATAACCTTCCAGGAGGCGATTTAGAGCTTAAAATCGAACAAGAGTTGATATGTGCAAACGATACACATATTTATACAAGTCCAAAGTATGAAGTACAATACTTCATTGGTTTGGTATTTTTTTGATGGTCGAAGTGACACAGGTGTCACAGTCTCCCTTACTTTAGGAAATTTCTTCCCGAAATTTATTTAGAGGAAACTTGTGAGAGCTTGAAACATGAAGCTGAAAAGATCGAACAACATTGGTTAGGGTTCTGAACTTCTAGTAACTTTAATAACATCATGTTTGCAATGTAAGAGGGATACTTATATACAAGTATATGAAGCGTCATTGGTGCGTCCACCGTACCTCCATTACATCGTTCTCATTTCGTTATTGTTGTCACTATCGGTTCTTACACATAATAAACCTTACTGTGGTTACCGTGCACTGAATCTCATAATTATGTACGCGTCCATAATTAGACAATTCCTTGCATAGTTCACACAGTCTATTTTATAATGTGTAGGGGAAAACCAAATGAACAAACCTGTGATGAGTGTGACTAGACCTCAAAACCAAGGAGTCTTTTCAGTTTATATCATCGCATGTCATTCTTAACCAGAATTTTGAATCAATCTTTTTTACTAGACCCCTAAAAGGTCTCTTATGAATCATGGAGTGGTACTATATAACCCAAGGGTCTTAACTATTACATTGAAGCCCATTAAGGATTTAAGGTAGTACCTTTTTGAATATCCTACTACGAACCTCTCATATGAAGATATGAAAGATTCAACGAGGATTTGGATAATGAATATCTAGAGTATACAAAAACACAAAATGCATAAAAGAAAACACAAGATGCACAAACACATAGTCGTATAACCACAAAGATTGTTTATTTGTTAATTTGTTTTGTTAACAGAGCACATGTAATTAAAGCACACTAGGAATCCATCTCGTGGATTTCATTTGGTACTTTAAACATTATCAAGAATCTAACTATAAAGATAGAAAGATTCTTAAAAGAAAAATTCGATTTCGATTATGAGGAACCGAAATGTTCGAATTTAGGTACATAAGGAATCCAATCAAGGACTCTGATTTGAATGATAATCATCCACAAAGGTCTAAATGTGAAGATAAAAAGATCCCATATGGATCTTAGAAGTTGAAGATGTTTTGAAACGTTGCACTGGACGTGCTTAAGTCAAAACATGAAGTAAAAATGCTTTATGAAGTTGAGATGCTAGATATGCCAAGGCGACATATGTAGCGGAGTTTGAAGGTTAAGTCAATGTATGAGGGAAATATCTTTGAAAACTATGCATGGGGCTCAAAAAAAATGTGTTCAATGTTTTTGAAACCTTATATATAATACATTTGAAATCATAAAGTAGGTGTACTAGGTTAGTATATTTATAAAAAATGTTTTAAAATCATGCGAGATGAATTTTGAAATTATGTATAAGGTTTTTTTTTTTTTTGAAAAACATGAATGATGCTTTTCGAAATCATGCACTTAATAAGAAAATGTACTGTGTTAACATTGTCTTCAGACTATATGAAGCATTTGAAATTATGAAGGTTGTTTTTAAAAACATAGCCAATGTTTTTGAAATAACATAGACAATGCATTTAAAAGTTTGTTTTCAACTATATGAAATGTTTTGAGATCATGAAGATTGTTTTTGAAATACTTGTACTGCGTATGTTGAAAAAATCAAAACGTAATGGGTATGAGATTTGAAAATACCCTTAGTTATCAAACCAAAGATTCAAAGGCACAGACGTGCAGAAGCACGATTACTCATAATGTCACTTTATTTCATGTACTTCGTTCCTTAGACTGAAACGAGTACTTAGAATTTTCCAAGGGAATCATGAGCAAACGCAAGAATGGGAATTTCGCAAAAGCAGTTTGTAAGGAACATAGTTCCTTAATGTAGGTATCATAGGAAAAGTCATACATACATGTAACTATACTTGTATATCAGAATTACGAACAACAACTTTTATTTATGAACGAGACATATTGTTTCACAATACACGAAAACAAAAGAAACAAAGGCATAAGACGGCAACATCCTTTGTTCAGCCGAATGCTCATCCAAGGGTTGGATTTGCATTAGCAAGCTTTGGGCAATCCCTTTGGAAGTGGCCCATCTCGCCACAGTTGTAGCAAGACCCTCGTGAGAAACGAGCTTGAGCAGGATTGTCGCCAGCTTGATTTGGTACAGCTGCAGTTGGGCAAACCCTTGCTGTATGACCTATAAGTCCACAAATCTGGCATTTGCGGCACCTTACACTAGCATGATGATGAAGGCTACATTGGTTGCACAAGGGTGCAGTTCCATTGTATGGCTTCCTAGCAGGGGGTCGAGCTGGTTGGTTGAGGATGGCTTGACCATTGTGAGCGACCACGGCGAAGTTCTGAGAAGCCTTTCGCTTCTTTGACTTCTTAGGGGATCGTTCATCCATGGTCTTTGATTCCTCGGTTGGTTTCTTGGCTGGTGGTGCTGTCACCAGACTAGGTCCTTCCTGTCTTGGTGACTTTTGAGTGGCTTCATCCTGGAGACGATACATGGCAGTAGCTAATTCAACAGTCTTCAGGACTACTTTGCCTATTCGCTGAGCGAATTTGGCAGTCTGCTTGGATATCTGGGCGTCATCGTGATGAAGAGACATCCTAGAAGAAAGTGAAATACATAGGAAGAAACAAGTGAAACGTCATCGGCTAAATAAAACAGAATGGCAATGCATAAGAATTTGCGATCATTTGTTTGTTACCAAAGGCAAACAAATGAGACGGTGACAAATCAAAGTAAATGGATCATATTAATGTATCACTGAAGACATGCTCGCCTATAAGTGAACACTCACCCCAAGAGTTCCCAGGTAAGAGTGACTGGTCCGATACTGCGGATTTGTACGAACACTCTAGCCTTAGACAGAAAACTCAGGATACAGGCATTCACTCTTCCAGTTTGCACGTGTTCACATTATAAGACCCAAACTTTTACGAGATTTTGAAAATTCAAAGGGGTTCAAAATCTTATAACAGAGGGTTCAAAACCTTATAACTGAGGGTTCAAAGCCCTATAACTGAGGGTTCAAAACCTAGTAATCAATCATCCTAGAACAGATGATTAGTTTTCAAAGCG
Organism: Helianthus tuberosus; assembly: GCA_030545235.1. Taxonomy (NCBI): domain Eukaryota; kingdom Viridiplantae; phylum Streptophyta; class Magnoliopsida; order Asterales; family Asteraceae; genus Helianthus; species Helianthus tuberosus. The sequence continues at coordinate 126,826,020 of CM060397.1, forward strand.
GTTTTGAAATTTATGTTCTTGTTGTGGTTGTCGCCTAAGGATAGGTGACAGTATAGTTTTATGACTAAACGCAAGTAAACTCGCGTTAGGGTTCTAGGAAGGTTATAGACTAGGTCAAAGTATTACTAATAACCTAATTCCCTATAACCATGAGCTCTGATACCAACTTTTCTGTCACACCCCGACCACGTAGAACATACAAAACGTGGCGGAAACGTCGAGGAGTGTTGTAACAGAATCATTGTTTCATAACACATGGAAATTGAAATATTGTTTTATTAAATAAAAGACTTACAATGTCTTGACAATCAAAGAAACATAACATAAATAACTAGTCTTGCATCTTTTATTGTCACTAAGGCCCAAGTCCGCCTAGGTGTATCTTGATAAGTCCTATGCATCGTCTCCTGAAAACACATGTGAAAATAGGTACGTCAGCATAAAAATGCCTGTGAGATACATAGGTTTTGTGAAAATGAGATTCATGACTTATGTTTAAGAAAATGTTTAGTCATGAACCTTGTAGTTTGCTTTGTTTTGTAAATCATTTGAAAAGCAATAAGATCAGATGATATGTATAAGTAACAGAATAATGTATGGTTAATTGCATAACCAAGTAAAATGAGTTTGTATAAGATAAGTTGTTTTGTAAAACAATGTCTTGTGAAAAGTATGTTATTTGTATAAAATGTTATATGTCTCAAATTGAAATGATTCAAATAACGCTACGATATGTAGTACCATACAAACACTTATATATAGGAAGTACCAGCGGCGTATCCACCATGCTTGTATCATATTACACGCGCCTCGTTACTTAAATCATTTACTCAAACCAAACCACCAAAGTAAAATGTCTATGTATAATCAAATGTCTAATGTCTATGTCTAATGTTTATGTCAAATGTAAGTCAACCAACCAACAATGTATAATGTCTATGTTTAAAACAATTGTCAAAAGTCCTTGTATAAACCATGTCAAATGTGGATAGTCCAAAAGTAGTCAAGTAATGTGTAACAAATGTTTATGTATGGTAAGTGAAATATATCAACTAAACCATTTGTAAAAATTCACAAAAACAAGGTATTGAAGTAAAACATGGTTTAAATCAATGTTATGTTTTGTGTAATAAATGCATGCTATACTGATATAGACATTTATGAGGTATTGTGAAAATTCATACATCCAAGCCTTGCGACAGTCGGATAACCCTTTTAGTCAAGGTTATCAAAAAATGTATTCAGATTCGGTCATTCCTTCCATCCAAACAAACCCGAGATTACAGGAATGGGATTTGTCAAGTCCTATGGTACCACTACCTACTACCGAGCGGCATGATCGGTGTTAATGAATGTACATTGTCTCATTTAAACAAACCAAATGTCCTACCAAAATGTAAGCATGTGATGCATAAAATAATGTACTAAGTATGCACACAATGGGCATACATAGCATAAAATGTAATGTAAAATAATGTACTAAGTACGCACACAATGGGCATACATAGCATAGAATGTAATGTAAAGTAATGTACTAAGTATGCTTAGTTAACATACAAAGCAGAAAAGTCATGTAAATCAATGTGCTAGCATGCTATCAGTCAACATACATAGCAGAAATGTAATGTAAATCATGTACTAATAATGTACTAATGAACATAACAAGTATATGATGTGAAAACAGGAAAGCACGAAAGTAACAAGTAGGCACATGTGTTTCACCCCAAAACAGTTTGGAAAACAGTAAAAGAGGGGTCTATGTACTCACATAGACACCTTGAAAACATGTAAAAAGAGGGGGTTCTATGTACTCACTTGAGATTGCTCAGAAGTCCTAAGATAACCACCAAGCAATGCTAGAGATCACGGAATCAAACGGCACCTAATATAGGTAACTATGTTAATAAACCGGACCTATATTGGAGGATTTAGATAGTATGAGGGTTCGTAAACCAAACGAGTATGGGAACTCATGTAGTATGGTTTAACAAAGCCTACATACTAAATGAAACCTAGCCTAAGTGTTTATGACCCATTACGACCCGTTTAGGTAGCTTATGCTACTTTAACGCGTCGTTCGCGTAAAACGCGTTCGGATCGCCTAACTAGTCCTATGATAAGTAACATATGCCTTAACATGTCTAATATTGTTGTCAAATCAGTTTAGATGTCAAAAGTTATGTTACATATGTTTAAAATGAATTTTGGCATCAAAGGGGTATTTTGGTAATTTACCTAAGGCATATAAACTACCTATCATACAACTACTTAAACGAAGCGACCATAAGGTATAAACTCGGAAGGTTATTCCCTATATACTATGGTCACCTAATGTGTTTGGTCGGATCCTAATGATCGACCAAATGGGTCGGGTTCAAAGGTATAAGCGATTTATTAGATCGCTTACCCTTTGACCCTAGACAACGTGGTAATCAGTAGGCATAGTCACAAGGGACTATAACCATCGTGATTACAATCATGTTGCGAAGTTCAAACGAACTTCGCATTGACCATAAACTGGTCAATGCAGAAACTCAAACAAAGTTTGACTTTCGGACTCGAAAAGCAATAAAAGAACGAAGGAATACTTACGAAGGGTCCCCAAATGCTAATCTTGATCCAAATAACTCAGGTATGAAACAATGGTCCAACTTAGAGTCTTTTAGATCAGATTCTTGTGAGTTTGAAGCAAATGGGGGTGGGGTATTTATAGTTTTCGGTTCACCGTTAGGATCGTTTCTTGGAGAAGAGGGAATGATCTAGCCCGTACACTTGTCGGAAGGTTGTGGTAACTGATTTTGGCCACCACAAGTGATTAACATGTGGCACTTGACCTTTGGAGAATGTTTAAAGGCTGAAACAGGCTGTTAAAAACGATTTGATGCATCTGTCCCTTGCTTGCGCACCGTAACAATGAGAGCCTTACGGTGCGCAAGGGCCTTGCAGGTCTGATGTTTTCAAAAGTGGCAGAACAGGCCCCTGCACCTTGTTTCGTTGCGTAACGGCACTTCTAACACCCGTCAAACCCAATTTCAAGCTCCACAATGATGTTAAGACATAGGGAACATGAAATATGCTTGAAAACATCACAGATGTCGGTTCGTTTAGCCGTACGGTTGCGATGTTCGGTTAATTACGACGGAATGCGCATAAGCGCGAAAAACGATCCGAATGGCGTGACGAATGGATTTTTCTTATGCCAAACACTAAAATAAAATATTTTAGTGCTTACATAAATTTTTGGATGTCCGGATGTATTCAGAACGTAAGTTATGCGCGAAAATACAAACTTGTGCACTTTTTGACACTTTTAGTCCCTGAATGACCCAGAAGTTTATTTTAACACACCGAACCCCTCAAAGCCTATTTCTAAGCTATGTGAAGGATGTTTATGGTATTTTTAACTTATGGTCATGTTCCGGAATGTCTGTTACAGTTCAAATTGGCATACTTTCACAGTTTGTCAAGTTTAGTCCCTGTAAGCGAATTAACTTGTTTTTGCCATACCAAAGCCTTCAAAACTTATCTCTAAGTTATGTAAAGGTTATTTAAGGTATGTTAAGCCTATTTCACTATTCCGGAGTGTTTGTTGCATTGAACTGGTTATATTTACGCTTCAGTGCGCGTATAACCTTCCAGGAGGCGATTTAGAGCTTGAAATCGAACAAGAGTTGATATGTGCAAACGATACACATATTTATACAAGTCCAAAGTATGAAGTACAATACTTCATTGGTTTGGTATTTGTTTGATGATCGAAGTGACACAGGTGTCACAATAATGCTTTGAACCACTGTGTTACATGTTTTTACATCCTGAAAAATTTTTAGACAATGGTCCTGAACACTTGGGTTGTGACAAAGATTGCCTTAACTTGGGTACACATGTGGAAGAGCACAAGATAATCGATGTTACATATCAAATGGGTTGAAAAACATTAAGGAGATTTCTTCACTAGTTAAAGCTAACCCACATGTTACCATAGATGAGATTGTTGAACCTGGACCATTTTCAGTTGTTCCTTTTAAGATAAACTTTGATGTTTAAACTAGTGGGGTTGGGCAGGAGGTTGGGGATGAGACTGTAGGTTTAGATGTTGGCCAAGGTAGTGGGCTTAGGCAGGAGGTTGGGCATGACACTATAGGTTTAGATGTTGGCCAAGGTAGTGGGATTAGGAAGGATGATTTAGAATCAGGATAGTGGCATACATAATGCTGAAAATGATGAGGACATTACAGAAAATGATGAGAATGATGAGGTAGATGGTTCAAGTGAGGATGAATATGAGGGTAGTGATGAAAATGATGACAGTGAATATATTGTTGATGAGGACAACAATATGACAGACCATGAAGTTGACATGTCTGATTATAGGATGCATGTGGATTTAGACGTAGAGGACAATTTGAATGATCACGCTACTGTTCATCCAGATTTGGAAGGGGATGTTTTAGACACTGAGTTGTTTGTTAGTGGGTTAGAGTTTGATAAATATGATACCAGCACAAGGAGACAACATTTACACAAACTTAGAAGGGCAAATGAAAACATGGCTAACTTTTACCTAGGACAGTTATTTGGAAGTAAACAGGAAGCCAAGAAGTTTATAAACAAGCATGATGTTGAAACTAGAAGAGTGATAAGATGATCATTCAAGGGTACGTTCAGTTTGCTAAGGTTACAGGCCTGATTTTGATGTGGATGAAAACGGTGTACATGTTGGTAGCCAACTCAAAGTTAAGGGGATATTTTGGCTAAACTTAAGGATAACGGGGCAGATTTAGAAAAAAAAGGGTAAGGGTAAAATGGCAGTTTTGGAAAAAAGGTAATACCACAGGGGTGTGACAACCTGTAGTTTACGCCTTTAATTACGTGATTAATAGGTGATTAAAGCGATAATAAATAGTGTTTACCACATAAATAAACTTAATTAGGCCATTGGAGTGTCTAGGAACGTCTAAATGGCTCTATAGTACGTGTATCACGATCTGCAAAGAAACTGTGAAACGTTAAACGATATCTGTTTTGGTCAAAAATTACCTAAGTAATTAAGTGATCAAATTAGTTAACTGAGGTAGTGTGCTAGAAGTATTCGTGGAAAATATGTTGATCAAGTTGTTAACAAAAAAAAAACAATTTTCAGGATATAGCTCAGGATATCGAGCTATATCTACAATCAAACAATGAGCAAAAAAGGTAAAGGGTGACACGGGATGTATGAGGAAAGCCCTTGATCAGTCTAGATCACCGGCACAAAACCTTGGGAGCTGACAATCGCAGCTGCCTTGTTCTTCTTATTACTTCAAATATCAGGATACAGTGCAGGAAATGATACGGATCAACTAATTGTTACAATGCGATGCGAGTACAAGTGTAAATGTTTATGAGTGATTGCAGCTAGTAGAAAGCGAGAGTGTGTGAAAAGATTGTGTGTGTCCTATCTGATCCGATCGTTCCTATATATAGCAAAAGAAAATAACTAACTATCCTAAGAATGGGGGATGCCCCGAATATTCCCTTTCGAACGTTGGAGACCCCTTCTTTGCGGCTTCAACGTTCTCTTCTCAACCACCAAGTCCGAGTCTTCAGGAGAAGCAGTCTTCTCGACCGTTACTAGCATTCCTTGCTAATCTGCACATGAACAATTAGTCATTGCCAGGATACTACATCAGGATGTTACCAATATCCTGATCACAATTTAAAGTAACAGAGTCAGAATATAATCCAGGATATATGAGCGGAAAACCACCCATAACAATTGTCCCCAAAATATATCTATTGGGATACCAATTTCCAACGGATATATTTTAAATCTTATCTGTTAGATTGAGGCAATTGAATTGAAATTACGATTGCAGTGACATTGTGCAACTTCCAACGCACTTAATACTCGATGGCCATCTACTTCGCCCCTATATCTTCTTATTTCATTGTTGATAAACAACCATCTTCCTCAAAATTCTCAGGTACTTTCTCTTCCCTTATCTTCCAAAATTTTCTTTGCTCAAGTCCTCCGATGGCCACCGGAACCTGATCACATTCCAGCGAGTCCACCTCGTCCTTTGTTAATCAAAACCTACTCAAACACCCCGAGAAGGAGGTATGCTCCTTCGACAACGCCGATATTGCTGCATTGAGAACCTTCGGTGCTTTCTCCGACAGGGCGGTTATCCGTCCGTTTGACCAGAGCATCCGTTCAGACGTATCTTCTGAAGAGTGGATTTGTTTTTCATCATACCCATTTTCCCTCGGCCTTCGATATCCCTTTCCAGAATTTATCATGCAGTTTTTTTGAATCACCGGTCTCTGTTTTGCCCAAACAATGCCTATGATCTGGAGAGTACTCATCATGCTTAACCAGATCAAAACCCTTCACGTCCCTGATCTCTGTATCGAAGACCTTCCGATTGCTTACCGTCTCTGGTCACATGGCAATAGTCGTTTCTTGCTTTTCTCGACCTCTAGCAACCCCCTCATCCTCAAAGCATCAAAGAATGAGGATGGGTGGCAACAAAAAATTTTCTTTGTTAGACGGGACTCCATTCCCGAAGGCGATAACCTTCATGTGAAATGGTTGACCTCCGGTAGGGTTTAGGGCTTTAAGATATCCCCAAACATATCCTGATGATGTATCCTGCACTAACATCCTTATGTTTTTATGCAGCAAACTTCAAAGAGTTGGCTCCTCCCACTGAAGAATCCCAAGAAAGAATCAACAGGGTCTATCAGTTGCCTGATTGTGACAGAACCTTTACATTGCATCTTTCAAGTTCAAGCCAATATTCTTCATCAGATATGTCTGGTAAGGATTACACAATTTTCCATATATTTAATTAGCAAAATAAAAGATAAGAGTAGAGATTTAGATTTTTTCCCTGTTATGCAGCACCAGCCAAAGTTCCAGAAGTCTTTGATCTTGACGAGTTATACAGCTACCCTATTCCTGTCCAGGTGAAGAAGGAACCTAGCAAACCTACTTCCACCTCTAAGCCAGTACCCAGTTCTAAACCAGCAGCCGTACCTAAGCCCTCTCTTGCTACCAAGAAACGTGCCTCAAGCTCCCGTAAAAGAAAGGAAACCGATTCTCCAGCATCATCTGAGACCTTCCCTTATGAAAGCCATGGGTTCCTTGAATCCTGTGGCTTTATGATCAGATTTCTTAACCGGGTACATATCCTTAGCCTACATCCTGCACCATATGCTGGTTATATATGTTAATATACGTTAATACATGTTTCTTTGGTTTGTAGGGTCTTGAACGCCTGACAAGCCTTTACGAAGAAAGCTGTGGTCTGAACAAGATGCTGGAAGTGAAGCTGAGGAAAGTTGAGACCACTATCATTGATCAGGGAGTGATAGCCGCCGCCAAGTCACAACACTATGAGGACAAATTCAAAGTTGTGACTCAGGAAGCTAAAGCTGCCATCAACATGGCCAACGAAGATACCCAAGCCAAGCTGGATGCCACCCATCTTTAATTCGAGCAGGATATGACTACCTACCGAGAGGGCCTTAAAGGGTCCATTGTAATTTCGCTTCTTCAAACCAGGCTAAAGATGGCTTATGAAGCCAAAGCTTTGGGCTTTGAATGCCCCTCCTGGAATGTTAGTGCTTGGGAGGCGAAATTGAAATATCTCGGGGGCAGTCCTGTCGAGTATCCTGCTAAGCCTGCGGGTGAGGAGCCTTCCAAGGCAGCGGAGGAGGCGGCTGATGCTGGTTGTGATGCTGAAAAGAATCCTGACGGTGATGCTGGTGCGGGTGCTGGAGGAGATGCTGCTGGTGAAGAAGGTGTTGCTCCTTGAAAGCAACGAAGTGGGCGATGATGGATATTCATGCCTATGCCGAAGCCCACTTTTTAATTTCTGATGGTTGTGGTTGTTGAACAATTTCTTTCCTTGTCTGCTAAACAATTTACTTTTCCTGCACTTAGACAATGTAATGGCCAAAGGTGGAGGGATCCTGAGTTTCAGGACGAAGCCCTTGGTCATCAATTAGTATGTTTTATTTTGAACAATTTAACAATTGAAGGTGGAGGTATCTTGGGTTTCAAGGCGAAGCCTTCAATTTTTAAGTAAATATGGCTAAAAACTAATTGTGATTTTGGTGGATGGGTCTCGGTTTGAGATGAAACCAAAAGCACAATCTTTTGCTATGTTAATAAACTAACTTCTTTTTGCCTTACCCATTGTTGTCCATTTTTGCAAATCTTGTTATGTGTTGCTTGAATTGAATGCAATTTCAACTTTTCAATCTCAGTGTAATATTTCAATTATTCTAACCACATATCCCGAAAATGTATCCTAGTCAGGATACTTATAGATATTCTAACAAGACTTTTGTCGAACATATTTTAAAAAAGTTAGACAATTTAGATAAGGCTTCTAAAAGAACAAAAAGGAGAGATCATACCAGAAATAGAGTACACCTCTATCCTTAAACTTCAATCCTTTTGCAACATTTCCACCGAAAATGTCCCCAATCTGGGATACTTAGTGAACTAGGCCCAAGCTCGATCCTTTAAGCTTTTCACAATGCCTTAGTAGGAATGTCCCCTGTGCGTAGTGTCTTTAAATACTTAGGAATTTTTTGGGCATCAATTGCAACTGATTGTACACTTGTGTATAACTTTAGTATTATAGGGGATAAACCCTAAAATATCCTGGAGATAGATCCTTAATATTCTGGGGATAAACCCTTAAGTATTTTGGGGAAAATCCCAAATTTTCGTGCGCTACAGGTGGGAGTGTATAAACTCCAAGACTTAGAGAGGTGAAAACCTTTAAACCTTAGAGAGTATGAAAATACCCTTTCATGAGAGAGGGTGATCAATCCTCATATACCTTTAGGATCCAGGATATAGCCAACAATAACGAAATTGTCAGCCACTTTTACATGGACTGGTCCCGCTATCTTGAACTATCCCTGGATAACTTGCGCTCTAGGAGGGGTGTTTAAACCCAATTCGAGAGAAAGGTGAATACTTTTAAACCTTTGAAGGGATAAGGATCCCTTAAACGTGAGAGAGGGGGCCAATCCTCTAATCGTTCGATTTATCTTGAGTATATATCCTGGAGTAACATCCCGAAGCATATTCTGCAAAACAACCTTAAACTAAGGTGGGTGTTAGCTTGGCTAACACCCCTCCAATGCCCAAGTCAGTATTGGGTTCAATAGGAATAAAATAAAATCATATTTAAAAAAAAAGATAGAATTCATACCATCCTGAGTTAGAAATTAAATTATAAACTCACTTGAAGTAGGCTTTGAGGTGTATAGCATTCCAGGATCTTGGTAAAATATCCCCCTCCATATTCTTAAGCCGGTATGCTCCTTTCCTAGATTCTAATTCAATCTCATAAGGTCCTTCCCACTTCAGAGCTAATTTTCCATCAGCAGGATTAGTATTGTTCTGAAAAGCCTTCCTTAATACCCAATCTCCAACTTGAAACCTTCTAGTCCTTAGGTTCTTATTATATGCTCTCGATATCCTCTGTTGGTATGCTGCCATTCTCAATTTTGCTGCATCCCTTATCTCATCGATAGTATACAATTCTTGACATAGGGCTTCAGGATTCTTCTCAGGATCCCGGAGGCTAGATCTTGCTGTAGGAAAATGGGGTTTGCCCGGTTGCACTTTTCACTATTGTCCTATCAGCCCATAAAACAAAGGGTAACTGTTCTGCCCATCTTCCTTTCTTAGCTCCTAGCCTTTTCTTCAAATTGTTGACAATTATCTTGTTCGAAGATTCTGCTTGTCCATTTGCTTGAGGATGTACCGGTGTGGATGTGATCATTTTGATTACCCAACTCTTGCAAAAGTCGGTAGTCCTCTTATTGATAAACTGAGAGCCATTGTCACAAATTTTCTTAGCTGGTATCCCAAACCTAGTTAGGATATTCCTCTTGATGAAGGATACTACTTCTTGGTCTCTGACTTGGATAAACGCCTCAGCTTCAACCCATTTGGAGAAATAATCCTTCATTGCCAGCATAAAAACTTTTCCTCCTGGAGCTCTTGGCAACTTTCCCACTATGTCCATACCCCATTTCATGAACGGCCATGGGGAAGCAATATGATATAGTGGTTCAGCAGGTTGATGCAGTATATTGATGTGCCTCTAACACGCATCACATCTCCGAACATATTCTGCAGCATCTTTCCTCATTGTTGGCCAATAGTATCCTGTTCTTAATACCTTCGAGAATAACGATCTGCCCCTAGTATAGTTACCTCAATCCCCTTCATGTATGTCCTGAAGTACCTCCTTAGTTTCAGGATCCTCCAAGCACCTCAGGTATGGTCCTGCAAGAGATTTCTTATATAGAACATTATTTATAATAGTGAATCTGGATACCTTCATCCTAAAAGCCTTAGGATTCTCATCCTTTGGGATGTGTCCTTCTCTGAGATATTTCATGATTGGGGCCATCCAGGACTTAGGATCCTCCTCAGGATACTCATCATGATCAGGATCCTGAATACTTGCTACTTCCTTATCCTGAGATTTGAAAAGATCCACTACAGGATATAGGATATGTAGTATTGGTATCTGAGTTCCTTTTGGTATTCTGATTGAAGATCCTAAGTTTGCCAAGGTATCTGCTTCAGCATTATCCTCTCTCGGTACATGTTCAAGTGTAAAAGCATCGAAATATCCTGCTAATTTTTTAAGAATTTCAAGATACTTGATTAACCTTTCTCCTTTGATTGCATAGGATCCATTAAATTATTAGTAATTAACAAGGAATCAACAAATACTTGCAAACTTTTAATATTCATATTCCTGGCCAAATCTAATCCTGCAATCAAAGCTTCATATTCTGCTTCATTATTGGTGGCAGGAAATTCACACCTAATAGCCTGGGGTAATATGTCCCCTGTGGTGATTTTAGTAGTATACCCAATCCTACACCTCTCATATTAGATGCACCATCAGTATATAAAGTCAAGGATTCTAAATTTTCTCCTAGTTGTTGTACTTCTAGGTCTACTTCATTTTGAATATCACTACTGAAATCAGCCACAAAGTCTGCTAGAGCCTGAGATTTTATGGCATTTCTAGGTTCATATACTAGATCATAGACACTTAATTTTACTGACCACTTAGCCATTCTACCTGACATCTCGGGTTTCCTATTAACAGGATAATTAGTTTTACATGAATCCTATGTGTCTCAAAATAATGTCTAAGCTTTTTTGATGCTATAACTAGGGCCAATATCAATTTTTCTAAATGAGAATATCTAGTTTCAACATCTAATAGACTTTTACTAACATAATAGACAGGATACTGCTGACCTTCATGATCCTTTACCAGAACAGCACTTACTGCATTCCCTGATACTGCAAGATACAGGGATAATGGTTCACCATCCTCGGGCTTCATCAATAGAGGTGCAGTTGAAAGATATTGCTTCAATTCCTGCAAGGCTGCTTCATGCTTCTCTCCCCATTCGAATTTCTTATTCTTCTTCAGGATATCGTAGAATTCCTTGCATTTTTCCGAGGATCTCTATATAAACCTGTTTAATGCTGCTACTTGCCCTGTTAATCTTTGTACATCTTTCATGTTTAAAGGTGACTTGATATCCAAGATAGCTTTAATTTGTTCCGGGCTCGCCTCTATCCCCCTTTTAGTCACCATATATCCCAGAAATTTTCCTGCCCCCACTCCAAAATGCATTTGGCAGGGTTTAGTTTCATGTTGTATTGGTCCAGGATATCAAATGCTCCTTCAATATCCCAGAGATGATCCTTAGCCTTCTTGTATTTTACCACCATATCATCAATGTACACCTCCATGGTGTCCCCCAGTTTGTCTTTAAACATCATGTTCACCAATCTTTGATATGTTGCACCTGTATTCTTCAAACCAAAAGGCATAACAGTATAACAATATATACCTGTTGGTGTCATAAAAGCAGTATCCTCCTGGTCTGAAGGTTCCATTTGTATCTGCTGGAATCCTGAGGTTGCATCCATGAAGGTTAACATTTCATGACCGGCAGTGGTGTTATGGGCCATTTTCTGAGTATATATATCCTGACTAATATCCTGCTTTTGGTTGTTTACTTGTGATCAGGATACTGGATTAGGATATTGGTGTCATCCTGGGCCATATCCTGGTGTTAACTAAATTAACCACGTGCAGGTTAGAGGCTGTGGGTTACTAACGGTCAGATGGACTTCTTCTCCTCAAGACTCGGGCGTATCTGTTATGTGAGAGACGTTGAACCCGAAAGACCAGGTCTACAACGTTCGAGTGGGGAATATTCGCCGGATCCCGGTTTATTAGGATAGTTTGTTGCATTTCTTTTACTATAAATAGATAGGGGCAAATCAGATTAAGGCACGCAACCTTCATACACACTTTCGAACACTTTTGCTCTCTAGCTTTCAGCAGTCATTACACACAAACACTTGTATTCGAATTACATTGTAACACCTAGTTGATTCGCATCACATCCTGCACTGTATCCTGATATTTGAAGCAATAGAAGAACAAGGCAGCTGCGATTGTCAACTCCCGAGATTTTGTGCCAGCGATCTAGATTGATCAAGGGCTTTCCTCGTACATCACGTGTCAACCTTTACTTTTATGCTCATTGTTTGATCATAGATACAGCTCTATATCCTGAGCCGTATCCTGAAACTGTTTTTACAATTAACTTGGTTAACATATTTTTCGACACTCATTTCTAGCACACTACCTCACTTAACTAATTTGATCACTTAATTGCTTCGGTAATTTTTGACCAAAACAAGTGGCATCCACCATTGAGTCTATATGAGGCAGGGAATGGGTCTTTAAGACATGCTTTGTTCAAGTTTATGTAATCTACACAAACTCTCCATTTCCCATTTTTCTTTTGAACCACAACTACATTTGCTAGCCATTTGGGAAATTTGACTTCCCTAATTATCTTGCTCTTTAATAATCTTTCAACCTCTTCCTGAATTATTGCGTTCCGTTCAGGAGCAAACTTCCTTCGTTTTTGGTGGACAGGCTTGAAAGACCTGTCAATTCCGAGCTTGTGAGTTATTATATCCTTGGAAATACCTGTCATATCCTCATGCTTCCACGTGAATGTTGATATCCTGCATTTCAAAAAGTTAGTCAATTGATTTTCAATATCCTGAGGGATATTGGTTCTTACGAGCACCGAGATATCTGGATTATCCTGATCCAAGATAATTTTCTTAACATCCTGCTCTGAAGCCTCCGTGATATCCTAGGCTCGCATCTTTTATTGTTATCCTGCTTTGCGCTTTGTTGAGGATTTCATCGAAGAAGAATAACACTCCTTCGCTTCTTGTTGATCACTTTCCACCTTGACAACCCCCCAAGGGGTAGGGATCTTGATGCACTGATGATAGGTTGATGGCACAGCTTTCATATCATGGATCCATGGCCTGCCCAATATATATTGACTCCTTCAATATATACTGGCAGCTTTATTTCTCCCACAGTATTCTTGGCCTCTCCACTGAACCCGACAAGTACAGTGGATTTTGAAGTGATGTCCATCGGGGAAACATTCATCCTTTTCAGCATTTCTAGCTGAATAATATTGACAGAGTTGCCATTATCCACCAGTATCCTGCGCACAAAGTGATTAGCAACATATAAAGTTATTACCAAACCATCGTGATGGGGATCCTGGACAGTATCCATGTCATCACTGTCAAACGTTATCACTTTATCGGTTGTGAGGGTTGTCATCCTGGTTGGCTTATCTCCCCTTTCTGCCTTAGCCTCCTTTACATGTCTTTTTGCTGTAGAATAAGAAGTTCCACAAATGTCGGATCCTCCTGAAATAAAGTTAATTATCTTGGCATCTGCAGGAGGTAATGCTGCTCATTCAGGATCCTTCTCAGTATCCTGACCCTTATTCTTCTTTCTTCCCAGAAGATCCTTCAGATATCCTTTACTCAGCAGATAGCATATTTCCTTCCTCAGGGCAATGCAATCTTCCGTAACATGTCCAAAATCCTCATGGAAGGCACACCATTTGGATTTATCCTTCCAATCAGCTTTTTGTTGGTTCTTCCTAGGCCACCTCGCTTTGTCTCCTAAACCCTGCATAGCATACATTAGTTCACGTATATTAACAGAAAAACAATATTCTGACAATTCAGGATACTCCTCAGGATCCTCGTCTTCAACAACATTCACTTTCTTGCTGTCATTCCTGCCATATGGCTTAGAGCGATATGGTTTATATGAGGATTCTGATTTCCTGTTAGTTAATTCATAAGTTGCGGATGAATTCATCCTCTCTTACATCTTTTTATCATCTTCCAGTCGAATGTATCTTAAGGCCCTGTTTCGAGCCTCATCCAGGTACCTGCAAGGATTCATTACAAGATCCTGATAAAATTGGGAATCCTTATGCCACCCCATTTTGAATGCCTGCACAGCTGTTGCAACATCAAGATGTGGGATATCCAGAGATTCCCTGCTAAACTTATTCACATGATCCCTTAAGGATTCCTGAGGCCCTTGAGTTATCATTTAGGAGCCACTTTAAGGCTGATCCTATCAGAGTAGAGCCAAAACCCTTGCAGAGGCATGCTTCCTTAAGATCCGGAGAGATAGGGTTAATTTCCATCCTTTCCCTATACTGAGCAATATGCTCTTCAGGGTCCGTGGTTCCGTCATAGAGCTTCAAGTTGGGGGTTTGAAATCTTTTCGGGATTTCAGCATCACAAATAGGATAGGCAAAGCGGGATATTCTGTGGCTATCCTGGGACACTTCTGGAATTGGCTGGACCACCCCAGGTACACTGGATATCATATCCTTCAATTTCTGAAGCTCCCTAGAGAATGCTGATGTCATACCTGCATCCTGCAAAGATCCAAGACCATTAGTAGCAAGAGTATTAGTATTATTAGACACGTTACCAGTCTGAGGATTCTGGCCATATCCTGGAGCATATCCTGAACTTCTCACAGTTGACACCCTAACCAAAGAGGGTATCACAGGAGTATGGCTCTGGGAATGGCTAGGCACAATATTGCCCCTGTGGTCCTCAGTATATACTGCCAAACTGAAGTTCAAAGCTCTAAGCTGCAAGGGAGTGACGGTATCCTCAGCAGGCCTGCTTGAGCTGGATTTCAAGAGTTGTATCTCTCTTATCAGCATTTGGTTGGTCTCCTATTGTTGCTTCATCTGATCCTGTATACTACCAAACAAAGTTAGAATTTCATCATTAGAAGCCATAATAGGAGTTCTCCCTGAGGCAGCAGATCCTTGAACATTCTGAGTGGGGATAACATCCCGAGCCACATGAGTTTCAGTCCTTCTTGGAAGATCCTGAGTCTGTGAAGAGGCTTGCGTCCTTGGAGGTGGTGGGAGCAACGAACCAACCGTTGCAGAGGTTGTAGCAGACACGGTAGAAGAGCTCATGTTTGATTTTGTGGCCATTGAAAATAGTGTGGCAAAAAGTTTTGAAAACAGAAAACAAAGTAATGATTTTACGAAAGCTTTAAGTAGAAATAGCACCACTTGCCCCACGGTGGGCGCCAAATTGTTTTGGTCAAAAATTACTTAAGTAATTAAGTGATCAAATTAGTTAAGTGAGGTAGTGTGCTAGAAGTATTCGTGGAAATATGCTGATCAAGTTGTTAACAAAAAAAAAACAATTTTCAGGATATAGCTCATGATATCGAGCTATATCTACAATCAAACAATGAGCAAAAAAGGTAAAGGGTGACACGGGATGTACGAGGAAAGTCCTTGATCAATCTAGATCGCCGGCACAAAACCTTGGGAGCTGACAATTGCAGCTGCCTTGTTCTTCTTATTACTTCAAATATCAGGACACAGTGAAGGATATGATATGGATCAACTAAGTGTTACAATGCGATCCGAGTACAAGTGTAAATGTTTGTGAGTGATTGCAGCTAGTAGAAAGCGAGAGTGTGTGAAAAGATTGTGTGTGTCCTATCTGATCCGATCGTTCCTATATATAGCAAAAGGAAATAGCTAACTATCCTAAGAATGGGGGATGCTCCGAACATTCCCTTTGGAACGTTGGAGACCCCTTCTTTGCGGCTTCAACGTTCTCTTCTCAACCACCAAGTCCGAGTCTTCAGGAGAAGCAATCTTCTCGACCGTTACTAGCATTCCTTGCTAATCTGCACGTGAACAATTAGTCATTACCAGGATACTGCATCAAGATGTTACCAATATCCTGATCCGGTATCCTGATCACAATTTAAAGTAACAGAATCAGAATATAATCCAGGATATATGAGCGGAAAACCACCCATAACAATAACAACTGAAACCAAACAAAATACAGACCACGCCGTCAAAAACAAATTTTATACACATACTTTATACTTCGAAGTTGAAACAAATTTAGTTATTCGAAGTTGTCATGCTTCCCAACGTCACAAGATGCAAACGCGAACGAAAAACGCGACTGCAGGAACGCACCGGCAATGAAACGGATGCAACGGAGACGCATATCACCTTCAAAACTAAAATTTTATGATATATTTAGATTCTCAATGATATTTTTATAATCGTAGTTGAAACCGGATAGAAAAACGGTGAACGACGCGTTTTACGCGATTTAACGCAGCCAACGAACGAACACATCAAAAATCAACTACCGGCGTACATTTTACGTGATTTCAATTTTAAAAATATACGTTATTATATTTTATGGAGCTCAGGTGTGAAAACGGGTTCATAGGAGCTGGCGGGCTACCTAAAACACAGGGATTGGGCTTATGGCCTTGGGCCCAAGCCCAAAGCCCACTAATCTAACCTAAGTATAAAAGTGTGAGAAAACCCTAGTGTTCTCAAAATCCATCAGCCGAATAACAAAGTTTTCCCTCTCATCTCTCTTTGTAGCACCTTATCCACAACATCCCCCCTTCAAAATTCAAAACATAGACAAACATCATCATCTTCACTCTCCTCTCCCTCTCGATACAACTCAAGTCGCACACACCTCTCAACACTCCCTTTGTTCCTCTCCCTCCAAAGTCAGCCGGCCAGCGGAGAAGCCGGTGGCAGTGCAGCGACGGACAACTATGAATCAGCGAAGGTCACAGGCGTTTGGCGCCAGCGACGGGAACTCCGACCATCCACAAACCCCCCAATCTCCTCCTTTCACCTTGGTCCTCCACCGGAACAGAGTACAACCGGCCATCACCCTTTGGTGGTGGCATACGGTGTATAAAGAACGAGAGAGGGAGTAGAATGGACGAGAGAGAGAGAGAGATGAAGGCGCGGAAGAGGAGCATTGCCGCCGCTCATGGCGGCGGCGGTGGTGGCGGCGGTTGGGGTTTTGGTCCTTCGAGTTTCACAGTAAGACACTCCCCTGTCTCCTATTCATTTTTATTCCTTTTGTTTTTTTTTTCCGATGATTGATGTTGAAGTGTTGTTACAACGACAGCCGGTCAGTGACTAACCGACGTCGGCGATGGCGGCGGTTATGGAGGTACTAGTCTCGGGTTAGGTCAGTCAGGAGTCTGAGATTTTGAGTCGAATTTGGGTCATTTTCAGCTTTGGGTTTTATACACGGCTTGGGTCAGATTCAAGTATTGTTCGGGTTAAAGTTTCAGGAGTTCGGTCAGCTCATTGTTCGGGTCAACAGCTTTGATCAAAAGTCAAAGTCAAACTTCGATCAACAGATCAGTTCGAGTCAACGGCTCGGGTCAACAGTGGTCAAGTTTGGTTTGGGTCAAGCACGGATTGTACGGGTCAGATTCACTCGGTCAACTCGGCAAGTCGACTCGATCAAACCCGAGTCAACTCGGTCAACACAGTCAAACCGAGTCAACTCAGTTGACTCGGTCAACTCAGCATTTCGACACGAGAGATGGTAAAGATTTTTCAGAGCGAATTCATATTGTTATTTTTATAGTTCCATTAAATACGTGAGAAACGAGCTCAAAACAATCGACGAAAGTATACTTTATATTTTTTACACATTCGACGAAGTTTTGATATATATATTGTTTACATTGATTGAAAACTTGTTGAATTTTGAAAAACAACGACAACGTGTGTAGTCGGGGGCGTCCAAAAACAGAGGAAAATCTGCCTGTTTTTCGAGAAAAACCCGTAAACAAAATTTATTTTATAATAAAGCGAACTTTACAGATTCGAATTATATTACAAAACAAATATGTTTGTCACGATTGTTTTAAACAAAATGACATTACGGATATTATTCACAACAATAAATATAGATATTATATTTATTCTAAACTTCGAAATTTCGACAATTCTTTTATAAAAATAAATATAGTTTATATATTTATTTCGAATATCAAATAACTCGGATTTCCACTGTAAAAATAAATATAGTTTATATATTTATTTCGAATAACAAACAACACGACTTCTTTTTATAAAAATAAATATAGTTTATATATTTATTTCGAATATCAAACAACATGATATCATCTTATAAAATAAATATAGTTTATATATTTATTTCAAATATCATACAACATGAATTCTTTTATAAAAATAGATATAGTTTATCCATTTATTCAAACACCGAACAACACGATGATAATTTTATATAATAAATATAACTTTTTATATTTATTTCAAATGCCGAAACGGCCTATACCTATATTTTGACAAATATATACGAGACGCAATATATAATACAAAATTGTTATATATTACGTTCATACGAATATTCTTACATAGACATACGACTGCTATAACAACCCTCCTAAAATATTTTTGGACACCACTAAATGTCCTAAATTATACCACGTACGCGAGAAACGGACCCGAAATATCTTTGTACTTGTGAAAATCAAGAAAAACAAAATCTGTAGGTTTTTCACGGGGTGCGACAAAGACCACCTAGGTCTCTCGCGGGGCACGAGCGTCTGTTGCTTGCCGGACAACTATGCCGACACATGTCGACATGTGTCAAACCTACGCTCGCTGACTGGCCAAGCCTACGGCCTAACCTACTGTTGTCGCGGGCCGTGAAGGCCTTAGCCTCCTCTCTCGCAGGCCGTGAGCCGCCACACGAAAAGCCTATAAATAGGCTGGACGAGCTTCATTTGAATTCGTTTAGTTTCTGTTTTCTCTCTTAAACTTTCTGTAGGCTATTACTATACCCGGGCATAATACCCCTATAAGGCGAAGCTCTGCCTCGTTGTAAGTACTAGAACACTGCTATTACCCTACACGATCGACTTAGGATTCCGTAATGCATGTTGGCTCTACCCGACTCATTCATTGGAATTCTGTCTCGTGTGTACACCCGATTGATCTAGGATTCCGTAATGCATGTCGGCTCTGCCCGACTCAGTCATTGGAATTCTGTTTCGAGTTGTACGGTTAATGTGAATTGGGTTATTTTACTAACACGTATGCATTGTTTAATTTTAATAGATAATAATCAGGAGAATCACCAGGAAGCCATAGTAGTATCACCTAAGTCAACAATGTAAGTACATTCACTTTTTCTCACTATTTGAGAGCACATTTTTATGAGTCAAAATGTTTTACCAAAACCTCAAATTTTTCAAATACAATTACAGTGATTAATTTTTTGTAATACTACAATTGCTGCCAGTAATATGGGGTTTGTATACAGTACTTGATAATCTTCACAATTGGGCATGGGTATCCAATGTGTGATGTGACCATAATCACAGATCCATCGAGCGACACGTACTGACCGAGTAATTGTGTAGATATAAACATTATAATCACCCTTAATATTGTAATGTGTAAACAACTGATTCTTTACCAAAATAGAATGTACTTGCCAGTATTTCTTACTGATAAAATGTTTTCAAAACGCGTTTCAGGTAGTACAATGTGAAAGCCAAATAAAAACCAGCCAGAGAGCACTGAAGGCTTGGAAAAGTGGCTATAAAAGTTACCTAAATAAACAAGACGTTTTGTTTTCAATAATTAGGGTTTATCCTACAAATGTATTGTCAAATGCACTTGGGTTTTATCCAAATAAATTATTATTCTAAAAGTTGGTGATTTACTCTGATAAACATATTTCCTAACTATGGTCCTGATGTATTCCGCTGCCAAATATATAAACACCAATACCACTGATACTGTTCCTCGCGGCACCCGCTCCCAGGGTAGGGGTCGGGGGGCCGCGATAGAGAGTGGTATCAGAGCTACAGCCACTGGTTTAAGCCAAAGAAGTGTTTTACTGACACTGAAATTTTAAATTTTGTGTTAGGAAATAACTTATGTGATTATGTGTTATGTATTATTTGACTACTTGTTAGTTTACAGTATTAGTGAGCAAGGAACTTCGAACGCTTATCGTCATTTAGATAGTTCACCAAAGGATGAGGGAACATCATCTCAACCTAATCCCTCAGGATACTCAGCCGATACTGAAGAATGAATATTTATATTTAAGGCACAGTCGGAGGAACCCTTTACTACTAAGAAAAGAGGTTGGTTTAATATGTTGGGATTTTCACATGTTTATCAAAGTATTTTATCCATATAAAATAAAAACGCAGCGGAAATAATTATTTAAAACATGTTACTTACAAGATATAAAAACCATTTTATATGTAAAACCCAATCTCGGATCCATATACGAACATGCATGCTATCAAAATGAAACACAGCCATAGAGTGTTTAGAATACTACCTTCCAAGGAGTAAATGATATGAAGATGATGATGCTTCTTGATCGGTTGCCTTCAAGTGTAGAAGACATCAAGCTTGTATACCCCAAGCCTTCCAACAAACACCTTGTGTTTAGCTAGGATTTTACACTTATGAACTCACTAGAAAAATCCCTCTTGGAACCAACTCTTGGCCGAAAATTATCAAGGGAAGTTATGGAGTTCTTGCACTTGATATATCAACTTGAAAGACCCTTCTTGATCAACCACACCATGGCCGAAAATTAGAGATAGTATTACAAGTTCTTCACTTGACATTATCTCCTCATTTGGCTCTTATCTTGGCCGATTTTTTAGAGAGAGTTCTCTAAGTCTTTCAAGTTCATTCAAGTGTTGCACATTCTTGTATTTGACATCTTGGTATTTATAGAACCATGAGAGAGAATTGCCACCCATCTTGACCAATCATGTGGCCACTTACACATGCATTTGCATGTAATGCTATTGGACAAAATTGCTTGGGAAGATCACCCAATCACAACCCATCTAACTTGTTAGACATGCATGTAGTGTGATTGGACCAACAATTTTGGGAAGACCCCATGGGGGGGGGGGGGTGGCGGCCTAGTCTTTTTATTTTAAAAAATAAATCAATTTTTCTTTTAAATAATATAAGTCTTGTATTTTATAACTTTTATAAAATATAACATCATATGTTCACAAGACTTTATGAAACTTTTATTAAGTTATTTAACCCATTAAATAACAAAATAAAGTACTCTCTCAAAATAAATTATCCATATAATTTATTGGTTTGTCAAGTGCAATTATTTAGAAAACCAATTTCTAAATACTCAAAGTGTTAATATTTATTTGTTTGATCATATCACAAATAAATAATATAAGTGTTTGTCTAGCTTGTTATTGGGTATGACTCGACTTGGATCATAACGTACTAGCCACATCAATTTAATATGTGTCTTGGGCATACAGAGTCCAACAATCTCCCACTTGCACAAGATACATAGAAGATTGATGCAAGCAGTAAATGACGCCTAACTACGGTTTACTACCCCCAATACGTATGACTATATTTGCCATTCAATAACATCATCCCCTTCAAGTCCCTTACTTGAACATGATTTAGGTGAATCTATCATTTATCCTTTCGTTACAGATGTCATGTTAAATCCAGAGACATAGAGTGATCATTCTCTGTTGATTTAACTTTAGCAGGCCTTAGACATCTTACTCTTAACGAATAAGAGGAACAAATCCCATCTTGACTACATACGTCTCTCACAATCACCTTGTACCACACCTGAGCTTAGCCTTATGTACTGTCATATTACTAACAGTGAAGAAATAAGTCAAGGTACAATATTTGGTGAATATCAAGACCCAATATGTATCTCAGGTCAGAGGATACTATGATATTCTCCTTTACTCAAATTTACTTATGATCAATCACAGATGATTCCATGCAGTAATATTTGAGAGCGAGTCAGTCCAATATTTGTATCCCACAAATATCTATGAACTTTGGCAGCAACACTTTGCTCTATATTCATACCTAATGAATATCCACCAATCCAAGTTCATAATAGTCTTACATTCATATTTGTTCCCACAAGTATGATCGACTACGGACATTTAGAATAATTAACTTATTCATGGATTTAAACATGCTAAAATGGAACATAACTCAACATACCATAAAGAGTTATAATAACAATTGTTCCAATATCCAAATACAAAATAGATCAAATCCAATCACTAGAGTATCGAAGTCCTAAGGCACAAGTATGATCCTTCATGCTTTGCCCGTTCAAGGAGCTTCGTGAGTGGATCCACAATATTTTGATCATTGTGAACTTTGCGAATACATATCTTTCCCTTTTTCAACTTCATCCCTTATGTAGTTGAAATTCCGCTTAATGTGCTTAGTCTTTTGATGTGCACGAGGTTCCTTGATTTGAGCAATCACACCATCGTTATCACAAAGATCTCTAGGGTCCTGAATGGTAGGCACTACCCCTAGATCGGCAATAATTCAAGTGGTAGATCCATATGAATTATCTCAATCAATGAAGCGGCGATGTATTCTGATTATGTAGTGGACAATGCTAACCTGATTGTGATCGAGAACCATCTCGATTAGTTTGGAAACTCGTATCCATGTAACCCTTTACTCCGAATTCCGAAACTCGCATCCCTGTAACCTTTTACAACGAGTTCTTTTTCACCAGATCCATATATATTAGAAATATATCCTTAGTCCTTCTAAGGCATTTCAATATATATTTTAACAGTCACCTAATGACCGTTATTCATTAGTATCTATTTGTCATGCTTAAAGCGCATAACTTGTCCAGTCTAGTGCATATCATTACATACATAATGAATCCTATAGCAGACGCATATAGGATTCCTTTCATTCTTTCTTGCTCATCCTTTGAGCTTGGACATTGAAACGCATTCAATATCGTCCCCTCCTTGAATAGGTACCAATCCTTTCATAGAGTTCTGTATCTTGAACCTTTTCAAGACTTTGTCAATGTATGCACTTTGATTTAAACCTATCAAGCGCCTTGATCTATCCCTATAGATCTTTATTCCCAAAATATAGGCGACTTCAACAAGATCCTTAATGGAAGAACAACTTCCAAGCCAGGCTTTTACACCTTCCATGGTTGGAATGTTATTTCCAAATAGTGATCGACATATCATACTAAGAAAGTAATGATGCTCCCACTAGCCCTCTTGTACACACAAGCTTCATCGACGTTCTTGATGAATCCATATTCCCTAATCTCTTCATCAAAACGGTGATTCCAACTTCTAGATGCTTGTTTCAATCTATAGATTGATTTCTTTAACTTGCATACTTTGTAAGGATGTTTTGGATCGACAAAACCTTCAGGCTTAACTATATAGACATCTTCCTCAAGATATCTATTAAGGAAAGTCGTTTTGAGATCCATTTGCCAAATCTCATAATCATATTGTGCAAGTATGGCAAATGATATCCTAGTTGACTTTAGCATCGCCACAGGCGAGAAGGTCTCATCACAATCAACCTTTGAGTTTGATTGAAACCTTTTGCTACAAGTCTCACTGTACAAGTATCCAAGTTTCCATGCATATATGTTTTCTTCATGAAAACCCACTTACTTCCAACCATTTTGGAGTTAAGAGGTTGCATAACCAATTCCTATACTTGGTTGTTATACATGGATCGCATCTCTACGTTCATGGCTTCAAGCCATTTGTCACAATCAGATTTTGACATTGGATCATGGTATGTGGTAGGTTCACCCGAATCTACCACGTAGCATCCATCTATGAAAAATCCATATCTTTCAGGTGGACTACTAATTCTACCAGATCTGCGAACGCTTTGTGTGTGTTGATCAACCACTTGATCGTTTTTCAACAACCTTTTGTTGAGTGCTAGTTTTAACCAAACGTGTATCGGCTTGTGGTTCTTGATCCTTATCAAGTTCCACTTGTTCTAATAATTCCTTCCACAAGGAACTTAGCTTCCAAGAACTCAGCCTTTCGAGCAACAAATACCTTATGCTCTGTTGGATCATAGAAATAATATCCTATACCATCTTTAGGATATCCTACAAAGATACACTTAGTGGATTGTACTTTTATTTTGTCACACCCGCTCGTAGCGGAAGCGCGAGGTGTGATCTGATCGGTTCTCATTGCATAACAATATAAGTGAACATACTAAATGAATAAAAAAAACAAGCTCCAATGCCATTGTCAAAATTGTTTCAAAAGAACGCAACATAATTTAAATGTATTGGTTACAAACCATCAAATGAACATAAGTTGTTATCGTTTTATACATCAAAATGTAAGTCTTAAAATATCAAGGCTTTGACCACTATATCACCGCAAAGAGGCGGTATATAACGGGCAAACCCTTCAAATGGTGGCATGGAGTCTTGATACTTGCTTTCCTTGATTGAAATGTCTGCATGGTCCACTAATGTCCTGAAATACATGTTAAGTTTGAAAAACATCAACAAAAGTTGGCGAGTTCATGCAGTTTAGTTGTATGAGATGTATCTGTAAAATGTGAGTTGTATAAAATGTATCCGTAAAATGTGAGTTGTATAAAATGTATCCATAAAATGTGAGTTGTATAAAATGTATCTGTATGTAATGATGTAGTATGTAAAGCGTCAATGAAATCGTTGATCATTAATGTTTCGCGAGGACATTAATATGTGTGACGAAATAGGAAGCAATCCAAACCTAGACGATTTCTTGTCGACTACTATCGACTGGGACACAAACGCACTCTTCTGTATGGGTCCACGACCAAGAGTGGGGCTTGCCAATACCCATTAGATCTAACCACTTGTACCTAGGTCCAAACTGGATTAATGGTGCTTAGATGTATGACCCTAATCGCACATGATCTAAGGTGTTTCATTCCATGACTTAACATACAATTGAACATGTATTTTCCCCGATAGTTTCAAAGTCATAAAGCATTTAAAATGAGTAGGGGACATGAACTCACAGTATTGCGTCCGTGAATGATAAGTGTTTGTGATCTTACGCGTGGTCGTCTTGAACAATGTTGCGACCTACAAATGTTCTTATATTTGTCAGACACTTCGGTCTTTGTAAATGACTTGAGTATAAGTCTTGTGTCTTAAATATGTGTAAGACTTGATGTCTTTATTGTTCGTTGAACTGTGTATTAGATGAATGAATTGTTAAACTGTTATATATATATATATTTCACCGAATATATATATATGTATATATATATATATATATGTCATCTTGTATCTTGTGAGTTGTATCATCGGGTCTTGTCTTCTTGGTTTCATGTCTTTGTATAAGTAAATTGTATAATTGTAATTTTTACCAATTATATGTCATTGGGCTTAGCCCAAGAATTTATGTTATTGGGCCCAAATAGTTTTTGGCCTAAATAGTGTTGGGCCTCAATAGTGTTGGGCCTCAATAGTGTTGGGCCTAAATAGTGTTGGGCCTCAATAGTGTTGGGCTTAAATAGTGTTGGGCCTCAATAGTGTTGGGCCTCAATAGTGTTGGGCATAAATAGTGTTGGGCTTAAATAGTGTTGGGCTTAAATAGTGTTGGGCCTTGGCCCATATGTTTGGTATTGGGCTTAGCCCATGTATTTATGTTAAACCCATTATGAAGATAAGCCCATTAAAAAGTGTAAGCCCATTTGTATAAAATAGCCCATTAAGAGTGTAAGTCTTTCATTTTTATAAAAGCATTTTTATAAAAATCTACTAAGTATACTTTTTAGTTAATAAAAACATAATAGTTTTTATAAGTTTCAAAATGTCCGACTTTTGTTAATGATAACGAAATTTTGGTGTCCGCGTCGAAAGATCGCCTAAACGTCGTAGTAAGTCCTCGGATTGGCGATATGTTCATAGGTTCGTCCGTCGTCCGATTTGACTATAATTTGTATCCGATTACTCGGATCGTCCGTAACTCGTTTTTAAGGAGTATCTATATGAAATCTTGTAAGACTTTGATTATTATGTATCATGTTTTCATTATCCCCATTTTATCAAGTTCCTATATTTGATATATATAACTAATACATCAAATACCACATAGCACTTAATTTGTTAAATTAATCAAATATATATTTTCTCAAAATATATATTTATAACTAACTTTGTTTTTATAAAAAGAATTCTCTAAATCTTTTTAATCTTGTAAAGGTTTAGCCAAAAATGATGGTTTAGTTAACATATAATTTATAAGAAAATTTGGCCATATAACCTTTGTATTTTCCAACTTTACCATGTTTAATCAAACATATCATTTTCTTTTCAAAATCACCATCAATTTACTCATAACATCTTAACTAAAACATATGAGATTTTTATAACATAAGCTTATCAAAATGATCTCCAAATCATGTAGGGTTTTAAACATGATCATAATATATGTTAACTAGTTCAAAAACCAAGTTTACTTCTAGTTTTAACAACTTTTATAAAAATCTCATGTTGTATGTTACTTTTTATAATCTTGTAAAAGTCTTGTTTTTAAATAAAAACATTAAGTAAATTAACAACACCATAAATTATGATCATCCATTCATCCTTTAAGTTTAACAAAAACCCTTTAACATATACATGTATAATTGTTAGATCTTATTTTTTTTTAAAACATCATCTAACAATTTATTTATATCATAATCCTCATAACAAGATCAAATATGCATATAACAAGTCTTAGATCACAATATAAACAAACATAAATATATCATGATTATTATCTTCGCTTCTTTGTATTTTTCATGTTTATTATGTATGATTACTTAGTTATTATTAGTTATAATAACAATCATAAACATAATATAAGTATGAAAAAAAAATAGATCTAGAAGCTTACTTCTAGCACTAGGCTAGGGATGATCTTAGAGAATGATTAAGAGTTAAGAAGATGAAGATCTTGATGGTAGAATGCTTTTGAATGGATGAAAACCCTTGCTTTAACTTGTAAGTGCTTTAGGCCTTCTTATGTTACATGGAAATCCATCTTGATCAATTAGTAAAAGATTAAAGTGAAGTGGGTTTTTGGTGTTCTTGGTGAAATATGAAGATGATGATAGAGTTTGAATAGGTAATAAAAGATGGAAAATGATGGGTAAAATGCTAGTTTACTTAGTGATGAAGTGTTGTATTAATTCACCAACAACATCCACTTGCAACTAATAAATATCTAGATATTATTAGCAAAGGATTAAGGGGATGTGGGGACCTCTTATTCACGGTTCATACATGGGGGGGGGGGGTCTTGAATTGTTAAAATGTGTTAGTGAACTTTTAATGCTTCATAAATGTAATGAAAACTTTAAATGTTTAGGTGTTTCAAAATTTCAAGATATTTTATGACTTGGAATAATCATAAATAAGCTTTAAAAGACCAAAAATAATATTCACTAGTTTGCAAACTATGCCAAAATATAGTTCGGATAGTTGTTTAGTGCTCGTTCCGCAAGTAGATAGTCGAAAAGTTAACTTATGAAAGTTGTAGGGAAAAAATTCGGTTATGTATATAAATGATATTCCCTATGTATTTTTATATGAAATTTGTGTTTAAACAACACTTTTGCATCTTGTAATAAAATTACTAATGCTGAATTTTGCGGAAAAATATTGAAATGGTAACTTTTAGCGCTTTTCGGCAGTTTTCGGGCAGTTTTTGGTGCTACCGGATATTGGTAATATATTAAACCAAACCCTTGCATTACCATATAGGGTTTAATGTATATTTGATGTTGGACTTTCGTCTGAGTCCTAAAGATGTCATTTAGATGGTTTCTACGGATCCTGAGTTTTCGTCAGCACACTAGTTTACTAGGTACTACTCTAGTTGTTTCGATGAATTGTTTACACTATTTCAAATGTAACCAATAAAAATGAATAATGTGCATCATAAATGAGTATTCCATAAGTGTTCTAAGATGTATATCATGTAATCAGGCAATTCGGATATTCAAACACATATTTGTATAATGTAAATCATTGCTTTAAATGTACGTAAATTACCCGAAAGTGGCAGTTGTCACATTCTCCCCTTGTTATTGAGTATTTCGTCTCGGAATTCAAGCTTTGTTATCCTTTGCAGGAGTCTTCGGGAACAGGTGAGGATATTTTGCCTTTATTCGATCTTCACGTTCCCAAGTATGATCGGGTCCGTGACGAGAGTTCCAACGAACTTTTACTAACTTGATACGATTTCTTCGTGTTTTCTGGACCTTCCAGTCCGTGACCTCAACATGTTCTTCAGTGAATTGGGGTTTGCCGTCAATGTGAATTTCATCCGCAGGAATGATAACGTTTGCTTGTGTTGGACTCTTTTTAAGATTCGACACATGGAACGTGTCGTGAACACTGCTAAGTTCATCTGGTAACTTCATCCTGTAGGCATCAGTGTCAATCTTTTTCAAGATTTCAAATGGTCCAATGTATCGTGGGTTAAGCTTTCCACGTTTACCGAACCTCGCTATGCCTTTCCAAGGCGAGACTTTCAACAAGACTTTGTCTCCGACCTCGAAAGATAATGGTTTACGTCTTTGATCTGCATAGCTCTTTTGTCGATCGCGAGCCACCTTGATACGGTCTCAGATCTGAAAATTTTTATCCGTAGTCTCTTAGACTAGTTCCGGACCAATTAATTGACTATCGCCTGTTTCCGCCCAACATAGCGGAGAGCGACACTTTCGACCATAAAGAGCTTCAAACGGTGCAGCTCGTATACTAGTATGGTAGCTGTTATTGTAGGAAAACTCAACTAAAGGTAGACGAGTATCCCATTTGCCGCCTAAATCCATAACACATGCATGAAGCATATCTTCGAGTGTTTGGATTGTCCGTTCGCTCTGGCCGTCAGTTTGTGGATGAAAGGCCGTACTTAGATTCAAATGAGATCCAAAGGCCTGTTCAAATGATTTCCAAATTCTTGAAACAAAACGACCGTCTCGGTCCGAAATGATTGAAATAGGAACTCCATGACGAGCCACTATTTCTTTGAGATAGATTTCCGCTAGTTTCTCAGTACTATCCTTCTCCCGAATCGGTAAGAAGTATGCGGACTTTTTTAGTCTATCGATGATTACCAAATCATGTCATGACCGCATGAGGTGCTGGGAAACTTCGTAATGAAGTCCATCAATATTTGTTCCCATTTCCAAACGGGAATCTCGGTTTGTTGTAACACGTCCGAGGGTTTCTGATATTCAGCTTTGACTTTTGCGCAAGTCAAGCATTCTCCGACATAAGTCGCAATATCACTTTTGAGGTTAGGCCACCAATAGTATTCTTTTAATACTTAGGCCTATGTGTTTCCTCAAAATATCATCTCGAAGGCCGCCAAAGAATGGAACTCGATTTCGACCCAAAAGGTATAAAGTTCCATCTTCTTTCGGCACTAATTGTTCCTTCATGCCTCGAAGTGTTTCTGCTTGAATATGCTCTTCCCTGAGCGCTTGTGAATCATCTTCTCTATGCTTGACCTATCAGTGTTCTTACTCGGTCCTTGCGGCTAAAGGCGTCAGCTACAACGTTCGCCCTGCCTGGATGGTACTTTATTTCACAATCATATTCGTTCAACAATTCAACCCAACATCGTTGATGCATATTTAATTCTTTTTGGTTGAATATGTGTTGAAGACTTTTATGATCCGTGAAAATAATGCATTGAGTACCATATAAATAATGTCGCCTTAATTTTTAAAGCGAATACCACCGCGCCTAACTCAAGGTCGAGAGTGGTATAGTTCTTATCATTAACTTTTTAATTGGCGCGACGTGTACACGATAACTTTTTCACGTTGCACGAGTACGCAACCCAATCCTTGATGCGAAGCATCATAGTTTACAACAAAGTCATCGGTATCGTCGGATAATGATAAGATTGTAAAATACTATGCACCAATCTTAAGAATAAGTTGTAATGTTATTTCTTGTTTTTCGATTGGGGCGCATTTTGTCACACCCCGACCACGTAGAACATACAAAACGTGGCGGAAACGTCGGGGAGTGTTGTAACAGAATTAATTGTTTCAAATCCATGGCAATTGAAGTTTCGTTTTATTGATTAAAAGTGTTACAATGTCTTAACAAACAAATAAATACAACATAATTAACTAGTCTTGCATCTTTTATTGTCACTAAAGCCCAAGTCTGCCTATGTGTATCTTGATCATCTTATGCAATAGCTCCTGAAAAACACATGTGAAAATAGGTACGTCAGCATAAAAATGCCGGTGAGATACATAGGTTTTGTGAAAATAGGTTTCATGACTTTTGTTTGAGAAAATGTTTAGTCATGAACCTTGTTATTTGCTTTGTTTTGTAAATCATTTGAAAATCGATAAGATCAGATGATATGTATAAATAATGTATGGTTAAATGAATAACCATGTAAAATGAGTTTGTATTAGATAAGTTGTTTGTAAATCAATGTCTTGTGAAAAATATGTTATTTGTATAAAATGTTCTATGTCTCCACTTGAAATGATTCAGATAACGCTACAATATGTAATACCATACAAACACTTATATATAGGAAGTACCAGCGGCGTATCCACCATGCTTGTATCATATTACACACGCATCGTTACTTAATCACTTAATCAAACCAAACCACCAAAGAAATATGTTCATGTCTAATGTAAATCATGTAATATGTATCCAAAATGTAAGCCTGTGATGAATAACAAATGTACTAAGTACGCGATAATAGACATACGTAGCATGCGACCTGTACTAAGTATACAACAATAGACATACTTAGCATGCGACCTGTACTAAGTATACAACAATAGACATACTTAGCATGCGACCTGTACTAAGTATACAACAATAGACATACTTAGCATGCGACCTGTACTAAGTATACAACAATAGACATACTTAGCATGCGACCTGTACTAAGTAATGCACACAATGGGCACACGAAGCATAAAATGTAATGAAAACGATGTACTATAATGTACTAACGAACATAGCAGGTATATGATGTGAAAACAGGAAAGCTTGAAAGTAACAAGTAGGCACATGTGTTCCACCCCAAAATGTTTGGAAAACAATAAAAGAGGGGTCTATGTACTCACTTGAGATTGCTCAGATGTCTTAGGATAATCACCAAGCAATGCTAGAGATCACGGAAATCAAACGGCACCTAATATAGGTAACTATGTTAATTAACCGGACCTATATCGGAAGACTGGGTAGCATTAGGGTTTGTAAACCAAATGAGTGTAGGAACTCATGTGATATGGTTTAACAAGGCCTACATTCTAAATGAAACTTAACCTAAGTCTTATCGACCCATTACGATCCGTTTAGGTAGCTTATGCTATTTTAACGCATCGTGCGCGTGAAACGCGTTCGGACCGTCTAACTAGTCCTATGACAAGTGTTATATGCCTAAACATGTTACATTATCAGTTATGTGACAAGAGTTTAGGTTACATATGCTTAATTACCAATTATACATGAAAAGGGTATTCTGGTAATTTACCTAAGGCATATAAACTACCTATCATACAACTACTCAAACGATGTGACCATAGGGTATAACCTCGGAAGGTTATTCCCTACCTACTATGGTCACCTAATGTGTTTGGTCGGATCCTAATGATCGACCAAATGGGTCGAGTTCGAAGGTATAGGCGATTTATTAGATCGCCTACCCTACGACTCTAGACAACGTTGTAATCAGTGGGCATAGTCCCAAGGGACTATGACCAACGTGATTACACTCACGTTGCGAAGTTCAAACGAACTTCGCATTGACCATTACTGGTCAACGCTGAAAGTCAAACAAAGTTTGACTTTCTGACTCGAAAAGCAATAAAATAAGGAAAAGAACGAAAGAATACTTACCCAGGGTCCCCGAATGCTAATCCCGATTCCAAAATCTCAGGTATGAAACAATGGTTTCAACTTAGAGGTTCTCAAATCAGAATTCTTGTAAGTTATGCAATGGGGGGCATGGGGTATTTATAGTATTCGGTGCACCGTTGAGATCGTTTCATGGAAACCGTGATTCGATCCCATCCGTACACTTGTTGGAAGGTTATGGAAGCTAAAATTGATGCTTATCATCTGACTAAGCAAGTGTGGGTTTGTGGTTGAGGGTTAAACAGCTGTGATCTGCTGTTAAAAACACTGAATCTGGTCTGCAGACTACCTTACGGACCGTAAGGTCATTTTGGTTGAGGTCCGTAAGCTTAAGTTTGGCAGAATTACAACTTTGGTCCCTGCAGTGCAATCAGCCCATTTTCGACACGTTTAAGGCCCGTTAACCCCATTTCAAAGCTCTAAAATGAAGTTAAACTATAGGGAACTTAAATTGTGTTCAAAAATATGTCGGATGTCGGTTCGTTTAGCCGTACAAACGCGATGTTCGCTTAATTACGACGGAATGCGCATAAGCGCGAAAAACGATCCAAATGACGCAACGAATGGATTTTTCTTATGCCGAACACTAAAATAAAATGTTTTAGTGCTTACATAAATTTTTGGATGTCCGGATGTATTCAGAACGTAAGTTATGCGTAAAAATGCAAACTTGTGCACTTTTTGACACTTTTAGTCCCTGAATGACACAAAAGTTTATTTTAGCATACCGAACACCTCAAAGCCTATTTCTAAGCTATGTGAAGGATATTTATGGTATGTTTAACTTATGGTCATGTTCCGGAAAGTCTGTTACAGTTCAAATTGGCATACTTTCGCAGTTTGTCAACTTTAGTCCCTGTAAGCGATTAAACTTTGATTTCACCACACCAAACCTTCCAAAACTTATTTCTAAGTTATGTAAAGGTTATTTAAGGTATGTTAAGCCTATTTCACTATTCCGGAGTGTTCGTTGGATTAAACTGGTTATATCTACACCTCAGAGTGCGTATAACCCTCCAGAAAGCGATTTAAAGCTTGAAATCGAACAAGAGTCGATATGTGCAAACGATACACATATTTTTACAAATCCCAAGTATGAAATACAATATTTCATTGGTTTGGCATTTGATTGATGGTCGTAGTGACACAGGTGTCACTGTCTCCCCTACTTTAGGAAATTTCGTCCCGAAATTAATTCGTAGGAGTCTATTTGTGACTTTGTGTGAAGTAACCATCAAAGATAAGCAAGGCATAATCCTGTTATTTCTCTTTAACGGACATTTTTCAGAATTGAAAAATGAACGGAGTTATTTTCAACAGGCATTCTTCAGAAACGAAAATGAACGAAATGAGTCTTTTTCCACAACCTCTTCAGAACCGAAAATGAACAAAATGAGTCATTTTCCACAACCTCTTCAGAACCGAAAATGAACGAAAAGAGTCATTTTTCACCATTTCTTCAGAAACCAAAAATGAACGAAATGAGTCATTTTTCACCATTTCTTCAGAAACCAAAAAATGAACGAAATGAGTCATTTTTCACCATTTCTTCAGAAACCAAAAATGAACGAAATGAGTCATTTTTCACCATTTCTTCAGAAACCAAAAATGAACGAAATGAGTCATTTTTCACCATTTCTTCAGAAACGAAAATGAACGGAAAAGTCATTTTAACATCTTCAGAAACAAAAATGAACGGAAAAGTCATTTTAACATCTTCAGAAACAAAAATGAACGGAAAAGTCATTTAACATCTTCAGAAACAAAAATGAACGGAAAAGTCATTTTAACATCTTCAGAAACAAAAATGAACG
Source organism: Helianthus tuberosus (assembly GCA_030545235.1). Lineage (NCBI taxonomy): Eukaryota > Viridiplantae > Streptophyta > Magnoliopsida > Asterales > Asteraceae > Helianthus > Helianthus tuberosus. The sequence continues at coordinate 126,859,881 of CM060397.1, forward strand.
GAAAAGTCATTTTCCATCTTCAGAAACAAAAATGAACGGAAAAGTCATTTTCCATCTTCAGAAACAAAAATGAACAGAATAGTCATTTTCTATCTTCAGAGACAAAAATGAACAGAATGACTCTAGACACATGACCAAACTCGCTGTGGTTTCCGTGCACTGAATTTCATAATTATGTATGCATCCATAATTACGCAATTCCTTGCATAGTCCGCACAATTTGTTTGTAATGTGAAGGGGAGGAAAATCAAACCTGTGATGAGTGTGACTAGACTACCATAGGGTCCTTTTAATTAGATCGACAAATGATCCTTTTAATTAGGCCACCAAGGAGTCCTTTCAGCTATATCATCACATGATATTCCTAACCAGATTTTTGGATCAATCTGTTTACCTAGACCACTCAGGGGTCTAATTATGGAATAGTACTATATAATCCAAGGGTCTTTACTACAACGTAGAAGCCCATTGAGGATTTAAGATAGTACCTTTGGATATCCTACTATGAATCCCTTATACGGAGATATGGAAGATTCTACGAGGATTTGGATAACAAAAACTTGGATTTACACAAAAACATAAAAGGAAACACATAAGCACATAATCACATAGTTGTTTAACTTGGTTATTAATTTGTTATCTTTGGACGCGGATACTTAAAGCACACCAGGAATCCAATTCGTGGATTTCATTTGGCACTTTAATCATTTCAAGAATCTATCTATGAAGATAGGATAATCTCAAAAGGAATTCGGCTTTATCCTTATTGAATTGTGATGTACGTATTGAATCATACAAAGAATTCAATTAAGGACTCCGATGAATGATACCCATCCACAAGGATCTAATTATGAGGATAGAAAGATCCTACATGGATTTTTGAAGTTTGTGTGACGGGAGGTGTTCCGACACCTTGCACTAGGCGTGCTTACGTCAATACACAAGGTAGAAAGTTCATGAGGTTGAGGCGCCAGATATGTCAAGCGACATATGAAGCAGAGTTTGAAGTTTGAACAACAGCAGGATTTGTAACAGCTTTGCTTTGGATTGCAAAGCGGCACATGTTAACCAAACGTCCCCATCGTCCACCGTGGGTACATTTGAAACTAGGTATTTGATTCGGATGATGACAGTGGCATTGATTTCACCAAGAAGCAGTTCCCTTTATACAGCTTCATCCCTGAGACAAGTCATGGTGATAGCTAAGTCAACGGTCCTCTGGAGTACGACGCCTATTCGCTGGGTAATTGCAGCACCTGGTTCGGACGTTGTTGTTGCGATGAAGAAGCATCTTGAAGATAACGAAAGGCATAGGAGGAAACAAGCGAACGATAGTTAAAAGAAAATGACAAGGCATGTAGATTGTGACCATTTGTTTGTTACCAAAGGCAAACAAATGAGATGGTGACTAATCAAAGTAAATGGGTCAATATAATGTATCGCGAAGACATGCTCGCCTATAAGTGAACACTCATCCCAAGAATTCCCAGGTAAGCACAACTGGTCTCGCGTCTGATGAGATGTATACGAAGTGCTTGCCTAGACAGAAAACCCAGAATACATGCATTCACCCTTCCAGTTTGCACGTGTTCACATTATTTATAACCCAAAACCTTGACGAGATTTTGAAAACTTAAAGGGGTTCAAAACCTTACAATAGAGGGTTCAAAACCATGTAATCAATCATCCTAGAACAGATGATTAGTTTTCAAAGCGGTTTTGAAATTTATGTTCTTGTTGTGGTCGTCGCCTAAGGATAGGTGACGGTATTGTTTTATGACTAAACGCAAGTAAACTCGCGTTAGGGTCCTAGAAAGGTTATAGACTAGGTCAAAGCATTACTAATAACCTAATTCCCTATAACCATTGGCTCTGATACCATCTTTTCTGTCACACCCCGACCACGTAGAACATACAAAACGTGGCGGAAACGTCGGGGAGTGTTGTAACAGAATTAATTGTTTCAAATCCATGGCAATTGAAGTTTCGTTTTATTGATTAAAAGTGTTACAATGTCTTAACAAACAAATAAATACAACATAATTAACTAGTCTTGCATCTTTTATTGTCACTAAAGCCCAAGTCTGCCTATGTGTATCTTGATCATCTTATGCAACAGCTCCTGAAAAACACATGTGAAAATAGGTACGTCAGCATAAAAATGCCGGTGAGATACATAGGTTTTGTGAAAATAGGTTTCATGACTTTTGTTTGAGAAAATGTTTAGTCATGAACCTTGTTATTTGCTTTGTTTTGTAAATCATTTGAAAATCGATAAGATCAGATGATATGTATAAATAATGTATGGTTAAATGAATAACCATGTAAAATGAGTTTGTATTAGATAAGTTGTTTGTAAATCAATGTCTTGTGAAAAATATGTTATTTGTATAAAATGTTCTATGTCTCCACTTGAAATGATTCAGATAACGCTACAATATGTAATACCATACAAACACTTATATATAGGAAGTACCAGCGGCGTATCCACCATGCTTGTATCATATTACACACGCATCGTTACTTAATCACTTAATCAAACGAAACCACCAAAGTAAAATGTTCATGTCTAATGTAAATCATGTAATATGTATCCAAAATGTAAACCTGTGATGAATAACAAATGTACTAAGTACGCGATAATAGACATACATAGCATGCGACCTGTACTAAGTATACAACAATAGACATACTTAGCATGCGACCTGTACTAAGTATACAACAACAGACATACTTAGCATGCGACCTGTACTAAGTATACAACAACAGACATACTTAGCATGCGACCTGTACTAAGTATACAACAATAGACATACTTAGCATGCGACCTGTACTAAGTATACAACAATAGACATACTTAGCATGCGACCTGTACTAAGTAATGCACACAATGGGCACACGAAGCATAAAATGTAATGAAAACGATGTACTATAATGTACTAACGAACATAGCAGGTATATGATGTGAAAACAGGAAAGCTTGAAAGTAACAAGTAGGCACATGTGTTCCACCCCAAAACGTTTGGAAAACAATAAAAGAGGGGTCTATGTACTCACTTGAGATTGCTCAGATGTCTTAGGATAATCACCAAGCAATGCTAGAGATCACGGAAATCAAACGGCACCTAATATAGGTAACTATGTTAATTAACCGGACCTATATCGGAAGACTGGGTAGCATTAGGGTTTGTAAACCAAATGAGTGTAGGAACTCATGTGATATGGTTTAACAAGGCCTACATGCTAAATGAAACTTAACCTAAGTCTTATCGACCCATTACGATCCGTTTAGGTAGCTTATGCTATTTTAACGCATCGTGCGCGTGAAACGCGTTCGGACCGTCTAACTAGTCCTATGACAAGTGTTATATGCCTAAACATGTTACATTATCAGTTATGTGACAAGAGTTTAGGTTACATATGCTTAATTACCAATTATACATGAAAAGGGTATTCTGGTAATTTACCTAAGGCATATAAACTACCTATCATACAACTACTCAAACGATGTGACCATAGGGTATAACCTCGGAAGGTTATTCCCTACCTACTATGGTCACCTAATGTGTTTGGTCGGATCCTAATGATCGACCAAATGGGTCAAGTTCGAAGGTATAGGCGATTTATTAGATCGCCTACCCTACGACTCTAGACAACGTGGTAATCAGTGGGCATAGTCCCAAGGGACTATGACCAACGTGAATACACTCACGTTGCGAAGTTCAAACGAACTTCGCATTGACCATTACTGGTCAACGCTGAAAGTCAAACAAAGTTTGACTTTCTGACTCGAAAAGCAATAAAATAAGGAAAAGAACGAAAGAATACTTACCCAGGGTCCCCTAATGCTAATCCCGATTCAAAAATCTCAGGTATGAAACAATGGTTTCAACTTAGAGGTTCTCAAATCAGAATTCTTGTAAGTTATGCAATGGGGGGTATGGGGTATTTATAGTATTCGGTGCACCGTTGAGATCGTTTCATGGAAACCGTGATTCGATCCCATCTGTACACTTGTTGGAAGGTTATGGAAGCTAAAATTGATGCTTATCATCTGACTAAGCAAGTGTGGGTTTGTGGTTGAGGGTTAAACAGCTGTGATCTGCTGTTAAAAACACTGAATCTGGTCTGCAGACTACCTTACGGACCGTAAGGTCATTTTGGTTGAGGTCCGTAAGCTTAAGTTTGGCAGAATTACAACTTTGGTCCCTGTAGTGCAATCAGCCCATTTTCGACACGTTTAAGGCCCGTTAACCCCATTTCAAAGCTCTAAAATGAAGTTAAACTATAGGGAACTTAAAATGTGTTCAAAAATATGTCGGATGTCGGTTCGTTTAGCCGTACAAACGCGATGTTCGCTTAATTACGACAGAATGCGCATAAGCGCGAAAAACGATCCAAATGACGCAACGAATGGATTTTTCTTATGCCGAACACTAAAATAAAATGTTTTAGTGCTTACATAAATTTTTGGATGTCCGGATGTATTCAGAACGTAAGTTATTCGTAAAAATGCAAACTTGTGCACTTTTTGACACTTTTAGTCCCTGAATGACACAAAAGTTTATTTTAGCATACCGAACACCTCAAAGCCTATTTCTAAGCTATGTGAAGGATATTTATGGTATGTTTAACTTATGGTCATGTTCCGGAAAGTCTGTTACAGTTCAAATTGGCATACTTTCGCAGTTTGTCAACTTTAGTCCCTGTAAGCGATTAAACTTTGATTTCACCACACCAAACCTTCCAAAACTTATTTCTAAGTTATGTAAAGGTTATTTAAGGTATGTTAAGCCTATTTCACTATTCCGGAGTGTTCGTTGGATTAAACTGGTTATATCTACACCTCAGAGTGCGTATAACCCTCCAGAAAGCGATTTAAAGCTTGAAATCGAACAAGAGTCGATATGTGCAAACGATACACATATTTTTACAAATCCCAAGTATGAAATACAATATTTCATTGGTTTGGCATTTGATTGATGGTCGTAGTGACACAGGTGTCACACATTTATTGTCTTTATGGGTGAGGGAGGTTAGCAATTGAGTAATTTAAAAAAATATCAATAGATCTCCGATGATATCCCGCTGATCCCAAAAAAATTGTCGGACTCCAGTTGGAGTCTTGGGCACTTCCCAATTCTCATTTGCCTCAATCTTAGCTGGGTCTACTTGAATGCCTTTCTCGTTCACTACATGCCTGAGAAATTGTATCTCGCTAATCCAAAATTCTCACTTGGAAAATTTTGCGTATAGTTTCCCCTTCTTTAGTAGCTCCAAAATGGTTCTCAAATGTTGTTCGTGTTCATCAGTCAATCGTGAGTATATTAATATGTCGTCAATAAATACTATGACGAATTTGTTGAGATACGGCTTGCACACGCGATTCATTAATTCCATGAAGACCGCTAGTGCGTTCGTTAAACCAAAAAGCATAACGAGAAACTCGTAATAACCATAACAAGTTTTAAAAGCCGTTTTTGGTATGCTTTCCTCTTGAATTCGTAACTGATGATACTCCGATCGTAAGTCTATCTTAGATTAGAAGCTAGAACCTTTCATAAACCATTTGAGTTAGTTGGAAATTCATTTGTAACATGGTTTAGAAATATGAATTTTCATTCATCAAAATGTTGTGCACTTTTGCAAAACTTACATGTCTTTCCACTCCCAAAACCTTTATAAAGATGTATAATGGTAAAGCGTGGGGGTTATGAACTCACAACATCCTTCGATCAACTGCAAGGTTCAGAAGGTGCTAATCAACATGGAGATTTGGCTACGGTTGCAGCTCCCGGTACCAAGTCGATGTGAAACTCGACTTGTCGATATGGTGGTAGTCCTGGCAAGTCTTCAGGAAATTTTTTTTTACCACAGGAATATCTGTCAGCTACGGCCCAACGGCCTTCTTGTTTACAACAAGTGCTAGAAAGGAATACAACCTTTCCGTAAGCACTTTTGTGCCTTCATACAATTGATTATCCTCAATGATGTGTCGTGCTTCTCTCCATGGATAATAAGTGTCTCTTCATTCGGTAGTGGTAAGTGAATGATCTTCTCATGACAGTAGACTTCGGCTCGATTATCGGATAGCCAATCCATGCCAAAACTACGTCGAAACTACCCAACTGAACGGCTAAGAGATCGATATTGAATTTCTGCTCCTGACTAGGCTAGTTTATCGTTTGCCAATCCTATAGAATGAGGAGACGTCTTTCTTACTTGACTCTAGGCCAAGTACATTTTGAATTTTATATAGTAATGACTTCCCTGTACAGATGTAGAGGACAACCAAATCCCTATTTGTAGCTAGGACAATCCCGTCACTAGCCATGAAACTATGCATGTTAAATGTTGAGATCAAGCTAAAAATCGGCAATGGTATCAAATAATATGGATGTGAAATGTTGATTGATAGGATACGTACGTGTGACCCTTAATGATTTGACATGTCTCAGCTAATTCCCCATTAGCTAACTTGATATAGTAATGTGTGTCCAACATGACTCTAATTCGAGTATATGCTTAACATTTAAAGACAATAGCTAAGCTCGGTGTTCGTATTAAAAGAATTGGTACATGATGATAGTAGAGTGTACGTACTCTTGACTTCATTGGGATTTTGTGGAGTATTCATAGTTCTAACCACACACACACTTATTCACTAGCTTGATCCATTCTTAAGTATTATCGTCTTACAAGCCTTTGTTTTGCGCCTGGTCTCAGCACACTGCTACTCTTGGCGCTTTTGCAATTGCCCTCATGATGAACGTCTCACTTGTTGCATTTAGGATTTCGGTAAGTTACCAGCATACATCCTGGTGCCAAAATCGTTTATGGCAGCAATTGCCTTCATTTCTCTCATGGCGAGAGTTATTGTTTGAGTGATCGAGGTAGGGAGGGATGATGCGGTCATGCTTCGGATCTCCGAGGCTAAACACAAAATGTAACACTCAGTGTGTTTGAATTCGGGTGTTACCCAGTATGGAACAACCCTTGAGAGACCGTGGAAGCATCAAGTGTAACCATCAACATTGGCTCCAGTTATGATCGAGTTCTTTTATAAAATCATTTGAAAATAGATATGAAAATCAGATGATATAAAAGAATGATGTATGGTTAAATAAATAACCAAAAGAAATGTAGTGTATAAATATATCATGTCTTGAAATAGAATATTGTGTCTTGTGTAGAGGATGTCGCGTCTTGTGCAAAAATGTAATGTCTTGTCTTTGTCAAAGAGGTTTGAATAACACCACGATATGCAATATAATATAAGCACTTATATATAGGAAGTACCAGCGGCGTATCCACCATGCTTTTATCATATTACACACGTCTCATCACTTACAAATAATCACCAAAAATGTCTTGTGTATGCCAACGTCAAATGCCATGTATAACAATGTCTTGCATAACAAAGTCCTGTATAAACCATGTCTTGTGTAAAAGCAATGATTTTCAACACATAACTTTTGACTTAAACATTTGATTCTTTTGGTGCCATGATCTTTTTAATACACACTATTAAAAGAATCTAGACATGTATTTGGATAAATAAAGTCTATCAGGTGCCCAAGAGTGAAGAATGCAATCAATCAGTCATGGAAACCTCAAGACCGCATTGTTCATAGATGTTTGAATAAATGATAATGTGGATAACCAAAACCAAAAGGTGTAATACCTCTTGCGTGTATTGGTCATATGTCTAAATGGAAAAAAGAAAAAAAAAATTCGTTGAGGAGGGGAAACCAACCAGTGGTCTTCATCCATATAATATGTATTCCCTACTCTATGGACCTCGATCGTCCTAAGTAGAGAAAATCCTTTGTCTTACTTGTCCATGTGACAATTATGGTAATAGTGCTTGAGTTTCACGAGATCTAGCAAGATTGTTAGAATCTCCAAAAATGTCGAATAGAATGCAATGAGGGAGTTGCAGCATGGCTCATGCCATACCATTCATTGGGAAAAGACAAATGTCAAGCGACGGAATTTATTGTATCATTTCCAATAAATATGATAAGGTGGAATATGATAACGTAATGTAAGGTAAAGTAGGGTAAAGTGTCATAGACACCATGGAACCAACCCATGTTCAATAATTTCGTGAATGTTGAGGAAAATCCTCCATGAGTGGATAACAAGTTTTGTTTGTTTAAATGACTAGTCTCAACTGAATCGTGATATAGATCCAATGTTAGGTGTGAACAAATACGTGTCGTCTTCCTGTATTGTATTGTATGGTGTTATACTAACCACCTCAGTTCGTGTTCTAATAGATAAGAAAAATTGAATCTCAAGTAATAACTTAAGAATTTTGAACGAATAGTGATCATTAGCTTGGCCCGCAGAGTCCACCAGAATTCCCATGCACTACAAGATGTTATTACGTAGGCCTCCATAATAATAAATTGCCTGGCATGGTCACCCCAGCGTTCTCTCGTACAAAACAGCCGATCAGTCAGAGGGGGGACACTATTGTCTATATACCTTCAACATAGGAGGGACCTTCGTGATAGATCATGTGTCAACGTCCGTTTTCATTACTCACAAAACAGCACGGCGTTAGATGGAATAGAAATGGAAAGAATCTGTAACAATAACAACTGAAGGGGCACCTTCAAGATGAGTACTTCATCTTCCTTGTAGGGACAAGAGTATAGCAACCTTGATTAGTATGAGTCACAGGGATCTCGTCCCACTAATGGAGTTGTTGTCCAAGGTTACCACCTCCGCCTCGTCGTCATTTATCATGGTCAGGCATCTCAGCATTCGCGAGAAGCAACCATATTTTACGGAATTAAGTTTAAGATTTCACTTAGGAATCATGTTCGCCATAAGCTCCACAGTAGACTTGAGGTCGATATTTTCATCGTGTGAGTAAAGAATAATAATAGAGTTTGAAGTCGAAGGTATTCTGTTCTTGGCAAAATATTCCTTAGAACACATATATAAATCATTTATATATAATCACATAAAATCCTATCTAACAAGGATTTCTATCTTGCATAAGCTGAACTTGTAAACCGTTAATAATGCGTAAACTGATAATGTAATGTATTGTAGGCACATAGTCTGTTAATGTAATGTATCTATTTCTCATAGACTTAACTCATGGTAATGTCCTTGCTTGGTTTATATGAAATGAATTTTGTTTGTAGTGGACCTTGAAAAATGTTTATGCAATGAAAACTCTTATTCTTGTGTAAATTATTTTCGTGAGAGGTTCCCTAGTGATTGTAGACTAGACTCGAGAAAGAATCCTGGTTCACTACAATCGAAGCTCTGATACCAATCTGTCACACCCGCTCGTAGCGGAAGCGCGAGGTGTGATCTGATCGGTTCTCATTGCATAACAATATAAGTGAACATACTAAATGAATAAAAAAAAAAGCTCCAATGCCATTGTCAAAATTGTTTCAAAAGAACGCAACATAATTTAAATGTATTGGTTATAAACCATCAAATGAACATAAGTTGTTATCGTTTTATACATCAAAATGTAAGTCTTAAAATATCAAGGCTTTGACCACTATATCACCGCAAAGAGGCGGTATATAACGGGCAAACCCTTCAAATGGTGGCATGGAGTCTTGATACTTGCTTTCCTTGATTGAAATGTCTGCATGGTCCACTAATGTCCTGAAATACATGTTAAGTTTGAAAAACATCAACAAAAGTTGGCGAGTTCATGCAGTTTAGTTGTATGAGATGTATCTGTAAAATGTGAGTTGTATAAAATGTATCCGTAAAATGTGAGTTGTATAAAATGTATCCATAAAATGTGAGTTGTATAAAATGTATCTGTATGTAATGATGTAGTATGTAAAGCGTCAATGAAATCGTTGAACATTAATGTTTCGCGAGGACATTAATATGTGTGACGAAATAGGAAGCAATCCAAACCTAGACGATTTCATGTCGACTACTATCGACTGGGACACAAACGCACTCTTCTGTATGGGTCCACGACCAAGAGTGGGGCTCGCCAATACCCATTAGATCTAACCACTTGTACCTAGGTCCAAACTGGATTAATGGTGCTTAGATGTATGACCCTAATCGCACATGATCTAAGGTGTTTCATTCCATGACTTAACATACAATTGAACATGTATTTTCCCCGATAGTTTCAAAGTCATAAAGCATTTAAAATGAGTAGGGGACATGAACTCACAGTATTGCGTCCGTGAATGATAAGTGTTTGTGATCTTACGCGTGGTCGTCTTGAACAATGTTGCGACCTACAAATGTTCTTATATTTGTCAGACACTTCGGTCTTTGTAAATGACTTGAGTATAAGTCTTGTGTCTTAAATATGTGTAAGACTTGATGTCTTTATTGTTCGTTGAACTGTGTATTAGATGAATGAATTGTTAAACTGTTATATATATATATATATATATTTCACCGAATATATATATATGTATATATATATATATATGTCATCTTGTATCTTGTGAGTTGTATCATCGGGTCTTGTCTTCTTGGTTTCATGTCTTTGTATAAGTAAATTGTATAATTGTAATTTTTACCAATTATATGTCATTGGGCTTAGCCCAAGAATTTATGTTATTGGGCCCAAATAGTTTTTGGCCTAAATAGTGTTGGGCCTCAATAGTGTTGGGCCTAAATAGTGTTGGGCCTCAATAGTGTTGGGCTTAAATAGTGTTGGGCTTAAATAGTGTTGGGCCTTGGCCCATATGTTTGGTATTGGGCTTAGCCCATGTATTTATGTTAAACCCATTATGAAGATAAGCCTATTAAAAAGTGTAAGCCCATTTGTATAAAATAGCCCATTAAGAGTGTAAGTCTTTCATTTTTATAAAAGCATTTTATAAAAATCTACTAAGTATACTTTTTAGTTAATAAAAACATAATAGTTTTTATAAGTTTCAAAATGTCCGACTTTTGTTAATGATAACGAAATTTTGGTGTCCGCGTCGAAAGATCGCCTAAACGTCGTAGTAAGTCCTCGGATTGGCGATATGTTCATAGGTTCGTAACTCGTTTTTAAGGCGTATCTATATGAAATCTTGTAAGACTTTGATTATTATGTATCATGTTTTCATTATCCCCATTTTATCAAGTTCCTATATTTGATATATATAACTAATACATCAAATACCGCATAGCACTTAATTTGTTAAATTAATCAAATATATATTTTCTCAAAATATATATTTATAACTAACTTTGTTTTTATAAAAAGAATTCTCTAAATCTTTTTAATCTTGTAAAGGTTTAGCCAAAAATGATGGTTTAGTTAACATATAATTTATAAGAAAATTTGGCCATATAACCTTTGTATTTTCCAACTTTACCATGTTTAATCAAACATAACATTTTCTTTTCAAAATCACCATCAATTTACTCATAACATCTTAACTAAAACATATGAGATTTTTATAACATAAGCTTATCAAAATGATCTCCAAATCATGTAGGGTTTTAAACATGATCATAATATATGTTAACTAGTTCAAAAACCAAGTTTACTTCTAATTTTAACAACTTTTATAAAAATCTCATGTTGTATGTTACTTTTTATAATCTTGTAAAAGTCTTGTTTTTAAATAAAAACATTAAGTAAATTAACAACACCATAAATTATGATCATCCATTCATCCTTTAAGTTTAACAAAAACCCTTTAACATATACATGTATAATTGTTAGATCTTATTTTTTTAAAACATCATCTAACAATTTATTTATATCATAATCCTCATAACAAGATCAAATATGCATATAACAAGTCTTAGATCACAATATAAACAAACATAAATATATCATGATTATTATCTTTGCTTCTTTGTATTTTTCAAGTTTATTATGTATGATTACTTAGTTATTATTAGTTATAATAACAATCATAAACATAATATAAGTATGAAAAAATATAGATCTAGAAGCTTACTTCTAGCACTAGGCTAGGGATGATCTTAGAAAATGATTAAGAGTTAAGAAGATGAAGATCTTGATGGTAGAATGCTTTTGAATGGATGAAAACCGTTGCTTTAACTAGTAAGTGCTTTAGACCTTCTTATGTTACTTGGAAATCCATCTTGATCAATTAGTAAAAGATTAAAGTGAAGTGGGTTTTTGGTGTTCTTGGTGAAATATGAAGATGATGATAGAGTTTGAATAGGTAATAAAAGATGGAAAATGATGGGTAAAATGCTAGTTTACTTAGTGATGAAGTGTTGTGTTAATTCACCAACAACATCCACTTGCAACTAATAAATATCTGGATATTATTAGCAAAGGATTAAGGGGATGTGGGGACCTCTTATTCACGGTTCATACATGGGGGGGGGGGGGTCTTGAATTGTTAAAATGTGTTAGTGAACTTTTAATGCTTCATAAATGTAATGAAAACTTTAAATGTTTAGGTGTTTCAAAATTTCAAGATATTTTATGACTTGGAATAATCATAAATAAGCTTTAAAAGACCAAAAATAATATTCACTAGTTTGCAAACTATGCCAAAATATAGTTCGGATAGTTGTTTAGTGCTCGTTCCGCAAGTAGATAGTCGAAAAGTTAACTTATGAAAGTTGTAGGGAAAAAATTCGGTTATGTATATAAATGATATTCCATATGTATTTTTATATGAAATTTGTGTTTAAACAACACTTTTGCATCTTGTAATAAAATTACTAATGCTGAATTTTGCGGAAAAATATTGAAATGGTAACTTTTAGCGCTTTTCGGCAGTTTTCGGGCAGTTTTTGGTGCTACCGGATATTGGTAATATATTAAACCAAACCCTTGCATTACCATATAGGGTTTAATGTATATTTGATGTTGGACTTTCGTCTGAGTCCTAAAGATGTCATTTAGATGGTTTCTACGGATCCTGAGTTTTCGTCAGCACACTAGTTTACTAGGTACTACTCTAGTTGTTTCGATGCATTGTTTACACTATTTCAAATGTAACCAATAAAAATGAATAATGTGCATCATAAATGAGTATTCCATAAGTGTTCTAAGATGTATATCATGTAATCAGGCAATTCGGATATTCAAACACATATTTGTATAATGTAAATCATTGCTTTAAATGTACGTAAATTACCCGAAAGTGGCAGTTGTCACATATTTGGGGTGTATTGCTTCATAGAAGCTTCACAACCCATACCTTTAAATAGGATAATGATGGAACCCTTCCATGCCATATTTCAAAAGGTATCTTATCCACTTTATTGGTTGGACCATATGGGCCATGGAGAGCAAAGCGTAACCCCAAAGTGATAGAGATAATGCGCTCCTAGCCATCATAGATCGAACCATATCTAATAGAGTTCGACTCCTCCTCTATCGAAACGAAGAACTTTAAAAGAGTTGATTTTGTACTTCACTTTTTGAAGATTCTGAACATTTCAAAACTTCTTCTTTGTGTCAAGTACACATAACCATAACTACTATAGTTGTCGGTAAAAGTAATGAAGTATCTTTCACCATTCCTAGTCATTGGCTTAAAAGGATCACATACATTCGAATGTATGATACCTAATAAATCTTTTGCCCTTTCCCACTAAGGGATTACTTCGTCATTTTACCTTGTAAATAAGATTCGCATGTATCAAATGAACCAATTTCATTTGTTTCCAAAAGACAATTATTTCGAAGTGTTTACATGCGACACATCTGTTTATATGACCAAGGCGATAATGCTAAGGATAGGTCTTACTCAAATCCATTTTGAGTTTCTTGGTGATTGATTGGTACATGAAACTATCAAATGATGTATTATTATGAACCAATTCATAAATACCATTTGAAGGCATAGGTATGTCATTCATCGATATAAATGTCAATCTTTGCAAACTTTAAGTCAAAACCATATTGTCTTATAAGGGAAACTTGAATAATGTTCCTAGTCAAACTAGGAGCATTCAAGATATTTTAAAACAATTTCCAAACCATTTGGAAGTTTCAAAACATAGTCTCCTTTCTTGTAATGTTTATTTCTTTTGAACCTTTTGCAACGAATTGCAAACATGAGTTCCACATCCGGTATCTAATACCCATGTGTTAGAAGAAATAACATTAAGGTCAATATGTATCATTAAGATTGTACCTGAGGTTTGCCTAGCATCCCTCTTGTTTTTCAACTCTTTGAGATTGGTTGGACAATTCCTATTTAAATGCCCTATCTCACCACACTCAAAGCATGGTTCGTTCATGGAAACCTTTGCCTTCTTCTCTTTTGGTTTCGGTGGTTTCGCTTTAGTCTTTCTAATCATTTCCCTTTGAATTACCCGTTTCCATTTTCAACATTTGCTTTGTTGTCGTGGTGATGCCCTTTCTAGTTGCCACCCTCATTGATCGTTAGAATGGATAAAGCCCTTTTACCCATATTGAGCCTTTCGAGGTGATCAATGTGGCTTTTCATCTTAAAACATAAGATGAGTCTGATTGGGTTTCCTCCATTCGACATGCATGAAGCGCTCGAACCGTTTCGAAGCGTTCTACCCTTAGGAACATTTCCTACAATTGGGTAATCATGTCGTATGCTCATGATGTTCAAAAACCTTTTGAATCTCGGGAATCATAATTCCTAACATGAGGCAAGAGGCTTGCGTAGTATACTCGATATACTTAATCCAATCGTTATAGGCATCCTTATCTTCCATAAGATGTTCATTGGGATTAGGATCGTTCAACACATAGGATATCTTTTACTTGAGAACGATTCTTAAGTTTCGATATTAATCCATGAAGTGTTATGATTGAGACGATCCTTGTCAAGGATTGTTTTTAGTGATAGGTTACGGACGGTTTGGGTAATATTGTTAGCAGCCATCTACAAAATTTTACAACGTTCAATTTTAGTATTTTCGATATTATTTTATTTTAATCATTAATACCCTTCTATGTCTTATAGACAATTAATAATTAAATTCTAGAATCCAACGTTACATTTAAATATTGGTTAGGTAACCTTTATCCCTCTATTTAAATTAACAAGGTAGTCAACGTTTGACAATTGCAACCCTTTGCAACTTCTAGCCATATGGGATCGGTTAAACATCTTTATGTTTAGTTGGCATGTTTAATCCCATCAACACCTTAGTTCCCCATGCTTCGGTGACCCTAAGTTCATGGTTTCCAAATCAAGTCGTCCAACTTACACACACGTGTGAGTTTATTCACATAAGTGGTTAGGTGACCTTTATCCCACAAACATGGTAAACCCACCTCGAATATACAAGTTCCCTCAAATGTGGTTAGGTGACCTTTATCCCACAAAAGAGTTCCCAAGTGATTCGAGTGTTGTATAAAAGGATGGTGTTTGACTTGTTTTATAAAAGGGATTTTGAGTTTTCATAATTCTAGTTTAGAAAACTTCATGTACCATATATTTGCATGCATTCAAATCCTTGGTACTTTTGTGAAAATAAATTTTCAAGGTTCTTTTTAATCATTAATTTTTAATAACCTTTTATTAACCAATTTTAATGATCTTTAAAGAACCAATTTTAAGCTTGTTGTTGATTATTAGTTTGTTAAGCATGCATATCCAAATATCATCCAAACAATAAAATAAGCAACCACACAAGCATAACACATATATCAATAGGTGCATAACTATAGCCAACTATTTTGACCACACTTGTTAGCCGAAACAAGTGTGCCAAAAGGTCCTTCCTAAAGGGTGAATATTAACACAAATAATGTGTCGTTGAACTCCCACTTGATCCCGCATCCAAATGCTTCAAGTCTCCCTTTTGTGTTGTGATTTCTCCACTTTATTTGAGCTTCCAAAAAGTAATTTTATTCAGCTCCAAACTCCTTTGGACTTCAAAAATGTGTTTTGGTTATCGGGCTAAAATCCTGTTTAAGAACTATGAAGTCCTTTAGGCCCGAAATTAGCCAAAACCAAAACTGCATTTTGTGTGCATCTTCTTTTACAAAATATATCCCAATACATTTTTCTAGTAAAATAAAATGCATCTAATCTATTTATTTTACATACCAAATGAAAATAAATAAATTACATATTTCACAAATGGAAGAACAAAGATAATTAATTATTACAACCCATTGAAATAATCAAATATAAATCACAAACACAAATATTCAACATATTCACAAAAGGTCATGGCTAGGTTATGAACACCGAAATATATATATCCACATATATAAAATTCAAGAAGCAAAAATGGTTTCCTTTTTACAACCTACTTTTCGGTCAAGAATGAAAAAAACCGAAAAAGTGGGTTTTTGTCCAAACAACCAAATCATCTAAATGACATAATTTTTCAAGATACTTTTATGCATGTATTAAAATAATCTTGAAAAACAAAAGGATAACCATATATGAAATTTTGGCCATAGGGTTTTAACCAAACCCGAAACCCGAAAATTTCATATCCTATGAAGCATGCATTCATATAAGCGGCTCTGATACCACAGTTGGGATTTTCACATGTTTATCAAAGTATTTTATCCATATAAAATAAAAACGCAGCGGAAATAATTATTTAAAACATGTTACTTACAAGATATAAAAACCATTTTATATGTAAAACCCAATCTCGGATCCATATACGAACATGCATGCTATCAAAATGAAACACAACCATAGAGTGTTTAGAATACTACCTTCCAAGGAGTAAATGATATGAAGATGATGATGCTTCTTGAACAGTTGCCTTCAAGTGTAGAAGACCTCAAGCTTGTATACCCCAAGCCTTCCAACAAACACCTTGTGTTTAGCTAGGATTTTACACTTATGAACTCACTAGAAAAATCCCTCTTGGAACCAACTCTTGGCCGAAAATTATCAAGGGAAGTTATGGAGTTCTTGCACTTGATATATTGTCACACCTCGACCACGTAGAACATACAAAACGTGGCGGAAATGTCGGGGAGTGTTGTAACAGAATTATTGTTTAACAACCATGGCATACAAAGTTATATTTTATTTATTAAACAAGAGTGTTAGATTGTCTTAAGCAGGAAACAAAGAGTTCATAACATAATTAAACTAGTCTATCTTCATTTTTATTCTCTAAGGCACATGTCCGCCCTAATGTCATGATCATCATCCTACGCAAAAGCTCCTGAAAACACATGTGAAAATAGGTACGTCAGCATAAAAATGCCTGTGAGATACATAGGATTTGTGAAAATAGGATTCATGACTTATAAGTTTAGAAAAAGTTGTTTAACAAAAGTCAGTCATGAACCTTGTAAGTTGTTTTGTTTTGTAAATCATTCAAAAAGCAATGATATGTATAAATAAGAGAATATTGTAAGGTTAAATGAATAACCAAGAAAAATGAGTTTGTATAAGATAAGTTGTTTTGTAAATCAATGTCTTGTGAAAATGAGTTGTTTATGTAAAACGTAATATGCCAAATATTGAAATGATTCAAGTAACGCAACGACATGTAATATCATACAAACACTTATTTATAGGAAGTACCAGCGGCATATCCACCATGCTTGTATCATATTACACACGCCTCGTTACTCAAATCACTTACTCAAACCAACCATCAATGTAAATTGTTTATGTATAAATGAATTGTCATGTGTTAATGTGTAAACCATATCGAAATGTCTATGTCCAATGTAAACCACTAAATGTGTATATCAATGTCAAAATGTTTGTGTTTAATGTAGATCATGTAATGTGTACCCAAAAATATCATGTATGGTAAGTGAAATATATCAACTAAACCATATGTGAAATGCACAAAAACAAGGTATTGAAGTAAAACATGGTTTAAATCAAAGTTATGTTTTGTGGAACAGATGCATGCTATACTGATACAAACATTTATGCGGTATTGTGAAAATGCATACATCCAAGCCTTGAGACTGTGGCGATAAACCCTTAAACAAATTAAAGGTTTATCTAAGTTATGTGTATCGAATTCGGTCATTCCTTCCATCCAAACATACCTAGGATTCAGGAATGGGGGTTGTCAATTCCTAAGGTACCACTACCTACTAACGAACGGCGTAGCTAATGTTAATGAATGTATTGTTCCATTTTAAACAACCCAAATGTCATACCAAAATGTAAGCATGTGATGAAAACAACTGTACTAAGTATGTAACAAGTGGACATACATAGTATATGACGTGAAACAAATGTACTAAGTATGCACACAATGGGCATACATAGCATGAAATGTAATGTGAAACAATGTACTAAGTATGCACACAATGGACATACATAGCATGAAATGTAATGTGAAACAATGTACTAAGTATGCACACAATGGACATACATAGCATGAAATGTATTGTGAAACAATGTACTAAGTATGCACACAATGGACATACATAGCATAAGTGTAATGTAAAACAATGTACTAAGTATGCACACAATGGACATACATAGCATAAAATGTATTGAAAACATGTACTATAAATGTACTAATGAACATAGCGAGTATATGATATGAAAACAGGAAAGCATGAAAGTAACAAGTAGGCACATGTGTTTCACCCCAAAACAGTTTGGAAAACAGTAAAAGAGGGGTCTATGTACTCACTTGAGATTGCTCAGAAGTCCTAAGATAACCACCAAGCAATGCTAGAGATCACGGAATCAAACGGCACCTAATATAGGTAACTATGTTAATAAACCGGACCTAAGTCGGAGGATTTAGATAGAATGAGGGTTCGTAAACCAAACGAGTATAGAGACTCGTGTCATATGGTTTAACAAAGCCTACATACTAAATGAAACCTAACCTAAGTGCTTACGACCCATTACGACCCGTTTAGGTAGCTTATGCTACTTTAACGCGTCGTTCGCGTGAAACGCGTTCGGAACGCCTAACTAGTCCTATGATAAGTAAGATATGCCTTAACATGTTTAATATTGTTGATAAATCAGTTTAGAGGTCATCGGTTATGTTACATATGTTTAAAATGAATTTTGGCATAAAAGGGGTATTTTGGTAATTTACCTAAGGCATATAAACTTCCTAACATACAACTACTTAAACGAAGCGACCACAAGGTATAACCTCGGAAGGTTATTCCCTATATACTATGGTCACCTAATGTTTTTGGTCGGACCCTAATGATCGACCAAATGGGTTGGGTTCGAAGGTATAAGCGATTTATTAGATCACTTACCCTTACGACCCTAGACAACGTGGTAATCAGTAGGCATAGTCACAAGGGACTATAACCATCGTGATTACGCTCACGTTGCGAAGTTCAAACGAACTTCGTATTGACCATAAACTGGTCAATGTAGAAAGTCAAACAAAGTTTGACTTTTGGACTCGAAAAGCAATAAAAGAACGAAGGAATACTTACAAAGGGTCCCCGAATGCTAATCTTGATTCAAGTAGCTCAGGTATCAAACAATGGTTTCAACTTAGAGCTTCTCAAATCAGATTCTTGTGGGTTTTGCAATGGGGATGGATGGGTATTTATAGATTTCGGTTCACCGTTAGGATCGTTTCTTGTATAACGTGCCTTGATCTCGCCCGTACACTTGTCGGAATGTTGTGGTAACTCATTTTGCCCCCACCACAAGAGTTTGACACATGGCATTGGCCTTTGGGGTGTTTGAAAGCCATTAATCAGTAGCCAAAACAATTTTCTGCATCTGACCCCTGCTTGCGCACCGTAACATTCATAGTGTTGAGGTGCGCAAGGACCTGCAGACCAGAAGTTTGAAAAATGGCAGAACAGGCCCCTGAAGCTCCAAACTTGCTATTTGATGCATTTTTGACACGTTTAAGCCCCGTTAACCCCATTTCAAAGCTCTAAAATAAAGTTAAAGTATAGGGAACTTAAAATGTGCTCAAAAATATCCCGGATGTCGGTTCGTTTGGCCGTACGATTGTGTTGTTCGGTTAATTACGACGGAATGCGCATAAGCGCGAAAAACGATCCAAATGGCGTGACGATTGGATTTTTCTTATGCCAAAAACTAAAATAAAATATTTTAGTGCTTACATAAATTTTTGGATGTCCGGATGTATTCAGAACGTAAGTTATGCGCGAAAGTGCAAACTTATGCACTTTTTGATACTTTTAGTCCCTGAATGACCCAAAAGTTTGTTTTAGCACACCGAACCCATCAAAGCCTATTTCTAAGCTATATAAAGGATATTTAAGGTGTGTTTAACTTATGGTCATGTTCCGGAATGTTCGTTACTGTTCCAATTGGCATACTTTCGCAGTTTGTCAAGTTTAGTCCCTGTAAGCGAATTAACTTGTTTTTGACATACCAAAGCCTTCAAAACTTATTTCTAAGTTATGTAAAGGTTATTTAAGGTATGTTAAGTATATGTTGATGTTACGGAGTATTTTTTGCATTAAACTGGTTACGTTTACTTACCAGTTTGCGTATAACTCTCCAGAAAGCGATATAGAGTTTGAAATTGAATAAAAGTCAAAACATGAAAAATGTAAAACACAACCAAACAAACATTGGGATCATATAACATTGTTTTATTGATAATTGAATTGTTTACAATGATTTCA
The DNA here is from genome assembly GCA_030545235.1 of Helianthus tuberosus. Lineage (NCBI taxonomy): Eukaryota > Viridiplantae > Streptophyta > Magnoliopsida > Asterales > Asteraceae > Helianthus > Helianthus tuberosus. The sequence goes on from CM060397.1 coordinate 126,880,360, forward strand.
GACACAGATGTTACAGTCTCCCCTACTTGTGGAAATTTCGTCCCGAAATTTATTTAGAGGAAACTCGTGGGAAAAGATGCGGATATTTCGCCTTCATTTGATCTTCGCAATCCCAAGTAAACTCAGGTCCACGTTTAGCTTCCCAGCGAACTTTGACCAAAGGAATGCGCTTGCGTTTGAGCCACTTGACTTCACATTCCATGATTTCCACAGGTTTCTTGACAAATTTCAGTGTTTTGTCAACACGAATTTCGTCAAGCGGTATGTGGAGGTTCTCATCAGCTAAACACCTCTTGAGATTGGACACGTGAAAGGTTGGATGAACATTTCCAAGTTCAGGAGGTAACTCAAGTCTGTAGGCTACCTTACCGATTCTTTCGACGATCTTGAATGGTCCAACGTATCTAGGTGCAAATTTTCCTTTCTTTCCAAATCTGATCACACCTTTCCAAGGTGAGACCTTAAGTAATACTCGATCACCGACTTGAAATTCCAAGGGCTTGCGTTTTGGGTCCGCGTAACTCTTTTGACGGCTTCTAGCTGTCTGAAGGTTATCACGAACTTTCTTAATCTTATCAGTTGTCTCTAAAATGAGGGCAGGTCCAGTATGCTGAGCCTCGCCGATCTCATTCCAGCAGACTGGTGAACGACATTTTTGACCGTAGAGAGCCTCGAAAGGAGCCATTTTGATGCTGGTGTGATAACTGTTGTTGTAGGAGAATTCAATTAACGGATGATGTGAATCCCAACTACCACCAAAATCGATCACACAAGCTGTAAGCATATCCTCCAGAGTTTGGATTGTTCTTTCAGATTGACCATCCGTTTGCGGATGATAAGATGTGCTCAGGTTAAGTTGGGTCCCCATAGCAGATTGCATGGTTCTCCAAAAATGAGAAGTGAAACGAGCATCTCTGTCAGAAATGATGTTCAAAGGAACACCATGTCGAGCTACAATTTCATCCACATAGATTTTAGCAAGCTTGTCAGCAGGAAAATCCTCACGGATTGGCAAGAAATGCGCTGACTTAGTAAGACGATCAACAACTACCCAGATGGCATCATGACCTTTCTTTGTGCGCGGAAGTTTGGTAATGAGATCCATAGTAATGTTTTCCCATTTCCAAACTGGTATCTCTGGTTGCACCAATAAACCAGAAGGACGCTGATGCTCAGCCTTAACCTTAAGACAAGTAAGGCATTTTGATACATATAAGGCAATGTCTTTCTTCATACCAGGCCACCAATACTGAATACGAAGATCCTTATGCATTTTATCTGAGCCAGGATGAACAGAATAACGAGACTTATGGGCTTCATCCATAAGCAAGGTGCGAAGGTTATGTTGGCTTGGGACCCACAAACGGTCCATGAAGTAATACGATCCATTGTCCTTCAGTTCCAGATCAGGTGTTATGTGATAGGGAAATTCCTTATCCATTAAACCTTGTGAAACACAAGATTGTTGAGCCTGAGAAATGCGTGCCTGGATATTGGATCGAGCTTGGATAACAGATTGAACACAATGAAGCTTAGTACGTTCCTTACGACTCAATGCATCGGCTACGACATTCGCCTTACCAGGATGGTAGCGAATTTCGCAGTCATAGTTGTTTAGAAGCTCGACCCAACGTCGTTGCCTCATGTTGAGTTCTTTCTGATTGAAGATATGTTGAAGACTTTTGTGGTCCGTGAAAACCATACATTTTGTTCCGTACAAATAGTGTCTCCAGATCTTAAGAGCGCAGACAACTGCACCCAACTCAAGATCATGAGTGGTGTAGTTCTTCTCATGTATCTTCAACTGCCTCGATGCATATGCTATGACTTTGTTCCTTTGCATCAGAACATAGCCAAGACCCAATTTAGATGCATCGCAATAAACGACGAAATCATCATTGCCCCCAGGCAAAGTTAGAACAAGCGCGTCGCAAAGTTTTTGTTTCAAAGTCAGAAACGCTTCCTCTTGTTTGACTCCCCAATCAAAGGGTTTGTTCTTCTGAGTTAGAGCAGTTAGAGGAACTACAATCTTTGAGAAGTTTTCAATGAAGCGGCGGTAATAACCCGCAAGACCAAGAAAAGAACGAACTTCAGTAGGAGTAGTAGGCATATCCCAATCCTTGATCGCACTGATCTTGGAGGGATCTACATGAATTCCTCGTTCGTTGACAATATGTCCTAAGAATAGAACTTCTTCAAGCCAGAATTCACACTTGGAGAATTTGGCGAAAAGTTGCTCTTTCTTTAGGAGTTCCAGAGTAAGACGAAGATGTTGCTCGTGATCAGCTCACGTCTTAGAGTATATCAAGATGTCATCAATAAAAACAATTACGAACTGATCCAAATAAGGCTTGCAGACCCTATTCATTAAGTCCATGAAAATAGCAGGAGCATTAGTCAAAGCAAATGGCATGACTGTGAACTCATAATGCCCATAACGAGTGCGGAACGCTATCTTGGGAATATCTTCTTCATGCACCCGAAGTTGATGATATCCAGAACGTAGATCAATCTTCGAAAAATAAGAAGCGCCCTGTAACTGATCAAAGAGATCATCGATGCGAGGTAGGGGATATCGATTCTTGATGGTAAGCTTGTTAAGCTCCCGATAATTGATACACATCCTAAAAGATCCATCCTTCTTCTTGACAAAAAGAACGGGAGCACCCCAAGGTGAAAAGCTAGGACGGATAAAACCTTTGTCAGAGAGCTCCTGCAACTGCTTAGACAACTCTTGCATCTCAGACGGTGCAAGACGATATGGAGCTCTGGCAATGGGATTTGCACCAGGTACGAGATCAATACGGAACTCGACTTGGCGTGCTGGGGGTAGACCAGGTAAATCTTCAGGGAATACTTCAGAATAATCCCGAACAACAGGAATATCTTGGATAGACTTACCTTTGCCTTTATCTGCTGTGACATGTGCCAAGAAGGCCACATAATTCTTTCGCAGATACTTCCGAGCTTTAAAACAAGACATGAGTTTGAGACCACCAGCAGGTTTCTCACCACGAACCTGTAGGATCTCGCCTGTCGAAAGCGGCACACGAACAATCTTCTCAAAACAAACTACCTCTGCGCGATGCTTGGCTAACCAATCCATAACCACAATAACGTCGAAGCTTCCAAGTTGCATAGGCATGAGGTTAATAGGAAAAAGATGACCGTTAAGGTTCAACTGGCAGTTGCTAAGAATAGAATCAAGAATAATGGGTTCACCACTAGCAACCTCTACTGTCAAAGGTTTACCTCGTTTCGTTCTAGACACGCGAAGTAATGGCTCAAAAGATAATGACACAAAACTCTTATCGGCACCCGAATAAAAAAGAACAGATGCAGGCTGATTATTAATAAAGAACGTACCGTTCACCACTTCATTGTCTGCCTGTGCCTCTTGTGCATTCATGTTGAAGACTCGCCCTCGAGCCTGAGCCTGATTCTGATTTGGATTCGCATTCGCATTCACCAATCTTGGACACTGATTACGGTAGTGGGTCAGATCCCCACAGTTGTAACAAGAACCTGGCGGGTAGTGTGGTCGTGCAGCTTGACCTTGTTGCTGAGCAGGAGGCTGAGCAACTCGTTGAGCCGGGTTCTGAACTGCCCGATTCTGAGCAAACCGACAAACATTGGCAAGATGACCTGACTTCCCACAGTTAGTACATAAACGGCACGGATGATGCGGCTGATGGTGACTGTTGCATCTATTGCACAAAGGTGCATTCCCTGTATAGGGCTTCTTCGCTGGAAGCTGTGCGGGTTGGTTGGGAGCTGCCTGGTTAGCTTGGGCAGTGACAGCAAAATTTTGGGAAGCCTTACGCTTCCTTGACCTTTTCGAAGAACCAGAATCCTTACCCTTCTTGTTTTGACCTTTCTTGCTATCTTCTTTGTCAGACGCCTGCTTCTTACCTTTGTTGCCCTTTTTATGCAGCTTTCCCTTTCGAACCTGCGACTCAGTCAATGTCGCTGCTAACTCGATCGCCTAACGGAGTGTGGTAGGGTTACTACCAATAAGGATGTCTTGTACTGAGTCAGGTAGACCATCGATGTATCTTTCGATAGCCTTGTCGAGTGGGGTAACCGTTGGGCAAAGCAGACTCAACTCCTCAAACCTATCAGTATATGCCCTGTGCTCGCCACAGTCTTGTTTCAAGTCATCAAACTCCTTCTCCAAAGCTCGCTGTTCATGACGAGGACAAAACTCCCTCATCATAAGGGCCCTAAGTTCGGCCCAAGTTTGTGCTAGAGCAACTTCTGCACCACAGTCTCTCATAACCCCGTTCCACCATGTAAGAGCCCTCTTCTGAAACACACTCGAAGAAAACTCGACCTTGCGATTATCCGGACACTGAACATGACGAAATGTGCTCTCTGTGCTCTCGAACTACTGAAGGAGCCTAGTTGCTCCTTCCGTACCACTAAACTTGAGTGGTTTAGCCGAGTTAAACTCTTGAAATTGCAAGGAGCATTGTTGTTGTTGTTGGCTTGCTTCCATTGAGCCAAGAGGTTCGGGAATTGAGCGGCCATTTGCTGCACAATGATTTCTGCCAGTTCGGTAGTCGCTATCTGGTTTTCGTGTCGAGGAGGCAATCTAGAAGAGGAAAACATGAAAGGAAACGAGTGAGATAATTGGATGAAAAGAATGAGATGAAACAAAAATTGACAACAGCAAAGATGGTGGTCATTTGTTCGCATCACAAAGCAAACAAACGACACACAGTGACTAATCAAAGTAAATGGGTCAAAAATAATGTATCGCGAAGACATGCTCGTCTATAAGTGAACACTCACCCCAAGAGTTCCCAGGTAAGAGTTACTGGTCCGATTATGTGGATTTGTACGAACACTCTAGCCTTAGACAGAAAACCCAGGGTACAGGCATTCACCCTTCCAGTTTGCACGTGTTCACATTATTTAAAACCCAAAACCTTGACGAGATTTTGAAAACTCAAAGGGGTTCAAAACTTTATAACAGAGGGTTCAAAACCTTGTAATAAATCATTCAAAAACAGAAGATTGTTTTTCAAAAATCGTTTCGGAAAATTGGGTTCTTGTTTTGATAATCACCTAAGGATAGGTGATGTGCATGTTTTAAGATCTAAACACAAGATAACTTGTGTTAGGGTCCTAGAAAGGTTATAGTCTAGGTCAAAGCATTACTAATAACCTAATTCCCTATAACCATTGGCTCTGATACCAACTTTTCTGTCACACCCCGACCACGTAGAACATACAAAACGTGGCGAAAATGTTCAGGGAGTGTTGTAACAGAATTATTGTTTCACAACCATGGCATACAAAGTTATATTTTATTTATTAAACAAGAGTGTTACAATGTCTTAAGCAGGAAATAAAGAGTTCATAACATAATTAAACTAGCCTATCTTCATTTTTATTCTCTAAGGCACAGGTCCGCCCTAGTGTCACGATCATCATCCTACGCAAAAGCTCCTGAAAACACATGTGAAAATAGGTACGTCATCATAAAAATGCATGTGAGATACATAGGATTTGTGAAAATAGGATTCATGACTTATAAGTTTAGAAAAAGTTGTTTAACAAAAGTCAGTCATGAACCTTATAAGTTGTTTTGTTTTGTAAATCATTCAAAAAGCAATGATATGTATAAATAAGAGAATATTGTAAGGTTAAATGAACAACCAAGAAAAATGAGTTTGTATAAGATAAGTTGTTTTGTAAATCAATGTCTTGTGAAAATGAGTTGTTTATGTAAAACGTAATATGCCAAATATTGAAATGATTCAAGTAACGCTACGACATGTAATATCATACAAACACTTATTTATAGGAAGTACCAGCGGCGTATCCACCATGCTTGTATCATATTACACACGCCTCGTTACTCAAATCACTTACTCAAACCAACCATCAATGTAAATTGTTTATGTATAAATGAATTGTCATGTGTTAATGTGTAAACCATATCGAAATGTCTATGTCCAATGTAAATCACTAAATGTGTATATCAATGTCAAAATGTTTGTGTTTAATGTAGATCATGTAATGTGTACCCAAAAATATCATGTATGGTAAGTGAAATATATCAACTAAACCATATGTGAAATGCACAAAAACAAGGTATTGAAGTAAAACATGGTTTAAATCAAAGTTATGTTTTGTGGAACAGATGCATGCTATACTGATACAAACATTTATGCGGTATTGTGAAAATGCATACATCCAAGCCTAGAGATTGTGGCGATAAACCCTTAAACAAATTAAAGGTTTATCTAAGTTATGTGTATCGAATTCGGTCATTCCTTCCATCCAAACATACCTAGGATTCAGGAACAACCCAAATGTCATACCAAAATGTTAATGAATGTATTGTTCCATTTTAAACAACCCAAATGTCATACCAAAATGTAAGCATGTGATGAAAACAACTGTACTAAGTATGTAACAAGTGGACATACATAGTATATGACGTGAAACAAATGTACTAAGTATGCACACAATGGGCATACATAGCATGAAATGTAATGTGAAACAATGTACTAAGTATGCACACAATGGACATACATAGCATGAAATGTAATGTGAAACAATGTACTAAGTATGCACACAATGGACATATATAGCATGAAATGTAATGTGAAACAATGTACTAAGTATGCACACAATGGACATACATAGCATGAAATGTATTGTGAAACAATGTACTAAGTATGCACACAATGGACATACATAGCATAAGTGTAATGTAAAACAATGTACTAAGTATGCACACAATGGACATACATAGCATAAAATGTATTGAAAACATGTACTATAAATGTACTAATGAACATAGCGAGTATATGATGTGAAAACAGGAAAGCATGAAAGTAACAAGTAGGCACATGTGTTTCACCCCAAAACAGTTTGGAAAACAGTAAAAGAGGGGTCTATGTACTCACTTGAGATTGCTCAGAAGTCCTAAGATAACCACCAAGCAATGCTAGAGATCACGGAATCAAACGGCACCTAATATAGGTAACTATGTTAATAAACCGGACCTAAGTCGGAGGATTTAGATAGAATGAGGGTTCGTAAACCAAACAAGTATAGAGACTCGTGTCATATGGTTTAACAAAGCCTACATACTAAATGAAACCTAACCTAAGTGCTTACGACCCATTACGACCCGTTTAGGTAGCTTATGCTACTTTAACGCGTCGTTTGCGTGAAACGCGTTCGGAACGCCTAACTAGTCCTATGATAAGTAAGATATGCCTTAACATGTTTAATATTGTTGATAAATCAGTTTAGAGGTCATCGGTTATGTTACATTTGTTTAAAATGAATTTTGGCATCAAAGGGGTATTTTGGTAATTTACCTAAGGCATATAAACTACCTATCATACAACTACTTAAACGAAGCGACCACAAGGTATAACCTCGGAAGGTTATTCCCTATATACTATGGTCACCTAATGTTTTTGGTCGGATCCTAATGATCGACCAAATGGGTCGGGTTCGAAGGTATAAGCGATTTATTAGATCGCTTACCCTTACGACCCTAGACAACGTGGTAATCAGTAGGCATAGTTACAAGGGACTATAACCATCGTGATTATGCTCACGTTGTTAAGTTCAAACGAACTTCGTATTGACCATAAACTGGTCAATGCAGAAAGTCAAACAAAGTTTGACTTTCGGACTCAAAAAGCAATAAAAGAACGAAGGAATACTTACAAAGGGTCCCCGAATGCTAATCTTGATTCAAGTAGCTCAGGTATGAAACAATGGTTTCAACTTAGAGCTTCTCAAATCAGATTCTTGTGGGTTTTTCAATGGGGATGGATGGGTATTTATAGATTTCGGTTCACCGTTAGGATCGTTTCTTGTATAACGTGCCTTGATCTCGCCCGTACACTTGTCGGAATGTTGTGGTAACTCATTTTGCCCCCACCACAAGAGTTTGACACATGGCATTGGCCTTTGGGGTGTTTGAAAGCCATTAATCAGCAGCCAAAACAATTTTCTGCATCTGACCCCTGCTTGCGCACCGTAACACTCATAGTGTTGAGGTGCGCAAGGACCTGCAGACCAGAAGTTAGAAAAATGGCAGAACAGGCCCCTGAAGCTCCAAACTTGCTAATTGATGCATTTTTGACACGTTTAAGCCCCGTTAACCCCATTTCAAAGATCTAAAATGAAGTTAAAGTATAGGGAACTTAAAATGTGTTCAAAAATATCTTAGATTTTGGTTAATTACGACGGAATGCGCATAAGCGCGAAAAACGATCCAAATGGCGTGACGAATGGGTTTTTCTTATGCCAAACACTAAAATAAAATATTTTAGTGCTTACATAAATTTTTGGATGTCCGGATGTATTCAGAACGTAAGTTATGCGTGAAAGTGCAAACTTATGCACTTTTTGACACTTTTAGTCCCTGAATGACCCAAAAGTTTATTTTAGCACACCGAACCCATCAAAGCCTATTTCTAAGCTATATAAAGGATATTTAAGGTGTGTGTAACACCCGTGTCACTGCGACCAACAAACAAATGCCAAACCAATGAAATATTGTATTTCATACTTGGGATTTGTAAAAATATGTGTATCGATTGCACATATCAACTCTTGTTTCGATTTCAAGCTCTAAATCGCTTTCTGGAAGGTTATACACGCACTGATGCGTAAATATAACCAGTTTAATGCAACGAACACTCCGGAATAGTGAAATAGGCTTAACATACCTTAAATAACCTTTACATAACTTATATATAAGTTTTGGAAGGTTTGGTGTGGTGAAATCAAGTTTAATCGCTTACAGGGACTAAAGTTGACAAACTGTGAAAGTATGCCAATTTGAACTGTAACAGACCTTCCGGAACATGACCATAAGTTAAACATACCATAAATATCCTTTACATAGCTTAGAAATAGGCTTTGAGGGGTTCGGTGTGCTAAAATAAACTTTTGGGTCATTCAGGGACTAAAAGTGTCAAAAAGTGCACAAGTTTGCATTTTCGCGCATAACTTACGTTCTGAATACATCCGGACATCCAAAAATTTATGTAAGCACTAAAATATTTTATTTTAGTGTTCGCCATAAGAAAAATCCATTCGTCACGTCATTTGGATCGTTTTTCGCATTCGGGACCAGATTCGATGTATTAGCCGTTGTTTAATTCACAACCACACATTCTAACTTGCTTAGTCAGCGGATAAGGATGGAATTTTGGCACCATAACTTTGCAACACATGTATGGATGGAATTTAAACACCTAAACACCATAACTTTGCAACACATGTATGGATGGAATTTAAACACCTAAACACCATAACTTTGCAACACATGTACGGATGGGATTAAGGCACGTTTTCCATGAAACGATCTTAACGGTTCGGGTATTCCTATAAATACCCCATACCCCCCATTGCTAAAATCACTAGAATTCTGATTTGAGAACCTCTAAGTTGAAACCATTGTTTCATACCTGAGATTCTTGAATCGGGATTAGCATTCGGGGACCCTTCGTAAGTATTCTTTCGTTCTTTTCCTTATTTTACTGCTTTTCGAGTCAGAAAGTCAAACTTTGTTTGACTTTCAGCGTTGACCAGTAATGGTCAATGCGAAGTTCGTTTGAACTTCGCAACGTGAGTGTAATCACGTTGGTCATAGTCCCTTGGGACTATGCCCACTGATTACCACGTTGTCTAGGGTCGTAGGGTAAGCGATCTAATAAATCGCTTATACCTCGAACCCGACCCATTTGGTCGATCATTAGGATCCGACCAAACACATTAGGTGACCATAGTAGGTAGGGAATAACCTTCCGAGGTTATACCCTATGGTCGCATCGTTTAAGTAGTTGTATGATAGGTAGTTTATATGCCTTAGGTAAATTACCAGAATACCCTTTTCAAGTATAATTGGTAATTAAGCATATGTAACCTAAACCTTTGTCACATAACTGATTATGTAATATGTTTAGGCATATAACACTTGTCATAGGGCTAGTTAGGCGGTCCGAACGCGTTTCACGCGAACGACGCGTTAAAGTAGCATAAGCTACCTAAACGGGTCGTAATGGGTCGTAGACACTTAGGTTAAGTTTCATTTAGTATGTAGGCTTTGATTAACCATATCACATGAGTTCCTACACTCATTTGGTTTACAAACCCTCATGCTACCCAGTCTTCCGATTTAGGTCCGGTTTATTAATGTAGTTACCTATATTAGGTGCCGTTTGATATCCGCGATCTCTAGCATTGTTTGGTTGTTACTCAAGGACTACTGAGCAATCTCAAGTGAGTACATAGACCCCTCTTTTACTGTTTTCCAAACTGTTTTGGGGTGGAACACATGTGCCTACTTGTTACTTTCATGCTTTCCAGTTTTAACATCATATACTGCTATGTTCGTTAGTACATTATAGTACATGATTTTATGACATTTCATGCTAGGTGTGCCCAATTGTGTGCATTACTTAGTACATCGTTTTACATGACATTTTGACATAGACATTTGACATAGACATTTCGGCATAGACATTTTAACATGATTGACATTTGATCATGCATTTCCCACAAAACATAACTTTGATTTAAACCAAGTTTTACTTCAATACTTTGTTTTTGTGCATATGGTTTAGTTGAGACATTTCACTTGCCATACATGACATCTTGACATAGACATTTGACACGGATATTTGACATAGACATTTGACACGGATATTTGACATAGACATTTTGATATGATTTACATCTTGACATGAATACTTTGACATATTACCCAATACATTTGACAATTGATTTAAACATAGACTTCTTACATTGGTTGGTTTGGTTTGATTAAGTGATTAAGTAACGATGCGTGTGTAATATAATACAAGCATGGTGGATACGCCGCTGGTACTTCCTATATATAAGTGTTTGTATGGTATTACATATTGTAGCGTTATTTGAATCATTTCAGTTTGATACATATAACATTTTATACAAATAACATACTTTTCACAAGACATTGATTTACAAACAACTTATCTTTTACAAACTCATTTTTACTTGGTTATTCATTTAACCTTACATTTATTTATACTTATCATCTGATCTTATCGTTTTTCAAATGATTTAAAAGACAAAGCAAATAACAAGGTTCATGACTAAACATTTTCTCAAACATAAGTCATGAAACCTATTTTCACAAAACCTATGTATCTCACAGGCATTTTTATGCTGACGTACCTATTTTCACATGTGTTTTTCAGGAACTGTTGCATAAGATGATCAAGATACACATAGGCAGACTTGGGCTTTAGTGACAATAAAAGATACAAGACTAGTTAATTATGTTGTATTTCCTTGTTTGTTAAGACATTGTAACACTTTTAATCAATAAAACGAAACTTCAATTGCCATGGATTTGAAACAATTAATTATGTTACAACACTCCCCGACATTTCCGCCACGTTTTGTATGTTCTACGTGGTCGGGGTGTGACAGAAAAGATGGTATCAGAGCCAATGGTTATAGGGAATTAGGTTATTAGTAATGCTTTGACCTAGTCTATAACCTTCTTAGGACCCTAACGCGAGTTTACTTGCGTTTAGTCATAAAACAATACCGTCACCTATCCTTAGGCGACTACCACAACAAGAACATAAATTTCAAAACCGCTTTGAAAACTAATCATCTGTTCAAGGATGATTTATTACAAGGTTTTGAACCCTCTATTGTAAGGTTTTGAACTCTCTATTATACGGTTTTGAACCCCTTTGATTTTTCAAAATCTCGTCAAGGTTTTGGGTTTTAAATAACGTGAACACGTGCAAACTGGAAGGGTGAATGCCTGTATTCTGGGTTTTCTGTCTAGGCAAGCACTTCGTATACATCTCATCAGACGCGAGACCAGTTGTGCTTACCTGGGAATTCTTGGGATGAGTGTTCACTTATAGGCGAGCATGTCTTCGCGATACATTATATTGACCCGCTTACTTTGATTAGTCACTGTCTCATTTGTTTGCCTTTGGTAACAAACAAATGGTCACAATCTACATGCCTTGTCATTTTCTTTTGACTATCTTTCGCTTGTTTCCTCCTATGCCTTTCGTATCTTCAAGATGCTTCTTCATCGCAACAACAATGTCCGAACCAGGTGCTGCAATTACCCAGCGAATAGGCGTCGTACTCCAGAGGACCGTTGACTTAGCTATCACGATGACTCGCCTCAGGGATGAAGCTGTATAAGGGAACTGCTCCTTGGTGCAATCAATGCAACCGTCATCATCCAAATCAAATACCCTGTTTCAAATGTACCCACGGTGGACGATGGAGACATTTGGTTAACATGTGCCGCTTTGCAATCCAGAGCAAAGCTGTTGCAAATCCTGCTGCTGCTCAACCTTCAAACTCTGCTTCATATGTCGCTTGACATATCTGGCGCCTCAACCTCATGAACTTTCTACCTTGTGTATCGACGTAAGCACGCCTAGTGCAAGGTGTCGGAACACCTCCCGTTACACAAACTCCAAAAATCCATGTAGGATCTTTCTATCCTAATAATTAGATCCTTGTGGATGGGTATCATTCATCGGAGTCCTTAATTGAATTCTTTGGATGATTCAATACGTACATCACAATTCAATGAGGATAAAGCCGAATTCCTTTTAAGATTATTCTATCTTCATAGATAGATTCTTGAAATGATTAAAGTGCCAAATGAAATCCACGAATTGGATTCCTGGTGTGCTTTAAGTATCCGCGTCCAAAGATAACAAATTAATAATCAAGTTAAACAACTATGTGATTATGTGCTTATGTGTTTCTTTTATGTTTTTGTGTGATCCAAATTCTTGTCATCCAAATCCTCGTAGAATCTTCCATATCTTTGTATAAGGAAATTCATAGTAGGATATCCAAAGGTACTATATTAAATCCTCAATGGGCTTTTACGTAATAGTGAAGATCCTTGGATTATATTGTACTATTCCATAATTAGACCCCTGAGTGGTCTAGGTAAACAGATTGATCCAAAAATCTGGTTAGGAATATCATGTGATGATATAGCTGAAAGGACTCCTTGGTGGCCTAATTTAAAAAGGATCCTTTGTCGATCTAATTAAAAGGACCCTATGGTAGTTTAGTCACACTCATCATCAGGTTTGATTTTTCCTCCCTTTCACATTTCAGACAAATTGTGCGGACTATGCAAGGAATTGCGTAATTATGGATGCATACATAATTATGAAATTCAGTGCACAGAAACCACAGTGAATTTTGTCATGTGTCTAGAGTCTATTCCGTTCATTTTTGTTTCTGAAGATGTAAAATGACTATTCCGTTCATTTTTGTTTCTGAAGATGTAAAATGACTATTCCATTCATTTTTGTTTCTGAAGATGTAAAATGACTATTCCGTTCATTTTTGTTTCTGAAGATGTAAAATGACTATTCCGTTCATTTTTGTTTCTAAAGATGTAAAATGACTATTCTGTTCATTTTTGTTTCTGAAGATGTAAAATGACTATTCCGTTCATTTTTGTTTCTAAAGATGTAAAATGACTATTCTGTTCATTTTTGTTTCTGAAGATGTAAAATGACTATTCTGTTCATTTTTGTTTCTGAAGATGTAAAATGACTATTCTGTTCATTTTTGTTTCTGAAGATGTAAAATGACTATTCCGTTCATTTTTGTTTCTGAAGATGTAAAATGACTATTCCGTTCATTTTTGTTTCTGAAGATGTAAAATGACTATTCCGTTCATTTTTGTTTCTAAAGATGTAAAATGACTATTCTGTTCATTTTTGTTTCTGAAGATGTAAAATGACTATTCCGTTCATTTTTGTTTCTAAAGATGTAAAATGACTATTCTGTTCATTTTTGTTTCTGAAGATGTAAAATGACTATTCTGTTCATTTTTGTTTCTGAAGATGTAAAATGACTATTCCGTTCATTTTTGTTTCTAAAGATGTAAAATGACTATTCTGTTCATTTTTGTTTCTGAAGATGTTGTGGAAAATGACTATTCTGTTCATTTTTGTTTCTAAAGAATGCCTGTTGAGAATAACTGTGTTCATTTTTCATTTCTGAAAAATGTTCGTTAAAGAGAAATTACAGGATTACGTCTTGTTCATCTTTGATGGTTATTTAACACAAAGTCACAGATAGACTCCTACGAATTAATTTCGGGACGAAATTTCCTAAAGTAGGGGAGACTGTAACACCCGTGTCACTGCGACCAACAAACAAATGCCAAACCAATGAAATATTGTATTTCATACTTGGGATTTGTAAAAATATGTGTATCGATTGCACATATCAACTCTTGTTTCGATTTCAAGCTCTAAATCGCTTTCTGGAAGGTTATACACGCACTGATGCGTAAATATAACCAGTTTAATGCAACAAACACTCCGGAATAGTGAAATAGGCTTAACATACCTTAAATAACCTTTACATAACTTATATATAAGTTTTGGAAGGTTTGGTGTGGTGAAATCAAGTTTAATCGCTTACAGGGACTAAAGTTGACAAACTGTGAAAGTATGCCAATTTGAACTGTAACAGACCTTCCGGAACATGACCATAAGTTAAACATACCATAAATATCCTTTACATAGCTTAGAAATAGGCTTTGAGGGGTTCGGTGTGCTAAAATAAACTTTTGGGTCATTCAGGGACTAAAAGTGTCAAAAAGTGCACAAGTTTGCATTTTCGCGCATAACTTACGTTCTGAATACATCCGGACATCCAAAAATTTATGTAAGCACTAAAATATTTTATTTTAGTGTTCGCCATAAGAAAAATCCATTCGTCACGTCATTTGGATCGTTTTTCGCATTCGGGACCAGATTCGATGTATTAGCCGTTGTTTAATTCACAACCACACATTCTAACTTGCTTAGTCAGCGGATAAGGATGGAATTTTGGCACCATAACTTTGCAACACATGTATGGATGGAATTTAAACACCTAAACACCATAACTTTGCAACACATGTATGGATGGAATTTAAACACCTAAACACCATAACTTTGCAACACATGTACGGATGGGATTAAGGCACGTTTTCCATGAAACGATCTTAACGGTTCGGGTATTCCTATAAATACCCCATACCCCCCATTGCTAAAATCACTAGAATTCTGATTTGAGAACCTCTAAGTTGAAACCATTGTTTCATACCTGAGATTCTTGAATCGGGATTAGCATTCGGGGACCCTTCGTAAGTATTCTTTCGTTCTTTTCCTTATTTTACTGCTTTTCGAGTCAGAAAGTCAAACTTTGTTTGACTTTCAGCGTTGACCAGTAATGGTCAATGCGAAGTTCGTTTGAACTTCGCAACGTGAGTGTAATCACGTTGGTCATAGTCCCTTGGGACTATGCCCACTGATTACCACGTTGTCTAGGGTCGTAGGGTAAGCGATCTAATAAATCGCTTATACCTCGAACCCGACCCATTTGGTCGATCATTAGGATCCGACCAAACACATTAGGTGACCATAGTAGGTAGGGAATAACCTTCCGAGGTTATACCCTATGGTCGCATCGTTTAAGTAGTTGTATGATAGGTAGTTTATATGCCTTAGGTAAATTACCAGAATACCCTTTTCAAGTATAATTGGTAATTAAGCATATGTAACCTAAACCTTTGTCACATAACTGATTATGTAATATGTTTAGGCATATAACACTTGTCATAGGGCTAGTTAGGCGGTCCGAACGCGTTTCACGCGAACGACGCGTTAAAGTAGCATAAGCTACCTAAACGGGTCGTAATGGGTCGTAGACACTTAGGTTAAGTTTCATTTAGTATGTAGGCTTTGATTAACCATATCACATGAGTTCCTACACTCATTTGGTTTACAAACCCTCATGCTACCCAGTCTTCCGATTTAGGTCCGGTTTATTAATGTAGTTACCTATATTAGGTGCCGTTTGATATCCGCGATCTCTAGCATTGTTTGGTTGTTACTCAAGGACTACTGAGCAATCTCAAGTGAGTACATAGACCCCTCTTTTACTGTTTTCCAAACTGTTTTGGGGTGGAACACATGTGCCTACTTGTTACTTTCATGCTTTCCAGTTTTAACATCATATACTGCTATGTTCGTTAGTACATTATAGTACATGATTTTATGACATTTCATGCTAGGTGTGCCCAATTGTGTGCATTACTTAGTACATCGTTTTACATGACATTTTGACATAGACATTTGACATAGACATTTCGGCATAGACATTTTAACATGATTGACATTTGATCATGCATTTCCCACAAAACATAACTTTGATTTAAACCAAGTTTTACTTCAATACTTTGTTTTTGTGCATATGGTTTAGTTGAGACATTTCACTTGCCATACATGACATCTTGACATAGACATTTGACACGGATATTTGACATAGACATTTGACACGGATATTTGACATAGACATTTTGATATGATTTACATCTTGACATGAATACTTTGACATATTACCCAATACATTTGACAATTGATTTAAACATAGACTTCTTACATTGGTTGGTTTGGTTTGATTAAGTGATTAAGTAACGATGCGTGTGTAATATAATACAAGCATGGTGGATACGCCGCTGGTACTTCCTATATATAAGTGTTTGTATGGTATTACATATTGTAGCGTTATTTGAATCATTTCAGTTTGATACATATAACATTTTATACAAATAACATACTTTTCACAAGACATTGATTTACAAACAACTTATCTTTTACAAACTCATTTTTACTTGGTTATTCATTTAACCTTACATTTATTTATACTTATCATCTGATCTTATCGTTTTTCAAATGATTTAAAAGACAAAGCAAATAACAAGGTTCATGACTAAACATTTTCTCAAACATAAGTCATGAAACCTATTTTCACAAAACCTATGTATCTCACAGGCATTTTTATGCTGACGTACCTATTTTCACATGTGTTTTTCAGGAACTGTTGCATAAGATGATCAAGATACACATAGGCAGACTTGGGCTTTAGTGACAATAAAAGATACAAGACTAGTTAATTATGTTGTATTTCCTTGTTTGTTAAGACATTGTAACACTTTTAATCAATAAAACGAAACTTCAATTGCCATGGATTTGAAACAATTAATTATGTTACAACACTCCCCGACATTTCCGCCACGTTTTGTATGTTCTACGTGGTCGGGGTGTGACAGTGTGTTTAACTTATGGTCATGTTCTGGAATGTTCGTTACTGTTCCAATTGGCATACTTTCGCAGTTTGTCAAGTTTAGTCCCTGTAAGCTTATTAACTTGTTTTTGACATACCAAAGCCTTCAAAACTTATTTCTATGTTATGTAAAGGTTATTTAAGGTATGTTAAGTATATGTTGATGTTCTGGAGTATTTGTCGCATTAAACTGGTTACGTTTACGCACCAGTTTGCGTATAACTCTCCAGAAAGCGATATAGAGTTTGAAATTGAATAAAAGTCAAAACATGAAAAATGTAAAACACAACCAAACAAACATTGGGATCAAATAACATTGTTTTATTGATAATTGAATTGTTTACAATGATTTCAGACACAGATGTTACATATATCAACTTGAAAGACCCTTCTTGATCAACCACACCATGGCCGAAAATTAGAGACAGTATTACAAGTTCTTCACTTGAAATTATCTCCTCATTTGGCTCTTATCTTGGCCGATTTTTTAGAGAGAGTTCTCTAAGTCTTTCAAGTTCATTCAAGTGTTGCACATTCTTATATTTGACATCTTGGTATTTATAGAACCATGAGAGAGAATTGCCACCCATCTTGACTAATCATGTGGCCACTTACACATGCATTTGCATGTAATGCTATTGGACAAAATTGCTTGGGAAGATCAGCCAATCACAACCCATCTACCTTGTTAGACATGCATGTAGTGTGATTGGACCAACAATTTTGGGAAGACCCCATGGGGGGGGGGGTGGCGGCCTAGTCTTTTTATTTAAAAAAATAAATCAATTTTTCTTTTAAATAATATAAGTCTTGTATTTTATAACTTTTATAAAATATAACATCATATGTTCACAAGACTTTATGAAACTTTTATTAAGTTATTTAACCCATTAAATAACAAAATAAAGTACTCTCTCAAAATAAATTATCCATATAATTTATTGGTTTGTCAAGTGCAATTATTTAGAAAACCAATTTCTAAATACTCTAAGTGTTAATATTTATTTGTTTGATCATATCACAAATAAATAATATAAGTGTTTGTCTAGCTTGTTATTGGGTATGACTCGACTTGGATCATAACGTACTAGCCACATCAATTTAATATGTGTCTTGAGCATACAGAGTCCAACATAATAGAGGAGCACATCTGAGAAGAAAAAGAATGAAGAAGTCACAACAAAAGAAGGCAATAGTAGGGCCAATAGGGAAGAAGATCCACAGATTCAGGAGACAGTCAATAGGCCACCTTAGGAAGAGGAACCAGATAGACAGCTGGCCCATTTTCATATGTTAGCCACTACAGTAGTAGATGCTAACCTAAACCAAGTAGCCGAACCGCCACTGTTACCCTTGTTCCCAGACCAACAAATGCTAGAACCTGACCAGGGGGATCCATTTCCAATCCCAGATGTAGATCCCTATGAGATTCCCAGAATTCCCCCACCAAACCCCATAGCTCAGTATACTAACCTTAACCCTTTAGATCCCTTTTAGGGTAGCGAATGGTGGACACATAGTGTAATAAGGAACCCATACCCTTATGGACAACCTATCCCTCAACACCCTGAACCAGTACCAACACTTATGCCACCTATGAGCCCGAAAAATTTGGAGGAACTTCGCTCATTGGGTGACGAATTAGTAGAGGAAGGGGTAGAATTCGATTAATAGGAGAAAAGCTTATGTGGAAGCATGTTGAGCGTGACATACATGATTGGATACATGACACTTAGAAAATACCTAGATATATGTATAATTTTGTACTTTGATAAATATATATATATATATATGTATGTATGTATGTATGTATGTATGTATGTATGTATGTATGTATGTATGTATGTATGTATGTATGTATGTATGTATGTATGTATGTATGTATGTATGTATGTATGTATGTATGTATGTATGTATGTATGTATGTATGTATGTATGTATGTATGTATGTATGTATGTATGTATGTATGTATGTATGTATGTATGTATGTATGTATGTATGTATAGATATGGATGCATAGTATATTTGATTTCCAGTTGTAGTTTGTAATAGATGCATATATATGAAAAAGAGTAAAAGTCGCAATGATCGACGTTTTTTACCAACTTGTTTGTGTGATTATGTATACGTAATTGTATTATTCTTATTCTATGATAATTAATACTTGTTAAATATTTCCAATTCAGATGTCGAACGAAGTAAATCAGGAAAACCAGAATAATGAGAATAATGGAAACCAAATAGATAACAGTGCCAGCCAACATATAGTAGCACAAGGAATTATAGATGCTATGCCTTATATTATCAAGACTGTTAAAGAAGCAGAAAATAATATATCTGCAAATGGCAGTAAACGTCAACACACTAAACCAACTCACAGTGTGAATGATAACGTACCTATTATCCAAGCTCCAATTCCTAAAAGAAGAAGAACCGCTTCTTACGGTTGTTCTTATAAAGAATTCTTGGCCTGCAAACCAATAGAATTCTCAGGAAATGAAGGAGCCATTGCAGCCTTACGTTGGATAGAAAAGACAGAAGCAGTCATAAAAATAAGTAAATGTGCAGATGAAGATAAGATTATGTTTGCTTCTAATCTTTTCAAAAATGCAGCCTTAGAATGGAATACTATTCTCCAGTCTAGGGGAAGTGACATAGTTTATAATATGGAATGGATCAACTTTAAGGAAATGGTTGAAAGAAAATTATGTCCTGCTAATGAGAAGGAACAAATCGCCAATAAGTTCCTAAATCTTAGAATGACTGGAATAGACTGCAAAGGTTACACTACCATATTCTTCGAATATGCTAGGATAGTGCCAACCTTAGCCTCACCAGAACTAGTGTTAATCTCCCTCTATATTTGGGGATTAATTAGTGAGATTAGACACGTAGTCAAGGCAGCTAGACCGCAAACCATAGAAGAAGCAGTAGAACTAGCTAATACCTTGAGTGATGAATTGGTACACACACAAGAGGAAACCCAGAGGAGGAACCTAGCTCAAAAACTTACCCAAGAATTTCGCTATGGTAATTCTGTTAGGATCTGAGGCTCTTATGATTATGTTTGTTTGTATGATTTGAACAATTTGTGAATTTGAAAACATGTAAAGTGTAGCGGAAATGAAAACAAACTTTGTAAACACAATCAAGGGGAAAATAGTTTGATAACATTTGCTTCTCATAGAGTCAAAAGATTACAAACCAAAGCAAAATATTACAGACATGCTTACAAACTAAACTCCCCCTCAGCCTGATGCCCCAAGGTCCAAGATGAAAGGATTGAATTGGGGAGAAGGACTCTCTTAAAACGAATCAAATATAACAGTACAGAGTACTGTCATATTTATAAGCAAACCAAACCACTGATGTACCTCAGCTGACGTCACCATGATAGTGACATCTAACAGCCTAACAACCTATAAACACTGATCTGTACAAAACTACTGATGTCTAACATCTGATTGATAATAAAATACAAACAAGTCTAACACTGTTCACGTTCCACTGTTGTAGCCTAAGCACTGATTGTATGAACATCAGTGCTTACTTCAAAAGGTGATCAGTCTTTGAATGAGCAGTACTTGGGTCTTCAGCAGTACTTAAGAGAAATCAGTAGATAGAGCTCAGTGTTTGCCTTTTAGCAGTCTTTAGTTGTTTCATCAGTGTTTGGTTCATCAGTTGTTCTTCAGAGCAGTACTTAGAGTGTATCAGCAGATAGGTAACCACTGTCAAGGGGATAGCTTAGTGTAAACGTCTGCTTATTGTGAATCCACTGTTGTGAACAGGTTTTGGCTTTACATTATTTGTTCCTCTGGTAGGGTTCAATCCCAATAGTCTCCCCCTGGAACAGATAATGCCAAAACCCTTCATTATTCTGGATTTTTATTCTTCATCAGAAGTTCCTTTGCTTTTCTTTTAAATTTTTCTTCAAACTCTTTGGAACTTGAATCAGCCTCATCCCTGCACAGTGAAAGCTCAAGGAGATCTTGTAGATCTTCAACACTCAGGCCTAGTGCTTGATTCCTTGATATATGCCTCACTTCTCCATTGATTCTGATCAGAGTCAATACGTGGGTCTTTTGATCAGAGAGCCACTTTAGTATTTTTAACCAAATGGGTTTCTTGGGAGAGGTTTATTGTCTGATGAACTTAAAGTGTTTGGCCTAGAGAAGAAGTGTAGAGCAGTATCATGAGCTTCAGAAATCCGTGTGAATGCTTTTTCAATAATCTCATTAGCTGCAGCTATGTCTGCTTCAACTTCTTTGTCAGTCAGCTCACTGTTTGTGACATCTGCTGATGATTTTTGGCTTACTACTTTGACCCTTTTGGCAAGGTCTTGTAGTTTTGCTAATCTTTCTTTATCTGAAGCTATTTTCTTGATAGCTTCTTCAATCTGATCAGCTTCTTTATCCTTTTCTTCTCCAGCAGACAGCATTTCCTTCCTTTCTTTTCTCAATTTTGTGACAAAAGCTTCTGCTGTGCTGATTTGTGTTTCAAAGGTCTTGACTTGCTCCTGTAGCTTTTTGTAGTCAGACCTTTTAGAAATGTCGGAGACTTTCATCCTCTTTTTCTCAAGCCTTTCATAAGCTTCATCAGTGTACTGCTTTGACCATTTTGCTATGGCATCCGCAGTATCCACTTTTCCATCCACCAACTCCTGTTTCTTTCTTTTATGCTCGGAAATAAGATCAGCTATGAATTTCTTGTATTTGTTCCAATTTGGAGCTGTCTTTTTCTTCCGTGGATCAAGTTTAATTTTTTCAATTCTGTTAGCCTCATGCTTTAGTGCAACTATTGGCCAGTCTTTGAATTATGTTTCTTCAGCAGGATAGAACTTTTCTTTCATTATGTATGCAAGATATTCTTTTCTCAATTCATTTCGTTGATCTGCTTCAGGGAATAGGCTTGACATTTCTTTGTTTAGATTACTTGCATATTCTTCTATTTGTTTGACTTTGTTGAGCAGGAATTCCCTTCTTTCCAAAATGGCTTCATCACCTTGATCCTTGTATTCAACTTTGGCTCTTATCCTTGCTTGTCTTGCTTTTATTTTGAGATATTCATCCATGTTTTCTGGTATTATGAAACCTATGAGAGAAGGAAATTTCCTTTTTGAAAGATCATCTTCAGTGTAAAATTGTTTCATCTCATTTTTCACGGCTTCTAATTCCAATGGATATTTAGCAGCAACAGGATCATACTTTTCATCAGTAGCCTGTGTTGTTTCTCTTTTTCTTTTGTGAGGCTTTGGAGGTTGTGGTGTAGGAATGATGAGATCAGTGGTGGATGTTTGACTAACAGTGGTTGAAACAACTGGTGTTTCAACCGCTGTTGTCATTACAACTGCTGATTTATCAGCAGATGTCTTCTGCTTTAGCGCAGGGGTTTTTGATGGGGGTGATGGTGGTGGTGACTCATCATCAGGAATGAAAACCCTTCTCCTTTTTAATGTAGGAGAGGCTAATGATGTTTTGAGTGGATCAGTGGTTTGAGATTGGATAGCAGTGGTTTGTGATTGTGATTGACTGACAGTGGTTGAAACAACTGGTGTTTCAATCACTGTTGTCATTACAGCAGATGTTGTAACATCTGCTGTCTTCTGCTTTATGGCAGGAGGCAGTGGTGGTGATATGATTGTAGATGATGATGGTGGTGGAACAGTGGCTGTGATGGTGTGTGATAGAGTGGTGTGTGTTGAAGGTGTGTGTGTTGATGGAATGGCAGCTGTTTGGCTACTGACAACAGTTTTTGTGTATACTGCTGTATCAGCTGTATGACTAACAGGTTTTGAGACCTGCTTTTCTTTTTCTTTTTCTATTTCAGGCTCAATATAAAGGCCATGTTCTATTCCCATCTTATTCATTTTTCTCAACAGCTTGATATTCTCCCCCTTTTTGGCATTATCTGAAGGGGGGTTATCAAGAAATGATAGGGAAGAAGGAGCTTTGCCAGAGGCACTTTGAATGCTAGCCTTTATAACCTTGATATCTGCTTGAGTGTCTTTAAATCTTGATTCCACCATGTTGGTCAGCATTTGTACATGAATAGCATGCTTTTGATCAGCCATATGTTGCTGTTTTTCAAGCATGGGTTTAAAAATATTCCAAAGCTCATTTTCAGCAAATGCATGTTGTGTAGGTGCTTGAGCAGGAACAGCAGTGGCTTGTGCTTTTTGAGCTTTTAAAATCTCTTGCACCATATCTTTAATTTCAGCAACTGATTCTTCAAGTTTTTCAACTCTTTCCGTCAATTTCTGATATTTTGAATCATCACCTATATTAGTAGGATCATCTGAATCCCCACCAGTAGTGGTTGTATCAATGTATGTCTTAGGAACTGAGTCCCAAAAATCACCCATTGATGCCCCTTGTTCTTGGTACTGGGGACTTCTTTCTTCAGCACTTGATAGACCTTTGATGGTACCAGTGGTTAGAATCAACTCACTGGTGGTTACTGATGGTGCTATTGAAGAAATTGCCTTCAAGGGAGTCTTATTAATGAAACAACTGTCCAACTGAAGATCTGTTGATCCATCAGTTGTAGTTGCTGCTCCACTTGAACTACCACCAAGAGTTACTTGTAACTCAGGGGGGGTAGCCTCCTCAATTGTTGCTGGGATAGCAGGAGTAGTAGCATCAGACCCAGTCACTTGTGGGGGTATACTCTCAGTGATAGGTGATAGAGAGGAACTGGTTTGTGTCTGAGCTATAGCAGCTGCATGCAACAAAGGTAGCATGGATTGTGGTAGTATGATTGGTGAGGGTATGGGAGTTGAAAGAGACATGTCCTTGGGATCAGGACTGAGGAAGATAGATCCAATTGAATCCAGAGCTTCATATTGTGGGGTCCCTGTGCTTACAACCTGATCCTTCTGTGAGGATGCAGGAGGAGTTTTAGGCAATGGTTGAGATCTTTCTTCCAACTGCTGTGAGGAAGTAGCAGCAGTGGTTTGTGGTGACATTTGTTTTGTCACTGGCAGTTGCTCTGGGATCTCATCTTCCAGAGTTGCCTTTGTTTTGGGTTTGGTGGGTTTTCTGGATGTTTTTCTTTTGGTCTTTTTGGTAATTTCAGGTGTGGGTTTCAAAGCAGTGGTAGTGCTGCCATGATCACCTGGAGCAGTGGGCTCATCAGCTGATACCTGAGGAGCAGTTGTAACCGCTAAAATCTGCTCAGGTACCCCTGCTTTTGTTTTTATTGGTGCCATCATTCTGGAAAATGTTTCTTTTGTTAAGCCTTTTATTTGAAAATAGGCACCTTGTTTAAGCAGCTTTTCAGTTTCTTTTTCAAATTTTTGTTTGAAATAATAGCTTAAAAATCTTGGAAACAGCAAAAATGTTTTACTTTCAACGTTTTTCACCATGTCATTGAAGATCTCCTGGGAATAATTGTAGTTTTTATTATTCAAAATAGCGTAACCCAGGCATTGAATTTTTAATGGTATTTCGTTGAATGCTGTTGTTTTATTAGAAACACAACTCAAAAGTCTGTGAAATAAAAATCTGGGTGCAGATGGGAAATAACCCTTTTGTAGGGTATCTACCTTTGATTGTTCTGCATAACCCCTTTTCAGAAAATCAGCTTTTAACTCATTTTTGTCAAAAGAAGTTTTACCATTCTGATCATCGAGTTTGAAGACTTCTGATATTGATTGCGGTGTGATTTTGATCGCCTTACCCTGTATCGACGAGTTAATGGCTATGACTTTATCGTCTTGTTTTTCAAGCGTCGCCTTTTTCCAAAACTCGTTCTGGGTTTGTAGATAGATGGGAGCATCTGCCGTTAACAAAGTTTTGTACTTTGATGCAGATAATGTATCAATGATGGAGTCGAAGGTGTGGTTATCAGTAGGTTTTGTGAGCAAACCCAGATAATTATGAGGAGATTTGTATGGTATCTCGTTGGATTCTTCGGTCGTTTGAGCGACCTCTTTTGAAGGTGATGTTGATTTTGGTTGTGATTTTGATTTTGACTTTGATATTGTCATTTTTGCGGAGAAGAGCGAAGAATGATTTTGAAGATTTTGAGAAGAAGGGTTGGAAACTGCTTTGAGAAGAGAATTTTGGAATTCAATTCGACAGTGTAAAACCCTGTTTGGGGTTTAGGGCAGGGTTTTATTTAGGGAAAAAAATGATCGCTGATATGGCAGCGGTTATTATGATCTGAAGGCTAAAAACTGACCACGTGTCAAACACTGATGAAATGGATGAAGGATGGAGAACAGTTGTTTTAAGGGCCACTGACGTATCAAGCATCAGTGGTTACAATGGTAAAAATTGTGGACAGTGGATGATTTTTACTATCAGTGGATAGCATATCAGTGGATAGGACACTGATTGTGAATATCAGTGCTTGTCAAGATAATGAAGGATCAGTGGCTAACTTTCAGCAGTGGTTAGTATTTAGAGATCAGACGTTTGAACAAAACAGTGGTTAGGGTAAATGGTACAGATCTGAAGGACAAGTATTCCAGCAACAGTTTTGAGAATTTTCATTCAAAGTTTTGCCACATGTCAATTTTGAAGGACAGTGGTTTAGTACCCCAGATGATGAAAACTTTTTGCTAAGGCAACTCATTTTCGTTTAATATTCAATTAAAACATGAGTACCCTAGTAATTCAAGCACAGTTGGCAATCAACCTTTGATAAAAATTTAGGAGCAAGCCTGAGTATGACATGATCTTGACATATGTACCATTTCCTTTTGACCCATTTATGAGGACAATATTACCAACAAAAATAAGGTATTACATCTTGACAGGAACTGAAACTATTGCCAACAAAAACAAGCAAAAGTTCCAAATATATTATTCAAAAAAATGAACAATATACCCTGGTTATTCGAGAAAATCCTTTGAAAAAAAAATGGTTAAAGGATTTTGTGAGAACAGTATCAAAAAGGATCTGGTATATTTTCAAAAGATAACGTAGTCATATCATTCTCAAGTTTATAAAAATGGTCAGTGGTAAGAAATTTTGAATATATTTTGATCACTGTTAGGAACCATTTTATTGTCAGTTGATTGCAAATATGAGGACACATGGACACATGAGTTATGAAGATCCTTGTTATGGATCTTGTTACTATGTGATGATTTTGAAAATTTGTCTAGTCCTTTTGAAATTCAATCACTGGAAACACTAATATCACCTGAACTTTCTTGAACCAATGAGCACAAACAGTTGCTTAATGACCATCATTACCCCAAGTTTTGACTCTTAAGTGTTTTAAGTTTATACTCTTTTCTTCTGAATTCAAGAGTTTTTGTGAATTCAAAAGTTTTGAGATAAACACACTTCAGAGTTTTTGTGAATTTTCTTAATGTATTTTAACATAGTTGATTTTGTCCTTTTGAGGAACTCAACCTGTTTTCAACACATAAGATCTGAATAACTAAAGTTTTAATTTCCCTCTTGTGTTTTAGCAAAACAATCAATGTTTTTACGAACATAGGTTTTATTAATCTGAGGTTCATACTTTAGTATTTAATGAAAACATCACAGATTGTACATTAACAATTGAAATCAATTTAGAAAATAAAAATGGTCTCTTAGTTTAACAGATATAGTTTCAGATCTAGAAACCATGAGTGTCTTATGCATGAATTCACTTGTTGTGTGAAATTTGTGTATCATATGACATCTTGGTTGATTTACAGAGTTTTTTGAATAACCATTTTGAACATGATTTACTCGATACTTTGTTTTTCAACAAAATACAACCAACCTTGGTATCAATGAATTTTGAGCTGAACTGTTATGTCAAATTGATTGTTAGATCGAATTTGACTGTCCAGGCTCTGATACCAATTGTTAGGATCTGAGGCTCTTATGATTATGTTTGTTTGTATGATTTGAACAATTTGTGAATATGAAAACATGTAAAGTGTAGCGGAAATGAAAACAAACTTTGTAAACACAATCAAGGGGAAAATAGTTTGATAACATTTGCTTCTCATAGAGTCAAAAGATTACAAACCAAAGCAAAATATTACAGACATGCTTACAAACTAAACTCCCCCTCAGCCTGATGCCCCAAGGTTGGATTGTCCAAGATGAAAGGATTGAATTGGGGAGAAGGACTCTCTCAAAACGAATCAAATATAATAGTACAGAGTACTGTCATATTTACAAGCAAACCAAACCACTGATGTACCTCAGCTGACGTCACCATGATAGTGACATCTAACAGCCTAACAACGTATAAACACTGATCTGTACAAAACTACTGATGTCTAACATCAGATTGATAATAAAATACAAACAAGTCTAACACAGTTCACGTTCCACTGTTGTAGCCTAAGCACTGATTGTATGAACATCAGTGCTTTCTTCAAAAGGTGATCAGTCTTTGAATAAGCAGTGCTTGGGTCTTCAGCAGTACTTAAGAGACAGCAGTAGATAGAGCTCAGTGTTTGCCTTTTAGCAGTCTTTAGTTGTTTCATCAGTGTTTGGTTCATCAGTTGTTCCTCAGAGCAGTACTTAGAGTGTATCAGCAGATAGGTAACCACTGTCAAGGGGAGAGCTTAGTGTAAATGTCTGCTTATTGTGAATCCACTGTTGTGAACAGGTTTTAGCTTTACATTATCTGTTCCTCTGGTAGGGTTAAGGTTTTGGCTTTACATTATCTGTTCCTCTGGTAGGGTTCAATCCCAACAAATTCTTACCGTGGAAAAGGGACAGGTCCTTCGGCACCTTACTGTAAGTTTTGTAGAAAGAAGCACTCAGGGAAGTGTGTTGTGTCCTGAAACTTTTGCAAGTACCCAGGACATAAGGAAGAAGATTGTAGGAGAAAGGCTAATGCCAGAATATGCTACAATTGTGGAGAAGCTGGTCACATCAAACCGAACTGTCCGAAACTAGCTCTAGCCACAACCAACAGGACTAAGACAACTAAAGCACCTAAGAAGAATGCCAGAGCCTTTGTTCTGACAGCTGAGGAAGCCAACATGATTCCGGATGTGATTGTCGGTACGTTCTTAGTTAATAACATATTTGCCAAAGTATTGTTTGACTTTGATGCAAACCAAAGTTTTATCAATACTTCTTTCTACCAATTTCTTGACCAACCCTTAGTCAAACTTCAACAAGATTGTCTAGTAGAGACAGCAAACGGAGAATCTGCTAAGATAAGTGAAATCTTGCATGGAGCAAGAATAGAAATTCTAAACCATCGTTTCTTTGCAAACCTTTACCCAATGAATCTAGCCAGTTTTGATGTCGTGTTAGGAATGGATTGGTTGGTAGCCAATCATGCTAGTATTTTATGTGATCAAAAGTTAGTACAATTAAGTACACCAAGTGGTGAAAAGATCACAATTAAAGGAGATAAGCCAACCCGATCGACAAAATTTATCTCTGTGATGAAAGCTGCAAGTTTTAAAAAGAAAGGAGGAGTAGTATATATTATTTCTGTAATCATTAATACTAAAGGAAAGGAATAAAAAGATATTCCTGTAATATCTAAATTCTCAGAAGTTTTTCCAGAAGAGTCACCTGGATTACCGCCTGATAGAGAGGTTGAATTTAGAATTCACCTAATACTAGGAATGGCACCGATTGCCAAAGCACCATATCAATTAGCACCAACAGAAATGCAAGAACTAAAGAAATAATTGGACGAACTTCTTGAAAAAGGTTTTATACAACAAAGCTTGTCACCATGGGGAGCACCGGTGTTGTTTGTTAAGAAGAAATGGATCGATGCGTATGTGCATTGATTACCGAGAATTGAACAAAGTCTCGATTAAGAATCGGTACCCATTACCGAGAATCGATGATCTGTTCGATCAACTTCAAGCAGCTCAATTCTTTTCTAAGATCGATTTACGCTCAGGATATCATCAACTGAAAGTACAGGAAGAGGACATTCCTAAAACTGCTTTCAGAACGAGATATGGTCATTATGAATTTACCGTCATGCCATTTGGTTTGACCAATGCCCCAACCGCATTTATGGACATGACGAGTAGGATATGTAAACCATACCTGGATAAATTCATAATTGTCTTTATAGATGATATTCTAATTTACTCTAAGAGTAAAGAGGAACATGCAACGTATCTGCATACACTCCTTACATTGTTAAGAAAAGAGAAGCTTTATGCTAAATTCTCAAAATGTGAATTTTGGTTACAATAAGTGCAATTCCTTAGACATCTGGTTAATCATGAAGGAATTCATGTGGATCCCATAAAGATTGAGGCAATTACTAAGTGGAAGGTCCCTGAATCACCAACGGAAGTACGAAGTTTTCTTGGACTGGCAGGATATTATAGACGGTTTATCCGAGATTTCTCTTGAATAGCCATTCCATTAACTAAACTGACCTGCAAATCAGTTAAGTTTGAATGGGGACCAAAACAGGAAGAAGCTTTTAAGATTCTTAAGCAAAGGTTAATCAACACACCCATACTCACATTACCAGAAGGAACTGAAGACTTTATAATCTATTGTGATGCGTCTAAGCTAGGATATGGATATGTGTTGATGCAACGTCAAAAGGTTATAGATTATGCCTCTAGACAGCTTAAGAAACATGAAGAGAATTACACAAACCATGATCTAGAATTAGGAGCCATAGTTTTTGCCCTTAAGATTTGGAGACACTATTTATATGGAAATAAATTTGTTGTCTTCACCAATCATAAAAGTTTAAGGTATATATTTGGGTAAAAAGAATTAAATATGAGACAGAGACGCTTGATGGAAATCCTTAGTGGTTACGATTGTGATATCCAGTATCATGCTGGGAAAGCTAATATAGTAGCTGATGCTTTAAGTCGAAAGTATCATGAAAAGCCGAAAAGAGTACATTCACTCAGATTAAGTCTACAAGTAGATTTAAATGAGCAAATCAGAAAAGTACATGAATCAGCAATCAAGGACGATGCTGAAAAATTAACAGGAATGATTAAGGAGTTAGAACAAGGAACAGATGGAATTTGGAAGTTCCATAAGAGAAGGATGTGGATACCTGAACAAGGAAACCTACGCCACAGAATTCTAGAAGAAACTCATAAGTCTAAGTATATGATACATCCCGGAAGTAATAAGATGTATCAATATCTAAGGAAGAATTTCTGGTGGATAGGAATGAAAAAAGGTATAGCAAATTGTGTTGCTAAATGTCTAACTTGTTCACAAGTTAAAGCTGAGCATGAGAAACCCTCAGGATTATTGCAACAGTTAGAGATGCCAATATGGAAATGGGAATTGATAACAATGGACTTTGTTACCAAATTACCCAAGACAAGAAAAGGAAATGATACAATCTGGGTGATTGTAGACAGATTAACCAAATCTGCTCATTTCTTACGCATGAAGGAAACTTTCAGTATGGAACAGTTAGCCAAGCTATATGTAAATGAAATAGTTTCATTACATGGAATTCCTCTATCTATCGTATCTGATAGAGATAGCCGTTTTGCTTCTCATTTTTTGGACAAGTTTCCAAAAAGCAATGGGAACCAAGTTAAATCTAAGCACATCTTATCATCCACAGACAGACGGACAAAGCGAAAGAACAATCTAGACTATGGAAGATATGCTTAGAGCCTGTGTAATTGATTTTGGAGGAAATTGGGACGACCATTTACCATTAATAGAATTTTCCTACAATAACAGCTATCATACTAGCATTAATGCTGCACCATTTGAAGCACTTTATGGACGAAAGTGCAGAACTCCAGTCTAGAGAAAAGAAATTATCTGGACCAGAGATAGTGTAGGAAATGACAGATAAGATAATTCAAGTTAAGGAAAGACTAAAAGCAGCACGAGATCGTCAAAAGAGTTATGCAGATAACAGACAAAAACCTTTAGAATTTCAAGTAGGAGATAAGGTACAATTAAAGGTTTCTCCATGGAAACGAGTAGTCAGTTTCGTTAAAAGAAGAAAGCTAAGCCCCAGGTATGTCGGACCTTTTGAGATTGTTAGAAGAATAGGACCTGTAGCCTATCAGCTACAACTGCCAGAGGAAATGGCAGGAATACATGATGTGTTTCATGTATATAATCTCAAAAAGTGCTTAGCAGACGAATCTTTAGTGATACCTCTTAAGGACATAGAGGTAAACGAGAAACTTAAGTTTATTGAGAAACCCGTTCAGATTGAAGATAGAACGATCAAGAACCTCAAACATAAAAGACTAGTTCAGGTCAAAGTGAAATGGGATTCAAGAAGAGGACCAGAATACACTTGGGAACTCAAGTCAGAGATGCAAAGGAAATACCCACACCTATTACAGTAGATCTCAAGGGCGAGATCCAAAACAAGGTGGGGACGATATAACAAACCTCCTAAAATATTGTTGGACACCCCTAAATGTCCTAAATTATACCCCGTACGCGAGAAACGGAACTGAAATACCTTTGTACTTGTGAAAATCAAGAAAAACAAAATCTGTAGGTCTCTCGCGGGGCGCGAGCGTCTGTTGCTTGCCAGACACCCATGCCGACAAGTGTCAACACGTGTCAAATCTACACTTGCTGACTGGCCAAGCCTACGACCTAACCTATTGTTGTCACGGGCCGCGAAAGCCTTAGCCTCCTCCCTCGCGGGCTGCAAGCCGCCATACGAAAAGCATATAAATAGGCTGGACGAGCTTCATTTGAATTCGTTCAGTTTTTGTTTTCTCTCTCAAACTTTCTGTAGGCTATAACTATACCCGGGAATAATACCCCCTATAAGGCGAAGCTCTGCCCCGTTGTAAGTACTATAACCCTGCTATTACCCTACACGATCAATTCAGGATTCTATAATGGATGTCGGCTCTGCCCGACTCAGTCATTGGAATTCTGTCTCATGTGTACACCCGATTGATCTAGGATTCCGTAATGCATGTTGGCTTTGCCCGACTTAGTCATTGGAATTCTGTCTCGAGTTGTACGGTTAATGTGAATTGGGTTATGTTACTATCACGTGTGCATTGTTTAATTTTAATAGATAATAATTAGGAGAATCACCAGGAAGCCATAGTAGTATCACCTAAGTCAACAATGTAAGTACATTCACTTTTTCTCACTATTTAAGAGCACATTTTTATGAGTCAAAAATGTTTTACCAAAACTTCAAATGCTTTCAAATACAATTACACTGATTAAGTTTTTGTAATTCTACAATTGCTGCCAGTATTATGGGGTTTGTATACAGTACTTGATAACCTTCACAATTGGGCACGTGTATCCAATGTGTGATATGGCCATAGTCACAGATCCGTCGAGTGACACGTACTGACCGAGTAATTGTGTAGATATAAACATTGTAATCACCCTTAATACTGTAATGTGTAAACAACTGATGCTTTACCAAAATGGAATGTACTTACTAGTATTTCTTGTTGATAAAATGTTTTCAAAACGCGTTTCAGGTAACACAATTGAAAGCCAAATAGAAGCTTGTCGGGGAGCACTGAAGGCTTGGAAAAGTGGCTATAAAAGTTACCTAAATAAACAAGACGTTTTGTTTTCAATAATTAGGGTTTATCCCTACAAATGTATTGTCAAATGCACTTGGGTTTTATCCAAATAAATTATTATTCTAAAAGTTGGTGTTTTACTCTGATAAACATATTTCCTAACTAAGGTCCTGATGTATTCCGCTGCCAAATAAATAAACACCAATACTGTTCCTCGCGGCACTTCTCAGGACGACATCTATCGATATATTTATATATTTTTATATAAATATTTATATATAGTAAATCTCTGGAGAACTAAGTGTTTCCAAGACTTATTAAATTATTACCGAAAATAAACGAACTAACAAGTATAACTTAATCGTTTTCATTATGAAAACAACTTACCGTCGAATCGTTCGGTTAACGATTCGGTAGAGCTCGGTGACATGTAGTTTAGTTACCGCGTTTATTTAGAAACTTATAAGATATTCCGTGTTAGAAATATTGTAGAATGCACGCTAGCGAGTCACATATTGGAAACGACATCACGGAGTCGTATATATCTAGCTTTGCACATGGAAATCCAGGTGAGTTCATAACCCCACCTTTTTACAGTTCTACATATTTATAAATGTTTTCGGGGTGGAAAGACATGCACATTTTGCAAAGCTTACAAGGTTTTCGATAAACATATTTCTAAACCATTTTACAAACAAGTTTTAACTAACACAAATGGTTTGTGAACGTCCATAAACACAAATGGTTTACGAAAGGTTTATGATAACTATACCGGTTTTTAAACAAGCGTATTTTTGAAAAGTGCATACAACGTTTTCAAGTTTTCTAAACTTCGAGAAAATACACGCACAATCGTATGTAGAAAACTAAGGAATGTTCATAGATCACGTTACAAATAAGGTGAAACTTAAGCACCATTAATCAACGTATACATTTAGACCGGGGAACAAAAATGTTAGATCTAATGGGTTTCAGGCAACCTCACTCTTGGCCTACTTCTACCAAGGAGTGCTTTTGTGTCTCAGTCGATCTCGACAAAAATGCCTAGGTTTGGATGCTTCCAATGTCGTGACATATGTTAATGTCGTAGCTACACATTAGCGATCTTAATTCCTTACATTTACAACTCATAAAATTACATTTTACGGTATAAAAACTTGCACTTGCATACCACGTTTATACAGATAAAATTAAAAGGTTCATACGTACATGTTGTCATTGTCAGGGTGGATCTTGATGGTTACACAGATTTTACAATCACAAGGTTTACAAATACAAAGTTTTACGAATATAACGCGTTCCACACATGAAGTTTCACAAGTACAACGCTTTCATATAATTCGACAAGAAAATGATTTTAATTTGTTTTCTCAACAATATTTCAAAAACCGGTTATTCAAAAAGATTCATTTCATATCTTTTATGTAGGATCGTGTACGAACCCGAATGAGTCGTTCAGAGGAGTTTTGAACAGTTACAGGTGCGGAAAACAAGTAACTGACGTAGAAACAGCTAGTTCTTCACTTTAAACACTGATTATATTGATCTGACGTTGTTTACAATCAAATCTCACACCGGTAGCACTTCGGCATGGAATACAAGGACTTCGTTACTGATTTCGCTCCTGAGAACCTATAAATAGGCCTCTGATTCCACTCAGAAAGACATAACATCAGTTGGAGCGAAATCAGCATTTGTTGATTCCGCCCGAAATAAACCAAATGACATCAGGAGCGAAATTAGGTTTAAAAGCGAAATCAGACTTTTCAATACCCTAAACATGCTATTTTCTCGTAAAACGAACCCTGATCTATACAATCTAGACTAAGACTCGATACAAGACGATGTCGACAGATGCATGCACTAACAGACTCCCCCTCAGATGTTGATGAGTCGCACGTATCAAGTGTTCGCATCTTCAGTCTTGATCAGTCTCTAGGCTTCATTCTTTCATTCAGCATTAACAGACTCCCCCTAACAATGTGCTGGCATTCCTTAAGTTCATCAGCATCATCTGCTTCAAGATCGTAATCTGGCTTTCACTGGTTCAGATCATTGTCTGGCTCAAACTTTGTCCACAGAATCAAAACCTAGCTCATGCTCTATCCACGGCATCCTCAGGTATCGGAACCTGACTCTTTAAGCATCCTCAGGATCGATCAACCTGGCTTTCCATCACACAACTTAATCGTTGTTCCAAAATCGTCACCTGGCTCACGTTCAGCTCAGGTTATTCTCAGGATTGATAAATCCAGCTCTTTCATAATCCTGCACAATCTCTACCTCAAAGTAACTTTTCTAAATTTAACAATTCAATATATGTACTAACCCTAACTCTCCCTCAAAAATAACTCAATATTCTTGATGAACCATTTTAAAATTTGATCTAAACATATTTGATTTTCAAACACCTACTTCTTTTCACAAAAACTGTCATCATGGTTAGCACTTGGGATTTTGAAAATCAGCTCTCCAACATCAGTTGTCGAAAATCTTTTTGAATTTTTAAAAAATTTATGCTAAAACACACCGAAAATCTTTTTGGATTTTTTAATGTAAAGAAATGCAGTAAAGAAATATTTACAGACAATATTTTTGTGAGTTTGTGCAAGAGGATCATATCAGTTTTTGACAAGTCACAAGTATCATTGAGCTTAGTTACACATTAAGAATTAAACAATTCACTTAGATTGCCAATATACTGATCCACTTAAATTTTCACACAAATTTCAACTGATTCAGGATATGAGTTAGATGTTTTAAGAACTTAAACTCATTCATGTGTCCCACCTCTTGAATATACTCCCGTATCCAGATCCCAATATTCAGTCTTACAGGTGAGTATACCACAGATGATATCTGTAAGGGAATAAATTATAGTACGAAACCGTGAGAGCTCAGGTCAGAACTTCCGTTCAGCAGAGAGATGACGGCTCGACTTTTGGTGTGTCCCCTTTAGAGGATCTTTTGAATTACAACAGCACTGACTATCAATTTTATTGTTTCATCAATTTGCTGAGGGCGGCGCTATTTTTCAAGCAAGCGGAAAGTATTCTCCAGGGACTAGGTCAGAATTTCCATTCAGCAGAAGTCCCGGGATAATACCCCAGATATCACTGAGCATAAAGACCTAGTATCTAAGAAAGAGGGACCTTTCAAACGAGATTTCAGGGGTTACCTATATATTCAAGTAGTGTTCCCCACGAAATAAGCAAGTTTGACTTTAAGTTTATATCCCGAAAAAGCTTACTAAATGTGTAAAAACCTATCGACATATCATCATTGAGACTGTTTAACGCTATTTAATCAATACATTTCTTTAGCATACTGTGGCCGTCTACTGATGTACTATCATTTCCTCTTCTTTGACACAAAAACTCATTTTTGATTTTATCATGTTTTTGTCTTTTTCAAATTTTCTAATGTTTTTGGATTTTCAGAAATTTCTACTCCCCCTAAAATGCAAACACATAAAGGAAATTTGAAAATAAACTATACAAGAAAAATTGACAACCGATATCGAATCACTTCAATTCACCATCCACTTGGCATAAACAATCAGAACTCCCCCTTACACAAAACTATTTTCTCATTATGATTTCAAAACACTTAAGTTTGTTTTAACCAAAATGATTTTTCCGGAAAATAAGTTTTGTTAAATTAACCACTTGTAAAGTTAGGGGTTTGGTTCATCACATTGTTCTTCTATTACCAATTGTAAGTATGGTCCAATCAAGTTCAACCTAATGACCTTGATTAACCACTTGTAGGAAAAACAAAGTACAACTTAATGTCCTTGATTTACCACTTGTAGGTGTAAACCTTCATTAACTAACTTGTAGAAATATCACATCTACACAAATTCATTTTACCAACAAAGATGCCGATTCCTGCTTCACACTTACCAACCTGGAAGCTCCGGCAATTCACACTTATCCTGTAAAACAATATAACCATTATAAAATTCAATCACACAATCAATTACTAAGAAAGATGCCGATTCCTGATCCACGATTACAAACTTGGGATCTCTGGCAAAGTCCTAAGACTTCAAGGGAATAGAATTTCCACCCAAGTCTTTCCAGACTTGAGGGATTTCAATTCTTGCTCAGTAGGATTATATGTTGCCTTTTTAGTTGCATAGAAATCTTTAACCCCCTTTGCTTTCCCATTAAGCATTTTTCCAAAAAATTTCTTAACATTCCCATTGAATGTTTTCTCGACATCAAATTCATTTTTCCCTGAGTAAAACGGATCCGAGATCTCAACTTTACCAATTTTCTTTTTAATTTCTTCAAATTTCAGTGATGGAAATTCATCATCATTCACTGAATCTTTTGTCTCAACCTGTGGCTCATCTGGCTTTGTGGAACCAGATTCATCGCCGACTTTCTCTTCAGATTTTTTAACAACCCATACTTGGTTGTCCTTTGCTTTCTTTTTGTAAGCATTCTTTTTAGAACACTCACCAGCCTCATAAGTTGAATTTTCAAAAATTTTAAATTTTTCGGTTGGTGGTTCAACATCAACAACTTTTTCTTTCAATTTCTCAGAAACTCCCTGTTTTGTCTTGGCATTTTTCGGACAATTCCATGCAATGTGACCAACTTCATTGCATTTGTAACAGGTTCGAGTCTCTCTTGGATGAAATACCCCTGTTCCATTTCTTCTCTTCTTAGCAAGAAACTCCTGGTTTGATTGTTTCCAGAAAGGTTTCTTCTGTTCCTCCTCAGCACTTCCACCTGAAACAAATTCTGTTTTTGTTTTAGAATTTTTCTCATTTTTATAACTTTTAGGTGGAATAAATCCTAAACCTTTCTTTTTGAAGCTACCATTATGGTTTGGTTTCTTTTGAAAACCAGAACCAGAATTGTAACCCTTTTTCTTGTTTAATCGTTGTTGTACTCTTGAAGTGTATTTTTTAGGTTTTCCAGTAAGATTTAAATCTTTTATTTCAGAAATCTTAATTTCTGTCATTTTGAAAACCTTTTTGATCATTTCAAATTTAACACTTCTTATTGGAAACTCTTTGTCAGAGTATAATTTGTCAGAATCATTTAAAGTGTATGCAACTTCAAATGTGTCATCATCCAAATTTGCTTTTGATAACAAAAATTCTTTACTATAAGACCGTTTAACCGACGACTTTGGACTGTTGACTGATGAACTTGACCCTCCAGACTCAGACTTTGACCCAGACTCCTCATCTGTATCCAACACCTGATCGACCACCTTTTTAATTAACTCAGACTCATGATCAGTGTCAGACGATGTGAAAGTAACATCAATGTTTTCTGGTAATTCATCAGTTGTGTCGATTTTTAACTTTATATTGACTGCTTTTTCGAGTTGCTCCTCATTTGGTTTTCTGGGAGAATAACCTTCCCATATCGGAGGCGGACACTTGTTATAGCTAGCAGTCGGTTTTTTACCAGTATCCTTCATCTTTGTCTTCTCATCTTGAAAAGCTTCCATACCTGCAACAGTCGGATAAATTCTATCAATAAGATAATTAGAACTAGAATAACTCTGCAATAATCGTCTGATTATCTCATTTTCAATCTTTTCAGTTTCCAATTCTTGCTTCCACTTAGAACTTTCTTCGATGTAAAAGTTGATAGCTTTCTGCTTCGACATCATCACAGCATTCATCATTGTCAAAGCATCTTCTCTTTCAAAATTTGTCTTTTGAAGACCAGTTACCATTCTGTTCAAGACATCATAAGATTCTTTCACATAATTAAGATTGAACAGTAACTGCTATTTCATCTTCTCATACTCTACCAATTTCTCATCTTTGGCTGCACATTCTTTGCAAGGTTCAAGACACTTAGTACAAGGCTTGATAACCTCTACAATCTTTTCAATTTCAATGATCTTTTCAACTTCGACCATTTTCTCTGCTTTAGTCACCTTTTTGTCTTCTTTCACTTGCTCAATCTCAACAATCTCTTCAGCAACAATTTCAGTCTTCATTTCCTGTTGTTCTTTTGCAGCTCTTTTCTCCTTTAATTTCTCCAAGCGATCTGCAAAATAGAAATGAAAGCTTTCAGGAGAAAGATGAGATTTAGCAATATTAATATGTTTCTCTTCCTCATCGTCACTGCTGTCATCAGTTGGTGACTGATCAAACTATACAGTTTTTTCAACATTTTCATCCGATGACCCCGAATCAGATGGTGTTTTATCAAAAACACCTTCTTTTTCTGAACTATCATTACTTTGTCCACTCTCATCTGAACTTTGTGAGTTTTCATCAACACTATCTGAGTTTTCATCTGATGCAACAGTCTCTTTCTCCACATTCTTCACAATCTCACCAATAGACTTCATCCATGTGGCAAACATATCTGGTTCTTTAACAATCTTAGCAATGAACGCTTTGAATTCTCCTTTTTCATCAACAAGCATATCCCAGCTAAAGCCTTCAGGTAGTCTTTCATCATCCTGATTGACTAAGCAAACTTTGCTTTCAGGTGATATGTATTCATTCCAGTTAAAATTCACCAAACATGCTCTCTTTGAATCCTCGATTTTTCTACCATGAGCTACCTGCGGTTCTTGCAGTTGTTGCTGACCAACTTGCTGATATATGGCTTTCCGGTAATAGTCATCTTTTCCGAATGGATTCTTTACATCACTAGCTTCTCTGTTCTTGCATTCCCTCTTGAAATGACCTTTCTCCCTGCATCGAAAACAAATAACTTTAGATTTATCAAAACCTAAAGTAGACACATGTGCATCAAGAAATTCATTTCTTCTAGTAATCAGCTTGAATTTTTCAGCTCTTCTCAGAACGCTAGCCAGACACCATTTAATGTCCATAAGTTCCATATCTTCAGCGTCTATCTGATCGTAATCCTCCTTTGTAAGCATAGGATTCCCAATACGACCTGCGACTAAGCCTTCATAAGATAGTAGTACGGAACCAAGCAACGCCATATGATCTTTAGCAACCTCTTCAGAAGAACTTTGACCATCTGGAAGATTCAAGGCAATATTGCATTGTATCACATAACCACTTCCACTTTTAGTACTTTGTGAACTAAAACTTGAAGTTGTGCTCTTTGGATTAACACTTGGGTATGAAGAGAAACCACTACTGCTTTTAGGACTTGATCAACATTTTCAGTAGAATCTCCCGCACTAAATGTAGTTTGTATCTTTGGAATTCTTTCAATTTCTGGAACACTGCCTTTGTAGTACATTTTTACATCCTGTTGACCACTCGAACTGTTCATCCTTGCTATCTTTTGTTGTTCCAAATCCTGACTTTCAATCTTCTCAATGAACTGAGAAATCGTTAATCCATCATAAACCCCGGTATTTTTCAGAATCATCAAGTAAGTTCCCCACTCTTTCTGCGGTAAAGCATCTGCTAACTTGTCTACCCATTCATCAGGATCTTTGGTTATACCAATCATCAACATAGATTGCACCAAGTGACAGTAACGTTCAATCAGCTTCTTCGTGTCTTCTCCCGGTAAACTACCGAACAGATCAAACTCTTTCTTGAGCAATGCCTTCTTCCTCTTAATCATGTTCTCACTCCCCTCAAACTTCACATGTAGATAGGGGGGCAGTTATGACCCAAAGTCTTTGAGATGGGTCATTTTGGGTTATTTTTAAAATACAATGGGTGGATTTGGGTAAACTAATTTAAGTAAGAGGGTTGAAATGGGTCAATTAAAAAAACAAGTAAGGTAACTACGGGTCAATACGGGTTGAACGTTTTGAAGGAACGGTTCTTTAGGGTTGAGTATCATCAACCATGGGTTAGAGACTTAGAGACGCTCCTCCTCCAGTCCTCCGCCACTCCTCCGCCGTCTCCTCCGCCACTCCTCCGCCGTCTCCTCCGCCACAAACCAGTCCTCCGCCATCTCCTCCAGTCCTCCTCCAGTCCGATTAAGAAGAAATTTCACCGGCAATCACTTCAAAACAGTCCGATTAAGATCTTTGATTTCCGCCGTCACATCAATCAAACCCACCCATCAGATCTTTGATTTTCATCGGAAATCACTTCAAAACAGTCCGATTAAGAAGAAATTTCACCTTCTGGCGAAAGTTGCAGGTAATCTTTAAGTTTATAAGCACTTTTGACTTCCGATTTATACGAAAGGGGTGGGGGATTTGCTCGTTTTTAATGTTTAATGACATGATTCAGCTTTGTTAATTGTGTACGTGAAGAAATTTAGGTGTTTGGTGTTGTGCTTTCATGGGGGTACGACTGTTTATGCTTAGGTTACAACTAGGAGGTTCTCATGTGTGAATGTGGGTAATAAAGGAAGATAAATTCTGATTTAAAACTGATGACATTAATTGATTGTTTTTGAGAAAGTTGATGACATTCCATTTGCAAAAATTCTGATTTGCAAACAGTTGAGATTAATATGCTTTAAGATGTTTTGCAAACAGTTGAGGTTTATGTGTGTTTTGCTTCGAATTGTATTGTGAGATTTGTTTCGATTTTGGATGATATTGAGAATAATATGCTTTAAGATGCTATAGAGATGGTTTATAAACGCTTATGTTTATCTCGGTTGATCAGATTTTAAGACTTATTTGATTATTATTTTGAAAGGTATGTCAAACAACTCGGAATTTGGACAACATAGTGGAGAAGGGGAACATGAGGATGAAGGCAATTCATATAGTTCGGGTAAACAACGTTCTTATGTTTGGGACTATTTTGAACCATTGTCGGTTGCGCCCAATGGGGACAAATAGTCAAGCGTCAACAGTTTAGGGGAACGGCCAAAGTTATATTTTATTTTTAAAGCACTGGGAACAGCAGGCGCAAAAAAAAAAAAAAAAAAAAAAAAAAAAAAAAAAAAAACTGACCCGATCCGACCCGAAACCCGTTCTGACCCGGACCCGACCCGAAACCCGTCTTGACCCGGACCCGTTCTGACCCGGACCCGTTTCGACCCGAACCAAAACAACCTTTTTTATAATTGACCCGTTTTGACCCGAACCCGTTTTGACCCTAACCCGTTTTGACCCATGACCCGACCCGACCCGAACCGACCCGTTAGCCAGGTCTGCATGTAGAGCATCCCAGATTGATTTTGAAGTCTTGTCATGCTGAAGCAGAATGAAGATGTCTTCTTTGATTGCCTGCTATAATAAACTGATCATCATCTTTTCAGCACGATACATATCTCGTTCTTTATCACTAAACTCAGAAATTGTTTTCACAACTTGCAAATCAGTATGAGGTAAAACATATTTCTTCAGAATACACTCCCATGACCTAAGATGGTTTGCCTGAACCCAGTTTTCGAATCTGTCTTTCCACCCGTAGTACTCTTCTATACTCATCAGTTTCGGAGGCTTTTGTAACGTTCCGGTCTCGTTTTCCAAATTCATATTATGAGCAATAAAAGCCGGAGTAGTCGGATATGAAGCAAACGCGTTGTAGAACTCTTCACTCATGATGACGTTTCACGTTTTCCAAAAAAATAATTTTTTAGCAGAATAACCCAAATACACCTTTGGAACAGAATAGCAAACAACCCTTAAAAGCGAAATCACAAAGTACTGTTTGGAGCGAAATCACACATTGTAGTTTGGAGCGAAATCACCATGCACACAGGAGCGAAATCAGATGTTTGTCAGCTTGGAGCGAAATTAAACAAATTTTGGAGCGGAATCAGCAGATTGGCAGCCTGGAGCGAAATCACCAACAAGTTTTGGAGCGGAATCTCAAGAAATGGTACCCTGGAGCGAAATCAACCAAGAATTTTGGAGCGGAATCTTTCAGAACCAATACCCTGGAGCGGAATCACACACAATTTTGGAGCGGAAACAAGTGTTTGGCAGCCAGGAGCGAAAACACAACCAATTTTGGAGCGGAATCAGAAATATCCATTACGAGCAAAATCAGCTCGGAGTCCATTTTGGTCCATTTTTAGTGCGATTTTAGCTATGAAACTTTCTAGGGTTTGTCTAAGTCCAATTATCTAGAATCTGTGAAATTTTGAACCAGTTTAGACCGTTAAATCTTGTTCTGATGGAGAAAGAAGGTGTAGAAGCAAGAAATTTCGATGAAATCCAGCTAATCTCTGCAGAACTCCTCCTCCTGAGCTCTGATACCACTTGTAGGATTGTGTACGAACCCGAATGAGTCGTTCAGAGGAGTTTTGAACAGTTACAGGTGTGGAAAACAAGTAACTGACGTAGAAACAGCTAGTTCTTCACTTTAAACACTGATTATATTGATCTGACGTTGTTTACAATCAAATCTCACACCGGCAGCACTTCGGCATGGAATACAAGGACTTCGTTACTGATTTCTCTCCTGAGAACCTATAAATAGGCCTCTGATTCCGCTCAGAAAGACATAACATCAGTTGGAGCGAAATCAGCATTTGTTGATTCCGCCCGAAATCAACCAAATGACATCAGGAGCGAAATTAGGTTTAAAAGCGAAATCAGACTTTTCAATACCCTAAACATGCTATTTTCTAGTAAAACGAACCCTGATCTATACAATCTAGACTAAGACTCGATACAAGACGATGTCGACAGATGCATGCACTAACATTTTACAAACAAACTATGAACTCGCTCAACTTTATGTTGATTTTTCGTATGTTTCTTTCTCAGGTTTCATTTTAAAATTATGGCACAGTTGGAATAGGAAGACCATGTGGATTCGAGTACTTAGTGGGCGTTCGCTTTCTAAAAGTGTTAGCTTATTTTGCTTCTACTGTGCAATGAAGATACCAGTCCAGTCACGCCAACTCTAATATTTTGGGGTGTGACATATTCGTATCAGAGCCATAGG
This sequence comes from Helianthus tuberosus, assembly GCA_030545235.1. Taxonomy (NCBI): domain Eukaryota; kingdom Viridiplantae; phylum Streptophyta; class Magnoliopsida; order Asterales; family Asteraceae; genus Helianthus; species Helianthus tuberosus. The sequence continues at coordinate 126,923,735 of CM060397.1, forward strand.
TTACAGCCATAGGTCACGCCAGCTCTGATACCAGATTGGTATCAGAGCTATAGGTTACAGCAAATAGGGTTTTCTGTAGAGATACCTAGGCTCTAACCTCATTTTCCTCTAGGGACTTAGATCATTAAGACTTTAAGGTGTGACATATTCGTATCAGAGCCATAGGTTACAGCCATAGGTCATACCAGCTCTGATACCAATAAAACGATGAGTCAAAATTTTGTTTTAAACATACGCGCTAATGTTGTGTTTTATACATGGTACACAAACAATTGCATACAGCACACAAAACTTTGAGAGTTTAGGAAACATGCATTCAGAACCCTTGGAAACATATGTCAAAGTTCAATAAAGGTTATCGCGTAGGAACCACGTCTATTAACTCGGGCAAACGCCATTATTAGGTCGTCTATGCTATATTATTTAACCGAGCAGGTAACATATGCAAAACAAAGTACCGACGTGCGAAATTACACAAAACTCAAGCTATACATCAACGAAGGTTGAAGTAAATCACACAAAGCTTTCGAGGCAAGGTCATTGAGAATACACGAATGAGCATTGCAGTGACAATGTTAATCCTGTCAGCAGGAGAATAACCTATCAAGATGCGGCAACTTCTCACGCGGTCCTGCAACGACACGAAACACGCCAAGGAGAAGACGCATGTCTCCGCATTCCCCCTATCTCATTAACGACGAGTACGCTATGTTCGATATTCCATGGTAATGTCGCCTAACAACCGGTCATCACATGAATCCCCAGGTAATGTCCTTAAATTTCTTTTATTGAAAATCCGACTTTTGCATCTAGTGAGTAGATTTTCATATCTCTACTCCTCTTAACGGTCATTGTATCACGACAATTTCTTTCATTATAGCAAACACTCATTTGCTTCATTTATTAAAAAAAATTCATATGTTACACATGCATCGTTTGTTACGCATGTGGTTTCACCTCGAATGATCGTATTCATAAAAAAGTTCAAACACTTGTGATTCGAATGACTAGCAATATTGTAAGTGTTGACTCCTTGATATCGAGTCAACAAAATTTCTTGAAACTTCTTTTCTTTTCAAGTTACGTACATGGTTTTTCGTTGTAACCATGTCAAAATTTCTTTGTCGATACATATATTTGTTGATGGATTGCATCTCAACCAAGTTCAATTGTTTGGATTTGTCCACTACACAAATTCAATTCAAGACACCATATGATGTATTGAGAGCATCATATTCAAATTGATTTTAACAAAGCACTTCATTTGTTTGGGTCTTAGAAGACTTGTTTGTCCTTCAACTCCATTAAATCGTTTGTTGATTTTGACACCTTGTGGTGGTATTTCCAACAATTTGAAGCTTGCGCTAATCTCGTTTACACACCTCATGTACGGATTTAATTATTTATTGATTTATGTTAAATCCACTTGTTGATTTGTCATATTAAAGCAGACTTAATAGAATCACGTGTTAAGATAATAGTACACAAATTCATGCTATATTCCGGTGTACCTCCTAATGGTTCTTTCATTATCGATCGAATGCTTTGCGATATTCATTGCTTCTTCATCTTCGATCGAAAATAGTATTTCTTTGATGTTCCATATTCAATTGAAGATCCTATGATGTTTTGTTTAAAACAAACTTTCAGATTCACTTTATTGCGCTTTCATTTGATTTCAAACATGGTGAACTTGTTTGGTCACCGCTATTATTGAATTACCTCGATCACTACGACACCTTGTGGTGTTGTTATAACTTGCAGCTTGTGCTAATCACGATCGAGCATTTCATGCAAAGCTACTTCATTTGAGCTTGTTGATTCTAAGTTTCATCTAGCGGATGTTATTGTTTCTAGAACTCATTTGCATATTATAAACGTTCGTTTGGAATTCTATAGGTCAAGATTCCTGTCCTTTGTTGGACCCCTATTAACTTAGTCACACTAGTGACTGCATCTGTACGCCTCGTTTCCCTTGACATCAAATTCTGAAACACATTTCTTTTAACCGTTAGGTTCTTATTGTTGTAGTATGTCTATGAATTCACATAATTCGAATAAGTCTTGATTTGATTCCATGGTTATTCACTTTGGTATTATTCGCATTTTACCTACACATAACTTAACTCTAAGGAGTTAACATAATCTAAATTTCGAGGACAAATTTTTATTAACAGGGGAGAATATGACAACCGGTAGTTTACGCCTTTAATTACGTGATTAACAGGTGATTAAAGTGATAATAAATAGTGTTTACGACATAAATAAAATTAATTAGGCCCTTGGAGTGTCTAGGAACGTCTAACCAGCTCTACAGTACGCGTATGACGATCTACGAAGAAACTGCGAAACGTTAAACGATAACGAACTGAAACTGAACAAAATACTGACAATGCCGTCAAATACGAATTTTATACACATAATTTATACTTATAAATTTAGTTATTCGAAGTTATCATGCTTCCAAACGTCAAAAGATGAAATCGTGAACGAAAAACGCGACCGCATGAACGCACCGGCAACGAAACGGAAGAAACGGAGACGCGTATCACCTTCAAAACTAAAATTTTACGATATATTTAGATTCACAATTATATTTTTATGATCGTAGTTGAAACCGGATCGAAAAACGGTTTAAGAACGGCGAACGACGCGTTTTACGCAATTTAACGCAGCCGGCGAACGAACACATCAAAAACCAACTACCGTCGTACGTTTTACGTGATTTCGATTTTAAAAATATACGTTATTATATTTTACGAAGCTCGGGTGGGAAAACGGGTTCGTAGGAGCTGGCGGGCTACCTAAAACACGGGGATTGGGCCTTGGGCCTAAGCCCAAAGCCCAATAATCTAACCTAAGTATAAAAGTGTGAGAAAACCCTAGTGTTCTCAAAATCCATCAGCCGCATAACAAAGATTTCCCTCTCATCTCTCTTTGTAGCACCTTATCCACAACATTCCTCCTTCAAAATTCAAAACACAGACAAACATCATCATCTTCTTTCTCCTCTCCCTCTCGATACAACTCAAATCACACACACCTCTCAACACTCCCCTTGTTCCTCTCCCTCCAAAGTCAGCCGGAGAATCCGGTGGTGGTGCAGTGACGGACAAAAGTGAACTGGTGAAGGTCACGGGCATTTGACGCCGGCGACGGGAACTCTGACCACCCACAACACCCCCCTTATCCCCTTCTTTCACTTTCCCCCCATCGGAACAGAGTACAACCAGCCACCACCCTTTGATGGTGGTATACGACGTATAAAGATTGAGAGAGGGAGTAGAATACACGGGAGAGAGAGAGAAATGAAGGCGTCGAAAGAGGAGCAGCGTCGCCGCTCACGGCGGCGGCGGTGGCGGTGGCGGCGGTCAGTGTTTTGGTCCGTCGAGTTTCACAGTAAGACACTCCCCTGTCTCCAATTCATTTTTATTCTTTTTGTTTTCATCTGATGATTGATGTTGAAGTGTTGTTACAACGACACTCGGTCGGTGACGAACCGACAACGACGATGGCGACGGTTATGGAGTTGCTAGTCTCGGGTCAGGTCAGTCAAGAGTCCAAGATTTTGAGTCGAATTTGGGTCATTTTCAGCTTCGGGTTTTATACACGGCTCGGGTCAGATTCAAGTATGGTTCGGGTCAAAGTTTTGGGAGTTCGGTCAGCTCATCGTTCGGGTCAACAGCTTGGGTCAACAGTCAAAGTCAAACTTCGGTCAACAGATCAGTTCGGGTCAACGGCTCGGGTCAACAGTGGTCAAGTTTGGTTCAGGTCAAGCGCGGATTAGACGGGTCAGATTCACTTGGTCAACTCAGCGAGTCAACTCGGTCAAACCCGAGTCAACTCGGTCAACACGGTCAACACGGTCAAACCATGTCAACTCAGTTGACTCGGTTAACTCAGTCAACTCAGCATTTTGACACGAGAGATGCTAAAGATTTTTCGGCACGAATTCATATTGTTATTTTTATAGTTCCATTAAATATGTGAGAAACGAGCTCGAAACAATCGACGAAAGTATACTTTACATTTTTACATATTCGACGAAGTTTTATATATATATATATATATATATATATATATATATATATATATATATATATATATATATTGTTCCCATTGATTGAGTACTAGTTGAATTTTGAAAAATAATGACAACTTGTGTTGTCGGGGGCGTCCAAAAACAGAGGAAACTCTGCCCTTTTTTCGAGAAAACCCGTAAACAAAATGTATTTTATAATAAAGAAAACTTTACGGATTCAAATTATATTACGAAACAAATATGTTTATCACGATTGTTTTAAACAAAACGACGATACGGATATTATTCACAACAGTAAATAGAATTATTATATTTATTCTAAACTTTAAAATTTCGACAATTCTTTTATAAAAATAAATATAGTTTATATATTTATTTCGAATATCAAATAACTTGGATTTCCGCTATAAAAATAAATATAGTTTATATATTTATTTCGAATAACAAACAACACGATTTCTTTTTATAAAAGTAAATATAGTTTATATATTTATTTCGAATATCAAACACCATGATTTCGTCTTATAAAATAAATATAGGTTATATATTTATTTCAAATATCGTACAACACGAATTCTTTTATAAAAATAGATATAGTTTATCTATTTATTTCAAACACCCAATAACTCGATGGTAATTTTATAAAATAAATATAACTTTTTATATTTATTTCAAACGCCAAAATGACCTATACCTAAATTTTGACAAATATATACAAGACGCAATTTATAATACAAATTTGTTATATATTACGTTCATACGAATATTCTTACATACACATACGACTTCTCGGGACGACAAAGCGATTTTATCGATATATTTATATATTTCTATATAAATATTTGTATATACTAAATCTCTCGAGAACTAAGTCTTTCCAAGACTTATTAAATTATTACCGACAATAAACGAACTAACAAGTACAACTTAATCATTTTCATTAAGTTAACAGCTTACCGTCAAATCGTTCGGTAGAGCTCGGTGACACGTAGTTTAGTTACCGCGTTTATTTAGAAACTTATAAGATATTCCGAGTCAGGAATATTGTAGAATGCACGCTAACGAGTCACGTCTTGGAAACGACATCACGTAGTCGTATATAGCTAGCTTTGCACATGGAAATCCAGGTGAGTTCATAACCCCACCTTTTTACAGTTTTACATTTTTATATATGTTTTCGGGGTGGAAAGACATGCACATTTTGCAAAGCATACAAGGTTTTCGATAAACATATTTCTAAACTATTTTACAAACAAGTTTTAACTAACACAAATGGTTTACAAAAGGTTAATGATAACTATACCGGTTTTCAAACAAGCGTATTTTTGAAAAGTTCATACAACGTTTTCTAGTTTTCTAAACTTCGGGAAAATACACGCGCAATGGTATGTTGAAAACTAAGGAATGCTGATAGATCACGTTATGAATAAGGTGAAACTAAAGCACCATTAATCAACGTATACATTTAGACCGGGGAACGAAAAGGTTAGGTCTAATGTGTTTCATGCAACCTCACTCATGCCCTACTTCTACCAATAAATGCTTTTGTGTCTTAGTCGATCTCGACAAAAATGCCTAGGTTTGGATGCTTCCTATGTCGTGACATATGTTAATGTCGTAGCTACACATTAGCGATCTTAATTCCTTACATTTACAACTCATAAACTGACATTTTACGGTATACAAACTTGCACTTACATACCGCGTCTATACAGATACAACTCAAAGGTTCATACATACATGTTGTCATTGTTAGGGTGGACATTGAGGGTTACGCAGATTTTACAAACACAAGGTTTACAAATGCAAAGTTTTACGAATATAACGCGTTCCACACATGAAGTTTCACAAGTACAACGCTTTCATATAATTCGACAAGAAAATGATTTTTAATTCATTTTCTCAACAATATTTTAAAAACCGGCTATTCAAAAAGATTCATTTCGAATCTTTTACAAACAAACTATGAACTCGATCAACTTTATGTTGATTTTTCTCATGTTTCTTTCTCGGATTGCATTTCAAAATTATGGCACGGTTGGAATAGGAGGACCATGTGGATTCGAGTACTTAGTGGGCGTTCGCTTTCTAGAAGTCTTAGATTATTTTGCTTCCACTGTGCAATGAAGATACCAGTCCAGTCAAGCCAACTCTGATATTTCAGGGTGTGACAAGGGGTTGATAAGTCAAAGGGCAAACTTCAGGAAGCACTTTTAAAGTTGATTTGGAAACTGGTATTCCAAGGAATCCAACAAGACAGTTTGAAAGAATGTATGTGTGTTTGGGAACATTAAAACAGGGTTTCAAGGCATTGGACAGAGATTTCTTAGGGCTGGATGGGGCTTTTATAAAAGGCCAATTCCCATGGCAAATATTAACTGTAGTTGGGGTAGACTATAACAATGGACTCTATCCTGATTGTTATGCAATTGTTGAGTCAGAAAGCCTTAGTTCATGGATTTGGTTTTTAGAAGTCTTGATCTTCATAGTAACTCAAACTTTAGCTTCATCAGTGATAGGAAAAAGGTATGCTAATATTTTGTCATATGTACTTTTAATTACATTGTTACACATTAAATATGTTAATCTATTTTTCGTATGTCTCTTGACCAGGAAATTCTACCAGCTATCACAAAGTTGTTTCCATGTGCTGAGCATAGATACTATCTCAGGCACATTCATGAAATTATGAAGCTGCAGTTTAAAGGAAAGCCATACAAGGATAAATTATGGAAGTGTGAATCAACCACGACTATTCCATAATTTACAACTACAACAAATGAACTAAAGGCATTCAATAAGAAAGCCCACCTGCGGTTGTCAAAGATCCCACCTTTACATTGGTCCATATCACATTTCTCTGGTATGTGCAATTAACAATTTATAATTTAAATTTATATGATGAAAGTGATTTAAAACGAAATATGAACATTAAAAATAATGTCATATGATGTGTTATGATGATACAAAAATTATGTCATAAGTTTGGTAGCTTTGCATGTTATACATGAAGCTTGAAAAGTAGTAAATGGGTGAAATTGCATGATTTATGTGACTTACAAGAAATCTGCACTAACATGAATATAAGTACCATTTTATTTGGTAAATAACATGTGTTATGTTAAAATATCAAGTCGTGACAATTTGGGATGATTATAGTAAAGTTCATTACAATACTAAGCGTTAAAAACGGTAAAAATCGGCTTTTAAAGTGATTTTTGTAAAACTGTTTTAAATCAGAATTAAACTGATATTTTAAAGATAATTATAATTATTTTGTCTTATATTAAGTACCCTTGGTGTTTGGCAAATCATACGTGACTTCCGACGCCCGAAATCGTTACCGAAACGTTAAAATACACATATTTCAACGTACGCGAAAACGGGATGTTCAAGGGTGAACCTTATGTGTTACAATGTGATATGTGAATATGAGTATGTGTAACGTGATATATTAAGTTTTGACATGATAGTAGGAGTTAAAACTATGCATGTACGCTTGTACGGTTAAAACGGTAATTTCGTTAAATATCACGTTAAATATATAACTTATTTTTCGAGCAAGAAAGTAATACATAGGTTAACTTGATGAGTTATTTTGTGTATAAATGTTTTAAAAATGATAAAATGTATAAGTTGATGAAATACGTGAAATACGATGTACGTCGAATATGTCCATATTTACATTAATAAATTACGAAGCGCAAATCGTAGATATATTGTATATAAACAGATGTGATAACGGATATAACATATTGAGGGTCACCAATAAAATCGTTCAAGTCGTGAAAATCTATATATATATATATGTAACATATATAAGTATGTGTGTGTGAACACTTATATATAAATATGGCAACATAATCAAAATAAAGACTTTTTGAGAAAATCTCAAAGTTATGTGAAAATTATAAATATTGGAGAAACTTAGGTATTAATAGAATAATTGGTTATTAATCATCCCTACTTAATTTAGGACGTGTAGACCAATTTGAAAGATTGCGATAATATAAAAACACATCCAAAGGTGAGTGTCATTAAACTCCTCTTTTACTGTTTTATATAACATTTTGGGGGAAGAACACGCCTAAAAAAGAATAATTATACATTTTTGTATATAACATGCCTTTGAATAAATTATAAATATATTTTCACGGAAAATATAGTTTGGAATGATATAAATATGTTTTCTAGGAAAACATGGTTTTGGAAATGTGATTGATTATAAATATGTCTCGGGGAGAAACGGGGAAAATTACGATGTTTAGGGTGAAACGACCGTATAGATTCAAAAGTATTTGAATCCAAGTTGGGACGAATTAGCCTGAATCTCAAAAGAGTAAGTGCCGAAAATTGGCTTACGTTTCGTTGGGGACTTCAAGGAATTCGTACAACACAAAATATTAAATTTGCCTTCCAGTAGGTATATATATTGATCAATTGAGGAGGGTACATAGATGGAATCTTGCTATTTTTAATCATTAAATGTTATGCGTGGAATTGTTGATAGATCTATCGGGTTGACAACCCCGTCGTGAACGGTAGCTCCGTTTCTATATAGCGGCGAATTTTTATTCTGAATATTGTCTAGCTTGATTAGAACCACAATGGTAGTATATAGCTCGTAATGTCTTGCAAACTTACGAATCTGAATGATTGGATAATAATTTAATAATAAACTTGGGAAGATGATCTATATCAGAGGATTTTAGGAAAAATGCTCACGATAGCTGACCCTTGGATTTTGACAAAGGAAATAAAATTTACTTTCTTAACCATATGGATGTTTTATCACTAAAAATTCATAGAAAGCTTTCCTTAAACAAATTGTAACAAATTTGAATATGTGAACTCACCTTCCTTTGTGTTGACACTTGATTTTTACGTGTTCTTCAGGTACATTAGTTCGACTTCGTGATTTTGGCATATCTTGTGGTAGTGATGCTTGTCGTGTTTTAAAATGTTTTGGACAACTTTTAAAAACTAAATTGGGACCGTGTGTATTTGGATCCATAAGGATCAAGACTACTATGTCATGGTTGTGGATTGTGTTTATCTTTAAACTCTAAAATCATGTTTTAAATAAGTTGTATGTCCAAAATAAACAATGCATCGTCTACTATGATATTATTGGGTACCAACCTCCGTCACCGCCACGTTTGTATTTCCGCTACGACATTTTTGGGGTGTGACAGTTTTGGCCGGAATATACAGGTTTTTTTTGCCGGAATCGCCGATTTTTGGCCGGCCGTGTCACACCCCGGCCGCGTCAAAACAACGAAACCGCGGCGGAAACGCCGGGGAGTGATGGTGACAGAATTATTGTTTCAACAACTATGGTAATTAAAGTTATGTATTATTGATTTAAAGTTTACATCGTCTTGGAATTTAAATAAAACATATCATAATAATTGTCTTTTAAGTCACTAAGGCCCGAGTCCGCCTAAGTGAAGCACAAACATCATCATGCATCAGCACCTGAAACACATGTAAAAATAGGTACGTCAGCATAAAAATGCCTGTGAGATACATAGGTTTTGTTTATGCAAGATTCATGACTTGTAGTTTAAAAGAAGTGTTTAACAAAAATAGTCATGAACCTTGTAAAATGTTTTCTTTTATAAAATCATGTGAAAATCGATATGAAAATCAAATGATATAAAAGAATTATGCATGGTTAAATAAATAACCAAGTAAAAGTGAATTGTATAAAATATGTACTTTGTATAAAAATGTCGTGTCTTTGTAAAAATATTTCATGTCTTTTGTCAAGTGGCTTAGATAACGCGACAATGTGTAATACAATAAAAGCACTTATATATAGGAAGTACCAGCGGCGTATCCACCATGCTTTTATCGTAAAACACATAGCCCCGTTACATAAGTCACTTATCATTACCCAACAAAATGTCCTGTTTAATGTCAAAATGTTTATGCATAAACCGTGTTTAATGTCATGTGTAACATGTATTATGTATAACCACTGGAATGCATAACAAGTAGGAAAATATCTACTTAAACTATGTAAAAATGCCAATGTGAAACATATGTCATGTACGGTGAATAAAAGAATCTACTCAACCCCGTAGGAAAATGTACAAAACAACGTTTTTGAGTAAACCTAAGTTTAATTCAAATGTCATGTTTTGCAGAAACAATGCTTTATGATTACAAACATTTATGCAGTAATGTTAATCGCATACATTCAAGCCTTGCGACTGTGGCGACAAACCTTTAAACAAATTAAAGGTTTATCTAAGTTATGTAGTCGGATTCTGTCATTCCCAACTTCCAAACAAACCTAGGAAGTCGGAAACGGGAGTTGTCAATTCCTATGGTACCATTACATACTACCGAGCGGCGTAGCTAATGGTAATGAATGTATTATTGTCCCGATTAAACACACCAAATGTCATAACCAATGTAAGCATGCTATGAAAACCATGTACTAGGTATGCTAAGTAAACATGCCTAGTAGAAATGTTCATATAAAACAATGTGCTAGTATGCTCAGTAAACATACATAGTAGAAATGTCATGTAAAACAATGTGTACATATGCTAAGTAAACATATGTAACAAATAAGTAATAAATCAATGTGCTAGCATGCTTAACATACATAGCAAAACATAGTGAAAGCATGTACTAAATATGTACTAAGTGAAACTAGCATGTTTATGTCCCAAAAGCATGTAAAACAAGAAAGTAACAAGTATGTACATGTGAATCACCCCAAAGTATTTGAAAACGGTAAAAGATGGGAACTATGTACTCACTTGGGATTGCTAATTTAGTCTTGAGAATAAGACCAATTTAAGCTCCAAGTATCACGGAATCAAACGGTACCTAGTATAGGTAATTATGTTAATAATCGGCTCCTAAATCGGGAGATAGGATAGAATGAGGTTCTATAAATCAAATGAGTATTTAAACTCATATGGTATGATTTAATAGTCCCTACATTCTGATTGGAAAGTCTAACTAAGTGCTTTTGACCCGTTTCGACCCATTATGGTAGTATAAGCTACTATAATGCGTCGTTAGCGTAAGACTATGTTTGGATGGTTAACTATGTGCTATGCCAAGTCTTACATGCCCAATTATGCCTAAACATGTTACTAAATCAGATTATATGTCAAAAATATGTTCACATAGTCAAAACACGGATTTATGCTTCAAAAGGGCGTTTTGGTCATTTCCTATGAGCATACAAGCTAACTAGCAAAAGACTAACCAATCCTATGTAATCATAAGGTATAACCTCAGGGGTTATTCCCTATATAACTATGATCACTAAGTAAGCTTGGTCGGATCCTAATGATCGACCAAACGGGTCGGGTTCGAAAGTCTAAGCAGTTGTTTAGACCGCGTAACTAACGACCCTAAACAAGCACCAAACTATTAGTGACGAGTTAAAGATGTCAAAACATGTTTAACCTACTGATTTGGTATCAAAACAATTGGTTTTGATACCCGAAAATAGTTCCGTTGCAAAATGCGTGCTAAAACGCATTTTGACCAAAACTTTGACTCGTCACTACACCTAGTTAACGTGGCAATCAGCGGGTATAATCACTAAGGATTATAACCAACGTGATTACAATCACGTTGCAAAGTTCAACCGAACTTTGCGTTGACCATTGATTGGTCAAACTGAAAGTCAAACACTATTTGACTTTTTAAACTAGTAAGCAATAAAAAGAATGAAAGAATGCTCACTAAAGGTCCTTGCTATCTTTTCTACTAGGAATAAACCTCCAATCAGATTAGGAAGCTCTCCAAAGCAGATGAGAAAGGAGAAATGAGAGAATGAGCAAGTAATGAGTGAATTGGCTTGGCTATTTATAGGAATCAAGAGCCATCAAGATCATTTTGTGTGGTGATCAAGCAACGATCCCAGCCCTACACATGTTAGGATATGATTGAGGGACTTGGGGAACACTTAAACTTGGTTACCACACAAGAAAGTTGCAAGAAAACACAAGGAAACAGCTGATCTGCTCAAAAAAACACGTTTTCTGATGTTGGGCACCTCACACGGCCCGCATAAGGATAGGCATCGGCCTTACGCGGCCCGCCTGGCCTCCCCAGTTCAGCAGAAGTTTCCCATAATTACAGTATTGGTCCCTGCATGTGTTCGAGTCCTTTTCAGGCCTTTTTGACCCCCGTTAAGCCATTTTCAAGGCTCTACAAGGTCAATAAAGTTAAGAGGACTCAAAATGTGCTCGGAAAACTCTCGGATGTCGGCTCGTTTGGTCGTACAGTCGCATTGTTCGTTAAATTACGACGAAACTCAAACGGACACGAAAACGAACCAAATTAAGAGACGAGTGGTATTTTTGCATGGAGATCACTAAAATAAAAATATTTTAGTGTGTACAAAAATTTTGGATGTCCAGATGTGGCCAGAACGTAAGATATGCGCGAAAATGCAAACTTACGCCGTTTCTGACACTTTTAGTCCCTAAAAGATCATATAAGCATGTTTTCGCACTCCGAACCTATCAAAGCTTATTTCTAAGACATGTTTAGGTTATTTATGGTATCTTTAGCTTATGATCAAGTTCCAGACTGTACGTTGCCTTACGGAACGGCAGACTTTTGCAGGTTGACGCAAATAGTCCCTATGAGCGAATAAACTTGTTTTTGCCATACCAAAGCCTTCAAAACTTATTTCTAAGTTATGTAAAGGTTATTTAAGGTATGTTAAGCTTATTTTTCTGTTCCGGAGTGTTTGTCGCGTTAAACTGATTACGTTTACGCATCAGTTTGCGTATAACTCTCCAGAAGGTGATATAGAGTTTCAAAATTGATCAAAAATCAACATGTGCATAAAGTCAAACATAAATACAAACATTGGGATCAAAACATACTGTTTTATTAATAATGTATTGTTCAGAGTCTGTAAAATGAATACATAAGCACAGATGTCACAGTCTCCCCTACTTTAGGAAATTTTGTCCCGAAATTTATTTAGAGGAAACTTGTGAGAACAAATGTGGATATTTCGTCTTCATCTGGTCCTCACGTTCCCAAGTAAACTCTGGGCCACGTTTGGATTCCCAGCGAACCTTGACTAAACGAATCCGTTTCTTCTTCAACTATTTAAATGTACGGTCCACTATCTCCACAGGTTTCTCAACGAAGTGCATCGTGTTATCAACACGAATTTCATCAAGTGGAGGTTCTCATCAGCTAAACACTTTTTGAGATTGGACACGTGGAATGTCGGATGAACATTTCCAAGTTCAGGAGGTAGCTCAAGTCTCTAGGCTACTTTTCCGACTCTTTCAATGATCTTGAATGGTCCAACATAACGTGGTGCAAGTTTTCCTTTCTTTCCAAATCTAATCACACCTTTCCAAGGGGATACCTTGAGTAGGATGTGATCACCGACTTGAAATTCTAAAGGCTTGCGTCGTAGATCCGCATAACTCTTTTGACAGCTTCTAGCTGCCTGAAGGTTATCACGAATCTTCTTGACCTTATCTGTAGTCTCTAGAATGAGTTCAGGTCCAGTAAGCTGAGCTTCACCTATCTCATTCCAGCAGACCGGTGAACGACATTTTCGACCGTATAAAGCTTCGAAAGGAGCCATTTTGATGCTCGTGTGTTAACTATTGTTGTAGGAGAATTCGATCAACGGTAGATGCGAATCCCAACTACCACCAAAGTCAATCACACATGCTCTAAGCATATCCTCCAGTGTCTGGATTGTTCTCTCAGATTGACCATCTGTCTGCGGATGGTATGCTGTGCTCAAATTAAGTTGGGTTCCCATGGAAGATTGCATGGTTCTCCAAAAGCGAGATGAGAATCGAGCATCTCTGTCAGATATAATGTTCAAAGGAACACCATGTCGAGATACAATCTCATCAACATATAACTTGGCAAGCTTGTCAGCAGATAAATCCTCGCGGATCGGCAAGAAATGTGCTGACTTTGTAAGACGGTCAACAACAACCCAAATGGCGTCATGACCTCTTTTAGTGCGCGGTAACTTGGTAATGAGATCCATAGAAATGTTTTCCCATTTCCAAACCGGAATCTCTGGTTGCTCCAATAATCCAGAGGGATGTTGATGTTCTGCCTTAACCTTAAGACAAGTAAGGCATTTGGAAACATATAAGGCAATGTCCTTCTTCATACCCGGCCACCAATACTGGGTTCGAAGATCCTTATACATTTTGTCTGCACCAGGATGAATAGAATAACGAGACTTATGAGCTTCATCCATTAGCAAGGTGCGAAGATCATCTATACTTGGGACCCACAAACGGCCCATGTAATAGAATATCCCAAAGTCTCTCAGTTCAAGCTCAGGATTGGTATGACACGGTAATTCTTTACCCATCAAGTCTTGTGTAACACAAGTATGTTGAGCCTGAATTATGCGGGATCGAATGTCAGATCGAACCTGAACACAATGAAGCTTGACACGTTCCTTACGACTCAATGCGTCAGCCACAACATTCGCTTTACCAGGATGGTAGCGAATTTCGCAATCGTAGTCGTTTAGGAGTTCAACCCAACGTCGTTGCCTCATGTTTAGTTCTTTCTGATTAAAAATATGCTGGAGACTTTTGTGGTCAGTAAACACTATACACTTTATACCGTAAAGGTAGTGTCTCCAGATTTTGAGAGCAAAGACTACTGCACCTAACTCAAGATCATGAGTGGTGTAGTTCTTCTTATGTACCTTCAGCTCTCTTGATGCATAGGCTATAACTTTGTTTCTTTGCATAAGAACGCAGCCAAGGCCTAAGTTGGATGCATCACAGTACACGACAAAATCGTCGTTACCCTCGGGTAAAGATAGGATAGGTGCATCACAAAGTTTCTGTTTCAAGGTCTGGAAAGCTTCTTCTTGTTTGGGCCCGCATTCAAAAGGTTTGCTTTTCTGAGTTAAAGCAGTGAGAGGAACCGCAATTTTGGAGAAGTTTTCAATGAAACGGCGGTAATAACCCGCTAGACCAAGAAATGATCGAACCTCGGTAGGAGTAGTAGGAGTATCCCAATCCTTAATCGCACTGATTTTGGCGGGATCTACATGTATACCTTGTTCGTTGACGATGTGCCCCAAAAATTGAACTTCCTTAAGCCAGAATTCACACTTAGAGAATTTGGCGAAAAGTTGTTCTTTCTTTAGAAGCTCCATTGTAAGACGAAGATGCTGTTCATGATCAGCTCGCGTCTTAGAATAGATTAGAATATCATCAATGAATACAATGATGAACTTCTCCAAATAAGGCTTACAAACCCTATTCATCAAGTCCATGAAAACAGCAGGAGCATTTGTTAAACCGAAAGGCATAACAGTGAACTCATAATGACCATATCGAGTATGAAAAGCAGTTTTGGGAATATCTTCTTCGAGAACTCGAAGTTGATGATACCCAGAACGCAAATCAATCTTTGAAAAGCAAGTAGCACATTGTAGCTGATCAAAGAGATCATCAATGCGAGGTAGGGGATATCGATTCTTGATGGTAAGCTTATTAAGCTCACGATAATCGATACACATCCTGAAAGATCCATCCTTCTTTTTCACGAATAGGACAGGAGCGCCCCAAGGGGAAAAACTTGGACGGATGAATCCTTTGTGAGATAGCTCCTGAAGCTGCTTAGATAACTCTTGCATCTCAGACGGTGCAAGACAGTAAGGTGACTTAGCAATGGGATTTGCACCAGGCACAAGATCAATGCGAAACTCAACTTAGCGTAAAGGGGGTAATCCAGGTAAGTCTTCAGGAAATACCTCAGGATAATCCCGAACAACAGGGATGTCTTGGGTAGTCTTACCCTTGCCTTTATCCTCTACAACATGTGCCAAGAAAGCGACATATTTCTTTCGTAGGTATTTTTGGGCTTGGGTACAAGACATGAGTTTAACAGGTTTCTCCCCACGGACTTCTTAGATCTCACCAGTCGAAAGCGGAATACGGACAATCTTCTCAAAGCAAACCACCTCAGCATGGTACTTGGCTAACCAATCCATTCCCACTATAACATCAAAGCTCCCGAGTTGCATCGGTGTGAGGTCGATAGGGAAAAGATGGTTATTAAGGTTCAATTGGCAGTTTCGAAGAACGGAATCAAGTACAACGGGTTCACCACTAGCTACTTCTACTGTCAAGGGCTTTCCTAGTTTTGTTCTAGTCATCGAAAGCAAAGGCTCAAATGCTAAGGACACAAAACTCTTATCGGCACCCGAATCAAATAGAACAGAAGCAGGATAGTTGTTAACAAGGAACGTACCGTTCACCACTTCGTTATCTGCGTGAGCCTCATTTGCATTCATATTAAAAACTCTACCACGAGCCGGTGCCTGATTTGCGTTTGCCAACCTCGGGCAGTTGTTCCTGTAGTGGGTCAGATCCCCACAATTGTAACACGAACCAGGCGGAAAGTGAGGTCGTGCAGGATTCTGGGTAGGGTTTTGTACAGCTTGGTTTTGAGCTGCTTGATTTTGGTTAGGAGCAAAACGGCAGGTATTTGTAAGATGACCAGACTTGCCACAATTCGTGCAGATGCGACATTGCAACTGTGGCTGGTGGTGGCTGTTACATCTGTTGCACAGAGTTGCATTTCCCGCATACTGTGTCACACCCCGGCCGCGTTAAAACAACAAACCGCGGCGGAAACGCCAGGGAGTGAGGTGACAGAATTATTGTTTCAACAACCATGGTAATTAAAGTTATGTATTATTGAATTTAAAGTTTACATTGTTTTGGAAATTAAATAAAACATAACATAATAATTGTCTTTTAAGTCACTAAGGCCCGAGTCCGCCTAAGTGAAGCACAAACATCATCATGCATCAGCACCTGAAACACATGTAAAAATAGGTACGTCAGCATAAAAATGCATGTGAGATACATAGGTTTTGTTTATGCAAGATTCATGACTTGTAGTTTAAAAGAAGTGTTTAACAAAAATAGTCATGAACCTTGTAAAATGTTTTCTTTTATAAAATCATGTGAAAATCGATATGAAAATCAAATGATATAAAAGAATTATGCATGGTTAAATAAATAACCAAGTAAAAGTGAATCGTATAACATATGTACTTTGTATAAAAATGTCGTCCTTGTAAAAATGTTTCATGTCTTTTGTCAAGTGGCTTAGGAAACGCAACAATGTATAATACAATAAAAGCACTTATATATAGGAAGTACCAGCGGCGTATCCACCATGCTTTTATCATATAACACATAGCCCCGTTACAAAAGTCACTTATCATTACCCAACAAAATGTCATGTTTAATGTCAAAATGTTTATGCATAAACCATGTTTAAGGTCATGTGTAACAAATAATATGTATAACCAATGGAATGCATAGCAAGTAGGAAATCATCTACTTAGACTATGTAAGAATGCCAATGTGAAACATATTTCATGTACGGTGAATAAAAGAATCTACTCAACCCCGTAGGAAAAAAAATGTACAAAACAATGTTTTTGAGTAAACCTAAGTTTAAATCAAATGTTATGTTTTGCAGAAAAACAATGCTTTATGATTACAAACATTTATGCAGTAATGTTAATCGCATACATTCAAGCCTTGCGACTGTGGCGACAAACCTTTAAACAAATTAAAGGTTTATCTAAGTTATGTAGTTGGATTCTGTCATTTCCAACTTCTAAACAAACCTAGGAAGTCGGAAACGGGAGTTGTCAATTCCTATGGTACCATTACATACTACCGAGCGGCGTGATCAATGTTAATGAATGTATTATTGTCCCGATTAATCACACCAAATGTCATAACCAATGTAAGCATGCTATGAAAACCATGTACTAGGTATGCTAAGCAAACATGCCTAGTAGAAATGTCATGTAAAACAATGCGTACATATATTAAGTAGACATATGTAACAAATGTGTAATAAAACAATGTGCTAGCATGCTTAACATACATAGCAAAACACAGTGAAAGCATGTACTAAATATGTACTAAGTGAAACTAGCATGTTTATTTCACAAAACCATGTAAAACAAGAAAGTAACAAGTATGTACATGTGAATCACCCCCAAAGAATTTGAAAACGGTAAAAGAGGGGAACTATGTACTCACTTGGGATTTCTAATTAGTCTTGAGAATAAGACCAATTTAAGCTCCAAGTATCACGGAATCAACCGGCACCTAGTATAGGTAACTATTTTAATAATCGGCTCCTAAATCGGGAGATAAGATAGAATGAGGTTCTATAAATCAAATGAGTATTTGAACTCATATGGTATGATTTAATAGCCCCCACATTCTGATTTGAAAGTCTACCTATAACGCGTCATTTACGCGAAATTATGTTCGGATGGTTAACTAAGTGCTATGTCAAGTCTTACATGCCCAATTATGCCTAAACATGTTACTAAATCAGATTATATGTCAAAAATATGTTCACATAGTCAAAATACGGATTTATGCTTCAAAAGGGCGTTTTGGTCATTTTCTATGGGCATACAAGCTAACTAGCAAAAGACTAACCAATCCTATGTGATCATAAGGTATAACCTCAGGGGTTATTCGCTATGTAACTATGATCACTAAGTAAGCTTGGTCGGATCCTAATGATCGACCAAACGGGTCGGGTTCGAAAGTCTAAGCGGTTGTTTAGACCGCTTAACTAACGACCCTAAACAAGCACCAAACTATTAGTGACGAGTTAAACATGTCAAAACATGTTTAACCTACTGATTTGGTATCAAAACAATGGGTTTTGATACCCGAAAATAGTTCCGTTGCAAAATGCGTGCTAAAACGCATTTTGACCGAAACTTTGACTCGTCACTATGCCAAGTTCAGGAGGTAGCTCAAGTCTGTAGGCTACTTTTCCGACTCTTTCAACGATCTTGAATTGTCCAACATAACGTGGTGCAAGTTTTCCTTTCTTTCCAAATCTAATCACACCTTTCCAAGGGGATACCTTGAGTAGGACGTGATCACCGATTTGAAATTCTAAGGGCTTGCGTCCTAGATCCGCATAACTCTTTTGACGGCTTCTAGCTGTCTGAACGTTATCCCGAATCTTCTTGACCTTATCTGTAGTCTCTAGAATGAGTTCAGGTCCAGTAAGCTGAGCTTCACCTATCTCATTCCAGCAGACTGGTGAACGACATTTTCGACCGTATAAAGCTTCGAAAGGAGCCATTTTGATGCTCGTGTGATAACTATTATTGTAGGAGAATTCGATCAAAGGTAGATGCGAATCCCAACTACCACCAAAGTCAATCACACATGCTCTAAGCATATCCTCCAGTGTCTGGATTGTTCTCTCAGATTGACCATCTGTCTGCGGATGGTATGCTGTGCTCAAATTAAGTTGGGTTCCCATGGCAGATTGCATGGTTCTCCAAAAGCGAGACGAGAATCGAGCATCTCTGTCAGATATAATGTTCAAAGGAACACCATGTCGAGATACAATCTCATCAACATATAACTTGGCAAGCTTGTCAGCAGATAAATCCTCGCGGATTGGTAAGAAATGTGCTGACTTTGTAAGACGGTCAACAACAACCCAAATGGCATCATGACCTCTTTTAGTGCGCGGTAACTTGGTAATGAGATCCATAGAAATGTTTTCCCATTTCCAAACTGGAATCTCTGGTTGCTCCAATAATCCAGAGGGATGTTGATGTTCTGCCTTAACCTTAAGACAAGTAAGGCATTTGGAAACATATAAGGCAATGTCCTTCTTCATACCCGGCCACCAATACTGGGTTCGAAGATCATTATACATTTTGTCTGCACCAGGATGAATAGAATAACGAGACTTATGAGCTTCATCCATTAGCAAGGTGCGAAGATCATCTATACTTGGGACCCATATACGGCCCATGAAATAGAATATCCCAAAGTCTCTCAGTTCAAGCTCAGGATTCGTATGACACGGTAATTCTTTACCCACCAAATCTTGTGTAACACAAGTATGTTAAGCCTGAATTATGCGGGATTGAATGTCAGATCGAACCTGAACACAATGAAGCTTGACACGTTCCTTACGACTCAATGCGTCAGCCACGACATTCGCCTTACCAGGATGGTAGCGAATTTCGCAATCGTAGTCATTTAGGAGTTCAACCCAACGTCGTTGCCTCATGTTTAGTTCTTTCTGATTAAAAATATGCTGGAGACTTTTGTGGTCAGTAAACACTACACACTTTGTACCGTAAAGGTAGTGTCTCCAGATTTTGAGAGCAAAGACTACTGCATCTAACTCAAGATCATGAGTGGTGTAGTTCTTCTCATGTACCTTCAGCTGTCTTGATGCATAGGCTATAACTTTGTTTCTTTGCATAAGAACGCAGCCAAGGCCTAAGTTGGACGCATCACAGTACACGACAAAATCGTCGTTACCCTCGGGTAAAGATTGGATAGGTGCATCACAGAGTTTCTGTTTCAAGGTCTGGAAAGCTTCCTCCTGCTTGGATCCCCACTCAAAAGGTTTGCTTTTCTGAGTTAGAGCAGTGAGAGGAACCGCAATCTTGGAGAAGTTTTCAATGAAACGGCGGTAATAACCCGCTAGACTAAGAAATGAACGAACCTCGGTAGGAGTAGTAGGTGTATCCCAATCCTTAATTGCATTGATTTTGGCGGGATCTACATGTATACCTTGTTCATTAACGATGTGCCCTAGAAATTTAACTTCCTTAAGCCAAAATTCGCACTTGGAGAATTTGGCGAAAAGCTGTTCTTTCTTTAGGAGCTCTATTGTAAGACGAAGGTGTTGTTCATGATCAGCTCGCGTCTTAGAATAGATTAGAATATCATCAATGAATATAATGATGAACTTGTCCAAATAAGGCTTACAAACCCTATTCATCAAGTCCATGAAAACAGCAGGAGCATTTGTTAAACCGAAAGGCATAACAGTGAACTCATAATGACCATATCGAGTACGAAAAGCAGTTTTGGGAATATCTTCTTCGAGAACTCGAAGTTGATGATATCCAGAACGTAGATCAATCTTTGAAAAGCATGTAGCACCTTGTAGCTGATCAAAGAGATCATCAATGCGAGGTAGGGGATATCGATTCTTGATGGTAAGCTTATTAAGCTCACGATAATCGATACACATCCTGAAAGATCCATCTTTCTTTTTCACGAATAGGACAGGTGCGCCCCAAGGGGAAAAGCTCGGACGGATGAATCCTTTGTCAGATAGCTCCTGAAGCTGCTTAGATAACTCTTGCATCTCAGACGGTGCAAGACGGTAAGGTGACTTAGCAATGGGATTTGCACCAGGCACAAGATCAATGCGAAACTCAACTTGGCGTACAGGAGGTAACCCAGGTAAGTCTTCAGGAAATACCTCAGGATAATCCCGAACAACAGGGATGTCTTGGGTAGTCTTACCCTTGCCTTTATCCTCTACAACATGTGCCAAGAAAGCGACATATTTCTTTCGTATGTATTTTTAGGCTTGGGTACAAGACATGAGTTTAACAGGTTTCTCTCCACGAACTTCTAAGATCTCACCAGTCGAAAGCGGTATACGGACGATCTTCTCAAGGCAAACCACCTCAGCATGGTACTTGGCTAACCAATCCATTCCCAATATAACATCAAAGCTCCTGAGTTGCATCGGTGTGAGGTCGATAGGGAAAAGATGGTTTTTAAGGTTCAATTGGCAGTTTCGAAGAACAGAATCGAGTACAAGGGGTTCACCACTAGCTACCTCTACTGTCAAGGGCTTTCCTAGTTTTGTTCTAGTCATCGAAAGCAAAGGCTCAAAAGCTAAGGACACAAAACTCTTATTGGCACCCGAATAAAAAAGAACAGAAGCAGGATGGTTGTTAACAAGGAACGTACCGTTCACCACTTCGTTATCCGCACGTGCCTCATTAGCATTAAGATTGAAAGCTCTACCACGATTCGGTGCCTGATTTGCATTTGCCAACCTCGGGCAGTTGTTTCTGTAGTGGGTCAAATCCCCATAATTGTAGCACGAACCAGGCGGAAAGTGAGGTCGTGCAGGATTCTGGGCAGGGTTTTGTACAGCTTGGTTTCGAGCTGCCTGATTTTGGTTAGGAGTAAAACGGCAGGTGTTCGCAAGATGACCAGACTTGCCACAATTTGTGTAGATGCGGCATTGCAACTGTGGCTGGTGGTGGCTGTTACATCTGTTGCACAGAGGTGCATTTCCCGCATACTGCCTCTTGGCAGCAGGTTGTGCAGCCTGATTCTGTGCTGCCTGATTAGGTGCAGCCTGATTAGTATGAGCAGTGACAGCGAAATTCTTGGAAGCCTTATGCTTCCTTGATTTCTTTGAAGACTCAGCAGCCTTCTTGCCCTTCTTCTCAGTGGCGCTATCAGACTGTTTCTGCTTCTTGTCACCTTTTCTATGGAGTTTACCCTTCTTGACTTGTGATTCAGTAAGGGTTACAGCTAGCTCAATGGCTTGTCAGACAGTTGTAGGGTTACTACCAGTGACAATATCCTAAACAGGATCTGGCAAACCGTCTATGTATTTCTCAATAGCCTTATCCAAAGGCGTGACCATTGTAGGACATAGCAAGCTTAACTCCTCATATCGGTTTGTATATGCCCGATGTTCGCCACTATCTTGCTTCAAGTCATGGAACTCATCTTCAAGTGCCCTCTTCTCGTTACGAGGACAAAATTCTCTCATCATAAGAGCCCTAAGTTCCTCCCATTTCTGACCCAAAGCAACCTCAGCACCTCGGTCTCTCATTACCCCATTCCACCAGGTAAGAGCCCTCTTTTGAAATACACTCGTCGCAAACTCGACCTTACGGTTGTTCGGACACTGAACATGGCGAAAGGTGCTCTCAAGACTCTCAAACCACTGTAGGAGCCCAGTTGCTCCCTCAGAACCACTAAACTTGAGTGGTTTAGCTGAGTTAAAACTTTTGAAATTGCACGGAGCATTATTGTTATTATTGGCTTGGTTCCATTGAGCAATGAGATTGTGAATGCAGCAGCCATGTGCTGCGCGATGATTTCTGCCAGTTCAGCATTTGGTAGGGGATTTTCGCGTCGTGGAGGCATTCTAAAAGAGGAAACATGAGAGAAAACGAGTGAGATGACGTGATGAAAGAAATGAGATATCAATAAAATCAACAAAAAGCAAAGAAGGTGGTCATTTGTTTGTTACCACAAAGCAAACAAACAACACACAGCGACAAATCAAAGTAAATAGGTCATAATAATGTATCGCTGAAGACATGCTCGCCTATAAGTGAACACTCACCCCAAGAGTTCCCAGGTAAGAGTGACTGGTCCGATATTGCGGATTTGTACGAACACTCTAGCCTTAGACAGAAAACTCAGGGTACATGCATTCACTCTTCCAGTTTGCACGTGTTCACATTATTTAGACCCAAACTTTGATGAGATTTTGAAAATTTGGAAGGCACGAGGCCAAAAGAAATCATCTAAGGATAGATGATTGATTTCAAAATCATTTTGGAAATTTGTGTTCATGTTTTGGTAATCACCTAAGGATAGGTGACGTGTATTGTTTTAAGATCTAAACACAAGAAAACTTGTGTTAGGGTCCTAGAAAGTTAGAGTCTAGGTCAAAGCATTACAAATAACCTAATTCCCTATAACCATTGGCTCTGATACCAACTCTTCTGTCACACCCCGGCCGCGTTAAAACAACAAACCGCGGCGGAAACGCCGGGGAGTGAGGTGACAGAATTATTGTTTCAACAACCATTGTAATAACCCAAAATTTAAAAATCATTATTCTAGAAATAAAAGAATAATAATAATATATATTTATCTTATGATCCATCTTTTTATATCAACTAAAACTATTATTATTATTTATAAATTACCCACTAGAAAACCCTAATTAAGACACCCAAGTAATTCTGTACAAACCCTAGAATTTTCAGAAACAGGATTAGGGCCCCTAAAACTCAGGGTGGGGTATTCCCTACTTGATGATTATCTTAATAACTTGCGGACGAAGTTGAATTTTTAAAAACTGTCGACTCAGCTAGGCTAGTCCCACACGTGGCAACCCTATGCATAAAATAAGTTTCCACGCGGGCAGCGTAAGGATAGGTTAAATGTCACGCGGGCCGCGACAAGATCAAAATTCACCTATAAATAGCAGCGATTGGGACTTGATTCTGGGCACAAAAACGACGAAGAAACTCAAAATACACGCTGAGATATTGTCCAATTACTCTCAAAACACACACGAAACACAAATTAGTATAGCGAGGTGCTGCAGAACAGGGTAATAACTCAATCGCTACTACGATTCAATGTCCGATTGATTGAAATCAATCCAATGGATGTTTAAGTGCTGCTCAAAATTGGGTTATGCTTTGTCATTCGTCGTGATTCCGATGGATGTTTAAGTAATTTCACTTTGTCATTAATTGTGATTTCGATGGATGTTTAAGTGTTTACACTTTGTCATTCGTTGTGAATCCGATGGATGTTTAAGTGATTTCACTTTGTCATTAATTGTGAATCCGATGGATGTTTAAGTATCGCACTTTGTCATTCGTTGTGAGGATTTTAATCTCGTGAGTTATCGTAAAGGCTGTATTAAGTTACTAACCTAGTTTGTGTGCATGTTATTAAATTAGGTTAAAAGCTTAATCAGTAGTCTAAACTTTGCCCGTATAAATCTGAAATATTATCACAAGGTAGCATCACTTTGGAATTTTTAAGGTACGGATCCTTACCCCACTTCTCGTTGTTTGATATTCAATTGTTATAAACCCATTAAATTCGTACACTCCTCACGTCTTTGATTATCGATTCATTTGACAGTCCGTTCGATTCCTATTCTAATCATTTGATTTAGCTTTCATGTCATGCGATAGTTTTCTGTTAAGTTGTACTCATTATCGCATGTTCCAAGATAAGTTACGTTGTGTTATGAAAAGTATTTTGATAAGTTATGTAAATAAGATCATTTGTACTCTGTTACCCTGAGTATCGCTTCTCGTGGAGTGTCCCACGAGCGTGTTGTTGCGGCATCGACATCATGTGCTCCACCCGTGATGGAGAGATTAGTTCACGGCGTCTCTTAAGTACAAGTGTGGTACATAAGGCTATTAGGAGGTGTATGGATCGATCCTAGGATTTAAGTATAAGGAGGTGGATAACGGGTATGCCAACTCGCCATCTCATGTGATAATTATGCAGGAGTAGCTACCTGTGTGTTGTCACATTTTAAGTTTGGCTCATGGGTACATCCGTATGATATGATTATGAAATTATGTTCTTGCATCGTATCATTTTCGCATAAATTTCCATCCGAATATCATTTCATATAAAGCGTTATTTGTTATTTGAGCCTATTATTCCTTACTGAGCATTCGGCTCATTCCGTAAACTTTATTATGTACAGGTTCACAGGTTACTTCGGGCGGGGAAAAGAGAGAAGAATAAAGCCTAGGAATAAATCTGAAGATGTTAGTTAATTAAGTCGAATTTCTCCGTTTGTATATTAACCTTAAGTTTAGTTATCATGTGGTTGTATCCTTATTAAATAAATAAATGGAATTATGACTTTTGTTTATGCTACCACTGTTATTGTGACACGTCAGCCCTTCCGGGTTGGGGTGTTACAGCTATGGTATCAGAGCAAAGGCTCTTTCCTGTAGAAAACTTGAAGATAGTAATTAAAACCTGTGAGGAATGGGTAGATATCTATGATAGGATCCAACTTGGTCTCTTATTTGGTTTAACTCCTATGTCTATTCTTATAGACGCCTCCTCGTCGTTCGCTACGTAGGAGTACTCGTACTAATCATGTACGTAACAACACTTCTTCGAATGAGACTCCAGTTGATCCAAACGTAATTAATACTATCAACCAGGCTGTTGCCGGGTTGCTTCCAAACCTTGTTGCTCAAACAGCTGAGGCCGTTATTCAACAAACTCGTCATCCAGAACGCACTAACACTAATCCAACCTTTGGTGGTGAAACTCGTGAGAATACCACGAACAATATTACTTATAGTATAGACATATGGATTAGTAAATTCCAAAAACAAAAGCCGAAATCCTTTAGTCACGCTACTAATCCAGTCGAAGCAAGAAACTGGATAGCTCATGTTGAAAAGATCTTCGGAGTTCTTGGAGTTCCGGAGCAATACAAAGTTAGACTGGCTACCTACAAATTTGAAGATGACGCACAAACTTGGTGGGAAGGATATAAGCAAGTCAAAGGAGGGGATGATTTTGATGCTAATCTTTCATGGGTCGACTTTCGTAACATCTTTTACGACAAGTATTTTTCGACCGCTGATAAAGAAGCTTATATCAGGGAGTATGCAGTGATTCGACAGGGGAATGATGAACCAGCCTCTGAGTTCATTACTCGATTTGCAAGGTTGGCTAGTATTGTAGGAGACGTTGCAGGATCAGCAGAAGTCCAGGCAGAAAAATGCAAGTGGGCAGTCAATGATCGAATTCGGAAGTCGATCATGTATATGAAATTTAAGGATATCACCGAAGTTGCTGATGCAATCAAAACTTTTGAGTTCGAAAGGAAAGAATTTTTATCTTGAACTGGGGATAATAAGAAGAGAAATAGGGAAGGACAATTTAAGCAGGAAATCGGCCAATCATCCACTACGCCACAGCATCAAGACCGCAAAGTGCAAGGAAATCAAAACTCTGGAAATCAGGCACGTCCATGGCAACCTAGACTGCAAAACCCGAGGCCTGCTCAAAACCAGATTCAGTTGTATGCAGAACCTATTAGAGCTCAACCACTGAATCAATATGTAAACCCGAATTAGATTACATATCCTCTATGTAATACTTGTGGTAAGAGACATCAGGGCGTATGTCACCGAAGTACAGGAGCATGCTTTAGATGTGGCCAAACTGGACACATGATTAAGGAGTGTACAAAGAAAGACACTAAGAAGAATAACCGACCAAACGTTGCACCACCCAATGTTGGAGGAAGAGTTTTCGCACTTTCTGCTACTAATGCTTCTAATGTCCCAGGTACTGTGTCAGGAACCCTTCAGCTTGGTAAACATAGTATCTATGTGTTATTCGATACAGGAGCGACTCATTCTTTAGTATCCCACTCGTTTACTAAGTACCTTCCGATAAGACCAACTCTCTTAAATCATACCTTAACCATTTCCACTCCCATGGAAAATTCATCCGTAATCACTTACGTATATAAAGATTGTCCGATCCGTATTGAATCTATTGTGTGTAAGGCAGACCTATTTCCAATACATATGTGTGACTTTGATGTTATTCTAGGAATAGATTGGTTGTCTCGACATCGCGTAACTATAGATTGTCATTCTCGCCGTGTTATTTTCGGCGATCTTCATCATCCTGATATTATATATCAGGGAACTCAAGCTCATAAATCTCTTAAAATTGTCTCTACATTCAAAGCTCGAAAATTCATATCAAGCGGCTGTACTGGATTCCTAGCATCGATTAAGGATACTTCTGCTAGTGTTAAGAGTATCGATAGCCACTCCGTTGTTCGTGAATATCCTGATGTATTTTCGGATGAACTACCGGGATTACCACCCGACCGTCAGGTAGAATTCACCATCGACTTGATCCCTGGTGCCGAACCTATTTCTAAAGCTCCATATCGTATGGCTCCAATGGAACTGAAGGAGTTGAAGGAACAATTGCAAGAATTGTTAGATCTAGGATTCATAAGACACAGTGTTTCACCTTGGGGTGCTCCGGTCTTATTTGTGAAGAAGAAAGACGGTAGTATGCGTTTATGTATTGACTACCGAGAGCTGAACAAGATTACTATTCATAATCAGTATCCTCTGCCTCGCATTGATGATCTCTTTGATCAACTTCAGGGGGCTCAGTTCTTCTCAAAAATCGACCTGAGGTCCGGGTACCATCAGCTAAAGATAAAAAATGATGATGTTCCCAAGACCGCCTTTCGTACTCGTTATGGTCATCACGAATTCTTGGTTATGCCCTTTGGGCTAACTAATGCACCCGCAGTCTTTATGGATTTGATGAATCGCGTATTTCACAAATTCCTAGACAAATTCGTAATTGTTTTTATCGATGACATTCTGGTATATTCCAAGAGTCGTGAAGAGCATGAAGCACATCTACATGCAGTACTTGGAACCTTGCGGCATGAGAAGTTGTACGCTAAGTTTTCCAAATGTGACTTTTGGCTTAGCCAAGTGGCAATTCTAGGTCATGTCATATCAGCCGAGGGAATTATGGTAGACCCAACAAAGGTTGAAGCTATTACAAAATGGCCAAGACCTACTTCTGTTACCGAAATACGAAGTTTCTTGGGTCTTGCTGGCTATTACCGAAGATTTGTTGAAAGATTCTCGGTAATTGCTTTACCACTCACAAAACTCCTAAGGAAAGGGGTGAAGTACTCATGGAATGAGGAACAAGAGAAAAGCTTTGAAGAATTGAAGAAACGACTCGTATCCTCTCCGATACTTGCTCTCCCTTCTGGATCAGGAGGTTACCAAGTCTACAGTGATGCCTCAAAGAAAGGATTAGGTTGTGTGCTAATGCAACATGGGAAGGTTATCGCTTATGCCTCCCGTCAGTTAAAGCCTTATGAAGTTAACTACCCTACACATGATTTAGAACTAGCCGCAGTCGTCTTTGCACTTAAAATTTGGCGACACTATTTGTATGGTGAAAGTTGTGACATTTTTACCGACCATAAGAACCTCAAGTACATATTCACCCAGAAAGAGCTAAATATGAGGCAAAGAAGGTGGTTAGAACTTTTAAAAGATTCCGACGCAAATATTCAATACCATCCAGGCAAAGCCAATGTTGTAGCTGACGTGTTGAGCCGAAAGAATTCCGGGACTATATCTTGCTTACAAATTCAGCCTCGTATTAGGAGGGATCTCGAAAGAATGAACATTTGGCTTCAGGTTAATAAATCTGATGGATATCTAGCTAGAATGCAGATTGAACCCGACCTCATATCACGGATCAAAGATGCACAGAAGCAAGATGGAGAAATATGGGCAATTGTGCAAAATCTTGAGGTGGGTAAGCAATCTGAATTTTGTATAGACCATCATGGGGTGATTTGGTGCGGTAAAAGACTTTGTGTACCCGATGACTCCACCCTTCATGAGTCATTGTTAGCCGAAGCTCACAGCTCACCATTTTCAATTCACCCAGGATCTACCAAGATGTATCGAGACTTAAGACAGAACTTCTGGTGGAATGGCATGAAGGAAGACGTTGCTCGATACGTAAGTAAATGCCTCACTTGCCAACAAGTGAAAATTGAACACAAACGAGCAAGCGGTCTGTTGCAGCCATTGGATATTCCCATATGGAAGTGGGAAGAGATCACAATGGATTTTGTTACTGGTTTGCCTAAGACATTCAAGAAGAATGATGTTGTATGGGTTGTTGTCGATAGATTGTCGAAGTCAGCACATTTTCTACCAATTCAGCAAGGATTTTCGGTTAATAAGTTATCCGAAATATTTCTTCAAGAAATTATTCGACTCCATGGCACACCATCTTCCATTGTTTCCGATAGAGACCCACGTTTCACCTCACGATTTTGGAAAGGTTTTCAGGCAGCTTGGGGTACACGACTGAAGTTTAGTACGGCTTTCCATCCACAAACAGATGGACAGTCGGAACACACGATTCAAACCTTGGAAGACATGCTCCGAGCATGTGCACTTGAATGGTCTGGAAACTGGGATGAATATCTATGCCTTGTTGAGTTCGCTTACAACAATAGTTGGCAAGCAAGTATTGGCATGGCACCTTTTGAGCTTTTGTACGGTCGGAAATGTCGAGCACCGATATGCTGGGATGAAGTTGGAGAAAAGATTATTGAAGGGCCAGAACTAGTTCAGATTACAAATGAAAAAGTCACTATGGCCCGAGAAAAATTGAAAGAAGCTCAGAGCAGACAAAAGAGCTATGCAGATCAAGATAGACGACCACTCGAATTTAAAATTGGTGACCACGTATTCTTAAAGGTATCACCTTGGCGTGGCGTTCGTAGATTTGGAATTAAAGGGAAGCTTAGTCCCCGTTTCATTGGTCCGTTTGAAATCCTTGAAAGAATTGGAGAAGTGTCATATCGACTAGCTTTACCGCCACAACTCTCTCACGTTCATAACGTTTTTCATGTTTCCTCGTTAAGAGGATATAATTATCATCCACTCCATGTCATTAGTTATCCGTTACTTACAATTCACGAAGATTTGTCCTACGAAGAGGAACCAGAAGCCATCTTAGATCGACAAGAAAGGGTTTTGCGTAGGAAAGTAATTCCGTTTGTTAAAATCCTTTGGAAAAATCACTCTGAACGCGAAGCAACATGGGAATCTGAAGAATCTATTCGCTCTCTATACCCTAATCTATTCGAACAATAGAATTTTAGTCAAAATAACGGTGAACCTTGCTCTTTGATCTATGTTCATTTGTTTATGTTTGTGATCTATGTGAATATATCTTAGCTATGGTTAAGCATATCTATGTAGGAGATATCAGTACCAATAGTCACTCTATTATCTGTAAGTCTCCATTGACTTTTCGTACGGTAAGATATTTTATTAAGATGCGTTATAGAAGGATCATTAGGGCACATATGTAAGGTAATTGACAATTATGGTCATGAACGTAATTATGAATTTCAAATACACATGTGTGTTTAGGAGATTCTGGTTATATAAGTTAGTAACTCTGCTATGAAAGTTCCGTTTCTGTTACTTATGCGATAGGTTATATTCTTATTTGAAAAAATTTCGAGGATGAAATTTCTTTTAAGGGGGTAATAGTTGTAATAACCCAAAATTTAAAAATCATTATTCTAGAAATAAAAGAATAATAATAATATATATTTATCTTATGATCCATCTTTTTATATCAACTAAAACTATTATTATTATTTATAAATTACCCACTAGAAAACCCTAATTAAGACACCCAAGTAATTCTGTACAAACCCTATAATTTTCAGAATTTTCAGAAACAGGATTAGGGCCCCTATAACTCAGGGGGGGTATTCCCTACTTGAAGATTATCTTAATAACTTGCGGACGAAGTTGAAATTTTAAAAACTGTCGACTCAGCTAGGCTAGTCCCACACGTGGCAACCCTATGCATAAAATAAGTTTCCACGCAGGCCGCGTATGGATAGGTTAAATGTCACGCGGGCCGCGACAAGATCAAAATTCACCTATAAATAGCAGCGATTGGGACTTGATTCTGGGCACAAAAACGACGAAGAAACTCAAAATACACGCTGAGATATTGTCCAATTACTCTCAAAACACACACGAAACACAAATTAGTATAGCGAGGTGCTGCAGAACAGGGTAATAACTCAATCGCTACTACGATTCAATGTCCGATTGATTGAAATCAATCCAATGGATGTTTAAGTGCTGCTCAAAATTGGGTTATGCTTTGTCATTAGTCGTGATTCCGATGGATGTTTAAGTAATTTCACTTTGTCATTAATTGGGATTTCGATGGATGTTTAAGTGTTTACACTTTGTCATTCGTTGTGAATCCAATGGATGTTTAAGTGATTTCACTTTGTCATTAATTGTGAATCCGATGGATGTTTAAGTATCGCACTTTGTCATTCGTGGTGAGGATTTTAATCTCGTGAGTTATCGTAAAGGCTGTATTAAGTTACTAACCTAGTTTGTTTGCATGTTATTAAATTAGGTTAAAAGCTTAATCAGTAGTCTAAACTTTGCCCGTATAAATCTGAAATATTATCACAAGGTAGCATCACTTTGGAATTTTTAAGGTACGGATCCTTACCCCACTTCTCGTTGTTTGATATTCAATTGTTATAAACCCATTAAATTCGTACACTCCTCACGTCTTTGATTATCGATTCATTTGACAGTCCGTTCGATTCCTATTCTAATCATTTGATTTAGCTTTCATGTCATGCGATAGTTTTCTATTAAGTTGTACTCATTATCGCATGTTCCAAGATAAGTTACGTTGTGCTATGAAAAGTATTTTGATAAGTTATGTAAATAAGATCATTTGTACTCTGTTACCCTGAGTATCGCTTCTCGTGGAGTGTCCCACGAGCGTGTTGTTGCGGCATCAACATCATGTGCTCCACCCGTGACGGAGAGATTAGTTCACGGCGTCTCTTAAGTACAAGTGTGGTACATAAGGCTATTAGGAGGCGTATGGATCGATCCTAGGATTTAAGTATAAGGAGGTTGATAACGGGTATGCCAACTCGCCATCTCATGTGATAATTATGCAGGAGTAGCTACCTGTGTGTTGTCACGTTTTAAGTTTGGCTCATGGGTACATCCGTATGATATGATTATGAAATTATGTTCTTGCATCGTATCATTTTCACATAAATTTCCATCCGAATATCATTTCATATAAAGCGTTATTTGTTATTTGAGCCTATTATTCCGTACTGAGCATTCGGCTCATTCCGTAAACTTTTGTATGTACAGGTTCACAGGTTACTTCGGGCGGGGAAAAGAGAGAAGAATAAAGCCTAGGAATAAATCTGAAGATGTTAGTTAATTAAGTCGAATTTCTCCGTTTGTATATTAACCTTAAGTTTAGTTGTCGTGTGGTTGTATCCTTATTAAATAAATAAATGGAATTATGACTTTTGTTTATGCTACCACTGTTATTGTGACACGTCAGCCCTTCCGGGTTGGGGTGTTACAACCATGGTAATTAAAGTTATGTATTATTGAATTTAAAGTTTACATTGTTTTGGAAATTAAATAAAACATAACATAATAATTGTCTTTTAAGTCACTAAGGCCCGAGTCCGCCTAAGAAAAGCACAAACATCATCATGCATCAGCAACTGAAACACATGTAAAAATAGGTACGTCAGCATAAAAATGCCTGTGAGATACATAGGTTTTGTTTATGCAAGATTCATGACTTGTAGTTTAAAAGAAGTGTTTAACAAAAATAGTCATGAACCTTGTAAAATGTTTTCTTTTATAAAATCATGTGAAAATCAATATGAAAATCAAATGATATAAAGGAATTATGCATGGTTAAATAAATAACCAAGTAAAAGTGAATTGTATAAAGTATGTACTTTGTATAAAAATGTCGTCCTTGTAAAAATGTTTCATGTCTTTTGTCAAGTGGCTTAGGAAACACAACAATGTATAATACAATAAAAGCACTTATATATAGGAAGTACCAGCGGCGTATCCACCATGCTTTTATCGTATAACACATAGCCCCGTTACATAAGTCACTTATCATTACCCAACAAAATGTCATGTTTAATGTCATGTGTAACATATAATATGTATAACCAATGGAATGCATAGCAAGTAGGAAATCATCTACTTAGACTATGTAAGAATGCCAATGTGAAACATATGTCATGTATGGTGAATAAAAGAATCTACTCAACCCCGTAGGAAAAAAATGTACAAAACAATGTTTTTGAGTAAACCTAAGTTTAAATCAAATGTTATGTTTTTCAGAAAAAACAATGCTTTATGATTACAAACATTTATGCAGTAATGTTAATCACATACATTCAAGCCTTGCGACTGTGGCGACAAACCTTTAAACAAATTAAAGGTTTATCTAAGTTATGTAGTCGGATTCTGTCATTTCCAACTTCCAAACAAACCTAGGAAGTCGGAAACGGGAGTTGTCAATTCCTATTGTACCATTACATACTACCGAGCGGCGTGATCAATGTTAATGAATGTATTATTGTCCCGATTAATCACACCAAATGTCATAACCAATGTAAGCATGCTATGAAAACCATGTACTAGGTATGCTAAGCAAACATGCCTAGTAGAAATGTCATGTAAAACAATGCGTACATATGTTAAGTAGACATATGTAACAAATGTGTAATAAAACAACGTGCTAGCATGCTTAACATACATATCAAAACATAGTGAAAGCATGTACTAAATATGTACTAAGTGAAACTAGCATGTTTATGTCACAAAAACTTGTAAAACAAGAAAGTAACAAGTATGTACATGTGAATCACCCCAAAGAATTTGACAAAGGTAAAAGAGGGGAACTATGTACTCACTTAGGATTGCTAATTAGTCTTGAGAATAAGACCAATTTAAGCTCCAAGTATCACGGAATCAACCGGTACCTAGTATAGGTAACTATGTTAATAATCGGCTCCTAAATCGGGAGATAGGATAGAATGAGGTTCTATAAATCAAATGAGTATTTGAACTCATATGGTATGATTTAATAGCCCCCACATTCTGATTTGAAAGTCTACCTATGTGCTTTTGACCCGTCTCGACCCGTTGTGGTAGTTTAAACTACTATAACGCGTCATTTGCGCGAAACTATGTTCGGATGGTTAACTAAGTGCTATGTCAAGTCTTACATGCCCAATTATGCCTAAACATGTTATTAAATCAGATTATATGTCAAAAAAATGTTCACATAGTCAAAATACGGATTTATGCTTCAAAAGGGCGTTTTGGTCATTTTCTATGGGCATACAAGCTAACTAGCAAAAGACTAACCAATCCTATGTGATCATAAGGTATAACCTCAGGGGTTATTCCCTATGTAACTATGATCACTAAGTAAGCTTGGTCAGATCCTAATGATCAACCAAACGGGTCGGGTTCGAAAGTCTAAGGGGTTGTTTAGACCGCTTAACTAACGACCCTAAACAAGCACCAAACTATTAGTGACGAGTTAAACATGTCAAAACATGTTTAACCTACTGATTTGGTATCAAAACAATGGGTTTTGATACCCGAAAATAGTTCCGTTGCAAAATGCGTGCTAAAACGCATTTTGACCGAAACTTTGACTCGTCACTATGCCTAGTTAATGTGGTAATTAGTAGGTATAATCACTAAGGATTATAACCATTGTGATTACAATCACATTGCAAAGTTCAATTGAACTTTGACTTGACCAATTGATGGTCAAAACCGAAAGTCAAACTGTTGGCCAAACATGTTTGCCTTTCTGCTTAAACATAAAGAATAAGCATGAAAGAATACTTACAATGGGTCCTAGCTATCTTTTCTACAATGAACAATCAGATTAGAAAGCTCCAAACACTTGGGAGAGCTCTCAATTCAGATTGTAGAAGAGAAGAGAAGGAAATGAGCAAATGAAATGGAAGAGATCTTGGCTATTTATAGTTGTTGCAACTCAACAAGATCATTACACATGTTTGTGTAGCTTCCAAGCATTAAATCTCATCCATACAATTGTTGCAAGCAGGTTAGAAGCCTTGGAGAGGTGGTAACTTGGCTACCACACAAAGAAATTGCAAGATTGGCCCCTGAATTAACAAACTGTTGCTGAAAACAGACTTTCTGCCCAGATGTGATGCTCGCGTAGCGCGACGGCATAGGCAGGAGATGCTCGCGTTACGCTACCATGTGTCAGATTCAGCAAGTTTCAAATAATTACAGTTTTGGTCCCTGCACGTGTTTAAGCTTGTTTTCAACGTTTTTAACCTCCGTAAAGTCATTTTCAAGGCTCTACAAAGTCGTCAAAGTGTAGGGGACCTGAAATACGCTCGGAAATATCTCGGATGTCGGTTCGTTTGGTCGTACGGTCACGTTGTTCGGTTATTTACGACGAAACTCGAACGGACGTGTGTACGATCCAAAATGCGCGCCGAATGGCGTTTTCGCGTCCCAAATCACTAAAATAAAATATTTTAGTGTGTACAAAAATTTTGGATGTCCAGATGTGGCCAGAACGTAAGATATGCGCGAAAATGCAAACTTACGTCGTTTTTTACACTTTTAGTCCCTGTAAGATCATATAAGCATGTTTTCGCACACCGAACCTATCAAAGCTTATTTATAAGCTATGTTTAGGTTATATATGGTATGTTTAACTTATGATCAAGTTCCGGACTGTACGTTGCCTTACGGAACGGCAGACTTTTGCAGTTTGACGCAAATAGTCCCTATGAGCGAATAAACTTGTTTTTGCCATACCAAACCTTCTAAAACTTATTTCTAAGTTATGTAAAGGTTATTTATGGTAGGTTAAGCTTATGTTGCTGTTCCGGAGTGTTTTTCGCGTTAAACTGATCGTGTTTACGCATCAGTTTGCGTATAACTCTCTAGAAAGCGATATAGAGTTCAAAATCGATCAAAAATCAACATGTCCATAAAATCAAACATAAATACATACACTGGAATCAAAAACACACTGTTTTATTAATATTGTATTGTTCAGAGTCTGTACAATGATAGACAAGCACATATGTCACATACTGCCTCTTGGCAGCAGGTTGTGCAACCTGATTAGTAGCAGCCTGATTAGTCTGAGCAGTGACAGCGAAATTCTTAGAAGCCTTGCGCTTCCTCGATTTCTTTGAAGACTCAGCAGCCTTCTTGTCCTTTTTCTCAGTGGTGCTATCAGACTGTTTCTGCTTCTTGTCACCCTTCCTATGGAGTTTACCCTTTTTGACTTGCGATTCAGTATGGGTTGCAGCTAGCTCAATGGCCTGTCGGACGGTTGTAGGGTTGCTACCAGTGACAATATCCTGAATAGGATCTGGCAAACCATCTATGTATTTCTCAATATCCTTATCCAAAGGCGTGACTATAGTGGGACAGAGCAAGCTTAACTCCTCGTATCTATCAGTGTATGCCCAGTGTTCATCGCTTTCTTGCTTCAAGTCATGGGACTCATTTTCAAGTGCCCTCTGCTCGTGACGAGGACAAAATTCTCTCATCATGAGAGCCCTAAGTTTCTCCCATGTCTGACCCAAAGCAACCTCAGCACCTCGGTCTCTCATTACCCCATTCCACCATGTAAGAGCCCTCTTTTGAAATACACTCAACGCAAACTCGACCTTACAGGTGTTCGGACACTGAACATGGCGAAAGGTGCTCTCAAGACTCTCAAACCACTGTGTGACAACCCTCACCAAACCAGGTATCTGTACGAATTAATTAATATTTAATTACTGCTTAATTACTGTGCTTGCTTACAACTGTGATTAAACTGCTTACTGATTTCTGATACATACATGCTCATGCAACACATTTTATACTATCACTCTATTATTTATACACAAACATCAGTGACAACCTTGATGCACAACAAGCACAGTGAGCACACTGCGGGATACCCATTAAACATGCTGACATAGCCAGCATCAGACAGTTACTGTCTCTGAGGCTAGTACGAGCCGGGAATAGATTACTACACTAGTAGTGAGTGTAGGGAGGTGAGGATTGTAGAATTGCGTCACTAGGTGAAGTTTATAGTGACCGGATGTGCCTAAAACGTACTTTAAGTACAAAATTCTGCGCTTTAATATAAAACTCAGCATTTTAAATTACTAATAAAGTGCAAAAACATTGCAGAACGGTCCCGTGTATTTTCCTAAGTGCCGGGAATAATTTGTGTTGCAAGAATTTATATAAAAGATCCTTGTTGGACTAATTACACACTTTAACGGGACGTTACCTAACCGGATAACCGGACATTACCCGAGACACCAAATTTTTGTCAAACACTTTGCTTTATTATTTTTTAGCTAGTCATGATCCCCGTTTGCCATAATACCCGTTATAAATCATTAAAGTAACATACATGAATATTTTACTAGAAATATAACTCATGTTACATTTTAGTTACAATCTTACACTAAACCCCCCCCCCCCCCATATAACCGATTTCATGGACCCACACAAACACCACTACCATACCTCATATCTTCTACTTGATTTGTTTTCTTATTTGATTAGATTATGCTTGTGTAAGTAAACAAAATATAAGCAATGATCACTATAAGTAAGACAAGATCACAATCACCATTCTCTATCTTTCACCCCTCATTTCACTTATCTCTCTCTCTCTTCTCACGGTTACACATAACCGAAACCACAACCACCTTCCAACATTCTCATCTTCTTCATTATCTAGTCTCATTCAAAGCTTAGAAGGATCAATGGAGGTTACATCTTGAAGGACTCTCAAAGGAGCATTGTTCTAGCCGTTTACACCATCTTTTCTTCACATTTCTTCATTAGTTCTCGTCCCTAGCTAGAGGCTAGTAGTAAGTTTCTTTACACTTGGTTCATCTTGTTCAAAGTTATGTTTTATAGTAGGATGTTTGTTGATAAATCACTAAAGATCAAAGAGACTAGTAGATGTTAAACAAAAATAAAGAATATAAAAGTTACATAAAAGTTTACTTATGTCTGAATCATGAAGCGGAATCTTGTTGGTTTGAGGGTTGGTTAAATCATACTTGATGTTTAAAAGTTGTTTTCTTGCTAAATCCATTGTTCGGACACTCGTTGATGCGATTTAGTAATGTTTAAACCGTGAAATAACATGCTGAGTTACTTTTTTCAGCCGCCTTCAACAGGCTGTAAACGGACTTTAATAAATCGAAAAACGGAATTTCTAAAGCCTAAATTGTCTATTTTCGAAAAACGAAGAAAATGGCGCTTGAATCGTATTTTTATGATGTCGGTTACTATTTTAAAAGTCTGTTTTCGTGACAGCAGCTAAGGCTGATTTTAACTGCAGTAAAATGGGTCATACGTTTTCGATCAAAACTTAAAACCTGAATTGAACCAGCCCCTAAAACTCATACCATAGATGGTCACTGATGTACTTGTGACCCTCGAACTGGAATTTTGTCTAACGGACTTACGAGGAATTTTTGACGAATTTTTCCGTAAACTGTGATCAGAATGTAACAAATCTGATCACAGTTCGGTAAACGATTTTCTATAAATTATTGATAATGAACTAGACCCCGATATTTTTACACAATAATTTGTGGGTCGATTAGGACGTTCCGCAAAAATTTGGGAATTTTTGGAATAAGTTAAGTATTTTATTTACTCGTCCGAAAACAGTCCAGTTTTTCACATATTGAAACTGAAACGACAAGGGTAGTATTTTGCGTGTTAAAACGTAAGGGTTGATTGTTGATGATCATGGGTTGATTTCAAAAAGAAAAAGATGTGCATATTAGCACGGACACTCCCGTTTCTAGGGGAAATTCTGGCGAATTTTTCTAAAAATGCCAAGACTTAGAAAAATTATTTTTCTAACAAATATGTTTAACTTTAGTTCTCGGAATTAAACCTCGCCATGAGTTTTGACATAAAACTTTAAAGTGTTGGATATGAGACTTGTAAATATATTTTGTCAATACTTTAAGTCACCAAATACATAATACATGTACGAATACCCCATCCTTGGGAAGGAATCTATTTATACGATAACCAAGAAATATAAACACGAAATAGTTGTCTAACTATTTCCCCAAGAACGTTAAAACTCTAAGCTAAGGCACGGCCGTTCGTCTAATAGATATTAGCACGTTGTAGGTTGTCGTGCTGCAGACCGAGTTTGAGTCGCTGTTATCGAGGACGCATTACTGTGAGTTCATGTCCCCTTTTCTCTTAACTATTTTCAGTTTTCTAAACTGCGGGGGTGAAATAAATGTTACTATGATACGAGTACTTTATACATGGTATGGTTAGCGTAAGGAGGGTTATTACTTAGATCATGTGAGTGGGTAGGCGGGAACTGGAGGCCATTAATCCTCATTGTAGGACCGAGGGACGTAAGCGGTAGATCTATCTGGGTGTAGCGAGCCCAACCC
This sequence comes from Helianthus tuberosus, assembly GCA_030545235.1. Lineage (NCBI taxonomy): Eukaryota > Viridiplantae > Streptophyta > Magnoliopsida > Asterales > Asteraceae > Helianthus > Helianthus tuberosus. The sequence continues at coordinate 126,963,339 of CM060397.1, forward strand.
CAGGCCCAGCAGAACGGACCTTGGGGTGACTTTGTGCCCAACGCGAAATCCGCTAGGTTTGAGTCTTCCTACTTGCACTTCACACATATCAATGGCCTTGCAAACCGTTGGTGATCTCTTTTTCCTTATTTGCTACATACCAGGGTTTTTATACTTACAAGGGTTTTACATACTCACTTACACATGAACTCGCTCAACATTATGTTGATTTTTCCAACTTACATGTATTTCAGGGAACTAAGGATCTGGCACGGTATGCTACGTTTTCCCGCTGTGTTAGAGTTACGGGATCATCCACGTTTAGGGGTCGCGACTTTTACCTGGACGAGTCGCAAGTCTTAAACAGTGTTTATGTTATATTTGTGGTTGCTTTTTAAGAACAAAGTTTTTATATTATCAGGTTGTAATTTCAATTGCATGCGTCAACGCCTTAAGACAATGTTGTGGTATTTTACTTTTCAAACTTAAATCAATGGATGATCTGCATGTTTTATTTTCATATAGCTTTGTTGTGATTAAGCTATGGTATTAAGAAGTCACACCAAATTAACCCACGCTTCCGCAAAGCCAGGGTGTGACAGCTTGGTATCAGAGCTCTGATCATAGCGAACTAGGATTCCTTCTCGAGTCTAGACTATGATCACTAGGGCTCTCACGAAAACATTTTTACACTGCATGCCACTTAAGTCCAGATCCAAAATGTTTTTACAAACAAATGTTGAGCACATATTATTTGTAGTTATAGGCTCAGTCTGGGAGGCTGAGGCTCGGTCTGGGAGGCTGAGGTAGTAGGCTAGTGGGACTAGGGAGTTAGTCTGGGAGGCTGGGAGGCTAGTGGGACTAGGAAGAGCAGTCTGGGAGGATGGGAGGCTAGTGGGACTAGGAAGAGCAGTCTGGGAGGCTGGGAGGCTAGTGGGACTAGGGAGTCAGTCTGGGAGGCTAGTGGGACTAGGAGAGCTATTTGATTTCTTATTGGTGACTAATGTGTTTACTTGATTATATGATTGATATATGTGCATATCTATGGTTGTATTACAGGCACTATGTCTTCATCGAGCGGGGTTTCAGACCCAGTGGCAGTAGACTCTGACGACCCGATGTACACTGATTCAGAGGTTCATACATCAGATACAGACAGCACTGACGAGGATGCATTCCAGCCTTTTGCTATACTCGATTTTGGGGATGATATACCTCATGCTGATGGTGTTCCTGCCGGGGATCTACCTCTTGTGGAGATCCCTGCTCCTGTTCCACTCGCTGCATTTCCTGCAGAGAATTTGCTACACGATGTTGAGTCCGATGACGACCTCGATCTATTCGAGGGTCCCCCTGAGGACCACCATGAGGGCGGGGCCCCGATTACAGACGATGTCGCTCTTCCGTTAGTTGAGATTCCTGATGAGGAGGCCCATTCTGATTCGTCGATTCCTAATTCTCTTGAGTCGGTAGCTTCCTCTGTTCCACCACTTATCCATGCTGATATACCCGCTGAGCCTGATGTTGTTGCTCCTATTCCTGACCCGGTGCCTCTAGAGCCCGACCATGCACTCTTTGCGGCTCATGTCGACCCTCAGTATGCTGACACCCGGAATGGGTGGATAGAGGCCGATGATGATGTTCCACCTTTTGTAGTACCAGTTGCACCAGCTTTAGCTCCTTTTGATGCACCCTTGTTCACCACACACACTACTGATGCGCATCGCACGGATCTGCCCATCACATTTCTCCAGGAGATCCCTCCGCCGCGTCCTGGAGAGGGCCCCTCTCATCAGCCTTTTGGCTATGCACCTTTTCTGACCGGAGGGGATCAGTTTGCACCGCAGATCCCTCACCATACTGCTGTCCCCCCTGTTCCACCGTTCACTGTACCACCTTTTACTCCACCCAGCGAGCCTTTTCTCTGGACATCATCATCCGTCATGCCGCCGACAGATCCATACCATCCCCATTATGTTGGGCCTTCCACGGAGGATGTCCTCGTTTCATTCATGCTACAGCATGACGCGCTGACGCGTCGTGTCCAGGCCTTGGAGCAGCAGATAGAGTGTCTATCGCGTTCTCACCACGCCATGGAGGAGGACTGGCTCCTCATGCGCAGTTTGTTCTATTTTCATTTTCATCCTCCACCACCAGCGGCATGAGGGCTCTTTTGGTTTGATGCAGGTACCACCACTTTTGATGAGAAGACGGCGATTAAGTCAGCTACATAGCTTTTTGAAGACCACCTGACGATTATGACTTTTGATGTTTGGGATTTGTATATGTTTAGACGTTTTGGACAAGGGCGTTGTGACCCTTGGTCCCTTTTTGGATGTATGTTACATTTGTGGAACTTGTAAACATTGTAATCGTGGTCTTGGTTATATAAAAGCTTAATCGCAGTATTCTCATTACAGGCATGGCTGATTTATTGATATATTTATAACATGGTATGTTGTGTGATTGATTGTTTATAACATGAGATGTTATGTGTTTGGTTTATTTTAACATGAGATGTTATATATTATTACTATCGTTTTATACGCACACTTTACCTACCATGACCTGACTCGCGTAAACCATCTTTTAGAAGATGCCACCGAGACGTGATCCACGCATGCCTGCCAACAAGGCAGAACTTCAACAAATCATCGCTGCCGCCATCGCGCAATACGCCGCCTCTCAAGGAGGACCCAGCGGAGGCAGCTCAAACAATAACGGCAACAACAATCCGCCTCATGGTAATACTAAGTTATTAAGGCATACCATGATACATTGGATATCTATAGCAAGTTTGCTAATGCCATTCATAAATTGTAACGTATGTGCAGGGTGCACCTACAAGCAGTTCTTAGACTGCAAACTCGTAAACTTTGATGGCACCGGAGGTGCTGTTGCTTTTGTTCGTTGGGCAGAAAAGACAGAATCAGTTCTCCGCATGAGCAAATGCGCTCCAGATCAGCAGGTTACTTACATCTCTGGGCTATTCTTGAACGGAGCCCTGTCATGGTGGAATTTACAAGTCCAAACATTTGGTGAAGCCGCAGCCTACGCATTGACGTGGAACGAGCTGAAAGAGCTCACGCGCAAAAAGTATTGCTCTCGCACTGAGATCCAGAGGTTGGAAACTGAGTTCTGGCATTTGAAGATGGAAGGTCCGAAAATTGCGGAATATGTTCAAAGATTTCACGACCTGTCACAGGTGGTACCTTATATGGTCACGCCAGAATTCAAGCGGATTGAGCGCTTCATTTGGGGTTTAGCTCCTCAAATCATTAGTATGGTGACCTCTTCAAAACCGGCAACAATCACTGAGGCGATTGATCTAAGCGTAGCTCTCACTGAGGAGGCGATCCGCCTAAATAAGTTTTCTGATGTTGAGCAAAGGAAGAAGGAGACTCATGTAGAGTCGTCCGGGGATAACAAAAGAAAATTCTCGAATTTCAAACAAGGCACAAGCAGTGATGGCAGGAAAGGAGAACCAAGCGCATCGGTTCAAGCTATGACTGGTACTGGAAGGAGAGGAAAGGGATATATGTGTTGGACTCTGTATGCCCAAGACACATATTAAATTGATGTGGCTAGTACATTATGATCCAAGTCGAGTCATACCCAATAACAAGCTAGACAAACACTTACAATATTTATTTATGATATGATCAAATAAATAAATATCAACACTTAGAATATTTAGAAATTGGTTTTCTAAATAATTGCACTTGACAAACTAATAAATTATCTGGATAATTTATTTTGAGAGAATATTTTATTTTGTTATTTAATGGGTTAAATAACATAATAAAAGGTTGTATAAGTCTTATAACATATGATGTTATAATTTTATAAAAGTTATAAAATTAATCAAGACTTAAATTTATAAAAGAAAGATTTGAATTTTTTTTATATAAATACAAGTAGGCCGCCACCCCCCCATGGGGTCTTCCCAAAAATTCTTGTCCAATGAGATTCCATGCATGTTGTCATAGTTGCATGCATTTTGATTGGATGGTCTTCCCTAAGTACTTTGGCCAATCATATTGCATGCAAATGCATGTGTTAGTTGATCTCCTATTGGGCAATGTGGGTGGCAAATCTCTCATGTCTTTTATAATTCATTTTGTATGAAAAAAGAAGAAAATGAACTTGAAGAAATAGGAGAAAATGGCTGAATATTTTCGACCATAACATGCCCATCCAAGAGAGTTTTTCAAGTTGAGAAATCAAGTGTAAGACTCTCTAACAATCGGGTCATGTATGGTTGATCTAGTAGGCTTTTTCAAGTTCATAAATCAAGTGCAAGAACTCCACAACCTCCTCTCATATTTTCGGCCATATGATGGCTTCAAGATGGTTTCAATAGTGAGTTCATAAGTGTAGAAATCCTAGCTAAACACAAGGAGTTTGTTGGAAGGCTTGGGGTATACAAGCTTGAGGTCTTCTACACTTGAAGGCAACCGTTCAAGAAGCATCATCATCTTCATATCCTTTACTCCTTGGAAGGTAGTATTCTAAACACTCTATGGTTGTGTTTCATTTTGATAGCATGCATGTTCGTATATGGATCCGAGATTGGGTTTTACATATAAAATGGTTTTTATATCTTGTAAGAAACATGTTTTAAATAAATACTCCGCTGCGTTTTAATTTTATTCGGATAAAATTAGCTTTGATAAACATGTACAAAACCCAACAATATGGGTACACATCCCAAGTGTAACTCCTGCCAACGTCGTCATCCTGGCCGATGCGGGCCAAAAGTATGTGAAGCTTGTGGAAAGACTGGTCACTTGAAGGATTCTTGCTGGGCTAGTGCTGGTCGGGGAGGCCAAGGAGGATTTGGGAATAGAAATAATAATCGTGGTGGTATTGGGAATCGCCACACAGGGGAACAATGGAGGAAATGGGAATCGAGGCAACAATGGGAATCGAGGCAACAATGTGAATCAAGCTGGTAATGCGAACCGAAACAACAACAATCAAGCTGGAAATAGTGGAGGAAACGGGCAAAGACCAGGTTGCTTTAACTGTGGTGATATGGGGCATTATAAGCGGAACTGCCCAGAATTGAATCAAGCGCGTGGAAGGGTTTTCAATATCGAAGCGAGGGAAGCGTGCCAGGATCCCAATGTTGTTACTGGTACGTTCCCTGTAAACCAACGCTTTGCATCCGTTTTATTTGATACTGGTGCCGATTATAGCTTCGTATCGTTAGAGTTTAGGAATATGCTTGGATTAGCCGCTAGTAAATTAGATATTCCTTACTCAATTGAATTGGCTAATGGAAAGTTAGTAGAAGCTAATGAAGTGATCAGGGGATGTGTAATCGAATTGGGAGAGCGTGAGTTTACTTTGGATCTACTACCAGTCCAACTGGGGAGCTTCGACGTGGTAGTAGGAATGGATTGGTTATCAAGCAACAAGGCTGAGATTGTTTGTCACGAAAAGGTAGTTCGTATCCCAACCGAAGATGGAGAAACAATTGTGGTTCATGGGGAGAAGCGGGATACGCCTTTAAGAATTATCAGTTGCCTGAAAGCTCGTAAGTGTTTACAAAAGGGATGTGCTGCCTTCCTGGCACACATCATGGATAAGAAAGCTGCTGAGCCGAAGATCGAAGACATACCTATCGTGAGGGAATATCCTGAAGTCTTTCCAGAGGACTTGCCAGGATTGCCACCCCAAAGGCAAGTGGAATTTCACATTGACTTAGTTCCAGGCGCCGCGCCTGTAGCTAGGGCACCTTATAGACTTGCACCGTCAGAGATGCAGGAGTTGTCGACACAACTCCAGGAGTTACTTGACAAAGAATTCATCCGACCAAGCTTCTCACCTTGGGGAGCTCCAGTTTTATTTGTCAAAAAGAAAGACGGTAGTTTTCGTATGTGTATTGACTACCGGGAGTTGAATAAGCTGACGATCAAGAATAGATACCCTCTGCCAAGAATCGATGATCTATTCGATCAACTCCAGGGTTCAAGCTTTTACTCTAAGATCGATCTTCGATCTGGATACCATCAGCTAAGAATACAAGAAGAAAGCATCCCGAAGACAGCCTTCAGAACTCGTTATGGACACTACGAGTTCCTAGTCATGCTGTTTGGGTTAACAAACGCGCCTGCTGTTTTTATGGACCTAATGAACCGAGTCTGCAAGCCGTATCTGGATAAGTTCGTGATTGTATTCATCGACGATATTTTGATTTATTCAAAGACAAAGGCTGAACACGAACAGCAATTAAGAGCTATCATGGAGTTGCTGAAAAAGGAACAGTTGTATGCCAAATTCTCGAAGTGCGAGTTTTGGCTACGTGAAGTCCAATTCCTTGCACATGTGGTGAATGGGGATGGGATTCATGTGGACCCCACCAAGATTGAAGCAATCAAAAATTGGGAAACTCCAAAGACGCCAACCGAGATTCGACAATTCTTAGGTTTGGCTGGTTACTATCGAAGGTTCATTGAGGATTTTTCAAAAATCGCACTCCTCACGCAAAAGGATAAGAAGTTTGACCGGGGAATCAAACAGGAGGAAGCCTTTCAGTTGTTGAAGGATAAGCTCTGCAATGCGCCGATCTTAGCACTACCGGAAGGTACAGATGATTTCGTGGTATACTGTGATGCCTCACGTCAAGGATTGGGTTGCGTGTTGATGCAACGCCAGAAAGTTATAGCTTACGCGTCACGCCAGTTGAAAGTACATGAAAGGAACTATACCACGCATGATTTGGAACTAGGCGCAGTGATTTTCGCATTAAAGATCTGGAGACACTACCTATATGGTACGAAGTGTACAATCTTCACAGACCACAAGAGTTTACAACACATATTCAACCAGAAAGAGCTGAACATGAGACAAAGACGTTGGGTCGAATTGTTGAACGATTACGACTGCGAGATAAAGTACCATCCAGGGAAGGCGAATATGGTCGCTGATGCCCTAAGTCGTAAAGAAAGGATCAAGCCCATAAGGGTTAGGGCTTTGGAGATGATTATTCAGACAGATCTTTCCCTGCGCATTCGTGCCGCGCAGAAAGAAGCTCTTAAGGAAAGAAACCTTGAAGAAGAATATCTCCGTGGGATGCAGAAGCAATTGGTACCAAACAAGGAAGGAACGTTATGTTTTATGAAAAGGATTTGGGTTCCTCTGTTTGGTGGTTTGAGGAAAGTTATTTTTGATGAGGCACACAAATCACGGTACTCTATACATCCCGGTGCGGATAAGATGTACCAGGATCTTAAGGATTATTATTGGTGGCCCAGGATGAAGGGCGACGTTGCTGTTTATGTTAGCAAATGTTTAACGTGCGCCAAGGTTAAAGCTGAATATCAGAAGCCTTCGGGACTTCTGCAACAACCTGAAATTCCCAAGTGGAAATGGGAACAGATTTCAATGGATTTTATAACGAAACTGCCCAAGACACCCAGGGGCCATGATACTATTTGGGTGATAGTTGACCGCCTAACAAAGTCCGCGCACTTCTTGCCAATCAAAGAGAAGGGCAATACGAGTAAACTTGCGGAAATATATATGCGAGAAATCGTTGCACGTCATGGAGTGCCTCTCTCAATCATCTCTGATAGAGATAGGAGATTTGTATCAAGGATTTGGCAATCCTTCCAAGAAGCTTTTGGCTCACAATTGAATTTGAGCACTACATTCCATCCGCAAACTGATGGCCAAAGTGAAAGAACTATTCAGACATTGGAGGATATGCTGAGAGCATGTGTAATGGATCTTGGTGGTAGCTGGGATAAGCATTTACCACTGGCCGAATTCGCATACAACAACAGCTACCACACTAGTATTGGAGCCGCGCCATTTGAAGCTCTTTACGGACGCAAGTGTCGATCACCACTATGCTGGGCTGACGCAGGTGATAGACAGCTTGTTGGTCCCGAAATCGTCCAAGAGACGACAGACAAGATTGCGCAGATTCGAAAACGTATCGAAGCGGCTCGCGAAAGACAGAAAGCCTATGCAGATCCAAACCGGAAACATTTGGAATTCCAAGTTGGAGATATGGTTTTATTGAAAGTTTCACCCTGGAAGGGTGTGGCACGCTTCGGAAAGCGTGGGAAGTTGAATCCGCGATACATTGGCCCTTTCAGAATTCTGCAAAGAATTGGGCTTGTAGCCTACAAGTTGGACCTACCTGCTGAACTCCATGGTGTTCACGATACATTCCATGTATCCAATTTGAGAAAAAGTCCAACACGAGATACAGTGATCATTCCTGCTGACGAAGTTCATATCGATGACACGCTCCACTTTACTGAAGAACCCGTTGAGGTCACGGATTGGAAAGTTAATAAAACTCGCAGGAGTAGTGTCAAACTCGTCAAAGTTTGTTGGAATGCTAGGCATGGACCTGAATTCACGTGGGAACGTGAGGACCGAATGAAAGAAAAGTACCCCCACTTATTTCCCAAGACCCCTGCGAATAGAAGCAGAACTTAAATTTCGGGACGAAATTTCTTTAACGGGGGGAGAATGTGACAACCCTCACCAAACCAGGTATCCGTACGAATTAATTAATATTTAATTACTGCTTAATTACTGTGCTTGCTTACAACTGTGATTAAACTGCTTACTGATTTCTGATACATACATGCTCATGCATCACATTTTATACTATCACTCTATTATTTATACACAAACATCAGTGACAACCTTGATGCACAACAAGCACAGTGAGCACACTGCGGGATACCCATTAAACATGCTGACATAGCCAGCATCAGACAGTTACTGTCTCTAAGGCCAGTACGAGCCGGGAATAGATTACTACACTAGTAGTGAGTGTAGGGAGGTGAGGATTGTAGAACTGCGTCACTAGGTGAAGTTTATAGTGACCGGATGTGCCTAAAACGTACTTTAAGTACAAAATTCTGCGCTTTAATATAAAACTCAGCATTTTAAATTACTAATAAAGTGAAAAAACATTGCAGAACGGTCCCGTGTATTTTCCTAAGTGCCGGGAATAATTTGTGTTGCAAGAATTTATATAAAAGATCCTTGTTGGACTAATTACACACTTTAATGGGACGTTACCTAACCGGATAACCGGACATTACCCGAGACACTAATTTTTTGTCAAACACTTTGCTTTATTATTTTTTAGCTAGTCATGATCCCCGTTTGCCATAATACCCGTTATAAATCATCAAAGTAACATACATGAATATTTTACTAGAAATATAGCTCATGTTACATTTTAGTTACAATCTTACACTAAACCCCCCCCCCCCCATATAACCGATTTCATGGACCCACACAAACACCACTACCATACCTCATATCTTCTACTTGATTTCTTTTCTTATTTGATTATATTATGCTTGTGTAAGTAAACAAAATATAAGCAATGATCACTATAAGTAAGACAAGATCACAATCACCATTCTCTATCTTTCACCCCTCATTTCACTTATCTCTCTCTCTCTTCTCACGGTTACACATAACCGAAACCACAACCACCTTCCAACATTCTCATCTTCTTCATTATCTAGTCTCATTCAAAGCTTAGAAGGATCAATGGAGGTTACATCTTGAAGGACTCTCAAAGGAGCATTGTTCTAGCCGTTTACACCATCTTTTCTTCACATTTCTTCATTAGTTCTCGTCCCTAGCTAGAGGCTAGTAGTAAGTTTCTTTACACTTGGTTCATCTTGTTCAAAGTTATGTTTTATAGTAGGATGTTTTGTTGATAAATCACTAAAGATCAAAGAGACTAGTAGATGTTAAACAAAAATAAAGAATATAAAAGTTACATAAAAGTTTACTTATGTCTGAATCATGAAGCGGAATCTTGTTGGTTTGAGGGTTGGTTAAATCATACTTGATGTTTAAAAGTTGTTTTCTTGCTAAATCCATTGTTCGGACACTCGTTGATGCGATTTAGTAATGTTTAAACCGTGAAATAACATGCTGAGTTACTTTTTTCAGCCGCCTTCAACAGGCTGTAAACGGACTTTAATAAATCGAAAAACGGAATTTCTGAAGCCTAAATTGTCTATTTTCGAAAAACGACGAAAATGGCGCTGGAATCGTATTTTTCTGATGTCGGTTACTATTTTAAAAGTCTGTTTTCGTGACAGCAGCTAAGGCTGATTTTAACTGCAGTAAAATGGGTCATACGTTTTCGATCACAACTTAAAACCTGAATTGAACCAGCCCCTAAAACTCATACCACAGATGGTCACTGATGTACTTGTGACCCTCGAACTGGAATTTTGTCTAACGGACTTACGAGGAATTTTTGACGAATTTTTCCGTAAACTGTGATCAGAATGTAACAAATCTGATCACAGTTCGGTAAACGATTTTCTATAAATTATGGATAATGAACTAGACCCCGATATTTTTACACAATAATTTGTGGGTCGATTAGGACGTTCCGCAAAAATTTGGGAATTTTTGGAATAAGTTAAGTATTTTATTTACTCGTCCGAAAACAGTCCAGTTTTTCACATATTGAAACTGAAACGACAAGGGTAGTATTTTGCGTGTTAAAACGTAAGGGTTGATTGTTGATGATCATGGGTTGATTTCAAAAAGAAAAAGATGTGCGTATTAGCACGGACACTCCCGTTTCTAGGGGAAATTCTGGCGATTTTTTCTAAAAATGCCAAGACTTAGAAAAATTATTTTTCTAACAAGTATGTTTAACTTTAGTTCTCGGAATTAAACCTCGCCATGAGTTTTGACATAAAACTTTAAAGTGTTGGATATGAGACTTGTAAATATATTTTGTCAATACTTTAAGTCACCAAATACATAATACATGTACGAATACCCCATCCTTGGGAAGGAATCTATTTATACGATAACCAAGAAATATAAACACGAAATAGTTGTCTAACTATTTCCCCAAGAACGTTAAAACTCTAAGCTAAGGCACGGCCGTTCGTCTAATAGATATTAGCACGTTGTAGGTTGTCGTGCTGCAGACCGAGTTTGAGTCGCTGTTATCGAGGACGCATTACTGTGAGTTCATGTCCCCCTTTTCTCTTAACTATTTTCAATTTTCTAAACTGCGGGGGTGAAATACATGTTACTATGATACAAGTACTTTATACATGGTATGGTTAGCGTAAGGAGGGTTATTACTTAGATCATGTGAGTGGGTAGGCGGGAACTGGAGGCCATTAATCCTCATTGTAGGACCGAGGGACGTAAGCGGTAGATCTATCTGGGTGTAGCGAGCCCAACCCCAGGCCCAGCAGAACGGACCTTGGGGTGACTTTGTGCCCAACGCGAAATCCGCTAGGTTTGAGTCTTCCTACTTGCACTTCACACATATCAATAGCCTTGCAAACCGTTGGTGATCTCTTTTTCCTTATTTGCTACATAACAGGGTTTTTATACTTACAAGGGTTTTACATACTCACTTACACATGAACTCGCTCAACATTATGTTGATTTTTCCAACTTACATGTATTTCAGGGAACTAAGGATCTGGCACGGTATGCTACGTTTTCCCGCTGTGTTAGAGTTACGGGATCATCCACGTTTAGGGGTCGCGACTTTTACCTGGACGAGTCGCAAGTCTTAAACAGTGTTTATGTTATATTTGTGGTTGCTTTTTAAGAACAAAGTTTTTATATTATCAGGTTGTAATTTCAGTTGCATGCGTCAACGCCTTAAGACAATGTTGTGGTATTTTACTTTTCAAACTAAAATCAATGGATGATCTGCATGTTTTATTTTCATATAGCTTTGTTGTGATTAAGCTATGGTATTAAGAAGTCACACCAAATCAACCCACGCTTCCGCAAAGCCAGGGTGTGACACACTGTAGGAGCCCAATTGCTCCCTCAGAACCACTAAACTTGAGTGGTTTAGCCGAGTTAAAACTTTTAAAATTGCACGGAGCAGGTGCATTATTGTTATTGTGGTCTTGGTTCCATTGAGCAATGAGATTGGGGAACGCAGCAGCCATTTGCTGCGCGATGATTTCTGCCAGTTCGGAATTTGATAGCGGATTTTCGCGTCGAGGAGGCATTCTAAAAGACGAAACATGAGAGAAAACGAGTGAGATGACGTGATGAAAGAAATGAGATAGCAATAAAATTGACAAAAATCAAGGAAGGTGGTCATTTGTTTGTTACCACAAAGCAAACAAACAACACACAGCGACAAATCAAAGTAAATAGGTCATAATAATGTATCGCTGAAGACATGCTCGCCTATAAGTGAATACTCACCCCAAGAGTTCCCAGGTAAGAGTGACTGGTCCGATACTGCGGATTTGTACGAACACTCTAGCCTTAGACAGAAAACTCAGGGTACAGGCATTCACTCTTCCAGTTTGCACCTGTTCACATTATTTAGACCCAAACTTTGACGAGATTTTGAAAATTTGGAAGGTACAAGACCAAAAGAAATCATCTAAGGATAGATGACTGATTTTAAAATCATTTTGGAAATTTGTGTTCATGTTTTGGTAATCACCTAAGGATAGGTGACACGTATTGTTTTAAGATCTAAACACAAGAAAGCTTGTGTTAGGGTCCTAGAAAGTTATAGTCTAGGTCAAAGCATTGCTAATAACCTAATTCCCTATAACCATTGGCTCTGATACCAACTCTTCTGTCACACCCCGGCCGCATCAAAACAACGAAACCGCGGCGGAAACGCCGGGGAGTGATGGTGACAGAATTATTGTTTCAACAACCATGGTAATTAAAGTTATGTATTATTGATTTAAAGTTTACATCGTCTTGGAATTTAAATAAAACATGTCATAATAATTGTCTTTTAAGTCACTAAGGCCCGAGTCCGCCTAAGTGAAGCACAAACATCATCATGCATCAGCACCTGAAACACATGTAAAAATAGGTACGTCAGCATAAAAATGCCTGTAAGATACATAGGTTTTGTTTATGCAGATTCATGACTTGGATTTGAAAGAAGCGTTTAACAAAAATAGTCATGAACCTTGTAAAATGTTTTCTTTTATAAAATCATGTGAAAATCGATATGAAAATCAAATGATATAAAAGAATTATACTTGGTTAAATAAATAACCAAGTAAAAGTGAATTGTATAAAATATGTACTTTGTATAAAAATGTCGTGTCTTTGTAAAAATATTTCATGTCTTTGTCAAGTGGCTTAGATAACGCGACAATGTGTAATACAATAAAAGCACTTATATATAGGAAGTATCAGCGGCGTATCCACCATGCTTTTATCGTATAACACATAGCCCCGTTACATAAGTCACTTATCATTACCCAACAAAATGTCATGTTTAATGTTAAAATGTTTATGCATAAACCATGTTTAATGTCATGTGTAACATGTATTACGTATAACCAATGGAATGCATAGCAAGTAGGAAAACATCTACTTAAACTATGTAAAAATGCCAATGTGAAACATATGTCATGTACGGTGAATAAAAGAATCTACTCAACCCCGTAGGAAAATGTACAAAACAATGTTTTTGAGTAAACCTAAGTTTAATTCAGATGTCATGTTTTGCAGAAACAATGCTTTATGATTACTAACATTTATGCAATAATGTTAATCGCATACATTCAAGCCTTGCGACTGTGGCGAAAAACCTTTAAACAAATTAAAGGTTTATCTAAGTTATGTAGTCGGATTCTGTCATTCCCAACTTCCAAACAAACCTAGGAAGTCGGAAACGGGAGTTCTCAATTCCTATGGTACCATTACATACTACCGAGTGGCGTAGCTAATGTTAATGAATGTATTATTGTCCCGATTAAACTGTCACACCCCCAAAATCCACATGCGGAGTATCACCGCTTGGAGGTGTGACTGACCAGGATCCAGCCACCAATCATATTGAACAAGCATGTAAGTAATTATAAAAATCCAACCAATACAATTGGTGTCCACACAAAACATAGTATAAGTTGCAAGCGAAAGCATAACGATTAAATCCAAAACCAAATATAAGTTCAAATGTTTCAATGTTTAACATGGCACACATTTGTCCATGTCCCACAACGACTCTTCCCCATGCAAGCTCCAGCTAAGTACCTATTGACCTGCAAAGCATGTAGTAACGAGTCAACAACAAAGTTGAGCGAGTTCACAGTTGGGTGTTTGTTTTAAGTTGTTTTGAAAACAGTTTCCTTTAGCTGGCATCCCTGTCGTGGGGGTTACCCCATAGTTGAAAACGTGTTCTGGTTAAATCCCGTTTACTCTGGCTATCCAGCCGTGGGGGCTACCCCATGTTTAATTATCTGGCTCTTCGGCCGTGGGGGCTACCCCATGTATATACTACTAGACTCGTTACCATATCGACTGCTGACTGTAGTCATGTTTATGTGCCCTGAACTGTCAATGTCTATCATCATTGACGTGACCAGATCCATTAGTTCACGCCCGTCCTCTGCGGCACGGTGTGAGGCTTGTCAAACCTAAATAGCGCTATCTAACTAATGACCCGCTCGCCATTGGCCCGGCGATTAAGTCGATATAAAAAGGAGGGACTTCGTGATAGAGTTTTGGTCTAGTGAGAGTTAACTGTCCATGAGGACGAGGAATTATATTCCTGAACCCGTACTGTCCTACCCAAGAAAGGACGAGGAATCCATATTCCTTAACCCATTCCCAACCCCTGGGAATCCCATGCTTTGTCGAAAGTGTGAACTCACCTTAGGTTAGCTCGGCAGATAAATGAAAGGTCAATCGAGCTGCTAGAGGTCAACCACGTCCTAACATGGTTACCATACAAGTCAGGTTTAGGTTCAAGAAGTGCACGCATGTTTACACATAAGCTAACAGGTTACGCACACGTATTGATCATGGCAAACACGTATAACACATTAGCAGTCAATTACATAACATATTAATACTTGTACGATCCCAAAGGTAAAGCCCAATAAACAGGCGGCCCAACCCCTTATGCGATCAGCATAACTTGTGCGATCCACAATGGGTTGTGTGATTGGAAACCAACCCGTCCCAATAATAAATCCCAACATGTACACGGCCCAACAAACAACCAAATAATCAACTTGTGCGATTAATGCTATTCATATAATCTTGTGCGACTGGTGTTATTTGTGCGATTGGTCTTTGGGCTTTGAGGCCCAACAGTTATCCAAAAACATAACTTGTGCGATCCAATAGTCTTGTGCGACTATTGGTACCTTGTGCGACCGGAACTTCTTGTGCGACTGAACAAGACTTGTGCGATCAGTCTTGTACGATCAGATCAGATTCTATGTGATCTGATCTTGTGCGACTGACAAACTTGTTCGATTAGTTAAGTGAATTTCCTAAAATCATGCAATTCATTCAAACAGTTTCTTAATTCTCCTCTTATTCAATCAAATCCTCACTAACAGTTTCCAAACATGCATTTAACCGATCAAATAAGTGTTTTAACATTAATTCT
The DNA here is from genome assembly GCA_030545235.1 of Helianthus tuberosus. NCBI lineage: Eukaryota > Viridiplantae > Streptophyta > Magnoliopsida > Asterales > Asteraceae > Helianthus > Helianthus tuberosus. The sequence goes on from CM060397.1 coordinate 126,978,703, forward strand.
TATGAACCCTAATCATGTTTCAAGCGTAACAACATCTTAACATTCAAACTATCAGATTTAAAGCTTTCAACATCACCAAGCAAATAATTCGAAAGGCAGGAACATAACAGCCGAATAACGTCTATTCGGTTCTAAATCATCATCTCTAAATCAATATAAACACCCTACACAAATGAGTCGATCTACATGAACAACCTTAGTGATTTTACAATCATAAGCAATCATATAACGTTCTCTAAATCATCATGTGAAAACATGTAGATCACAATCATCAAGTATCATACAATCGAATAATAACAAAATACTAACCGGTTAAGAGAGTATAACGAGAATGAACCGAATAATAAGATCTTCGATGGAAAGGAGGGGTGTTCGCCGTCGAGCTTGAGAGGAGAGAAAGAGAGTAGGGTTTGTGTGTGTGTTAAGTGTTTGTGGATTATGAGGATCACACCTCCTCCCCATAATGTTATGCGCAAATAAAGAATGGGCCGAACCCATTACGGGTCGCCCTTGTGATACAAGTGCAAGAAGTGTGGCCCAACAAGAGCTTGTGCGATCGGGTTATGTTGTGCGTTCCGAGTTGTCATGTATATATATATACATACAAAGATCCACATAACACATATCAAACATAACATTTCAAGTAATCAATCAGGTTTATATAATCACATCACATTCACATACGTTACATTAAACACAAAGATAGGTTTGAAATACGAGTTGTCACATTATCCCCAAGTTGAAAGAAATTTCGTCCCGAAATTTAGCACGTACTCACTGAGTAAGCTAGTTTAGTTGCATGGTTTTCCTGGTTTTCCTGGGGTGTCACATCCTCCCCCCGTTGATCTGGAATTTCATCCCGAAATTCCGTGGTAGCTTCAGCCTCAGTAGTGGTTGTACTGTTTGCGAACAATTGGGGATACTTTTGTTTCATCTGGTCTTCACGTTCCCAGGTGAACTCTGGGCCACGACGTGAGTTCCAACGAACTCGAACAAGAGGAATTCTAGTGCGCTTGAGGACCTTAACGTCCCGGTCCGTGATTTCAACTGGTTCCTCGACGAATCGCAACTGCTCGTCGATAGTGAGCTCCTTCAAAGGAACTATTAGGATCTCATCTGACAGACACTTCTTCAGATTCGACACGTGGAAAACGTCGTGAACTGCACTGAGTTCTGCGGGTAGGTTTAGTCTGTAGGCTACCTTGCCTATTTTGTCAATGATTTCGAATGGTCCAACGTATCGTGGGTTAAGTTTGCCTCGTTTGCCAAAACGAACCACACCCTTCCAGGGTGAAACTTTAAGTAGCACTCGATCCCCAACCTGGAACTCGAGTGGTTTCCTGCCCTTATCGGCGTAGCTTTTCTGACGGTCACGAGCTGCCGCCATTCGTTGTCGTATTTGAGCAATCCTTTCTGTTGTGTCTACCACAAGTTCTGGGCCAGTGATCTGACTATCCCCCACCTCTACCCAACAAAGAGGTGATCGGCATTTACGCCCGTACAATGCCTCAAATGGAGTGGCCCGAATGCTGGTGTGGTAACTGTTATTATATGAGAATTCCACTAGTGGCAGATGTTTTTCCCAACCGTTGCCAAAGTCAATCACACATGCCCTAAGCATGTCTTCAAGGGTCTGGATGGTGCGTTCAGGCTGCCCATCCGTTTGCGGGTGATAAGCTGTGCTCATATCTAAACGTGAGCCAAAGGACTTGTGCATTGCTTGCCACAGTTCAGAAGTAAAACGTGCATCACGATCAGAGATGATAGAGGTGGGCACTCCGTGCCTCAAAACCACTTCCTTCAAGTAAACGTCTGCTAAAGTAGAGAACTTGTCAGTTTCTTTGATAGCCAAGAAGTGTGCAGACTTTGTGAGTCGACCCACGATCACCCATATAGTATCATTTCCGCGTTGAGATCTAGGCAGGCCAGTAACGAAATCCATGGAAATTTGCTCCCATTTCCATTGTGGTATCTATGGTTGTTGGAGTAGGCATGAGGGTTTCTGGTATTCAGTCTTGACTCTCGCACAAGTCAAGCACTTGCTAACGTAAGTTGCTATGTGAGCTTTCATGCTAGGCCACCAATACGTAGTTTTCAAGTCGTGGTACATCTTATCTGAACCAGGATGTACTGAGTAGCGAGACTTGTGTGCTTCATCCATTACAAGATCTCGTAGGTTGCCATAGAGTGGGACCCAAATGCGTCCTGTTACATAGTAGGCACCGTCTGCCTTTTGTTCTAACCGCTGTCTTGAGCCACGTAGGGCTTCAGCCCTGACGTTTTCTGGTTTCAATGCTTCTACCTGAGCATCTCGTATCTGAGCAGGAAGACTAGACTGGATGGTAAGTTGTAATACTCGCACACGCTTAGGCGTAGTGTCCTTTCGACTGAGGGCGTCAGCCACAACATTGGCTTTGCCTGGATGGTACTTGATAGCGCATTCATAATCGTTCAATAGCTCGACCCATCGACATTGACGCATCTTCAACTCCTTTTGCTTGAAATATGCTCGAGACTCCTGTGATCGGTGTAAATGGTGCACCTGGTACCGTACAGGTAATGTCTCCATATCTTGAGTGCGAAAACAACAGCTCCCAGCTCTAAATCATGCATAGTGTAGTTCCGTTCGTGGATCTTAAGTTGACGTGACGCATAAGCAATGACCTTGTCACGTTGCATCAGCACACATCCAAGTCCCTGAATGGATGCGTCGCAATAAACCACAAAATCTTCTGTGCCTTCAAGCAATGAGAGGATAGGGGTGCTACAAAGTCTATCCTTTAAGTGTTGAAACGCAGTTTCCTGTGCCTCACCCCAACGATAGGTGACACCTTTCTGAGTTAGTGAGGTGAGTGGTTGCGCAATCTTGGAGAAATCCTTGATAAACCTTCTGTAATAGCCCGCCAAACCCAAGAATTGGCAGATTTCCGTTGGTGTTCTAGGTGCAGGCCAGTCCTTGATCGAGTCTACCTTGGATGGATCAACATGAATCCCATCCTTGTTTACCACATGGCCTAGGAAATGGACCTCACGAAGCCAGAAGTCGCATTTCGAGAACTTAGCATAAAGCTGCTCTGTTCGAAGGAGTTCCAAAATAAGTCGTAGATGCTGCTCGTGTTCCTCCTGACTCTTAGAATAGATCAGGATGTCGTCGATGAAAACTATGACGAACTTGTCTAGGTATGGCTTGCACACTCGATTCATAAGGTCCATGAAAACCGCAGGTGCATTTGTCAGTCCAAAAGGCATGACCAAAAACTCGTAGTGCCCATAACGAGTTCTAAAGGCTGTTTTGGAGACGTCCTCTTCTCGGACTCTCAGCTGATGATATCCCGATCTCAAATCAATCTTTGAATAGAAGCTCGACCCTTGCAGCTGGTCGAATAGGTCGTCGATGCGTGGAAGAGGATAACGATTCTTCACCGTCACCTTGTTGAGTTCACGGTAGTCGATGCACATTCTGAAAGTACCGTCTTTCTTCTTCACGAATAGCACTGGCGCTCCCCATGGCGAAGAGCTAGGACGAATAAAACCCTTATCCAAGAGTTCTTGGAGCTAGACGATAGGGCGCTCGAGCTATGGGCGCTGCTCCAGGAGCTAGCTCGATTTGAAACTCGACCTGGCAATGAGGCGGAAGACCAGGTAATTCCTCAGGGAATACCTCAGGAAAGTCACGTACGATAGGAAAATCTTCTATCTTCTTTTCTTTCTTCGAGGTGTTAGTAACGAGAGCCAAAATAGCAGTGTGACCCTTTCTCAAACACTTCTGCGCCTTAAGGAAAGAGATGATGCTCACCACAGCACCACTCTTGTCGCAACGAATCATAAGAGGTTCATCACCAGAACGAGGAATACGGACAATCTTCTCGTGACAAAGGATCTCAGCTTGGTGTTGGGATAACCAATCCATCCCAATGACAACGTCAAAACTACCCAAAATGATAGGAATGAGGTCGATAGAGAAGGTCTGGTTAGCAAGAACAAGGTTACAACTCTTGACTACGTGTGGCGCCTCTAAACTCTTACCATTAGCTAGCTCTACAGTATGCTTGGTGTTCAAAGGTGTTGGGGTATGTTTAAGCATTTGACTAACTCTTAAGGACACGTAGCTAGTATCGGCACCTGAATCAAATAAAACTGTAACATAAAATTCGTCGAGAAGGAACTTACCCGTCACAACATTGGGGTCATTCCTCGCTTCACCCTGGCCAATAACGAATACACGACCCCTTGCACCATTGCCGTTGTTACCCCCGTTGTTTCCATTCCCTTGGTTGTTGTTATTGTTGTTGTTGTTGTTGTTCTGGTTCCTGTTCAGTTGGGGACAATCTCTCTTGAAGTGGCCCTCAGCTCCACACTGATAGCACCCTCTGTTGGTACCTTGCTGCTGCTGCTGGCGTTGATTCTGTGGGGCTTGTTGTTGCTGAAGATTCTGGTTTGCGAGGTGTAAACTTCTGCAATCCTTTGCGGTGTGGCCTGGCTTGTTGCACCGATGACAGTTACTCCTGGTGCATGGCCCACTGTGGTGTAGGTTACAGCGATTGCATTTGGGGTGATTTCCCTTGTACCCTCCTTGACTTTGACTACCAGACGATTGCTGACTAGGGCTCCTGTAGTCGTCAGTCCTTCTCTGCTGAGACTGAGATTAAACAGAAGTTGAACCCTTGCTTGAAGCTCCATCCCACTTACGCTTGTTGTCGCTGGGAGTATCAGAAGTAGTGGCACTAATACGCTTTGGTAACTTGTTTTGCTCCACCGCCTGATCCGTGAGACGATGAGCCAGCTTGATGATCTGTTGAATGGTGCCAAGATTTGCTGAGGTCACATGACTTTGAATCTCTGGCACTAAACCCTTGAGATACAGTTCGATACGTTTGATGGGAGGGTCTACCATAGTAGGACACAGAATAGCCAACTCGTTCGATCTTTTGGTGTATGCTTCAATCTCTGACCCCGTCATCTTCAAGTTGTAAAACTCTACCTCCAACTTATGAATGTCATCACGGCTACAGTATTCTTCTTTGATTAACTCCTTGAAATCGTTCCAGGGGGTGGCGTTAGCAGCAACCAACCCCAGCATTTGGACCTGAGTGTTCCACCACGTGAGCGCTATACTCTCAAGAGTACCAGTAGCATACTTCACCCTGCGAGCCTCAGGGCATTCACACATCTCAAAGATAGATTCGAGTTTCTCAAACCAGTAGAGGAGACCTACAGCTCCTTCAGTGCCGCTGAAAGTAGTGGGTCGGCAGTCCATAAAAGTTTTGAAGGTACACATAGGTGGCTGAGCAAGTTGACCTGTCGTGGGTGTAAGAAGGGACAAGGTTAAGGACAAGCGTTGGTTTACGAGAGTAGGATCTAAAGATCCTAGAGTGAGTTTAGACTGCAGGATATACCTCCTGCTTATGCGGCTGCAAGTGCCGCAGCAACTTGTTGGTTAATCAGAGCCATCAACTGGGCTTGAGTCATGTTAACGCGTCCAGCCATAATCTTCATATCAAGGGAAACATAAGTGAGAGGGGTTCGCGAAAGTGCAATGACAGTAGAGAGTAAGCACACAGGTGTTTTCAAACTATCGTTGTTACGTTTATCTAAGCATACCATAAGCAAAGTTCTACGTAATCTAGCAAGTAGGCAATATAAACATAAATCATATCACCTAGAATGTCGAGCCTTGCACGTGGAGTGAAGCGTCGTTGTGGATCGTCGAGCACTGTACAGGTTATAGTCTGGTTTTAACAAAAACGTTTTCCCTTATTAAAACCAAGTTCACTATAACCAATGGCTCTGATACCAATCTGTCACACCCCCAAAATCCACCTGCGGAGTATCACCGCTTGGAGGCGTGACTGACCAGGATCAAGCCACCAATCATATTGAACAAGCATGTAAGTAATAACAAAATCCAACACAATACAATTGGTGTCCAAACAAAACATAGTTTAAGTTGCAAGCGGAAGCATAATGTCAAAATCCAAAACCAAATATAAGTTCAAATGTTTCAATGTTTAACATGGCACACAATTGTCCATGTCCCACAACGACTCTTCCCCATGCAAGCTCCAGCTAAGTACCTATTGACCTGCAAAGCATGTAGTAACGAGTCAACAACAAAGTTGAGCGAGTTCACAGTTGGGTGTTTGTTTTAAGTTGTTTCGAAAACAGTTTCCTTTAGCTGGCATCCCTGCCGTGGAGGTTACCCCATAGTTGAAAACGTGTTCTGTTTAAATCCCGTTTACTCTGGTTATCCAGCCGTGGGGGCTACCCCATGTTTAATTATCTGGCTCTTCGGCCGTGGGGGCTACCCCATGTATATACTACTAGACTCGTTACCATATCGACTGCTGACTGTAGTCATGTTTATGTGCCCTGAACTATCAATGTCTATCATCATTGACGTGCCCAGATCCATTAGTTCACGCCCGTCCTCTGCGGCACGGTGTGAGGCTTGTCAAACCTAAATAGCGCTATCAAACTAATGACCCGCTCGCCATTGGCCCGGCGATTAAGTCGATATAAAAAGGAGGGACTTCGTGATAGAGTTTTGGTCTAGTGAAAGTTAACTGTCCATGAGGACGAGGAATTATATTCCTGAACCCGTACTGTCCTACCCAAGAAAGGACGAGGAATCCATATTCCTTAACCCATTCCCAACCCCTGGGAATCCCATGGTTTGTAGAAAGTGTGAACTCACCTTAGGTTAGCTCGGCAGATAAACGAAAGGTCAATCGAGCTGCTAGAGGTCAACCACGTCCTAACATGGTTACCATACAAGTCAGGTTTAGGTTCAAGAAGTGCACGCATGTTTACACATAAGCTAACAGGTTACGCACACGTATTGATCATGGCAAACACGTATAACACATTAGCAGTCAATTACATAACATACTGATACTTGTACGATCCCAAAGGTAAAGCCCAATAAATAGGCGGCCCAACCCCTTGTGCGATCAGCATAACTTGTGCGATCCACAATGGGTTGTGCGATTGGAAACCAACCCGGCCCAATAATAAATCCCAACATGTACACGGCCCAACAAACAACCAAACAATCAACTTGTGTGATTCATGCTATTCATATAATCTTGTGCGACTGGTGTCATTTGTGCGATTGGTCTTTGGGCTTTGAGGCCCAACAGTTATCCAAAAACATAACTTGTGCGACTATTGGTACCTTGTGCGACCGGAACTTCTTGTGCGACTGAACAAGACTTGTGCGATCAGTCTTGTGCGATCAGATCATATTCTATGTTATCTGATCTTGTGCGACTGACTAACTTGTTCGATCAGTTAAGTGAATTTCCTAAAATCATGCAATTCATTCAAACAGTTTCTTAAATCTCCTCTTATTCAATCAAATCCTCACTAACAGTTTCCAAACATGCATTTAACCGATCAAATAAGTGTTTTAACATTAATTCTGATGAACCCTAATCATGTTTCAAGCATAACAACATCTTAACATTCAAACTATCAGATTTAAAGCTTTCAACATCACCAAGCAAATAATTCGAAAGGCAGGAACATAACAGCCGAATAACATCTATTCGGTTCTAAATCATCATCTCTAAATCAATATAAACACCCTACACAAATGAGTCGATCTACATGAACAACCTTAGTGATTTTACAATCATAAGCAATCATATAACGTTCTCTAAATCATCATGTGAAAACATGTAGATCACAATCATCAAGTATCATACAATCGAATAATAACAAAATACTAACCGGTTAAGAGAGTATAACGAGAATGATCCGAACAATAAGATCTTCGATGGAAAGGAGGGGTGTTCGCCGTCGAGCTTGAAAGGAGAGAAAGAGAGTAGGGTTTGTGTGTGTGTTAAGTGTTTGTGGATTATGAGGATCACACCTCCTCCCCATAATGTTATGCGCAAATAAAGAATGGGCCGAACCCATTACGGGTCGCCCTTGTGATACAAGTGCAAGAAGTGTGGCCCAACAAGAGCTTGTGCGATCGGGTTATGTTGTGCGTTCCGAGTTGTCATGTATATATATACATACAAAGATCCACATAACACATATCAAACATAACATTTCAAGTAATCAATCAGGTTCATATAATCACATCACATTCACATACGTTACATTAAACACAAAGATAGGTTTGAAATACGAGTTGTCACATAAACACACCAAATGTCATAACCAATGTAAGCATGCTATGAAAACCATGTACTAGGTATGCTAAGTAAACATGCCTAGTAGAAATGTTCATATAAAACAATGTGCTAGTATGCTCAGTAAACATACATAGCAGAAATGTCATGTAAAACAATGTGTACATATGCTAAGTAAACATATGTAACAAATGAGTAATAAATCAATGTGCTAGCATGCTTAAAATACATAGCAAAACATAGTGAAAGCATGTACTAAATATGTACTAAGTGAAACTAGCATGTTTATGTCCCAAAAGCATGTAAAACAAGAAAGTAACAAGTATGTACATGTGAATCACCCCAAAGTATTTGAAAACGGTAAAAGAGGGGAACTATGTACTCACTTGGGAATGCTAATTTAGTCTTGAGAATAAGACCAATTTTAGCTCCAAGTATCACGGACTCAAACGGTACCTAGTATAGGTAACTATGTTAATAATCGGCTCCTAAATCGGGAGATAGGATAGAATGAGGTTCTATAAATCAAATGAGTATTTAAACTCATATGGTATGATTTAATAGTCCCTACATTCTGATTGGAAAGTCTAACTAAGTGCTTTTGACCCGTTTCGACCCATTATGGTAGTATAAGCTACTATAATGCGTCGTTAACGTAAGACTATGTTTGGATGGTTAACTATGTGCTATGCCAAGTCTTACATGCCCAATTATGCCTAAACATGTTACTAAATCAGATTATATGTCAAAAATATGTTCACACAGTCAAAATACGGATTTATGCTTCAAAAGGGCGTTTTGGTCATTTCCTATGGGCATACAAGCTAACTAGCAAAAGACTAACCAATCCTATGTGATCATAAGGTATAACCTCAGGGGTTATTCCCTATATAACTATGATCACTAAGTAAGCTTGGTCAGATCCTAATGATCGACCAAACGGGTCGGGTTCGAAAGTCTAAGCGGTTATTTAGACCGCTTAACTAACGACCCTAAACAAGTACCAAACTATTAGTGACGAGTTAAACATGTCAAAACATGTTTAACCTACTGATTTGGTATCAAAACAATGGGTTTTGATACCCGAAAATAGTTCCGTTGCAAAATGCGTGCTAAAACGCATTTTGACCGAAACTTTGACTCGTCACTACACCTAGTTAACGTGGTAATCAGCGGGTATAATCACTAAGGATTATAACCAAGGTGATTACAATCACGTTGCAAAGTTCAACCGAACTTTGCGTTGACCATTGACTGGTCAAACTGAAAGTCAAACACTTTTTAAACTAGTAAGCAATAAAAAGAATGAAAGAATGCTCACTAAAGGTCCTTGCTATCTTTTCTACTAAGAATAAACCTCCAATCAGATTAGGAAGCTCTCCAAAGCAGATGAGAAAGGAGAAAGGAGAAATGAGAGAATGAGCAAGGAATGAGTGAATTGGCTTGGCTATTTATAGGAATCAAGAGCCATCAAGATCATTTTGTGTGGTGATCAAGCAATGATCCCAGCCCTACACATGTTAGGATATGATTGAGGGACTTGGGGAACACTTAAACTTGGTTACCACAGAAGAAAGTTGCAAGAAAACACAAGGAAACAGCTGATCTGCTCAAAAAAACACATTTTCTGATGCTGGGCACCTCACACGGCCCGCGTAACGATAGGCATGGGCCTTACACAGCCCGCCTGGCCTCCCCAGTTCAGCAGAAGTTTCCCATAATTACAGTATTGGTCCCTGCATGTGTTCGAGCCCATTTCAGGCCCTTTTGACCCCCGTTAAGCCATTTTCAAGGCTCTACAAGGTCAATAAAGTTAAGAGGACTCAAAATGTGCTCGAAAAACTCTCGGATGTCGGCTCGTTTGGTCGTACGGTCGCATTGTTCGTTAAATTACGACGAAACTCAAACGGACGCGAAAACGAATCAAATTAAGCGACGAGTGGTATTTTTGCATGGCGATCACTAAAATAAAAATATTTTAGTGTGTACAAAAATTTTGGATGTCCAGATGTGGCCAGAACGTAAGATATGCGCGAAAATGCAAACTTACGCTGTTTCTGACACTTTTAGTCCCTAAAAGATCATATAAGCATGTTTTCGCACACCGAACCTATCAAAGCTTATTTCTAAGCCATGTTTAGGTTATTTATGGTATGTTTAGCTTATGATCAAGTTCCAGACTGTTCGTTGCCTTACGGAACCGCAGACTTTTGCAGGTTGACGCAAATAGTCCCTGTGAGCGAATAAACTTGTTTTTGCCATACCAAAGCCTTCAAAACTTATTTCTAAGTTATGTAAAGGTTATTTAAAGTATGTTAAGCTTATGTTGCTGTTCCGGAGTGTTTGTCGCGTTAAACTGATTACGTTTACGCATCAGTTTGCGTATAACTCTCCAGAAGGTGATATAGAGTTCCAAAATTGATCAAAAATCAACATGTGCATAAAGTCAAACATAAATACAAACATTGGGATCAAAACATATTGTTTTATTAATAATGTATTGTTCAGAGTCTGTAAAATGAATACATAAGCACAGATGTCACAGGCCGACTAGGCACGACTAGAGCCGACTAGCGATTAATGGACTGATTAACGAAAAATTACTCAGTTACTGGGCACATAGCGATTAATCGCCGACTAGTCGCAATTTTTACAACACCGATAAAAATGTGTGTATATATACATAAAACTAAAAATACATATAAAAGCCTTGATCCAATTAATCCCGATTAATCCCTAGTAATCCTGAGTAGTCGCTAGTCCCTACCTCACCGGCCAACTAGCACGTTCTACAACCTTGATAATAATACAAAACCTAAAATAGAAAAAAAATATAAAAGAAAATTTAGAGTGCTATTCAAATAGGTTGGTAATTGCAATATAGATATTATGTTACTCATTAATTAATTTGATTCTTTTAATAACTTGTTTACGTTAACTTTTTATATAAATCTAACTCCACAACTATTTTAATTTTTTTCTAACACTAATTTTTTTGTTGAACATGGATACCATGCTGCTATCGTACCAAATCGAACAGAAACCAACAATGAATAGTAAAATTTTTTTTATAACTTAAAACTATACGAGTGTCAATACCATATTAAAAAATATGTAGTTTTTTAATCGTTAAGTATACGAATATTGACACGTATCGAACTGAACCGATTTTAATCAAACTACATCGGTACCAATACCGGTAATATTGGAGCCTGTATTTTTTATGGTTTTCAATTGATATAAAACACGTGTCAATGTCCGTTTGGGCATATCACGACTTTATTTTTTTAGTTTTCTCTTTAAGATGCCATAACGAGTAAACAAAACAAACCAAACAAAACCGCTACCAACTGAATTCACGTCGGATATCACGGTGGAAAACCGCTAGTTTAAATTAAAAAAGAACGGTGAATAAAAATATTGTATCATCCCATTTCCAATCATACCCCTCTCTTTCTTGAATTCCGGTGCTTGATCTTTCAAGCTCAGGAAAACCATTTGATCATTTGAGCTTGAATTTTTTGGCGGGATTTGTGACGAAGATTTCGTTGTTTCTTTTCAAGAAATGTTCGATAGTGACAAAGAGAGGTTGGGTTTTTTATTATTGTTATTCTGTCGTTTGATTGAAGCATAGGCTTCGTTAGAATGGAAGTTTTGGCAATGGTGATGGCGATCTATTAGTTCATGAAATCCCATTTAAGTTATGCAATTCAGTTGAACTTGATCATGGGGTTTGAACTGAAGATTAGTAAGAGTTTTGTTTCTTTGTTCATAAGAACATTGGGATTGGGCACCCGCGAAGTAGCCACAAGGGCGGCAGACGTTCATTATTCGAATCTGACTCGATTCGATTAGAACCGTATTCGGGTTACGATTATTCAAATCGGGCCCTATGCCAAACCCAAAAGGGAAGTGAAGGCGGGGAGGGTTGGGTTAATTTAGTAAGTTTCATAATCTTTTTTATTTTTTTTAACTAGTTTTAACCTTTGACTACATTGATTTTGCTTTTAGAGCACCTTCATCATCAACTCCAAGTTCACAAGATACAGATAATTAACTAATCGATCTTCGGATGCCTTAGAGCGGTTTAACATGTCATCTACGTGTAACAAGATCAACCAAGCAACCAAAGATGGGTTAGATGGGACAAAACATGTCACACGATTACACGATGTTCCTGGATTGACTCGTTTCACCGATAAACCTGTTCCGGTTTCTCCACCAAAAATAGAAGCCATGAAGTTCAAATCTTCACCGGCTCGTGTTAGTGTAGATTCGTTTAAAGAGAATGAAACGGCGTCAACATTTTCAGATTCACTGAACAATGTATCTAATCGTAGAAATGATCCAAAAGGATCAACTGATTTTGATGAGGAGGTTGATGTGAATTCAGCTGTAAGAAAAGCCATAGAAAAGGCTCAAGAAAGTATACGCATTGCGAAAGAATCTGTGGGTAGAAAGAAGAAGGGTCTTCAAAGCTTTTCAAATAAAACATTCAAGGATAGCTTTAAAGTTGAAGGCACTTCATCTCAAGTTTTTCCAGATTTCAAGGATGGTAAGAAACTTTTGGTTGTAAAGAAGGTTATAGATGAAATAAATGAGAAAATATCAGAATCAACTAAAGAATGTTTGATACCACTACAATCTTGTAACATATATAAAGATGAACATGAAACCTTGTGTTCTGACAAAGTTGATAGAGAAACAACAAAGACTGAGACATTGGATGCTGCGCATGAAGATCAATCATATAATATGTTTTATAAAGGTAAAATGAAGGTAGTTAGTACCATCATTGACGTCCAGGAACACCAGAATGTTGAGGAAGAACAAGAATTGTTTGAAAGAGTTGACGTTGATACATTAAGAGAATCAAAAGAGAATAAGGATGAGGTAGTATCCCAAGGATCTAATCAAAATGATAGTGAGAAACTAGAGGAGGTTCTTGAACAAAAAGATGTTCAAAATGTCGAAAGTGATAAGGGGGATGAGGAGGTTTTGGAATTGTTTGAAAACAAGAACGAATTTGAAGATGATCACGACGCTAAAATCCATGACGAAGAAGGAACTAGTGAGATTTTTTGTGATGATTTCGAGATGACACAAGAAGATAATATCACCGATGAAAGCAAAGGGGAAACTATAGATGAATCTTTTGATCAGGAATTTAATGTGAAATCAGCAGGTGATGACAAAGTTTCAGAAGAAACTGACAATATCGATGGTATTTATGTTGCAAGCAACATTGTTGATATGTATGACAACATAGTGGAAACAACACAAGATGTTGATGATGTTACAGAAGACAAAGAATCAATGGAAGGAGCCGATGCATCAGAGGTCTGTGAAAAGACTTCAATGGATCAAAATGTATCTGATGAGGATGAATATGAAGTGACATCTGATGGAAACGATGCGCGTTGTGTGAAGACAGACATGGATGAATCTAACAAACAAAAGAACATTATCGACAACCTGGCGGCAGAGAATGATGGAAATGCAAATGAAATCAAAGATTCGCTAGAATCTCGATATATAGATAAGGAAGATGAAACCGAGGAGCCTGGGCCGAGCAACGTGTCGGGACAAGATCATTTTAGAAGGATTTATGAAGAAGCAGCTGCTAAAGAAAGGGAACGGGTCAGAAACAGATCAGTAGTTGAAAGGGCAATTTCTGAAGCTCGTGAGCGGGCCTATGCAGAAGCCCGTGAGAGAGCTGAACGTCAACGGGCTGATGTTAAAAAAGCAATAGAGGAAGCTAGACAAATAAAGATGGCTGAGGCCGGTGAAAAGGTTGCTAAAGCTTCTGTTGCGAGTAGATCTGCACAGTCCAAACGTAGAGCAGAACGTGCTACAGTTGAAAGAGCCACATCAGAGGCCTGTCAACGTGCTCTAGGGAAAGCAATTTCACAGAAGACTATTTCTGTAAGTAATGAAATATTAACGTTATTAATGTTATATTGTCATCGTCTTTTATGTTGTTCTTGCAGGATTCTAACAGTTTTAAATCAGCTTTAAGAACCAAAGCAAAGTTAGAAAAGCAAAACAGGATCACGGAAAGAGCGGTACCTGTTGCTTTTCTCCATAACTGAATAGATGCCATACGCGTGTGTGTGCGTGCGCACACGTGGTTAATTACTCATTAATTCAATGGTTTCTTTCATAGGCTAAAATGATTGCAGAAAAAGAGAAGCGCAAGCGACTTGAACAAAAGGAAAAGGAACAAGCTGAGAGAAATGTAATAGTCCTAAATTAAATAGAAAATATTTACCAGATTTTGATCCTTTATTTTTTTAATGTTTCTGTATCCGGTGTTATATCAGCATTTAGCAGAGAACCTTGATGGTGAGATCAAAAGGTGGTCTAACGGCAAAGAAGGGAACTTGCGCGCATTGCTTTCGACACTGCAGTATGTATGTACAAGCTTTCATCTCAAACCTAAAACTTGTGCATGTTATTAAGCTTGCAAAATGGACGGTTTGTCAAGTTGGGAAGCGGGTCGGGTTTAAAAATCAAAATCAATATTTAAACATGATTAAAATAGTATATTATTACTCTAATGAACTAACTCCCTTTCAATAAAGCCATTTTGGACATTCTTTGCATATGAATGCACTTCATCATCATACAACTTTCCGCTCATTTTGCCATAAATCCATTTTTTTGTTAAATCATGTAGCCTAGCCCTTTTGTCTCGTTAGAGATAAAGCATAACCCAAAAAGGGGTTGAAATTGCTACCTTGAACACGTCACCTTTGGATGTTTAACGAAATTATTTAACTTACAGATCCTTGGACCCGAGAGTGGTTGGCAACCGGTTTCATTGACACACATCAATACCACTAGTGATGTAAAGAAAGCTTACAGAAAAGCTACCCTTTGTGTTCATCCTGACAAGCTGCAACAATGGGGTGCAAGCATTCAACACAAGTATATATGCGAAAAAGTTTTTGATCTTTTAAAGGTATGCAATTAATCTTCCGTTCTAATCTGTTTTTACTGAGCACTCTTTTAAGGAATTATGTTTTAAACATGGGTTAAGATAACTAAATAGTCTAGATATGTCATATGTTCCTTATATCATGTGTGCAATCAACTTCCTAAGAAACTATATCGACCCTCATATTCTCTGGGTTACACGAAATCAACTTTGTGACAATACTAGAAATTAACAGTCAAGTATAAGGAAAATAACTTAGTAGAACTCACAGAATGGTTGTAAGAATTTTTATTTTTTTCTGATTATTGTAATCGTTTGAACACCTAAAACTAGTAACTAAAAGAAAACTAAACTTATGTGCGTACCATTTCATTGAGCATAAGAATTGGTAATGAAGAGTTGTTACAATTAGTTACATCTTTTCAATCGAAAAAAAAAAAGACAAATTCTTTTTTCTTTCATCATTGACAGTAAAAGTTGTTACAGCTATACGATAACAATTTTATTATAAATTCATCAAAACTTAGATAAGCGTAATCTAGTACTTCAGGCAAGGAAGTGCTCACGATGAACTCCACATTTAATGTGGTGAGAAGAAAGGGTGCATTTTCTAAACTCATTGCCTTCAAACTTAGAATTCCCAAACTTGGCATCCTTTGTCCCTCTCACACAACAACCATTGTTAATTAACAAATACTTCTTTAGATTGTTGAGGAATTCTTTTTAAGCAACGGTTAAGAAAATAGTTTGGGTATATTTCCTATATCGTCTATGGGATCACTTTCCTAGAGAGGTATTTAAAACCTTATATTGCCTAAGTAATAGGAAATCAGCTTTGTGATAATATAAGAAGCTAACACTTGTGTATATGTATTATAGATTAAGTAAAACTCGGAGAATTATTGTAAGAAAAACTGTATAGTCTGGTTACGGGGATCATGACATCCCAAGGCAGGGAAATGTATATACTATGCATACCAAATTGAGGTACCTTTTTTCACAAAGCGTCACAATTGTTCATAAAAAGCTTGTTGCATCCTTTCAATAGAAAAAATGAAGCATTTTCACTGTTGGCGGAAAAAGTAGTTATACCTACCATACATGTCATTTATACCGAGTTATAATTGTATAATTGAGGTTTCATCAAAACTTAGATCATCAAGTTCTAAGTATCAAATGGTTAGTGTCCAAATATAGACAACCAATGTAGAAATACATTTATAAGGTCAATGTATAATGTCAGTGTTGGAAATAAATGTACTTGCACAATTGTTGTTTGAAACTCATTTACAAGGACAATGTTAGAATTTCAGGCCTTACACTGAGGATTCCAAAACTATCTAAGTAATCACATTTCCACACGGTAACACCAACGCTTTGCGAATGCAAATTCTTTGTGATTACCTTTGGTTTTGCCTTCCATAATTTACTTGAGCGTACACAATGTGATCCACATCTCCTAACTATTAAAACTTAATTAAAATCCCTTTCCGTTTCTGTACACTTTGAGTGATTTTTCTATGTTACATCCATTTGACCGTTTTCGTTTAAAACAATTCTTTTACCCATTTGACATTTCTGAGATAAATAAATCAACCAGATCTAGCATTCGTAACTAAATGGGTCAAAGTGGTCACTTGTAGCTTGCTTATTTTGTTTATGCCTAATATTTGTGTGTACCAACTGGCAGCATGGAAGAGATTCAATTCTGAGGAGAGATAGTAGCCTCATGATTTCAAGTAAGTGGGCATTGAAAAGTGACAAATGAATTGAGTTCAAACTTGGAATAAGTTGGTGTTTTGTGATGGTGAGTACTGACTAATCACTTGTTTAAAGACTAATAGCAAAAGAAGCAAAAGTGTTCAAATCTAGAATATAGTTTCTCATGTGCATGTGAGAAGTCATTATACTAAAACTTTTGATGCTAAATAATATTTGCATTTATATACTGATTGAGCAATTGAGAGATTCTATCAATTTACAGTAAACCAGAATGCAAATCAAAAGCCCAAATACATTTCCAAAACAAATACGAATGCAAAAGCCGGGTGATGACGGGGTAGCTCAAACTTTAATAAACTGATTAGAGACACAACAACTTAAAAGGTTAAAAGGTTTGAAAATTGTCAGCTGTCGTGAACAGTAAAAAGGACAAGTCAGAGCCTTGTCACATCACCCTTTGCGTGTGAATCTTCGTGCCCAGCCGCAAACAGAACATGTGGGAGAGCACACCCTTTTACCCGCAGGTCCAAACGCTTCAACCCCCAAAATGGGCAAGTCCCTCACTGTAGCCAAGGATCACTGGTCAAAGGCATCCTCTTATAGAAGATCCTTTCACTATAAATCACAACCTCTTGCCATTCAGGAGGATGATGCCAGATCAACTCAGATCACCATTGATCTCTGATCTTACTTCTTCTCTCTAGAACTTGCTCCATGCTTGTTCTATTCTTGGCTCACTACAATATTATCTCACTTAACATAGACATTCTGGGTTGAACATCCTTCAATCCAGAATTCAAATTGAATAATAACAAAGTGATCCACCTCCACGTGCTACAAACGTGGGGGGACCCCACGACCTGTGTTAGGCTAATCGAAACCTTGAACCCTTTTACCCTGGAGATATCGCTACAGGCCTTGGTCTTGTATTTGTTGTAGCAACAAGTTGGCGCCCACCGTGGGGAACCTTCACCACCCTTCCCGAAACCCTTCAAGCTCACAACCTTTTTTACCCACCGCCTTGCTCCCCTTACCAATCACCAATGTTCCACTGGCTCAAAAGCCGATGGTTGGTCGGAAGCCTTTATCAAATGACGGTTTGAACGGCGAGTAGAGACTTTGGAAGCAGCAACCTTGGTAAAACCCTTGACGTTTGGGACATTCACGTAGCTTGAACCCTCGAACCTGTGTTCAGCATCTCTAGCAACAGCATCTTCGTCGGGGGTAGCCTCAGCATCCCCAACACGACATCAGAGGTATCATCACTCTTGATAAAGCATAAGGTAAAACATCATACCCTGATCATCCCTCATGAGCACAGGGCCACGATCCGGCTTGTCCCACTATGTGCTCACACCCATCAACACTAAAAAGTGTTTAGGAAAGAGACGAAGCCTCGAAGGACACTTCCTATTGGCTTTTAACAACCAATTATCTAGTTCAAACTCAGATGGCTCAAGCTCGTTCAACACAGCATCAAGGTGCCTCCAAACAAGCTTAAAGGGAACAATGGACTTAGAAATCTAGAAAAATCAGTCCTTCCAAGAACCAAGGGTAGTAACCATAGACGAAATCAAACACACATCAACCTGAGATGTTTCAAAGGTAAACCAATCGCCGTTCTTAGCTACCTGGAAATAACGGTGGAACAACAACAACTATGGGTCATACCCTATCGTCGGACACAAAACCTCAAAGTGTAAAATCCTAGCAAGACCTTAAGGGTGTAACTGACCAAACGATACATGATAATACTCTAAAAACATTTAGAACAAAGACCGAAAACGGATGACGCAAGTTGGGAAACTCGAAATGACAGCAATCGAACCAGCGGGACATTGATCGATTGATTTATCTAAACCCGGAGCCACCGGATTAAACTTTAGATCGATCCGCCAATCTTCACAAAACCCCTCAACCTCCTCTTGAGTGGGGCGAGAATAACTCACAAATAAATCCTTCCTAGCACCCATGAGAGATGATCGAAAGAAAAAAGAAAATGAAGTCTAGGCAGTTATTATTACGCAACAGGCAAAAAACTGCCATCCATCACATCAACTATCATTTCAAAATTCAAATCCAAAAAACTTAGACGCCTGATAACATTTCAAGCCTTGAAGCCTTTAAGCAATAAAAACCGTGTACAAAAGTTAGAAGCATTTGAGCTTACACCCCAAATACCTCTGACTTGGGGGGCTGATGACGGGGGTAGCTTAAACCTTAATAAACTGATTAGAGACACAACAACTTAAAAGGTTAAATGGTTAAAAGGTTTGGAAATGGTCAGCTGTCGTGAACAGTAAAAATGACAAGTCAGAGCCTTGTCACATCACCTTTTGTGTGTGAATCCTCCTGCCCAGCCGCAAACAGATCATGTGGGAGAGCACACCCTTTTACCCGCAGGTCCAAACCCTTCAACCCCCAAAATGGGCAAGTCCCTCACTGTAGCCAAGGATCACTGGTCAAAGGCTTCCTCTTATAGAAGATCCTTTCACTATAAATCAAAACCTCTTTCCATTCAGGAGGATGAGGCCAGATCAACTCAGATCACCCTTGATCTCTGATCTTACTTCTTCTCTCTAGAACTTGCTCCATGCTTGTTCTATTCTCGGCTCACTACAATATTATCTCACTTAACATAGACATTCTGGGTTGAACATCCTTCAATCCAGAATTCAAAGTGAATAATAACAAAGTGATCCACCTCCACGTGCTACAAACGTGGGGGGACCCCACGACCTGCGTTAGGCTAATCAAAACCTTGAACCCTTTTACCCTGGAGATATCGCTACAGGCCTTGGTCTTGTATTTGTTGTAGAAACACTGGGCAACTGCATATCTTTGGGCATAATCGTAACGCACACAAATTGGTATCCATCCTCAAACAACCCCACCAAATGTTCCTCCTAGCTTTGGCATCCTGAGCAATCTCCCTCCTTGAAACGACAAATGCTCTTCTTGATCTCCCGCAACGCAATGCAACACTTCCCGGTGTGCTTGCTGCTCACTTTCTGGTGGCTCGCTACTTGATTACGAGCCATTGGAAATTGATTTGATTTACAAAATTTATGTTGGGGGAAGAAAGTGAAGGTTTGAAACTTTTGCTTTGTACGAGCCGTCGTTGGATTAAAAGTTACTGATTACGATCCAAGTGAGTTTTCACCAATGATGTTAGCTCCAATGCTTCCATTGTAAATTTTTATCCTTGGAGCCCTTGTCAACTATCCCCCTTTAGAGCGCGATTTATTGGGTTGGGGGCATTGTTTGACACGTGACAGGTGTAGGGTCCATAAGATAATTCTTCAAAAGAAGGGGTGTGGGGGTGGCCTGGCTTCGGCTGGCGTGGCCAGCCCTGTGGATTTTGATATTTGTTTTTGTTTTAACTATTTAAATTTTGATTTAATTAAATTAACACACTAACTAAAATAGAAAATTGCATATATTTTTTTTTTAAACTACAAATAAAATTAAAAAAAACTACATAAAATAAAAAAAAACTACATAAAATAAAAAAAATTAAAAACTTCATGATTTATCCGTGTGATATTTTTCAAGATTTCTTGTTAACTGGAATAGATGAACTGTCGTATGGAAAATTCGTGAATACACGGTTTCATAAATACGACTCGAATCCGGCTAGATCGGGACACAGTGTGTATATTAAACCCTGTGGATGGCCGCGTGTAAGGGGTATTTGGGTCGGGTTTGTTGGTTGACGGTTTTGTGGCGGACTAGGGTTCGGGTTCTCTTGGTGACCAAAGGGGTTGGTTGGGTCGTAGTTTCGGTTAAATGGATGCATTGTAGAGCATTTAGTGGGTTGAATTTATAAAAAATATAGAGATACAAGAAGTAGAGAAGTGGTAAAAAAATTGTAAAAAAATGGGTGAGTATTTATAATGTTTAAAAAAAGAAATAATTTAAAAAAAAAATAAAGTAGCCGTTTGGCAACGGCTAGCCCAAACAGTCATCTCTCACCAGTTAATCCAAGCCAGCGACCTCACATCTCCCCCTCACCCCACGCCAGGCTTCAAACCTACGCTAGCGGGGCAATGTCGTGGCCAACGCTGGCCCGATGTGGTTTAGACAGCGTTGCTTGGCAACCCCCACCCCAACCAACACCCTACACCCTATAGCCTTACAAGGGCTTTGTTTTTCTTGGTTTTTGCATGTCGGTGGACCCAAAGTAAAAGGCAAAAATGTTTTATTTAAATATTGTGTGCAGTGAGTAGGTAATGAGGTGAAAATTGAGAAGGGTAATGATATTTGTGGGGTTGGAGATCCAATAAGGTTTTTTTAAGGATTTGTAAGCATATGACATGACAACTAAAGGAGCCTAAGGACGCACGTAGCATTGGAGATAGCTTATCAGTAGGCGATTGGGGATGCACATCATCTTACACGGATTTTTTTTAATTAAAAATATAACATTAACAATCATGATTCATTTATGGGCCCTCCTAGCTGTCCAAATCGTTCGTCATTTGTCACTCGCTTGGAAAATACTCACTCAAATGCCTGCTCGGATGTAACTTGTAAACGAGCCGATCGGCTCGCATCGATCTGTAAATGAGTTAATCACGAACAAAGGTCCTCAGGCTCGTTTGGGCTCGAATTAACTTTTATTAATGTGTTAAATATATAATTATATATATGTATTACAAAGATATTTTATGCATGCCACTCTATTTGGTTTGGCCCAATATATGCACCTATAGAGTTATATTTATACTTACTAGCCCAATAAACCCAATAAAAAAATTAGCACTAGGTTTAATAGTAAAATCGTAAATTGTGAGGTGAAAGTCTTCACTTCTTTCACTCACTAGTCGTCCATCGTTAATCGTCTCTTGCTATCACCTTGCGCCACAATGCAATAATTGTTCTCTATAGTATGCTTATCCCCTCAGTGACCCCAACCTGAACTTCATCATCGGGCAGTCGGACCTAGGGCTTAGTGTCACCCTCAAACATTCATACCTTACTATGACACCCGACTATTTTTAGTCTGTACCGTACTAGTGTGACACGTGTTATGAATAAATAAAGGCAATATTTTATTGAATTTGGTGTTAATATATAGTATTTTATGTGTTGGTAAATTCAAACTTTGTTAAAAATTATGTTGAAGGTAATAAGATAAACGCTTATCGCGTAATGAACAAAATGCGAAACGAACGTCGGTGACTGTCCGATTAATGTTAAAATCCTAAAAATATTCTGTTATGATTAAAATGATATTTTTAATCATACCCGTGAGGAAAAATTAATTAAAACGCTTAAAATCTTTATTTTTCGAATTTAAACGCATATTACGCGATATCACGCGTATCTTACAAAATACAAACGACACAGCCAATCGAGGCAAATAAAATATTGTTCAACAATATTATGGCGAGTTAATTTTTATAGTATGATAAAAATAATGTTAAATGCCTTAAAACGCGATTAAAATGCGAGATAAAATACCCAGTCGCCAGTTAAATACCTGTTTTAGTCTAACTAGGCGTTTACCCGCGCGATGCGGCGGGAAACATATCACTTAGGTTGGTGAGTTTAGGGCTATGTACGGGGTGGTTTGGTTTTGAGCCATTCAAAACCAAATTCGCGATGCAACAGAAAACACAACACTTGTTAGTAATTCTAATGGTGTGGATGAGAAGGTTCGGTTCAGTTGGGTCATAACTAAAATCTAAATTTTTGGTTAAGGTACTTCAAAACCGGTCATGGGGATTTAAAGAGTTTTAAAAGGAAGTAAACAAACCGAACTGCGCCAAGCGAACAAAAGCACAACCATAAGCTTAAAACTAATCAAACAAATCTGCCTTGGATTGTTTTTCCTAACAAGCTAAAACGTTCAACCCAACTTGTGTTTCTTAACAAGCTAAAACGTACAACTCAACTCAGAAAAACCAATTTTTTTCTTAACAAGCCAAAACCTCCTGCTAACTTATTTTTCTTAACAAGCTAAGAGTTTAAACTAAGTCACACAACATTATTACTACTTTTGTAATCTAAAATGATGAGTTTTCATGTCGGTTTTGTTCAAAAATAGCTAACAGTTCAAACCGAAGTTGAAGTTGACTAATCGAACCAATTATAACTTTTATTCAATTAGAGAATGAAAAAACGTAAAGGTACTGTGAATTTGGTTCTAGCCTTATGCACTCGTTCTTTCTTCTTATCGACCATCTTTTGATGTCAAATACTCATTCTTTCTTTTTCTCAACCATTCGAGAATGAAAAAACCTAATTTTAGATACAAAAAAAAAAAAAAAAAGACATGAGGGAAGCATAGGTACCTTGCATTCAAAAAAAATGTTAATAGCACAAAAAAAAAAAAACCAGTATTGTTAGGAAAATGTCATTGCATACCAACATTTATGACCTTGGAATATAACACCATTTCATTTACCAACAAATCTTTTAGCCCATTAATAACTAGTAAAACACTACACAAGAAGATCCAGTCTGATGAACCTTGAGGTCCCTGTCAAGAAAAACAAAGTAAAAAAACAAGCATACGGGAATCAAACTAGGGACCTTAACATTATGAACCACATGCTTAACAAGTAAACCACCACACAAATTTGGATAGACGTTCCCTTACAAAATATTAAAGGGTTCCTTCAATATTTTCTATATAGCTTTACACTATAAATTACAAACCGAACGGCTTTCTGGGAACCTCTTCATTGGCTATAAGTCCGCCCCTGACAATACTTGTCTTGATATCAACACATAAGTCATGTGTATAGAAAAGATAATCATTTTAGCTAAAGATTGCTAGATTTACGTCTATACATGGTGTTATTATTAGTATTTAAATAACATACTACTTGTGATAATGTTTAGGGTAAATTACACTTTTCGTCCTTTATGTTTGAAGCAAGTTGCAATAGATGACATTTAACTTTAATAATTACAGCCACAATCCTTTTTTTTTTGAAAACCTGTTACATCTTTCGTCCTTTACCCCAAACCTAGTTAGAAAATT
This sequence comes from Helianthus tuberosus, assembly GCA_030545235.1. Lineage (NCBI taxonomy): Eukaryota > Viridiplantae > Streptophyta > Magnoliopsida > Asterales > Asteraceae > Helianthus > Helianthus tuberosus. Next base: position 127,002,500 of record CM060397.1, read on the forward strand.
TAGTTAAGTTTGACCACGTGTAGAACATGTAAGGGCATTTATGTCCATTCAACCACCCAACTACCCCACCATTTAAAAACCCCCCATTTCTCCCTCAAATCCCTAATTAGGGGTTATCCAAGCAACCTGCAACTCTCTACGGCGACTAGAGCAAAAATTAGGGTTTCGACCTTAAAGAAACTGCTCGTAATCGAAGATGGTGTTATGAGAATGTGGAAAAGAAGCCATTATCTTCACCTCTTGGACATATAGGAACCCAGGTCGCTGTTTTTATGGGTGTCCTGATCAAGGATCAACATGCCGATTCATAGGATGGGTAGATCAGTCCAATTGCCATTCATGTGTGAACATCATCCCAGGTCTGCTACGAAACAGGAACATGTTAGAGGAAACAAATTATAGTCTTGGGGAGAAGGTGAAAGAACTTAAATCTGAGACAAGGAAGCTGAAAAGGATTATGTTTTTAAGTTGGTTTTGCTTCATTGTGTATCTGTCTATGTAATGCAAAATAGTGTAGATGTAATGTTGTAGTGTTGATGTAATGCAGTTTAATGCAAGTAGTTTATGAATTAAAATGTGATGATGTAAGTAGTTTTGATGTAATGCAGGTTTTTGGTATGATGATTATTATGCAGTTTTGATGTACTAAAATGTGGTAATATGTGATCTGCCATGGTATGTAATGAATGGTTTCGGCACATTTTCAAAAGACCAATATAATGCAATTTCGCTTCGGCAAATTTCAAAAGACCAACATAATGAATGTAATGTAGTACCTTTGGCTTCGACACATTTTCAAAAGACCAATGTAATGCAATTTTGATTCGGAAAATATAGTCTTTCCTGTACATTAACCATGCTAACCTAAACAACCTGTTGTGACCCATTCCCATTTTTAAATATACTTCGAATGGCAAACAACACATAGATAAACAAGCCATAGACATCAAACACAAGGTCAATACAATTTGACCAAAACAAAAGTCAATTCCTGTTGTGACCCATTCAATTCCTACAAATGGCAAACAAACAAGACAAACAAACAAGAAAAACAAACATAGACATCTAGCACAAAAAATGCAACATTATGCTGAAGCCTATCCGTATGGATGGACATTAAGTCCATACGAACGGATGGAGTAAATGTTCATCCGGAAGCTTGTAAAAGTCCATCCGTCTGGATGGAGGCCCATTCGTCCGGATGGAGTCCATCCGGATGGGGACTGCCTATATATAGAGGTCTAGGGTCTTGACATTTGTATCTTTTGGGTAACTTTGAGGCGAAGCTCTGCCCGTGTGTTTTCGCATTGCAAAACTGTCAAATCAGTAAAGGAAAACAGTTATAATTACATCCTCGTGTTCTTTCCATGCACGTGATTGGATTCCGCACATTTCACGTGTTGGTTCACATTCAACAGTCAAGAATTCAATCCGATCCTGAATTCACAAGTGGTATCAGATCAAGGTGCTTGATTGCAAGGATTGAAACAAGAAGATTCAACAACTTCATTAGATTCAGAGACAAATCTTCATCTTCTTTTTCTACTCATCTTCTACTTTTCTATTTTGAACTTAAATCTCAGATTCACTAAGATTTCATGGTTAAAATTGGCTAAACTTTCAATATGTTGAGCGAAAATCAGTTTTAACAAATCCTATAAAGTTTTAAATCAAAATTCAAACAAAATCATACTCAAATTTGTCAAAATCATGAACTTTGAAACTAAAATTGCTATCCGGACGGATAGGGTTCTCCATCCGGACAAATAGACTTTCAGAAGTGTCTTGGTTCATATTTTTGTTCATCCGGGCCACTAGTACATTCGAACAAAGCTCATCCGGACACAGTCCATACGAACAAGTTTCATCCGGACCATTTATCCCATCCAGACCAATTGTTCATCAGGACCAAACCCCCATCCAGACCAGTTCATCCAGACGAGTCCATTCGAACCAAATTGTTATTGTTTGAGTTTCAAGTTTAATCAAGTGTTTGATTGTGTGTTTTGCAGGATATCATGGCAGAAGAATTTTATAATACTTTTTACAAGGCGTTTACTTCTGACACGAATGAAACACCAAATGTTGCACCGAAAAGTATTTCCATGGCTATAAACGATAATATAAAACATGAAAACTTTTCTGGAACTCATTCTAAACCACCTAAACTTGATAACATCGAAGACTATACATGGTTGAAAGAAAGATTTCTTAACTAGGCAAAAGCATATGCTCATGAAAGTTGGTTTTGTATGGAATTTGGATACAAGAGGCCGAAAAATGATAAAGGTGAAGAACTTGCACTTGGAGATTTGGAAACTGAAGATCAAAAAGTGTTTTCTCATGAACAAAGGATGATTGCATTGATCCAACAATCGATCAGAGACGATATTTTTGCACTTCTTATTCATGATGGTTCTTCAAAGTCGGTTTGGGAAGCGTTAAGGGTAAAAGCTGAGGGTGGAAAACAAATTAAAAAGAATAAAATCTCACTACTTAAAAAAAGAATTTGATTTGTTTGATTCTATAAAAGGTGAAATGTGAGACAAATGATTGAACGTTTTTGTCACCTTAAAATAGAACTTGATAGGTTTGGGATAGTAAACATTTGTGTTTATTTTGAATAATGATGTAATGTTTGATGAAATTACTTTGGATGCTTTGATAGAAAAGATTGAAAGTCACGAGCTCGAGTTGCAAAAGCAGAACAAAATGAGCAGCTCTACTTATCAGCAAAATGTAGGTCATTACTACAAAGGAAGCTTACCTTCAAACATTTAGTTATCAAAACCTGGTGTTGCGTTCAGTGTCGAAAAGACCAATGATGAACAGAAAGTTAGCTCATCAAGTTACATCCAGGGTATCATTCTTCAACAGCGTTAAATGCCAAAGAACCCGAAGAGATTCATTGCAACATTGCTTTAAAGTTGAAAAATTCTCCGAATATGAGTATCAATGCTGCTAAATAGCAAATGGGTTTCTTAGATTCGATTCTGGAGTCGTATGAAAGTTTGGTGGCAGAGCGAATTGGAGACCCCGAAATGACAAAAGAAGATTATGACCAAATAGACCCAGAGGAGATGGAACTCATCGATATCAGATGGTGTTTAGCTAGTGGGATTAGAAGAGCTCAACGGTTCATGGAGATAACAGGAAGGTAATGTCTTGAAGGTTCGAATACAAAATTGGGATTTGATAAGTCCAAGGTTACATGCTTTCGATGCAAGCAGAAAGGTCATTTCAAAAGAAAGTGTGTCAACCGGGAAATTGCTGATCATGCTAATCTGTTTCATGATGATTACTATAAGAAAGCTATTTATCATCGAAACAGTGATCAATCATCAAATTCGGATAAAAACAGATAGATGAAGGGTCATCTAAGGAGAAAAATGTGACAACCGGTAATTTAGGGCTTTTAATTTTCGCACAAAACAAACATTAGGATGAAAATAAATAGTGTTTAAGACGTAGATAAACCTAATTAGGCTTTTGGAGTGCCTAGGAATGGCTAACCGGCCTTACAGTGTGCGAACGGTGGTTTACGGAAAAACCTGCTAAACGTTAAACGACAACGAAATAAAACCGAACAAAATACTAACAACGCTGATTAATATTAAATTTTTACGATATATTTTAGATTCGTACTTTAAATTTTAATATCTGTAGTCGAAACCGGATCAGAAAACGGAGAAAAGCGGTGAAAGACGCGTTTTACGCGATTTAGCGCAAACGACGGTCAAACGTGACAACAACGTCTGTCGACACTAGTTCACGAATACTTAACCCAAAATTATATTTTTTTCGACGCGTATGGAGTTCGGGTTGCGAAAACAGGTCTCGTAGAAGTAACGGGCAGCTTAAAATACAAGAATTGGACAGTGGTGGGTTCGAGAGTTGGGAGGTAACGGTGAGGCCAAGGTACTCGGTTCAGGTTTCAGTACATTTCAAGTCTCGATTCACAGGGTTCATTTTTTCTTAGTCTTAGGATCAGACTTGGTTCGGGTTCATGGCGTAGCGGGTCTCGGTCAAAGCAGCAGGTTCAGGCCATAGGGGGGTGCTCGATCAACTCAGTTCAGGTTCGGGTCGACTCGGTCAAACCGAGTCAACTCGGTCAAACCTGGTAAACTCAGTTGACTCGGTCAAATCAGTCAACTTTTTCGCGTTTCGACACGAAGATTTGGTAAATAAATAACATCGAGATTAATACTTACGTTTTAATATAGTTTTAATGGAATACGTGAAAACGAGCTCGACCCGACTAACGGTTTTACATTTAGTGATTTGGTTTTCATATCTGGGGTTGTGATATATTTCACGTAAATTTTATATATAATATGTGTTGAATTGTTGAATCTTGATAAAAATAATGACAACTTGTGTTGTCGGGGCGTCCAAAAACAGAGGAAACTCTGCCCGTTTTTTCGAGAAAACCCGTAAACAAAATGTATTATATAATAAAGCGAACTTTACGGATTCGAATTAAATTACAAAACAAATATGTTTATCACGTTTGTTTTAAACAAAACGACGATACGAATATTATTCACAACAATAAACATAGTTATTATATTTATTCTAAACTTCGAAATTTCGACATTTCTTTTATAAAAATAAATATAGTTTATATATTTATTTCGAACATCAAATAACTCGGATTCCCACTATAAAAATAAATATAGTTTATATTTATTTCGAATAACAAACAACACGGCTTCTTTTTATAAAAATAAATATAGTTTATTAATTTATTTCGAATATCAAGCAACACGACTTCGTCTTATAAAATAAATATAGATTATAAGTTTATTTCAAATATCAAACAACATGATTCTATTTTATAAAAAACAAACCTAGCTATATATCCATTTCAAATACCAAACGACACGGAATTCGTTTTATAAAAATAAATATAGTTTATATTTATTTCAAATATCGGACAATACGAATTCGTTTTATAAAAAGAAATATAGTTTATATATTTATTTCAAATATCGTACAACATGAATTCTTTTATAAATATAAATATAGTTATATATTTATTTTCAAACACAATAACTCGACGATTCTTTTACTAAATAAATATAACTTTTTATATTTATTTCAAACGCCTAAATGGCATATCGATATACTTTGACGAATATATACAAGACGCGATATATGATACGAGTTGTATATTATTTTCATATATTCGTTAGATACACTTACAACTTCTCAAAGACGACTAACGCGACTATAACTATATATTTATATAATTGTTTTATATAAATGATTATATATTTGAAATTTCTCAAAACTAAGTCTTTCAAAGACTTATTAATTATTACCGACAATGAACGAGCTAAATAAACATAACATAATCATTATTGTTAAGTTAACAACTTACCATCGAATCGTTCGGTTAACAATTCGGTAGAGCTCGATGACACGTAGTTTAGTTATTGCTTTTGGTTAAAACCTTATAAGATAATCTGTGTTAGGAATATTGTACAATGCACGCTAGCGAGTCACGTCTTGGAAACGACATCACGAAGTCGTATATAGCTAGCTTTGCACATGGAAATCCAGGTGAGTTCATAACCCCTACTTTTTACGGTTTTACATTTTTATAAATGTTTTCGGGGGTGGAAAGACATGCAAGTTTTGCAAAAATAAACAACTTTTTCGATGAACGAAAACTCATTTTTCTAAATCATGTTACGAATGGATTTTTAAGGAACTTAAATGGTTTACGAACGAATTATACTGAATATACCGGTTGTACAAAACAAAATACGTATTCACGAGACGTGCATGATTTTCAAGATTAGGGACGGGAATGTCCTAGTTACAATAATGGGACTGGGTTGGTCTGCGTAAGTAAAACGAGGCAACCCAGTGAGTTCATGTCCCCCTTTTCTTTTAACTGTTTTCAGTTTTATAACTTCGGGGGTGAAATACATGTTACAAATATTGCAATGATTACAAATGGTATGGTTAGCTAAGGAATGAACTACTAGATCATGTGAATGGGTACGCGTTAACTTAAGACCATTAATCCTTGTAAAAGGACTGAGGGGCATGGGTGATAGATCTATTTGGGTGTTGCGAGCCCCACCCATGGGTCCGCGAGTTGGCCGCATGTGGTGACTATGTCGTTCCAGCCGGGTGGCCCGGTATGAAATACGCAAAGGTTTGAGCCTTCCTACACCGTTGCACACATATTAATGTATTAGCTACACATTAATTGATCTGTTCATAGACGCTTACATACCGGTTACCAAAGGAATACTTACAAATGTTTACAACATTATTGGAGCTCACAGTTTTCATATGACATGCCAAAGAAAATGATTTTTAATTTCGTTTTCACAGCAATATTTCAAAAACCGGTTATTCAAAAAGATTTATTTCAAATCTTTTACAAACAAACTATGAACTCGCTCAACTTTATGTTGACTTTTTCGCATGTTCTTTCTCAGGTTGCATTCTTCAAAACTACGGAACGGTTGGAGTAGGAGAACCCATGGGATTTCGAGTACTTAGCAGGCGTTTAATTTCTATAAGTCTTAGCTTATTTGCTTCCGCTGTGCAATGAAGATACCGGTCCAGTCACGCCAAGCTCTAATATTTCAGGGTGTGACAAAGAAACAAGCAATGTTGACACATAAAGAAAGTAGTGGACCCAGGGTGACCAATGAAGATGAAGGATTCGATTGGAGCAAATATATCCCAGAAGATGATAAAGGAGCGTTTATTGCTGAGATAAAAGAGAGAACAAAAGAAGAAATCCTGCAAGAAAAAACATACAGAGAAAGGTATTTTGCAGATTGCAGAATCCAAGAAATGCAGGAAGAGTATGAAGATGCTTGAAGCTGCAAAAGATGGGATAAGAAAAGAGAATGTTTTGTAAAGATCCGGTTGTTGATAAATGTGAGGTGGTGTACAATGATGTGCTTGTGGTTATTCCTCTATCCGGCGAATTCTATTCAAAGAAAGCATCTGATAAAGATTATCTCAAGAAGTTGGACAAGATAATCAGAGGGGTGATAATAGCTAGTGTGAAACGAAGAGAAGAAGAAAAAATGAAGAAAAGTGTTGAGAATTTGGTAGATGAGTTGAAGAAGACTGCAGAAAGAGGCAGTGGTGAAGAAAAAGTTGAAGTGATGAAGAAAGAAGAAGAAGTTGATAAAGAGAAATAGGAGAAAGTTGGTGAGAAGCTGGAGAAGCAGGTTGCTGAAGCTGTTGCTGATGAACAACAGGAGATCACTGCAGATCAGAAGCAAACAACCAAAGAAGCCGAGGTGCCAACTATTGAGGTAATTACTCAAACTAAATCTTCTGAGGTTTTAAATAAAACTGTTGAACAGTGCAAGAAATGCATGGAAACATGCAGTACTTGTACTGAAAAAGATGAAAAGTTAAGAACAAGAGATATAGAATTTATTAAAATTGAAAGAGTTTTTAAAGATAAATGTAAACAAATGTTTGAAAAAGAAAAGACTTTGATAGATAAAGATAAAAAGCTGACACATAAATGTAAAGTTTTTGAAAAAGAAAATGAAATTTGAAAGAAAAATGTTCAACAATGATTGAAGAGTTGTTACAAAAAGATAATGTTTTTCAAGAAATAAAATCAGAGTATGATTCAATAAAATTAGCATATCACATTACAAAAGAGTCATATGAAGCAGTGAAAAGTCAAATGAAATTGATTCAATCTAGAATTGTTCATTGTTCTGAAACATCTGAAACGCTTAAACGACAATATTCAGTAAAACAAAAAGTTGTAAATTCTTATATTTAAGAAGTTGTTGATCTTAAACGTAAAATGGCTTAATTAGAACAAGATAATAACAAGTTGAAAAGTTATCATGCTTCGTCATATAACGAATTTTTAACATAAAACAGGATGATAACAATTCTGAGAAAAACAAGAAAGGGTTTGGCTCAGAATATCATCAAGTTCCACCACCGTTTTAGAAAAAGTTCACATTCTATGATGACGAAAAGGTGGATAAAGCTTTCAACATGGTTGATCAATTGCAAGATAATATTGACGTAACTCATTCCAAATCTGATGATACGAGTGATTAAGAGGTGGTTGGCAAGGTCGTTGAAAGTGTTTTGGAAGATGATTCTACCAAAACAGATAAGTCTGAGTCACATGATGAAAATGAGGGTAGTTTTCATGAAAGTTATCCGAAAAAATTCAAAATCTGAGAAAAATACGAATGATGATTCAAAAGGATTGGCTTATACCATGATTGGATCAGACAAATTGTTCTCAGATATTGAATTCCCGATTCAAATGTGATTTCGGATAAGATTGATAAAGTTTTCAAATCGGTAGAAATTGAAAAATCTGAAATTTCAAAATTTGCTGCAAAGAGCAAGAAATCTTTTTATAACAAATCTGGTTACAAAGAGAAAAACATGAAGGCTTGATTGGGTTATAAGAAGAAATAAAATCACAAATGGTTTGACAAGAAAAATCATCACAACAAGACGAACTTTGTTCATGGAACAAGTTCAGAAGAAGAGAAGAACTCCAATTTAGATGACAGACTAATGAAGAGTTCTATGCTCAAAGGAAAAAGAAACAACAATAGGTCAAAGATGTTTCAATAAGAATGTGTTTCAAATGTGGTCAAATTGGACATCTTGGTCGCAAATGTCCAAATCCGAAACCTATTGATGTTGAAAATAAAAATAATGATAGTGTTAACCAGAAGTCAACCAAGTTTAGATCAAAACAAACTTGGAAACCGAAACCAACAACACCCAAAGTTGTGACAACAGATTTGGAAATAGAAAGAAAATGTTTCAGAACCAAAACAAATATGGAAACCTAAAAATGATTTGTCAAAAAAAAAATTCAAAATGATTCAAAATTTTATCGGAGGAATGTTTCAAAAGGACAAGTTTGGGTGGCAACGACAAAGACTTATGTGAGTGATAATCAAAATGAAGATGTTTTTTAAAAGAATGAACGAAACTATCTATTTTTACCTAGAAAGATTTATGTTCAGCTACCTGAGTCTAAACAGGCTTGGGTTGCATTGTTCAAATGATAAAATTAGTTGAATGTGCAGGTGTTCCTGAAGATAGCAAAATGTCAAATCAAGGAAAGAAGCAGCCTGGCATGAGAAGAGGTTGCTGGACCCTGCAACTGAATACAGGGAGTTTGTTTGTTCCTTTACATAAATAAACCATATTTCAAAAACCCCAAAAAATATAAAATTTAAAAACCAAAAATATGTTTTTATTCTGTTAAAAATTGAAAAATAAAAAAAAATATGTTTGTTTTTAAATTTTGTCAAAAAATTCAAAAATATGTTGATTGAATATGCCGAAACCCTCACGGCGGAACAAACATGATTATTTCACAATTGAAAATGGTTTTAACATTGTTAAAAATCAGTGTGTTGTAAATCATGGGGGTACTTTATGCGAAACAAAGAATATGACGCAGAAAGTTGATGGCGCGACAAAGCTATCTGCATTGGGTTGTCAAATTTTCTTAAATGTTTTGAATTTTAGGGGGAGTAAGAAAATTTCAGAAAATACAAAAACATTTGAAAATTTGAAAAAGACAAAAACAATAGAAAATGAAAAAGAGTTTTGTGTAAAAAGAGGAAATGATATGTTGGTGCATATTTCGTACGTCTGCCACTGTGCGAATAGCTAAATAGAGCATGGGTTGAATATTGTATAGAATATGATTAGTTGGACAGGTGTTAGTATTGTTAAAGTCCATCCGGATGGATGGATAAGTCCATCCGGTTAGATGGACAATAGAATAGTCCATACCCCATCCGGTAGAATAGGTATTGTTATTGTAAAGTCCATCCAGATGGATGACCATCCGGATGGATGGACACTAGCTCATTCGGACCGGATAGGTTGTTGCCTATAAATTTGGGGTTCCCATTTGGACAAGCTTTTGGTTCCCAGAGGGGACATGTTGTCCAACTGGTCTCATGGTGCTGTAACTTTCAGATATGAATAAGAGACCAGATTATAAGTGACTGCTCGGTCTCTTATCTATCTTCTACTCCTTTCTTAGTAATAATAAACGCACCGAACACGTCGTATTGGGACTGAGGCTCCGTCAAACTCGCCGGTTCCTGGAATAGCAGTGGTATCAGAGCTACGGTACCGATTTAATCGATCTAACAGTCGGTTAAATCACCCAAGCTCATCAATTTTGGGTTAAACGGGAGTTTTGACGTTAAAACAGAGAAAATCATCAAAATAAAGGTCGATTCACGGATGGATTTTGGAATTGAAGCCATCATTCTGTTTGGAATTGATTCGCGCACAATCTTGTGAAGCTTCATCATGAAATTCACACAAATAAAGATTCTGGATCGAAAATACGTGATTTGGAGTGTTCTTAAGCTATTAGAACATATCCGATCGGATGACCATCCGAATCATATTACTATTGTGTGCCTGAATGACCATTTGTGTTTCACTCGAATGATCATTCGATCGGATAACCATCCGAACCACAACATAACTTTGTTCATTTTGCTATTCGGTCAATGATCATCCTGACAAGAAGACTTATTCAATCGAATGGCATTCAACAACATGCCATTTGAACAGATGATCAAATGCCAAAAAAAAATTGGTGATTGAAATTTTTTTCGGGTTTTTAACGACCAAGCTGGGTTGTTCGGGGACACCGTCTGGGGCTTTAGTGAACACATTTGATGATGCAATCATGGATTGTGGAAATTAGTGGGGTAGTCATGATATTGGTCCAGAATGTTTATCATTCAGGTTATCTGACTATTTATGGGCCAAAACATAAAATCCGCAATGATGAAAAACTGACGTTTTGAGAAAAATTGTCACATTTTTGGCTTAGTCGAGTTTTTCACAGATAAAAGAGGATTGAATTGCTCAATTTGAGGGGGAATTCAGTGATAGAGACGTCAGAATTTGTAAAAATGAGGGGGAATAAAATTTTTTCAGATGTTCCAGTATTTTTGAAATTCGTGATACTGCAACAATATTCGGATGGCTTCGACTTCAGATTGTCAGGGGGAATGTGAATCTGATCGTGGGTGAAAGCTTCCGAGATCAAGATGATCCGAGGTGTTGATATCTGATCGTGGACGAAAGCATCGGAGATCTGAGAGTGATCCTGGATGATAACTTCTGAGATCTAGATTATCCGAGGAGATGAATTTGATTGTGGACGAATGCTTCAGAGATCGGATTACATTACCAGATGATTTGTTTTTCGGTGAAGATTTGCTGATTGTGGAGAATATCGTTTACACAGATCTGTCATTCTTACGGTTCATTAACGTTGATCACGGAAAATGGGATATCAGATCTTCAGGGGGAATTATAGATTTGAAGTTAACCAGTGGGGTATTTGAAGTTTCTATCAATTGTAGGTTGACTTTTTGTGCATTCTTAGATCGAGCAGGCGGAATGCGAGATCGTGGTGCTGATATGTCATATCAAAAACTGAGCTCGGATGCGGTTAAAGCTGAAACAGACGATGCTGCATTGATTAGTTTCAAGTTGGTGATTGTTCGTGAAGATTGAAGTTTAGCAAATCAGAGGAGAGTCGGGAACTGTGCAAAAGACCTTAAGATTCATTTCAGGGGGAATTAGTGTTCTATATTGTCAAAAGCAAACCCAAATCATCAATCGAGGGGGAATCTATTGTCAGATTTCAAGATGCCTGATTGAAGTTGAAGAAAAGTTGAAGATTACAGAATATTCAAACACAGCTCATGGTTAACAAATTGTTAGTGGCGATTCGATTGTGGCAGCCGAGGGGGAATCTGTTGGTGCATATTTCGTACGTCTGCCACTGTGCGAATAGCTAAAAAGAGCGTGTGTTGAATATTGTATAGAATAGGATTAGTTGGACAGGTATTAGTATTGTCAAAGTCCATCCGGACGGATGGACAAGTCTATCCGGTAGGATGGACAATAGCTCACTCGGACTGGATAGGTTGTTGCCTATAAATAAGGAGTTGGGGTTCCCATTTGGACAAGCTTTTGGTTCCCAGAGGGGACATGCTGTCCAACTGGTCTCATGGTGCTGTAACTTTCAGATCTGAATAAGAGACCAGATTATAAGTGACTGCTCGGTGTCACATCTATCTTCTACTCCTTTCTTAGTAATAATAAACGCACCAAACACGTCGTATCGGGACCGAGGCTCCGTCAAACGCGTCGGTTCCTGGAATAGCAGAGTACGTCTGCCACTGTGCGAATAGCTAAATAGAGCGTGTGTTGAATATTGTATAGAATAGTATTAGTTGGACAGGTGTTAGTATTGTCAAAGTCCATCTGGACGGATGGACAAGTCCATCGGGTCGGATGGAAAATAGAATAGTCCATACCCCTTCCGGTAGAATAGGTATTGTTATTGTAAAGTCCATCCGGACGGATGCACACTAGCTCATTCGGACCGGATAGGCTGTTTCCTATAAATAGGGAGTTGGGGTTCCCATTTGGACAAGCTTTTGGTTCCTAGAGGGGACATGTTGTCCAACTGGTCTCATTGTGCTGTAACTTTCAGATATGAATTAGAGACCAGATTATAAGTGACTGCTCGGTGTCGTATCTATCTTTTACTCTTTTTTAGTAATAATAAACGCACCGAACACGTCGTATCGGGACCGAGGCTTCGTCAAACTCGCCTGTTCCTGGAATAGCATGATAGTACATCAGTAGACAATCATAGTACACTAAAGAAATGGAAAGTTAAATGTGATAAATGGTCTCACCGATGATATGCCACTAGGTTTTTACACATTTAGTAGATTGATTTCGAGATATAAACTTAAATATCAATATCTTACTTATCTTGTGGGGAACATCTCTCGGATATATGGGTAACCCTAAAATCTTTTTTGAGAGATTGCCTGATTCTGAGATACTAGGTTTTTATAATGTTTGATATCTGGGGTATTATACCTAGTCTTATGATATTGTGGAAGCAATGGCCTAGACCTCGTATAATACTTTTTGCGCTTAAAGCTTACCCTCTCCATAAAAATTGATAAAATATCGAAAGATACGAATCAAGTGCAGTTGTAAAGAAGATCCCTAAGTGGGACACACCTAAAGTCGAGCCTTCATCTCTTTGACTGAACGGTAGTTCATACCTGAGCTCTCAAGGTCTCGCACTAACCCAGAGTACAGATATCAATATAGCATATTCATCTGTAAGACTGAATCTAGGGAATCTTGATACGGGAGTATATTCTGAGATGGGACACGTGAATAAGTTAAGTGCTTAAAACACTAATCTCGTATCTCGAATCATTTGAACGTTGTGTGAAAATTTAAGTGGATCAGTATACTGATAATCTAAGTGAATCGTTTAGAACTTAAAATGTTTAAAGCTCAATGGTGCTAGTGATTTGTCATAAACTCATATGATCCTCTGACACAACTCAAACAAAAATATTGTCTGTAAATATTTCTTTACTGTTTTATGTTTCAGAAAAATACAAAAAGATTTTGTTTCTATTTTATTTTCGACAACCGATGTCTGAAAGCTGAGTTTCAAAATCTGAGTATGTTGAACGTGTTTCTAAAAATAAAACAAGTTCATTAATTTGATACTTGAGGTTTTAAATCGAATGAAATCTCCAAGGTCATTAATTTGGACTTAGAAGATTATTTGTGAAGTTTCGGACGCTTAAACAGTCAAATTTTATAAAGTCATTTGATAGGGGGTAATCCTAGATAAATTCATATTGTTACATTTGTGCAATTGAGCCACGTTCTTGATCCAAAAATATTTTAAGAGTCAGGTCATCATTCCTGAGAAAACCTAAAAAGCTTTCATTGTCACATGTTTGAAATGCTCCCGCTTATGTTTAGAGCTAGGTTTTCAATCTTAAAAATGTCAAATATCTTATAAATGGTTTGAGATGTACAGATGATAGAGCCAGACTATGATCCCGATAGCTGAGACTGAGGGGGAGTCTGAAGACGAGCACATCGCAAGGGGGAGCTTGTAATAGGAGAACCAGGTGTCAATCCTAAAACCACGGAAGCTTTACGAAAGGGGAGCCTGAAGAAAGAGTCAACCGAAAGGGGGAGCTGATTCGGAACGCAGAATCAAGAGAAGCTTAAAGAGGGAGTCTGTGGTTGCTGAAGATGTCAAAGCTTCGTAAAGATTCAGAGTAAGATAGAAAGCTACAAGATTGACTGCAACAATATCCAAGGGGGAGTCTGTGAATGCATATGTCTATCGCTTACGTCAATCACATAACGTAGTTGAATCAGATGTCATAAGACCAATGCTGAAATGGGAAAAAGACAAAGCTTGTGCATGCTGAAGCCCATCCGTACGGATGGACATTATATGACATTTGTCAAAATTTCATGTACCGTACATTGATTAAACAATAATTTATGACTTAACGACTGTGCTGATTTAAATTAATGACATGAATGCTCTCTGATTATTGTCATAATACATACATGTGGATCCCATATTGCATGATGTCATATCATTGTTGCATGCAACACTTTATGATTCAAATGATGCACGAAACAAAGTTAGCACAGTTACCAGACAAATCAGAAGTACTGACGGAAGTTCAGTACTTAGACAAACATGGTATTGAGACAGAGAATGAGCCAGAAACCAAGAGTTACACTAGTATAGTGTGTAGAAAAGTAAGGATCATAAAACTGCTTTCCTAGTGATAGTTTAAGTGTCGGAAAGTGCCTAAAACTCACACAAACGGTAGAATTCAGCAAAAATTAGCTTTTAAACAACTTAATATTATGCAGAATTGTGGTTTAATGGTCCAGAATACTTTCTTAAGTGTCGGGAATCAAAACTGTCACAAAAGGTAACATAAAGCACACTAAACTGCGTAATTTAGCACCTTAACAAACCGGTAACCAACCGGACACTACCCGAAACACCAAATTTTCACTAGAAGCATTGTTTTATCATTTCCGAGCTAGTCACGGTCCCCGAACATCATAGCACATCATATAACAACATAACAATTTATAACACTAACTAGATACTTGAAATCTAACCAATTAAGTTAACCATCCATTACATGCTAACCATGACCCCCCCCCCCCCCTTGGCGACGGTTCAAGGGTGGCCCCCACCCTTGATTTTCTTTGCATATTTTATTAGATCATGTCCATATATTTTGCAACACAATACACTTTGGATTAAGTCATGTTGGAAGATATTACTTAAGACCTCTAGTAGCAAACATAACTCATTCTCATACACACCAACACTTCAAAGCTCTCTCTTCCTCCTCCCCCACTCACGGCCGAGAACCACCCCCACACTACCATCACCTTCAACTCTTGATCACCCATTCTCTAGTGATACAAAGGTGTAAGAAGCTTGATTAAGGAGCTTGGTGCTATTGGAAGGTGAAGGACCTCTCTCAAGTGCTTTTAACCACCAAGTTTATCATCATCTTCATCTTGAACACCTTCCCTAGCCTTGTGCTAGTAGTAAGACCCTTCTAATCTCATTTTTCTTCTTGTTATGTTGGTTAAAAGTATATGTAAGTTGCTAAATGTGAAGAACATAAAGAATCAAGAACATAATCTCTAACATAAAGCTCAAAATCATAATAATCTATGTTGATTAAGTGTATGTATGCTTCTTGATTGTTGAATATGTGTGTTTATGGTGTTAAACATCATATGAAGCTTGCTAGATTGTGATTAAACACATGATCTAGTAAGATGAGAGGATGATCTTGTGAAAAGTAAAGATGATCATCCTTTATGTTCATCATGAACTTGAAAACATAGATGATTTTGTGGAAGATGATTATGAATACATGTTATTAGTCTATTACATGGATGATTTCAAGACTAGTTTTCTCAAGAAACTAAGTTTACTTACAAGATTTACATAAACATGAGTTTTAAAGAAACTAATCACATTTTTAGTGATTATCAAGTGTAGAAACATGTTAATGACAAGAAAAATTCAAGAAGAAATATTTTTAGAAAATCAATTTACAAGTTGTGAAAGACTAACTTTCTCAAGAATGATGTTTTTAAACAAATAACCACACTTTAAGGGTAACTAAGTCTACTAATTAACATGGTAAGTTATTATAAATTTTTACAAAAATTTCAAGTTCATGAAGTAGTGTAAATGGCATGATTTTGGCTTATGGTAAGTGTTGTTTGATTTGTTGATGAATTGTGATGATTTTAAAAGAAAATGATATGCTTTGAAAGCATGGAAACCTCCATTTTTAAGGGGAAACTATGGCAATTTTTTTCTAGAATTTAAACACTTAGAAAAATATTTTTAAACAAGTGTCTACAAGTGTATTTTAACCATGGTTTTTCATATAAAATTTGCCATAATTTTTTTTACAAAAGTTACAAATATCGGATGTTGGGTTTTGATAATAAAAGTGACTAAATATATATTTAGGAAAATATATATTTAGATGTCACAATGTGTGGGGTTACTTGTATATTATGTGTATTAGTTATATTCTTTTAGGACTTGAAATAATATAACTCACCAAAATTCCAAGAAATAAATATATAATTTATACCCAAAAAATGGACAAACCGAACAAGGAATGTAAACTACAAAAATATTACGGAAATTGAGTTCATATATATATATATATATATATATATATATATATATATATATATATATATATATTGACAAATAACTTAAACGTTATTTGGAAACCAAGAGAACAAAAATATGATTTCTACAAGTGTTACAAAAATATATCATATTTTTTACAAGGAGAAAACATTTTATTTTTTAGTAGAGAAAAATATATATTTTTTTGAATTACTAGAGAATATATTATTTTTGAAGAAAATATATATTTTCTAAACAAATTTAGAATATATTATTTTTGGGGTGCAAAATGGATTTATAAATATTTTCTATGTTAACCTTGAGAATATATTATTTTTGAGATTTATATGAAAATATAAATATTTTTGCCAAGGAAGAAATATAAATAATTTTCTATACAGGTTTTCTTAAAATATTTATATATTTTAAGAATATATATTGGTGAATTTTTATTTAATTAAAAATAATATTTCGGAAAGTATAAATACAAGAATTAAGTATAAGAATACTTAATAAATACAATAAGAATACGTATTCTCGTATGTATAAGTACACACCGGAATACGCCACCAATACTTGGCAAAAATACACAAGTATAAGAATACGAGTGTAGGTATACCCATCCTTTGGGGAAAATATACATGTATAAATACTTGATAACAAATATTTCAATAATTAATAAATATAATTTAAGTTAAAATATTATTATCTTAATAAATAATTATATACTTGGAATAATATTATGACACAAGGAAATATAACTCAAAGATGCTAAGTCATAACAATTAAGACTAAGAGTCAAGGCACGGCCCACCCGTCTAATAAATCATAGTACACGTGTAGGTAGCCGTACGACCAAGAAGGAGCTTTGAGTTACCAGTTTGCGAGACGCAAGACTGTGAGTTCATGTCCCCCTTTTCTTTTAACTTTTTTCAGTTTTATAACTTCGGGGGTGAAATGCATGTTACAAATGTTTACAAACGTTCACATATGGTATGGTTAGCTAAGGAATGAACTGTTAGATCATGTGAGTGGTGGGTATAACGCTTAAGACCATTAATCCACATATAAGGACCGAGGGACATGAGTGATAGATCTATTTGGGTGTTGCGAGCCCCACCCCTGGGCCGGAAGTTGCCGAAGGTGGTGACTATGTCTTCCAGCCGGAAGACCGGTACAAAATCTGCTAGGTTTGAGGCTTCCTGCACCATTGCACACATATTAATGACCTTGAAAATCATTAATTGATCTGTTCATAGACGCTTTCATACCGGGTTTACAAATACATACTTACAATGATTACAGGTTTATTACGAGCTCACATACAAAACACATGAACTCGCTCAACTTTTGTTGATTTTTTTCAAACTACATGTATTTCAGGGAATTGATTATGGATCTGGCGGGCGTTCAAAGATTTCCAAGTTGTGTCTTCAATAAAAGATGTCATCCAGTGTTGAAGGGTTTGAATCGTGTATTTTATCATTGATAGGATACATGGTTCGAAGCCTAGTTTTAATAGTGTCTTTTGTTAAGTCCATTACGGAACTTAAACTTTGGTTGTTGTGTATTTTAAACATGAAGTCTTGGTTTGGTGTTAAACAATGTCGGTTGTATTATTTTGAAACTTCTAAATGGATGAACATCATGGTTTCTATCATGTGGTTGTTTGTTATGGTTGAATGCAACGATATTAAGCAAGTCATACGTAATCACGCTTCCGGAAAAGTCAGGGTGTGATAGTTTGGTATCAGAGCTTTGATTGTAGCGAACTAGGATTCCTTCTCGAGTCTAGACTACAATCATTAGGACTCTCTCACGAAAATATTTTCACAAAATATTTTTCATTGCATACACAAAACGCCAAGATCGATGGAACAAACGTTTACAAAAAGAAAGACAAGAAACACAATGCAAGGTCATAATGGTCGTTTAGTCTGCATGGGGTAGACTAGGAAAGATAGAAAAGTCTCATGAGGGATAACGTGAATACATGATTAAGTGATGATTGTCTTTGTTTGCATATGCTGAGTGTAGTGATTAATATATGTGCAGATGTTATGATTATTATGTTACACGCACCCATGTCATCCTCAGAGAGTGGGTTATCTGACGCCCATGACCCGATGGCCGTCGTTTCGGATGACGAGGTCATGTCTGAGCCAGAGATATTCACATCGGACACTAAGAGTGATCCCGAGATGTTGTCCGAGGATGAGGACGACTTCCAGCCATTCGCGCTACCAGATTTTGGCGAAGATTTACCTATAGCTGACGGTGTTCCCGTTGAGGATCCTTTTGATATTCCTTCTCCTGTTCATGATCACCTCATCATTGGGCACCCTGATGGTAAGCAAATCGTGGCACCAATCCTCGACGTCGTTCCCCTTGTGGTCATTCCTCCCGAGGATTGGCCTTTTGATGACTTGTTTGATGATGATGATATCGACTTATTTTTTGATGGTCCCCCAGCTGACGCTCAGGCGATGGGGAGATTGATGACGAGGTTGTTGCTATCCCACCTCCTGCTATTCCAGTTGTCGAGTTATCCTCCGACTCCAGTTTACATTCCATTTCAGACTCCTTTGAGTCTGTGACTTCTTCAGCTTTACGGGCGGCCGGACTATAGCTTTATGCTATCGATTCTGATGACGACACGGCGATGTCGGCTGCACCTCCGCACGACCCAGAGCATGTCCCCGAGCCAAACCATGTTCCCTTTGGCCAGTCTGATATTGCACCTATTGATCCTGAGTTGATTCCTGATCATAACCATGTCCCGTTTGGATTACCAGATATCGCGCCCCTTGTTCCAGAGCCAGTGCCTGCACCTATTGATCTCCCACCTGTTGAGCCATTCATTCCTCCACCCCCACCCGCTGATGTTGCTCCCCTACCTCTTGTTGAGTCTGATGTTCACCGCACCAACCTACCGATTGTTTTCCTTCAGGACATCCCTGCACCTCGACCAGAGGAAGGTACTTCGGGCCAGCCCCCGAGTTATGACCCATTTACTTCAGCAGCTTTTCCTCTGATCCCACCGACTACATCTTTAACTCCCTTTACATCTACACCGCTTGACGAGCCATTCCGATGGTTCCCGCCATATACTATGCCGATCTCCGACCCCTATCATCCCTCGCATTATGGAGGCTACACACGGGATGAGTTACTTTTGTCGCTGTAGTTGCAGTTTGAGATCTTGAGTCGCAGAATTCTAGAGCTCGAGTTGACTCCTCTATGCCCTCCACCTTGTCCCTGTCAGTCTACTTTTGTCCCTCCACATTCATCGTCATCTCCTTTTGCATATCCACCTGCTGCTCCTGCTACTTTTCCGGGTTTTGATGCCCGCTTCCTTACTGTCGAGCAGCAGATTAGTTATTTGCTTCGTCGTGTGTATGAGCTCGAGGAGGAGCTTGCACATGTTCGCAGTTTACTTTTCCTCCCTCCCCCTCCTCCTCCACCATCAGCATAGTAGGTTTTTGGTTTTGTGCAGATGCATTACTTTTAGTGAGAGCACTACAATTGAGCCGAGATTGTGTGTGACAACTGTCACTTTTCCGTACATTCCGTACACTAATTGAACAGTAATATGTGCTTTAATAACTGTGCATGATCTAGTTTACAAGACAAATGAATTTCTGATTACTGTTATATACATACAATGACATTTCATGTTGCAAGACTTTTATCGTCGCTACATGCAACACGATATAGTTCTAATAATGCACAGAACAGAATTGGCACCATTATCAGACAAACTAAAAATGCTGACGAAGTTCAGTACATAGACAGACAGTGTTTTGAGGCCCAGTATGAGCCAGAGACTACGTATTACACTAGTATAGTGTGTAGGGAAGTAAGGATCACAAAACTGCTTTTCTAGGTGATAGATATAGTGCCGGGAAAGTGCCTAAAACTCACTCAAAGTGCAGAATTCTGCATAATTCAGCAAAAATCAGCTTTTTAACAAGTTTATTACATGCAAAAATATGACTAAATGGTCCTGAATGCTTTCCTAAGTGTCGGGAATCAAAAGTGTCACAAAAGGGTACTTAAAGATCACTAAACGGAATGATTTGACACTTTAACAAACCGATATCTAACCAAATAACCGAACATTACCCGAAACACCAAAATTATACTAGAAGCATTGTTTCAATGTTTCTGAGCTAGTTACGATCCCCGAACACCTTAACACACTATATAACACATGTTACACATAAACACTAACCATTACATTTGAAATCTAACTTAATCATCTAACTTACCCTTGAAAACAAACTAATACCCCCCCCCCCCTTTCATATTTACGGTCACTTGTGACCCCACCTCCCAAAATCTTACAAGATTTCACTAAATCCTCATTTGATCTTTCTTGGATTTGCTTAAGATATTGTTTGTACTATTAGAAACATGAAAACCATTGGATATAAGGATTGGATGTTATAAGAAGGCATAAACTCTCATCATTCTCACCCACTACACAAACCACCATCCTTCTCCTCTCCCATTGCCATTCTCAGCCGTAAACAAAAAACATATCACCACCATCATTCATTCACTTTCATACAATCTCAAGTGTACACAAGGTGTAAGAAGGTCTATAGTGAAGCTTGGTGGTCTTGGACCTTGAAGGACCTTCCCCGATTGCTTTTATCCTCCACTTTTATCATCTTCTTCATTAAGTGTTCATCCCTAGCCTTATGCTAGTAGTAAGGCTCTCATAACCCTTTGTTACTTCTAATTTTGATGGTTAATAAATGATGAACAATGTTAAATATGAAGAACATTAAAGAACATAAACATGAATCTCTAACATAAGCTTAATAAACATATGAATACTTGTTGTTTAGTGATAATTTGCTTCTTGTTGATTGATTACTAGTGTTAGTGATGTTAGACATCATATGGAACCAACTAGATTGTGATTAAACACATGATCTAGTAAGTTGATGTGATGATCTTGTAAAAAAACCAAGATCACCATAACTTATGTTTACATGAACTTGAAAAATAAAAAGTTGTTTTCTTATGATGATGATTTAAACAAGATACGAGACTTGTGAGTGGATGATTTCTAAAATAGTTTTCCAAAGAAACCAAGCTAAATCACAAGATTTGTATAAACATAGTTTTTAAAGAAACTAACCATGTTTCTAGTGTTGAAAACAAGTATAAAAACACTTTGTTTACAAGAAAAACTCAAAAGAATGATTTTTGGAAAAATCATCTAACAAGTTGTAAACACTCAAATCTTTCAAGAATGAGATTTTTAAGGAAATGAACACACTTTAAATGGTAACTAAGTCTACTAAACACACTACCAAGTTACTACAAGTTTTTATGAAAACTCAAGTTCATGATCTTTATGTAGATAGCTTTGTTTTAGCACTTGGTAAATGTAGATTGATTGTTGATTTTTATGATGGTTTTTGAAAAGAAAATGATATGCTTTAATAGAATGGACACCTCCATTTTTAGGGGAAACTATGGCAAATTTTTCTAAAAATACAAACAATTAGAAAAATATTTTCTAAACAAGTATTTACAAGTGAGTTTCAGCTATGGGTTTCAACATAAACTTTGCCATAGATTTTGTTACAAAAATATGAGTATTGGAGGTTAGTTTTTATAAATAAAAATGGGTAAATATGTATTTAGAATATATATTTACATTTATAACACAATGTGTGTGATTATTTGTATACTTGGTGAAATAGTTATATTATTTTAGGGTAAAATAATATAACTTAACAAATACCAAGAATATACAATCCAAAATAATACCAAAAATCACAAGGAATAAATATATAAGTTACACACGTAATATTGTGAAGTCGAACGCAAGAACGTAACTTACAAAATATTCCGGAAAATACCGTTATAAATATGTTTTTGGTAAATATTATCTTGGACACAAGAAATGAAAATATAGTTTTCGTTATTATTACAAAGTATATCATATTTTCGACAAAGAGAAAATATATTATTTTTTGAAGTAAAAATATATTTTCTTAGAATATTTAGAAGATATATGATTTTTGGGAAAAATATATATTTTCTTGAAATACATTATTTTGGACAAAATAAGTTTATATATATTTTCTAAGTGAGACTTGAAAATATATTATTTCAGAACTACATATACAAGAATACGAAAATACATGTATGAGATACCCCCATTATTGGGAAGAAAATACGAGAATAAATACTTGAGAAGTATTGTCACAAAAATATTGTTTAACAATTATTCCAAAGTTTAATATAATTTAAAGTTAAAATAATTATTATTTTAACAAGGAATTATAACTTGGAATAATATCGAAGACATAAAAGAAACGTAACTCAAAACGTAAACACTAAGACAACCCGTTCGTCTAATAGACCCTAGTACATTGTAGGGAGTCGTATTTGCTAAGGAGAATTGAGTTACGAGTATCGAAGACGCAAAACAGTGAGTTCATGCTCCCCCTTTTCTCTTAACTGTTTTTGGTTTTATAACTCGCGGGGGTGAAATACATGTTACGAATGCTTAAACGGTATGAAATGCCTATGAAATACTAGATCATGTCAGCATAGACTTAAATATTGAATTGCCATTAATACTTAATTAGGGACGAGGGTTAGATCTAACGGGTATGGCCGAGCCCCACTCATGGTCCTCATGTGACCACTTGAGTGCTTCGGTGTCCCAGTCGAGGGAAATCGACAAAGTCAAGGGAAATCGACAAAGTCAAGGGAAATTGACATAGTCAAGGGAAATTGACATAGTCGAAGGGAAATTCGACATAGTCGAGGGAAATCGACAAGGGTATAAGCTTACTCATTTCGAGTGCTCCCTAAGTCCTCACATGCCTTAATGTCCTTGTAAAACGTTTACTTGGTATGTTCATACACGTTTTTCATACATGTTTTCAAAGGATTCTCTCAAAGGTTTACAAGATTACAAGTACTCACACATACGCATGAACTCGCTCAACTTTTGTTGATGTTTTCCAAAATTACATGTATTTCAGGCGACAGGTTGGATCTTGGGCGCGGGTGTTGTTTCTAGAAGTAGACTTCAAGTTTAGATGTCATCCACTTTTGTTGGTTTGTAACCTAGTCGAAGGTTGTGTTTTAAAACTTAAATAACCAGTGTTTGTAAGACTCAAATTTTATGAATGGATGAACATCGTTTTGATCATGTAGTTGTTTATTATGATTGAATGCAATGATATTAAACCAGTCACACATCATACGATTCCGCAAAAGTCAGGGTGTGACATTGTGAAGATTTTGAAGACCACTTTTTGACTATGTTATTTTTGTATATTGATAGACTTATTGGACAAGGGTAGTGTGACCCTATGTCCCTTTTGATGTGATACACTTTGTAAACAATATGACTGTGGTTAGTAATTAATGAAAGCTCAATCGTCATGTTCTCACTAAACACTTTGTTGGAATTACATGTACATACTATAATTGTGTTGTTGCATGATTGTTTGAAATGATGATTGCTTATATATATATATATGTACATACGACCTCTAGACAACTATTTATTTATTTAACGAATAAGACCTGACCTATCCGATCTTCTTCTTAGAAGAAGGATGCCGCCGCGAAGGAATACTGATTCCAACAACCCTCTGCCCACGACAGAGGCGGAATTACAAAAGCGCATCTCATAGGCCATCGCACAACACGAGGCCCTTCGCTCCGAACACAGCGGAGGTACCTCAAGGAATAACCCACCCAACGATAATGTTTAGTCACCTAAGACACATTACAATACGTTTGGACATTTCCAAGTGTGCTTTGCTAATCCTTTCTGTGAATGATGTTGCTTGTGTACAGGCTGTACCTATAATCTGTTTTTGGACTGCAATCCCCTGAATTTTGATGGCACTGGGGGTGCCGTAGCCTTTGTGCGCTGGGTTGAGAAGACGGATTCTGTTTTAAGAATGAGTAAATGTGCACCAAAGCATCAAGTCACGTACATTTCTGGACTGTTTCTAGACGGGACTCTGTCATGGTGGAACCTTCAGGTTCAGGCGTTGGATGAGGCGGCTGCGTATGCTTTAACGTGGAATGAATTGAATGTCACACCCCGAAATATAAGAGCACGGCGTGACTGGACTGGTATCTTCATTGCACAGCGGAAGCAAATAAGCTAAAACTTCTAGAAAACAAACGCCCACTAAGTACTCGAATCCACATGGTTCTCATATTCCAACCGTACCATAATTTGAGAAAGAAACATGCGAAAAATCAACATAAAGTTGAGCGAGTTCATAGTTTGTATGTAAAAGATTTGAAATAAATTTGTTTAAATAACCGGTTTTTAAAGTATTGTTTTAGAAAACGAAATAAAAATTCTTTTGCTTTGGCATGTTAAATGAAAACTTTATATTTGTGAAACCTTGTATGTGTAAAGCGTTATATTTGTATAACCTTGTATCTGTAAAGTTTCGTGTTTGTAACACTTGAATGGCTTTCAATGTCTGCGCATGACAATGACAAACATGCCTGCATGAGTCTGTATTTTGGACTCGTCAGTCCTTAAGATGGAGGCCTTAGGTGCATGCAAGTTTTGGGTTGTTGTATTTGGGACACACAGTCTCCGTTGTTCTTGTACAGGATTAACCAGTCCCCTTTGTAACTAAGACCAACCCCGTCACTAGTATCTGTAGCTCATGCATGTTTCGTAACTATTTATGTTTTTGTAAAAACAGGTGTATTTTGCATAAGTTTCTCGTAAACCATTTGAGTTTATCGAAAATCAAAAACCAGTTGCG
The DNA here is from genome assembly GCA_030545235.1 of Helianthus tuberosus. Classification (NCBI taxonomy): domain Eukaryota; kingdom Viridiplantae; phylum Streptophyta; class Magnoliopsida; order Asterales; family Asteraceae; genus Helianthus; species Helianthus tuberosus. The sequence goes on from CM060397.1 coordinate 127,027,871, forward strand.
TTAGTTACAACTTGTTTGTAGAATGGTTTAGAAATATGAAACCTTTATTCGTCAAAAACCTTATGTCTTAGCAAAACGTGTAAGTCTAGAAAATATGTAATTCTTATCACCGAAAACTTTATTTGTTTTTGCAAAACGTGCATGTCTTTCCACCCCGAAAACATTTAGAAAAAAAAATGTAAAACCGTAAAAAGGTGGGGTTATGAACTCACCTGGATTGCCTTGTGCAAAGCAAGTTGAATACGACTTCGTGATGTCATTTCCAATACGTGATTCGCTAACGTGCAATCTACAATATTACTAACACGGAATATCTTATAAGTTTCTAAATAAACGCGGTAACTAAACTACGTGTCACCGAGCTCTACCGAATCGCTAATAGAACTATTCGACGGTAAGTTATTAACTTAACGAAAATGACTATGTTAAACTTTGTTTAGTTTGTTTATTGTCAGTGATAACTAATAAGTCTTAGAAAGACTTAGTTCTCGAGAGATTTAGAGTGTATAAATATTTATATAAAAATATACAAATATGTGGTTATCATCGCGTTAGTCGTCAGGAGAAGTCGTATGTGTATGTACAAAAGTTTATATGAAAATAATATATAACAAACTTGTACGTTGATATATATATATATAATGTGCCGTTTAGGCGTTTGAAATAAATATAAAAAGTTATATTTTTTTATAAAAGTATCATCGAGTTGTTGGATGTTTGAAATAAATAGACAAACTATATCTATTTTTATAAAAGAATTCGTGTTGTACGATATTTGAAATAAATATACAAACTATATTTATTTTATAAAACGAAATCGTGTCGGTTGATATTTGAAATAAATATAAAAACTATATTTATTTTATAAAAGAATCGTCGTGTTGTTTGATATTCGAAACGAATATATAAACTGTATTTATTTTTGTAAAACGAAGGCGTGTTATCGGCGTTTGAAACAATATAAATAGTTATATTGATTTTAGAAAAGGATTGTCGAATTTTCGAAGTCTAAAAAAATAAATATGATAAATATATTTATATACTGTAAATAATTTCCGACTCGTCGTTTTCGTAAGTTGTAAAGTGTCGTCGAAAATAATTTTATGCTTGTTTTTGTATTTTATAAAAGTCTCTCGGATCCGTTAGGTTTTGTATTATAATAAAACGCGTTTTGGTTTCGGATTTTCTCGAAAAACGGGCAGAGTTTTCTCAGTTTTTGGACGCCCCCGACAACACAAGTTGTCGTTATTTTTCAAAATTCAATCAATATTCGATCATCAATATATAAATTTTTTCGTAAAAAAGACAAAGTATAAACTAAACACTTATTGAAATCGGTTCGAGCTCGTTCACGTGTAATAATGAAAACTAATTACGTAAATAATGATCGTGTCCTAAATCTTTTACCGAATCTTCATGTCGAAACGCTGAAAAGTTGGCTGAGTTGACCGGTTGACTTACTGAGTTGACCAGGTTTGACCGAGGTGACTTGGTTTGACCGAGTCAACCCAAACCACAAATTGAACCGCCGCTGACTTATGTTGACCGAACCGAACCATTGACCAGTTTGACTTGTCATGACCGAGATGTAAATCTGACCCAAAACACGAGACCCGAACCGCACCGGATCTGAATTGAATCTGAATCGTACCAAACTCAAACCGACAACACATAATCACCTCCTGTCATCAGAAAAGTTAGTCACCACTGCCTTAACCACACTTCACCCATCATCTTCCACAGGATCATCGTCGGAAACCACCGAAAAAAAGAAAGAAAGAAAGTTTAGAAAAAGAAAACAAAAAAAACGAACAGAGGTTAGTGGTAATATGTTTACCAGCCATTCTACAGGTTTGCGCTACTCGCCGTCGTCGGAGTCTGTCACGGTCGGAGCTCGCTTCTGTCAATCTTGTTCCCCACCGCCGTCGCCGTTCTTTTTCACCACCGGAGTCTAACCTGAACATAATCGAACCAAACCTAAATCCCATCTCTCTTTCTCTCGCTCTCGTCTCGGCCTCTCTCTCGTCTCTCTGTGTAGCGCCGCCGCACGCCACCACCATCCGGTGGTGGTCGGTCATACAGTCGGAGAGTAGACCAGCAGTGGGTGGGGGTTGGGTGTGGGGGTGTAGGGGATGAGGGTTGGGTGTGTGTGAAGCCGACTGGCAATTTAGCGCCGGAGCACCTATTCATCGAGAGAGAGCAGTGAGTGAGGGGTGTCGGCTGTGAAGATTTTTTATTCTAGGGATTTCTTTAGGAACATGAAGGCAGGGGGGAGTTTGTACGTGTTTTCAAGTTAAAGAGATATGTGAAATGGAATTTCAAGGGTTTATTCTTGGAGATAAGGTTGCAGACACAAAGAAAATGAGAGGAAATTCCAAGGTAGCAGATGAATGAAAATGAGAATGGTAGGGTTTACTACTCTTAAATAGAGGTTTAGTTAGTGGGCTTTGGGCTTGGGCCATTGCCCACAAGCGCAATCTCATGCGTTTAAGCGGCCCGAAAGTTCCTACGAACTCATTTTCAAAACCCGAACACTTCGTAACGTCATAAAAAAAGATTTTTAGTATTTAAAACACATGTAATACGGTCGGTAGTCGTTTGTCGTGTTAGTTCGCCTATTACGGTATAAATTCGCGTAAAACCGCGTCGTTGGCCGTTTTTAAACCGTTTTTCGATTTGGTTTTGACTACGATTATAAAAATATAATTAGGAATCTAAATATATCATAAAATTTAAGTTTTTTTAGGTATTACGCGTGTCCGGTGCTTCCGTTTCGTTGCCGGTGCGTTTCCTGCAGTCGCGTTTTTCATTATCATTCGCGTTTATGACGTACGGAAGCACGATAAATTTGCAAAACTAAATTTATAAGTCTAAAATATTCGTAAAAAATTTGTATTAATCGGAGTTTTCAATATTTTTTTCGATTTCAATTCGTTGTCGTTTAACGTTTAACAGGTTTTCCCGTAAACAACCGTTCGCGCACTGTAAAGCCGAATAGACGTTCCTAGGCACTCCAAAGGCCTAATTAAGTTAATCTACGTCTTAAACACTATTTATTATCATCCTAATCCTAGTTTTTGCGCTTAATTAGGAGCCGTAAATTACCGGTTGTCACATTCCCCCCTGTTAATAAAATTTCGTCCTCGAAATTTAGACTATGTTAACTCCTTAGAGTTAGGTTATGCATAGGTAAATACAATTATTACCAACGTGAATGAAAATAAAATCGAATGAAGACTTATTCGAATTTTTCGAATTCAAGGACGTACTACAACAATGAGAACCCAATGGCTAAAAGGAATGTGTTTCAGAATTTGATGTCAAGGGAAACGAGACGTACTGATACAGTCACCAGTGTGACTAGTTAACAGAGGTCCAATAAAAGATGAATTTCGAGCAATAGAATTCCAAACGGACATTCACAATATGCAAATGAATTATAGAAATGATAACATCCACTAGCTGAACTTAGAATCAACAAGCTCAAATTAAATAGTTTTGCATGAAATACTCGATCATGGTTAACACAAGCTACAAGTTATATCAACGCCACAAGGTGTCGTGTGAATGAAATAATTCGATAATAACGGTGATCAAACAAGCCTCACCGTGTCTTGCATGAAATGCTCGATCATGATTAGCGCAAGCTACAAGTTTATACCGACACCGCAAGGTGTCGTAGTGATTTAAATAATTCAATAATAGCGGTGATCAAACAAGTTCACCGTGTTTGAATTCAACTGAAGGTTTAACTAAGTAAATCTAAACGTTTGTTCCAAACAAACATCAACGGATTTTCAATTGAAGACGGAACATCAAAGAAACACTGTTTTCGATCGAAGATGAAGAAGCAATGAATATCGCAAAACATTCGATCGATGATGAAAAAAACCGTTAGTAGGTACACCGGAATATACAACGAATTTGTGTACCATTATCTTAACACACGATCGTGTTAGGACTATTGTAATACGATAAATCAAAGCGGATTTAAAGCAAACCAATAAATAAATAATTAAATCTGTGCATGAGAAGTGTAAACGAGATTAGTGCAAGCTTTAAATTAGTGAAAACACCACCACAAGGTTTTGAAATCAACAAATGATTTAATGGAGTTGAAAACCAAACAAGTCTACTACGACTCGGAACAAATGAAGTGCTTGTTAAAAACTGATTTGAATATGATGCCTTCAACACATCATATGGTGCCTTGAATTAAATATGTGTAGTGGACAAGTTCAAAAAATTGAACTTGGTTTCGGTGCAAGAAAATAAATACATGTATCGACAAGGAAATTTTGGCATGGTTATGACGAAAAACCATGTACGTAACTTGAAAAGAAAAGAAGTTTTCAAGAAAGTTTTGTTGACTCGATATCAAGGAGTTAACACTTACAAGAATGCGGATCATCCAGATCACGAAGCAATAATCTAGATATAGCGAAACAATAATTGAAATTTTTGATGAAAACGATCATTCAAAGTGAAACCACATGCGTAACAAACGACGCATGTGTAACATATGAATTTTTCAAGAAATGAAGCAAACGAGTGTTCGCTATAATAAATGAAATTATCGTGGTGAAATGACCATTATGAGGAGTAGAGATGTAAAAATCTACTCACTAGATACAAAAGTCGAAATTTAAATAAAAGAAATTTAAGGACTTTACCTGGGGTTTCATGTGATGACCAGTTGTTAGGTGACATTACCATTGAATGTCGAACATAACGTACTCGTTGTTAATGAGATAGGGGGAATGCGGAGACATGCGTCTTCTCCTTGGCGTGATTCGTGTCGTTGCAGGATCGCGTGACAAATCGTCGTATCTTGTTCGATAGTTCTCCTGCTGACAGGATTTGCATAGTCGTTGAAAAGCTTCATTGTGTCTTCTCAAAGACCTCGCCTCGAAAGTCGTGTGTGATGTACTTCGACGTCCGCTGACGTATAGTTTAAGTTTAACGTATAGTTGCACAATAGCGTTTCGTTCCACGCAGGTTACCTGCTCGGGTAATTAAAATAGCATAGACAACATAGATAATGACGTTTGCCCGAGTTATTAGTCACGGTTTCTAAGTGAGGACCTTTAACGAATTTCGACATAAGTTTCTCATCAAGAGTTTTCAAAAGGTCCTATATGCATGTTTCCTAAACTCTCAAAGTTTTGTGCACTGTATGTATGTGACTGTTTTTGTGTACCGTGTAGAAAACACCACATTAGTGTATGTTTAAAAACAAAGTTTTGACTCATTTTTTTCGGCAACGATTGGAGACCATATTCGAGTCTTAGGCATTCGGTATATATTCAATGTCTTAATAATCTAAGTCCCCAGAGAAAAGTGAGGTTAGAGCCTAGGTATCTCTACAGAAACACTATTCACTGTAACCTATAGCTCTGATACCAATCTGTCACACCCCGAAATATCAGAGCATGGCGTTACTGGACTGGTATCTTCATTGCATAGCGGAAGCAAATAAGCTAAGACTTCTAGAAAACGAACGCCCACTAAGTACTCGAATCCACGTGGTTCTCATATTCCAACCATACCATAATTTGATAAAGTAACCTGAGAAAGAAACATTCGAAAAATCAACATAAAGTTGAGCGAGTTCATAGTTTGTATGTAAAAGATTTGAAATAAATCTGTTTGAATAACCGGTTTTTAAAGTATTGTTTTAGAAAACGAAATAAAAATTCATTTTCTATGGCATGTTAAATGAAAACTTTGTATTTGTGAAACCTTGTATGTGTAAAGCGTTATATTTGTATAACCTTGTATCTGTAAAGTTTCGTGTTTGTAACACTTGAATGGTTGTCAATGTCTGCGCATGACAATGACAAACATGCCTGCATGAGTCTGTATTTTGGACTCGTCAGTCCTTATGATGAAGGCCTTAGGTGCATTGATGTGTGCAAAATGCAACATATAAATTACATCAATTTGTGGCATAAAACTAACCATTTTTTAGTACTAATGTTGGAAAAAGTGTGCTTTTCTCTTCCTTTTGTATTTTCAGGATTAAATGAGCTCAAATTAACAAAAGAAGCAAAAAGGCAGCTAAATCTAACATAAATACAAGAAAAGGAACAAACGTGGCATGCCCGACCTCCCCGAAAGCATCTTCCCAAGCAAAATAAGAGAACAGAAGGCTGAACACGCCCCGTGCTCATTGAACACAGGGGCGTGCCCAAGTGTCAGCATAAAAGAAAAAGTTGTAGAAGCTTCCATCACCCACCACGAGGCCGTGCTCAGCGGACACGGGGCCGTGGTCAACTATAAGATTCGCAGAATCCAGGCAAATCTTGATAGTACAGATACGCTTCTGCACACGGGGTCGTGCCTAGCGGACAAGGGGGTGTGGTCAACTAATGCAGCCAAACTGCAATTAATGAAGACAGAGAAGAGGATGGACACGGGGCCGTGCCCGAGCTTCTATTCAGCCTATAAATAGGAGTGCTTGGCTCAAGCTCAAACCATCCCTTGGCACACCACCTCTCTCACACTTCACCCACCACCCACCTCCACCATAACACCATCATCCACCACCATCATCCATTGTCCATCATAGAGTGTGTGAGTCGTCTCGGGATCCAAGATTGATCGTAAGAGTTCTTGACAATCAAGGCCATGTTTGCCTAAGTCTCTTACATCACTTGGTGAAGACAAAGTGTCTAGTGTAATACTTTTTATTTCTAATCTTTTCGCACTTTTTACTTGGTTTTGTATTAATGACTTTAATAACTAGTTTCTTATGTTGAAGGTGATTTTTCCTTATCCTTTGTCTGTGGTGTCTTGGCATTATTTTACTGTCTGTATAAAATAAAAGATTTTCACCATTCATATCTCCATGGTCTATATGGAGGTATGTTGGCTACCTGGTCGGGGGTTAAGGGAACGGTTTGGTAAGAGTCTTGCCTTGTTCAGTGTATAGATCCTGCAAGGACCTGGGTCAAATTTAGTAGGACCTCCTTCAATACTTAACGGTATTGGATGGCGGGGGTCCAAACTCTTTAACCCCCCTCATTTGTAAACTACTATTAATACTTTAACCCGGCTATTTAGGACTGTATCCCTGCTGACTTAGACTACTTAGCCGAGGGTAACGTCACCTTCAAAAGAGGGGCCTATCACAATACGCATTAATAACTTAATTAATTATCTTTCAATAATCCGACCCTTTAGGATTGTATCCTTGCTGACTCAAACTACTGGGTTGAGGGTAACGTCACCTTCAAAAGAGGGGCCTACTACAATAACTAAGATAATCTCTTAAAAAGTGCAAAAGTGTGGAAATTATCAAAGGTTACACTATACACGAGTCGGAGCCAAGTGATTCATCTTGTCTATCTGTTTTTTATTTTTATTTTATTTTTCAGCATTTTAGTTAGTTTTTATTTTTCTAGTTTAAAACATTTTTCTAACTTTTGATTTGATTAGACGTTGAGGATATACCGGTACTAAAAGCTCTTGTGTCCTTGGACGACCTCGGTATCTTGCCAACACTATACTACGCTCACGATGGGTGCACTTGCCCATATGTGTGTTTAGTGTTAGTAAATATCGTGTTTTATAAATTTAAAACTTGGCTAAAAAAGTGTTAAAAAGGGCTTAATATATACATTAATAACTAATAACACTCACGCACATCAAGTTTTTGGCGCCGTTGCCGGGGACACAAGGATTTTAAGAAAGCTTAAAATCGACGGCCTAATCAGTTTTTCAAAACCTTTTTAAAACGCGCGCACATTTTTCTGCATTTTAGTTTAGTTTTGCATTTACAGTAACCTGAACACGGGCCGTGCTCGCTGAACACAGGGCCGTGCTGCACATTTTTCATAAAACACCCCGATACAGAGCATGAACACGGGGTCATGCTCACTGAACACGCCCCCGTGCTCAACGAAATCAGTAACTTTAATTAAAACGCCCAGATACAGATTCTGTACAAGGGGTCGTGTCCACTGAACACGAGGCCGTGTCCAGCCTCTGTTCCCGTTTTTATTTTTGTTTTCTGATCTCGAGACTTGGTTGTGGTCTGCTGAGTGATTCTTATGGATCAATACTCAGGAGGTTACAACTACACCTATGAGGAGGATGATTATAGGAATAACTATTGCACTAATTGTGGTGACCGCACTCGGTTCAATATTGTAACTTATATCAACCGTCCACTTCATACACCTACTATGAGGAGCACAGGTACGAGCCATCAACTTCATATACATCCTGTGAAGATCAAAGGTATGAACCTCCTCCCTCATACTCATATTTTGATGAACCAAGGTATGAACCTTCTTACGCATACTTTGAGGAACCAAGATATGAGCCACCACCTTCATATGCTTACTATGAGGAGCCATGGCGTGCACCATCTACCTCATATGGGTATTATGAAGAACAAAATTACAACCCTTATCCATCATATGCTTACAATGAAGAACAATGGTGTGAACCATCTACTTCATATGGGTATTATGAGGAGCAAAGGATCGAACAACCGGATTCAAGCTTTGAAAATCCCGATCCTTTTTCTATAACCGAAGTGACCGATAGGATATTAGAACACCTTAGAGTTATCGATCGCTATATAAAAGAATCTCGCGCAAGGGAAGAGGAGTCCCGCGCAAGAGAAGAATTAAATAAAGAAGAAATAACTGAAAGTGTAAAAATGGAAGAACAAATAAGTGAAAAACCGACACATGAGTTAAACAACGAAAAAGGTGAGTCCGACAACGTTAAAATTCAAGAAGAGTCTAACTTTGAAGAAATTAATCTCTTGTCACCTTCTTTTGAAAATCATTGTTTAGTTTCCACTCATGCTAAGTTTTTAAAAGAGTTAAACACTAACACTAAAATTGACGAAACGGTAAGTGTTAAGTTAAGTAATGATCAAACCTCACTAATAAAAGAAGACCCATTTGAAATCAACATTACACCGGTTCCATGTTTTTTTTTCAAAATTTGTTTATTAGTAATGTCACGATTGATAAAGATCTTTGCGTTAACATAATGCCTAACTACATTTTCGAAAAATTAAGTATTAGAGATTTTTCTCCACTTCAAATACCCATTTTCCTATCCAATCGGAAGGTAATAAAATCAATCGGTGTAGTTCAGGATGTCTTGGTTCAAACAAATCAAATAGTAGTCCCAACCGACTTCGTCATCCTCAATGACGCTCCTCTAGTGTTGGGACGACCCTTTGTAAAAACTCACGAAGCTTTGAAAAACCGGAAGTTCAACAAACTACCTCTTCAATTAGGGGCATTTAAAAAGAGTGTCGATCTTGAGCGGTCAATGAAATATCCATTCGGCAATAATGACCCCCTAATTGAAGATGAAGATGAACCACCCGATACAAGTGAAAAGTTTGACCACTTTGTTGAAGAAGTGGTCGCCATAGAACAAACTTTTAAAGTTCTTGATGAGCAACCAAATAAGGAGTCTCCTAAAGACACATCTCTTGAGCTCAAAGAACTTCCAAAAGGTTTGGAATATGCTTTTCTAGACAAAGATGGTAAATTACCTGTAATTATTTCGTCTAAATTATATAGTTTAGAAAAAGAAAAATTAATTAACCTTTTGAAAAAACATAAAAATGTGATCGCTTGGAAGCTTGTAGATATTAAAGGAATAAGTCCTTCCATGTGCACGCACAAAATTTTAATGAATGATGACTACAAATCGGTAATACAACCACAACGTCGAGTAAATCCAAATGTTCAAGAAGTGGTTAAAAACGAAGTCATCAAATTACTTGACGCCGGACTTATTTATCCTATCTCCGATAGTCCTTGGGTAAGTCTCGTCCAAGTAGTTCCAAAGAAAGGAGGTATGACGGTAATAACTAATGAAAAGAATGAATTAATACCAACGAGAACCGTCACAGGATGGAGAGTATGTATAGATTATAGACGATTAAATGAAGCAACAAGGAAAGATCACTTTCATTTACCCTTCATTGATCAAATGTTAGAGAGATTATCCGGTCATAAATTTTACTGTTTTTGGATGGGTTTTCAGGTTACTTTCAAATCCCGATAGCACCCGAAGACCAAGAAAAGACAATGTTCACATGTCCCTATGGAACTTTTGCTTATCGACGCATGCCATTTGGTCTATGTAATGCCCCCGCAACATTCCAACGTTGCATGGTAGCCATCTTCCATGACATGATAGAAAAGACAATGGAAGTCTTTATGGACGACTTTTCTATCTTTGGGGATTCATACGACCAATGCCTCGATAACATTGAACGAATGCTATCCCGGTGTGAGGAAACTAACCTCGCCCTTAATTGGGAAAAATGTCATTTCATGGTAACTGAGGGAATAGTACTCGGTCATAAAATCTCAAACGAAGGAATGGAGGTTGATCGAGCCAAAATAGACACCATTTCTCGATTACCACCCCCATCCTCCGTTAGAGCTATTAGAAGTTTTCTATGGCATGCCGGATTCTATAGGCGATTTATCAGAGACTTTTCTAAAATCTCAAGGCCTCTAACAAAATTACTTGAAAAAGATGCCCCTTTCATCTTTGACAAGGATTGCAACCAAGCATTTCTAACCCTAAAGGAATTGTTAGTCAATGCACCTATCATGATAGCGCCTGATTGGAAATTTCCTTTCGAGATCATGTGTGATGCAAGTGACTTTGCAGTTGGAGCTGTCCTGGGACAAAGAAAAGAAAAGCATTTCCACCCAATTTATTATGCTAGTAAAACACTTAACGATGCACACGAAAATTACACAACAACTAAAGAAGAATTGCTAGCTGTGGTATTTGCTTTTGATAAATTTCATTCTTATCTTGTTCTTTCTAAAACTATAGTCTATACAGATCATGCAGCCATTCGATATCTCTTCAAAAAGCAGGACGCAAAACCACGTTTGATTCGGTGGATTCTACTCCTCCAAGAATTTGATATTGAAATCAAAGACAAAAGAGGAGCAGAAAACACCGCGGCAGATCATCTTTCACGCTTAGAAGACCCAGCTTTGGAGGCGACCAGGGACGAGCAAATCAACGAAAAATTTCCAACAAAGTCCTTAGAAATGGTGGAATACAAGGAAGAACCATGGTACGCCGACTATGCTAACTACCTAGCTAGCGGTATAGTCGCAAAAGGTTGGCCACATCATCAAAGAAAAAAATTCTTTGCTAATGTGAAACATTATTTTTGGGAGGATCCATATCTTTTCAAAATATGTGCCGACCAACTCATCCAACGATGCGTACATGGTAGCGAAGCACGAAGAATTCTCCGCCATTGTCATGAAGGTCCATACGGAGGACATCATGGTGCTGCTAGTACCGCACGAAAGGTATTTGATTCAGGATATTATTGGCCAACCATTTACAAAGACGCCCAAAGTCTTGTCAAGACATGTGATGCTTACCAAAGAACAGGTAATATTTCTTCCAAAAACGAAATGCCACAAAATGGCATCCTTGTTAGTGAAATTTTTTATGTGTGGGGACTCGACTTTATGGGACCTTTCCCACCGTCAAAAGGAAACAAATATATACTTGTGGCAGTAGATTACTTGTCTAAATGGGCTGAGGCTGAGGCACTTCCAACAAATGATGGAAGAGTCGTGGTAAGATTTCTGAAAAAATTATTCTCTCGTTTTGGAACACCTAAAGCATTAATAAGTGATAGAGGTACCCATTTTTGCAATCATCAACTTGAAAGAATATTAACAAGATATGGGGTCCATCACCGGGTCTCAACAGCATATCACCCTCAAACAAACGGACAAGCCGAAGTGACTAATAGAGGTTTAAAACGAATACTCAAAAAAAACGTAGGGTTAAATAAAAAAGAATGGGCAGATAAATTAGATGATGCTTTATGGGCTTTTCGAACTGCTTATAAAACAACAATAGGTACAACCCCATATAAGCTCGTCTATGGAAAAAGTTGTCACTTACCAGTAGAAATTGCACACAAAGCCTACTGGGCAATTAAAAATGTAAACTTAGATTTAGAATTTGCTCGTAAAAATCGATTTTGTCAATTAAATGAATTAGACAAACTTAGGAATTATGCATACTCAAACTCAGAAATTTGTAAGGAAAGAATGAAAAACTTGCATGACAAACACATTAAACCTTGTGAATTTCGAGTAGAAGATCAAGTTCTTTTGTTTAATTCATGACTACGACTATTTCCTGGTAAATTAAAATCTAGGTGGTCAGGACCTTTTTCCATCACCCATATTTTCCCACACGGTGCAGTAGAAATAAAATCTCGGAATGGACCTCCATTCAAAGTCAATGGCCAACGGCTGAAACTCTATCAAGGTTTTATTGAGGATGAAGAGGAAGAAATCTCGCTTCAAACGGTCGATGAATAAATGCAACAACATCATACCTGGTAAGTTACGAATCAACGGGATGACATCTTAGTCAGTAAGTCTTCTAACCAAGTTTTTGGGAAAAGAGGGGCACTCACACGAGCACTAAAAAAAAAAAATATATATATATATATATATATATATATATATATATATATAGGGAGCGGTTAACATACAAAAGGCCTTATCGTACTTCACGTACGCGACACTGATAACCATCAGATCTGGGCTATAATCACGCATGGGACAGTAAATAACGCATGGAACCGTTGGTTTTGTGATAATCACGCATGGGAGCCTAATAATCACGCATGAGAGTCAAAAATCACGCATGGGAGCCCTAATAATCACGCATGGGAGCCCTTATCCTACAAATCACGCACGTTATATATTAATCACGCAAGTTGTTTTTCTGTCGCGTACGTTAACGTACGTTAAGCCCTTTTGTACATTATACTTTCTCTCTCTCTCTCTCTCTCTCTATATATATATATATATATATATTTCAAAACTTTTGCTCGGAACGAGGCCGTGTCCCCTGGATACGGGGCGGTTTCCGTGCGACTGTCGGGATAAAACCCCTTTTCATAACAGTTACTTCATTCCACAAGCCCCGTTTCCCCAAAAACGCTCTGGTTCAAGGCGATTTTCCGCAGATTTTCAACGTCTCCTATCGTTCTAACAAAATCAAGGTATGATTCTATCACTATTATTAGTTAGATTAAGCATTTGCATGTAGTTAAAACTTCAAAAATTTGGGGAAAAATCTAGGGTTCTTGAACTTCATCCGGATCGAACCTCAAATTTTTGCATAAATCTGTTAGCATTTACTTAGATAAGTGTTATAGAAAGTAAATCCACTTGTATTGTTCAAATATTCGCCCGATTTCTCACAAAAACCCCAAACCCTTGTTTTTGAACCAAAAAGATGAAATTCAATGGGTAAACGGGTTGTTTTGGGAAAAACGGTACTTGGGGTTTCATTTTCGGGAGAAACCGCGCCTATTGGACCAAAAATTTTCAAGTTTTCGAAACCGGGTCGAAAAATGATGTTTTTGAGTAACAGACACCTGGACACGGGGCCGTGTCCGCTGAACACGGGCCGTGTCCAGCTCGCTGTTTGCAGTTTTTTTCTGAAAATTCCACTGTTTCATACTAACTTTTGGTGTATTCTTTCAGATGTCAAGGAAATTCACGAGGTTCAACGCAAATGAGCTCGATGCTAGGGCTAGATACGAAGTACTATAAAACAAGACCGGAAGAATACCCAAGACAAGCATGCATGGATTTGTTAGCATTGGTGAACCAACTTGACCGCTTCAACAACCTAGTCACAGGACCACTAAGAGTCACCCTGACCACTTGACTGCGCTCAGTCCACGAGTGCACTATGGAATTCTATAGCACCTTCACGTTCAATTCAAGGTGCGACCCATTTGACAACGATGGGGTAGCATTCCGATGTGGTGGAACTAGGTACTTTATATCAATGGCACACTTTGGTTCGATAATTGGGTTGTATACGGAAGAAGACGCGGGTAATGAAGAAAACACCGGAGGGGTGCGAGAGTTGGATGAGAACGAACGCCAAGCCACATGGGCTCAGATTGGTGAAGGGCACTACAACCCGAGCAGAACTAAGAGCACTAAGCTGAGGGACCCACTTTACCGTTACATTCATAGAGTCCTCGCTTACTCTCTTAGCCAAAGGCATGATAGCAGTGGCGTTGTGGGGTTGAGAGATTTGGTGGTCCTTCATTGTATTCATACCCGCAGGCACCTAGATGTTCCGTACCTCCTGCTCCATAACATGCATCTGAACCGACTTGCTACTTCACCAACCCCTATCTTCTTTGAGGGGTGGATATACCGTCTCTTCAAGCACTTCACGAACATACCTAGATCCTTCGAGAGGAGTCCATGGTCAGGAAGATGGATGTACACATCTGCCGCTCCATGAACTTGATTTATGAGGCTGAAGACGGGTCGGTTAGCTTCCAAAGGATGCAGGGGCATGCATGGAACCCGCAAGAGGCACTTGTCCTTCACGCTCCACAACATCATCAGTATCAGTACCAGCCCCACGGTGATCCGGGCTAGTCCTCCTCACAAGGAGGTGGTTTTCCTAATTTCCAAAGTTTACACGATTTGTTGCAGGAAAACCTCATGTGCACCAGGAACACCTATAATATGGCGAGCAACACGTACAACCGGGTTGGAGCAATCGAGAGAAACATATCTGATATCCAAGATGATATTGGAAATATCCGGGAGTGCATTGCGGGGCATGATGGAGGAGATGATGATGATGAGGACGATGACATGGACCAGGCGGGGGCAGAAGCGGTTGGTTGGTGATCTCACAGGTTAACCCCCTTTTATCTTGAACAATTTCCGGCCTGCGTGCCGTGTGTTGAACAATTTACTTTCCTTTAACTCTTTTTATTTTCTGCATTTTTTTCTTTTTAACTGTGTGACGTGGATGTTGAACTTGGTAATTTAAGATGTTTGCTATGGTTTGGTGTAGTGTTTATTGCTAAAATAGGTACATAAGAGGCTTAGAACACTAAACATTAGTGCTACTAAAGCCGGGACAGGAAAACCAGAGCCGGAAACCTGTTTTTCACCTTTGCAGATTGTCTACACGGGGTCGTGTCCAGCCAACACACCCTCGTGCCCACTTCCCCAGACCTGCTGTTTGTCTAAATCTACAGACTTTTGCCAGACACGGGGTCGTGCCCAGTGGACACGCCCCCGTGTCCACCTTCTGTAAGTTTTCGTTACTGGCACCTGAACACGGGGTTGTGTTCATCGAACACGGGGCCGTGTCCAGACACCCAGTAACACAAATTTTTGCTTTTTCACACCTTTTATACATTTAATCAACCTAAAAACTTATTTTTGGGACACATTGAGGACAATGTGTAATTTAAGTGTGGGGGGATGCTAAAATCTTGAATCTTGCAAGTCCGAATAACAAGCCTTACACAAAACTCTATTGGAACCGCTAATCACCCCAAATTTTTTCAAATTTTTTTTTTCATTTTTTTACTTGTCTAGGTTTAACTTGGGAATTTCAAATTCTAAAAAGGATATATTTTTACAAATTTACAACCGATAGCGTCGTGATAAAAAGAACCAACATAAGAAAATTATGAAAATGCATGACAAGCTTAGTTAAAATTTAATTATATATACTTGATCACATAAAAACCCATTCCCACAAAAGTGAGTTTTGAGCCTTTATTAAGCATACAAATACATATCTTTAGACTAAATCCTCATCTTTCGTTTCTTGTGTGAATAGCCGCTTGGTTCTTACGACTCTAGAACTTGCCACGACGATACATTCCCGGTCCTTACCAACTTAAAACCGAGTAAGTAAATGATGGAGACATTAGGACTAACCCTTCTTATTTCTGCACCATTATTTTTCTTTTTTCTTTTTTACCACCTACCCAAAATCCCCCTAGTTAACCCAAACCAAACACCCTTTCACCCACCAAAACCTTTTTATTTTTAACCCTTTGTTTTAGTAACAAGCTCGGTTTGTCGTATGACTTTGAAAAAAAATAATAATAATTGTTGAAGATGAAGCAAAAGAAATAAACAAGCAAGTTCATCAAAAATAACTTTGCTTGAATCATGGCTTCATCAAAATAAAAATTGAAAAAATAAAAAGTCTTACGAAAACCGGCGCTTTTTACGCTTTTCGCCCTTTTTCTACTAACCACTAACCCAACCACCTACCTTTAACCCAAGCCTAACCCTTCACCCAAAAAGTCCTCTTAATATTTACAAAGGTGTATAGTTAAAAAGGAGGAGGATTGATTGCTTGGCAAGCCTATGGTAGGAGTAAGTTCCATGCCGCTCTCGAGTGATTCACTAAAATCCATCTTCGGCCGAGTGTTGAGTGATCCCCGTGAGGTATGTGAACTTGTATATAAATAGAATTTTTGAAGAGGCATGTTATGCCCTAATAAGTAATTTATCTTATGAAAAGTTTTAAATAAATCATGACGAATAGGATTGTAAATAAATAAAAATAAAACTTAATAAAGAATCTTGATAATCCCGACACTCTATGACAAGCCCAAAAACCTTCTCTTCTACCCATTCCATTTGGGAGTGAAAAAGCCGTATTATAAAGAGTTTTGCTTGAGGACAAGCAAAGATTCAAGTCTGGGGGTATTTGATGTGTGCAAAATGCAACATATAAATTACATCAATTGTGGCATAAAACTAACCCTTTTTTAGTACTAATGTTGGAAAAAGTGTGCTTTTGTCTTCCTTTTGTATTTTCAGGATTAAATGAGCTCAAATTAACAAAAGAAGTAAAAAGACAGCTAAATCTAACATAAATACAAGAAAAGGAACAAACGTGGCATGCCCGACCTCCCCGAAAGCATCTTCCCAAGCAAAACAAGAGAACAGAAGGCTGAACACGCCCCGTGCTCATTGAACACGGGGGCGTGCCCAAGTGTTAGCATAAAAGACAAAGTTGTAGAAGCTTCCATCGCCCACCACGGGGCCGTGCTCAGCGGACACGGGGCCGTGGTCAACTATAAGATTCGCAGAATCCATGCAAATCTTGATAGTACAGATACGCTTCTACACACGGGGTCGTGCCCAGCGGACACGTGGGCGTGGTCAACTAATGCAGCCAAACTGCAATTAATGAAGACAGAGAAGAGGATGGACACGGGGCCGTGCCCACTGGACACGGGGCCGTGCCTGAGCTTCTGTTCAGCCTATAAATAGGAGTGCTTGGCTCAAGCTCAAACCATCCCTTGGCACACCACCTCTCTCACACTTCACCCACCACCCACCACCACCATAACATCATCATCCACCACCATCATCCATTGTCCATCATAGAGTGTGTGAGTCGTCTCGGGATCCAAGATTGATCGTAAGAGTTCTTGACAATCAAGGCCATGTTTGCCTAAGTTTCTTACATCACTTGGTGAAGACAAAGTGTCTAGTGTAATACTTTTTATTTCTAATCTTTTCGCACTTTTTACTTGGTTTTGTATTAATGACTTTAATAACTAGTTTCTTATGTTGAAGGTGATTTTTCCTTATCGTTTGTCCGTGGTGTCTTGGCATTATTTTACTGTCTATATAAAATAAAAGATTTTCACCATTCATATCTCCACGGTCTATATGGAGGTATGTTGGCTACCTGGTAGACATGGGCAAATAAACCGATTTTTTAACCGAAACCGGTTAATAACCGTAACCGAAACCGGTTTTTAACCGGTACCAAAATAACCGGTTTAGGTTTCTTAATAACCGTCGGTTCGTAACCGGTTTTAGTTATTCATATCAATAACCGGTTTATAACCGGTTAACCGGTCTCAGCTTCTTGATCTTCAACAGCAGAAGCACAGCAGCAGCACAGAACAATTGCAGACCTGAATTGTTACCGTTTGAAGTGAAAAAAACGGTTATATTACCGTTTTGGACCTGTTTGGATGTGTATAAATAAGATTTCAATGCATATGTATAATCCCACTTCAATTCTAGCTTAAAAACACACTTACAAAATACGTTTCAACTTTCAAATGGCGAGTTCGAGTGGCGATGCTTCGACCGTTGTTGGTTCATCTAGCGAGTTGTTTGTGAAGAAGATCTTGACCACGAATAGGGACCCGACACTATGGGTGAATTTTGATTTATGCGAGATGTCGATTGGAAAAGAAAAGGCGAGGTGCAAAAATTGCGGGGCGTTTCTTGCGGCGTCATCGAACTCTACTTTGAGAGCACATTTGACGTCGCATTGCAAGCCATTAAAAAAATCCCGCCAATGATCAAGCGCAAATATCACGGGGTATGGGTGTTTGGAATTTCGACCCGGAGGCGGTTCGTTTAAGGATGGCTCAATTTGTTATTCAACAATCGTTGCCGTTCGATCACTTTGACAATCCGCGCTTGACTAAGTTGATTCAAGAGAAGCTTCAACCACGTTATGTTCACGTAAGTCGTTCAACTCTTAGACGCGATTGTTTAATGATGTGGTCAAAAGCTAAAAAAGAAATGATTTTTGGTTTTGAAAAATTAAACACCGGTGTTAATTTAACAACCGACGTATGGTCGGCTCCATTTGGTTTACCGAATTCTTACATTTGTGTTACCGCGCATTGGATCGATCCCAATTCGTGGAACATGATGAAACGTACAATCGCGTTCGATATATTTGGTTATCCACACACGGGGGAAAATATATTTCATGTCTTAGACGATGTTATCAAAACTTATAAATTAGAAAATAAAATAGTTTCTATTGCTTTTGATAATGCGTCGAACAACACAACCGCGGTGCAAATGTTAAAAATAAAATACAATCCGATTTGCGATTGAGAATTTTATCATAGCCGATGTGTTGCGCACATCATTAACTTGGTTGTGCAAGACGGGCTAAATGTTGAGTCCGTTAAAGAAGTTAAAGAAACTTTTAAAGATATGTTACGTGACGTTTTTCAAGGTAGTCGAAAAAGATATGCGGATTATAGAAAATTGTGTAAAGCTTTAAATAAGAAATGCTATAGCGCACATTTTGACATGGTCGTCCGTTGGAACTCTACGTGGAAAATGTTTGATAGCGCGATAATGCAAAAAGAAACCTTAAAATCTTTCCACGATAGTCTTGCAACGTCCGGGTTGGTGGAACCATTTGATGACGATGGTTGGAAGTGTATTGAAACGTTAACACAATTACTTGAAGTTTTTAGAACCGCGACAAAGATTTTATCGGGAGTTTATTATCCCACTAGTTCTTTGGTGCTTAAACAACTATTTTTGATGTGTCAAAAAGTAAACGACTTTGAATTCCAAGGTGACATTTACGAACATATGATTATTCCAATGAGAGAAAAGTTTAAAAAATATTTTCGAGAAATGCCACCGGTTTTTACATGTGCCGCCGCCTTGAACCCGACTATAAATATTGCGGGTGTTGAGATGATGATTTCGGATATTTGTTCGGATTTGGGGTTAAATGATGACGACCCACATTTTACAAGAAATGCACTAAAACGTTTTGACGTTTCTTTAAACAATCTTTTTGATCATTACTTTCCAAGATATGGTAACGTGTCATCGTTACACCAACAAATGGCGACGAGCTCGAAGGCGTCGAGAAAAGATGCGGAGTTAAATTTCTATAATTCGTTAAGAAATGAAAATAGTAAACGTTCTCGAGGTGATGCATCAAATAGTGAACTCGGGAGGTATAAGTATACCGATTTTTTAGCAACCTTGTCACCCGACGAGTTTCACAACTTTGATATTTTGGCTTGGTGGAAAATACAAGAACCGCATTATCCCGTTTTAGCCGCCATGGCACGTGATCTACTAAGCTCCCAAGCTTCTACGGTAGCTTCGGAGTCGGTTTTTTCTCTTAGTGGAAGGGTACTATCTATTCGACGAACAAGACTTACACCGGAGGCGATGGAAATGTGCATTTGTTTGAAGGATTACTTGGATGGCGTGGAACGTATACAACATATTTCAAGTCTTGAGGGCGAGCTTGAGGTGGAAGAACAATTACATGATGTTGAAGTTTTTCAAGGACGGGCGCAACCACTTTCCGATGACGAACTCATGTACGATGAATCCGTACGCTCTACTAGCCCCCGAAGCGACTAAACGAAGAAACGAAGAAATGACGAAACAAAACTACAAGACGACAATTTCATTCTAGACTAGTTAAGAAAATTGCATTGGATATTTTCATGTTTATTAATGTAATGTTACTTGATCTACTAATATAATTATAAAAAAAAAACGTATTTTATTTGGTTTATTTGTGTGTTTAATATAATTCTGCATGTTTTTATATAATTCTGCAGGTTTTTATATGATTCTGCATGTTTTTAAATGATTCTGCATGTTTTTATATAATTCTGCAGGTTTTGTATATGATTCTGCAGCTTTTTTGTATGTTTTTATATAATTCTGCAGGTAAAATATAATTCTGCAGGTTAAAATATGTTTCTGCAGGATTTGTATAAGTTTATGTAGGTTTTTATAAAATTCTGCAGCATTTTTTTTAACTTTCTGCAGTTTTAATATAATTCTGCATGTTTATACATAATTCTGCATGTTTTTAAATGATTCTGCATGTTTTTATATAATTCTGCAGCATTTTTTTAACTTTCTGCAGTTTTAATATAATTCTGCATGTTTTTATAACTTTCTGCACGTTTTTAAATGATTCTGCATGTTTTTATAAAATTCTGCATGTTTTGTATATGATTCTGCAGCTTTTTTTTAACTTTCTGCAGTTTTAATATAATTCTGCATGTTTTTATAACTTTCTGCATGTTTTTAAATGATTTTGCATGTTTTTATAAAATTCTGCATGTTTTGTATATGATTCTGCAGCTTTTTTTTTTAAATTTCTGCATGTTTTTATAAAATTCTGCATGTTTTATAAAATAACCGAAATAACCGGTTTTTATTAACCGGTTCACTAGTTAACCGGTTTTTCATAACCGGTCGGTTATTACCGGGTACTGATGTTCGGGGTTAATAACCGGTTATTAACCGGTCGGTTATTAACCGTAACCGGTTTTGTTTTTTTGGCCCAATAACAGTCCCAACCGGTTAACCGCTTTAGGTTATTAAAAAAACCGATTTGAGCATGTCTACTACCTGGTCGGGGGTTAAGGGAACGGTTTGGTAAGAGTCTTGCCTTGTTCAGTGTATAGATCCTGCAAGGACCTGGGTCAAATTTAGTAGGACCTCCTTCAATACTTAACGGTATTGGATGGCGGGGGTCCAAACTCTTTGACCCCCTCATATGTAAACTACTATTAATACTTTAACCCGGCTACTTAGGACTGTATCCCTGCTGACTCAGACTACTTAGCCGAGGGTAACGTCACCTTCAAAATAGGGGTCTGCCACAATACGCATTAATAACTTAATTAATTATCTTTCAATAATCCGACCCTTTAGGATTGTATCCTTGCTGACTCACACTACTGGGTTGAGGGTAACGTCACCTTCAAAAGAGGGGCCTACTACAATAACTAAGATAATCTCTCAAAAAGTGCAAAAGTGCGGAAATAATCAAAGGTTACACTATACACGAGTCGGAGCCAAGTGATTCATCTTGTCTATCTGTTTTTTATTTTTATTTTATTTTTCAGCATTTTAGTTAGTTTTTATTTTTCTAGTTTAAAACCTTTTTCTAACTTTTGATTTGATTAGACGTTGAGGACAAACCGGTACTATAAGCTCTTGTGTCCTTGGACGACCTAGGTATCTTGCCAACACTATACTACGCTCACGATGGGTGCACTTGCCCATATGTGTGTTTAGTGTTGGTAAATATCGTGTTTTATAAATTTAAAACTTGGCTAAAAAAGTGTTAAAAAAGGCTTAATATATACATTAATAACTAATAACACTCACGCACATCATGCATGCAAGTTTTGGGTTGTTGTATTTGGGATACACAGTCTCTGTTGATCTTGTACAGGACTAACCAGTCCCCTTTGTAACTAGGACCAACCCCGTCACTAGTATCTGTAGCTCATGCATGTTTCGTAACTATTTATGTTTTTTTGTAAAAACAGGTGTATTTTGCATAAGTTTCTCGTAAACCATTTGAGTTTATCGAAAATCAAAAACCAGTTGTGTTAGTTACAATTTGTTTGTAGAAAGGTTTAGAAATATGAAACCTTTGTTCATCAAAAACCTTATGTCTTAGCAAAACGTTTAAGTCTAGAAAATATGTAATTCTTGATCACCGAAAACTTTATTTGTTTTTGCAAAACATGCATGTCTTTCCACCCCGAAAACATTTAGAAAAAAAATGTAAAACCGTAAAAAGGTGGGGTTATGAACTCAGCTGGATTGCATTGTGCAAAGCTAGCTAAATACGACTTCGTGATGTCGTTTCCAATACGTGACTCGCTAGCGTGCAATCTACAATATTCCTAACACGGGATACCTTAAAAGTTTCTAAATAAACGCGGTAACTAAACTACGTGTCACCGAGCTCTACAGAATCGCTAATCGACTATTCGACGGTAAGTTATTAACTTAACGAAAATGACTATGTTAAACTTTGTTTAGTTTGTTTATTGTCAGTGATAACTAATAAGTCTTAGAAAGACTTAGTTCTGAGAGATTTAGAGTGTATAAATATTTATATAAAAATATACAAATATATGGTTATCATTGCGTTAGTCGTCAGGAGAAGTCGTATGTGTATGTACAAAAGTTTATATGAAAATAACATATAACAAACTTGTACGTTGATATATATATATATAATGTGCCGTTTAGGCGTTTGAAATAAATATAAAAAGTTATATTTATTTTATAAAAGTATCATCGAGTTGTTGGATGTTTGAAATAAATAGATAAACTATATCTATTTTTATAAAAGAATTCGTGTTGTACGATATTTGAAATAAATATACAAACTATATTTATTTTATAAAACGAAATCGTGTTGGTTGATATTTGAAATAAATATAAAAACTATATTTATTTTATAAAAGAATCGTCGTGTTGTTTGATATTCGAAACGAATATATAAACTGTATTTCTTTTTGTAAAACGAAGGCGTGCTATCGGCGTTTGAAACAATATAAATAGTTATATTAATTTTATAAAAGCATTGTCGAATTTTCGAAGTCTAAAAAAAATTAATATGATAATTATATTTATATGTTTTAAATAATTTCCGACTCGTCGTTTTCGTAAGTTGTAAAGTGTCGTCGAAAATAATTTTATGCTTGTTTTTGTATTTTATAAAAGTCTCTCGGATCCGATAGGTTTTGTATTATAATAAAACGTGTTTTGGTTTCGGATTTTCTCGAAAAACGGGCAGAGTTTCCTATGTTTTTGGACGCCCCCGACAACACAAGTTGTCGTTATTTTTCAAAATTCAATCAATATTCAATCATCAATATATAAATTTTTTGTAAAAACGACAAAGTATAAACTAAACACTAATTGAAATCGGTTCGAGCTCGTTCACGTGTAATAATGAAAACTAATTACGTAAATAATGATCGTGTCCTAAATCTTTTACCGAATCTTCATGTCGAAACGCTGAAAAGTTGGCTGAGTTGACCGGGTCAACTGAGTTGACTGGTTGAGTCGCTGAGTTGACCAGGTTTGACTGAGTCAACCCGAACCACGAACCGAACCGCCGCTAACTTATGTTGACCGAACCGAACCATTGACCAGTTTGACTTGTCTTGACCAAGATGTAAATCTGACCCAAAACACGAGACCCGAACCGCACCGGATTTGAATTGAATCTGAATCGTACCAAACTCAAACCGACAACACATAATCACCTCCTATCGTCGGAAAAGTTAGTCACCACTGCCTTAATCACACTTCACCCATCATCTTCCATAGGATCATCGTCGGAAACCACCAGAAAAATGAAAGAAAGAAAGTTTAGAAAAAGAAAACAAAAAAAACGAACAGAGGTTAGTGGTAATATGTTTACCAGACATTCTACAGGTTTGCGCTGCTCGCCGTCATCGGCGTCTTTCACGGTCGGAGCTCGCCTCCATCAATCTTATTCACCACCTCCGCCGCCGTTCTTGTTCACCGCCGGAGTCTAACCTTAACATAATCAAACCAAACCTAAGTCACATCTCTCTTTCTCTCGCTCTCGTCTCGGCCTCTCTCTCGTCTCTCTGTGTAGCGCCGCCGCACGCCACCACCATCCGGTGGTGGCCGGTCGTACAGTCGGAGAGTTGACCGGCAGTGGGTGAGGGTTGGGTGTGGGGGGTGTAGGAGATAAGGGTTGGGTGTGTGTGAAGCCGACCGACACTTCAGCACCGGAGCACCGATTCATCGAGAGAGAGAGCAGTGAGTGAGGGGTGTCGGATGTGAAGATTTCTGATTCTAGGGATTTCTTTAGGAACATGAAGGCAGAGGGGAGTTTGTATATGTTTTCAAGTTACAGAGATATGTGAAATGGAATTTCAAGGGTTTGTTCTTGGAGATAAGATTGAAGACACAAAGAAAATGAGAGGAATTTCCAAGGTAGCGGCTGAATGAAAATGAGAATGGTAGGGTTTACTACACTTAAATACTAGGTTTAGTTAGTGGGTTTTGGGCTTGGGCCAATGCCCACAAGCCCAATCTCGTGCGTTTAAGCAGCCCGAAAGTTCCGACGAACTCATTTTCAAAACCCGAACACTTCGTAACGTCATAAAATAAGATTTTTAGTATTTAAAACACATGAAATACGGTCGGTAGTCGTTTGTCGTGTTTGTTCGCCAATTACGGTATAAATTCGCGTAAAATCTCGTCGTTGGCCGTTTTTAAACCGTTTTTCGATCCGGTTTCGACTACGATTATAAAAATATAATTATGAATCTAAATATATCGTAAAATTTAAAGTTTTTGTAGGTATTACGTGTGTCCGGTGCTTCCGTTTGGTTGCCGGTGCGTTTCCTCCAGTCGCGTTTTTCATTCTTGTTCGCGTTTTTGACGTACGGAAGCACGATAAATTCGCAAAACTAAATTTATAAGTCTAAACTATTCGTATAAAATTCGTATTCATCAGCGTTGTCGGTATTTTGTTCGGTTTCAATTCGTTGTCGTTTAACGTTTAACAGGTTTTCCCGTAAACCACCATTCGCGCACTATAAAGCCGAATAGACGTTCCTAGGCCCTCCAAAGGCCTAATTAAGTTAATCTACGTCTTAAACACTATTTATCATCGTCCTAATCCTCATTTTTACGCTTAATTAGGAGTCGTAAATTACCGGTTGTCACATTGAAAGAGTTGATACGTAAAAAGTATTGTTCCCGGGCAAAAATCCAGTAGTTGGAAACTGAATTCTGGAACTTGAAAATGGAAGGTCCAAAGATGGCTGAGTATGTGCAGAGATTTCAGTGATAACTAATAAGTCTTAGAAAGACTTAGTTCTCGAGAGATTTAGAGTGTATAAATATTTATATAAAAATATTCAAATATGTGGTTATCATCGCGTTAGTCGTCAGGAGAAGTCGTATGTGTATGTACAAAAGTTTATATGAAAATAATATATAACAAACTTGTACGTTGATATATATATATATATATATATATAATGTGCCGTTTAGGCGTTTGAAATAAATATAAAAAGTTAAATTTTTTTTTTATAAAAGTATCATCAAGTTGTTGGATGTTTGAAATAAATAGACAAACTATATCTATTTTTATAAAAGAATTCGTGTTGTACGATAGTTGAAATAAATATACAAACTATATTTATTTTATAAAACGAAATCGTGTTGGTTGATATTTGAAATAAATATAAAAACTATATTTATTTTATAAAAGAATCGTCGTGTTGTTTGATATTCGAAACGAATATATAAACTGTATTTATTTTTGTAAAACAAAGGCGTGTTATCGGCGTTTGAAACAATATAAATAGTTATATTGATTTTAGAAAAGGATTGTCGAACTTTCGAAGTCTAAAAAAATAAATATGATAAATATATTTATATACTGTAAATAATTTCCTACTCGTCGTTTTCGTAAGTTGTAAAGTGTCGTCGAAAATAATTTTATGCTTGTTTTTGTATTTTATAAAAGTCTCTCGGATCCGTTAGGTTTTGTATTATAATAAAACGCGTTTTGGTTTCGGATTTTCTCGAAAAACAGGCAGAGTTTTCTCAGTTTTTGGACGCCCCCGACAACACAAGTTGTCGTTATTTTTCAAAATTCAATCAATATTCGATCATCAATATATAAATTTTTTCGTAAAAAAGACAAAGTATAAACTAAACACTAATTGAAATCGGTTCGAGCTCGTTCACGTGTAATAATGAAAACTAATTACGTAAATAATGATCGTGTCCTAAATCTTTTACCGAATCTTCATGTCGAAACGCCGAAAAGTTGGCTGAGTTGACCGGTTGACTTACTGAGTTGACCAGGTTTGACCGAGGTGACTCGGTTTGACCGAGTCAACCCGAACCACAAATTGAACCGCCGCTGACTTATGTTGACCGAACCGAACCATTGACCAGTTTGACTTGTCATGACCGAGATGTAAATCTGACCCAAAACACGAGACCCGAACCGCACCGGATCTGAATTGAATCTGAATCGTACCAAACTCAAACCGACAACACATAATCACTTCCTGTCATCAGAAAAGTTAGTCACCACTGCCTTAACCACACTTCACCCATCATCTTCCACAGGATCATCGTTGGAAACCACCGAAAAAAAGAAAGAAAGAAAGTATAGAAAAAGAAAACAAAAAAACGAACAGAGGTTAGTGGTAATATGTTTACCAGACATTCTACAGGTTTGCGCTACTCTCCGTCGTCGGAGTCTGTCACGGTCGGAGCTCGCTTCCGTCAATCTTGTTCCCCACCGCCGTCGCCGTTCTTTTTCACCACCGGAGTCTAACCTGAACATAATCGAACCAAACCTAAGTCCCATCTCTCTTTCTCTCGCTCTCGTCTCAGCCTCTCTCTCATCTCTCTGTGTAGCGCCGCCGCACGCCACCACCATCCGGTGGTGGTCGGTCATACAGTCGGAGAGTAGACCAGCAGTGGGTGGGGGTTGGGTGTGGGGGTGTAGGGGATGAGGGTTGGGTGTGTGTGAAGCCGACCGGCAATTCAGCGCCGGAGCACCTATTCATCGAGAGAGAGCAGTGAGTGAGGGGTGTCGGCTGTGAAGATTTTTGATTCTAGGGATTTCTTTAGGATCATGAAGGCAGGGGGGAGTTTGTACGTGTTTTCAAGTTAAAGAGATATGTGAAATGGAATTTCAAGGGTTTATTCTAGGAGATAAGGTTGCAGACACAAAGAAAATGAGAGGAAATTCCAAGGTAGCAGATGAATGAAAATGAGAATGGTAGGGTTTACTACTCTTAAATAGAGGTTTAGTTAGTGGGCTTTGGGCTTGGGCCATTGCCCACAAGCGCAATCTCATGCGTTTAAGCGGCCCGAAAGTTCCTACGAACTCATTTTCAAAACCCGAACACTTCGTAACGTCATAAAATAAGATTTTTAGTATTTAAAACACATGTAATACGGTCGGTAGTCGTTTGTCGTGTTAGTTCGCCTATTACGGTATAAATTCGCGTAAAATAGCGTCGTTGGCCGTTTTTAAACCGTTTTTCGATTCGGTTTTGACTACGATTATAAAAATATAATTAGGAATCTAAATATATCATAAAATTTAAGTTTTTGTAGGTATTACGCGTGTCTGGTGCTTCCGTTTCGTTGCCGGTGCGTTTCCTGCAGTCGCGTTTTTCATTATCATTCGCGTTTATGACGTACGGAAGCACGATAAATTTGAAAAACTAAATTTATAAGTCTAAAATATTCGTATAAAATTCGTATTAATCGGAGTTTTCAATATTTTTTTCGATTTCAATTCGTTGTCGTTTAACGTTTAACAGGTTTTCCCGTAAACAACCGTTCGCGCACTGTAAAGCCGAATAGACGTTCCTAGGCACTCCAAAGGCCTAATTAAGTTAATCTACGTCTTAAACACTATTTATTATCATCCTAATCCTAGTTTTTGCGCGTAATTAGGAGCCGTAAATTACCGGTTGTCACATTCCCCCCTGTTAATAAAATTTCGTCCTCGAAATTTAGACTATGTTAACTCCTTAGAGTTAGGTTATGTGTAGGTAAATACAATTATTACCAACGTGAATGAAAATAAAATCGAATGAAGACTTATTCGAATTTTTCGAATTCAAGGACGTACTACAACAATGAGAACCCAACGGCTAAAAGGAATGTGTTTCAGAATTTGATGTCAAGGGAAACGAGACGTACTGATACAATCACCAGTGTGACTAGTTAACAGAGGTCCAATAAAAGATGAATTTCGAGCAATAGAATTCCAAACGGACATTCACAATATGCAAATGAATTATAGAAATGATAACATCCACTAGCTGAACTTAGAATCAACAAGCTCAAATTAAGTAGTTTTGCATGAAATACTCGATCATGGTTAGCACAAGCTACAAGTTATATCAACGCCATAAGGTGTCGTGTGAATGAAATAATTCGATAATAACGATGATCAAACAAGCCTCACCGTGTCTTGCATGAAATGCTCGATCATGATTAGCGCAAGCTACAAGTTTATACCGACACCGCAAGGTGTCGTAGTGATTTAAATAATTCAATAATAGCGGTGATCAAACAAGTTCACCGTGTTTGAATTCAACAGAAGGTTTAACGAAGTAAATCTGAACGTTTGTTCCAAACAAACATCAACGGATTTTCAATTGAAGACGGAACATCAATGAAACACTGTTTTCGATCGAAGATGAAGAAGCAATGAATATCGCAAAACATTCGATCGATGATGAAAAAAAAACCGTTAGTAGGTACACCGGAATATACAACGAATTTGTGTACCATTATCTTAACACACGATTGTGTTAGGACTATTGTAATACGATAAATCAAAGCGGATTTAAAGCAAACCAATAAATAAATAATTGAATCTGTGCATGAGATGTGTAAACGAGATTAGTGCAAGCTTCAAATTAGTGAAAACACCACCACAAGGTTTTGAAATCAACAAATGATTTAATGGAGTTGAAAACCAAACAAGTCTACTACGACTTGGAACAAATGAAGTACTTGTTAAAAACTGATTTGAATATGATGCCTTCAACACATCATATGGTGCCTTGAATTAAATATGTGTAGTGGACAAGTTCAAAAAATTGAACTTGGTTTCGGTGCAAGAAAATAAATACATGTATCGACAAGGAAATTTTGGCATGGTTATGACGAAAAACCATGTACGTAACTTGAAAAGAAAAGAAGTTTTCAAGAAAGTTTTGTTGACTCGATATCAAGGAGTTAACACTTACAAGAATGCGGATCATCCAGATCACGAAGCAATAATTTAGATATAGCGAAACAATAATTGAAATTTTTGATGAAAACGATCATTCAAAGTGAAACAACATGCGTAACAAACGACGCATGTGTAACATATGAATTTTTCAAGAAATGAAGCAAACGAGTGTTCGCTATAATAAAAGAAATTATCGTGGTGCAATGACCATTAGGAGGAGTAGAGATGTAAAAATCTACTCACTAGATACAAAAGTCGAAATTTAAATAAAAGAAATTTAAGGACTTTACCTGGGGTTTCATGTGATGACCAGTTGTTAGGTGACATTACCATTGAATGTCGAACATAACGTACTCGTTGTTAATGAGATAGGGGGAATGCGGAGACATGCGTCTTCTCCTTGGCGTGATTCGTGTCGTTGCAGGATCGCGTGACAAATCATCGTATCTTGTTCGATAGTTCTCCTGCTGACAGGATTTGCTAGTCGTTGAAATGCTTCATTGTGTCTTCTCAAAGACCTCGCCTCGAAAGTCGTGTGTGATGTACTTCGACGTCCGCTGACGTATAGTTTAAGTTTAACGTATAGTTGCACAATAGCGTTTCGTTCCACGCAGGTTACCTGCTCGGGTAATTAAAATAGCATAGACAACATAGATAATGACGTTTGCCCGAGTTATTAGTCACGGTTTCTAAGTGAGGACCTTTAACGAATTTCGACATAAGTTTCTCATCAAGAGTTTTCAAAAGGTCCTATATGCATGTTTCCTAAACTCTCAAAGTTTTGTGCACTGTATGTATGTGACTGTTTTTGTGTACCGTGTAGAAAACACCACATTAGTGTATGTTTAAAAACAAAGTTTTGACTCATTTTTTTCGGCAACGATTGGAGACCATATTCGAGTCTTAGGCGTTCGGTATATATTCAATGTCTTAATAATCTAAGTCCCCAGAGAAAAGTGAGGTTAGAGCCCAGGTATCTCTACAGAAACACTATTCACTGTAACCTATAGCTCTGATACCAATCTGTCACACCCCGAAATATCAGAGCATGGCGTTACTGGACTGGTATCTTCATTGCATAGCGGAAGCAAATAAGCTAAGACTTCTAGAAAACGAACGCCCACTAAGTACTCGAATCCACGTGGTTCTCATATTCCAACCATAC
Organism: Helianthus tuberosus; assembly: GCA_030545235.1. NCBI lineage: Eukaryota > Viridiplantae > Streptophyta > Magnoliopsida > Asterales > Asteraceae > Helianthus > Helianthus tuberosus. Next base: position 127,058,232 of record CM060397.1, read on the forward strand.
CATAATTTGATAAAGTAACCTGAGAAAGAAACATTCGAAAAATCAACATAAAGTTGAGCGAGTTCATAGTTTGTATGTAAAAGATTTGAAATAAATCTGTTTGAATAACCGGTTTTTAAAGTATTGTTTTAGAAAACGAAATAAAAATTCATTTTCTTTGGCATGTTAAATGAAAACTTTGTATTTGTGAAACCTTGTATGTGTAAAGCGTTATATTTGTATAACCTTGTATCTGTAAAGTTTCGTGTTTGTAACACTTGAATGGTTGTCAATGTCTGCGCATGACAATGACAAACATGGCTGCATGAGTCTGTATTTTGGACTCGTCAGTCCTTATGATGAAGGCCTTAGGTGCATTAATGTGTGCAAAATGCAACATATAAATTACATCAAGTGTGACATAAAACTAACCATTTTTAGTACTAATGTTGGAAAAAGTGTGCTTTTCTCTTCCTTTTGTATTTTCAGGATTAAATGAGCTCAAATTAACAAAAGAAGCAAAAAGGCAGCTAAATCTAACATAAATACAAGAAAAGGAACAAACGTGGCATGCCCGACCTCCCCGAAAGCATCTTCCCAAGCAAAACAAGAGAACTGAAGGTTGAACACGCCCCGTGCTCATTGAATACGGGGGCGTGCCCAAGTGTCAGCATAAAAGACAAAGTTGTAGAAGCTTCCATCACCCACCACGAGGCCGTGCTCAGCGGACACGGGGCCGTGGTCAACTATAAGATTCGTAGAATCCAGGCAAATCTTGATAGTACAGATACGCTTCTGCACACGGGGTCGTGCCTAGCGGACAAGGGGGTGTGGTCAACTAATGCAGCCAAACTGCAATTAATGAAGACAGAGAAGAGGATGGACACGGGGCCTTCCCCGAGCTTCTGTTCAGCCTATAAATAGGAGTGCTTGGCTCAAGCTCAAACCATCCCTTGGCACACCACCTCTCTCACACTTCACCCACCACCCACCTCCACCATAACACCATCACCCACCACCATCATCCATTGTCCATCATAGAGTGTGTGAGTCGTCTCGGGATCCAAGATTGATCGTAAGAGTTCTTGACAATCAAGGCCATGTTTGCCTAAGTCTCTTACATCACTTGGTAAAGACAAAGTGTCTAGTGTAATACTTTTTATTTCTAATCTTTTCGCACTTTTTACTTGGTTTTGTATTAATAACTAGTTTCTTATGTTGAAGGTGATTTTTCCTTATCGTTTATCTGTGGTGTCTTGGCATTATTTTACTGTCTATATAAAATAAAAGATTTTCACCATTCATATCTCCATGGTCTATATAGAGGTATGTTGGCTACCTGGTCGGGGGTTAAGGGAACGGTTTGGTAAGAGTCTTGCCTTGTTCAGTGTATAGATCCTGCAAGGACCTGGGTCAAATTTAGTAGGACCTCCTTCAATACTTAACGGTATTGGATGGCGGGGGTCCAAACTCTTTAACCCCCTCATATGTAAACTACTATTAATACTTTAACCCGGCTATTTAGGACTGTATCCCTGCTGACTTAGACTACTTAGCCGAGGGTAACGTCACCTTCAAAAGAGGGGCCTATCACAATGCGCATTAATAACTTAATTAATTATCTTTCAATAATCCGACCCTTTAGGATTGTATCCTTGCTGACTCAAACTACTGGGTTGAGGGTAACGTCACCTTCAAAAGAGGGGCCTACTACAATAACTAAGATAATCTCTTAAAAAGTGCAAAAGTGTGGAAATTATCAAAGGTTACACTATACACGAGTCGGAGCCAAGTGATTCATCTTGTCTATCTGTTTTTTATTTTTATTTTATTTTTCAGCATTTTAGTTAGTTTTTATTTTTCTAGTTTAAAACATTTTTCTAACTTTTGATTTGATTAGACGTTGAGGATATACCGGTACTAAAAGCTCTTGTGTCCTTGGACGACCTCGGTATCTTGCCAACACTATACTACGCTCACGATGGGTGCACTTGCCCATATGTGTGTTTAGTGTTAGTAAATATCGTGTTTTATAAATTTAAAACTTGGCTAAAAAAGTGTTAAAAAGGGCTTAATATATACATTAATAACTAATAACACTCACGCACATCAAGTTTTTGGCGCCGTTGCCGGGGACACAAGGATTTTAAGAAAGCTTAAAATCGACGGCCTAATCAGTTTTTCAAAACCTTTTTAAAACGCGCGCACATTTTTCTGCATTTTAGTTTAGTTTTGCATTTACAGTAACCTGAACACGGGCCGTGCTCGCTGAACACAGGGCCGTGCTGCACATTTTTCATAAAACACCCCGATACAGAGCATGAACACGGGGTCATGCTCACTGAACACGCCCCCGTGCTCAACGAAATCAGTAACTTTAATTAAAACGCCCAGATACAGATTCTGTACAAGGGGTCGTGTCCACTGAACACGAGGCCGTGTCCAGCCTCTGTTCCCGTTTTTATTTTTGTTTTCTGATCTCGAGACTTGGTTGTGGTCTGCTGAGTGATTCTTATGGATCAATACTCAGGAGGTTACAACTACACCTATGAGGAGGATGATTATAGGAATAACTATTGCACTAATTGTGGTGACCGCACTCGGTTCAATATTGTAACTTATATCAACCGTCCACTTCATACACCTACTATGAGGAGCACAGGTACGAGCCATCAACTTCATATACATCCTGTGAAGATCAAAGGTATGAACCTCCTCCCTCATACTCATATTTTGATGAACCAAGGTATGAACCTTCTTACTCATACTTTGAGGAACCAAGATATGAGCCACCACCTTCATATGCTTACTATGAGGAGCCATGGCGTGCACCATCTACCTCATATGGGTATTATGAAGAACAAAATTACAACCCTTATCCATCATATGCTTACAATGAAGAACAATGGTGTGAACCATCTACTTCATATGGGTATTATGAGGAGCAAAGGATCGAACAACCGGATTCAAGCTTTGAAAATCCCGATCCTTTTTCTATAACCGAAGTGACCGATAGGATATTAGAACACCTTAGAGTTATCGATCGCTATATAAAAGAATCTCGCGCAAGGGAAGAGGAGTCCCGCGCAAGAGGAGAATTAAATAAAGAAGAAATAACTGAAAGTGTAAAAATGGAAGAACAAATAAGTGAAAAACCGACACATGAGTTAAACAACGAAAAAGGTGAGTCCGACAACGTTAAAATTCAAGAAGAGTCTAACTTTGAAGAAATTAATCTCTTGTCACCTTCTTTTGAAAATCATTGTTTAGTTTCCACTCATGCTAAGTTTTTAAAAGAGTTAAACACTAACACTAAAATTGACGAAACGGTAAGTGTTAAGTTAAGTAATGATCAAACCTCACTAATAAAAGAAGACCCATTTGAAATCAACATTACACCGGTTCCATGTTTTTTTTTCAAAATTTGTTTATTAGTAATGTCACGATTGATAAAGATCTTTGCGTTAACATAATGCCTAACTACATTTTCGAAAAATTAAGTATTAGTGATTTTTCTCCACTTCAAATACCCATTTTCCTATCCAATCGGAAGGTAATAAAATCAATCGGTGTAGTTCAGGATGTCTTGGTTCAAACAAATCAAATAGTAGTCCCAACCGACTTCGTCATCCTCAATGACGCTCCTCTAGTGTTGGGACGACCCTTTGTAAAAACTCACGAAGCTTTGAAAAACCGGAAGTTCAACAAACTACCTCTTCAATTAGGGGCATTTAAAAAGAGTGTCGATCTTGAGCGGTCAATGAAATATCCATTCGGCAATAATGACCCCCTAATTGAAGATGAAGATGAACCACCCGATACAAGTGAAAAGTTTGACCACTTTGTTGAAGAAGAGGTCGCCATAGAACAAACTTTTAAAGTTCTTGATGAGCAACCAAATAAGGAGTCTCCTAAAGACACATCTCTTGAGCTCAAAAAACTTCCAAAAGGTTTGGAATATGCTTTTCTAGACAAAGATGGTAAATTACCTGTAATTATTTCGTCTAAATTATATAGTTTAGAAAAAGAAAAATTAATTAACCTTTTGAAAAAACATAAAAATGCGATCGCTTGGAAGCTTGTAGATATTAAAGGAATAAGTCCTTCCATGTGCACGCACAAAATTTTAATGAATGATGACTACAAATCGGTAATACAACCACAACGTCGAGTAAATCCAAATGTTCAAGAAGTGGTTAAAAACGAAGTCATCAAATTACTTGACGCCGGACTTATTTATCCTATCTCCGATAGTCCTTGGGTAAGTCCCGTCCAAGTAGTTCCAAAGAAAGGAGGTATGACGGTAATAACTAATGAAAAGAATGAATTAATACCAACGAGAACCGTCACAGGATGGAGAGTATGTATAGATTATAGACGATTAAATGAAGCAACAAGGAAAGATCACTTTCATTTACCCTTCATTGATCAAATGTTAGAGAGATTATCCGGTCATAAATTTTACTGTTTTTGGATGGGTTTTCAGGTTACTTTCAAATCCCGATAGCACCCGAAGACCAAGAAAAGACAATGTTCACATGTCCCTATGGAACTTTTGCTTATCGACGCATGCCATTTGGTATATGTAATGCCCCCGCAACATTCCAACGTTGCATGGTAGCCATCTTCCATGACATGATAGAAAAGACAATGGAAGTCTTTATGGACGACTTTTCTATCTTTGGGGATTCATACGACCAATGCCTCGATAACATTGAACGAATGCTATCCCGATGTGAGGAAACTAACCTCGCCCTTAATTGGGAAAAATGTCATTTCATGGTAACTGAGGGAATAGTACTCGGTCATAAAATCTCAAACGAAGGAATGGAGGTTGATCGAGCCAAAATAGACACCATTTCTCGATTACCACCCCCATCCTACGTTAGAGCTATTAGAAGTTTTCTAGGGCATGCCGGATTCTATAGGCGATTTATCAGAGACTTTTCTAAAATCTCAAGGCCTCTAACAAAATTACTTGAAAAAGATGCCCCTTTCATCTTTGACAAGGATTGCAACCAAGCATTTCTAACCCTAAAGGAAATGTTAGTCAATGCACCTATCATGATAGCGCCTGATTGGAAATTTCCTTTCGAGATCATGTGTGATGCAAGTGACTTTGCAGTTGGAGCTGTCCTGGGACAAAGAAAAGAAAAGCATTTCCACCCAATTTATTATGCTAGTAAAACACTTAACGATGCACAAGAAAATTACACAACAACTAAAAAAGAATTGCTAGCTGTGGTATTTGCTTTTGATAAGTTTCATTCTTATCTTGTTCTTTCTAAAACTATAGTCTATACAGATCATGCAGCCATTCGATATCTCTTCAAAAAGCAGGACGCAAAACCACGTTTGATTCGGTGGATTCTACTCCTCCAAGAATTTGATATTGAAATCAAAGACAAAAGAGGAGCAGAAAACACCGCGGCAGATCATCTTTCACGCTTAGAAGACCCAGCTTTGGAGGCGACCAGGGACGAGCAAATCAACGAAAAATTTCCAACAAAGTCCTTAGAAATGGTGGAATACAAGGAAGAACCATGGTACGCCGACTATGCTAACTACCTAGCTAGCGGTATAGTCGCAAAAGGTTGGCCACATCATCAAAGAAAAAAAATTCTTTGCTAATGTGAAACATTATTTTTGGGAGGATCCATATCTTTTCAAAATATGTGCCGACCAACTCATCCAACGATGCGTACATGGTAGCGAAGCACGAAGAATTCTCCGCCATTGTCATGAAGGTCCATACGGAGGACATCATGGTGCTGCTAGTACCGCACGAAAGGTATTTGATTCAGGATATTAATGGCCAACCATTTACAAAGACGCCCAAAGTCTTGTCAAGACATGTGATGCTTACCAAAGAACAGGTAATATTTCTTCCAAAAACGAAATGCCACAAAATGGCATCCTTGTTAGTGAAATTTTTTATGTGTGGGGACTCGACTTTATGGGACCTTTCCCACCGTCAAAAGGAAACAAATATATACTTGTGGCAGTAGATTACTTGTCTAAATGGGCTGAGGCTGAGGCACTTCCAACAAATGATGGAAGAGTCGTTGTAAGATTTCTGAAAAAAATATTCTCTCGTTTTGGAACACCTAAAGCATTAATAAGTGATAGAGGTACCCATTTTTGCAATCATCAACTTGAAAGAATATTAACAAGATATGGGGTCCATCACCGGGTCTCAACAGCATATCACCCTCAAACAAACGGACAAGCCGAAGTGACTAATAGAGGTTTAAAACGAATACTAAAAAAAACCGTAGGGTTAAATAAAAAAGAATGGGCAGATAAATTAGATGATGCTTTATGGGCTTTTCGAACTGCTTATAAAACAACAATAGGTACAACCCCATATAAGCTCGTCTATGGAAAAAGTTGTCACTTACCAGTAGAAATTGCACACAAAGCCAACTGGGCAATTAAAAATGTAAACTTAGATTTAGAATTTGCTCGTAAAAATCGATTTTGTCAATTAAATGAATTAGACAAACTTAGGAATTATGCATACTCAAACTCAGAAATTTATAAGGAAAGAATGAAAAACTTGCATGACAAACACATTAAACCTAGTGAATTTCGAGTAGGAGATCAAGTTCTTTTGTTTAATTCATGACTACGACTATTTCCTGGTAAATTAAAATCTAGGTGGTCAGGACCTTTTTCCATCACCCATATTTTCCCACACGGTGCAGTAGAAATAAAATCTCGGAATGGACCTCCATTCAAAGTCAATGGCCAACGGCTGAAACTCTATCAAGGATTTGTTGAGGATGAAGAGGAAGAAATCTCGCTTCAAACGGTCGATGAATAAAGGAAACAACATCATACCTGGTAAGTTACGAATCAACGGGATGACATCTTAGTAAGTAAGTCTTCTAACCAAGTTTTTGGGAAAAGAGGGGCACTCACACGAGCACTAAATATATATATATATATATATATATATATATATATATATATATATAGGGAGTGGTTAACATACAAAAGGCCTTATCGTACTTCACGTACGCGACACTGATAACCATCAGATCTGGGCTATAATCACGCATGGGACAGTAAATAACGCATGGAACCGTTGGTTTTGTGATAATCACGCATGGGAGCCTAATAATCACGCATGAGAGTCAAAAATCACGCATGGGAGCCCTAATAATCACGCATGGGAGCCCTTATCCTACAAATCACGCACGTTATATATTAATCACGCAAGTTGTTTTTCTGTCGCGTACGTTAACGTACGTTAAGCCCTTTTGTACATTATACTTTCTCTCTCTCTCTCTCTCTATATATATATATATATATATATATATTTCAAAACTTTTGCTCGGCACGAGGCCGTATCCGTGCGACTGTCGGGATAAAACCCCTTTTTCATAACAGTTACTTCATTCCACACGCCCCGTTTCCCCAAAAACGCTCTGGTTCAAGGCGATTTTCCGCAGATTTTCAACGTCTCCTATCGTTCTAACAAAATCAAGGTATGATTCTATCACTATTATTAGTTAGATTAAGCATTTGCATGTAGTTAAAACTTCAAAAATTTGGGGAAAAATCTAGGGTTCTTGAACTTCATCCGGTTCGAACGTCAAATTTTTGCATAAATCTGTTAGCATTTACTTAGATAAGTGTTATAGAAAGTAAATCCACTTGTATTGTTCAAAGATTCGCCCAATTTCTCACAAAAACCCCAAACCCTTGTTTTTGAACCGAAAAAGATGAAATTCAATGGGTAAACGGGTTGTTTTGGGAAAAACGGCACTTGGGGTTTCATTTTCGGGAGAAACCGCGCCTATTGGACCAAAAATTTTCAAGTTTTCGAAACCGGGTCGAAAAATGATGCTTTTGAGTAACAGACACCTGGACACGGGGCCGTGTCCAGCTGGCTGTTTGCAGTTTTTTTCCGAAAATTCCACTGTTTCATACTAACTTTTGGTGTATTCTTTCAGATGTCAAGGAAATTCACGAGGTTCAACGCAAATGAGCTCGATGCTAGGGCTAGATACGAAGTACTATAAAACAAGACCGGAAGAATACCCAAGACAAGCATGCATGGATTTGTTAGCATTGGTGAACCAACTTGACCGCTTCAACAACCTAGTCATAGGACCACTAAGAGTCACCCTGACCACTTGACTGCGCTCAGTCCACGAGTGCACTATGGAATTCTATCGCACCTTCACGTTCAATTCAAGGTGCGACCCATTTGACAACGATGGGGTAGCATTCCGATGTGGTGGAACTAGGTACTCTATTTCAATGGCACAATTTGGTTCGATAATTGGGTTGTATACGGAAGAAGACGCGGGTAATGAAGAAAACACCGGAGGGGTGCGAGAGTTGGATGAGAACGAACGCCAAGCCGCATGGGCTCAGATTGGTGAAGGGCACTACAACCCGAGCAGAACTAAGAGCACTAAGCTGAGGGACCCACTTTACCGTTACATTCATAGAGTCCTCGCTTACTCTCTTAGCCAAAGGCATGATAGCAGTGGCGTTGTGGGGTTGAGAGATTTGGTGGTCCTTCATTGTATTCATACCCGCAGGCACCTAGATGTTCCGTACCTCCTGCTCCATAACATGCATCTGAACCGACTTGCTACTTCACCAACCCCTATCTTCTTCGGGGGGTGGATATACCGTCTCTTCAAGCACTTCACGAACATACCTAGATCCTTCGAGAGGAGTCCATGGTCAGGAAGAGTGGATGTACACATCTGCCGCTCCATGAACTTGATTTATGAGGCTGAAGACGGGTCAGTTAGCTTCCAAAGGATGCAGGGGCATGCATGGAACCCGCAAGAGGCACTTGTCCTTCACGCTCCACAACATCATCAGTATCAGTACCAGCCCCACGGTGATCCGGGCTAGTCCTCCTCACTAGGAGGTGGTTTTCCTAATTTCCAAAGTTTACACGATTTGTTGCAGGAAAACCTCATGTGCACCAGGAACACCTATAATATGGCGAGCAACACGTACAACCGGGTTGGAGCAATCGAGAGAAACATATCCGATATCCAAGATGATATTGGAAATATCCGGGAGTACATTGCGGGGCATGATGGAGGAGATGATGATGATGAGGACGAGGACATGGACTAGGCGGGGGCAGAAGCGGTTGGTTGGTGATCTCACAGGTTAACCCCCTTTTATCTTGAACAATTTCTGGCCTGCGTGCCGTGTGTTGAACAATTTACTTTCCTTTAACACTTTTTATTTTCTGCATTTTTTTCTTTTTAACTGTGTGACGTGGATGTTGAACTTGGTAATTTAAGATGTTTGCTATGGTTTGGTGTAGTGTTTATTGCTAAAACAGGTACATAAGAGGCTTAGAACACTAAACATTAGTGCTACTAAAGCTGGGACAGGAAAACCAGAGCCGGAAACCTGTTTTTCACCTTTGCAGATTGTCTACACGGGGCCGTGTCCAGCCAACACACCCTCGTGCCCACTTCCCCAGACCTGCTGTTTGTCTAAATCTACAGACTTTTGCCAGACACGGGGTCGTGCCCAGTGGACACGCCCCCGTGTCCACCTTCTGTAAGTTTTCGTTACTGGCACCTGAACACGGGATTGTGTTCATCGAACACGGGGCCGTGTCCAGACACCCAGTAACACAAATTTTTGCTTTTTCACACCTTTTATACATTTAATCAACCTAAAAACTTATTTTTGGGACACATTGAGGACAATGTGTAATTTAAGTGTGGGGGGATGCTAAAATCTTGAATCTTGCAAGTCCGAATAACAAGCCTTACACAAAACTCTATTGGAACCGCTAATCACCCCAAAATTTTTCAAAATTTTTTTCATTTTTTTACTTGTCTAGCTTTAACTTGGGAATTTCAAATTCTAAAAAGGATATATTTTTACAAATTTACAACCGATAGCGTCGTGATAAAAAGAACCAACATAAGAAAATTATGAAAATGCATGACAAGCTTAGTTAAAATTTAATTATATATACTTGATCACATAAAAACCCATTCCCACAAAAGTGAGTTTTGAGCCTTTATTAAGCATACAAATACATATCTTTAGACTAAATCCTCATCTTTCGTTTCTTGTGTGAATAGCCGCTTGGTTCTTACGACTCTAGAACTTGCCACGACGATACATTCCCGGTCCTTACCAACTTAAAACCGAGTAAGTAAATGATGGAGACATTAGGACTAACCCTTCTTATTTCTGCACCATTATTTTTCTTTTTTCTTTTTTACCACCTACCCAAAATCCCCATAGTTAACCCCTTTGAGCCTAAACCTTTTCATTTCTTAACCCAAACCAAACACCCTTTCACCCACCAAAACCTTTTTATTTTTAACCCTTTGTTTTAGTAACAAGCTCGGTTTGTCGTATGACTTTGAAAAAAAATAATAATAATTGTTGAAGATGAAGCAAAAGAAATAAACAAGCAAGTTCATCAAAAATAACTTTGCTTGAATCATGGCTTCATCAATATAAAAATTGAAAAAATAAAAAGTCTTACGAAAACCGGCGCTTTTTACGCTTTTCGCCCTTTTTCTACTAACCACTAACCCAACCACCTACCTTTAACCCAAGCCTAACCCTTCACCCAAAAAGTCCTCTTAATATTTACAAAGGTGTATAGTTAAAAAGGAGGAGGATTGATTGCTTGGCAAGCCTATGGTAGGAGTAAGTTCCATGCCGCTCTCGAGTGATTCACTAAAATACATCTTCGGCCGAGTGTTGAGTGATCCCCGTGAGGTATGTGAACTTGTATATAAATAGAATTTTTGAAGAGGCATGTTATGCCCTAATAAGTAATTTATCTTATGAAAAGTTTTAAATAAATCATGACGAATAGGATTGTAAATAAATAAAAATAAAACTTAATAAAGAATCTTGAAAATCCAGACACTCTATGACAAGCCCAAAAACCTTCTCTTCTACCTATTCCATTTGGGAGTGAAAAAGCCGTATTATAAAGAGTTTTGCTTGAGGACAAGCAAAGATTCAAGTCTGGGGGCATTTGATGTGTGCAAAATGCAACATATAAATTACATCAATTGTGGCATAAAACTAACCCTTTTTTAGTACTAATGTTGGAAAAAGTGTGCTTTTGTCTTCCTTTTGTATTTTCAGGATTAAATGAGCTCAAATTAACAAAAGAAGTAAAAAGGCAGCTAAATCTAACATAAATACAAGAAAAGGAACAAACGTGGCATGCCCGACCTCCCCGAAAGCATCTTCCCAAGCAAAACAAGAGAACAGAAGGCTGAACACGCCCCGTGCTCATTGAACACGGGGGCGTGCCCAAGTGTCAGCATAAAAGACAAAGTTGTAGAAGCTTCCATCACCCACCACGGGGCCGTGCTCAGCGGACACGGGGCCGTGGTCAACTATAAGATTCGCAGAATCCAGGCAAATCTTGATAGTACAGATACGCTTCTACACACGGGGTCGTGCCCAGCGGACACGGGGGCGTGGTCAACTAATGCAGCCAAACTGCAATTAATGAAGACAGAGAAGAGGATGGACACGGGTCCGTGCCCACTGGACACGGGGCCGTGCCTGAGCTTCTGTTCAGCCTATAAATAGGAGTGCTTGGCTCAAGCTCAAACCATCCCTTAGCACACCACCTCTCTCACACTTCACCCACCACCCACCACCACCATAACATCATCATCCACCACCATCATCCATTGTCCATCATAGAGTGTGTGAGTCATCTCGGGATCCAAGATTGATCGTAAGAGTTCTTGACAATCAAGGCCATGTTTGCCTAAGTTTCTTACATCAATTGGTGAAGACAAAGTGTCTAGTGTAATACTTTTTATTTCTAATCTTTTCGCACTTTTTACTTGGTTTTGTATTAATGACTTTAATAACTAGTTTCTTATGTTGAAGGTGATTTTTCCTTATCGTTTGTCCGTGGTGTCTTGGCATTATTTTACTGTCTATATAAAATAAAAGATTTTCACCATTCATATCTCCACGGTCTATATGGAGGTATGTTGGCTACCTGGTAGACATGGGCAAATAAACCAGTTTTTTAACCGAAACCGGTTAATAACCGTAACCGAAACCGGTTTTTAACCGGTACCAAAATAACCGGTTTAGGTTTCTTAATAACCGTCGGTTCGTAACCGGTTTTAGTTATTCATATCAATAACCGGTTAATTAAAAACCAGTTTTTAGAGTGTTAATAACCGGTTAACCGGTCTCAGCTTCTTGATCTTCAACAGCAGAAGCACAGCAGCAGCACAGAACAATTGCAGACCTGAATTGTTACCGTTTGAAGTGAAAAAAACGGTAATATTACCGTTTTGGACCTGTTTGGATGTGTATAAATAAGATTTCAATGCATATGTATAATCCCACTTCAATTCTAGCTTAAAAACACACTTACAAAATGCGTTTCAACTTTCAAATGGTGAGTTCGAGTGGCGATGCTTCGACCGTTGTTGGTTCATCTAGCGAGTTGTTTGTGAAGAAGATCTTGACCACGAATAGGGACCCGACACTATGGGTGAATTTTGATTTATGCGAGATGTCGATTGGAAAAGAAAAGGCGAGGTGCAAAAATTGCGGGGCATTTCTTGCGGCGTCATCGAACTCTACTTTGAGAGCACATTTGACTTCGCATTGCAAGCCATTAAAAAAATCCCACCAATGATCAAGCGCAAATATCACGGGGTATGGGTGTTTGGAATTTCGACCCGGAGGCGGTTCGTTTAAGGATGGCTCAATTTGTTATTCAACAATCGTTGCCGTTCGATCACTTTGACAATCCGCGCTTGACTAAGTTGATTCAAGAGACGCTTCAACCTTGTTATGTTCACGTAAGTCGTTCAACTCTTAGACACGATTGTTTAATGATGTGCTCAAAAGCTAAAAAAGAAATGATTTTTGGTTTTGAAAAATTAAACACCGGTGTTAATTTAACAACCGACGTATGGTCGGCTCCATTTGGTTTACCGGATTCTTACATTTGTGTTACCGCGCATTGGATCGATCCCAATTCTTGGAACATGATGAAACGTACAATCGCGTTCGATATATTTGGTTATCCACACACGGGGGAAAATATATTTCATGTCTTAGACGATGTTATCAAAACTTATAAATTAGAAAATAAAATAGTTTCTATTGCTTTTGATAATGCGTCGAACAACACAACCGCGGTGCAAATGTTAAAAATAAAATACAATCCGATTTGCGATGGAGAATTTTATCATAGCCGATGTGTTGCGCACGTCATTAACTTGGTTGTGCAAGACGGGCTAAATGTTGAGTCTGTTAAAGAAGTTAAAGAAACTTTTAAAGATATGTTACGTGACGTTTTTCAAGGTAATCGAAAAAGATATGCGGATTATAGAAAATGGTGTAAAGCTTTAAATAAGAAATGCTATAGCGCACATTTTGACATGGTCGTCCGTTGGAACTCTACGTGGAAAATGTTTGATAGCGCGATAATGCAAAAAGAAACCTTAAAATCTTTCCACGATAGTCTTGCAACGTCCGGGTTGGTGGAACCATTTGATGACGATGGTTGGAAGTGTATTGAAACGTTAACACAATTACTTGAAGTTTTTAGAACCGCGACAAAGATTTTATCGGGAGTTTATTATCCCACTAGTTCTTTGGTGCTTAAACAACTATTTTTGATGTGTCAAAAAGTAAACGACTTTGAATTCCAAGGTGACATTTACGAACATATGATTGTTCCAATGAGAGAAAAGTTTAAAAAATATTTTCGAGAAATGCCACCGGTTTTTACATGTGCCGCCGCCTTGAACCCGACTATAAATATTGCGGGTGTTGAGATGATGATTTCGGATATTTGTTCGGATTTGGGGTTAAATGATGACGTCCCACATTTTACAAGAAATGCACTAAAACGTTTTGACGTTTCTTTAAACAATCTTTTTGATAATTACTTTCCAAGATATGGTAACGTGTCATCGTTACACCAACAAATGGCGACGAGCTCGAAGGCGTCGAGAAAAGATGCGGAGTTAAATTTCTATAATTCGTTAAGAAATGAAAATAGTAAACGTTCTCGAGGTGATGCATCAAATAGTGAACTCGGGAGGTATAAGTATACCGATTTTTAGCAACCTTGTCACCCGACGAGTTTCACAACTTTGATATTTTGGCTTGGTGGAAAATACAAGAACCGCATTATCCCGTTTTAGCCGCCATGGCACGTGATCTACTAAGCTCCCAAGCTTCTACGGTAGCTTTGGAGTCGGTTTTTTCTCTTAGTGGAAGGGTACTATCTATTCGACGAACGAGACTTACACCGGAGGCGATGGAAATGTGCATTTGTTTGAAGGATTACTTGGATTGCGTGGAACGTATACAACATATTTCAAGTCTTGAGGGCGAGCTTGCGGTGGAAGAACAATTACATGATGTTGAAGTTTTTAAAGGACGGGCGCAACCACTTTCCGATGACGAACTCATGTACGATGAATCCGTACGCTCTACTAGCCCTCGAAGCGACTAAACGAAGAAACGAAGAAATGACGAAACAAAACTACAAGATGACAACTTCATTCTAGACTAGTTAAGAAAATTGCATTGGATATTTTCATGTTTATTAATGTAATGTTACTTGATCTACTAATATAATTATAAAAAAACGTATTTTATTTGGTTTATTTGTGTGTTTAATATAATTCTGCATGTTTTTATATAATTCTGCAGGTTTTTATATGATTCTGCATGTTTTTAAATGATTCTGCATGTTTTTATATAATTCTGCAGGTTTTGTATATGATTCTGCAGCTTTTTTGTATGTTTTTATATAATTCTGCAGGTAAAATATAATTCTGCAGGTTAAAATATGTTTCTGCAGGATTTGTATAAGTTTATGTAGGTTTTTATAAAATTCTGCATGGTTTTATATAATTCTGCAGCATTTTTTTAACTTTCTGCAGTTTTAATATAATTCTGCATGTTTTTAAATGATTTTGCATGTTTTTATAAAATTCTGCATGTTTTTATATAATTCTGCAGCATTTTTTTAACTTTCTGCAGTTTTAATATAATTCTGTATGTTTTTATAACTTTCTGCATGTTTTTAAATGATTCTGCATGTTTTTATAAAATTCTGCATGTTTTGTATATGATTCTGCAGCTTTTTTTTAACTTTCTGCAGTTTTAATATAATTCTGCATGTTTTTATAACTTTCTGCATGTTTTTAAATGATTCTGCATGTTTTTATAAAATTCTGCATGTTTTGTATATGATTCTGCAGCTTTTTTTTAAATTTCTGCATGTTTTTATAAAATTCTGCATGTTTTATAAAATAACCGAAATAACCGGTTTTTATTAACCGGTTCACTAGTTAACCGGTTTTTCATAACCGGTCGGTTATTACCGGGTACTGATGTTCGGGGTTAATAACCGGTTATTAACCGGTCGGTTATTAACCGTAATCGATTTTGTTTTTTTGGCCTAATAACAGTCCCAACCGGTTAACCGGTTTAGGTTATTAAAAAACCGATTTGAGCATGTCTACTACCTGGTCGGGGGTTAAGGGAACGGTTTGGTAAGAGTCTTGCCTTGTTCAGTGTATAGATCCTGCAAGGACCTGGGTCAAATTTAGTAGGACCTCCTTCAATACTTAACGGTATTGGATGGCGGGGGTCCAAACTCTTTGACCCCCTCATATGTAAACTACTATTAATACTTTAACCCGACTACTTAGGACTGTATCCCTGCTGACTCAGACTACTTAGCCGAGGGTAACGTCACCTTCAAAAGAGGGGCCTACCACAATACGCATTAATAACTTAGTTAATTATCTTTCAATAATCCGACCCTTTAGGATTGTATCCTTGCTGACTCACACTACTGGGTTGAGGGTAACGTCACCTTCAAAAGAGGGGCCTACTACAATAACTAAGATAATCTCTCAAAAAGTGCAAAAGTGCGGAAATAATCAAAGGTTACACTATACACGAGTCGGAGCCAAGTGATTCATCTTGTCTATCTGTTTTTTATTTTTATTTTATTTTTCAGCATTTTAGTTAGTTTTTATTTTTCTAGTTTAAAACCTTTTTCTAACTTTTGATTTGATTAGACGTTGAGGATAAACCGGTACTAAAAGCTCTTGTGTCCTTGGACGACCTAGGTATCTTGCCAACACTGTACTACGCTCACGATGGGTGCACTTGCCCATATGTGTGTTTAGTGTTAGTAAATATCGTGTTTTATGAATTTAAAACTTGGCTAAAAAAGTGTTAAAAAAGGCTTAATATATACATTAATAACTAATAACACTCACGCACATCATGCATGCAAGTTTTGGGTTGTTGTATTTGGGATACACAGTCTCTGTTGTTCTTGTACAGGACTAACCAGTCCCCTTTGTAACTAGGACCAATCCCGTCACTAGTATCTGTAGCTCATGCATGTTTCGTAACTATTTATGTTTTTGTAAAAACAGGTGTATTTTGCATAAGTTTCTCGTAAACCATTTGAGTTTATCGAAAATCAAAAACCAGTTGTGTTAGTTACAACTTGTTTGTAGAAAGGTTTAGAAATATGAAACCTTTGTTCATCAAAAACCTTATGTCTTAGCAAAACGTTTAAGTCTAGAAAATATGTAATTCTTGATCACCGAAAACTTTATTTGTTTTTGCAAAACATGCATGTCTTTCCACCCCGAAAACATTTAGAAAAAAAATGTAAAACCGTAAAAAGGTGGGGTTATGAACTCACCTGGATTGCATTGTGCAAAGCTAGCTAAATACGACTTCGTGATGTCATTTCCAATACGTGACTCGCTAGCGTGCAATCTACAATATTCCTAACACGGGATGCCTTAAAAGTTTCTAAATAAACGCGGTAACTAAACTACGTGTCACCGAGCTCTACAGAATCGCTAATCGACTATTCGACGGTAAGTTATTAACTTAACGAAAATGACTATGTTAAACTTTGTTTAGTTTGTTTATTGTCAGTGATAACTAATAAGTCTTAGAAAGACTTCTGAGAGATTTAGAGTGTATAAATATTTATATAAAAATATACAAATATATGGTTATCATTGCGTTAGTCGTCAGGAGAAGTCGTATGTGTATGTACAAAAGTTTATATGAAAATAACATATAACAAACTTGTACGTTGATATATATATATATATATATAATGTGCCGTTTAGGCGTTTGAAATAAATATAAAAAGTTATATTTATTTTATAAAAGTATCATCGAGTTGTTGGTTGTTTGAAATAAATAGATAAACTATATCTATTTTTATAAAAGAATTCGTGTTGTACGATATTTGAAATAAATATACAAACTATATTTATTTTATAAAACGAAATCGTGTTGGTTGACATTTGAAATAAATATAAAAAATATATTTATTTTATAAAAGAATCGTCGTGTTGTTTGATATTCGAAACGAATATATAAACTGTATTTATTTTTGTAAAACGAAGGCGTGCTATCGGCGTTTGAAACAATATAAATAGTTATATTAATTTTATAAAAGGATTGTTGAATTTTCGAAGTCTAAAAAAAATTAATATGATAATTATATTTATATGTTTTAAATAATTTCCGACTCGTCGTTTTCGTAAGTTGTAAAGTGTCATCAAAAATAATTTTATGCTTGTTTTTGTATTTTATAAAAGTCTCTCGGATCCGATAGGTTTTGTATTATAATAAAACGGGTTTTGGTTTCGGATTTTCTCGAAAAACGGGCAGAGTTTCCTATGTTTTTGGACGCCCCCGACAACACAAGTTGTCGTTATTTTTCAAAATTCAATCAATATTCAATCATCAATATATAAAATTTTTGTAAAAACGACAAAGTATAAACTAAACACTAATTGAAATCGGTTCGAGCTCGTTCACGTGTAATAATGAAAACTAATTACGTAAATAATGATCGTGTCCTAAATCTTTTACCGAATCTTCATGTCGAAACGCTGACAAGTTGGCTGAGTTGACCGGGTCAACTGAGTTGACTGGTTGACTCGCTGAGTTGACCAGGTTTGACTGAGTCAACCCGAACCACGAATCGAACCGCCGCTAACTTATGTTGACCGAACCGAACCATTGACCAGTTTGACTTGTCTTGACCAAGATGTAAATCTGACCCAAAACACGAGACCCGAACCGCACCGGATTTGAATTGAATCTGAATCGTACCAAACTCAAACCGACAACACATAATCACCTCCTATCGTCGGAAAAGTTAGTCACCACTGCCTTAATAAACACTTCACCCATCATCTTCCATAGGATCATCGTCGGAAACCACCAGAAAAATGAAAGAAAGAAAGTTTAGAAAAAGAAAACAAAAAAAACGAACAGAGGTTAGTGGTAATATGTTTACCAGACATTCTACAGGTTTGCGCTGCTCGCCGTCATCGGCGTCTGTCACGGTCGGAGCTCGCCTCCATCAATCTTATTCACCACCTCCGCCGCCGTTCTTGTTCACCGTCGGAGTCTAACCTTAACATAATCAAACCAAACCTAAGTCCCATCTCTCTTTCTCTCGCTCTCGTCTCGGCCTCTCTCTCATCTCTCTGTGTAGCGCCGCCGCACGCCACCACCATCCGGTGGTGGCCGGTCGTACAGTCGGAGAGTTGACCGGCAGTGGGTGAGGGTTGGGTGTGGGGGGTGTAGGAGATAAGGGTTGGGTGTGTGTGAAGGCAGAGGGGAGTTTGTATGTGTTTTCATGTTACAGAGATATGTGAAATGGAATTTCAAGGGTTTGTTGTTGGAGATAAGGTTGAAACACAAAGAAAATGAGAGGAATTTCCAAGGTAGCGGCTGAATGAAAATGAGAATGGTAGGGTTTACTACACTTAAATACTAGGTTTAGTTAGTGGGCTTTGGGCTTGGGCCAATGCCCACAAGCCCAATCTCGTGCGTTTAAGCAGCCCGAAAGTTCCGACGAACTCATTTTCCAAACCCGAACACTTCGTAACGTCATAAAATAAGATTTTTAGTATTTAAAACACATGAAATACGGTCGGTAGTCGTTTGTCGTGTTCGTTCGCCAATTACGGTATAAATTCGCGTAAAATCGCGTCGTTGGCCGTTTTTAAACCGTTTTTCGATCCGGTTTCGACTACGATTATAAAAATATAATTATGAATCTAAATATATCGTAAAATTTAAAGTTTTTGTAGGTATTACGTGTGTCCGGTGCTTCCGTTTGGTTGCCGGTGCGTTTCCTCCAGTCGCGTTTTTCATTCTTGTTCGCGTTTTTGACGTACGGAAGCACGATAAATTCGCAAAACTAAATTTATAAGTCTAAACTATTCGTATAAAATTCGTATTCATCAGCGTTGTCGGTATTTTGTTCGGTTTCAATTCGTTTTCGTTTAACGTTTAACAGGTTTTCCCGTAAACCACCATTCGCGCACTATAAAGCCGAATAGACGTTCCTAGGCCCTCCAAAGGCCTAATTAAGTTAATCTACGTCTTAAACACTATTTATCATCGTCCTAATCCTCATTTTTACGCTTAATTAGGAGTCGTAAATTACCGGTTGTCACATTGAAAGAGTTGATACGTAAAAAGTATTGTTCCCGGGCAAAAATCCAGTAGTTGGAAACTGAATTCCGGAACTTGAAAATGGAAGGTCCAAAGATGGCTGAGTATATGCAGAGATTTCATGATCTGTCTAGAGTTGTCCCTTATTTGGTGGAACCCGAGTTTAAGAGGATAGAATGTTTCATCTGGCGATTGACCCCTCAGATTCTAAGCATGGTGACAGCGTCCAAGCCTCCAACGATTACCGAGGCTATTGACTTAAGTGTAGCGTATACTGAAGAAGCAGTTAGGTTGGGCAAGTTCTCAATTTCTGAAACAAAGAAGAAAGAGACTCATGTTGAGTTACAAATTTCAAGAAGGGTACTTGGGCGAATAATAACAACAACAATGCCAACAAGCGCATAGATGCTAATCCGCCAGCTGAGGCACAGACTGGCGCTGCAAGTGCTGAAAACAAGGGAAAAGGGAAAAGGGAAAAGGGTACATGGGTACCCTACCAAAGTGCGACATTTGCCAGTTTCATCATGCCGGTCAGTGTAGCTATAGGAAGTGTGGTAACTATGGGAAGATTAGGCACTCTAGGGAAACGTGCTGCTATGAAGCCGGTCGTGGAAATGGAGGACAAGGCGGAAACGGTAATGGTAATGGTAACCGTGGTGGAAATGGTTATGGGAACAGAAATCAGGGAGGAAACAACAATCAGGGAGGAAATGGAAACAGGAATGGAAATGGAAATCAAGCGGGAAATGGAAACCGCGGAGGAAATAATAACAACAACCAAGGTGGTAATGGGAATGAACGTGGCCAAGGATGTTATGGTTGCGGCGATATGGGCACTTTAAGCGGGACTGCCTCAAGAACAATCAGGCACGTGGAAGGGTGTTCACAATTGGAGCTAGGGAAGCACGCCAGGATCCAAATGTGGTTACTGGTACGTTCCCTATAAATCAACGTTATGCATCTGTGTTGTTTGATACTGGTGCCGATTATAGCTTCTATCTCTAGATTTTAAGAATATACTTGGCCTAGTTGCAAGTAAGTTAGATGTTCCATACTTGATAGAACTAGCTAATGGAAAGCTAGTAGAAGCTAATGAGGTGATTAGAGGTTGCGTTATAGAGCTTGGAGTGCGTGAGTTTCCGATAGATCCTCTGTCAGTTGACTTGGGAAGCTTCGACGTTGTAGTTGGGATGGATTGGTTGTCTAGAAATCGTGCAGAGATTGTGTGCCATGAGAAGATTATTCGCATTCCGATAGCGAGTGAATAGACGATCGTGATTCACGGGGAGAAGCATGATACGCCTTTGCGGAGAAAGCGCGGAAGTGTCTGCGTAAAGGATGTGTTGCCTTCTTAGCTCACGTTGTGGATAAGGACGCCGATGAGCCCAAGCTTGAAGATATCCCCGTGGTAAGGGAATATCCTGAAGTCTTCCCCGAAGACTTTCCAGAATTACCTCCTCAACGACAAGTTGAATTCCACATTGACTTGGTTCCAGGCGCCGCGCCTATGGCCAAGGCACCTTATCGACTTGCGCCTTTAGAAATGCAAGAGTTATCCACGCAGCTTTAGGAGTTGCTAGACAAGGGATTCATAAGGCCGAGCTTCTCGCCTTGGGGAGCTCCGGTGTTGTTCTTCAAGAAGAAGGATGGTAGCTTTCGAATGTGCATCGACTACCGGGAGCTGAACAAGTTAACCATCAAGAATCGGTATCCCTTGCCGAGGATTGATGATTTATTCGACCAACTGCAAGGATCAAGCTACTATTCCAAGATTGATCTTCGGTCAGGTTTTCATCAGCTGTGAATTCAAGAGGAAAGTATACCGAAGACTGCCTTCAGAACTCGTTATGGACATTACGAGTTTCTAGTGATGCCGTTTGGGTTGACCAATGCACCGGCAATGTTTATGGATTTGATGAATCGGGTGTCCAAGCCATATCTCGATAAATTCATGATCGTATTTATCGATGATATTTTGATTTACTCGAGGATGAAGGAAGATCATGAACAACACCTCAGAGCCATCCTAGAGCTACTAAATAAAGAAAAGCTCTACGCTAAGTTTTCGAAGTGCGAGTTTTGGATATGCGAAGTACAGTTCCTCGGTCACATGGTAAACGAGAATGGTATTCATGTTGATCCCACAAAGATCGAGGCAATCAAGAACTGGGAAACTCCGAAGACACCGACCAAGATCCGACAGTTTTTGGGTTTAGCAGGCTATTATCGCAGGTTCATTGAGAATTTCTCCAAGATAGCTCAACCGTTAACCTCCCTTACTCAAAAGGACAAGAAGTATGAATGGGGAGATAAGCAAGAAGAAGCCTTTCAGCTGCTCAAGGGTAAGCTATGCGATGCACCTATACTATCCCTACCCGAAGGCACCAACGACTTCGTGTTATATTGCGACGCTTCACGTCAGGGATTGGGTTGTGTGCTAATGCAACGCCAGAAGGTTATCGCTTATGCTTCATGCCAACTGAAGGTTCATGAGAATAACTATACCACACATGATTTGGAGCTAGGCGTAGTTGTATTTGCATTGAAGATATGGCGACATTATATGTATGGCACTCGATGTATTATTTTCACGGACCATATGAGCCTTCAACACATATTTGATCAGAAAGAGCTTAGTATGCGACAGCGACGTTGGGTTGAGTTGTTAAATGATTACGACTGTGAAATCAAGTATCATCCGGGAAAGGCAAATGTGGTAGCAGATGCCTTAAGTCGAAAGGAAAAAATCAAGCCCATAAGGGTTCGGGCTTTAGAGATGATTATTCAAACGGATCTTACTTCTCGTATTCATGCTACACAACGAGAAGCTCTTAAGAAAGAGAACATTAAGGCTGAATATCTCCGAGGAATGGATAAGAAGTTGGAGCGTAACGAGGAAGGAACCTTGTACTTCATGGGACATATTTAGGTTATGCTTTTTGGTGGTATTAGAGAAGTTATTTTCGATGAAGCTCATAAATCAAGGTACTCGATCCATCCAAGATTGGACAAGATGTACCAAGATCTGAAGGATTACTATTGGTGGCCAAGACTCAAGAGTGATGTTGCCATGTATGTTGGGAAGTGCTTAACTTGTGCCAAGGTGAAGGCCGAGTATCAGAAGCCTTCAGGTCTCTTGCAACAACCAGAAATACCCATGTGGAAGTGGGAATAGATCTCGATGGACTTCATCACAAACTTGCCCAGGACTCCCATAGGTCATGACACGATTTGGGTAATAGTGGACCGATTGACCAAGTCTGCGCACTTCTTACCGATTCGAGAAAAGTATAACACAGGGAAGCTAGCTGAGCTTTACCTCAGGGAGATAGTAGCACGTCATGGAGTGCCTATCTTGATAATATCAGATAGGGATGGACGGTTTGTGTCAAGGATTTGGCAATCCTTTCAAGAAGCTTTTGGTTCTCAGTTGAATCTGAGCACAGCTTTTCACCCGCAGACTGACGGACAAAGCGAAAGAACTATTCAGACGTTGGAAGATATGCTCCGCGCTTGTGTAATGGATTTAGGTGGCAGTTGGGATACTCACCTGCCTCTGGTTGAGTTTTCCTATAACAACAACTACCTCACAAGTATTCAAGCCGCACCATTCGAAGCTCTCTATGGACGTAAATGCCACTCACCGTTATGCTGGGCAGATGCTGGTTGTCCCCAAACTGGTCCAGGAAACGACTGATAAGATCATGCAGATCTGAGAGCGCATCAAGGCGGCTCGTGATTGACAGAAGAGTTACGCGGATCAAAGACGAAAACCCTTGGAATTAGAAGTAGGAGATATGGTTTTACTGAAAGTCTCACCTTGGAAATGTGTAGCGCGTTTTGGGAAACGTGGCAAGTTAAACCCTAGTTATATTGGGCCATTCAGAATATTGGAAAGGGTTGGTACGGTAGCATACAAGTTAGAGCTACCAGCGGAGCTAAATAGTGTTCATGATACATTTCATGTATCTAACCTGAAGAAAAGTCCAACTCAAGAGACAGTTATCATCCATGCGGATGAAGTACATATAGACGACACTCTCCACTTCTCAGAAGAACCCGTTAAGGTTACAGATCGGAAAGTTAACAAGACTCGGAGGAGTAGTGTCAAACTTGTCAAGGTTCGATGGAACTCTCGTCACGACCCAGAGTTTACTTGGGAGCGTAAAGATCGTATGAAATCAAAGTATCCACATTTGTTCCCTAACTCCCCTGCAACCGATGGCGTAGCTTAAAATTTCGGGACGAATTTTCTTAACGGGGGGAGAATGTGACAACTGTCAAAATTTCATGTATCCGTACATTAATTAAACAGTAATTTATGACTAAACGACTGTGCTGATTTAAATTAATGACATGAATGCTCTCTGATTATTGTCATAATACATACATGTACATCCCATATTGCATGATGTCATATCATAGTTGCATGCAACACATTATGATTCAAATGATGCACGAAACAAAGTTAGCACAGTTACCAGACAAATCAGAAGTACTGACGGAAGTTCAGTACTTAGACAAACATGGTATTAAGACACAGAATGAGCCAGAAACCAAGAGTTACACTAGTATAGTGTGTAGAAAAGTAAGGATCATAAAACTGCTTTCCTAGTGATAGTTGAAGTGCCGGAAAGTGCCTAAAACTCACACAAACTGCACAATTCAGCAAAAATCAGCTTTTAAACAACTTAATATTATGCATAATTTTGGTTTAATGGTCCAGAATACTTTCCTAAGTGTCGGGAATCAAAACTGTCACAAAAGGTAACATAAACCACACTAAACTGCGCAATTTAGCACCTTAACGAACCGGAAACCAACTGAACAACTGGACACTACCCGTGTAACATCTGTGCTTGTAATCATTGTAAACAGTACAATTATCAATAAAACTATGTTATTTGATCCCAATGTTTGTTTATTTGTGTTTGACATTTTTCATGTTTTGACTCTTCTTCAATTTCAAACTCTATATCACTTTCTGGAGAGTTATACGCAAACTGGTGCGTAAACGTACTCAGTTTAACATGAAAAATACTCCAGAACATCAAAATATACTTAACATACCTTAAATAACCTTTACATAACTTAGAAATAAGTTTTGAAGGCTTTGGTATGACAAAATCAAGTTAATTCGCTTACAGGGACTAAAATTGACAAACTGCGAAAGTATGCCATTTTGAACTGTAACGGACATTCCGGAACATGGACATAAGTTAAACACACCTTAAATATCCTTTACATATCTTAGAAATAGGCTTTGAGAGGTTCGGTGTGCTAAAATAAACTTTATGCTCATTCAGGAACTAAAAGCGTCAAAAAGTGCATAAGTTTGCATTTTCGCTCATAACTTACGTTCTGAATACATATGGACATCCAAAAATTTATGTAAGCATTAAAATATTTTATTTTAGTGTTTGGCATAAGAAAAATCCATTCGTCGCGCAATTTGGATCGTTTTTCGCGCTTATGCGCATTCCGTCGTAATTAAGCAAACATCGCGATCGTACGACCAAAAGAAACCGACATCCGGCATATTTTTGGGCATGTTTCATGTCCACAATGTTTAGGCATCATTTTAGGGCCTTAAAGTTGGCTTAACGGGCCTTAAACATGTCGGAAATGGCTTTAAAACACAACAGGGACTGAAACTGTAATTCTGCAAACTTGTTTCTGAACTGTAACACTCAGGCGGCCCGCGTAAGTTTCTGTTGCCTCTTACGCGGCCCGCGAGGCCTCCCAGATGTGCAGAATTGCTGTTAACAGCCTGTTCCAGCTGTCGTACCTTCATTCTCCACTTGCAAATGGTATTTCTCAAACCATGGACTGAATCTATGGGCACTAATGGTTTTCCAAACCAAGGGGCACACATGGACGGTTGAGATCGAGGCACGTTTTTCGACGAACGATCCTAACAGTGGTCCATTTCCTATAAATACCCCCAACCCATTTCATTCCAAACCCACTTGATTATGAGATTTTCTCTAAGTTGGAGTGGTTATCACTTCATACCTGAGAAATACTTGGAAATCAATCTTGCGGGGACCCTTTGTAAGTATTCTTTCATTCTTTTCTTTCGTTTTAGCGTTAAAGTCAAACTGTGTTTGACTTTCTGCATTGACCAGTTTATGGTCAATGCGAAGTTCGTTTGAACTTCATAACGTGAGCGTAATCACGATGGTCATAGTCCCTAGTGACTATACCTACTGATTACCATGTTATCTAGGCTCAGTGACGAGTCGTAGTTTCGGGCAAAATGCGTGTTCTTGCGTATTTTGTAACCAAACTACTCTAGGGTATCAAAACCGTTTGTTTTAATACCAAAACCTGTTTTCTAACTTAACTAAACATGTTCTAGCATGTTTAGCTCGTCACTTTTAGATTTGTGCTTGTTTAGGGTCGTAAGGGTAAGCGATCTAATAAATCGCTTATGCTTTCGAACCCGAACCATTTGGTCGATCATTAGGATCCGACCAAACACTTTAGGTGACCATAGTAGAATAGGGAATAACCTTCCGAGGTTATACCTTATGGTCACATCGTTTGAGTAGTTGTATGATAGGTGATTTATATGCCTTAGGTAAATTACCAAAATGCCCTTTTTAAGTCAAAATTCATTTTAAGTCTATGTAACATAAATTTTGGTATCTAAACTGATTTAGTAACAATATTAGACATGTCAAGGCATATCTTACTTGTCATAGGGCTAGTTAGGCATTCCGAACGCGTTTTACGCAAACGACGCGTTAAAGTAGCAAAAGCTACCTAAACAGGTCGTAACGGGTCAAAAGCACTTAGGATAAGTTTCGTTTTAGTATGTAGGCTTTGTTAAACCATATTACATGAGTTCCTACACTCATTTGGTTTACAAACCCTCATGCTACCCGATCCTCCGATTTGGTCCGTTTATTAATGTAGTTACCTATATTAGGTGCCGTTTGATTCCGTAACCTGCTAGCATTGCTTAGTGGATATCTAAAGTCTATTGAGCAATCCCAAGTGAGTACATAGACCCCTCTTTTACTGTTTTCCAAACATTTTGGGGTGAAACACATGTGCCTACTTGTTACTTTCGTGCTTTTCATGTTTTCTCATCATATACATGCTATGTTCATTAGTACATTATTAGTACATCGTTTTACATTACATTTTATGCTATGTATGCCCATTGTGTGCATACTTAGTGCATTGTTTTACATTACCTTTTCATGCTATGTATGTTCATCATACTTAGTACATTTTCATTTCATCACATGCTTACATTTTGATATGACATTTGGCTTGTTTAAATGGGACCATATACATTCATTAACTTTGATCACGCCGCTCGTTAGTAGGTAATGGTACCATAGGAATTGACAACTCCCGTTCCTGACATCCTAGGTATGTTTGGATGAAAGGAATGACCGAATCCGATAAAACATAAAACAGATAGACCTTTAATTTGTTTAAAGGCTTATCACCACAGTTACAAGGCTTGGATGTATGCATTTTAACAATACCGCATAAATGTTTGTATTCAGTATAGCATGCATTTTCCACAAGACATAACGTTGATTTAAACCACGTTTTACTTCAATACATTGTCTTGTGCATTTTATCTGTGGCTCAGTAGATATATATATATATATATATATATATATATATATATTTTTTCTTGCCATACATGACATTTTGTTTACACATTTCATATTTGACCTTTGACATAGACATTTTGATACTGATATACATATCTACATTTTGACATAGACATTTTGACATGATTTACACAAAGACATTTGACAAATGGTATAGACATGGGCAATTTACATTGGTGGTTTGTTTGGGTAAAATGAATTGAATAACGAGACGTGTGTAATACGATACAAGCATGGTGGATACGCCGCTGGTACTTCCTATATATAAGTGCTTGTATGGTATTACATATTGTAGCGTTATTCAGATCATTTCAATTTAGACATATAACATTTTATACAAATAACATATTTTTCAAGTCATTGTTTTACAAACAACTTATTTTATACAAAAATTCATTTTTACTTGGTTATTCATTTAACCTCACATTACTCTTTTACATATCATCGCTTTTCAAATGACTTACAAAACAAAACATTTTACAAGGATCATGACTGACTTTTGTTAAACAACCTTTTCTAAACTTATAAGTCATGAATCCTATTTTTCACAAAACCTATGTATCTCACAGGCATTTTTATGCTGACGTACCTATTTTCACATGTGTTTCAGGAGCTGATGCTTAGGATGATTGTGACACTAGGGCGGACCTGTGCCTTAGAGACTTAAAATAAAGATAGAACTAGCTTAAATTATGTGATGTACTCTTTGGTTCTTGTTTTGAAACAATGTATTCCACTCTTTGGTTGTTGAATAAAATAAATTTTAATTACCATGGTTGTGGAACAATAATTCTGTTACAACACTCCCCGATGTTTCCGCCACGATTTGATGTTTTACGTGGTCAGGGTGTGACAGAAGAGTTGGTATCAGAGCCAATGGTTATAGGGAATTAGGTTATTAGTAATGCTTTGACCTAGACTATAACTTTCTAGGACCCCAACACAAGTTGTCTTGTGTTTAGATCTTAAAACATGCATTTCACCTATCCTTAGGTGATCATCAAAACGAGAACCCAATTTCCTAAAACGATCTTTGAAAATTCAATCATCTGTTTTTAAATAAATTGTTATATGGTTTTGAACCCTTCTTGATTTTTCAAGTTTGATTTTGAAAATTTATCATTTGTTTTTGAATGATTCTTTTTGGCCTTGTGCCTTCCAAGTTTTCAAAAATCTCATCAAAGTTTTGGGTTCTAAATAGTGTGAACACGTGCAAACTGGAAGGGTGAATGCCTGTACCCTGGGTTTTCTGTCTAAGGCTAGAGTGTTCGTACAAATCCACATAATCGGACCAGTCACTCTTACCTGGGAACTCTTGGGGTGAGTGTTCACTTATAGGCGAGCATGTCTTCGCTAAGCATTATTTTTGGACCTATTTACTTTGATTAGTCATTGTGTGTCGTTTGTTTGCTTTGTGATACGGACAAATGACCACCATCCTTGCTTTTGTTGATTTTGTTTCATCTCGCTCTTTTCATCAAATCATCTCACTCGTTTCCTTTCATGTTTCCTCTTTTAGAATGCCTCCTCGACGAGAAAATCCGCTACCAAATGCCAAACTGGCAGAAATCATTGCGCAGCAAATGGCTGCTCAATTCCCAAACCTCTTTGCTCAATGGAACCAAGCCAACAACAACAACAATGCTCCATGCAATTTCAAGAGTTTTAACTCGGCTAAACCTCTCAAGTTTAGTGGTACGAAGGGAGCAACTGGGCTTCTTCAATGGTTCGAGAGCATTGAGAATACTTTCCGTCACGTTCAGTGTCCTGATAATCGCAAAGTCGAGTTTGCTTCAAGCGTATTTCAGAAGAGGGCTTTGACATGGTGGAACGGGGTTATGAGAGATCGTGGTGCTGAGGTTGCTTTAGCACAAACATGGGCTGAACTTATGACTCTTATAATGAGGGAGTTCTGTCCTCGTCATGAGCTGCGAGCTCTAGAAAAGGAGTTTGATGATCTAAAACAAGGTAGTGGCGAGCACCGGGCATATACTGATAGATTTGAGGAGCTGAGTTTGTTATGCCCATCAATGGTTACCCCACTCGACAAGGCTATCGAAAGGTACATCGATGGTCTACCTGACTCCGTACAAGACACCGTTACTGGTAGTAACCCTACCACACTCCGTCAGGCAATCGAGCTATCTGCAACATTGACCGAGTCGTAGATTCAAAGGGGTAAGCTGCATAGAAAAGGTGACAAGGGTAAGAAGCAGTCGTCTGACAAAGAAGATAGCAAGAAGGGTAAGAACAGAAAGGGTAAGGATTCTGGATCCTCAAGAAATTCAAGGAAGCGTAAGGCTTCCCAAAATTACGCCGTTACTGCACAGGCAAACCAAGCTGCACCAAATCAGCCAGCACAACCTCCAGCAAAGAAGCGGTATGAAGGGAATGCACCTTTGTGCAATAGGTGCAATAGTCATCATCAACAGCAACTTCCGTGCCGTTTCTGTACGAACTGTGGGAAGTCTGGACACCTTGCAGAAGTTTGTCGTTCTGCTCGTAATCAAGCAGCTCAGAACCCGGCTCAACAAGCTGCTCAGCCTCCTGCTCAGCAACAGGGCCAAGCTTCACGACCTCACTATCCTCCTGGCTCGTGCTATAATTGTGGAGACCTGACCCATTATCGAAACCAGTGCCCAAGACTGGTTAATGCGAATCCGAATCAGGCTCCAGCTCGAGGTCGAGTTTTTAACATGAATGCACAAGAAGCGCAAGCAGACAATGAAGTGGTGAACGGTACGTTCTCTATTAATAATCAACCCGCATCTGTTCTTTTTGATTCTGGTGCCGATAAGAGTTTTGTGTCATTATCTTTTGAGCCATTGCTTTGCGTATCTAGAACGAAACTAGGTAAACCCTTGACAGTAGAGGTTGCCAGTGGTGAACCTATTGTTCTTAATTCTGTCCTTCGCAACTGCCAGCTGAACCTTAATAACCATCTTTTTCCCATCGACCTCACGCCAATGCAACTTGGAAGCTTCAACATTATAGTGGGTATGGATTGGTTAGCCAAGCATCACGCAGAGGTAGTTTGTTTTGAGAAGATCGTTCGTGTGCCACTTCCGACAGGAGAGATCCTACAGGATCATGGTGAGAAACCTACTGGTGGTCTCAAACTCATGTCTTGTTTTAACGCTCGGAAGTATCTACGGAAGAACTATGTGGCCTTTTTGGCACATGTTACAGCAGATAAAGGCAAAGGTAAGTCCATTCGAGATATCCCGGTCGTTCGGGATTATCCGGAGCTATTTCCTGAGGAGTTACCTGGATTACCCCCAGCGCGCCAAGTCGAGTTCCGTATTGATCTCGTACCAGGTGCAAATCCCATTTCCAGAGCTCCATATCGTCTTGCACCGTCTGAGATGCAAGAGCTGTCCAAGCAGCTTCAGGAGCTTTCAGATAAAGGTTTTATCCGTCCTAGCTTTTCACCTTGGGGTGCTCCCGTTCTTTTTGTCAAGAAGAAGGATGGATCCTTTAGGATGTGCATCAATTACCGTGAGCTTAACAAGCTCACCATCAAGAATCGATATCCCCTACCTCGCATAGATGACCTCTTTGATCAATTACAGGGCGCTTCTTATTTCTCGAAGATTGATCTTCGTTCTGGGTATCATCAACTTCGTGTGCATGAAGAAGATATTCCCAAGACAGCGTTCCGTACTCGTTATGGGCATCATGAGTTCACAGTTATGCCATTCGGTTTAACTAATGCTCCTGCTGTTTTTATGGACTTAATGAATAGGGTCTGCAAGCCTTATTTAGATAAGTTCATCATCGTTTTTATTGATGATATTTTGATATACTCTAAGATGAAAGCTGATCATGAGCAACATCTTCGTCTTACTCTGGAACTCCTAAAGAAAGAGCAACTTATCGCCAAATTCTCCAAGTGTGAATTTTGGCTTAAAGAAGTTCAATTCTTAGGACATATTGTCAACGAACAAGGTATTCATGTAGATCCCTTCAAGATCAGTGCGATTAAGGATTGGGATACACCTACTACTCCTACGGAGGTTCGTTCTTTTCTTGGTCTTGCGGGTTATTACCGCCACTTCATAGAGAACTTCTCGAAGATTGCAGTTCCTCTAACTGCTCTAACTCGGAAGAACAAGCCCTTTGAATGGGGTTCTAAACAAGAAGTAGCATTTCAGACCTTGAAGCAGAAGCTTTGTGACGCACCTATTCTGACTTTGCCTGAAGGCAATGATGATTTCGTCGTATACTGCGATGCATCCAAATTGGGCCTTGGCTGTGTTCTGATGCAAAGGAACAAAGTCATAGCATATGCATCGAGGCAGTTGAAGGTGCATGAGAAAAACTACACCACTCATGATCTTGAGTTAGGTGCAGTTGTATTCGCTCTTAAAATCTGGAGACACTATTTGCACGGTACAAAATGTGTGGTTTTCACTGACCACAAAAGTCTTCAGCATATCTTCAATCAGAAAGAACTCAACATGAGGCAAAGACGTTGGGTAGAGCTTCTGAACGACTATGACTATGAAATTCGCTACCATCCTGGTAAGGCGAATGTCGTAGCTGACGCTTTGAGTCGTAAGGAACATGTCAAGATTCATTGTGTTCGTGTTCAATCTGATATTCAAGCTCGAGCTGATATTCAAGCCCGCATTTCTCAGGCTCAACATACTTGTGTTTCACAAGACTTGATGGGTATGGAATTACCCTATCACATTAAGCCTGATCTTGTTTTGAAGGACAATGGATCATACTATTTCATGGACCATTTGTGGGTCCCAAGCCAAGATGGTCTTCGCACTCTGCTTATGGATGAAGCTCATAAGTCTCGTTATTCTGTCCATCCTGGCTCGGACAAAATGTATAAGGATCTTCGTACTCAGTATTGGTGGCCTGGTATAAAGAAAAACATTGCCTTGTACGTTTCAAAATGCCTTACTTGTCTTAAGGTTAAGGCTGAACACCAACATCCTTCTGGTCTTTTGGAGCAACCAGAGATCCCAGTTTGGAAATGGGAAAACATCGCTATGGGTCTCATTACCAAACTTCCGCGCACTAAGAAAGGTCATGATGCCATTTGGGTAGTTGTTGATCGTCTTACAAAGTTAGCACATTTCTTGCCAATCCGTGAGGATTTTTCTGCTGACAAACTTGCTAAAATCTATGTGGATGAAATTGTAGCTCGACATGGTGTTCCTTTGAACATCATTTCTGACAGAGATGCTCGTTTCACTTCTCATTTTTGGAGAACCATGCAATCTGCTATGGGGACCCAACTTAATCTGAGCACAGCTTATCATCCGCAAACGGATGGTCAATCTGAAAGAACAATCCAGACTCTGGAGGATATGCTTAGAGCTTGTGTGATCGATTTTGGTGGTAGTTGGGATTCACATCTTCCATTGATTGAATTCTCCTACAACAACAGTTATCACTCCAGCATCAACATGGCTCCTTTCGAGGCTCTCTATGGTCGAAAATGTCGTTCACCAGTCTGCTGGAATGAGATCGGCGAGGCTCAGCTTACTGGACCTGCCCTCATTTTAGAGACAACTGATAAGATTAAGAAAGTTCATGATAACCTTCAGACAGCTAGAAGCCATCAAAAGAGTTACGCGGACCCAAAACGCAAGCCCTTGGAATTTTAAGTCGGTGACCGAGTATTACTTAAGGTCTCACCTTGGAAAGGTGTGATCAGATTTGGAAAGAAAGGAAAACTTGCACCTAGATACGTTGGACCATTCAAGATCGTCGAAAGAATCGGTAAGGTAGCCTACAGACTTGAGTTACCTCCTGAACTTGGAAATGTTCATCCAACCTTCCATGTGTCCAATCTCAGGAAGTGTTTAGCTGATGAGAACCTCCACATACCACTTGACGAAATTCGTGTTGATAAGACACAACATTTTGTTGAGAAACCCGTGGAAATCATGGACCGTATGGTCAAATGGCTTAAACGCAAGTGCATTCCTTTGGTCAAAGTTCGCTGGGAAGCTAAACGTGGACCCAAGTTTACTTGGGAACGCGAAGATCAAATGAAGGCAAAGTATCCACATCTGTTCCCACGAGTTTCCTCTAAACAAATTTCGGGACGAAATTTCCACAAGTAGGGGAGACTGTAACATCTGTGCTTGTAATCATTGTAAACAGTACAATTATCAATAAAACTATGTTATTTGATCCCAATGTTTGTTTATTTGTGTTTGACATTTTTCATGTTTTGACTTTTCTTCAATTTCAAACTCTATATCACTTTCTGGAGAGTTATACGCAAACTGGTGCGTAAACGTACTCAGTTTAACACGAAAAATACTCCGGAACATCAACATATGCTTAACATACCTTAAATAACCTTTACATAACTTAGAAATAAGTTTTGAAGGCTTTGGTATGACAAAATCAAGTTAATTCGCTTACAGGGACTAAAATTGACAAACTGCGAAAGTATGCCATTTTGAACTGTAACGGACATTCCGGAACATGGCCATAAGTTAAACACACCTTAAATATCCTTTACATAGCTTAGAAAATAGGCTTTGAGAGGTTCGGTGTGCTAAAATAAACTTTATGCTCATTCAGGGACTAAAAGCGTCAAAAAGTGCTTAAGTTTGCATTTTTGCTCATAACTTACGTTCTAAATACATCTGGACATCCAAAAATTTATGTAAGCATTAAAATATTTTATTTTAGTGTTTGGCATAAGAAAAATCCATTCGTCGCGCAATTTGGATCGTTTTTCGCGCTTATGCGCATTCCGTCGTAATTAAGCAAACATCTCGATCGTACGACCAAAAGAACCGACATCCGGCATATTTTTGAGCATGTTTCATGTCCACAATGTTTAGGCATCATTTTAGGGCCTTAAAGTTGGCTTAACGGGCCTTAAACATGTCGGAAATGGCTTTAAAACACAACAGGGACTGAAACTGTAATTCTGCAAACTTGTTTCTGAACTGTAACACTCAGGCGGCCCGCGTAAGTTTCTGTTGCCTCTTACATGGCCCGCGAGGCCTCCCAGATGTGCAGAATTGCTGTTAACAGCCTGTTCCAGCTGTCGTACCTTCATTCTCCACTTGCAAATGGTATTTCTCAAACCATGGACTGAATCTATGGGCACTAATGGTTTTCCAAACCAAGGGGCACACATGGACGGTTGAGATCGAGGCACGTTTTTCAACGAACGATCCTAATGGTGGTCCATTTCCTATAAATACCCCCAACCCATTTCATTCCAAACCCACTTGATTCTGAGATTTTCTCTAAGTTGGAGTGGTTATCACTTCATACCTGAGAAATACTTGGAAATCAATCTTGTGGGGACCCTTTGTAAGTATTCTTTCATTCTTTTCTTTCGTTTTAGCGTTAAAGTCAAACTGTGTTTGACTTTCTTGCAGTGACGAGTCGTAGTTTCGGGCAAAATGCGTGTTCTTGCGTATTTTGTAACCAAACTACTCTAGGGTATCAAAACCGTTTGTTTTGATACCAAAATCTGTTTTCTAACTTAACTAAACATGTTCTAGCATGTTTAGCTCGTCACTTTTAGATTTGTGCTTGTTTAGGGTCGTAAGGGTAAGCGATCTAATAAATCGCTTATGCTTTCGAACCCGACCCATTTGGTCGATCATTAGGATCCGACCAAACACTTTAGGTGACCATAGTAGAATAGGGAATAACCTTCCGAGGTTATACCTTATGGTCACATCGTTTGAGTAGTTGTATGATAGGTGATATATATGCCTTAGGTAAATTACCAAAATGCCCTTTTTAAGTCAAAATTCATTTTAAGTCTATGTAACATAAATTTTGGTATCTAAACTGATTTAGTAACAATATTAGACATGTCAAGGCATATCTTACTTGTCATAGGGCTAGTTAGGCATTCCGAACGCGTTTTACGCAAACGACGCGTTAAAGTAGCATAAGCTATCTAAACAGGTCGTAACGGGTCAAAAGCACTTAGGATAAGTTTCGTTTTAGTATGTAGGCTTTGTTAAACCATATTACATGAGTTCCTACACTCATTTGGTTTACAAACCCTCATGCTACCCGATCCTCCGATTTGGTCCGTTTATTAATGTAGTTACCTATATTAGGTGCCGTTTGATTCCGTAACCTGCTAGCATTGCTTGGTGGATATCTAAAGTCTATTGAGCAATCCCAAGTGAGTACATAGACCCCTCTTTTACTGTTTTCCAAACATTTTGGGGTGAAACACATGTGCCTACTTGTTACTTTCGTGCTTTTCATGTTTTCTCATCATATACATGCTATGTTCATTAGTACATTATTAGTACATCGTTTTACATGACATTTTATGCTATGTATGCCCATTGTGTGCATACTTAGTGCATTGTTTTAC
This sequence comes from Helianthus tuberosus, assembly GCA_030545235.1. Taxonomy (NCBI): domain Eukaryota; kingdom Viridiplantae; phylum Streptophyta; class Magnoliopsida; order Asterales; family Asteraceae; genus Helianthus; species Helianthus tuberosus. The sequence continues at coordinate 127,093,695 of CM060397.1, forward strand.
ATTACCTTTTCATGCTATGTATGTTCATCATACTTAGTACATTTTCATTTCATCACATGCTTACATTTTGATATGACATTTGGCTTGTTTAAATGGGACCATATACATTCATTAACTTTGATCACGCCGCTCGTTAGTAGGTAATGGTACCATAGGAATTGACAACTCCCGTTCCTGACATCCTACGTATGTTTGGATGAAAGGAATGACCGAATCCGATAAAACATAAAACAGATAGACCTTTAATTTGTTTAAAGGCTTATCACCACAGTCACAAGGCTTGGATGTATGCATTTTAACAATACCGCATAAATGTTTGTATTCAGTATAGCATGCATTTTCCACAAGACATAACGTTGATTTAAACCACGTTTTACTTCAATACATTGTCTTGTGCATTTTATCTGTGGCTCAGTAGATATATATATATATTTTTTTTTCTTGCCATACATGACATTTTGTTTACACATTTCATATTTGACCTTTGACATAGACATTTTGATACTGATATACATATCTACATTTTGACATAGACATTTTGACATGATTTACACAAAGACATTTGACAAATGGTATAGACATGGGCAATTTACATTGGTGGTTTGTTTAGGTAAAATGAATTGAATAACGAGGCGTGTGTAATACGATACAAGCATGGTGGATACGCCGCTGGTACTTCCTATATATAAGTGCTTGTATGGTATTACATATCGTAGCGTTATTCAGATCATTTCAATTTAGACATATAACATTTTATACAAATAAAATATTTTTCAAGTCATTGTTTTACAAACAACTTATTTTATACAAAAAATCATTTTTACTTGGTTATTCATTTAACCTCACATTACTCTTTTACATATCATCGCTTTTCAAATGACTTACAAAACAAAACATTTTACAAGGATCATGACTGACTTTTGTTAAACAACCTTTTCTAAACTTATAAGTCATGAATCCTATTTTTCACAAAACCTATGTATCTCACAGGCATTTTTATGCTGACGTACCTATTTTCACATGTGTTTCAGGAGCTGATGCTTAGGATGATCGTGACACTAGGGCGGACATGTGCCTTAGAGACTTAAAATAAAGATAAAACTAGCTTAAATTATGTGATGTACTCTTTGGTTCTTGTTTTGAAACAATTTATTCCACTCTTTGGTTGTTGAATAAAATAAATTTTAATTACCATGGTTGTGGAACAATAATTCTGTTACAACACTCCCCGATGTTTCCGCCACGATTTGATGTTTTACGTGGTCGGGGTGTGACAACCCGAAACACTAAATTTTCACTAGAAGCATTGTTTTATCATTTCCGAGCTAGTTATGGTCCCCGAACATCATAGCACATCATATAACAATATAACAACTTATAAAACTGACTAGATACTTGAAATCTAACCAATTAACTTAACCATCCATTACATGCTAACCATGACCCCCCCCATTGGCGACAGTTCAAGGGTGGCCCCCACCCTTGATTTTCTTTGCATATTTTATTAGATCATGTCCATATCTTTTGCAACACAATACACTTTGGATTAAGTCATGTTGGAAGATATTACTTAAGACCTCTAGTAGCAAACATAACTCATTCTCAAACACACCAACACTTCAAAGCTCTCTCTTCCTCCTCCCCCACTCACGGCCGAGAACCACCACCACACTACCATCACCTTCAACTCTTGTTCATCCATTCTCTAGTGATACAAAGGTGTAAGAATCTTGATTAAGGAGCTTGGTGCCATTGGAAGGTGAAGGACCTCTCTCAAGTGCTTTTAACCACCAAGTTTATAATCATCTTCATTTTGAACATTTTCCCTAGCCTTGTGCTAGTAGTAAGACCCTTCTAATCTCATTTTGCTTCTTGTTATGTTGGTTAAAAGTATATGTAAGTTGCTAAATGTGAAGAACATAAAGAATCAAGAACATAATCTCTAACATAAAGCTCAAAATCATAATAATCTATGTTGACTAAGTGTATGTATGCTTCTTGATTGTTGAATATGTGTGTTTATGATGTTAAACATCATATGAAGCTTGCTAGATTGTGATTAAACACATGATCTAGCAAGATGAGAGGATGATCTTGTGAAAAGTAAAGATGATCACCCCTTATGTTCATCATGAACTTGAAAACAAAGATGATTTTGTGGAAGATGATTATGAATACATGTAATTAGTCTATTACATGGATGATTTCAAAACTAGGTTTCTCAAGAAACTAAGTTTACTTACAAGATTTACATAGACATGAGTTTTAAAGAAACTAATCACATTTTTAGTGATTAATCAAGTGTAGAAACATGTTAATGACAAGAAAAATTCAAGAAGAAATATTTTTAGAAAATCAATTTACAAGTTGTGAAAGACTAACTTTCTCAAGAATGATGTTTTTAAACAAATAACCACACTTTAAAGGGTAACTAAGTCTACTAATTAACATGGTAAGTTACTACAAGTTTTTACAAAAATTTCAAGTTCATGAAGTAGTGTAAATGGCATGATTTTGTCTTATGGTAAGTGTTGTTTGATTTGTTGATGAATTGTGATGATTTTAAAAGAAAATGATATGCTTTGAAAGCATGGAAACCTCCATTTTTAAGAGGAAACTATGGCAAAAATTTTCTAGAATTTAAACACTTAGAAAAATATTTTTAAACAAGTGTCTACAGGTGTATTTTAACCATGGTTTTTCATATAAAATTTGCCATAATTTTTGTTACAAAAATTACAAATATAGGAGGTTGGGTTTTGATAATAAAATTGACTAAATATGTATTTAGGAAAATATATATTAAGATGTCCCAATGTGTGTGATTACTTGTATATTATGTGTATTAGTTATATTATTTTAGGACTTGAAATAATATAACTCACCAAAATATTACCAAAATTCCAAGAAATAAATATATAATTTATACCAAAAAATTGGACAAACCGAACAAGGAATGTAAACTACAAAAATATTCCGGAAATTGAGTTCATATATATATATATATATATATATTGACAAATAATTTAAACGGTATTTGGAAACCAAGAGAACAAAAATATGATTTCTACAAGTGTTACAAAAATATATGATATTTTTGACAAAGAGAAAATATATTATTTTTTAGTAGAGAAAAATATATATGTTTTCTTGAATTACTAGAGAATATATTATTTTTGAAGAAAATATATATTTTCTTAACAAATTTAGAATATATTATTTTTGGGGTGAAAAATGGATTTATAAATATTTTCTAAGTTAACCTTGAGAATATATTATTTTTAAGATTTATAATGAAAATATAAATATTTTTGCCAAGGAAGAAATATAAATAATTTTCTATACAAGTTTTCTTAAAATATTTATATATTTTAAGAATATATATTGGTGAATTTTTATTTAATTAAAAATAATATTCCAGAAAGTATAAATACAAGAATTAAGTATAAGAATACTTAATAAATACAATAAGAATACGTATTCTCGTACGTATAAATACACACCGGAATACGCCACAAATACTTGGCAAAAATACACAAGTCTAAGAATACCAGTGTAAGTATACCCATCCTTGGGGGAAAATATACATGTATAAATACTTAATAAGAAATATTTCAATAATTAATAAATATAATTTAAGTTAAAATATTATTATTTTAACAAATAATTATATACTTGGAATAATATTATGACACAAAGAAATATAACTCAAAGATGCTAAGTCATAACAAATAAGACTAAGAGTCAAGGCACGGCCCACCCGTCTAATAAATCATAGTACGCGTGTAGGTAGTCGTGCGACCAAGAAGGAGCTTTGAGTTACCAGTTTGCGAGACGCAAGACTGTGGGTTCATGTCCCCCTTTTCTTTTAACTGTTTTCAGTTTTATAACTTCGGGGGTGAAATGCATGTTACAAATGTTTACAAACGTTCACATATGGTATGGTTAGCTAAGGAATGAACTGTTAGATCATGTGAGTGGTGGGTATAACGCTTAAGACCATTAATCCTCGTATAAGGACCGAGGGATATGGGTGGTAGATCTATTTGGGTGTTGCGAGCCCCACCCCTGGGCCGGAAGTGGCCGAAGGTGGTGGCTATGTCTTCCAGCCGAAAGTCTGGTACAAAATCTGCTAGGTTTGAGCCTTTCTACACCATTGCACACATATTAATGACCTTGCAAATCGTTAATTGATCTGTTCATAGACGCTTTCATACCGGGTTTACAAATACATACTTACAATGATTAAAAGTTTATTACAAGCTCAAATACAAAACACATGAACTCGCTCAACTTTTGTATATGTTTTTTAAACTACATGTATTTCAGGGAATTGATTATGGATCTGGCGGGCGTTTAAGGATTTCCAAGTTGTGTCTTCAATAAAAGATGTCATCCAGTGTTGAAGGGTTTGAATCGTGTATTTTATCTTTGATAGGATACATGGTTCAAAGCCTAGTTTTAATATTGTCTTTTGTTAAGTCCATTACGGAACTTAAACTTTGGTTGTTGTGTATTTTAAACATGAAGTCTTGGTTTGGTGTTAAACAATGTCGGTTGTATTATTTTGAAACGTCTAAAGGGATGAATATCATGGTTTCTATCATATGGTTGTTTGTTATGGTTGAATGCTATGATATTAAGCAAGTCACACGTAATCACGCTTCCGCAAAAGTCAGGGTGTGACACATTAAGTGCATACGAACGAATGGAATAAATGTTCATCCGGAAGCTTGTAAAAGTCCATCCCTCCGGATGGAGTCCATCCGCTAGTATGCCATCCGGATGGGGATTTCCTATATATAGAGGTCTAGGGTCTTAACATTTGTATCTTTTGGGTAACTTTGAGGCGAAGCTCTGCCCGTGTGTTTTCGCGTTGTAAACACTATCAAATCAGTAAAGGAAAACAATTATATCCATGCACGTGATTGGATTCGGCACATTTCACGTGTAAATTTGCATTCAATGATCAAGAATTCAATCCGATCCTGAATTCACAAACCATATTGCAGCCACTTCATATCTGCAGGGCATGCTTGTCACAATCATTAAGAATCAGTTAACATTAAGAACTGCACATGATAAAAGGCAGTCACAAACAGTTAACAATATGCATGTGATTTCCCAGCCTCTACAAGAGCAACTCTTTTTGGCCAAGTCCACCACCCCTGTGTGTCTAGGTTTACCACTCACCCCATACTGATCCCCTCCATTCCACTGCACATGATAAAAAGTTGCATCTTTCTTAATTGTTTAAAGTTGTTCTTGTGCCCAAGGTGTGAGAAGACCTTCAGTCTTTTCTATAACCCTCAACACTGTCACAGTCCTCCTTAGGTACTCCCTAATATACTCTAGAGCAACCATGACAGGCTTGTCCCTTCCTTCCACTATCTTGCCATTGTAGGTTTCACACATGTTATTGAGTAACATGCCACTTAATGCCCTACCCGTTGATTCGTTTTTACCATTAGTGAAGTGTATACCATAAGTGCATAACTGTTAAACTCAAACCACAATGTACATATAAGAGAAATGGGACCTTGTCCAGTGTAGAGGGGGATTTTAAACAGCCATAAGTGAGCTTTTTTTGTTAAAAGCTTTCAATTCCTCCATGGCAGTTTGAAACTCAGGGATTGTTGTAGCACTTGCACACTTCCACAATGCATCCTTGTATTGTTTACCTTTAGAGGTTCCTTTAATATTCTCATGAATATAGCTGAGACAATATTTGTGCTCAACTAATGGAAATAATTTGGAAATTGCAGGTAACAGACCCTATGGAAAACAAATTGTAAGTAAACCAATTTCAAATCTTAGATCTATGTTAAAAACAGAATGCAAGTAATACTAACCTTTTTCCTATCACCGATGAAAGTAAAGGGTGAGTTTCTTGGTATCTTAAGGTCAATAGCTAACAGATCTAGGAACCATGTCCAAGCACTGTGATTTTCAACCTCAACAATTGCATAACACATTGGATAGATTCCATTATTAGGGTCAACACCCACTGCACTTAAGATTTGTCCAGGATAGGGCCCTTTCATGAATGCACCATCCAAACCAAGCAAATCCTTACCTAATGCTTTAAACCCCTGCTTTAAAGCCCCTAAGCAAACATATATCCTTCTAAACTGTCTAGTCAGACCCCTTGGCTGACCTGGTTCCAGATTTATCTTAACATTGGTACCAGGATTTTTACTTTGCAACTGAAGGACATAGTCCCTCAACAGACCATATTGTGATGTGTAATCACCTTCAACCATCTTCTTTGGTTTTGTTTTAGCCCTGTAAGCCTTCATCCTGGATACACCGAGAGCATACTTTCTTTGAAACTATTCTTGAACAGCCTTGACAGGAATATCTGGGTTTTTTTCAATTTGTTCAAGCATCTATTGAGAGAGAAAGGTTGAAGTACATGCATGTATTTTTCTGGTACAAACACATTTATGTTCTTCAATAAGAGTCTTGACCATCCAACTTTCTTCATCTTTAACTTTTGAGATAAGTAGGGCCTATGGACATGGTTATTGTGCATAATCTTTTTTGTCGCCCCTTCCACCAACATTTACATTGGATCCTTCACCAGCAACCCTTTACCTTTACCTTTATTCACAGGATGCCTAGTTCTTTTAAACTTTAGCATTTTTCCCCTTGACTTTTACCCTTGTTCACAGTAGACCCTTTAGACTTAGATTTGTTCACAGTAGGCCCTTTGCCCTTAGATTTGTCCACAGCAGGCCCTTTGCCCTTTGCTTGACTGTCAATGGGAACTCCATTATCATCCTTAACAATAACAACGTGCCTTCTTGTCTCAACTGAAGAACTTTAATAAGCTTCTTTCCTTCTTCCTTAGTTCCAAACACTTGTCCCAAGTAAATGTTTACTCTATTCTCATTTCTCCTTCTTTGTTGATGGATGTTTCTCTTCCTAGTGCTTGTTTCATTGTCATCCGACTTTGACCCACTTGGGAATTCTTCATTATCTAAGATTTCATCTTCTATATCTTCATCCCGATTAATAACAGTATCATCTACTTCCATGTCAACATTCATAGTGTAGTCCCTCATATCTACATCATGATATGGCATGCAATTATTTTCATCAACTACAAAGTCACTGTCACTATCATCCTCTTCAGTGCTTGTTTCATTTTCAGCAGCCTCTTCATTTAAAACATTCCCCTCAATGTCAACTGGTGCATTATCATACAAGAACATGTCTACATGTTCTATTTCACTATCAAGCCCCAACTGCACATTGACATCCTGCACATTCACTTCCTACACATTCACATCCTACACATTGACATCCTTCACATTCACTTCCTGCTCATTCACACCTTCCTGCTCATTCACCACAGCAGTAGTAGTAGCCTGCCTCATCCCACCTTCCTGCCCAATGTTATCAACATCTGGATTTAACCTTCTTGTTACAGTAAGTTTTGAAGGCACTATTGCAAAAGGGCCAGGCTCATCAATTTCTTCAATTGTAATGCCCTTTTTGTGGCTTCGTAGGTGACTGAATGAACTCTTTAATGATGTCTAATCCATGTAGTGTAAACACATTGATAACTTTATGAAATTCTACATGCCTAGACAAGTTCAAAATATCTTGGTCACTAGTTAAGTCTACAATACCATTATCTAAATCCTTTTCACGATTTTGGAAATAATAGTATATATGGTCATTAACAGAATAACCCAACTCATCCATCATCTCTGAAATGTCGTGAACTGAAAACATATCAATGTCGATCATGCCTACAAAATTCACCTTACCACCTTCGTATACATGATCAGGACTCTTGGTTAACCTACCACCATGTTGGAACCATTTACTGAATAGATGAGGCATACCAACTGCAAATTTCAAATCTTTACTAGTTAGAAATATGCACATTACAGTAGGTGTCCTGAATCATTAAAAAGATCAGAATTTAGGGTAAAGCTAAACTTACCATACATCTAAAGAACTTCATCTTCAATAACTGTCTCTCATATAAACCACGTTGGTGGTACTGGTTCTGGCTCCGATTGCATGACCATACAAGCAAGAATTGCTATTGAAAAAAGATGATCGAGCAGAGCAGATGAGGGATTTGGGAAAGGAATGCAATTTCGTTAACCTAGGGGTGAAGATCAGGTGCGATGTGATAAATGAGGGATTTGGGGATAAATGGGGGTTTTTAAATGGTGGGTAGTTGGGTGGTTGAATGGACATAAATTCCCTCACGTGCTCTGCACGTCATCAGACTTAACTAAATTTTGGGTTTGGGGTAAAGGACGAAAGATGTAACAGGTTTTTAAAATAAAGGATTGTGGCTGTAATTATTAAAGTTAAAGGTCATCCATTGCAACTAGCTACAAACATAAAGGATGAAAAGTGTAATTTGTTGGGTCAAATTGGAGAATGAAGTTATCAATTATGGTGATGTTATTGTTAGTATTGCATGTTTTAGTGAGTTTAGTAGGTTTTCCAATCAAGAGGCGGCTTGCTTGGAGGACAAGGCTCAAGGATATATAAATAGGGAACTACACCTCATTTGTTAGGTGTGCATTATGAGCCGCCACCCCGGGGGAGCTCACCCAGGGTGGATGATTATCCTTGTATTTGTTTTAATCCTATCAATGAAACTTTCTTAATTGTTCATCTATCTCTTCATTGTTATTACTTGTTCTTGGTTCACAAATCAACCCGTCTCGTATTATTTACCAAACCGAGACTGAAATCATATCGTTTCGGACCTATCATTTGGTATCAGGGCCTTGGTGGCTCGTTTTAGTCTCAGTTTGGTCGGTTCTTAACCGGAAAATCCGCCAGAGATGTTAAAAGTGGTAGATGTGAAGTTTTTTTTGGTTGTCATTGTTCCAGCAATATTGTTGTTCTGTAGTGTTTGGTGATTCTTGAAACACACCAAGAGATTAAATTGTATCTGTTGGAATAAGGTGTCTGGGGGCTACACATGATTGTCGGTTTTAGCAGGTGTGCATTTAATTTGCTGGGTTTTCTTTGGGTCTTTTGGGCGAACAAAATTATTAAATCAGCAGAGTTTTGGGCTTGAGTGTAGCTGGTTGATTGGGCTTGAAGGGCACCGGTCATTTGATTTTTTGGATGTGATTTATTAAAGAGCTTGGCCTAGTTATTATCTAGTACACTACTAGTTGGGCTTCATTAGAAATGCTACTTAGATTAGGAGCTAAGTGCAATCTCAAAGAATTGAAGATCTTCACAATGAAGCTAACTATTTATTTTTTATCATTGGATTTCAACCCCATCATATGCCTACTACTATTGTATCTTCAAAAATAAGATAAGGAGCTTTGATCGACATAATATAGGAGGGTCTACATTTGCGTAGGAAAACGACAATGAAGATTTTCGGTATTTAGCCGATTTGTGAAGATTCGAAGACGACGCCAGATTTGTTTTTGAAGATCATTTGAAGAACTGATAGTATAATTCTCGGTGGAATATTGTTGGGTCAAATTGGAGAATGAAGTGATCAATTAAGGTGACTTTATTTGGTGATGTTGTTGTTATTATTGTATGTTTTAGTGAGTTTAGTAGGTTTTCCAATCAAGAGGCGGCTAGCTTGGAGCACAAGGATCAAGGATCTATAAATTGGGAACTACACCTCATTTGTTAGGTGTGCATTGTGAGCCGCCACCCCGAGGGAGCTCACCCGGGGTGGATGATTATCCTTGTATTTGTCTTAATCCTATCAATGAAACTTTCTTTGTTTTTCATCTATCTCTTCATCGTTATTACTTGTTCTTGGTTCACAAATCAACCCGTCTGGTATTATTTACAAAACCGAAACTGAAATCGGATCGTTTCGGACCTATCATTTGGTATCAGAGCCTTGCTGGCTCGTTCTAGTCTCAGTTTGGTCAGATCTTAACCGGAAAATCCGCCGGTGATGTTAAAAGTGGTAGATGTGAAGTTTTTTTTGGTTATTTTGGGTTGTCATTGTTCCAGCAATATTGTTGTTCTGTAGTGTTTGGTGATTCTTGAAACACACCAAGAGATTAAATTGTATCGGTTGGAATAAGGTGTCTGGGGGCTACACATTATTGTCGGTTTTAGCAGGTGTCCATTTAATTTACTGGGTTTTCTTTGGGTCTTTTGGGGGAACAAAATTATTAAATCAGCAGAGTTTTGGGCTTGAGGTATAGCTGGTTGATTGGGCTTGAAGGGCACCAGTCATTTGATTTTCTGAATGTGATTTATTAAAGAGCTTGGCCTAGTTATTATGTAGTACACTGCTTGTTGGACTTCATTAGAAATGCTACTTGGATTAGGAGCTAAATGCAATCTCAAAGAATTGAAGATCCTCACAATGAAGCTAACTATTTAGTTTTTATCATTGGAGTTCAACCCTATCATATGCCTACTACAATTGTATCTTCAAAAATAAGATAAGGAGCTTTGATCGACAAAATATATGAGGGTCTACATTTGCGTAGGAAAACGACAATGAAGATTTTCGGTATTTAGCCGATTTGTGAAGATACGAAGATGACGTTAGATTTATTTTTGAAGATCACTTGAAGAACTGATAACATAATTTTCGGGGGAATATTGTTGGGTCAAATTGGAGAATGAAGTTATCAATTAAGGTGACTTTATTTGGTGATGTTATTGTTATTATTGTATCTTTTAGTGAGTTTAGTAGGTTTTCCAAGCAAGAGGCGGCTTGCTTAGAGGATAAGGCTCAAGGATCTATAAATAGGGAACTACACCTCATTTGTTAGGTGTGCATTGTGAGCCGCCACCCCGGGGGAGCTCACCCAAGGTGGATGATTATCCTTGTATTTGTTTTAATCCTATCAATGAAACTTTCTTTATCGTTCATCTATCTCTTCATTGTTATTACTTGTTCTTGGTTCACAAATCAACCCGTCTTGTATTATTTACCAAATCGAGACTGAAATCGGATCGTTTCAGACCTATCATAATTTATCCTAATGCTTTAACTAAAAACATGCTTTTAATACGTGACGCAAACGTAAGAACTATAAAAAAACTAATAAAGCAGTTTTACGTGCCATAATGATTTTGAATACATGTATAAGCCAAAGTATATCTTATACTTGTACCATCAACAAATAAGGTAAATATTAATAGAGATTACATTATCAATCACAACATATAAATTTGTTCATCTTGATTAACCTTTAAACACATATTTCTATATCCGAATCTCCTCCGATTCGGACGATTCTTGATTCTATCGATTCCTAAGTTAAGTCACAATTAATCCCAATATCAAAATATAACATTCAACCAAAGCATTGGATTAGAATAACTCAAAACCACCAATAACTCCAAATATCACCCCTTTTGACCATCCTACATTCCAACTCAAATATCTCCCAATCCATTTAACTCCACCTGTAAAAAAAAAAAAACCCTTATTCGAAAGCCCACAAAATTTCATAAAGTTCCACCAAGTAAAACTCAACTTATTACCAAATCATTTAACCCTAGAAACACACCAAAATAAAACATTTCCAACCAAGTTATTCATTCAACCTTCACCTCATGCAGTTACAAACCGTTGATCACAAATAATCCAACCATTCACATTTAAATTCTAGTTAGGTTCCCGATCCGTGTGAGCACTCTATCAACCAATCATATCACACCTTTAAAGATATGCCCCCACATGGTCCATATTATTTAAATCCACACAAATTCATGATCATCATCAATACTACGCTGAATAACATTAATATCTGTTTAATCAATCTTAGTTGAAACTCTATTGATGGCGACCAAAGAACATATTGTGCCGGCAACAGTCGCAACCGAGGAAAAACCGAAGAAAGTTAAGAAAGCTCCGGTGAAGAGTAAGCCTAGAAGTCCTTCTTTGCACCCACCTTACTTCGAGGTATGTTTTTATTTATAGTTTTTGTTCATTATTTGGTAATAACCTGAAACATATTTGAATAGAATTTTGGGTTATTCAAACTGAATTTATAATTCACGCTAGAATAACCCAAATTGAAATCAAATTGAATTCTATAACCAATTCCCCACCATACCCCACGGTCTAATATGAAACTAAATTTCGGTTTATTCGTCAGAAATCTTAATCTGGATTAAAATTTGTGACGCAGAATTGGTATAATGTGATTAATTGAACTGTGTAACAGATGATCAAAGAAGCCCTTGTTACTCTAAAGGAAAGAAGCGGCTCAAGTCAATACGCAATCACAAAGTTTATCGAAGAGAATCAAAAGAATCTTCCAGCCAACTTTAAGAAGGTTCTGTTAACTCAATTGAAGAAATTTGTTGCAGCGGGTAAGCTAGTGAAGGTTAAGGCCTCTTACAAGCTTCCTGCAGCCGTTGCTCCGGCCAAGAAGAAACCAGCAGCCAAGCCGAAGGCGGTTAAGAAAATAGCCCCGGCTAAGGTTGCCAAACCTAAGCCCGCTCCTAAGCCGAAAGTGGTTGCAAAGGCTAAGGTGGCTGCTGCTACCAAGGCGAAGCCAAAGGCTGCAAAAACGTCCAAGACAGTGAAGAAGGCGACGGCTAAGAAGGTGGCTGTGAAGAGCTTGAAGCCTAAAGCCGCGATAGCAAAGAAAGCTACTGGTACAAAGAAGACGAAGAAGTGAGATTATAGTATGTTTGTGTGGTTTTGGAGATGTAAAATGTTGTTTTGTGTTGATAGAGTTGTTTAGTTAATCAATCACTTGATCAGTTGTTACTAAATATGTGTCTATCAGTCTATGTTTCTAATCCAATTATACAAGTGTTGTTTTGTACATGTGGTTCTTCATTTGTCATTTGTGATTTTCCTAACCAAGCCACTGATATGTTGATGTAAAAATCAGTTCATCTTCTATTAGCGCACTTTATTTCTACTTGTAGAGGTGTTAAGACAAACTTACGAGCTTGAGGAAATTCTAAGGGTATACTGAGTGGGTCGGTAAACCCATGCGGTACCGATCCCAACTCTAATGCCAGCTTTGTTTACCGAGCAACTTTACGGTAAACCCATGCGGTACCGATCCCAACTCCAATGCCAGCTTTGTTTACCGAGCAACTTTACCGAATTGGGGGTTGTTTTCGGTGAGTGCTCACCGATTTGGTGAGAGGGAGAGAAGGGGGAGAGAGGTGGGTATGTAGTGGGCTCCATTCCTTCTCAACCAATCATATAATTTTTTTAAATAGTTTACCTAAACCCCATTAGGTAAACCATCGTCAACGTTTTTTAGCAATAGATAAATAAAATAGGTAAAATGACGTGACACTGTTTGATTGGGCGATTTGTGAGTTTACCTATTCCAAATGTCTAACCACTCCCTTCACCCTAATAATTTTTAACCTTTTTATCTAAGTAAAAGGAGTCTGATATGTAAATGGATGGTAAACACATAAATTATATACCATATATTTTTTAGAGTAAATTACAAGTTTTGTCCTTTATGTTTATCCCAAATTTCAGGCGTTGTCATTTACCTTTAAAATTGATGAGTTTTGTCTTTAATGTTTCAAAATACTGCACATTGTGTCCTTTAAAGCAAACCCAGTTATAATTTCCAGTTAAGTTATGTCATGTGCACTGCACATGAGGGTAGTATTGTCTTTTCACATCCTAATTTATAAATGATTTTTAGAAAACAAATAAAACATACCTATCCTGCAATTTCTCTCTTAAACACACCCACACACACTTTGTCTCTCTTTCCATCACATGCCGCCACCACCTCCCACCCTCACCTACCGCCTACTGCCACCACCTCCCACCCTCACCTGCCGCCGACCACCCACTATCTCCATCAACTGTTCAATCCCACCAACAACTGAAACAACCCACTAACAACTGAAACAACCCTTGCATCAATTTCTTCTTCTGTAAGAACATCAGCTGGAAACCAGCAGTTAAAGTGATTAACGCTTCTGAAGTTCTTTATTGATTACTATAATCTCATCGGATACATCTAAGGGTGCAGATTGGTTAGATCTAGGGTTAGGTTTTTTTTTTCAAAATTGTTGAATAAATTGGGGAGATTGTATACCTGAGTAGAAGAGGGCCTGCCGCGACGTTGTTTACGGGGGATGCCGAGGGAGAGTAAGTGGTTGACATTACTAGGGTTTGAGGGGGGGGGGGGAATTAGGGTTAAGGTTATGGTTAGGGTTAGGGTTTGTGGTGGTGTCGGAGTGGGGGAGAACGATGGTGAATTGTAAGGGGTTGTGGATGTTAGGGAGGATTTGTTGTTGTTGGTTATGGTTTGGGGGATTCATGGTTTGAAGGTTGAAGAAAGATGGAAGGTTTGTGTTTGGTTATTGAGGAGAAACTATACCAGTCCAGGCGCCATGGAGAAAGATTAGATAGAGAAAGAGAAAGAGATGAGTGTGTATATATATAGTATTTTAGTTTTTTTAAGTGTTTTTTAACTAATAGGGTGAAAAGACAATTATACCCTCGGGTGCCTAGCACATGATCTAATTTAACATAAAAAACTAATTGGGTTAGGTCTAAAGGACATAACGTGCATGATTTTGAAACGTTAAGGACAAAACTCATCAATTTTAAAGGTAAAGGACAACGCCTGAAATTTGGGACAAACATAAAGGACAAAATTTGTAATTTACTCTATTTTTTATTTGTGATTGTAATTTAGTGAGCTAACATGTTTATTTTTAGTACAACTCGAATGGAGTTTGCCAAGGGCTGTAAACGAACCGAACGAACACGAACAAGGTCATGTTCATGTTCCTTCGTTAAGAAAATTAACATGTTCATGAACTCATACCGAACATAAGTTTATGTTCGTGTTCGTTCGTTAAGGAAATTCAGTTGTTCACGAACAGTTTGTGAACACTGGTCTCGAACACAAACGAACGCAAGCAAATAAAAACAAATGCAAACGAACATTTAACTTGAAAATAAAAAAAACATTGTTATCCTTAAACATAGGATATAAGTAGTTAAATACAACCATCAAATGATAAATCAAAACACAAGAAGTCTACTAGACCACCAAACGACGACTCAAGTTTAACTAATTTCGACATAATTATCCCAAAAAAATGTCTTAGAATGTCCAAATTTTAGCTAACTTAGAAAAAATAGAGTTTCAAGTTTTCAATATGTTCAAATTTTATTATTATTATTATTATTATTATTATTATTATTATTATGACATAATCAAGCGGACACGAACGAACGTAAACGAAAATATGATTTCTACAAGTGTTACAAAAATATATGATATTTTTGACAAAGAGAAAATATATTAATTTTTAGTAGAGAAAAATATATATGTTTTCTTGAATTACTAGAGAATATATTATTTTTGAAGAAAATATATATTTTCTTAACAAATTTAGAATATATTATTTTTGGGGTGAAAAATGGATTTATAAATATTTTCTAAGTTAACCTTGAGAATATATTAATTTTAAGATTTATAATGAAAATATAAATATTTTTGCCAAGGAAGAAATATAAATAATTTTCTATACAAGTTTTCTTAAAATATTTATATATTTTAAGAATATATATTGGTGAATTTTTATTTAATTAAAAATAATATTCCAGAAAGTATAAATACAAGAATTAAGTATAAGAATACTTAATAAATACAATACGAATACGTATTTTCGTACGTATAAATACACACCGGAATACGCCACCAATACTTGGCAAAAATACACAAGTCTAAGAATACCAGTGTAAGTATACCCATCCTTGGGGGAAAATATACATGTATAAATACTTGATAAGAAATATTTCAATAATTAATAAATATAATTTAAGTTAAAATATTATTATTTTAACAAATAATTATATACTTGGAATAATATTATGACACAAAGAAATATAACTCAAAGATGCTAAGTCATAACAAATAAGACTAAGAGTCAAGGCACGGCCCACCCGTCTAATAAATCATAGTACGCGTGTAGGTAGTCGTGCGACCAAGAAGGAGCTTTGAGTTACCAGTTTGCGAGACGCAAGACTGTGGGTTCATGTCCCCCTTTTCTTTTAATTGTTTTCAGTTTTATAACTTCGGGGTGAAATGCATGTTACAAATGTTTACAAACGTTCACATATTGTATGGTTAGCTAAGGAATGAACTGTTAGATCATGTGAGTGGTGGGTATAACGCTTAAGACCATTAATCCTCGTATAAGGACCGAGGGATATGGGTGGTAGATCTATTTGGGTGTTGCGAGCCCCACCCCTGGGCCGGAAGTGGCCGAAGGTGGTGGCTATGTCTTCCAGCCGGAAGCCTGGTACAAAATCTGCTAGGTTTGAGCCTTTCTGCACCATTGTACACATATTAATGACCTTGCAAATCGTTAATTGATCTGTTCATAGACGCTTTCATACCGGGTTTACAAATACATACTTACAATGATTAAAAGTTTATTACAAGCTCAAATACAAAACACATGAACTCGCTCAACTTTTGTTGATGTTTTTCAAACTACATGTATTTCAGGGAATTGATTATGGATCTGGCGGGCGTTTAAGGATTTCCAAGTTGTGTCTTCAATAAAAGATGTCATCCAGTGTTGAAGGGTTTGAATCGTGTATTTTATCTTTGATAGGATACATGGTTCAAAGCCTAGTTTTAATAGTGTCTTTTGTTAAGTCCATTACGGAACTTAAACTTTGGTTGTTGTGTATTTTAAACATGAAGTCTTGGTTTGGTGTTAAACAATGTCGGTTGTATTATTTTGAAACTTCTAAATGGATGAATATCATGGTTTCTATCATATGGTTGAATGCTATGATATTAAGTAAGTCACACGTAATCACGCTTCCGCAAAAGTCAGGGTGTGACACATTAAGTGCATACGAACGGATGGAATAAATGTTCATCGGGAAGCTTGTAAAAGTCTATCCCTCCGGATGGAGTCCATCCCCTAGTATGCCATCCGGATGGGGATTTCCTATATATAGAGGTCTAGGGTCTTGACATTTGTATCTTTTGGGTAACTTTGAGGCGAAGCTCTGCCCGTGTGTTTTCGCGTTGTAAACACTATCAAATCAGTAAAGGAAAACAATTATAATTACATCCTCGTGTTCTGTCCATGCACGTGATTGGATTCGGCACATTTCACGTGTAAATTCGCATTCAATGATCAAGAATTCAATCCGATCCTGAATTGTCACACCCCGACCACGTAGAACATACAAAACGTGGCGGAAATGTCGGGGAGTGTTGTAACAGAAATAATTGTTTCAAATCCATGGCAATTGAAGTTTCGTTTTATTGATTAAAGGTGTTACAATGTCTTAACAAACAAAGAAATACAACATAATTAACTAGTCTTGCATCTTTTATTGTCACTAAGGCCCAAGTCTGCCTATATGTATCTTGATCATCTTATGTAACAGTTCCTGAAAAACACATGTGAAAATAGGTACGTCAGCATAAAAATGCCTGTGAGATACATAGATTTTGTGAAAATAGGTTTCATGACTTATGTTTGAGAAAATGTTTAGTCATGAACCTTGTTATTTGCTTTGTCTTTTAAATCATTTGAAAAACGATAAGATCAGATGATAAGTATAAATAAATGTAAGGTTAAATGAATAACCAAGTAAAATATGTTTGCGTAGGATAAGTTGTTTATAAATCAATGTCTTGTGAAAAGTATGTTATTTGTATGAAATGTTCTATGTCTCAAACTGAAATGATTCAAATAACGTTACGACATGTAATACCATACAAACACTTATATATAGGAAGTGCCAGAGGCGTATCCACCATGCTTGTATCATATTACACACGCATCGTTACTTAATCACTTAATCAAACCAAACCAAACAATGTAAAATGTCTTATGTTTAAATCAATTGTCAAATGTATTGAATAATATGTCAAAGTATTCATGTCAAGATGTAAATCATGTCAAAATGTCTATGTCAAATATCCATGTCAAATGTCTATGTCAAATATCCATGTCAAATGTCTATGTCAAATATCCATGTATGGCAAGTGAAATGTCTCAACTAAACCATATGCACAAAAACAAAGTATTGAAGTAAAGCTTGGTTTAAATCAAAGTTATGTTTTGTGGGAAATACATGATCAAATGTCAATCATGTTAAAATGTCTATGTCGAAAAGTTTATGTCAAATGTCTATGTCAAAATGTCATGTAAAACGATGTACTAAGTAATGCACACAATGGCAATACATAGCATAAAATGTAATGAAATCATGTACTATAATGTACTAACGAACATAGCAGTATATGATGTGAAAACAGGAAAGCAGGAAAGTAACAAGTAGGCACATGTGTTCCACCCCAAAACGTTTGGAAAACAGTAAAAGAGGGGTCTATGTACTCACTTGAGATTGCTCAGAAGTCCTAAGATAACCACCAAGCAATGCTAGAGATCACGGAATATCAAATGGCACCTAATATAGGTAACTACATTAATAAACCGGACCTAAATCGGAAGATCGGATAGGATGAGGGCTCGTAAACCATATGAGTATGGGAACTCATGTAGTATGGTTTAATAAAGCCTACATACTAAATGAAACCTAACCTAAGTGCTTGTGACCCATTACGACCCGTTTAGGTAGCTTATGCTACTTTAACGCGTCGTTCGCGTGAAACGCGTTCGGACCGCCTAACTAGTCCTATGACAAGTAATATATGCCTTAACATGTCTAATATGGTTGTCAAATCAGTTTAGATGTCAACAGTTATGTTACATATGTTTAAAATGAATTTTGGCATCAAAGGGGTATTTTGGTAATTTACCTAAGGCATATAAACTACCTATCATACAACTACTTAAACGAAGCGACCATAAGGTATAACCTCGTAAGGTTATTCCCTATATACTATGGTCACCTAATGTGCTTGGTCGGATCCTAATGATCGACCAAACGGGTCGGGTTCGAAAGTATAAGCGATTGTTTAGATCGCTTACCTTACGACCCTATATAAGCACTAAACTAAAAGTGACGAGCTAAGCATGTTAAAACATGCTTAACTAAGTTTAGAAAACAGGCTTGGTATCAAAACAAACGGTTTTGATACCCATAAGTAGTTTGGTTACAAAATACGCAAGAATACGTATTCTGACCGAAACTACGGCTCGTCACTGAGCCTAGATAACGTGGTAATCAGTAGGTATAGTCACTAGGGACTATAACCATCGTGATCACGCTCACGTTATGAAGTTCAAACGAACTTCGCATCGACCATAAACTGGTCAATGCAGAAAGTCAAACAAAGTTTGACTTTCGGACTCGAAAGCGATAAAAGAACGAAAGAACACTTACGAAGGGTCCCCGAATGCTAATCTAGATCAAAATAGCTCAGGTATGAAACAAAGGTTTCAACTTAGAGCACAATTGATCAGATTCTTGTGAGGAATGAAAGAAAATGTGATGGGTATTTATAGATTTCGGGTAACCGTTAAGATCGTTTCATGAAAACCGTGCTCGAATCTTGTGCGTACACTTGTCCAATTGTTGTGGTAACTAAAAATGACCCTAAATGATCAGAATGGGCGATTTAGAATGTGTGGTTGTGGTTTAATCAGCTGATAATCTGCTGACTGGTTGATATTATCTGTTCTGGCACAGGCTAGCGCACCGCTACGCTAAAAGTTTAGCGCACCGCTAGGCCGGCTAGCGCACCGCTACGCTAAAAGTGTAGCGCACCGCTAGGCCCTAGTTTGGCAGAATTACACTTTTGGTCCCTGTATTGCAATCAGCCCATTTTCGACACGTTTAAGGCCCGTTAACCCCATTTCAAAGCTCTAAAATGAAGTTAAAGTATAGGGAACTTAAAACATGTTCAAAAATATCTCGGATGTCGGTTCGTTTGGCCGTACGATCGCGATGTTCGCTTAATTACGACGGAATGCGCATAAGCGCGAAAAACGATCCAAATGACGCGACGAATGGATTTTTCTTATGCCAAACACTAAAATAAAATATTATAGTGCTTACATAAATTTTTGGATGTCCGGATGTATTCAGAATGTGAGTTATGCGCGAAAATGCAAACTTGTGCACTTTTTGACGCTTTTAGTCCCTGAATGACCCAAAAGTTTATTTTAGCACACCGAACCCCTCAAAGCCTATTTCTAGGCTATGTAAAGGATATTTATGGTATGTTTAACTTATGGCCATGTTCCAGAATGTCTGTTACAGTTCAAATTGGCATACTTTCGCAGTTAGTCAACTTTAGTCCCTGTAAGCGATTTAACTTTGATTTCACCACACCAAACCTTCCAAAACTTATATCTAAGTTATGTAAAGGTTATTTAAGGTATGTTAAGCCTATTTCACTATTCCGGAGTGTTCGTTGCATTAAACTGGTTATATCTACGCATCAGTGCGCGTATAACCTTCCAGAAAGCGATTTAGAGCTTGAAATCAAACAAGAATTGATATGTGCAAAAGATACACATATTTATACCGATCCCAAGTATGAAATACAATATTCCATTGGCTTGGCATTTGTTTGATGGCCGCAGTGACACAGGTGTTACAGTCTCCCCTACTTTAGGAAATTTCGTCCCGAAATTAATTCGTAGGAGTCTATCTGTGACTTTGTGTTAAATAACCATCAAAGATGAACAAGACATAATCCTGTAATTTATCTTTAATGAACATTTTCCAGAAATGAAAAATGAACGGAGTTATTTTCAACAGGCATTATTCAGAAACGAAAATGAACGAAATGGGTCTTTTTCCACAACCTCTTTAGAACCGAAAATGAACAAAATGAGTCATTTTCCACAATTTCTTCAGAACCGAAAATGAACGAGAAGAGTCATTTTCCACCATTTCTTCAGAAACCAAAAATGAACGACAAGAGTCATTTTTTCACCATTTCTTCAGAAACAAAAAATGAACGACAAGAGTCATTTTTCACCATTTCTTCAGAAACCAAAAATGAACGACAAGAGTCATTTTTCACCATTTCTTCAGAAACCAAAAATGAACGACAAGAGTCATTTTTCACCATTTCTTCAGAAACCAAAATGAACGAAAAGAGTCATTTTTCACCATTTCTTCAGAAACCAAAAATGAACGACAAGAGTCATTTTTCACCATTTCTTCAGAAACCAAAAATGAACGAAAAGAGTCATTTTTCACCATTTCTTCAGAAACCAAAAATGAACGACAAGAGTCATTTTTTCACCATTTCTTCATAAACCAAAAATGAACGACATGAGTCATTTTTCACCATTTCTTCAGAAACAAAAAATGAACGACAAGAGTCATTTTTTTCAGACACATGACCAAACTAGCTGTGGTTTCCGTGCACTGAATTTCATAATTATGTATGCATCCATAATTACGCATTTCCTTGCATAGTCCGCACAATTTGTTTGTAATGTGAAGGGGAGGAAAAATCAAACCTGTGATGAGTGTGACTAGACTACCATAGGGTCCTTTTAATTAGATCGACAAATGATCCTTTTAATTAGGCCACCAAGGAGTCCTTTCAGCTATATCATCACATGATATTCCTAACCAGATTTTTGGATCAATCTGATTACCTAGACCACTCAGGGGTCTAATTATGGAATGGTACAATATAATCCAAGGGTCTTTACTATTACGTACAAGCCCGTTGAGGATTTAATATAGCACCCAAAGATATGGAAGATTCTACGAGGATTTGAATGACAAGAATTTGGATCACACCAAAAACATAAAGGGAGCACATAAGCACATAATCACATCGTTGTTTAATTTGTTATTAATTTGTTATCTTTGGACGCGGATACTTAAAGTACACCAGGAATCCAATTCGTGGATTTCATTTGGCACCTTAATCATTTCAAGAATACATTCATGAAGATAGGATGATCTACCAAAATTTCGATTTTCGTTTTCAGGAAAACGCAATATTCGAATTAAGGTACACAATAATTTAGGACATACGGAAATACCCTTAGGTACCCTATTAAGAATTTATAGTGGTACTTGGGGTATTCGTACAAGGTTATAACTTGCACCTTGTACTTCGTCTCTTTGCAAGAGACGGGTACTTAGGATCTTTGTGTAAAACGCAAGGGATTGTAAAATGGAAGAATTTTGGGGGTAATTTGCTTTTCAAGGAATATGATTCCTTGATTGTCGGTATTGTAGGGGATATGTTGTTTATGCATACAACCACATAAATACATTGCAATATAAATAAAAAGATTTATTTATTAATAATGATAACAACTGTTTCATGGACCTTGACAACAAAAGAAAATAATACATAAGATGTGATTATTTCTAAACGGTGTTGTCTTCTAGTCGGTCAGATGCTCATCTCTGTGCTGGATTAGCATTAGCACGCTTTGGGCAATTTCTTCGGAAATGTCCCATCTCGCCACACTTGTAGCAAGAACCTGGTGGAAAGCGAGCTTGAGCAGGTTTGTTGTTAGCTTGATTTGGTGCAACTGCTGCTACGCAAACTTTTGCTGTATGACCTTTACGTCCACAAATTTGGCATTCGCGGCACTTCACCATAGCATGATGATAAAGGTTACATTTGTTGCACAAAGGTGAAGTTCCATTGTATGGCTTCCTAGCACGGGGTTTAGCTGGTTGGTTGGGGGCGGCTTGATCATTGTGAGCAACCATGGCGAAGTTCTGAGAAGCCTTTTGCTTCTTTGACCGCTCAAGGGATCCAGTCTGTTCATCCATGGTCTTTGATTCCTCGATTGGTTTCGATTCCTCGACCGGTTTCTTGTCACCCTTCCGGAAAAGCTTACGTTTCCTGATCTGAGATTCAGTCAGAGTTGCAGATAGCTCAATGGCCTGCCTAACCGTAGTGGGGTTACTACCAGTAACAATGTCTTGAACTGAGTCAGGGAGACCATCAATGTATTTTTCGATCGCCTTATCCAAAGGCGTAACCATGGTAGGACACAACAGGCTCAGCTCCTCATATCGATCAGTGTATGCTCGATGTTCACCGCTGTCTTGCTTAAGATCATCGAATTCCCTTTCCAATGCCCTGATCTCGTGACGAGGACAGAATTCCTTCATCATCAGTGCTCGAAGTTCTTCCCAAGTTTGGGCCAGTGCCACTTCGGCACCCCTATCTCTCACCACACCGTTCCACCATGTCAAAGCTCGTTTCTCGAAGACACTAGATGCAAAATCTACCTTTCGCTCGTTTGGACATTGAACATGCCTGAAGGTGCTCTCTAGACTCTCGAACCATTGCAGAAGTGCAGTCGCTCCTTGAGACCCAGAAAACTTTGATGGCTTAGCCGAGTTGAACGTCTTGAAGCTGCAGAGGGCATTATTGTTGTTGATAGCTTGGTAACATTGAGCAACGACGTTCGGGATTGCAGCAGTCATTTGCTGTGTAATGACAGCTGCCAGCTCGTCAACAGATACTGGATTTTCGCGTCGTGGAGGCATTCTAAAAGAGAAGAACATGAAAGGAAACGAGTGAGAGAATTAGACGAAATGAATGAGATGAAACAAATCTGATGAAAGCAAGGATAGTGGTCATTTGTTTGTTACTAAAGGCAAACAAATGAGATGGTGACTAATCAAAGTAAATGGGTCAATATAATGTATCGCGAAGACATGCTCGCCTATAAGTGAACACTCATCCCAAGAATTCCCAGGTAAGCACAACTGGTCTCGCGTCTGATGAGATGTATACGAAGTGCTTGCCTAGACAGAAAACCCAGAATACAGGCATTCACCCTTCCAGTTTGCACGTGTTCACATTATTTAAAACCCAAAACCTTGACGAGATTTTGAAAATTCAAAGGGGTTCAAAACCATATAACAGAGGGTTCAAAACCTTACAATAAATCATCCTAGAACAGATGATTAGTTTTCAAAACGGTTTCGAAAAATTATGTTCTTGTTGTGGTAGTCGCCTAAGGATAGGTGACGGTATTGTTTTATGACTAAACGCAAGTAACTCGCGTTAGGGTCCTAAGAAAGTTATAGACTAGGTCAAAGCATTACTAATAACCTAATTCCCTATAACCATTGGCTCTGATACCATCTTTTCTGTCACACCCCGACCACGTAGAACATACAAAACGTGGCGGAAATGTCGGGGAGTGTTGTAACAGAATTAATTGTTTCAAATCCATGGCAATTGAAGTTTCGTTTTATTGATTAAAGGTGTTACAATGTCTTAACAAACAAAGAAATACAACATAATTAACTAGTCTTGCATCTTTTATTGTCACTAAGGCCCAAGTCTGCCTATATGTATCTTGATCATCTTATGTAACAGTTCCTGAAAAACACATGTGAAAATAGGTACGTCAGCATAAAAATGCCTGTGAGATACATAGGTTTTGTGAAAATAGGTTTCATGACTTATGTTTGAGAAAATGTTTAGTCATGAACCTTGTTATTTGCTTTGTCTTTTAAATCATTTGAAAAACGATAAGATCAGATGATAAGTATAAATAAATGTAAGGTTAAATGAATAACCAAGTAAAATATGTTTGCGTAGGATAAGTTGTTTATAAATCAATGTCTTGTGAAAAGTATGTTATTTGTATGAAATGTTCTATGTCTCAAACTGAAATGATTCAAATAACGTTACGACATGTAATACCATACAAACACTTATATATAGGAAGTGCCAGCGGCGTATCCACCATGCTTGTATCATATTACACACGCATCGTTACTTAATCACTTAATCAAACCAAACCAAACAATGTAAAATGTCTTATGTTTAAATCAATTGTCAAATGTATTGAATAATATGTCAAAGTATTCATGTCAAGATGTAAATCATGTCAAAATGTCTATGTCAAATATCCATGTCAAATGTCTATGTCAAATATCCATGTCAAATGTCTATGTCAAATATCCATGTCAAATGTCTATGTCAAATATCCATGTATGGCAAGTGAAATGTCTCAACTAAACCATATGCACAAAAACAAAGTATTGAAGTAAAGCTTGGTTTAAATCAAAGTTATGTTTTGTGGGAAATACATGATCAAATGTCAATCATGTTAAAATGTCTATGTCGAAAAGTTTATGTCAAATGTCTATGTCAAAATGTCATGTAAAACGATGTACTAAGTAATGCACACAATGGCAATACATAGCATAAAATGTAATGAAATCATGTACTATAATGTACTAACGAACATAGCAGTATATGATGTGAAAACAGGAAAGCAGGAAAGTAACAAGTAGGCACATGTGTTCCACCCCAAAACGTTTGGAAAACAGTAAAAGAGGGGTCTATGTACTCACTTGAGATTGCTCAGAAGTCCTAAGATAACCACCAAGCAATGCTAGAGATCACGGAATATCAAATGGCACCTAATATAGGTAACTACATTAATAAACCGGACCTAAATCGGAAGATCGGATAGGATGAGGGCTCGTAAACCATATGAGTATGGGAACTCATGTAGTATGGTTTAATAAAGCCTACATACTAAATGAAACCTAACCTAAGTGCTTGTGACCCATTACGACCCGTTTAGGTAGCTTATGCTACTTTAACGCGTCGTTCGCGTGAAACGCGTTCGGACCGCCTAACTAGTCCTATGACAAGTAATATATGCCTTAACATGTCTAATATGGTTGTCAAATCAGTTTAGATGTCAACAGTTATGTTACATATGTTTAAAATGAATTTTGGCATCAAAGGGGTATTTTGGTAATTTACCTAAGGCATATAAACTACCTATCATACAACTACTTAAACGAAGCGACCATAAGGTATAACCTCGTAAGGTTATTCCCTATATACTATGGTCACCTAATGTGCTTGGTCGGATCCTAATGATCGACCAAACGGGTCGGGTTCGAAAGTATAAGCGATTGTTTAGATCGCTTACCTTACGACCCTATATAAGCACTAAACTAAAAGTGACGAGCTAAGCATGTTAAAACATGCTTAACTAAGTTTAGAAAACAGGTTTGGTATCAAAACAAACGGTTTTGATACCCATAAGTAGTTTGGTTACAAAATACGCAAGAATACGTATTCTGACCGAAACTACGGCTCGTCACTGAGCCTAGATAACGTGGTAATCAGTAGGTATAGTCACTAGGGACTATAACCATCGTGATCACGCTCACGTTATGAAGTTCAAACGAACTTCGCATCGACCATAAACTGGTCAATGCAGAAAGTCAAACAAAGTTTGACTTTCGGACTCGAAAGCGATAAAAGAACGAAAGAACACTTACGAAGGGTCCCCGAATGCTAATCTAGATCAAAATAGCTCAGGTATGAAACAAAGGTTTCAACTTAGAGCACAATTGATCAGATTCTTGTGAGGAATGAAAGAAAATGTGATGGGTATTTATAGATTTCGGGTAACCGTTAAGATCGTTTCATGAAAACCGTGCTCGAATCTTGTGCGTACACTTGTCCAATTGTTGTGGTAACTAAAAATGACCCTAAATGATCAGAATGGGCGATTTAGAATGTGTGGTTGTGGTTTAATCAGCTGATAATCTGCTGACTGGTTGATATTATCTGTTCTGGCACAGGCTAGCGCACCGCTACGCTAAAAGTTTAGCGCACCGCTAGGCCGGCTAGCGCACCGCTACGCTAAAAGTGTAGCGCACCGCTAGGCCCTAGTTTGGCAGAATTACACTTTTGGTCCCTGTATTGCAATCAGCCCATTTTCGACACGTTTAAGGCCCGTTAACCCCATTTCAAAGCTCTAAAATGAAGTTAAAGTATAGGGAACTTAAAACATGTTCAAAAATATCTCGGATGTCGGTTCGTTTGGCCGTACGATCGCGATGTTCGCTTAATTACGACGGAATGCGCATAAGCGCGAAAAACGATCCAAATGACGCGACGAATGGATTTTTCTTATGCCAAACACTAAAATAAAATATTATAGTGCTTACATAAATTTTTGGATGTCCGGATGTATTCAGAATGTGAGTTATGCGCGAAAATGCAAACTTGTGCACTTTTTGACGCTTTTAGTCCCTGAATGACCCAAAAGTTTATTTTAGCACACCGAACCCCTCAAAGCCTATTTCTAGGCTATGTAAAGGATATTTATGGTATGTTTAACTTATGGCCATGTTCCGGAATGTCTGTTACAGTTCAAATTGGCATACTTTCGCAGTTAGTCAACTTTAGTCCCTGTAAGCGATTTAACTTTGATTTCACCACACCAAACCTTCCAAAACTTATATCTAAGTTATGTAAAGGTTATTTAAGGTATGTTAAGCCTATTTCACTATTCCGGAGTGTTCGTTGCATTAAACTGGTTATATCTACGCATCAGTGCGCGTATAACCTTCCAGAAAGCGATTTAGAGCTTGAAATCAAACAAGAATTGATATGTGCAAAAGATACACATATTTATACCGATACCAAGTATGAAATACAATATTCCATTGGCTTGGCATTTGTTTGATGGCCGCAGTGACACAGGTGTTACAGTCTCCCCTACTTTAGGAAATTTCGTCCCGAAATTAATTCGTAGGAGTCTATCTGTGACTTTGTGTTAAATAACCATCAAAGATGAACAAGACATAATCCTGTAATTTCTCTTTAATGAACATTTTCCAGAAATGAAAAATGAACGGAGTTATTTTCAACAGGCATTATTCAGAAACGAAAATGAACGAAATGGGTCTTTTTCCACAACCTCTTTAGAACCGAAAATGAACAAAATGAGTCATTTTCCACAATTTCTTCAGAACCGAAAATGAACGAGAAGAGTCATTTTCCACCATTTCTTCAGAAACCAAAAATGAACGACAAGAGTCATTTTTTCACCATTTCTTCAGAAACAAAAAATGAACGACAAGGGTCATTTTTCACCATTTCTTCAGAAACCAAAAATGAACGACAAGAGTCATTTTTCACCATTTCTTCAGAAACCAAAAATGAACGACAAGAGTCATTTTTCACCATTTCTTCAGAAACCAAAATGAACGACAAGAGTCATTTTTCACCATTTCTTCAGAAACCAAAAATGAACGAAAAGAGTCATTTTTCACCATTTCTTCAGAAACCAAAAATGAACGACAAGAGTCATTTTTCACCATTTCTTCAGAAACCAAAAATGAACAAAAAGAGTCATTTTTCACCATTTCTTCAGAAACCAAAAATGAACGACAAGAGTCATTTTTTCACCATTTCTTCAGAAACAAAAAATGAACGACAAGAGTCATTTTTCACCATTTCTTCAGAAACCAAAAATGAACGACAAGAGTCATTTTTTTCAGACACATGACCAAACTAGCTGTGGTTTCCGTGCACTGAATTTCATAATTATGTATGCATCCATAATTACGCATTTCCTTGCATAGTCCGCACAATTTGTTTGTAATGTGAAGGGGAGGAAAAATCAAACCTGTGATGAGTGTGACTAGACTACCATAGGGTCCTTTTAATTAGATCGACAAATGATCCTTTTAATTAGGCCACCAAGGAGTCCTTTCAGCTATATCATCACATGATATTCCTAACCAGATTTTTGGATCAATCTGATTACCTAGACCACTCAGGGGTCTAATTATGGAATGGTACAATATAATCCAAGGGTCTTTACTATTACGTACAAGCCCGTTGAGGATTTAATATAGCACCCAAAGATATGGAAGATTCTACGAGGATTTGAATGACAAGAATTTGGATCACACCAAAAACATAAAGGGAACACATAAGCACATAATCACATCGTTGTTTAATTTGTTATTAATTTGTTATCTTTGGACGTGGATACTTAAAGCACACCAGGAATCCAATTCGTGGATTTCATTTGGCACCTTAATCATTTCAAGAATACATTCATGAAGATAGGATGATCTACCAAAATTTCGATTTTCGTTTTCAGGAAAACGCAATATTCGAATTAAGGTACACAATAATTTAGGACATACGGAAATACCCTTAGGTACCCTATTAAGAATTTATAGTGGTACTTGGGGTATTCGTACAAGGTTATAACTTGCACCTTGTACTTCGTCTCTTTGCAAGAGACGGGTACTTAGGATCTTTGTGTAAAACGCAAGGGATTGTAAAATGGAAGAATTTTGGGGGTAATTTTCTTTTCAAGGAATATGATTCCTTGATTGTCGGTATTGTAGGGGATATGTTGTTTATGCATACAACCACATAAATACATTGCAATATAAATAAAAAGATTTATTTATTAACAATGATAACAACTGTTTCATGGACCTTGACAACAAAAGAAAATAATACATAAGATGTGATTATTTCTAAACGGTGTTGTCTTCTAGTCGGTCAGATGCTCATCTCTGTGCTGGATTAGCATTAGCACGCTTTGGGCAATTTCTTCGGAAATGTCCCATCTCGCCACACTTGTAGCAAGAACCTGGTGGAATAAGGTGTCTTGGTGGCTCGTTTTAGTCTCAGTTTGGTCGGTTCTTAACCGGAAAATCCGCCAGAGATGTTAAAAGTGGTAGATGTGAAGTTTTTTTTGGTTGTCATTGTTCCAGCAATATTGTTGTTCTGTAGTGTTTGGTGATTCTTGAAACACACCAAGACATTAAATTGTATCTGTTGGAATAAGGTGTCTGGGGGCTACACATGATTGTCGATTTTAGCAGGTGTGCATTTAATTTGCTGGGTTTTCTTTGGGTCTTTTGGGCGAACAAAATTATTAAATCAGCAGAGTTTTGGGCTTGAGTGTAGCTGGTTGATTGGGCTTCAAGGGCACCGGTCATTTGATTTTTTGGATGTGATTTATTAAAGAGCTTGGCCTAGTTATTATCTAGTACACTACTAGTTGGGCTTCATTAGAAATGCTACTTAGATTAGGAGCTAAGTGCAATCTCAAAGAATTGAAGATCTTCACAATGAAGCTAACTATTTATTTTTTATCATTGGATTTCAACCCCATCATATGCCTACTACTATTGTATCTTCAAAAATAAGATAAGGAGCTTTGATCGACATAATATAGGAGGGTCTACATTTGCGTAGGAAAACGACAATGAAGATTTTCGGTATTTAGCCGATTTGTGAAGATTCGAAGACGACGCCAGATTTGTTTTTGAAGATCATTTGAAGAACTGTTAGTATAATTCTCGGGGGAATATTGTTGGGTCAAATTGGAGAATGAAGTTATCAATTAAGGTGACTTTATTTGGTGATGTTGTTGTTATTATTGTATGTTTTAGTGAGTTTAGTAGGTTTTCCAATCAAGAGGCGGCTTGCTTGGAGGACAAGGATCAAGGATCTATAAATAGGGAACTACACCTCATTTGTTAGGTGTGCATTGTGAGCCGCCACCCCGAGGGAGCTCACTCGGGGTGGATGATTATCGTTGTATTTGTTTTAATCCTATCAATGAAACTTTCTTTGTTTTTCATCTATCTCTTCATCGTTATTACTTGTTCTTGGTTCACAAATCAACCCGTCTAGTATTATTTACCAAACCGAAACTGAAATCGGATCATTTCGGACCTATCATTTGGTATCAGAGCCTTGCTGGCTCGTTCTAGTCTCAGTTTGGTCGGATCTTAACCGGAAAATCCGCCGGAGATGTTAAAAGTGGTAGATGTGAAGTTTTTTTTGGTTATTTTGGGTTGTCATTGTTCCAGCAATATTGTTGTTCTGTAGTGTTTCGTGATTCTTGAAACACACCAAGAGATTAAATTGTATCGGTTGGAATAAGGTGTCTGGGGGCTACACATGATTGTCGGTTTTAGCAGGTGTCCATTTAATTTGCTGGGTTTTCTTTGGGTCTTTTGGGCGAACAAAATTATTAAATCAGCAGAGTTTTGGGCTTGAGGTGTAGCTGGTTGATTGGGCTTGAAGGGCACCAGTCATTTGATTTTCTGAATGTGATTTATTAAAGAGCTTGGCCTAGTTATTATCTAGTACACTGCTTGTTGGACTTCATTAGAAATGCTACTTGGATTAGGAGCTAAATGCAATCTCAAAGAATTGAAGATCCTCACAATGAAGCTAACTATTTAGTTTTTATCATTGGAGTTCAACCCTATCATATGCCTACTACAATTGTATCTTCAAAAATAAGATAAGGAGCTTTGATCGACAAAATATAGGAGGGTCTACATTTGCGTAGGAAAACGACAATGAAGATTTTCGGTATTTAGCCGATTTGTGAAGATACGAAGATGACGTTAGATTTATTTTTGAAGATCATTTGAAGAACTGATAACATAATTTTCGGGGGAATATTGTTGGGTCAAATTGGAGAATGAAGTTATCAATTAAGGTGACTTTATTTGGTGATGTTATTGTTATTATTGTATCTTTTAGTGAGTTTAGTAGGTTTTCCAAGCAAGAGGCGGCTTGCTTAGAGGATAAGGCTCAAGGATCTATAAATAGGGAACTACACCTCATTTGTTAGGTGTGCATTGTGAGCCGCCACCCCGGGGGAGCTCACCCAAGGTGGATGATTA
The DNA here is from genome assembly GCA_030545235.1 of Helianthus tuberosus. Lineage (NCBI taxonomy): Eukaryota > Viridiplantae > Streptophyta > Magnoliopsida > Asterales > Asteraceae > Helianthus > Helianthus tuberosus. Next base: position 127,125,031 of record CM060397.1, read on the forward strand.
TCCTTGTATTTGTTTTAATCCTATCAATGAAACTTTCTTTATCGTTCATCTATCTCTTCATTGTTATTACTTGTTCTTGGTTCACAAATCAACCCGTCTTGTATTATTTACCAAATCGAGACTGAAATCGGATCGTTTCAGACCTATCATAATTTATCCTAATGCTTTAACTAAAAACATGCTTTTAATACGTGACGCAAACGTAAGAACTATAAAAAAACTAATAAAGCAGTTTTACGTGCCATAATGATTTTGAATACATGTATAAGCCAAAGTATATCTTATACTTGTACCATCAACAAATAAGGTAAATATTAATAGAGATTACATTATCAATCACAACATATAAATTTGTTCATCTTGATTAACCTTTAAACACATATTTCTATATCCGAATCTCCTCCGATTCGGACGATTCTTGATTCTATCGATTCCTAAGTTAAGTCACAATTAATCCCAATATCAAAATATAACATTCAACCAAAGCAATGGATTAGAATAACTCAAAACCACCAATAACTCCAAATATCACCCCTTTTGACCATCCTACATTCCAACTCAAATATCTCCCAATCCATTTAACTCCACCTGTAAAAAAAAAAAACCCTTATTCGAAAGCCAACAAAATCCCCTACAAACCCACAAAATTTCATAAAGTTCCACCAAGTAAAACTCAACTTATTACCAAATCGTTTAACCCTAGAAACACACCAAAATAAAACATTTCCAACCAAGTTATTCATTCAACCTTCACCTCATGCAGTTACAAACCGTTGATCACAAATAATCCAACCATTCACATTTAAATTCTAGTTAGGTTCCCGATCCGTGTGAGCACTCTATCAACCAATCATATCACACCTTTAAAGATATGCCCCCACATGGTCCATATTATTTAAATCCACACAAATTCATGATCATCATCAATACTACGCTGAATAACATTAATATCAGTTTAATCAATCTTAGTTGAAACTCTATTGATGGCGACCAAAGAACATATTGTGCCGGCAACAGTCGCAACCGAGGAAAAACCGAAGAAAGTTAAGAAAGCTCCGGTGAAGAGTAAGCCTAGAAGTCCTTCTTTGCACCCACCTTACTTCGAGGTATGTTTTTATTTATAGTTTTTGTTCATTATTTGGTAATAACCTGAAACATATTTGAATAGAATTTTGGGTTATTCAAACTGAATTTATAATTCACGCTAGAATAACCCAAATTGAAATCAAATTGAATTCTATAACCAATTCCCCACCATACCCCACGGTCTAATATGAAACTAAATTTCGGTTTATTCGTCAGAAATCTTAATCTGGATTAAAATTTGTGACGCAGAATTGGTATAATGTGATTAATTGAACTGTGTAACAGATGATCAAAGAAGCCCTTGTTACTCTAAAGGAAAGAAGCGGCTCAAGTCAATACGCAATCACAAAGTTTATCGAAGAGAATCAAAAGAATCTTCCAGCCAACTTTAAGAAGGTTCTGTTAACTCAATTGAAGAAATTTGTTGCAGCGGGTAAGCTAGTGAAGGTTAAGGCCTCTTACAAGCTTCCTGCAGCCGTTGCTCCGGCCAAGAAGAAACCAGCAGCCAAGCCGAAGGCGGTTAAGAAAATAGCCCCGGCTAAGGTTGCCAAACCTAAGCCCGCTCCTAAGCCGAAAGTGGTTGCAAAGGCTAAGGTGGCTGCTGCTACCAAGGCGAAGCCAAAGGCTGCAAAAACGTCCAAGACAGTGAAGAAGGCGACGGCTAAGAAGGTGGCTGTGAAGAGCTTGAAGCCTAAAGCCGCGATAGCAAAGAAAGCTACTGGTACAAAGAAGACGAAGAAGTGAGATTATAGTATGTTTGTGTGGTTTTGGAGATGTAAAATGTTGTTTTGTGTTGATAGAGTTGTTTAGTTAATCAATCACTTGATCAGTTGTTACTAAATATGTGTCTATCAGTCTATGTTTCTAATCCAATTATACAAGTGTTGTTTTGTACATGTGGTTCTTCATTTGTCATTTGTGATTTTCCTAACCAAGCCACTGATATGTTGATGTAAAAATCAGTTCATCTTCTATTAGCGCACTTTATTTCTACTTGTAGAGGTGTTAAGACAAACTTACGAGCTTGAGGAAATTCTAAGGGTATACTGAGTGGGTCGGTAAACCCATGCGGTACCGATCTCAACTCTAATGCCAGCTTTGTTTACCGAGCAACTTTACGGTAAACCCATGCGGTACCGATCCCAACTCCAATGCCAGCTTTGTTTACCGAGCAACTTTACCGAATTGGGGGTTGTTTTCGGTGAGTGCTCACCGATTTGGTGAGAGGGAGAGAAGGGGGAGAGAGGTGGGTATGTAGTGGGCTCCATTCCTTCTCAACCAATCATATAATTTTTTTTAAATAGTTTACCTAAACCCCATTAGGTAAACCATCGTCAACGTTTTTTAGCAATAGATAAATAAAATAGGTAAAATGACGTGACACTGTTTGATTGGGCGATTTGTGAGTTTACCTATTCCAAATGTCTAACCACTCCCTTCACCCTAATAATTTTTAACCTTTTTATCTAAGTAAAAGGAGTCTGATATGTAAATGGATGGTAAACACATAAATTATATACCATATATTTTTTAGAGTAAATTACAAGTTTTGTCCTTTATGTTTATCCCAAATTTCAGGCGTTGTCATTTACCTTTAAAATTGATGAGTTTTGTCCTTAATGTTTCAAAATACTGCACATTGTGTCCTTTAAAGCAAACCCAGTTATAATTTCCAGTTAAGTTATGTCATGTGCACTGCACATGAGGGGGATGCCGAGGGAGAGTAAGTGGTTGACATTACTAGGGTTTGAGGGGGGGGGGGGGAATTAGGGTTAAGGTTATGGTTAGGGTTAGGGTTTGTGGTGGTGTCGGAGTGGGGGAGAACGATGGTGAATTGTAAGGGGTTGTGGATGTTAGGGAGGATTTGTTGTTGTTGGTTATCGTTTGGGGGATTCATGAATTAAAAACATGCAAGATCATCCATTAAGTTTTGAAAACCAAATACAGTACCATTGTTTTAACGGGAACATACCCTAACAACCATAACCTTGTTCAACAGACATTACAAACTTGAAACATAACATAAACATGATTTAAGGGTTGTGTCTTGTCCAGGAAAGAGACACATCCCCTAAACCCCGGATGACCTCGGAAACTAGTGCAGCGGAAAACATGCCATACCGTGCCAGATCCCTTTTAATTTCCTGAAATACATGTAAGTTGAAAAATCAACAATAATGTTGAGCGAGTTTATGTGTAAGTGAGTATGTAAAACACTTGTATGTATAAAAGTTCCCTGGTATGTAGCAGTGTAAGGAAAAAGAGATCACCAATGGTTTGCAAGGCCATTAGTATGTGTGAAGTGTAAGTAGGAAGACTCAACCTAGCAGATTTTTGCGTCGGGTACAAAGTCACTCAAGGTCCGTTCTGCTGGGCCTAGAGTTGGGCTCGCTACACCCAGATAGATCTACCGCTTACGTCCCTCGGTGTTTCTGCCTACCCATTCACATGATCTAAGTAGTAAACCTCCTTACGCTAACCATACCGTGTATAAAGTACTTGTAATCAAAGTAACATGTATTTCACCCCCGCAGTTAAGAAAACTGAAAACAGTTAGAGAAAAGGGGGACATGAACTCACAGTGAAGCGTCTCTACCAAGTATCTCCTGCTCACGCAGCTGTGCGACGACCTACAGGTGCTAATTTCTATTAGGCGGACGACCGTGCCTTAGCTTTATAGTTTAAGTCTTTGGGAAATAGTTAGACAACTATTTCGTGTTTACATTCTGTATATACTTGGTAGTTAATCTCCTTCCCAAGGATGGGGGATTCAATACATGTGCGTTCAAATTATATCATTAAGTCTCACTTAATATGTATATATTTCCAATTCCAAAATATAAGTATTTTTTCTCAAAAATATTATATTTTCATTTCTCATAAATCTTCTCCAATAATACGTTGTTAAAATACGCGTTCATAAATATTTCCGTAAGTGCGTAAGTTACGTTTTAACAATCGAGTGGTAATATACTTACCTGTGTAACTTATATATTTATGGTGAAAGCGTTCGTATTATTTTGGATTCGTTAACGTTCGTAAATATTATTTTTACTCTAAAAATAATATTTATGTATTTCACAAAATAATCATAAACAGTGTGTGAAAAATATATATATATATCTATCACGTTAAATTTTGTGAAAACCCCACCTCCGAATATTTAGTAAATAAGGTCATGGCGAAATTTATGTTTCGAAAACATGTCAAAAAATAATTCTAACACTTGTAGTGTAAATAGTTCTAAGTGTTAGGTTTTTAGAAAAATTTCGCCAGAGTTTCCTCTGTAACTGGAGGTGGCCACGCTTTCAAGCGTATCATTTTCTTTTACAAAATCAATTTCAACAACTTCCTTAATCAATCAAACAATTTCCGACTCATCAAACTAGTCGACAAGTATGTAAGTTGCATAATCGCATGAACTTGTAGTTTTTCCGAAACTATAGTGTAAATCCCATTATATTTTGTGGATCTTTATATAAAGTAATTTTGATCTCGTAAAAACCTCGTTTTTAGAGAAATCCGTCTTTACAACTTCTCGTCCTCTTTTACAAAGTTTGTTATTTTGTCGAAACTTTTCATTTCACAAGTGTTTACACACTTGTGGTTTATAAAAATCATATTATTAGTGTAAGATCCGTCTTTTAGAAAATACCACTTGCAGATGCGTAGATCTGCTAGTTTTAAACATCATTTCACAAGTAAAACTCTTTTACACAAGTTCATGATTCGCGTGTGGTAGAGTTTCACCTTTTAACCCTTGTATTATTCAAGAACAAGCTTATGTTAAGATCCATGATCTTACCAAACCGGGTTAAATGATGATCCAAGCTACCACAACATAGATCGGGTCTAAATAAACACAACTTTCAATTACTACAACATTTACACAACACATAAACTATTAACCACCATTTTAAGTGTTTTTAGTAGACTTTTGTGCATCATTTTGCATTTTAACGAGATTTAACTGATACAAATCCTTTTAACCACTTTAGTTTAGTTCAAGAAGGTGTTTTAAGCATTATACCTCTAGCTCGAGGCTAGGGAAGAATCTATGCGTAAATCGGTTGGATAATAGCTAGAGAAAGTGGTCCTTCGCGCTCCGAGTGCACCAAGCTTCCTAATACGAGACCCTTGATGCTTGTATGATGATGGAATGGCTTGTATGAAATCGAAAGATGGATGGATGGATGGTGGGGTGTTCGGCCGTAAGCCTTGAGAGAGAGAGAGTGAAGTGTGAAGTTGATTTGTGTGAGGATTATGTTATGGTGGGTTAATGTTTATACTTATAGACAATTAGAATGATAATTATCCAATGGAAATTGTGCCCCCTAGATATTAGGCAAATAAGATTTAAACAAATCAAAAGGACAAGGTATGTCCCCTAGGGGACCGAATTCGGTCAAGAGGGGGGGGGGGGTCCTTGGTTCGATTTCAACCATTAGTTGGTTGCTTAGTTAGGTTAACTAAGTTAAGTTAAGTGTTTAACTTAGTTACTAAAGTGTAGCGCGTTACAACGGGTGTTAGGGTATTCAGGGACCCTAACTGGCTCAGAAAAAGTTAAATAATGAAAATAACAATATTTTCATGTTCCGGGTATAGTCCGGTTGTTTGGTTGGATAGTAATCCGTTAAAGTGCTTAACAAAGCTTTAAAGTGTCGTTATTACTCTCTTTAGTGACACAGCTTATTCCTGACACTTTGGAAAGTGTCTAGTAATATTTTTCTCATGTTTTGGCACTTTATTAGTTAGCTAAAAGCTGAATTATTATGTAAAGTGCTGAATTTTGTACTTTAAGTACGTTTTAGGCACATCCAGTCATTGTGACTTATTCCTAGAGACGCAGTTCTACAACCCTTATATCCCTACACTCACCATTAGTGTAGCAAAAATATTTCTGGCTCATACAGGCCTTAGAGGCAGTGTTTGCCTGATGCTGGCTTTATCAGCATGTTCAGTAGGTTATCCGTTATAGTGCCACTGTGCTTTTTGTGCATCATGTTTGTCACTAAGGTTCAGTATGTAAATAATGTAGTGACGATAAGTACAGTATGATGCAAGTAAGTACATGTATCAGATATCAAGTAGCAGTTCATCAGCTAGTTCAAACAAGCACAGTAATTAAGCAGTAATTAATCATTAATTAAGTCGTACGGATACCTGGTTTGGTGAGGGTTGTCACATTCTCCCCCCGTTAAATAAATTTCGTCCCGAAATTTAAGTTCTGCTACTAGATGCAGGTTTCTTAGGAAAAAGGTGGGGGTATTTCTCTTTCATCCGGTCCTCACGCTCCCAGGTGAACTCAGGACCATGTCTGGCATTCCAACGAACTTTGACGAGTTTGACACTGCTCCGGCGGGTCTTGTTAACTTTCCAATCCGTGACCTCAACAGGTTCTTCAACGAAGTGGAGCGTGTCGTCAACATGAATCTCGTCGGTGGGAATGGCAACGGTGACTTGAGTTGGACTTTTCTTTAGATTGGATACGTGAAATGTATCGTGAACACCATTTAGTTCAGCAGGTAGGTCCAACTTGTATGCTACTAGTCCTATTCTTTCCAGAATTCTGAAAGGACCAATGTAGCGCGGATTTAACTTCCCACGCTTCCCAAAGCGTGCCACCCCCTTCCAGGGTGATACCTTCAATAAAACCATTTCTCCAACTTGGAAATCCACATGTTTCCGGTTTGGATCCGCATAGGCCTTTTGTCTGTGGCGAGCTGCTTCGATGCGTTTAAGAATCTGTGCAATCTTGTCTGTCGTCTCTTGGACGATTTCGGGACCAGCAAGCTGCCTATCACCTGCGTCAGCCCAACATAAGGGTGATCGGCACTTGCGTCCGTAAAGGGCTTCAAATGGTGCGACACCAATACTGGTGTGGTAGCTGTTGTTGTACGAAAATTCGACCAAAGGCAAATGCTTGTCCCAGCTACCGCCCAAATCCATAACACACGCTCTCAGCATGTCTTCCAAAGTCTGTATCGTGCGCTCACTCTGGCCGTCAGTTTGCGGATGAAACGCAGTGCTCAGATTCAATTGTGAGCCAAAGGCTTCTTGGAAGGATTGCCATATTCTTGACACAAACCTTCCGTCTCTATCAGAGATGATTGAGAGAGGCACTCCATGGCGTGCAACGATTTCTCTCATGTAAATTTCAGCCAATTTGCTAGTGTTATCCTTCTCCCTGATGGGTAAGAAGTGTGCTGACTTTGTTAATCGATCCACTATCACCCAGATAGTGTCATGGCCTTTTGGCGTTCTTGGCAATTTTGTAACAAAATCCATGGAGATTTGTTCCCATTTCCACTTGGGAATCCCAGGTTGTTGCAGAAGTCCTGAAGGCTTCTGGTATTCCGCTTTAACCTTAGCGCATGTTAAACATTTGCTCACGTAAACAGCAACGTCGCCTTTCATCCTAGGCCACCAATAGTAATCTTTGAGGTCTTGGTACATCTTATCCGCTCCTGGATGGATAGAGTACCGCGATTTGTGAGCTTTATCAAAAATAACTTTCCTTAAATCACCAAACAGAGGAACCCAAATCCTTTTCTCAAAACATAACGTTCCTTCCTCGTTTGGTACCAGTAGCTTCTCCATCCCACGGAGATATTCTTCCTCTAGGTTTCCTTCCTTGAGAGCTTCTTTCTGCGCGGCACGAATGCGCAAGGAAAGAACGGTTCGGATAATCATTTCCAAAGCTCTAACCCTTATGGGTTTAATTCTCTCTTTACGACTTAGGGCATCGACGACTACATTTGCCTTCCCTGGATGATACTTTATCTCGCAGTCGTAATCGTTCAACAATTCAACCCATCGTCTTTGCCTCATATTCAACTCCTTCTGGTTAAATATATGCTGTAGGCTCTTGTGATCTGTGAAGATTGTACACTTCGTACCATAAAGGTAGTGTCTCCAGATCTTTAAAGCAAAAACCACTGCTCCGAGCTCCAAATCGTGTGTGGTATAGTTCTTTTCGTGCACTTTCAATTGACGCGATGCGTAAGCAATAACCTTTTGGCGTTGCATCAACACGCAACCCAATCCTTGGCGCGATGCGTCGCAGTATACCACAAAATCATCTGTACCTTCTGGTAGAGCTAAGATTGGCGCATTGCAGAGCTTATCCTTCAATATCTGAAATGCTTCATCCTGTTTGATTTCCCAATCAAACTTCTTATCCTTCTGCGTGAGGAGCGTCAATGGTTGAGCGATCTTTGAAAAATTCTCAATGAATCTTCGATAATAGCCAGCCAAACCCAAGAATTGCCGAATCTCGGTTGGCGTCTTTGGCGTTTCCCAATTCTTGATCGCTTCGATCTTTGTTGGATCCACGTGGATTCCATCTCCATTTACCACGTGCCCAAGGAATTGCACCTCTCGTAGCCAAAACTCGCACTTTGAGAATTTGGCATACAGCTGTTCTTTCTTCAGCAGCTCTAGAATGGTTCTAAGATGCTGCTCGTGTTCAGCCTTCGTCTTTGAATAAATCAAGATGTCGTCGATGAGCACAATCACGAACTTATCCAAATACGGCTTGCAAACTCTATTCATTAGGTCCATGAACACCACAGGTGCGTTTGTCAAACCAAATGGCATAACGAGGAACTCGTAGTGCCCATAACGAGTTCTGAAGGCTGTCTTCGGAATGCTTTCCTCTTGTATTCTTAACTGATGGTATCCAGATCGAAGATCAATCTTCGAATAAAAGCTTGAACCTTGAAGTTGGTCGAACAGATCATCAATTCTTGGCAGAGGATACCTATTCTTGATCGTCAGCTTGTTTAACTCCCGGTAGTCAATGCACATTCGAAAACTACCGTCCTTCTTCTTGATAAACAGGACCGGAGCTCCCCAAGGCGAGAAGCTTGGTCGGATAAAACCCTTGTCCAACAACTCTTGAAGTTGTGTCGACAGTTCCTGCATCTCAGATGGAGCAAGTCTATAAGGTGCCTTAGCCACAGGCGCGGCGCCTGGAACTAAGTCAATGTGGAACTCTACTTGTCTCTGAGGTGGTAGTCCAGGCAAGTCTTCTGGGAAGACTTCTGGATACTCCCTTACGACAGGGATGTCTTCGATTCTTGGCTCAGCAGCCTTCTTATCCACAATGTGTGCCAGGAAGGCAACACATCCTTTCTGCAAACACTTCCTTGCTTTCAAGCAGCTGATGATCCTCAACGGCGTCTCACGCTTTTCTCCATGAACAACAATGGTCTCACCATCATCGGTTGGGATACGAACAACCTTTTCGTGACAAACTATCTCTGCCTTGTTGCCTGATAACCAATCCATTCCTACTACCACGTCGAAGCTTCCCAACTGGACTGGTAGCAGATCCAGAGCAAACTCACGTTCTCCTAATTCGATCACACAACCTCTGATAACTTCATCGGCTTCTACTAACTTCCCATTAGCTAATTCGATCGAGTAGGGAATATCTAACTTATTAGCGGCTAACCCAAGCATATTCTTAAATTCTAACAATACGAAGCTATAGTCGGCGCCAGTATCAAATAAAACGGATGCATAGCGTTGATTCACAGGGAACGTACCAGTAACAACATTGGGGTCCTGGCGCGCTTCCCTTGCTTCGATTTGAAACACTCTTCCACGGGCTTGGTTTAAGTCTGGGCAGTTCTTCTTAAAATGCCCGATATCACCGCAGTTAAAGCATCCAAGTCTTTGCCCGTTTCCACCAGCTTGATCATTCCTCTGATTACGATTCACGGCGCCCGCTTGGTTAGCATTGTTGCCCCGATTCTCGTTACCTCCATAGTTTCCTTGTGGGCGATTACCACCACGATTATTATTCCTATTCTCAAATCCTCCCTGGCCTCCCCGGCCAGCACTAGCCCAACAAGTGTCCTTCGAGTGGCCACGTTTCCCACATGCTTCGCATACTTTTAGCCCGCACTGACCAGAATGGTGGCGCTGGCAGGTGTTGCATTTGGGCTGGGCGCCCATATACCCTTTTCCTTTCTTCTCTCTACCAATTGTAACTTGAGTTGGCGTGTCTGATCCTCCTTTCTTAACCACCACACTGGCACCCTGCTTGAAGTTCGAGAACTTCCGTTTGTTACCTCCTGATGACTCGACGTGAGTCTCTGCCTTCTTCGTCTTGATCTCATCAAACTTGTTCAAACGAATTGCCTCCTCGGTGAGAGCCACGCTCAAATCGATGGCTTCAGTGACAGTTGCTGGTTTGGAGGAGGTTACCATGCTTATGATTTGAGGAGCTAAACCCCAAATGAAGCGCTCGATTCGCTTGTATTCTGGTGTAACCATGTAAGGAACCACTTGAGATAAGTCATGGAACCTTTGAACGTACTCCGCTACCTTTGGACCGTCCATTTTCAAGTGCCAGAACTCGGTCTCCAATCGCTGGATTTCTGCGCGTGAACAGTACTTTTTGCCATGGTTGCAAAAATCACGACTAGCCGGCGATTAATCGCCGACTAGTCGCTAGTCGGCCCATTACTGAGTAATTTTAAGCTAATCAGTAAAAAAATCGCTAGTTGGCCTAGTCGGCCCTAATCGGCCCTAGTCGGCCCTAATCGGCCCTAGTCGGTCGGGAAAAAAACGGAAAAAAACGGAAAAAATCGCAAAAAATCGGAAAAAAACTAAAAAAATCGGAAAAAACTAAAAAAATCAGAAAAAAACAAAAAAAAATCACATATTCCGGCCAAAACCTCCCAGATTCCGGTCAAAACTTGTCCACTTAAAAAAATTACGTATAAAAATATATGTATATATGTATAAAACTTAAAATTATACATAAAAAGTCCGATCCGAGTAATCCCGATTAATCCCGAGTAATCCCGACTAGTCGCTAGTCCCCACCCCACCGGCCGACTAGCGCCTAGCGAGTTCTACAACCTTGCTTTTTGCGCATAAGTTCTTTTAATTCGGTCCAGGTCAGCGCGTAGGCAGCAGCTTCGCCTAGTGTCTGTACTTGCAGATTCCACCAAGAGAGGGCTCCATCCAAGAATAGCCCTGAGATATAGGTGACTTGCTGATCCAGTGCGCACTTGCTCATGCGAAGAACATATTCGGTTTTCTCAGCCCAACGAACAAAGGCGACAGCACCTCCAGTGCCATCAAAGCTGACTGGTTTGCAGTCTAGAAACTGCTTGTAGGTGCACCCTTGGTTAATACTTCCGCTCGTTCCTGGCTGAGACGCTGCATACTGTGCTATGGCAGCAGCAATAATCTGCTGGAGTTCTGCCTCATTAGTAGGCATGTGTGTCTCTCGTCTCGGCGGCATCTTCTAAAAGATGGTTTAAGTTGGTCAGGCCATAGTAAGGCTCCGATGTTATAGTACGTAAGTCAGGTCATAATGTAGCGTACGTATATAACGATAATAATAGTAAAAACACATAACATCTCATGTTATCATCACAAATTCCAATCACACAACATCCCATGTCATAAAAATACAAGTAAGCAATCAAGTGAATCAAATATGATGAGAATACTGCGATTGCCATATATCGAGACCACATAGTAAGTGTATCAGTACATCCCTGTATCATACAATCATCAATCAACTAGGGGCTACATCACCCCTGTCCAAAAGCTACATCATGTCAATGTCAAATACGTCAAATACAAGTCAACAAAAGTCAGAATCAAATGTAGTCTCCAAAAATGCTGTGCAGTCCAACAATCGCCGTCTTCTCATCCTCGTCTACCCAAACAGCACTGATGAGCTCTATACAGATGGTGGTGGAGGAGGGGGAAAGTGGGTGTAAAGTAAACGACGTAACTGGAGCCAGTCCTCCTCCATAGCCTGCTGGGTACGAATGATAGTAGCAACCTGCTACTCTAGTGTAAAGAGACAGGCAACATAATCTGGAGGTAAGGGTCGAAATGGCTGCAGAGGAGAGTGTGTCTGACCATGGCACGGACACGGTGGCAGCTGAGCTCTCTCGAGCTCCTGGATGCGCTGCGTGTGTGACTCGTGCTGGGCGACAAAAGACATCAAAACGTCCTCGATAGTATACCCCCTGTGGAAAGAATGGTAGGGGTCAGTAGGTGGCATACCAGAGTCTGGTGCCCAAAGGAATGGCTCACTGGTAGGATCAAAAGGTGCCATATGAAATGGAGCAACAGAGGGTGGAACAGATGACATCTGGGGCATGAATGGGATAGACATCGGTACATGCCCAACAGGATGGGCTGAAGAACCCTCTCCAGGCCTCGCTGGAGGTACAAACTGTGGAACCTGAAAAGAAAAATCAACATGTCGTGTATCAGGGATCTGAGGGGGAAAAGGTGGAACATCCTCATCAGCAGGTATCCAACCGTGCTGTGCATGCTCATCTGGTGGATCCATGCGTGCTGCGAACAGTGCATGCTCGGGCTCTAGTGGGATGGGATCAGGTGCAACAAAAGGGTGAATAGGTGCAATGTGCTCAATAGGATGGTCAACAGGTATATCAACAACAGGTAGAGGAACAACAGGATCAACAGCAACATGATCGCCCTCTAACAAAGGAATATCCACGGGGAGATCATCAACAGGTGGGTCTGCTATAACAGGCTCAATAGGGATGCCAGCATGTACGAGGTCATGCTCAAGTATGGGGTCTAGAGCGGCTGCCTGCTCAGGAGCGACGACAGGCTCAGGATCATCAAAAGCCATCTCGAAGTCAAACTCGGGATCGATAGGGTCTACTGGGTCAGCTGGATCCTCCATGGGCTGATCCATAGGTATAAACTCGATCTCATGATCAGGGTCGTATCCCGAGGGAAAGATAGGATCGGAATCCTCTATGTCATCATGGTCAAACGCAAAACTGGGAATAGGTGCAACAGAGGACGCCTGGTCAGGATCAGAATCATGCGCAAAGTGCTGTGCGCTCAATGTGTGGGAAGGTGCGGATGCCACAGACTCGGAGGAGTCTGGGACAGGAGAAAGTGCTGTGCGCTCAATGTGTGGGAAGATGCGTAGATCTGCTAGTTTTAAACATCATTTCACAAGTAAAACTCTTTTACACAAGTTCATGATTCGCGTGTGGTAGAGTTTCACCTTTTAACCCTTGTATTATTCAAGAACAAGCTTATGTTAAGATCCATGATCTTACCAAACCGGGTTAAATGATGATCCGAGCTACCACAACATAGATCGGGTCTAAATAAACACAACTTTCAATTACTACAACATTTACACAACACATAAACTATTAACCACCATTTTAAGTGTTTTTAGTAGACTTTTGTGCATCATTTTGCATTTTAACGAGATTTAACCGATACAAATCCTTTTAACCACTTTAGTTTAGTTCAAGAAGGTGTTTTAAGCATTATACCTCTAGCTCGAGGCTAGGGAAGAATCTATGCGTAAATCGGTTGGATAATAGCTAGAGAAAGTGGTCCTTCGCGCTCCGAGTGCACCAAGCTTCCTAATACGAGACCCTTGATGCTTGTATGATGATGGAATGGCTTGTATGAAATCGAAAGATGGATGGATGGATGGTGGGGTGTTCGGCCGTAAGCCTTGAGAGAGAGAGAGTGAAGTGTGAAGTTGATTTGTGTGAGGATTATGTTATGGTGGGTTAATGTTTATACTTATAGACAATTAGAATGATAATTATCCAATGGAAATTGTGCCCCCTAGATATTAGGCAAATAAGATTTAAACAAATCAAAAGGACAAGGTATGTCCCCTAGGGGACCGAATTCGGTCAAGAGGGGGGGGGGGTCCTTGGTTCGATTTCAACCATTAGTTGGTTGCTTAGTTAGGTTAACTAAGTTAAGTTAAGTGTTTAACTTAGTTACTAAAGTGTAGCGCGTTACAACGGGTGTTAGGGTATTCAGGGACCCTAACTGGCTCAGAAAAAGTTAAATAATGAAAATAACAATATTTTCATGTTCCGGGTATAGTCCGGTTGTTTGGTTGGATAGTAATCCGTTAAAGTGCTTAACAAAGCTTTAAAGTGTCGTTATTACTCTCTTTAGTGACACAGCTTATTCCTGACACTTTGGAAAGTGTCTAGTAATATTTTTCTCATGTTTTGGCACTTTATTAGTTAGCTAAAAGCTGAATTATTATGTAAAGTGCTGAATTTTGTACTTTAAGTACGTTTTAGGCACATCCAGTCATTGTGACTTATTCCTAGAGACGCAGTTCTACAACCCTTATATCCCTACACTCACCATTAGTGTAGCAAAAATATTTCTGGCTCATACAGGCCTTAGAGGCAGTGTTTGCCTGATGCTGGCTTTATCAGCATGTTCAGTAGGTTATCCGTTATAGTGCCACTGTGCTTTTTGTGCATCGTGTTTGTCACTAAGGTTCAGTATGTAAATAATGTAGTGACGATAAGTACAGTATGATGCAAGTAAGTACATGTATCAGATATCAAGTAGCAGTTCATCAGCTAGTTCAAACAAGCACAGTAATTAAGCAGTAATTAATCATTAATTAAGTCGTACGGATACCTGGTTTGGTGAGGGTTGTCACATTCTCCCCCCGTTAAATAAATTTCGTCCCGAAATTTAAGTTCTGCTACTAGATGCAGGTTTCTTAGGAAAAAGGTGGGGGTATTTCTCTTTCATCCGGTCCTCACGCTCCCAGGTGAACTCAGGACCATGTCTGGCATTCCAACGAACTTTGACGAGTTTGACACTGCTCCGGCGGGTCTTGTTAACTTTCCAATCCGTGACCTCAACAGGTTCTTCAACGAAGTGGAGCGTGTCGTCAACATGAATCTCGTCGGTGGGAATGGCAACGGTGACTTGAGTTGGACTTTTCTTTAGATTGGATACGTGAAATGTATCGTGAACACCATTTAGTTCAGCAGGTAGGTCCAACTTGTATGCTACTAGTCCTATTCTTTCCAGAATTCTGAAAGGACCAATGTAGCGCGGATTTAACTTCCCACGCTTCCCAAAGCGTGCCACCCCCTTCCAGGGTGATACCTTCAATAAAACCATTTCTCCAACTTGGAAATCCACATGTTTCCGGTTTGGATCCGCATAGGCCTTTTGTCTGTGGCGAGCTGCTTCGATGCGTTTAAGAATCTGTGCAATCTTGTCTGTCGTCTCTTGGACGATTTCGGGACCAGCAAGCTGCCTATCACCTGCGTCAGCCCAACATAAGGGTGATCGGCACTTGCGTCCGTAAAGGGCTTCAAATGGTGCGACACCAATACTGGTGTGGTAGCTGTTGTTGTACGAAAATTCGACCAAAGGCAAATGCTTGTCCCAGCTACTCATCAATTTTAAAGGTAAAGGACAACGCCTGAAATTTGGGACAAACATAAAGGACAAAATTTGTAATTTACTCTATTTTTTATTTGTGATTGTAATTTAGTGAGCTAACATGTTTATTTTTAGTACAACTCGAATGGAGTTTGCCTAGGGCTGTAAACGAACCGAACGAACACGAACAAGGTCATGTTCGTGTTCCTTCGTTAAGAAAATTAACATGTTCATGAACTCATACCGAACATAAGTTTATGTTCATGTTCATGTTCGTTCGTTAAGGAAATTCAGTTGTTCACGAACAGTTTGTGAACACTGGTCTCGAACACAAACGAACGCAAGCAAATAAAAACAAATGCAAACGAACATTTAACTTGAAAATAAAAAAAACATTGTTATCCTTAAACATGGGATATAAGTAGTTAAATACAACCATCAAATGATAAATCAAAACACAAGAAGTCTACTAGACCACCAAACGACGAATCAAGTTTAACTAATTTCGACATAATTATCACAAAAAATGTTTTAAAATGTCCAAATTTTAGCTAACTTAGAAAAATAGAGTTTTAAGTTTTCAATATGTTCAGATAAAAGGTATTATTATTATTATTATTATTATTATTATTATTATTATTATTATTATTATTATTATTATGATATAATCAAGCGGACACGAACGAACGTAAACAAACATATTACCGAGCGTTCACAAACGTAGTCGAACGAACGAGACCTGTGTTCGTGTTCGTTCGCTAAGCTAACCGAACGAAATTTTTTGTTCGTGTTCGTTCGTTAAGCTAATCGAACGGACATAAACGAACTTCCCGCTGAACGGTTCACGAACTGTTCGCTAAACGTTCGGTTCGTTTACAACCCTAAATTTGCCAGTAGTGTGGAAGTAAGTTATGTTCACTGTTGTGGTTTATTCATTGTATGTATGTATCGTGTAACTCGTTAGAATGTTGTTAATGTTAGCTACGCAAGTATGCGACCATCTGGAACGTAGATAACATTATAATAAGAACTACTTATAACTTTGTAGGACACTAAATAAGGCTATGGGGTGTTCTTGCTCTCTTCCCTATCCTCCACTTTAACGTCACCTCACTTTCCCTTTCCACTCATCTCCTTTCCCATTCAAGGATGTGTGCTTCCCCTTCCCGTTCCTTTTTTTAGTTAATCCATTTTATTAATAACCAAATAAAATATATAATATTAAATAAAACTACATTTTCTTAGATAAAACTACAAAGACCAAATAATATGTGAAAAAAACATAACATTGGTGAAAGTATAATTTCGAATTTATTTTTGTCTTCTCCCATTTCATCCCATTTATTATCCATTCTACCTTCTTCCCCCCCCCCCCAAAAAAAAAAAAAAAAAAAAACATTGCCACCTATTTTGGTAAAAATTAACAAGATCAATTTAATGACCAAATTAAAAAAAGTGAGGTGAGATGCTCTTGAAAATGAGAAGTATGGTGTGAGGATCCTAAAGTAAGCATCAGGATCCTTAGTTTGGAAAACAAGGTTTAAGGTTATTGACCTAGGTAAAACAATTAAAATGATATGAACAAAATACGAATGCAATAAATAAGTATGAACACTGTCACACCCCGACCACGTGGAACATACAAAACGTGGCGTAAACGTCGGGGAGTGTTGTAACAGAATTAATGTTTCACAACCTTGGAAATTAAAGTTTCGTTTTATTCAATATAAGTGTTACAATGTCTAAACAAACATGGAAATACAACATAATTAACTAGTCTGCATCTTTTATTGTCACTAAGGCCCATGTCCGCCTAAGTGTATCTTGATCATCTTATGCAACAGCTCCTGAAAAACACATGTGAAAATATGGTACGTCAGCATAAAAATGCCGGTGAGATACATAGGTTTTGTGAAAATAGGCTTCATGACTTATGTTTGAGAAAATGTTTAGTCATGAACCTTGTTATTTGCTTTGTTTTGTAAATCATTTGAAAATCGATAAGATCAGATGATATGTAGAAATAAATGAATAATGTATGGTTAAATGAATAACCATAGTAAAATGGATTTGTATAAGATAAGTTGTTTGTAAAACAATGTCTTGTGAAAAGTATGTTATTTGTATAAAATGTTATATGTATCAAACTGAAATGATCCAAATAACGCTACAATATGTAATACCATACAAACACTTATATATAGGAAGTACCAGCGGCGTATCCACCATGCTTGTATCATATTACACACGTATCGTTACTTAATCATTTAATCAAACCAAACCACCAAAGTAATGTTTAACAATAGTAGAAATGTTTATGTATGGTCAAATACGGTTCACAGATTCAAACGGTTCACAGATACAAACGGTTCACAGATACAAACGGTTCACAGATACAAACGGTTCACAGATACAAACGGTTCACAGATACAAACGGTTCACAGATATCAACGGATCACAGATACAAACGGTTCACATAGTCAAATGTTTACAACGGTTCAATATGTAGTATAATGTGTTCATATGCTGGATAAGCATATGCAACAGAAAAGCAATGAAAAACAATGTACTAAGTATGCACATAATGGACATACATAGCATAAAGTGTATTGAAATCATGTACTATAATGTACTAACGAACATAGCACTATATGATGTTAAAACAGGAAAGCATGAAAGTAACAAGTAGGCACATGTGTTCCACCCCAAAACAGTTTGGAAAACAGTAAAAGAGGGGTCTATGTACTCACTTGAGATTGCTCAGAAGTCCTATGATAACCACCAAGCAATGCTAGAGATCACGGAATCAAACGGCACCTAAATAGGTAACTACGTTAATTAACCGGACCTAAAACGGAAGATCTGATAGAATGAGGGTTCGTAAACCAAACGAGTATAGAGACTCGTGTCATATGGTTTAACAAAGCCTACATACTAATGAAACCTTAATCTAAGTGCCTTCGACCCATTACGACCCGTTTAGGTAGCTTATGCTACTTTAACGCGTCGTTCGCGTGAAACGCGTTCGGACCGCCTAACTAGTCCTATGACAAGTGTTATATGCCTAAACATGTTGCATAATCAGTTATGTGACAAAAGTTTAGGTTACATATGCTAAATTACCAATTATACATGAAAAGGGTATTCTGGTAATTTACCTAAGGCATATAAACTACCTATCATACAACTACTTAAACGATGTGACCATAGGGTATAACCTCGGAAGGTTATTCCCTACCTACTATGGTCACCTAATGTATTTGGTCGGATCCTAATGATCGACCAAACTGGGTCGGGTTCGAGGTATAAGCGATTTATTAGATCGCTTACCCTACGACCCTAGACAACGTGGTAATCAGTAGGCATAGTCCCAAGGGACTATGACCATCGTGATTACAATCACGTTGCGAAGTTCAAACGAACTTCCCATTGACCATTACTGGTCAACGTTGAAAGTCAAACAAAGTTTGACTTTCTGACTCGAAAAGCAGTAAAATAAGGAAAAGAACGAAAGAATACTTACCCAGGGTCCCCGAATGCTAATCCCGATTCAAGAATCTCAGGTATGAAACAATGGTTTCAACTTAGAGTTTCTAAAATCAGAATTCTAGTGCATTTGTAGTAATGGGGGGGGGGGGGTGGGGTATTTATAGTATTCAGAGAACCGTTAAGATCGTTTCATGGAAAACGTGCCACGATCCAAGGCGTACACTTGTCGGGATGTTATGGTGCCTAAATTGCCACTAACCATAAGGATTTGACATGTGGAAGAGGGATTGGAGGTGCTAAACAGCTGCAACCAGCTGTTAAATGCAGTTAATCTGGTCTGATAGTGGGAAGCGGCCCGCTTCAGGATCAGCCAAAGACAATGCGGGCCGCATGGCCCTTCTGATCTGCACATATGTTTGAAAAATGACAGTTTCAGTCCCTGCACGTGTTTAAGGCCATTTCCGACACTTCTAAGGCCCGTAAAGCCAACTTTAAGGCCCTAAAATGTTGCCTAAACATTGTGGACATGAAACATGTTCAAAAATATGCCGGGTGATGGTTCGTTTGGTCGTACGAACGCGATGTTCGCTTAATTACGACGGAATGCGCATAAGCGCGAAAAACGATCCAAATGACGCGACGAATGGATTTTTTTTAAGGCGAACACTAAAATATAATGTAGTCATGCTTTCATAAATTTTTGGATGTCCGGATGTATTCAGAACGTAAGTTATGCGCGAAAATGCAAACTTGTGCACTTTTTGACGCTTTTAGTCCCTGAATGACACAAAAGTTTATTTTAGCATACCGAACACCTCAAAGCCTATTTCTAAGCTATGTAAAGGATATTTAGGGTATGTTTAACTTATGGTCATGTTCCGGAAGGTCTGTTACAGTTCAAATTGACATACTTTCGCAGTTTGTCAATTTTAGTCCCTGTAGACGATTTAACTTGATTTTTGCAATACCAAAGCCTTCAAAACTTATTTCTAAGTTATGTAAAGGTTATTTAAGGTATGTTAAGTATATGTCACTATTCCGGAGTGTTTGCTGCATTTAAACTGGTTATATTTACGCATTAGTGCGCGTATAACCTTCCAGAAAGCGATATAGAGTTTGAAATCGAACAAGAATTGATATGTGTAAACGATACACATATTTTTACAAATCCCAAGTATGAAATACAATATTTCATTGGTTGGGCATTTGTTTGATGGTTGAAATGACACAGGTGTTACAGTCTCCCCTACTTTAGGAAATTTCGTCCCGAAATTAATTCGTAGGAGTCTGTTTATGACTTTGTGTCAAATAGTCACCAGAGATATGTAGGACATAATCTGGTTATTTTCCTCAACGGATAATTTTCAGAAGCGAAAATGAACAAACAGAGTCATTTTCTTCAATGGTTTCTTCGGAAATGGAAAATAAAGGAGTTAATTAAGCGGATATACATTTCCCTCAACGGATATTCTTCAGAAGTGAGAATGAATGGATGATTCATTCTTTCTCAACGGATTCTTCGTCAGAATTGGGAATGAAGGAAAATCCACGGGTATTCATTTCTCTCAACGGATATTCTTCAGAACGAAAATGAACAAACGGGGTCATTTTCCTCAACGGTTTGTTCTTCAGAGTTTGAAATGAAAGAAAAATCAACGGATATTCATTTCCTCAACGGGTAATCTTCAGAAACGAAAATGAAATAACGGAGTCATTTTCAACGGTTGTTTCCTCAGCTACGGAAATGAAGGACTACACAACGGATATTCATTTCCCCAACGGATAATCTTCAGAACGAAAATGAACAAACGGGGTCATTTTCCTCAACGGTTTGTTCTTCAGAGTTTGAAATGAAAGAAAAATCAACGGATATTCATTTCCTCAACGGGTAATCTTCAGAAACGAAAATGAAATAACGGAGTCATTTTCAACGGTTGTTTCCTCAGGTACGGAAATGAAGGACTTACACAACGGATATTCATTTCCTCAACGGATAAATCTTCAGAAACGAAAATGAACTAACGGAGTCATTTTCAACGGTTGCTTCCTCAGAGTTGGAAATGAAGGATTTACACAACGGATATTCATTTCCTCAACGGATATTCTTTAGAACGAAAATTGAACAAACGGGGTCATTTTCCTCAACGGTTTGTTCTTCAGAATTTGAAATGAAAGAAAAATCAACGGATATTCATTTCCTCAACGGATAAATCTTCAGAAACGAAAATGAACTAACGGAGTCATTTTCAACGGTTATTTCCTCAGAGTTGGAAATGAAGGATTACACAACGGATATTCATTTCCTCAACGGATAAATCTTCAGAAACGAAAATGAACTAACGGAGTCATTTTCAACGGTTATTTCCTCAGAGTTGGAAATGAAGGATTACACAACGGATATTCATTTCCTCAACGGATAAATCTTCAGAAACGAAAATGAACTAACGGAGTCATTTTCAACGGTTATTTCCTCAGAGTTGGAAATGAAGGATTACACAACGGATATTCATCTCCTCAACGGATAAATCTTCAGAAACGAAAATGAACTAACGGAGTCATTTTCAACGGTTATTTCCTCAGAGTTGGAAATGAAGGATTACACAACGGATATTCATCTCCTCAACGGATAAATCTTCAGAAACGAAAATGAACTAATGGAGTCATTTTCAACGGTTATTTCCTCAGAGTTGGAAATGAAGGATTACACAACGGATATTCATTTCCTCAACGGATATTCTTCAGAACGAAAATGAATGGATAATTCATTTTCCTCAACGGTTATTCTTCAGAATGGAAATGAAAAGATAAACAACGGGTATTCATTTCCTCAACGGATATTCTTCAGAATGAAAATGAATGGATAATTCATTTTTCTCAACGGTTATTCTTCAGAATGGAAATGAAAAGATAAACAACGGATATTCATTTCCTCAACGGATATTCTTCAGAATGAAAATGAATGGATAATTCATTTTTCTCAACGGTTATTCTTCAGAATGGAAATGAAAAGATAAACAACGGGTATTCATTTCCTCAACGGATATTCTTCAGAAGTGAAAAATGAATAGCTAGCTCATTTTTCCTCAACGGATGCTTCATCAGAATTGGAAATGAATAGGGTTAACTCTAGATACATGATAGAACTTGCTGTGATTTTCGTGCACTAAATTCCATAATTATGTATGCATCCATAATTACGTAATTCCTTGCACAGTCCGCACAGTTTGTTTTATAATGTTGTGGGGAAAGATGTCGAACTTGTGATGACGGTGACTAGACTACCATAGGGTCCTTTTAATTAGATCAACAGAGGATCTTCTTAATTAGGCCACCAAGGAGTCCTTTCAGCTTGTATCATCCAGTTTAACTAGACCACTCAAGGGATCTAATTACAAAGTAGTACCTTATAATCCAAGGGACTTTAACTACAGCGTAGAAGTCCATTTAGGATTTTAGGTAGTACCTTTTGGGTATCCTACTATGAATCTCTTGCACAAGGATATGTAAGATTCTACGAGGATTTGGATAACATAATTTGAATCACATGACACATAAAAGATAACACATAAGCACATAACCACATAATTGTTTAATTGTTATTATCTTGTTATTGATTGCTATAAACTTGGCGCCTCGTACCTTGTTTCTCTTGGAAGAAACGGGTACTTAGGATTTTCGTGAAAAACGCAAGAGATCATACAATGGAAGAAATTTGGGAGTAGTCTGTTCTTCAAGGAATGCGGTTCCTTAATTGTCGGTATTGTAGGGGATATGTTGTTTATACATACAATCACATAAATACATTGCAATGTAAATAAAAGATTTATTTATAAACAACGATAACAACTGTTTCTTGGATCTTGACAACAAAAGAAGATAATACATAAGACGTAATTATTTCTAAACGACGTTGTCTTCTGGTAGATCATATGCTCATCCCTGCGCTGGATTTGCATTAGCAAGCCTTGGGCAATTCCTACGAAAATGGCCCATCTCGCCACAGTTGTAGCAAGATCCCGGTGGAAATCGAGCTTGAGCAGGATTATTGCCAGTTTGATTTGGTGCAGCTGCGGTTGGGCAAACCCTAGCTGTATGACCTATAAGTCCGCAATCTTGGCATGTGCGGCACTTCACCCCAGCATAATGATGTAGGCCACATTGGTTGCACAAGGGTGCAGTTCCGTTGTAGGGTTTCCTAGAAGGGGGTTGAGCTGGTTGGTTGGGGACGGCTTGATCATTGTGAGTAACCACGGCGAAGTTCTGAGAAGCCTTTCGCTTCTTTGACTTCTTAGAGGATCCAGTCTGTTCATCCATGGTCTTTGATTCCCCGATTGGTTTCGATTCCTCGACCAGTTTCTTGTCATCCTTTCGGAAAAGCTTACGTTTCCTGATCTGCGATTCAGTCAAGGTTGCAGATAGCTCAATGGCCTGCCTAACAGTAGTAGGGTTGCTACCAGTCAAAATGTCTTGTATTGAATCAGGGAGGCCATCAATGTACTTTTCGATTGCCTTATCCAAAGGCGTGACCATGTTTGGGCATAACAGACTTAACTCCTCATAACGGTCCGTGTAGGCTCGATGCTCACCGCTATCCTGCTTAAGATCATCAAATTCCCTTTCCAAAGCTCTGATCTCGTGACGAGGACAAAACTCCTTCATCATGAGAGCCCTAAGTTCGGCCCACGTCTGTGCTAGAGCAACTTCTGCACCTCGATCTCTCATAACCCCGTTCCACCACGTAAGGGCCCTCTTCTGGAACACACTCGAAGCAAACTCGACCTTGCGATTGTCAGGACACTGCACATGGCGGAAAGTATTCTCAATGCTCTCGAACCATTGAAGAAGCCCAGTCGCTCCCTCAGAACCACTAAACTTGAGTGGTTTCGCCGAGTTAAAACTCTTGAAATTGCATGGACCATTGTTGTTGTTGTTGGCTTGATTCCATTGAGCAAAGAGGTTTGGGAATTGAGCAGCCATTTGCTGCGCAATGATTTCTGCCAGCTCGGCAGTCGCTATCTGGCTTTCGCGTCGAGGAGGCATTGTCTAAAAGAGGAAACATGAAAGGAAACGAGTGAGAGAAATAGACGAAAAGAATGAGATGAACAAATCTGCTGAAAGCAAGGATAGTGGTCATTTGTTTGTTACTACAAAGCAACAAACGACACACAGTGACTAATCAAAGTAGATGAGTCAAAAAAATAATGTATCATGAAGACATGCTCGCCTATAAGTGAACACTCATCCCAAGAATTCCCAGGTAAGCACAACTGGTCTCGCGTCTGATGAGATGTATACGAAGTGCTTGCCTAGACAGAAAACCCAGAATACAGGCATTCACCCTTCCAGTTTGCACGTGTTCACATTATTTAAAACCCAAAACCTTGACGAGATTTTGAAAACTTAAAGGGTTCAAAACCTTATAATAGAGAGTTCAAAACCTTACAATAGAGGGTTCAAAACCTAGTAATCAATCATCCTAGAACAGATGATTAGTTTTCGAAGCAGTTTTGAAATTTATGTTCTTGTTGTGGTAGTCGCCTAAGGATAGGTGACGGTATGTTTTATGACTAAACGCAAGTAAACTTGCGTTAGGGTCCTAGAAAGGTTATAGACTAGGTCAAAGCATTACTAATAACCTAATTCCCTATAACCATTGGCTCTGATACCATCTTTTCTGTCACACCCCGACCACGTGGAACATAAAAAACGTGGCGGAAACGTCGGGGAGTGTTGTAACAGAATTAATGTTTCACAACCTTGGAAATTAAAGTTTCGTTTTATTCAATATAAGTGTTACAATGTCTAAACAAACATGGAAATACAACATAATTAACTAGTCTGCATCTTTTATTGTCACTAAGGCCCATGTCCGCCTAAGTGTATCTTGATCATCTTATGCAACAGCTCCTGAAAAACACATGTGAAAATATGGTACGTCAGCATAAAAATGCCGGTGAGATACATAGGTTTTGTGAAAATAGGCTTCATGACTTATGTTTGAGAAAATGTTTAGTCATGAACCTTGTTATTTGCTTTGTTTTGTAAATCATTTGAAAATCGATAAGATCAGATGATATGTAGAAATAAATGAATAATGTATGGTTAAATGAATAACCATAGTAAAATGGATTTGTATAAGATAAGTTGTTTGTAAAACAATGTCTTGTGAAAAGTATGTTATTTGTATAAAATGTTATATGTATCAAACTGAAATGATCCAAATAACGCTACAATATGTAATACCATACAAACACTTATATATAGGAAGTACCAGCGGCGTATCCACCATGCTTGTATCATATTACACACGTATCGTTACTTAATCATTTAATCAAACCAAACCACCAAAGTAATGTTTAACAATAGTAGAAATGTTTATGTATGGTCAAATACGGTTCACAGATTCAAACGGTTCACAGATACAAACGGTTCACAGATACAAACGGTTCACAGATACAAACGGTTCACAGATACAAACGGTTCACAGATACAAACGGTTCACAGATATCAACGGATCACAGATACAAACGGTTCACATAGTCAAATGTTTACAACGGTTCAATATGTAGTATAATGTGTTCATATGCTGGATAAGCATATGCAACAGAAAAGCAATGAAAAACAATGTACTAAGTATGCACATAATGGACATACATAGCATAAAGTGTATTGAAATCATGTACTATAATGTACTAACGAACATAGCAGTATATGATGTTAAAACAGGAAAGCATGAAAGTAACAAGTAGGCACATGTGTTCCACCCCAAAACAGTTTGGAAAACAGTAAAAGAGGGGTCTATGTACTCACTTGAGATTGCTCAGAAGTCCTATGATAACCACCAAGCAATGCTAGAGATCACGGAATCAAACGGCACCTAAATAGGTAACTACGTTAATTAACCGGACCTAAAACGGAAGATCTGATAGAATGAGGGTTCGTAAACTAAACGAGTATAGAGACTCGTGTCATATGGTTTAACAAAGCCTACATACTAATGAAACCTTAATCTAAGTGCCTTCGACCCATTACGACCCGTTTAGGTAGCTTATGCTACTTTAACGCGTCGTTCGCGTGAAACGCGTTCGGACCGCCTAACTAGTCCTATGACAAGTGTTATATGCCTAAACATGTTGCATAATCAGTTATGTGACAAAAGTTTAGGTTACATATGCTAAATTACCAATTATACATGAAAAGGGTATTCTGGTAATTTACCTAAGGCATATAAACTACCTATCATACAACTACTTAAACGATGTGACCATAGGGTATAACCTCGGAAGGTTATTCCCTACCTACTATGGTCACCTAATGTATTTGGTCGGATCCTAATGATCGACCAAACTGGGTCGGGTTCGAGGTATAAGCGATTTATTAGATCGCTTACCCTACGACCCTAGACAACGTGGTAATCAGTAGGCATAGTCCCAAGGGACTATGACCATCGTGATTACAATCACGTTGCGAAGTTCAAACGAACTTCGCATTGACCATTACTGGTCAACGTTGAAAGTCAAACAAAGTTTGACTTTCTGACTCGAAAAGCAGTAAAATAAGGAAAAGAACGAAAGAATACTTACCCAGGGTCCCCGAATGCTAATCCCGATTCAAGAATCTCAGGTATGAAACAATGGTTTCAACTTAGAGTTTCTAAAATCAGAATTCTAGTGCATTTGTAGTAATGGGGGGGGTGGGGTATTTATAGTATTCAGAGAACCGTTAAGATCGTTTCATGGAAAACGTGCCACGATCCAAGGCGTACACTTGTCGGGATGTTATGGTGCCTAAATTGCCACTAACCATAAGGATTTGACATGTGGAAGAGGGATTGGAGGTGCTAAACAGCTGCAACCAGCTGTTAAATGCAGTTAATCTGGTCTGATAGTGGGAAGCGGCCCGCTTCAGGATCAGCCAAAGACAATGCGGGCCGCATGGCCCTTCTGATCTGCACATATGTTTGAAAAATGACAGTTTCAGTCCCTGCACGTGTTTAAGGCCATTTCCGACACTTCTAAGGCCCGTAAAGCCAACTTTAAGGCCCTAAAATGTTGCCTAAACATTGTGGACATGAAACATGTTCAAAAATATGCCGGGTGATGGTTCGTTTGGTCGTACGAACGCGATGTTCGCTTAATTACGACGGAATGCGCATAAGCGCGAAAAACGATCCAAATGACGCGACGAATGGATTTTTTTTAAGGCGAACACTAAAATATAATGTAGTCATGCTTTTATAAATTTTTGGATGTCCGGATGTATTCAGAACGTAAGTTATGCGCGAAAATGCAAACTTGTGCACTTTTTGACGCTTTTAGTCCCTGAATGACACAAAAGTTTATTTTAGCATACCGAACACCTCAAAGCCTATTTCTAAGCTATGTAAATGATATTTAGGGTATGTTTAACTTATGGTCATGTTCCGGAAGGTCTGTTACAGTTCAAATTGACATACTTTCGCAGTTTGTCAATTTTAGTCCCTATAGACGATTTAACTTGATTTTTGCAATACCAAAGCCTTCAAAACTTATTTCTAAGTTATGTAAAGGTTATTTAAGGTATGTTAAGTATATGTCACTATTCCGGAGTGTTTGCTGCATTTAAACTGGTTATATTTACGCATTAGTGCGCGTATAACCTTCCAGAAAGCGATATAGAGTTTGAAATCGAACAAGAATTGATATGTGTAAACGATACACATATTTTTACAAATCCCAAGTATGAAATACAATATTTCATTGGTTGGGCATTTGTTTGATGGTTGAAATGACACAGGTGTTACAAACACCGGCGATATATTACGGGGAAAAAACCCTTGATCTCTCGATGAAGACGATCCCCGACACAAAAAACCCCGAAAGCTGGAAACTACATAGCTCCGGTATATTGTGAACTTGAATAAAATTACAAATGAGAGCTTGATATATCGTAATCTAAGTGTTACAAAGCTTGTTGTGATTGTAGTGAGTGTGTATACTATGCAAGATGTGTTTTCCTAAACGATTTGACCAGCTATTTATAGTAAACAAAGTAAAAAAGCATCGTCCAAATCGAGCAAGTGAACATTATAACCCTTCAAGCCTTATTCAACACGTTTTCTCAAACTACTTATGCGACATATCCGGAGCTCTTCACCTTATGACCGTTGTGGGAGAATATTCCTGTGAATAATTCCTGAGAGGGACAACAAACTCGTTTGTAAAACCGACACTCAAGATCCTTAGTCACATCGGGATCCTCAACTGGGCCAGGATACCAGAATACACGTCAGGATCCTAAGTGTAAAAATCAACCCCTAACAATTGTCCCCAAATTTTTTGGTTGTGGAATTACAATTGTAAAATTTCAAATAAAAGATGTGGATGAGATTAAGGTGGTGTTTGTTTTTCAGATGCAAAAGGTCTGCAGTCTGCGGACCACATTTCCAAACGTTTGCACGAGAAGAGGTGGACCAAATGTCTGCGCAGTGTAATAAAAATAGTATTTGATTATCTCACCTCTTTACCCCACATCAGCAAATTTTTTACCCTTTCACTTCTCTTAAACCCCTTTCTCTTGGACATTTCAGATCTACAAACCACCCACTCAAACCCAACTAACCTCCCTTCTTCTCTCTCCGGTGTTTTTCCAGTGAAGCTATACAAGAAATGAGCCCCAAAAACCCTTTCCACTGTGTACCAGACCCACCCTTGGGTGGCCAGAAAAAAACTTCGGCAGTATTATCATCATCTCCGGCAAGAAGCTCATCTCGGAGGGTAGTTTTCTGCCCAACATCACTGGCAGCAACATCTTTAAACGGATATTACATTTTTAACTACATTTAAAGCAACAAATATTTTTTTAAAACCTCAGAAAGAGTGGTGGGCGGCTGTCTTGTTGTCTTTATGTATAATCATTTCAAGAACCTCCCAAATCAACTACTAATTAGTTTTTTAATTTCCGTATAATTGATCCACTCACTTCAATTATTAATCTTCAACAAACGCCCTTCAAAAAGAGCTCATCAGCATTTTGAGATGTCTGTGTGGAGGTGGGGGAGTTTTGAGATTAGGAGGAGAGGGGTGGAGAGAGGGTGGAAGAGGTGAGAAGACATTGGACCATGTCTGCGTGGGGAAGAGGATGCGCAGAGGTTTGAAGACATTTTTAATGAAATGTCTTCTAAAAACAAACGGTTTGCAGAGCTATGCGCGTGGTCTGCGCGGCGCAGACATAAGGGGTCAGAAGAGGTTTTTCTGAAAAAACAAACACCCCCTAAAGGATAGAGTTTTTGACCCGGTTATTCATGTCGATGTGACCGTTACCGCCTTCATTATAACCTCCAAGCCTATCTTCATTCTTCTCATCTCAAAGGGTAGAAGTTATAATTCAGGTTAGTTCTCTCTCCTATTCTTCAAGTTTCTATTCGTTTTTATTTCAAAACTCATCAATAGCGAAAACAATCACTTCGATCTTCAAGTTCATCATCCATCTCTGACTTCACGGAACATAAGATTCTGGAGGCTTGCGAGGGGGAACTTTGTTCCTTCGATAATCAAGATATCGAGCGCTGAAAGCTTCCGGAGTTTTTCTAAGAATGTTGTCATCCGCCTATTCGACCCTTCATTAAAAGATGATCTCTGCACCGCCCAATGGGTGTGTTTCTTGTTTTATCCCTTCAGCATTGGATTCACTACCCGTTTTCACCTTTCATGAACGAGTTCTTTCAAGTCACCAAGCTTTGTTATTCCCAAGTTATGCCTATGCTGTGGAGAATTTTGTATGTTCTTGACAAGCTAAACCAAACCCACTCTCTTGACATCGGTGTTTCTGAACTTGCCGATGTCTATGAGCTTAGAACTCACGGGACTTCTCGCTTCATGCTCCGAATTAAACCTGGCCAACACTTTTTAGTTTTGAAAACTAAATAGAACAATAAAGATTGGAGGGCTAAGTTCTTCTTTGTGAGGGGAGACTCCATCCCTGATGACCAATGTTTGCCTCTTCATTGGGTTAAGAAGGGTAGGATTCGTCAGGATCCTTGAGTAGTAAGGTTTTAACCTAGTTTCTTCTCCTGATCTTTGTTTTCTTATTTACATGCAGTTTTGATCTGAGCAGTCAAGCACCTGCAACTGAAAGCACAAAATACAAGATCATGAGTTTGTTAGCCTTACCCGAAGCAGAAAAAAGCTTCTAACTGGATCATGTCCTTAGAGAAGTTAGCCTTAGTTCCCACATCTCTAAATCCATCATGTCTTCTGGTGAGTTCAGTCTTTAGATTTCTTTCTATTTATGTGTAACACCCCGTGAAAACACTTTTACTTACTAGCTGGTCAGTGGCTGCACGCTAAATTTCAGGACGAAATTTCTGCTAACATGGGGATAATGTGACAATCCGTACGTTCTGGTCCGTACCGTTCATTTATTCTATGTAATTCTACTTTTTGATAAATGACATTAATATAGCATGGGTCTTATATATATATATATAAGTTTGAAATATTAAATGTGTGGGTGTTAAATGGATCTTTGATTTGTACTATTAATTATAGTGTATATATATATATATATATTATGGCATGTCCTACCCTATTCCATCTCATCTATTATTGGGCTACGAAATTTGAACACTTGTTGTTCGAGTCGCACAATGGAGAATGGCCCAACATCATGTCACACCCTAACCGATGGCAGAATCATCGAGGCGTGAGCATGATGCGAATAGGTTGCTCGAGAGAATCCATAACGACTAATTTAGTGACAATATTTAAAACAGATCTGTAGAGTCTCACAGGTTTTTTCCTGAGAAGGGTCAGGAGGTCTTAGTAGGGATTTCTTAGAGTTTAGCACATAAAGATCCCGGTTCCATACCACTTTAGTGTCAAATAGAAATCCATTCCTAGTTAAATAGGATTCTAGCCTAGGTAGTCTTCATCACCACTGAGTTAAAACCCTCATCCAAATTCGTGTCTAGTTAATTTAGTTAATTAGTTTAATTTTAATTGCATATTTAGGATTTTTAATAAAACCCCCCAATCAAATAAACAATTAGTCATGTCCGTGTCAGTCCTAGTCTAGATAGAGTCCTTAGCGTAGTTTAATCGAGTCTCGTGGGTTCGATCTTCGGACTTACTTAGCTTTACTAGAGTCGATCGGTTCGCTTGCCGGTTAGTAGTTTAGTCGAGTTTTAGAGAGTCTAGAATATTACTTTGAGTCTAGATTTAGGGTAATTTTAGTTGTCTTAATTAAACTACTTTTAGCACATCAGAAATCCTAACATTGTCTCTTATTTTGAAAATGTGTTTCCTATGTTAGGATAAACACATGCAACTTCATCAACAACCGTTGACGAAGCGTTTCCAAGTTCATCTACATGGTTAGATGAAAGACATGAACGAC
Source organism: Helianthus tuberosus (assembly GCA_030545235.1). Taxonomy (NCBI): domain Eukaryota; kingdom Viridiplantae; phylum Streptophyta; class Magnoliopsida; order Asterales; family Asteraceae; genus Helianthus; species Helianthus tuberosus. Next base: position 127,156,186 of record CM060397.1, read on the forward strand.
CCGAGGTTGAGGAGGGTGAGCTTAGACGAAGCAAATGACAAAGGGTTGAAAAATCCTTTGGTCCAGACTTCATGAGTTATATGGTTGAGGGTGAGCCTAACACCTACCGCGTGGCGGTTACCTCCATAGAAGGACCTCAATGGCAAGAAGCAATTAAGAATGAAATTGATTCTATATTGCAAAATCATACTTGGGAGTTAGTAGATCTTCCACCTAGTTGTAAACCACTTGGATATCGTTGGATATTCAAAAGGAAGATGAAAGCTGATGGCAATATTGATAAATACAAGGCGAGGTTAGTAATAAAAGGGTTTAGACAAAAGGAAGGTCTAGACTATTTTGATACTTACTCGCCTGTGACGCGAATAACCTCTATACGATTGGTTCTTGCAATTGCGGCTCTAAGAAATTTGGAAGTTCACCAAATGGATGTAAAACCACATTTCTAAATGGTGATTTAGAAGAAGAGATTTACATGGAACAACCTGAGGGTTTTTCCGTCCCATGAAAAGAGGGCAAAGTATGTAAACTTGTCAAGTCTTTGTATGGCTTGAAGCAAGCTCCAAAAAAATGGCACCAAAAGTTTGATCATGTCATGATTGATAATGGTTTCAAAATAAATGAGTGCGACAAGTGTGTTTATTTTAAAGACACACCAAGAGGTTATGTAATCTTATGTCTTTATATAGATGATATGCTTATCATTGGGAGTGATGATAACATGATCAACTCAACGAAAGATATGTTGAAAGTGAGGTTTGACGTGAAAGACATGGGTCTAGCGGATGTGATTCTTGGAGTAAAAATCACTAGAACCCAAAATGGTCTTGTGTTGAGTCAATCTCACTACGTGGACAAGATCCTTAGGAAATTCAATTCAGACGATACGAGTATAGCTCGAACTCCAATTGATAACACCCAACGTCTAAGGAAAAATAGATTCGAGAGTGTTGCTCAGTTACAGTACTCGAGGATCATTGGTAGTCTCATGTATCTAATGACATGTACTAGACCGGACATAGCATATGCTGTGAGCAGCCTAAGTAGATACACCAGTAATCCGAGTTCGGATAATTGTAAACCTATCACAAGGGTGCTGAGATACATAAGATACACAGGATATTACAAATTGCATTATACCCATGATCCAGTAGTGATCGAAGGATACACTGATGCGAACTGGATATCAGATATAAAAGATCACAGATCGACAAGTGGAAATGTGTTTACACTTGCGGGAGCGCCTATAGCTTGGAAGTCTTCCAAGCAAACTGTTATAGCTAGATCCACAATGGAATTCGAGTTCGTCGCTTTGGATAAAAGTGGGGAAGAGGCGGAGTGGCTACGTCAATTTGTGTAAGATATTCCAAGATGGCCAGAGCCTTTGGCGGCGATTTGCATACATTGTGACAATCAATAGGCGATTGTCAGAGCTCAAAGCTCAATGTACAGTGGCAGATCAAGGCACATTCGATGAAGAGATAACACAGTACGACAACTAATCTCGACGGGTGTTATCTCAGTTGACTATGTTAGGTCAAAGGAGAACATTGCCGACCCATTAACAAAAGGCTTAAGCAGAGATTTAGTTTATACGTCGTCAAGAGGAATGGGACTAAAGCCCATACAAGAAGGGAATATGGGGGAAACCTAACCTAGTTGACTGGAGATCCCAAGATCTAGGTTCCATAGGACAACTTAATCATAAACACAAAGGGAGTCACTGTGGGGGGTGCCCCAAAACCAATAAAGGGAGTTATATACTTCCTAGTCCATTCCAATCAGTGACATGAAAGAAAGATTAAGCATGTTGAGGTTAAGGATTTTGAGAAAATCCAAATTAACCATGATGCTTTTAATGATTTAGAGGAATCACCTATGTTAGAGAGAAGTGGGGTTGCTTCGAATGGATTTGTAGGGAGGCGCAAATCCTAGCGCTCTCACAGAACCAGGAAAGTGTTCCATGACCATAAACGGACATAACCATGAGGACTTGACTGAACCAGGGAAAGTATTGTGTGAACGTATATTGTCTCCTACATATATGGGGGATTGTTCAAAGACACCGCGTCTACAAGACCCTAGGAGGCTAAGTATGCTTCACAAAAGAAGGTTCAAAGGTTACACCTACCTATCTTGCAATACTCAACTGCTGAACGTGTATCATTGAAACTTGATAGATCAATTTCTATTCATGTGGGGGATTGTTGGAAATTTGTGAAAATAACACTTTTCACAAATATAGGAAAATGCATTTTTCCTAATTTTGGACTAGAAATAAATATAAGAAACTGAGTGGGTTTTATATATTTATTTGTGGGTTTGTGTTCTATGTTGGAAGAGCTTCGCTACGAACTAAACCACATCCAAAACAGAGCTAAGATGAATGAGATATCGATGCTCAAAGTTTGGTGTTTGAAACATAGAATGCAGAAAAATTGGGAAAGTGGCACATTGTCCCACATAGGAGGAGAGATGAAACTTAAAGGGATATTTAAGTGGGAACTCTCCATCCGTATTGTTTCATGAAAGCACTCACTAGTGTACTCGCGAAGGGTGCGGAGCACCCTAACTCGCACTCGCACATACGTGGCGTGGGCGATGGGCGCAATGTGGCACTTTAATGGCGCAAGCGCGCATTGCCGCTAGCCGCTTGAGAGCCGCTTTTGTATTTTTGACCGTGTGCGCACGGTGGAGCACAGGGGCTGTAAGGAATAGGTGGCGAGTGACGTGGCATGCAGGCACACGAGTACATGGCGCCTGACCCAGTTGGGTCCGCGCGCAGTGGCGCATGACGTGGCAGACGAGCGAGTCCGCGCATGGGGCATGGCCAGCTGGTCGGCGCGCACTGACGCATGGGCACTGATGTGACGTGCGCGGCGCACCAAAGTGAGCCAATATGGCACGACTATGTGGCGTGCTCGTATAGGCTCACAGGTGACGTGGCACGCTCACACCAATCTGTCTTGCGCGCGCAGAAGTTTCTAAACATTAATGATAGAGGAGTTACATTTCAGCATTTGAAACTGACGAGTCAACGGTTTTGACTGAGAATTAAATGACGAATTAAAGTGCATTGATGACGTTTAATGCAATTTAATTCTCTCATTTAATTCGTTTTTCAGTTTCATCAAAGACCTGCAGTATAACTAGGTGGACACCCCTGCTGCAGAAGTACTGATGTGTGCTAAACAGACTATAAAAATTAACTAAATTAGACTCTCTAAGCTAGACACTAAAAAGCTTTAATTCTAGACTCAACCTAAACCACATAATCGGCAAGTGTACCGATCACTGTAGTATAACCAAAGGAAGTCCGGATATCGAACCACGAGACTCTATTTATCACGTTAACTAGACTCTAATAGACACTGACAGACACGACTGAAACTGTTTAATTGTTTTTTTTTGGGGGGGGGGGGTTTACCGAAAATCTAAGGAAACCTATTTAAACTAATAATTAAACTAAAACTAGACTAATACGAAATAAGATGAAGGCTTTTCTTATATGATGAACAAGACCACATAGACTAGAATCCTGGATTGATTTTAAGAATTAACGATTAAGTTAACTGCACGATTTATGGAACCAGGATCTTATGATACTAAACCTATTAAGACACCAACTAAGCCCCTCAACCCTTCTCGAGGTGAAACTTATGGCGCTACCTAGGCCGTTAATCCTACCGGTTATTAGACGTCTTTCCAGTTGTCTAATTATTATGTAAGTACCCTAATGTTGACCTACTCTTTTCCAATTATAGATCTAGGGTAGTTTAGGTTTCTTAACTTGACTTGATAGACTAATAAACCGACAGGGCAACTAAGGCACGACCTTTTCCAAGGACTGTCTAAAGCAATTCGCCTGGTAAGACCTATCAATAACCCCGCACCTTCCAGCTATATGGACTAGTAGAACACTAAAATCTAGCAAATCACTAACAATTACTTCTAGGGTTCTTTGCGCAATTTCACCCTAAAGAGTTAATATTTAATACGTGATATAGACACTCACCAAAATCTAAAACCCTAGCACGACTCTATTATGTGATAAAGACCGTCACCAAGAATCATACGAAGCAAGTGATAATAATAATAATAAACCAAATTTAAGTACGCATGTACATCAAATCAATAGACCAAACCTTTTACTAAACACAGTCAATCCATAAAATTCATGCAAATAACCAAAAAGGTAAAAACTTATATCAATCCATTCATCAAAGTCTAGGTGGCTTAAAAGTTTAGCCGAGCATGTTAAGTAATGAAAACAAATCAAAGATATTCAAGTAAGAATTCATTGTAACAAGTTTCGAGAAAAAAAATCAAAAACAAAGAACTAGAAAACCCGTGTATTCTTCAATCCTTCCTCCCGAACCCGTACCAATGATTCCAAAGCTTCAAAATCTCCAAAATTGCTCCAAGAATGCTCCCAAGATCGTCTATGATGCTCTTAATTCGTAATTAGGGTTTAATTGTGATTTTCTTGGGATTTTATACGTAACCCTAATGATTAACGGAGAAAACACGTAATTTAACCCCGTCGCGTCGCGCGACGAGTATCACCCTTTGAGGGTCGCGTAGCGCGACAGCAGAAAAAACCAGAAATTCTTATTTAAATCTTGGCGGGGCGCGACGGTGAAGAGGTCTCCTTGTGGCGCGACGCGACAACTCAAAATGGACAGACTTGCACGAAATTTGCCCAACTTCAACTTCTCAAAACTTTAAAAATTTATTCTAACTCCTTTCAGCTCGTTCCGGGACTTGGTGTTTCAGCATTTTGGCTCGTTTCCACTCAATTTTCAGCAATATTAAGTACCAAGACCTGCAAAACTCAATCTGATCAATAGTATGCACATTCTAACAAAAACTAAACTAAATATAACGGAAAACTATACAAACTATACACGAATAAGAGATGTATTTTGCAATACATCAAATATCCCCACACTTACTCTTTTTTCGTCCTCGAAAAAGAATTATGCAACGGAATCAGAAATGAATAGTTACTCGGGTCAAAAGCATATTTATAATTTTATTAAAACCAAAACTTGCGCTAGCCGTGATTACGAATATACTTGTCCCTTTAAACCCAAATCCGGTCTTAAGCCCTTATCATGTGAATTTTAATTTAAGTGCGGTCAATCTACCTAGGGTCTCACGCTAGGATCTACGGTCCACCTACTCCCGCCTCAAGTTTATAGAACTAAAGGAATGATCACTGGACCAATTCCCAACCGTCTTATATCAAAACCAAGAGAATTTAGAATCACATTTTTTTCTTTTTTCAGCATTCTTTTTTTTTTCTTTTCTATGAGCGTAGACGTTGCTTTTGTCACACCCTGCTAGTTGCGGAAGCGTGTTGCATGTGACGTAAGAAAGGTAATCATTGCATCCAATCATGTATCACCGGCTCAAGACTTGTTTCCTGAAATACATGTAGTTTTAAAAAGTCAACAAAAGTTGAGCGAGTTCATGCAGTTATTGTTATCATATGAAATCTTTGAAATCTTGTAATGTAATCATGGTATGTATTAGCATTCATGGAGTTTAAGGATCTATCAGTGGGTAGAGAGCCCCCTAACATTATGTACCATAAGTACGCAACCAACCTGAGACAACTTTGACATTCTTGGGATCATAAAAGCACTCCAGGGTATACCAACCAGGAGTGGAGCGTGTCTCAAGATCAATAGATCTACACCTTTTGCACCTTGGTCACTAAGTGATTAATGGTTACTATGTCATCATCCTACTTATGTACATTGATCATGTTATCGTCTAAACCCATAGCTAACATACCCATAGTTTTGATATGTATTTCCCCTCGACTGTTTTAAAATAAAATATTGAAATCATTGAAAGGAGGGACATGAACTCACAAATTTGCGTTTCGTATTATGTAATACCGTAGGTGAGTGTACGTACGGGTGAATAACCAACATATGCACTAACTTGATTAGACACTAGGTCTTATCGGACCTCGTACAAGTTGTTCATCTTGAATTCTTATTGTGTTTTCACTTGTCATTGTGGAACAACTTTGTATTTTTAGAGCGTTGGTAGTTTACTCGCTCGATTGTTATATATATTGAATTCATAAGTGTATACATGTATTCTATGTGTATTGAATTATGTGTGAACTGGCTTCGCCCTTCACATGTCCTCGTGCCGCGCACGCATGCCATTGAGCCTTTGCTCATGTCATTGGGCCGAGCCCATGTCAGTGGGCCGAGCCCATGTCATTGGGCCAAGCCCATGTCATCTATGTTATTGGGCCGATACCATGTCTTTTATGTCATTGGGCCGAGCCCATGTTTTCTTGTCATTGGGCCTTGGCCCATGTACTTTAGCAATCTGGGCCTAGCCCAAATATTCTAGCATTGGGCCCTAGCCCAAATAATTTAGCAATTTGGACCTAACCCAAATAATCTAGCATTGGGCCCTAGCCCAAATATTTTATTATTGGGCTCTAGCCCATGTATTTTTAGTAAATTGGGCCTAACCCAAATAATTTATCTTTGGGCTATGTGTCTTCATGAGTCCATTTTTAATAGTCTTGCATTTTTGTATTTTGCAACTTTCCGGATTTTGTTGTCGGTAGTATATATATTAATTCGGTGTCTAAAAATATTTATATATATATTTTAGACGTGACGTCGTAGTCATTTAATATATATTTCTTGTGTCAATGAAACGCCCAAGTGTCGTAGTAATCTTCTCGTGACGACGCTATGCCCCTTTGTCATCAGTGACAATATATATTCTTTTATTTACCGAAATAAATTATGTATCTTACTTGTCGGCTTGAATTATACATTATTTCGTAAGAATATATTCTTGTGGACTCGTCCGTTGTCTGATTTGTTCACTCGTCTGTGTATCCGTTCAAGGATATGTTATAGATACGATCTATGTATATCCATTTTGTAGCATTTCTTTGGTATCTAGTGGACTTTGGTGTATATGTATACATGTGTTATTTTCTACTTGTTTTCTTTCAAGTGTCTTCATGATATGTATTTGTGTATTTTCACTTGTATATTGTATTTAGTGTTTTGACATGTATTACTCTAATATCAATACATACAAATAATATACAAGTATCATACACCAAAGAGTACTTTTAAATATATAATTTTTACCAAAAATTATATTTGCACATGTTTATATTTTTCATCCATTTATACTTGTAAAAATATATATATGAGTTTATAAAATCTCTTGGATGATTAGAGCTTTACCCTTTGTATCAAGACTTCCTTAATGAAGATTAAGACCACTAATTGCGTTTAACATTGTTAATCACCCTTTAATCCCCTCTTTAATCGTGATTATATTTTTAGAAAAATTCGCCATAGTTTCCCCTAAAGCTATGACGTTTCCCACGTTATAAAAACACGTTTAAACCATAATCAAGTTTCCAAATCACCATTATCCATCAAGTTTCTTCCAAACATGTATACTTAACAACATAACTCCTACATTTCATGAACTTGCATATATATACTTTTCATACATAAAAAGTTAGACTTTTTATGGTGACTTTTTATAACAAGCAAGTTATTTAAATTAATCTTGTAAGAACAAAGTTTACCAAACTTCCAAAATTAAGTGTTAAATCCCTTTAAACACTTGTTTCTTTATGAAATATCTAAATTATATGTTTAGTTCATGAAAGTGAGGATGATGATCTTTCATGATTTAAACATATCCAAGTTTAAATCATATATTTATGTTCATCATGGTAAGATGAACATTAGTCTTGAATACTACATGAATCTACTCACAAGATCATCATAAACATTAGCTTTAAATCACTAATATTAACAAGATCAACATAAACAACATGATCATACAAACTAACTACACTAATCTACACATATCAACACATAACATAGTTTGATTTAGTGTTTATTAGCTTTGAGATTAGGGTTTTTTTGTTTATATTTAACTTAGATCATCAACTTGTACTTTTGAGATTAACTAGTAATAAAAAGCATAAATATGGTGTTTAGAAGTCTTACAACTTTGCACAAGCCAAAATAAGAAGATTAAGAAGAGATTAAGCTCCAAAATGGTCCTTAATGAAGCTCCATGCTTAACCCATGATTAGATGATCTTAAAAAGCCTTGAAAGTGAGTAATTTAGGGTGTTTCGTGGTGATTTATGGTGGGATTTGTGGGTGTTCCTTGAGCCGTGAACCAAGAAGAAACAAGAGGGTGTTTTGGTGTTTGAAAATGTTGAAAAAAATGATAAGGAAGATATCTTGTAAGAATGATAAAATGATGGTGTAAGTGAGGGATTTCAACAACATCTTCATGCCATACTTCATAAATTTTCCCATACATGTAATCTAGATTTTTCAACATGAAATCTAGTGGGTGGGACCCACTTTGACCCATTTCAAGATTGGGGGGGGGGGGGGGGCGGTAAAGTGTAACATTTTTATAAAAAAAAGTCTTGAAATCTAGATATTTAGGTGATTAAATAAAGTATGGTGCTTAGGGATTTAATTGCACCATTAGGGGTAATTAGGGATTCGGAATGTTTATTATCGTTAACTAGTTCACTAGACTAGTAGAAATGGTATCTTGATACCTTAAACGACTTTTGTTTAGTCATTGGTTCGATATCAACACTTTTAATTCCTACCGACGAATGTTTTCCGCAAGTTGTTACTCCGCAACCAAGAGGTGTATGAAGTGATTTCGGATTCCAAAACAAGCTTAACTAGTTCGCTAGTTTCTTCGTTTGGTTGTTTTGTGGCGAAAATACCGCTTACTAGCTTTTCGGGTCGCTAACGAACAAGTTATGTGTATAGCGATATAGTACGGGAAGCTTGTTATTTTGGACACTACGATGATATTTCCAAAGTGGTTTAGCATATATGTCATCAATTATCATCATTCCGAAGTTCCAGAAATGCTTAATTATAGTTTCAGACGAGTTAAAAATGTCATATTTTTAGCGAAACGGACGTTTTAGTATTTAGGGCGTTGTACCAGAAAGTCCTAGATTTTGCAAGATATGTTTTCTCATTATTGTTTTCTTATGTAAATGGACTCAGTTATGTTATCCGTGTGTCGTTTTTCATTGTTTCATTCTGTTTTCATGGTTTGCTGGCATGAGTAGTGTAACCGTGAATAGTGCGCACAACACTTTCTACCAACAATTTTAGGACATTGTTTGATTGGTTTCGAAATACGACGAAAACCAACATATGTTTTAGCATTGTTTTCTTGTCCTAACGCTGTTATCTAATAAACGACAATGTTACGTAATTAAAATACGCTAACTGCATGAGATTATGTAAATAAAATAGTGATTAGTTTGTACAAAATCACCAGTTATTTTCCATTTGTCACATTATCCCCCTGTTAAAAAGAATTTCATCCCAAAATTCACGTTGAGTTATCCTTTGCAGGAGTCTTTTCAAACAGGTGGGGATGCTTTATCTTGATTTGATCTTCACGTTCCCATGTATACTCGGGTCCGTGACGTAGTTCCAGCGGATCTTTACTAGTTTAATACTGTTGGACTCTGTATGCCCAAGACACATATTAAATTGATGTGGCTAGTACATTATGATCCAAGTCGAGTCATACCCAATAACAAGCTAGACAAACACTTACAATATTTATTTATGATATGATCAAATAAATAAATATCAACACTTAGAATATTTAGAAATTGGTTTTCTAAATAATCGCACTTGACAAACTAATAAATTATATGGATAATTTATTTTGAGAGAATATTTTATTTTGTTATTTAATGGGTTAAATAACATAATAAAAATAGCATAAGTCTTATAACATGTGATGTTATATTTTATAAAAGTTATAAAATACATATGTAAGACTTATAATATTTTATAAAAGAAAATTGAATTTTTTTTATAAAAATACTAGGCCGCCACCCCCCCCCCCCCATGGGGTCTTCCCAAAATATTCTTGTCCAATTATCTTCCATGCATGTTGTCATAAGTTAGAAGCCTCTTGATTGGATGGTCTTCCCAAGCAAGAAAGGTCCAATGCATGTATATGCAAATGCATGTGTAAGAAGCTCTTTGATTGGGCATGAGGGTGGCTATCTTCTCTCTCTTGGTTCTATAAATACCAAGATAACAAATGAATGAACTTGCAAGACATGGATGAACTTGAGAAGACTTACTTGAGCTCTCTAAAAATCGGCCAAGTAATGCCATTTTGAGGAGATGATTTTCAAGTGAAGGTCTTGCAAAAGGCATCTCTAATTTTCGGCCAAAGGGTGGTTGATCAAGAGGTTTTTTCAAGTTCATAAATAAAGTGCAAGAACTCAACAACCTCCTCTCTATTTTCGGCCATATGATGGTTTCAAGGGGGCTTCAATTGTGAGTTCATAAGTGTAGAAATCCTAGCTAAACATAAGGTGTTTGTTGGAAGGCTTGGGGTATACAAGCTTGAGGTCTTCTACACTTGAAGGCAACCATTCAAGAAGCATCATCATCTTCATTTTCTTTACTCCTTGGAAGGTAGTATTCTAAACACCCTATGGTTGTGTTTAATTTTGATAGCATGCATATTCGTATATGGATCCGGGGATTGGGTTTTACATATAAAATGAGTTTTATATATCTTAAAAGTAACATGTTTTAAACATTATTTCCGCTGCGTTTTTATTTCATATGGATGAAATTGCTTTGATAAACATGTTAAAATCCCATCAATGGCATCTAGAGCCGCTTATATGAGTGCATGCTTCAATAGACTTAAAATTTTCGGTTTTCGGGTTTGGTGAAAACCCTATGTCCGAAATTTTAAGTATGGTTATCCCTTTGTTTTTCAAGATTATATTCTTACATGCATAAATGAATCTTGAAAAGTTATTTCATATGGATGATTTGTTTGTTTGGACAAAACTTACCTTTTCGGTTTTTTGGACATAGCCGAAAATGGTTATTAAAAGGGAACCATTTTTTATGCTTCTTGAAACTAATATATATATATATATATATTTGGATATATATTTTGGTGCATATAACCTAGCCATGACCTTGTGTTGAATGATTGTGTTGTGATTTATTTTTATTAATTATTCATTGGGTTGTAATAATTATTATTTTGTTCTTCCATTAGAAGATATGTAATTTATTTATTTCATTTGGTATGTAAAATAAATAGATTAGGTGCATTTTATTTTACTAGAAAAAATGTATTAGGATATATTTTGTAAAAGAAGATGCACACAAAAATGCGGTTTTGGTTTTTGCCAATTTCGGGCATAAAGGACTTCATAGTTCTAAACGGGATTTTAGCCCGATAACCAAAACACATTTTTGAAGTCCAAAGGAGTTTTTAGCTGAATATAAAAGACATTTGGAAGATCAAAGAAAGTGGAGAAATCACAACACAAAAGGAAGACTTGAAGCATTTGGATGCGGGATCAAGTGGGAGTTCAACGACACATTATTTGTGTCAATATTCACCCTTTAGGAAGGACCTTTTGGCACACTTGTTTCGGCTAACAAGTGTGGTCAAAATAGTTGGCTATGGTTATGCACCTAATGATATATGTGTTGTGCTTGTGTGGTTGCTTATTTATATTGTTTTGATGATATTTGGATATGCATGCTTAACAAACTAATAATCAACAACAAGCGTAAAATTGGTTCTTTACAAGATCATTAAAATTGGTTAAAAAAAGGTTATTGAAAATTAATGATTTTATAATAAAATGGGTTTTATTAAAAAGAACCTTGAAAATTGATTTTCACTAAAGTACCAAGGATTTGAATGCATGCAAATATATGGTACATAAAGTTTTCTAAACTAGAATTTTTGAAAACTCAAAAATCCCTTTTATAAAACAAGTCAAACACCATCCTTTTATACAACACTCGAAACACTTGGGAACTCTTTTGTGGGATAAAGGTCACCTAACCATATTTGAGGGAACTTGTATATTCGAGGTGGGTTTACCATGTTTGTGGGATAAAGGTCACCTAACCACTTATGTGTATAAACTCACACGTGTGTGTAAGTTGGACGACTTGATTTGGAAACCATGAACTTAGGGTCACCGAAGCATGGCGAACAAACGGTGTTGATGGGATTAAACATGCCAACTAAACATAAAGATGTTTAACCGATCCCATATGGCTAGAAGTTGGAAAGAGTTGCAATTGTCAAACGTTGACTACCTTGTTAATTTAAATAATGGGATAAAGGTCACCTAACCAAAATTTAAATGTAACGTTGGATTCTAGATTTTAATTATTAATTGTCTATGAGACACAAAAGGGTATTAATGATTAAAATATAATAATATCGAAAATACTAAAATTGAACCTTGTTAAATTTTGTAGATGGCCGCTAACAATATTACCCAAACCGTCCGTAACCTATCACTAGAAAACGATCCTAATCCTGATGAACATCTTATGGAAGATAAGGATGCCTATAACGATTGGATTAAGTATATCTAGGATACTACGCAAGCCTCTTGCCTCATGTTAGGAATTATGATTCCCGAGATTCAAAAGGTTTTGAACATCATGAGCACACGACATGATTACCCAATTATAGGAAATGTTCCTAAGGGTAGAACGCTTCGAAACCGTTCTAGCGCTTCATGCATGTCGAATGGAGGAAACCCAATCGGACTCATCTTATGTTTTAAGATGAAAAGCCACATTGATCACCTCGAAAGGCTCGATATGGATAAAAGGATTTTATCCATTCTAACGATCAATAAGGGTGGCAACAAGAAAGGGCATCACCCCGACACCAAAGCAAATGTTGCAAATGGAAACGGGTAATTCAAAGGGAAATAATTAGAAAGACTAAAGCGAAACCACAAAAACCAAAAGAGAAGTAGGCAAAGGTTGCCATGAACGATCCATGCTTTGAGTGTGGTGAGATAGGGCATTTAAATAGGAATTGTCCAACCTATCTCAAAGAGTTATAAAAACAAGAGGGATGCTAGGCAAACCTCAGGTACAATCTTAATAATACATATTGACCTTAATGTTATCTCTTCTAACACATGGGTATTAGATACCGGATGTGGAACTCATGTTTGCAATTCGTTGCAAAAGGTTCAAAAGAAATAAACATTACAAGAAAGGAGACTATGTTTTGAAACTTCCAAATGGTTTGGAAATTGTTTTAAAATGTTTTGAATGCTCCTAGTTTGACTAGGAACATTATTTAAGTTTCCCTTTTGAGACAATATGTTTTGATTTAAAGTTTGTAAACAATGACATTTATATTTTGATGAATGACATGTTTTACTTTAAAACTATGCCTTCAAATGGTAGTTATGAATTGGTTCATAAATAATACATCGTTTGATAGTTCAATGTACCAAGCAATCACCAACAAACTCAAAATGGATTTGAGTGAGACTTATCTTTGGCATTATCGCCTTGGTCATATAAACAGATGTCGCATGTAAACACTTCGAAAGAATGATCTTTTGGAAACAAATGAAATTGGTTCATTTGATACATGTGAATCTTGTTTACAAGGTAAAATGACTAAGAAACCCTTTAGTGGGAAAGGGCAATAGATTTCTTAGGTATCATACATTCGAATGTATGTGATCCTTTTAAGCCAATGACTAGGTATGGTGAAAGATACTTCATTACTTTAACCGACAACTATAGTAGTTATGGTTATGTGTACTTGACACAAAGAAGAAGTTTTGAAACGTTCAGAATCTTCAAAAGGTGAAGTACAAAATCAACTCTTTTAAAGTTCTTCGTTTCGATAGAGGAGGAGTCGAACTCTATTAGATATGGTTCTATCTATGATGGCTAGGAGCGCCTTATCTCTATCACTTTGGGGTTACGCTTTGCTCTCCGTGGTCCGTATATTGAATATGGCCCAAAACCAAGAAAGTGGATATGACACCCTTTTGAAATATGGGATGGAAGGGTTCCATCATTATCATATTTAAAGGTAAGGGGTTGTAAAGCTTATGTTAAGCTATACACCTTAAATAAATTGAAAGTCCGATCCACTAAGTGTATCTTTGTAGGATATCCTAAAGATGATATAGGATATTAATTCTATGATCCAACAGAGCAAAAGGTATTTGTTGCTCGAAAGGCTAAGTTCTTGGAAGCTAAGTTCCTTATGGAAGGAGCTAGTAGAACAAGTGGAACTTGATAAGGATCAAGAACCACAAGCCGATACACGTTTGGTTAAAACTAACACTCAACAAAAGGTTGTTGAAAAACGATCAAGTGGTTGATTAACACACACAAAGCGTTCACAGATCTGGTAGAATTAATAGTCCACCTGAAAGATATAGATTTTTCATAGATGGATGCTACGTGGTAGATTCAGGTGAATCAACCACATACCATGATGCAATGTCAAAATCTGATTGTGACAAATGGCTTGAAGCCATGAACGTAGAGATGCAATCCATGTATGACAACCAAATATGGGAATTGGTTGTGTCATCTCTTAACTCCAAAGTAGTTGGAAGTAAGTGGGTTTTCAGGAAGGAAACCGATATGCATGGTAACTTGGATACTTGTAAAGCGAGACTTAAAGAAAAAAGTTTCACTCAAACTCAAGAGCTTGATTATGATGAGACCTTTTCGCCTGTGGCGATGCTAAAGTCAATAAGGATATTATTTGCCATACCTGCATAATATGATTATGAGATTTGGCAAATGGATGTCAAAACGGCTTTCCTTAATAGATATCTTGAGGAAGATGTCTATATAGTTCAGCCTGAAGGTTTTGTCGGTCCAAAACATCCTAACAAAGTATGCAAGTTAAATAAATCAATCTATGGATTGAAACAAGCATCTAGAAGTTGGAATCACCGTTTTGATGAAAAGATTATGGAATATGGATTCATCAAGAACGTCGATGAAGCTTGTGTGTATAAGAAGGCTAGTGGGAGCATCATCACTTTATTAGTATTATATGTTGATGACATTCTACTATTTGGAAATAACATTCCAACCATGGAAGGTGTAAAAGCATGGCTTGGAAGTTGTTCTTCCATTAAGGATCTTGGTGAAGTCGCCTAAATTTTGGGAATAAAGATCTATAAGGATAGATCAAGGCGCTTAATAGGTTTATACCAAAGTGCATACATTGGCAAATTCTTGAAAAGGTTCAAGATAGAGAACTCTATAAAAGTTTTGTTACCTATTCAAAGAGGGGACAATAATTGAATGCGTTTCAATGTCCAAGCTCAAAGGATGAGCAAGAAAGAATGAAAGGAATCCAATAAGCGTCTGCTATAGGATTCATAATGTACGTAATGATATGCACTATACCGGACAAGTTATGCGCTTTAAGCATGACGAGAAGATACCAGTAAAATCCAAATAACCGTCATTGGATGACTGTTAGAAAGTATATTGAAATACCTTAGAAGGACTAAGGATATATTTCTAATATATGGATCTGGTAAAGAAGAACTCGTTGTAAAGGGTTACAAGGATGCGAGTTTAGGAATTCGTTGTAAATGGTTACATGGATACGAGTTTCCAAGACTAATCGAGATGGTTCTCGATCACAATCAGGGTAGCATTGTCCACTACAGAATCAGAATACATCGCCGCTTCATTGATCGAGATAATTCATATGGATCTGCCACTTGAATTATTACCAATCTAGGGGTAGTCCCTACCATTCAGGACCCTAGTGATCTTTGTGATAACGATGGTGTGATTGCTTAAATCACGGAACCTCGTGTACATCAAAAGACTAGGCACATTGAGCGGAGTTTCAACTACATAAGGGATGAAGTTGAAAAAGAGAAAGATATGTATTCGCAAAGTTCACACTAATCAAAATATTGCGGATCCACTCACGAAGCTCCTTAAATGGGCAAAGCATGAAAGGGTCATACTTGTGCCTTAGGACTTCGATATTCTAGTGATTGGATTTGATCTATTTTGTATTTGGATATTGGAACAACTGTTATTATAACTCATTATGGTATTTTGAGTTATGTTCCATTTTAGCATGTTTAAATCCGTGAATAAGTTACTTATTCTAAATGTCCGTAGTCGATCATACTTGTGGGAACAAATATGAATGTAAGACTATTATGAACTTGGATTGGTAGATATTCATGAAGTATGAATATAGAGCAAGGCGTTGCTGCCAAGGTTCATAGATATTTGTGGGATACAAATATTGGACTGACTCGCTCTCAAATATTACTGCATGGAATCATTTGTGATTGATCATAAGTAAATTTGAGTAAAGGAGAATATCATAGTATCCTCAGACCTGAGATACATATTGGGTCTTGATATTCACCAAATATTATACCTTGACTTTTTCTTCGCTGTCAGTAATATGACAGCACATAAGGCTAAGCTCAGGTATGGTACAAGGTGATTGTGAGAGACGTATGTAGTCAAGATGGGATTTGTTCCTCTTATTCGTTGAGAGTAAGATGTCTAAGGCCTGCTAAAGTTAAATCAACAGAGAGTGATCACTCTATGTCTCTGGATTTAACATGACATCTGTAACGAAAGGATAAATGATAGATTCACCTAAATCATTTTCAAGTAAGGGACTTGAAAAGGATGATGTTATTGAATGGCACATATAGTCATACGTATTAGGGGTAGTAAACCGTAGTTAGGCGTTATTTACTGCTTGCATCAATCTTCTATGTATCTTGTGCAAGTGGGAGATTGTTGGACTCTGTATGCCCAAGACACATATTAAATTGATGTGGCTAGTACATTATGATCCAAGTCGAGTCATACCCAATAACAAGCTAGACAAACACTTACAATATTTATTTATGATATGATCAAATAAATAAATATCAACACTTAGAATATTTAGAAATTGGTTTTCTAAATAATCGCACTTGACAAACTAATAAATTATATGGATAATTTATTTTGAGAGAATATTTTATTTTGTTATTTAATGGGTTAAATAACATAATAAAAATAGCATAAGTCTTATAACATATGATGTTATATTTTATAAAAGTTATAAAATACATATGTAAGACTTATAATATTTTATAAAAGAAAATTGAATTTTTTTTATTAAAATACTAGGCCGCCACCCCCCCCCCCCATGGGGTCTTCCCAAAATATTCTTGTCCAATTATCTTCCATGCATGTTGTCATAAGTTAGAAGCCTCTTGATTGGATGGTCTTCCCAAGCAAGAAAGGTCCAATGCATGTACATGCAAATGCATGTTTAAGAAGCTCTTTGATTGGGCATGAGGGTGGCTATCTTCTCTCTCTTGGTTCTATAAATACCAAGATAACAAATGAATGAACTTGCAAGACATGGATGAACTTGAGAAGACTTACTTGAGCTCTCTAAAAATCGGCCAAGTAATGCCATTTTGAGGAGATGATTTTCAAGTGAAGGTCTTGCAAAAGGCATCTCTAATTTTCGGCCAAAGGGTGGTTGATCAAGAGGTTTTTTCAAGTTCATAAATAAAGTGCAAGAACTCAACAACCTCCTCTCTATTTTTGGCCATATGATGGTTTCAAGGGGGCTTCAATTGTGAGTTCATAAGTGTAGAAATCCTAGCTAAACATAAGGTGTTTGTTGGAAGGCTTGGGGTATACAAGCTTGAGGTCTTCTACACTTGAAGGCAACCATTCAAGAAGCATCATCATCTTCATATTCTTTACTCCTTGGAAGGTAGTATTCTAAACACCCTATGGTTGTGTTTAATTTTGATAGCATGCATATTCGTATATGGATCCGGGGATTAGGTTTTACATATAAAATGAGTTTTATATATCTTAAAAGTAACATGTTTTAAACATTATTTCCGTTGCGTTTTTATTTCATATGGATGAAATTGCTTTGATAAACATGTTAAAATCCCATCAAATACGACTTCTCCTTGTCGTGTGGACTTTCCAGTCCATAACCTCAATAGGTTCTTTGGTAAACTGGAGTTCATCGTCTACGTGAGTTTCATTCACTGGGATGATAACGGTTTCGTTGGTTGGACTTTTTATTGAGGTCCGACACATAAAGTGTGTCATGTATGTCATTGAGTTCTTCTGCAACTATAGTTTTTAAGCAACCGTACCAACCATTGCCAGAATTTGAAAAGGCCCAATGTATTTCGGTTTTAGTTTTTTGCGTTTCCGAATCTAGCTACGCCTTTCCGACCTCGAAGGATAATGGTTTACATCTTTTGTCCGCGTAGCTCTTTTGTCTATCACGAGCCGCTTTGATACGGTGTCGTATCTTTGATATCTTGTCAGTAGTCTCTTGGACTAGCTCAGGGCCAATGAGTTGTTTGTCTCCGACTTCTACCCAACATAGCGGTGATCGGCACTTCCGTCCGTATAGTGCTTCATATGGGGCGGATTTGATGCTTGTGTGATAACTGTTATTATAGGAAAACTCTACCAGAGGTAAATGAGTATCCCAATTACCGCCTAAATCCATCACACAGGCACAAAGCATGTCTTCCAACGTTTGGATGGTTCGTTCACTTTGTCCATCGGTTTGCGGATGAAATGCTGTGCTAAGATCCAAATGAGATCCAAGCAATTCTTGAAATGATTGCCATATTCTTGACACAAAGCGTCCATCACGATCCGAAATTATTGAAATAGGCACTCCATGTCGTGCCACAATCTCCTTAAGATAAATTTCAACTAACTTCGCAGTACTGTCTTTTTCACGAATAGGTAAGAAGTGAGCCAACTTGGTTAATCGATCAATGATAACCCACATCATGTCATGACCTCGAGAGGTCCATGGGATTCCTGTAATGAAGTCCATTGATATCTGCTCCCATTTCCAAACAGGAATCACGGGTTGTTGTAATAACCCAGATGGCTTTTGATATTCGGCGTTGACCTTTGCACAAGTTAGGCAATTCCCAACATAGGTCGCAATATCTTTCTTGAGTTTAGGCCACCAATAGTACTCTTTTAAATCCTGATACATCTTATCGGATCCTGGATGTATCGAATATCTGGACTTGTGTGCTTCATCCAACACTAAGTCTCGTAGGCCACCAAAATAGGGAATCCAGATTATTCCCGTGAAATATAAAGTGTCATCTTTGTTTGTTTCCATTTGTTTCCTTGCTCCTCGCAAGGATTCTGCTCGAATATTTCCTGGCTTTAGGGCTTCTTGTTGTGCATCGCGCACTCGAGTAGTGAAGTTTGTCTGGATTGTCAACTTTAAAGCTCGTACTCGTAATATTCTAACTCTTTCTTTCCGGCTCAAAGCATCCACTACAACGTTTGCTTTTCCCGGATGGTATCTGATTTCGCAGTCATGGTCGTTCAACAATTCTACCCATCGTCGTTGGCGCATGTTTAGTTCCTTTTGGTCGAATATGTGTTGAAGACTTTTATGATCAGTGAATATGGTACACTTGGTACCATAAAGATAGTGACGCCAAATCTTTAACGCGAACACCACTGCGCCCAATTCTAGGTCATGAGTGGTATAATTCTTTTCATGAACTTTCAATTGTCGTGACGCGTACGCGATGACTTTTTCGCGTTGCATTAATACACAACCCAAGCCTTGGTGCGATGCATCACAATACACCACAAAGTCATCGGTGTCGTCGGGGAATGATAAGATTGGCGCTTGGCGTAGTTTATCTTTGAGTGTTTGGAATGCCATTTCTTGTCTTTCATCCCAATCGAACTTTTTATCCTTTTGAGTGAGTGAGGTTAGTGGTTGAGAAATTTTAGAAAAGTTCTCAATGAATCTTCGATAGTATCCCGCTAAACCCAGAAATTGTCTTACTTCAGTTGGGGTCTTTGGAGTGTTCCAGTTCTTTATGACCTCTATCTTAGCTGGATCAACATGTATTCCGTTCTCGTTCACCACATGACCGAGAAATTGTACTTCACGAATCCAAAATTCGTATTTTGAGAACTTGGCATACAATTGTTCTTTCTTAAGCAACTCCAGAATAGTTCCCAATTGTTGTTCGTGTTCTGCCTCTGCTCGTGAGTATATTAAAATGTCATCAATGAATACGATCATGAACTTGTCGAGATATGGCTTACATACTCGGTTCATCAAATCCATGAATACGGCGGGAGCGTTTGTTAAGCCGAAAGGCATAACAAGGAACTCATAATGCCCATAGTGAGTCCTAAACGCTGTCTTAGGAATGCTTTCCTCTTGAATCCTCAACTTATGGTATCCAGATCTTAGATCGATCTTGGAATAGAAGCTGGAGCCTTGCAACTGATCGAACAAGTTGTCGATCCTCAGTAATGGATACCGATTCTTGATGGTTAGCTTGTTTAGTTCTCTGTAGTCGATGCACATCCGAAAGGTTCCATCCTTCTTTTTGACAAATAGCACCGGAGCTCCCCAAGGTGAGAAACTCGGTCTAATAAATCCATTGTCTAGCAATTCCTACAACTGAGTGGATAATTCTTGCATCTCCGAGGGCGCTAGTCTATATGGAGCTTTTGCCACCGGTGCCGCTCCTGGCACTAGATCGATAGGGATGTCTTCCACTTTTCGTTGTGGAGGCAGTTTCGGCAAGTCTTCTGGAAAGAGTTCAGGGTATCCCCTTACCACAGGGATGTCTTCCACTTTGCGCTCCTCGGCCTTTTTGTCAATGACATGAGCAAGAAAGGCGATGCATCCTTTTCTTAAACATTTTTGAGCCTTCATGCAACTAATGATTCGTAGTGGCGTGTCTTGATTCTCCCCATGCACTAAAGGATGTTCTCTCGTCAGACAGGGGGACGTGAATGATCTCCTCATGACATATGGCTGCGGCTTGGTTATCGGATAACTAGTATACGTCAAAAACTACGTTGTAACAATCCAATTGAATGAGTGAAAGGTTGGTATTAAATTTTCGCGCTCAAAGTTCGAGTGTGCATCCGTTAATTTCTTCTCCACACTCAACTAATTTATCATCGGCCAATCCTATGGAATGAGGGGACGTCTAGTTTACTTGACTCTAAGCCAAGTATATTTCGAATTCTATGGGGATGCAACTAATACCTTCACTGGCATCGAACAAAATGAATTCAACGGGTCGGTTAATAGGAAATGTATCGGTGACCCTTAATGACTTCACACGACCCTGCTAATTCCCCGTTAGCTAACTTGATAGAGTAAGACATGTCTAACCTACATGACTCTATTTCGTGTATATGCTTAGTGGCAAAAGACACTAAGTTAAGCCGACGTTGGTATCCAAAGAATTGATACATACTGGTCGTAGAGTAGAACGTATCCATAGCAACAATGGGATTTTGGGGAGTATTTATAGTTTTGTCCATACACTTACTTATTCACTTGCTTGATTCGTCATTAAACATCCATGCTTGTAGTGATCTCTTTGCCACCGTTAAAATCTCCTGGTTCTTTCTTGAGTATATCTAACACACTAGTTTCCGTTTTGTGCTCAATCTCACCACACTGTTACTCTTGGGACTTTTGCAAGTGCCCTCATTGTGTGAGTTTCACTTATCTCACTCAGAATTTTTGGCAAGTTATTAGCGTACTCCTTGATGCCACCTTCATATCTCAGGGATAAACCCCAAGCGTAGCACTCAGCGCATTTTGGATTCAGGTGTTATCTAGTATGAAACAATCTTTTAGATATCGTAGAGGCATCGGGGGTAACCAGCTACGTTCGCTCTAATCATAATCGAGTTCTAGAGTTCGGTTCCCAATCTTGGAATTTACTACTAGCGAGCAATACTATTCTCGCGTAAGATCCTTGAGTTCTTCCCACAATAACCTCTTTGTTGTATTGCTCCCTATAGTTTGCACTTAGAGATTCCACCAAGTTATCTTCTCCCTCAACAGATGACTATTCATTTACCAAATCGTTTACTTAGGAGTACATTTACTAGCACTATTAACTGACTTAATTGTCTTTATTTAGCGGACATAACTTACCGTACCTCTCGTATCAATGAGGTCTCACAACTCATAATCCAGAAAAGCCTTAGAATTAAAACCTGGTGTGATTGCATCTCCAAGTGTGGCATTGCTACTCGTTCTCGTCCCATCAGAATTTGAACCACTTGAGCTGTTGGTAACATCAGTACCATCATTAGTGTCGACTCAACAACCCCATGTTGTGCAATCTCCGCAACCTCATATTGTGCAATAAAACTCTAGTTCGACTTTAATAGTAGGGTGTTGATTAACTGCCCCTTTTGGGCGTTGATTTTCTTTTTGGCGCCACGTTATTTTTGATACATAGTATCAAAGGGTCTAGACTTGTATTTGGACAGATATAGCCTGCCATGCGCCTAAGAAGTAATAATGTGATTGGTTATGGAAACCTCAAGACCGCATTGTTCACGCATGTTTGAACAATGATAACATGAATAAACGCAACCCAAAATGCGTAGTACCCCTTGCGTGTATTGGCCATATGTCTAAGTGGGAAAATAGGTAATTCGTTGAGGAGGAGAAACAAAATGGTCGTCTCCATCCTTACAGTATGTATTCTCTACCTCATGGACCTCAATCGTCCCAAGTAGGAAAGTCCTTCGCCGAACTAACCCGTGTGACAAATATGTTGATATCCCTTAAGCTCCACGAGCTTCAAAAAAATTGTTATAATTTCTATAGATGTCGTATAAAATGCAAGGAAGGGGTTGTAGCATGGCTCATGCCATATCATTCCTTAGAATAAGACAAATGTCAAACGACGGAGTTTAATGTAAACATTTCCGATAACTAAGACAAGATAAGGTGTCATAGACACCAAAGAACCAGCCCATGTACAAAAACTTCGAGAATGTTGAGGAAAATCCTCCATGGGTGGACAACAAATTTTGTTTGCTTTCGATGACTAGTCTCAAACGACTCGTGTTATAGAACGAATGTTATGTGCGAACAATGCGTGTGGTCTTCCTGTATCATAAAGTGTTATAGTAACCATTCCGGTTAGCGTTCTACTAGATAAAAACTTGAACAACTTAAGAATTTCAAATGGATTAGTGATCATTAGCTTGACCCGCAGAGCCCACTAGGATTTCCATACTCTACAAGTTGTTATTACATGGGCCCCCGTAAGAATAAATTGTCTTGTATGGTCACCCAAGCATCCTCTCGTTCAAGCCGCCAATCAGTCAAAGAGAGGACACTATTGTCTATATACCTTCAACATAGGAGGGATGATGCGTGCGAAGTGTCGTATATTTTAGGTGTATATTTTAAGCCCTTTTAACACTTATTTTAGCCAAGTTTTAAATTTATAAAACACGATATTTCACTAACACTAAACACACATATGGGCAAGTGCACCCATCGTTGAGTGTAATATAGCGTTGGTAAGATACCGAGGTCGTCCAAGGACACAAGAGCTTTTAGTACCGGTTTATCCTCAACGTCTAACCAAAATAAAAGTTTAGAAAAATGTTTTAAACTAAGAAAAATAAAACTAACTAAAATGCTGAAAATAAAAATAAAAGAAAAACAGATAGACAAGATGAATCACTTGGTTCCGACTCGTATCTAGTATAACCTTTGATTATTTCCGCACTTTTGCACATAATTAAGAGATTATCTTAGTTATTGTAGTAGGCCCCTCTTTTGAAGGCGACGTTACCCTCACCCCAGTAGTTTGAGTCAGCAGGGATACAATCCTAAAAGGGTGGATTATTGGAAGATAACGAATTAAGTTATTAATGCAGTATTGTGGTAGGCCCCGCTTTTGGCGGTGACGTTACCCTCGGCTAAGTAGTCTGAGTCAGCAGGGATACAGTCCTAAATAGCCGGGTTATAGTATTAATAGTAGTTAACTTATGAGGGGATCAAAGAGTTTGGACCCCCGCCATCCAATACCGTGAAGTATTGAAGGAGGTCCTACTAAATTTGACCCAGGTCCATTGCAGGACCTCTAAACGCTGAACAATGGCAAGACCTTTACCAAACCGTTCCCTTAACCCCCTACCAGGTAGCCAACATACCTCCATATAGACCGTGGAGATATGAATGGTGAAAATCCTTTATTTTATATAGACAGTAAAATAATGCCAAGACACCACGGACAAACGATAAGGAAAGATCACCTTCAACATAAGTAACTAGTTATTAAAGTCATTAATACAAAACCAAATAAAAAGTGCAAAAGATTAGAAATAAAAAGTATTATACTAGACACTTTGTCTTCACCAAGTGATGTAAGAGACTTAGGCAAACATGGCCTTGATTGTCAAGAACTCTTACGATCAATCTTGGATCCCGAGACGACTCACACACACTCTACGATGGACAATGGATGATGGTGGCGGATGATGGTGTTGTGATGGTGGTGGGTGGTGGATGAAGTGTGAGAGAGGTGGAGTGCCAAGGAATGGTTTGAGCTTGAGCCAAGCACTCTTATTTATAGCCTGTACAGAAGCCTGGACACGGCCCCGTGTCCGCTGGACACGGCCCCGTGTCCACCCTTTTCTCTTTCTTCATTAATACAGTTTGTCTTTATTAGCTCCACACGCCCCCGTGTCCGCTGGGCACGCCCCCGTGCTTGTCTGACATTCTCTCTCTTCATTAATTGTAATTCGCAATTACAATTAATGCGCCTGCTGTACTTTCGCCACGCCCCCGTGTTCACTGGACACGGCCCCGTGGTGGGCAATAGAAGCTTCTATAGGTTTGTCTTTTGTGCCAGGGCTGACCATTCTGGACACGGCCCCGTGCTGAGCTGGGCACGCCACGTGTCGAGCTGGGCACGCCCCGTGTCGGGCTGGGCACAGCCCCATGCTCAGCTTTCTTCTTGTTTTTGCTTTGGGAGTTGTTGTCGAGGGGTCGGGCATGCCACGTTTCTTCCTTTTCTTTGTATTTATGTTGGTTTTGGCTGTATTTTTGTTCCTTTTGTTCGTTTAAGCTCATTTGACCCTGTAAATTCAAAAGGAAGACAAAAACACACTTTTTCCAACATTAGTACTAAAAAAGGGTTAGTTTTATGCCTTATTTGATGTAATTTATATGTTGCATTTTACACACATCAAATACCCCCACACTTGAATCTTTGCTTGTCCTCAAGCAAAACTCTTTATAATTTGGCTTTACACTCCCAAATGGAATTGGTAGAAGAGAAGGTTTTTGGGCTTGTCATAGAGTGCCGGGAATCCAAGATTCTTTATTAGGCTTTATTTTTATGTTATTTACAATCCTATTCGTTATGATTTATTTTGAACTTTTCATAAGAGAAATTACTTATTTGGGCATAACACGCCTCTTTAAAATTTTATTTATATACAAGTTCACATACCTCACGGGGAATCACTCAACACTCGGCCGAAGATGTATTTTTGTGAAACACTCGAGAGCGGCATGGAACTTACTCATACCATAAGCTTGCCAAGCAATCAATCCTCCTCCTTTTTAACTATACATCTTTGTAAATATCAAGAGGACTTTTGGGGTGAAGGGTTTGGCTTGGGCTAAAGGTAGGTGGTTGGGTTAGTGGTTAGTAAAAGGGCGAAAGGCGTAAAAAGCATCGGTTTTCGTAAGACCTCTTTTTTTATTTTTTTTTATTTTTTTTTATTTTGATGAAGCCACTATTCAAACAAAGTTATTTTTGATAAACTTGTTTGTTTATTTCTCTTTTGCTTCATCATCATCATCTTTTTTTTTTTTTTTTTTTTGATAGTCATAAGAAAAACCGAGCTTGTTACTAAAACAAAGGGTTAAAAATAAAAAGGGTTTGGTGGGTGAAAGGGTTTTTGTTTTGGGTTATGAAATGAAAAGGTTTAGGCACAAAGGGGTTAACTAGGGGGATTTTGGGTAGGTGGTAAAAAAGAAAAAGAAAATAATGGTGTAGAAATAAAAAGGGTTAGTCCTAATGCCTCTATCATTTACTTACTCTGGTTTAAGTTGATAAGGACCGGAAATGTATCATCATGGCAAGTTCTAGAGTCGTAAGAACCAAGCGGCTATTCACACAAGAAACGAAAAATGAGCATTTAATTTAAAGGTATATATTTGTATGCTCAATAAAGGCTCAAAACTCACTTTTGTGGGAATGGGTTTTTATGTGATCAAGTATATATAATTAAATTTTAACTAAGCTTGTCATGCCTTTTCATAATTTTCTTATGTTGGTTCTTTTTATCACGACGCTATCGGTTGTAAATTTGTAAAAATATAACCTTTTTAGAATTTTGAAATTCCCAAATTAAACCTAGACAAGTAAAAAAAATTGAAATTTTTTTTTTTTTTGAAAAAATTTGGGGTGATTAGCGGTTCCAATAGAGTTTTGTGTAAGGCTTGTTATTAGGACTTGCAAGATTCAAGGTTTTAGCATCCCCCCCACACTTAAATTACACATTGTCCTCAATGTGTCCCAAAAATAAGTTTTTCGGTTGATTAAAATGTGTAAAAGTGGGTTAAAAACAAGATTTTATGGTACTGGGTAGCTGAACACGGGGTGGTGTTGGCTGAGCACGGCCCAGTGTCCAGACTGCCAGTACCAAAAGTAAACAGAAGGCTGGGCACGGGGGCGTGTCCAGTGAGCACGGCCCCGTGTCCAGGTACCTGAACTGGGCATTTTCTATAGAACCTTGGGCACAGGGCGTGTTGGGGTGAACACGGCCCCGTGCTGAACCTGCTGTAATGAAAAAATCATCGGGAGGCTCTGTTTTTGTGTATGGGGTGTTGGTTCAAGCTTCCCTTATCATCCTTCACCATCCCGAGTGTGTTTTATTCCTGAAAATTAAAAACTAAACTAGAAAACATAAAGGTTAATCTAAACTAAACTACGGATAGTTCCGCGGAATGCCTCCGTGGTGCGCCACGTTTATAAGGGTCCTTGGCTAGACCCACCTTATCGGGTGGTTCTGGCTCATCTTCACTTAGGGGGTCGTCATTGCCGAATGGATATTTCATTGATCGCTCAAGATCGACACTCTTTTTAAATGCCCCTAATTGAAGAGGTAGATTGTTGAACTTCCGGTTTTTCAAAGCTTCGTGAGTTTTTACAAATGGTCGTCCCAACACTAGAGGAGCGTCATCGAGGATGACAAAGTCGGTCGGGATTACCATCTGATTTGTTTGAACCAATACATCCTCAACTATACCGATTGATTTTATTACTTTCCGATTGGATAGAAAAATGGGTATTTGAAGTGGAGAAAAATCACTAATACTTAATTTTTCGAAAATGTAGTTAGGCATTATGTTAACACAAAGATCTTTATCGATTGTGATATTACTAATAAACGAATTTTGAAAGAAACATGGAACCGGTGTAATGTTAATTTCAAATGGGTCTTCTTTTATTAGTGAGGTTTGATCATCAGTTAACTTAACACTTATCGTTTCGTCAATTTTAGTGTTAGTGTTTAACTCTTTTAAAAACTTAGTATGAGTGGGTACTAAACAATGATTTTCAAAAGAAGGTGACAAGAGATTAATTTCTTCAAAATTAGTCTCTTCTTGAATTTTAACGTTGTCGGACTCACCTTTTTCGTTGTTTAACTCATGTGTCGGATTTTCACTTATTTGTTCTTCCATTTTTACACTTTTGGTTATCTCTTCCTTTTTTAATTCTTCTCTTGCGCGGGACTCCTCTTCCCTTGCGCGAGCTTCTTTTATACATCGATCGATAACTCTTATATGTTCTAATATCCTATCGGTCACTTCGGTTATAGAAAAAGAATCATCATTTCCTAAGCTTGAATCCGGTTGTTCGACCCTTTGTTCCTCATAATACCCACATGAAGTTGATGGTTCACACCGTTGTTCTTCATTATAAGCATATGATGGATAAGGTTCGTAATTTTGTTCTTCATAATACTCATATGAGGTGGGTTGTTCACGCCATGGTTCCTCATAATAAGCATATGAAGGTGGTTGCTCATATCTTGGTTCCTCAAAGTATGAATAAGAAGGCTCATACCTTGGTTCATCAAAATATGAGTATGAGGGAGGAGGTTCATACCTTTGGTCTTCATAGGATGTGTATGAAGTTGACGGCTCGTACGTGGGCTCCTCATAGTAGGTGTATGAATTGGATGGTTGATATGAGTGATTATTTTGAATCGAGCGTGCATTACGACAATTAGTGCAATAATTACCCCTATAATCATCCTCCTCATAGGTGTAGTTGTAACCTCCTGAGTATTGATCTATAAGAATCACTCAGCAGACCACAACTGAGTCTCGAGATCAGAAAACAAAAAGAAAAACGGAAACAGAGGCTGGACACGGCCCCGTGTTCAGTGGACACGGCCCGTGTTCAGGATCTGTATCTGGGCGTTTTAATTAAATTTACTGATTTCGTTGAGCACGGGGCGTGTTCGGTGAGCACGGCCCGTGTTCAAGCTTCTGTTACTGGGTGTTTTATGAAAAATATGCTGCACGGCCCGTGTTCAGCGAGCACGGCCCGTGTTCAACCTACTGTAAATGCAAAACTAAACTAAAATGCAGAAAAATGTGGGCCCGTTTTGAAAAGGTTTTGAAAAACTGATTAGGCCGTCGATTTTAAGCTTTCCTAAAATCCTTGTGTCCCCGGCAACGGCGCCAAAAACTTGATGCGTGCGAAGTGTCGTATATTTTAGGTGTATATTTTAAGCCCTTTTTAACACTTATTTTAGCCAAGTTTTAAATTTATAAAACACGATATTTCACTAACACTAAACACACATATGGGCAAGTGCACCCATCGTTGAGTGTAATATAGCGTTGGTAAGATACCGAGGTCGTCCAAGGACACAAGAGCTTTTAGTACCGGTTTATCCTCAACGTCTAACCAAAATAAAAGTTTAGAAAAATGTTTTAAACTAAGAAAAATAAAACTAACTAAAATGCTGAAAATAAAAATAAAAGAAAAACAGATAGACAAGATGAATCACTTGGTTCCGACTCGTATCTAGTATAACCTTTGATTATTTCCGCACTTTTGCACATAATTAAGAGATTATCTTAGTTATTGTAGTAGGCCCCTCTTTTGAAGGCGACGTTACCCTCACCCCAGTAGTTTGAGTCAGCAGGGATACAATCCTAAAAGGGTGGATTATTGGAAGATAATGAATTAAGTTATTAATGCAGTATTGTGGTAGGCCCCGCTTTTGGCGGTGACGTTACCCTCGGCTAAGTAGTCTGAGTCAGCAGGGATACAGTCCTAAATAGCCGGGTTATAGTATTAATAGTAGTTAACTTATGAGGGGATCAAAGAGTTTGGACCCCCGCCATCCAATACCGTGAAGTATTGAAGGAGGTCCTACTAAATTTGACCCAGGTCCATTGCAGGACCTCTAAACGCTGAACAATGGCAAGACCTTTACCAAACCGTTCCCTTAACCCCCTACCAGGTAGCCAACATACCTCCATATAGACCGTGGAGATATGAATGGTGAAAATCCTTTATTTTATATAGACAGTAAAATAATGCCAAGACACCACGGACAAACGATAAGGAAAGATCACCTTCAACATAAGTAACTAGTTATTAAAGTCATTAATACAAAACCAAATAAAAAGTGCAAAAGATTAGAAATAAAAAGTATTATACTAGACACTGTGTCTTCACCAAGTGATGTAAGAGACTTAGGCAAACATGGCCTTGATTGTCAAGAACTCTTATGATCAATCTTGGATCCCGAGACGACTCACACACACTCTACGATGGACAATGGATGATGGTGGCGGATGATGGTGTTGTGATGGTGGTGGGTGGTGGATGAAGTGTGAGAGAGGTGGAGTGCCAAGGAATGGTTTGAGCTTGAGCCAAGCACTCTTATTTATAGCCTGTACAGAAGCCTGGACACGGCCCCGTGTCCGCTGGACACGGCCCCGTGTCCACCCTTTTCTCTTTCTTCATTAACACAGTTTGTCTTTATTAGCTCCACACGCCCCCCGTGTCCGCTGGGCACGCCCCCGTGCTTGTCTGACATTCTCTCTCTTCATTAATTGTAATTCGCAATTACAATTAATGCGCCTGCTGTACTTTCGCCACGCCCCCGTGTTCACTGGACACGGCCCCGTGGTGGGCAATAGAAGCTTCTATAGGTTTGTCTTTTGTGCCAGGGCTGACCATTCTGGACACGGCCCCGTGCTGAGCTGGGCACGCCCCGTGTCGGGCTGGGCACGCCCCGTGTCGGGCTGGGCACAGCCCCATGCTCAGCTTTCTTCTTGTTTTTGCTTTGGGAGTTGTTGTCGAGGGGTCGGGCATGCCAGGTTTCTTCCTTTTCTTTGTATTTATGTTGGTTTTGGCTGTATTTTTGTTCCTTTTGTTCGTTTAAGCTCATTTGACCCTGTAAATTCAAAAGGAAGACAAAAACACACTTTTTCCAACATTAGTACTAAAAAAGGGTTAGTTTTATGCCTTATTTGATGTAATTTATATGTTGCATTTTACACACATCAAGGGACGTTCGTGATGGTCCAAGTGCTAACGCCCGGGTGATTTTTCGTGATAGGGCACAACGTTAGATGAAATATAAGTAGAGAGAATCCGCCACAATAGTACCTGGAGGGGCACCTTTAAGATGAGTACTTCATCTTCCTTGTCTGGACGAGAGTGTCATCAATCACGATTAGTATGAGCCTCAGGGACCTCATCCTACTAGTAGAGTTGTTTTCCAAGGCCGCCACCTCCACCTCGTCGCCACTACTGAAGCCAGGCTTATAACCATCCGAGGGAAAACAACCATCTTCCATGGGATAAATGCTTTAGGGTCTCGCTTAGGGACCACGCCTGTCATAGGCTTCGTAATAGACGCGAGTTCATCATTCTCATTACGTGAGTCAAGTGTAATAATAGAATTCATAGTCGAAGGTATTTTTGTTCATGGCAAAATATTCCGTACAACACATATCTATACTACTTTATAAAGCATATCCAAAGGACTTCTTAAAGTCCATAAAAAATCCCTTAAAACACCCCTAAAGCATGCTGTACAACCCTCTAAAGCACAATATAATTTACAATTCCAATTATGCCCTCCAAAACTTTTACCCTTTACCTGGATCCATCATCATCCGTCCATTTTCTTTCATGTCTTCACACGTATCGTGATCTGACGGATGATGTTGTTTTCACACGGATCCACCTTTCCCCTTCATTCTCTCACAACTCACTTCTCACTAGTCTCTCTCTCTCTGGCGATTCCAGATCCAGATCTAGATCTAGGGTTTCTCTACTATCTCTCTCGCGATCCAAGCTATTCAGATCCACCTTTCCATCTGCTCTCTCTCTCGCACGATCCAAGCGATTCAGATCCAAGGAGATTCAGATCCAAGAGATTCAGATCCAAGAGATTCAGATCCAAGAGATTCAGATCTAGGTGCTGTGTGTGTGATTCAGATCTGGGTTTTTATTGCCATAGTAAGGTTAAAACTTGCCACTCTCTGTTTTTTGGTCAAACTTTATTATTATGTTAATGTTTGTTTTTGGTTGTTATTTGATGAATTTATGATGAAGGTGTGTTTAGGAGAGAAAATTCTTGAAGTTTTTAGGGTATATGTAGAACCCAAATATTATTATGTTAATGTTTGTTTTTGTCTCCATCACCTGCAGTTACATCCCGATTCTTTTCTCTGCTTGGAGAATGACGATGACGACGGGATGGAAAGAGAGTAGGGCGTTAATGATGGCAATGGAGTTTTGCTGAATGATGGGATAAAAGCTTTTCTTTGATCTGGATTCATTTTTTTAGATTGTTTACTTTAAATCGGTTCTCTTTTTGCAGGCAGGGTTAGCTAAGTTGAAAAGAACAAAGGCAAACACGGCGCTAGAGGTTGGGGTCTAGGGATGGCAGAAGGTTGTTATGTGCACAACCTCTTTATCTTTGCATACTCATTTTTGGCTCACTAAGTTACTCGATTTCCCTTATCCATCACCAATGTATCTGCAGGTCATTCTATGCATTCGATGAAAGCTCAATTTTTCAGGTTTGTTTTACGAGTCCTGTTACACATATACACACTTTTTTTTTTTTTTTTGATAAAATGCTGATTTTTAAGAGTCATAATAGGTAGTTTGTAACTTATGAAAGTTGGGATATGTGGAAAGTAAACCTGGATTTGAATGAATGTGATGCTGCGTTGGTCAGTTGTTCTCATCCTTTCCAAATATGCGTATTGAAGGGGTAGGATTGGTCATTTGGCACTTGTTATATGGATCTTAAAGCTGTAATTGGGCTGAGGTGGATGTGGCTGTTGCTAGCTTTGATTTGTCATGAGGAGATTTTGAGTATGATTGAGAATTCTGGATAATACAAGGGCTACAGTCCAGAGCAGTAAGAATCTTTAGGTTTTATGGTTTTCCCTTTTAAAACCTACATCAATTGATCATCTTGAAGTAACAAAGTTTAATATTCATTATATAAAAATAGTTCATATTTGGTTACAGGTGATGCACAATGCTATTGATGTTGTGATGCTTGTTGTTACTGAGAGTGAGAAGGCCATTTTATTTTTCAAAAGGATGATATGAAATTTTATTGCTCAATAAGATTCTTCTGAAGTACTACCAATCAACTTTAATGAAGGTGAGGACGGTAGCCCTTGTTAAAAACCTGGTAAAAAAACTGAGCGTGTCCAGAACCACCGATTGTTGACCATAACTGGACCTGGTACCTGCCCGGTCCCGGTTCTAAATAAACCCGTTTTGTGCACCTCTAATATTTAGCTTACCTTATGCAAGGTTCTGCTTTTAAAAATCCAGCAGTTTATTAACTTATGCTATATATTTCAATGGAAAATTTCTTGATGCTTATAAGATTTTCATTCTACTGTTTTCTTTGAATATGGATAATTAACTGTATTTTGGAAACTATGTATTCTCTTTGTGGAGCTCGGGCGTGCCGCAAGGAGAGGACGAAGGGTAGAAAAGGTCAACCCAAAAATCCCAACCCTCCTCTAAAGAACGGGTTACCGGTTGAAGAATGATTTCTCTTGCACATGGCAACATCATTGATTACAATCTCAAAAGGCTCTTAAAAGTAGTTCATGTACAAGCCTGCAAGTAAATCACATCTAAACAGGTTACTGGTAACCGTTTACTTATGAATTTTTTTTTGGCTGGTGCTTTTTTAGTCAAACGGGTCAAATGTTTCAATTTATTGTTTTGTTAGGCTAGATTCAGTTCACTATTAGGGTGTTGTTGATTTGGGCAACTAAATCTAGATATCCTCTGTTTTTTTTTTTTAATATTCGGGCTTGAACTTTTAGGATTATCATAATTTTGCAAAACTAGATATTTGGGTAAGAAAAAATTTAAAAATTTATAGTTTTGAAAAGGTTAAAATTGTAATCCATATACTTTGTTTTGTTTCTTTTATTTGAAATAATCAATTTGGTTTTCTTACTACTTTTAGATTCTATTAATTTTGGTAGATTTCAACATAATTTAAGCAACGTAAGATCAAAACCAAAGCATTCATGGTGTTTAATTGCTCTTTAGTATCTGTAATTTGGCATTAATGTTTCAGTTTTATTTTTCAAAGTTAAAGGCAAATAAAGATACACATAAAGCAAGCTTAAATGATGGATAAATACTGATCTATTTTGAAGTTAAAGGCACAATTCGTTATATTTTTTGGAAAAAAAGTAAAAAATACTCTCTCTTTAGTTTGTTTGTAATGTTTAATGGTGTATAAATTTGCAGAGTTCCCTTAATTGATGAGTAATGGGTGCTTCTTGAATTCTGTATATACACAGGTATGGTGTTAATCATTTGAAGTAATTCTTGAACTATTATACATGCATATTGCACAATGAAAAGTAATTTTCAGTTTAGTAGGTTCACAAATGATGTCTTAATCCCAATTATCGCCTCAAAGATTTAGTCTTCATGACATCGTTTTAAGAATGAACCGGGCAATTTGGGTTATGTTTAATCTACATGTATCTCAAACGAGTGTATCTAAATAAAAAATAGCTAACAAAACAAAAGGGTTAAACGGATCGAAAGTGACTAAAGTTTATTACAAAAAACCTATCAAACAGCTATTTAAAGAGTTAAATAATGTAAATAGCGTTATATTAGATCTTAAATAAGTTACTTCAAAAAGTAAAATATGTTATTTTAGAAGGTTATTTCGGGTACATGTGTTTCACCATATTCCTGATGTGTTTCGGGTACATGTGTTTTGAACATATTCCTTATGTGTTTCGGGTACATGTGTTTCACCATATTTTGGGTATTTCGGGTTCCTGATGTTTTGAACATTCAAAACATATTCTGTCACCATACTAAAAAAACCTAAACCACCCCCACCCCCCAAAAACCTAAACCCCCCCCCCCCCCCCAAAAAAAAAAAAACCGAAGCAAATTACATATTCGGTTTTGTGGTTTGGTTTTCGGTTTCAAAAGTCTGAAACCGTTATAAACCCGAACATAATTACATGTTTAGTTTTTCGGTTTAGTTTTAGAAGTCTAAACTAAACTTGTTTTAAAATCTAAATAGTCAAAATAATTTTTTGACCAATTTTTTAGTTGGTAAACAAGAAACCAATATCTTGTTGGTTTTAAACAAGAAAACCAATCTTGTTGGTTTTGTACTACTATTTGAACAAGTCCCAACTAAAAGATGTTACGTGCACAGGATGAAAAGAGGTGAACAGTTGGGTTGATAATGGTCAACAGTGGTCAGAAGCGTGAAAAAAGGGTCAGTGGTCAGTGGTCAGAAGGGTGAAAAAGGGTGAAAAAAGGGAACAGTGGTGAGTAGTATGCTATGTACATCTACTTTTGTTTTGTCCACTATTTTGTCAACTATACAGCTCTATGCTCTGGTTTAAAAAGTAGATGTCTACTTTTGACATTATATATAGTGATGTTGAAAAGTAATGTCAAAAGTACAACAACTACTTTTGACATTATATATAGTCATCTTAAGCTTCATAAACTCCATCCAACTTTCTAAAAGCACTACACACCAACCGTCAGTTTGCTGCCACATAGAATGAACAACATTCAGAAAATCAATTCAACTGTCTAATTGTAAGTTAGTGTTAGTTTAACTTAAGGTTACTTTTAATGCTCACTTTCTGTTATATTTGTATTCCTAACAAATTGTGTTTTATTTCATTTCAGAATACTATTTTCTTCTGGGTCTTGCATTGTTTCTCGCCTCTATACATTTGATTCTTGCATTATTTCTCTTTTTTTAACATCTCGGTCCTGCATTGTGGTAAGTATTTCTCACATTTCGACTATTTTATTTTGTATGTGTGTTGTAATCTTACATAGTGATAACAATGTTTGATACACCAATTGTAAAAATCTTGCACTATTTTAATTGTTTATCGACTGTTTTATTTTGTATGTGATAACAATCTTCACTTTTTCCCCTTCTGCAAATATATATCAATGTGGACCTCAACTAGCAATGTTATGTTTATACACAAGCAAGTCTCTCTTTGAGTTAAATTAAGATAGGATACAATAGCTCTCCTGCTCTTCAGTAAGATATGTTTGGTTTGTTTTTCACTGATTTTGCATTAAAGGGACCTAACCAGAGTTGTGAATCCATGATTAGTACATAAAATTACTTGTTTTTTTTCTATTATATTATTTTACTAGGCTAAAAACCCGTGTATTACACGGGCTATTTAACTGATAAGTTGATGAGTTGACCCGTTTATTAAAGTAACTCAGTGTGAACTGTTTGTTAAAAATGGTAACCTTAACCCGTTTTTTAAAAATGATGAGTTTTATCCATTTATTAAATTAGCTCATTTTGACATGTTTACTAATAATGGTAACCTTCACCCTTGGCTTGTTTACTAAAAATGATCTTAAAGTAGCACATTTAGACACGTTTACTAATAATGATAACATTAACCCTTGGCTTGTTCGCTTACTAAATATGATAATTTGATCTGATTACTAAAAAAAATAATTTTAACATGTTTACTAATAATGATAACATTAACCATAGTACAACCCATTGAAGCCCAAAGTGGCTAAGAATTTAATATGTTGTAATTCATCAACTTAAATTATTATATAATAGTGAACTATAACAACCGTATAAATATTAAATATGATATTATATGTATATGCGATGATCCAAAAGGACAAGGTTGTTTAAATGTTACTAAAAAGTGGTTATGAGACTTAAAAGTTAAAAACCGTAATAATCATATACGATATAACTAACCAAGCCCATTACACAACCTGTTGCTAACATATAATGTTTTTTTAGCCCAACCAAAACCTGGCCCACTGTAATGGGTTACCCAATTTATTTTCTAGAACTGTCATCCACCCGAAACACTACCCAGTACCCACCCGAAATAATTTTTGCCAAACACCCCTACCCACCCGAAACACTACCCACCCGGAAACACCCCTCCACCCAAAACACTACCCACCCGATTTTGCCAAACACCCTTGTCTACAACTCGGTCAACAACATCAAGCATTTTTTGTCTTTTTATAGAGGATATAGCCAAACACCCCTACCCACCTGAAGCACCCCAATTATTTTTGAAAAACCACCCGAAACACCCTTCCTTGTTTACAACTCGGTCAACAACAGCAAGCATTTTTTGTCTTTTTATAGAGGATATAGCCAAACACCCCTACCCACCCGAAACACCCCAATTATTTTTGAAAAACAACCAAAGCCATATGTGCAACCAAGATATGCACAAACTTGTTGCTTCTTTATATAGGTTTTAATATTTAAAAAAATATGAGAGACGTTGGATGATACATTGCACCGACTTTTAACATCGCAAGATGAAATTGGAAATATTTTTAGGCAAAACATTCGTGCTTATAACACGAATTTTTCTTTTGCCTCAATGGGAGTGACGTTGGATGATACATTGAACAATATGAGAGACGGTGTATATACTTTTCGTGCACATAGAGGAATATATCACAAAATCGACCAATTAGTTCCGAGGGATGGAACCCCTAGGTACCTGCAGTTGTATTTTTATGATCCTGATGCCGAGTTAGATCTCAGACTCCAATGGCCAAATCTTGATCGTCATATTACTCAGATTTTGACACGCGTTCTTTCTATAAACCCATATGTCGATACATTTAGAAGACTTGCAGAACTAGGACCTCTGGACAACTATAGAGTCACTTTGAATGCTTCGGTTGAACTTGACCAAAGGGTGTACAACCGACCAACGACATCGGAGGTATATGAAATATATTATATTAATTACAATTATTTAATAGTATTGCTTATTTTACTTACTTATAGTTCACGATTATATAGGTTGCTGGTATTTGGGTTGAAGGTAATGACAATATCACTTCGTATAAACGAACTATTGTTGTGTATGGTAGGTCTAAATATAGCCAAACTATTCAGCCGTACTTCGGTTGTTACGATCCATTGTCATATCCTCTATTTTTCCTAATGGTGAGTCGGGTTGGCATGCAAACATACCACGTCATGGAGTATCAATAAATGAGGTTTGCAACAATGACAACATCGAAGGAGAAATGGAAGGTACCAACAATTTATTATCCTTTTTAAGTGAAGATCATAAAAATACCATAATGCGTCTTATTTTTATTAACTCTTTGTTTTTAAAACATCTTCATCGTTCAGAGGCTAACACACGAAGTGGTAGAGATGACTTAATGTCTAATATTGTTGATAGGGAAAGGGATAAGAGAACCATGCTAACAACATTTTTTGAGAGAAATAGAATCGATGAAACAACAAGGGTATATTTGTATAAAGATTTTCCAAAACACTTTACGTGGAATGGAAGCACACGCCGTTGGAATCCTCGTGGCGGTAAAAAACAAAGAGGTCGTATCGTTTTCGCTAATCCAGCCAAAGGAGAAAGGTACTACTTACGCCTATGCGTCTTATTTTTATTAACTCTTTGTTTTTAAAACATCTTTATCATTCAGAGGCTAACACACGAAGTGGTAGAGATGATGACTTAATGTCTAATATTGTTGATAGGGAAAGGGATAAGAGAACCATGCTAACAACATTTTTTGAGAGAAATAGAATCGATGAAACAGCAAGGGTATATTTGTATAAAGATTTTCCAAAACACTTTACGTGGAATGGAAGCACACGCCGTTGGAATCCTCGTGGCGGTAAAAAACAAAGAGGTCATATCGTTTTCGCTAATCCAGCCGAAGGAGAAAGGTACTACTTACGCCTACTTTTGTCAAATGTCAGAGGGCCTACTTCTTTTGAACATCTTTGCACAGTTAATGGTCAACGGTGTGAGACATTTCGAAAAGTAGCTCTTGAGTTAGGCTTAATAGAAGACGATGAATATCTATCACAATGTCTCGAAGAAGCCTCTACGTTTCAGTTTCCCAATGCTCTTCGAAGGTTATTTGCGACCATAATGATTTTTTGCCAACCTGGAGATATTCGAAAGTTATGGAATGACCACTTTGAATCACTGTCTGAAGATAATCGGTTACACTGTCAAAGTATAGAACGAGTTCAAAATATGATTCTTACTGAAATTAGTATCTTGCTACAATCCATGGGTAAATATATCAATGAATTCGACCTTCCTAAGATAACAGACGATGCTAACTTACAAGATGCAGGTTATCGTGAGTTACAAGAAGAGTATGGGATTGTTTTGGAACCTGAACACTTGAGTGCCAAAGATTCACTTAATCCGGACCAAAAAACGTGTTTGATGAGATCATGATGCATGTTGATAATGATCTTCCAGGCGTGTTCTTTATTGATGGCCTAGGTGGAACTGGAAAAACATTTTTGTACATTGCCTTGCTTGCTGAAATTCAGTCATGTGGTCTTATTGCTCTCGCAACAGCTTCATCAGGTGCATCGGCTAATAATATGCCAGGAGGTAGAATGGCTCACTCAAGATTCAAGATTCCTCTTAATCTTGAAAATAATTCAATGTGCAATATCAAAAAACAGAGTGGGGCCGCTAAACTGATTCGGTCTGCCAAAATAATCATATGGGATGAAGCGTCGATGGCTAAACCACAGGCGATAGAGGCAGTCAATCGTACATTCCAAGACATTATAGGCATTAGTCTCCCATTTGGTGGGAAGATAATGGTTATGGGAGGTGACTTCAGACAGGTGTTGCCGGTTATTAAACGTGGCACTCGAGCACAGATTGTAGACTCCAGCGTACGAATATCACCTCTTTGGTCTTTGACTAAGAAGATGCGGTTGACCATAAATATGAGAGCGCTGAAAGATCCATGGTTTTCTAAATTTCTTTTAAGAGTCAGCGATGGAACTGAAGAACCAATCGAAGAAAACTATATTCGCATACCCGATGACATGACAATTCAATGCAACAACAGAGAAAACGCTATAAAAGAATTGATCCATGCCATCTTTCCATCAATTGAAGATAATGTATATTCTTCAGATTATATAATCTCTAGAGCAATATTGTCCACTAAAAATGAGAGTGTTGACGAGATTAATAGTCAAATGATTGAAATTTTTCAAGGGGAGGAAAAAGTTTATTACAGTTTTGATGAAGTTGAAGACGATCAGCGTAACTTCTATCCAGTCGAGTTCTTAAACTCGCTAAATGTTAGTGGTTTGGTGCCTCATAAGCTTCGTTTAAAAATTGGATGCCCAATAATATTGTTACGTAATATCGATCCATCACATGGCCTGTGTAATGGCACGCGGTTGATATGTAAGGGTTTCATGCGAAATGTTATTGATGCGGAAATTGCAGTCGGTCAACATGCCGGAAAAAGAGTTTTTTTGCCAAGAATCCCTCTAACCCTTTCTGAAGATGACATGTTCCCATTCAAGCTGAAAAGAAAACAATTTCCAATTCGACTTAGCTTTTCCATGACGATTAATAAAGCTCAAGGTCAAACAATTCCGAACGTTGGTATTTATCTACCGGATTCTGTATTTTCACATGGACAACTTTATGTCGCGTTATCAAGAGGGATTTCAAGACAAAGTACAAAGGTGTTGGTACATCTCACCAAAGAATTCAAACAACGCGGAGTTTACACATCAAATGTTGTCTACCAAGAAGTGTTGCGTGATTAATTAATCACATCCGTATCAAAAAGAAGGTAAGTTAGTAGATTTTGTGCCTTATTTGCTTCCAGAAATTACCTTTTAATTACTATTTTAAATCACCTGTAAGCGTCTAACATTTTTTTTATGTGTTGAAATCTGGTACAGTAGAGGAGAATATACAAGAAAGTCATAAGCGAATGGATGTATTGGTAAATCAGGAAGAGATACAAGAGACTCCCCACACTTTTGTTTTTATTGTTTTGTCCAGCTACTTGACTGTTTTGAACTCTTCTTGTTTTTAATTACATCTACTTCCTTGTTTTGTACTCTTCTTGTAGAAGATCACCAAAGAATCGATAAACTAACAGAAAAACCAGTGCCATCATATCACGAATGAGAAAACTAACTTAAGTACTATACAATATATCACGAGACGACCGATAAACTAACGGTAAACAATTATACTATTGTAAATTGCCACTCCCTCCGCATCGTGCGGGTAAGTGACTAGTATATATATATATATATATATATAATCACTAAATCTCATGTTGTTTTTGTTTCTCGTGTTTCAGATGTAATCCTTAATGTTTTCAAGTCTATTCCTTATAGACTACCCATGTATTGATCCTTCTTGTTACTTATAATTGAGCTCGTGTGATAGATCCTCATGTTATAGTGACACAATGAAAACCTTTTGTCATACTTTTGAAATCACTTTTGTAATGTTATCGACTTTGTTTTCATGTGAGAGCCCTTCGGTGATTGTAGACCAAACTTTAATAAAAGTTTTTCCCCGGTTCACTACAATCAGAGCTCTGATACCAATCTGTCACACCCTGCTAGTTGCGAAAGCGTGTTGCGTGTGACGTAAGAAAGGTAATCATTGCATCCAATCATGTATCACCGGCTCAAGACTTGTTTCCTGAAATACATGTAGTTTTAAAAAGTTAACAAAAGTTGAGCAAGTTTATGCAGTTATTGTTATCATATGAAATCTTTGAAATCTTGTAATGTAATCAAGGTAT
The DNA here is from genome assembly GCA_030545235.1 of Helianthus tuberosus. Taxonomy (NCBI): domain Eukaryota; kingdom Viridiplantae; phylum Streptophyta; class Magnoliopsida; order Asterales; family Asteraceae; genus Helianthus; species Helianthus tuberosus. The sequence goes on from CM060397.1 coordinate 127,197,082, forward strand.
GTATTAGCATTCATGCAGTTTAAGGATCTATCAGTGGGTAGCGAGCCCCCTGACATTATGTACCATAAGTACGCAACCAACCCGAGACAACTTTGACATTCTTGGGATCACAAAAGCACTCCAGGGTATACCAACCAGGAGTGGAGCGTGTCTCAAGCTCAATAGATCTTCACCTTTTGCACCTTGGTCACTAAGTGATTAATGGTTACTATGTCATCATCCTACTTATGTACATTGATCATGTTATCATCTAAACCCATAGCTAACATACCCATAGTTTTGACATGTATTTCCCTTCGACTGTTTCAAAATAAAACATTGAAATCATTGAAAGGAGGGACATGAACTCACAAATTTGCGTTCCGTATTATGTAATACCGTAGGTGAGCGTCCGTACGCGTGAATATCCTACATATGCACTAACTTGATTAGACACTAGGTCTTATCGAACCTTGTACAATGTAACACCCATCTAATTTCTACTAATTTTTATTATAAATAAGCGTGGTTTTATAAGTAGGATACTTTACTTCAACGCAAGTAAAAATTTAAAGTATTAAAGTGACAACATACTAGTTAACTACTAAACTAGTTTAAACATTCAAATCATGATTAGTAACTTATTTGTATCATAAACATTGTCTAATCAAAGTTAAATTAACGCGGAAGCTTCAAAAGTTCGTGTTCGGTTCTTCAAATAATGCTTGATCGCCATACGGAAAGTCCCCATCATCACCTAAAGTCAAAACCACTTAAAATGTTAGTTTTGACATTTATATAGTGTGAATAAACTAGTTCCAGCATCAAATCATTAAAAATAAAATAAAAATTTAGAATTTGTTCTGTCGCGTGTCGCGCCAGACACCATTCATTCTGTCGCGTGTCGCGACGGCTCTCGCATGTCGCGCCGGATCTAGGTGATCCTGTCGCGTGGCGCGGGGGATACCATTTTCCAGCAGGTGCAGGTTTTTGACCTGCATTTCCTGCCAGCTCCGAAATTCACCAATTTTAACTTTAAATATCCATAACTTTTGATCCGTAGATCCGTTTTAGGTGATTCTTTTTTCCTATACATCTGTAATTTCATTACCGACGTGCCCATTACATTTATCATACCCAAAATTTAGATTACGGACCGAATGACTAAAATCACTATATGATTATTCGACCCACCAAATTTATACAAATTTTTATACTGTTGAGATAGTAACCTTATGGCGCTCTTACCCAACATCCGGGGCTTAATATCACCGACATTTCATTACCATCCATATGGCTTCATGCTCTTGTGATTGTCTTCGCCAATTACTAACCAAACACTATTTTTCTACTACTAAGCAATTGTTTGACCCGTTCGGCTCATTTACGGAAATCCTCCGCTACTAATGACTACCAAACATTTCCTAATCTATTTTCAACTTATTCAATCATATGTGAACAACAACATTTCAACTAATACTCATCTTTATACTAAAACACAACCATAACAATTGAAATATCCAAAATTTGCATAATGTAACAAATAAGTTACATACCTTCATAATTCGTCGATATTGCTTTCTAACCATAATTACCCCTTCCCGGGCTTGCCAACCTTAGCGTATCCCTTCTAATCCATGGTTTCTGCTTTTATAACTCAACTTAACGAGTGACGTTCGAGTCACTCCGAACACTACCTTTTTGACCATTATTTTAACCCATTCTTTATCTAGTGAATTACATCACTTTACTTCCATCCCATTATGTGTTGGTGCATACATCTGTCGTCTTCGTCTTATATCGAGTCTTGTCGTTGCGGTTCGGAACAAGAATGATGTCATCATTCTTGATGATGACATCATCCAAGTGACATAATGCTTGCATCATCATTCCTACATCAGCACATGAATCCAAATGAAATGTTCACTAGAAGACAAAATAGAATACGTTTGAAATAGAATTGTAAATATATTAGCTGATTTCGCTCCAACCTTAATGTGAAGGTGATTCCGCCCGGAATCTAAACTTCTAATTCCGCTCCTATTGTCTTGTGTCCTTCCGAGCGAAATCAAGTGGCCTATATATAGTTCTTAGGAGCGAAATCATTAGGAGAGTTCTTGATTTCCATACCGAAGTGCTGCCGGTGTGACGTTTGCATGTAATCTGTTAGAGATCAATACAAAAGTGTGTTTAAAGTGAATTGCTTGCTGTTTTTACATCAGTTTCTTGTTTTCCGTAACTGAAACTGATTAAAACTCCTCTGAAAGACTCATTAAGGTCCGTATGATCCTACAATTGGTATCAGAGCCAAGTGCGAGGAGTTTTGACGAATTCAGCTGGATATCATTGTTTTTCTGTCTTCTACACCATTCTTTCTTCATTTCAGCATTTTTTAACGGTCAAAATCAGTCCAACTTTTCACAGATTGTGTCAAATTACGTATTGACAAACCCTTGAAAGTTACACGTTAAAATTCAGACTAAAAATGGGTAAAAATGATGTCCGAAGTGATTCCGCTCGAATTGTTTTTGTTTGAATTAGTCTGATTCCGCTCCAAAGATTAACAAAAGAATTGATTCCGCTCCAGTTTTTCTCTGATTTCGCTCCAAAGTTACCAAAAATGTTGATTCCGCTCCAAAGTGTTTACTGATTCCGCTCCTGATTGCCATACTTCTGATTTCGCTCCAAAGTTATCAAATCTGATTCCGCTCCAAAGTTATCAAAGTGTTTTGAGTTTGTCGGTTTAGTGGAATTAAAGGTCCAATGGGAATTGAGTAATCATTATTAAAAGTTGTCGTCAAGTATAATATTCAAATAAAGTGCATCGAATATTGAGAAACATTAAACAAGGTTGTCAGTATTTGGGAAAGGAAATCACATGTTTTTGTGTCAGTTGGTTTCATTCAAGAATTGCATGTGATTCTCGTAATTAGTCAGCCCATGTGCATCGTTAATATCTTAGATATTCAATAAATGTGTCTGGTCAGGGGGATTGATATTTGAAATTGCTTGTGATCTTCTGCTTAAAATATATTCGGTCCAATCAGAATTTTTGATCAATTAAAAAGGTGTCAGCCATTATAAAAATTGTTTGGTTCAAGAAAGGCTTGTGATCAGAGCACATGTTGTGTTTGAAGTGCATGTTATGTACGGTCAAATGAAATTAAGTGTGGTATTAAAGATGTCGGCTATTTTGGTTTGAAAGATAATCAAATCTGATGGTATATGAGTTGAATTGTTTTGGCCCAATCAATTTTTCAGACATATACAACCGGCCCAAATCACATTATATTTGATCAAGTTCTAAAGGCCCAATAGAAGTGAATTGTTTGTCTAAGTGTCATCGGCCCAAGTAAACAGAATTAAATAAACAAGTTCTCGGCCCATGTTTCATTATCATCAGCCCAATCAGTGAAGGCCAAATTGAATTCAATTTATTTTGATCGGCTCATTCATTTAGTGATCTTACTTCAACAACATTGAAACGAGTCCGCAAATCTTCGACACGAGTCTTAGATTGATTTCATCAAAACACTTTAACATACTTAGTCCGTTTTAAACTGATCGTTTGTTTGTTTTGTCATTCATGTATTTTACGAGGTGAACCAGTTCGTTTGAAAGCTTGTTTGAGAAATTCTTCGATACCAAAACATGGATTCTGAATTTTACAATGATTTTGCATCAACACCGACTACTCCGGCTGACATTGCTAAGAACACGAACATGGAGAATGAAACCGGAAAAATGCAAAAACCCCCGAAACTTATGGGAATTGAAGACTATCATGGATGGAAGAAACGTTTCGAGAATTGGGTTCAGGCGAACCATTTAAAAGCTTGGGAAAGCATTGAAACTGAATATGAGAGGCCACAAAACTCAGTGGGAGTTGGTAAAATCATTTCAGAATTCACAGAGCAAGAGAGAGAAAGTTATAAAGGAGAGAAAATGATGATCAATCTATTACAACAAGCTGTTAAAGAGGATATATTTGTGTTGCTTCAACATGATGACAGTGCTTATTCTATCTGGGAAGCTCTTAAAAAGAAATTTGAAGGAAGTAGATAAATGCTACAGAGTAAAGCAGCTTTGTTGAAAAAAGAGTTTGAATTGTTTACTTGTATGCTTGGTGAGACAACAAAGACTCTCATTGAGAGATATTGTCATCTTGTACGCACCATGTCACAGTTGAAGATTACAAAAACTCCAGCAGAATGGGTAGAAAAGCTTGCTGATGCATTACCACAAAAGGAATGGGGTACATATATGATGATTCTGAAAAATTCTAGACAGTTTAGCAGATTATCAATTGCTCAGTTTATTGAAAAGCTGGAGGCACAGGATCTTGAACAGCAGAAAATTGCCAGAATGAACAGTTCAAGTAATCAGCAAGATATCAAACTGTATTATAAAGGAAATGTTCAGACAGTTGAAGCAAGTCCAAAGATCCAAACTGCGTTTAGTGCAGGAAATCAATCTGGAATAGGCATTCAAAGTTCAGTTAATAGTAGTGGATTTTCAAGTGTTAATCCTCCAAGTGATCAAAGTGCATCTGTTGGAAATGGGCATCTGATTCAGTGTAATGTGGCTTTACATCTTCAAAATGGACAAAATTATTCTGAAGAAGTTGTGAAAAGTCATATGGGATTATTAGTTACTGCATTGGAATCTTATGAAGGGTTGATTGCTGGAAAGATTGGTAATCCGATGTTAACAAAGGAAGATTACGATCAGGTTGATGCAGAAGAATTGGAGCTTATGGATATCAAATGGTCTCTAGCAAGTGTCCTGAGAAGAGCTGAAAAGTTCAAAATGATTACAGGACGAAATGACTTTTTGGATGCTCATCTTTCATCTTTAGGTTTTGATAAATCTAAAGTTACGTGTTTTAAATGCAGGGAAAAAGGTCATTTCAAAAGAGAATGCAAGAATCAGGAGCCGAGAGGAGCAAAGGATCCTTTTGGAAAAGATGATTATTATAAGAAGTCCATATATCAACAAATCACTTATCAACTGCTTCAACAAAAGGATTCTCAAACTGCACATGGAAAAATGATCGAGGATGCAAACAAGAAAGCTTACTATGGCATCATTGATCAAGATGACGAGAAAGTAGCTGAAGGTTTTAACTGGGACAAGTACATTCCAGCTGATCCTAATGTTAAAGCTTTTATTGCTCAGATTGTGCAAAAGCCAGAGTTGATAAAGGAATGGATGGCTGTATTATCTGATGATGAGAAAAGTGAAGATGAAGAATCTGTTTCTTCTAAAAACAGTTCAACAGATACAAGTGATGATGATGAAGAAGTTGAACAGATAAACATTGGAAAATCTCATTTATCTTCTGACAGTTTTGAATTTTATTTTGCAAATAAATTGAAGAAACTCAAAGAGAGAAAAGCTGCAAAAGAATTGAAGGAAGTCGAAGTGATTGAGAAGATAGTTGAAGTTGAAAAGATTGTGGAGGTCGAGAAGATTGTTGAAGTTACGAAACCATGTCTCACTTGTTTAGAATCTTGCAAACAGTGTGAAGTAAAAGACGAGAGATTTAGTGAATCAGAAAAGATGAAAGAAAAGTTGTTGTTTGATGTGAAGAATTTGAAAGAATCCTACGATGTTTTGAACAGAACTGTGAATAGTCTGGAAAAGACTAACTCTGAAAGAGAGAAAGCTTTGAAGATGTTGAATGCTACCATGATGTCAAAGCAGAAAGAGATAAATTTTTACATTGAAGAATGTGCAAAATAGAAGCAAGAGTTGGAAACTGCGAAAGCTGAAAATGAAAGAATCAGAAGATTGCTGCGAAGTTATACAAGTTGTGATTACATAATTGATAGAATTTATCCTACTGTTGCAGGTTTTGAGGCGTTTAAAGACGAAGATAAGAAGTCAAAGAAGAAATGGATACTGGTAAGAAACAGAGTGTATGTTATAACAAGTGTCCGCCTCCAATTTGGGAAGGGTACTCGCCTAGAAAACCGAATGAGGAACAAGTCAAAAAGGCGGTCAATATAAAGTTAGAGTCCGAGTTAACTGATGTATTACCAGACAAAATTGACGTCACGTTCACAGCGTCCGACACATATCATGAGTCCGAATTAATAAAAAGAATGGTCGATCAGGTGTTGGATAGGGATGAGGAGTCAGAGTCAAAGTTCGAGTCCGAAAGTTCGTGTCAGTCAGTCGGGAGTTCGAGTTCGTCTGGAAAGAGTTCAAAATCGTCGGGAAAACGGGTTTATAGTAAAGAATTTTTATTGTCAAAATCTAATTTGAAGGACGAAACATTTGAAGTTGCTTATACTTTGAATGATTCTGACAAATTATATTTTGATAAAGAGTTTCCAATAAGAAGTGTTCGGTTTGACATGATCAAAAAGGTTTTCAAAATAACAGAAATTAATATTTCTGAAATAAAAGATTTAAATCTTACTAGAAAACCTAAGAAATACACTTCAAGAGTTCAACAGCGTTTAAACAAGAAAAAGAATCATGGTTCCGGTTCTGGTTGTCAAAAGAAACCAAACCGTAACGGTAATTTCAAAAGAAAAGGTTTAGGTTTTATTCCACCTGAAAATTATAAAAATGAGAAAATTTCAAAAAATACAAAATTTGTTTCAGGGACAACTGCAGAGGAAGAACAGAAGAGCTCATTTTGGAGACAAACAAATCAAGAATTTCTTGCTGAGAAGAAGAATAGTGAAGCTCATCAGGGGAGAGAGACTAGAACCTGTTTTAGATGCAATGAAGTTGGTCACATTGCATGGAACTGTCCCAGAGCAAGTAAGACAAAACATGGAGTCTTAGAAAAACTAAAAGAAGTAGTTGTTGATAAAACCGAACCACCAACTAAGAAATTTAAAGTGTTTAAAAATTCTACATATGAAGTTGGTGAATGTTCAAAAAGGTTTTACAGGAGAAGTGTGAAACTTGACAACCAAAAATGGGTTGTTAAGAAATCTGAGGAGAAAACTGGTGATGAATCTGATTCCACAAAATCAGAGGAGCCACAATTTGATGAGAGTGATAAAAACTTAGTTCCTTCAATGGATGATGAGAACTTTCCACCATTAAGGACTGAGTATTTTAAACAAAAGATTGGGAAGGTTGAAATCTCAAATCAGTTTTATTCTGAGAAGGATAATTTTGATGTTGAGAAAGAGTTTAATGGAAATGTGAAGAAAATTTTCGGAAAGATGGTCGATGGGAAGGTTAAAGGGGTTAAAGACTTTTACGCTACAAAGAAAGCAACTTACACTCCAACTAAATCTGAATTGAAAACACCCAAGGCTGGTCAGGCTTGGGTGGACATTTTCTTTGCTTGAAAAACCTGACTTGCCGGAGATCCCAAGTTTGTAATTGTGGATCAGGAATCGGCATCATTCTTGTTAAACTTGTTTTTGTAAAAAAAAATTAAAATTGTCTAAATATTTACAGATTGAGGAATTGCCGGAGCTTCCAGGTTGGTAAGTGTGAAGCAGGAATCGGCATCTTGATTGGTAAAATGGTTTGTGTAGAGGTTTTATTCCTACAAGTGGTTGATGGAAATTTTCACTTCCAAGTGGTAAATCAGGGACATTAAGTTGTATCTGATTTTCTAAAAATGATTGAGGAAAATGTGATGAACCAAACCCCTAACTTTACAAATGGTAAATTTAACAAAACTTATTTTCCGGAAAAATCATTTTGGTTAAAACAAACTTAAGTGTTTTGAAATCATAATGAGAAAATAGTTTTGTGTAAGGGGGAGTTCTGATTGTTTATGCCAAGTGGATGGCGAATTGAAGTGATTCGATATCGGTTGTCAATTTTTCTTGTACAGTTTGTTTTCAAATTTCCTGAAATGTGTTTGCATTTTAGGGGGAGTAAGTTTTTTAGAAAATCCAAAAACATTAGAAAATTTGAAAAATACAAAAACATGATAAAATAAAAAATGAGTTTTGTTGTGAAATAGAGGAAATGATAGTACATCAGTAGACTGTCACAACATGCTAAAGAAATGTAAAGTTAAATTGTGATAAACAATCTCACTGCGGATATGCCAGTAGGTTTTTGCACATTTAGTAGATTGTGACGAGATATAAACCTAAATTCAAACTTGCTTATATCGTGGGGAACAACTTCTTGGATATATGGGTAACCCCCGAAATCTTGTTTGAAAGGTCCCTCTTTCTGAGATACTAGGTCTTTATGCTCAGTGATATCTGGGGTATTATCCCGGGACTTCTGATTTTGCGGAAGCAATGGCCTAGTCCCTGGAGAATACTTTCCGCTTGCTTGAAACATAGCGCAGCCCTCAGCAAATTGATGAAACAATAAAATTGATAGTCATTGCTGTTGAAGAAAAGATCCTCTAAAGGGGACACACCAAAAGTCGAAGCCGTCATCTCTCTGCGTATACAGAAGTATAGACCTGAGCTCTCACGGCCCTCGCAATTTAACCTCTGTACAGATATCATCTATGGTATACTCACCTGTAAGACTGAATATTGGGATCTGGATACGGGTGTATTGTAACATCTGTGCTTGTAATCTTTGTGAACAGTTCTATTATCAATAAAACAATGTTATTTGATCCCAGTGTTTGTTTGGTTGTGTTTTACATTTTTCATGTTTTGACTTTTATTCAATTCCAAACTCTATATCGCTTTCTGGATAGTTATACACAAACTGATGCGTAAACGTAACCAGTTTAATGCGACAAATACTACGGAAGATCAACATATACTTAACATACCTTAAATAACCCTTACATAACTTAGAAATAAGTTTTGAAGGCTTTGGTATGGCAAAAACAAGTTAATTCGCTTACAGGGACTAAACTTGACAAACTGTGAAAGTATTCCAATTTGAACAGTAACGAACATTCTGGAACATGACCATAAGTTAAACACACCTTAAATATCCTTTATATAGATTAGAAATAGGCTTTGAGGGGTTCGGTGTGCTAAAATAAACTTTTGGGTCATTCAGGGACTAAAAGCGTCAAAAAGTGCACAAGTTTGCATTTTCGCGCATAACTTACGTTCTGAATACATTCGGAGATCCAAAAATTTATTTAAGCACTAAAATATTTTATTTTAGTGTTTGGCTTGAGAAAAATCCATTCGTCACGCAATTTAGATCATTTCTCGCGCTTATGCGCATACCGTCGTAATTAAGCGAACATCGCGTTCGTACGACCAAACGAACCAACATCTGGCATATTTTTGAGCATGTTTCATGCCCACAATGTTTAGGCATCTTTCTGGAGCCTTGAAAATGATCTAACGAGCCTTAAACATGTCGGAAATGGCCTTAATACGCAACGGGGACTGAAAGGGGAACACTTGAAAGTGTTTGCTGATTGCTTTTCGAGTCCGAAAGTCAAACTTTGTTTGACTTTCTACATTGACCAGTTTATGGTCAATGTGAAGTTCGTTTGAACTTCGCAACGTGATTGTAATCACGATGGTTATAGTCCCTTGTGACTATGCCTACTGATTACCACGTTGTCTAGGGTCGTAAGGGTAAGCGATCTAATAAATCGCTTATACCTTCGAACCCGACCCATTTGGTCGATCATTAGGATCCGACCAAACACATTAGGTGACCATAGTATGTAGGGAATAACCTTCCGAGGTTATACCTTATGGTCACTTCGTTTAAGTAGTTGTATGATAGGTAGTTTATATGCCTTAGGTAAATTACCAAAATACCCCTTTGATGCCAAAATTCATTTTAAACATATGTAACATAACTTTTGACATCTAAACTGATTTGACAACAATATTAGACATGTTAAGGAATATGTTACTTTTCATAGGACTAGTTAGGCGGTCCGAACGCGTTTCACGCGAACGACGCGTTAAAGTAGCATAAGCTACCTAAACGAGTCGTAATGGGTCGGAATCACTTAGGTTAAGTTTCATTTAGTATGTAGGCTTTGTTAAACCATATCACGTGAGTTCCTACACTCATTTGGTTTACAAACCCTCATGCTACCCAATCTTCCGATTTAGGTCCGGTTTATTAACATAGTTACCTATATTAGGTGCCGTTTGATATCCGTGATCTCTAGCATTGTTTGGTTGTTACTGAAGGACTTCTAAGCAAACTCAAGTGAGTACATAGAACCCCCTCTTTTAAATGTTTTCAAGGTGTTTATGTGAGCACATAGACCTCTCTTTTAATGTTTTCCAAACATTTTGGGGTGAAACACATGTGCCTACTTGTTACTTTCATGCTTTCCTGTTTTCACATCATATACCTGCTATGTTTGTTAGTACATTATAGTACATGATTTCATTACATTTTATGCTATGTATGTCCATTGTGTGCATACTTAGTACATCGTTTTACATTACATTTCATGCTATGTATGTCCATTGTGGGCATACTTAGTACATTGTTTACTTTACATTTCTGCTATGTATGTTAACTGATAGCATACTAGCACATTGATTTACATGACTTTTCTGCTTTGTATGTTAACTTAGCATACTTAGTACATTGTTTTCATATGACATATATATAAATTGCTATAACATTTGGTTTGCACAAACGAGACTTTTATACGTTCATTAACATTTGCTACGCCGCTCGGGAGTAAGTAGTGGTACCATAGGACTTGACAAAACCCATTCCTGACATCCCGGGTTTGTTTGGATGTAAGGAATGACTGAATCCGAAAACATTTCTTTTGATAACCTTGACTGAAAGGGTTATCCGACTGTCTCAAGGCTTGAATGTATGCGTTAACTTACCACATAAATGTTTGTATCAATGTAACATGCATTACTTTGCAAAACATAACTTTTTGATATATTCAAAATACTTTGTTTTGTACATTTCTACAATTGGATTATGTGACAATACTTTACTTACAATACATAACATTTGTTACACATTACTTGACTACTTTTGGACTTATAAACATTATACATGGCTTATACAAGGACTTTTGACTATTGGTTTAAACATAGACTTTATACATTGGTGGTTTGTTTAAGTGACTTAAGTAACGAGATGTGAGTAATATGATACAAGCATGGTGGATACGTCACTGGTACTTCCTATATATAAGTGTTTGTATTATATTACATAGCATAGCGTTATTTAAATCATTCAATTTGGACTTATACATTTTACACAAGTAACACGATTTTCACAAGACTTTGGTTTACAAACAATTTACTTTATACAACTCATTTTACTTAGTTATACATTTAACCATACATTATTCTTTTAGTTATACATATCATTCGATCTTATCGCTTTTTAAATGATTTACAAAACAAAACAATTTACAAGGTTCATGACTGACTGTTGCTAAACAACTTTTTTCTAAACTTATAAGTCATGAATCCAATTTTCACAAACCTGTATCTCACAGGCATTTTTATGCTGACGTACCTATTTTCACATGTGTTTTCAGGAGCTTTTGCATAGGACGATGATCGTGACGCTAGGGCGGACCTGTGCCTTAGAGACATAAAATGAAGATAGACTTAGTTTAATTATGTTCTGAAGTTTTTATTTCCTGTTTAAGACAATATAACTCTTATGTTGATAAATAAAATACAACTTTGAATGCCATGGTTATGAAACAATTAATTCTGTTACAACACTCCCCGACGTTTTCCACCACGTTTTGTATGTTATACGTGGTCGGGGTGTGACAGAAGAGTTGGTATCAGAGCCAATGGTTATAGGGAATTAGGTTATTAGTAATGCTTTGACCTAGACTATAACCTTTCTAGGACCCTAACACAAGTTATCTTGTGTTTAGATCTTAAAAGATGCACATCACCTATCCTTAGGTGATTATCAAAACAAAAACAAAATTTTTCGAAACGATTTTTGAAAAACAAACTTCTGTTTTTGAATGATTTATTACAAGGTTTTGAACTCTCTGTTATAAGGTTTTGAACCGTCTTTTGTAAGGTTTTGAACCCTTCCAGTTTAACTAAAATTTTTGGCTTATTGCCTTCAAATTTTCAAAATCTCGTCAAAGTTTTGGGTTCTAAATAGTGTGAACACGTGCAAACTGGAAGAGTGAATGCCTGTATTCTGGGTTTTCTGTCTAGGCAAGCACTTCGTATATATCTTATCAGACGCGAGACCAGTTGTGCTTACCTGGGAATTCTTGGGATGAGTGTTCACTTATAGGCGAGCATGTCTTCGCGATACATTATTTTTGATCCAATTACTTTGAGTAGTCACTGTGTGTCGTTTGTTTGCTTGGTAATGTGGACAAATGACCACCATCTTTTCTTTTGTTGATTTTATTTCATCTCATTCTCTTCATCCAATCGTCTCACTCGTTTCCTTTCATGTTTCCCTCTTTTAGAATGCCTCCTCAACGCGAACACCAGATAGTGACTGCCGAACTGGCAGAAATCATTGCGTGGCAAATGGCTGCTCAATTCCCAATTTTCATTGCTCAAATGAACCAAGCCAACAACAACAACAATGCTCCATGCAAATTCAAGGACTTTAACTCGGCTAAACCACTCAAGTTTAGTGGTTCTGAGGGAGCGACTGGGCTTCTTCAATGGTTCGAGAGCATTGAGAATACTTTCCGCCACGTGCAGTGTCCTGACAATCTCAAGGTCGAGTTTTCTTCGAGTGTGTTTCAGAAGAGAGCTCTCACATGGTGGAACGGGGTTATGAGAGACCGTGGTGCAGAAGTTGCTCTAGCACAAACTTGGGCTGAACTTAGGGCCCTTATGATGAGGGAGTTCTGTCCTCGTCATGAACAGCGAGCTTTGGAGAAAGAGTTTGATGACTTGAAACAAGACAGTGGCGAGCACCGGGCATATACTGATAGGTTTGAGGAGCTGAGTTTGCTATGCCCAACAATGGTTACCCCACTCGACAAGGCTATCGAAAGGTACATAGATGGTCTACCTGACTCGGTACAAGACATCATTACTGGTAGCAACCCTACCACACTCCGTCAGGCAATCGAGTTATCAGCGACATTGACTGAGTCGCAGATTCGAAAGAATAAGTTGCATAGGAAGGGTGACAAGGGCAAGAAATAGTCGTCTGACAAGGAAGATAGCAAGAATGTGACACCTGTGCCACTCCAACCATCAAACAAATTCCAAACCAATGAAATATAGTATTTCATACTTGGGATTTGTAAAAATATGTGTATCGTTTACACATATCAATTCTTGTTCGATTTCAAGATTTAAATCGCTTTCTGGAGGGTTATACGCGCTCTGATGAGTAGATATAACCAGTTTAATCCAACGAACACTCCGGAATAGTGAAATAGGCTTAACATACCTTAAATAACCTTTACATAACTTAGATATAAGTTTTGAAAGGTTTGGTGTGGTGAAATCAAAGTTTAATCGCTTACAGGGACTAAAGTTGACAAACTGCGAAAGTATGCCAATTTGAACTGTAACAGACCTTCCGGAACATGACCATAAGTTAAACATACCATAAATATCCTTTACATAGCTTAGAAATAGGCTTTGAGGTGTTCGATATGCTAAAATAAACTTTTGTGTCATTCAGGGACTAAAAGCGTCAAAAAGTGCACAAGTTTGCATTTTCGCGCATAACTTACGTTCTGAATACATCCGGACATCCAAAAATTTATGTAAGCATGACTACATTATATTTTATGGTTCGCCTTAAGAAAAATCCATTCGTCGCGTCATTTGGATCGTTTTTCGCGCTTGTGCGCATTCCGTCGTAATTAAGCGAACATCGCGTTCGTACGGCCAAACGAACCGACATCCGAGATATTTTTGAACACATTTTAAGTTCCCTATACTTTAACTTCATTTTAGAGCTTTGAAATGGGGTTAACGGGCCTTAAACGTGTCGAAAATGGGCTGAATGCATGACAGGGACCAAAAGTGTAAATCTGCCAAACTTAAGCCTAGCGGTGCGCTACACTTTTAGCGTAGCGGTGCGCTAGGGGTCTGCAGACCAGATGCAATGTACTTAACAGCCTGTTTTCAGCTGGATTAACCACAACCACACATTCCTAATTATCTAGTCATCTGATAAGGATGGATTTCCAGCCACCATAAGGTTCCGACAAGTGTACGGGTTGGATTCATGGCACGTTTTCCATGGAACGATCCTAACGGTTCGGGTATTCCTATAAATACCCAACCCACACAACCTCATTTTGCACAAGAATTCTGATTTGAGAGCTCTAAGTTGAAACCATTGTTTCATACCTGAGTTCTTGGATCGGGATTAGCATTCGGGGACCCTTCGTAAGTATTCTTTCGTTCTTTTCCTTATTTTATTGCTTTTCGAGTCCGAAAGTCAAACTTTGTTTGACTTTCAGCGTTGACCAGTAATGGTCAATGCGAAGTTCTTTTGAACTTCGCAACGTGAGTGTAATCACGTTGGTCATAGTCCCTTGGGACTATGCCCACTGATTACCACGTTGTCTAGGGTCGTAGGGTAAGCGATCTAATGAATCGCTTATACCTCGAACCCGACCCAGTTTGGTCGATCATTAGGATCCGACCAAACACAATAGGTGACCATAGTAGGTAGGGAATAACCTTCCGAGGTTATACCCTATGGTCACATCGTTTAAGTAGTTGTATGATAGGTAGTTTATATGCCTTAGGTAAATTACCAGAATACCCTTTTCATGTATAATTGGTAATTAAGCATATGTAACCTAAACCTTTGTCACATAACTGATTATGTAATATGTTTAGGCATATAACACTTGTCATAGGGCTAGTTAGGCGGTCCGAACGCGTTTCACGCGAACGACGCGTTAAAGTAGCATAAGCTACCTAAACGGGTCGTAATGGGTCGTAGACACTTAAGTTAAGTTTCATTTAGTATGTAGGCTTTGTTTAACCAAATGACACGAGTCTCTACACTCGTTTGGTTTACAAACCCTAATGCTACCCAATCTTCCGATCTAGGTCCGGTTTATTAATGTAGTTACCTATAGTAGGTGCCGTTTGATTCCGTGATCTCTAGCCTTGCTTGGTGGTTATCCTAGGACTTCTGAGCAATCTCAAGTGAGTACATAGACCCCTCTTTTACTGTTTTCCAAACTGTTTTGGGGTGGAACACATGTGCCTACTTGTTACTTTCCTGCTTTCCTGTTTTCACATCATATACTGCTATGTTCGTTAGTACATTATAGTACATGATTTCATTACATTTCATGCTATGTATTGCCATTGTGTGCATTACTTAGTACATCGTTTTACATGACATTTTGACATAGACATTTGACATAGACATTTCGACATAGACATTTTAACATGATTGACATTGATCATGTATTTCCCACAAAACATAACTTTGATTTAAACCAAGTTTTACTTCAATACTTTGTTTTTGTGCATATGGTTTAGTTGAGACATTTCACTTGCCATACATGGATATTTGACATAGACATTTGACATGGATATTTGACATAGACATTTGACATGGATATTTGACATAGACATTTGACATGGATATTTGACATAGACATTTTGATATGATTTACATCTTGACATGAACACTTTGACATATTACCCAATACATTTGACAATTGATTTAAACATAGACTTCTTACATTGGTTGGTTTGGTTTGATTAAATGATTAAGTAACGATGCGTGTGTAATATGATACAAGCATGGTGGATACGCCGCTGGTACTTCCTATATATAAGTGTTTGTATGGTATTACATATCATAGCGTTATTTGAATCATTTCAGTTTGAGACATAGAACATTTTATACAAATAACATACTTTTCACAAGACATTGATTTATAAACATCTTATCTTATGCAAACATATTTTACTTGGTTATTCATTTAACCTTACATTTATTTATACTTATCATCTGATCTTATCGATTTTCAAATGATTTACAAAACAAAGCAAATAACAAGGTTCATGACTAAACATTTTCTCAAACATAAGTCATGAAACCTATTTTCACAAAACCTATGTATCTCACAGGCATTTTTATGCTGACGTACCTATTTTCACATGTGTTTTTCAGGAGCTGTTACATAAGATGATCAAGATACACATAGGCAGACTTGGGCTTTAGTGACAATAAAAGATACAAGACTAGTTAAATATGTTGTATTTCTTGTTTGTTAAGACATTGTAACACTTTTAATCAATAAAACGAAACTTCAATTACCATGGATTTGAAACAATTAATTATGTTACAACACTCCCCGACGTTTCCGCCACGTTTTGTATGTTCTACGTGGTCGGGGTGTGACAGAAAAGATGGTATCAGAGCCAATGGTTATAGGGAATTAGGTTATTAGTAATGCTTTGACCTAGTCTATAACCTTCTTAGGACCCTAACGCGAGTTTACTTGCGTTTAGTCATAAAACAATACTGTCACCTATCCTTAGGTGACGACCATAACAAGAACATAAATTTCAAAACCGCTTTGAAAACTAATCATCTGTTCTAGGATGATTGATTACTAGGTTTTGAACCCTCTATTGTAAGGTTTTGAACCCTCTGTTATAAGGTTTTGAACCCCTTTGAGTTTTCAAAATCTCGTCAAGGTTTTGGGTTTTAAATAATGTGAACACGTGCAAACTGGAAGGGTGAATGCCTGTATTCTGGGTTTTCTGTCTAGGCAAGCACTTCGTATATATCTCATCAGACGCGAGACCAGTTGCGCTTACCTGGGAATTCTTGGGATGAGTGTTCACTTATAGGCGAGCATGTCTTCGCGATACATTATTTTTGACCTAATTACTTTGATTAATCACCGAGGTCGTTTGTTGCTTTGTAGTAACAAACAAATGACCACTATCCTTGCTTTCATCAGATTTGTTTCATCTCATTCTTTTCGTCTAATTCTCTCACTCGTTTCATTTCATGTTTCCTCTTTTAGAATGCCTCCTCGACGCGAAAACCAGATAGCGACTGCTGAACTGGCAGAAATCATTGCACAACAAATGGCTGCTCAATTCCCAAACCTTTTTGCTCAATGGAATCAAGCCAACAACAACAACAATGCCCCATGCAAATACAAGGATTTTAACTCGGCTAAACCACTCAAGTTTAGTGGTTCTGAGGGAGCGACTGGGCTTCTTCAATGGTTCGAGAGCATTGAGAATACTTTCCGCCATGTGCAGTGTCCTGACAATCGCAAGGTCGAGTTTGCTTCGAGTGTGTTCCAGAAGAGAGCCCTTACGTGGTGGAACGGGGTTATGAGAGATCGAGGTGCAGAAGTTGCTCTAGCACAGACATGGGCTGAACTTAGGGCCCTTATGATGAAGGAATTCTGTCCTCGTCACGAGATCAGGGCCTTGGAAAGGGAATTCGACAATCTTGAGCAAGACAGCGGTGAGCATCGAGCCTACACGGACCGTTATGAAGAGTTAAGTCTGTTATGCCCAAACATGGTCACGCCTTTGGATAAGGCAATCGAAAAGTATATTGATGGCCTTCCCGACTCAATACAAGACATTTTGACTGGTAGCAACCCTACTACTATTAGGCAGGCCATTGAGCTATCTGCAACCTTGACCGAATCCCAGATCAGGAAACGTAAACTTTTCCGAAAGGGTGACAAGAAACCGGTCGAGGAATCAAAACCAATCGAGGAATCAAAGACCATGGATGAACAGACTGGATCCCCTAAGAGGTCAAAGAAGCGAAAGGCTTCTCAGAACTACGCTGTGGTCGCTCACAATGATCAAGCCATCCCCAACCAACCAGCTCAACCCCCTGCTAGGAAACCCTACAACGGAACTGCACCCTTGTGCAACCAATGTGGCCTACATCATCATGCTGGTGTGAAGTGCCGCACATGCCAAGTTTGCGGACTTATAGGTCATACAGCGAGGGTTTGCCCAACAGCAGCAGCACCAAATCAGATTAACAACAATCCTGCTCAAGCTCGTTTTCCATCGGGGTCTTGCTACAACTGTGGCGAGATGGGTCATTTTCGTAGGAATTGCCCAAGGCCTGCTAATGCAAATCCAGCGCAGGGATGAGCATCTGACCAAACAGAAGACAACATCGTTTAGAAATAATCACGTCTTATGTATTATTTTCTTTTGTTGTCATGGTCCATGAAACAGTTGTTATCATTGTTTATAAATAAATCCTTTATTTACATTTCAATATGTTTAAGTGATTGCATGTATAAACATATCCTTTACTATACCGACAATCAAGGAACCGTATTCCTTGAAGAACAAACTACCCCCCCAAATTTCTTCCATTGTATGATCTCTTGCGTTTTTCACGAAAATCCTAAGTACCCGTTTCTTCCAAGAGAAACAAAGTACGAGGTGCCAAGTTAATAGCAATCAATAACAAGATGATAACAATTAAACAATTATGTGGTTATGTGCTTATGTGTTCCCTTTTATGTGTCATGTAATTCAAATTATGTTATCCAAATCCTCGTAAAATCTTACATATCCTTGTGCAAGAGATTCCTAGTAGGATACCCAAAGGTACTACCTAAAATCCTTAATGGACTTCTACGTTGTAGTTAAAGTCCCTTGGATTTTAATGTACTACTTCATAATTAGACCCCTTTAGTGGTCTAGTTAAACAGATTGATCCAAAAATCTGGTTAGGGATATCATGTGATGATATAGCTGAAAGGACTCCTTAGTGGCCTAATTAAGAAGATCCTCTGTTGATCTAATTAAAAGGACCCTATGGTAGTCTAGTCACTCTCATCTCAAGTTTGATATCTTTCCCCACAACATTACAAAACGAACTGTGCGGACTGTGCAAGGAATTACGTGATTATGGATGCATACATAATTATGGAATTTAGTGCACAGAAATCACAGCAAGTTCTATCATGTATCCAGAGTTAACCCTATTCATTTCCAATTCTGATGAAGTATCCGTTGAGGAAAAATGAACTAGCTATTCATTTTTTCACTTCTGAAGAATATCCGTTGAGGGAAATGAATATCCGTTGTTTATCTTTTCATTTCCATTCTGAAGAATAACCGTTGAGGAAAATGAATTATCCATTCATTTTCGTTCTAAAGATTATCCGTTGAGGAAATGAATATCCGTTGTTATATCCTTCATTTCCAACTCTGAGGAAATAACCGTTGAAAATGACCCCGTTTGTTCATTTTCGTTTCTAAAGATTATCCGTCGAGGAAATGAATATCCGTTGTTATATCCTTCATTTCCAACTCTGAGGAAATAACCGTTGAAAATGACCCCGTTTGTTCATTTTCGTTTCTAAAGATTATCCGTTGAGGAAATGAATATCCGTTGTTATATCCTTCATTTCCAACTCTGAGGAAATAACCATTGAAAATGACCCCGTTTGTTCATTTTCGTTTCTAAAGATTATCCGTTGAGGAAATGAATATCCGTTGTGTAATCCTTCATTTCCAACTCTGAGGAAGCAACCGTTGAAAATGACTCCGTTTGTTCATTTTCGTTTCTGAAGATTTGTCCGTTGAGGAAATGAATATCCGTTTGACTATCCTTTTTCATTTCCGTTTCTAAGGAAGCAACCGTTGAAAATGATTCCGTTTGTTCATTTTCGTTTCTGAAGATTTGTCCGTTGAGGAAATGAATATCCGTTTGTCTATCATTTTTTCATTTCCGTTTCTGAGGAAGCAACCGTTGAAAATGACTCCGTTTGTTCATTTTCGTTTCTGAAGATTTGTCCGTTGAGGAAATGAATCCCCGTTTGTTTATTCCTTCATTTCCGCTTCTGAAGAATACTCGTTGAGAAAAATGACTCCGTTTGTTCATTTTCGTTCTGAAGAATGTCCGTTAAGGAAATGGCAGGATTATGCTTTACATATCTCTGGTGGTTATCTGACACAAAGTCACAAATAGACTCCTACGAATTAATTTCGGGATGAAATTTCCTAAAGTAGGGGAGACTGTGACACCTGTGCCACTCCAACCATCAAACAAATGCCAAACCAATGAAATATAGTATTTCATACTTGGGATTTGTAAAAATATGTGTATCGTTTACACATATCAATTCTTGTTCGATTTCAAGATTTAAATCGCTTTCTGGAGGGTTATACGCGCTCTGATGAGTAGATATAACCAGTTTAATCCAACGAACACTCCGGAATAGTGAAATAGGCTTAACATACCTTAAATAACCTTTACATAACTTAGATATAAGTTTTGAAAGGTTTGGATTGGTGAAATCAAAGTTTAATCGCTTACAGGGACTAAAGTTGACAAACTGCGAAAGTATGCCAATTTGAACTGTAACAGACCTTCCGGAACATGACCATAAGTTAAACATACCATAAATATCCTTTACATAGCTTAGAAATAGGCTTTGAGGTGTTCGGTATGCTAAAATAAACTTTTGTGTCATTCAGGGACTAAAAGCGTCAAAAAGTGCACAAGTTTGCATTTTCGCGCATAACTTACGTTCTGAATACATCCGGACATCCAAAAATTTATGTAAGCATGACTACATTATATTTTATGGTTCGCCTTAAGAAAAATCCATTCGTCGCGTCATTTGGATCGTTTTTCGCGCTTGTGCGCATTCCGTCGTAATTAAGCGAACATCGCGTTCGTACGGCCAAACGAACCGACATCCGAGATATTTTTGAACACATTTTAAGTTCCCTATACTTTAACTTCATTTTAGAGCTTTGAAATGGGGTTAACGGGCCTTAAACGTGTCGAAAATGGGCTGAATGCATGACAGGGACCAAAAGTGTAAATCTGCCAAACTTAAGCCTAGCGGTGCGCTACACTTTTAGCGTAGCGGTGCGCTAGGGGTCTGCAGACCAGATGCAATGTACTTAACAGCCTGTTTTCAGCTGGATTAACCACAACCACACATTCCTAATTATCTAGTCATCTGATAAGGATGGATTTCCAGCCGCCATAAGGTTCCGACAAGTGTACGGGTTGGATTCATGGCACGTTTTCCATGGAACGATCCTAACGGTTCGGGTATTCCTATAAATACCCAACCCACACAACCTCATTTTGCACAAGAATTCTGATTTGAGAGCTCTAAGTTGAAACCATTGTTTCATACCTGAGTTCTTGGATCGGGATTAGCATTCGGGGACCCTTCGTAAGTATTCTTTCGTTCTTTTCCTTATTTTATTGCTTTTCGAGTCCGAAAGTCAAACTTTGTTTGACTTTCAGCGTTGACCAGTAATGGTCAATGCGAAGTTCTTTTGAACTTCGCAACGTGAGTGTAATCACGTTGGTCATAGTCCCTTGGGACTATGCCCACTGATTACCACGTTGTCTAGGGTCGTAGGGTAAGCGATCTAATGAATCGCTTATACCTCGAACCCGACCCAATTTGGTCAATCATTAGGATCCGACCAAACACATTAGGTGACCATAGTAGGTAGGGAATAACCTTCCGAGGTATTACCCTATGGTCACATCGTTTAAGTAGTTGTATGATAGGTAGTTTATATGCCTTAGGTAAATTACCAGAATACCCTTTTCATGTATAATTGGTAATTAAGCATATGTAACCTAAACCTTTGTCACATAACTGATTATGTAATATGTTTAGGCATATAACACTTGTCATAGGGCTAGTTAGGCGGTCCGAACGCGTTTCACGCGAACGACGCGTTAAAGTAGCATAAGCTACCTAAACGGGTCGTAATGGGTCGTAGACACTTAAGTTAAGTTTCATTTAGTATGTAGGCTTTGTTTAACCAAATGACACGAGTCTCTACACTCGTTTGGTTTACAAACCCTAATGCTACCCAATCTTCCGATCTAGGTCCGGTTTATTAATGTAGTTACCTATAGTAGGTGCCGTTTGATTCCGTGATCTCTAGCCTTGCTTGGTGGTTATCCTAGGACTTCTGAGCAATCTCAAGTGAGTACATAGACCCCTCTTTTACTGTTTTCCAAACTGTTTTGGGGTGGAACACATGTGCCTACTTGTTACTTTCCTGCTTTCCTGTTTTCACATCATATACTGCTATGTTCGTTAGTACATTATAGTACATGATTTCATTACATTTCATGCTATGTATTGCCATTGTGTGCATTACTTAGTACATCGTTTTACATGACATTTTGACATAGACATTTGACATAGACATTTCGACATAGACATTTTAACATGATTGACATTGATCATGTATTTCCCACAAAACATAACTTTGATTTAAACCAAGTTTTACTTCAATACTTTGTTTTTGTGCATATGGTTTAGTTGAGACATTTCACTTGCCATACATGGATATTTGACATAGACATTTGACATGGATATTTGACATAGACATTTGACATGGATATTTGACATAGACATTTGACATGGATATTTGACATAGACATTTTGATATGATTTACATCTTGACATGAACACTTTGACATATTACCCAATACATTTGACAATTGATTTAAACATAGACTTCTAACATTGGTTGGTTTGGTTTGATTAAATGATTAAGTAACGATGCGTGTGTAATATGATACAAGCATGGTGGATACGCCGCTGGTACTTCCTATATATAAGTGTTTGTATGGTATTACATATCATAGCGTTATTTGAATCATTTCAGTTTGAGACATAGAACATTTTATACAAATAACATACTTTTCACAAGACATTGATTTATAAACATCTTATCTTATGCAAACATATTTTACTTGGTTATTCATTTAACCTTACATTTATTTATACTTATCATCTGATCTTATCGATTTTCAAATGATTTACAAAACAAAGCAAATAACAAGGTTCATGACTAAACATTTTCTCAAACATAAGTCATGAAACCTATTTTCACAAAACCTATGTATCTCACAGGCATTTTTATGCTGACGTACCTATTTTCACATGTGTTTTTCAGGAGCTGTTACATAAGATGATCAAGATACACATAGGCAGACTTGGGCTTTAGTGACAATAAAAGATACAAGACTAGTTAAATATGTTGTATTTCTTGTTTGTTAAGACATTGTAACACTTTTAATCAATAAAACGAAACTTCAATTACCATGGATTTGAAACAATTAATTCTGTTACAACACTCCCCGACGTTTCCGCCACGTTTTGTATGTTCTACGTGGTCGGGGTGTGACAAAGAAAGGTCAAAACAAGAAGGGAAAGAATTCTGGAGGGTCTAGGAAGCGAAAGGCTTCCCAAAACTATGCCGTTACTGCACAGGCCCAAGCTGCACCAAATCAGCTTGCGCAACCACTAGCCAAGAAGCCTTATCTTGGCAATGCACCTTTGTGCAACAGGTGTAACGGCCATCATCAACCACACCTCCAGTGTCGTCAGTGCACCAACTGCGGAAGATCTGGTCATCTTGCCGCCACTTGTCGCCTTCCTGTTAACCAGAACCAGGCAGTTCAGAACCAAGCCCAACAAGTTGCTCAGCCTCTTGCTCAGCAACAAGGTCAAGCTGCACGACCTCATTTCCCTCCTGGTTCATGCTACAATTGTGGGGATCTGACCCACTACAGGAACCAGTGCCCAAGGATAGCCAACCAGAATCAGATTCCAAATCAGAATCAGGCTCAGGCTCAAGGTCGAGTCTTCAACATGAAGGCACAAGAGGCACAAGCAGACAATGAAGTGGTGAACGGTACGTTCTTTATTAATAATCAGCCTGCATCTGTTCTTTTTGATTCGGGTGCCGATAAGAGTTTTGTGCTTGTAATATTTGTGAAGAGTTCTATTATCAATAAAACAATGTTATTTGATCCCAATGTTTGTTTGGTTGTGTTTTACATTTTTCATGTTTTGACTTTTATTCAATTCCAAACTCTATATCGCTTTCTGGAGAGTTATACACAAACTGATGCGTAAACGTAACCAGTTTAATGAGACAAATACTTTGGAACATCAACATATACTTAACATACCTTAAATAACCTTTACATAACTTAGAAATAAGTTTTGAAGGCTTTGGTATGGCAAAAACAAGTTAATTCGCTTACAGGGACTAAACTTGACAAACTGTGAAAGTATGACAATTTGAACAGTAACGAACATTCCGGAACATGACCATAAGTTAAACACACCTTAAATATCCTTTATATAGCTTAGAAATAGGCTTTGAGGGGTTCGGTGTGCTAAAATAAACTTTTGGGTCATTCAGGGACTAAAAGCGTCAAAAAGTGCACAAGTTTGCATTTTCGCGCATAACTTACGTTCTGGATACATCCGGACGTCCAAAAATTTATGTAAGCACTAAAATATTTTATTTTAGTGTTTGGCTTGAGAAAAATCCATTCGTCACGCAATTTAGATCATTTCTCGCGCTTATGCGCATACCGTCGTAATTAAGCGAACATCGCGTTCGTACAACCAAACGAACCAACATCCGGCATATTTTTGAGCATGTTTCATGCCCACAATGTTTAGGCATCTTTGTGGAGCCTTGAAAATGATCTAACGAGCCTTAAACATGTCAAAAATGGCCTTAATACGCAACGGGGACTGAAAGGGGAGCACTTGAAAGTGTTTGCTGATCAGGGGGACCCTAGCGTGACACCTAGCCCCCCTGGCGTCACGCTAGGCCTCTTCTGATCAGCAAAAGCCATTTTTAACACATGTTAACAGCCCCTAACACCCTCCAAAGGTCAAGTGCCACATGTTAATCTCTTATGGTGAGCAAAATTAGTAACCACAACATTCCAACAAGTGTAGGGATGTGATCATTCCCTCTTCTCCAAGAAATGATCCCAACGGTGAACCGAAAACTATAAATACCCAACATCCACTTCACTCATTCCTCACAAAAATCTGATCTAATGTGCTCTAAGTTGAAACCTTTGTTTCATACCTGAGCTATTTTGATCTAGATTAGCATTCGGGGACCCTTCGTAAGTGTTCCTTCGTTCTTTTATTGCTTTTCGAGTCCGAAAGTCAAACTTTGTTTGACTTTCTACATTGACCAGTTTATGGTCAATGTGAAGTTCATTTGAACTTTGCAACGTGATTGTAATCACGATGGTTATAGTCCCTTGTGACTATGCCTACTGATTACCACGTTGTCTAGGGTCGTAAGGGTAAGCGATCTAATAAATCGCTTATACCTTCGAACCCGACCCATTTGGTCGATCATTAGGATCCGACCAAACACATTAGGTGACCATAGTATGTAGGGAATAACCTTCCAAGGTTATACCTTATGGTCGCTTCGTTTAAGTAGTTGTATGATAGGTAGTGTATATGCCTTAGGTAAATTACCAAAATACCCCTTTGATGCAAAATTCATTTTAAACATATGTAACATAACTTTTGACATCTAAACTGATTTGACAACAATATTAGACATGTTAAGGAATATGTTACTTGTCATAGGACTAGTTAGGCGGTCCGAACGCGTTTCACGCGAACGACGCGTTAAAGTAGCATAAGCTACCTAAACGGGTCGTAATGGGTCGGAATCACTTAGGTTAAGTTTCATTTAGTATGTAGGCTTTGTTAAACCATATCACATGAGTTCCTACACTCATTTGGTTTACAAACCCTCATGCTACCCAATCTTCCGATTTAGGTCCGGTTTATTAACATAGTTACCTATATTAGGTGCCGTTTGATATCCGTGATCTCTAGCATTGTTTGGTTGTTACTGAAGGACTTCTAAGCAATCTCAAGTGAGTACATAGAACCCCCTCTTTTAGATGTTTTCAAGGTGTTTATGTGAGTACATAGACCCCTCTTTTACTGTTTTCCAAACATTTTGGGGTGAAACACATGTGCCTACTTGTTACTTTCATGCTTTCCTGTTTTCACATCATATACCTGCTATGTTTGTTAGTACATTATAGTACATGATTTCATTACATTTTATGCTATGTATGTCCATTGTGTGCATACTTAGTACATCGTTTTACATTACATTTCATGCTATGTATGTCCATTGTGTGCATACTTAGTACATTGTTTACTTTACATTTCTGCTATGTATGTTAACTGATAGCATGCTAGCACATTGATTTACATGACTTTTCTGCTTTGTATGTTAACTTAGCATACTTAGTACATTGTTTTCATATGACATGTATACAAATTGCTATAACATTTGGTTTGCATAAACGAGACTTTTATACGTTCATTAACATTTGCTACGCCGCTCGGAAGTAAGTAGTGGTACCATAGGACTTGAAAAATCCCATTCCTGACATCCCGGGTTTGTTTGGATGTAAGGAATGACTGAATCCAAAAAGATTTCTTTTGATAACCTTGACTGAAAGGGTTATCCGACTGTCTCAAGGCTTGAATGTATGCGTTAACTTACCACAAAAATGTTTGTATCAATGTAACATGCATTTCTTTGCAAAACATAACTTTTTGATATATTCAAAATACTTTGTTTTATACATTTCTACAATTGGATTATGTGACAATACTTTACTTACAATACATAACATTTGTTACACATTACTTGACTACTTTTGGACTTATAAACATTTGACATGGCTTATACAAGGACTTTTGACTATTGGTTTAAACATAGACTTTATACATTGGTGGTTTGTTTAAGTGACTTAAGTAACGAGATGTGAGTAATATGATACAAGCATGGTGGATACGTCGCTGGTACTTCCTATATATAAGTGTTTGTATTATATTACATAGCATAGCGTTATTTAAATCATTCAATTTGGACTTATACATTTTACACAAGTAACACGATTTTCACAAGACTTTGGTTTACAAACAATTTACTTTATACAACTCATTTTACTTAGTTATACATTTAACCATACATTATTCTTTTATTTATACATATCATTCGATCTTATCGCTTTTTAAATGATTTACAAAACAAAACAATTTACAAGGTTCATGACTGACTGTTGCTAAACAACTTTTTTCTAAACTTATAAGTCATGAATCCAATTTTCACAAACCTATGTATCTCACAGGCATTTTTATGCTGACGTACCTATTTTCACATGTGTTTTCAGGAGCTTTTGCTTAGGACGATGATCGTGACACTAGGGCAGACCTGTGCCTTAGAGACATAAAATGAAGATAGACTTAGTTTAATTATGTTCTGAACTTTTATTTCCTGTTTAAGACAATATAACTCTTATGTTGATAAATAAAATACAACTTTGAATGCCATGGTTATGAAACAATTAATTCTGTTACAACACTCCCCGATGTTTTCCGCCACGTTTTGTATGTTATACGTGGTCGGGGTGTGACAAGTATATTCAAGTAGTGGGACACACGAATAAGTTTAAGTGTTTAAAACATTAATATCGTATCTCGGAACAGTTGAACTTTGTGTGAAAATTTAAGTGGACCGATATACTGACAATCTAAGTGAATTGTTTAGAACTTAAAATGAAATGAAGCTTAACGGTGTTGTTGATATGTCTCAGAAACTGATATGATCCTTTTACACAAACTCACAAAAATATTGTCTGTAAATATTTCTTTACTGCATTTCCTTTATTACAAAGTCCAAAAAGATTTTTAGTGTGTTTTAGCATAAACTTTTGAAAAAATCAAAAAGATTTTCGACAACTGGTGTTGGAGAGCTGATTTTCAAAATTCCAAGTGCTAGACATGATGACCATGTTGTGAGGAGGAGTCTATGTTTTTAATCAAATGTGTTTTAATCTAATTTACAAGTGGTTCATCAGGATTATTATTGATAAAATCTTCTGTTTGATTTGAGGGAGAGTTTGAGTTGATGTATACATGTTAATGTTTAAAAATTGTAAAATTTACGTTGAGGTAGAGATGGTGCAGGTTTTAGGAAAGGCTGAATGTGAGCTAGGTTGATCGATTCTGAGAAGCTTATGATTGAAAAGCCAGGTTCCGATATTTGAGGATTCTGAAGACAAAGCTTGAGCCAGGCAACAATCTTGAACCTGTGAACGCCAGACTACAATCCTAAAGTAGATGATGCTGAAGAACTGAAGGAATGCCAGCACATTGCAAGGGGGAGTCTGTTAATGCTGATTGAAAGAGTGAAGCATAGAGACTGATAAAGACTGAAGATTGTAAAGACTCGACACTTAAGACTCGTCAACATCTGAGGGGGAGTCTGTTGGTGCATACATCTGTCGTCTTCGTCTTATATCGAGTCTTGGGTTCGTTGCGGTTCGGAACAAGAATGATGTCATCGTTCTTGATGATGACATCATCCAAGTGACATAGTGCTTGCATCATCATTCCTACATCAGCACATGAATCCAAATGAAATGTTCACTAGAAGACAAAATAGAATACGTTTGAAATAGAATTGTAAATATATTTGCTGATTTCGCTCCAACCTTCATGTGAAGGTGATTCCGCCCGGAATCTAAACTTCTAATTCCGCTCCTACTGTCTTGTGTACTTCCGAGCGAAATCAAGTGGCCTATATATAGTTCTTAGGAGCGAAATCATTAGGAGAGTTCTTGATTTCCATACCGAAGTGCTGCCGGTGTGACGTTTGCATGTAATCTGTTAGAGATCAATACAAAAGTGTGTTTAAAGTGAATTGCTTGCTGTTTTTACATCAGTTTCTTGTTTTCCGCACCTGAAACTGATTAAAACTCCTCTGAAAGACTCATTAAGGTCCGTATACGATCCTACATTATGACAAAATTTTAAGCAATATTATCAATAAACATATCTAACCAATTATTTATTTTGACCAGTTTGGTTTGTCGAGTGAATTTCCATCACTTCTTAGACTTACCAAAGGATTACAATTTCACTATTTCGACATCATACCTATTTCAACTATTTCTTTTGACCCGTTTGGTTTGTCGAGTGAATTCCATCACTTCCTAGACTCACCAAACGCAACTATTTTCGCTATAATAACATTAAACATATCTACGACTAGGCTTATCTACATCAATATAACGGGACGACAAGTCGGGTACCTTTAAAGTGTTCCCTTCAAGCGTATGTCCGCTCTGGCTTGTCCGCTTGAAGACCCGGTTTCCTTGCCTAAAGAGTTCAATCAACAATTTATTTAGAACTCTTATTATATCATACAACGCATAATTCACCATAATATTCAAATATGCGTTTTTGTTATAAATTTAGCATTTTAGATTTCTCTTAGGCGTTTCAACGAACACCTTATGGGCATCGTTTACAAAAATCCATTATCAAGTTCATGACTAACTATTTAGCCAAATTTAAACAATTTTTGCAAGTTCATTATATCTAGTATGCCTAATAACATCTTGATTCAATAACACTTGTTTTGAAATCAGATTCCTAGTGTTCTTATCATTCCATAAAACCCATTCTACACTTAGATGGGTGATCATGAATTTCACAATTACAAGCATCAATTCAACAAACTAATGAAAAGGGTTTACTCTTAGACATATATCCATTCCTAATTTCGTTCAAACTTGATCATGCAAGCCTAAATTTCGTTTTCATGGTTTCACCTAAAACTCATGGTGAAACTAAATAGCAAAATTAGGCATACCTTATGATCACTTCGCTGAGATGATCACTAATCTATGCTTGGAATTCGATTTGGAACACCTTAGAGCCTTCAATTTGGAGAATTTTCATGAACTAGGGTTTGTTGGAGGGTTGTTGGTCGCCCCCTGTGTTTTGCTCGTACTAGACACACACAAGAGTGTGTGTTTGGTATTTTTTTTTGTTTTAATTAATATTAGTTTCAATGTTAACACCTTTAGCCCCCAAACTATTGCTAGGTTTTTATTTTAGGTGTTTTAACCAACTCACATGTCACTACAAAACTTCTATCTAACTAGGTTATTTTTATTCCTAGTTAGTTCATTTTATTTATTACCGACATCGAATATAATAAAAGGTTTATATTTTCGGGGTGTTACATACAAGTTGTTCATCTTGAATTCTTATTGTGTTTTCACTTGTCATTGTGGAACAACTTTGTATTCTTAGAGCGTTGGTAGTTTACTCGCTCGATTGTTATATATATTGAATTCATAAGTGTATACATGTATTCTATGTGTATTGAATTATGTGTGAACGGGCTTCGCCCTTCACATGTCCTCGTGCCGCGCACGCATGTCATTGAGCCTTTGCTCATGTCATTGGGCCGAGCCCATGTTTTCTTGTCATTGGGCCTTGGCCCATGTACTTTAGCAATCTGGGCCTAGCCCAAATATTCTAGCATTGTGCCCTAGCCCAAATAATTTAGCAATTTGGGCCTAACCCAAATAATCTAGCATTGGGCCCTAGCCCAAATATTTTATTATTGGGCTCTAGCCCATGTATTTTTAGTAAATTGGGCCCAACCCAAATAATTTATCTTTGGGCTATAGCCCATGTGTCTTCATGAGTCCATTTTTAATAGTCTTGCATTTTTGTATTTTTCAACTTTCCGGATTTTGTTATCTGTAGTATATATATTAATTCGGTGTCTAAAAATATTTATATATATATATTTTAGACGTGACGTCGTAGTCGTTTAATATATATTTCTTGTGTCAATGAAACGCCCAAGTGTCGTAGTAATCTTCTCGTGATGACGCTATGCCCCTTTGTCATCAGTGACAATATATATTCTTTTATTTACCGAAATAAATATGTATCTTACTTGTCGGCTTGAATTATACATTATTTCGTAAGAATATATTCTTGTGGACTCGTCCGTTGTCCGATTTGTTCACTTGTCCGTGTATCCGTTCAAGGATATGTTATAGATACGATCTATGTATATCCATTTTGTAGCATTTCTTTGGTATCTAGTGGACTTTGGTGTATATGTATACATGTATTTTCTACTTGTTTTCTTTCAAGTGTCTTCATGATATGTATTTGTGTATTTTCACTTGTATATTGTATTTAGTGTTTTGACATGTATTACTCTAATATCAATACATACAAATAATATACAAGTATCATACACCAAAGAGTACTTTTAAATATATAATTTTTACCAAAAATTATATTTGCACATGTTTATATTTTTCATCCATTTATACTTGTAAAATTATATATATGAGTTTATAAAATCTCTTGGATGATTAGAGCTTTACCCTTTGTATCAAGACTTCCTTAATGAAGATTAAGACCACTAATCACGTTTAACATTGTTAATCACCCTTTAATCCCCTCTTTAATCGTGATTAGATTTTTAGAAAAATTCGCCATAGTTTCCCCTAAAACTATGACGTTTCCCACGTTATAAAAACACGTTTAAACCATAATCAAGTTTCCAAATCACCATTATCCATCAAGTTTCTTCCAAACATGTATACTTAACACCATAACTCCCACATTTCATGAACTTGCATATATATACTTTTCATACATAAAAAGTTAGACTTTTTATGGTGACTTTTTATAACAAGCAAGTTATTTAAATTAATCTTGTAAGAACAAAATTTACCAAACTTCCAAAGTTAAGTGTTAAATCCCTTTAAACACTTGTTTCTTTGTGAAATCTCTAAATTATATGTTTAGTTCATGAAAGTGAGGATAATGATCTTTCATGATTTAAACATATCCAAGTTTACATCATATATTTATGTTCATCATGGTAAGATGAACATAAGTCTTGAATGTCACACCCTGACTTTTGCGGAAGCGTGATTTGGTGTGACTTGCTTAATATCATTGCATTCAACCATAACAAACAACTATATGATAAAACCAAGGTGTTCATCCATAAATTAAGTTTCAAAACATTACAACCGTCCTTGTTTAACATCAAGCGAAGATTTTAAGTTTAGATCACATGACCACCAAAGCTTAAAGTTCCATACTGGACTTCACAAAAGACATAACCAAACTAGGTTTCGAGCCATGTATCTTATCCAGGATAAAAATACATAACCCAATCCCTTCGACTTCGGATGACACCTTTTATTAGAGACATGACTTGTGAACTCCAACGCCCGCCAGATCCATACTTAATTTCCTGAAATACATGTAGTTTGAAAACATCAACAAAAGTTGAGCGAGTTCATGTGTTTTGTATGTGTGCACGAGTATCCATGAAAACATTTGTAAGTATGTATGTAAGTATTTGTAAACTGGTATGAAGAAACAAAGAAAACAGATCAATTAATGTGTAGCTAATACATTAATTTAAGTGACATGGTATAGGAAGCACACAACCCTGTAAGCGTATTTCGTACCGGCCCCTCCGGTGAAACGACATAGTCACCACATGCTGCCAACTCACAGGCCCATGGGTGGGGCTCGCAACACCCAATAGATCTATCACACATGCCCCTCGGTCCTTATACAAGGATTAATGGTCTTAAGTCAATCGCCTACCCATTCACATGATCTAGCAGTACCCTTCCTTAGCTAACCATACCAAATCAAAATGTTTGTAAATAGTTGTAACATGTATTTCACCCCCGAAGTTATAAAACCAAAAACAGTTAAGAGAAAAGGGGGAACATGAACTCACAGTTTTGCGTTCCTTGTATCCAATGTAACTCAAAACTTCCTCTAGAACGCATGACTACCTACATGCATACTACGGTCCATTAGACGGGCGGGTCGTGCCTTGGCTTAGTATTAATGTCTTTGAGTTACGTTTCTTCGTATCTTTGATATTACTCCAAGTTATATAATTATTTGTTAAAATAATTAATATTTTAACTTCATTATATTCATTACATTTTGGAATAATTGTTAAAACAATATATTTTAACTTAATACTTCCCAAGTATTTATACTTGTATTTCCTTCCCAAGGATGGGGGTATCTTTCACTTGTATATTTTTGCCTTGCATAGGGGTCTTATTCCGGTGTGTATTTATACGTACCAGAGTACGTATTTTTACGGTATTCATTAAGTATCCTTTATACTTAATCTCATATTAATTATTCCGGAATATTATCTTTAATAAAAGATTCAATATATATTTCCAAAATATATATTTTAAGGGATATTACTTAGAAAAATTATTTATAATTTTTCTTTGACAAAAATATTTGTAATTTCTCATAAGTTCAAAAATAATATATTTTCATGTCCATCTTGGAAAATATATATATGTAGACTCATTTTTCTCCAAAAATGATATATATTTCATATTTATTTGAGAAAATATATATTTCACCTCAAAATATTGTATTTTGTGCTTGTGTAAGAAAATATATATTTCTTAAAAATAATATATCTTCTAAAAATCTCAAGAAAGATATATATTCATACTTTGCCAAAAATAATATATTTTCTCTTTGTAAAAAATATGGTATATTTTGTAGTAATTATGAAAATCTCATTTTCATTCTCTTGGTGTCCAAAATATTATTTACCAAAATATACACATGATTAATATATCCGGAATATTTTGTCAGTTATATTCATTTGTTTGGTTTTACCGGTATTTTGGGTATTCTTTGTATATTTATTCCGTGGAATTTTGTTAATATTTTGGATTGTAATTCTTGGTATTTTGATGTGTTATATTATTCCAAATCCTAAAATAATATAGCTAATACACAAAATATACAAATAATCACACACATGGTGTCTTCTAAATATATATTTCCTAAATGCATATTTAGTCACTTTTATTTATAAAAACCAACCTCCAATATTTGTATTTTTGTAACAAAAAATTATGGCAAAGTTTATGTAACAATTTATTGTTGAAAATACACTTGTAAGTGCATGTTTATAAATATTTTTCTAAGTGTTTAGATTTTTAGAAAAATTTGCGATAGTTTCCCCTAAAAATGGAGGTTTCCATGCCTTCAAGCATATCATTTTCTTTTGCAAAAATCATCACAATCCATTCACAATCAACAATAAACAACCTTTACTTACCAATTTTGCCAAAAATAAGTATAATCTCCTACTTCATTAACTTGAATATTTGTAAAAATTTGTAGGAACTTACTAGTGTCATTAGTAAGCATTGTTATCCTTTAAAGTGTGAGTGATTATCCTTATATTAATTTTTGTAGCATTTGAACAGTAACCATCTCATGACAGCTGGTTTGGTTAAATTTTTTTTTGCCTCTCTCTCTTCTGGCTTTGTTATAAAAAGGGTTTCTTCACCGTTCTTTCATATACTGTTTTTTGGCATACTGGTTCATCGTTTCCTATGCGAATATTAATGTCCAAGTTCGATTCCCGTTTTCTTTATTTTTTTCTCCGGTTTTTGATGAGGTTCTCCATTGCCGGCACGTGTTAACCTCAGGGTATGAACACGTGTTTTATTAACACGTTTCAGTCCTATAACCCCCCCACCCCCACCCCCCGCTAAATCATGTTCCCCCTTTCAGTTCTTTTGGTGCTTCGAATTCTGCCTTCAAGATTCGAAGATAAGGTATATGTCTTCGTCACAATCGTTTTATTTTGTATATTTTGAAGCTGTGTCATTTACGGTTTTTAACTGCATATCTATTCCACCTTCATATCTACAGGAAAGTAGAATCAAACGTTTACCAAAATAGTTTTGCGTTCTTCCTGACCTAATAAAGTTTTGTGGTTATTACTACTTACAAGATCCACTTTCAGATGCTTTGTGGCTCTCTATGCTTTTAAATGTTGAAATCTGCTTTATGCAAAAATCAATGATTCTAATTTTATTAAATTTGTTATCATTTTTACATGTTTTAGTAGTTGGGTTTTAACTTTCGTGGATTGATGGATTCAGGATTTGTGTTGAATATTGAAGATAAGAGCCTTAGAAGACCACACACATCTATAATATTAAGGTAGTTTTAAACTTTCAATTCTATTTGAAAACCTCATGAAAATTGCAATCTAAAGTTTGGTTTAGCGCGTCGCAACACGCGTACTTAAACGAACTTTTTAATCGGTTTCTTTCAAAACTTTGTGGAGTGTATGTCGATGTGTGGTTATATTATATTTGTAACTTGGTTGTTTGTTCAAGTTTCTAATGAGAAAATTTCAAATGTCCAGGTCATTTATTTGTGCATCTTGAACTCATTAGATGGATTTGGGTGTGCGGCTTAGGACAAAAGAGGTTCAACAAGATATATTGTATGTGTTTTGTTGATGCTGTCTGATAGAAAAATTAGTAAATAAAAAAAGATCAGCTTAACTTTTTGGTCTATGAGTTAAATACTTTGGTCTCTGCCGACTTAACCAACCAAAAAAAGGAAAAAAAAAAACAAGTATAAATGTGTAGAAACAAGTTTCGTTTCAATTTTCATTAAGGAATAATATAACCTAACTAATATGCTCTTTAAGTTTGTTATCTAGGGATGAGCATGGTACCCGTTCGGTGCCAAACCGGTACCGAAAATCTCCAAAAGTAGGTACCGGTACCGGATATACCCGGTACGGTACAGTAGAGTTCGGTACCGGTACAGTTCTAGTATTTTAGCATAAAAACCGATACCTAACCGGTATCAAAAAGGTCAAAAGTTGGTATCGAATCGGTACAGAAAATGTACCCGATTCGGTACCGGTACAGGTACCATTTGCTCATCCCTATTATTATCGGGTTGTGAAAGTGATTCGGGTTTCATGTGAACTAGATAAACTACTAATCCTCCTAAACGATTCCACAAACAAATAACTTTCACTTTGTTAGGTAAGAGTAAAGTTGATAACTGTAAAGAATGATCATTGCATCAAACATGCTCGGCCCAGTAATTTGGTCTGGTCTATTTTTTCACTTGATATTGTTGGGTCGACAAGACTAGCAAAAACGATCCAGTCTAGATGGCTTGATTGGGTGTTGTTATTTATTGTTTCTTGATTGGGTTTATATAAATACCAATCCTGATATGTCTACCTTCATATGGTCACCAACATAAAGAAGATACAGTTCAGTGAACACCAAATTGGTTTGTTAACTACAGGTCCGACTCCAACTTGAAGCTAAAGTTGTCATAACTCATGACTTCACTCTTTTAGGTAGACATTTGATAGAATGAGAGATATTAGCCCCGTGTAAATCTCAATATCATTTGTAAACCTTAGGCATTTAATAACATGTCATTCAACTAACCTCTTTACTGACATATTTTATAGGTCGAAATTGAATTCATATTTATAATTTATTTCTTCAGCTATTGTTCGTAATAGAATTTTTTTTTGTTGTATGACTTTTTCTCTTATATAACACTTTTCGCTTTCATGGATTGATGGGTTCAGGATTTGTGTTGAATATTGAAGATAAGAGCCTTAGAGACCACACACGTACTTCAACGAACACTTTGATCGGTGTCGTCTCCACATCTATAATATTAAGGTAGTTTTAATCTTTTTATTCTATTTGAAAAGCTCATGAAAAATGCAATCTACAGTTTGGTCTAGCGCGTCGCAACACGCATACTTAAACAAACTTTTTTGTCGGTTTCTTTTAAAAATTATCGCTTGTATGTAAATGCGTGGTTATATTATATAAGTAACTTGGTTGTTTGTTCGACCTTCTAATGAGAAAACTTTAAATGGTCAACTAATTTATTTGTGCATCTTGAACTCATTAGATGGATTTGGGTCTGTGTTCTATATAATTCTTCTCCTTATGCTTTGGGCTTAGGGCAAAAGAGGTTCAACAAGATCTATACTGTTTGCATTTTCTTGATGCCGTTTGGATAAAAAAATAAATAAAAAAATATCAGATTCACTTTTTGATCTATGTGTTAAACATTTTGGTCTCTGCCGAGTTAACCAATAAAAAAAGAAAAGAAAACAGTATAAATGTGTGGGAACTAATTGATTTCAATTTTCATTAACAAATAGTTTTACCTAACTAATATGCTCTTTAAGTTTGTTATCTAGGGATGATTGCAAACTGTTGAACAATGCTTCTGCACACGTGATGGAAACCATAACATAGCAAATCACCTGTAAGTCAATAACCAACAAATACTTTCTCACTTGATGAACAAAGCACAACTTCTCTTTTACACATCACCTTTCCACCAAAATTGTACTCAGGTATCGCATTCGAGCCACCACACAGACAAAACAGGCAACATTACCGCAACAATATTTGATCGTCCTGCTTATCAATTGCTGGGAACACCATGCGAGGAAATGTTGAACAAAGAAACCCCACTTCTTTCGCAACATCAATTAAAAACAAGGAAGCTAGGTTTTATATTCAGGTACAAAAAGACAACAAAAACAGGACACTACGATGCACTGTGAACAGAGCCACGTACCTCAAAGAACAAACGGAAACAACCATTGACAGCAGCAACACACCGACATCAACAACCCCACAACCAACGACACCCGCACCAAGAAACCAAATCACAACATCTGCCAAAAGGCCTATTCTCCAAACCGAAGGTATTCAAATTCAACAAACACTAACACATAACCAATCCGAAAAACATTCACCAACTATAAAATATATAATAATTGCAGGTAACAAAGAACACCACTCATAAAAGGAACAAGGGCCACATAGCCATCAACTAGAAGATCAACACCTAAATTCAGCTGCAGACCCTAAACTGACAAACAAGTTGCTGTTTTTTTTACTAATAGTAGGAAGTTAAAGTTTTTTGCAACACCCTAATGTAGAAGAAACTAAAACACCTTTTGAAACAGAAACTACACCATGTAATGCAACATTTAATCCATATATTAACTATAATATGAAACCCCTACTTGCAGTAAAGCATTTTGTAATCGCGCAACGCTCGACAGCGAATAACACTAGTTCTTTAAAAACTTCATTTTTAAAGAAGATTGATCTTTACAACTTGTGATCATCATTTCTAAAAATGTTTCTTTATGATATCTTCTTGTTACACAAGAGTTTATACACTTGTTTAACCACCAAAAATAAGGTTTGTTTATCTAAGAACCAAGATTTAGTAAAACTTATATTTTTAACTTGGTTTCTTTAGAAATCATCCATAAATCTTTAGAACTACAAGTGTTACTACTCACTTTGATCATTATTTTTCAAGAAAACTATTTATTCATTCAAGTTCATGATCCATGTGTGGATAATCTATCATCCTACCATATTTCTACTTTCTCATCTTGCTAGATTATGTTTTTAATTGTCACACCCCCAAAATCCATGTGCGGAATACCACCACTTGGAGGCGTGACTGACCAGGATCCAGCCACCAATTATACTGAGCATTGATTAAAAGTAAAAATGTTCACTAACCCCAATAGTTAGTAAGCACCATAGTTCGAAGTTTTTAAAAGTTTAAGTTCAAATAACAGTTTAAGTAAACAGCGGAAGCATAAACCAAATGGTTTCAAAGCAAGGTTCCTACTTCTAGATTATTTAAAACCCAACACACGGGCTAAACGACCACTACACATTCCCAAGCTGCAAGCTCCTGAGTCACTGGGTACCTGCAAAGCATGCAGTAGGGTATCAACAAAAAATGTTGGCGAGTCCACGAGTTGTCCAGTTTTAATTACCAAAAACTTGTTTCACCAGTTAATTTATCCGTTTATACATGCGATGGTGAGCTACCCCATAAGTAAGCGACTAAACTGTTTTTACAATACCGAATACTATTCATCCGTACGTTTCCGTAGAGTGCCCCGTTTGTCAATGTTCTATCATCATTGACGGTTTCCAGAGTACATTAGTTCACGCCCGATCCCATACGCGGGCACGGTGTGAGGTTGGTGAGACCTAAATAGCGCTATTAACTAATAACCCGTTCGCCATACCCCGACGACTAATCGGTATTAAGAAGTGAGGACTTGAGTGATAGAGTTTTGTTTAGTGTTGCTTGTTGCATCCAGTATAAACAGTAATTAACTAAAAGTCCCGTTTAAGGGGAAGAAAGTAGGTTTGTATCCCTTACGAGAGGATAGCGTTGTTTAAGTGTCCGTTTCCCAAAACCACCGGGAACGCATGCTTTAATAGTTGTGAACTCACCTTGGGTTGCTCGGCAGATTAGCTTACTTGGTCAACCTTGCTGGTCACCACGTCCTAACATGGTTACCAGTATAGGTCAGGTTTGGGGGTACAAGAAATCACGTATATCCTACATGTATCTAACACATAGAATGCATACAGTTATCATTTAAGTTATTGGGCCTGCCCTAATAATTACACGGTTAAACAGTAACAGTTAACACATTAGTCTAGTAAACACATAGTCCAACCATAACACATTGTGGCCCAATAACCAAAGTAGGCAGCCCAGTCGAGACAAGGTGGTCTCGACTCAAGAACACATGGTCTCGAGTCGCAAGCAGGAGATCTCGAGTTATCACGTTTTGGTCTCGAGTGATGCTGGCATGAGTCGCAACCTCAGGGGTCTCGAGTCCAGTCTCGAGTCGAGATTATGAAGTCTCAAGTCGAGATCCTGCCGGTCTCGAGTCCTTGAAGTCTGTCTCGAGTTGTCACGTTTTGATCTCGAGTCGCAACCGAAGGTCTCGACTCGCAATCACGGTTGCGTCACATGAAATTCTTCTAGAACCTGTCTAATTGTACTATCCAATAGAATTTCCATTTCATGATACTATGTACTTATCCAATGAAATATCACAAACATGTTTTCCTGTCTTACCCTAATTCTAAATGGATCAAACATAGCAAATTCTTAAATGTCCACCACACATTCAAACAGCTCATCACATTCAACATGCTTGCCACTGTTTCATTCATTCATATGTCCTATGTTTATCATTCATTAAAATGGATTAAATCTCCTTATTCTAATACTAAAACAGATTAATCTTTGCATACACACCATAGTCACTTTATGAAAGACATGTTAAACAATCATTATTCAAATCATCATGGCAACAAGACTTAACAAGTTTCATATCAACATGGCAAGAAATTATCAAGGCATCACGGTTCATATATCCTTCATCATTTTAAACAACAATCTACTTCATTTATCATTCAAATACACATATTATTATCAAAGAAGCATCTCATCATCCATATGAATTACTCAAGACACACTTTGTACCAAAGACATCACCTAAGGATCATAACAACAATAAAACACTAACCGGCTAGAACTCCAAAGTGTGAAGGTGTGAAGGATTGATGAAAGAACTTCCAAGTGATGGTTACAAGCAATTCCGAGAATCCCTTGTGGTAGCTGGTTTGATTCGAGAAGGAGGAGGAGGAGATGATTTTGTTGAGGTTTTTAGGGTTTTAGTGAGAGAAAGATGAGAGGAGGGAGAGAGTGAGAGTGAGGATGAAGTGAGAGAGAGTGTAAAGGAGAAAGTGTGAGGGTTTAGGTTTATATATAACAAGAGGTGCACTCTAAAGGTTTCCGATTGGGCTAAGGAGAGTGGGTTTCGAGATGTGCAAGGTCCAACCGGCCCACTTCTTTACTGTTCACTCGAGACCGAGGGGTCTCGAGTCATGGTCTCGGTTTACTAATACTTATATATATTAGATACACATAGTTTAATACAAGCATCACATAATACTTCAAGATAATTCGTAAATATTCATTTAATAGTATATGTACACATAAAGCTAAACAATGAGGTTGCTCGGGAAAACCCGAAGTGTCACATTATCCCCAAGTTTTAAGAAATTTCGTCCCGAAAGTTAAGGCAGTCACTGTCAAGCTAGTGGAAGTGAGAACATTTCAACGGGGTGTCACATCATCCCCCCGTTAGTTTGGAATTTCGTCCCGAAATTCGGTTGTAGCTTCAGTGCTGGGAGTTTCATTTGGGAACAACTGGGGATACTTGCTCTTCATCTGGTCTTCCCGCTCCCAGGTAAACTCTGGGCCACGACGCGAGTTCCAACGAACTCGTACGAGAGGTATCTAGCTACGTTTGAGGGTTTTGATCTCTCGATCCGTGATCTCAATCAGTTCCTCAGTAAAGTGCAGCTGTTCGTCAATAGTAAGTTCCTTGAAAGGAATGATGAGTGTTTCATCTGACAGACACTTCTTCAGATTAGACACGTGGAAGACGTTGTGCACAACACTTAGTTCTTCATGCAGATTCAATCTGTAAGCAGCCTTACCGATCTTTTCGGTAATTTCGAATGGTCCGACATATCGCGGATTAAGCTTGCCCCGTTTTCCAAAACGAACCACACCCTTCCAGGGTGAGACTTTGAGTAGAGCCCGGTCGCCAACCTGGAACTCTAGCGGTTTCCTATCCTTATCAGCGTAGCTCTTCTGACGGTCACGAGCTGCCGCCATGCGTTGCCTAATCTGGGCAATCTTTTTTGTAGTGTCTACCATAAGTTCTGGGCCTGTGATCTGGCTGTCACCAACCTCCGCCCAACAGAGAGGCGATCGGCATTTACGACCGTACAATGCCTCAAAGGGTGCTGCCTGAATGCTGGTGTGGTAGCTGTTTTTGTAGGAGAATTCCACTAACGGTAGGTGCTTCTCCCAATTCTTGCCAAAATCGATCACACATGCCCTAAGCATGTCTTCGAGGGTTTGGATGGTGTGTTCAGATTGCCCATCCGTTTGTGGGTGATAAGCGGTGCTCATGTCTAAGCGTGAGCCAAAGGATTTGTGCATAGCTTGCCACAACTCAGAAGTAAAACGCGCGTCTCGATCGGAAATAATAGAGGTTGGCACTCCGTGCTTCGAAACCACTTCTTTTAAGTATACCTCTGCTAAGGTAGAGAACTTGTCAGTTTCTTTAATAGCCAAAAAGTGTGCGGACTTAGTTAATCGATCCACTATCACCCAAATGGTGTCATTTCCGCGTTGGGACCTAGGCAGGCCAGTAACAAAATCCATGGAAATTTGCTCCCATTTCCATTGCGGGATCTCTGGTTGTTGGAGTAGGCCCGATGGT
Organism: Helianthus tuberosus; assembly: GCA_030545235.1. NCBI lineage: Eukaryota > Viridiplantae > Streptophyta > Magnoliopsida > Asterales > Asteraceae > Helianthus > Helianthus tuberosus. The sequence continues at coordinate 127,238,586 of CM060397.1, forward strand.
TTCTGATACTCAGCCTTGACTCTCGCACAAGTCAAACATTTTCTGATATAGGTTGCTATGTGGGCTTTCATGCCAGGCCACCAGTATGTAGTCCTTAAGTCGTGGTACATCTTATCTGAGCCAGGATGTACTGATTAACGGGACTTGTGGGCTTCATCCATTACAAGCTCGCGCAAATTCCCATAAAGTGGGACCCATAAACGCCCGTTTACGTAGTGTTTTGGTCAAAAATTACCGAAGCAATTTAGTGATTAAATTAGTAAAGTGAGGTAGTGTGCTAGAAAGTGTATTGAAAATATGCTGGTTAAGTTATTTAGAAAATCAGTATTCAGGATACGGCTCAGGATATTGAGCTGTATCTATGATCAAACTATGAGCAAAAGTAAAGTAAACGACACGAGATGTACGAGGAAAGCCCTTGATCAATCTAGATCGCTGGCATAAAACCTCGGGAGCTGACAATCGCAGCTGCCTTGTTCTTCTTATTACTTCAAACTTCAGGATACAGTGTAGGATATAGACCAGATCGCTAAGTGTTACAATGCTTTTGTATGAAAGTGAGAATTGCTTGAGAGCGAGTGTTAGAGTGTAGCGAGTGTGAATGTGATGTCCTATTCGATCTGGTATACCCACCTATTTATAGTTACAAATTAGAAACTAAAATTCCTATAAATAAGGGATGCTCCCGAATATTCCATAAGTAGCCGTTTGGAGCCAAATAAAGCGGGCTTAACGTCTTTCTTCGAACAACTTGGACCGAGTCTTCCGCGGAATGAGTCTTCGTGAACGTTGCTAGCTTCTAACCCACGTACCTGCACATAATCCATTAGTAATCCTGAGGACACCATTCAGGATGTTACCTATATCCTGAATCAGCATCCCGGATGTAAACAGATACAATATAACCAAGATATGAATCAAGATATTTTCCAGGATATGGGCTTAGAATTTCACCCATAACAATTGTCCCCAAAAATGTTACCGTTTGTTATCCTGCACTAACGGTTACATTTTTACGAAGACCGAGGTAATTAATTATATAAGACCAATGATGTGACCGTTTTCAACTACCCAGCCTATATTTACTCATCATGCCCTATATCTTCTCATCCTCATCTCTTCTTTTAATCATAATCGACAAGGAAAAAGGTAACATTCTCTCCCTCATCTTCATATTCTTCTTTATCATCTTTCTCCGGTGAAAAATTCAGGCGACCAAATGCCAGGCAAACAAGGTCCAGTTCAGGTGACTCGGCTCCCACATTCATCCAACAGAACCTTCTCCAAGAACCGGAGAAGGAAGGATGTACCTTCGATAGTGCCCACCTGTCAGCCTTGAAATCCTCCGGCATCTTCCCGGAAGGGACCGTGTTTAGACCGTTTGACCGGGAAATCCGGTCGGATATGGTCTCCAGCAAGTGGATATGCTTTAGTGCTTTCCCTTTTACCCTAGGGCTACAATTCCCCTTTCCGGACTTCATCACCGAATTCTTTAATATCACCAAAATCTCTTTCAGCCAAACCATGCCAATGCTCTGGCGTGTTTTATCTGTTCTTGACCAAATCAAGAGAAACCACATTCCTGATCTTTCTGTCCATGATCTGCCCCTAGCTTACAAACTTAGATGCCACGGATCATGCAGATTTCTGTTTTACTCTACTTCCGGTGACCCATTGATACTTCATGCCACCAGGAACGAGGATGGTTGGCAATCCAAGTTTTTCTTTGTAAAAAGGGACTCAATCCCTGGTGGAACGGATTATCCGATGAGATGGTTGAAGAAGGGTAGGATTTAGGGTTTAAAGATGATCCTGCCTCTTATCCTGCTTTATATCCTGAACTGACCAATTTTATTTTCTCTGTTGTGTATGCAGCTGATTTCAGGAAGATTGCACCTCCCCTTGCTGATTCTCAAAAAAGAATAGACGCCATCAGACTCCTTTCAGAGGCAGAGAGAAGCTTCAACACATCTCCACCAACTCCAAGCCCTTTTTCAAGCGCAAACATGTCTGGTAAGGATCCTGCAAGATATCCTGTACATACATGTTTTTATTTGATATTTTTAGGAGAGATTTAGAATTTTACTCCCTGTGTGCAGATTCCAGCAAAGTTCCAGTCTATCTAGACCTTGATGAACTCGACAGCTATCCAACCCCAGCCACAGTCAAGAAAGAAACTCCTGCTACAACTAGCTCCAAGCCACTCCCGGCTCCCAAGGCCAATCCAAGGACTCGTGCTTCCACAGCAAAAAAGAGGAAAGGTCTTGAAGTCAGCGCTCCAGGTTTAGAAGGGTTCTCCTATGACGAACTCAGTTTCTCTGATTCCTTAGAGCCAATGACATCCTTCCTTAACAAGGTAATATCCTGACGCATATCCTGCACATATATCCTGCACGTATATCCTAATAGGATATCCTGACAGGATATCCTGGTCAATATATTCTAACTCATACCTGAAATTGATGTGCAGGGCCTCCAGCATTTGCTCCACTTGTATAATGATGCCTGTGGTACTGTTGCACTTCATGAAGCCAGGATCAAACAGCTTGAAAGCACCGTCGCTGACCAAGGTGCCATTGCCGAAGCGAAGACCCGGCACTACGAAAGCCTGCTGAAGAAGGTCACCCAAGACGCCGAGGTCAAACTCGCCACCGTTCAAATGGATCATGATCAAGCCTTGATCAACTTCCGGGAGGGAATCAAGGCTTCTGCTATCGTCTCCCTGTTACAAGCACGCATCAAGATGGCCTACGAGGCCAAGGAGACGGGCCTTGTTTGTCCATCTTGGCCAGTTGAATCCTGGGTGGCCAAGCTAAAGGAGCTCGGAGGCAAAGTTGTGCCACTTCCTGTTGAAGCTGGTGAATCTTCTAAGTCAGCAGAGGTGGTGATCCAGGCTGGAGATAAGAAGGATGCTGGAGCAGATGCTGGGATGGACATTGGCGAGGATGCTGCTCAGGATGCTGGTCAGGATGCTGGTACTGAGAAGTCTGAGAAGGTTGGAGGAGATGCCGCTGTGTGAGGGCATTTAGGTGGGCGATGACGGATATATGTGCCAAGGCCAGAGCCCACCTTTTTGAATTTGAATGTTGGTCTGTAGTCCCTTAAACAATTTACTTTTCTGCACTTTACTTTCCTGCACCTGAACAATTTATATTTCCTGCATGCTTTTTGAACAATACAACAGTTGAAGGTGGATGGGTCTCGGTTTGAGATGAAACCTTCAACTGTTGGGTAAATATGGTAACTATTAGTGCTTTTAGTGGATGGGCCTTTTTTTGAGGTGAAACTAAGAGCACATCTTTTGGTATGTTAGTAATATAACCTTTCTTTTGACTTTATTACTGTTGTCATTGATATACAAATTTTGCTTGTGAAAAGTGTTTGGTTTGAACATTCTTAGGAATTTATCATAAACATATCCTAGAAGATATCCTGAAAGATATCTTGATCAGGATATTGAAATACAACCTATAAATTGTCCAAATAAAAAGGAGAGATCATACCAGAGATTCTTATAGAATCAATTTCAACCCTCCATTATAAGTTTGTCCCCAGTGCATACTTATAAACTTGGATCCATCCTTTGAGCAGTATAATGTATGTCCCCTGTGTTCGACACAGAAACACAAATGTATTTATATTTTAAGTCAAATAAATTCCGAATACCCCGGGGCAAAACCCATGATATCCTGAAATGAATCCTTAGCATACTTGGGATAAACCCTTAATATCCTGGGGATAAACCCTAATATCTGGGGATAAACCCTGAATTTCATGCGCTACAGGCGAGAGTGTATAAACTCCAATTCTTAGAAAGGTGAAAACCTTTAAACCTTAGAGAGTATGAAAATACTCTTTCGTGAGAGAGGGTGATCAATCCTCATATACCTTCAGGATCCAGGATATAGCCAACAGTAACGAAATTGTTAGCCACTTTTACATGAACTGGTCCCGCTACCTTGAACTACACCTAGATAACTTGCGCTCCAGGCGAGGTGTTTAAACCTAATTCGAAAGAAAGGTGAATACCTTTAAACCTTTGAAGGGACCAGGACCCCTTAAACGTGAGAGAGGGGGCCAATCCTCTAATCTTTCGACTTATCCTGAGTATATATCCTGGAGCTATATCCTGAAACATATCCTGCGAAACAATTGTAAACTAAGGTGGGTGTTAGCTTGGCTAACACCCCTCCGATGCTTAAGTCAGTATTGGGTTCAAGACAAAAAACAAATATATTTAAAAGAGATAGAACACATACCATTCTGAGATGTAACCTAAATTCTATCCTTACTTGAAATAGAGCTTTAAGTGTATTGCATTCCAGGATCTTGGTAGCATATCCCCTTCCATATTCTTGAGTCTATATGCTCCTTTCCCTTCTTCTGACTCAACTTCATATGGTCCTTCCCATTTTGGAGCTAGCTTGCCATCGGCGGGATTAGTAGTATTTTGAAAAGCTTTCTTAGCACCCAATCACCAACTCGAAATCTTCTAGTTCTTATTTTCTTATTATATGCTCTGGATATTCTTTGTTGATATGCTGCCATTCTTAGTCTTGCCGCATCTCTTTTTTCATCTAAAGTGTCCAAATCCTGACATAAGGCTTCAGGATTCTGTTCAGGATCCTGTAGGATAGATCTTGCAGTAGGTATCGCCATTTCCGTTGGGATCTCTGCTTCTGCTCCAAATACCAAAGAGAATGGGGTTTGGCCGGTTGCATTTTTTACCGTTGTTCTATCAGCCCACAAAACAAAAGGTAATTCTTCTACCCATCTTCCTTTTTTGGCTCCAAGTCTCTTCTTTAGGTTATTGACAATTATCTTGTTTGAGGATTCAGCTTGTCCATTTGCTTGAGGATGTACCAGAGTAGACGTGATCATTTTGATTCTCCAACTCTTGCAAAAGTCAGTAGTCCTCTTGCTTATAAACTGGGACCCATTATCACAAATGATTTCGGCTGGTACCCCAAACCTGGTCAGGATATTCCTCTTTATGAAGGATACTACTTCTTGGTCTCTAACTTGGACAAATGCTTCAGCTTCAACCCACTTAGAGAAATAATCCGTCATTGCTAGCATAAAGACTTTTCCTCCCGGAGCTTTTGGCAACTTCCCTACTATATCCATCCCACATTTCATGAACGGCCAAGGGGACACTACAGGATATAGTGGTTCAGCTGGTTGATGTAGTATGTTACTATGCCTTTGACATGCATCACACCTTCGAGCATATTCTGCAGCATCTCTTCTCATCGTTGGCCAATAATATCCTGTCCTTAATACTTTGGAGAGCAACGACCTGCCCCCAGTGTGGTTACCACAATCCCCTTCATGTATATCCTGAAGTACTTCTTTTGCTTCAGGATTCTCCAAGCACCTCAAATACGGTCCTGCAAGAGATTTCTTATATAAAACATTATTTATAATAGTGAATCGTGATACCTTCATCCTAAATGCCTTAGGATTTTCGTCTCCGGGGATATGTCCTTCCTTGAGATATCTCATGATTGGAGCCGTCCAGGATATAGGATCTGGTTCAGGATCCTCTGCTCTAGGATCCTGAATACCTGCCACTTCCTTATCCTGAAGATCCGTTACAGGATACAAGATATGTAATATTGGTATCTGGGTCCCTTCTGGTATCCTGATCGATGATCCCAGATTTGCTAAGGCATCTGCTTCAACATTATCCTCCCTTGGTACCTGTTCAAGTGTAAAAACATCAAAATATCCTGCTAATTTTTTGAGAATATCGAGGTATTTGATTAATTTCTCACCCTTAACTGCATAGGATCTATTAAAATGGTTAGTAATTAACAGGGAGTCAACATATACTCGCAAATTTTTAATACTCATACTCTTAGCCAACTCTAATCCTGCAATTAAAGCCTCATACTCTGCTTCATTATTAGTAGCAGGAAATTCACACCTAATAGCCTGGGGTAATGTGTCCCCCTGTGGCGATTTTAGTAGTATTCCTAATCCTACTCCTCTTACATTAGATGCACCATCAGTATATAATGTCCAGGATCCTGAGGATTCTCCTAACTGTTGAACTTCTAGGTCTACCTCATCCTGAATGTCACTACTAAAATCAGCCACAAAGTCAGCTAAAGCCTGAGACTTTATGGCATTTCTAGGTTCATATACTAAATCATAAGCACTCAACTTTACCGACCACTTAGCCATCCTGCCTGACATTTCTGGTTTCCTAAGCACACTTTTGACAGGATAATTTGTTTTTACATGAATCCTATGTGTCTCAAAGTAATGTCTAAGTTTCGTTGATGCCATGACTAATGCTAGTATCAATTTTTCTAAATGAGAATATCTAGTTTCAGCATTTAACAAACTTTTACTAACATAGTAAACAGGACATTGCTGACCTTCATGGTCCTTTACAAGGACGGCACTTACAGCATTCCCTGATACTGCGAGGTATAGGGATAACGGTTCACCATTCTCGGGCTTCATCAGTAGAGGTGCGGTTGAAAGATATTGCTTTAAATCCTGTAGGGCCGCTTCATGCTTCTCACCCCATTCGAATCTTTTGTTCTTCTTCAGGATATCATAAAAATCTTTGCATTTCTCTGAGGATCTTGAGATAAACCTGTTTAATGCTGCCACTCACCCGGTTAATCGTTGAACATCCTTCATATTTGAGGGCGATTTAATATCCAAGATGGCTTTAATCTGCTCCGGGCTCGCTTCTATTCCTCTTTTGGTCACCATATATCCTAGAAATTTTCCTGCCCCCACTCCAAAATGGCACTTAGCAGGATTTAGCTTCATGTTATACTGATCCAGGATATCAAATGCTCCTTTAATATCCTGGAGGTGATCCTGAGCTTTCTTTGATTTTACCACCATATCATCAATGTACACCTCCATGGTGTCCCCCAGTTTGTCTTTGAACATCATGTTTACCAATCTTTGGTATGTTGCACCTGCATTTTTCAAACCAAAAGGCATAGCTGTATAACAATAAATACCTGTTGGTGTCATGAAGGCAGTATCCTCCTGGTCATAAGGCTCCATTTGGATTTGATGAAATCCTGAGGATGCGTCCATGAAGGTCAGCATTTCATGCCCGGCAGTGGCATCTACCATTGCATCAATGTGGGGAAGAGGAAATGGGTCTTTAGGACAAGCTTTGTTCAAGTCTGTGTAGTCTACACAAACTCTCCATTTCCCATTTTTCTTCTGTACCACAACCACGTTTGCTAGCCACCTTGGGAACTTAACCTCTCTGGTCATCCTGGACTTCAACAATCTCTCAACTTCCTCTTGGATAATTGTATTCCGCTCAGGAGCAAACTTCCTTCTTTTTTGTTGAACAGGCTTGAATGATTTATCAATTCCAAGCTTGTGAGTGATAACGTCTTTGGATATGCCTGTCATATCCTCATGCTTCCATGCAAACGTTGACATCCTGCATTTCAAAAAGTTAATTAATTGTTCTTCAATATCCTAAGGGATATTGGTTCCTACGAGCACCGAAATATCGGGATTATCCTGGTCCAGGATAATTTTCTTCACATCCTACTCTGGATCCTCCACGATATCCTGGGCCCGCGTCATTAATTGCTATGCTGCACTAGGCTTGGTTGAGGATTTCATCGAGGATGAGTAGCATTCTTTCGCCTCCTGCTGGTCACTATCAACTTTGACAACTCCCCAAGGGGTAGGGATCTTGATGCATTGGTGATACGTTGATGGCACAGCCTTCATATCGTGAATCCATGGTCTTCCCAGTATGATGTTATAGCAGGATAAAGAATCCATCATACAGAAACGTTGTATCGAGTTGACTCCTTCAACGTATACTGGTAACTTTATCTCTCCCACTGTGTTTCTAGCCTCTCCACTGAACCCAACAAGCACGGTAGACTTTGAAATGATATCCATTGGAGATACATTCATTCTCTTTAGAGTCTCTAGTTGGATTATGTTGACGGAGCTGCCATTATCAACCAATATCCTGCTTACAAAATGGTTAGCCACATATAACGTTATTACCAGAGCATCATGGTGAGGATCCTGGACAGTATCCCTGTCATCAGCATCAAAAGTGATCACTTTGTCAGTTGTGAGGGTAGTCATCCTGATAGGTTTGTCTCCCCTTTCGGCCTTAGCTTCTTTTGCATGTCTCTTTGCCGCCGAATACGAAGTCCCACAAATGTCGGATCCTCCCGAAATGAAGTTGATTATCTTAGCATCCGCGGGAGGTGATGCTGCTCGCTCAGGATCCTTCTCAGTATCCTGACCCTTATTCTTCTTTCTTCCTAAGAGATCTTTCAGATATCCCTTGCTTAGAAGATAGCTTATTTCTTTCCTTAGAGCAATGCAATCCTCAGTCATATGTCCGAAATCTTCGTGGAAAGCACACCATTTTGACTTATCTTTCCAGTCAGCTTTCTGTTGACTCTTTCGAGGCCACCTAGCCTTGTCTCCTAGACCCTGCATGGCATACATCAATTCAGGAATGTTAACATAAAAGCAATATTCAGACAACTCAGGATACTCTTCAGGATCCTCATCTTCGACAGCATTCACTCTCTTATTTTCATTTCTACCATATGGCTTAGGCCGATATGGCTTGAATGAGGATTCAGACTTCCAGTTAGTTGACTCATAGGTGTTGGATGAGTTCATTCTCTCTTGCATCTTCTTGTCATCCTCCAATCGAATATTTCTTAGGGCCCTGTTTCGAGCTTCATCCAAGTTCCTGCATGGGTTCATTATAAGATCTTGATAAAATTGAGAATCTTTTTGCAGCCCCATCTTGAAAGCTTGCACAGCTGTTGCAACATCAAGATGTGGAATGTCTAAGGATTCCCGGCTGAACTTGTTCACATAATCCCTAAGGGATTCTTGAGGTCCCTGTGTTATCCTGTAGAGATCACTTGTTAATTTTTCAAAGCTTCTACTACAAGAAAACTGACTATTAAATAAATTTACTAAGTGAGCAAAAGATGTAATCGAATGCGGAGGAACATTCAAGAGCCATTTCAAGGCTGATCCTGTTAAGGTTGAACCAAAACCCTTGCACAAGCATGCTTCCTTGAGATCCGGAGGGATAGGGTTAATCTCCATTCTTTCCCTATACTGAGCAATATGCTCCTCAGGATCCGTAGTTCCGTCGTAAAGTTTCATGTTGGGGGTTTGAAATCTCTTTGGGATCTCAGCATCACAGATAGGATATGCAAAACGAGATATCTTGTGGCTGTCTTGGGACACTTCCAGGATCGGCTGGACCACCCCAGGTACACTAGATATCATGTCCTTCAACTTCTGAAGTTCCCTAGTAAGTGTTGATGTTACACCTGTATCCTGCAAAGATCCACTATTGTTAGTAGCATGAGTATTATTATTATTTGACACGTTACCCGTTGGAGGATTTTGCCCATATCCTGAAGCATATCCTGAGCTCCTCATGGTTGATATCCTGACCGAGGAGGGTATTTCAGGAGTATGATTCTGAGGAAGGCTGGGCACGATATTCCCCCTGTTATCCTCAGTATACACAGCTGAACTGAAGTTCAAAGTTCTGGGATGTAATGGAGTGACAATATCCTCAGCAGATCTGCTCGAGCCAGACTTCAGGAGTTGTATTTCCCTTAAAAGCATTTGGTTTGATTCCTGTTGCTACCTCATTTGTTCCTGCACACTTCCAAATAAGGTTAAAATTTCATCGTTAGAAGCTAAAACACGAGCAGATTCCTGAATACTGCGGGTAGGGATAATATCCTGAGGTCGTGAAGAGGCTGGCATCCTTGGAGGAGGTGGTGGAAGCACCGAACCGGTAGTAGCAGAAGTCATAGCAGACACAGTGGAGGAGCTCATGTTTGATCTTGAGGCCATTATGGACAATGTGGCAAAAAGTTTTGAAAATAGAAAGCCAATTAGCGATTTCACAAATTTTTTTAGTAAAGAGAGCACACTTGCCCCACGGTGGGCGCCAAATTGTTTTGGTCAAAAATTACCGAAGCAATTTAGTGATCAAATTAGTAAAGTGAGGTAGTGTGCTAGAAAGTGTATTGAAAATATGCTGGTTAAGTTATTTAGAAAATCAGTATTCAGGATACGGCTCAGGATATTGAGCTGTATCTATGATCAAACTATGAGCAAAAGTAAAGTAAACGACACGAGATGTACGAGGAAAGCCCTTGATCAATCTAGATCGCCGGCATAAAACCTCGGGAGCTGACAATCGCAGCTGCCTTGTTCTTCTTATTACTTCAAACTTCAGGATACAGTGCAGGATATAGACCAGATCGCTAAGTGTTACAATGCTTTTGTATGAAAGTGAGAATTGCTTGAGAGCTAGTGTTAGAGTGTAGCGAGTGTGAATGTGATGTCCTATTCGATCCGGTATACCCACCTATTTATAGTTACAAATTAGAAACTAAAATTCCTATAAATAAGGGATGCTCCCGAATATTCCATAAGTAGCCGTTTGGAGCCAAATAAAGCGGGCTTAACGTCTTTCTTCGAACAACTTGGACCGAGTCTTCCGCGGAATGAGTCTTCGTGAACGTTGCTAGCTTCTAACCCACGTACCTACACATAATCCATTAGTAATCCTGAGGATACCATTCAGGATGTTACCAATATCCTGAATCAGCATCCCGGATGTAAACAGATACTATATAACCAAGATATGAATCAAGATATTTTCCAGGATATGGGCTCAGAATTTCACCCATAACACGTAGTAAGTACCATCTTCTTTTTGTTCTAGCCGTTTCCTTGATCCTCGCAGGGACTCAGCCCTGACGTTCTTGGCTTTCAACGCTTCAGCCTGAGAGCTTCGGATTTGCTTAGGGAGGTTCGAGTGGATGGTGAGCTGTAAGGCACGAACACGCTTAGGTTTGGTTTCCTTCCTGCTGAGGGCATCTGCTACCACATTAGCCTTGCCTGGATGATATTTAATTGCACACTCGTAATCGTTTAGGAGTTCGACCCATCGGCGTTGCCGCATATTCAACTCCTTCTGTTCCATTATGTGTTGGAGACTCTTGTGATCAGTGTAAATCGTGCACTTGGTACCGTACAAGTAATGTCTCCAAATCTTGAGCGCGAAGACCACAGTTCCGAATTCTAAGTCGTGTGTCGTGTAGTTTCGTTCGTGGATCTTGAGTTGTCGCGAGGCGTAAGCAATAACCTTCTCGCGTTGCATCAATACGCAGCCAAGTCCTTGAATAGAAGCGTCGCAGTAAACAACGAAGTCATCGGTACCTTCAGGTAAGGAGAGAATAGGAGCACTACAGAGGTTCTTCTTTAGTTCCTGAAAGGCAGATTCCTGAGCACCACCCCATTTGTAAGCAACACCTTTCTGAGTGAGGGCTGTAAGTGGTTGAGCGATCTTAGAAAATCCCTTGATGAATCTTCGGTAGTATCCTGCCAACCCCAAGAATTGGCGAACTTCGGTCGGAGTCTTAGGTATGGGCCAATTCTTAATGGATTCGATCTTAGCGGGGTCGACGCGAATCCCATCCTGATTGACTATGTGCCCAAGGAAATGGACTTCTCTAAGCCAGAAATCACACTTCGAGAATTTGGCATACAGTTGCTCATTACGATGGAGTTCGAGGATAAGACGCAGGTGTTGTTCATGCTCCTCTTGACTCTTCGAGTAGATAAGGATGTCGTCAATAAACACAATTACGAACTTGTCGAGGTAGGGTTTGCACACTCGATTCATGAGATCCATGAAGATCGCAGGCGCGTTGGTCATCCCGAAAGGCATGACAAGGAATTCGTAGTGACCATAGCGGGTTCTGAAAGCAGTCTTAGAGGTGTCCTCATCGCGGACTCTAAGCTGGTGATAACCCGATCGCAGATCGATCTTGGAATAATAGCTCGACCCTTGCAGCTGGTCGAACAGGTCTTCGATACGGGGAAGTGGATAACGATTCTTGATGGTAACCTTGTTCAGTTCATGGTAATCAATGCACATTCGGAATGTGCCATCCTTCTTTTTGACAAAGAGCACTGGGGCTCCCCAGGGTGATGAGCTAGGACGGATAAAACCTTTGTCCAGTAGTTCTTGTAGTTGAGTAGAAAGTTCCTTGAGTTCTGCGGGAGCTAGTCGATAAGGTGCACGAGCTATAGGTGCTGCTCCGGGAGCTAGTTCGATTTGAAATTCGACCTGACGGTGAGGAGGGAGTCCAGGAAGTTCTTCAGGAAATACCTCAGGATAGTCACGTACAACCGAAAAATCTTCAATCCTGCTTTCCTTTTTCTGCGTGTCGGCAACAAGTGCTAAGATAGCGGTGTGCCCCTTTCGTAAGCACTTCTGGGCTTTTAAAAATGAAATGATGCCTGTGACTTCTCCGCTTTTGTCGCCTTGGATGATAAGGGGTTTGCCAGGAGGACGGGGAATACGGACAGCCTTCTCTTGGCAGAGGATTTCAGCTCGATGCTTAGATAACCAATCCATACCAATGACGACGTCGAAGCTTCTGAGAATGATGGGGAAGAGATCGATACGGAAGGTCTGACCAGACAATTCTAGTTTGCAGTTACGGACAACGTGTGAGGCCTCGAGGTTTCTACCATTAGCTATTTCAACGATGTGCTTAGAGCTTAACGGCGTAAAAGTGGACTTAAGCTTCTTACTAATACGTAGGGACACATAACTAGCATCTGCTCCAGAATCAAATAGTACGGAAACTTAATGATCATTAAGTAGGAACTTACCCGCTACAACGTTGGGGTCATTCCTCGCTTCTCCAGCTCCAATCACAAAAGCCCTTCCTCTAGCACCATTCCCAGCATTGTTCCCAGCACCCTGATTGTTGTTGTTCTGATTCAGTTCAGGGCAGTCCCTTCGCATGTGCCCCGTTGCTCCACACTTGAAGCATCCACGATTGTTTCCTTGTTGCTGTTGTGGTTGTTGTTGATTCTGCCTAGCTGGGAGCTGGCTTCTACAGTCTTTGGCTTCATGCCCCATCTTGTTGCATCGCTGACACTGACTTTTGCCACATGGCCCACTGTGGTGTCGGTTACATTTGTTACACTTGGGGTGGTTTCCTCGGTAGCCACCCTGTTGCTGAGGGCCCTTGTTGCTTTCAGTCTTCCTTTGTTGAACTGGGGCCTGAGTGGGGTTAGCATCCTTACCCTGGTTTCCATCCCACTTTCGTTTGTTATCGTTAGAAGTTCCGGTAGTAGCACTGATCCTTTTGGGCAGCTTGCCCTCTTCCACAGCTTGATTGGTGAGTTTGTGAGCAAGACGGACCACGGGCTGTATGGTATTGAGGTTGGCTGAGGTTACATGGCTCCGGATTTATGGGACCAAACCTTTGATGTACAATTCGATCCTTCGATACATAGGTCGGGACATGTTTGGGCAAAGTGCAGCATAGTCGTTGGACTGCTTGGTGTAGGTCTCAATCTCTGATCCAACCATCTTGAGCTCATAGTATTCGTTCTCGAGTTTGTGGATGTCATCCCTGTGACAGTACTCCTCTTTGATCATGTCCTTGAAATCTTCCCACGCAGTAGCATTAGCAGTTTCCAGACCAAGCATCTGAATATGTGCTTTCCACCATGAAAGCGCGTTTCCTTCAAGCGTACCAGTCGCGAACTTAACCCAGTTAGCAGGGGGACACTCGCAGACAGCAAAGACAGCTTCGGCCTTTTTAATCCAGTGCAGAAGGCCTATGGCACCCTTAGTGCCGTTGAAAGGGAGAGGTTTGCATCCATGAAGGTTTTGAAAGTACAAACACGTGGTTGCGCAGGCGCAGGCTGACCTGTTGTGAGAAGCGAAGCGAATAGGTTCAGAGGTGAAAAGACGAAGTGGGGTAGGATCTAAACATCCTAAAGTAACGAGTTTACCTCCAGGGTGAGCTGCGAAAGCTGCAGCCACCGTGTTGAGCAAGTTGGTGAACTGAGCCTGAGTCATGTTAACGTTTCCTCTTCCGCGTCCACTCATTGTCTTCATAACCAGAAAACACAGTATGAGTGTGATGTCGTAATGTAGCGAGAATGAGATAGAAGAGGGATGCGTATCTAACTAATTAGGCACACTAGTATGTATAGTAGAGCAGTCAACATAAGATATACAAGCAAGTAAACACAAGTCCGAGCTATGAGGTCCAATAAGCTGAGTCTTGCCCTTGGAGTGTAGTTTCGTCATGAGTCACGGGTTATAGTCTGGTTTTTCTCAAAAAGACTTTCTTTTTAAAACCAAGTTCACTATAACCAATGGCTCTGATACCAATCTGTCACACCCCCAAAATCCACGTGTGGAATACCACCGCTTGGAGGCGTGACTGACCAGGATCCAGCCACCAATTATACTGAGCATTGATTAAAAGTAAAAATGTTCACTAACCCCAATAGTTAGTAAGCACCATAGTTCAGAGTTTTTAAAAGTTTAAGTTCAAATAACAGTTTAAGTAAACAGCGGAAGCATAAACCAAATGGTTTCAAAGCAAGGTTCCTAGTTCAAGATTATTTAAAACCCAACACACGGGCTAAACGACCACTACACATTCCCAAGCTGCAAGCTCCTGAGTCACTGGGTACCTGCAAAGCATGCGGTAGGCCATCAACAAAAAATGTTGGCGAGTCCACGAGTTGTCCAGTTTTAATTACCAAAAACTTGTTTCACCAGTTAATTTATCCGTTTATACATGCGATGGGGAGCTACCCCATAAGTAAGCGACTAAACTGTTTTTACAATACCGAATACTATTCATCCGTACGTTTCCGTAGAGTGCCCCGTTTGTCAATGTTCTATCATCATTGACGGTTGCCAGAGTACATTAGTTCACGCCCGATCCCATACGCGGGCACGGTGTGAGGTTGGTGAGACCTAAATAGCGCTATCAACTAATAACCCGTTCGCCTGACCCCGGCGACTAATCGGTATTAAGAAGTGAGGACTTGAGTGATAGAGTTTTGTTTAGTGTTTCTTGTTGCAACCAGTATAAACAGTAATTAACTAAAAGTCCCGTTTAAGGGGAAGAAAGTAGGTTTGTATCCCTTACGAGAGGATAGCGTTGTTTAAGTGTCTGTTTCCCAAAACCACCGGGAACGCATGCTTTAATAGTTGTGAACTCACCTTGGGTTGCTCGGCAGATTAGCTTACTTGGTCAAGCTTGCTGGTCACCACGTCCTAACATGGTTACCAGTATAGGTCAGGTTTGGGGGTACAAGTAATTATATCCTACATGTATCTAACACATAGAATGCATACAGTTATCATTTAAGTTATTGGGCCTGCCATAATAATTACACTGTTAAACAGTAACAGTTAACACATTAGTCTAGTAAACACATAGTCCAACCATAACACATTGTGCCCCAATAACCAAAGTAGGCAGCCCAGTCGAGACAAGGTGGTCTCGACTCGAGAACACATGGTCTCGAGTCGCAAGCAGGAGATCTCGAGTTATCACGTTTTGGTCTCAAGTGATGCTGGCATGAGTCGCAACCTCAGGGGTCTCGAGTCGAGATTATGAAGTCTCAAGTCGAGATCCTGCCGGTCTCGAGTCCTTGAAGTCTGTCTCGAGTTGTCACGTTTTGATCTCGAGTCGCAACCGAAGGTCTCGACTCGCAATCACGGTTGCGTCACAGGAAATTCTTCTAGAACCTGTCTAATTGTACTATCCAATTCCATTTCATGATACTATGTACTTATCCAATGAAATATCACAAACATGTTTTCCTGTCTTACACTAATTCTAAATGGATCAAACATAGCAAATTCTTAAATGTCCACCACACATTCAAACAGTTCATCACATTCAACATGCTTGCCACTGTTTCATTCATTCATATGTCCTATGTTTATCATTCATTAAAATGGATTAAATCTCCTTATTCTAATACTAAAACAGATTAATCTTTGCATACACACCATAGTCACTTTATGAAAGACATGTTAAACAATCATTATTCAAATCATCATGGCAACAAGACTTAACAAGTTTCATATCAACATGGCAAGAAATTATCAAGGCATCATGGTTCATATATCCTTCATCATTTTAAACAACAATCTACTTCATTTATCGTTCAAATACACATATTATTATCAAAGAAGCATCTCATCGTCCATATGAATTATTCAAGACACACTTTGTACCAAAGACATCACCTAAGGATCATAACAACAATAAAACACTAACCGGCTAGAACTCCAAAGTGTGAAGGTGTGAAGGATTGATGAAAGAACTTCCAAGTGATGGTTACAAGCAATTCCGAGAATCCCTTGTGGTAGCTGGTTTGATTCGAGAAGGAGGAGGAGGAGATGATTTTGTTGAGGTTTTTAGGGTTTTAGTGAGAGAAAGATGAGAGGAGGGAGAGAGTGAGAGTGAGGATGTAGTGAGAGAGAGTGTAAAGGAGAAAGTGTGAGGGTTTAGGTTTATATATAACAAGTGGTGCACTCTAAAGGTTTCCGAGTGGGCTAAGGAGAGGGGTTTCGAGATGTGTGAGGCCCAACCGGCCCACTTCTTTACTGTTCACTCGAGACCGAGGGGTCTCGAGTCATGGTCTCGGTTCACTAATACTTATATATATTACATACACATAGTTTAATACAAGCATCACATAATACTTCAAGATAATTCGTAAATCTTCATTTAATAGTATATGTACACATAAAGCTAAACAATGAGGTTGCTCGGGAAAACCCGAAGTGTCACATTAATCATGATCTAGAAAGATCATATGATGATCTACATCACATACATGAACAAACAACAATCATCAAGTAAATCAACACATAAACAATTTAGTTTCTTCATTAAACATGCTTATGTTCAAGTTTCATTCCTATGATCTTTAGTGTTCTTCAAGATTATGATTATGATTCTTCTTTAACCACTTAAAATAGAAGTAAACTAGCAAGATCAAGACTCTTACCACTAGCACAAGGCTAGGGATGATCAAGGGAAGTTATGAGATGGATAAAAGCAAATCAGAGAGGTCCTTGGACTTCCGAAAGCTCCAAGCTTCCTAACTTAGCTCCTTACACCCTTGAGTATGCATGGATTTAGTGAAGAATGAAAGATGAAGATGATGATGTTTTAGGGGTGTTTGGCCATGAACTATGGGAGGAGGAAGGAGAAGGTTGTGTGTGTTGGTTTAGTTTAGAAATGAGAGTGAAGAACTTCAAGGTCCATCTTATAATCTCCAATGTTGCATGATCCAAAGGTTTAAGTGTTTAGTAAAGTAGGAACATAATCTAATTAAGTAACAAATAAAATCAGTAAGTGGGGCCCTTGTTGGCCGTGTGCTAGGTGGGGGGGGGGGGTAGTAGACTAGGTTCCAACCAATTAGTTAGGTTATGTTTAGATTTCAAGCATATAGTTATTGTGTGTTATGATGTTCGGGGATCATCACTAGCTTGGTAAAGTTAAAAAAGTGCTTCTAGTGAAAATTTGATATTTCGGGTAGTGTCCGGTTGTTCGGTTGGTTACCGGTTCGTTAAGGTGCTAAACTTGCAGTTTAGTGTGCTTTATGTTATCTTTTGTGACACTTTTGATTCCCGGCACTTAGGAAAGCATTCAGGACCATTTTACCATATTTCTGCATTATATTAGTGTGTTAAAATGCTGATTTATGTTGAATTTTGCTGAATTCAGCACTTTGGGTGAATTTTAGGCACTTTCCGGCAAAGGCAGTTTTGTAATCCTTACTTTCCTACACACTATACTAGTGTCATACTTGGTTTCTGGCTCATTCTATGTCTTAATGCACTATTTGTCTACGTGCTGAGTTTTGTCAGCATTTTTCGGAGTTATCAGATAACTGTGCTAACTATACTTAATGCATCATTTAAGGCAATAAAGCTTTCATGCAATATTGGTATGATATTAAACAATGTATGATGCACATGTATGTATATGGCAGAAATCAGAAAGCAGTTAATTGTAATTCAGCACAGTCATTAAGCACTAATCATGGTTAATTAATTGTACGAATACCTGAATTTTTGACAGTTGTCACATTGAATACTACATGAATCTACTCACAAGATCATCATAAACATTAGCTTTAAATCACTAATATTAACAAGATCAACATAAACAACATGATCATACAAACTAACTACACTAATCTACACATATCAACACATAACATAGTTTGATTTAGTGTTTATTAGCTTTGAGATTAGGGTTTTTTTGTTTATGTTTAACTTAGATCATCAACTTGTACTTTTGAGATTAACTAGTAATAAAAAGCATAAATATGGTGTTTAGAAGTCTTACAACTTTGCACAAGCCAAAATAAGAAGATTAAGAAGAGATTAAGCTCCAAAATGGCCCTTAATGAGGCTCCATGCTTAACCCATGATTACATGATCTTAAAAAGCCTTGAAAGTGAGTAATTTAGGGTGTTTAGTGGTGATTTATGGTGGGATTTGTGGGTGTTCCTTGAGCCGTGAACCAAGAAGAAACAAGAGGGTGTTTTGGTGTTTGAAAATGTTGAAAAAAGATAAGGAAGATATCTTGTAAGAATGATAAAATGATGGTGTAAGTGAGGGATTTCAACATCATCTTCATGCCATACTTCATAAATTTTCCCATACATGTAATCTAGATCTAGTGGGTGGGACCCACTTTGACCCATTTCAAGATTTGGGGGGGGGGGGTAAAGTGTAACATTTTTATAAAAAAGGTCTTGAAATCTAGATATTTAGGCGATTAAATAAAGTATGGTGCTTAGGGGTTTAATTGCACCATTAGGGGTAATTAGGGATTCAGAATGTTAATTGTCGTTAACTAGTTCACTAGACTAGTAGAAATGGTATCTCGATACCTTAAACGACTTTTGTTTAGTCATCGGTTCGATATCGTCACTTTTAATTCCTACCGACGAATGTTTTCCACAAGTTGTTACTCTGCAACCAAGAGGTGTATGAAGTGATTTCGGATTCCAAAATAAGCTTAACTAGTTCCCTAGTTTCTTCGTTTGGTTGTTTTGTGGTGAAAATACCGCTTACTAGCTTTTCTGGTCGCTAACGAACAAGTTATGTGTATAGCGATATAGTACCGGAAGCTTGTTATTTTGGACACTACGATGATATTTCCAAAGTGTTTTAGAGTATATGTCATCAATTATCATCATTCTGAAGTTCCAGAAATGCTTAATTATAGTTTCGGACAAGTTAAAAATGTCATATTTTTAGCGAAACGGACGTTTTAGTATTTAGGGCGTTGTACCGGAAAGTCCTAGATTTTGCAAGATATGTTTTCTCATTAGTGTTTTCTTATGTAAATGAACTGAGTTATGTTATCTGTGTGTTGTTTTTCATTGTTTCATTCTATTTTCATGGTTTGTTGGCATGAATAGTGTAACCGTGAATAGTGCGCACAACACTTTCTACCAATACTTTTAGGACATTGTTTGATTGGTTTCGAAATACGACGAAAAACAACATATGTTTTAGCGTTGTTTTCTTGTCCTAAAACTGTTATCTAATAAATGACACAGTTACGTAATTAAATTACGCAAAATGCATGAGATTATGTAAATAAAATAGTGATTAGTTTGTACGGAATCACCGGTTATTTGCCATTTGTCACAGCTTTCCCTAACCAAGAGGCAATCCGGCTGTAGAGTCGCTATCCCCAACTCGGATTACTTAGGCTTTTTCTTTGCAAGTTCGATTTCACACATTCTAGAGGTAATCCGGTTGTAAAGTCACTATCCCCAACCCAGACTGCATAGAACTGTGCTACTTTCATTCAGTTTCTAGCTCATTTTTTTCTATTTTTTTCCGATAAAAAATTCTAACGGTTTTAACTTATAACGGTGTTCCTTATACTCTTATTGGTGGTTTGAATTTCCCATATTTCTCAGATGAAAACCCACTAGTAGACCGACAATTAAGGTATATTAACTGAAAGGGACCTAAAACCAAACCCGGGTCTATCCACACGTCCCTAACTAGACACAAGCTCGATTTATTTTAATCTCTTATTATTATTATTCGAACCCGAGCAAAAATTTATCTTTTCTATCATTTTCTGCTTTTTATTTGCAAACTTCTTTAATTCAAAAGACATTTTCTGATTTTTTTAATTTTTTTTGGATTTTTTTCAAATTTTAATTTTTTTATGTTTTTCATATTTAATGACTCGATTATTTACATGTAACCCATCCGCACACTTAGAGATTGTATTGTCCCTAATGCAAGAACAGAAATACGACTCAACTACTACCTAAACTACCACTACTAAATTAAGCACGAACTAAATAAATAAAGAAATAAATGAATACAAAAAATGCAAGGGAAACGACTTAGCTGAACATGTGAGACTGTCAAGGTGCCAGTCGTTTCCACATAAGCCCTCCAATCCGAAACGCTCTCAGCAAACAACTCCTATTCTCGGTCACGCGAACGAAAGCGGCTAAACATCAACCTATCAATCATAAGCAAACTACCAACATATCATAGTATATATCATCAAAATATCACCAGTTTCAACCACATACCAACCCATCCTTCCCAACCAACCTGTTCAAAGCATATCAGTATAAGTACATACCAACAAATGAGGATAAAAACAACATAAAATAAAAATTAAACAAAAGATATAATGAGCTGCTGCATCATCATCCTCATCCCCACACTAATCCTCGTCATGCTCACTGGTAGACTCCTCGCTGCCCTTTTGTCCACCTGCACCAGAACTGCCCTCTCCAAACACACGAAATGGGGGAACCGGGTCAAACCTCTGTCCAACACCAGCCGAGCCACCCTACTGTCTTGGCTAAAAAAATTCTGGGATCCCCATGCTGTGCCTGCTCATCATGTAACGGAGGGCCTCATCCTGTCTCTCCTGACCCGTCTGAATCAGATGCTCCAGCCTGTCAAATCTCTGCTCCACATAGCCAGAGAACGACTCCAAAGTAAGAGGCACAGGTGGTGGCTGCCTGTGGGGGTACTGTGGTGCTGGCCGCTCGTGTCGCTGTGGTGGCCGCTATCGGTGTGTAGGATCAATCTGAAGCATCGCATCCTCAGCTGGATGTCCCTCTGGCGGCTGCACCTGCGGGCCCTTCCTAATCGGCTCCCAGCCGTAGGGCTCAGTCCACGGCACTATCCCGGCCTGCTGTAACTCTCTCAAACCAAACGTCATCGTCTTGGGCCCCTCATGTAGAAACTGGGGGACATACTTGTCAAACACCCCCAAATTTTGTGCGATACGAGTGATATATGGGCCCATAGCCAAACCAGCACGATGACCACCTCGACGTCGCCGACTGAAAGAATCTGCTAAGACCGTAGCCATATCCATCTCCCTATTCTCCACTCGACACATCAAAATAAACAACTCAATCCAGTTCTCTTTGTTTTCCCCTGATTTCCGACCCACCAGCGTAGTAGACAAAATCTTCAAAACATACCTATAAACTGGGTTACGAACCGAAGTAATCAGGTTCGTAACCGTGAATGGGTGGTTGGAAATCGTCTGCCAGAAATTTCACAACTCAGTCGAACCAACACTGTGATCCCTAACAATCAAATAAGCACCCCGTAGACTAGTCCTAAACCCGGGCTGCCTCACCTCCTCCTCAGTATAAAACCCCGACACAATGGCAAACCTCGCCATATTCATCTCAAAAACCTGCCTACCCAGACTGAAAGACACAGCTGTGTCTAGATCAAACTTCCCTTCCTTGTGTCTCCACGTGCTGTGGAACTCCAGTACCAACTCCTCATACTGAGGCTGCGTACACTCCAATGCATCAGTCAACTTTGGACCCAAGAAGTCCGCCACTTCCTGCCTTGAACCTATTTCCCCCAACCAGGTCCAGTCTATCACCCTATGTTGAAGCAAATCAGTATCCTTCAATTTATCATACTTATTCCACTCAGGTGTACCCGGCTCGAACTTCAGTATCGGGTGGTCGGCTCTACCACATTTCCTATCTGGAATAAAGTCATAAGCCATTTGATACTGGATCTTTCTCAGTTTTGGATCATCAGCAGCTATCTGAAGAATTTGGATCTCCTAAGGAATCGGATCAATCAGATCCTGCTGTGGTGCTGTTTGACCCGTAGCCCTTTTCCGGGCCCCACCGCTTCGCGAATTGCTAGCCATGTCGGCAAAACATATATTAACAAGACAAAACAAGCAAACAATCAGTAATAACAAACTATTCCGGGGCTAGTAGATCGTTTATTTCTAATGAATTGTTAGTTCATCCATCGTTTAAGCTTGAAAAGATGTTAGTACCCTTAGAAGTGGAAGTTGCTGATAGTAAAAGCTATTTGTTACATGATATTTGTAAAAACTGTAAGATCTTAATCGAAGATGAGGAATTTAGTATAGATCTCGTCCCGATGTGCATGGGGGAATTTAAAGTAGTTGTAGGAATAGATTGGCTTGCCCAAAACCACACTGAAATTCAATGTGAAAAGAAAGTCATTCATGTAGTAACCTCGGGGGGGAAATGGGTAAGTATTCAAGGAGATAGGGTCATCAAGTCGAAATTGTGTTCTATACTCAAAGCTGTCAAACATGCAAAGAACGGAGGTAAGACGTATCTATCTTACGTGATTGACACCAATCGAGGTGTTCCAAAGCTTGAAGACGTGAATATAGTGAACGAATATCCGGATGTATTTTCGGAAGATTTACCGGGGCTTCCGCCAAACGAGAAGTGGAATTCAAGATAGAGCTTAACCCGGATGCAAAACCGGTAGCTAAAGCTCCTTATCGGTTGGCCCCGACTGAAATGAAAGAATTGATGACACAACTTCAAGAGTTGCTCGATAAGGGTTTTATTAAACCAAGTGCTTCACCATGGGGAGCGCCCGTATTATTCGTGAAGAAGAAAGATGGTTCGATGCGAATGTGCATCGACTATCGAGAGGTAAACAAGTTAACGGTGAAGAATCGTTATCCGTTGCCTAGAATTGATGACCTATTTGACCAGCTTCAAGGGGCAAGTTGGTTTTCGAAAATCGATCTGCGGTCGGGTTACCACCAACTGCGTGTACGAGAAGAAGATGTGCCAAAGACTGCATTTCGAACCCGGTACGAACATTACGAGTTTTTAGTGATGTCCTTCGGCTTAACAAACGCGCCAGCTGTATTTATGGATCTAATGAATCGGGTGTGCCGGCCTATGCTTGATAAGTATGTAATCGTTTTTATTGATGATATACTAGTGTACTCCCGAAGTGAAGCAGAGCATGCCTTCCACTTACTTAGTGTATTGGAGACGCTTCGTAAGGAAAAGTTATATGCAAAGTTCTCAAAGTGTGCCTTTTGGCTTAGAGAGGTACAATTCTTGGGTCATGTAATCGATGCAGATGGCGTCCACGTGGACCCGTCCAAAATAGGCGCAGTGATGGATTGGGTACCCCCGAAGAATCCAAGCGAAATAAAAAGTTTTCTGGGTTTGGCTGGGTATTACAGAAGATTTATCCAGGATTTCTCCAAAATAGCCTCACCCATGACGAAGTTAACAAAGAAGAGCGAAAAGTTTATATGGGGCGAAGAACAAGAGAAGGCATTTCAGACCTTGAAAGGAAAGCTTACGAATTCTCCGATGTTGACACTACCGGATGGAACGGATGATTTGGTAGTATATACTGACGCCTCCCACCAAGGTTTAGGTTGCGTATTAATGCAAAGGGGTAAAGTCATTGCTTATGCTTCAAGACAACTCAAGCAACATGAGAACAATTACCCAACTCATGATCTAGAATTGGCGGCAGTCGTGTTTGCCTTGAAAATATGGAGGCACTACCTATATGGGGTGAAATGTACTATTTACTCAGATCATAAAAGCCTCAAATATTTCTTCGAGCAAAAAGATCTTAATATGAGGCAACGAAGATGGTTGGAACTCATTAAGGATTATGATTGTGACATTCATTACTATCCCGGGAAGGCTAATGTAGTGGCGGACGCTCTAAGTCGAAAGGAGTACCCGCCCCCGATTCGGGTTAAATCCAGGAAGATGGTAGTCACACCTAAACTCCTTGGTGAAATTAGAGAAGCTCAAACAAAATCTTTAAATGCTGGCGATCCAAAGAAAGAGAGGACGAAAGGATTTATTCATGAATTGGAAGAGAATGCAGATGGTATGAAAACGAGGTATGAACGAATCTGGATACCTCGGGAATGTGATGTGAAAGAATTACTATTGAATGAGGCTCACAAGTCCCGGTACTCCGTTCATCCGGGAGCTACAAAGATGTATCGAGACTTGAGGATGAATTATTGGTGGCCGGGAATGAAAAGAGACATTGTCAAGTATGTTGCTAAGTGTTTGACATGTTCTCAAGTAAAGACCGAACACCAAAGGCCGTATGGAAAGTTGCAACCGCTGGAGATACCGGTGTGGAAGTGGGAACATGTAACAATGGACCTGGTGACTAAACTTCCTAAGACAAGAAAGGGGCACGATGCTATTTGGGTAGTCGTTGACCGACTAACCAAAAGCGCACATTTCTTACCCATTCGGGAAACCTATAATTCAGAAAAGATGGCGGAAGTTTATACGAATGAGATTATATCTCGACATGGGGTTCCGGTGTCCATAGTGTCCGATCGAGATACCCGGTTCATATCTCGTTACTGGAGGAAGTTTCACGAAGAATTGGGGACCCAGTTACATATAAGCACCGCCTACCATCCACAAACCGATGGTCAGTCGGAACAAACTATTCAAACATTAGTCGATATGCTAAGGGCGTGTGTTATGGATTTCAGAGGAAGCTGGGATGATCACCTACCTTTGGTAGAGTTTTCATATAATAATAGTTATCATAACAGCATAAAAATGGCCCCTTACGAAATGCTCTATGGAAGAAAATGTAGAACCCCGGTTTGCTGGGGGGAAGTGGGTCAGCGCGAACTCGCGTCAAATGATGTAGTAGCCGAAACGAATGAAAATATTGACGTGGTTAGATCAAGAATAAAGGCAGGACAAGATAGGCAAAAGTCTTATGCGGATCGGCGAAGGCGACCAATTGAGTTTCAAGTGGGAGATTACGTGTTGCAAAAAGTCTCTCCATGGAAAGGGATAATTCGTTTTCGTAAACGCGGGAAGTTAGGTCCTCGATACATTGGACTATTCAAAATACTTGCTCGGGTTGGGTCGGTAGCGTACCAACTAGAATTACCACCAGCGTTGGATGGAATTCATAACACTTTTCATGTATCGCAACTGCGAAAGTGCCTTGCGGATGAGACGGCATATGTGCCTTTGGATGATATTAAAGTGGATGAGAAGTTGAATTATGTTGAAAGGCCTGTCGCAATAAAAGATTTTAAGGTGAAGCAACTCGCAACAAATCCGTTCGACAAGTGTTGGTTCAATGGCAACATCGGAAGGGATCGGATCTCACATGGGAAGCGGAGGATGATATGCGAAAGCACTACCCGGAGTTATTCAGTATGTACTCTGGTTTCGGGGACGAAACCTTCTTTAAGGGGGGTGGACTTGTAACACCCCAAAGAATTTATTAAGTAGTTCATGTACTTGTATGATTATGGTTATGTTAAGACATTAAAGTATGCAAATAGATACTTAACCATATATATTTAATACTTAATACTTGAGGCACCAAATGTGCATAAGTTGAAAGTGGAATAATGAAAGTTAAAATCTCTAAACACAACACATACATCAGACGTATGTGTGTGTTCGACATTAGGTGAAGCAAGAAGAACAAAACCCTAAATACTACTAATCCATCAAATTAGAAGAGAAATTGAAGTGTAAATTGATGCATGTATCCAGATTTATGATCCTCTAAGTGTGCTCAACATCAAGTAAGTTGAATTTTATGCTTTAGTGATGTTTAATGATATGGGTTATGTGTAATCCATGGATGTATTGCGAATTGAGCATGAATGTTAGTTAATTTCAACATAAGGAAGTCGTAATGTGCTTGATTTTTGGACTATATTGATGGTTTGATAAGAAACCCATTTGAAATTGTGATGATATGATTAGTGATGATGATGTATGTGTTAATTCTTGATATAGATTGATGAGTAAGGTTAATATATGCATAATGATGTTATAATAATCTGAATATTTGAAGAATTCATGTGTTTGTGATGTTTTGCCATGATTTTAGAAAAGACTTGTTAGAGATGTGCCTAATAGGCTTGTACATTTCGCTAGATAAGTAGTATGCACATAAGGTGTTCGATGAAATGCTTGAGCTGAATTGATTATGTATGAATATGAAGAATTTTAGATTTAAAAGATCAAATGATGGCGTGGAATATGAATATGAGTAATGAACGTTAGAGTGAATGATGTAAATGCGTGTAAATGATGTATAATGCGAAAACTAAACGCAATTGTGATACACCCTTTAGGGTCAAAGAAAGGAGGAGAATCAAGTCAAGCGAAAGCATTAGGAGCGCACGACTCTGGTAAGTTCTTATGAACTTCGTTTACTCTACTAGTAGATTTATGAATGATAATAATGATAATATGAATTCGTACAATTTTCCATTGTGGAGATTAATGCAAGAAATTATATTGAAGAAGGTTTTAAAAGTGATGTTGTAGCGAATATGAACCAACCCGTCTAAATGGGTTGAAATGATTAGTGGAATGATTCTTAGAATGTTTATATATTGACTTGTTCATAACGGGTCAAATAATGTAAGTGAGCTTAATTCATGGAATGTAGTGATTCGTTATAAATAAGTCGGAAAGTAGTATGTTGGACATTTTCGAATGGAAGTAAATCTATTGAAAGGAAATGTGTCATGTGAATGGGTCGAATAAGGCAAGGTAATTTAAAGAATTTGAGTTGTTATGTATTACGACTAACAATGATTGTATTTATGAATGATAGGTAAATCTCAAGTCTAGATGTCGCGCGCTCGGACCGAACACACTCGAAACGTCGACCTTATACGCTTCCGGTCCTAGTTGTTTATTTTGAATGGGTCAATTTACCATTTTGTGTAGTAAATGTTATTTAGTAATGTCTAGTATATTAGTAAGAAGTTTGAATCCTAAACTTTTATGTATCTTGTACAAAATGTTTATGGTGAACCTTATATGGTTTTTATCTTTTGATATATTTGAAACTGTCGTAGTTTGTAGTTAAAATGAATATTGTTAAAAGCAGGGATAAAAGTTCTAAATTTAAACGGGTCATGTCAAAATTTTGTA
This sequence comes from Helianthus tuberosus, assembly GCA_030545235.1. Classification (NCBI taxonomy): domain Eukaryota; kingdom Viridiplantae; phylum Streptophyta; class Magnoliopsida; order Asterales; family Asteraceae; genus Helianthus; species Helianthus tuberosus. The sequence continues at coordinate 127,265,712 of CM060397.1, forward strand.
AAATTTCAAGAAGTTTATGTTGTTAGTCGAATGAGTAGAATCTGGGCGTTTCAGAGTTCAGGTGCGAACAACTCGACATTAGAGGAGATGCTAAGGAAGAACCAGGAGACGTTAGCTCAGCAGACTCAGCTGCTTACATAGTTCATCATGCAGGGGGGTGCTCGACATCGGGAGACACAGGCAAGGTTCTTGGAGCACGAGACTTTCATGAAAAATCAGAGCGCAGCATTCCAAAACCTTTAGAGGACTGTAGGTTCGATGTCAGAGAAGTTGAATCAGAGACCTCCTGGTGGTCTCCCCAGTAGCACTGTTGAGAACCCGAATGCCACTGCGAAAGCCGTTACTACGAGAAGTGGTCGAGGAGGTGTAGACGTCGAGCCGGTAGTCGATGAGGACCCGGAGGTCGACGAGGAGATTGAGATGGAGACAGCAGCTGGCAAAGTGCACCCTAGGCTGCGTCCAGCAAGTACAGCACAGTCCAGCAGGTCTCCAGGAGAGAAGAAGGATGCAGAGAAGGAGCCGATGAGGGTGTATAAGCCGACACCCCCTTACCCTGGACGATTAATAAAGGGTAAGGACGTAGAGCAGTATGGTCGTTTCATGGAGATGCTGAAGAAGCTGCATGTGAAAATCCCGTTCGTCGAGGCTTTGGTGAAGATGCACCCTGAGTGAGAAATTAGAGGATCTTTCGACTGTCACCCTGAGTGAGGAGTGTTCTGCTATGGTGCAGAACAAGCTGCCAAAGAAAATGACTGATCCTGGTAGCTTTACCATCCCATGTCTGATTGGGAATCTTACTGTCAGCAATGCGCTTGCTGACCTAGGTGCTAGCATAAATCTCATGCCCTATTCCATATTCGCTAAGCTTGACCTAGGAGAGCCTTCCCCTACGCGCATGAGTATTCAGCTCGCCGATCGATCGGTGAAGTATCCGAGGGGCATCGTGGAGAACATATTGGTGAAAGTCGACAAGTTTGTATTTGCAGTTGACTTTGTCATTCTCGACATGGATGAGGACTCTGAGGTCCCGTTGATCTTAGGCCGTCCATTCCTTGCCACTGCACGAGCAGTCATTGGCGTATATGATGGCAAGTTGACTCTTCGTGTCGATAAGGATGTGGTCACTTTTGATATCCAACATTCTATGAGGCACACCCGTCAGCATGATGACACTCTCTACTTTATTGATACTCTTATGTCACATGTGGGTGGCCTTCTTAGCGAGATTTGTGGGAGAGATGTGTCTGATACGCATGATGCGAGCATGGATGATCAAGGGAGTGGGGTCACTGAGTTGGATATTGAGCAGGACCCTCTGTTGCAGGCTACCGAGCCTTCCCCTAGATTCGAGGTGTTTGAGGTCATCAAGGAAGAGGAGATTCCGAAGGAGAGACCATCTGTTGAGGTACCCCCGCCCTTGGAGTTGAAGGAGTTGTCATCTCATCTGGAGTACGCATTCATGGGCGAGGGATCCCAGTTACCCATCATCATTTCTGCTAGATTGACGGAGGAGGAGGAGAAGAAGAAGCTAATGAGTGTCCTGAGAGACCATAGGCAGGCGATCGCGTGGAAGCTGATGGATATCAAGGGTATTAACCCTTCGTTTTGCACGCACAAGATCTTGATGGAAGAGGAGTTCAAGCCGGTGGTTCAGCCTTAGAGAAGGCTAAACCCTAATATGCAGGACGTTGTGAAGAAAGAGGTGATTAAGTTGCTGGATGCAGGACTGATTTACCCGATTTTGGACTATGTATGGGTGAGTCCCGTCCAGGTGGTCCCCAAGAAGGGGGTATGACAGTGGTCGTCAACGATAGGAATGAGTTGATACCCACCCAGACCGTCACCGGCTGGCGAGTTCACATAGATTATCGCAAACTCAATGATGCCACGCGCAAGGATCACTTTCCTTTGCCATTTATTGATCAGATGCTGCAGCGACTGTCAGGACAGCAGTTCTATTGCTTTCTTGATGGATTCTCAGGTTATTTCCAGATCCCTATTGCACCAGAGGATCAGGAAAAGACCACATTTAGATGCCCCTTCGGCACCTTCGCGTATCGACGCATGCCATTTGGGTTGTGTAATGCTCCATCCACATTTCAGCGCTGTATGGTGGCGATCTTTCATGAGTTGATCGAGGACTCCATGGAGGTGTTTATGGATGACTTTTCTGTGTTTGTGAGTTCCTTCGATCACTGTCTGCGTAATCTCGAGCGTGTGCTTACTCGATATGAGGAGACGAACCTGATGCTTAACTGGGAGAAGTGTCATTTTATGGTTCGAGAGGGGATTGTGCTAGGGCACAATATTTCACAGGCGGGACTTGAGGTTGATCAAGCCAAGGTTGATGTTATTTCCAAGCTCCCGCTGCCTACTTCTGTGAAATCGATTCGGAGTTTCTTGGGTCATGCGGGATTCTACCGCCGTTTCATCCGCGACTTCTCAAAGATTGCTCGCCTGATGACCCAGCTGCTAGAGAAGGATAGGCCATTCATGTTCGATGATGAGTGTTTGAGGGCCTTCGAGTTGATTAGGGAGAGGTTAGTGAGTGCTCCCATTCTGATTGCTCCCGATTGGAGCCTTCCTTTCGAGATTATGTGCGATGCCAGGGACTTCACTGTTGGGGCCGTTCTAGGGCAGCGTAGAGAGAAACACTTTCATCCCATCTACTACGCTAGCAAGACCCCAAACGACGCCCAAGAAAACTACACCACGGCGGAGAAGGGGATGCTAGCAGTCGTATTCGCGTGTGACAAATTCCGTTCTTATCTTGTGCTGTCGAAGACTGTTATTTTCACGGATCATGCGGCTCTTCGGTACTTGTTTGCGAAGAAGGATGCGAAGCCTAGGCTTATTCGATGGATTTTGCTGCTTCAGGAGTTTGATCTAGAGATTAGGGACAAGAAGGGGGCTGAGAACATAGCTGTTGATCATCTGTCGAGATTAGAGAGCCCCGAGATAGAGAAAACTCGGGAGGATAGGATTGGGGATGAGTTTCCCCATGAGGCGTTGATGTTTTTGAAAGCCCACGAAGAAGGCTTTCCATGGTTTGCTGATCTGGCGAATTACTTGTCTACCGGTGACCTTGTGGAGGGCATGACGTACCAACAAAAGAAGAAATTCTTTGCGGTCTTTGCGGACCAGGTTATTAGGAGATGCGTGTTTGGGTCCGAGTCTCGCAGTATTCTGCGACATTGTTATGAGGGACCGACTGGTGGCCATTATGGTGCAGCTTACACCGCCAAACGCGTGTTTGATGCGGGTTTTTATTGGCCAGCCATCTTTAGGGACGCACATGAGTTTGTGCGAAGCTGTGATGCTTGTCAGAGGACAGGAAATATCTCATCCCGTAATGAGATGCCCAGAACCCCATCCAGGTGGTTGAGATCTTTGATATTTGGGGTATCGATTTTATGGGTCCGTTCCCTATTTCGAGGGGGAACCGATACATCCTAGTCGCAGTGGATTATGTTTCTAAGTGGGTGGAAGCAGAGGCCTTGCCTACGAATGACGCGAGGGTTGTTGTGAGATTCTTGAGGAGATTGTTTGCCAGGTTCGGGACACCGAAGTCCTTGATATCTGATCGAGGCACCCACTTCTGCAATTCACAGATGGAGAAGGTCTTGAAACGCTATGGGGTAACTCATCGGCTTTCGACGGCCTATCATCCACAAACGAGTGGGCAGGTGGAAAATTCGAACAGGGGATTAAGAGAATCTTAGAGAAAACTGTCGGAAACAGTCGTATTGATTGGTCCGAGAAGTTGGATGACGCTCTGTGGGCTTTCCGTACTGCTTATCGGACGCCTATTGGGACCACACCCTTTAGGTTAGTTTATGGGAAAGCGTGTCATCTACCGGTGGAGCTAGAGCATCGTGGATACTGGGCACTAAAGGCAGCAAATCTTGACTTGCCAGCTGCGGGCAAGAACCGGTTTCTTCAACTTCATGAGTTAGAGGAGTTACGCGATGTGGCGTATGAGAAGTCATGGGCATATAAAGAGCGCACTAAGGCGTTGCACGACAAACACTTGAAGCAGGTGAAAGAGTTCAAGTGTGGGGAGAAAGTGTTGCTATACAATTCCCGGTTGAAGCTGTTCCCGGGAAAGTTGAGATCGCGTTGGCATGGACCGTATGTGGTTAAACAGGTGTTCCTGTACAGAACAATAGAGGTTGAGAATGAAGACGGTCAGAGGTTCAAGGTCAATGGGCATCGATTGAAGCATTTTGTCGAGGGACCGACAGAGGATCGAGAGGAGGAGGTGATTGACCTCCCCGTTATGAGCACGCGAGAGTTGTTTTGTACACTCGGGGTTTCCCGAGTTGTATACTTTGTACCGTTATGTGTGTAAGTTATTTTTATGTATCATGAGTCTTGTAGAGTTTGTTTTGTGTTGAGCATACTGATTTGTTTGTTGAGATGCGTAGTTCACAGGTGGGAAAACCGAACCGAGGCAATCGGGGGAGACGTCGAAAATAAGGTGAGTTTAAGGGTCTAATAATAATAATAATAATAATAATAATAATAATAATAATAATAATAATAATAATAATAATAATAATAATATAAAAAAATAATAATATAAAAAAATATATATATGAAAAAAATCTGCTCTGATACCCTTTACGGACCGCAAAGGTTAGATCATACGGTCCGTAAGCATGTCATCTGCGTAAAAAAAATATGAAAGACCTAATTTAGGTCGTCTTCCTCAATTCAAATAACCACCACCGCCTCCGCACCACCTCTTCACCCGACCATCGACCCCTCACCACCTCCTCAACCACCGCGTTACACACTCCACCATCATCGACCCACACCACCACTCCTCAACCACCCACCATTCACCCGATTCACCCATGCCGGCCCCAACCACAGTCGCCTACTTCCACCCTCCTGCCACCATCATCTCCAGCCGCTGACCACCCTTCACACACCACCTTCACCATCCACCGAACCGACACCACCACTGCTCTCCTCGATTTCCGCGCTTCTTCGACAAGTTCATGTATGTATTCTGTAAATTTTTTTCTTTTGATTGATTCAGTTGTATACTTTGTCTTTGTATAGTGTGTATTAGTGTCGTGTCGGGTCTAGGTGTAGTCAGTGTAGCTTGTCGTGTTTGGGTGTCGAGTTGTTTGGTGATGTTTTGTGTCGAGTCTACCGTCGAGTCATTTTAGTGGTGATTTTAGTACTTTTAGGTTTTGTCGTTTTTTCGAGTCGTATCCGTGTCGTGTCGGTTCCATGTTAGGTAAGTTTAGAGTTTGTTATGTTGTGAGCCGAGTCTAGTGTCGGGTCGTTTTAAGTCGTGGTTATTCGAGTATAGTGCTTCGAGAGTCGAGTAGTTTAGTTTTTAGTTTTGTTTCGAGTCTAGTTCTTAGTTTAAATCGTCGCAAAGTGTGTTGTTGTTGTAAAAAATTGTTTGGTCGGTTTATCTAGTTAGAGTCGTAGGCGTAGTTTTTGGTATGAATAGATTTGAGTTTCGGCCGACGAGGTTGTATCGACACTAAGTGGAATTGGTTGAATATAATATATGTCGAGATTTCTTATTGCATTTTATTTGCAGGATTGTGACTGCCTCGCCCGTACTCAATCTCCATTCGGGCGAGGACGGTTGGTTTCTTGTAAACACGTCGGGGGCATGCCGAAATTTTTAATTGTTGTTGTTGTTATAGTTATTCATTGCGGCCGCGAACGAAATGCTATACGGCCGCAACTACCACCCCCAGCACACCAAAATATGTTTTTCGGTTTTCTGTTTATTTTAATTATTAGTAATTTATTTTTGAAAAAAAAAAGAAAAAATATATATATATATATAATAAAATAAAATAAAATTAAAAAAATACAAAAAAATTAAAAATGCATCGTAAAATGTGTTTGGGGGCGGTGGCTTGTATTATTATTTTGTATTTCTCACTGTTGTAAATAAGTGCAGGTATGGCATCATCGTCAGCGCAGCCGTCCTGGAAACGGGGCCGTCCATCCGGTCAGCGCGCACCACCACAGCCACCGCAAGAGCGTCCTGCTCGAGTGATCTGATATTCGAAGGATGCACGGATGCCTGATCCGCTAGCAGCACTACCATCACCAGCTGACCTTCCACCGGAGGAGGAGCACACATTGCTGCAGTTTCACCCAGATTCAGACGAATATACAGCCTTGCAGAGGTATCTCAGTCTACGATATCACCGAGCTAGGGTTCTGGATTAGGGATTGATGGAGCGCATGGGCGTACTGTCGCAACCCCCGATCCCTGATCCCCGGGAACTGGCGGACGCGAGCTCAGAGTTTCGGTGGTATCCGGTTTATTTAATCTCGCAGCGGAATTTACATCAGGACCGTAGTTAGGAAATGTTTATCAAAGTAAAACCACCTCATTTAATATTAATAAACACATGGGTAAAACCCAAGTTTCTTAGTACAATACATTTATAGGGATAAACCCTATTTTATTGAATTTAAAACATCATTTATTAGGTAACTTTTATAGCCACATTATCCCCAAGCCTTCAGTGCTCTCCAGCTGGCTTTTTACTAATTGGCTTTCACATTGGGTTACCTGAAACGCGTTTTAAAAACATTTGTCAGTCGGAAATTCTGGTGAGTGAATCCCAATTTAATGAAGAAACATTTTATCGATTAAAACAGTATTGAGGATGATTACAATGTTTATGTCTACACAATTACTCCATTTGGTACTATCAATCCACTGACTTGTGGGTCATATTACACATTGGCTAACTCATTGTCCAATGGTAACGTACTGTCAACCTTGACTTACTACTCACAAGTAGTATAAATTTTGTATACAAAACCCCAACATACCGGCAGTAATTGAAGAACTACAAAGACTCAATCACCGCTTAATCACATTGTAAAACAATTAAGGTTTTGTAAATTATTCCAAAAACGTTAACAAAAAGAGGATAAACTCACATTGCTGTTTTAGGCTTTTCGTAAGGGTTTCCTGGATATAATGTATAATTTATACAAATGTACATTGGTTAGTACCATAACCCTTTGAAATTATTAATAATACCCTCCCCGAGACGGTATTCCAACAACTACGTCGGGCAGAACCACGACAATTGTTATGGAACCCTAAATCAATCGGGCAGCGTACCTATTACGAAACTAGGGTTATAATACTTACAACGGAGCAGAACCTCGCTAATTAGGGGTATAATACCCGTGTATTATAACTCTTCTACAGAAATTGTGATTTGAGATTGAAATGTGAGCGACGAAAAACGTAAACTGATGCTATCTATTTATAGTTGTGATATTGAGTCCTGTCGCGGCCCGCGTGAGACACAGGCTATGATTATGCGGCCCGCGTCAACATTGGTCAACACAATAGCTTAGCCCGGGCATCCAATAGACTCGACACGTGTCAGCACCGGATGCTTACGCGTTTCATGATCTGTCGCGGCCCGCGTTAACTGATGTGAACACTTACGCGGCCCGCTTCAACTTAAGAAATTAGCGCAGTCAATTCCAGTCTTGATACGGCCCACGTGAGCTTGAGGTGGGATCCTACGCGGCCCGCCTCAGCTCAGTATTCAGATTTTTATTTTATTTTTATAAACTATAACGTATTTCGGGCTTGGTTTTACATACGGGGTATAATATAAGACACATAAGGATATTTTAAGATATAATAGGGTGTCGGAAAAATTATGAGAGTGTTGGTTTTACCGAGGGTTGTTACATTCTCCCCACCTTGTTTTAGAGCTCGTCCTCGAGATCTACTGAAATAAATGCGGATATTTCTTTTTCATTTCTGACTCGAGCTCCCATGTGTACTCAGGTCCTCTTTTGGAGTCCCACTTTACTTTGACTAGAACTAGTCTTTTGTGTTTGAGATTTTTGATTTTCCTGTCTTCAATTTGTAGAGGCCTTTCTACAAACTTGAGTTGTTCATTTACCTCTATATCCTTAAGAGATACTATCAATGATTCATCAGCTAAACACTTTTTGAGATTTGATACATGAAACACATCATGTATTCCTGCCATTTCCTCTGGCAATTGTAGCTGATAGGCTACAGGTCCTATTTTTCTAATAATCTCAAAAGGTCCAACATACCTGGGACTTAGCTTTCCCCGTTTGATGAATCTTACTACTTCTTTCCAAGGAGAGACTTTCAATAATACTTTATCTCCTACCTGAAACTCCAATGGCTTGCGTCGGTTATTGGCATAACTCTTTTGTCGATCATGTGCTGCTTTCAGTTGTTCCTTGACTTGAATAATCTTGTCAGTTGTTTCTTGCACTATCTCAGGTCCAGATAGTTGCTTTTCCCTAATTTCTGCCCAACAGACTGGGGTTCGACACTTTCGTCCATAAAGTGCTTCAAATGGTGCAGCATTGATACTTGTGTGATAACTATTATTATAAGAAAATTCTATTAAAGGTAAGTGATCGTCCCAATTACCTCCGAAATCAATTACACAAGATCTAAGCATGTCCTCCATTGTCTGGATTGTCCTTTCGCTTTGTCCATCCGTTTGAGGATGATAAGTTGTGCTCAATTTTAACTTGGTTCCCATTGCCTTTTGGAAACTTGACCAAAAATGAGATGTAAAGCGGCTATCCCTATCAGAAACAATTGATAATGGAACACCATGTAAAGAAACAATTTCATTTACATACAATTTAGATAATTGTTCCATACTAATTGTTTCCTTCATTGGTAGAAAATGAGCTGACTTGGTTAGTCTATCTACAATCACCCAGATTGTATCATTTCCTTTCCTAGTTTTGGGTAATTTAGTAACAAAATCCATTGTTATCAATTCCCATTTCCAAACGAGCATTTCTAATTGTTGTAACAAACCTGAGGGTTTCTGATGTTCAGCTTTAACTTGGGAACAAGTTAAACATTTAGAAACATAGACTGCTATGTCCTTTTTCATTCCTATCCACCAGAAATTTTTCCTTAAATCCTGGTACATTTTATCACTTCCTGGATGCATTGTATACTTAGATTTATGGGCTTCTTCTAGTATACGATGACGTAGGTTTCTTAGTTTAGGTATCCACATTCTCTTTTCATGGAATCTCCAAATTCCATCTGTTCCTTGTTTTAATTCCTTTAACATACCTTTTAATTTTTCAGAATCATTCTTGATTACTGATTCTTGTGCTTCTCTTATTTACTCATTTAAATCTACATGCAGATTTAATTTAAGAGAACGTACCCTTCTTGGCTTTTCATGATACTTTCTACTTAAAGCATCTGCTACTACATTTGCTTTTCCTTCATGATACTGGATATCACAATCATAATCACTGAGTACCTCCATCCAGCGTCTTTGTCTCATATTCAACTCCTTTTGCTTGAAGATATATCTTAAACTCTTATGATCAGTGAATATGGTAAACTTACTACCATAAAGGTAATGTCTCCAAATCTTAAGAGCAAAAATTATAGCTCCTAATTCTAGATCATGGGTTGAATAATTTTCTTCATGATTCTTAAGTTGTCTAGATGCGTAAGCTATAACTTTTTGGCGTTGCATCAATACACATCCATAACCTAATCTAGAAGCATCACAATAGACTACAAAATCTTCTGTTCCTTCTGGTAATGCTAGTATGGGTGTATGAGTTAATCTTTGCTTAAGGATTCTAAAAGCTTCTTCTTGTTTTACTCCCCATTCAATCTTAATAGATTTACAGGTTAACTTAGTTAAGGGAATGGCTATTCTAGAGAAATCTTTAATAAATCTTCTATAATAACCGGCTAATCCTAAGAAACTTCTAACCTCAGTTGGTGATTCAGGGGTTTTCCATTTAGTAATTGCCTCGATTTTTGTTGGATCTACATGAATTCCTTCATGATTAACTAGGTGTCCAAGGAATTGTACCTGTTCTAACCAAAATTCGCACGTTGAAAATTTAGCATAAAGCTTTTCCTTTCTTAATAAACTTAAAAGTGCGTGCAAATGCTTTGCATGATCTTCTTTACTCTTAGAGTAAATTAGAATATCATCTATGAATACAATTATGAATTTATCCAAATATGGCTTACATATTCGGTTCATCATGTCCATAAATGCAGCTGGGGCATTGGTTAAACCAAATGGCATGACAGTAAATTCATAATGACCATACCTTGTTCTAAATGCGGTCTTAGGAATGTCCTCTTCCTGTACCTTTAATTGATGATATCCTGACCTTAAATCGATCTTAGAGAAAAATCGAGCTCCCTGCAGCTGATCAAACAGATCATCGATTCTTGGTAATGGATACCGATTTTTAATCGTAACCTTGTTTAATTCACGGTAATCAATGCACATACGCATTGATCCGTCCTTCTTTTTAACAAACAGTATTGGCGCTCCCCATGGCGACGAACTTGGCTGAATAAATCCTTTTTCTAACAATTCATCTAGTTGTTTCTTCAATTCTTGCATTTCAGCAGGTGCCAAACGGTAAGGTGCTTTGGCAATTGGTGATATTCCTGGTAGCAGGTGAATTCTGAATTCAACTTCTCTGTTTGGAGGTAGTCCTGGTAATTCTTCTGGAAAGACATCTGAAAACTGAGATACTACTGGAATATCTTTTAGTTCTTTTCCTTTAGTGTTAGTGATTATAGAAATCAAATACACTATAGAACCTTTTCTTATACAACTTGCAGTTTTCATTACAGAGATGAACTTAGTGGACTTAGAAGACTTATTTCCCTTAATTGTGATCGTTTTACCTTTTGGTGAATTTACTTGAATTGACTTTTGATCACATACAATATTAGCTTTATTGGCTATTAACCAATCCATTCCTAAAACAACATCGAATCCTGCCAGATTCATGGGATATAGATTTGCTATAAATTTCTTATTCAAAATTTCTATGCTTGCTCCCTGCAAGATTTCAGAAATCCTAACAGTTTCTCCATTAGCTGTTTCTACTAGACATTATTGTGGTAGTTTAGTTAATGACTGATTTAAAATTTTGCAAAATGAAGTATTAATAAAACTTTGGTTCGCACCAGGGTCAAATAATACTTTAGCAAATATATCATTAACTAAAAACGTACCAGCTATAACGTCTGGAATCATCTTGGCTTCTTCTGCAGTTAAAACAAATGCTCTAGCATTTTTAGTATTCTTGTTATCTGTGGCTGGAGCAAATTTTGGGCAGTTTGGCCTGATATGACCTTTTTCTCCATAGTTATAGCATAATCCATTACTGGATTTCCTCTTGCAATTTTCTTCCTTATGTCCTAGCATCTTGCAATAGTTGCAGAGATTGGAGCATTTTCCCGAGTGCTTTTTCTTGCAGATCTTGCAATAGGGTGCAGAGGTAGAACCCATATTCCTACGATTGAAATTTCCAGAACGAAATTCTTGAGTAAGCCTTTGGGTTAGGTTTCTCCTCTGGTCTTCTTCTCTAGTACGAACTAACTCATCAGTCAAGGTATTTGTTAGTTCTACAGCTTCTTCTATGGTTTGAGGTCTAGCTGCCTTGACTATGTGTCTAATCTCCCCAATTAATCCCCAAATATAACGAGAAATTAACACTGGTTCTGGTGAAGCAAGAGTTGGTACTATTCTAGCATATTCAAAGAATATCTTAGTATACCCCTTACTATCTACACCAGTCATCCTAAGATTTAGGAATTTGTTTGCTATCTGTTCCTTCTCATTGGGTGGGCAGAATTTCCTTTCTACCTTATTCTTAAATTCTTCCCATTCCATATTATAGGTTTGATCACTTCCTCTTGTCTGGAGGATAGTGTTCCACCATTCTAGTGCTGCATTCTTAAACAGATTAGAAGCAAACAATATTCTATCTTCTTCAGCACACTTGCTTATCCTTAAGACTGCCTCAGTCTTCTCTATCCAGCGTAAGGTTGCAATGGCCCCTTCATTGCCTGAGAATTCCATTGGTTTACAGGACCAAAATTCTTTATAAGAACAACCATAAGGCATGGTTCTTCTTCTTTTGGGAATAGGCAATTGAAGTACTGGTCCATTGTTCACACTGTTTTCAGGTTCAACAGGTCGCTTACTACTATGTTAACTTTTATTATCAGCATCTTTAACAGTTTGGAGAATAAATGGTATTGCATCTATAATTCCCTGTGCCACTATGTGTTGGATAGCACTATTGTCCACTTGGTTTCCATTGTTATTGATGCTCGGATTATCATTAACCACGTTAATGTTACTATGGTTATCGTTATTCAGATTTCCTTGATTTTCTTCGTCGGCCATCTCAATTTTAAACATTTATCCCATATTAATATCACAATTAATATTTTAATATAGTAAATCACATAACACACAATCTAGCCAAAAACGTAGATCATTGCTACTATACTCTTTTTCATATACTTATGCGTCTATTACACACTAGTACAGAAATAAAGATTACAATACCAACAGAAATAAAATAGTAATATGCATCCGTACACACATATTTTTATTTTATTTTTTATTATATTATTATTGCTACCGCTTCTTCCATTCTAACATTCACGGATATGGATTCATCCAAAAATCCATATTGCGCTCATCGTATTTCCATACGAGACGCTCTCCCACCTGACGCATCCTCTCACTGCTTTCTAAAATTTCCTCCCCAAAAGTCCTAAGTTCTTGGACGTTTTCTGCACTCATTGGGGGTGCAGGTTCTAGGACTGGGTTTGGAATCTGGGGTGCGGGTTCCTGATATGGAGGTAAAAGTGCCTGAAGTTGGTAAGGATCTTCCAAAATTCCCCTAATGTAGTTATCATGGTAACAGGGATCTAAAGGGTCCATACCTGAATAGGCTCCTATAGGTGTGTCTTCAGGAATAGAGTAACGTTGCACATAGTCTCTATTCTCGTACCACCATGGGTCGTAATTTGGGTCTAGGGGATTTGGTGCAGGTACCCTAGGAATTTCGTCAGGGTTAAAGTCATGCATTTCCACTTGGATTTCCTGATTTTCTATTTCCAAAGGTTGTTCTGGGTTTTGTGGTTGTGGGGCTACTAGTTGTTCCAGACTTGGGTCAGCAGCAGTTGTAGCTAGAATATGCAATTTTCGCATTCTCTTCCTACGAGCAAAAGCTTCTTTACTGAACCATCCTCGTTTCTTATTAGGAAATGGTTCCTCCGACTTAGCTCTAAAAGCAAATATCCCGTCTTCCTGATCAGCAGTATACCCAGAGAGGGCAGGCTGTGATGATGTACCTTCACTCCTAGGTGAATCAGATAACTGACGATACATATCTGATGGTTCTTGATCACTCATACTGAAAACTAACAAATAGTCAAATAACACATAACAAATAAATACAGTTATGCACGTATTTCCGTAATTTATTTCCTAACACAAAATATAGAATTTAAGTGTCAGCAGAACACTTCTTTGGCTCAGACCAGTGGCTAGGCTCTGATACCACCTCCTGTCGCAACCCCCGATCCCTGATCCCCGGGAACGGGCAGACGCGAGCTCAGAGTTTCAGTGGTATCAGGTTTATTTAATCTCGCAGCGGAATTTACATCAGGACCGTAGTTAGGAAATGTTTATCAGAGTAAAACCACTCATTTAATATTAATAAACACATGGGTAAAACACAAGTTTCTTAGTACAATACATTTATAGGGATAAACCCTATTTTATTGAATTTAAAACATCATTTATTAGGTAACTTTTATAGCCACATTATCCCCAAGCCTTCAGTGCTCTCCAGCTAGCTTTTTACTAATTGGCTTTCACATTGGGTTACCTGAAACGCGTTTTAAAAACATTTGTCAGTCGGAAATACTGGTGAGTGAATCCCAATTTAATCAATAAACATTTTATCAATTAAAACAGTATTGAGGGCGATTACAATGTTTATGTCTACACAATTACTCCATTTGGTACTATCAATCCACTGACTTGTGGGTCATATTACACATTGGCTAACTCATTGTCCAATGGTAACGTACTGTCAACCTTGACGTACTACTCACAAGTAGTATAAATTTTGTACACAAAACCCCAACATACCGGCAGTAATTAAAGAACTACAAAGACTCAATCACCGCTTAATCCCATTGTAAAACAATTAAGGTTTTGTAAATTATTCCAAAAACGTTAAGAAAAAGAGGATAAACTCACATTGCTGTTTTAGGCTTTTCGTAAGGGTTTCCTGGATATAATCTATAATTTATACAAATGTACATTGGTTAGTACCATAACCCTTTGAAATTATTAATAATACCCTCCCCGAGACGATATTCCAACAACCACGTGGGGCAGAACCACGACAGTTGTTACGGAACCCTAAATCAATCGGGCAGCGTAACTATTACCAAACTAGGGTTATAATACTTACAACGGAGTAGAACCTCGCTAATTAGGGGTATAATACCCGTGTATTATAACTCTTCTATAGAAATTGTGATTTGAGATTGAAATGTGAGCGACGAAAAACGTAAACTGATGCTATCTATTTATAGTTGTGATATTGAGTCCTGTCGCGGCCCACGTGAGACACAGGCCAAGGTTACGCGGCCCGCGTCAACCTTGGTCAACACAATAGCTTAGCCCGGTCATCCAATAGACTCGACATGATGTCGACACGTGTCAGCACCGGATGCTTCCGCGTTTCATGATCTGCCACGGCCCGCGTTAACTGTTGTGAACACTTACGCGGCCCGCTTCAACTTAAGAAATTAGCGCAGTCAATTCCAGTCTAGATACGGCCCGCGTGAGCTTGAGGTGGGATCCTACGCGGCCCGCCGCAGCTCAGTATTCAAATTTTTATTTTATTTTTATAAACTATAACATATTTCGGGCTTGGTTTTACATACGGGGTATAATATAAGACACATAAGGATATTTTAAGATATAATAGGGTGTCGGAAAAATTATGAGAGTGTTGGTTTTACCGAGGGTTGTTACACGTACGTGCTAGACTTGAGGGATTGATCAAACCTCGCTGGAGGAGGTTGTTAGACGAGAGGCGAGCATATCATCATGAGCTTGTTCTGGAGTTTCATTCTACTTTTAGGCTTCATCATGCTCGTTTCACTGAGCCAGTTGCAGTCAGTTTTGCTCTCGGACGGCGGACACAAATACTGTCCCTTGCTCAGTTCGCCGTCCACACAGGGTTGTATACGTTGGAGGAGACTACGCAGCCGATATTCACTGAGAGTTTGATGGGTTGGACAGATGAGGCATTACCTTAGTGTGTCACCACGACACAGCTGATGGCATTTTGGTCCACCATAGGAGATGGTGCGTGGGTTTCCGGTATTCCAGCCACACAGATCAGAGATTCAGTTATTCGTTTTCTTCATCGGATTTTGGTATGCACCATTCTTTCTCGATTCATGAGTCTCGAGAAAGTGACATATCATGATCTGTTTGCCTTATATTGTATGGTGGAGGCCCAGGAGGCCAATGTGGCAGTATTCTTACTACATGCACTTGACAGGGCTCGAGGACGCGATACAGACTCTAGGATTTGTATGGGATCGTATGTCAGTGTACTCGTCGAGATTTTGGGTGTTTATCAGGATTTTCCACCAGGATGGTTACACGAGGAGCCTGCCGGGTCATTGTACAAACTTGGTGACATGAGGCAGATGATACAGTTGTTGGCACCGGGCGATCCGCCTAGGTTTCTTGAGCCGAGGGCCGTTCAGTTGGTTATTGGGGCCGGAGGTGAGGCACAGGAGGAGGTCCCGGTGGTAGCACCACGTCATAGGCATGGTGATAAGGAGAGAGCACGGGTTAGGGGTGCTGGAGCCCCTAGAGCAGCGAGATCAGTAGATGAGAGGCTGGATACTTTGGAGCAGGCTGTAGAGGAGGTTATAGATACACAGGCAGAGATGAAGGCGATGCTTCAGTGCATCATGGATCACCTTCACATTCCTCCACAGGGTTAGCAGCCACCACCAGGCCTGCAGGAGTCAGCATCAGCAGGGCTTTTTGGGTTACCTTTGTACTTTTCCCCTTCTTTTTGTTTTTATGATCTTGGTCTGTACTTGATACATGTATTCGGGGGAATTGTAAGGGTAACCAGTTGGGTTTTGTTGTTGTATTTGTACTTTATATGTTTTATTGTATATTATGGTTGTGTTTGATATATTGCTTCTAGTCGTGCAGTTTCATTATACAGGTTATATTAAGATGCTGAGTCGCGTAAGCTGAACGATTTGTTTGTCTACGAGCAGTGTATCGAGCATATCAGGGGAGTTTCTGTTTCATCTCTCCTGTTTGTTGTTGTTGTTGTGTTTTTTTTTTTTTGTATTTGTTTATTTCCTTTCCGTTCACATTGGGGACAATGTGTCTTTCAAGTGTGGGGATGGGGGAATTTTGTAAATTGAGTCTGTAAATTTTGTTTTATACATTAAAAAAATTAAAAAAATAAATAAAATTAAAAAAAAAGAGTTGGTTTTGTGAGTCCCGGTCCTTTAGCGCGTAGAAAACAAGAACCTTTTCAAAACATCGGTCAAAAACGGTTTAATTGTCGAATTTACGAGTTGGAAAGCACGTGTTTCTTTAAGTTGCGGGATAGTAGGTTGATTGAATCAGTTTTTGGGAAATAAAAGGGTTTGGGATGCCTAGGATAGTGGATGGAGCCGGAGAGTTAATTAGTTGTGCATTCTCAATATCGGTAGCCCTTATTTACCACATGATAGTGAGATTTGAGCCTTTACATGTTTCATATTTATATGTTCACTACTTTCCTTTCATGTGTGTTTACCGACTTTGTTGCATTACTTTAGAACTTGTGCGTTTTGATACAGTTTGAGACCTTCGGTTAGGATTTGGCATGGATATGATAGAGGCATTAGGATCACCTTGTTTGTGTTACCTTTGTGTTTGACCCGTTTCACCACTACCCTTAGATACACCACGTTGAGCCTAGCCTTTCGTTTGTTACCCGTTTGTGATTTGATAACCGGATCGTGTTATGTGATTAATTTATTTGAAAAAATGAAAAAAATGAAAAATGAAAAAAAAAATACAAAAAAAATAGAAAAAAAAGTAAAAAAGAAAAAGAAAAAAATATTTATGTTAAAGTTGTAGGTCAAAGCGACCAATGTGTTAGTATTTGTTTTGTGTTTATCCGGTTTATCGTGTGTTCATTTATGTTAGCCCATTGTTTTCCGAATAAAATAACCTACCCTTAGCCCATACCTACCCAATAAAGCCCTCTTGATCTGTGTTAAATCTTAACAAATAGGTGGAAATCTGATTGACGTACAAGCTTATGATATTATGCTTCATAGTTTGGTTTTGAGAGTTCACTCAAAATTACATATTTATCAGCCGAGAGATGAGTGATATTGTGAGGGGTGTTGACATTGCATGATTGGTTGCTCGAAGGTAAGAAAAGCTTGATTATGTAGGCCCGTTTTTATATAAATGTTATGATTCATCACCTTTTGAACGTTGTAAGTCTTGCGAAACTTTTGTGTTGGATGACTTCGTAGTTCGCGTTATAACTTGTTCGAGATTTGCGTTCTTGTTAAAGTGTTTAAGTTGGGCATGCTGCTTAGGATTTTGCTTAGGGACAAGCAAAAGGTTAAGTGTCGGGATGTTTGATATGTTTATAATTACACATATTTTTCGTATCGAATTCCTTGCATTTTGATAATTTTGGATGTGGTTTTCTCGCGATTTGGATACTTAGTTGTTTAAATTATGGATTTGCAGGAGTTGATAAGGAACCTGCGGATTTCGCGATGAAAACGGGAGAAAAATGTTGCAGCGAAGGGTGCACGGAAAGACGTGTCGGAAAAGCAAGAAAAAAAATAAAGTTTGCTGAACAGGACCCTTTACGGACCGTAAGGCCTGGTCTTTACGGTCCGCAAAGGGGGGGGGGGGCGCTCCGGATTGACCTAATAGCCTTACGGACCGTAAAGATTAACCCATACGGTCCGTAAGCAAGTCGGTTTTCGAAAAAAAAATTATAAATCAAGGCAGCCGACTAGGGTTGGAGGACACACGCATACCAGGCGACTTTGGAGCACTTTGGGACGAATTTGAGGCATCTTGGAGCTGTGCAAGTGTCTTGGAAGCTTTCGGTTCGAGTTTTGGGCATAATTGGTTTGTTAAACACTAGTTTTTCGGTTTCTATTCGCTTTGACCTATGAACTTCTTTGTTTTCAGACTTTGTTCAGTTGTTTTCTTGAATATTATGAGTAGCTAAACGTATAAACTACCTAGGTTTAGATGAACTAGTTGATTGTAATGCATATTTGACATGTTTTCGGTTATTTGATGTGATTTACATAACTTTTCCTTGAAATTGATCTTGATATTGCATGTTGGTATGTTTTGATTGTTTTATTAGTCAATAAATTCAGCGGTTTAGGCACAAAGAAATTCCCCCTAGGCTTAGGATTTAATTTAATTCGTTTATCTTAGGATTTTCGGGTTGAATATTGTGTTGAGAAATTGACCAAGTTGACTAATAATTAAAATCACTATATTAAAACTTGCATCCTCATCTTGTGACTCGAAAGACGATTAGGGTGAGCTAGGTTATTAGCTAATTATTGTTGGGTAGATCGGGTGACCGATAGCTCGGGCTCGTTTAATGTATCGTAATTAAGGTTTCCTAGGATTTCAATTATCAAGGTTGAGTTTGCTTTGCGATTTGAGGGTTTTGGGGGTAGGGTTACTTTCATTGCTTGATTATCGTAGGATTTGGTATTGATAGCTCTAGCCGGTTCGTTCTAGCACTTCACATTTCGTCTTGATCTTTCGTTTGATACATCTCTAGCGAGGGGTTAATCGAGGGAAAAAGATATTTAACCATTGTCATTGTCAAATTAGCATTGCATGATTCTAGGGATTCGACACCTAGGTAGTCCTTTTCTCATATATATTTGATCACATTTTTGCTCTCATATTCGTTTCACTTTGCTTGTCTTGTTTTCCACGTTTTCTTAATTAATTTAGTTATTATTTAAACATCAAAAATCAATTTAAAACAAACTTAAAATTGACTTTATATTCGATAGAGGTTCATTATCTAGAGTTTGCATATAGTGTCCACGGATTGATATCCGGTCTTGCCATCTACACTACACTGCGACCGGTGCACTTGCCGATTGTGTCTGGTTTAGTTTGCGATTCCATTTTAAAACTTGTTCGAAATTAATAGTTACATTTTCACACATCATTGGGCCGAGCCCATGTTATATTGTCATTGGGTCTATCCCATGTCTTTAATATTATTGGGCCAAGCCCATGTTATATTGCCATTGGGCCCTAGCCCATGTATTAAGGAATTTGGGCCTAGCCCATTACCAACTTTGATAGGCCCAATTCCAACTTCATGAGTCCATTAACATAATCTTGCAATTTTTACCAAAATTTTACCTAGTAGCAAACTTTAAATAAGTTCATTTTTCCTATGAAAAAAAAAATACCTAGTAATTTTTATAGTTTTCGACTTTCCGGATTCTTGTTATTGGTCACTTATATATGTGCTCGTTTTAACGTCCAAAATATGTTATTTTAGACTCGACTTTGTAGTAACTTGTTCACGATGTCGATACGCCCAATTTGTCATCATCAAGTGTTATGTATTTCCGTTTCTACCATTCTATTTAATTCTCCGATTTTACTAGCATTTCTTGGACCATGTAGGAACATGTATGTATATTTATTTTGATCACCCTATAGGTATCTAATACATACACATATATAGCACACATCACATGCACTTAGCAAGTTTCCAAAAATATATAATTTTTCTTACCAAAAATTATATTTTCACATTGTTATATTTTTACCCATTTATTTTTGTAAAAATATAAGTTTAAGTTCATAAGAACTTCTTGAATATTTAAACGTTAAATATTCTCATCAAAGTTTCCATAATGATGTTTAAGACCACTAATCGCGTTTAACCTTGTTAATCGCCCTTTAATCCCTTCTTTAATAGTGATTAGATTTTTAGAAAAATTCACCATAGTTTCCCCTAAACTATGACGTTTCTCACGTTACAAAAACGCGTTTAAATCAATGATCAATTCACTAAATCACCATTATTCACAAAGTTTCTTTTAAACATGTTTATATGTTAACATACTTCCACATTTCATAAACTTTCATAATACACTTTTTTAGATAAACCTTCTTCTAAAAAAAATCCAAGTTTATATATTCTTCAAAATCAAGTTACAAACCTTTTTAAACCCTTGTTTCTTTTAACATTTTTAAGAAATATATACATAACTCACGAACATGAAGGTGATGATCTTACATGATTTAAACATAGAAATGTTTAAATCATATTTTTGTGTTCATCATACTAATATTATCATGCTTGTAGGTTACTACAACTTACAAGCTTCAAGATCATCATGTCTTCATTTTTCTATGAACTTGTTCAAGCATAAACAACATGATCATTATAAATTTCATGAACAATCAACATAAATATAACAAGTAAACACATAATAATAGTTATATTTAGTGATCTTTATGTTTATGTTTAGGGTTTTTGATTATGTTTATCTTAAATTTCAAGAACAACAACTTGTACTTCCATAAACTACTAGTAATTTAAAGCTTAAAAATGGTGGTTTGAAGACTTACAATATTGCACTAATTTAGACAAGAAAATAAGAAGAAATAAGCTCCAAGAAGACTCCTAGTAAAGCTCCATGTATAACCATTGCATAAGTGATCTTGTTGTGGTTATTATTTAGTGAAAAAGAGGTGTTTACTAGAGCTTGAAGATGTGTTAAAGGGGGTGTTTGGCTGCTGAAATGGGGTGCACAAAGGAGAAGGTTTTTATGATTTTTTTCAAAGTTGTTGGATGATGAAAATGATGATGGCATATCTTATAACTCTTAAAGTATAGATTTTTCCAACAACTAATCTTCACACCATACTCTAAATCTTCCCATATCCAAGAAAAATCAAGGGGTGGGGTCCACCAAATTTTCGGTCATGATGATGGGGGGGGGTAAAATGAAAATATTTTATAACAATTGTTAAAAGAACTAGATATTTTGGTAATTAAGAGGTGTAGGGTGATTAGGGTTTTAAGTACATCGTTAAGGGGTAATTAGTGATTCGGAACCAAAATTATTATTAACTAGTTCACTAAACTAGTAAAAATCACATTTTGATACTTAGGATGCTTTTCGTTTCGTCGATGGCGTGTTTACGACGGTTTTATGCCGCACCGACGAATATTTCTGCGAATTGTTTTCTTGCATCCGAAAGTTGTATGAAGTGATTCCGAGTCCCAAATTTAGCTTAACTAGCTCACTAGACTCTTCGATTGGTTGTTTCGTGACTAAATTGTCGCTTACTAATTCGTCGAGTCGCAAACGGACTAGTTTAGTGCATAGCGACATAACGCCGGAAACTTGTGATTATGAACATTCCGATGATATCATCTTATTATTTTAGTATGTTTTTCATCATTTGACATTATTCCGAAGTCCCGGAAATGCTTTGTTATAGGTTCGGACGAGTTAAAAATACTATATTTTAGGCCGAAACGGACATTTTTGAGATTAGGGCGTTATATCGGAAAGTCTTGTTTCTTTGCAAGATGTGTTTTCATAATAATGTTTTCTTATATAAATGGACTTAGTTATGTTATCCGAGTGTCGTTTTTTAGTGTTTCGGTCTGATTTCACGGTTTGCTGGCATGAATAGTGTAACCGTGAATAGTGCACGCAACCCTTTCTACCAACACTTTTAGGACATTGTTTGTTTGGTTTCGCATTACGACGAAAACCAACATATGTTTTAGCTTTGTTTTCTTGTCCTAACACTGTTATCCAGTATACGACACAGTTACGTAGTCAAATTACGCTAAATGCATGAGATTATGTAAATAAAATAGTGATTAGTTTGTACGGAATTGCCGGTTTATTGCCATTTTTTCACATTCTCCCCCTGTTAAAAAGAATTTCGTCCTGAAATTCACGTTGAGTTATCCTTTAAAGGACTCTTCTTGACCAGGTGGAGGGGTACTTTGTATTGATCTGAAATCCACATTCCCATGTATTCTCTGGTTCATGACGTGAGTTCCAGCGGACCTTTACTAGTTTGATACGACTTCTCCTTGTTTTGTGGACTTTCCTGTCCATAACCAAGACGGGTTCTTCGGTAAACTGGAGCGTGTCGTCTACATGAATTTCATCCGCTGGGATGATAACTTTCTCAACGGTCGGACTTTTCTTGAGATTCGACACATCAAATGTGTCATGTACGTTACTGAGTTCTTCTGGCAGTTTTAACTTGTACGGGACGGTACCGATCTTTTCTAGAATTTCAAATGGCCCAATGTATCTCGGGTTCAGTTTTCCGCGTTTCCCGAATCTAGCTATGCCTTTCCAAGGCGAGAATTTTAGTAAGACTTTGTCTCCAACCTCGAAGGATAATAGTTTACGTCTTTTGTCTGCGTAGCTCTTTTGTCTGTCACGAGCTGCTTTGATACGGTCTCGTATCTTTGCTATCTTGTCAGTAGTCTCTTGGACTAGTTCAGGGCCAATAAGCTGTTTGTCTCCGTCTTCCGCCCAGCACAGCGATGATCGGCACTTCCGTCCGTTTAGTGCTTCGTATGGGGCGACTTTGATGCTTGCATGATAACTGTTATTATAGGAAAACTCTACCAGAGGTAAATGAGTATCCCAATTACCGCCTAAATCCATCACACAGGAGCGAAGCATGTCCTCCAACATTTGGATGGTTCGCTCGCTTTGTCCATCGATTTGCGGATGAAACGCTGTGCTTAGATCCAAACGAGATCCAAGCGATTCTTGAAATGATTGCCATATTCTTGACACAAAGCGGCCATCAATATCCGAGGTTATCGAAATAGGCACTCCATGATGTGCCACAATCTCGTTAAGGTAGATTTCAGCTATCTTCGTGGTAGTGTCTTTTTCACGAATAGGTAAGAAGTGAGCTGACTTAGTTAATCGATCAACGATAACCCATATCATGTCATGACCTTGAGAGGTCCGTGGGAGTCCTGTAATGAAATCCATTGATATCTGCTCCCATTTCCAAACAGGAATCTCGGGTCGTTGTAATAACCTAGATGGGTTTTGATATTTTGGCCTTGACCTTTGCACAAGTTAGGCAATCCCCAACGTAGGTCGCAATATCTTTCTTGAGTTTAGGCCACCAATAGTATTCTTTCAAATCCTGATACATCTTATCAGATCCTGGGTTTATTGAATATCTGGACTTGTGTGCTTCGTCCAGCACTAAGTCTCGTCAGCCACCAAAATAGGGAATCCAGATCTTTCCTCTGAGATATAAAGTGTCATCTTTGTTTGTTTCCATGTGTTTCCTTGCTCCTCGCAAGTATTCTGCTCGAATATTTCCTGGCTTTAGGGCTTCCCGTTGTGCATCGCGCACTCGAGTAGTGAAGTTTGTCTGGATTGTTAACTCTAAAGCCCGTACTCGTAATGTTCTAACTCGTTCTTTCCGGCTCAAGGCATCCGCTACAACGTTTGCCTTTCCCGGATGGTACCTGATTTCGCAGTCATAATCGTTCAACAATTCTACCCATCGCCGTTGGTGCATGTTTAATTCCTTTTGGTCGAATATGTGTTGAAGACTTCTATGATCAGTGAATATGGTACACTTAGTACCATAGAGATAGTGACGCCAAATTTTTAAAGCGAATACCACTGCACCCAACTCTAGGTCATGAGTGGTATAATTCTTTTCATGAACTTTCAACTGTCGTGAGGCGTACGTGATGACTTTTTCACGTTGCATTAACACACAACCCAAGCCTTGGTGCGATGCATCACAATACACCATAAAGTTATCGGTGCCGTCAGGGAGTGATAAGATTGGCGCTTGGTATAGTTTATCTTTGAGCGTTTGGAATGCCATTTCTTGTTTTTCACCCCAATCGAACTTCTTATCATTTTGAGTGAGTGTGGTTAGCGGTTGAGAATTTTTAGAAAAATTCTCTATGAATATTCGATAGTATCCCGCTAAACCCATAAACTGTCTTACTTCCGTTGGGGTCCTCGGAGTGTTCCAGTTCTTTATGGCCTCTATCTTAGCTGGATCAACATGTATTCCGTTCTCGTTCACCACATGACTGAGAAATTGTACTTTACGAATCCAAAATTCGCATTTTGAGAACTTGGCGTACAATTGTTATTTCTTAAGCAGCTCCAGAATAGTTCTCAAGTGTTGTCCGTGTTCCGCCTCTGTTCGTGAGTATATTAAAATGTCATCGATGAATATGATCACGAACTTGTCGAGGTATGGTTTACATACCCGATTCATCAAATCCATGAATACGGCGGGAGCGTTTGTTAAGCCGAAAGGCATAACAAGGAACTCGTAATGCCCATAACGAGTCCTAAACGCTGTCTTAGGAATGCTTTCCTCCTGAATCCTCAGCTGATGGTATCCGGATCTTAGATCGATCTTGGAGTAGAAGCTGGAACCTTGCAACTGATCGAACAAGTCGTCGATCCTCGGTAGAGGATACCAATTTTTGATAGTTAGCTTGGTTAGTTCTCTATAATCGATGCACATTCGAAAGGTTCCGTCCTTCTTCTTGACAAATAGCACCGGAGCTCCCCAAGGTGAGTAACTCGGTCTAATGAATCCCTTGTCAAGTAATTCCTGAAGCTGAGTAGATAACTCCTGCATCTTCGAGGGCACGAGTCTATATGGAGCTTTCGCCACCGGTGTCGCTCCTGGCACAAGATCGATATGAAATTCCACCTATCGTTGTGGAGGTAGTCCCGACAAGTCTTCCGGAAAGACTTCGGGATATTCCTTTATTACAGGTATGCCTTCCACCTTGCGCTCCTCGACCTTTTTGTCAACTACTTGGGCAAGAAAGGCGATATATCATTTTCTCAGACACTTTAGAGCCTTAATGCAATTATTAATTCGTAGGGGCGTGTCTTGATTCTCCCCGTGCACTAAAAGATGTTCTCTCGTCAGACAGGGGGATGCGAATGATCTTCTCGTGACGTGTAATTTCGGCTCGATTGTCGGATAACTAGTCTATGTCAAAAACTTCGTCATAACAACCCAATTGAATGAGTGAAAGGTCGATATTAAATTTTCGTGCTCGAAGTTCGAGTAGGAAACCGTTAATGTCTTCTCAAGACTCAACTAATTTATCATCGGCCAATCCTATGGAATGAGGAGACGTCTAGCTTACCTGACTCTAGACCAAGTACATTTTGAATTCTAGGGGGATGGAACTAATACCGACACCGGTATCAAACCAAAATGGATGCAACGGGTCAGTTGGTAGGAAAGTATCGGTGACCCTTAATGACTTCACATGACTCCGCTAACTCCCCATTAGTTAACTTGATAGGGTAAGGCATGTCTAACCTACATGACTCTAATTCATGTATAGGCTTAATATCTAAAGACACTAAGTTAAGCGGACGCTGGTATCCAATGAATTGATACATGCTGGTTGTAGAGTAGACCATACCCATGGCAACATTGGGATTTTGTGGAGTATTCCTATTTCTACCCATACACCCACTCATTCACTTGCTTGATTCATCCCCAGACATCCATCCTCATAGTGATCTCTTTGCCACAGTTAAAACCTCCTTGTTCTTTCTTGAATATAACTAACTCATTAGTTTCCGTTTTGCGCCCAGTCTCACCACACTACTATTCTTGGCACTTTTGTAAGTGCCCTCATGGTGAAAGTTTCACTTATCTCATTTAGAATTTTGACAAGTTATTAGTGTACTTCTTGATGTCGGCTTTGTATCTCAGGGCTAAACCCCAAATGTAGCGCTCAGTGCGTTTGAATTCGGGTGTTATCTAGTATGCAACAATCAGTGAGAGATCGTAGAGGTGTCGGGGGTAACTAACAACATTGGTTCTAATCATGATAGAGTCTTAGAGTTCGGTTCCCAAACTTGGAATTTTCCCACTAGCGAGCAATATTCCTTTCGCGTAAGATCCTGGAGTTCTTCCTACGACATCCTCTTTGTTGTCTTACTTTCTATAGCTTGAACTTGGAGATTCCATCAAGTTAACGTCTCCCTCAACCGATGGCTATTCGTTTACCAAATCGTTTACTTAGGAGTACATTTACTAGCACGGTTAACTGACTCCATTGTCGTTATTTAGGACATAACTTACCGCACCTCTCGTATTAATGAGGTCTCACCGCTTGTAATCCGGAGATGCCTTGGAATTAAAATCTGGTGTGATTGCATCTCCAAGTGTGGCATTGCTACTCGTTCTCATCCCATCGGAAATTGAACCACTTGAACTACCGGTACCATCAGTACCATCACTAGTGTCGACTCAGCAACCTCATGTTGTGCAACTTATGTGACCTCATGTCGTTCCATAAAAACCTGAGTTCAAATTTAATAGTAGGGTGCTGATTAACTGACCCTCTTCTAGGCGTAGATTTTCTTGTCGACGCCACGTTGTTTCCGATACATAGTATCATGGGGTCTAGGCTCTTATTTGGACAGATATAGCCTACCATGCGCCTAAGAATTAAGAATGTGATTGGTCATGGAAACCTCAAGACAGCATTGCTCAGGTATGTTTGAACAATGATATGCATGAATAAACGCATTCCAAAATGCATAGTATCTCTTGAGTGTATTAGTCATATGGCTTAATTGGAAAAGAAGTAATTCGTTGAGGAGGAGAAACCAAACGGTCGTCTCCAATTTTTACAACGTGTATTCCATACTTCCTGGATCTCGAGCGTCCAAAGTAGGAAAAATCCTTCGCCGCACTAGCCCGGGTGATGAATACGTTGAAACTCCTTGAGCTCCACGAGCTTCGACAAAATTGTTATAATTCCCATAGATGTCGAATAATACAATGAAGGGGTTGTAGCATGGCTCATGCCATAGCATCCCTTGGAATAAGACAAATATCAAATGACAGAGTTTAATGTAATCATCTCCGATAACTAAGATAAGGTAAGGTGTCATAGACACCAAAGTACCAACCCATGTACAAGAATTTCGAGAGTGTTGAGGAAAAATCCTTCATGAGTGGCTAACGAGTTTTGTTTGCTCTCGATGACTAGTCTCAAACGACTCATGTTATAGATTGAATGTTAAGTGCAATCAATACGTGTAGTCTTCCTATATCGTAGAGTGTTATAGTAACCATTCCGGTTAGCGTTCTACTAGATAAAAACTTGAACAGCTTAAGAATTTCGAATGGATGGTGATCATTAGCTTGACCCGCAGAGCCCACTAGGATTCCCATGCATTACAAGTTGTTATTACGTGGGCCCCGATAATAATAAATTGTCTTGCATGGTCACCCTAGCATTCTCTCGTTCAAACAGACGATCAGTCAAAGAGAGGACACTATTGTCTATATACTTTCAACATGGAGGGGACCCTCATGATGGTCCACATGCTAACGCCTATTGTCATTATTCGTGAAAGGGCACAATGTTAGCCGAAATACAAATAAAAAGAATCCGTAACAATAACAACTGGAGGGGCACCTTTAAGATGAGTACTTCATGTTCCTTGTCTGGACGAGAGTGTCATCAATCACGATTAGTATGAGCCTCAGGCACCTCGTCCCACTAGTAGATTTGTTGTCCAAGGCCGCCACCTCTGACTCGTCGTCACTACCGAAGCCAGGCATATACCATCCGAGGGAAAACAACCATCTTCCACGAGATCAATGCTTTAGCGTCTCTTTCAGGGACCACATCCTCCATAAGCTTCGTAATTGACGCGAGGTCATCATTCTCATCACGTGAGTCAAGTGTAACAATAGAATTCGTAGTTGAAGGTATCTTCGTTCATGGCAAAATATTCCATACAACACATATATAAATACATTAAATATATAATCACTAAATCTCATGCTGTTTTTGTTCTCATGTTTCACATGTAATCCTTAATGTTTTCAAGTCTATTCCTTATTGACTATCCATGTATTGACTCTTATCCGTTACTTATGATTGAGCCCGCGTGATAGATCCTCATGTTATAGTGACACAATGAAAACCTTTTTTCATTTCCGACTTAGTTTTCATGTGAGAGCCCTTCGGTGATTGTAGACCAAACTTTAATAAAAGTTTTTCCCCGGTTCACTACAATCGGAGCTCTGATACCAATCTGTCACACCCTGCTAGTAGCGGAAGTGTATTGTGTGTGACGTAAGAAATGTAATCATTGCATCCAAATGTGTTTAACAACATGAACCAACAACGATGCCATCGTTATATAAATTTCAACGAATATTTACATATTTTCCCAAAAGTAGTTTCAAGTACTAAACATGTTCACAACTTTAGACATAACATAGTTATCAGATTGTTTTACACATCACAAAAGATAGTTTTAACATAAAACTTAGTAAGGTTTTGTTTCCTATATACCCATACGAAGTTAGGATATAGAAGACAAACCCTTCAAAAGTGGCAATCGTTGTCATTTGTTTTCCCGAATCCCATAGTGAATCACCGGCTCCAGACCTGTTTCCTGAAATACATGTAGTTTTAAAAAGTCAACAAAAGTTGAGCGAGTTCATGCAGTATTTGTTATCATATGAAATCTCGTAGATGCTATCTTGTAATCATGGTATGTTCTGATTCATTCATGGAGTCTGTTAAGGATCTATCAGTGGGTAGCGAGCCCCCTGACATAATGTACCATAAGTAAATAACCAAACCGAGAACACTTTGTCATCATTTGGGATCACAAAAGCACTCCAGGGTATACCAACCAGGAGTGGGGCGTGCCTCAAGGCCAATAGATCTACACCTTTTGCACCTTGGTCACTAAGTGATTAATGGTTACTAATGTTATATCCCTACTTATGCACATTGATCATGTTATCTACTACTCCGTAAATAACATACCAATAGTTTTAGCATGTATTATGATATCGAAGTGAACGTCCGTACGTGTCAATAACCTACATGTGTACTAATCTCGTTAGGCACTAGGTCTTTCGGAACTCGTACAAGTTGTTCATCTTGAATTATTTATTATGTTCTCGTTTGTCATTTTTGGAACAACTTTGTATTTTAGAGCGTTGATAGTTTACTCGCTCGATTGTTATGTGTATACATATATTCTATACGTATTGAATTCATAAGCGTATTAATGTATTCTATGTGTATTGACTTATGTGTGATCGGCTTCGTTCTTCACACGTCCTCGTGTAGTGCACGCATGTCATTGAGCCTTTGCTCATGTCATTGGGCCGAGCCCATGTCATTGGGCCGAGCCCATGTTATCTATGTTATCGTATCTAACCCATGTTTTAATGTTATTGGGCCAAGCCCATGTCATTGGGCCGAGCCCATATTATCTATGTTATTGGGCCTAATCCATGTCTTTTATGTTATTGGGCCGAGCCCATGTTATTTTGTCATTGGGTCTATCCCATGTCTTTAATATTATTGGGCCGAGCCCATGTTATATTGCCATTGGGCCCTATCCCATGTATTAAGGAATTTGGGCCTAGCCCATTACCAACTTTGATAGACCCAATTCCAACTTCATGAGTCCATTAACATAATCTTGCAATTTTTACCAAAATGTTACCAAGTAGCAAACTTTAAATAAGTTCATTTTTCCTATGAAAAAAAATACCTAGTAATTTTTATAGTTTTTGACTTTCCGGATTCTTGTTATTGGTCACTTATATATGTGCTCGTTTTAACGTCCAAAATATGTTATTTTAGACTCGACTTTGAAGTAACTTGTTCACGATGTCGATACGCCCAATTTGTCATCATCAAGTGTTATGTATTTCCGTTTCGACCATTCTATTTAATTGTCCGATTTTACTAGCATTTCTTGGACCATGTAGGAACATGTATGTATATTTATTTTGATCACCCTATAGGTATCTAATACATACACATATATAGCACACATCACATGCACTTAGCAAGTTTCCAAAAAATATATAATTTTTCTTACCAAAAATTATATTTTCACATTGTTATATTTTTACCCATTTATTTTTGTAAAAATATAAGTTTAAGTTCATAAGAACTTCTTGAATATTTAAACCTTAAATATTCTCATCAAAGTTTCCATAATGACGTTTAAGACCACTAATCGTGTTTAACCTTGTTAATCACCCTTTAATCCCTTCTTTAATCGTGATTAGATTTTTTGAAAAATTCGCGTTTAAATCAATGATAAATTCACTAAATCACCATTATTCACCAAGTTTCTTTTAAACATGTTTATATGTTAACATACTTCCACATTTCATGAACTTTCATAATACACTTTTTAGATAAACCTTCTTCAAAAAAAAAAAATCCAAGTTTATATATTCTTCAAAATCAAGTTATAAACCTTTTTAAACCCTTGTTTCTTTTAACATTTTTAAGAAATATATACATAACTCACGAACATGAAGGTGATGATCTTACATGATTTAAACATAGAAATGTTTAAATCATATTTTTGTGTTCATCATACTAATATTATCATGCTTGTAGGTTACTACAACTTACAAGCTTCAAGATCATCATGTCTTCATTTTTCTATGAACTTGTTCTAGCATAAACAACATGATCATTATAAATTTCATGAACAATCAACATAAATATAACAAGTAAACACATAATAATAGTTATATTTAGTGATCTTTATGTTTATGTTTAGGGTTTTTGATTATGTTTATCTTAAATTTCAAGAACAACAACTTGTACTTCCATAAACTACTAGTAATTTAAAGCTTAAAAATGGTGGTTTGAAGACTTACAATATTGCACTAATTTAGACAAGAAAATAAGAAGAAATAAGCTCCAAGAAGACTCCTAGTAAAGCTCCATGTATAACCTTTGCATAAGTGATCTTGTTGTGGTTATTATTTAGTGAAAAAGAGGTGTTTACTAGAGCTTGAAGATGTGTTAAAGGGGGTGTTTGGCTGCCGAAATGGGGTGCACAAAGGAGAAGGTTTTTGTGATTTTTTTGAAAGTTGTTGGATGATGAAAATGATGATGACATATCTTATAAATCTTCAAGTATAGATTTTTCCAACAACTAATCTTCACACCATACTCTAAATCTTCCCATATCCAAGCAAAATCAAGGGGTGGGGTCCACCAAATTTTCGGTCATGAAGATGGGGGGGGTAAAATGAAAATATTTTATAACAATTGTTAAAAGAACTAGATATTTTGGTAATTAAGAGGTGTAGGGTGATTAGGGTTTTAAGTACATCGTTAAGGGTTAATTAGTGATTCGGAACCAAAATTATTACTAACTAGTTCACTAAACTAGGAAAATCACGTTTTGATACTTAGGATGCTATTCGTTTCGTCGACGACGTGTTTACGACGCTTTTATGCCGCACCGACGAATATTTCCGCGAATTGTTTTCTTGCATCCGAAAGTTGTATGAAGCGATTCCGAGTCCCAAATTTAGCTTAACTAGCTCACTAGACTCTTTGTTTGGTTGTTTCGTGACGAAATTGTCGCTTACTAGTTCGTCGAGTCGCTAACGGACTAGTTTAGTGCATAGCGACATAACGCCAGAAACTTGTGATTATGAACATTCCGTTGATATCATCATATTGTTTTAGTGTGTTTTTCATCATTTGACATTATTACGAAGTCCCGGAAATGCTTTGTTATAGGTTCGGACGAGTTAAAAATACTATATTTTAGGCCGAAACGGACATTTTTGAGATTAGGGCGTTATACCGGAAAGTCTTGTTTCGTTGCAAGATGTGTTTTCATAATAATGCTTTCTTATATAAATGGACTCAGTTAAGTTATCTGAGTGTCGTTTTTCAGGTTTTCGGTCTGATTTCACGGTTTGCCGGCATGAATAGTGTAATCGTGAATAGTGCACGCAGCCCTTTCTACCAACACTTTTAGGACATTGTTTGTTTGGTTTCGCATTACGACGAAAACCAACATATGTTTTAGCTTTGTTTTCTTGTCCTAACACTGTTATCCAGTATACGACACAGTTACGTAGTCAAATTACGCTAAATGCATGAGATTATGTAAATAAAATAGTGATTAATTTGTACGGAATTGCCGGTTTATTGCCATTTGTCACATCAATGTCGTAAGTGCCCAAACCATACCCAGTCGCACCCATCAATAATACTCAGCTTCATGACACTAAGGTGAAAACCAAAGGCGTCACATCCATCATAATTAGCTCTAAGTTTACCAACTAAACCCCTACAACCAAACAATGTACTCGACCAACATCCAACAGTGACCCGAGTTGGTCCGACACGGACTAAGACTACAAGCCTTGTAACAAACGCACCTCTAACTCGAAAACAAAACCATAGCGGACTAAACACTAACTGAAACTCGAGTCAACACAAGCTAAACCAGAAAAAGGACTCGAAGACTGACTCAACCTACTCGACACAACTGACCCAAACAAAGCAACTATACTAAAAACTGAGATACACTAGACAAACACTCGAATCACACTAAAAATGAATGAGTAAAAATGAAGAAATATCATACCTGAGTTGCTTGGATTGTGCAAGAAAAGCTTAAAATTTTCGTGATATGAGAGTCCTGAACCGAAGAGATGTGGCGGATGGATGATGATTTCTGGTGGCGGGGTTTGTTAGGTGATGAAATCCGGTCACATAGGTGTTAAAATGGTGGGATTTGGTGAGTTTACGACTGGGTTATGGTGGATTTGGGTGTGTTCGGCGGTGGGAGTGAAGAAAAGGGGTTTGTTTGAAGTTTGGGGAAGAAAAGAAAGGGAAAAGGGTTTTAAACGACCTGACATGGGGTCGCGTCGCGCCACACTGAAGTAAGTTAGCCGTGGCGTGCCGCCACAGCTCGGTTCAAAGGGAAGGAGTTCAGGTGCGGGGTCGTATGACGCGACTGAAAGGCTGAAAGGTGGTGGCGTGCCGCCACAAGTGGGTTCAGATTGCTTATTTGGCTTGTGTAGTCGCGCTACGCCACAGCAATGTTGTTTTATGGTGGCACGATGTGAAGGCGTTATTTGGGCAGAAGGTTGCGAAATTTTTCAAGTTTTATGACTTAGAAAATTTTCTAAGTCTTACCAAACCTTCCCCAAACCATCCCAAATTTTTTCTAAGTGTTGGGACTTACCTGGGATGTCGTTTTCTTCGTAAATTCAGCTCCTCGATGGTATGATTCCTGCAAAATTACTCAAACACACGAAACAAAGACACGAAAACAATACGAAAACTAACGAAATAGCAAACGGTACATACACTACACTTGGGATTTCACCCCAAAACACTAATTGGCGGCTTTTGATGGGATTTCGAGAGGAGCTTCCTCCATCTCGTTCTTGTCTATTGCTCCTCCAATGTAGTGCTTCAACCGGTGGCCATTCACCTTCCAACTCCGGCCATCCGTCTCATCCATAATCTCCATCGCTCCGTACGGGAACACGTAATGAACCATATACGGTCCCGACCACTTCGATTTCAACTTCCCCGTGAACAACTTCAATCTTTAGTTGTAAAGAAGCACTTTATCACCTTTGCTAAACTCTTTGACCTTTCTTAACTTCCTATCGTGTGAAGCTTTCGTTTTCTCCTTGATTCCCAACGATCGAGCATAAGCCACATCCCTAAGCTCCTCAAGCTCATGGATTTGAAAGAAACGCTTCCTAGCGGCTTCGGTCATGTCAAGATTAATGGTTTTCAATGCCCAAAGCGCTCGATGCTCTAGCTCTACGGGAAGGTGACAAGCTTTTCCATAGACGATCATAAATGGTGTAGTTCCTAAAAGTGTCTTGTAGGCGGTTCTAAATGCCCACAATGCATCGTCTAGCTTGTTGGACCAATCCTTCCTATTCTTACCAACGGTCTTCTCTAAGATGCGTTTGATACCACGATTCGTATTCTCCACTTGACCATTCGTCTGTGGATGGTATGCGGTAGACAAACGATGAGTGACTCCATAGCGTGCAAGCAATTTTTCCATCAATGCATTGCAAAAGTGAGTACCACGGTCACTAATTAAGGCTTAGGTGTACCGAATCGGGAAAAGAGCTTCTTAAGGAATTTTGTAACAACTCTCATTAAAAGTCCTATTTATTTTATTATTTTATTCAATAGGAAACCCTAATTGAGACACCCAAGTGATTCTGCACAAACCCTAAAATTTTCAGAATCATCAGAATCAGGATCAGGGCCCCTAAAACTCAGGGGGGTATTTTCTACTCGACAATTATCCATATATCTTGCTGTCTAAATCGAATTTCGAGAAACCGTCGACTCAGCAAGCCTACACACATACGTGGCAAGCCTATGACCTTTTCGTGTCCCTTACGGACCGTAAGGGATAAGGCTTACGGTTCGTAAGCCAGGTCAATTTTGTGTATAAATAGCAGGCATTGGGACTTGATACTGTGCGTTTGTTCGACGATCAAATTCAATTTGTACGTTGAGTTATAGTAGAAACAGTCTCAAAAATCACTAATTAGTATAGCGGGGTGCTGCTACGATACAGGGTATTAACTCGATCGCTGCTACGATTCAATGTCCGATCGATTTAAACTATCCGACTGGATGTTTAAGCGCTATCCTTTGTCATTAGTCGTGATTCCGACAGGATGTTTGAGTACCACCCGAACTCGGGGAATACTCTGTCATTCGTTGTGAATTCGATGGATGTTTAAGTGATTGCACTTTGTCATTCGTTGTGAGGGTTTTAATCTCGTGAGTTATCGTAAATGCTGTATTAGTTATTGACCTAGTTCGTGTGCACTAGGTTACAAGACTAATCAATAGGCTAAGCTCTGCATGTATAAATGTGCAATATATCAAGGCTTATCTGTAGATTAAACTTTGCCCGTATGAATCTGCATGCTTATAAATGTGAGTCATTCTCTTTTTATCAAAGTGCTTTATAAATTCTTAAATGTTTTCAAAATTATAATTACAGGGATTAAGTCTTTGTAGTCACCAAATTATAGCCGGTATGTGGGGTTTTGTATACATTACTTGATAATCTTCACCATTGGGGCAGCCAAGGGGTGATATGACCATATTCACAGACACCATTGGACATCGGGAGGGCCAATGGGTCGAGTGATAAAATACCGTGGGTAGTTGGTTTGATATCAGAAACATTGTAATCGCTCTTAATACTATGAATTATAACAAACAAGTCATTTTAGTAAAAAGAATGATTCACTAAGTATTTCCCGCTGACAAAACCTTTTTCAAACATGTTTCACGTAATTACAGTAGATTGGAGTAAAAGATGGATACGGCACTGAAAGGCATCAAAGAAGTGGCTTATTTTTTTTAATTAAATTAAAATGAAGAAATATTGTTTTATGTAATTGGGTTTATCCCTTATTAAAGCTACCTTTGTAAAACATGGGTTCATCCCATCTATTTAAATAAAATCCGGTGTTTTCTAAACTCTGATATTTTTCCTAACTCACGGTCCTGATGAAATTTCCGCTGCAATATTTTTAAAAATAATCACCGGTACCACTTGGCTGTTCGCAGCTCCCGATTCCGTCCAGGGTGAGTCGGGGGTCGTGACAGAAGGTGGTATCAGAGCCACTGCTTTAAGCCAATAAGTGTTGTAATAATAATACATAAGCTTAAATAAAAGAGTTAGGAGATTGCTATTAACTGGTAGCGCACATGTTAGCATTTAGACTTGAACTTAAGAAAAGATGCCTTAGTATAAGCTTCGAGATAAGCTAAGTACTTGTGTAAATAAAGTATGATGGATTTTGGTATGCCGTAAGAATGATGATTAGAACATTGCAAGCAATAGCATTTAATTGCTATTAATTCTTGATTATTGATATTACTTGGTTTAGAATAAGATATGTTACGGGAATGCAAATTTCCTTGATTCTGGATAAAAGTCCTAAATAAAAGAGGCACTTTTAAAATCTTGAAAAGATACTATTTATGGGAAATAGAAAATTTTCTCCGACAAGACTGGGTATGGTGTAGCAGACTCTCCAGTTTGTCCGGATATACTGAGATTACCTCTCCGGCGTGAATCGGATAAGACGGGGTATATAATATGTCAAACAAGTGACAAGATTTCCCTAAATAGTATCATGACCAGATATCTGACTGGTCTTTGGAAATATGAATCTGTTAAATACATTGACCTGATAGATGGTATGTTTATTACAGCATGTGAAATATATGATTATACAGATATGTATATCTATAAGGAAATCCAAAAACCATAAGGATTGATAAAATAGGAATAAAGCACAAGCATATGTGTCTAGATTTCTTTAACAGGAATCTCTTTTCCAATATCAAACATTATTTCGTTTGATCATCTACCTCATAACTCTTGCAAATGGAAACTCTTTAAGTTGAGACACCATCAAAAGTATAAAGAATTTCCAATACGTTACCATATACTATTAACGCAAGTAAGAAGCATGTAAAGTTGTGCTAGTACACAAGAAAACACATGAAAATTTAATTATACATCCACAGACGTTGAAATATATCACACACGACATCCAAGGCAAGACCTTTGGAAAATATAATTGGGCACGATGACACCAATGCTAATCCCATCAGTAGAAGAACTATTAATAAAAAAGAAGCACTTTGCCACGTGATCCTACAAACGACATGAATATCGCTGAGGTACGTTGTAACAAAATTTCACAACCATCGGTGCTCAGTCTAATCAGAGTCATAAATATTATTACTGCAAAAGGAGTCACATACTTTTGCAAATTCCCTATTTCATTTTTCGACATTCCCTGGTAATGTCACTTAACAACGGTTATCACTCGAAATTCCAGATAGAAGTTCTTATACTTCTTTTGTTGAAATTCTGACTTCTGCATATCATAAGTAGACTTTCATATTACTACTTCCCCTTAATGGTCATCATACCATGAGGATTTCTTTCATAGTAGCAAATATTGATCTATTTCATTTCTTGGTAAATCTACACGTTACACATGCTCTGTTTGTTGCGCATGTGATTCGTTTGATTTATGAAGACCATTGGAGGGCTTCATTCTAATTTGTTGTTTTATCCAAACTCAAATATCATTTCGCTATACTTGATCTTTGACACGGTGATCCGCATTATTGCAAAACGATGACTCTTTGATATCGAGTCAATGAATTTAAAACATTATATAAATTTAATTATATATGGAAACTTACAAAAGTAATTACCTAATTTACAATATAAATATTCCTATATTTAAAATTCTGGTTAAACCATTGAGGTGAAGAATATATATTTTTATGTTTGAGATATACACTCGTTTAAATTTATGTTTAGTTATTTATTATTGGTAATTAATATTAGTTTTATTATTATTTTTAAGTACTAGGGTTATTGTCAAGGGCAGATATTGGATAGCCTAGCCTTAGTTAGGCATGGACTGATCACCTATGCTTAAACAAGGCAGCACTAACCAATATCCAACCATGATAATAACTAGTTAATGTATATAAATTAAGTCATCAATTGAAGGTGCAAGAGGAAGACATATCTAAGACTGCTTTCAGAACTAGGTATGGTCATTACGAGTTTACAGTCATGCCCTTCGGATTAACGAATGCACCTGCAGCATTCGTGGACATGATGAATAGAATCTGTAAACCGTATTTGGATAAATTTGTAATTGTCTTTATCGACGATATACTTATTTATTCCAAAAGTCAAGAAGAACATTGTCAGCACTTGCATGCACTCTTAACTTTGTTAAGAAAAGAAAAGTTGTACGCCAAATTCTCGAAGTGTGAATTTTGGTTACAAGAAGTACAATTCTTAGGTCACATGGTGAATCATGAAGGTATTCATGTAGATCCTGCTA
The DNA here is from genome assembly GCA_030545235.1 of Helianthus tuberosus. Classification (NCBI taxonomy): domain Eukaryota; kingdom Viridiplantae; phylum Streptophyta; class Magnoliopsida; order Asterales; family Asteraceae; genus Helianthus; species Helianthus tuberosus. Next base: position 127,303,427 of record CM060397.1, read on the forward strand.
AGATAGAAGCAATTACTATATGGAAGGTTCCACAATCCGCAATGGAAATTAGAAGTTTTATAGGGTTAGCCGGATATTATAAACGGTTCATTAAGGATTTTTCCAAAATAGTTGTACCATTAACTAAGTTAACCAGTAAAGTAGTTAAGTTTGAATGGGGACCTAAACAAGAAGAAGCCTTTAGGATCTTGAAACAGAAATTAACCAATGCTCCAATCTTAGCCTTACCAAAAAGAACTGAAGATTTTGAAGTATATTGTGATGCTTCAAAACTAGGATTTGGATGTGTGCTAATGCAACGCAAAAAGGTAATTGCGTATGCCTCAAGACAATTGAAAAAGCACGAAGAAAACTATACGACTCATGACTTAGAATTAGGAGCCGTAATTTTTGCCCTGAAAATCTGGAGACATTATCTGTACGGAAGTAAGTTTACTGTCTATACAGATCATAAAAGTCTAAGCTATATATTTGGGCAAAAAGAGTTAAATATGAGGCAAAGAAGATGGATGGAAATCCTAAGTGACTACGACTGTGATATTCAATATCATGATGGAAAGGCAAATGTAGTTGCAGATGCCTTAAGTCGTAAGTATCATGAGAAGCAACGACGAGTCCGTGCTCTTAGGTTAAATCTACAATTAGATTTAATGGAACAATTGAAAAATGTTCAAGCTACAGCAATCAAGGATGATGCTGAAGGAATGAAAGGAAGATTAAAAGAATTAGAACAAGGAGCAGATAGAATTTGGAGATTCCATAAAAGAAGAATATGGGTACCTAAACAAGGAGAATTAAGAAATAAAATTTTAGAAGAAGCCCATAAGTCTAGATATACAATGCACCAAGGAAACAATAAAATGTACCAAGATTTAAGAAAGAATTTCTGGTGGATAGGCATGAAGAAGGATATAGCTAAATATGTTTCTAAGTGTCTTACTTGTTCACAAGTTAAGGCAGAACACCAGAAACCTTCTGGTCTACTACAACAATTAGAAATGCCTGTATGGAAATGGGAACTCATAACAATGGATTTTGTTACTAAGTTACCCAAAACCAGAAAAGGTAATGATGCGATTTGGGTAATTGTGGATCGATTAACCAAATCTGCTCACTTTCTACCAATGAAAGAAACCTTTAGCATGGAAAGATTGGCAAAGTTGTAAGTAGATGAAGTCGTATTTCTACATGGAGTTCCACTCTCCATTGTATCAGATAGGGATAGTCGTTTCACTTCTCATTTCAGGAAAAGTTTCCAAGAAGCTATGGGAACTCGACTAAACCTAAGCACGGCATATCATCCTCAAACAGACGGACAAAGTGAAAGGACGATTCAAACTCTAGAAGACATGCTCCGAGCATGTGTGATAGATTTTGGTGGAAATTGGGACGATCACTTACCTCTGATCGAATTCTCCTATAACAAAAGTTATCATTCAAGTATTGAAACTGCCCCATTTGAGGCACTGTATGGAAGAAAGTGCAGAACTCCAGTTTGTTGGGCAGAAATAGGAGAAAATCAATTGTCAGGTCCCGAGATAGTACAAGAAACTACTGATAAGATTACTCAAATCAAGGAAAGGCTGAAGACTGCTCGAGATCGCCAGAAGAGTTATGCTGACAATCAACTTAAGCCGTTAGAATTCCAAGTTGGAGACAAAGTTCTGTTAAAAGTTTCCCCTTGGAAAGGAGTTGTTCGATTCGGTAAGAAAGGAAAGCTAAGTCCAAGGTACGTAGGACCATTTCCGGTAATCCAACGTATAGGACCAGTTGCTTATCGTTTACAACTACCAGAAGAGTTAGCTGGAGTACATGATGTATTTCATGTATCCAACCTCAAGAAATGTCTATCAGACGAATCTTTGGTAGTACCTCTCCAAGATATAGAGGTAAACGAAAAATTAAAATTTGTAGAGAAACCTCTTCAGATAGAAGACAGAAAAGTGAAGTTTCTCAAGCACAAACGACTAGTGCTAGTTAAAGTAAATTGGGATTCAAAGAGAGGACCCGAATACACTTGGGAACTGGAATCAGAAATGAAGTGAAAGTATCCTCAATTATTCCAGTAAATCTCGAGGATGAGATTTTTATTAAGGTGGGGAGAATGTAACAACTCTCATTAAAAGTCCTATTTATTTTATTAATTTATTCAATAGGAAACCCTAATTGAGACACCCAAGTGATTCTGCACAAACCCTAAAATTTTCAGAATTATCAGAATCAGGATCAGGGCCCCTAAAACTCGGGGGGTATTTTCTACTCGACGATTATCCATATATCTTGCTGTCTAAATCGAATTTCGAGAAACCGTCGACTCAGCAAGCCTACACACATGCGTGGCAAGCCTATGACCTTTTCGTGTCCCTTACGGACCGTAAGGGATAAGGCTTACGGTCCATAAGCCAGGTCAATTTTGTGTATAAATAGCAGGCATTGGGACTTGATACTGTGCGTTCGTTCGACGATCAAATTCAATTTGTACGTTGAGTTATAGTAGAAACAGTCTCAAAAATCACTAATTAGTATAGCGGGGTGCTGCTACGATACAGGGTATTAACTCGATCGCTGCTACGATTCAATGTCCGATCGATTTAAACTATCCGACCGGATGTTTAAGCGCTATCCTTTGTCATTAGTCGTGATTCCGACAGGATGTTTGAGTACCACCCGAACTCGGGGAATACTCTGTCATTCGTTGTGAATTCGATGGATGTTTAAGTGATTTCACTTTGTCATTCGTTGTGAGGGTTTTAATCTCGTGAGTTATCGTAAATGTTGTATTAGTTATTTACCTAGTTCGTGTGCACTAGGTTACAAGACTAATCAATAGGCTAAGCTCTGCCTGTATAAATCTGCAATATATCAAGGCTTATCTGTAGATTAAACTTTGCCCGTATGAATCTGCATGCTTATAAATGTGAGTCATTCTCTTTTTATCAAAGTGCTTTATAAATTCTTAAATGTTTTCAAAGTTATAATTACAGGGATTAAGTCTTTGTAGTCACCAAATTACAGCCGGTATGTGGGGTTTTGTATACATTACTTGATAATCTTCACCATTGGGGCAGCCAAGGGGTGATATGACCATAATCACAGACACCATTGGACATCAGGAGGGCCAATGGGTCGAGTGATAAAATACCGTGGGTAGTTGGTTTGATATCAGAAACATTGTAATCACTCTTAATACTGTGAATTATAACAAACGAGTCATTTTAGTAAAAAGAATGATTCACTCAGTATTTCCCGCTGACAAAACCTTTTTCAAACATGTTTCAGGTAATTATAGTAGATTGGAGTAAAAGATGGATACGGCACTGAAAGGCATCAAAGAAGTGGCTTATTTTTTTTTAATTAAATTAAAATGAAGAAATATTGTTTTATGTAATTGGGTTTATCCCTTATTAAAGCTACCTATGTAAAACATGGGTTTATCCCATCTATTTAAATAAAATCCGGTGTTTTCTAAACTCTGATATTTTTCCTAACTCACGGTCCTGATGAAATTTCCGCTGTAATATTTTTCAAAATAATCACCGGTACCACTTGGCTGTTCGCGGCTCCCGATTCCGGGTGGGTCGGGGGTCGTGACAAATTTCAAGACTACTCGGGCTTCATTTGTAGGAAGAGCTTGAGCCTCAACCCATTTAGACACATATTCAATTGCCACGAGTATGTAACGATTCCCTTTGGAGACGGGAAAGGGTCCAAAAAAATCAATGCCCCAAACATCAAAAACCTCCAATACTTGGATCGGGTTTTGAGTCATCTCATCTTTGGATGAAATGTTGTCGGTTCGTTGACACGCATTACATGTCTTCACGAACTCTACGACATCTCGAAGTACGCTAGGCCAATAAAAGCCACAATCAAACACCTTTTGAGCGGTGGCGTATGCACCATGATGTCCTCCCGTGAGGCCTTCATGCACATGCTTAATGATGTTCCAACCCTCCTCTCTCGACACGCACCACCTAAGTATCCTATCCCCTCCAATTCTAAAGAGAAAAGGATCATCCCACACATACTTTCTCGACTCACTAATGAATTTCCTCTTTTGTTGTTTAGTCATTCCTCTCACGATATTGCCACTAGAAAGACAATTTGCTAAGTCACAAAACCAAGGCATTCCCTCCTTCTCGAGCTCTACAAACTCGATTGACTCGTGAGGGAATGTGTCTCCAATCTCCTCCTCACGAATCTCTTCTCTCTTGGGGTCCTCTAGACGTGATAGATGATCGGCCGCTATGTTTTCGGCCCCTCTCTTGTCTCTAATCTCAATATCAAATTCACTAAGCAATAGAATCCATCGAATAAGTCGGGATTTGGCGTCTTTCTTTTGAAAAAGGAAACGCAACGCGGAGTGATCGGTGAAAACTATCATCTTGGATAGAACGAGGTATGAGCGGAATTTATCGAAAGCAAATACTACGGCTAAGAGTTCTTTCTCCGTGGTGGTGTAGTTCTCTTGAGCATCATTTAGCGTTTTGCTCATGTAGTATATTGGATGGAAGTGCTTATCCTTTCTTTGTCCTAATACCGCTCCAACGGCATAGTCACTCGCATCGCACATGAGCTCAAACGGTAAGCTCCAATCGGGCGAGATAAGAATAGGTGCACTCACAAGCTGTTCCTTCAAGAAGTTGAAGGCCTTAAGACACTCCTCGTCAAAGAAGAATGGAAAGTCTTTCTCCAAAAGACGGGTCATGGGGCGAGTAATTTTTGAGAAATCCCTAATAAAGCGTCTATAGAACCCCGCATGCCCTAGAAAACTCCTAATCGACTTTACACTAGTGGGTGGAGGTAACCTACTAATGGTATCTATTTTCGCACGATCTACCTCAATACCATCCCTCGAGATCTTATGTACTAACACAATATCTTCCGTCACCATGAACTGACACTTTTCCCAATTTAACATAAGCTTAGTCTCGACGCACCTCTTTAGCATCTTCTCTAGGTTCTTCAAACACTCGTCAAAAGAGTTACCATATATCGAAAAATCGTCCATTAAAACCTCCATGGAACTCTCAATCATATCCTGAAATATGGCAACCATGCACCGCTGAAAAGTCGCTGGAGCGTTGCACAACCCAAATGGCATGCGTCGATACGCATAGGTGCCATAGGGGCATGTGAAAGTGGTCTTATCCTGATCCTCCGGTGCTATGGGGATCTGGAAGTACCCGGAAAACCCGTCGAGAAAACAGTAGAATTGTTAACCCGCGAGACGCTCCAACATTTGATCGATGAAGGGCAATGGGAAGTGGTCTTTTTGGGTGGCATCATTCAACTTTCGGTAGTCGATGCACACGCGCCACCCCGTGACCGTACGAGAAGGGATAAGCTCATTCTTTGCATTCATGAAAACGGTCATCCCTCCCTTCTTAGGGACAACCTGAGTAGGACTAACCCAAGGAGAATCAGAGATGGGATATATCATCCCAACATCTAGGAGTTTAAGAACCTCCTTCTTCACAACATCTTGCATGTTGGGGTTGAGCCGCCTTTGGGGTTGCACCACCGGTTTGAAATCATCCTCCATGAGTATCCGGTGGGTGCAATAGGAAGGGCTTATGCCCTTAATGTCGGACAACCTCCAAGCAATGGCCTCCTTGTTGGCCTTCAACACCTCCAATAACCTCAACTTCTCACCTTCCTCCAACTCCGATGAGATAATAACGGGTAGCTCGGAACCCTCCCCTAGGAAAGCATACTCTAAATGAGATGGAAGTACTTTAAGCTCTAAGGGTGGGGGTTGGGTGGTGTCTTCACTAACAGCTAACACTTCGGGAATCATAGGAATTCCCTCAACTTCAACTTCATCTACCCTCTTCGACTCTTCCTCTACTCTCTCTCCTACTACTAAGTCCGCACTGCTAATATACTCTAAACAATGATCAACGCATGAGATAAACGAATTCAAGAACTAGACGGAATGGCAAGGACCACTATAGTCATCGGAACTATTCGGGTGGTTCATGGAACGATCTATCTCAAAGGTGACTCTCACCTCACCGACCCTAAGTGTAATCTTACCATCATAAACATCTATGAGTGCTTTAGAGGTACTCAAGAAAGGACGACCAAGTATAATAGGGACTCTCTCATCCGCTTCCATATCGAGAATGACGAAATCGGCGGGAAACACAAATTTGTCGCCCATGATAAGCAAATTCTCTACTATACCCCTCGGGTATTTCATGGACCGATCGGCTAAGGATAATGTCATTTGGGTAGGTGAAAGCTCGCCAAGGTCTAGCTTTTCTTAGAGAGAAAAGGGCATCAAATTGATGTTAGCACCTAAGTCGGCTAAAGCTCTAGTGTTTGTGTTACTACCGAATAGACTAGGAATAGTAAAAATACCGGGATCGGTAAGCTTTTCGGGAAGCTTATTTAGAACAAGGGCAGAACACCCTCCATTCAACGGGACACTTGAAAACTCTCCTAGCTTCTCCTTGTTCCTAAGAAGGTCTTTCAAGAGTTTAGCGTACTTAGGCATAGATTGGAGTGCCTCGATAAAAGGTAGATTAATCTTCAATTGCTTGAAGATGTCTAAGAATTGCTCGTATTCCCTTGAGTATTTTTGGTTCCTAAGACGTGAAGGAAACGGGATTCACGAATGGTCTACTAGGGGAGAAGGTCTAACGTCTACGGGTGGTTTCTCTACTTTCTTCTCAACTTGGGACTCACTGGGCTGTGCGGTACTTGCTGGGCTTAGCCTCGGTTGCACTTTGCCGGGAGCCTCCATCTCGATCTCTTCATCTATAATATCCCCATCCTCATAAACTACTCTCTCCTTAGCTCTCGGGTTCCCTACGGTTTTGCCACTACGAGTGGTAATGGCTTTAGCATGGGCATTAGGGTTTGGTAGGGTGTTACCTGCAAACTGACCGGGTAATCTCTCCTCTAGTTTCCTAGACATATCTCCTACGATCCTTTGAAGGTCTTGGAAAGAGGCTTGGAGGTTCTTAAGCATAAGGTCATGTTCGCTAAATGTCTTTTGGGTGGTTTGGTCCCTAACAACTAACTGGCTCATCATTGCCTCCATTCTCTCAAGACTACCCCCTAGATCATAACTTGAACCCTGACCTGATTGAACCTGATTATTTGAACCCCCCCTATTTGACCTGTCCATTGAACCCCTTATTGAACTGCCAGTTTGAACCCCCACCAAAGAATGAACCTTGACCCCTATTTGGATTTTGAGCTAATTAAAACCCAGGGGGGTTACCATTGGACCGAAAGTTTTTATTATTAAAGTTATTATTATTACGCCAACCCGAACCAAAATTATTACCAAACCCACTAGGTTGACCTCTACCTAGACCTCCCCCTACGAAATCAACTTGCTCCTCACTAACTAACAATGGACACGCACTCGTATCGTGACCCCCTCGGCAAAACTCACACTTATCAACCTTTGCCTTGATCTCCTTAAGCTCTCAAGTCATGTTTTCTAATACAGCGGCTAGACTAGGGTCCATAGTGACATGGTTCACCCCACGGGTGGGTGCACTAGTAATGGTATTTGAATTACCACTTTGATACCGCTGATCAGCTCGCGACTGAGATTGAGAATGGGCAAACGCCTGGAAACGCTCTAAACACACGGCAACAGTAAGAATACCCATCATATGACCCCCCGCATTAGTATCAAAACGATCACGAGTCTCTTGGGTGAGACCGTTATAGAAATTCTCACATAGGGCCCAATCGGAAAGACCATGTTGGGAGCAACGAGCACAAAGATTTTAGAAACGCTCCCAAGCAAGGTAATAGGGCTCGTCGGGCTCCATGCGGAAAGAGTGAATTTGATCGCGAAGACGTGAAGCCTTCGCGGGTGGAAAGTATTTGTTCAGAAAAGCTTAATGGAGGCAGGCCTATGTGGTAAAAGTACCGGTTGGTTGAGAGTCCAACCAAGTAGCTGCACGGCTGGCTAGTGAAAATAGGAACAGCTGCAAGTAAGTAGCATCGTTTGGGGCTCCGTGAAGGCTAAAAGTAGCAAGGATACGGGAGAAACGGTTTATATGGGCCGGGGCGTCCTCGTCCTCGCGGCCGTGGAACTGGATGCTATTGGTAATGGCTTGCATGGCATAAGATGGAATCTGCCATGAGTTTTCGCTAATGATGTGTGTAAAATGCAACATATAAATTACATCAAATGAGGCATAAAACTAACCATTTTTAAGTACTAATATTGGAAAAAGAGTGTTTTTGTCTTCCTTTTGTATTTTCAGGATTAAATGAGCTCAAAAACACAAAAGAAGCAAAAAGACAGCTAAATCCAACATAAATACAAGGAAAGGAACATAAGTCGACTGCCCGACCCCTCAACGGCATCTTCCAAAGCAAAATAGAGAAGGCAGAAGACTGAATACGCCCCGTGCTCAGCCAGCACGGGGCCGTGCCCAAGAAGCAGCAGAAAAGACAAACCTATAGAAGCTTCTATTGCCCACCACGGGGCCGTGCCCAGTGAACACGGGGGTGTGTCGAAAGTACAGCAGGCGCATTAATTGTAATTGCGAATTACAATTAATGAGGAGAGAGAGTGTCAGAGAGGCACGGGGCCGTGCCCAGCGGACACGGGGCCGTGCCCAGCTCTCTGTTAAGCTTATAAATAGGAGTGCTTGGTTTCATTTCAACTCATCCCTTGGCACACCACCTCTCTCACACTTCATCCACCACCCACCACCATCACAACACCATCATCCACCACCATCATCCATTGTCCATCGTAGAGTGTGTGAGTCGTCTCGGGATCCAAGATTGATCGTAAGAGTTCTTGACAATCAAGGCCATGTTTGCCTAAGTCTCTTACATCACTTGGTGAAGACAAAGTGTCTAGTATAATACTTTTTATTTCTAATCTTTTGCACTTTTTATTTGGTTTTGTACTAATGACTTTAATAACTAGTTACTTATGTTGAAAGTGATCTTTCCTTATCGTTTGTCCGTGGTGTCTTGGCATTATTTTACTGTCTATATAAAATAAAGGATTTTCACCATTCATATCTCCACGGTCTATATGGAGGTATGTTGGCTACCTGGTCGGGGGTTAAGGGAACGGTTTGGTAAAGGTCTTGCCATTGTTCAGCGTTTAGAGGTCCTGCAATGGACCTGGGTCAAATTTAGTAGGACCTCCTTCAATGCTTCACGGTATTGGATGGCGGGGGTCCAAACTCTTTGATCCCCTCATAAGTTAACTACTATTAATACTATAACCCGGCTATTTAGGACTGTATCCCTGCTGACTCAGACTACTTAGTCGAGGGTAACGTCACCGCCAAAAGCGGGGCCTACCATAATACTGCATTAATAACTTAATTCATTATCTTCCAATAATCCACCCTTTTAGGATTGTATCCTTGCTGACTCAAACTACTGGGGTGAGGGTAACGTCACCTTCAAAAGAGGGGCCTACTACAATAACTAAGATAATCTCTTAATTATGTGCAAAAGTGCGGAAATAATCAAAGGTTATACTAGATACGAGTCGGAACCAAGTGATTCATCTTGTCTATCTGTTTTTATTTTATTTTTATTTTCAGCATTTTAGTTAGTTTTTATTTTTATTAGTTTAAAAACCTTTTTCTAACCTTTTTATTTTGATTAGACGTTGAGGATAAACCGGTACTAAAAGCTCTTGTGTCCTTGGACGACCTCGGTATCTTACCAACGCTATACTACGCTCACGATGGGTGCACTTGCCCATATGTGTGTTTAGTGTTAGTAAAGTATCGTGTTTTATAAATTTAAAACTTGGCTAAAATAAGTGTTAAAAAGGGCTTAAAATATACACCTAATATAAGTAACACTTCACACGCATCAAGTTTTTGGCGCCGTTGCCGGGGACACAAGGATTTTAAGAAAGTTAGGAATCAACGGCCTAATCTTTTTTATTTTTTCTTTTTATTTTTTTAGGATTTTCTTAGTTTTTCAGCTTCTGCAGAGCTCAGCACGGGCCGTGCCCGGTCAGACACGGGTCGTGCCCAGCATCATCACTGGCAGTTTTTATTTTCTGAGTTACAGAGAGCTGAACACGGGGCCGTGTCGGTGCAACACGGGGTCGTGTCCAACTCCCAGTAACAGGGATCCAGAAATCAATCACTGTGCCTCTGACCACGGGCCGTGTTCGTTGAGCACGGGGCCGTGGTGAATATTCTGACCAACGTTCTTTTCTGTTTTTTATTGCAGGACTTGGAACCTAGGCGCCACATTTGAACCTCCTACGTAGTGCATGAGCTCCAGTTCTAGTAGAGACATAAAAGAACCTCTAGAAGAACCCGAACGCTTTCTCAGAAAAAGACTTAAAGCCAAAAATCAAGGGAAAGTCTCGGGGGACCCACTTCCAATGGCGGACCAACGTACCCTCATGGATTACCTACGGCCCACCGTAGGCAATCTCGGCGCCGCTATCAACGCACCGAATGTCGAAGCCAACAACTTCGAACTTCGGCCGCATTTGATACAAATGCTCCAAAACTCCGCAACCTTCTACGGGCTTGCGGACGAGGATCCCCATCTACATATTACTAACTTCTTAGAAATATGTGATACCTTTCGGATCAATGGAGCATCAAATGACGCCATCCGCATTCGAATGTTTCCATTTTCACTAAAAGACCGAGCTAAGGCTTAGCTTAACACCCTCCCAGTTGGATCGGTAAACACTTGGGATGAACTTGCCCAAAAGTTTTTGTATAAGTATTTCCCTCCTGCTAAAACGGCTAAATTAATGACTGAAATTAATACATACTCACAAGAGGATGAGGAATCCTTATATGAAACTTGGGAAAGGTTCAAGGAGCTTCTAAGAAAGTGTCCTCATCACGGTCTAGCAGTGTGGCAACAAGTATCCACTTTCTACAATGGGTTGTTGCCACACACAAGACAAACACTTGATTCAAGCTCCGAGGGACTTTTAGGTAATCGTCGCCCAAATGAAATATATAACCAAATTGAGGAAATTGCTCAAACCAATTTTCAATGGCACACCCCCCGAGGTAATAAATCTATTGCCCCGGGCGCCCATAAGGTTGATGAAAGCACCTCTTTACAAGCCCAAATCGAGGCCCTCTCTTCAAAAATCAAAAAGCTAGAAATGACAAAAACGGCCTCGGTTATGGCTTGTGAAGGGTGTGGTGGGTCACATGAAAATTGGAGTTGTATGAAAGAATTAGATGAACAAACAGAAACGGTAAACTACATGGATAATAGACCTAGGCCGTCGGGTCCTCCAACGGGTACCTACAACCAAGGATGGCGTAACCACCCAAATCTTGGTTGGAGAGATCCCGGCAATAGTAGTAACCAACAAAACCAATGAACTAATTTTCAACAACCACAAAATTTCTCTCAACAACAAGGTGGAAGAGAAAGGCTTGAAGATACTGTATCTCGCCTCATCTCTGACACTGAAAAGAAAAACTCGGATCGATTTCAACAATTGGAATCGAATTTTAGAAATCAACAAGCTAGCATTCAAAACGTTGAAAAACAATTAAATCAACTAGCTCAAAATTTCTCCGAGAGACCACAAGGCGCGTTACCTAGTAATACCGAAACCAACCCGAAGGCACAAGTACATCTCATCACATTAAGAAATCGAACCGTGGGTCCCGAGGATGCTCCATTGCCGCCAAATGAAAGAAGCCATTCTAGCCAGCCTGTGACTCCTCCTACGCCAGAAAAGGCTTCTCTACCAACTCAAGAGGCCACCAAGACTCCTCCTATTCCGTACCCCGGTAGGTTAAATCGTCAAAAGACCGATGAGCAATTCGCTAAATTTGAAAATTTGCTAAAACAATTGCATGTTAATATTCCTTTTATCGAGGTCCTAACCCAAATGCCTAAATACACAAAATTTATGAGGGATTTCCTCACAAACAAAAGGAAAATTGAATCATTGCAATTAGTTAACTTAGGCGAAGAATGCTCCGCCTTAGTGCTCAACAAACTTCCACAAAAGAAAATCGATCCCGGGAGTTTCACAATTCCTTGCTCGATTGGGGGATCTCCCGTTCGTAATGCATTAGCCGATCTTGGGGCTAGCATTAACCTCATGCCCACATCAATGTTCAAACGACTCGGCCTAGGAACAACAAGCCCTACAAAGATGAGCATACAACTTGCCGACAGATCCGTCAAATTTCCACAAGGTGTCGCTGAGAATTTGTTGGTAAAAGTTGACAACTTCGTTTTCCCAACCGACTTTGTCATCCTAGACATGGAAGAAGACACCGATGTCCCTCTCATCCTCGGGAGGCCATTTCTAGCCACCGCCTAAGCGGTGGTAGACATGAATGACGGAACGTTAACATTGAAGTTTGGGGATAAGGAGGTGAAGTTTGAATGTGGAAAAAGAATTGAGGACGAAGACCCGGTCAACTACATGCAGGTCATAGACCCAAGCTTGGATAATGCTCTCCGACGGTGTAACATGGGATGCAATACATCCCACTTGGGTGACATATGACCGGCTTTGGGTCTAGCCAAGGACCCTTATAAACGTGGCGCACCACGGAGGCATTCCGCGGAACTATCCTTAGTTTAATTTAGATTATTTTTTATGTTTTCTAGTTAGTTTTAATTTTCAGGAATAAAACACACTCATGGTGGTAAGGGATGAAAAGGGGAACGGGAAAAATGACCTCATGCACAAGAACAAGGTAACCCGACAATTCTCTCCATTCCAGAAGGTTCAACACGGGCCGTGCCCAACCAACACGGCCCCGTGCTGAACCACCTGCAGAAAAACGCCCAGTTCAGGTAACTGGACACGGGCCGTGTTCACCCAACACGCCCCCGTGTCCAGACTTCTGTTTCTCTTGTTTCAATTTTGTTACTGGCACTTGAACACGGGGCCGTGTCCGGATAACACGGGGCCGTGTTCAGCGCCCAGTAACACAAATTTTTGCTTTTTAACACTATTTTACACATCTAATCAACCTAAAAATTTATTTTTGGGACACATTGAGGACAATGTGTAATTTAAGTGTGGGGGGGATGCTAAAACCTTGAATTTTTGCAAGTCCTAAATACAAGCCTTACACAAAACTCTATTGGAACCGCTAATCACCCCAAATTTTTTTCAAAAATTTCATTTTTCTTACTTGTCTAGGTTTAACTCGGGAAATTCAAGTTCTCAAAAAGGCTATATTTTTACGAATTTACAACCGATAGCGTAGTGATAAAAAGAACCAACATAAGAAAATTATGAAAAGGCATGACAAACTTAGTTAAAATTTGATTATATATACTTGATCACATAAAAACCCATTCCCACAAAAGTGAGTTTTGAGCCTTTATTGAGCATACAATTACATATCATTAGACTAAATGCTCATTTTTCGTTTTTTGTGTGAATAGCCGCTTGGTTCTTACAACTCTAGAACTTGCCATGACGATACATTCCCGGTCCTTATCAACTTAAACCCGAGTAAGTAAATGATGGAGGCATTAGGACTAACCCTTTTTATTTCTACACCATTATTTTTCTTTTTCTTTTACCACCTACCCAAAAAATCCCCCTAGTTAACCCCTTTGAGCCTACACCTTTTCATTTCATCACCCAAACAAAAAACCCTTTTACCCACCAAAACCTTTTTATTTTTAACCCTTTGTTTTAGTAACAAGTTCGGTTTTTCGTAAGGTGATCAAAAAAAATCTGTTAATGATGAAGCAAAAAGAAAATAAACAAACAAGTTCATCAAAAACAACTTTGTTTGAATAAAAGCTTCATCAAAATAAAAAGTTACGAAAATAGAAAGTCTTACGAAAACCGACACTTGTTACGCTTTTCGCCCTTTTTCTACTAACCACTAACCACTATCCCAACCACCTACATTTAACCCAAGCCTAACCCTTAACCCACAAAGTCCTCTTGATATTTACAAAGGTATAAAAGTTAAAAAGGAGTAAGATTGATTGCTTGGCAAGCTTATGGTAGGAATAAGTTCCATGCCGCTCTCGAGTGATTCACTAAAAATACACCTTCGGCCGAGTGTGAGTGATTTCTCCCGTGAGGTATGTGAACTTGTATATAAATGGAATTTTAAAAAGGCATGTTATGCCCAAATAAGTAATTTCTCCTATGAAACGTTCTAAATAAATCATTACGAATAGGATTGTAAATAAATAAAAATAAAACCCAAAAAGATCTTGGATTCCCAACACTCTACGACAAGCTAAAAACCTTCTCTTCTACCCATTCCATTTGGGAGTGTAAGCCACATATTAAAGAGTTTTGCTTGAGGATAAGCAAAAGTTCAAGTGTGGGGGTATTTGATGTGTGTAAAATGCAACATATAAATTACATCAAATGAGGCATAAAAGTAACCCTTTTTACGTACTAATATTGGAAAAAGAGTGTTTTTGTCTTCCTTTTGTATTTTCAGGATTAAATGAGCTCAAAAACACAAAAGAAGCAAAAAGACAGCTAAATCCAACATAAATACAAGGAAAGGAACATAAGTGGACTGCCCGACCCCTCAACGACATCTTCCAAAGCAAAATAGAGAAGGCAGAAGACTGAACACGCCCCGTGCTCAGCCAGCACGGGGCCGTGCCCAAGAAGCAGCAGAAAAGACAAACCTATAGAAGCTTCTATTGCCCACCACGGGGCCGTGCCCAGTGAACACGGGGGCGTGTCGAAAGTACATCAGGCACATTAATTGTAATTGCGAATTACAATTAATGAGGAGAGAGAGTGTCAGACAGGCACGGGGCCGTGCCCAGCGGACACAGGGCCGTGCCCAGCTCTCTGTTCAGCTTATAAATAGGAGTGCTTGGTTTCATTTCAACTCATCCCTTGGCACACCACCTCTCTCACACTTCATCCACCACCCACCACCATCACAACACCATCATCCACCACCATCATCCATTGTCCATCGTATAGTGTGTGAGTCGTCTCGGGATCCAAGATTGATCGTAAGAGTTCTTGACAGTCAAGGCCATGTTTGCCTAAGTCTCTTACATCACTTGGTGAAGACAAAGTGTCTAGTATAATACTTTTTATTTCTAATCTTTTGCACTTTTTATTTGGTTTTGTATTAATGACTTTAATAACTAGTTACTTATGTTGAAGGTGATCTTTCCTTATCGTTTGTCCGTGGTGTCTTGGCATTATTTTACTGTCTATATAAAATAAAGGATTTTCACCATTCATATCTCCACGGTCTATATGGAGGTATGTTGGCTACCTGGTCGGGGGTTAAGGGAACGGTTTGGTAAAGGTCTTGCCATTGTTCAGAGTTTAGAGGTCCTGCAATGGACCTGGGTCAAATTTAGTAGGACCTCCTTCAATGCTTCACGGTATTGGATGGCGGGGGTCCAAACTCTTTGATCCCCTTATAAGTTAACTACTATTAATACTATAACCCGGCTATTTAGGACTGTATCTCTGCTGACTCAGACTACTTAGTCGAGGGTAACGTCACCGCCAAAAGCGGGGCCTACCATAATACTGCATTAATAACTTAATTCATTATCTTCCAATAATCCACCCTTTTAGGATTGTATCCTTGCTGACTCAAACTACTGGGGTGAGGGTAACGTCACCTTCAAAAGAGGGGCCTACTACAATAACTAAGATAATCTCTTAATTATGTGCAAAAGTGCGGAAATAATCAAAGGTTATACTAGATACGAGTCGGAACCAAGTGATTCATCTTGTCTATCTGTTTTTATTTTATTTTTATTTTCAGCATTTTAGTTAGTTTTTATTTTTCTTAGTTTAAAAACCTTTTTCTAACCTTTTTATTTTGATTAGACGTTGAGGATAAACCGGTACTAAAAGCTCTTGTGTCCTTGGACGACCTCGGTATCTTACCAACGCTATACTACGCTCACGATGGGTGCACTTGCCCATATGTGTGTTTAGTGTTAGTAAAGTATCGTGTTTTATAAATTTAAAACTTGGCTAAAATAAGTGTTAAAAAGGGCTTAAAATATACACCTAATATAAGTAACACTTCACACGCATCACTAACGATTGGTGGAACAGTAATGGGTGAAGCAAGACCGGTGAAATTTTGGGTGGCTTGTTGATGGACGGTTTGTCTTGCGTTGGCCATTTGATCTAAGTCTATGTTTTCTTGGGCGCTAGAGGTGCTAGAAGTGGGACTATCGGGTGGGGAAACCTTAGGTGAACGGTTTGGTGAAGGTGGTGGAACGGGCATGGGAGTGGTATCGAAATCTGGGGAAACAGTAAAAGACGAAGATGAAGTACTAACCTCTGGGCCTTGGCCCAGTTGAGATGATGACTCCTTGACTGGTGGCGACGGTCCGTGCGAGCGCAGATGTGGCATCCACTACAAGCAAAAACCTAAATATGAGAAAACCAAACACCAGTCACTAAGACTCAAGATGAAAATAAAAGACACAAAACAAAATAAAACACGTAGCACGTATATGTCAATGAAGTCTATCAAAGCTAATAAACGCGATTGCTAAGAGTCCCCGGCAACGACGAAAAAACTAGGTGGACACCCTTGCTGCAGAAGTACTGATGTGTGCTAAACAGACTATAAAAACTAACTAAATTAGAATCTCTAAGCTAGACACTAAAAAGCTTTAATTCTAGACTCAACCTAAACCACACAATCGGCAAGTTTACCGATCACTGTAGTATAACCAAAGGAAGTCCGGATATCGAACCACGAGACTCTATTTATCCGTTAACTAGACTCTAATAGACACTGACAGACACGACTGAAACTGTTTAACTGTTTTTTTTTTGGGGGGGGGGGGGAGGTTAGGGAAAATCTAAGGAAATCTATTTAAACTAATAATTAAACTAAAACTAGACTAATACGAAATAAGATGAAGGCTTTTCTTATATGATGAACGAGACCACCTAGACTAGAATCCTGGATTGATTTTAAGAATTACCGATTAAGTTAACTGCATGATTTATGGAATCGGGATCTTATGATACTAAACCTATTAAGACACCAACTAAGCCCCTCAACCCTTCTCGAGGTGAAACTTATGGCGCTACCTAGGCCGTTAATCCTACCGGTTATTAGACGTCTTTCCAGTTGTCTAATTATTGTGTAAGTACCCTAATGTTGACCTACTCTTTTCCAATTATAGATCTAGGGTAGTTTAGGTTTCTTAACTTGACTTGATAGACTAATAAACCGACAGGGCAACTAAGGCACGACCTTTTCCAATGACTGTCTAAAGCAATTCGCCGGGTAAGACTTATCAATAACCCTGCACCTTCCAGCTATAAGGACTAGTAGAACACTAAAATCTAGTAAATCACTAACAATTACTTCTAGGGTTATTTGCGCAATTTCACCCTAAAGAGTTAAGATTTATTACGTGATATAGACACTCACCAAAATCTAAACCCTAGCACGACTCTATTATGTGATAAAAACCGTCACCAAGAATCATACGAAGCAAGTGATACTAATAAACCAAATTTAAGTACGCATGTACATCAAATCAATAGACCAAACCTTTTACTAAACACAATCAATCCATAAAATTCATGCAAATAACGAAAAAGGTAAAAACTTATATCAATCCTTTCATCAAAGTCTAGGTGGCTTAAAAGTTTAGCCGAGCATGTTAAGTAATGAAAACAAATCAAAGATATTCAAGTAAGAATTCATTGTAACAAGTTTCGAGAAAGAAAATAAAAAACAAAGAACTAGAAAACCCATGTAGTTTTCAATCCTTCGTCCCGAACCCGTACCAATGATTCCAAAGCTTCAAAATCTCCAAAATTGCTCCAAGAATGCTCCCAAGATCGCCTATGATGCTCTTAATTCGTAATTAGGGTTTAATGGTGATTTTCTTGGGATTTTATACGTAACCCTAATGATTAACGGAGAAAACACGTAATTTAACCCCGTCACGTCGCGCGACGGGTATCACCCTTTGAGGTCGCGTAGCGCGACAGCAGAAAAAACCAGAAATTCTTAGTTAATTATTGGCGGGGCGCGGCGGTGAAGAGGTCTCCTTGTGGCGCGACGCGACAGCTCAAAATGGACAGACTTGCACGAAATTTGCCCAACTTCAACTTCTCGAAACTTCAAAAATTTATTCTAACTCCTTTCAGCTCATTCCGGGACTTGGTGTTTCAGCATTTTGGCTCGTTTCCACTCAATTTTTAGCAATATTAAGTACCAAGACCTGCAAAACTCAATCTGATCAATAGTATGCACATTCTAACGAAAACTAAATTAAATATAACAGAAAACTATACAAACTATACACGAATAAGAGATGTATTTTGCAATACATCAAGTACACTGAAAATTCATAGCATATACAATCTTCTGTCCACTGAATTCTTTTCTTCTTCTTCTTCTTCTTCTTCTTCTTCAAGTAGCAAGATACATCTTTGGGTTTTAGTCAAGACCGACAGTGCAACTGCTTGGGCTGTTGTATCCTGGAAACAAACGAGTTCTCCTGGGAGACTTGAAATTTGTTTTAAGGGACCCGTGTCTAACACGATCTTCAACCAAGAACCGTTATTCTGTTTGTAACTTTTGTTCTTGTTTTTAATTATTTCAGTTGTAATTGTATTGTTCTCAGTTAAATTATTTATTGTTCTGTAATTCAAGTTAATAAAGTTTTATTTAATTTTTGCACGAACGGATTTCTACATATACTTTTATCATGTATTGAAATGAGTCCATGGTTCTATCTGTAGAATATCTTGATTCCCGAGTATTCGAAATGAGAAAAACATTTAAGATGAAAATTCATTCTATTAACATGCTATCTTCTGAATCAATAATTGAACTAAAATGGGGGCGGGGTTTTGTGATTCGATTGATATCAACTATTTTACTATAATTGGGGTTCAAAACGATGCCAAGACATTTTGGTTATATTCTAAAATAAGACTTAGGCTATAGGGTATGGGGGAAGTCCCCCACCCGTCGAGGTCCGGCGACGCCGGCACACCGTGCCGCCCCCCTCCCGTCCCGTCCTCAGCGGCAGCATCTGGACGTTGGCGACGAAGCAAATCTGGTGGGCCCCCTTTGTTTGTGTTTGTGTTTGATTTGTACATTAGGCATTACTACTTGTACATAGTGCATAGAGATGGACCATCCTCCCATACCCTCTAGTTTTGTGGGATGTACCATCCTTGGGAGGACTATGACGTGCCGCCTACGTGGCGGATTATCCTCCCTTGGAGGACCATCACCATACCCTCTAGCCTTAGGCGCGGAGTGTATACTCACAAATAATTGTCTGAATCCTAGACTATACATATGGCATCACTCAAAAGAGACGTATATGAATTTCTGCTTTGTTTTTAGTAATATATCAATAATCATTTATAATAACTGATAATATGTTTGGTGAGTTGAGCTTATTTAAGTAGTTCGTATTTCGCCTTTACAAAAGTCAAATTTTACCTAAGTTGATCTTGTGCGCCACATTTAGTAAAGTATGAAGCTTGGAAAAGGTGACCAAACTTTGGTGGGCTTTGTCACCTTAGAGAAATGAATAATGCTATTGGCGGCAACGGTCCCAACTTTAAAAATAACCAGTTGTGGTCTCACATTTTCACATATTGTAGACCAATGAACCCTTGCTAACAGAAAAGGAAAATGAGACAAAAAGAAATTAAAGTTCTGTTATTAAAGGTCCATTGGTTTACAATATGTAAAAAAGTGGGACCGCCACTGGTTATTTTTGAAGTTGTAATCGTTGTCGGCCAACGACTAATCAATTAGAATTATTAAAACTCATTAGTCCTTAGGCTACAGGGTATGGTGATGGTCCTCCCTTGGAGGATGGTCCGCCACGTAAGCGACACGTAGGATGGGCATGAGAATGGGGCAAAGAGGATGGAGGTGTGAAAATGGGAGGATGGACCTAAAATGTGTATGTATATATTGTATGTATAGGGGTGTGTGAGAGGAGGGGGAATCATTTTTGTCTTTTTGTGATCGTCCCCAACGTCGAGCAGAGGACGCCGAGGACGAGGACGGGAGGGGGCAGCGTGGTGTTTGGTGCGTCGCCGGTCCAAGACCACGGCCTCCATACCGTGTAGCCTTAGAGAAATGGTGATATGGTTAAAATCTTATAAAATTTCCATATGTTGAACGCTAGTCTAAGGCAAAGCAAAATTTCAATGGAATTCATATACAATAGTTGCAACTTCTTTAATTCATATAGAAACATACATAAAACTTCTCTATGTTCTAACTCTGTTATTTATATCCACACCTCAATTAGCATTACTCTTTGATTATTTTTAAGTCGAGTGGGTTGAAATTTTTTTTTAATTAACAAAGGTACACTTATTAGTATTTTTTTAATCTTCTATGACAAGCATTTTGAATGTTTATCGTTGATGCTTTAAATATAAATCTTATATAAAGTAGAGAACAATTGAATAATAATTGCAAGTAGATCTTGTTGGGGAAATTGATTTGTTGAAGGAATGCTGGACAATAATATATTCTCATGTTGGTCTATAAAGTTGCCTAGTAGTGGACTACTTGTTTACATGTATTACCTACCACCGGATATATCACAACTCACAACTCTTTTTTTTTTTAAGGTGACTTTCTATGTACTGTACCAATGGTCACCGGGTTCATGTCGAAGACAATCCCCCGTCAGCCCCGCACTTACGGACGCGATGTTCGATCGGGCCCCGGCCGCCGCGCAAGCTGACTTCCACCCGGAAACCATACTGCCCCCACACGAGAAACTCGCAATAATAATTAGACCAAGATTATAAAACAAGATTAAAGGATTATCATTTTTTTAGTTTTAGCTAACACTTAAATATATATGCTTTTACCAAATTAGGGATGGTTCAAATGAAAACCATTTTTAAGGCGAAAACTCGAAAACTAACTAAAAAAATCCTAAAACACACCAATTATTTTTTTTTACAATTTTTTTATTAAAAATCGCTAGTTTTTGTACATGTAAAAAAAAGCTTAAATTTTTTTTTTTTTTGCACTACACATGTGCACTACAATTTTTTTTTTTTTTTTTGAAAAAAGATTTTTTTATATACCTAAAATAGCGAAAATTGGTATGAAAAAAAAAAAACAAAATTTTTGTATGTTTTTTAGGCTTTTTTAGTTAGTTTTCGAGTTTTCGCGTTAACTAGTGGCTTTCATTTGAACCTTCCTCTCTATATATAATTTGATATGTATAATAATATATAAATATATGTCATCCAATTATACTACTCCAAAAGATATCGGCTTTTTTAGTTAGTTATCG
Organism: Helianthus tuberosus; assembly: GCA_030545235.1. NCBI lineage: Eukaryota > Viridiplantae > Streptophyta > Magnoliopsida > Asterales > Asteraceae > Helianthus > Helianthus tuberosus. Next base: position 127,324,652 of record CM060397.1, read on the forward strand.
AGTTTTCACGTTAACTAGTGGTTTTCATTTGAACCTTCCACTATATATATAATTTGATATGTATAATAATATATAAATATATGTCATCCAAATATACTACTCCAAAAGATATGGCTAATACAGCTTTTACATTCAGTATGGCATCCATACATCAATAGAGTGCTGCAGGTTTACGAGTAAAGGAAGTTGATTACCTTGTTATTTCAACATAATTATCTAAGAACCGTGTAAAAAGAAGGTTCAAATGCTTATTAGTGGCATGTTACAATCAAGTCAATCTAACAATGTTGTCACACTCTTAGTTAAACAAATAAAAATTATACAAACTCACATTTCTCACCAATTTTGGTAGCTAGTACATTATTTGTCTCAAGAAATGTATTCATGTAATACTCGAATTTGCTAACCACGCTCTTGGGCAATGATACTAGGACTCGGATAGCATTAGAATCTCCTATGATGGGCAAAAATAAACAATAAATGTCACTACTAACAGGGCCCATATGCAATGGCATTCCTTCTCCAAAATCCAAGCTCTCCAACCCAAGTTTAGACCATTGAGATATAACTAAACTTGTAGCAAGATCGGTGCTTACATTTTTATCCTCTAGTAACGATAAAATCCCACTTACGCTATCATCCGTGAGGGATGACTTGGCGTCTTGAACTAGTTTCACTACATGGTGCAAATTACCATCAACCAACTCTTTTACGTTTGTCTTTGCACATGCCAACACAAATCCGTTGGCATAATACCCTTTTGGTATCTCCGGAGTTATCTTATTTCGAATATTCATCGAAAATAGGAGCTTCACCTCAAGTGAGGGTTCAAGATCGAGTGATTTAGCCCATGAACGCCATGTATGAGACGCTAAGACCTCAAAGGTAGTGCATTTCAGTGAAGGAACACATTGACTCTTGAGGGAAAGAATATTTGCGGCAGTGTAGGTCAATGATGCAGGAACAAGTGGTTGAGACTGTAAATATTGGTTAAGGGTCAAGTTATGGTCTTTGAGGGTCTGGTTGTTGGCATTTTTGGTAAATGCTGGATGAACTAAAGGTAGATGTGAAGAGGGAGACTTTGGCTTAAACACGTGGCGTGAATGGAAAGGAGTTATTGGTACACTATTAGTGGGATTCCTAGTAAGATGGGCCCAAGCATGTAGGAACTGAGATGTACCAATGCCATCACATAGATAATGGTTGATAGCCGTGCATATAATCATTCCTCCACAACGAAGTTTCGTCACCTGCAATGATTGAAGACAAAAACAAAAGTACATATGTACGTTTTATGTACTATCATGAATAATTTGACAAATAATACGATAAACGTTTTATGTACTATCCAAAAAAAAAAATAATACGATAAACAAAATACTTTTTTTTTCTTACATATATTTACGTTGGGTGATGTTTTATGTACGTCATTTAGCCAGCCATTTAGCGGTTCATTGATTGGACAAGTTAAACCGGACTTAAGATAAGACACCGTCATAATTAATTTAATATAGAATTCAGAGAGAAATCTCTATTGAGTCAAGAAAACTAACAACCTTAAATGGGTGGACCACAATTTGGTCACTTTTAAAGAATTACGAATAAGTTTATACAATTTTTTTCAACATTCACGTGAATGCATGTTTAAACCATTCCACTTAGCTTACTAACCTCTACAGGTTCTATATGTTACCTGCCTTCAGACTTCAGAGTTCTTTTTCTCGTTCTTCATATTTTCATTAGCATAGTCCACTTAGTAATCCCAAATCCTTTTTTCTATAGGCTTTGTTTGTTCAATAAACAGGCACATCTCTTTCTAGTAACACCAATAATTTTGATTTTCATCTATTTGGTTCATTTACCTTCTCTGTCTTGGTAATTTTCGACAAGAGAAATCCTCTTTCTGTTTCATATCTTTGGTTATGCTTGTAGCATTTATTTACCTTGATCCTTTAACTTTCAACATGTATACATGTTGTCATGTCCCTTGTCACGAAACCAATTTTCTTTTTATGGGGAAGAAGTATCATTCTGGAAAGAATTTTGGCACTTTGAGAGGATCCTAAGCACTAAATATCCAGCCTTATTTGCTCTTGAACGGGTGAAAAATGTGAAACTTGCAGACCGGATCACAGAAACTGGTGGTACAGTGTCCTTTCAGTTCTGCTGGACGCGAGTACCATCGACTGCTGATGAATGAAATCCTTAATCTTTTCACATCCAAGTACAAGGGTTTATTAGTTATTAGTTAAAAGATAGTTATATGGCGGATAAAAGGTAGTTATATGGCGGTTACAAAGTTCAGTGGCTGTTTATGACATTTCAGAAGTTGGTAACCACGACCCTAAAGGGTGCGAAGCCCCTAGGGAGGCATCCATTCAGAAATCGCAGCCATACAAGGATGAAGGGACGCGACTTTTGGATCTTAGAGACGCACCTCTTCACGTTTAATTACAACCACAAGATCTAGAGACACATCCATTCACGAAGGGACATGTCTCTACACTCGTCCCCGTTAGATTAGTATAAATAGGGATAGATAGTTTCAATTGTAATCATTCCATTGTATTCAAATTTCAGTATTCAATGAAGTTACGTTTATCATTTGCGATCTAGAGATCAAAGATCATTCTGGGCAACAATTGGTATCAGAGCATCAGGCTCTAGGCATCGCAGGGAATTCGCGATCAGGTTTTATTATTCTTTCTCAATTCGCAAGTTATTTTTATTTTCGGTTCAGGGTCGAACCAGGTGTTAGGAATCTAGGGTTTCGATTCCGGGGTTTAGTGCGAATTAGATTGATTGTTTGTTACGCGTTGGGTTATACGCGGGGGTTAAGGATTAGAGGTTTGTTGAAACCAAGAAAGATAAAAGTTTTTGATAGTGAAGATTGTTCGGTCGGAAGACATGTCGAGTGTAACCGGACCAAATTCACAAGTTATAATTCAAAAGGAAGGAAGTTCTCTTTCCCAATACCAGTGTCCTATTTTGAAAGCAACAAACTATATGGTTTGGGCAATTCGCATCAAAACATTTTTGGAAGCGAATGGACTTTGGGAAACGATTGAACCGGCAGAAAATACGCAAACGGATGTTAAGAAAGATAAGGCAACAATTGCTTATCTGTTCCAAGCAATACCGGATGATGTTGTATTGCAAGTTGCAAGTTGTAAAACTGCAAATTAAAGGAAATTTGGGAAAATCTCAAGACTAGACACGTTGGTGTTGATCGGGTACAGAAGGCTCGGTGGCATACACTTTTATCAGAATTCGAGTTAATGCAAATGAGGGAAGATGACACTATAGACTCCTTCACTGCAAAGATAAACAGTGTAGTTACCCGGGCAAGCGAATTAGAGACAACACTGAGTCAACCGACTCAAGTAAGCAAACTCCTAAATGCAGTGCCAGATAAGTTTACTCAGATTGTCGCCTCGATGGAACAGTACTCCGATCTAGAAACAATGACGCTAGAAGAAGCGGTCGGAAGGTTAAAAACGTTCGAAGAAAGACTTAAGCAAACGAAAGGAAGCCCAGGAGAAAGTCAAGACAAGTTGATGTTTACACATCACGACAACAACTCAGGCAGAGGAAGACAGTTTGGAAACCGCGGGCGTGGCAGGTTCAACCAACCGCGTGGAAACTGGCGAGACAATAAAGATAGGCAAAGCACTAAGAACGAAGGATCTTCGTATAGACCCAGAGGTGGAAGGTCTAAGAATTGGAGGAATTTTGGAAGAAACCAAACAGAAATAAGTAAGATCCAGTGCTACAAGTGTCAGAAGTATGGACACTTCAAGAAAGACTGTCCTGAGAAAGATGTTGTACAAGAACATTCAAATCTCGTCGAGGAAGACGAAGCACCCGTATTGCTAATGGCAATACAAGAAGAAAACGTTGTTCAAGAAAGGGTTCTACTAAACGAAGAACGCATAGAACCAGCGAGTTACGCCACAGAAGATGAAAGTCTATGGTATTTAGACAACGGGGCCAGCAACCACATGACAGGAGTGCGAAGTCACTTCAGAGAATTAGATGAAAAAGTGACAGGGCAAGTTCGATTCGGTGATGGGTCGCACGTAGAAATTAAAGGCATAGGTTCAATACTGCTGGAATGTCTGAACCAAGAACAAAAGATTGTTTCTCAAGTATACTACATTCCAAGTCTGAAAGCAACATATTGAGCCTCGGATACAACTTACAGAAATTGGGTGCAAAGTAGTAATGGATGGAGACTTACTAACAGTCCGCGATAGAAATAGAAAGTTACTAATGCGAGCCAGGAGAATGAAGAACAGGTTGTATAAAGTAAAGTTGAAGATTGGAAGGCAAATCTGCCTACTCTCAATCACAGAAGATTTAGCATGGTTATGGCACGCAAGGTTAGGCCATTTACACTTCGATGCTATTAAGGAAATGACTCGAAAGAACTTGGTACATGGAGTTCCTCAAATAAGTTATACCAATCAAGTATGTGACGCATGCTTATTAGGAAAACATACTAGGACACCATTTCCAAATCAGGAAAAATTCAGATCTTTGAGACCTCTGGATTTAGTCTATGGAGATTTGTGTGGTCCTATATCCCCACCAACACATGCTGGGAAGAAGTATATATTTCTACTTGTAGACGACTGTACTCGCTACATGTGGGCATATCTACTAACTTCCAAGGATCAAGCATTCGAAACTTTCAAGCAGTTCAAAAAAAAAGGTGGAGACAGAAACTCGAACCAAGTTAAAAATGCTAAGGACGGACATAGGAGGAGAATTCACGTCGGCTGAATTCAACAAGTATTGCAAGGACAATGGTATAGCGAGACAGCTTACAGCGCCATATTCCCCACAACAAAACGGAGTAGTGGAAAGAAGAAACAGGACGATGTTGTAAACTACTCGAAGTATGTTAAAGGCAATGAACATGCCACAAAATTTCTGGGGAGAAGCAATAAGACATACGTTATATTTATTAAACCGGATTCCAACGAAGGCTTTGGTAAACAAGACCCCGTATGAAGCATTGAAAGGAAGAAAGCCGAATCTGGAATACTTAAAGGTTTTTGGCTGCACAGTATACGCTATGGTATTACCACTTCAACAAAAGAAATTAGATGATAGAAGTGCACCTATGGTTTACCATGGAATAGAAGAAGGATCAAAGGCATACAGATTATATGATCTGTCAAAGAACAAGATATGTGTCAGTAGAGATGTAAAGTTCATGGAAGGTCAACCATGGAACTGGAATAGTTATATGGAAACGGTAGATTCAGGGAATCCCGAATGGACAAACTTTGTCATTCAAGAAGATGACAACCCACCAGGGTTAGAAGAAAATGAACCAAGTAGTCCTGGTAGTAGCGGGCCACATTATGATGATTCAGGAGTAGATCAGACAGAAGAACCAAACTCCTATGTAACCCCGCCAGCACATTCGTACAATCAGAACTCAGCAGGAAGTTCAAGCAGATTATCAAGTAGAGGTCCATCTACCTCTGAAAGTACAACGGAGAGTATTAGTAACACTCCAGTAAAACTGAGAAGTCTCGAAGAACTGTATGAAGAGACGGAGGAAATTCAAGGAGATCCACAAGAATTATTACTTGATGAAGAAGAGCCAAGGAATTACAAGGAAGTATCTAGTGACAGAAAATGGATTGAGGCAATGAAGGCCGAGTTAGACTCGATAAACAAGAATAACATTTGGAAATTGACAGAGTTGCCAAGAGATCACAAGGCAATAGGTTTAAAGTGGGTATTCAAAACTAATAAAGATGTAAACGGAAACGTGGTCAGACACAAAGCAAGGCTGGTTGCAAAAGGATATGTTCAGCAACACGGAATAGACTTTGACAAAGTCTTTGCACCAGTAGCACGTATAGAGTCAGTTCGACTAATGTTGGCTTTAGCAGCATATCAAGGTTGGGAAGTACATCACTTAGACGTGAAGTTTGCATTCTTACACGGAGATCTCAAGGAGGAGGTCTATGTCTCACAACTAGTAGGATTTGTAAAGACAGGAGATGAAGGAAAGGTTTATAGACTATCAAAAGCACTGTATGGATTAAGACAAGCACCAAGAGCTTGGAATACGAAGTTAGATCAAACCCTAAAGTCACTTGACTTCAAGAAGTGCACTTTAGAGAATGCAATCTATACAAGGACGAGTGAGACTTCTACACTGATAGTTGGAGTCTATGTTGATGATTTAATAGTCACTGGAACATCAAGGAAGGAGATAGATGTTTTCAAATCTTAGATGAAGAACAAGTTTGAAATGAGCGATCTAGGATTGCTAGCATATTATCTGGGAATAGAAGTTATTCAAGCAGGGGGTGAGATAGTCATCAAGCAGACAGGCTATATCAACAAGTTACTCAAAGACGCTGATATGTTATCCTGCAACCACACAAAGATTCCCATGAATCCAGGAACACAATTAACGAAGAATGAAGAAGGAGATCTAGTAGATGCAACACATTACAAAAGCCTGATAGGTTCTCTCAGGTACTTATTGCATACAAGGCCAGATCTATGTTACCTAGTCAGTCTGCTTAGTAGATTCATGCAAGAACCAAAGGAGCAACACTTGAAAGTAGTAAAGCAAGTACTACGTTATATCAAAGGAACTAAAGAGCATGGAATCATCTACAAGAAGCAAGGAGGATGTAAGATCACATGTTATAGTGATAGCAATTTTGTAGTTAATACAGACAAAGGAAAAGGAACAACTGGTCTGGTATTATACTTTGGAGAATCACCTATAACCTGGTGTACACAGAAGCAACAAACAGTGGCATTATCATCATGTGAATCAGAATTCATGGCAGCCACTGTAGCAGCATGCCAAGCACTATGGCTTAAAAGACTATTAAGTGAAATTACAGGCTGGAAGGAAGAGAAGATAACACTCAGAGTGGATAATGTTTCTGCAATAGCACTCATGAGAAATCCAGTCTTTCATGGAAGAAGCAAGCACATTGATACACGCTATCATTTCATAAGAGAATGCGTGGAGAACGAAGATATCACTGTGGAACACATAAGTGGAGAACTACAACGGGTATACATACTAACAAAGGCACTAGCAAGAGTCAAACTTGCTACAATGCGAGAACTGCTCGGAGTTCAAGATCTGCAACAACTCAAGGATGTTCAAGATTAGGGGGTGAATGAAATCCTTAATCTTTTCACATCCAAGTACAAGGGTTTATTAGTTATTAGTTAAAAGATAGGTATATGGCGGTTAAAAGGTAGTTATATGGCGGTTACAAAGTTCAGGGGCTGTTTATGACATTTCAGAAGTTGGTAACCACCACCCTAAAGGGTGCGAAACCCCTAGGGAGGCATCCATTCAGAAATCGCAGCCATACAAGGATGAAGGGACGCGACTTTTGGATCTTAGAGATGCACCTCTTCACATTTAATTACAACCACAAGATCTAGAGACACATCCATTCACATGAAGGGACATGTCTCTACAATCGTACCCATTAGATTAGTATAAATAGGGATAGATAGTTTCATTTGTAATCATTCCATTGTATTCAAATTTCAGAATTCAATAAAGTTACGTTCATCATTTGCGATCTAGAGATCAAAGATCATTCTGGGCAACAATGAAATCTCAGAGTTGAACAGGTTAACTGCTTCGCTCAGCTCTTTATCATTTTCGAACTCAGCGGACAGTTGGTCTTGGACGTTGGAGGAGTCGGGGTTTTTTCAGTACGAAGTTTGCGAAATAGTTTAAAGACTAGTAGCAACCAAGGCCCTAATGATCATCATATATGGAATAGTTGGTCGCCATTAAAGGTTAACTTTCTCACATGGAGGGTATTTCTGTATAGGCTTCCGACAAAGGATATGCTCGTGAGAAGAAATATTTCGGTTCAGTCGCTTTCTTGTGTTTTTTGCGACCAGTATGAAGAGTCCACAGACTACATTTTTGCTTTATGTTCTCTAGTGCATCAGGTTTGGGATTATGTGCTTCAATGGTGTCGAATCCCTTCGATGTTCTTCTTTGGGGCGAAAGATGTGTTAAATATGCACACGAAAATGCGAGGATCTAGAAAGTGGAAGAAGGCGGTATACACGATCACCCAAACGGGTATTTGGTGTATTTGGAATGCTCGGAACGATTTAACTTTCAATGGTAAGAGTGCAAATGTGGAGAGGTTGGTTGAAGAAACAAAGATTATGTCTTTTTATGGTTAAAGAATCGGGCGAAGATCGGTGCGTTGACCTGGGAGAAATGGAGAGTTTTGATATCTCTTGTATAGGAATATAATGTATTGTTCCTCTGTTTCTTTCTGTTGTTTGTGTGGATGTTCTTGGTGGGCTAATTAACCGTTAGCCCCTTTTTATAATGTTTTGTTGATCGTTCAAAAAAAAACTTAAGTGGTTCTTCCTTTTTTCAACAACAAATTTTTACGCTAATTCGTCATTGGCGTCGCTCAAACCATTGACCTCAAGGGTAGCATAACACCTTAACTACAATGGCTTTGCCATTTGGACCCAACCCTTCTTTTTTCCTCCAAATCTTGCCTGAACTCCTTTTTTTGTTAACCATCTTCTACTTTCCTGGGTATTAGATAACATCTTGTAAAATATTTAATTTTAGGAATACTTTTTTTGTAATTTATGTATTCTTGTATTCTTTTATTGTAAATTGTATATTTATGAATAGATATCTCCCTTAATTGAGGAGATCATTTAGAAATAAATCAAATATGGTATCGGTTGAACTTGTATCGATACACCAATTGGGAACACGAGTTGTAACATGACATTGGGCATGAAAAGCACTGGCCAAGTTATCATCCGATGGTGTTGCAGTGGTGGAATAAGTAGCAAGATTGGGATACAGTGACACACACTTGCATAATGTCCCTGATTTCTGAAGGTGATTTGTATCCAAATCCTACTCATTATCACTCTGACGATCAACTTATGTGTATTCACTTTTCTTAGGTGGCAACCTTATCTCATGGAGCGCAAAGAAACTATTGGAGATAATTCAATCTAGAAGTTTCTGTTGGAGGTTGTTATATTCAGATGAGAATAATCTGCATGGGTCAACAGTTGTTCCTGATCTCATGCAAGTTCCTTGTTTCCAGTTCTAGTTTGTTATTTACGATTTATTTCCGTTATGTATTTTTCCTATTTAAGGCCTTGCCTTGCATTGAATAAAATCATCCGAAAGCATTTGAAGTATTGTGATTATTTGCTTGTGTTTGCTCTAACAGTTGGTATCGGAGCAAATCCAGGTTATAATCATTCTCAATTCTTAGTCACGCACTCCCTCTTCTGTCGATCTTTATTGTTCTCATGGCTAATAATCAAAATACTGGTGCATCTAATCCTCCTCTTCCAATCTTTAAGGGAGAAGGATACGAATTCAGGAAGATTAGAATGAAGACTAACATTATGTCACAAGATCTCTGGGATTTTGTGGAAAATGGTTACAATGATGTTGATGCTGACCGAACCAGATTGAGAGATCATAAGAGAGAAGATGCACGTGCACTCTCTCTGATCCAGTCTGGTGTACATGATGAGCTATTCTCTAGAATAGCTGGGGATACCACATCTAAACAGGCCTGGACCTTGTTGCAAAATAAGTATGAAGGTGATACAAAGGTTCAAATGGTGAAATTGCAAGGTCTGCGAAGGGAATTTGAAACAATTCATATGAAAGATGGAGAGCATGTGGGTGACTTCCTGTCAAAGGTCATGAAGATTGTCAATCAACAAAGAGCGTGTGGTGAAACAGTGACAGATCAGAAGGTGGTGGAGAAAGTATTGAGAAGCTTACCTATTAAATGGGATCACATTGTTGCTGCTATTGAAGAATCAAAGGATCTTAGTGTAATGACCTTTGATCAATTGATGGGATCGTTGTAGTCCCATGAAGCTAGAGTGAATTGAAGTTGTGAGAATGTTGCAGAAGAACAAGCTCTTCAAGCTAAGGAAGAAGAGACAAGTCTATTCACATGAGGAAGAGGATACTCAAGAGGAAGTGGACGTGGAGGATGAGGCAGAGGTAATGGTAGAGGTAAAGCTAATGTCCAATGTTACAATTGCAACAAATATGGTCATCTCAGCAGGGACTGTTGGAATGAACCTCAAGCATCACCGGCTGTTGGTGATGAACATGATGAAAAAGAAAGTCAATTGTTCATGGTCATGCATGAGAATGAAGAAAACCAAGCCCTGAAGATAACTAAAGGTGATGCCTGTCCTCCTAATATTTGGTTTCTTGATAGTGGTTGTTCAAACCACATGACTAGACAAAAATCTTTTTTTAAGAATATTGATAGAACAAACACTGTTGTTGTTCGAATGGGTAATGGGAAGAGAATCAATATAGAAGGAAAAGGGTCTGTGAGTCTTGAAGTTGTAGGTGGAAAATACAAGACTCTGACCGATGTCCAGTATGCTCCAGACTTGGCGTATAACCTTTTAAGTGTTGGACAGTTGATGAAGGGAGGACACATATTGGTGTTTGATGATGGAGCATGCACCGTATTGAAGAAGAGCACTGGTGAGATGGTGTGTACAATTCCTATGGCAAGTAACAACAAATTTCCACTTGATGTGTTAAACTCAAATCATGTGGCATTTGCTACCATTGTTGACAATTCATACTTGTGGCATTTGAGGTTTGGGCATCTGAATGAAAGGAGCTTACAAAGTTTGTGTTTAAATCAACTAGTTTATGGACTACCTAAATTGAAGCACTGGAATGTTTGTGAAAGTTGTGTTCATGGCAAATTAACCAGTGCCTAGTTTCCTGCTAAATCTTTCAGGACAAGGGAAGTGTTGGATCTTATTCATGCGGATGTTTGTGGACCTATGCCTATAAAATCTTTGGAAGGCAACAAGTATTTTCTTCTTTTCACTGATGATGCAAGTAGAATGACCTCGGTTTATTTTCTACAAAACAAGTTTGAGGTGTTTGAAAATTTTAAAATATTTAAAGCCAAAGTTGAAACAGAAATGAGTAAGAAAATCAAGGCATTTAGAACAGATAGAGGAGGAGAGTTTTGTTCAAAATAATTCATGGTTTTTTGTGAGAAGGAAGGTATAAGGAGTGACTTAACACCTCCTTGCACTCCTGAACATAATCGCGTTTCAGAAAGAAAGAACCGAACTGTTGTTGAAATGGCTTTGAGCATGTTGCATGAGAAAAATCGGAGTAACATATTCTGGGGAGAAGCAATGGCCACTGCGGTGTATCTTCGGAATATGTCTCCTACCAAGGCCCTTGATGAAGCCACACCATTCCAAGTATGGTATAATCGTATTCCCTCAGTTCATCACTTAAAGGTATTTGGTTGTGTGGCTTACTGCTTGGTTCCAAAACAACAAAGAAAGAAGTTAGATGACAAGGCATGAAAGTGTATCTTTGTTGGTTATTCTTAGAGTTTCAAAGCCTGTCCTTTATATGATCCAGTTAAAAGGTGTGTTATCACAAGCAGGAATGTTGTTTTTGATGAACATACTAAATAGAATGACAAACAAGATGATAAGTATGGGATACCATCAGAGTTTGTTTACATGTGGGAACCAAATGAAAGCGAAGTTTCTGATGAGCTGAATAATGAAGAAACAGGCAACGGAATCAACATTCAGAATGTGACAGGTAATGCTGACCAAAGTACAAATCAGAATGGAAGTAGCAGCAGCGAAGTCACTAGCAGCAGCAGTAGTAGCAGTGCAGATACAAGGGTCAGACCATTAAGCCAAATATATGATGACACAGTTCCATTTGAGCCAAAACAAGTTCAACAATTATATGAATGTGGGTTAGCTCTTTCATCTATGGAACCCACATCGCATGAAGAAGCTATGTTGTCAAAGTCTTGGAAAGAAGTTATGATGGTTGAGTTGCAGGCTTTAGAGAAACACAAGACATGGACCTTGGTTGATCTACAAGAAGACAAACAAGTTATTGGTTTGAAATGGATCTTTAAGGTTAAGCTGAATGCAGATGATACGGTTCAGAAGTATAAAGCTAGAATAGTTGCAAAGGGGTTTGCCCAGGAATATGGGATAAATTATGAAGAAACTTTTGCCCCAGTGGCAAGATTTGAAACAATACGGGTCTTCTTGTCTCTAGCTGCTCAACAAGGTTAGAGTATCCACCAGCTTGATGTGAAGTCTGCATTTTAAATGGATCTCTTCAAGTGGAAGTGTATATCACTCAGCCACCTGGCTTTGAAGTGAAAGGACATGAAGAGAAGGTGTACCGGCTTCATAAGGCCCTCTATGGTCTTAAACAGTCACCTAAGGCTTGGTATGATCGGATTAATTCGTATTTACATCTTAACTCTTATTTGAGAATCACTAGTGAACCTACTGTGTATGTCAAGAAGACTGATGAGGATGGTATAATTATTATATGCATCTACGTTGATGATATAATTTATACTAGCTCATCGCAATTGTTAGCAAAAGAGTTCAAAGCAAATATGATCAAGGAGTTTGATATGACTGATCTAGGAAAACTAAGATATTTTCTTGGATTAGAAATTAATCAAACTGAAAGTGGTGTTCTGTCTCTCAATAGAAGTATGCAACTGATCTTCTTAAAAGATTTGGTATGTAGGGCTGCAAAGGTGTGGTAACACCAATGAACAAAGGGGAAAAGTTGCAAGGTGATTGTTTTGGAAGAGTTGACGAAGGAAGGTTCAGAAGTTTGGTTGGAGGTCTGCTGTACTTAACACATTCAAGGCCTGAACTGGCCTTTGCTGTTGGGTTCATTGCTAGGTACATGCAGGCTCCTACTTCAATACACTTTGGAGCGGCAAGAAGGATACTAAGATATGTTGCAGCAACGGTTGATTATGGTTTGTGGTATGACAAAGGAGCTGAAGTTAAGCTGATAGGTTTCTCTGACATTGACTGGGCACGTTCGACTAAGGATCGCAAAAGAATTTAGCATATGTGTATTTTGTGGGAAGTAGTGCAGTGGCTTGGAGTTCGGAGAAACAATTAGTGGTTGCTCTTTCATCGACTGAAGCTAAGTACATCTCAGCCAATGGTGCAGCTTGTCAAGCCGTTTGGATGAGGCACTTGTTAAGTGAGCTTGGTTACAAACAAGAGAAGGCAACTGAAATTTTCTGTGATAATGTTTCAGCTATATTTTTATCAAAAAATCCAGCATTGCATAGCCGGAGCAAGCATATAGACATCAAGTTTCACTACATCAAGAGTCTGGTTGATTCCAATCAAATTGTGTTGAAGGCTTGTAGAACTGAAGAACAAGTTGCTGATTTGTTAACAAAGCCCCTTGGGAATGAACAGTTTTGCTATTTAAGGGAAGCTCTGGGAGTTAGAAAGATTGAATTAAAGGGGGGTATTGGAGATAACTCAATCTAGAAGTTTCTGTTGGAGGTTGTTATATTCGGATGAGAATAATCTGCATGGGTCAACAGTTGTTCCTGATCTCATGCAAGTTCCTTGTTTCCAGTTCTAGTTTGTTATTTTTTATTTATTTCCGTTATGTATTTTTCCTATATAAGGCATTGCCTTGAATTGAATAAAATCATCCGAAAGCATTTGAAGTATTGTGATTATTTGCTTGTGTTTGCTCTAACAGAAACAACCTATCATTTCTCGCTCTAGTTGTGAATATGAATATCAGGCGATGACAAACACGACTACTAAGATGTTTGGATTACTCACCTTCTTTGAGAACTTCATGAGTAACCACCTGATTGTCTCACCATTCTTTGTGATAATCACACTGCATTTTTTTACTCAGAATCCAATTTCTCACAAATACGCAAAACATATTGACCTTGATTATCACTTTATTCATGAACTTTTGAATCTGGGAAATTACATACCATGTTTGTAACAACCAAGCTTCATGTTGTGAACATTTTCACCAAGAGTCTTCCACGTGCTCAGTTCGATCTTTTCCATTGATTGCTGCGTTTAGGTACACCACCGTCTTGCTTGAGGGAGGATATTAGATAATATCTTGTCAATATTTAATATTAGGAATACCTTTGTGTAATTTCTCTATTCTTCTATTCTTTTATTGTAAATTATATTTTTATAATAGATATATCCCTCGATTGAGAAGATTATTCAGAATTAAGTCTATTACGTTGCATATTTATTTAGGACGTCTATTGGTGTCGTGGTGTACAATAACAAGGTATTCCTTAACAAAGGATTGTTCCCTTTGTGTGATCTGAGGGCAACACCCATGCAAAGTCCAACTCTAAGACCACTATGATCTGAGGGCAACACCCATGCGAAGTCCAACTCTAAGATCACACGGTGTGGGTGTTTTAAAGTGGCGTTGTCGTATCTCAATGTCGTGCACACCGGCTCGTCCATAATGTTTAGGACATCGTTGTTCAAGAGGTGAGGGATTCTCCACCGGCACCGAGGTGGAGATGATTTTGGTAATGATGTGGCACGTGGTTATTCGATGTGGGTGATAACCGTTAACCCCAACGGGTAAATTTTAAAACCGTTACTTTTTTAAAAATCAAATTTTACCCTATATATACAACCCCCTCCTTCATTTTTTTTTGTCAAACTCTACAACTTCACCCAAAATTATACAAACTCTAAACCATTTCCACTTAAAAAACAAAACCGAGGATGACCACAGTTGCGTGGACTGAAGAAGAAATTATCGCACTTTGCGAGTTGTGTGTTAAAGCTTTGAGCCGCCACTTTGCGAGTTGCGTGGACCGAACGGGCGGTTCTTTTTGGAGGACAATCCGACAACACTTTTGCGTCCATAGGGGTGAGACCACTCAAACCATCGACGCCCTTGAGTCTCGTTTTAGGGTAATCCGTCCGGATAGTGAAAGATTCGAGACGATCCACACCGTCGTGGGGCACGAGGGTGGTGAACTCGGGGAGGACGACATAAATCATAACTTTAGGCATGAGCATCACCGTGAATTCAAGCTCGTCTCGGCGTGGGAAATCATTAGATTTTTATTTAAATTATGTGTTTTTTAATTTTAATATTAGGTAATGTTTAATTTTATGTAATGTCTTTAAATTTTAGGTAACGTTTTATAAATTTTAATGTTATATATTGATTAGTAGTAATGTTATTATAAAATTTTAATGCATTTTATATAATTTGATTATCAAATAATACAAAAGGTGTGTACCATGTGTCTAAAAACGACACGTCTCCACACCCTAGGCCATACCGTCCATTTTAGCACCACGCCATGTTCTGACGCGTGGTTCACGTGTCGCATAATATCTCATCTTCAAGCCCCAACATACCGTGTGGTCTAAGGGGTATAGCCCCAATCATGGTTGAAAAAGTCGCTAAACACTCCCTAGTCGTAGTTGAGAGTACTCCGGAAGTACTCGGCCTAGGCGTAAAGTACTCGAGGATCAGTCGGCCTAGACAGAGAGTACTCGAGCTTCGACAACTTATCTTGTAAAGATTACTCGAGTAGTACTCAACTTTCAAGACCCTGTTTTACGACAGTGATTACAATATTTATTAATATCAACTTTCAAGACCCTGTTTTACAACAGGTATTTGAAGGGTAGCTGATATGAATATCGCTCTTATTGCTGTGCATATTTGGAGCCTGTTAACCAGGCGGGAATCTTTATGGGTAAAATGGATTCACTCTTACCGCCTTCGGAATAGAAGTTTTTGGGATGTTCCGGCTTAACAGAATATTACCTGGAGTTGGCGAAAGATGCTTAGTCTTAGGCCTATAATTCGAAACCATATTTGGATGAGAATAGGAGATGGGAGGAATACTTCGGCCTGGTTCGATGTTTGGGATGAGGTATGTCCTCTATTATCTATTGTTAATTCGAGAAGTATTGCTAATGCGGGATTTAACATGAATTCTAAACTGGTTGATATCTATGTGAATGGAGACTGGGTGTGGCCGATTTCTTGGGTGGGTCGTTTTCCAGCTCTTATAAATTTGCGAGATGTGCAGCTGGTTCCGAACACAAAGGATCAGCTAGTTTGGAGAACCAGAATGGGTTTGGATTCTGAGTTTTGTACGTATACGGTCTGGAACGATATGAGGCAGTATAATAATGAGGTGGAATGGTCGAATCTCATTTGGTTTCCCCAAGCGATACCCAAACATTCATTCCTCATGTGGCTTATTGTGCACAGAAAATTGAAAACTCAGGATGTTATGTGTAAATGGAGTTCGGGCAATGCGAATATGAATTTGTTATGTTGTTCCTTATGTACCTTGGGACCTGATTCCCATGATCACCTATTTTTTGAATGTCAATTTGCGAAAGCAATCTGGGATGGTGTTAGAGACAAAGCTGGTATGGAGCATATTCAGAATAAATGGAGTGATATCATCGACTTTCTAATGGCCAATGCAAGATCGAAGGAAGCTAGTCATGTTATTGCGAAATTAGTAGTGGGAGGAACGGCTTATTTTGTGTGGGAGGAAAGGAATAGACGTCTCTTTACGACTAAAAGGAGAAACAAGAATCAGCTTATTGAAGTTATCTTAATGACGGTACGTATGAAACTGCACACGATGAGATTTCGGCCCACAATCCAGACAGCTCGAGTTTTACAAGATTGGATGCTTCCACGTGGGTTGCTGATAGCGGAGGACGATTGTGGTTAATTTCGTTGTATGTTTATGGTGTGTCATGTTGCCTAGAGGTTGTTTGTTTAGGGAGCATGTTGTTTAGGGTGTTTTGTTGTGTTTACTCTTGTATGGCATGTCATACTTGAGAACTGAGAGCTGTTTCTAGTCTCTCACTTGTTTTATTTAGTTGATTGGAATAAAATTCATCGAGGTAACCCTTTAAAAAAAAAGTAACAGTGCTAGATCAAACTTTTTCACGGAGGAGAAAAGTATTATAAAATCAGCAAAAAAAAGTAATACTACTATAATTGTAAAATGAACAAAAAAATATGGAAATGTAGGAAATAATGCAAAAATATTGCATTGGCAAAAAGAATTAGCATTAAAGCATTTCTCCAATAAAAAAAAACAGTAAAGCATTTCATGCGAGTATCGTTTTTTCTCCCACAGTTACTAATTCGTCAATCATGTCTAGATCAAGTGGTGGAATACTTGTATTTTTTTTAGAGATGCAGGTTCAACTCACGCATGGTATAGAGTAAGGCACTGGTGGGTAATGATAGGAGACACAAGGAAACCTGGGTTGGATCATTGAGCAAAATTGGTTTTACTGGTAATTTCACTGTCGTGTCTACGGGCGGATGGGTTACGTGGTTTTCCCCGGAATTGGTGGTAGACTCGGGTTACTCTCGGAGTACTCTGTTTGTCTATTAGGTGCCCTAAGAGTGTTCGAGATTAATTCTGTTGACCGTTTAAAAAAAAGTTACTAATTCGTTTTGTTGTACAATATAACAGCAAGTATAATGATCATAAATTATTGTTCAATGATTGATATTACTGAATTGTGTTTATAAAAAGTCCGATGACCTTTTATTAAAGAACTAAAATTCTAAAACAGATACTAAAAAACACAAACATGTACAAACGTTTCGTTTTATAACAAAGAGAATATTACATGTACCACATTTCTATTACAAAAAGTTGTATTGGAATTATCAATCGTAAGTTTAATTTGATGTAGGTTTAGGTTCATTAGTGAACAATCTCTTTAATTTTGAACACTAGTGAACTAACTATAGACATTGATTATCAATACACAAGTGTTAATCAATGAGTTACGATTTTATGATGTAAATCAATAGTCCGAATTTGTTAACTCAGTTCATAAATATACTGGTGTTCACTCTAGAAACTCACCATGTTCATCTAATTCAAAAAATATCAAAGAAATAGAACTATCAATTATAGTTAATTAAGTTTTCTTAATGATCTAATATCCAATAAAAAAACCTTTCCATTTAATAAAATACCGAGATCAAAAGAACAATTAATCTTTTTTATGTTCATCTTGTATAAAATTAAAAACAATTAATCTTTTAATGTTCATCTTGTATAAAATTAAAAACTAAATAAAGTGTAAAAGAAGATAGAGTAAAATGTCATTTTCGTGTATGAGGTTTGCCCAGTTTTGAAACTTTCGTCCGAAAGTTTATTTTTCCACATCTCAATCCAAAAGATTTGAAATGCTGCCATTTTTATCCGGCTAATTGACACCATCCATTTTCTATATTCAGTGGTATTTTCATATTTTTTATTAACTTAAAAAAGATTTCAAATATTTTAGATCTACGGAAAAATAAACACTTAGACAAAAGTCGCAAAGTAGGTCAAACCTAAAGGAAAGATATGGCATTTTACAAAAGAAAATATATTTATAGATTAGAAGATTTCTCACAACTTTTCGATTTTCTAATTGACTTAACAGTTAGCACTATTTTTCACAAGTCGGACAGAGAAGACACAGAATTGAACTTGGACTCAAATTGTTTACAAACTGAACCGAGCTATAGTATTATTGTTCAAAAGTCGAAACGAGTTGACTCGGAGTTAAACTTGAACCAAATTATAC
The DNA here is from genome assembly GCA_030545235.1 of Helianthus tuberosus. NCBI lineage: Eukaryota > Viridiplantae > Streptophyta > Magnoliopsida > Asterales > Asteraceae > Helianthus > Helianthus tuberosus. The sequence continues at coordinate 127,343,144 of CM060397.1, forward strand.
TACATATACATTTACAAGTTAGAGGAATAATGTCAGGCAGCTTGTCTGGCAATTTCTAATCGGTCCAATCAATTTACGATTTTATCTTTAGTTTAAAATTACGGTTTCATCCTCAACTCAAAATTACGTTTTTGCCCCCAGTTTAAAATAAAATTATGTTTTTGCCTCTAGCTCAAAATTACGATTTTGCTCTCAGTTCAAAATAAAATTACGCTTTTGCCCAAGCTTAAAATTACGCTTTTGCCCCTATTTCAAACATTACGCTTTTCCCCGGTTAAAAATTGTGATCTTGCCATCGTTTTAGTTTTTTAGTTTTTTTAGTTTTTTTTGTTTTTTTGCAAAACTATAGTAGTATTTTATTTTACTTGGTTGACTCAATGTAACTTTTATTGTTTTTTTGCAAAACTATAGTAGTATTTTACTTGGTTGACTCAAGTAGTTGTCTAGCACTCGCTCATTTGTCCTGACTAATTAGTATTTTACTCACAACTCAAAATTACATCGTTTTACTTTAAATTTAGCAAAACTATAGTGGTGTTTTTGTTTAATTGGTTGACTCGATGTATTTTTTTATTGGGATCGTGTTATAAGTAGTATATACAAGTAACATAAATACATGCGTACATGTTATGAAACTAAGAAATATTCGATTTAACACCCCGTAAGGCGGGCGGGCATAACACTAGTTGTTTACAAACTGAGCGGAGCTGAGTAGACTTGTCTACAACTGAGTTGATTTCAAGTGAGCTACAGTCTACAACTGAGTTGATTTCAAGTGAGCTATTTCTAAGCTTATTTTGAGCGAGATTCAAGCTTCGATTTATTTGAAAAGTACAAGATGTTATTTCATTTTTTTTTTTTAAACTAAAAGAAAAGGAGCTTACTTGAACAACAAGGGGAGGAGTATCTACAAAAGTAGGAGCATCAACCTTAAAAAGCAGCTTCCTCCATGACTTACTTGGTTTCTTGGAAACCTGAAGAAACTCTTGAGCACTCATATCCATGAACGCTTCTGCAAAAACAGCACCTTTTCCATTACAGTCAACCTGAAGCCTATTATCATCATGTTCATGTGGTGGTTGCAGGTTTTTCAGTCTCCCAGCTAGTGGGTAGTAATCAACAAGAACCCTAGAGAGAGTTTGTTTAAGCAGATTGATGGGCACAGCCTTTTTAAAAAGGTAAAGATATTTGATTGAGAATCTAAGGAACTTTTGATCATCAAGATTGGAGAGATAAAGCAGGTGATTTGGGGTGGGGCTGCAGGGTTTGATCAAGCTTGGCTGCTTATGTTCATAGCAACAATCTGGGAGTTGTTCGTCCCATGAGCCTTGCATACTTCCTGCTTCAAATGTTCGAGAGAGGGAGAGAGAGAGAGAGAGATGTTAAAAACTGGTAATGGTGTAGGAATGATCTAGGATATTATATGGGATGGTGTAACACACTATAACAGGTGCTTTTATAAGATGATATTGATTTTAAAATATAGGTATTTTGGTTTGTATTTGATTGATAATGTGTAGCTATAAAAAGAAACTGGCCTATATTACTAAAGCATAATAATATTATTGACTCTAATGTCCTAAATATTATATAAAGAAAATTAGGATATTGCCCGCGTGAAACACGGTTTCAACCAAAAACTAATTATTTATGTTCAAAATTTAATAATATGTAAAAACATATACATTGGAAGACAAAAAAAAAAAAGAAAATTATTCAAATTCCGGAAAAAAAACTTACTTGTAGACCACATTAGTTGTTTTATTTGTTACATTCACAAATGAAAATAATATTATTTCTTGACATTTATTATCGTTTAAAAAACAAATACATCGGAAGAAAGAAATAACAAATCACTAAAATTTCGGTAATAAATTTCTTGTAGATCACATTGGTTGTCTGATTCATGTAGTCAGAGCGCACATCCAAACACCCCATATAAATGCATTTCAATTTGTAATCAAATGTAACTATGCCGTCTAAAAAGATTAAATAAACATATTTCAACCAACCAGAAGAAGAGGTTCTTCAATGATTCTGAATACCTTCTACAGTAGCTTCAATGACTTTCCCCTTTTCAGCAAATCTCTCTATACATGCAACTGCATCATTGTAAACATTTTGCTATATCAAGGTAAAAAGCAGCACACTGGTTGAATAATGATAACAATATAATTCATAAAATAATTAATAAGCATTCCAAACAACTTTCCTTCCAACCCATTTGACATTTTTACTTCTTTTAAGCAATTATTTTTGCCTTTTTCAAATGCTAGAGATAAAACATATATGAATCGACCCGGGACAAAATTGAAACTTTACTCAATGTTTTAAAATACTGGTTCTAACCGGCCGGTTGTACTGGCTGAACCGCTCGGTAGAACTGGTTAAACCACCCGATACACCGGTTGAACCGCCCGATACACCCGATTAAACCGTTTCCGAGCCAAATCCGGTACGACATAAAAACTGGATTTTAAAACAAAGTCTTTAGTTTAATACACAAACTTCAAATTACAATCACATTGCTGCCTAATAAACTGGTTTTGACCCGTTAAACTAACCCGACCGTATTGCCGCCTCCAAAAAAAAAAAAAACTTGAACTTGCAAAAAAAAAATTAGAAAAATTATCAAAAATTAACAATGTTGTCGTATTTACGTTTAGTAAGGTTTTTTTAATATATATATATATATTGTTTGGAGGCTCCTTAGTAATTGAGGATTTTGAGTATCCTGAGTAGGATTAACAATCTATGAACTGTTTGGGTTGACAACAAAAGAGGCTACAAGAACAGAGATCTAATTCTTGTCAGTTATATAGTCAAAATATACTATTATTATTTTATGATTACAAGAAACTGAGTTCCACCACAAGCATAACCAAAGAAAAAAAAGACTGCAACGAACCAACTTTAATCAAGAAAAACAAAAACAAAAGGGAAAATAAAGCATTTTTACCGATTTCAAAGTCGACATTTAAATGAGAAGATCACAATACCTATATGTACGTCGATTAAACCTAATTCAGCAACATGTATGTGGAGAACACTTACCAGCTTTTCAATGGTTTACGCAAATCGGCATGGTTAGAAAAATCGGCAAACTACTAAAAAGACACCACCAGGAGTTGAAACTCCTCATCATCTACCAGATATGAGTCATGACGGATCTTGCGCTGCCATTGTAACTTTAGACCCAAATAAGACCTGACACAAAAATTAATAAAAAGTAAAGGTCAGATGCGAACATTTTTACCGTTTGTTTACGGTAACCAGATCGTATTATATAAATATGAATGATTCAAATAGGAAAAACCTAAAATGCAAAAACCATGTCATCAAATACAAACTAAAAGTAAATCAAATATATGAGACCTGAAGGCGGGAAATGTGGAACTGTGCACCATCAGATATAAATATGTCATCTTCCCCTAGGCCAAAGATTGCGTAAAACGTTGAAATAAATTGAGCTCTTAGTTGCTTGTTGATCATGTGCCGAATGCTGGTCATCAACAACCGCCTTACAGTTGACACGGTAGTTGTGGTGTCACACCCCAACCGATGACGGAAACATCGGGGCGTGGCACTAAGCGAAACAGATTGTTCACGAGAATCCATAACAACTATCAATGTCATTATATTTAACGTTTAACGTCCCATACCATCAAACATATAAAGCAAACAGTCTTTACAAATTTCAGTCTCATAAACAAACCATTATTCCGACAACTTAGATTTCTTATTTGGTGAGTCTCTAGACTTCCTACTTGATTCATCAAAGCAAGCTTAGCATCCTATCAACCTGTCACATACGTTAAAATAAAGTCAATACATATAATGTAAAGGTGAGTACACAAGTTTGAGATGCATATAGTATAGTGAAAGCGTTTACGCATAACCAGCATGTAACACGTAGAAATGTGAATCAAGTAAGCTATCGACAATGACGAATGCAACCGACATGACTGCAAGTTGTAGAATGCGCAACAGATTTTCACCACTGTGAACATGTGAAGTAAGGCCCTTAACAACCCTTGAACAAACAGGTGTTGAGTCCAAACTATAGTACTATCGTTGCTAAGGTGTCAGGCAAACAATCACTGTGTAAACAAAACATACAAGCATTCATCGAATCACGTATAACATGCGAGAACGGTTAGCGTTTAGAAAAGAGTTTGCGTATTGTGTGCATTGTGTGTTGATATAGAAAACGTATGTAACACGCAAAAGTGTGTTAAGTGAAAAAAGGTTCGAGTATACTCACAGTATGTGTTTAACAAATAAACACATCCTTGTATTGGATTGAAGTGTCACACCCCAACCGATGGCGGAATCATCGGGGCGCGGCACTGAGCGAAACAGATTGTTCAAAGAAATTCTATAACGACTAAATTACCGAATTGTTTAAATATCATGTCCCATACCATGACCCATAAGATAAAATAGTTATTACAGACATAGATATTCTTCAAACAACAGCATGTTCCGACAACTCAGATTTTAAATAAATAGAAATAAATTGTCTTTGTTTCTAGACTCTTTCCTAGCCTCGATTTCACAGCAATCCAAGCAAATTAACATCTTAAGCACCTGCCACATACGTTAAAGTAAAAGTCAATACACATAGTGTAAAGGTGAGCATACAAGTTTGATAGATATAGTAGAGTTCGAAATCGTTTACGCATAACTAGCACGTACACAGTGGGAAACGAAGCACGTAAGTTATCGACATGAACCTATCAATGCCAATGACTGCGGGTTGACAGCCCAAGGCTGTTCGTAATACACACTCACCACTGTGAGCCATGTAACAAATTGTCCTTAACAACCCCTGAGTGAACAGGTGCTGAGTCCAAACAAATAGTACTACCGTTGCTAAGGCAGGGAGACAACATTCCATGTGTAAACATAACAAACAAAAATTCATTAAGTCATGTATAACATGCGGTAACGGTTAGCGTTAAAGTGTTGCGTAGTGTGTTCTATGTGATTTAGTATAAGTAACGTATGTAACACCCAAAAGTGCGTAAAGCAAAAAGGGTTCGAGTATACTCACAGCGTTTGAGTTAATGGATTTAAGGGAGCACTAGAGCAGAAATTAGCCTGATCCGAACGATAGCATAAAAGATAAGTGGCACGTAAAATGGTACAAAGTACTAAAGGTTCGAACAGCAATCCGATCGGGTGGCAATCCGATCGGGTGGCCGGTCGAGCGGATGACAATCCGTTCGGGTGGTCGCCCGATCGGGTGGCCACTCGATTGGATTGCCATCTTGTTTGGGATGGATGTGTTTGTGTATGATGGCTTGAATTTTGAAGTTTTCGTTGTAACATTTTAAAAATAGAGAAGTATCTCTACCTTTCAGGTAGGTCGGTCGAACGGCCGTTCGATCGGACAACAATCCGATTGGTCGAGACTTCTCTTGTTTGAGAACAAGTTCACAGCAGGACGGTCACTCGATCGGATGGCTATTCGATCGGGTGGCAATCCGCTCGGATTGAACATGTTGAAAAATTGTTAAGTGTTTGAAGTCAAACATCACATGGTCGGGTGGCAATCCGATCGGGCGGCAATCCGATCGGACGGCAATCCGTTCGATGTTCAAACCTCACAAGTTGAAAACAAAAGTTAAGTGTGGGACCCAAGGTGCAATCCGACCGGGTGGCTGTCCGGTCGGGTGGCAATCCGATCGGACGACAATCCGACCGGACGGCAATCCGTCCCAGATGACCTGGTCGTTTTCTTCCTTGGTTGTTTTGGTAGTTTTTCGTTTTGAAGTGTTTAATGAGGTACATTGATAACATGCTTGAACAACGGAACCCTCGACTCGGCTCAAGTGACTCGACCAAACAGGAATCACCCTAGTCCGACCAGTTCACGGTTCGAGTCGGTAGTTCATGTTCAAACCCGAAGTCAATACATCTTGGATAGAATTCAGATCTGGAACCGATACGACACCAAGAATGGGTAGAAGATCAGAACAAGGTCCGAATCTATCAGATTTGAGTGCATTGAGTGTAAAAGAGTTGAAAGAAAGTTAGAAAACCATCTTTCAATCCTTTTCACCATGAATATGTTCAGATCTATGAAAGATCTTTGTTTATTCATGTGGTAATCATTCAGATCTGAGTTGTTCTTGGTGGATTGAAGCCAAAACATGAAGTTCATAAGAACACCACGATGACAACATCCTAGAACACCTCAAATCTAGTGATTTCACGGTTAAAAGTTAAGATTCAAAAGATAGAAATGTGTAGGAGTGCGTGTAGATTAAGAAAGTACAAGATTTAGGTTGAAAACTTACAAGATTTGGGATAAATCTGAAGAAACAGCGCCTGGAACGAGTGGAGAGGGAGAGAGAGCTGTCAACATCAAGTGAGGTTGACATATGGGGTATTTATAGGGTTTCCATAAATGGAAAGGAGGAAAGAGTGGCTTGTCGATCGAGTGGCAGCCGTCCGGGTGGCAGCTCGATCGAGTGGCAACTCGGTCGGGTGGCACCTTGGTCTGGTGGCAGCTCGGTCGAGTGGCACTCTGGTTGGGTGGCAGCCCGATCGAGTGGTGTAACACCCCGAAAACGGGTTTGGTAATCAAACCCCGTTAATACTAATACACGGATAAAATACCATTAGTAGTGAAAGTAACCCGGTAAATATTATGATTCAAATAAATAATCCTAATATTAATTAAAAACAAATAATAGATTCCATGAAAATAAAAAGTAAATAAAAGCTTTTGAGGAAATAAAGATAATAAGAGGCCCGAGTTAACGGGATTTAAAAATAAAACGGGTTATGACTTCCCCGAACCCACTAAGTAACTAGGAATATCAACCTAGTTAGTTAACTGTTGTAAAAACAATAAAAGAAACATGAAATAGATAACCCTTTTATAAACTATGGAACTAGAGGGACTAAAAGAGGCAAAAGGGAAAGATGTTTTTAATTAAAACAAATAAACACCAAAACACACACATATGTGTGTGTGTTGGTCGACATTTTCTAGAGCCAGGAGAAGGGTTCTTACACATGAACCCTAAAACTCACAAACTTGATCAAAATCAAAGGAAATTGAGCGAAGAAATTGGGGCTTTTAATAAATTCGTGATCACCCAAGTTAGTGTTTTGGATAACTAATTATGTAGGTGCTAAGTGGGTTTTAATAGCAATATGATAAACTCCTGAATTAGAGTGTTAGATTATGAAATTTGAGGATATGAAGCAAGTTCTAGATGTAGTTCATGAACACTAGACATAAGGATGTGATTTTGATGTTGAAGATATGGTTAAAAGTTAACCATAAACTTGATAAAAGAAGAATACAAATTATGCACATTAGGTGTTTGTTAAAATGCCTAAATGAGAACTAAAGTGTTGAAATTAGAGTGAAAACGCGTATTTGAATGATATGGCAATTATGCTTAATATGAAGTGATAAGGGTTCTAAACATCATGTCGATTTAGACTTAATATTGTAAACCATGCGATTGAAAATAGTTAACTTTGATAAACTAAGTTAACTAATCATGAAGTCGAATAGTAGCTTCGACATAGAAAATAAGTGAGGTTGGATAGTCGTGATTGTTAATGATTAATTTAACCGCCTTGTAAATGATTGACAATAGTTTGACGCTTAAACGAGCTAGGTGGAGGCTTGGGAAAGAAGCGGTCAAATAAATCAAGTACAAGAAGGGAAGCGTAAACCGGATCCGAGGTAAGTTAAACTTACACCTAATTTTTAATTACTATACACTTACTAGCGAAAATTGATCGTGAATAATGTTAAGTAATTGAAATACGATGATCCGGCATGATACAATGCAAGCCGGAATGAATAAAAAGGTAGCAAATCATGAATTATGGTAAAAGGGGTAAAAAGGTAAATTAGTCATGTAATGACGAACAAATAAAAATGGTTTTGAGTAAAACGAGTTTAAGGGAAAACCGGGATAGGTTTAAAGGGATGAAATGGTAACTAAATACCATCTCATACGGATAAATGGTCAATTAGGCTAAATGGGTCAAATGGTGTTGTTAACACCATTTGACAACTTCATTTGACAATTGCTTGTTGAGTGTTGTAATCACAGGAAACAACATAAACGTGCGTTGCTTTAACTAGAAAGATTTAAAGCAAAAAGTTATGTAAACGGGTCAATACCTTGACCCGAGCCATGTACGCATAAATAAGCTTTTAGTTAAACATATAATTTATGGTCAAATATTTAACGAAAGTCCTTCGTCGTAAAGTGAGGGACTAAAGTGGACCAAAACACCCTTGAAGGGTCTATTGGATAAACGACCAATAGGGGTTCTTTAGGAACTTGCATCAAGATTATGGAATCATTAGATATGAATAAAAGTTACAGGAATACACATTCATGGGTCAAATGCATAAAAATGGTCATTTGCGTAAAATGACCAACCGATGGGTAAATTTTGGGATAATAGGTTAGTTATGCTAAATCCACCATAAAAATAGTTGTGGTGGAAGATCATTTGATAAATATTGCGAAAATAAGATGCTAGAAATAAACGAGTATGAATTATGCGGAAAAGTGCTTAAATACCCTTAATGGGTCAAAATAAGCTTTTAAGTACAAACGGGTTTAAGAATATACATAAAATCGTGAATTGAACCTAATATGATAGACAACATTGAAATTATAATATTCATGTGAATTTGGGATCAAACAAACATGTTTGTTTGATAAACGCATGAACGGGTCAAAATTTTGTAAAAATATATTAAGTCGAAGACTTAAAGGTCTGAAATTTTGTTATGTCGGTTGTTGGATTTCAACTTCATAAGATGGATAATTGAATTACGGACGCGTAGGAAAAAGAATCGGGTAAAACGGATTAAAAACGAAAGAGTTATGATCGTTTCCGTGAAATCGGGTTATGCTGGGAATATGCAGCAACATAATAAGAACTTGCTGTCAAAAAGGGGGCTAGGTGGGGCGTCTTGCCCCTAGGTGGGGCGTCTAGCCCCCCTAAATCCGAAAATTGTTAAATTTTGTTTGTTTGACCCATGTAACTTGTTTAAACTTATTATTTAACTATCAAAACTAACTTTTAAGTTGGTTTTGATCATAGGTGATCGCCAAGAGTGCCTGGATGAAGATCAAGCTCGATGAGGAACCGAACACGATAAAGTTAAAAGCTTCCGCACGATATTTCGTCGTAACTTTTAAAAGACGAACTCAAATTTATTACGATGTATATAAACCTTCATTTGTAAAAGTTTTAAATTAACTGTATTTTTCAAAGTACATGTAATCATAATTACATGTTTATTTCCGTAAACTATACGAAAACCCTAGGTGGGGCGTCTAGCCCCCCTGAATCCGAAAATTGTTAAATTTTGTTTGTTTGACCCATGTAACTTGTTTAAACTTATTATTTAACTATCAAAACTAACTTTTAAGTTGATTTTGATCATAGGTGATCGCCAAGAGTGCCCGGATGAAGATCAAGCTCGATGAGGAACCGAACACGATAAAGTTAAAAGCTTCCGCACGATATTTCGTCGTAACTTTTAAACGACGAACTCAAATTTATTACGATGTATATAAACCTTCATTTGTAAAAGTTTTAAATTAACCGTATTTTTCAAAGTACATGTAATATAATTACATGTTTATTTCCGTAAACTATACGAAAACGTTAAAATAATAACAAGGGTGTTACAAGTGGCAACTCGGTCGGCTGGCCACTCGGTTCGAGTGCACGGCGCGATGAGTTTTGCGATCTCGATTCGAGTGTTCAGCGTTGCGATGCGATATAGTTTCCTATTCAAATTACTTTTAATCCCAACTACTATATCAACATACAAGCATCCTTACTTAACGTTCGTTTAGCATTTGCGATTGAGTTGCGATTGCGTTTCGATTAATCACCACATCATAAAACTTAAATAACATGCACAAGTAACACATAAGTAGCACGCACACAACATTCCACACACATAATTCGACTTGTGAATGCGATAGCGATAAGCGATAAATCAATTAGACATGCGATTAATATGCGATTATTAATAGATACTCCACATAATACAACTAATGCGGTAATAAAATTAGACTAATTACAAGTCAAAGAAGTCAAAACAAGAATTGAGCAAGGAGTGACAGATCGCAATTAGCAATCTTGTCTCCCTTTGACTTCAATCTTGACTTTGACTTTCGAAACACGGGGTGTTACAGCCTCCCCTAGTTGAGGGAATTTCGTCCCGAAATTAGGCCAAAGCTGTAACAAACAACTGCGGGTACTTCGCCTTCATATCGCTTTCGAGTTCCCAAGTGAACTCTGCGCCTCGTTTGCCTTCCCAGCGAACTTTCACAATGGGAATGCGCGAGCGTCTGAGCTGCTTGGTTTGGCGGTCCATGATTTCAACAGGCTTCTCCACGAAGTGTAGTGTCTCGTTCACTTGAAGACCTTCTAGAGGTACAATTAAATCATGCTCAGCCAGGCACTTTCTGAGGTTCGACACTTGGAAATTCGGATGGACGTTGCTAAGTTCCTCCGGTAGTTCGAGTCTGTAGGCGACTTTTCCGATCCTTTCCAGAATCTTAAAAGGTCCAACAAATCGAGGCGCGAGTTTCCCTTTCTTGCTGAATCTGATAACACCCTTCCAAGGTGATACCTTTATGTAACACCACGTAAAAACGTGTCCAATTATGTAAAGACACGTGTCCTAAACTCTAAATATGTGAAAATTTGAGTTTGAAGGACTAAAGTTGTCAAACAGTGAAACTGTGTGTCCGGAGGGACTAAAAGTGTCAACATGCCAAACTTGAGCCTCTGAATGACCATACGTGAAGAATATATTCTTAAGCGAGTGATCAATTGAATATAAGAAGCCGTTTGTGAAAATAATCGGAAGATTATAAAACTACGAGGGTTAAACGTGTCAACATGTAAATTCTGACCTCTGAGTGACCTTTTAACGAATCCGAGGCTTCGAAATATTCAAATGTACTCTCAAGAATAAGTGATACAAATTTCACGTGGTTTCGAGATCGTTAAGCATGTTTTCAAGACTTTGGGCTATAAGTGTCAACGTGACGAAACTTGCATTTATAGTGATAATTAACGAACCCGAGCCTAACAAAGTTTGTTTATACATCCCTGAGCCTCTACAAACTAACTACAAGGGCGTTTCATGTCAACAATAAGGTTAAATAAGGTTTTAAATGGCCAGGGACTAAAGCTGCCAAGTTGCAAAGTGTTTTAACCTGTAAAACAGGTCTACGCGGGCCGCGTAAGATCCTTTATGATCTTACGCGGGCCGCCTAAAAGTGCCCAGCGCAGAATTTTGATGACAGGTGCATGTTTAAGCTGTTGCACTGCCTTAACCTCAATTTTAACGAATCTAGGGGCTGTTGTCGGAGAAGAATACCAAGTGTAGAAAAGATAGCAAGGACCACTAGTAAGAGTCTTATTGCCTGCTTAGTCCTTTTAATTAGTTTAAAAACCGAAAAGTCAAACTTATCGTAATTAATCTTTGACCTTCGGTTTAATCACATTTCTTCCAGCCACTGATCAAAACGAAAGTGGTTATGAAACCATATTAATGTAGGTTATTAACCCTTAAAAGGGCACCTCCTAATTATTTCGTTTGACTAGTTAATTGTCGGGTCAAACTAGTTTGACAAAAAGTCAAACTTGACAGAACGTTTAAAAAAATGAATTAAATTAATTAAACAGAGGTTCTAAATTATATTTTAACATTCTAATGACTTGGTAATTAATGATAGAACATGTTTTGTCAGTCCTAACCCGACAATTATCAGTCTAAGGTCAATTTATAACCGAAAGTCGCAAAAGCTTGACTTTTGCTTTGACTTTCAGTTCTGACCCGTTCAAGCTTAATTCTTCCATGTTTTAAGCTTCCATTAGGACCACATTACTCAGTAATATAACCCTCTGGAGTTATAGTGCATGGTTCTTAGTGGTTTGAATTATATGCTCTTGATCGTTAATATGCTTATAAATGCCATAAATGCCCTTTTGACATAAAAACGAGATTTTTAGAAATGTGAGAGGACAAAAACCTTTGCTACAGATTTATAAACTTGTCCTGAAAATTTGACATCAGTTTGAGGTCTAGATTAGGAGTTATGCTCGATATCGTAATTAAGAAACTTTTTATTAATTAAACGGCATAATTAGCATAGAGCCTATCTAAACCCAAGTTTTGACACCAAAATTTTTACCCACTAATGTAATATAATATTTTGGGATTTTTGAAGATTTTTAATTATTTTTAAACTGATCATATCATAGGGTTCTAGCTTTAATTCGGTAATTGTCGGTTATACCATTTTCTTGAATAAAATGAGTTTTACATAATATTTTGATACCAAACTTTTTGCTACTGATTCTATATGATAAATAAAATATTTTGAACTTTATAAACTGATCAAAAAACTCAGATTTCTTATTATGACCCGAGAATCGCTTAAAACCGATTTTTACGCGTTTTAAGCACATAGTATGGGTTAAAACTATTTTTAACGTATAAGACTTAATACCTACTGATGTTTTTAATAAATTTCTATACTTTAATAGTAGGCAAAAGTGTTAAACTCAGATTTCCAAAATTGACCTTTAAAGCTTATGTGAAATTACCAAAATGCCCCTTCGGTGCATAAATTGGTTATAAATGATAAATTTCACATATAGACGATACCCTACTGATATAACTTAGTAAACTAAATATTTTTACTGATTTCAAAAGACCAAAACTTCAGCTTATTATAAAATCTCTTTTATAAGTATTAAAAATTACCAAAATGCCCTTACGGGACTTAAATTGGTTTAAATTACTTTTTGAGCATATATGTTAACATCCTACTGATGTATTATCATATTTTAAGCATAATAACAATTAAGACCTGTATATAATTCATTTGGTTACCCGTTACGCGTTTACGCGTTCGGACCGGTTTACGTGACTAGTTTGCGTATAATAGCCGAAACGGGTTTAATCTTATCATTTAATCCTCAAATTCCAGAAGGTGATTAGTTTACCCATATTATACAAGTATCCAAGCTTGTAGAGTCTAAACCACATTCTGTTCCGGTCTCCGCTTAATCTAGCGTTTAGAACCGTAAAGTGTCTTTCTAGCTAGCCGGTCTAAGTCCTTGACTTAACTAAAGACCCGTTAGCATCCTAATAGGTTATTAAACCTTATAATACAGATTAGTAGCATCCAGTAGAAGGTACCATCAAGAAGCTTTAGGATTATACTGTTGAGTTATCTTTCACATTAGCTCAGGTAAATACTTTTAACTTATTTTGCCTTTTACGGGCTTGGGATACGGTATTATAATAATACCGCTTGGTCGGGAATGAAATCATTTAATCGGATTATGATTAATAAATTTACATAACCCGTTTTAATCTGTCTTGTTTGATAACATACACACTAGGGGTTAATACGACCATGTCATGGATATCCTCGGCTCATTTCATTTGAAAATGGCCACGACCTATGCACGGGGTGTAGGCATACACCTGACAGATGCAAATGCTAAAATATAAACCCACATTTTGGGGATAACTCCTTTGTGGGTTCTATAAGTGGTGAGTCGGTTAATCATGACCGGCTTCTAACCAGCCCCAATTGTAAGACAAACATGTAAATCTGTATACAAGATTATATTTAAATAATTGTCCCAAGTTATAAATGATTTGTGCCATATTCACTTAAATCAACTTTCATAAATGTTTTCAAAAGAGTCAGTTAATTGTATTTACCAGTGTAAATTGACGTATTTTCTAAAGATTGATTGACAGGTACCTCTCGACATAGACTGGAGCTATTAGGTGTTATAAGAGGATCTTGCAAATGCATAGATACCTGAAGTCTGTTATTTTGTTTCTTTGTATATATTTATGATCCGCCTGTGGATCTTATTACATTCCAGTCTGTATATCCTTTCACTCGGACACTCAGACAATATGGTTTGTAATAGTTTATTCACCAAGCCTTCCACTGTGCTTTTATATTGTGTGTATTGACTATGATGATATCAACTACGTCACGATACTCCCCGCCGGGCCCATCGGTAATATGTGGAAATATCGGGGTGTGACACTTTAGGAGTACGTGGTCGCCAACGTTAAATTCAAGTGGCTTGCGTCGTCTATCGGCGTAACTTTTCTGACGACTCCAAGCTTTCAGCAGATTGTCTCGAATTTGGAGAACTTTGTCAGTCGTTTCTTGCAATAGCTTAGGACCGGTTAATTGCGAGTGCCCAATCTCGTGCCATACAATTGGCGATCAACATTTTCTTCCGTATAGAGCCTAAAACGGCGCCATTTGAATGCTGGAATGATAACTGTTATTGTACGAGAATTCGACTAAAGGTAAGTATGTGTCCCAATTACCACCGAAATCTATGACACACGAACGGAGCATGTCTTCAAGGGTACGAATCGTTCTTTCAGTCTGACCATCGGTTTGAGGGTGGAACGCGTTACTTAGATTAAGCGTAGTATCGAGAGATGTTTGAAACGTTTCCCATAGACGCGAGGTAAACCGAGCATCACGGTCAAAGATGATGTCGCGAGGCGTCCCATGTCGACAAATGATCTCATCGGTGTAGATTCGGGCTAATCTTTCTACCTTGTAGTCTTCTAGTATTGGCAGAAAATGAGCAGATTTGGTCAAACGGTCAATGACAATCCAGATACTGTCGTGACTTGATGGCATACGCGGAAGTTTCGTTATGAAGTCCATAGCTATACTTTCCCACTTCCAAATAGGGACCGGGGGTTGTTCAGGTAAACCAGAGGGTCTTTGGTGTTCAGCCTTGACTTTCAAGCAAGTCAGGCACTTTCCAACATAGAGGGCGATATCTCTCTTCATGCCCGGCCACCAGTACTTGTAGCGAAGGTCCTGGTACATCTTGTCTGCACCGGGATGAATAGAATATCGGGATTTGTGGGCTTCGTCCATCAAAATCTGTCGCAAATTGGTCCGCTTAGGGATCCAAATCCGGTCCAGATAATGGAATATCCCATTTGACTTATTCACAAGCTGGGCTCCATCGTGGTAGATCCTTTCCTTCTTAAGATTGCGTTCATTAAAACAGGCATGTTGAGCTTCGCGGATGAGAGTTTCGAGATCATATTGGGCTTGGATATTGCTGGCGCTGAGCAAATAACTCTGTCTGCTGAGAGCGTCGGCAATGACATTTGCTTTGCCAGGATGATAATGAATCTCACAGTCATAATCGTTGAGAATTTCTACCCATCGGCGTTGACGCATATTAAGTTCCCATTGGTCAAAGATATGTGATAGGCTCGAGATCATGGGTTGTATAGTTCTTCTCGTGGATTTTGAGCTGACGAGATGCGTAAGCAATAACCTTGTCATGTTGCATGAGGACACAACCAAGACCAAGGTTCGAGGCATCACAATAGACAATAAAGTCATCGTTTTCGTCGGGTAAAGCGAGAACAGGAGCATTGTAGAGCATATGCTTGAGGGTTTGAAAAGCAGACTCTTGTTCAGTTCCCCAAACAAAAGGCTTGTCTTTATGCGTGAGAGAGGTAAGCGGCACAGCGATTTTTGAGAACCCTTCGATAAATCGACTATAATAGCCCGCTAGTCCAAGGAAAGAACGGACTTCAGATGGGTTCTTCGGTGTAATCCAACTCTTAACTGCTTCAATCTTTGCGGGATCGATGTGGATACCTTGACTATTGACAATGTGACCAAGGAATTGAACCTCCTCCAGCCAGAATTCACACTTGGAGAACTTGGCATAGAGTCGATTCCCTTGGAGTAGCTCGAGAACCAAACGTAGATGTTGCGCATGTTCGGCTTTCGACTTGGAATAGATCAAGATATCATCGATGAACACGATGACGAAACGGTCGAGATAAGGTTTACACACACGATTCATCAGATCCATGAAAACCGCGGGTGTGTTGGTTAAACCAAAAGGCATAACAACGAACTCATAATGGCCGTATCGAGTGCGAAAAGCGGTTTTGGGTATATCCTCCTCTTGGATACGTAGTTGGTGATAGCCTGAGCATAGATCGATCTTCGAGAAGCACATAGCACCTTGTAGTTGGTCAAACAAATCATCAATTTGATGCAGGGGATAGCGATTCTTGATAGTTAACTTATTCAATTCCCGATAGTCGATGCACATCCTGAATGACCCATCCTTCTTTTTGACGAAAAGGACTGGCGCGCCCCAAGGAGAGGTGTTCGGGCGAATGAAGCCTTTATCAAGTAGTTCCTGGAGCTGACTCGAGAGTTCGCGCATTTCGGACGGAGCGAGTCGGTAAGGAGCTTTGGCAACAGGGTTTGCTCTAGGAATGAGGTCGATGCGAAAGTCGATATCACGACTTGGCGGAAGTCTGGGAAGATCCACAGGAAAAACGTTAGGAAATTCTCGAACCACTAGAACATCGTTTACACCTAGTCTTCCTTTCTTTTCCTTCTCCGCTACTACAATATTAGCCAAGAAAGCTCTATATTCCTTACGGAGATACTTGCTAGCCTGGACATACGACATGAGCTTTAGACCCTTCGAAGCAGTTTCGCCATAAACACATAACAAAAAACCATTTGTGAGCGAGAATCGAATCATTTTATCGAAGCACACAACTTCAGCATGGTTTTCACGAAGAAAGTCCATGCCTACTATGATGTCAAAACTTCCGAGTTGCATCGGAATAAGGTCAATCGGAAAGATGTGATTATGAGCTCAAGAGTACAATCATGAAGAACGGAATTGACGGCGACGGTTCTTCCGGTGGCGACTTCGACATCGAACATCGAGAGGAGATGGGAGCGCTTACGATTAAGGAGCTTCTCGAATTCGAACGACACAAAACAGTTATCGGCTCCAGTATCAAACAAACACGAAGCATAAATACCATTCACAAGGAACGTACCATTGACCACATTGTTGTCAGCTTGGGCTTGGCGAGCATTGATGTTGAAAGTTCTGGCGCGAGCGGTTTGTTGCTGTTGCTGTTGAGGCTGTTGTTGCTGCTGAGGTTGCTGCTGCTGGGGCTCTTGTTTCACAACCCTGTTCGGGCACATGTTCGCGAAGTGGTTGGGATCACCACACGTGAAGCAGACTCTGGCGTTGACCGCGGGTGCCTGAGCCGCTTGTTGGCCTTGAGGAGCTGGAAGTAGAGCTTGATGAGCAGTAGCTTGGGCTGGTGCTTGTCGAGGACCAGTACGGCAATTGGCGGTAAAGTGGCCGTACATGTTGCAATGCACGCAAAATCTGCAGGTGATACCCACCAGATGATGATAGGTATATGTCGGGCAAGCAGGGTGGGGACCAGTGTAAGCACGCTTTGCAGGCGGTGCATAGGTAACTGGTGCTGGGGCTGATCGGTGCTGAGATTGCTGCTGAGCCGGTACGAATTGAAGTGGGGCAGCAGTGGTAATGACATCACAGTTCTTGTTGCTGGAGCTGCTGTTTTTGTTCTTCTTCTTGCGACGAGAGGCTTTCGAAGACTGGGAGTTGGCGGTTTCGGCAGTTGGTGCGTTGGTAGCTTGGTGCAAGTTCTTGGTAGTTTTATCCCAAAATCCAGCTTTGACTCGCTTGTCGTTGATCTCAGCGGCAAGCAGGTAAGTCTCTTCGATTGTTGCTGGCTTTGCAGCATGCACAAAATCTGCAACACAGTCTGGCAAGGCTCGAATGTACTTCTTGATCGTCATCTCCGGCATCTTCACTTGATCAGGACAGATGATACTGAGCTGCTTAAAGCGATCAGTCAGAGCTGCGTTCTCTCCAACTTTCTGCTTGATATACCAGAATTCGTCCTCCAGCTTTTGGCATTCATGGGGAGGGCAGAATTCATCCATCATAATGGCCTTCAGCTCTTCCCACCTCAGCTCATAGGCTGCGTCATTTCCGCGTTTGTTCCTCTCGGCCGTCCACCAGTCTAGTGCACGTGACTGGAAGACGCCGGTAGCATTCAGAGTATGGAGATTTTCAGGACATCCACTCTGGCGCTGTCACGGCCCCCGGCCCGGTTTGACCCATTCCAGGAGCTGCTGGACAGAAACCCCGTGGTATTTATTTAATTTGGCAGCGGAATTATTAACAGGATCGTTTAAAACTTGAAAATGCCCGATTATTTTATTTCCTAATTAGGGATAAACCCTGTAATTTACAATAAGGGAATTTCACTGGGAAATCCCTATTTTTACAAAAACATGTTTCTTTATTTTATTGAGCCACTTCTTCAAGCTTGTAGTGCTGCGCGGCACTTTTTCCTTGATCACAGCAGATCACCTGAAACATGTTTTAAAAAGGTTTTATAAGCAGGGAAATACTGGCGAGTCACTCAAGTTGCACAAAACGACACATTGTTATAATATACAGTATTAAGAGCGATTACAATGTTTATATATCAACCAATTACCCAACGGTATTTGTCACTCGACTCGTTTCTGTGACTATGGTCATATCACCCATTGGCTAACTCGTTGTCCAATGGTGACGGTTATCAAGTAATGTATACAAAACCCCACATACCTGCTGTAATTGAAGACTACAAAGACTTAATCCCTCTAATTATAACTTTGAAAACAAGTAGAGTTTTAAGAAAACAATTTGATAAAAAGAGAATGACTCACATTGCAGATTTAAACGGGCAGAGTTTAGCCTACTGATTAGCCTTGTAACCTAATTTAAATAACAATGCACACGAAAACTAGGTTAGTAACTTTAATCCAACTTTTACGACAACTCACGAGATCAAAACCTTCACAATGAATGACAAAGGGCGATACTTAAACATCCATCGAATTCACGACGAATGACAAAGCATAACCTGAGTTTGGGCAGCACTTAAACATCCATCGGATAGTTTCAATCGATCGGACATTGAATCATAGTATCGATCGAGTTATTACCCTGTTATCGCGGCATAATTTCGTGATTGTGTGTGTTTTTGGAGTAATCAGATGATATGTCAACGTACAAAACGAATTTTTACGTCGAACCAACGCCAAAATTCAAGTGCCAAACTCCTCTATTTATACTAGAAAAACGGCGCTGTCGCGTGTCACGAGAGGCTCTCGCGTGGCGCGACGGGTCACTTCTAGGATAAGGTAGCCACGTCTGTTAGTACCCTGTGTGAGTCGACCGTTCGACGAAATTCAATTTAGACAACAAACAGTGAGGATAATACCAATTAGGGAATACCCCCCCCCCCCCCCCTGAGTTTTAGGGGCCCTGATCCTAGTTCCAATTGTTCTGAAAATTTTAGGGGTCATGCAATATTACTTGGGGATCTCAATTAGGGTTTCCTATTGGTCAAAATATAATAAGAAATAATAGTTTTGGTGAGAGTTGTTACATCCTCCCCACCTTAATAAAAATCTCGTCCTCGAGATTTACTGGAACAAGTAGGGATACTTTCGCTTCATCTCTGATTCCAGCTCCCAAGTGTATTCAGGTCCTCTCTTTGAATCCCACTTGACTTTGACCAGTACTAGTCGCTTATGTTTGAGAAACTTGACCTTTCTGTCTTCTATTTGCAGTGGCTTCTCAACAAATTTTAACTTTTAATTTACCTCTACATCTTGAAGAGGTACTACCAGGGATTCGTCGGATAGACATTTCTTGAGGTTGGATACATGAAACACGTCATGTACCCCAGCTAACTCTTCTGGTAGTTGTAAGCGATAAGCAACTGGTCCTATTCGCTGGATTATTGGGAATGGTCCTACGTACCTTGGACTTAGCTTTCCCTTCTTCCCGAACCGAACTACTCCTTTCCAAGGAGAAACTTTCAAGAGTACCTTATCTCCGACTTGAAATTCCAGTGGCTTGCGTCGATTATCGGCATAACTCTTCTGGCGATCTCGAGCCGTTTTCAATCTTTCCTTGATTTGAGTGATCTTGTCGGTGGTTTCTTGTACTATTTTGGGACTTGATAATTGGCTTTCTCCTATTTCTGCCCAACAAACTAGAGTTCTGCACTTTCGTCCATACAGTGCTTCGAATGGGGCAGCTTCTATGCTTGAATGATAACTATTATTATTGGAGAATTCGACTAAGGGTAGGTGGTCGTCCCAGTTTCCACCAAAATCTATTACACATGCCCTGAGAATGTCTTCCAGGGTTTGGATCGTCCTTTAACTTTGTCCATCTGTTTGAGGATGAAACGCAGTGCTCAAGTTCAGTTTAGTCCCCATGGCTTCTTGGAAACTTGTCCAAAAATGCGAAGTGAAGCGACTATCTCTATCTGATACAATGGAGAGTGGAACTCCATGTGGGGATACTATTTCGTATACGTACAACTTTGCTAACCTTTCCATGCTAAAGGTTTCTTTCATGGGTAGAAAATGAGCTGATTTGGTTAATCGATCCACAATTACCCAAATCGCATCATTACCTTTTCTGGTTTTGGGCAACTTATAACAAAATCCATGGTTATTAGTTCCCATTTCCAAACAGGCATTTCTAATTATTGAAGTAGACCTGAGGGTTTCTGGTGTTCCGCCTTAACTTGTGAACAAGTTAAACACTTAGCTACATATCTAGCTATGTCCTTTTTCATTCTTATCCACCAGAAATTATTTCTTAAATCTTGGTACATCTTATTATTACCAGGATGCATGATATACCTAGATTTATGAGCTTCTTCTAAAATCTTATTTCTTAAATCTCCTTGCTTAGGAACCCAAATTCTTCTTTTGTGGAATCTCCAAATTCCATCAGCTCCTTGCTCTAATTCTTTTATTCGTCCCTTCATTTCTTCAGCATCATCCTTGATTGCTTTTTTCTGAACATTCTTCAGTTGATCCATTAAGTCTAATTGTAAACTTAATCTAAGAGCACGAACTCGTCGTTGTTTCTCATGATACTTACAACTTAAGGCATCTGCAACTACGTTTGCTTTTCCTTCGTGATATTGAATATCACAGTCGTAGTTACTTAGAATCTCCAACCATCTTCTTTGTCTCATGTTTAATTCTTTTTGCCTAAATTGTTTGTATATCGTTATTCTATATTCTATCGAACTCCCATTTTGTAGCTAACGCGCAGCCCTGGGGCTATTTACAACTATCCAATTAAGAATTCTCAGATGTACTAGTACTAGCAGTGCATCAACGATGCAGTCATCGATTCTAAAGATGCAGTCATCGATTCTACCGAGAGGCCGATTCAAGATAAATTCATGAGGAAGTGGTATTTCTTTAGGATCTACTCCAGCGTTTAGAAATTGGTTAATAGGTAAAGATACATGTACTTGATGCCCCGCCCAAGAGAGAGACCCAAGTCCTAGTAGCCATAGATAGTAAAAACCTCAGAAAGTTGATCTTTTGAACCCGCTTCAAGTCATGATGACTAATCAAGAAATCTTGGGGTAAACAGTCTCTAAAATTGAAATCGATTTGTATTATCCTTTCTATTTGATTATCTTTATATAATATATTGAATTTCATTTTTTTCTGAATATGTACAAATCTTAATCGAACCTATATTTGCTCAATGGATACAATCTGCTCATGGTAAAACTTCATATGGGTTCGATATACTTTTATCTTGAGCGCTTTGGCCGTATATACAGAAATCTTTCTCATTATCATAGTGGATCTTCAAAAAAAAAAAGTTTGTATCGAGTAAAATATATACTTCGACTTTCTTGTGCTAGAACTTTAGCTCGTAAGCATAAAAGTACTGTACGTGCTTTTTTGAAAAGATTCGGTTCGCAAATGTGATATCTCACACCGGGTAAATCCTTAACCCTCCCCCCTCTTACTAAGACTACATAATGTTCTTGTGAATTATGGCCAATACCGGGTATATAAGCAGTGATTTCAAATCCAGAGGTTAATCGTACTCTGGCAACTTTACGTAAGGCAGAGTTTGGTTTTTTGGGATGTCTCCAAATCTTAAGGGCAAAAATTATTGCTCCTAAGTCATGTGTCGTATAATTTTCTTCATGCTTTTTCAATTGCCTTGAGGCATACACAATTACCTTTTTGCGTTGCATTAGCACACATCCTAATCCTAGCTTTGAAGCATCACAATAAACTTCAAAATATGTTGTTCCTTCTGGTAAGGCTAGAATTGGGGTGTTGGTTAATCTTTGTTTTAAAATCCTAAAAGCCTCTTCTTGCTTAGGTCCCCATTCAAACTTAACTGTTTTACAGATTAGCTTAGTTAATGGCACAACTATCTTAGAAAAATCCCTAATAAAGCGCCTATAGTATCCAGCTAAGCCTAGAAAACTTCTAACTTTTGTAGCTGATTGCGGAACCTTCCATTTGGTGATCGCTTCTATTTTAGCAGGATCTACGTGAATACCATCGTGATTCACCATGTGTCCTAAAAATTGCACCTCCTGTAGCCAAAATTCACACTTCGAGAATTTGGCGTAAAGCTTATCTTTTCTTAACAAAGTTAAGAGTGCATGCAGGTGCTGACAGTGTTCATCTTGGCTTTTGGAATAAATAAGTATATCGTCGATGAAGACAATTACAAATTTATCCATGTACGGTTTACAGATCCTATTCATCATGTCCATAAATGCTGCCGGAGCATTCGTTAGTCCGAAAGGCATAACTGTAAACTCGTAGTGACCATACCTAGTTCTGAAAGCGGTTTTAGGTATGTCTTCTTCTTGTACCTTCAATTGATGATATCCGGAGCGTAAATCTATCTTAGAAAAATACCTAGCTCCCTGAAGTTGATCGAAAAGATCATCAATCCTAGGTAATGGGTATCGATTCTTAATTGTAACCTTATTCAATTCCCTATAATCGATACACATTCTCATCGAACCATCCTTCTTCTTTACAAACAACACAGGCGCTCCCCAAGGGGATGAACTAGGTTGTATGAATCCTTTATTTAGTAACTCATCTA
Source organism: Helianthus tuberosus (assembly GCA_030545235.1). Classification (NCBI taxonomy): domain Eukaryota; kingdom Viridiplantae; phylum Streptophyta; class Magnoliopsida; order Asterales; family Asteraceae; genus Helianthus; species Helianthus tuberosus. Next base: position 127,366,025 of record CM060397.1, read on the forward strand.
ATTGCTTTTTCAGTTCTAACATTTCAGTAGGTGCTAATCGGTAGGGTGCTTTAGCTACGGGTGTAGTTCCAGGAATTAAATGAATTCTAAATTCTATCTCCCTATCTGGTGGTAATCCTGGTAACTCTTCTGGGAATAGATCCGAGTATTCCGAGACTACATGAATTTTCATAAGTTCCTTATCTTTAGTGCTAATGATTACCGAAATCATATACACTATTTCTTGCTTTCGTTCATAACTAGCAACTTTCATTACTGAAATGAACTTCATGGGTTTACGCGGCTTATCTCCTGTAATCATGATTACTTCTCCGGTGGGTGCATGAATCTCTATGGAGTTTTTATCACAAAGGATTCGAGCATGGTTAGCTACTAACCAATCCATTCCAAACACGACATCGAATCCAGCTAAATTCATGGGTAATAGGTTTGCAGAAAATTTATGACCTGAAAGTTCTATAGTTTCTTTTTGCAAAACCGTATCTATGTTAACAGAGTTCCCGTCTGCCGTTTCTACTGTAAAAACTTGCCTAAGTTTTGTTAATGGTAACTTAAGAGCTTGGCAGAATGAAGTATTTATAAAACTTTGGTTTGCACCAGAGTCAAATAATACTTTCGCATAAACGTTGTGAACTAAGAACGTACCAGCTATTACGTCAGGAATTAGTTCGGCTTCATGCGTAGTCAATTGGAAGGCTCTTACGTTCTTCTTGTTAGTTCCTTCAGCAGGTTTAGCCTTGTTATCTGCTGGTTTGACCAATTTTGGGCATTTTGGTCTAAAATGCCTAGCTTCTCCACAGTTGAAGCAGACCTTTGTTTTCTTTCTGCAGTCTTCTTCATGATGTCCTACAGCTTTGCAGAAGTTGCAGGTTTCATTACATTTTCCAAAATGTTTCTTTCTGCAGTTCCTGCAGAACGGCGGAGTGGAAGATTGCCCAGTTCCTCTTTTCTTGAAATTGCTATTATTACTCAAACGAAATCCTTGGGTAATTTTCTGAGCCAATTCCTTCTTCCGGTTTTCTTCTCGCGTACGCACCAGTCCGTCTGTCAAAGTGTTGGCCAATTCCACCACATCATCGATCGTGCGGAGTCTCGCAGCTTTGACAATATCACGGATCTCGCTAATTAAACCCCAAATGTAGCGAGAAATAAGTACCGGTTCTGGTGAAGCCAGATTCACCAGAGTAGGCACAATTCTGGCATATTCGAAAAACTTTGAAGTATACCCTCGACAGTCAACATCCACCATTCGGTGGCTCAAGAATTTGTTCGCCATCTGTTCTTTTTCATATTCTGGGTAGAATTTTCTTTCCACCAGACGCTTAAACTCCTCCCAACTCATACCATAGGCCATGTCACTTCCCTTAGCTTGTAATACCGTGTTCCACCATTCTAATGCTTCTTCCTTCAAAAGGTGAGAAGCGTACATGACCTTATCTTTCGCGGCACATTTACTTATTTTGATTACTGCCTCGGTTTTCTCAAACCAATGCAGTGCCACAGTCTCCCCTTCATTGCCTGTAAATTCAGCCGGTTTACAGGCAAGGAATTCCTTGTAAGTGCAACCAGTCATTGCAGCTTTCATTATTTTGAGAGTTGGGGCTTGTAGTACATCATTATCATTATTATTAATGTTACCGCGTCCATTTACGCTATTACTGAAGTTGTCTTCATGAGTACGTTTGCTAGGAATAATTTGTTGAGGTTCAACTGGATTTCGGGCAGCAGCAAGGATTGCTGGAATAGCATTGGCTATCCCTTGAGCAACGATATTCTCTATATCTTGCCTATTGAGGAAGTGGTCTTCATTGTGTTGCTCAGATTGGTTAACCTCGTTAACGGGTTCATTACCAGCATTTTGCATCTGGTAATTAATAGATATAAGTGATTAGCACAATTTAAATAACAACTAAACATACGAAAATAATCACACATAACCATGTCAACACAAATAGCCAAAATTATCGATTTTTCGACTTCCGTTTTTATATATATTATAGTATGCTTCCTTACACACCCGTTATCTTACAAGAGTTTTATTTTTAAGTTATTTCACAGAATTATATATTATTTTGTTATTATACAACCACAACCACACAGTCGCACCATCCCCGTCAGCTGGCACCTCAGAAACGACACTCCCTCTCGTCGTATTTCCAGGATATCCTCTCCCCTACTTCCCGGATTCTGTTTCCTGTGTCCACCAACTCCTCGCCATAATGGCGGAGTTCAGCCAAGTTCTCGGAGCTCATAGGTGGGTGTAGTGGAGGCTCCGGATCAAACTGGGGGAAAAAGGTATTAGGGTTATTTAGGAGATTCTGAAACTGCCAGTCGGTGGTCCACCACTCTTCTAGCTCTGCTGGTAGAGGTTGGGAGTGGATAATAGGATCTGGGATATCAGGCTCTAGATCAACTGGAAGTTGTGCTTCCGCTGGGTAATTAAAGAGATTTGCATCGGCAGGTCCGATGAGGTCACTAAGTGGCAGTTTATGATCTAGCTCCTCCCAGGATGGCATCTCATGAGCTTGCCTAGAACTTTCTCCGATCACTATTCCTTTGCCTTTATCCATCGGATCATCAGTCTTTATAACTTTCCGTGTCGCTGGTTTCTTCCTACGCACACGCCTCCAGCCTACGAATCTTCTTTTCTTTCTCGGTTTGGGTTTCTCCGGAGGTTGGGCTTGAAATTCCAAAGGTTCATCAATGTCGGCACAATAACCGGTAAAGTCGTTGGACACTTCCACATTAACAGAATAGAGATTGAGATTCTGAAGAGCTTCAGACAACTCATTCATGTTGTTTAGCAGATATGAAGAAACACACAAAATTCTAAGTTAAAATTTTGTAACTTGAATTTTCACATAATCACAGAATGGCAATCAGTAAAATTAAGTATTTCTAAATACTTAATTGGCTTAAATCAGTGGCTCTGATACCACCTTTTTCTGTCACGGCCCCCGGCCCGGTTTGACCCGTTCCAAGAGCCGCGGGACAGAAACCCCGTGGTATTTATTTAATTTGGCAGCGGAATTATTAACAGGATCGTTTAAAACTTGAAAATGCTCGATTATTTTATTTCATAATTAGGGATAAACCCTGTAATTTACAATAAGGGAATTTCACTGGGAAATCCATGTTTTTACAAAAACATGTTTCTTTATTTTATTGAGCCACTTCTTCAAGCTTGTAGTGCTACGCGGCACTTTTTCCTTGATCACAGCAGATCACCTGAAACATGTTTTAAAAAGGTTTTATCAGCAGGGAAATACTGGCGAGTCACTCAAGTTGCACAAAACGACACATTGTTATAATATACAGTATTAAGAGCGATTACAATGTTTATATATCAAATAATTACCCAACGGTATTTGTCACTCGACTCGTTTCTATGACTATGGTCATATCACCCATTGGCTAACTCGTTGTCCAATGGTGACGGTTATCAAGTAATGTATACAAAACCCCACATACCGGCTGTAATTGAAGACTACAAAGACTTAATCCCTGTAATTAGAACTTTGAAAACAAGTAGAGTTTTAAGAAAATAATTTGATAAAAAGAGAATGACTCACATTGCAGATTTAAACGGGCAGAGTTTAGCCTATTGATTAGCCTTGTAACCTAATTTAAATAACAATGCACACGAAAACTAGGTTACTAACTTTAATCCAACTTTTACGACAACTCACGAGATCAAAACCTTCACAATGAATGACAAAGTGCGATACTTAAACATCCATCGAATTCACGACGAATGACAAAGCATAACCCGAGTTTGGGCAGCACTTAAACATCCATCGGATAGTTTCAATCGATCGGACATTGAATCGTAGTAGCGATCGAGTTATTACCCTGTTATCGCGGCAGAATTTCGTGATTGTGTGTGTATTTTTGGAGTAATCAGATGATATCTCATCGTACAAATTGAATTTTTACGTCGAACCAACGCCAAAATTCAAGTGCCAAACTCCTCTATTTATACTGGATAGGGTAGCCACGTCTGTTAGTAGCCTGTGTGAGTTGACCGTTCAACGAAATTCAATTTAGACAACAAACAGTGAGGATAATACCAATTAGGGAATACCCCTCCTGAGTTTTAGGGGGCCCTGATCCTAGTTCTGATTATTCTGAAAATTTTAGGGGTCATGCAATATTACTTGGGGATCTCAATTAAGGTTTCCTATTGGTCAAAATATAATAAGAAATAATAGTTTTGGTGAGAGTTGTTACAGGCGCAGAGTGACTTCGATGGAATCAAACCATTGAAACATAGTCGTAGGGCCATCTTCGCCAGTAAATTCCTTTGGACCACAAGCTTTGAACTGCTTGAAACCAAAATCATTCTTCGGTGCATCTGTTCGAGACTCTTCAGACGATTTGCTAGCGTTCTCGTTCAGTTCACTAACAATCTGAGGAATTACTTTAGCGATCTAAGTAGCGACGAGAGAGGCTAGTCGCTTGTCAGCTTGCTTTTGTTTCATAGCACGAGAGTGAAGTGATTCAATGGACGACATTGTCTGCAACAAGCCTCGCCATAGGATTCAATCACTGTTTAATCGGTTCTCACCTCACACGCCTAGTACTACTAAAGCTCAGGAACACGGACATGTAAACACATTGGCACATAAACACGGATTCACATAAGCACTGAAGCACAAAAACACGTAAGGCACGGAAACACAAAAGCACAGAAGAACATAATCACAAAAGGCAGTCAAAATACAGAAACCTATCATTTAAATTCGCGAGCTTCGAGAATAGCGTTCGCGTATAGCATAATGTGTAGTATAGTATAAGTGAATATCATAGCAAGCAACATAGGGTACGGTGGTTCCTCATGGTAGTAGCGATTTGTTAGCGGTTGTGTAGGGTGTTGTGTGTTCAGCGGAAGCAAAAAGGCGTTAGATCAAAACCAATAGTACCTCAAAACGCTAACAAATGAACATAAAACCACATAAAACACATAAAATCCACATAAAACGACAAAAGCGACTCTGATATATGTCGTTCCAAAATTGAAAACACATAAAATCGGAGATTGCGAGCTTGAAATTGAAAATAGATTGTCTTAGGTTGATAGACATCGACTACCTAAAGTGGTTCGAATATTCACAAGGACTTTCAGTACACACTTTGACCTTCGGGACTGTGCTCTCGCCTCGAATCTAGGCGAATGACACGCATCCTTCCAGTTTTCGCGTGACTTCAAGTCGTTGGAGTCCATCGAGGCTTTGGTGAGAGTTTTGTAAAACAAAATAGAGATCGGAACAAGTCGTCGAGGTTCGGGTTTCACCCCTGACTTAACGACTTCGTTCATGTTTTTGATAAAATAAAAGAGAAATTATGCGTCAAAGTATGGATTTCACTCCTGATTCGGTGCAGCTTCTCCTGTTTGTAGATAAAATGCAGGTCGAACAAACAATTTAGTCGAGAGTTTGCGGCTTTCACACCTAATCTCGACCAAATCGCTCATTCATCCTTGAAAATTAGAGTGCAGTGATAGCGTAGCGTAGGCGAGAATAGCGAGAAATAGCAAGTAAGCTCGTACATAATGCCTACAGGATATGCACAAGTCGGTCTGTTGGTACCTAACTATAGACTAGGTCGTTTCTAAGACGACGACCAGGACGAGGTCGAGTCTTGCCTAATTCCCTATAGTTATGGCTCTGATACCAATCTGTTACACCCCAACCGATGGCGGAATCATCGGGGCGCGACACTGAGTGAAGCAGATTGTTCAAAGAAATTCCATAACGACTAAATTACCGAATAGTTTAAATATCATGTCCCATACCATGACCCATAAGATAAAATAGTTATTACAGACATAGATATTCTTCAAACAATAGCATGTTCCGACAACTCAGATTTTAAATAAATAGAAATAAATTGTCTTTGTTTCTAGACTCTTTCCTAGCCTCGATTTCACAGCAATCCAAGTAAATTAACATCTTAAGCACCTGCCACATACGTGAAAGTAAAAGTCAATACACATAGTGTAAAGGTGAGCATACAAGTTTGATAGATATAGTAGAGTTCGAAATCGTTTACCCATAACCAGCACGTACACAGTGTGAAATGAAGCACATAAGTTATCGACATGAACCTATCAATACCAATGACTGCGGGTTGACTACCCAAGGTAGTTCGTAATACACACTCACCACTGTGAGCCATGTAAAAAATTATCCTTAACAACCCCTGAGTGAACAGGTGCTGAGTCCAAACAAATAGTACTACCGTTGCTAAGGCAGGTAGACAGCATTCCATGTGTAAACATAACAAACAAGCATTCATTAAGTCACGTATAACATGCGGTAACGGTTAGCGTTAAAGTAACACGTAGTGTGTTCGATGTGATTTAGTATAAGTAACGTATGTAACACCCAAAAGTGCGTAAAGCAAAAAGGGTTCGAGTATACTCACAGCGTTTGAGTTAATGGATTGAAGGGAGCACTAGAGCGGAAATTAGCCTGATCCGAACGATAACATAAAAGATAAGCGGCGCGTAAAATGGTACAAAGTGCTAAAGGTTCGAACAACAATCTGATCGGGTGGCAATCCGATCGGGTGGCCGGTCGAGTGGATGACAATCCATTCGGGTGGTCGCCCGATCGGGTAGCCACTCGATTGGATTGTCATCTCATTTGGGATGGATGTGTTTATGTATGATGGCTTGACTTTTGAAGTTTTCGTTGTAGCTTTTTAAAAATATAGAAGTATCTCTACCTTTCAGGTCGGTCGGTCGAACGGCCGTTCGATCGGACATCAATCCGATTGGTCGAGACTTCTCTTGTTTGAGAACAAGTTCACAGCAGGACGGTCACTCGATCGGATGGCTATCCGATCGGGTGGCAAACCGCTTGGATTAAACATGTTGAAAAATTGTTAAGTGTTTGAAGTCAAACATCACATGGTCGGGTGGCAATCCGATCGGGTGGCAATCCGATCGGGTGGCAATCCAATCGGACGACAATCCGTTCGATGTTCAAACCTCACAAGTTGAAACAAAAGTTAAGTGTGGGACCCAAGGTGCAATCCGACCGGGTGGCTGTCTGGTCGGGTGGCAATCCAATCGGACGGCAATCTGACCGGACGGCAATCCGTCCCAGATGACCTGGTCGTCTTCTTCCTTGGTTGTTTTGGTAGTTTGTCGTTTTGAAGTGTTTAATGAGGTACATTGATAACATGCTTGAACAACGGAACCCTCGACTCGGCTCAAGTGACTCGACCGAACAGGAATCACCCTAGTCTGACCGGTTCACGGTTCGAGTCGGTAGTTCATGTTCAAACCCGAAGTCAATACCTCTTGGATAGAATTCAGATCTGGAACCGATACGACACCAAGAATGGGTAGAAGATCAGAACAAGGTCCGAATCTATTGGATTTGAGTGCATTGAGTGTAAAAGAGTTGAAAGAAAGTTAGAAAACCATCTTTCAATCCTTTTCACCGTGAATATGTTCAGATCTATGAAAGATCTTTGTTTATTCATGTGGTAATCATTCAGATCTGAGTTGTTCTTGGTGGATTGAAGCCAAAACATGAAGTTCAAAAGAACACCACGATGATATCATCCTAGAACACCGCAAATCTAGTGATTTAGATTCAAAAGATAGAAAGGTGTAGGAGTGCGTGTAGATTAAGAAAGTACAAGATTTAGGTTGAAAACTTACAAGATTTGAGAGGAATCTGAAGAAATAGCGGCTGGAACGAGTGGAGAGGGAGAGAGAGTTGTCAACATCAAGTGAGGTTGACATATGGGGTATTTATAGGGTTTCCATAAATGGAAAAGAGGAAAGAGTGGCTGGTCGATCGAGTGGCAGTCCGTCCAGGTGGCAGCTCGATCGAGTGGCAACTCGGTCGGGTGGCACCTTGGTCGGGTGGCAGCTCGGTCGAGTGGCACTCCGGTCGGATGGCAGCCCGATCGAGTGGCAACTCGGTCGGCTGGCCACTCGGTTCGAGTGCACGGCGCGATGAGTTTTGCGATCTCGATTCGAGTGTTGAGCGTTGCAATGCGATAGAGTTTCCTATTCAAATTACTTTTAATCCCAACTACTATATCAACATACAAGCATCCTTACTTAACGTTCGTTTAGCATTTGCGATTGAGTTGCGATTGCGTTTCGATTAATCACCACATCATAAAACTTAAATAACATGCACAAGTAACACATAAGTAGCACGCACACAACATTCCACACACATAATTCGACTTGTGAATGCGATAGCGATAAGCGATAATATGATTAGACATGCGATTAATATGCGATTATTAATAGATACTCCACATAATATAACTAATGCGATAATAAAATTATACTAATTACAAGTCAAAGAAGTCAAAACAGGAATTGAGCAAGGAGTGACAGATCCCAATTAGCAATCTTGTCTCCCTTTGACTTCAATCTTGACTTTGACTTTGACTTTCGAAACACGGGGTGTTAGATGAAGGGAGCGCGTTGGAGTTAGCCTGAGCATGGAACAGTAGCATGAGCGTTGAACAGTGCGTAAACAGCGTGTCAGATGAAATTAGTGTCGAATGGTCAGTCTAACAGACGATTATCCATTCGAACGGATGGTCATCCGAGCGGATGACCATTCGAACGAATGGCCATTCGAATGAGATGTGTGTGTTTGTAAATTGTTTTGAAAGCTTTTGAAGTTTTCGTTGTAGTATTTAAACAAGTCATCCGGTCGGATGGTCATCCGGACGGATGGCCATTCGATCGAGAGTTTGGTAGTTTGAAGTTTTGAGCATGGAATATTATAAGGGACAAATCACCTGGTCGAATGGTCATTCGATCGGATGGTCACCCGATCGGATGGCCACTTGAGCGGAAATCTGTTGTTTGAAAACTTTTGTAAAATTTTCTAATTTAAAAAGTATTGAGTTTTAACGGAGACAGCGTGATGACGTGTCAAACAACGGAAACACTCTTAAGTCCAGCTCACTCGATCGGATGGGAATCACCCCATTCGATCGCATTCGCTGTTCTTTTGTGGAATATTATGCCACGTACAGGGCAAGACTAGGCGTCTAGTGTGGCCCAAAAGACCATTTTAGCCATGTGATGCCCCAAGTCTAGCCCTAACTCATGGGTATAACAGTCTTTTAAACAACTCTAGACGCCCAGTCTTGATAATATGAGTTTTTTTATAATTAATATTAGTATTATTGATCTTAAAAAAAGAAAACAACAAAATAAAAATATACGCCGCGTACAGGGCAAGACTGACCGTCTAGTATGGTCCAAAAGACCATTTTAGCCATGTGTTGCCCCTAGTCTAAAAATAGTCTTTTAAACAACCCTAGATGCCCAATCTTGCTTGACGCCCAGTCTTGCCCTGAAGTTTAAAATTAAAAAAAAATTACAAATTACCATTTTAACCCTTAGACATCCCCAATCTAGGCCTAATTCAAGGCTAAAATGGTAATTTGCCATTTCTAAAAGTGTTTTTTTTTAAACCCTTTTATATACATACGTCTCATACAGGCCTATACGAGTCATATAAAAGAGGTAAAAAAGACCAATTTACCAATCCGTTTAGCCTCAAATCACGGGTAAAATGGTCTTTTTTGTCTATACGTCCCCGTATAGGCCTATAGGAGGCATATAAGACAAAATATGACATCATCAAAGATTCTCTTGGAAATTGAAAAAGGTTATACGTGACGTATAGATTTATATGAGTCGTATACGATGGTGTATAAATAGGCAATTAGGTGTGTGAATATATAAAACATGAATAATTAACTAGTAGCCTAAACATGCAAATTAAAACATGGGGGTAACATGTCAGTCAGGATGAGATGCATCAATCTATCTAGATTAGTTTATGAATTCAATGAATCATGGAATCAAATTCTTATCCAAGGACAAGCCTAGTTAGGTAAAGCATATATACTGTGAATCTGGGAGATAAAATCACATCAAACCACCACCATCGACCAACATTACCCCCCAAAATGCCAAAACTAACCTTAAAAAATGCATAAGATGTTTAACATGAGGGGTAAACAACCACATAAACCTTCTTCTGTAGTGAAAGTTACTTCTAAATATCATCATATTTGGTCAAAGGAAATTCGGCACACGCCCCTTCATCCGTTACTTCAGGTCAGGTGGTGACTAATCTACTTGATTCCATTTTTTTAACGGCGAACTTCATGTATAAGGTTATCACTCTTTCCAAATCGGAGAGCGCCGTATTGCCCCACTCTAGCCAGACTATGTTGTCTTAGCCGGGTGTTGACTTCAAAGTTTGGCTTTTTTGGGCGTTCCCCAGGGAAACCATACCGCCAGCTGCCACTTGACAGTCATTGTGCTACCACAAGAGCAAAACTCTCTGGCATAACACATGGTGGGACGAAATCCCGGTTGAGCTTGGGAATCGAACTGACAACCTCACACAAGGTGTAGTCCAAATCTTTCATTGCTTATATCCACCCCAATATGACATGAGTGGGAATTGAACTTGACCATTTAAAAACCCAAGTCTCCTACCACTAGGTCACAAGTGGAGGGATTATTTGATTCCATCATAGCAGCATCCATCACGTAATGTAATGTGGTATCAGATTTTCAATATCAATAACAGACTCGTACATTCATTTCTTCGGTTATCAATACGTTATAGAGCCACTTAGGCTATAGCCTAGTGGTCAAGATGAATTATCTCTTGTAGGGATACCAAGGTTCAATACTCAGAAGGTGTAAGTATTTAAGGAGGAAAAATTAGCCATTTAAAAAAACAAAAATAAAAAATCATACGTTATAGAAATAGTTATACTTGTTATAAACATTGGAAGTCTCAACCCATTATATTCATACAACTAGGTTAGTTACCCGTGTGATACACGGGTTGAACTAATATGTTTTGTAAAAAGATGTTTTGGATAAAACTAAATGGAACATTGAATAAAAAAAATACAAAATTGTAATTAGAATCAATACTTACAAAGTAATAATGTAATAGTAATTCACAACTCTATAAATAGGGTAATGAGGATTTAGAAATTATAAAACAATAACTTTTTAAAATACGAACTAATTCAAAAGGATGAAATAAAAAAAGCTGGAAAAAGAATCTTGGTTCATATAATTGTGACACACAATGCAACCAATTACTCGTTTAGTTTTATAGAGGTTCAAAAAGAAAAAAAAAACACTAACACTAACAATAAGAATAAGAATAATAAATAATCGATATACAAACACAATGAAATTCTCGAGTCTTCATGGTACTCTTACCTTTGGCTCATTTGAGTATATACGAGTTCTTGTGCTGTCAACATTTTGAACTTGACCAGATGAACTTTGGCTTTCTTGCCTCTGATAAATTACCTTCATACAATAATGTGACAGATTAAGGACAAAACTAAATAATTCATACATCAGCACTAAGACGGCGTGATGTAGAAAGAAGTCAAGAACCAAACAGTTTGCTATCAATTAAGAAGAAATGCATAACTCATTGCAAATGATGTTGGATACAATTTAATATTACGTGTTAGAAGTTACAAGAAGAACCGGCAAACACATCTCATTTGCACCAAAAGATATTACATCTAGGGATGGCAACGGGTCGGGTTTGGGACGGGTTTAGGTAATCCCAACCCCAAACCCGATTAGATAAGCTTATTCCAAACCCGTTCCAAAACCCGTCGGGTTTCTATCTGGTATCAGGAAACCTGCAGGTTTCTGGTAAACCCATTAATTTATAAAAAATTACCCGATGGGTATACCTGACCATAACCCGTCGGGCATCTATCTTGTAACTATTAATCGAATAAATTTAACATTATTATATTATAAAGATATACAAAAATAACTACAATTTATGTAAATAAAATATGAAATGTATATACAAAATATACTAAAATGCATAGATGACAAAAATAGTATATGCCAATAATTGATATATCATAGATAAACATACTTAAAGAAAAATAAAGAAATTATGTGGGTATACAATCGGGTAAACGGGTACAGTTTATTAGCTAATTAGGTTGGGTAAACAGGTATATCACAAAATCCCAAACCCGCGAAAAAAAAAATAAAAAAAAAACTAATCCCATACCCGATTACCTTTCCCAAATGTGTTGGGCTTCAGGTTTACCCGTCAAGCTCGGGTTCGATTTCCATCCCTGCCCAGATCAGACTGTCATGATACATAGATGCACAGACTAATGAATCATCCACCAAAGCAACACTTTTCAAGACATCGATATTATATAATACCAACTTCGGCTACTCCACATGCCACAAAGAGATAGAGAACATGCAAAGTGGTTATCAGCATAGCACTTAGAACCATGTAACTTATATAAATTGGGCTCTCTTGTTCATACAGTTCTTGAAAAAAAATTGTTAACTCGGTTCAAACATAGGAGTCCACAATATAGGAACTTAAGATCAAGTTTGTCGGACTCCACAATATAGGAACATAAGATCAAGTCTGTCATTGTTTAATTTGGTGAATTATTTTAACGACAAATTACATCTTGAAATACTACACATTATTTGCTACTCTTATCCAAGTTAACGAATGTTTATGTGCGTTTAATCTACACATTATTTGATAACAGGTTTTAAAAATAGGTTAGAACAACTTACATCTTTAGATAAAAGTGCTTCCCTGCTCACATCCATCCTGGGATTAACAGTGGCCAATTTCATAGACAAAAACTAAAAAAAAAAAAAAAAAAAAACTTTAATAACTTTAAAAAACAAAGTAACATATTTTGATTTATACTATACTAATTTAGTATAGTATCTATCATAATTACCTCAACTTGCCTCTGCAATGACTGTACATAGTTTATAATCTCATCAAGCATGACAGCTTTTTCCAGTGACATGTAAAATTAAAAACCCAAGTCAAATTACAACCCTAAAGTCCAAATGCTTCAGTTTTGACTTAAAAATGTGAACAAAAATAACAAAAATTGAAACCTTATCTTGCACCTTATTACATTCTGGAACAAGATCTTGCCGAAACTTCATCCTCTCATTATATTTTGCAAATCTCACACATACATTTTATCAAGCCAGGGTTGTGGATACTTTCAATACAGCGGATTACGGCCCAATGTTGTTCAGTTCAGCAAAAGAAACACATGTTAAACGAAAACAAAGTTAGTAAATTCAGCAATTGATGGTTAAACACAAAATTTTGAAATATAAATTAAAAAAAATCAACTGATGGTAACCTGCAAAACAGAGATGCTACCGAAATTTGTTGATACGAACCAAGAATATGGTTGAATGAGAGCTGTTAACCCCTAGTTCAAATCGGATATGATGGTGAGTTAATTTTTTTTTATCAAAAATCGGGTCCGATCTGTTAACCCCTACAGATCTGCGTTTGGATCGGGTCACGAGAGGAACCATGGAATCGTCGATGGTCAGATCTGCGACTGTAGATCATTCTATGGAATCTTCGATGGTCAGATCTGCGACTGTAGATCATTCTTTGTAATATGTATTATCTGCGTTTGGATGGGTATACTTCATATCGGCGCACAAAATCTGTTGAAGGTAGGAGAAGGTTCGCCGTTTAGGAGGATTTTGTTCGTCTCATAAAAAAAAACCTAATTAGAATGAGGAGAGATGCGTATAAAGTATAAAACATGACACGTGTAAAAAAATCCTATGTGGCAGCATTAGATGGAATTTTTAAGAGAAAAATCTTAAGGGAAGGGCTAAAACAATGCCAAGTGTACTTTTATTTTCATTTATAAGTATAGAGATGTAGACCAGATAACCACTTGGCCAAATAACATTTATATAGGAGTTAAAATTAAGCCCAACCCACACTAATTTTAAACTTTTGAGCACACACGGTTAAATGCTTATGTCACAAAAGGATAGTACAACAAGCTGTGTTAAACGGGTTGTGTTTGCAAGTTGATGGTTCGAATACATACTCGACGTGAACAGAACAACCATGTCAAATGCATCAATCAGAACAAATTTTCACGAGTTAACATGACAGAAGCCGTTTAACCTGCGTTTGTTTTGTTTTTCCTTTTTACATAATTAGGGTCTTGGGGGCCTGCCATACATTAGTATATGAAATGAAGCCTTTCTATTAGTGTAATTAGTTTATTTTTTTATGGGCTGCCTAATCACCCCTAAAGATCAAGTAAATCTGCCTCTACTAAAATTACAAATCTAGAATAGAAAAATGTATATAAAAATTCCATTTAAACTATAAACTGAAATATTTTTTATTACTTTCACCTTCGTTATTGTTATAAATTATTCAATCATTTGTATTTGTGATATAATACATATTTTTTAATAAACAAATAACTATAAAACTAAACTAGCCAACACTTGAACCCATGACGTCAACTCAAACATGGCCCATGCTGCAAATGGATTCGACCGAAATTGACCCGAACACATTTAGCCTAAATCAAAACCTACGAACTTCGTGTTAAATTCATATCATGTTAGAAATTCTCACCTCTAACTACAACATTCAAACATCAAAGTATATTGTAGAAGGCCTATGTTTATGTTTGATTGTAAGCATAATTGGGCCGTATGTTGGCTCATTTGAGGTAATAGTGTAGAACCTTTAAGTGGGCTTAGGAGGCTTTTGGCTGGGCTTGTGGCATGTTGGCTTTCGTTTTCTTACATATCCCGGAGAACTAGACATGCACATAAAAACCAGTTTTTTAACCTTCATCGGTTAATAACCGTAACCGAAATCGGTTTTTAACCGGTGCCACAATAACCGGTTACGGTTAATAAATAACCGGCGGTTCGTAACCGGTTTTCGTTATTCCCATCAATAACCGGTTTGTAACCGGTTAATTAAAAACCGAAGCCCATGCCTATTATTAACCGGTTAACCGGTTAACCGGTCCAGTTCAGCAAATCAGCAGCACAGCAGCATCAGCATGCAGACAACTTGTTTGTTTGTTACCGTTTGAATAGAAAAAACGGTAATATTACCGTTTGAACTAGTGAGCAGCACATGCACAGCAGCATTCACGATGGTTGGATGTGTATATATAAGAGTTCAATGCATAACTATAATCCCACTTCAATTCTAGCTCAAAACACACTTACAAAATACGTTTCAACTTACAAATGGCGAGTTCGAGTGGCGATGCTTCGACCGTTGTTGGTTCATCTAGCGAGTTCTTTGTGAAGAGGATCTTGACCACGAATAGAGACCCGACACTATGGGTGAATTTTGATTTATGCGAGATGTCGATTGGAAAAGAGAAGGCGAGGTGCAAAAAATGCGGGTCGTTTCTTGCGGCGTCATCGAACTCTACTTTGAGAGCACATTTGACGTCGCATTGCAAGACAACAAAAAAAAATCCCGCCAATGATCAAGCGCAAATATCACGGGGTATGGGTGTTTGGAATTTCGACCCGGAGGCGGTTCGTTTAAGGATGGCTCAATTTGTTATTCAACAATCGTTGCCGTTCGATCACTTTGACAATCCGCGCTTGACTAAAGGATTCTGCATGTTTTTATAAAATTCTGCATGTTTTGTATATAATTCTGCATGTTTTTTAAAGGATTCTGCAGCTTTTTTTTATATTTCTGCATGTTTTTAAAATGATTCTGCATGTTTTTTTATATTTCTGCATGTTTTTTAAATGATTCTGCATGTTTTTTAACTGATTCTGCAGCTTTTTTTTTAAAATTCTGCAGTTTTTATAACAAGTCTGCAGCCTTGTTTAAATAACCGGAAAAACCGGTTTTTATTAACCGGTTGACAAGTTAACCGGTTTTTTATAACTGGTCGGTTATTATCGGGTATTGATATTCGGGGTTAATAACCGGTTATTAACCGGTCGGTTATTAACCGTAACCGGTTTTCTTTTTTTGGCCCATTAACTCCCTAAACCGGTTAACCGGTTTCAGTTATTAAAATAACCGATTTGTGCATGTCTACGGAGAACCAAGCATTCTTTCATTTAGGGGACTATTGTTGGCACAGTTTGCAAAATTAAATCGATACTATTAATACGCATCATGAACTTATTAGGGTAAATTCAATTTCCAAGGTCACTCAAAGGCTGACACTGTCTTCACATGCCGAACTAATACGCATCATGAAGACCTATACGATGCATATTAGTAAAAGGTTGTTTATCAACTCTGACAGATAGGGTTCACATGCAAACCTTATACGGACATTATAGGCCTATACGATCCGTATTAAAGTACGAGGTTACTTTCTGTCACTCAACATTGACATAAAGTGATTAAAGGGAACATTACGTCATCCCTATACGGGTCGTATAGGCCTATACGACCCGTATTGATCTACGAATTTGCATTCTGCTTGGCCTTTATAAACGAGGAAGACAGAGACGATTCACATTGTCTTCGTTTTTTCTTTATATTCGATTCCACCATGTATTGGTTCAACCTTAATTACATTTTCGGCGAGTCGTCCGACACAAACACGAGCATGTTTATTCCGGAAAGTAGTGTGGTATAGCATTTTTTAACTTGTTTTTTTTGTTTATGAAATACTTAGCACACCGTTTGTATTAGGAGGGGCATGCTGTCCCTGATTCTTATGATGAGAAAGGAAATGATGATCACGCGGAGGAGGTCGTGCCTGGCTTTCGTCCCCATCATAATGAATCGTTGTTGCCAGACCTCAATGAGGTAAATATTTATTTACTTTTTTCTATTCGGCGTTAAATTTACCAATAACTTTTACCCGTTGGTTTGTTTTAGTTTGTTGAGCCCCGCCAACCGTTGTTGCCAGATCTGAACGAGATAAAAATATATTTACTTATTATTAAGAAGGCTTTTAGATATGTCGTTATCATTTAACCGTTGGTGTTTTTCAGGTTATTTTTCCTAGCGATGATCACGGTTATGGGTCTCCGGATTATGAAGACGATTACGGTGCCTCGTACAAACAAGAACAATATGGCAATAACTTTTTCGTTAGTGGTGCCTCGGGCGTACAACAAGACGTTGGTGAGCCTTCTTATACGCAAGAGTCATTGGGTGACGAGCAACCCGCTTACGCTGAAGTTTCGTACAAAACTGATCAGGTACGAATGATATACATTTTGTTAAAAATATTACTATAAATGTTATATATTTTAAAAAGTGTATTATAAATATTATATTTTTCTGTTGAAAATTATTATAAATGTTATATATTTTTTAAAATGTATTATAAATGTTTTATTTTTTTGTTAAAAATGTGACAAACGGCATCAAGTAACTTTTGTACCATTAGATAACTATTTATTATCTGCAATTATGTGTTTTAAACGTCAACATTTTATGTTTGCACGTCATACATTTAAATCATGCATGTTATACATTTCATTCATCGCATTGTGAAACAATTTAAGCGTTGCGTCAAAACAATTAGCAAACTCACCGATTAGATAGGTTGTGTCAGCACCACCTCAGTACTCAGCTAAATGGTAGATTTAGGACTTAGATGTAGGTCCGACATCAAAAACATATCAAATCCCAAGTGAGAAAACAAGCATAATAGTTATCACTTTCTGGAAAAATTTAACGAACATAAAAGTGTACATTTTGGACCATAAATGACAAGTTTTCATAGGATTCAGAATTCAGTAAATAATACAAGTCCATAAATGTTGTTAAACATCAAAAACAACTTAAACAGTATTGGGAATACCATTAAAACACAAAAGCATATATACCTTATAAATTACATAACTTAACCTTTTAGCGAACTGACAACGAAACGAGCACCAAACAATTATCCGAACATTACCAAAACACCAAATATGGGCTAGTAACATTGTTTTAATGTTGTAACACTAATATTGGTCATATAACACTTAGTTACACATTAAAAACACTAAACCCCTAATTAAACCACCCTTTCACTTACAAGTTTGGGTTAAAATTCATGATGTTCCTATAGCCGCTTATACAGAAGATGGTTTGAGTATGATTGCTACCGCCATTGGTGAGCCGAAATTGTTGGATTCGTACACCTCCTCAATGTGTACGGATGTTTGGGGAAGGAGCAGTTATGCAAGAGCTTTGATAGAAATTTCAACTGAGAACGACTTTAAAGAAGAAATAGTTATAGCGGTGCCTGAACTGGAATGTGAGGGTTTTATTATAGTAAAGATGGGTGTGGAATATGAATGGAGTCCTCCTAGGTGTGCCCATTGTAAAGTCTTTGGTCATTCTGATGATTCTTGCCCGAGACAGCCTAGGAAATCTCCAAAGGTTGTGCCTCAACCTCAGAAACCGAATATGGGGAAGACTCAGAAACCGAATTTTCGGAAGCAACCGCAGGGTTCGATGAAGACTCCAGTAGTGGATGAAGATGGCTTTATGGATGTGGATGGAAAAAAAGTGGCTAGAAGGCCTGGTTTTCATGTTAATAAAGCTAAGCCAAAATTTGAGTACAGGCCGGTAGGGTTTAAACCGAATGGAGGGGTAAGAAAGACGGATCCTTTGGCTAGTGTGGTGTCCCAGAACCCGTTTGATGTTCTAAGGGATGAGAAGGGAATGGCTCGTCAAAAGAATAAGGGGACTGTGGATGATATAGTTGATTCCAATGAAGAGGAGGTTGTTGAAATCTATAATGAAACTAATGAATTTATGACTTTGGGTACTTATCCTTTGTCTTCAAAAGCAGGGGCAAGCACCTCTACCACAAAATCCGCCAATGGATAGTCTATTTTTGATTCATGTTGAAGGGGTGCTGGTTCGTGGCAATTTTATTTTTGATGATGGAGGATGAGGGTTTTTGTTGGTTAGGTTTTTGTTTTGTCTACTGATCAGTGTTTCTTGATGTAAAGTAGGCTAGGTTATGTGGCGTCATAGGTATTTTGTTTTTGGCTTACATATATGGGGCATGTCCTGTATATGAACTAGTGTGGAATTCATCCACACTACTTGTACTTAAATTGCGGTTGTTTTAATAGAATCACCGGGGTAACCCTTTACCAAAAAAAAAAACCACCCTTTCACCTTCAAGTCCCTCATGTTTCACATTTTGACACAACCCCCCCCCCCCCCACTAGCACTTTTTGACGGTTTCAAAGGGGGCCCACAAGCCCCCTAAATGTCTCATGTTTTGGAGAAATAGATGTTGGTTAATTGAGTGTATGATGAAAAGAAGGATTCATGAGATATCTTAAAAACACCAACTCATCCTCATAAATTTCAAACACCTTTCATCACCAACACAACTCTCTCCTTTCTCTCTTAAACTTCCGACCAAGAACCCATCAAGAACACCCTCATTTTCTTGTGATCTTCAAGCTATTCCAAGGGTTCTCTAATGTCACGGCCCCTGACCTGTACCCCGGTTGGGACGCCATGAGGCAGACAACACTGGTGTGACAACCATCACAATTACAGGTATCCGTACAATTAATTAATATTTAATTTGTGCTTAATGACTGTGCTTAATTACAACTGTGATTAAACTGCTTTCTGTTTTCTGTTACATACATACATATGCATCACATTTCATACTGTCACTCCATTTATTTTACACAAACTTTAGTGACAACCTTGATGCACAAAGCACAGTTAGCACACTGAGCGGATAACCCAGAAAACATGCTGACAATGCCAGCACCTAGACAGACAATGTTTTGAGGCCAGTATGAGCCAGAGACAGGGTACTACACTAGTAGGGAGTGTTGGGAAGTGAGGACCATAAAACAGCGTCACTAGGTGATAGTTATAGTGCCGGGAAATGCCTAAAACACACTCTAAATGCATAATTCTGCACAAAATAACAAAATTCAGCATTTAATAATGCTAGTAAAGTGCAAAAACTTGGCAAAATAGTCCTAGATACTTTCCAAAGTGTTGGGAATTAAAAGTGTCACTAAAAGTATTATAAAAGACACCTTAAGGATTAATTAAGCACTTTAACGGAACAACACCCAACCGAACAACCGGACTTTACCCGGAACACAAAAATATTGTTAAACACATTGTTTTTATTTTTCTGAGCTAGTTAGGGACCCCGAACACCCTAACACACTTTATAAATAATAGCACACATAAGACACTAACATAACACTTTGATTCTAACTAGTTAGTAACTAAACCATTTGAAAACCAACCCTATACCCCCCCCCCCCTTGGGCTACGGTTACATGGGTGACCCACCCATTGATTTTTCTTGAATATTAAAATGGATCATGTTGGGTAATTAGAGGCATAATACTAAATGGTTAAAGAATGATGGTTGGTTTATAAAATGGCACAAGGGTCACCACACTTCATTCTCACAAACATCAAACAACAACAACTCTCCTCTTCTCTCCCTTGTGTGTTCGGCCGAGAACACAAGCACCACCATCATCACCTTCAAGTTTCCTTCAAGCAATCTACACATATCCAAAGGTGTTAGAGATCCTACAAGTTAGCTTGGTGTGTTCGGAAGCTCAAGGACCGCTCTCATTTTCTTTTATCCACCACCGTTATTACTCTTGAACTCCCCTAGCCTTGTGCTAGTGGTAAGTGTCTTAGATCTTCATTCTCTTCATGTTGTTGATGGTTAATAGTTAAAAGAATGGTGAAATCTTAAGAAACACTAAGAACATAAACAAAGTCTTCAAACATAAACTAACAAAATGATGAAGTAGTGTTAAAAAGAAGAAGAGATCATATTATTCTTGTGTTGTTATGTCTGTTGAATGTTATTTGCTAGTAAGAATGATATGGTTCATCATATGGACTTGCTAGATCATGTTTAAAAATATGAACTGGCAAGATGTGAAAGTAAGAATGTTGTGGATGATGGAATCATCCACACATAAACTATGAACTTGATTAAATGGGTGTTTTCTTGAAAAAATAAAGATCAAAGTAAGTTCTAATATTGTAGATCTAAAGATCCATGAATGGTTTTTCGAAAGAACCAAGTGAAAAGTGTGAGTTTCGTTAAAACTTGGATCTTACATAAACCTAACACATTTTTAGTGGATAAACAAGTGTAGAAACACTTGTGTAATAAGAAAATTTCACAAAGAAATATTTTTAGAAAATATGACTAGAAGTTGTGAATAATCAAACTCTTTAAAAATGGAGTTTTTAAGAAACTAATCACACTTTTAAAGGTAACAAGACTTACCAAGTGTGCTAGTAAGTTACTACATGTTTTCATAAATATTCAAGTTCATGAGTTTATGGTTTATGCTTGATTTTGACAAGTTTGGTAAATAGAGGTTGTATGTTGATGATTGAGAATTGATCGAATGATTTTACAAAAGAAAATGATATGCTAGTAAGCATGGACGCCTCCATTTACAAAGGAAACTCTGGCGAAATTTTCCTAAAAATCCAACACTTAGAAAATATTTTTCTAGTAAGTGTTTACAATTATATTTTTAACCCTGTTTTCAAAATAAACTTCGTCACGATTTTATTTTCAAAAATACTAAGTGCCGGAGGTTGATTTTTGTAAATAAAATTTTATAAATATATATTTAGAATATATATTTTATACTAAAACTCTTGTGTGATTATTTGTTTATCTTGTGAACTAGTTATATTATTTTTGGGTAAAGCAATATAACTATTATATTCCATGAAATTACGACTCCAAAATAATACCAAAACTCTCATGAAATAAATATTTAAGTTACGCATTTGTTAAAGCAATACGAAACGCTAAAACGTGACATATGTAATATTTCGGGAAAATACTTTTATACGTATATTTTTGGTAAAATATTATTTTGGAAAATCTATGAAGTAAAATATAATATTTTTGGGAAAAATATATATATTTTGAATTAAGAGGCTTTAAGACATGTGATTTAAATATATTTTTCTAAGTGAGACTTAAAATATATTTTTCGGATTCACAAATGTGCATGTATAAATATCCTCATCCTTGGGAAGGAAATACACATATAAACACTTTTTTTTTCCTAAAAACAAAAGTTAAAATAATTATTATTATTTTAAAAAGGATATTATCAAAGTAACGCAATTTAAAACACTAAACCCTAAGCCAAGACACGGCCCATCCGTCTAATAGGCATTAGTACGTGTAGGTCGTCGCGTAGCAGACCGAGTTTGGATTGACGATTCTATTCAGGAGACGCACTTCTGTGAGTTCATGTCCCCCTTTTCTCTTAACTGTTTTCAGTTTTATACTTCGGGGGTGGAATACATGTTACAATTATTACAAACATTTATTTACATGGTATGGTTAGCTTAGGGAGGGTTTATACTACTAGATCATGTGAAGGGTGGGTACAACACTTAAGGCCATTAATCCTCGTTGTTAGGACCGAGGGACACAAGAGTGATAGATCTATTTGGGTGTAGCGAGCCCACACCCGTGAGGCCGGGGCGGCCCATAGAGGTGACTGTGTCTTACAGCCGAAGCCCGGTAACAAATTTGCTAGGTTTGAGTTTT
Organism: Helianthus tuberosus; assembly: GCA_030545235.1. Lineage (NCBI taxonomy): Eukaryota > Viridiplantae > Streptophyta > Magnoliopsida > Asterales > Asteraceae > Helianthus > Helianthus tuberosus. The sequence continues at coordinate 127,388,423 of CM060397.1, forward strand.
CCTGCACCTTTTCACACATACCAGTGGCTTTGTAACCCATTGGTGATCTCTTTTTCCTTAATGCTACATACCAGGGACTTTTATTCATACTTGAAAGGTTTATACATACTCACTTTTACATGAACTCGCTCAACTTTTGTTGATTTTTCAAACTACATGTATTACAGGAAATTAATGGATCTGGCGAAGTGTGCAATTGTTTCAAGCTGCATAGTGAATAATGATGTCATCCAGGTTTAGGAGGTGTAACCCTTACCTGGATGGGTTACATGTCTTTAAACCATGTTTTTATTCAAGTCTTTTGTTGTGTCATGTGAACACGTTTTAATTATGTCATGGTTGTAACTTGTTTTATGTGTCGACATTTTAAACAATGATGTTGTGGTAACTTTGAACTTAACGAATGGATGATCATCATGTGTTTTATTTTCATATAGCATTGTTATGATTGTTGCTATGGTATTAAGAAGTCACACCAAATTAAACCCACGCTTCCGCAAAAGCCAGGGTGTGACAGCTTGGTATCAGAGCCTCGATCATAGCGAACTAGGATTCTCTCTCGAGTCTAGACTATGATCACTAGGGCTCTCACGAAAACATTTTACATTGCATACACTAAACGTCCAGATCCAGGGTACAAAATATTTTTACAAACAAAAAGGCACAAATACACTTTACAAAAATTATATTTCAGTCTTAGAGACTGAGGGAGTTTAGTCTTAGAGACTGAGGGAGGTTCAGCCTTAGAGGCTGGGGAGGTTCAGTCTTAGAGACTGAGGGAGGTTTAGCCTTAAAGGCTAGGGAGGTTCAGTCTTAGAGACTGAAGGGTTCAATCTTAGAGATTGGGGAGGTTTAGTCTGAGAGACTGGGAGGTTGGTCCTAGAGACCAGGGAGTTAGTCTGAGAGGCTAGGAAGTTCAGTCTGAGAGGCTGGGAGGGGTAGTCTGGGAAGACTAGGAGAATTGCTTGCTTGCATTATTTTGTGACTTACATGTTTATTTGATTCTATGTTGATATATGTGCATATGTGTGGTTGTGTTACAGACACCATGCCGTCATCTTCAGATACTGGAGTATCGGACACTTTGGATCCTTTAGCGATCGTGTCAGACGATGAGATTATGTCAGAGAGTGAGGTGTACACGTCAGACACTACTAGCACGGATGAGGATGATTTCCAGCCGTTTGCTCTTCCTGATTTTGGAGATGATATTCCTATTGCTGATGGCCCTTTCGGTGGGGACCTACCTCTTCTTCAGGTCCATGCTCCTCTACCGCTTGCCGCAGTTCCTCTCGAGGATTTGCCTCATGATGAGTTCGTCGATGATGACGTCGACTTGTTCCTAGAGGGTCCCCCGGAGGGTGACCAAGATGGAGTGGCCCTCATGGATGCCGATGTCCCTTTTGCTGATGATCCTGCTGTCGACCCTGTTGTCCCCTTGGCTGAGATTCCTGCTGATGTGCCCATTGTTGATCCTGTCATTCCCGTCGAGGCTCCCATTGAGGAGGCTCCTTTTGATCTGTCTGGTGCTCACTCCTTCGAGTCTGTAGCGTCCGTTTCACTACACGCCCAGGGCGTACAGCTCTATTCCTCTGATTCTGACTCAGACATGGCGATGTCTGTTGCACCTCATGATGTTGACCCAGAGCCAGAGATCGAGTTTTTACCCTATGAGCCTGCTCCTGTTGGTCCGGAGCCGGTCGTTGCTTATGACACCATTGAGGCCCCAACTGTTGCACATTTGCTAGACCCTTTACCTGAGCCTGGTCATGTCGATATGCCAGACATAGCACCACCTGCCATTGTTGCGCCCGTCGAGTTACCACCGATTCCTGATGCTCCTGTTATTGATGCACCCATTGTTGCACATGTAGTACCTGTTTCAGTCCCTGTGCATGCAGACCATGCACCATTTTCTTCTCACATTCATCCTCGTTATGCTGACACCCGCAACGGGTGGATCGAGGATGATGACTACCCACCGTTTGTGCTACCCGTCACTCCTTCCGTAGCACCTGTTTCCGCACCTTTTGAGATTCCCTTGTTCCACCCACACACCACTGAAGTCCATCGCACTGATCTTCCCATCACATTCCTCCAGGACATACAGCCACCTCATCCTGGGGAGGGTTCATCGAGGCAGCCGCCTGTTTCTGTTCCACCTGTACCGTCATCAGTACCATTCATGCCCTAGTTCCCTCACACTGCACCATCTTTCGTACCGTCAGGCGAGCCGTTTCTGTGGGCTTCGCCCAATGTTATGCCATTATCGGATCCGTACCACCCTTATCACGTGGGGTACACGACAGAGGACATACTCATCTCTCTTCAGCTACAGCAGGACGCACTAAGTCGTCGCATTCAGGAGTTAGAGAGAGCTCCATGTCCTCCATGCCACTGTCAGACTCCTTTTGCTGCACCGCACACTCCCCTTCCGCTTCCACCTGATTTGGATGTTCGTTTCCTTACATCTGAGTAGCAGATTGCCTATTTGCTGCGCGTCATTCATGCCTTAGAGGAGGATTGGGTGCACATGCGCCGATTGCTTTTCTCTTATCTTCCTCCTCCTCCTCCGCCATCAGCATAGATATTTTTGGTTTGATGCAGGTCGATCATTTTGGTGAGAAAGTCGTGATTGGGCCAGCTTGCGAAGACTTTTTGGGAGACCACACTTTTGTACATGATTTGTGTAGACCGATTTGTATTTTTAGGGGTGATGTAACCCCATGATCTTATTTTGATATGTGATGTACTGTAAAACGTGTAAAAACAATATGGTGGTCATGATTAATGAAAGCCCAATGGCAATGTTCTCACTACATGTTTTGTTGAATTATTTGTTTTATATATTAACATGGGATGTTATGTGGTTGATGGATGTTACTGTATATGTATATTTATGATACTTACTATGACCTGACCAATATGATCATCTTTTAGAAGATGCCTCCACGACGCAATGTACGCATGCCTACTACCGAGGCTGAACTCCAGGGGATAATTGCGACAGCTATAGCACAGTATGCGGCCTCCCAAATAAAAACAAGCGGGAATATCTCAAATAACAACGGCAACAACAATCCACCCAATGGTAATGTCAAGTCGTTTGAGACCTATTACGATTCATTTGGATATTTCTAGCACGTCCGCTGATATTATCTGTAATTCTGTAAATTCTAACGTATGTGCAGGGTGCACCTACAAGCAATTCCTTGACTGTAAGCCCGTAAATTTCGACGACACTAGGGGTGCTGTTGCGTTTGTCCGGTGGGCTGAGAAGACAGATTCTGTTCTAAGAATGAGCAAGTGTGCTCCATAGCAACAAGTTACCTACATTCAGGGCTCTTTCTGGATGGTGCCCTATCGTGGTGGAATCTGCAAGTGCAAACGTTGGGAGAAGCGGCAGCTTATGCGTTAACCTGGAATGAGCTGAAAGAGCTAATGAGAAAGAAGTACTGCTCGCGAGCTGAAATACAGAAGCTAGAAACTGAGTTCTGGCATCTAAGAATGGAAGGTCCTAAGATTGCAGAATATGTTCAGAGGTTTCATGATTTATCCCATGTGGTGCCGTATATGGTTACGCCCGAATTTAAACGCGTTGAAAGCTTCATCTGGGGATTGGCACCTGATGTGTGTAAAATGCAACATATAAATTACAACAAATGAGGCATAAAACTAACCCTTTTTTAAGTACTAATATTGGAAAAAGAGTGTTTTTGTCTTCCTTTTGTATTTTCAGGATTAAATGAGCTCAAAAACGCAAAAGAATCAAAAAGACAGCTAAATCCAACATAAATACAAGAAAAGGAATATTAGTGGACTGCCCGAACCCTCAACGGCACCTTCCAAAGCAAAATAGAGAAATCAGAAGGCTGAACACGCCCCGTGCTCAGCCAGCACAGGGCCGTGCCCAAGAAGCAGCAGAAAAGACAAACCTATAGAAGCTTCTATTGCCCATCACGGGCCGTGCTCAGCGGACACGGGGGCGTGTCGAAAGTACAGCAGGCGCATTTATTGTAATTGCGAATTACAATTAATGAGGAGAGAGAGTGTCAGACGGACACGGGGCCGTGCCCAGCGGACACGGGGCCGTGTCCAGCTCTCTGTTCAGCCTATAAATAGGAGTGCTTGGATTCATTTCATCTCATCCCTTGGCACACCACCTCTCTCACACCTCATCCACCACCCACCACCATCACAACACCATCATCCACCACCATCATCCATTGTCCATCGTAGAGTGTGTGAGTCATCTCGGGATCCAAGATTGATCGTAAGAGTTCTTGACAATCAAGGCCATGTTTGCCTAAGTCTCTTACATCACTTGGTGAAGACAAAGTGTCTAGTTTAATACTTTTTATTTCTAATCTTTTGCACTTTTTATTTGGTTTTGTATTAATGACTTTAATAACTAGTTACTTATGTTGAAGGTGATCTTTCCTTATCGTTTGTCCGTGGTGTCTTGGCATTATTTTACTGTCTATATAAAATAAAGGATTTTCACCATTCATATCTCCACGGTCTATATGGAGGTATGTTGGCTACCTGGTAGGGGGTTAAGGGAACGGTTTGGTAAAGGTCTTGCCATTGTTCAGCGTTTAGAGGTCCTGCAATGGACCTGGGTCAAATTTAGTAGGACCTCCTTCAATACTTCACGGTATTGGATGGCGGGGGTCCAAACTCTTTGATCCCCTCATAAGTTAACTACTATTAATACTATAACCCGGCTATTTAGGACTGTATCCCTGCTGACTCAGACTACTTAGCCGAGGGTAACGTCACCGCCAAAAGCGGGGCCTACCACAATACTGCATTAATAACTTAATTCATTATCTTCCAATAATCCACCCTTTTAGGATTGTATCCCTGCTGACTCAAACTACTGGGGTGAGGGTAACGTCGCCTTCAAAAGAGGGGCCTACTACAATAACTAAGATAATCTCTTAATTATGTGCAAAAGTGCGGAAATAATTAAAGGTTATACTAGATACGAGTCGGAACCAAGTGATTCATCTTGTCTATCTGTTTTTTCTTTTATTTTTATTTTCAGCATTTTAGTTAGTTTTATTTTTCTTAGTTTAAAACATTTTTCTAAACTTTTATTTTGGTTAGACGTTGAGGATAAACCGGTACTAAAAGCTCTTGTGTCCTTGGACGACCTCGGTATCTTACCAACGCTATACTACACTCAACGATGGGTGCACTTGCCTATATGTGTGTTTAGTGTTAGTGAAATATCGTGTTTTATAAATTTAAAACTTGGCTAAAATAAGTGTTAAAAAGGGCTTAAAATACACACCTAATATATACGACACTTCACACGCATCAGCACCCCAGATCATGAGTATGGTTACCACGTCCAAGCCTGCAACGATCACGGAAGCCATCGACCTCAGTGTGGCACTTACTGAGGAAGCGATTAGATTGAACAAGTTTTCAGTTTCCGAACCAAAGAAGAAGAAGACTCATGTGGAGTCGTCTGGTGAAAACAAACGGAAAATTTCCAATTTCAAGCAAGGTACAAGCAGTGTGAGCAAGAAGGGTGAGTCGAGCACACCGGCCAGGGCCAAAACTGGTGTTGAAAGCAGAGGAAAAGGCTACATGGGCACTCTGCCCAAGTGTGATACATGCCAGCGCCATCATTCTGGCCAGTGCAGATTGAGAAAATGTGATTCATGTGGGAAGAACGGCCACTCGAGGGATACATGTTGGACTGGAACTGGTGCTGGGTGTGGTGGTAACCGAAGCTATGGGAATGGTAATGGAAACCGCCAACAGGGAGGAAATGGCGGAAATGGAAACCGTGGAAATTTTGCGAACCAAGCTGGAAGTGGAAATCGCAACCAAAACAACGCTCAAGGTGGAAAAGGGAATGGGGATGGTCGGGGACCAGGTTGTTTCAATTGTGGAGACGTCAGGCACTTTAAGAGGGAATGCCCAAAACTGAACCAAGCACGGGGAAGAGTCTTTAACATTGGTGCAAGGGAAGCGCGCCAGGATCCAAACGTTGTCACTGGTACGTTCCCTATAAACCAACGCTTTGCATCTGTTATGTTTGATACGGGTGCTGATTATAGCTTCGTATCGTTAGAATTTAAGAATATGCTTGGATTAACTGCTAATAAGTTAGACGTTCCATACTCGATTGAATTGGCGAATGGGAAACTAGTTGAAACGGGTGAAGTCATCAGAGGATGCGTGATTGAGCTGGGAGAACACGAGTTCACTTTGGATCTACTACCAGTCGATTTGGGAAGTTTTGACGTGGTGGTAGGGATGGATTGGTTATCGAGCAACAAAGCCGAGATTGTTTGCCACGAAAAGACCATCCGCATCCCAATGGCAGATGGAGAGACGATCGTAGTTCATGGAGAAAAGCGTGATACGCCTCTGAGAATCATTAGTTGTCTGAAAGCTAGAAAGTGTTTACAAAAGGGATGTGTTGCATTCTTGGCACACATCGTGGATAAAGAAGCTGCGGAGCTAAAGATCGAAGACATTCCAGTCGTAAAAGAATATCCTGAAGTCTTTCCAGAAGACTTGCCAGGATTACCGCCTCAAAGGCAAGTCGAGTTTCACATCGACTTGGTCCCAGGTGCCGCACAGGTAGCTAAGGCACCCTATAGACTTGCGCCTTCGAAAATGCAGGAGTTGTCGACGCAACTTCAGGAGCTATTGGATAAAGGATTTATCAGACCAAGCTTCTCACCTTGGGGAGCTCCAGTTCTGTTCGTCAAAAAGAAGGATGGTAGTTTTCGTATGTGTATAGACTACCGTGAGCTTAATAAGTTGACTATCAAGAATAAATATCCTTTGCCAAGGATTGATGACATGTTTGATCAGTTGCAAGGTTCGAGCATTTATTCAAAGATCGACCTTCGATCAGGATATCATCAGTTAAGGATACAAGAGGAAAGTATCCCAAAGACGGCCTTTAGGACTCGTTATGGACATTACGAGTTCCTGGTTATGCCGTTTGGGCTGACAAACGCACCAGCCGTGTTCATGGATTTAATTAACAGAGTTTGTAAGCCGTACCTCGACAAGTTCGTGATTGTATTCATTGATGACATTTTGATATACTCAAGGAAGAAGGATGAACACGAACATCACTTAAGAGCTATTCTGGAGCTACTTAAAAAGGAGAAGTTATACGCTAAGTTCTCGAAGTGCGAGTTCTGGCTGCGCGAAGTCCAATTTCTTGGACATGTGGTTAATGGAAATGGAATCCATGTGGATCCAACAAAGATCGAGGCGATCAAGAATTGGAAGACTCCAAAGACGCCAACCGAGATTCGACAGTTCTTAGGTTTGGCTGGTTATTATCGAAGGTTCATTGAGGATTTCTCAAAAATCGCTCAACCTTTGACCTCCCTCACACAGAAAGACAAGAAGTTTGATTGGGGAGACAAACAAGAAGAAGCGTTTCAGTTGTTGAAGAACAAGCTTTGTGATGCACCGATCTTATCACTACCCGAAGGAACGGATGACTTCGTGGTATATTGCGATGCTTCGCGTCAGGGATTAGGCTGCGTGTTGATGCAGCGACAGAAAGTTATAGCATATGCTTCTCGCCAGTTGAAGGTCCACGAGAAGAATTATACCACGCATGACTTGGAACTAGGCGCGGTGGTATTTGCGTTGAGGATCTGGCGACATTATTTGTATGGCACGCGATGCACGATCTTCACTGATCACAAGAGCCTGCAGCACATATTTGACCAAAAGGAGCTTAACATGAGGCAAAGACGCTGGGTTGAACTATTGAACGACTATGATTGTGAGATCAAGTATCACCCAGGGAAGGCGAATGTGGTCGCCGATGCCCTGAGTCGAAAGGAAAGAATCAAGCCCATAAGGGTAAGGGCGTTGGAAATGATTGTCCAGACAGACCTCTCATTGCGCATTCGTGCCGCGCAAAGAGAAGCACTTAAAGAAAGGAATATTGAGGATGAGTATCTCCGTGGGATGGAGAAGCAGTTGGTACCCGACGAGGAAGGAACTTTATGCTTCATGAAACGAATTTGGGTTCCTTTGTTTGGTGGTTTGCGGAATGTTATTTTTGATGAGGCTCATAAGTCACGGTACTCGATTCATCCAGGAGCGGATAAGATGTACCAAGACCTAAAGGACTTTTTCTGGTGGCCAAGGATGAAAGGCGATGTAGCGATGTATGTTGGTAAATGTTTAACTTGCGCCAAAGTAAAAGCCGAATACCAAAAACCGTCAGGTCTCTTGTAGCAACCTGAAATACCCAAATGAAAATGGGAGCAGATCTCAATGGACTTCATAACGAAATTGCCAAAGACGCCCAAGGGCCACGATACAATTTGGGAAATAGTAGACCGTCTAACAAAGTCTGCGCACTTCCTTCCAATCAAAGAGAAAGACAACACGAGTAAACTTGCTGAAATATACATGAGGGAAATTGTTGCACGACATGGAGTGCCTCTCTCGATTATCTCTGATAGAGATGGACGCTTCGTGTCAAGGATTTGGCAATCCTTCCAAGAAGCTTTTGGTTCACAATTGAATCTAAGTACTGCTTTTCACCCACAAACTGATGGCCAGAGCGAGCGAATAATTCAAACACTGGAAGATATGCTAAGAGCATGTGTAATGGATCTGGGTGGTAGCTGGGATAATCATTTACCATTGGTCGAATTTTCGTACAACAACAGCTACCACACAAGTATTGGAACCGCGCCATTTGAAGCTCTTTATGGACACAAGTGTCGATCAACGCTATGTTGGGCTGATGCGGGTGATAGACAGCTTGTTGGTCCCGAAATAGTGCAGGAGACAACAGACAAGATCTTTCAAATTCGAGAGCACATCAAGGCGGCTCGCGACAGACAGAAAGGCTATGCAAATCAAAGGAGGAAACCTTTGGAGTTTCAAGTTGGGGATATGGTTTTGTTAAAGGTTTCACCCTGGAAGGGTGTGGCACGCTTTGGAAAGCGTGGGAAGTTGAATCCGTGTTACATTGGCCCATTCAGAATCCTGCAAAGGATTGGGCTTGTAGCATACAAGTTGGACCTGCCTGCTGAACTTAATGGCGTGCATGATACATTCCATGTATCAAACCTGAAAAAGAGTCCAACACAAGAGACAGTGATCATTCCTACGGACGAAGTTCATATCGACGACACGCTCCACTTCACTGAAGAACCCGTTGAGGTTACAGATTGGAAAGTTAACAAAACACGCAGGAGTAGTGTCAAACTCGTTAAAGTTCGATGGAATGCAAGACACGAGCCAGAATTCACGTGGGAACGTGAGGATTGAATGAAGGAGAAATACCCCCATTTATTTCCCAAGACCCCTACAACTAGAAGCAGAACCTAAAATTTCGGGACGAAATTTTCTTAACGGGGGGAGAATGTGACAACCCTCACAATTACAGGTATCCGTACAATTAATTAATATTTAATTTGTGCTTAATGACTGTGCTTAATTACAACTGTGATTAAACTGCTTTCTGATTTCTGTTACATACATACACATGCATCACATTTCATACTGTCACTCCATTTATTTCACACAAACTTTAGTGACAACCTTGATGCACAAAGCACAGTTAGCACACTGAGCGGATAACCCAGAAAACATGCTGACAATGCCAGCACCTAGACAGACAATGTTTTGAGGCCAGTATGAGCCAGAGACAGGGTACTACACTAGTAGGAAGTGTAGGGAAGTGAGGACCATAAAACTGCGTCACTAGGTGATAGTTATAGTGCCGGGAAATGCCTAAAACACACTCTAATTGCAGAATTCTGCACAAAATAACAAAATTCAGCATTTAATAATGCTAGTAAAGTGCAAAAACTTGGCAAAATAGTCCTAGATACTTTCCAAAGTGTTGGGAATTAAAAGTGTCACTAAAAGTATTATAAAAGACACCTTAAGGATTAATTAAGCACTTTAACGGAACAACACCCAACCGAACAACCGGACTTTACCCGGAACACAAAAAAATTGTTAAACACATTGTTTTTATTTTCTGAGCTAGTTAGGGACCCCGAACACCATAACACACTTTATAAATAATAGCAGACATAAGACACTAACTTAACACTTTGATTCTAACTAGTTAGTAACTAAACCATTTGAAAACCAACCTTATACCCCCCCCCCCTTGGGCTACGGTTACATGGGTCACCCACCCATTGATTTTTCTTGAATATTAAAATGGATCATGTTGGGTAATTAGAGGCATAATACTAAATGGTTAAAGAATGATGGTTGGTTTATAAAATGGCACAAGGGTCACCACACTTCATTCTCACAAACATCAAACAACAACAACTCTCATCTTCTCTCCCTTGTGTGTTCGGCCGAGAACACAAGCACTACCATTATCACCTTCAAGTTTCCTTCAAGCAATCTACACATATCCAAAGGTGTTAGAGATCCTACAATTAAGCATGGTGTGTTCGGAAGCTCAAGGACCGCTCTCATTTTCTTTTATCCACCACCTTTATTACTCTTGAACTCCCCTAGCCTTGTGCTAGTGGTAAGTGTCTTAGATCTTCATTCTCTTCATGTTGTTGATGGTTAATAGTTAAAAGAATGGTGAAATCTTAAGAAACACTAAGAACATAAACAAAGTCTTCAAACATAAACTAAAAAAATGATGAAGTAGTGTTAAAAAGATGAAGAGATCATATTATTCTTGTGTTGTTATGTTTGTTGAATGTTATTTGCTAGTAAAAATGATATGGTTCATCATATGGACTTGCTAGATCATGTTTAAAAATATGAACTAACAAGATGTGAAAGTAAGAATATTGTGGATGATGGAATCATCCACACATAAACTATGAACTTGATTAAATGGGTGTTTTCTTGAAAAATAAAGATCAAAGTAAGTTCTAATATTGTAGATCTAAAGATCCATGAGTGGTTTTTCGAAAGAACCAAGTGAAAAGTGTGAGTTTCGTTAAAACTTGGATCTTACATAAACCTAACACATTTTTAGTGGATAAACAAGTGTAGAAACACTTGTGTAATAAGAAAATTTCACAAAGAAATATTTTTAGAAAACATGACTAGAAGTTGTGAATAATCAAACTCTTTAAAAATGGAGTTTTTAAGAAACTAATCACACTTTTAAAGGTAACAAGACTTACTAAGTGTGCTAGTAAGTTACTACATGTTTTCATAAATATTCAAGTTCATAAGTTTATGGTTTATGCTTGATTTTGACAAGTTTGGTAAATAGAGGTTGTATGTTGATGATTGAGAATTGATCGAATGATTTTACAAAAGAAAATGATATGCTAGTAAGCATGGATGCCTCCATTTACAAAGGAAACTCTGGTGAAATTTTCCTAAAAATCCAACACTTAGAAAATATTTTTCTAGTAAGTGTTTACAATTATATTTTTAACCCTGTTTTCAAAATAAACTTCGCCATGATTTTATTTACAAAAATACTAAGTGCTGAAGGTTGATTTTCGTAAATAAAATTTTATAAATATATATTTAGAATATATATTTTATACTAAAACTCTTGTGTGATTATTTGTTTATCTTGTGAACTAGTTATATTATTTTTGGGTAAAGCAATATAACTATTATATTCCATGAAATTACGACTCCAAAATAATACCAAAACTCTCACGAAATAAATATTTAAGTTACGCATTTGTTAAAGCAATACGAAACACTAAAACGTGACTTATGTAATATTTTGGGAAAATACTCTTATATGTATATTTTTGGTAAAATATTATTTTTGAAAATCTATGAAGTAAAATATAATATTTTTGGGAAAATATATATATTTTGAATTAAGAGGCTTTAAGACAAGTGATTTAAATATATTTTTCTAAGTGGGACTTAAAATATATTTTTCGGAATCACAAATGTGCATGTATAAATACCCCCATCCTTGGGAAGGAAATACACATATAAATACTTGAGAAGTGTGGATACGAAATAGTTGCCTAACTATTTTTCCTAAAAAAAAGTTAAAATAATTATTATTATTTTAACAAGGATAATATCAAAGTAACACAATTTAAAACACTAAACCCTAAGCCAAGGCACGACCCATCCGTCTAATAGGCATTAGTATGTGTAGGTCGTCGCGTAGCAGACCGAGTTTGGATTGACGATTCTATTCAGGAGACGCACTTCTGTGAGTTCATGTCCCCCTTTTCTCTTAACTGTTTTCAGTTTTATACTTCGGGGGTGGAATACATGTTACAATTATTACAAACATTTATTTGCATGGTTTGGTTAGCTTAGGGAGGGTTTATACTATTAGATAATGTGAAGGTTGGGTTCAACACTTAAGGCCATTAATCCTCATTGTTAGAACCGAGTGACACAAGAGTGATAGATCTATTTGGGTGTAGCGAGCCCACACCCGTGAGGCCGGGGCGGCCCATAGAGGTGTCTGTGTCTTACAGCCGAAGCCCGGTAACAAATTTGCTAGGTTTGAGTTTTCCTGCACCTTTTCACACATACCAGTGGCTTTGTAACCCATTGGTGATCTCTTTTTCCTTAATGCTACATACCAGGGACTTTTATTCATACTTGAAAGGTTTATACATACTCACTTTTACATGAACTCGCTCAACTTTTGTTGATTTTTCAAACTACATGTATTACAGGAAATTAATGGATCTGGCGAAGTGTGCAATTGTTTCAGGCTGCGTAGTGAATAATGATGTCATCCAGGTTTAGGAGGTGTAACCCTTACCTAGACGGGTTACATGTCTTTAAACCATGTTTTTATTCAAGTCTTTTGTTGTGTCATGTGAACACGTTTTAATTATGTCATGGTTGTAACTTGTTTTATGTGTCGACATTTTAAACAATGATGTTGTGGTAACTTTGAACTTAATGAATGGATGATCATCATGTGTTTTATTTTCATATAGCATTGTAATTATTGTTGCTATGATATTAAGAAGTCACACCAAATTAAACCCACGCTTCCGCAAAAGCCAGGGTGTGACAAGTGGTACCAGTGTTTATTATTTGGCAGCAGAAAATCATCAGGACCGTGTGTTAGAAAAATTTTGATAAGAGTTTTCAAAACACCAAGTTGGAGTTTAGATGAACAATCAAGAACAATGAAAGTGACTTATCAACATGGGGTGGATTATTCATTAACGATGAACGAAGTGCTGAACGTAGATAGACTATACCTTCTTGAACAACTCTGTGATTTATCACCTTCGAACGATGCAACATCCAGGGTTGTGATGATATTTAAATATATGATGCGAGAAAGGCTAAACCAGATTATGGCGTTATACGCCAATGACCTAGATGATGATGATGAGTCTAAAGAAAGTGATGACCAAAGCAATGGGTACATCTCTGATGTAATACCATCCACAGAAGACTATTAGTTTAGTTTGATTTCGTCTTAGTTGTAATGTTTTGAATTATTAATGAATTGTAATGAATTTAGGAACGCCATGATATTTACCTTTATAAGATATAAGGGATTAATTCATCTGGACAGATCTACAAAAAACGCTAAAAAATTGTAATGATTGAATTATTAAAGGTATATAATGAATTTCGGAACGCCATGGACGCCAAGATGTTTGAATTATTAATCGATTATAATGAATTTGGGAACGCCATAAACGGCAAGATAATTACTTTGTAACAAAAAACGATTAATTCATCGAGCAGATCTAAAAAACAATAAAACGCCAGGGAGTTATCGTTTCTAACTACACGCCTAAAAAAAATCCTACACGCCATAAATGACAACGGTGTGTGACAGATGCATTGGAAAAGAGGATAAAAGGACAAAAAAGCCCCTCCGCCTTGATTATATCGCGCGCCATGTGTTCGTCCAGGATCCGTTATCACCGTTTTCAAACTTCCAACCGTTTTTTCCTGATTCCGCTTATATATATATCACCGTTTTCGTCCAGGGTGGGGTTCGGCTACAAAGTCCATTTTTCCTACAAAGTGTACAAAGTCACAAAACACTATAATTTCAGCCATAAAACACACTCAAAACCCACAAATAACATAGTGAAGATCACTAAAACACATTATCCACACCCTAACGTTCCTTAAAAACTTCAAACACACCATCGTACAACTATGAATATAAAACACAACATGATAATCAACATAAAACACACTAATGTTAGCCATTTGATAATCAAAGCCTTATCATCCAAAATACAACACAAAACCAACAAATATGGTGTTTTAGTAATCTTCACTATGTTATTTGTGGGTTTTGATTTTTTTTATCGTCGACATTATGATGTTTTATGACTTTTTACACTTTGTAGGAAAAATGGACTTTGTAGCCAACTCCCACCCTATATATATATATATATACTATCTATACTATCTATATCTATATCTATACTATCTATACTATCTATAATATACATATCCAAAGGACTTCTTAAGGTCACTGAAATTTCCTTAAAACACTCCTAAAGCATGATGTACAATCCTCTAAAGCACAATATAATTTACAATCCCAATTATACCCTTCACTAAAAAAAACACACGGGTACACAAATGGATTAGGGTTTCACATTCATTTCAAAACTTTTCATATTCCGCCGCTTCTCCCTGCTCCTCTCTCTCTCTCTCTCTCTCTCTGGCGATTCAGGAACAAGAATCTCGCCTATCTCCTCTCTTTCTCTCTCTTTCTCTCAGATCTGGAAGGTGAGCTCCTGTGGAGAAGACTAGGGTTCCGGCGAATCGGACGATAAACCACCGTCCTCTTGTTGTAGTAACGTATCGTCTCGACGGTGGTAAACATGGAGCCGCGGCTGCGATTGCTGTTGATGCAGACCAAGTTTTTCCGAAATGCTTGCAAACAACCCGAAGTCCAACAGGTAAATTACCTTGTTTCAGTGCTTTACCAGTACTCTTTAGTAGCGGTGGTTCTGCTGGTTCCACTTCAGATCTACTTGATTGTTTCTCTCTCCTAGGGTTGGTTTCCGAATAATCTTTTTGTTCATCTATTGTTGCAGATGACGGGCTTAAATTTTGCTTAATGACTCCAGGTTCGGGTGAATGACCAAGACCATGTGTAGGTCTGCCCCTGTTCGGGTGAACACGGGGTCTGGGGTTTAATCGTTGATGTTCATCATTCGGTAACAACATTGGTTCATGCATATTTTATAAATTTTCATTAAACTTTCAAACCCTAATTTTGTTCTATTTTACTCTGCCCAGATTTGATCTTTGCTTTGGAGATATTTTAGCATTCACCAATTTGTCTACTCTGGCGTGTGTTATTGAAGATTTTCTAGCATTCATGGTAGGTAATTTGTATTGTTTTTTTTATTATTGTTTGGTAGTATGTATACTGAGAGAGTGATTGAAAGTATTGTCTCATTATTTGCAAAAGATATGTAATTTGTTTAGAATTTTTCAGATAAGAGTTTAGAATTGGAAACCCTTAAGATGGATGGGTATTGAGATAAAGGGCTCCAGTGGATTACTAGCCTGCTTTCACCAGGATATTATTTCTCTATATGAATATACTAGCTTGCATTGATTGATTATTAGTTTTAATGATGCATCATTTTTTGGTTGCCATTTTTGTGGTTGAATCTAACGAATTGGGAGGTTCTGAACTGGCCTTAAAGTCAATTTAGTAAGAATTTGATTATTTTTCTATGCTATTGATTTGGTATGGTAAGGTAAGGATGAATTAGAAACTTAGGTAAAGGTTATGCAATGCCAAAATGGAGATTTTGTTGCCATTAAACTGGATTATACCCTTTTCATTTACGCTATTTAATCATTTTTCTTTTTTATTTGGTTAATTATTTGCATCATATATTATTTGCATAGTTTCGAAGTAAATATGTATTATTTGTATAATTGTGTGTTATATGTGCAGTTGTGCTATGTTGAAGGCCTTCGTGTTGGGTACAACATATGTCGCTAGACAACAAAACCGGGATGGATATATGAGGTATATGGGTCAGACCCGTCAACGGACTTGTAGTTGCTGGCTACATCGCCCAAGGGTATTTTGTTTGGCCTGTTTTGTTTGTTAACTTGGCACGTATTGGGTATGAAGAGAAAAATATGCATATGGCTGCTTAGGACTGTAAGTACTATTAAGTTTGTAACTTTGAACATGATAAATTCCTCAACATGTGACTGTGTCAATCAAATCACTGTACATATTAGGTTTGTAACTTTAAATCGATAGCAATTTCTTTTGGTTAAAGCAAAATAATATATAAAGATACATTCTGGATTTTTTTTACAAAAGATGCATATATCATGTTTTGACTTTTTAAAGTCAAAAGTGGACTCTTTTTCTCAGGATAGTTTTTAATTGCAATATTTTTTTTTGACTCTGGTATATACTTGTTTGCTTATTCATCAGGTATGATTACCACTTATTCTTAGTTATTTCAGTTCTAGGAGAGCTTGTTGTAGGAGACCGTAGTGTGTAGCATTTTTCACCTCATGTAAATCTATATTGTTGAATGTTGACCTGTCAGCATTTGTAAACTTTTTACATGTTTAACCTTCCACTTTAGACTAAAATGAGAGATAAATTACAAAACATTGCACTTTTATAGGAGGTTTTTGCTTCAGTGATCACAGATGCCGGTTTTCAGAGGTTGTAATAGTTTGAATGCACTTTTGACGAGTTATAAACCGTTTGACGTATTTCTTTCTTAGCTGAAGTATAATTTATTACATTTACCCATTTGGAATAGGATCCATTTTAGCATTTTGTTTCTTTGACCACTTTAACATGTTTGAGATAAAACGTGTAAGACATGATCCCCTTTATGCCACCTGCTGTTGTCCCCCTCTACGAACTGAAGTATTAGTAAAAATATGATATTAGGGATATGTAAGAGAACCTGTCACCAGCCTCTCTTTGATTATGCGGCCAGTCACCGCCTTGTATGTTCTTAAACGTTTAATCGCTAATCCATGCTAACTTTGTTATATTAAAATCACTTTGAACTCATTTATCATGACATGTAAAAGAACCTGCCGCCAACGTCTTTTAAACTAAAAAATTGTTACAAAAAAGAGAATGCCAAACTTGGTGACCTATCTTACAGAAAAAATTACACTCGAACCAATAAAATCTTTTTCTATGAAAAAGGTCATTTACATACAAATCTGATAAGAAGATAAACCTGGATATGAATAGTGGTTGGTTGAAGGTGCCTCAAACACTGGCGGAGCAGTTCTGCGGCAACTTTTTTCTGATGAGCAACTGGAGAATTTGAGTGTGCAAATAAACCCGATGGAAGCTTCACCGTTGGATTATTACCCACTACCGGTGGAGGGAGAGAGGTTTCCAATAGCCGATCCCAGGATGGCCCCAAGGTATAGTAAAGTAGATACTGTAATACAATATTAACGTTTGTTGGGAGATTTGACCCGTTTGACTTGCGTCCTTGTTAACATATTTTACGTTATAGGTTGAGTCCTCGACCAGAATGTGATGCAGCATACTTGCATGGAATTCTCGAATCAATAACTCACATTGAGGTAAACAAAGTTGCCTAACTGGATTTCAGAACTTACATGTATTGTCTTCAAAATCTATTAAAAATATTAGATTTAAACAGGAGTGCAGTGGCAATGGCGCATCGAGTAAAATGGTCACCAAACAGTGAACGGGTCACACGAGTCGCGGGTTTGAACGGTTAATCCCTCATGGTTTTAGCAGTTCATTCAGTTTTGTCAAACGTTTGCCTTAGTGTTACTGGTTAAGAAGCTCTTAATACCAGTAAATTTGGAGAAGCTTGTGGCGTTAGTATGTTCTAGCTCATACACTTTTTTTTTTAACTTTAGTGTTATTTTATGAAATTTGATGAAGCATCATCAACATTTTTTATTGTTCTTATTACATATTCTGGGTTAGAATTGAATCCTTTATCTGGTACCAGGTGTTGAGGTATCTGAATAAGATTTAGGGCGCACTTTCCATGAAATCTTTGAAGACAAAAAGAGTGCAGTCAAGGTACAATGGCTTCCATCGCATGCCTGAGACACGGGGTCTTTGCCTTTCGGAGGAGCAGACCGTTACAAGTGTAAGTTTAATCTTTCTTCACTTTGGTGCATTTGAACCGAATGATGATGTCATCTGATTTTGTTGGATATCAGTTTTATTAGTTATGAATTTCACAACCATTTCAGATACCCGTATGAAGAAGCTGTAACCGTGGCCATATCTACAATCAAAGAGCATTGCAATGCCATTAAAGAGGTATTTATGCTCATCGTTTATCATATTAGTTAACAGTCAAGAGGTTGTGAACCATGTGGTTATGCTTTTTTTCAGGTTCATTTTGTGCTTTTCACGGATGATATTTACAATGTTTGGTTGAAAAAGGCGGGGGAGTTGCTCCCAAATTAGTATTTGTTTCGACTTCAGATGTCTACCTTTATCGAAATTATGTAAGTTGGAAATTTGCATTTCCATATTTACTGTTATGGTTTCAGTTTTATGTTTTTTTAGTGTTAATATAGGTTGTAGGAGCTTATTAGTTTAAATAGGGGCCTGCCCAAACCGAAACAAATCAACTGGTTTAGCCGGTTTCAGATTATACGGTTCAGCTCATGGTCTATGGTTTGAAAAACAGGCTTGATGGTGCGGAAATGATGCATCAAACATCTGAACCACATGGATCAGTTGGAGCCGTTGCTGGACGGCGAGCTATTGCTCAGGGTAATAGTGTAGAATTCGCAGAGGCCCTGTTTCGCTATACTGCCGTCTGCAACAGAAGAGGTACAAGCATGGTGTAGGGCTCTCTTTTGGTGGAGATGTAACATATATATATATGTATGTATAGGGTGAGAGTTCGCTACAAAGTCCATTTTTCCTACAAAGTGTAAAAAGTTATAAAACACACTCAAAACCCACAATTAACAAAGAGAAGATTACTAAAATCCCTTATTTTAGGGTTTTGTGTTGTGTTTCGGATAATAAGGCTTTGATCATTGAATGACTAAGATTAGTGTGTTTTATGTTGATTATCATGTTGTGTTTTATATTCATAGTTCTACGATGTTGTGTTTTAAGTTTTTATGGATTGTTAGGGTTTGGATATTGTGTTTTAGTGATCTTTAACTTGTTATTTGTGGGTTTTGATTATGTTTTACTAGGTTTTTACCCGGGATTGCTTCCCGGGATTGCTTCCCGGGCTCGGGAAACTTAGTTATATTAATTACTATTTGTTACTAATACAACCACATTACATCAACCATCTCATTCGATTCAGCAATAATGTCTTCAAATCACCGGATTAGATCATGAACTCATATTAGAGGACAAACAAAAGCACAAGAGGACCATATGAATAATATCATTTCCACTTTGACTTCAATGCACTTACATGATAGGGTGATTTGGGATTTTGTAAAAATCTTTGTTTTTATACTTCTTTACAAAATAAGATGTTGACCAAATTTCAAACAGATGTTGACCAAAAGTCAATCAGATGTTGAAAATTAGTCAAACATATGTTGAGCTTAAACAAATGTTTGGTTTAAGGCCAAACATATGTTTAAGTCCAAATATCTGATATAGAAGGCGAAACATCTGTTTAAGGCAAAACATCTGTTTAAGGTCAAACATCTGTTTAAGGTCAAACAACTGTTTAAGTCCAACCCTCTGATATAAAAGGCCAAATATCTGTTAAAGGTCAAACATCTGTTTAAGCCTGAACAGATGTTTAACTTACTAAGATCTATTGTCTTCTCACACTGTTTTCCTCTTCAAAACACTGTTCAACCTAACATGGGTTTCCATTAACTATTGACCAAAAGGCAAAAAGATATTCAAACCACTGTTTGTTATTGAACTTTTTTACAAAATTAGATAGAATTCAAGAAAATAAAACAATGACTTAAAGAACTATAATTTATCATCTTAGCCATACATAGCAACAAATCATCAAGTTAATAATTTAAAAAAAAACATACAACATCACCATCAAAAATGTGTTTTAGTGATCTTTAACTAGTTATTTGTGGGTTTTGATTATGTTTTATGACTGAAATTGTGGTGTTTTATGACTTTTTACACTTTATAGGAAAAATGGACTTTGTAACCAAACCCTACCCTGTATATATATATATATAGGCTAAAGATAAATAGAAAACCCACTTTAATTTAGAAAACCCGGGAAACTCTAACCTCCCGATGTTTTAAAAAAAAAAAAAAATATACACATGTTATATACATGTTTTTAAGGTATTTGGGCCAAAAAAATCAAAAAAGCGCCGAGTAGATATTTTTAAAAAAAATAAACAAGTTTTGGTGTAACACGTGTTACAAATATGTCAGATGAATGTAACACGTGTTACACCAAAACTTGTTTATTTTTTTTAAAAATATCTACTCGGCGCTTTTTTGATTTTTTTGGCCCAAATACCTTAAAAACATGTATATAACATGTGTATATTTTTTTTTTTTAAAAAAAAACATCGGGAGGTTAGAGTTTCCCGGGTTTTCTAAATTAAAGTGGGTTTTCTATAGATACTAACCCTATATATATATATATATATATATACATATACATATACATATATAAGATTCGGTTCAATTAAGAAACCACCACGAGTCGTGAGAACCATGAGAACTCATACTTTCTTTGCGAGTTGGGCAACCATTTTTGCAGAGACGTAGATGAAAATGTTATAAACATATTAGTAAAAAACAAAAAAAAATTTGTCGAGTCGTTAGTTACGCCCGACGTAAAATTTGTTTACGGCGATGTAAATTTTTTACATCACCGTTAAAATTTTTTTACACCTTATGTAAATTTTTGCATGCGGTATTTTTTTTTAATTTATTTACTTTTTTGCCGCTAGAACAAATGAATTTTTTTTTAGATTTTTGAGATTTGTTTTTTTTAAACAATCTTTTGAAAGGCCTGGCACCATTAAAAAAAAATTACACCTTATGTAAGCATGCGGTATTATTTTTTAATTTATTTATTTTTTTGCCGCTAGAACAAATGAATTTTTTTTAGATTTTTGAGATTTGTTTTTTTAAACAATCTTTTGAAAGGCCTGGCTTTTATGGTTCTCACAACTTAAGATATTCTTATTTTACCTTTTCCTATATATATCTCAAGTTTGTTAAACTTTTATTTTTATATTTACTGTTTTATTTTATGTATTTATTAGGCTTTTGCGACTAGATTAATGTAAACTGTTTTGTTTTACGTACTCATTAGGGTTTCCCGACTAGATTATTGTTTATTTGTTTAGTGTATTCATTAGGCTTTTGCGACTAGATTAATATGTACCCTTTTCTTTTATGTATCCATTAGGGTTTTACGACTAGATTATTTCTTATTTGTTTGTGGATTAGATATTGATTACTTGATGGGTGAATAGTCAATGCCTGGTTATTAAAATTTTACTGTGTGTTAATTGATAGATAAATTACTAAATTATGCTTTGATTACTTTATTAGTACAATGTGTGTACTTTAAGAAGTTCAATTTTGTTTTATCTTCTTGTTATTTTTTCAACAACAAATTTCTTTTAATACCTTAATTCCACTTTTACCTTCCATTTGCAAGGATATAAATTTATGTGACCTTACCATGCTTGGGTTTTTTATATGTAAAGACTTAGAGCATCTACAATGCTCCGTCCGTTTCCCCGGTCCAAAAAGTAGACTTCCCATTTCCGGACCACGAGTGATATGGAGTTTTGGAATGGTTCAGTGTCTTGGTCGAAAAAGTAGGGTTCGGAATAATGGTGATTTAAAGTAATGTGCTTGTCTGGGTTTGGACTTTGACCAGTGTTGTTGATGTTCTTATAGTTACTCAGTTTCACACTTTTTTTTTGTTCCTAATGAACCCACCCCAATACAATTAACCCTAGTACAACGGGTTTACAAAATTAAATTTAGGAATGGCCAAAATCACTATAATTAACACCCCGTTTACAATATATCTAAATCTCTATTATTTTCGTCTCTATAATTTTTTTTGGATATTGCAGAATATGTCCAATACATACCTTATAATAAAACCATACAAAACATTGCATGATAAAAAAACTCTGAAAGAAGTCCAGCTCAATAGCATATGCGGAAAACTGATCCAAAAAAAAAAAAAAAAAAAAATTAACGATGATTTCGGTGTTCCAACGTGTTTCTCTATGGTAAAACAAGAAAGCATTGTTTAATGGAATCTAGCCAACCTAGCAATTAAGAAAGCAACAACATGTACCATTCATAAATAACACCATCTCCTGTTTGTAAGCAAACCAATCAAAATATTTGGTAGAAATTTATCTTGAGCAACCGATTACAATGATCTCCATGGTCGTGTTAGAGGGGCCGATGGTTTTGACGGAGGAAAGCAGTCTGGAACCACTGCGTTATACTGTCCGGCAGGTGGTAAAGCCGGAAGATCAAGTGGTTGTCCTTGTTTTCTTTAATTCTGGCGATCTGCAACAATCACCAGTTATGTCCAGTTGTTGTATTGTAACTGATGGCAGGAAACATCAGCCAAGTGAAAGGGAAAGATACATTGCAATTCTAAGAGAGGAAATCAGTCAGGGTACTAAAAACTATATGAAGATCTTTAGACCTTTTTATAAGGAATGCAAAAATATGAGGGTAAGTTTCTTATTTTGTCCAAATAAAATTATAGATTTAATCGTATTTTCTCCCATGTTTGCTCTTTTTTCTTATGGTCATGATTTACCAGATGAGTAAACCAGGATTTTTTTATAATTTTATTTTAATCTTTAGGTGGTTTAGTAATTCCATTTCCAACATGCATGGTTTATAGGTAGCTTTAAAAGTGTGTTGGTTTTTAGGTGATCCGCTTATGCGAATAGCGGATCTCGAAAATTTCAGACCACATCCACTCGTGTGAATATTAGATCTCTTATTTCAGTATGCTAGGCTGTGATATGATTTTTTTTTTTCATCTAATAACCTGTTATATTTAAATTTAAAAAAAAAATCTAAATACACCTTTTTATTTATTTTTTGACAATACACTTTTACTTAGTTTTTTTACGGATATTCCAATATAAATTTTGTTAAAAACATAGTTATTTCGAAAAAAAAATTGTTTTAAAAGGGTTACTTTTATCAAATAGCTTTGTTTTAAAGAATTAATATTGAAATTCTTGTAAAAAAAAAAAAACCAAACACGACAGTGTATTTAGATTTTTTAAAAACTTAAATATCACAAGTTAATTATAATAGAAAAATCACATTATATCATATATTAATTAATAGAATAAAAATGTAAAACAATAATTAAGAGACTTGTTATTCCCACGAGTGGATGGTTTCAGTAAACATGAAAACATAAATCCGGCACAATTAGAGCATCCCCGTACAGAAACATAAAAATATCTAAAAACTTACCAACTCAGTTGCTACACCAATTTCAAACTGTGTATTAATTTCTTTTATATTTGCTTATGATTTTCTCCAAATCAGGTGAAGTTTATGGTAAAGATTGTCTTTGGATCAGCGATTGATGCGATTATTTCAGAAGAGAGAAACAATACAGGCGCAACTTCGGTTCTTATAGGAAGGTCTTTTACTTCTGTCTTTACTCTTTAAATATCTCAAACCTTTACTCATTTCTATTCCGGATGACATTTATGGTATGAGCGTCTAGATGGTATATGGGCATGTAAAGAGCGAGGGGTACATTCTGTAAAACAAATGTAGGGGTGATTACGTTTAGCAGTTACCCTCATCGTATTTATATTGATGTTGTTCAGGAGTTTTGCGATGCAGCATGCACAATGGGCAAATCAAAGAAGTTGCAGATCATCATCAGAGAGAGAAGATGCAGAAATAATTGTGTGCAATTGCAAGCCTTCACGAGATGTTCCAGAATCATCAAGAGCCCAAAATGCTGCTAATTTAACTAAAAAAATGTCAAAGATCAAGAAGAAACCCTTGTCCCATGATCAGCAAAAACCAATATATTGCACCCTCCCAAATTTTGAAGGAATTTATGGCCCTTCTTCGAGTTCTTCAAGTGTCGAAAGTACAAACGATTCTGAAGGTGTAGAAATTATTAAAGACCAACTAACATCTACATCATCCCATGAAAGTGGATTTTTGGTTGAACTAAGTTGGGAAGTTATCTCTGAGATAACGGAGCGGTTTAAGAACATAATTCAATTCGATTCGAGTGAGGGTTTTGAAATGTTTCGTGGGTGTCTTGAAGATCGTTCTCTTGTTTTCGTGAAAAGATACATTGGTACTGAGTGTGGATACGTTCTTGAAGCCGAAAAGAAGGCAGCTTTAACTATGTCCCATAAGAACATTCTTGGATTATATGGTTACCACATGAATGAGAATGCCATGGCCTTGGTTTTTTCTTGTACTTCTAGAGCTGGAGGTGCACTATTGAACAGATTCTTAAATGGTTAGTGAATAATTTCTTCCATTATTTTTTCTCAGAACCGGTGTAGTGGTAATGCCCTTACCCTTGGGCGCTTTGCGCCATGTGTCAGCCCAATCAGCAATGGGGCATTATGGGGCCTTTCGTAAAATATGTGTAGTGGGGATGTGGGGCATTATGTTAAAAGAGATATAATAAAATTAAATAAAAAAAAAATCAAAAACTCTTATTGGACAAAGAAAAGGAAGTTGAAGGATAATTGGCCAAACCTAATGAACCAAGGCGTGGAATAAAGCACGCTCCAACTGAATTTGGGTACAAAAACGCCCACGGGGGCGGCAACAGGAGCGTGGTGAGGCGTTTTGTTAAAAAAAAGGTCCAAAAGTAACGACTAAGGATGGTGAGAGGTTACTTTTTGGTAGTATATACCGGTTCATTTAGGAATTCATTTGACTTTTTTTTTTTTCCAAAAAAGCGCTTTTGTAAAAAAAAAAAAAAAAAAAAACCCTTATGACACAACATGGGTTCAAATATATTTTTGGCCTTCAATTAATAATAATAATAATAATAATAATAATAATAATACCAATTTTTAAAGAAAAAAAATCCATTCTTCATTTAGGGAGTCATACGTGACCGTAAATGTTGTTGATGCAGGATCTTGGAAAGAGTTGGAAAATCTATTTCAAAATAAGATGAATATAGCGATTGGAATAGCTCAAGGTTTACGTTACATGCACGAACAATGCCCACAAGGGCTTGTTGTTCATTGTGATCTACGACCATGCAGCGTCCTTTTAGGAAACAACTTAGTACCTCAGGTAGATTCGAAAGCACAAAACAGCTCATAATTTTTTTTGACTGAAACAGAAATTAAATTGACATTATAACTTAATATTGAAAAGTGTGAATTATTTAAATTCACCATCCATGTATTTTTAGAGAGAGTGAGAGATTTTTATTTTTATTTATGATAAAGTATATTGTCTTTTAACATAGAGGTTTTTACTAAAAACGTAACAGTGAATTGGATATGGGCTTAATTGAGGTGATTCTAATTGAAACAAAAATCAATCCAGTTATGTTGTTTTGTTAAGATGGGGCTAGCTTACTTGGTAAATACTTGTGTCTGGGAGGTATTGGGTTCAATCTCAAGTAAACTATATATTAGGATTAATTTGGGGAAAGTTAGAATTGATTAAGCAATGCCATTAAAAAAAGAATTAAATGTCATTTTATTCCCTGTGATTTGGGCCATTTTACCAATTTATTTTAAAGGTTTAATTTTTCGCCCATAGGTCCAAAAAGGTTTCCTCATTACTATTTTAGTCCACTAGTTTCACTTCATCTATCATTTTTGTTAAGGGAAAAGGCCATTCGGTCATTTTATATGCCCGAATTGCCCTTCTATTTAACAAAATTACATATAAAATGATCGAATTGCCCTTTTCGTTAAAAAAATGGATGAAGTTAACTAGTGTACTAAAATGGCAACGATGAAACGTTTTTGTAACCACAGACGAAAAATGAAAAATTTTAACTAAACTGGTAAATGACCCCAACCACAAAGACTAAAATTACATTTAAGTATTTAACTAAAAGAAAAACTTATGTTGTTTTGTCAATTTTATTAAACTAATATATAGTAATAATTATTTTCAGCAAACTATAGGTAGGAAAAAAGTTAATTACTCTTTAAAAAACAAAATTTGAGGAAATATTGTTTTTTTTAACGGCAAATTTGGATCACTGACGGACCACTGGAGTATTATCGTGCCACCAGCGGAACCACCCGGTCATATCCATCTCCACTAGGCATAATGTCTATACACCAAATCAGTAGGAAACCCAATAAATATGGGAAAACCCCCTTGTGGGAATCGATCCCAGGACCTATTAGTCCATAGTCTTATCCCACCCCCAAGATACCACTAGGCTATAAATCCAAGGGTGGTATATGGGAAATATTGTCACAGTGAAAATTAAAATCAAGGTTTCACGGAATTTGGGTTCTGACAGTCGGTCAAACCTCGTATTTTTTTTTTGAACGGTTAATGAATCCTTCAAATGGGCTACTGGCGAAATTTACCACATCGGGATACATTCATCTCCGAACGGGGAAAACTCTCACCCCGGGCCGAAACCCGTGAACACTCGCCTAAAGGCACGACAGTGCGGTGAGGTAAAACCCGCTTAGTTCAAGAATCGAACTAGCGATCTACACTTATTCGCCTAGTTTTCCATCATCACCAGGTGCCGTAGAAAATAATGGGGAGGGCATGAATCGAACCTGAGTCTCTTAGAAAATCAAGTCTCTCCCTTACAACTCCTCCACCTCATAGGCCAAACCTGGTATTGTTCTTTGTCACATCCATGTTTACGGTCCCATAACTTGGCGACGTGTCAAAATTCATGCTCCCAATTAAGTGGCCTTTTTTTTCTAATTCACTTGGTTTTGTTTAATGAACATCTACAATTTGTATCAACAGTTACAACGCCAATGTAACCTTTGTTGCTTTTGGTTGTTGCAGATCACGGGCTTTGGTCATGCAAAATGGTTGACATTAGATCAATCATCGCTTACCAGGAATAGGTTAGTTTTATGTTCTAAATGAATACTAAAGTGAGATTCGTTATGCTCTGACGGTTTTAACAATTTTTTCATAGGGGTTTCTTTTGCTAGATTTTTAATAATTCTCATTATTTTTTTTTCAAATCGCACAATGGTTCCATTATTATTATTTTTTTTCATTTTTTTCAAACCGACCAAAACCCCAAGATCTGCCCCTGATTATGAGGTTAATAATTCAGTTTCCATTTCTTGTTTCTGGACATGAAAAGTTGCGGGCACATGCATCCTTCTGATCCGAGTTCATTAGCATTGATAAAGTCAGATATTCTTGCATTTGGGATATTGCTATTGAGGTTGTTTTGCAAAAGATCAGCTCCAAGGGATGATAATACTTTCGTTACATGGGTAATTATTCAAACCACTCAAAACTTTTTTGACTAATTTTGGATCGAACATATACTATATTTATTTATTTATTAGGGAACATCTTCAAATGGTTTTGCCTTTTTGAAATTATTAAATTAACCGTTTGACTTTCTTACATAATTTTTTTAGTTTTTTTCTTACACAATTTTTTCTTACTCAAATTAAGTCCCATCGATGAGTTGACGTAATACCTCTAATCCATTTTTCAAAAGTTCCACAGCCATTTAATAATTTTATATCACAGATAATAACTAAGAGAGTTAAATGCTTGGTTGGTCCATGTGATTTGCGAAAATTACATACTTGTCTCAAGGATTCACTAAATATAAAAGGCCCCAAAGTCCAACCCATCCTAAACCAATACATATCATCCTCTAGGGTTTGTTTGCCTGCACCTACCGCAGCAAAAGCTCCAATCTCCTCAACAATGACAGGTCTATTATTTTTTTTCAATTTATAATTTTTTTATTCAAATGGTCACAAAAGCCTCGAACCCCACCATTTTTGTCTTTTTTTGGACCGTCTCCAACGTCTTCTACTCGCCGGTCAAGACGGGGACGAGGGGGCGTCACGGTGTTGCCTTCGGCGCTGGTCCTCGACGGCATGAGGACGTACCCCATACTGCATAGCCTTAGTTTTTTTCTTACACAATTTTTTCTTACTCAAATTAAGTCCCATCGATGAGTTGACGCAATACCTCTAATCCGTTTTTTCAAAAGTTCCACAGCCGTTTAATTATTTTATATCACAGATAATAACTAATAGAGTTAAATGCTTGGTTGGTCCATGTGTTTTGCGAAAATTACACACTTGTCCCAAGGTTCACTAATTACACACTTTGTCCTAGTGATTGTAATTTTTGAACTTGGGTGGTCTTTAACACTAACCTTTGTTAAACATTTCAGTTAAGTCTTTGTTAAATTATTAAATTGTCCCTGAATAATTAAAAACTGAAAAATAAAAACAAAAACAAAAACAAGATGGATCCACCCCTTATCTTCTTCCCCTCCATTTTATAAATAGCTTTTTTGATATAGAATTTTGTTTTATAAATAGCTTTTTGAATTATTTTTTTTATTTGACGTTAACGTTTCTATATAATTAATATCCTATCAAATATTGTTTCTCTATTAGTTATTTATATTTTTTAACTAAACTTTATTTCACTAACTAACTTTTTTTATACATACTAGTAACTTTTCTTTTACAAATAATGTTTTATAGGAATTATTTTATTTGACAACTAACTATTTCTATTTTGCAAAAATAATAGGTTCATAAGGTCCTAAAATACTAAAATAGTGTTTTTAATTTTTCTTTGTTTGTGGATCTGCTGCCACATGCATGCATGGATCCACCGCACCAAAGCATAAAATCGGTCGTACGAGACTGAAACTTGCTGTGCCAAAAGCACACACGTCGTTGCCTGATATTTCATCAAGAATTTTAAAAGTCAAGTCTATATAATCAAAATTTGATTGTTAGCAAACAAAAGTTTACTATCATTTGAAAATATTATATTAAAATAGTAATTTTGTTTATTAATAGAATTATAATTATAATTTAAAAACGTATTGATACACTCTATCAACTTCAACCGATTTACCTTATTTTTCTTTGTCTCTATTTTTAAATTATTACTTAAATTGATATATTAAATTAACGTATTGATACACTTTGTTTTTCTTTATCACTATTTTTTATATTACTTAATTTTTTATATTACTTAATTAATTGGTATATTATTTTATATTACTTAACTAATTGGTATATTAGAATTGAATGTCCTTAGCATTTAGGCTATAGGGTGTGGTTGGAGCCCAATGGGGCTTTATCAAGTCCACGTAGGATCCACATAGATATATGTCAGCCATGGAGCCCCTCTTTAATTTGTAGGGTGTGGATAGAGCCCCCAATTAAACAAAAAAAAAAAAAAAAATTTGATTGGTTTACAAGTTGTGGGCCCCACCTGATAAAGCCCTTCGAGCTCGTTACCATGGTGGCGATGGTTCAATAGCGCCCCGGCATAGCGCCGGGGGTGTGGATCGATGGCGGGGGTGGGGCGCTATAGGTGGCCAGCTGGGTTGGGTGGCGCCCCCACACCCTCCAGCCTTATAAATAACTCCTTGGCTTTCTTTGAATTAAATATGATGCTTTAAAGACAATTCTAAAACGGTAAAGGTGGAAATGAAATTTAGATTTTAACTATAGGAGAATGTTAAATTCACCATTTTATCCCTCAAGTGTCTTACAAAATAATGTTATTTACTATTATATCTCTCTCAAATGTCTTGTGTTTATTTGTACATCTTGCTTCGAAAGTTGTAGGCGATGTAAAATTACATCTCTATCCATCACATTTGCTTAAAGAGTTTTAATCTCAATGCATTTTAAGGTTAAAAGGTTGATTAACCGACCTTAAAAGACAAAGTTGTTGATATAAATGTGTTCTTTTGAATTTGAATTGTATTTCAGGCAAGATGCTTACTAGCTCAACGAGCTTATCATATGTTATATGATGAATCCGAGGATGATGTTCATGGGCTACTTGTGGTGACATCAGTTGCTGCTCGATGCATTAGCACCAGACCAAATTCAAGGCCATGCATGAGCAAGGTGATTGATTTTACTATGAATTTATAATTCACTAATTTTCTTCTCGAATTCTTTCTTTATGTTGTTTTATTAATTTCAGGTACTTTCATGTCTAAAAGGAGAGCTTAGTTGCGCTGAGCAAACATTTCCATCAACTGAAAGCAGTCCAAACCTGGCCTCAACTCCAGACTTAAATCTATGGGATTTGTAAAAAGCTACACCAAACGTTGCGATTTAACTCGTAAATTCATATTTCAGTACAAAAACACCCAGTTAGTTAGGTTCATAAATATATGCAGGACTGTGGATATAACTTCCCCCTTGTAAGATGTTTCACAACTTAACTATGGATCGAGCAAATATGATTAAATAAACGATGTGATCATCGAGATAAGTACGTTGCTATTGAAATTGTTGGAGTTTGAGTTTCTAACGGTTAAAGTAAACAAAATGGCTTTTACTTATTATTTGATACAAGTGATCTCTATTTTTAGAACAACTTCGTCTAGAACAATGTGTTTTGGTGTCGTGGTGAGCTGCTTCCACTGATACAATGAAACAACAGGGACTATACCTTATCAACTCTAAATGGGTAGTAATAAGTTGATTGAACTTGTTGGATTTTCAAGAATTTCAATTTAATAAAGTTGCAGTGTCTTTCAAAAATAATTTAGGGTCACTGTACAGATAAGTCTTTTCATAACCTTTCGAATAGGCGAACATCACAATTATGCAGAGTCATGATGGTTTATTGGTAACCATCTCTGTTTGACAATTGGAACTTTCAATAGGTGTGACTAACTCGAACAAGAGTGTTTCATGAAACCAACTGATGACGCGGTAGCTCAAACCTTAATAAACTGATTAGAGACACAACAGCTTAAAAGGTTGAAAAAGGTTAAAAGGTTCGGAAATGGTCAGCTGCCATGAACAGTAAAAAGGACAAGTCAGAGCCTTGTCACATCACCCTCTGCGTGTGAAACCTCCTGCCCAGCCGCAACCAGAGCATGTGGGAGAGCACACCCTTTTACCCGCAGGTCCAAACCCTTCAACCCCCCAAATGGGCAAGTCCCTCACTGTAGCCAAGGATCACTGGTCAAAGGCTTCCTCTTATAGACGATTCTTCCCCTATAAATCACAGCCTTTGCCATTCATTCCAGCCATTCCAGATCAACTCAGATCACCCTTGATCTCTGATCTTACTTCTCCTCTCTAGAACTTGCTCTATACTTGTTCTATTCTCGGCTCACTACAATATTATCTCACTTAACATAGACATTCCGGGTTGAACATCCTTCAATCCAGAATTCAAAGTGAATAATAACAAAGTGATCCGCCTCCACGTGCTACAAACGTGGAGGGACCCCATGACCTGCGTTAGGCTAATCGAAACCTTGAACCCTTTTACCCCAGAGATATCGCTGCATGCCTTGGTCTTGTATTTGTTGTAGCAACAAGTTGGCGCCCACCGTGGAGCTACGCCGCTAACTTTATCTTAAAGACCAGTTGTGTAGCTCCTTTTTCTCTTTACATCATGTCTGAAAGCAAGTCTCTCGGTCAGGTAAATCAGGTGCCTAACAACACCGATTTAACACCAAATTCTGGTCGGATCTCACCGGTCAGATCTACACCTCTTTCTACTCCCGGAAGTACTCCAACGGGAACTATGTTCTCGGAGTTCACTTCTTTTCAGTACCAACCCCATCTCGATCAGGGGTTGCATCTCCTCATATTGATGCAATGTGTACATCGAAACACATAGATCTAACACCCGAGGGAGTAGCTAGAAATTTCTTACAACTGAGATCTTTTCTCAACTAACATGTGAGCCTAGAAAGGTAAAAAGAGATGAGAATAAGACTAAAATATGAGGAGTCTGAACCCTCATTATCACCTTGCCCTCCATCTGTTCCTTTTAGCAGCTCACGTTCAGCCACATCTTACATTGAAGCTGGTCCTAGTGTGACAGACCAACCACTCAAGCCCTTGAGCTTTTGGGGTGGCCAAGTCCAACCGCTTTTCCCTTATTTACCTCCCAACCCGTTACAACCAGTGCACATATTGGGCATGAAACCACTCTTGATCAATTATGGCAGTCACCAGCTTCAAGTGTTCCTCCACCCATTGTTACTTCGTGGTAACAAGCCATGGCCACCCTGCCTTTGGCTCGAGGTACGGTCATGAGCACATCCATGGGAATGCCTCATACAATACCATCGGAAAGCCTTCAAGGCTTTAACCTTATGCCCCAGCTGATGACACAGATTATGGCATCTTTTATGAGTACCATTAGAAAGCCTTTAAGGATTTAACCTTATGCCCTAGCTGATGACACAGATGATGGCACAATTTCCTTTGCAACACGTGAAAGCTGGATGATGACACAGAAAGCCTTCAAGGCTTTAACCTTAACTTCATTAACCAAGTGCCAACCACTCACCAGGGTACCTCAAACGGTAACCTAGCTTCAAGGGTAGTAGAAGACCTCTCAAAATCCTAAAAGCCCAACAACTTGTCTTGCTTCTCCCAACAAATTGTTGATTACAAGTTTCAAACCCAGATAAAGATGCTATCACGGTGCTGAAAACCACCCCCAAATCTTCGCCGGGGCAACAAGAATTGAAAAATTGCCTAGCCCCGAATGTTGTCTCATGTTCATGCAAACCCTTGAAGGGTCTTCACCCATGTGGTTCAATGACCTTCCTGAACGAAGCATTCAGACCTTTGACGATCTTAGCAAAGGTTTCCCATAACAACGTGATGATGAAAGTCTCAAAGACTTCACCGAAAGGTACAAGAAGGAAGGTTTAACTTACGCCAATGAAAATATTAGGGTTGTAGGGTTCATGAATGCTATAAATTTCAAATATCTCACAAGAGACTTCAATAAAAGCCTGGCCAAAACCCTTGAAGAAGCACTCAAAAGGGCTGAAGCCCACATT
Organism: Helianthus tuberosus; assembly: GCA_030545235.1. NCBI lineage: Eukaryota > Viridiplantae > Streptophyta > Magnoliopsida > Asterales > Asteraceae > Helianthus > Helianthus tuberosus. The sequence continues at coordinate 127,421,311 of CM060397.1, forward strand.
AGAGGAGAATAAGCTGTAGAGATCAAAGAACAAACAAAAAAAGAGAGAACTCCTAATTGGAGCTTCCAGTATGGCTCTTATGACAAATGGTTCAAAGGTTCGGATTCCAGAAGGCCTGAAGGTCGGAACCCTCTAAGCCGAGAAAAAACCATAAATTTTACAGCCTTAACCAAGACTCCACAAGAGATCTTGGCAACCGAAGAGGTAAAACACAGCTTCCGCCCTCCTCAACCTTTACCAAAAAAACAAAAGATTGGAAAAATCAAGCCAGCATTGTGAATTTCATGAATAGAAAGGTCACCATACCAATGATTGCTTCCAACTCAAAAATAGGATCGAAAAAGCCGTCAAGTCCGAACTGTCTCACCTGGTTAAAGGGGTCAAGGACAAGATGGTTGAAGAAAAAAAGTAGGAAGTGAACATGGTCGACCTTGAAAACAAAGCTTCCCACAAACGCCATCATTTCAAGGCATGGGAACGTCAATATGTTTGCTTCCCACCACCGGAAGGAGAGTTGCTTTCAAACCCTCTTGTGATGGAATCCAACATAGGAACCATCAAGACACAAAAGGCTTACATTGACACCAGTGCAACCACCAAAATCATGTTTGAGAAATAGTTTAACCCTCTCAGCGACGATGAACGTCCAAAGCTTCAACAGTCTGAATCCTCCATCGAAGGTATCGTAGACATACCTATCAAGCCTTTAGGCCAGATAACCCTTAATGTTTGTTCAGCGAGAGAACAAAGGGACGAACCGAACAACTCACTTTTGCGGTGATCAATATCCCTTCCAACTATGATATCATCATAGGAAGGCCAGGGCTAAGTGTGTTTGGGATGACAGTTTCAGTTGGTCAAGGCACTGTGAAGTTTCCCACTGAAAAAGGGATAGCAACCCTTCAACCTACCTAAAAACTTTCATGGTTGAAGGGTAAAGTCCAAAAAAAAGAGGACGAAGACGATGAACAAGGGTTGGTCATAAACCCAAAATATCCTCAACAGAGGATAAGGGTAAACACTAACCTTTCCCATGAAACCCTATCATACCTTGAAAAGCTGCTCTTGCACTATGTCTTTGCTTGGTGCCCGGAAGATATGACCGACATCCCTCGTAGCATTGTTGAACATGAGTTATGGATCCCACCTGATGTTAAGCCTATTATACAAAAGAAACGGATTCAAGCCCCTATAAGAAGCTTTGCAGAGGGCCAAGAGATGAAAAGCTTGTTCTAACCGGAATCCTTCGAGAGGTCAAGTATCAATCATGGGTGGCCAATCCAGAAATGGTTCAAAAACCCGAAAAGTCTTGGAGAATGTGTATCGATTTTAAAGACTTGAACAAAGCATGCCCAAAGGATTGCTACCTGCTGCCCCAGATAGACCTCAAGGATAACTCGCTCACAGGCTTCCCGTTCAATTGTTTTCTTGACGCCTAAAAGGGTTACCATCAGATCCTAATGAAAGAAGAAGACGAAGAAAAAACCGCATTACACACTGATAAAGGTATATTTTGCTATCAAAAAACGTCTTTTGGTTTAAGAAACGTAGGTGCCACTTATCAACGCCTGGTTGACAAAGCGTTTGCCGGACAAATCGGCAAGAGCATTAAAGCTTATGTTGACGATTTGGTGTTCAAGAGCAAAACGGAATACCAAATGCTCGATGACATACAAGAAACCTTCCAAAACTCGAGAAAGATCAACATGAAGGTTAATCCAGTCTAGTGCTTGTTTCTAGGGCACATCATAGGGAAACAAAGCATAAAAACCAACCATCAAGGGATGTGCAAGCAAGAAAGACTTTCGATGGAAAGCTTATAGCTTTGAAGCGTTTTACCTCAAAAGGAAGCCTTCAACCAAATGAAGCAACACTTGGCTTCACTCCCAGCCATTTTGGCTCCGGAAACAGGAGGAACGACCTCTATCTACCTTTCGATTGCTGAAAAGACCATAAGTACGGCTCTGATCATTGAACGAAACCAAGTTCAGATACCCGTTTACTTTTTCAAAACTTCGAAATTAGTAGAAATCAAATATTCTTCTTCGGAAAAACTTGCTTTAGCCCTAGTCCAAACGACTAGAAGGCTTCGGAGGTACTTTCAATCACACCCGATACAAGTGGTCACTGACTAACCTATTAAGAATGTGCTTGAAAAACAAGAAAATTCCGGACGATTAGCAAAATGGGCTGTGAAAACTAGGTGAAAACAAAATCACCTATGACCCGAGAAAAGCTGTCAAAACCCAAGTCCCAACTGACTTTATCATAGAAGTCCCTAAAGAAGTCACAACGGAAGTCAATACAGCATCCACTGAACCCTCCGACCCCCATACCTGAAGCTCTTTACCGACGGAGCTTCTAGCATTGAAGGGTCAGGAGCAGGGCTAGTTCTAATTGATCCTAATGAATTGGAATTCACGTATGCCCTTCGTCTTGAATTTTAGACTACAAACAACGAAGTTGAGTATGAATCATTGATTGCTGGGCTCAAACTTGCAAAAAATATGGGTGTCAAAAGGCTTCAAGTCTTCACCGACTTGTTGCTTGTTTCAAACCAAGCAAGTGACAACTACATAGCCAAAGAAATGGGGGTTCAAAAGCTTCAAGTTCTCATAGACTCTCTCAAGCTAAGACAATAACATCAACATAGCAAAAGAGCCCAACATGTATTAGTACCGAGATAAATTAAAGGAATTGATGAACACATTTCAAACATGTTCCATCAAAAAAGTTCCAAGATCTCAAAACAAGAGAACTAATGAACTAAGCAAACTTGTATCTCCTACGTTTGCCCACCTCACCAAGAAGGTACTAATTGAGGTATTAAAAACCCGATCCATCCAAAAAATTGATGTTCAAGATGTGATCACTAAAGAAGGGCCAAATTGGATGACTCCCATTGAAAACTTACTCAAAAATGGTGAATTACCTAATGACCAGACTAAGGCAGAGAGGGTTTGTACCAAGTCAAGGAAGTACGTGTTACAAGGAGATATCCTTTATGAAAAAGGATACCTTGCACCACTACATCGATGCGTTGGCCCAAAACAAAGCCAATTTCTGATCAAAGAGGTTCACGAAGGGATATGTGGGGCTCATTGTGGCCCAAGATCGGTAGTGTCAAAGCTGATGAACCACGGATACTTTCGGCCTTCCATGGATCGAGATACCTTCGAAAAAATGCGAAAATGTGAAGCTTGTCAGTTACATGCTCTGGTACCCAAAAGCCCCAAACATGATACCGTTCCTATCTCCTCGGCTTGCAAGTGGGGAATGGACATTGTTGAACCATTCCCACCAGCCAAAGGAGGAGTCAAGTTCTTATTGGTAGTCGTGGATTACTTCACCAAGTGACCAGAAGTAAAACCATTGGCAAAAATCTCAGGGAAACAGGTCACTAATTTCATTTAAAAAATCATAATCTATCGTTTTGGGCTCCTAGGGGTACTAGTCAAGGCAGCGGGAAGTAGTTTGCCGAGAAGCCTTCTAGCTCCTGGTGCAAGGAGTTCAGAATAACTCAAGTATTCAGCTCGGTAGCTTACTCACAATCCAATGGACAGGTTGATAGGACAAACCGCAACATTGTTGAAGGGATTACATCTTGATTGGGAAGATAAGACAACAACTGGCTCGAAGAACTTTCCCATGTGCTATGGGCAATTCGAACAACCAAGAAAACGAGCCACAAGAAAACACCATACAACCTAGTGTTTGGATCAGAGGCTGTAATCCTAGCTGAAATCGGAGTAACAACACAAAGAACAATTAACATCGACCTCGAGCAAAATAAGAAAGAGACGGTGTTGAATTTGGAACTCCTCGAATAGGCTCGTGATCAAGCAGCCATACAAAAAGCACGGTACAAGCAAAACATGGAATTGTATTACAATACACGGGTGAAGCATGAATGCTTCAAGCCTGGGGACCTTGTGCTTCGAAATAATGAGGCCTGTAAGAAAGAAAGCCAATGAAAGCTTGGCCCTAAGTAGGAAGGGCCATACACTATCCTTAAAGCCCACAAAGGGGGATCATACAAGCAGGCAGGTCCGCAAGGCAAAAATCTTCCCCGCTGTTGGAATGGCAAAAACCTTAAAAGGTTCCATGTTTAACCAAAACGGGTTACAAATAGTTCCCAAAAGTTGTTCTATTCCCCTAGTAATCAAAGTACTTTGAAATGAATGAACGATGAATCAAAATTTGTCTTTCTATCCTATAATCAGGTCGAGAACCTAGCAATAAACTCCATGGCAAGGGCCATGTAAGGGGATGAGCTCCCAGGCCACATCGCTCAATAGGTTCAAGGGTTGAATGGACCTATATAAGGGGTGAGTTCCTAAATCAATAAAACTCCATGAGACTAAGAGAAATCTTAAAAATCATGTCTCATAGACGGGTTTGAACAGCCTACACCAAATGTTCCTTAAGCCCCAACATTGGTTTACGAACCAAAAAGACTCTAAGTAAATGTCATACATAGGATAGAGGTTGTATCTTCTTGTTAAAAATATCCTAAGGCTAAGTGACTGAAACACTGAACCCTTTAAGGTATAAATAACATAAGATGCACCACCCAAATCAAAGACAACATACAAAACCGATGAAAACACAATGGAGTAAACAGAACAACATAATAAACATAACAAGATAAGTTAAAGATAGCAAGAGCCATTGTCACACCCCGATTTGCAGCGGAAGAAAAAACTTGGGATGCAACAGACACCTCTGGTACATGCACATTGTTTATAAAGACACTACATTTTATTAATTACAAAATGTTGATTACATACTACATGTATGTTACAACTGCCTGTTCCCATGAACCACATAAGTCTTCTAAGTCGCATGCGTCTATCTCAATATTTGCCAATAAACACGTCTTGAACAACATACACGGATCACATCAGTCTCAAGTTACCTGAAATGCATGTTAGTTTAAAAAAAGGTCAGCTAAACGCTGCTGGTGAGTTCCACTGGTTTGGTTGTTTCGTTTCAAAATGTATCAACATGTTTAATTGCACATATTACGGTTCATAGATGGAATTACACGAGTATCACAATCATAAAGGGAATTTCACAAGGTCACAAACACCTTCAGCGCGCAGGACCGTGTCACACCAGATACCTTCAGCTCGTCGGCCCGTATTAGAATCAACACCTTCAGCTTGCCGGACCGTGTCACAACGGACACCTACAGTTCGCTGGTCTGTGTTACAATCAGCCGAGGTAGTTCGTGGGTTGGGCAATTTCACATCATCATAAGTTGGTGCAATTAACACAGTTTGTAATATGCAAATTACTTCAAGAAAGTAACACAGTTTGTACATGCACTTCACCCCAGAAAACAGGAAAACAGTTTAAAAGTGGGGGAAGGGAACTCACAGTGCAAATAGTAGTCTCGGCTAAAGAGTGTTTAATCAACGAAATCAGCTTTAATAGCACACATGCAAGTAAGGACTCAAATCAGTATCTACGTCGGTAAAGGTTATAACTTGGATTTGGTCAGAAGTTTTCACCCCGGATTGAGTCTATAGGACACGTGTATGGTGATGGAGGCCAGGGTAGTATTAGTTTTCAGTTTGGCTTCCGGGCACCGGTTCGCGTGCTAGTCAATGTCAGTAGTTTAACGTGTTTGGATAATGGTACGGGAATACCAATAGTGCCCACACGTAGTTATTTAAGAATGATTAATTTTTCATCAAGGGAGTTTGGGGAGTCAAGGTTGCCCAATTTTGAGTTTCCGTTTCCACCGTCGGGGATTTCCCGAAATGGTATTGGACACACCCCAAGTGTCCACTCCGCCCTGGAATCTTCCAGAATATTCCCCGTGTTCCAATTATAGTATTTGTCGGGTTGGGTCAGTTCCCAGTTACGGCAGGTTCGTTACACGGTAAATTGCCGAAATTGATTTAAAATAACCCATTTTTAATCCCAAAAATTCCCATTTTATCTATAATTTGAATAAAATTCTGAAAATTTTTATATAGCTCATTAAAAATCTGTAGAATATGTAAACAATTTCTGGGAATTTATTTTGGCATTTTACTTTCTAAATAAATTATTTATAAAACCATATTTAACCACATAATTAACATTAATGACCATCAGTGATCCAAAAATTCCCAAACAATTCCTGGACATCCCTTATATTTCCAGAAACATCTCCAAAAGTTTTAAGATTTTTCTGATTTGGTTTCGGTGCGTTTCCGGCTACCGAAAATTCGCAAAAACGCGGATTTTTAACCCAAATCAAAACTCAACCAATGGGCTCCTAATTTTTACAGAACATTCCTCATATGACCCTTAGTGTCTCTGTAAAATTTGGTGATTTATTGAATCCGTTTGGTATTTTTCCAGAATTCTTTTGGTAAAAGAGTCAAAATTTCACCAAAAATCGTAGAAAATTCCAAAAATTCTAAAATTTTACGTGGGCCTTCCTGATACTACCCTTCATCACCACACCAAATTTCATCCAAGTAACACGGACCAAGTTATAGTCCAAACAATATTCTGCCTAGTCTAGATTCAAGTTTCGGGTCATATACCTAGCGATTCCTTCGATTCCGAGCGTTCCTTGTGAGTCCAAAAGTATGTGTAGGCTATATTTAGTACCTACACATCAAGTACAACCCAAATATGCTAGAACTTAGATCAATCAAGCTTTGTTTCATTGTTCTTCGGTTAATCGACTAGTTAAGCGATTTCTGTCGAATAGGTGTTAATTAGGGTATCAAAACCCAAAGATTTATGACCATGGCTGCCATATAACACCAGGGTATTCATATGGTGTTCATATTTGGTCCCTAAACTTTGTTTAAAACTCCAAAATTCATGGATTAAAATAAGTTTTCATGACATAAATCATGTTTAATCAAGAAACCATGCTTAAAACCTTATGGATTTGAGTTAATACCTTTGATTTGTTGAAGTTCCTTGTGAAATCAGCTGGTTGTTCTTGAGAGAAACCAGAATTTTGAGAGGATTTGTGTTAAAATGAAATAAGAATAAGAAAAAAAATTAAAATTTTTTATTTAATAAAGGGGGGTGGGGGGCGGTTTGGGTGTGGGTCCCACAAAGCCACCGAGTGCTTCGTAAAGTGCGCTAAAAGATGATGTTTATCTTCTGTTGAGTGGCTAGGTTTGTTTAAGGGTCTCGCGCGCGTTCTCAATTTGCGTGACGGACTCTGTTTCGCGCGTGCTTAGTGTCAAAAGACTCGGTTTTAAAAATCATGCATAACCGTCTTGAAATCCGAACCCAGTTACATTTTAATCATAAAAGACTCGTATTAGAGTGGTTTATGTGTTTTTAAGCTTGATCGATCGTTCCTTGCACTTTTGATTGCCTTATGTTATTCCTGAAACAAAAACGTTTCCCTAACCGGGAAGCTGCTTCAATTTGCGTGCCCGATCTCTGACTGGCTTCAAACCTTATGTCACAGTCTATGGCACAAAATTAAGATGTTCCTGGAACTCGAAATCTTAAATAATGCTACAGATAACCTAATAATCAACGTCAAAGGTTTAGTGCGCTGTTAAACGGAAAGCTCCGGTTTAACACGTGTTTAAAGTCTAAGGACACCGAATTCACACCATGGGCCCTTATTAGTGTCATGTTAGTCATAACGTGTTCTCAGATTCCTCCGATACATACCAGATATCATTTAATCAAGCATATAAGTCACACATGTTTTTAGGGTTTTCGCGCAATTAAAGTGTTAAGTGTGCTTTACAGTTTTGGACCGTTTAGGGTGTACCTGGTTTCGTCGTGGGTGTCACAGCCATACTGGCCATCAAACATAAAACATTGTTCACAAGCCTTCCAGGCTTTAACCACCAAGGGACCTAAACAGTTCCCTTAAAATAAAAGGATGTTCAAACAAACAATCCATAACATTGTTCGACATGCTAAGAATGCTACAAATCAAAGTTTCTTCTTCACTTGGCAGCATCAGAGATGGTAGACTTCGCCACACCATCCTTCTTCGAAACCCCATCGTCTTGGGTCTTTTCAGCCTTTCTCATCAAGGCTCCAACCTTTTGACACCTCACCACCTTCAGAACACGTTTCCTCTCTATCTCCGGAGCAAGGACGTTTCTTCGAGAGGGACTTCAGCACTTTGTTATAAACAACCTCATTAAGGCACCGAGGTTTTAGCCCTTGCAAGACAGGCAAAGGTTTACCAAAACACTTGGAGACTTTACCCACACAAGGGTAAATCATATGCTCAATCTTCAAAACTATTTCCTTGAAGACTTCAAAAGCTTTGGGTTGAAAAAGAGAAGACTTTTCCCGAGGCTCCCCAGACTCACGAAGCTTTGTAACCAGCAAACAAACCTTGGTGCCTCTCATGAGCAAGAAGCTCGGTGGACACATCACCCAAGACCTTTTTAAACTCTGATGAATGGAGAAGATAGGTAACCACTTGCTGGAATCCATGCTCAATGAACCATTTATTATCACTAGTTTCCTAGGCATGTGAAGCCTTTAACCCTTCTTTCTTGTAACAACTCTCATCAAAAGTCATAATTATTTAATTAAATTGTCCAATAGGAAACCCTAATTGAGACACCCAAGTGATTCTGCACAAACCCTAAAATTTTCAGAATCATCAGAATCAGGATCAGGGCCCCTAAAACTCAGGGGGGGGGGGGGTAAACCCTAGTTACGATTATCTTAAAATCTCGCTGTCAAAAATGAATTTTGAGAAGCCGTCAAGTCAACAAGGCTAGTCAAGAACGTGGCTACCCTATGGTAGAATAGGGTCCTTCACGTCACGCGAAGCCCCTAGGGGGACCCCTCGCGTCACGCGAAGGGGGTCAAAATTTACCTATAAATAGAGGACTTTGGGACTGGAAATTGGGCACTGAAACGACGTAAAAACTCTGTATACACACTGAGTTATCGTCTGTTTATTACAATTAACACACACGGATCACTAATCGTCGTCGCAATACAGGGTAATAACTCGATCGCTGATACGATTCAATGTCTGATCGATTAAACTATCCAATGGATGTGTAAGTGCTGCCCACATTAGGGTTTATGCTTTGTCATTCGTTGTTAATTCAATGGATGTTTAAGTATCGCACTTTGTCATTCGATGTAAGGGTTTAATCTCGTGAGTTATCATAAATGCTGTATTAAGTTACTAACCTAATTGTGTGCCTGTTATTAATTTAGGTTAAAAGGCTAATCAGTAGGCTAGGCTCTGCTCAATTAAATCTGCAATGTGAGTCATTCTCTTTTTATCAAATTACTTTCAAAAGTATGTTTATTTTCAAAGTTATAATTACAGGGATTAAGTTTATGTAATCACCAAATTACAGCCAGTATGTGGGGTTTTGTATACATTACTTATTTCCCGTCACCATTGGAGAACGAGTTAGCCAATGGGTGATCTAACCATAGTCACAGAAACGAGTCGAGTGACAAATACTGTGGGTAGTTGGTTGATATCTGAAACATTGTAATCTCCCTTAATACTGTAAATTATAACAAACAGGTCGTTTTTAGTAAAAAGAATGATTCACTCAGTATTTCCCGCTGACAAAACCTTTTTCAAACATGTTTCAGGTGATCTGTTGTGATCCAGGAAAAGTGCCGAGAAGCACTACAAGCTTAAGGAAGTGGCTCAATATAAAATAAATAAACACGTTTTGTAAAATAAAAGATTTCTCCGTGAAATCTCAAGATTGTAAATTACCGGGTTTTATCCCGAGTTGTGAAATAAAATAATCGGGAAATAATTCAGTTTTTAAAAGATCCTGATGAAAACTTCCGCTGTTAATTAAATACCACGGGATTTCTGTCCCGCGGCTCCTGAAACGGGTCAAACCGGGTCGGGGGCCGTGACAGAAAAATGTGGTATCAGAGCCACTGATTTAAGCCTATTAAGTATTTAGAAAATACTTAAATTTTTCTACTTGTCATTCTGTGATTATGTGTTTTCTTATTTGAATATTTGTGTAGAGTATGGGTAAACAAAAGCTGTCAAACATCTATCTTAAATTAGATAGGTCATCCAATGAGAAGGGAAGTTCATCCCAAACCAAATCCTCAAACCACTCTGTAATTCCTGAAGAAGGAATATTTGTGCGAAAGGCACAATATGAGGAACCACTTTCTCCTAGTAAAAGAAGTCTGATTATTAGGAAAAGTAAAGAGAAAATAAAGAAATCCCGAGAAAAGACAGTTAACCAGGAAATAACCAGTAAATCACCTTGGGAAGACAAGTTAGATGAGAAATGGACAGATCTTTATATACTAGCCATTGTAGCAGTAAATGCAAATCTTTAAAAATTTTGACTTAAGTTTTAGCAACCCTTATCACTTACAGTCCAGAAACTTTATCCAGTAAATAAATAAATTACAATAAAACCTAGTATGTTTTAATTTTTGTTTGTTTTGTAGTTACCCAATATGAAATAATATTTCAAGGTTTTCTATAAAATTTTGTTATAAAATTTTAATAATTGTGTATTTTGCATAAACAGCATGAATGACTTGTCTGATGCCCTTCAGAATTTAAATCTCTATCCGGTAAAAATAGAGGTTTCCAGAGATTTCAATAGATATATACCAGATATAGAAGAACCTATTGAATTCAATGCTTCACCACCTCCGGAGAAACCCAAGCCCAAGAAAAGAAGGAGATTTGTAGGATGGAGGCGTGTGCGTAGGAGGAAGCCCATCACTAGAAAGATGCCTAAAATAGAAAATCCTTTAGATAAAGGGAAGGGAATTGAAGTCGGGGAAGAGTCTAGGCAGATGGGATTACAGTTTGATGAATATTCTAAGCAAATAGAAATGGAGATTGGAGGAGGTTCTCAGGTAGAAGTTGGAGAAAGTTCTAAACAAACTCAGGAAATGACATTGCAGGAAGAGCTAGATTTTATATTGGCAAGCTGTGATACTATTCAGCCTGTCAATACAAATGTTTTTACTCGTCCTATTGAATCTCAACTCCCTATAAACTTAGAACCAGCAATCCTAGAACCTATAATCCACACCCAACCTCTGGAAATGGACGAATGGTGGACAAATGATTGGCAGTTCCAAAACTTACTCAATAGTCCTTATTCCTTTCTTCCTCAATTTGACCCAGAACCTATACCCAATCCACCTATGAGCAATGAGAATTTAGCTGAACTTCGCCACTTTGGCGAGGAGTTAATGGATGCGGGAAATAGGATCAGGGAAGTAGGAGAATAGATCTCCTGGAAGTATGATGAGAGGGAGCGCCATTATTAAAATATTAGCTGACGAGGGATAAGGGGGTTATGAGACTGTGGTTGTAAATTAGCAATAATGTTATAATCATGTGAAATAATCTAAAATAAAACTTTGTAAGATAATGGTGTGTATTGATGCATACTATTAAATATAAATGGAAATCGAGAAATTGATAGTTTTGGCTATATGTGTATTGTGAAATTAGTATGGTTATTTTGTGTATAATTGTTATTTATTTGATACTAATAAAATTAAAATTATCTGATGGAAAACGCTAATAATGAACCAGTAAATGAGGTTAATCAATCCGAGCAACATCCGGAAGATCAATTTATGACTAGGCAGGATATAGAAAATATCGTTGCTCAGGGAATAGCCAATGCTATCCCAGCAATCGTTGCTGCTATTAAAAATCCAATCGAACCGCAACAAATCGTTCCTAGCAAACGTATTTCTGAAGATAACTTCAGTAATAGCGTAAACAGAGGCAATAATAATGAACCACGGAAGGCTCCGCTCCCTAAGAAAATGAAAGCTGCAACACCTGGTTGCACTTATAAAGAATTTCTTGCTTGTAAACCCACTGAGTTTGCAGGCAATGAAGGAGCGACTGCGACAATGCGTTGGTTAGAGAAAACCGAGGCAGTAATTGCCATAAGTAAATGTGCCAAGGACGATCAGGTTATGTATGCGTCAAATCTTTTCAAAGAAGGGGCGCTAGAATGGTGGAACACGGTGTTACAAGAAAAAGGAAGGATGATGGCGTATGCTATGAACTGGGAAGAATTTAAGAGTCTTGTAGAAAGAAAATTCTGTCCCGAATATGAAAAAGATCAAATGGCAAATAAATTTTTAAACCATAGAATTATGGGTGTAGATTATCGTGGTTATACTTCGACATTCTTTGAATATGCTAGAGTGGTACCAACACTGGCTTCGCCAGAATCGGTACTCATTTCTCGCTATATTTGGGGACTGATTAGTGAAATCCGTAACATCGTTAAAGCTGCAAGACCTCGCACTATTGACGATGTTGTGGAATTAGCTAATACCCTAACTGACGAACTGGTACGCACAAAAGATGAAAATAGGAAAAAGGAACTGGCTCATAAAATTACCCAAGGATTTCGTACGGGTAATAATAACAACTTCAAGAGAAGAGGAACAGGGCAATCTTCAAATTCGCCATTTTGCAAGAATTGCAGAAAGAAACATTATGAAAGATGTGATGTAATCTGCAACTTTTGCAAAGCCATAGGACATCGCGAAGAAGACTGCATAAAGAAAAAAAAGTCTGCTATAACTGTGGAGAAACAGGACATTTTAAGCCAAAATGCCCTAAATTGGGCAAACCAGCAGACAACAAAGCCAAGACAGCCGATGGAGCTACTAAGAAGAATGTTCGAGCCTTTCAGTTAACTACTCAAGAAGCAGAACTCATTCCAGATGTGATAGCGGGTACATTCTTAGTCCACAACGTATATGCAAAAGTATTATTTGAGTCTGGTGCAAACCAAAGTTTTATTAATACTTCATTTTGCCAAGCTCTTAACTTAACCTTAACCAACCTTAGGCAGATTTTTACAGTCGAAACAGCAGATGGAAATTATGTTAGCATAGATAAAATTTTGCAAAAGGAAAATATAGAACTCTCAGGTCATAAAGTCTTTGCAAACCTATTACCTATGAAATTAGCCGAATTTGATGTTGTGTTAGGAATGGATTGGTTAGTAGCCAACCATGCTCGAATTCTTTGTGATCAGAATTCCATAGAAATTCAAGCACCTACTGGAGAAGTAATCATGATTACAGGAGATAAACCGCATAATTCCATGAAGTTCATATCAGTAATGAAAGTTGCTAGTTATGAATGAAAGCAGGGAATAGTATACATGATTTCAGTAATCATTAGTACTAAAGGTAAAGAACTTAAGGAAATTACTGTAGTCTCCGAATACCCAGATGTATTCCCAGAAGAGTTACCAGGATTACCACCAGATAGGGAGGTAGAATTTAGGATTCATCTAATTCCAGGAACCATACCAATAGCCAAGGCACCTTATCGGTTAGCACCCACAGAAATGTTAGAACTGAAAAAGCAATTAGATGAATTATTAAGTAAAGGTTTCATACAACCTAGTTCATCCCCGTGGGGAGCACCAGTGTTGTTTGTAAAGAAAAAGGATGGTTCGATGAGAATGTGTATTGATTATAGAGAATTGAATAAGGTTACAATTAAGAATCGATACCCATTACCTAGGATTGATGATCTTTTTGATCAACTTCAAGGAGCTAGATATTTTTCTAAGATTGACTTACGCTCCGGATATCATCAATTGAACGTACAAGAAGAAGACATACCTAAGAGCTTTTAGAACTAGGTATGGTCATTACGAGTTTACAGTCATGCCCTTTGGGTTAACGAATGCACCTGCAGCATTCATGGACATGATGAATAGGATTTGTAAACCGTACTTGGATAAATTAGTAATTGTCTTTATCGACGATATACTTATTTATTCCAAAAGTCAGGATGAACATTGTCAGCACTTACATGCACTCTTAACTTTGTTAAGAAAAGAAAAGCTGTATGCCAAATTCTCAAAATGTGAATTTTGGTTACAAGAAGTGCAATTCTTAGGGCACATGGTGAATCACGAAGGTATTCATGTAGATCCTGTTAAGATAGAGGCAATTACCAAATGGAAGGTTCCACAATCCGCAATGGAAATTAGAAGTTTTATAGGTTTAGCTGGATATTATAGACGGTTTATTAAAGATTTTTCCAAGATAGCTGTACCTTTAACTAAGCTAACCTGTAAAGCAGTTAAGTTTGAATGGGGGACCTAAACAAGAAGAAGCCTTTAGGATCTTGAAACAGAAATTAACCAATGCTCCAATCTTAGCCTTACCAGAAGGAACTGAAGATTTCGAAGTATATTGTGATGCTTCAAAATTAGGATTTGGATGTGTGCTAATGCAACGCAAGAAGGTAATTGCGTATGCCTCAAGGCAATTGAAAAAGCACGAGGAGAACTATACGACTCATGCCTTAGAATTAGGAGCTATAATTTTTGCCCTTAAGATTTGGAGACATTATCTGTACGGAAGTAAGTTTACTGTCTATACAGATCATAAAAGTTTAAGATATATATTCGGGCAAAAAGAGTTAAACATGAGGCAAAGGAGATGGATGGAAATCCTAAGTGATTACGACTGTGATATTCAGTATCATGAAGGAAAGGCAAATATAGTTGCAGATGCCTTAAGTCGTAAGTATCATGAGAAACAACGTCAAGTTCGTGCTCTTAGGTTAAATCTACAGTTAGATTTAATGGAACAATTGAAGAATATTCAAGAAACAGCAATCAAGGATGATGCTGAAGGAATGAAGGGACGAATAAAAGAGTTAGAACAAGGAGCTGATGGAATTTGGAGATTCCACAAAAACAGAATATGGGTACCTAAGCAGGGAGAATTAAGAAATAAAATTTAGAAGAAGCCCATAAATCTAGGTATACCATGCACCCTGGAAACAATAAAATGTACCAAGATTTAAGAAATAATTTCTGGTGGATAGGCATGAAAAAGGATATAGCTAAATATGTATCTAAGTGTCTTACTTGTTCACAAGTTAAGGCAGAACATCAGAAACCTTCAGGTTTACTACAACAACTGGAAATGCCTGTATGGAAATTGGAACTCATAACAATGGATTTTGTTACTAAGTTACCCAAAACCAGAAAAGGTAATGATGTGATTTGGGTAATTGTGGATCGATTAACCAAATCAGCTCATTTTCTGCCTATGAAAGAAACCTTTAGCATGGAAAGATTAGCTAAGTTGTATGTAGATGAAGTAGTATCCTTACATGGAGTTCCACTCTCCATTGTTTCGGATAGGGATAGTCGTTTTACTTCTCATTTCTGGAAAAGTTTCCAAGAAGCAATGGGATCTCGACTAAACCTAAGCACTGCATATCATCCTCAAACAGACGAACAAAGTGAAAGAACGATCCAAACTCTAGAAGACATGCTCCGAGCATGTGTCATAGATTTTGGTGGAAATTGGGAAGATCACTTACCTCTGATTGAATTCTCCTATAACATTAGTTATCATTCAAGTATTGAAACTGCCCCATTCGAGGCACTGTATGGAAGAAAGTGCAGAACTCCAGTTTGTTGGGCAGAAATAGGAGAAAGTCAATTGTCATGTCCCGAGATAGTGCAAGAAACTACTAATAAGATTACTCAAATCAAGGAAAGGCTGAAGACTGCTCGAGATCGTCAAAAGAGTTATGCAGACAATAGATGCAAGCCGTTAGAGTTTCAAGTTGGAGACAAAGTACTATTGAAAGTTTCTCCTTGGAAAGGAGTTGTTAGATTCGGTAAGAAAGGAAAGCTAAGTCCGAGATACGTAGGACCATTTCCCGTGATCCAACGTATAGGACCAGTTGCTTATCGTCTACAACTACCAGAAGAGTTAGCTGGAGTACATGATGTATTTCATGTATCCAACCTCAAGAAATGTCTAGCAGACGAATCTTTGGTAGTACCTCTCCAAGATATAGAGGTAAACGAAAAGTTAAAGTTTGTTGAGAAACCTCTTCAGATAGAAGATAGAAAAGTGAAGTTTCTTAAACACAAACGACTAGTATTAGTTAAAGTCAAGTGGGATTCGAAACGAGGACCCGAGTACACTTGGGAGCTGGAATCAGAAATGAAGCGAAAGTATCCTCATTTATTCTAGTAAATCTTGAGGACGAGATTTTTATTAAGGTGGGGAATATGTAACAACTCTCATCAAAAGTCATAATTATTTAATTAAATTGTCCAATAGGAAACCCTAATTGAGACACCCAAGTGATTCTGCACAAACCCTAAAATTTTCAGAATCATCGGAATCAGGATCAGGGCCCCTAAAACTCAGGGGGGGGGTGTAAACCCTAGTTACGATTATCTTAAAATCTCGTTGTCAAAAATGAATTTTGAGAAACCGTCAAGTCAGCAAGGCTAGTCAAGAACGTGGCTACCCTATGGTAGAATAGGGTCCTTCGCGTCACGTGAAGCCCCTAGGGGGACCCTCGTGTCACGCGAAGGGGGTCAAAATTTACCTATAAATATAGGACTTTGGGACTGGAAATTGGGCACTGAAACGACGTAAAAACTCTGTATACACACTGAGTTATCGTCTGTTTATTACAATTAACACACACGGATCACTAATCGTCGCCGCAATACAGGGTAATAACTTGATCGCTGATACGATTCAATGTCCGATCGATTAAACTATCCAATGGATGTGTAAGTGCTGCCCACATTAGGGTTTATGCTTTGTCATTCGTTGTTAATTCAATGGATGTTTAAGTATCGCACTTTGTCATTCGATGTGAGGGTTTAATCTCGTGAGTTATCGTAAATGCTGTATTAAGTTACTAACCTAATTGTGTGCCTGTTATTAATTTAGGTTAAAAGGCTAATCAGTAGGCTAGGCTCTGCTCAATTAAATCTGCAATGTGAGTCATTCTCTTTTTATCAAATTACTTTCAAAAGTCTGTTTATTTTCAAAGTTATAATTACAGGGATTAAGTTTATGTAATCATCAAATTACAGCCAGTATGTGGGGTTTTGTATACATTACTTATTTCCCGTCACCATTGGACAACGAGTTAGCCAATGGGTGATCTGACCATAGTCACAGAAACGAGTCGAGTGACAAATACTGTGGGTAGTTGGTTGATATCTGAAACATTGTAATCTCCCTTAATACTGTAAATTATAACAAACATGTCGTTTTTAGTAAAAAGAATGATTCACTCAGTATTTCCTGCTGACAAAACCTTTTTCAAACATGTTTCAGGTGATCTGTTGTGATCCAGGAAAAGTGCCGAGAAGCACTACAAGCTTAAGGAAGTGACTCAATATAAAATAAAGAAACATGTTTTGTAAAATAAAAGATTTCTCCGTGAAATCTCAAGATTTTAAATTACCGGGTTTTATCCCGAGTTGTGAAATAAAATAATCGGGAAATAATTCAGTTTTTAAAAGATCCTGATGAAAACTTCCGCTGTTAATTAAATACCACGGGATTTCTGTCCCGCGGCTCCTGAAACGGGTCAAACCGGGTCGGGGGCCGTGGCATTTCTCCTCTAATAAGGTTTTTTTCTGAACCTCCAAGGCAGCCTTATCGACCCTGACTTAAACCTTGTCAGCCTCCAAGCGTTTTTCCAACTCAACCATATCAGTCTTGTGCGGGAAGAAAACTCCTCAAATCTTCAAACAGCAATGCTTTCTCCTTCTCAGCGTAGCCCTCAGCTTCTTTCAAAGCAACTATTGAAGCTTTCATCTCATCCTCTTCTTCGAAAAGACTTCGTATTCTTGCATCCTTTTGAGAAATCGGGATACACCCTCTAGAAGCAAGGCAACAAGGTTGCAAGTACCCATCATCATCTTCGAGATCATCAGGTCATCGTCCATCGATGAGCAAGAACCTCAAACAGTAGGAGGAGCAAAATGGGTAAGAACATCCTCACAAACGGATGAAGACTTGAAGTTGTCACCAACTGTGACCTTCCAATCTGGCACATAAACCTCTTCTGGATTAACATTGGTGGAACCTTCACCACCCTTCCCGAAACCCTTCAAGCTCACAACCTTCTTACCCGCAGCTTTACTCTCCTTACTAATCACCAAGGGCAACTCCTTTTCTATTTTTTATTTTATTTTCCCTCAACCCCAACTTCCAAGTCGTCCGAAGCCTCTATGTCATCACTCGGTTCCACTGGCTCAGAGGCCGATGGTAGTTCAGCTCCCTTTAACATACGTCGGGTTAAACGATGAATAGAAGCTTTGGAAGCACCGAACCTAGTAAAGCCTTTGACATTTGTAACGTTCACATAACCTGAACCCTCGAACCTGTGTTCAGCTCCACTGGCAACAGCGTCTTCGCCGGGGGTAGCCTTAGCATCCCCAAACACAACATCAGAGGTATCATCACTCTTTTTAAAGCACAAGGAAAAACATTATACCCTGATCATCCCTCATGAGCACAGGGTCACGACCTGGCTTGTCCCACAAGATGCTCACACCCATCAACACTAAAAGGTGTTCGGGAAAGGGACGAAGCCTCGAAGGAAATTTCCTAATGGATTTTAACAACCAACTATCTAGTTCAGACTCAAATGGCTCAAGCTTGTTTAACACAGCATCAGGGTGCCTCACAACAAGCTCGAAGGGAACAATGGACTCAGAAATCCAGAAAAATCGGTCCTTCCAAGAACCAAAGGTAGTAACCATTGAGGAAGTCAAACAAACATCAACTTGGGATGTCTCAAACGTGACCCAATCGTCGTTCTTGGTCAACCGGAAGAAACATCAGAACAACAACGATGGGTCATACCCTATCACAAAACCTCAAAATGTAAAATCCCAGCAAGACATTGAGGACGCAACTGAACAAACGACACACGATAATACTCTAAAATATTCAGAAAAAGATCGAAAACGGATGACACAAGTTGGACATCTTGAAATGACAGCAACAAAGAGCAATCGAACCAGCGGGACACTGATCGATCGATTTATCTAAAACCCGGAGCCACCGGATTAAACTTTAGATCTATCCCCCATTCTTTACAAAAAGCCTCAACTTCCTCTCGAGTGACACAACAATAACTCACATACAGTTTTTGCTAGCACCCAGGAGAGACGATCGAAGATAAAAAAGAAAGTGAAGTCTAGGAAGTTATTATTACGCAAAAGGCAAAAATCTGCCATCCATCACATTAACTGTCATTTCAAAATTCAAATCCAAAAAACTTAGACGCCTGATAACCTTTCAAGCCTTGAAGCCTTTAAGCAATAAAAATTGTGTACAAAAGTCAGAAGCATTTCAGCTTACACCCCAAATACCTCTGACTTGGGGGGCTGATGACGGGGGTAGCTCAAACCTTAATAAACTGATTAGAGACACAATAGCTTAAAAGGTTGAAAGGTTAAAAGGTTCGGAAATGGTCAGCTGTCATGAACAATAAAAAGGATAAGTCAGAGCCTTGTCACATCACCCTCTGCGTGTAAAACCTCCTGCCCAGTCGCAACCAGAGCATGTGGGAGAGCACACCCTTTTACCCGTAGGTCCAAACCGCTCAACCCCCAAATGGGCAAGTCCCTCACTGTAGCCAAGGATCACTGGTCAAAGGCTTCCTCTTATAGAAGATTCTTCCCCTATAAATCACAGCCTTTGCCAATCATTCCAGCCATTCCAGATCAACTCAGATCACCCTTGATCTCTGATCTTACTTCTCCTCTCTAGAACTTGCTCTATGCTTATTCTATTCTCGGCTCACTACAATATTATCTCACTTAACATAGACATTCTGGGATGAACATCCTTCAATCCATAATTCAAAGTGAATAATAACAAAGTGATCTACCTCCACGTGCTACAAACATGGAGGGACCCCACGACATGCGTTTGGCTAATCGAAACCTTGAACCCTTTTACCCCAGAGATACCGCTTCAGGCCTTGGTCTTGTATTTTTTGTAGCAACACCAACCAACACTAATCACACGACAATTGAATCCAATGGCAGACACATGATCTTTTTCCTATAGGTTCATTTTTCTGCGGTGGTCAGATTTCTCAAAAAAAAAAATGCTAGAGTTTTCGGGTTGGGTAACCGCACCGGGTCGAGTCGTCAAGTTTAGTTTTAAAATCGATAGACCAATGCTTAGTAAAACACCATAATTTCACTAGTTTAGATTATATGCATGAAATCCATACTTTGTTTTAATCATAATTTCTAAGAGCACCCTACGGTCGTTTTACCTTCGATATCTTCAGGCACCAATCACCTGAATCATACCCCGACCCATTTGCGACGTAGCTATTCAATACTAGTGTGTGTGATTTTAACCTTATGGTGGTATTTGTTCACTAGGATCCAGACGCAAATTTTTTAGTCTCCATTAATCATCAAGAATCAACATAAAATTGTAACACTACTATTAGGCAATATCGAAAATCATTGCCTCCATATCAGCTGTATCATAATTATATTAAAGTGATATTATTTGTGATCCTTGTATTTTTGTAATGAGGAGATATTCTCTGCATCTTAGTTGTTATTCTATTGTATATATAAGCTTCTGTACATCATTAGAAATTCATTGGGGAAATTACCATATTCACATGATATCAGCCTAAAACTTAAAAGATCCTTTTCTTTTTCTTTCTCTGCCATGGCTGCCACTGTTGATCTCTCTAACACACCTCTCCATTCTCTTAGTCACCTTGTCAACATAAAACTAAACTCCATAAATTAACTTTCATGGGAGAAACAAATCTCTCCTGTTCTAACCTCTCTCGATGTCATCGGTCATGTCGACGGCACCATCCCTCCCCCTTCCGAAACTTTCACCACAAATGACAAATCCTCTGTCTATCCCGAATACACGGCCTGGAAAACAACCGACCAAAAAGTTCTCCTCTTAATCAACTCCACTCTAACTGAAGAAGCCATGGTCGAAACTATCGGTCATAACACAGCTCACGCCGTTTGGAAAGCCCTCACCGATGCCTATAGCCATTGTTCTATTGAACACATCCACAATCTCAAAGACACTCTTCACACTCTTCAAACAGGGACCTCTTCCGTTTCTGAGTTTGGTCGGCAATTTCAAGCCTTAGCCGAGCCGCTATGGAACATCCCGTCAGTAACAAGGACAAACGCCATTACTTCCTTTGTGGACTAGGCGTCGTTTTTGAAAACTTCTCCACCTCTTAAAGAACTATTCACACCTGGCTCCCCCTTTTCATGATCTTTTGGTAAATGCCAAAAATCAAGAAATGTTTGTGAAACAACTTCATGGTTCACAAACTCCGCAAGCTACTTTCTATGCAAATCAGCCCAAAACCAACAACCATTGCTCCTCTTCATCTCGTGGGAGAGGCCGTCACACTTCCTCTTCTCGTGGGCGAATAGGAACTTTCACCAAACGCACACCTAATTTCCAACTTTGTCGTACAACTGGTCATTATGCAAGTGCTTGTCCCCAACTCGCATCTTATGCTCAAAAAGCCGTCCCTCTTGATGCAAATCTGGCCGAGGCTTTTAATGCTCAATGCAACGTTGCTTCCGACACTCCGAACTGGACTGCTGATTCAGGTGCCACCCCCCATATGCTCCCTTCTAATATTGGTTTAAATTATTCGAAACCTCAAACCGGTAACATTCGTGTCACATTTGGAAACGGTCAATCTTTACCCATTACTCACATCGGGAACACTAATCTAAATAACTCTATATCTTTACAAAATGTTCTAGTTGTTCCAAATTTCACAAAAAATCTACTTTCTATTAGTAGATTAACGAATGATTCATCGATAGATATCATGTTTTCTAACGATTATTTTCAAATTTAGAACCAAAAAACAACGGAAGTTCTAGGTAGAGGCACGTGTGAAAATGGTTTTTATGTTCTCACTCAAAGTCACAAGTCCCTTATTGCTGCGCTTTCTGCCTCGCATCTTCGTGCTTCATTCAATAAATGGCATAGTCACCTACGACATGTTGCTTTTGATACTATCTCTATGTTAAATAAACTCGATCATTTTTTTGGTTATTTCCTTGTTACCCAAACCGGGATTATGTGTCTCTTGTGAGTTATCAAAGGCTAAACATTTACCATTTATCGAAAATAATAAACGTGCACAACATGTTTAGGACCTTGTCCATTGTGATCTTTGGAGACCCGAACCCGTAACATCCACCGACGGTTATCGGTATTATGTTGTCTTTATAGACGACTACTCCCGTTTCACATGGTTCTATCCGTTAAAAGTCAAATCGGAATTTTCCACCATCCTCGCAACCTTTTTAACATTTGTTCAAAATGTTAGTGCAGTATGTCTATCGTCTCCGTCAATCAGAACCGTAGCAAGTCACTGAAGAAATCTAGGCTTTATTATGTATTTTGTAGTAAAATGGGCAAGGTGGCAATCTTGTAAATAAGGAGAAATCCTTATACCTTGTGCCTATAAATAGAAGACATAGGGTTTTCATTAGAGACTTTTGCTAGTTTGGAGCTCATTTGGTGATCTTAGAGTTTGAAGTCTAGAGAGAGAAAGGTGATTCACGGTGATTGTACTCGTCATATCTTTCAATAGAATCACGTTAAATTGTACGTTCTTGTGTTCGGTCATGTTCGTGCAAGGATTCCGCACGTCACACGTTCGGTTCGCAATCGTTTCGGAGTCGAAAGCCGGTCCTAAAAAGTGGTATCAGAGCAGGAGCTCGGTTGCGAAGATCAAACGCACAGAATCGTTCAAGAAATCATCAGAATCAGATCAAAAATCGCATCAGATTTGCTCAATTTCTTCACTTTTTCATCTCTTCACGTTTCTAACTGAAAAACGTAAAATTAAACGAGATTTTACGGTTAAAATTTGCTGATTTTTGGATATGTTGTGCGAAAACACTTGATCTAAAAGCCTACAAAATTTCAGATCTTAATTCGAAGTAGTTTGGGAGAAATCTAAGATTTTTGGTCTGAAAAAGTTGACATAATGCTTACTGTTGTTGTTGGTGTTCTTGGTGTCACCCGATCGGAGTACAACTCGATTGAGCAGTAGTCCGATCCATTGTCCCACATGTTTTATTGCAATTCATTAAGGTTGACTTGTTGACTGCTACCCGATCGGAGTACAACTCGATCAAGCGGTAGTTCGGTTCGAAGACACCTCTTCTATTTCACTGCATATCATTAAATAGGTTGACTTTGTTAACTTGTCACCCGATCGGACAGCATAGTCACCCGATCGAGTAGCATCCCACCCGATCGGACAACATCCTACCCGATCGGACAGCATCCCACCCGATCGGGCAGCACCTCACTCGGTCGAGCGGCAATCCCAGTTGTTGCATCTAATTTGTTTTTTATTGAATTCAGGTGTGCTTTGACGAAGACTCATTGACCGACGAACCATTGGAGCGACGAACAACTCACTTGTTGACGAACCTTATTGCCGTGGACGAACACTACTTTTCGTTGATGAACCCTTCAAGCTTTGACGAATTCATTAATGCTTGCATGTGATCATTAAATTGTGTCAGCTCATTAAATGCATCATGTGAACATGTGATTCCCGGCCCAACATTCAAGATATAGTCAGTTTGCATGTGATAGTTGTTTGTCGGCACAATTAATATACTTCATCAGTACATGTGAATCGGCCTAATAAGATTCTAAAATTCATTTAAGTTGTCGGCCAAAACTAGTCAAAGTCAAATTGAGAAATCCATCTGTTGTCAGTTCAATAATTGAAGAGGTCCAATAAGATTTAGTTTCATCTAATATTTGTCGGCCATTTAATTGAATATATTAAAAGCTCACGTGAATAAAAGAAATATTTTATCCGTTAGTTGAATTTTTGTGTCAAGTGTTGAGTGGCATAAGAATCGAGTGGTGGGTCGAGCGGATTGCCACCAGACTAAAAAACAGGTGATTGTCAAGGACAACATTCTCATCCGGTCGGACAACATTCCCATCCGGTCGGACAACTCATAACCCATCCGGTCGAATAGCTATTGTCCATCCGCTCGGGTCGCATTGGCCCATCTGATTCACTGCAAGTTGTTTGTTCAAGTTTAAAGTGCAACGGATCGAGTGGCAATCCGAACGGATTACCACCCGATCCTAATCATTTCATTTTGTTCGTTTGCAGGTGATTCAAGAGATTCAAGATTTACGAGGTGAAAATATCAAGTCACAATTTGAAAATGTCGGGAAGTAGTGATGAATCGTTTCATGATAGACTGTGGAAAAGAGAAAGTGCGAGATATGAGATCAGTAAATTGAGTGCTCCATTCAAAGAAGCTCGGAGAGCCAAAAGATGGAATGCTGAATTGGAATGTTACATGGATCCGCAGGGTAATCCAGTGGTTGATCCATTAAAGGTGGATTTTGATGCAGTAGCAAATCTTTTTCCAGATCAGGACACTTATCATACAAGAAGGTTATCTGAAAAAGGTTATGAAGCTGATCTGATGAACAAAGTGAAAGAGATTTTTGAAGCAAGCCTGCCAAAGGTGGTGGAAATGAGAAAAAGGAAAGAACAAGAGCTGAAAAAGATGGTAGAGGAGATGAAGAGAATGGCAGAGGATACTGATGAGGAAGAACAGAAGAAAGAAGAAGAGTAGAAGGAGAAAACAGAAGAATCACATGTGCTGAATGAAACTAAGGAAAATGAATCTTCTGAATCATTAAATGTTGAGAATGTTGATAAAACTGAAAATAAGTGCAGGAATTGCATAGAAATATGCAAAGTCTGTACAGAGAAAGATGAAAAGATAAAAAACAAAGATATTGAAATAAATAAAATTGAAAATGTTTTCAAAACAAAATGCAAAGAAATGCTTGAAAATGAAGAAATTTTGAAACAAAAGATTGAAAAGCTGACACTGAAATGTCAAGATTTTGAGAAAGAAAATGAAATTTTAAGACAAATGTGTACAGCAAAATGTGTAGGTTGTGTTGAAAAAGATAATAAGTTTCAAGATTTTCAAAAAGAGTATGATAATTTGAAATGGTCAAGTCAGAGAGTACAAGAAGCTTATGATACTTTGAAGAAACAAGTCAAATGTTTTGATGAAAGATTGTCTGAAACGTTAACAACAAAGGAACTTTATGAGAAAAAGTTTAAAGAAAAGCAACTTGAATTAAACAAGTGTTTTGATGAAGTTGCTAATCTCAAACAAGTTCTGGTTGAAAAAGAAAATGTTGTTACAAAACTTCAAAGTTATCATAGTTCTTCATACATTCTCGAACACATTTTCAACATCACACCAGATGACAAAGATACTGACAAGAATAAAAAGGGTATTGGTTCAGAATATCATCAGGTACCACCACCATTAAGAAATAACTATACTTTTTATGATGAGGAAAAGGTGGCAAAAGGTCTGAATATAGTTGACCAATTACCTGAAAGTATCGATGTGACTTACGCCAAATCTGATGAAGCTGATGATTCAGAGGTGGTAAGTAAGGTTGTTGAAAGCGTTTTGAAAGATGAATCTACCAAAGGTAAGTCTGAATCACAGGATGAAAATGAGGGAAATTTTCATGATGGTTATCTCAAACGTTCAAAATCTGAGAAAGTTGTGAATAATGATTCAAAAGGATTGGCTTATACCATGATTGGATTGGACAAATTATTCTCAGATAACGAGTTCCCGATTTAGAATGTGATTGCAGATAAACAAAGTGTTTAAACTGGTTAAGATCGAAAAGTCAGAAATTTCAAAATTTGCTGGGAAGAGCAAGAAAACTTTTTATAACAAACCCGGTTACAAAAAGAAGAATATGAAAGGAGGGTTGGGTTATAAAAAGAAACAAAATCAAGATAAAAGGTTTGAAAAGCATTTCAAAAGAGAATGAATTTTGTTCACGGGAAAAGTTCGGAAGAAGAGAAAGAACTCAAATTTAGACGACAGTCTAATGAAGAGTTCTATGCTCAGAAAAAGAAACAACATCAGGCTAAAGATGTTTCAATGAAAACTTGTTTTAAATGTGATCAAACTGGACATCTTGCACGAAAATGTCCAAATCCAAAGCCTGTCGATGTTGAAAAACATAAATATGAGGATATGAAACAAAAGTCTACCAAATTTGATTCAAAACAAACTTGGGGGTTTAAAACAAACAAGTTTGCTTCGAATCAAAATTGGAAACCAAACAGACCAGGTCTGATTCAAGACAAACCCAGAATTCTAACACACCCAGATTCAGAACAACACAAAGATGGCAAACATCGGTTGATATGACAAAACCAAACCAGTTTTGGAAATCAAAAATTGTTGTTCAAAGTCAAAATAATCAAAAGTGGTTCAAAAGGACTGAACTGGGTGATTAAGAAACAAGTGATTTCCGTGAATGAAGAAAAAGTCGAAGTGAAAGATGAAAAAGTTTTTGTACGAGATGACAAAGATTTTCCATCATTGAATGAAACTTATTGTGTTGAAATGCCTAAGGTCAAACAGACCTAGGCTAAATTGGTCAAGTAATTGAGTTTTTGTGATTTTGTAGGTGCTCATAAAGTTTGATTGTCAAGGAAGAGAATTGATGAGCAGCCTGGCACAGGAGGAAAAGGCTGCTGAACCCTAGTTTGGTTGAACAGGGAGTTTATCGGTTTGTGTACATAAATAAACCATATTTCAAAAATCCTAAAAATTGAAAATTTAAAAACCAAAAAAATATGTTTTTATTTTGTCAAAAATTTGAAAAATAAAAAATATGTTTGTTTTTAGATTTTATCAAAAATTTTAAAAATAAAAAATATGTTGATTGAATACGCCGAAACCCTCACGGCTGAACAAACATGATTACTTTCACCAGATTGAAAAACGGTTTTCAAAACTTTAAAATATCAATGTGTTGTAAATCATGGGGGTACATTATATTTTCTGCAAAACAGAGCATGAGATGCAGAAAATGGATGGCGAGACAAAGCTCTCAACATCGGGTTGTCAAATTTTCTTTAAATGGTTTTGCATTTTAGGGGGAGTAAGAAATTTCAGAAAATCCAAAAAATTAGAAAATTTGAAAAAAAAAATCCAAAAACACGATAAAATTAAATATTGAGTTTTTGTGTAAAAAGAGAAAATGATAGTACATCAGTAGAAAATCATAGTACGCTAAAGAAATGGAAAGTAAATGTGATAAACGGTCTCACTAATGATATGCCAGTAGGTTTTTACACATTCAGTAGATTGTTTTCGAGATATAAACCTAAATATCAATAACTTGCTTATCTCGTGGTGAACATCTCTCGGATATATGGGTAACCCCTGAAATCTTGTTTGAGAGATTGCCTGATTCTGAGATACTAGGTCTTTACACTGTTTGATATCTGGGGTATTATACCTGGACTTCTGATATTGCGGAAGCAATGGCCTAGTCCTCGTATAATACTTTACTCGCTTTTAAAGCTCACCCTCTGCATAAAAATTGATAAAATATCGAAAGATACGAATCAAGTGCAGTTGTAAAGAAGATTCCCAAGGGGAACATACCTAAAGTCGAGCCTTCATCTCTTTGACTGAACGGAAGTTCATACCTGAGCTCTCAAGGTCTCTCACTAACCCAGATTACAGATATCAGGTTGGTATACTGACCTGTAAGACTGAATCTAGGGAATTTTGATACGGGAGTATATTCTGAGGTGGGACACGCGAATAAGTTAAGTCCTTAAAACACTAATTCCGTATCTCGAATCAATTGAGCTTTGTGTGAAAATTTAAGAGGACCAGTGTACTGACAATCTAAGTGAATCATTTAGAACTTCAAGTATTTAAAGCTCAACGGTACTAGTGATTTGTCAAAAACTGATATGATCCTCCGATACGAACTCAAACAAAAATATAGTCTGTAAATATGTTTGTAAATATTTCTTTACTGCATTTCATTTCAGAAAAATACAAAAAGATTTTGATTTCACTTTATTTTTCAACAACCGATGTCCGAGAGCTGAGTTTCAAAATCTGAGTATGTTGATCGTGTTTCTGAAAATAAAACAAGTTCATTAATTTGAAACTTGAAGTTTTAAAATCAAATTCAAAAACAGTTTGTGAAATCACCAAGGTCATTAAGTTGGACTTGGATGATTAACTGTGAGGGAGTTGGATGCTTAAATTGTTAAAATTTGTTGAATAGAGCCAGTTTTCTATCCTTGATCGCTGAAACTGCCAAATCTATAAAGCATTTTGATAGGGGGAGTGAAGTCAAGTAATCCTGGATATATTCATATTATTATATTTAGAGCCAGGATCTTGATTTAAAAAGTTTTAAAAGAGCCAGGTTACGATTCCTGGACAACTGAAAATGCTTTCACTGTAAAAATATTTTAGCATATGTTGAGAGAGCCAGGTCATCAATCCTGGACATTTAAAATTTGTTACTTATAAATGTTTGAGTGTTGCAAATGCTATTCCAGACTACGATCCCGATAGCCGAGTCTAATGGGGAGTCTGAAGACAAGCTCAACGCAAGGGGGAGCGTGCATTCAAGGAGCCAGGTAACTATCCTGGAGAAGCTTGTAACCGGAAAGTCAGGTGTCGATCCCAAAGCATGGAAGCTTGACGAAAGGGGGAGCCTGAAGAGTCTAATGAGAGGGGGAGCAACTGAAGCCGAAGACAGATCCACGGGGAGTCTGTTCGAGAAAGAGGGAGTCCGTGGTTGCTGATGATATCAAACCTTTAAGAAGACTCAGAGAGAGAGAGAGAGAGAGAAAGACAAGACGCCACGAGATTGACTGCGACAATATCTAAGGGGGATGTAGGATCGTGAGACGATCGAAACGAGTCTATCAGAAGAGTTCTCGGTCTAATCATAGGCGGAATTCATTGATTAGACTTTGTAACAGCTTGATTCACTGTTAATTGTCTTGTTTTATTGATATAACACGTTTACAGATCAAATGACACGTCGGCAGCACTTCGGTACCGGAAACAAGATCGTTACAAATGAGATAGCACTTCAGGTATTTATAGGAAAGTGATTTCGCACGAAATAGACAACAGGCATTTCGTGCGAAATAGCTGATTGCCATTTCGTACGAAATAACTAATTGTCGTTTCGTGCGAAATGAACTCTCAACCCTAAAACCCTGTTTTCTCGTACTACGTCCCTGATCTAACATTTCTATTACAAGACTCGATGTAACACGAAGTCGACAGACGTATGCACCAACAGACTCCCCCTTGGATGTTGACGAAGTCTTCGGTGTCGAGTCTTCACAGTCTTCAGCCTTGATCAGTCTTCGGGCTCTTTCAAAGTTATCTGACAGTGTAAGCATCTTCAATCTTTATCTCTTCTCTTGATCAACTAATCTCCCCCTTGAATGTTCTTATAACAATCATCAATTTCCTCTTTCTCGGTCATTCTCAGAATCGTAATCCTGGCTTTATCTTCTTTTATCAACTTCTATCGATAACAAACTTTCAGGATCAGAGACTGGCTCTTGCATCTGCAAACTTCTTTTTACTAACAGACTCCCCCTTAAGTTGTGTTGGGATCACAGTCTGGATCATACTCTGCTCATGCTTTTCAATCTTCATATGTTCAAGATCAAAACCTGGCTTTCACATAGCCAAAACCTGCACATTCTTTACCTCAAAGTAAATTTCACAAATTTAAAATTTGACAAATATAAACTCTGCTAACCACTTGTAGAATTAAATTCAAAACATCATCTTGTAATAATATGACATTTCACAAATTCTCTTAACCACTTGTATATGACACATTCAAATTTGGTTTCAACTGAATGAACCATTTAATCATTTCAAAAACATTTTTCATTTCATCAGACTCTACCAACCCTGTTGTTCATCATGTTTAGCACTCGGAATTTTGAAAATCAACTTTTCAACATCAGTTGTCTAAAATCTTTTTATATTTTTTCAAAATTTATGCTAAAACACTCTGAAAAACTTTTTGGATTTTTGATATTAATGAAATGCAGTAAAGAAATATTTACAGACAAGATTTTGTGAGTTTGTGTAAGAGGATCATATCAGTATTTGAGACAAATCACCAACACCATTAAGCTTTAAACATTTTAAGTTCTAAACGATTCACTTAGATTGTCAGTATACTGATCCACTTAAATTTTCACACAAAGTTCAACTGTTTCGAGATACGAGATTAATGTTTTAGAGACTTAAACTTATTCGCGTGTCCCACCTCAGAATATACTCCCGTATCCAGATCCCAATATTTAGTCTTACAGGTGAGTATACCTAGATGATATCTGTAAAGGGTTAAATGCGAGGGCCATGAGAGCTCAGGCTATTGCTTCCGCAAAATCAGAGAGATGATGGCTTCGACTTTAGGTGTGTTCCCTTTAGAGAATCTTTTCTTCAACAGCACATGATTAGCATTTTGCAATGTTTCATCGTTTTTTATGCTGAG
Source organism: Helianthus tuberosus (assembly GCA_030545235.1). Lineage (NCBI taxonomy): Eukaryota > Viridiplantae > Streptophyta > Magnoliopsida > Asterales > Asteraceae > Helianthus > Helianthus tuberosus. Next base: position 127,451,515 of record CM060397.1, read on the forward strand.
GGGGGTGCTTTTATTTCAAGCAAGTGAAAAGTATTATACGGGGACTAGGCCATTGCTTCCGCAAAATCAGAATTCCCGGGATAATACCCCAGATATCACTAAGCATAAAGACCTAGTATCTCAGAAAGAGGGGTCTTTCAAACAAGATTTCGGGGGTTACCCATATATCCTAGAGATGTTCCCCACGAAATAAGCAAGTTTGATATTTAGGTTTATATCTCGAACACAATCTACTAAGCGTGTAAAAACCTACTGGCACATCATTAGTGAGACCGTTTATCACATTTTGACTCTCCAATTCTTTAGCGTGTTGTGATAGTCCACTGATATACTATCATTTCCTCTTTTTACAACAAAACTCATTTTGAATTTCTCATGTTTTTGGCCTTTTAGACTTTATCATGTTTTTTGTATTTTTTCAAATTTTTGAAATTTTTAAAATTTTTACTCCCCCTAAAATCAAAATATGTTTCAATTTTGATTTTTCAGGAAAATTTGAAGACGAACTGTACAAGGTAAAGTGACAACTGATTTTCAAGCTTCAATTCTCCATCCACTTGGCATAAACGATCAGAACTCCCCCTGAAAACAAACTATTTTCCCATTATGATTTCAAAACACTTAAGTTTGTTTTAATCAAAAATGGTTTTTCCGGAAAATAAGTTTTGTTGATTTTACCACTTGTAAGATTGGGGATTCATTCATCATTTTGTTTTCTTAAACATTTGAATGAAAGTTAAATTAAGTTCAAATTAATGACGTTGATTAACCACTTGTAAGTTCACTAATCAATCATAACCTCTTGACTCATAGATTGAAATACCACTTGTAGGAAAAATGCCGATTCTTACTCCACACTTGTAGAATTTTAACAATTTTTAAATGTTTCACAAAAAACAATTTTAAAGAGTGATGCCGATTCATGATCCACGATTACCTACTTGGGAGCTCCGGCAAGTCAGGTTTTTAAGTAGAAAACGCTGTCACACAAGCCTGACAAGCCTTGGGTGATTTTGATTCATCTCTATCCCAACCTCCTTTCTATTTATAAAAATCTTTTGCACTTTTCACTTTCCCATCTACCATCTTCCCAAATATATGTTTGACTTTCCCATTGAAAGCCTTTTCAGCATCAAATTCTCCTTTACCAGGGAAGAATTAATCTGAAATATCAATCTTTCCAATTTTTAACTTCAATTTTTCTTTCGACAATGGCGGAAAGTTTTCATCGTTCAACTCTGGAACGAAATTCTCATTCTTTTTCTCAACAGACGACTCCTCTGATTTTATGGAATCAGATTCATTGTCAGAACTACTCTCTGATTTAACAACCCATTTTTGTTTGTTCAAATCAACTTTTCTTTTGTAAAAATGCTTCGAACTTTCACCAATTTCGAAGTCGAATCTTTGAATATTTTAAAACTTTCTGTTGGTTGTTTTGTTTTGTTAACCCATTTTTCTTTCATTATTGGTTTAGAAGAAACTCCCTGTTTTGAGTTGTTGGGATTTGGACAATTCCAAGCAATGTGTCCAACTTCTTGGCATCTGTAACAGGTTCTTCGTTCAACCCTTTTCTCAGATTCTTTCACCATCTTCTTTTTCTTCTCAGCAAGAAACTCTTTGTTTGTCTGTCTCCAGAATGGTTTCTTCTCTTCTTCTACTGAGCTTGCACCTGAAACAAATTTAGTTTTTGTTTTATAATTTTTCTCATTTTTATGATTTTCCGGGGGAATGAAACCTAAACCTTTCTTTTTGAAATTACTGTTATGGTTTGGTTTCTTCTGAAAACCATAACCAGAACTGTAACCCTTTTTCTTGTTCAATCTCTGTTGAACTCTTGAAGTGTATTTTTTAGATTTTTCTAGAAGATTTAAAATTTTTATTTCAGGAATATTAATTTCTGTTAATTTGAAAACCTGTTTGATCATTTCAGTTTTGACACTTCTTATTGGAAATTCCTCATCAGAATATAATTTGTCTGAATTTTTCAAAGTATATGCCACTTTGATTGGTCCGTCATTCAAATTAGATTTTGATAACAAGAATTCTTTATTGTAAACCCATTTAACCGGTGAACTCGGACTCTTTTCTGACGAACTCGAACTTTCAGATTTAGACTCCGACTTTGACTCTTCATCCGTATCTAACACCTGATCGACCACTTTCTTTAACAATTCAGACTCATGATCAATGTCAGACGCTGTGAATGTGACATCAATATTGTCTGGTAACTCATCAATGGTTTCAGACTTTAACTTTATGTTGAGCGCATTTTTTAATCATTCCTCATTTGGCTTTCTAGGAGAATAACTTTCGTAGATCAGGGGTGGACACTTGTTATACTTGACACTTTGTTTCTTACCAGTATTCGTATCTTCTGTCTTTTTATCTTGAAACGCTTCAAGACCTGCAACAGTAGGATAAACTCGATCAATCAAATAATCATAAGTTGTATAACTCAACAGTAATCGTTTGATTCTTTCACTTTCAATCTTTTCGAGTTCCAAATCCTGCTTCAGCTTTGCACAGTCTTCAATATACTCATTGATGACCTTCTGCTTTGTCATTAATGTTGAGCTCATCATTGTCATAGCAGCATCAACTTCTAAATTTGTCTTTTTCAGACCATCAACTGATCTGTTCAACACATCATATGATTCCTTCACGTACTTCACATCAAACAATAAATTCTCTTTCAACTCTTCAAGTTCACGAATCTTCTTGTCCTTTTCTTCACAATGTTTGCAAGACTTCAAACATTTCAGACAAGGTTTTGTTACCTCAATGATCTTTTCAACTTCGACAATTTTTTCAACTTCGACGAGTTTTTCAACTTCAACTATTTTTTTGACTTCAACAATTTTCTCCACTACCTTTTCAACAATATCCGGTTCTTCATTAAATTCTAATTCTTTTTCCATCCGTCAGCTTCGACCTTTTCTTTCGAATTTTCTTCAACTTCTACTTTTTCAGCTTCCATTTTTTTCTTTTCTTCAGCAATCCTTTTTGCTTCCAACTCTCTCTTCAATCTGGCAGCCTTCTTCTCATTCAACATCTCAACCTTATCTGCAAAGAACAAATTAAAACTATCAGGATCCAAACCTTTTCTAGCTTTATTAATATATTCTTCTTCATCATCGGTATCTGCATCACTTCCTAAATTTGGAAAAATCGGTATTTTTTTCGAACTAGATTTGACTTCTTCTTCTTCCAGAATTCTAGCAACAAGACCTGAACCGGGTGGAATGTATTTCTCCCAGCTAAAACCCTTTGCAACCTTTTCATCATCTTGATTAACAAGATAAGCTTTTTTCTTTTCAACATCAATGGCACGGGATGATGATGGTTGTTGATCAATTTGATGAAAAATTGATTTTTGATAATAATCATTCTTTTCTTGTCTTCCGGTTGCTTCTTTATTTTTGCATTCTCATTTAAAATGTCCCCTTTCTTTGCAAAGAAAACAAGTAACCTTTGATTTGTCAAATCCTATCGGAGATTTAGCCATCTCACTAAACTCATCTCTACCGGTGATTTGTTGAAACTTTTCTGCCCTTCTAACAGCACTGGCTAAACACCACTTGACATCCATTAACTCAAGTTCCTCAGCATCAATTTGATCATAATCTTCTTTGGTGAGCATTGGATTTCCAATTCGTCCAGCAACTAAACTTTCATATGACTCTAACATAGCAACAAGTGATGCCATGTGCTGTTTAGCTATTTCTGGAGAGAGATTTTGACCATTTTGAATATTCAATGTGACATTGCATTGCAGATTTGTTGAATTCTGTCGTTGAGGACTTGGTGTTGTATAATTTGGATCAAAGCTTGAATACGAAGACGAATGTCCACCACTCTGAGTTACAGTACTTCCCTTTGTTCCAGAAGAACTATCAATACTGAAAGCAGTCTGAATCTTTGGACTCGGAGTAGTTTCAAATTTATTTCCTCTATAGTATAAACTGACATCTTGTTGCGCATTTAGATTACTCATGATAGCCGTTTTCTGAATGTCCAATTCATGTTCTTCAATCTTCTGAATGAACTTTGCCAAATTCATACTTTCTGATTTCCTCATATGTTTTAAGATCAACAAATATGTTCCCCATTTATTCTGAGTTAACGCATCGGCTAGCTTTTCAACCCATTCATCGTCGTCTTTCTTTATGTCCAATCTTCCCATTTCCAAAACCAGATTACAATATCTATCAATGGCCATTTTTGTTGTTTCACCTTCAAAAGCTACAAACATATCAAATGATTTCTTTAATAATGCCTTTTTGTTCTTTATCATATCAGCACTTCCCTTAAACTTGTTAATCAATGCCTTCCAAATTGATCTAGCAGTACCCTCATGTTGGAGCAAAACAAAGATATATACTTTAACTGCTTGCTGGAGAATACTAATCATCATTTTTCACTCGTATATTTCAATTTTTCACCATCTAAATAGTCACTAAACGCTTTTTCAAGCCCACGTTCATTTTTCGGTTTAATGTAATTTACCTCTAACGAACACTATGCGTCAAACTTATAAGCTTGCACCCAATTTTCAAACCGATTTTGCCATCCTCTAAAATCTTCAATGTACATAAGCTTTGGCGGTTTATGATAAGTTCCCATCTCATTCTCACTGTAAACAGTTTCAGCAGCTGTAACAGGAGCAACTGGTGTAGCAAACGCATTGTAAAACTCCTCTTCCATGTTTTGAAAACCTGTTTCACAAATTCACAAAGTTCAAACAACAATGAAATTTCACACGAAATGAGAATTCAAACGAAACAATTTGGTGCGAAATAGCTTTTTCAAACGAAATCAAAGTTTGTGCGAAATATCCTTTTCAAACGAAATGGTTCACACGAAATACATATTTCAAACGAAATAGCCCTTTGGTACGAAATAGATGTTGATTTCGTACGAAATGAAATTTAAACACTTGATTTTGTGCGAAATGAAGTCTAAACTGTCTATTTCGTGCGAAATGATATCCAAGGGTTTGATTTCGTACGAAATGACTTATAGGAAGATGATTTCATACGAATTGAGATTTTAAAGCTTCATTTCGTGCGAAATGATATGAACACTTCACACGAAATAGTCTATTTCGCGCGGAATGCTGCTGACGTCACCATGATCGATCTGATTTCAAGCGAAATGAACAAGTTGAACAAGTTTTAGACCGATTTTAACACTAATTCTTTCAAGGATTCATTAAAACATTGTTACGCATGTTATATATGAAATTCAATCCATTTTAACCGTAAAAACTAGTTAATTTTGAGAAAGAAGGTGTAGAACTCAGATTTTTGAAGAAAACAAGCTGAATTTGATAAGAACTCTTCCTCCTGAGCTCTGATACCACTTGTAGGATCGTAAGACGATCGAAACGAGTCTATCAGAAGAGTTCTCAGTCTAATCAGAGGCGGAATTCATTGATTAGACTTTGTAACAGCTTGATTCACTCTTAATTGTCTTGTTTTATAGATATAACACGTTTACAGATCAAATGACACGTCGGCAGCACTTCGGTACCGGAAACAAGATCGTCACAAATGAGATAGCACTTCAGGTATTTATAGGCAAGTGATTTCTCACGAAATAGACAACATGCATTTCGTGCGAAATGAACTCTCAACCCTAAAACCCTGTTTTCTCGTACTACGTGCCCTGATCTAACATTTCTATTACATGACTCGATATAAGATGAAGTTGACAGACGTATGCACCAACAGGGGAGTCTGTTAGTGCAGTATGTCTATCGTCTCCGTCAATCAGAACCGTAGCAAGTCACTGAAGAAATCTAGGCTTTATTATGTATTTTGTAGTAAACTAGGCAAGGTGGGAATCTTGTAAATAAGGAGAAATCCTTATACGTTGTGCCTATAAATAGAAGACTTAGGGTTTTCATTAGAGACTTTTGCTAGTTTGGAGCTCATTTGGTGATCTTAGAGTTTGAAGTCTAGAGAGAGAAACTAGAGAGAGAAAGGTGATTCACGGTGATTGTACTCGTCATATCTTTCAATAGAATCACGTTAAATTGTACGTTCTTGTGTTCGGTCACGTTCGTCTAAGGATTCCGCACGTCCAGCAACTAAACTTTCATATGACTCTAACATAGCAACAAGTGATGCCATGTGTTGTTTAGCTATTTCTAGAGAGAGATTTTGACCATTTTGAATATTCAATGTGACATTGCATTGCAGATTTGTTGAATTCTGTCGTTGAGGACTTGGTGTTGTATAATTTGGATCAAAGCTTGAATACGAAGACGAATGTCCACCACTCTGAGTTACAGTACTTCCCTTTGTTCCAGAAGAACTATCAGTACTGAAAGCAGTCTGAATCTTTGGACTCGGAGTAGTTTCAAATTTATTTCCTCTATAGTATAAACTGACATCTTGTTGCGCATTTAGATTACTCATGATAGCCGTTTTCTGAATGTCCAATTCATGTTCTTCAATCTTCTGAATGAACTTTGCCAAATTCATACTTTCTGATTTCCTCATATGTTTTAAGATCAACAAATATGTTCCCCATTTATTCTGAGGTAACGCATCGGCTAGCTTTTCAACCCATTCATCGTCGTCTTTCTTAATGTCCCATCTTCCCATTTCCAAAACCAGTTGACAATATCTATCAATGGTCATTTTTGTTGTTTCACCTTCAAAAGCTACAAACATATCAAATGATTTCTTTAATAAAGCCTTTTTGTTCTTTATCATATCAGCACTTCCCTTAAACTTGTTAATCAATGCCGTCTAAATTGATCTAGCAGTATCCTCATGTTGGAGCAAAACAAATATATCTTCTTTAACTGCTTGTTGGAGAATACTAATCATCTTTTTTTCACTCGTATATTTCAATTTTTCACCATCTGGATAGTCACTAAACGCTTTTTCAAGCCCACGTTCATTTTTCGGTTTAACGTAATCTACCTCTAACGAACACCATGCGTCAAACTTATAAGCTTGCACCCAATTTTCAAACCGATTTTGCCATCCTCTAAAATCTTCAATGTATATTAAGCTTTGGCGGTTTTTGATAAGTTCCCATCTCATTCTCACTATAAACAGTTTTAGCAGTTGTAACAGGAGCAACTGGTGTAGCAAACGCATTGTAAAACTCCTCTTCCATGTTTTGAAAACCTGTTTCACAAATTCACAAAGTTCAAACAACAATGAAATTTCACACGAAATGAGAATTCAAACGAAACAATTTGGTGTGAAATAGCTTTTTCAAACGAAATCAAACTTTGTGCGAAATATCCTTTTCAAACGAAATGGTTCACACGAAATATAGATTTCAAACGAAATAGCCCTTTGGTACGAAATAGATGTTGATTTCGTACGAAATGAAATTTAAACACTTGATTTCGTGCGAAATGAAGTCCAAACTGTCTATTTCGGGCGAAATGATATCCAAGGGTTTGATTTCGTACGAAATGACTTATACGAAGATGATTTCGTATGAAATGAGATTTTAAAGCTTGATTTCGTGCGAAATGATATGAACACTTCACACGAAATAGTCTATTTCGCGTGGAATGCTGCTGACGTCACCATGATCGATCTGATTTCAAGCCAAATGAACAAGTTGAACAAGTTTTAGACCGATTTTAACACTAATTCTTTCAAGGATTCATTAAAACACTGTTACGTATGTTATATATGAAATTCAATCCATTTTAACCGTAAAAACTAGTTAATTTTGAGAAAGAAGGTGTAGAAGTCAGATTTCTGAAGAAAACAAGCTGAATTTGGTAAGAACTCTTCCTCCTGAGCTCTGATACCACTTATAGGATCGTGAGACGATCGAAACGAGTCTATCAGAAGAGTTCTCCGTCTAATCAGAGGCGGAATTCATTGATTAGACTTTGTAACAGCTTGATTCACTCTTAATTGTCTTGTTTTATTGATATAACACGTTAACAGATCAAATGACACGTCGGCAGCACTTCGGTATCAGAAACAAGATCGTCACAAATGAGATAGCACTTCAGGTATTTATAGGCAAGTGATTTCGCACGAAATAGACAACATGCATTTTGTGCGAAATAGCTGATTGCCATTTCGTATGTAATAGCTAATTCTCATTTCGTGCGAAATGAACTCTCAACCCTAAAACCCTGTTTTCTCGTACTACATGCCCTGATCTAACATTTCTATTACAAGATTCGATATAAGACGAAGTCGACAGACGTATGCACCAACAGGGGAGTCTGTTAGTGCAGTATGTCTATCGTCTCCGTCAATCAGAACCGTAGCAAGTCACTGAAGAAATCTAGGCTTTATTATGTATTTTGTAGTAAACTGGGTAAGGTGGCAATCTTCTAAATAAGGAGAAATCCTTATACCTTGTGCCTATAAATAGAAGACTTAGGGTTTTCATTAGAGACTTTTGCTAGTTTGGAGCTCATTTGGTGATCTTAGAGTTTGAAGTCTAGAGAGAGAAACTAGAGAGAGAAAGGTGATTCACGGTGATTGTACTCATCATATCTTTTAATAGAATCACTTTAAATTGTACGTTCTTGTGTTCGGTCACGTTCGTGTAAGGATTCCGTGCGTCACACATTCGGTTCGCAATCGTTTCGGAGTCGAAAACCGGTCCTAACACAAAACCAATTTTACACAAATGTAAAGGTTATTCAAAGCGATGGCGGAACCGAGTTCACCAATCACCAAGTGCAAACTTGTTTTCAACAAAATGGCATACATCATAGAATCTCATGTCCCCACACACCCGGAAAAATGGGAGAGCGGAACGTAAACACCGTCATATCACTGAAACCTGATTGGCTATGATGTTCAATGCCCATGCTCCACTAAAATTATGGTTTGATGCCTTCACCTCTGCCACTTACATTATAAATCATCTCCCCATAAAACTTCTTGGAAACAAATCACCTTATGAAGTTCTGTTCAAACAACCTCCAACCTACTCAAACCTTCGCATTTTTTTGTTGTCGTGTTTATCCGTATCTTCGAGACTACACGTAAAACAAACTTCAACCAAGAAGTGTGTAACAACCCGCTTTTTGGAAAGTTAAAGTACAAGTCAAAGTCAAAGTCAAAGGAAGAAAAGATTGCTAATTGCGATCTTTCACTCCATGCTTAACTACTGGTTGTGCTCCTTGACTTGTAATCGAACCCTACTAATTGTTTGCTTTAGTTGTATTATGTGGAGTACTTGTTAATAATCGAGGTTTGATCGCTGTTAATCGCTAATCGACTTATCATTAATCGCATCGCTATCGCAACTCGAATTTTGTGTTCTGGATATTGTTTTACGTGTGTGTGCTATTATGTGTTACTTGTGCATGTTATGTTTATGTTGAGGTGTTTAATCGCAATCGCAACTCTATCGCAACGCAATCTAATTGCAAACACTAAACGCAAGTTATTTATAGTGATTGTATGTTAGATATAGTAGTTAGGTTATTTGTGTAACTAATGGGTAATACTATCGCATTGCTCAGTCGAAACGCATCGCAATGCTCAACACGCAAAATGAAACATCAAAACGCAACTCCCGGAGCCACTCGATCGAATGTCCATTCGATCGAATGGTCATCCGAACGGATGACCATCCGATCGGATGGTCATCCGAACGGATGGCCATCCGATCGGATGGCCATCCGATCGGATGGCCATCCGATCGGATGGCCATCCGATCGAAGTGCCATCCGATCCATTCCATATGCCACTTTCCTCTTTTGGCAACCTATAAATACCCCCTGTCACATCACCAAAGTAACGTGACAGCTCTCTCTCGTTCGACCAGCGTTCCAGCCCACCTTTCTCTCAATTTCTCGCGATTCTTGTAAGTTTTCCACTCAAATCTTGTACTTCTATGATATACACACACTTCTTCATCATTTTCACCTTTGAATCGTAACTTTTAACCGTGAAATCAGCGGATTTGAGGTGTTCTAGGATGATGTCATCATGGGGTTCTTATGAACTTCAAGTTTTGGCCTCATTCCACCAAGAACGACTCAGATCTACATGATTTCCACATGATTTAACACTATTTTCATCTAGATCTAAACTTTTTCATGATTAAAAGTATTGAAAGATGGTTTCAAAACTTTCTTTCAACTCTTTTAGACTCAATGCACTCAAAACCGATAGAATCGAAGCTAGTTCAGGCCTTCTACTCGTTTTCTAGTGAAGTATCGGTCCAAGATCTGATTCATATCAACAAGACAACCGACTTCGGGTTGAACACGAACAACCGTCGTGAAAGGCTAACTGATTCAGCTTGGGCTGATTCCCGTTCAATCGGATAACCTGGGTCTGATGGGGATTCCTGTTGTTCAATACGTTGTCATACCTTCTCGATCAGACCGCAAAACTTTCAAAACTTAATAAGTTTCAAAACGATCAGATTGTGGGATGGATTCCACAATTTGATCGTTTTGAAACTTGTTAAGTTTTGAAAGTTTTGCGGTCTGATCGAGACGGTATGACAACATATTGAACAACAGGAATCCCCGTGAGACCCAGTTATCCGACCGAACGAGAATCACCCCAATCCGAATTAGTTAGCTATTTATGACGGTTGTTCATGTTCAACCCGAAGTCGGTTGTCTCGTTGATAGGAATCAGATCTTGGACCAACACTTCACTAGAAATCGAGTAGAAGGCCTGAACTAGCTGCAATTCTGTCGGTTTTGAGTGCATTGAGTGTAAAAGAGTTGAAAGAAAGTTTTGAAACCATCTTTCAGTCCTTTTAATCATGAAAACATTTAGATCTAGGTGAAAATAGTGTTAAATCATGTAGAAATCATGTAGATCTGAGTCATTCTTGGTGGAATGAGGCTAAAACTTGAAGTTCATAAGAACTCCACAATGACATCATCCTAGAACACCTCAAATCCGCTGATTTCACGGTTAAAAGTTAAGATTCAAAGGTGAAAATGATGAAGAAGTGTGTGTAGATCATAGAAGTACACGATTTGAGTGGAAAACTTACAAGAATCGCGAGAAATCGAGAGAAAAGTGGGCTGGAACGCTGGTCGAATGAGAGAGAGGTGTCATATTACTTTGGTGATGTGACAGGGGTTATTTATAAGTTGCCAAAAGAGGAAAGTGGCATATGGAACAAATCGGATGGCACTTCAATCGGATGGCCATCCGATCGGATGGCCATCCGATCGGATGGTCATCCGTTCGGATGACCATTCGATCGAATGGTCATTCGATCGAGTGGCTCCGGTGAGTTGCGTTTCGATGTTTCGTTTTACATGTTGAGCGTTGCGATGCGTTTCGAGTGAGCGATGCGATAGTATTACCCATTAGTTACACAAATAACCTAACTACTATATCTAACATACAATCACTATAAATAACTTGCGTTTAGCGTTTGCGATTAGATTGCGTTGCGATAGAGTTACAATTGCGATTGCGATTAAATACCTCAACATAAACATAACATGCACAACTAACACATAATAGCACACACACGTAAAACAATATCCAGAATACATAATTCGAGTTGCGATTGCGATAGCGATGCGATTAATGATAAGTCGATTAGCGATTAACAGCGATCAATGTCACACCCCCAAAAATCCACAAGCGGAGTATCACCGCAGGAGGCGTGACTCACCAGGATCCAGCCACCAATCATATTGAACAATATAATTTAAGTAAATAAAAGTCCAAACCAAACAACATAATTGGTGTCAAAACAATTCAACAAAGTTTAAGTTATCAGCGGAAGCATAAAGTTCAAAACCCAAAACACAGTTTAAAAGTTCATAAGTTTAAGATGGAACTCAACAGTCCATGTCCCACAACGACCTCTTCCTCCTATGCAAGCTCCAACTAAGCACCTAACGACCTGCAAGGCATATAGTAACGAATCAACAACAAAGTTGAGCGAGTTCACAGTTGGTTGTCCAGTTTAATTGTGACAACTGTGATCTCTAAATGATGTACAATGTAAAACAATATCAACTATCAATAAAACGATGTGTTTTGGTGTTAATATGTGTGTATTTATTTTTGATGATTTTACGATTTGATTCGAGTTCGATTTCAAGCTTTAAATCGCTTTCTGGAAAGTTATACGCAAACTGATGTGTGAACGTAATCAGTTTAACGCGACAAATACTTAGGAATAGTGACATAGGCTTAACATACCTTAAATAACCTTTACATAAATTAGAAATAAGTTTTGGATGGTTTGGTGTGTCGAAAACAAGTTTATTCGATCGAAGGGACTAATTGTGTCAAACTGCGAAACTATGCCGATTTGTACAGTAACGAACATTCCGGAACTTGATCATAAGTTAAACATACTCTAAATATCCTTTACATAGCTTAGAAACAGGCTTTGAGGGGTTTGGTACGCGAAAATAAACTTTTTGATCAAACAGGGACTAAAAGCGTCAAAAAGTGCATAAGTTTGCATTTTCGCGCATATCTTACATTCTGAACATATCCGGACATCCAAAAATTTTTGTAATCATCAAAATATTTTATTTTAGTGATTGGAATGCAAAAATACCATTCGTCGTGAAATTTGGATCGTTTTCGCGTCCGTTCGAGTTTTCATCGTAATTAACCGAATAACGTGACCGTACGACCAAAGAACCGACATCCGAGATGTTTTCAAGCATATTTTAAGTTCCCTATACTTTAACTTCATTTTAGAGCCTTAAAATGGGGTTAACGGGGCTTAAACGTGCCGAAAATCAAGTTTTAAGCATGCAGGGACCTGTTTCGCCAAAAACTGAAACTTAGAACTGACCTCCCCCGAGCCACACACCAGAATAATTGATACCTAGTGCACCACATGACAGGGACCATTTTTCAGCAACTCAGTTTCAGCAACATGCTTCAATTCCAGGGTTAATTATGTAAAATTCTCAATATCTGGAGCTGGTTTTGGGTCCCCATTGTATTTAAATACCATGTCCCCAAATGTATGGCTAGGATTGATCCTTCTAAACACTTGGAATGATCTTTATGATCCAATCTTCCTATGAATAGCAATGGGTTCTCATTTGGTTCTTCACACTTGATCTCATTTCTGCTCTGAGTTGAAGCTCTCTGTTGGGATTGAACCCTACCAGAGGAACAGATAATGTAAAGCCAAAACCAGGTCACTACAGAGGATTCACAATAAGCAGCAGTTTACACTTTGCTCTCCCCTTGAATGTGATTTATAACAACTGATGGTCTCTATCTGCTGCTCATATTCAACTGCTGCTGCCTTTTCAACTACTGATGAAAACCCTGAAGTATCTAACACTGCTGGTCCTATCTACTGATGATAAAGCACTGCCCAGTCAAGGACTGATCAACCTTGAGGAAAGCACTGACATAAAGGGAGAGCAGTTGTTTAGTAAATTGTCTGTTTTATGTATAGTCAGTGGTTAGGTTAGCAGTGTTTGTGTAAGGTCAGTAGATACAGGTTGTTAGGCTGTTAGACGTCGCTTTCATGGTGACGTCAGCTGAGATACCTTAGTGGTTTGGTTTGCCTATAAATGTATCAGTACCATGTACTGTTACATTTGATTGACTGAGTGGGTTCTTCTCCTCATGTCTAATCCTTTCATCTTGTGTGCAACCAACCTTGGGGCATCTGGCTGAGGGGGAGTATAGTTTGTAAGCATGACTGTAATCCTTTGCTTTGATTTGTAATCTTTTGACTCAATGTGAAGCAATTGTTTATCAAACTATTTCTTCCTTTGATTGTGTTTACAAAGTTTGTTTTCATTTCCGTTGCACCTAACATGTTTTCATATTCATTGATCATTCATTTCAAACAAACAAACACTCTCATAAGAGCCTCCGATCCTAACAATTGGTATCAGAGCTTGGACAGTCAAATTCGATCTAACAATCAATTTGTCATAACAGTTCGGCTCAAAATTCATTGATACTAAGGTTGGTTGTATTTTGTTGAAAAACAGAGTATTGAGTAAATCATGTTCAAAGTGGGTATACAAAAACTCTGTTTATCAACCAAGATGTCATATGACACACAAATTTCATACAACAAGTGATATCATGCAAAAGTCACTCATAGTTTTCAGATCTGTAAACATATCAGTTAAATTATGGGATTGTTCTATATTTTTCGATGTTGATTTCAATTGTTGTTTTGATATTTGTGTGGTTTTCATTAAATACTAAAGTATGAACCTCAGATTAACAAAACCTATGATTCATAAGACATTAGTGTTTTGTTTTTCTATAAAGAGGGAATTGAAACTTTAGTCATTCAGATCTTATGTGTTGAAAACAGGTTGAGTTCCTCAAAAGGACAAAATCAACTATGTTAAAATACATTAAGAAAATTCACAAAACCTCAGAAGTGTGTTTATCTCAAAACTTTTGATGTCAAAAGAAAAGAGTTTAAACATAAAACACTTATGAGTCAAAGTTTAGGGTAATAATGGTAATTAAGCAACTATGTGCATTCATCTGTTCTGGAAAAGGTTTTGATTCCAGTAAATGAACTCAAAAGAGGACTAGACAAATGTTCAAAAATATTCTCCATGTGTCCTCAGGTTTGCTGTCAACTGACTAAGAAAATGGTTTCAAACAGTGGTCAAAATGTATCCAAAAGTTTCCTATCACTGTTGTCAAACCACTGACCATTTTCAAAAACTTGTGAATGATATGATTATATACTCTATTATACCAGATCCTTTTTGATACTATTCTCAGAAAATCCTTTAACTATTTTTTGTTGTTCAAAGGATTTTCTCAAATAACCAGGATATATTATTCATTTTTTTTTTTGGAATAATATATTTGGAACTTATGCTTGTTTTTGTTGGCAATAGTTTCAGCTCCTGTCAGGATGTAATACCTTATTTTTGGTGGTATCTGTGTCCTCATAAATGGGTCAAAAGGAAATGGTACATATGTCATGATCATGTCATACTCAGGTTTGCTCCTAAATTTCCATCAAAAATTGATTGCAAACTGTGCTTGAATTACTAGGGTGCTCATGTTTTAATTGAATATTAAACGAAAATGAGTTGCTTTAGTAAAAAGTGTTCATCATCTGGGGTACTGAACCACTATCTTTCAAAATTGACATGTGGCAAAACCTTGAATGAAAATCTTCAAAACTGTTGCTGAAACACATGTCCTTTAGAGTTGTACTATTTACCCTAACCACTGTTATGTTCAAACGTCTGATCTAAACACTGTCCACTGCTGAAAGTTAACCACTGATCCCTCATTTTCTTGAAAAGCACTGATGCTCAAAATCAGTGTCTTATCCACTGATGTGCTATCTACTGATAGTAAAAATCATCCACTGCCCATAATTGTTACCGTTGTAACCACTGATGCTTGATACGTCAGTGGCCCTTAAAACAACTGTTCTCAATACTTCATCCACTTCATCAGTGTTTGACACGTGGTCAGTTTTTAGCCCTCAGATCTTAATAACCGCTGCCACATCAGCGATCAATTTTTTTCAAATAAAACCCTGCCCTAAACCCCAAACAGGGTTTTACACTGTCGAATTGAATTCCAAAATTCTCTTCTCATAGCAGTTTCCAACTCTTCTTCTCAAAATCCCCAAAATCCTTCTTCGTTCTTCTCCGCAACAATGACAAAATCAAAATCAAAATCTAAATCACCATCACCTTCCAAAGAGGTCGCTCAAACGGCCGAAGAACCCATCGAAATACCGTTCAAACAATCTCACAATTATCTGGGTTTATTCACAAAACCTACTGATAATCACACCTTTGACCCCATCATTGATACATTATCTGCATCAAAGTACAAAACTTTGTTGACAGCAAATGCTCCCATCTATCTGCAAACCCAGAGAGAGTTTTGGAAAAAGGCGTCGCTTGAAAAACAAGACGGAAAAGTCATAGACATTAACTCCTTAATACAGGGTAAAGCAGTTCAAATAACCCCACAGTCGATCTCCGAAGTCTTTAATCTCAACGATCAGAAAGGTAAACTCTCTTTTGAGAAAGCCGAGATGAAAACTGATTTCGTAAACAGGGGGTATGCAGAACAATCAAAGGTTGATACCTTACAAAAGGGTTATTTTCCTTCTGCTCCAAGATTTTTATTTCACACACTTCTGATGTGTGCTTCAAATAAAACAACATCTTTTAACGAAATACCATTGAAAATTCAATGCCTGGGTTACGCTATTTTGAATAGTAAAGACTACAACTACTCCCAGGAGATTTTCAATGACATGGTGAAAAACGTTGAAAGTAAAGCATTTTTACTTTTTCCAAGATTTTTGAGTTACTATTTTGAACAAAAATTTGAAAAGGAAAGTTTAAATTTGCTAAAACAAGGTGTTCATTGTCAAATAAAAAGCTTAACAAAAGAAACATTTTCAAGGATGATGGCACCAATAAAAACAAAAGCAGGGGTACCTGAGCAGATTTTAGTGGTTACAACTGCTCCTCAGGTATCAGCTGCTGAGCCCACTGCTCCAGGTGATCATAGCAGCACAACCACTGCTCTGAAACCCACACCTGACATAACCAAAAAGACCAAAAAGAAAACATCCAGAAAACCCACCAAACCCAAAACCAAGGCAACTCTGGAAGATGAGATCCCAGAGGAAATGCCTGTGACAACACAAAAGTCACCACAAACCACTGCTGCTACTTCCTCACAGCAGTTGGAAGAAAGATCTCAACCCATGCCTAAAACTCCTCCTGCATCCTCACAAAAGGATCAGGTTGTAAGCACAGGGACACCACAATATGAAGCTCTGAATCCACTCGGATCCATCTTCCTCAGTCCTGATCCCAAGGACATGTCGCTTTCAACCCCCATACCCTCACCAATAATAATGCCACAATCCATGCTACCTTTGTTGCATGCAGCTGCTATAGCTCAGACACAAACCAGTTCCTCTCTATCACCTGTCACTGAGAGTATACCCCCACAGGTGACTGGGTCTGATGCTACTACTCCTGCTATCCCAGCAACAATTGAGGAGGTTACACCCCCTGAGTTACAAGTAGCTCTGGGTGGTAGTTCAAGTGGAGCAGCAACTACAACTGGTGGATCAACAGATCCTCAGTTGGATAGTTGTTTCATAAGTAAGACTCCCTTGAAGGCAATTTCTTCCATGGCAACTTCGATAACCACCAGTGAGTTGGATCTAACCACTGGTACCATCAAAGGTTTATCAAGTGCTGAAGAAAGAAGTCCCCAGTACCAAGAACAAGGGGCATCAATGGGTGATTTTTGGGACTCAGTTCCTAAGTCAAACATTGATATAACCACTACAAGTGGGGATTCAGATGATCCCAGTAAAATGGGTGATGATTCAAGATATCAGGAATTGACGGGCAGAGTGGAAAAACTTGAAGAATCAGTTTCTGAAATAAAAGAGATGGTGCAGGAGATTTTAAAAGCTCAGAAAGCACAATCCAATGCTGTTCCTGCTCAAGCATCTGCTCCACAACAAGCACCTACTGTAAATGAGCTTTGGAATATTTTTCAACCCATGCTTGAAGCACAGCAACTTATGGCTGACAAAAAGCATGCTATTCAAGTACAAATGCTGACCAACATGGTTGAATCAAGATTTAAAGACACTCAAGCAGATATCAAGGCTATAAAGGCTAGCATTCAAAGTGCATCTGGCAAAGTTCCCTCTTCCATACCATTTCTTGTAAATCCCCCTTCAGATAATGCCAAAAAGGGGGAGAATAACAAGCTGTTGGGAAAAATGAATAGGATGGGAATAGAACATGGCCTTCATGTTGAGCCTGAAAAAGAGAAAGAAAAAGAAAAGCAGGTCTCAAAATCTGTTACAGCTGATACAGCAGCAGTTACAAAAACTGCTGTCAGTAGCCAAACAGCTGCCATGTCATCAACACACACCACTCTACCACACACCACCACAACTACTGCTCTACCACCATCATCTACAATCACACCATCACCACTGCCTCCTGTCTTAAAATAGAAGACAACAGATGTTACAACATCTGTTGTAATGACAACAGTGATTGAAACACCAGTTGTTTCAACCATTGTCTGTCAATCACTGCCACAAACCACTGCTATCCAATCTACCACCACTGCTCCACCCAAAACATCATCTGCTCCTTCTTCATTAAAAAGGAGAAGGAATCTCATATTAGATGTTGATTCACCACCACCTTCACCACTTCCATCCCCTGCTCAAAAGCAGAAGACAATTGCTGACATATCAGCAGTTGTAATGCCAGCAGATGTTGAGACAACAGCTGTTAGTAAGTCATCCACCACTGCTCTCACCTCTCCTACTTCACAGCCAAGGCTCTTCAACAAAATAAGAAAACCAATACCTGCTGATGAGGGTACATATGATCCTAATGCTGCAAAACATCCACTGGAACTTGAAGCTATCAAAAATGAGATGAGGCAATTCTATACAGAAGAAGATCCTTCAAAAAGGAGATTTTCCTCACTCATAGGCTACATGCCTCCAGAAGATATGGATGATTACCTCAAACTCAAGGCAAGGCAGGCTAAAGCAAGAGCAAAATTTGAAAGTGATCGTGACCATTTAAGCGAAGTTGGCATTGCTAAAAGACTCGAGTTCTACTTAACAAAAGTAAAGCAGATAGAAGAATTTGTACAAGAACTAAACCAAGAAAAGGCTGATCAAAAGAAAGAATTAAGAAAACAATATCTAGCCTACATCATGAAAGAAAAATTTTATCCTGCTGAAGAACAACAGTTCAAAGAATGGCCAGTAGTAGCTCTTAAGCGTGAAGCAGAAAGGATTGAAAAGATTAAGAATGATCCTAAGAAGAAGAGGAATGCTCCTAACTGGAGAAAATATGAAAAGCTCATTGCTGACTTAACTACTGAATATAAGAGAAAGAAAAAGGAGCTGGTGGATGCAAAAATGGATACTGCTGAAGCCATATCAAAATGGTCAAAACAGCAGACTGATGAAGCCTACGAAAGGCTGAAGAAAAGAAAGATAACTGTCTCAGGCACTTCTAAGAAGCAAGAACAAATGATGAAGCTTGAACAGAAGATGGGAAACCTCGACACACTGTTCCGGTCTACTTTTGTAACAAATCAAAAAGAGGGAGAACAGCTGACTGAAGAAGAGGTAGTAGAAAAGGAAGCAGAGTACTTCAAAGATATCATCACGAAAATGGGTCTAAAAGAAGAAACTTCAACAAAGCTTCAAAGCCTTTTTAAGGCATTAAACAAACCTGCGTCTCCAAACACTGCTAAAGACAAGACAGAAGCTGAAAGACAAGAATTTATTGAACAAGAAACTGCAGAAGATATAGCTGCAGCAGACAAAGTTATTGAAGAAGCTTTCAAAAGAATGTCTGAAAGTCTGCAGATGTTTTCAAGGCCATTATCCCTCATCTCATCTGCAAATAAGTCTCTCCCAAGAAACCCACTTGGCTTAAAAATACTAAAGTGGATGTCTGATCAAAAGACTCACGTATTGACCTTGGTCAGAGCCAATGGCGATGTGAAGCATATATCAAGGAAAGAAGCACTAGGCCTTAGTGTTCAAGATTTGCAGGATCTCCTTGAGCTTACACTGTGCAGGGATGAAGATGACCAGAGTGCAAAGAAATTTGAAGCTGAATTCAAAGAACAAGCTAAGGCACTCTTGATGAGTAATAAAGGTCCTGAATAATGAAAGGTTTTGGCATTATCTGTTCCAGGGGGAGATTGTTGGGATTGAACCCTACCAGAGGAACAGATAATGTAAAGCCAAAACCAGGTCACTACAGAGGATTCACAATAAGCAGCAGTTTACACTTTGCTCTCCCCTTGAATGTGATTTATAACAACTGATGGTCTCTATCTGCTGCTCATATTCAACTGCTGCTGCCTTTTCAACTACTGATGAAAACCCTGAAGTATCTAACACTGCTGGTCCTATCTACTGATGATAAAGCACTGCCCAGTCAAGGACTGATCAACCTTGAGGAAAGCACTGACATAAAGGGAGAGCAGTTGTTTAGTAAATTGTCTGTTTTATGTATAGTCAGTGGTTAGGTTAGCAGTGTTTGTGTAAGGTCAGTAGATACAGGTTGTTAGGCTGTTAGACGTCGCTTTCATGGTGACGTCAGCTGAGATACCTCAGTGGTTTGGTTTGCCTATAAATGTATCAGTACCCTGTACTGTTACATTTGATTGACTGAGTGGGTTCTTCTACTCATGTCTAATCCTTTCATCTTGTGTGCAACCAACCTTGGGGCATCAGGCTGAGGGGGAGTATAGTTTGTAAGCATGACTGTAATCTTTTGCTTTGATTTGTAATCTTTTGACTCTATGTGAAGCAATTGTTTATCAAACTATTTTCTTCTTTGATTGTGTTTACAAAGTTTGTTTTTCATTTCCGCTGCACCTAACATGTTTTCATATTCATTGATCATTCATTTCAAACAAACAAACACTATTATGAGAGCCTCCGACCCTAACACTCTCCTTTGTGAAGCTTCATACCTGAGTAATTTGAGTTCAAATCTTCATAGCTTGGACCTTTTGTAAGTTTCTTTCATGCTTTTATTGCTTTTCAACCGTAAAAGCCAAACAGTGTTTGACTTTCTGCTTTAACCAGTCTTTGGTCAACACAAAGTTCGTTTGAACTTTGCAACATGAGCGTAATCACGATGGTTATAGTCCCTTGTGACTATACCTACTGATTACCACGTTGATTAGTCGAAGTGACGAGACAAAGTTTCGGTCAAAATACGTGTTTATGCGTATTTTGCATCGAAGCTATTTTCGGGTATCAAAACACTTTGTTTTGATATCAAACCTGTTTTCTAACTTAGTTAAACATGTTTAACATGTTTAACTCGTCACTTTTAGTCTAGTGCTTGTATAGGGTCATAAGATAAGCGGTTTTAACAACCGCTTAGACTTTCAAACCCGACCCATTTGGTCGATCATTAGGATCCGACCAATCATGTTTAGTGACCATAGTTGTATAGGGAATAACCTTCCGAGGTTATACCTTATGGTCACTTAGTTTAATTAGTTGTATGATAGGTAGTTTATATGCCTTAGGTAAATGACCAAAATGCCCTTTTCATGCATAATTGGTATTTAAGTATATGTAACTTAACTTTTGTCACTTAAACTGATCATGCAACATATTTAAACATGTTTAGGCATATAATACTTGTCATAGGACTAATTAGGCATCTCGAACGCGCTTTTGCGCGAACGACGCGTTAAAGTAGCGTAAGCTACCTTAATGAGTCGCGACGGGTCGAAAGCACTTAGGATAGGTTCCAATTTAGAATGTAGGCTTTGTTAAACCATATCACATGAGTTCCAATACTCATTTGGTTTACAAGACCTCATTCTACCCAATCTTCCGATTTAGGTGTCGATTTATTAACTAGCGATCCGATTACTAGGTGCTATTTGATTTCCTTGGTTTACTCGAGCTTTGCTAGTTCACTTTAGTCAAGGATACTTTGCACTTCGATGTGAGTACATAGTTCCCCTATTTTACTGTTTTCAATTGTTTTGGGGTGATTCATATGTGTTAAACGATTTTGATGCTTTCAACGACGATTTCAAAAAAACGAATACTATGGTTTATATTAAACAAAACGATTTCGATAATGTGAATGAACTTGTTGGACGTATTTACATAACGAATGACATTCATTAATTTTTCCGAACCGACCAGTATTAGGTTATGGTACCATAGGATCAGACAAATCCCGTTATCGGACTGCACCCATGGTTATGTATGGGGCTTATGTGGGTAACGACCGAACCTGTTAATTGTTAACTTACCCTATGGTGGTTTGTTAATACGAGTTGAATGATGGACGAGTTATGAAGGTTTGAATGTATTCCACGAGACGACCAAAAGTAGTTTTCACAATTAAAACGAGAACGATTTGAACGATTGAACGATTGAAACGAATGAACGATTTGAACGATTGGAATGATTTAAACAAGTTAAACGAATTGAACGAATGATTGGTTTTTGGTTAGTGGTTAGATAACGGGACGGGTGTAATTTAATAAAAGCATGGTAGATACGCCACTGGTACTTCTTATATATAAGTGCTTTTATCATATTACATACCGTGGCGTTATTTAGTTCGTTTGGGTGAACGATTTGAAACGATGTCACGCAACGATGTTTACTAAATTATATGAGCCATACGAGTTTTATTACGAGAACGATTTACGATTTGGGTTTACATAAACAAATGTTTTGAGTTAAGATTCATGGCATCAAGGTTTTATAAACTATAACCAATCTGTTTTGACTTGGTTATTCATTTTACAATACAAATGTTTTACAAAACAAGGTTTTCCAATATCGATTAACAAAGTTGTATGAGTTACTTCAACATGTAAACGAGCCATGAGTCTGACACTCACACAAAACCTATGTGCTCGCCGTCATTTCTTTGCTGACTTTATTTTTACATATGTTTCAGGTGGTGTTGAATGATGTTGATTGCAAGTAGGATGCATGCTCACTTAGGACTGGACGAGGCCTTAGTGATGAAATAATAAACGATAGACGATGTTTAACTTGCTTGTTCAGTTTCAAAGACAATGTTAATGTTTAATATTTAATAAAACGAAACTTTTTAATCCATGGTTGTGAAACAATAATTCTGTCGCTCCACTCCCCGACGTTTCCGCCGCGGTTTCGTTGTTTTAACGTGGTCGGGGTGTGCCATTAATGTTGTTCCAAAAACCATAAATTGTTTCGAAAACCACGATTTTAACCAGTTCCTTGTTTCCCAAACCATAATTAGTGGGGGGCTTCCCCATGTAATCCACTAGACCCATTACCATATCGACTACTGACTGTAGTTATGTTTATGTGCCATGCATCAATGTTTATCATCATTGACAAAGTGCCCAGATCCATTAGTTCACTCCCGTCCTCTACGGCATGGTGTGAGGCTTGTCAAACCTAATAGCGCTATTTAACTAATGACCCGTTCGCCGTTGGCCCGACGATTAAGTCGATATAAAAATGATGGACTTAATGATAGAGTTTTGTCTAGTGTCAATGTTGTCACCCTTCAGTTAAGAGGGTGGGGGTACGTGCCAAGAAGAACACGCATGTTTCAATGTTGTCACCCTTCAACAAAGAGGGTGGGAGTACGTATTCTACCCGAGGAGAATACGCAGGTTTCCTTGGTATACTTTAACCCATTCCCATACCACCGAGAATCCTATGCCTTGTAGAAAGTGTGAACTCACCTTAGATTAGCTCGACAGATAAACAAAAGGACACCTGAGCTATTTGTGGTCAACCATGTCCTAACATGGTTACCATATAAGTCAGGTCTAGGTTCAAGTAATTCACATAGCTAACAGTTTACATACACAGAAAGATCATGGCATACATGCATCATCATAGTAACTGGTTGATCATCACTTAGCATATTAAACAGTAGCATGCAAGTTCACAAATAAACTCAAATTGTGCGATTCAAGTGATTGGGCTGGTGAGCTTGTGCGAGCCCAATAATCTTGTACGATTCTACAAATGAAGCCCAATCGATGGCTGGCACAACTGGTTGTGCGATCAGCACAGCCTTGTGCGATCCGCAATGGGTTGTGCGATCCATCTCATACCCAACCCACTACAACATGTAGCCCAACACATGTGCAGCCTAAACATTAAACAACTAATCCTCTTGTGCGACCCAATATATTGTGCGATCAGCACAGATTTGTGCGATCCACAATATATTGTGCTATCATGCATAATAGTGTTATACACAGTGCTTTAACAGTTGTACCCTAAAATATCCTAGCTTGTGCGACTGTCATGTGCAACTGCCCTTGTGCGATTGCCCTTGTGTGACCGAACTAGCTTGTGCGATCAGTTATAAGATCCTGAAATTTTGGCAAATCAGTTATATAATTTATTTTACCAAATCAATACTAACAGTTTCCAATCATGCCCTTATTCGATCAAAACAAGATTGTTATCAACTAATTCACATGAACCCTAATACATCTATTCATAACCAATCATAACATTCAATTTCATAATCAAATCAGTGATCTTGAACACAAACATGTAACTCTAATCATCATAGGAATCATGACTAACAATCTTATTATGAGATCATTACACAATCATCGTTTAAATCATCAAACCGGTTCATATGAACATCATCACATAAACCCTAATTCTAGACCAACACTAATCTCATGATCATCAAGTGGGTTCGGTTCAATCATTTAGAAACATCAACCAAATATACATCACTTAATCATATGTTCATACTTTATCACAACATCAAGAATCAATCATCATGCATATGAACAACCCTAGCTATCACATAAAATCATAGCAACCACAATATCATCTATCAAAAAAATAATCGTGAAACACTAACCGTGATGATTGAACGAGTGGGTTAGATCGATGGGAAGGGCTTCGAGTGGGGGCTGTTGTCGGGTTTCCAAGAGAAGAGAGAGAGAGCTTTAGGGTTTTGTGTGTGTTCTTGTTTTGTAAAATATGAGAAGTATACATCCTTCCATGAGGTTATGCGTAACAAGGAGTGGGCCGAACCCTTACATGGGCTGCCCTTTGATCTTGAGTACAAAACAGACTTCATTAGGCCGAGGAGAGTATGTGTTGCGCGGCCCATAGACTTGTGCGATTGGACACATGTTGTGAGACTAGACATACATATACATATTACACTTCATAACACATAACATAGTAAAAACATAGAGTTCCATTAAAACCAAGCATAAACATTTGTCACGTAAAACTCATACAAGTTACATCAAGCACAAAGGAAAGGTTCTAAAATACGAGTTGTCACAATCAAATCTCGATTATTAACAAGTACTACACATAATACAACTAAAGGAAACAATTAGTAAGGTTCGATTACAAGTCAAGGAGCACAGCCAATAGTTAAGCAAGGAGTGACAGATCGCAATTAACAATCTTTTCTTCCTTTGACATTGACTTTGACTTGTACTTTGACTTTCCAAAAAGCAGGTTGTTACAGCCTCCCCTACTTTAGGAAATTTTGTCCCGAAATTTAAGCGGTAGGCGTAACAAACAGTTGCGGGTGCTTCGCCTTCATGTCACTTTCGAGTTCCCAGGTGAACTCAGCGCCGCGTTTGCCTTCCCAGCGAACCTTCACAATGGGAATGCGTGAGCGTCGGAGTACCTTGGTTTCTCGGCCCATGATCTCGACAGGCTTCTCCACGAAGTGTAATGTTTCGTCCACTTGTAAATCCTCAAGAGGCACATGTAATTCCTGGTCGGCTAAGCACTTTCTGAGGTTCGAAACATGGAAAGTCGGGTGGACATTACTATGTTCCTCCAGTAGTTCAAGTCTGTAGGCCACTTTTCCAATCCTTTCCAGAATTTTAAAGGGTCCAACATATCAAGGTGCGAGCTTTCCTTTCTTGCCGAATCTGATCACCCCATTCCAAGGTGCAACCTTTTGGAGTACGTGATTACCAACGTCAAATTCAAGGGGATTGCGGCGTCTATCGGCGTAACTTTTCTGACGACTCCGAGCTTTCAGCAGATTGTCTCGAATTTGGAGGATTTTGTCAGCCGTTTCTTGCAACAGCTCAGGATCGGTAATTTGCGTGTCTCCGATCTTGTGTCATACAATAGGCGATCGCCATTTCCTTCCGTATAATGCCTCAAATGGTGCCATTTGGATGCTAGAGTGATAACTGTTATTGTACGATAATTCAACTAAAGGTAAGTGCACGTCCCAATTACCACCGAAATCTATGACACACGAGCGAAGCATGTCTTCCAGGGTATGAATCGTTCTTTCAGTCTGACCGTCGATTTGGGGATGGAAAGGGGGTACTTAGATTAAGAGTAGTACCGAGAGCAGATTGAAACGTTTCCCAAAAATGAAGGTAAACCGACCATCTCGGTCAGAGATGATGTTACGAGGCGTCCCGTGTTGACAAATGATCTCGTCGGTGTAGATTCGGGCTTATTTTTCTACCTGAAAGTCTTCTCGTATTGGCAGAAAATGAGCAGATTTGGTCAAAAGGGCAACGACAACCCAGATGTTGTCGTGACCTGATGGCGTACGTGAGAGTTTCGTTCTGAAGTCCATAGTTATACTCTCCCGTTTCCACATCGGGATCTCGGGTTGTACGAGTAAGCCAGAGGGTCTTTGCTGCTCAGCCTTGACTTTCGAGCAAGTCAGACACTTCGAAACATGGAGAGCGATATCCTTCTTCATGCCCGTCCACCAGTACTTGTAGCGAAGGTCCTGGTACATCTTGTCAGCACCGGGATGAATAGAATACCGAGATTTGTGGGCTTCGTCCATCAGAATTTGTCGCAAATTGGTACGCTTGGGAATCCAAATTCGGTCTAGATAATGGAATATACGATTCGATTTATTTTCGAGTTGGGCGCCATTGTTAAGAATCCTTTCCTTCTTCAACGTGCGTTCGGTAAAACAAGCATGTTGGGCATCGCGGATGAGAGCTTCGAGATTATGATGGGCTTGAGAATTACGAACGCTATGCAAATAGATTCGTCTACTCAGAGCGTCGGCAACGATGTTTGCTTTGCCTGGGTGGTAACGAATCTCACAGTCGTAATCGTTGAGGAGTTCAACCATCGGCCTTGGCGCATATTCAGTTCTTTCTGGTCAAAGATGTGTTGTAGGCTCCTATGATCGGTGAAGATTGTACACTTGGTACCGTAAAGGTAGTGTCGCCAAATCTTTAACGCAAAAATAATTGCACCTAGCTCGAGGTCATGGGTTGTATAATTCTTCTCGTGGATCTTGAGCTGTCGAGAGGCGTACGTGATAACATTGTCTCGTTGCATGAGAACACAAACAAGACCAAGGTTTGAGGCATCGCAGTAGACTACAAAATCGTCGTTTCCGTCGGGCAGTGAGAGCACGGGAGCATTGCAAAGCATAGCTTTGAGAGTTTGAAAGGCCTCCTCTTGTTCAGTTCCCCAAACAAAAGATTTGTCCTTATGCGTAAGAGAGGTAAGCGGCATAGCGATTTTCGAAAAGTCCGCGATGAATCGGCGATAGTAACCCGCCAATCCGAGAAAAGAACGAACTTCGGATGGGTTCCTTGGTGTAACCCAACTCTTAACAGCTTCGATCTTCGCAGGATCGACATGAATTCCTTGACTATCGACGATGTGACCGAGGAATTGAACCTCCTCAAGCTAGAATTCACACTTGGAGAACTTGGCATAGAGACGGTTTCCCTGGAATACTCAAGAACCAAACGTAGATGCTGCGAGTGTTCGGTTTTTTGACTTGGAATAGATCAGGATATCATCAATGAACACGATGATGAAGCGGTCGAGAAAGGGTTTACACACACAATTCATTAGATCCATAAAGACTGCGGGAGCGTTAGTCAAACCAAAAGGCATAACGACAAACTCGTAATGACCATAGCGGGTTCGAAAAGCGGTTTTGGGTATATATTCCTCTTCAATGCATAACTGGTGATAGCCCGAGCGTAGATCGATCTTCGAGAAATACGTAGCACCTTGTAACTGGTCAAACAAATCATCGATTCAAGGCAAGGGATAGCGATTCTTGATAGTCAGCTTATTCAGTTCCCTATAGTTGATGCACATTCGGAACGATCCATCCTTCTTTTTGACAAAAAGGACAGGCGCGCCCCAAGGAGAGGTGCTAGGGCGAATGAAGCCTTTATCAAGTACTTCCTGGAGCTGTCTCAAGAGTTCGCGCATTTCAGAGGGAGCGAGACGGTAAGGTGCTCTAGCAACAGGGTTTGCTCCAGGAATGAGGTCGATTCGGAAATTGATATCACGAGTAGAACGTAAACAAGGTAAATCATCAGGAAATACGTTAGGGAATTCACGAACAACATGTACTTCTTCCAACGTCTTTCCTTTCTTTTCCTTCTCCGCTACTACAATGTGGCCAAGAAAGCTTGGTATTCCTTGCGGAGATACTTGCTTGCTTGAACACACGACATAAGTTTGAGACCTTTTCAGGGAGTTTCACCATACACACAAAGTTGATCACCGTTAGTGAGCGAGAAACGAATCATCTTATCGAAGCAAACGACTTCAGCATGATTCTCGTGAAGAAAATCCATGCCTACTATGATGTTAAAACTACCAAGATGCATCGGGATAAGGTCGATAGTGAAGACGTGATTGTTGAGTTGAAGCGTACAATCACGTAGGACAGAATTGATAGCGATGGTTCTTCCAGTGGCAACTTCAACATCGAACGTCGAGGGGAGATGGGCGCGCTTACGATTAAGGAGCTTCTCGAATTCAAATGATACAAAACAGTTATCTGCTCCAGTATCAAACAAACACGAAGCATATATACCGTTCACAAGGAACGTAACATTAACCACATTGTTGTCTGCTTGAGCCTGGCGGGCGTTGATGTTGAAAGCACGTCCGCGGGCTGATGGCTACTAAGGCTATTGCTGTTGATGTTGTTGCGGCTACTGCTGGGGCTCTTGATTCACCACTCTGTTGGGGCACATGTTTGCAAAGTGGTTGGGATCACCACATGCGAAGCAAGCTCTAGCGTGAGCAGTGTAACATCCATCAAAATGGGCTTCCGAAAATTCGATCCGTTGTGAAATTTTCGAGTTTTATTTATTTATTTATGTATTTCTGAATGCTTACATATCTGTATATAGATACCTAAGAGTGTATACATAAGTAAAATTTATGAAATAAATAAATCATCACTTATAAGATATCAATATCAACATATCTATATATTTTTTCAATAATTTTGTTCGATACTAACTAGGGACCATTATAACTTCTTTAGTATGGATAGAGATAACTTCTTACTAAAGATATAATTCATATTATACATCTGTTGATGCAACAAATAATAGACCAAGGATAGTAGCTGGGCCGGTTAGGCAAAAGGGTTGAAGGGTTCAACTTTGCCTAACGCAGGTCGTGGGGTCCCCCCACGTTTACAAGACGTGGAGAGAGGTTCACTAGATTTGTTTTGTTGTTTGCTAAAGATCCTCCTCTGAAGCGTGTTCAGATTCAGATGTACAAGCAAAAGGAATGTGTGTGTTGAATGTGAAAGGAAGTAACTCGCATGAAGCAAGTACTCAAAGTGAATGACCAGAGATTTCAGTAATCAGGGCTGGCCAGGAATGTCCTCTTCATTAAATGAAGTGTCTAATTTATAGGAAAAGACATTGCTCAAAGAGGAATGTGTTGACTAGTGAACATGCTTGCAGTGGGGGTTTTGCCCTTTTTGGGGGTTGAAGGCTTTGACCTACGGGTAAAAGAGTGTGTTCTGTGGATCCGTGTTACTTTTGCGGCTGGTGATTTGGTGAAGAAATCCAGAGATGTGACCATTTACTGTTCCCGTATTACTTTACTTCATCTCCCCAGCGTTTCAACCTTTGAACCGTTTAACCTTTTGGGCATTTATGTATTTAAGTCATTTTATTTGGTCTTGGGCTACCCCCGTTATCTCCCCCCCCCCCCCCCCAAGTCAGAGGTTTTTGGGAAATGAGCTCAAAGACTTCTGACTTTTATACATGTATTTTGCTTTCCTAAAGGCTTCAAGGGTTCAAGGCTTGAAGGGTTGGAAACGGTTGAGTTTTTCAAATTTGAAAAAACTAACAACTGATTTGATTGATGTGTGTCAGTTTATAGGTCGGCGGTTTCAGAGAGCAGTTTAATAACTATCATAATTTTGATCTTTATCCCTTTTTATTTGGAGATTTACAATAATTTTCTCACTTTCCCTTCAAGTTCTCCTCTGCCTTTTCTTTCCATCTTTAGGTTAGTTCCGGTTTTTTCCCTATTTCCTTGTTATTTTCTTCGAAATGGGTGCTCGTAAGGATTTGGCAAATTCCTTTTCTCGATTAACCCTGGAAGAAGTAGAATTTTTTTGTATGGAATATGGTATTGGGACCAAGTTTAAACCAACTGCTCCTGCTTTTGATGTTCCGATTGACAAATGTCCGGCTGGTTTTATTGCTCTTTATTGTCGTCACTTTGAGTTTTCGAACCTCCGTTATCCGTTTTCCCTCTTTGTTCTGAATTTATTGGAGTATTACCAAGTCTCCTTTGGTCAGATTCATCCAAAGGGCATGGCTAGGGTTTTACATTTCGAAGTTTTATGCCGTGCCCTTGGTTATGATCCTTCACTTTTGCTTTTCCGCCGATTTTTTCGATTGGCCAAAAACGGTGATTGGTTCACCTTTGAAACATCCAAGGTTGATGCTTGTCTTATTTCTTCCATGGTTACCACCCTTGGTACCTGGAAGGATCGTTTTTTCTGGGTGTCCGATTCTATTGTCCCTTTCAAGATGGTGTGGAGGCACCCGGATGCTGTTCTCAATGAACCGGAACCCCCTGAATCCGATTTAAATGACGCTTTTCTCAAAGCCATCCGGGAGTGCCCTTCAAGGGTTCGTCCCTTCCCTGAACATTTGCTAGTCTTGTTAGGGGTTAGTAAAGTGTGGGAAAAGGCCAATCCGGATCCGTTTCTGATGAGGAATGGCATGGGTATGCTTTTCTCTTCTTCACTCCCTTTGTGTTTTCCTTAATTTATGACTTATGTGTTTTCTGTTTTGTTCTTATTTGCAGTCATGTCTGCCCTAGATTTCATCAAGAGCGACGATACTTCTGATGTTGCGTTTGAAGATGTTCCAGTTATTCCTGATGAGAATGTTGTAGTTAAAGGTGCTGAGCAAAGGTGTTAGGCCCTATAGGTTTATGGATTAGTAGATTAATTGCTTAATGGATCAAGTTCTAGAAGTGGGGGTATTAAAGTGGGCTTTGGGGTAATTATGGGCCTAGGGTTTAGGGGGAAACCCTCGCTATAAATAGTTAATGGAAATTAGGGGTTATGGTTGGTTGGTTCATTTGTTTTAGAAACTTGTATTAGACATTTCGTATGTATGCAAGTTTAAGCATTTGAATATTCAAATCTTCATCTTCTTATTCTTGATTTCTTGAAGATCATCAAGTTTGGATTCCGCCCATCCTTGGTGATTGTTTGATATCGTTGTTTGATCCGTATTTTCGGGACTTACAATTGGTATCAGAGCCATTTAGATATCAAACACTCAAGAAATATTTGAATTTTGGTTGAGATCTTCATCGTGTTCTTCGCATTCTTCATAAAATAATCATATTTTGCCCTTTAATCTTTAACAAAGGTGTTATTCTTCAAAAATTCTTAAAATATATATTCATCATCATCAACAGCCGACAACGTCTGACATCAACATCATCATCATCTGACACTCATCAAAACATCACGTTCGAAATCATCCGACATTCATCCGAGATTAATCCATGATCATCATATTTCATCCGAAATCAACCGCAACGTATCTTCGATCATCAACTCATCATCAGCAACAATCATCATCCGACAACATTTCTCATTCGCAATTATCCGAGATATAACTGCTGCACATCACAGTTCATCGTTCACATCGGAATCATCATCCGAAACAGTATATCATCTTATCCGGAATCATTCGAAATCAACGTTTTCATCCGTAATACATCTCCGTTTTCATCCGTAATACATTCATATGATCATCCGCAATCAACATTATCATCATCCGCGTTTCATCATCATCATCATCCGAAATACACAGTTATTCAAAATCATCATTCTGTCTTCATCATTCTCATTTCTGATCGTTCATAATCATAATAATCCTTTTTTATCATCATCTTCCTTCATCGTGCCCTTCATTATCTAAAACTAGATCGACGTTCACCGATTCGTTTTCTTTCAACTTTCACCGTCATCATCATCGCTGTTCACGTAATCTTCTCCGAATCGACACTTTCATCTCCGGTCACCATTAATAACATCTCCAACGTATCTGAAACTCCGACGTCCTTCGGTCATCTTCTCTGCAACTCCGACAACCACCTCCCACCTGCAACTCATCTTCATTACCAACGTCGAGCACCATACACTCCGTAATCACCTTCCGTCGTTATCTCCGGTCACTCATTGTTCTCCGTTCAGCAACCTGCAACTCCGGCTATTGTTTCTTCTCCGATAACTGTTCGCCGGCAATCATCGTCTTCCATTATCCTACCCCGCGTAACATCGTCACCCATCGTGTCATCGTTCATTGTTTTTTGTGGCGGCGGATTTCATTTTAGGGTTTGGGGTTGGGTTAACGTAGAAGACAGACGAAACGACATTTCATTTTGTCGTTTAAGGTTTATTAATATATATTAATAATATAATAATAATCATTAAGTAATGATTACTTAATAATTAATATAATATAAATATAATATTAATTAGATTAACAATTTAATATAAATCTTAAAAATTAAATTTAAAAGGTTTTATATAATATAATATAGTAAAGGTTAAAAAATTATTATTTTTAAAAAAGGGATAAAAAAGAGGTTATAAAAAAGGGGTTTATTATTAATTAAAAAGGTTTTTGTTTCGTTTGGGGTAAAAAAGTTTTGACAGGTTTTGAGATACGGTACACAAAACGGGATCGTTTGATTGCAAAGTGTTCGAAGATGTCTACAGCCCAAACTCAGTCCTCAAACATTGTCTTCAACCCAATATGTAATCCAAACCCGAATGCAAATCCGAACATAGTTTTCAGCCCAGTATGTAATCCAAAGCCGAATGCAAATCCGAACATAGTTTTCAGCCCAGTATGTAATCCAAAGCCGAATGCAAATCCAAACATTGTCTTCAGCCCAATTATCCAAACTACCGTTAACAGAACTGCACCCCAGACACAAAATCAAAACCAAAACCCGAACCAGAACGTGATGGATAATGCTGACGATTCGCGGTTTGAAATCATTATTTCTGAAGATGGAGGTGGAAGGTTGCGGGATTGAGTGAAAGAAAAGCTAAATGAGTTTATAGGAGAATACAATGTTGATCCTGTCGTGGAATTTCTGCTGCGCTTGCTTAAAAGAGGGGGAGAAAAGGGGAAGTAAGGAATTGGATGAATACTTTTTTGGGCAATGATAAAGACTCCTTTGTTTCTTGGTTGTGGGATCATTTACAATCAAACCAAGATCTATACGCACAGTCAAAAGAATCTCATCCCAATGAAGTGGAGAAACAGAAACCTCAAGCCCTGCAAGCTGCAGTCAATAGTCCAACACCCCAAGCCCAAGCCCAAACTCAGCCAGACAAACCAAGATCGCTCATCGACACTGTCAACTATCTGTTGTGTACTGAACCGTGCAGGAATAGGGTTGCACAACTTAGGGCACTCAGTTCTAAAATGATGGATGATTACAACAGTGTCATGGCAAAGTACATCAGTCTTCGAGAGAACAATAAAATTCTCTATGAAAAGATTGACGCACTTAAGAAGGATATAGCTCAGCTTCACAGAGACGTGAATCAACAGCAATGTTGGGTTCACGACTACAAACATAGACTCACAGTTAAAACTCTTGAATGTGACTCTGTGAAGGGTGAGCTAGAGCTCCTCACTGGAAAGTACAAATAGAACGAGTTAAACATCAAAAAGTTTGACACTTCCAGTGCCACAGTTCAAAATCTGTGTAATGTGCAACTTGCTTATCAAGAAAATAAGGGAAAGGGTTTAGGGTATAAACTGGTTCCGCCACCATACAATCATAATTATTCCAGATTGCCAATCACTGAGCAGGAGATGGAAAATTATGACACTATGATGTATGGCAAACCTAGTGATTATGTTGAATATGATCCATCTAAGTTTAAAAAGAATCTCCATGCTGATTTCAAAAAACCAATGAGTTTTGTCAAAAATGAAAATGTTCAAAATAAATCAGCAGATAAGTCCGATCAGATAAATGAAACCGTAATACATACAGAAGCCGAAACTGAAACGAAAACGGAACCAGTTAGCGAACCCGCAGAGGAGATGAAGGAAAGTTCACCAAATTCTGATCCTGTTAAAAACACTAACTATTCTAGTTTGTGTGCAGAGTCAGTAAGAACTGAAGAGAAGTCTAAAGAGGATGATGAATCACATCGAAGTGCTGCTGATAATGTTATTTTTGATAAAAATGGCCTTTATGCTTGGAACTGTGTTTTTTCTTATTTTGCTGAGGCTCATGGCGTTCCGACTAGAACTAATGAATCTGGTGCTGTGATTTTAGATCGTGATGAAAATGTTTTCACAAGGAAACCTGATGTATCGACTGATAAACTTGATACCTGTATCTCAAGTGACTCAGAAAGCTATTCTGATGGTTCAGGCAACTATCCTAGTGTGCCTGAAAAATCAGACGATACATCAGAACCTCGTGAAGAGGGATCATCTGATGAACCTGACAGTCAAGTTGCAGATTTTAGTACACCAGAAAATGAGCATAGTACTTCTGAGAATTCTGAATGCATCAAACACTCAGATTCAAGCAGTGCAACGCCTGAAGAGAACCAAACTGTTTCAAACATAGACTGCTCTTCGCACAAGAAATCAGAATCAGCTGATGTCAAGGACTCAGAGGTTGATGAAGCTGAAGAAAAGACTTTCATATAATGCATTTCTGAAGAAACTCATGGGATCTCGAAGATTGAGGAAAAGGGATCCATGGAAATTAATTCGTCAGTTGAGTCAAATGATGAAACTGAAGAAGAGATATTTGTGGAAACCTTTTCTATCAAAACTCCTGAGAACATAGTTTCTAAGGAAAAGGAATATGTGGAAGTAAATTCAACAAAAAGTTCAACTTGTGATCCAAAGGAATCAGAATCTGAAGAAACTATTTCAAATGAAGCAAAATCTTCTGAACCTGTTCCTCCAAAGAAGAAACGCTCACGTAAAAACAGAAAGCAATGGAAAAAGAAAGTTCAAAAGGAAAACCCAAGTCTCGGGCAAACTAAGTCAAAACTGAAGGGTAAGGTTGCAGATGCTTACTCTCTTGCTGACAACTGTGAGCAGGGTCCATCTAGGATCAAACATGAACAAAAGTAATCAACACCAAAAGAAAAGAAAGGACTTGATCAGCTCCCTAGAATAACACAAGCAGAACTGAATGTCTTTTTCTCAAAAAGACAAACTTGTTTTAATTGTGGAATTCTGGGGCACATAGCTAGAAACTGTGTCAATCGTCCCTACTACTCTAGGAACATGTACCATCAGAAGGCTATGCACTCTCACTTTACCAAAAATGGTCCTCCCAATGCAAAGCCTTCTGACAGAGACTGGAATCTTGCCAAACAGGAGAATAAAATTTTTTCAAACATTAACAGGTTTCAAAGAAAAACAAAATTTTTACCATCAAATGAAAGTGCTTTAGACACTAAGAATTGGAAACCTAAAACTCCTGTTGGATCCCAGTCTCCGTGTTCACAACCGTCAACATCCACATCTTCACCTCAAACCTCAAATTCTATAAAAAAATCATATGATTTTTCGTGAGGTTTCATATACAGATAGCAATGGTCAACTCAGGTCAACAATGGCCTGGGTTCCAGTTTCTAATTAATCCCGCTAAGTGTGCAGGAACAGCTATGGAGGGCGATCGTTAGACCTTGGTTTTTCGATAGTAGTTGTTCCACACACATGACAGAAGACTTATTCTGTTGAATAACCAAAAAAATATATATATTCGACGGAGGATTTGTCAACTTCGCGGGAGGGGAAATTGGAAGAATAACCATTAAGGGCACTTTCAGAAACGGGGTTCTCACCTTCTCAGACGTCAATTATGTCCCTGATCTGTAGCGCAGCCTTTTAAGCGTATCTCAGATGTGCGACAAAGGAATGGAGATTCTCTTCACCAAAGGAAAACGTGCACTTGGAACGCGTTGGGTATTCAAAAACAAACAAGATGACCCCGGCGTGATCGTAAGGAACAAAGCACGATTGGTAGTTCAAGGTTTCGAACAAGTTGAAGGTCTGGATCATGATGAGGTATGCACACCGGTGGCATATCTGGAGGCCATTTGTATTTTAGTATGACGAGAAAGAAGTTTGAAAGGCGCTCGTTGAGAGAAGTGATAATGTTTTTAGGCTTGCAAGTTCGTCAAAACAGGGATATGGAGTGTACATCAGCTGGATGCCAATTCTTGGGGGACAGTCTCATCTCATGGCAGTGCAAGAAGCAACAACTCACTTTTGCAGAGGAAGCAAAGTGCGTTACAACATTTACTGCCTGCTACTCTCAGGTTCTTTGGATACAACACCAGATCAAGGATTTCGGTTTGACTTATCTAAACTCTACTACTTATTTTGATAATGATGTCGTTATCCAGATTATCAAGAACCCTGTCTTTTACTCTAAAACCAAGCACATTGTTATCAAGGTTCACTTTATTCGAGATTGCTTTGATAGAGGATTGTTTAAACTTAAACTGATCCACACTGATTCTAATTCAGCGGATCTTTTTACAAAACCTGTCAACGTCTCGAGATTCAATGAGCTTGTAGATTTTTTGAGAATGATGCGTATCTCCGACTGAGCAACAAAAAAAACCCAGGGTTTCTATACTTATGTAAATACATAAGTAAATTTGCGCATAAAGTGTGATGCACAAGTTTAGGGGGGGAGAGGGACGTATATGTACATATGCTTTGTTTGAGGGGGAGAAAAAAAAAACATATATGTACATACGCATTATTTGAGGGGAAGATATAGTTGCTTGGGAAATGAAATAAGCTTTCGTGTTAAAGAACTTGATTAACACACGTAAGGTTTCAATGTTAATCAGGCTAGGCTCCACTGCGATGTGTTGATAGGTCTACCGCCCGAAAAGCAAAAAGAAGCAAAGTGATACAAACATAATGGACTGGACATCTCGTGGGTAACAGACCAACGGTGTATGATTTCATGGTCTTAAATCCTGCGTTGATAGATAGCCAACATCTGAGGTTTTGGGTCTTTATACTGATAAATCATCCGGGATATCAGGGCTGTCCCTCTGTTGCATCCAGACTATATGCAGACCTGGGCACAGTCAGGATATCTTGCTAAAAGAGCCACAAAAAGGGCCAAAACCTGTCTCGCCCTCGTCAGATCTTCCTTGGTCTCTCTGCTGTACGAAAGTACTGACCTGTTCACCAGGAAGTCTGGCATTAAAAAAAATAATAACAGAATAAAAGGGCCCTCGTCAGATCTTCCTTGGTCTCTCTGCTGTACGGAAGTACTGACCTGTTCACCAAGAAGTCTGGCGTTGAAAAAATAAAAAAATAGAATAAAAGGACGATCTCAGTATACTCACCTGCTACGATGAACCGTTGTGCTTACCTTGATCGCGGGGGTATGCCTTGGAATGGGACACACAGATCTCACAGTATAAAACTACCTAAAAGCGTATCACAAAGCAAAAAAGTTGAAGTTTGAGCGGTCGATTTAAGAGGACAAACATATCAACAATTGCGTGGACCAGCCTAAGTAAACGAAGAGCTGAAAAGTGTCCCTTAATCAGTTCGAGAACGATTTTGATCCCATGGCAGGTTCTCCCTTTATTACTCCTCATTAGTTTTCTATTATTAATTTGTTTTGTTTTGATTATCTCTTTGCTAAAAAAGGTTGCTCGGTTGGTTGGATCGTTGATTTTGAGAAAGATGTTTTCTGTCCTGAAAATGCAAAACATTAAAGTGATAGTCTGGCCCACTGTTTCGGATTGGGGCCCACTATTTCGGATAAAGCAAATCAGATCCGGCCCATTGCTCTCGAATGTAATTCGGACCATTGTTCCGACTTGGCTCTTGGTCGTTTGATCTCAGGCCCAATCCGAAACAATATAAATTGTCAACCATTTCTCTTTCGAGTCACATTTCAGCCCTTTTCTCTTTCTAAGCATTTCAGATCCTCTCATTGTCTTCCCAGACCACTTATTCGAATTACAAGGTTTGCAGGTTCCTATACTTTTCAAACCAAAGCCCTTGAATGCCACAGTTGCCAAAGAACATGATGAGTAACTCATGAGTGCTGCTGCTAAAGCTGAGATAGAACCTGAAGTGTTAGAGATGAATGAAGAAGAATCTGATGACATCAGTGATGTGGAAGTGATTGTCTCTGAGAAAGCTGACGAACCAGTTTGAAAATCAACGTTAATGACTGAAGAAATCCTACAAGCCCTGATTGAATTCTTGAAGGATAGTGTCGGAAACCCTCCTTCCGTATCTATTCCTGAAACTGAAGATGATTCGAAATATGATGCTGAACAAACATCCAACAAGAAACGAAGAACCAAAACAACTCCTAATAATCATTCTACTGGCCCAAGCCCCGAACCTTAGCCTACTATGCCCACGATCCACAAGTCACTGCTGCTACTCAAGAAACAAGCACGCAAGATCTCGATTTTGATTTAAAATTCGATTTGGATCTCGATCTACCTGAAACAACTCATTTGCAACCAGAAAGCTCAAGCAGAATCAGGTTCAATGTAGGAAGTTCTAGTGGTGCTGATTTCTCTGAGCATGATAAAGCAGCCATGCGCTTTGCAGCCAACAAACTGAAATTTATTGAAGAAAGAGATAGTGATGATGATACGGCTGTTGATGTAGCGAAGTTGCAGCGAAAAGTGATTGTGTTGAAACAAGATGCTGCCCTGAAAGAAGCTCGGATCTCATCTTTGCAAGCTCAAAAATCAAGCAAAGATTAGACGATCGAGTAACTTCAAAGCGATGCGGGTATGTTGTTGTCTGTTGAAAGTTAATCTGGAAAAGAAGTTCAAGATCGTAATCAAGAATCGGTTGTTTGCTGATCCAGCTCCGTTGCCTGGTGGTCCTCCTAACGGATTCAGCAACTAATCCAGTAAACCTAGGGGGAGATTGTTAGACCCTATAGGTTTATGGATTAGTAGATTAATTGCTTAATGGATCAAGTTCTAGAAGTGGTGGTATTAGAGTGGGCTTTGGGGTAATTATGGGCCTAGGGTTTAGGGGGAAACCCTCCCTATAAATAGTTAATGGAAATTAGGGGTTATGGTTGGTTGGTTCATTTGTTTTAGAAACTTGTATTAGACATTTCATATGTATGCAAGTTTAAGCATTTGAATATTCAAATCTTCATCTTCTTATTCTTGATTTCTTGAAGATCATCAAGTTTGGATTCCGCCCATCCTTGGTGATTGTTTGATATCGTTGTTTGATCCGTATTTTCGGGACTTACAAAAGGTTTGAGGGTACTGGGTATGTTAGTGTCTCCAATGTGAAGGGTTTTTCTAAGCCTATTGCCACCAAGGCTTCAACCTGTCAATCTACTCGCCGTTTACTCAAGGGTGCTCCTCAATCCACTTCTACTGAACCAGTGGAGTTGAGTGATGATATTGAGGCTTCTGGAGGTGAAGGTGTTGAAATGGGTGTTGAGAAGGAGAAAAAGTTGGTTATTCATGGGAAGAAGAATGTTGGACTCTGTATGCCCAAGACACATATTAAATTGATGTGGCTAGTACGTTATGATCCAAGTCGAGTCATACCCAATAACAAGCTAGACAAACACTTATAATATTTATTTATGATATGATCAAACAAATGAATATTAACACTTATAATATTTAGAAATCGGTTTTCTAAATAACTGGACTTGACAAACTAATAAATTATATGGATAATTTATGTTGAGAGTATTTTATTTTGTTATTTAATAGGTTAAATAACTTAATAAAAGTTGTATAAAGTCTTATAACATGTGATGTTATAATTTTATAAAAGTTATAAAATTAATAAAGACTTAAATTATTTTTATAAAAGAAATTATTATTTTTTTTATAAAATAAAGGGTGGGCCCCCCCCCCCCCTTGGTGTTCTTCCCTAAAAGTTTTGGCCAATCACAAACCATGCATTTACATGTGTTAGTGGCAACTTGGTTGGGCAAGAGAATGGTCCAATAAAATTACATGCAAGGTGCATGGTTAGATGCACTCCTATTGGTCAAATGGGTGGCTCTTTCTCTCTCCTTGTTTATATAATTTTGTATGACAAAATTAGAAAAAAAAAAAGATGAACTTGAAAAAACTAGAGAATAGTTGTAGAGATGCTCTCAAAATCGGCCAACATAGAGCAAGTTTTAGATGATGAAATTCAAGTGTAAGACTTGAATTTACTCTCTAAAAATCGGGTCATGTATGGTTGATCAAGAGGGGTTTTTCAAGTTGATAAATCAAGTGCAAGAACTCCATAAACTCCCCTCATATTTTTGGCCATGGTGGTTGATCAAGATGGAATTTTAGTGAGTTCATAAGTGTAGGAATCCTAGCTACAAATCAAAGTGTTTGTTGGAAGGCTTGGGGTATACAAGCTTGAGGTCTTCTACACTTGAAGGCAACCGTTCAAGAAGCATCATCTTCTTCATATCCTTTACTCCTTGGAAGGTAGTATTCTAAACACCCTATGGTTGTGTTTTAATTTTGATAGCATGCATATTCGTATATGGATCTGGGTATTGGGTTTTTACATACAAAATGGGTTTTATATCTTGTAAGTAACATGTTTTAAATAATATTTTTCGCTGCGTTTTTATTTTATAAGGATAAAATACTTTGATAAACATGTGAAAAACCCAACAGTGGCATCAGAGCCGCTTATATGAATGCATGCTTCACTAGACTTAAAATTTTCGGGTTTCGGGTTTGGTGAAAACCCTATGGCCGAAATTTTTAGCATGGTTATGCCTTGGTTTTTCAAGATTATTTTCTTACATGCATAAGAGAATCTTGAAAAATTATTTCATATGGATGATTTGTTTGTTTGGACAAAACTTGCCTTTTCGGTTTTTTTGGACACAGCCGAAAATGGTTAGTAAAAGGGAACCATTTTATGCTTCTTGAAATTAATATACATGTATATATTTGGATATATATTTTGGTGCATATGACCTAGCCATGACCTTGTGTTGAATGATTGTGTTGTGATTTATTTTATTTATTATTTCATTGGGTTGTAATAATTATTATTTTGTTCTTCCATTTGTAAGATATGTAATTTATTTATTTTCATTTGGCATGTAAAACAAATAGATTAGGTGCATTTTATTTTACTAGAAAAAAATGTATTAGGATGTATTTTGTAAAAGAAGATGCACACAAAAATGCGGTTTTGGTTTGGACCATAATATTCGGTCCAAAGAACTTCATCGTTCTCAACGGGATTTTAACCCGATAACCTAAACACATTTTGAAGTCCAAAAGAGTTTGGAGCTGAAAATAAAAGACTTTTGGAAGCGCAAAGATGGTGGAGAAATCACAACACAAGAAGGGGACTTGAAGCATTTGGATACGGGATCAAGTGGGAGTTCAACGACACATTACTTGTGTCATTTTTCACCCCTTAGGAAGGACCTTTTGGCACACTTGTTTCAGCTAACAAGTGTGTCAAAATATTGGCTATGGTTATGCACCTATTGTTATGAATGTTGTGCTTGTGTGGTTGCTTATTTTGTTGTTTAGATGATATGTAGATATACATGACTTAACAAACTAATAATCAACAACAAGCGTAAAATTGGTTCTTGACAAAATCATTAAAATGGTTAATAAAGGTGTTATTAAAAATTAATGATTTTATAATAAAATGGATTTTATTAAAAAGAACCTTGAAAATTTGTTTTCACTAAAGTACCATTGATTTGAATGCATGCAAATGTATGGTACATAATGTTTTCTAAACTAGAATTTTGAAAACTCAAAAATCCCTTTTATAAAACAAGTCAAACACCATCATTTTATACAACACTCGAATCACTTGGGAACTCTTATTGTGGGATAAAAGTCACCTAACCACATTTGAGGCAACTTGTATATTCGAGGTGGGTTTACCATGTTTGTGGGATAAAGGTCACCTAACCACTTATGTGTATAAACTCACACGTGTGTGTAAGTTGGACGACTTGATTTGGAAACCATGAACTTAGGGTCACCAAAGCATGGCGAACAAAAGGT
Source organism: Helianthus tuberosus (assembly GCA_030545235.1). Lineage (NCBI taxonomy): Eukaryota > Viridiplantae > Streptophyta > Magnoliopsida > Asterales > Asteraceae > Helianthus > Helianthus tuberosus. The sequence continues at coordinate 127,493,321 of CM060397.1, forward strand.
GTTGATGGGATTAAACATGCCAACTAAACATAAAGATGTTTAACTGATCCCATATGTCTAGAAGTTGCAAAGGGTTGCAATTGTCAAACGTTGACTACCTTGTTAATTTAAATAGAGTGATAAAGGTCACCTAACCAATATTTAAATGTAACGTTGGATTCTAGATTTTAATTATTAATTGTCTATGAGACATAAAAGGGTATTAATAATTAAAATATAATAATATCGAAAATACTAAAATTGAACCTTGTTAAATTTTGTAGATGGCCGCTAACAATATTACCCAAACCGTCTGTAACCTATCACTAAAAACAATCCTTAAAAGGGATCGTTTCAATCAAAACACTTTATGGATTAATATCGAAACTTAAGAATCGTTCTCAAGTAAGAAAATATATCCTATGTGTTGAACGATCCTAAACCCGATGAACTTCTTATGGAAGATAAGGATGCCTATAACAATTGGATTAAGTATATCGAGGATACTATGCAAGCTTCTTGCCTCATGTTAGGAATTATGTTTCCCAAGGTTCAAAAGGATTTTGAACATCATGAGCATGCGACATGATTAACCAATTGTAGGAAATGTTCCTAAGGGTTGAACGCTTCGAAACGGTTCGAGCACTTCATGCATGTCGAATGGAGGAAAACCAATCGGTCTCATCTTATGTCTTTAAGATGAAAAGCCACATTGATCACCTAGAAAGGCTCAATATGGATAAAAGGGTTTTATCCATTCTAACGATCAATGAGGGTGGCAACATGAAAGGGCATCACCCCGACACCAAAGCAAATGTTGAAAATGGAAACGGGTAATTCAAAGGGAAAATATTAGAAAGACTAAAGCGAAACCACCGAAACCAAAAGAAGGCAAAGGTTGCCATGAACGATCCATGCTTTGAATATGGTGAGATAGGGCATTTAAATAGGAATTGTCCAACCTATCTCAAAGAGTTGAAAAACAAGAGGGATGCTAGGCAAACCTCAGGTACAATCTTAATGATACTGTTAGGCCCAAAGTTTTACGCTTATCTTTATTATATTTATTTATGTTTATTTGGATTACATTAGGTCTTGGGCTTGGGCTAGCCCATGTGGGCCATTGGGGTAGAGGCTTCTATAAATAGTCATGTCTAGTTTATTTGTAGGTGAGCTCTCCATTTTGTAAATCATGTAGCTCCCAAAAGGAGAACCTTGTACCCGACAATCCTAGAGATTGTGTGCAAGGTTCTCGGAGATCGTACCAGATAGCCTTCGATACTGTGTGCGATCTAAGCAGCGGCACTAAGTTTTGTATTGAAAATTTTATTTTTGTTCATACGATTTGATCTTATATTCCGCGTTCGATTGAACCGTCGAGTGATGTAACGGGTTTTTCGGGACTAACAAGTGGTATCAGAGCCATTGAAGTCTTTCAAAGGCTCGGTTTTTTTATATCACTCGAAGAACTAGAAGAAGTTTTGCATAGTGTCGGAAGATGTGTTCATAAATGGAGAGATCTCCGGTTCATGGAATCTGGTACCGTTTTGGTCGCCGGAGGTGTGTTATGGAGGTCCGTTGAAGATGATGTTGGTTCGACGACAGCTGAACGGAGAAGATGGTTGAAAGCGGAGATGTTGATTGTGTGTGCAGTCGACGGTGACGGTGATAATGCAGTCGCCGGTGACAATGAAGGAGACGAAGGTAACGAGGAGTTGTGGATGTTTATGCGAAGGTGAAGGAGATTATGAAGGTTTAACAGTGGGTGACGAGGTGAGAAAATAGTGACGACGGAGACGATGGCGGAGGATAGTTGCAGGTTCCGGTGAATGAAAAATGATGACGATGAACGGTGGATGTGCGGTGGTGTACGAGATTCGAGTTGCAGGTGGAAGATGACGGAGGGTTGTTGAAGGAGGTGGTGATGTTGTTACGCGGCGGAGGAGATTGACCGATGATAAAACAATGATCTCGGATAGATCACAGATGGTTAAAATGATGAGTTATGTTGATTGTCGGCTGCTGTTAATGATAATCTAGAATAACGTTGATATTTTCCGATGAATTCAAATGATTCGGATAATGTTGAATGTTTCAAGATGATGATGTCACATCATCATCAGCAAAAGCAAAAGAATGTTGAGGTAAGTCGTGTGGCGGCTGCACATGTTATCCATTCAGGGAATTAAAAAACCCTATTAATTATGAGCCGTAAGATGATGAGAAAAGATCAACGGTCAAAGATGGAAAATAATATTGCACAACATTTGGTGGGGTCTGATGTGGAGACAAAGTTATTTCTTGATTTTGGATCAAAATTAAGTCCAGTAAATCGAAGCCCAGCTGTTATTGGATCAGTTGTGAATGGGCTTCAAAATGATGGAAATACAATGCTGAATGATATGGATCAGAATATCATTCGAGATCATTCTTCAGCATGACTTTCATTCTAGATGCACGTAAAACAGTTTTTGTTTCATCCGTGATTATCCGATATCATCACTATTTCAAGTTAAAATTATCATCATAGCTTATCCGACATCATCCGACATCATCTGAAACGCATTTCCGTCTGTTATTTATCATCTGAAACAACTTCGCATCATCCGAGATATGTTGATGGACTTGTTCACTGCTGGGCCACTAAAGGAGAAGACCCAAGATTGGATATTGTCTAAACCGTAATAATAAAGATAGCATAAAACTATGGGGAGATTGTTAGGCCCAAAGTTTTACGCTTATCTTTATTATATTTATTTATGTTTATTTGGATTACATTAGGTCTTGGGCTTGGGCTAGGCCATGTGGGCCAATGGGGTAGAGGCTTCTATAAATAGTCATGTCTAGTTTATTTGTAGGTAAGCTCTCCATTTTGTAAATCATGTAGCTCCCAAAAGGAGAACCTTGTACCCGACAATCTTAGAGATTGTGTGCAAGGTTCTCGGAGATCGTACCAGACAGCCTTCGAGACTGTGTGCGATCTAAGCAGCGGCACTAAGTTTTGTATTGAAAATTTTAATTTTGTTCATACGGTTTGATCTTATATTCCGCGTTCGATTGAACCGTCGAGTGATGTCACGGGTTTTTCGGGACTAACAGATACATATTGACCTTAATGTTATTTCTTCTAACACATGGGTATTAGATACCGGATGTGGAACTCATGTTTGCAATTCGTTGCAAAAGGTTCAAAAGAAATAAACATTACAAGAAAGGAGACTATGTTTTGAAACTTCCAAATGGTTTGGAAATTGTTTTAAAATGTCTTGAATGCTCCTAGTTTGACTAGGAACATTATTCAAGTTTCCCTTATAAGACAATATGGTTTTGACTTAAAGTTTGCAAACATTAACATTTATATCGATGAATGACATGTTTTACTTTAAACCTATGCCTTCAAATGGTATTTATGAATTGGTTCATAATAATACATCATTTGATAGTTTAATGTACCAAGCAATCACCAAGAAACTCAAAATGCATTTGAGTAAGACCTATCTTTGGCATTATCGCCTTGGTCATATAAACAGAATCGCATACAAACACTTCAAAAGAATGGTCTTTTGGAAACAAATGAAATTGGCTCATTTGATATATGCGAATCTTGTTTAAAAGGTAAAATGACTAAGAAACCCTTTAATGGGAAAGGGCAAAAGATTTATTAGGTATCATACATTCGGATGTATGTGATCCTTTTAAGCCAATGACTAGGAATGATGAAAGATACTTCATTACTTTTACCGACAACTATAGTAGTTATGGTTATGTGTACTTGATGAGACACAAAGTTGAAGTTTCGAAATGTCCAAAGCTTTCAAAAGGTGAAGTACAAAATCAACTCAATCAAAGTTATTCATTCTGATAGAGGAGAAATCGAACTCTCTTTGGATATGGTTTGATCTATGATGGCTAGGAGCGCATTATCTCTATCATTTTGGGGTTACGCTTCGCTCTCCGCAGCCCGTATGGCCTAAACCAAGAAAGTGGATAGGACGACCTTTTGAAATATGACATGGAAGGGCTCCATCATTATCATATTTAAGAGTATGGGTTATGAAGCTTATGTGAAGCAATACACCCCAAATAAATTGGAAGTACGATCCACTAAGTGTATCTTTGTAGGATATTCTAAAGATGATATATGATATTACTTCTATGATCCAACAGAGCAAAAGGCATTTGTTGCTCGAAAGGCTGAGTTCTTGGAAGCTAAGTTCCTTGTGGAAGGAATTAGTAGAACAGTGGAACTTGATGAGGACCAGGAACCACAAGCCGATACACGTTTGGTTAATACTAGCACTCAACAAGAGGTTGTTAAAAACGATCAAGTGGTTGATCAATACACACAAAAACGTTCGCAGATCTAGTAGAATTAGTAGTCCACCTAAAAGATATGGATCTTTCATGGATGGATGCTACGTGGTAGATTCGGGTGAACATACCACATACCATGATGCAATGTCAAAATCCGATTATGACAAATGGCTTGAAGCCATGAACGTAGAGATGCAATCCATGTATGACAACCAAGTACGGAAATTGGTTGTAGCACCTCTTAATTCCAAAGTGGTTGGAAGTAAGTGGGTTTTCAGGAAGAAAACCGATATGCATGGTAACTTGGATACTTGTATAGCGAGACTTGTAGCAAAAGGTTTCACTCAAACTCAAGAGCTTGATTATGATGAGACCTTTTCGCCTGTGGCGATGCTAAAGTCAATAAGGATATTATTTGCCATACCTGCATAATATGATTATGAGATTTGGCAAATGGATGTCAAAACGGCTTTCGTTAATAGATATATTGAAGAAGATGTCTATATGGTTCAGCCTGAAGGTTTTGTCGATCCAAAACATCCTAACAAAGTATGCAAGTTAAAGAAATCAATCTGTGGATTGAAACAAGCATCGAGAAGTTGGAATCACCGTTTTGATGAAGAAATTGGGAATTTTGATTCATCAAGAACGTCGATGAAGCTTGTGTGTATAAGAAAGCTAGTGGGAGCATTATTACTTTTTAGTATTGTATGTCGATGACATTCTACTATTTGGAAATAACATTCCAAACCTTGGAAGGTGTAAAAACCTAGCTTGGAAGTTGTTTTTCTATTAAGGATTTTGGTGAAGTCACCTATATTTTGGGAATAAAGTTCCATAGGGATAGATCAAGGCGCTTGATAGGTTTAAACTAAAGTGCATACATTGACAATGTCTTGAAAGGGTTCAAGATAGAGAACTCTATGAAAGGTTTGGTACCTATTCAAAGAGGGGACAATATTGAATGCGTTTTAATTGTGACAACCGGTAATTTACGCCCTTAATTACGTGATTAACAGACGATTAACGCGACAATAAATAGTGTTTACGATGCAAATTAACCTAATTAGGGCCTCAGTAAGCTTAGGAACGCTTATGCAGTTCTACAGTGCGCGTGTGACGATCTGTGGAGATACTATTGGAAATTAAACAGTGATACACTAAAACCGTAAGAAATACTGATGACACCGAAAAATATGGATGTTACATGAATATTCTATGCTCGTGGAGTGTGGGTCACGATATCGGGTCTCGTGAGAATTACGGGCCACTTACACATGAGATGGGCTTGTGAGCCCTGGGCCCAAGCCCAAAAACCGCAAGCCTAAACCTACACTTAATATATTAGATCTATTAAGATCTCTAGAAGATATTGCAAAACCTATATAAAATCTCTAAAGATTTTTGTCTCAAAAATTTGAAACACAAAATCCCTGCAAATCTATACTAATCTTTACAAAAGATTTTAACTCTAAGGATGAAACATATGTCCTGAATGTAATATAAATACACAAAAGAAAATGAAAACCCTTCATTTATCCCTCACTCTATTAATATACACAGACAACAAACATGGAACTCATCCCTTCCCCAAAGCTCACACTCAAAGATAATCCACAGGTCTTGAAACTCTCCTCTCTCTCGATTACATAATAAATAAACAACAGCAGAATTCATTCCTTCTTTTCTTGTGAATGAAACCCAAACCAAACACTCACTCACCCAAACCCCCCTTGTGTTTTCGGATTCAACAGCCGGCCAACCACCATGGTGCTGGCGGCGCATGTCGGTGGCGACCGAGGAAGAGAGAGAGAGAGACACAGCAAGAGAGAGAGGGAGGACCGACGGTCGAAGACTCAGACAGCCGGTCAGTTCTTTTGTCCGGTGGTCGACATCAAAAGTCCGGCGGTGGAGGCATCTACAGGTGATCTCCGGTGGCTCGGCTCACGGCGGTGGTGGTTTTCAGTGACTCACCCGAACACCCACACCCTTCTCGTCTCTCTCGGCTCCGGTGGCTGATGCAGGCGAGTGTGAAGCTGATGATGATGATGAATATGGTGGTGGTCGACGACGGCGTGACCACCGGAGTCACCAGAACCGGCGACGGCGGCAGAGGTGATTGTTATTCAGTTCAGGTTCGGTTTCATTTCGAGTTCAGCCAAACATGTTTCAGTTTAGGCTCGGTTCTGACCTCTTGATTTCAGTTTTGGTTCGGCTCAACAGATTTGATTTCAAGTCAAATGGGTCAGCTCAGTCTCAGGTTCGAGTTATGAAGTCAACAAGACAACAGGGATTCGGTTCCAGATCGGTCAGATGGCTCGGTTCGGTTGACTTGGTCAACTCACCGAGTCAACTCAGTCAACTCGGTCAACTTAGAACCGGTCAACTCAGTCTGCGGTTCGACGCAAGAGAATTGGTAAAGATTGACGACACGTTTAATATTTACGTAATTTTATTTATTTACGTGTGAAAAGAGCTCGAACCGACTTAATTTGAGATAAGATTACATTGATATACTCGACAAAAATCTTATACAGATTGTTTATATTATTACATGGTTGATTGAATTTTGAAAGTTATAACGACACTTTAGTTGTCGGGGGCGTCCAAAAACAGAGGAAACTCTGCCCATTTTTTGAGAAAATCCGTAAAAACAACACGCGTTTTATTATATAACGAAAACAACGATTCGGAAACTATTTACAACAACAAACATAGTTGTTTTGAACTTCAGGAATTCGACGAATCCTTTTATAAAAATAAATATAATTTATATATTTATTTCAAACATAAACTCGAATTCTTTTATAAATAAATATAGTATATATATTTATTTCAAACATCGCGTAACACGAATTCGTTTTATAAAAATAAATATAGTCTTTATATTTATTTCAAAAATCGTCCAACACGAATTCTTTTACAAACTAGATATAGTTTATCTATTCAACGACTCGTTGATACTTTCGCAAAATAAATATAACATTTTATATGTATTACAAACGCCGAAGCGGCATATTACGGCAAATATATACAAGACGCGATACATAATACGAGCTTGTTATATGATATTTTCATATAAACAATCTTTTTATACGCGTACGACTTCTCGGAGCGACTAACATTATTTTGTCGATATATTGATATTTTTGTATAAATATTTATATATTTGAAATTCTCGAAAACTAAGTACTTTCTAGGCTTAGTAAACTATCAACGACATTAAGCGAGACTTAACGAGTATAACTTAATCATTACTATTAAGTTATCAACAAACCGTTGAATCGTTCGGTCAACGATTCGGTAGAGCTCGATGACACGTAGTTTAGTTACTGCGTTTATTTAGAAACTTATAAGATATTCCGTGTTAGGAATACTGTAGAATGCACGCTAGCAAGTCATGTCTTGGAAACGACATCACGAAGTCATAAATTAGCTAGCTTTGCACAGGAATATTCAGGTGAGTTCATAACCCCACCTTTTACGGTTTTACATTTTTCTAAATGTTTTCGGGGTGGAAAGACATGCACTTTTTGCAAAGCATACAAGAATTATATATTTCTAAACCATTTTACAAGCAAGTATTAACTGACACAAATGGTTTACGAAAAGCTTATGTTTTATACCGGTTTTTTTTTTCAAACAAGCGTATTTTTCGAAATATGCATACACACGAGTTCTAGTTTTCTAAACTACGGGAAAATACAAATACAAGAGTTTACAAGATACAAATGTTACAATGTATACAAATGGTATGATAACAAGAAACACACTTGGTGAGGACGAGAACCAAGTATGATGCGTTTTGAGAAATGATACGAGAAATGATACAAAATTGATACGAGAAATGATACAAAAATTGATACGAGAAATAATATGAGAAATGATACATGATACGAGAAATCGTGTCACGAATAGGGTACCATAAGCACCATTAATCAACAATATACCTAGACCGCAGAACAAAAGGTTAGATCTAACGGGTGCCGGACAGCCACACTCTTGGTGAGGACCAGTACCGAGCAGTGCTTTTGTGTCTCAGAATATGCCAACAAGAAAGTGCCTAAGGTTTGGTTGCTTCCTATGTCGTGTCACATGTTAATGGCCTTGCAACCCCTTAACAACAAGATACATACATAAATACTTGTTTTATACAAGATACATACAGAAATACTTGTTTTAAACAAGATACATACAGAAATACTTGTTCTAAACAAGATACATACAAAAATACGTGATTTAAACAAGAAAACATGAGACATACAAGAATACTTGATTTATACATGAGTATGTGGTGTACACAAGAAATACTTGATTTATACAAGATACATACCATGTTTTCATACAAAGTTTCTGTATAACATGACAAGAAAATGATTTTAAATTCGTTTTCTCAACAATACTTCAAAAACCGGTTATTCAAAAAGATTTACTTCAAATCTTTTACAAACAAACTATGAACTCGCTCAACTTTATGTTGATTTTTCGCATGTTTCTTTCTCAGGTTGCATTTATAAGACAAGGCACGGTTGGAATAGGAGAACCATGTGGAGTCGAGTACTTAGTGGCGTTCAATTTCTAAAAGACTTAGATTATTTGCCTCCGCTGTGCAATGAAGATACCAGTCCAGTCACGCCAGCTCTGATAATTTCGGGGTGTGACAGATTGGTATCAGAGCTATAGGTTACAGGGAATTAGGTTTCTGTTGTGATACCTAGGCTCTAACCTCACTATCCTCTGGGAACTTAGAATATTAAAACCTGAATGCATACAGAACGCATTGTACTCGAATATGGTCTCCAACCGTTGCCGAAAAAGAAACAGTCAAAATTTGTGTTTTCAAACATACGCTGTTGTGGTGTTTTACACACGGTACACAAAACAGACGCATACAGTACACAAAACTCTGATAGTTTAGGAAACATGCATTTAAAGACCTTCGGAAACTTATGTTGAAGTTCATTAAAGGTCATCACGTAGGAACCGCGAATATTAACTCGGGCACACACTATTATTCATATCGTCTATGATATTTTGACTTCCCGAGCAGGCAGCCTACGCATAACGAAACGCTAGTGCACAATTATACGAGAAACTTAAGCTATACATCAACGGAGGTTGAAGTACACCACATACGACTTTCAAGGAAGCGGCAGTTTGGCACGCGGTCCTGCAAACGACACAAGTCATGCTAAGAAGAAGACGTATGTCTCCGCAATCCCCCTAACTTGTTAACGATGAATACGCTATGGTAGTGTCACCTAACAACTGGTTGTCACATGCAACCCCATGTAAAGTCCTTAAATTTCTTTTATTAAAATTTCGACTTTCACATTTACTGAGTAGATTTTCGTATCTCCACTCCTCTTAATGGTCATTGTATCACGATCATTTATTTCAGTATAGCGTATATTCAATTGCTTCATTCCTTGAAAAACTCATATGTTATGCATGCACCGTTTGTTACGCATGTGGTTTCGTTTCGAATAAAGCGTTTTATTAAAGTTCAAATATTATTTCGCTAAATCTAATTATTGAATTGTGATTCGAATGACCCGCATTATTGGAATTGTTGGCTTCTTTGTTATCAAGTCAACACACTTTCTTTAAAATTTCTTTTCTTTTCAAGTTACATACATGGTTTTTCGTTATGACCATGCCGGAAGTTTTATTGTCGATACGTGTATTTATTGTCGGCTTGCGCCGAAATCAAATTCAATTGTTTGAACTTGTTCATTACACATATTCAATTCAAGACACCATATGATGTGTTGAAAACATCATATTCGAATTCGTTTTAACAAGCGTTTCATTGTTCTGAGTCGTAGTAGATTTGTTTGGTCTACGACTCCATTAAGTTGTTGTTATCTACGACACCTTGTGGTGTCAGTACAAACTTGTAGCTTGGGCTAATCATGATTGAGCGTTTTATGCAAAACACAGGTGATACTTGTTCGATCACCACTACATTTGAAATGTTTCATTCACTACGACACCTTGTGGCGTCGGTATAACCTGCAGCTTGCGCTGATCACGATCGAGCATTTCATGCAAACTATTACATTTGAGCTTGTTGAAATCTAAGTTCATTTATTGGATGCGATCATTTCTAGAATTCATTTGCATCTTGTGATACGTCCTTGAATTCACATCATTCGAATAAGTCTTGATTCGATTTCATGATCGTTCAGTTTGGTACTATTCATATTTTCTATGCATAACGTAACTCTAAGGAGTTGACGTAGTCTAAATTTCGAGGACGAAATTTTATTAACAGGGGGAGAATGTGACAACCGGTAATTTACGCCCTTAATTACGTGATTAACAGACGATTAACGCGACAATAAATAGTGTTTAAGATGCAAATTAACCTAATTAGGGCCTCAGTAAGCTTAGGAATGCTTATGCAGTTCTACAGTGCGCGTGTGACGATTTGCGGAGATACTATTGGAAATTAAACGGTGATACACTGAAACCGTACGAAATACTGACGACGCCGAAAAATATGGATGTTACATGAATATTCTATGCTCGTGGAGTGTGGGTCACGATATCGGGTCTCGTGGGAATTACGGGCCACTTACACATGAGATGGGCTTGTGGGCCCTGGGCCCAAGCCCAAAAACCGCAAGCCTAAACCTACAGCTAATATATTAGATCTATTAAGATCTCTAGAAGATATTGCAAAACCTATATAAAATCTCTAAAGATTTTTGTCTCAAAAATTTGAAACACAAAATCCCTTCAAATCTATACTAATCTTTACAAAAGATTTTAACTCTAAGGATGAAACATATGTCCTGAATGTAATATAAATACACAAAAGAAAATGAAAACCCTTCATTTATCCCTCACTCTATTAATATACACAGACAACAAACATGGAACTCATCCCTTCCCCAAAGGTCACACACAAAGATAATCCACAGGTCTTGAAACTCTCCTCTCTCTCGATTACATAATAAATAAACAACAACAGATTTCATTCCTTCTTTTCTTGTGAATGAAACCCAAACCAAACACTCACTCACCCAAACCCCCCTTGTGTTTTCGGATTCAATGGCCGGCCAACCACCATGGTGGTGGCGGCGCATGACGGTGGCGACCGAGGAAGAGAGAGAGAGACACAGCGAGAGAGAGAGGGAGGACCGACGGTCGAAGACTCGGACCGCCGTTTAGTTCTTTTGTCCGGTGGTTGACATCAAAAGTTCGGTGGTGGAGGCATCTACAGGTGATCTCCGGTGGCTCGGCTCACGGCGGTGGTGGTTTTCAGCGACTCACCCGAACACCCACACCCCTCTCGTCTCTCTCGACTCCGATGGCTGATGCAGGCGAGTGTGAAGCTGATGATGATGATGTATATGGTGGTGGTCGACGAGGGGGTGACCACCGGAGTCACCAGAACCGGCGACGGCGGCAGAGGTGATGGTTATTCAGTTCAGGTTCGGTTTCATTTCGAGTTCGGCCAAACATATTTCAGTTTAGGCTCGGTTCTGACCTCTTGATTTCAGTTTTGGTTCGGCTCAACGGATTTGATTTCAAGTCAAATGGGTCAGCTCAGTCTCAGGTTCGAGTTATGAAGTCAACAAGACAACAGGGATTCGGTTCCGGATCGGTCAGATGGCTCGGTTCGGTTGACTCGGTCAACTCACCGAGTCAACTCAGTCAACTCGGTCAACTTAGACCCGGTGAACTCAGTCCGCGGTTCGACGCAAGAGAATTGGTAAAGATTGACGACACGTTTAATATTTACGTAATTTTATTTATTTACGTGTGAAAAGAGCTCGAACCGACTTAATTTGAGATAAGATTACATTGATATACTCGACAAAAATCTTATACAGATTGTTTATATTATTACATGGTTGATTGAATTTTGAAAGTTATAACGACACTTTAGTTGTCGGGGGCGTCCAAAACCAGAGGAAACTCTGCCCGTTTTTCGAGAAAATCCGTAAAAACAACACGCGTTTTATTATATAACGAAAACAACGATTCGGAAACTATTTACAACAACAAACATAGTTGTTTTGAACTTCAGGAATTCGACGAATCCTTTTATAAAAATAAATATAATTTATATATTTATTTCAAACATAAACTCGAATTCTTTTATAAGTAAATACAGTATATATATTTATTTCAAACATCGCGTAACACAAATTCGTTTTATAAAAATAAATATAGTCTTTATATTTATTTCAAAAATCGTACAACACGAATTCTTTTACAAACTAGATATAGTTTGTCTATTCAACGACTCGTTGCTACTTTCGCAAAATAAATATAACTTTTTATATGTATTACAAAAGCCGAAGCGGCATATTATGGCAAATATATACAAGACGCGATACATAATACGAGCTTGTTATATGATATTTTCATATAAACAATCTTTTTATATGCGTACGACTTCTCGGAGCGACTAACATTATTTTGTCGATATATTGATATTTTTGTATAAATATTTATATATTTGAAATTCTCGAAAACTAAGTACTTTCTAGGCTTAGTAAACTATCAACGACATTAAGCAAGACTTAACGAGTATAACTTAATCATTACTATTAAGTTATCAACAAACCGTCGAATCGTTCGGTCAACGATTCGGTAGAGCTCGATGACACGTAGTTTAGTTACTGCGTTTATTTAGAAACTTATAAGATATTTCGTGTTAGGAATACTGTAGAATGCACGCTAGCAAGTCAAGTCTTGTAAACGACATCACGAAGTCATAAATTAGCTAGCTTTGCACAGGAATATTCAGGTGAGTTCATAACCCCACCTTTTACGGTTTTACATTTTTCTAAATGTTTTCGGGGTGGAAAGACATGCACTTTTTGCAAAGCATACAAGAATTATATATTTCTAAACCATTTTACAAGCAAGTATTAACTGACACAAATGGTTTACGAAAAGCTTATGTTTTATACCGGTTTTTTTTTTCAAACAAGCGTATTTTTCGAAATATGCATACACACGAGTTCTAGTTTTCTAAACTACGGGAAAATACAAATACAAGAGTTTACAAGATACAAATGTTACAATGTATACAAATGGTATGATAACAAGAAACACACTTGGTGAGGACGAGAACCAAGTATGATGCGTTTTGAGAAATGATACGAGAAATGATACAAAATTGATACGAGAAATGATACAAAAATTGATACGAGAAATAATATGAGAAATGATACATGATACGAGAAATCGTGTCACGAATAGGGTACCATAAGCACCATTAATCAACAATATACCTAGACCGCAGAACAAAAGGTTAGATCTAACGGGTGCCGGGCAGCCACACTCTTGGTGAGGACGAGTACCGAGCAGTGCTTTTGTGTCTCAGAATATGCCAACTAGAAAATGCCTAAGGTTTGGTTGCTTCCTATGTCGTGTCACATGTTAATGGCCTTGCAACCCCTTAACAACAAGATACATACATAAATACTTGTTTTATACAAGATACATACAGAAATACTTGTTGTAAACAAGATACATACAGAAATACTTGTTCTAAACAAGATACATACAGAAATACGTGATTTATACAAGAAAACATGATACATACAAGAATACTTGATTTATACATGAGTACGTGGTGTACACAAGAAATACTTGATTTATACAAGATACATAGCATGTTTTCATACAAAGTTTCTGTATAACATGACAAGAAAATGATTTTAAATTCGTTTTCTCAACAATACTTCAAAAACCGGTTATTCAAAAAGATTTACTTCAAATCTTTTACAAACAAACTATGAACTCGCTCAACTTTATGTTGATTTTTCGCATGTTTCTTTCTCAGGTTGCATTTCTAAGACAAGGCACGGTTGGAATAGGAGAACCATGTGGAGTCGAGTACTTAGTGTCGTTCAATTTCTAAAAGACTTAGATTATTTGCCTCCGCTGTGCAATGAAGATACCAGTCCAGTCACGCCAGCTCTGATAATTTCGGGGTGTGACAGATTGGTATCAGAGCTATAGGTTACAGTGAATTAGGTTTCTGTTGTGATACCTAGGCTCTAACCTCACTATCCTCTGGGAACTTAGAATATTAAAACCTGAATGCATACAGAACGCATAGTACTCGAATATGGTCTCCAACCATTGCCGAAAAACAAACAATCAAAATTTTGTTTTCAAACATACGCTATTGTGGTGTTTTACACACGGTACACAAAACAGACGCATACAGTACACAAAACTCTGAGAGTTTAGGAAACATGCATTTAAAGACCTTCGGAAACTTATGTTGAAGTTCATTAAAGGTCATCACGTAGGAACCGCGAATATTAACTCAGGCACACACTATTATTCATATCGTCTATGATATTTTGACTTCCCGAGCAGGCAGCCTACGCATAACGAAACGCTAGTGCACAAGTATACGAGAAACTTAAGCTATACATCAATGGAGGTTGAAGTACACCACATACGACTTTCAAGGAAGCGGCAGTTTGGCACGCGGTCCTGCAAACGACACTAGTTATGCTAAGAAGAAGACGTATGTCTCCGCAATCCCCCTAACTTGTTAACGACGAATACGCTATGGTAGTGTCACCTAACAGCTGGTTATCACATGCAACCCCAGGTAAAGTCCTTAAATTTCTTTTATTAAAATTTCGACTTTCACATTTACTGAGTAGATTTTCGTATCTCCACTCCTCTTAATGGTCATTGTATCACGATCATTTCTTTCAGTATAGCGAATATTCAATTGCTTCATTCCTTAAAAAAATCATATGTTACGCATGCACCGTTTGTTACGCATGTGGTTTCGTTTCGAATAAAGCGTTTCATTAAAGTTCAAATATTATTTCGCTAAATGGTTAGTAAAAGGGAACCATTTTATGCTTCTTGAAATTAATATACATGTATATATTTGGATATATATTTTGGTGCATATGACCTAGCCATGACCTTGTGTTGAATGATTGTGTTGTGATTTATTTTATTTATTATTTCATTGGGTTGTAATAATTATTATTTTGTTCTTCCATTTGTAAGATATGTAATTTATTTATTTTCATTTGGCATGTAAAATAAATAGATTAGGTGCATTTTATTTTACTAGAAAAAAATGTATTAGGATATATTTTGTAAAAGAAGATGCACACAAAAATGCGGTTTTGGTTTGGACCATAATATTCGGTCCAAAGAACTTCATCGTTCTCAACGGGATTTTAACCCGATAACCAAAACACATTTTGAAGTCCAAAAGAGTTTGGAGCTGAAAATAAAAGACTTTTGGAAGCTCAAAGATGGTGGAGAAATCACAACACAAGAAGGGGACTTGAAGCATTTGGATGCGGGATCAAGTGGAAGTTCAACGACACATTACTTGTGTCATTTTTCACCCCTTAGGAAGGACTTTTTGGCACACTTGTTTCGGCTAACAAGTGTTGCCAAAATATTGGCTATGGTTATGCACCTATTGTTATGAATGTTGTGCTTGTGTGGTTGCTTATTTTGTTGTTTAGATGATATGTAGATATACATGACTTAACAAACTAATAATCAACAACAAGCGTAAAATTGGTTCTTGACAAAATCATTAAAATGGTTAAT
This sequence comes from Helianthus tuberosus, assembly GCA_030545235.1. Taxonomy (NCBI): domain Eukaryota; kingdom Viridiplantae; phylum Streptophyta; class Magnoliopsida; order Asterales; family Asteraceae; genus Helianthus; species Helianthus tuberosus. Next base: position 127,509,188 of record CM060397.1, read on the forward strand.
AAATGTTTTATTAAAAATTAATGATTTTATAATAAAATGGGTTTTATTAAAAAGAACCTTGAAAATTTGTTTTCACTAAAGTACCATTGATTTGAATGCATGCAAATGTATGGTACATAATGTTTTCTAAACTAGAATTTTGAAAACTCAAAAATCCCTTTTATAAAACAAGTCAAACACCATCCTTTTATACAACACTCGAATCACTTGGGAACTCTTATTGTGGGATAAAGGTCACCTAACCACATTTGAGGCAACTTGTATATTCGAGGTGGGTTTACCATGTTTGTGGGATAAAGGTCACCTAACCACTTATTGTAACACCTGTGTTTGTAATCCTTGTGAACAGTTCTGTTATCAATAAAACAATGTTATTTGATCACAATGTTTGTTTTGGTTGTGTTTTACATTTTTCATGTTTTGACTTTTATCCAATTTCAAACTCTATATCGCTTTCTGGAGAGTTATACGCAAACTGGTGCGAAAACGTAACCAGTTTAATGCGACAAATACTCCGGAACATCAACATATACTTAACATACCTTAAATAACCTTTACATAACTTAGAAATAAGTTTTAAAGGCTTTGGTATGGCAAAAGCAAGTTAATTCGCTTACAGGGACTAAACTTGACAAACTGCGAAAGTATGCCAATTTGAACTGTAAAGAACATTCCGGAACATGACCATAAGTTAAACACACCTTAAATATCCTTTACATAGCTTAGAAATAGGCTTTGAGGGGTTCGGTGTGCTAAAATAAACTTTTGGATCATTCAGGGACTAAAAGTGTCAAAAAGTGCACAAGTTTGCATTTTCGCGCATAACTTACGTTCTGAATACATCCGGACATCCAAAAATTTATGTAAGCATGACTATATTATATTTTAGTGTTCGCCATAAGAAAAATCCATTCGTCGCGTCATTTGGATCGTTTTTCGCGCTTGTGCGCATTCCGTCGTAATTAACCGAACATCGCGACCGTACGACCAAACGAACCGACATCCGAGATATTTTTGAACACATTTTAAGTTCCCTATACTTTAACTTCATTTTAGAGCTTTGAAATGGGGTTAACGGGCCTTAAACGTGTCGGAAATGGCTAAAACAAGGTGCAGGGACTGAAAATGCAATTCTGCCAAACTAGGTGCTAGCGCACCGCTACAATATAAGTGTAACGGTGCGCTAGGGGTCTGCAGACCAGATTCAATGTTCAGAACAGCCTGTTTGCAGCTGGTTTCCACTCCCATTTCCCTTGCCAAGTGTTGATACCTTATGGTGAGTGGCCAAATTAGTCACCATAACATTCCGACAAGTGTACGGTATTGATCGTGCCTCCTTTTCCATGAAATGATCTCAACGGTTCACCGAAAACTATAAATACCCCATTACCCCCAACCTTATTTCTCACTAGAATCTGATTAATTGTGTTCTAAGTTGAAACCTTTGTTTCATACCTGAACTATATTGATCTAGATTAGCATTCGGGGACCCTTCGTAAGTATTCTTTCGTTCTTTTCCTTATTTTATTGCTTTTCGAGTCAGAAAGTCAAACTTTGTTTGACTTTCAGCGTTGACCAGTAATGGTTAATGCGAAGTTCGTTTGAACTTCGCAACGTGATTGTGATCACGATGGTCATAGTCCCTTGGGACTATGCCTACTGATTACCACGTTGTCTAGGGTCGTAGGGTAAGCGATATGATCAATCGCTTATACCTTCGAACCCGACCCAGTTTGGTCGATCATTAGGATCCGACCAAATACATTAGGTGACCATAGTGTAGGGAATAACCTTCCGAGGTTATACCCTATGGTCACATCGTTTGAATAGTTGTATGATAGGTAGTTTATATGCCTTAGGTAAATTACCAGGATACCCTTTTCATACATAATTGGTAATTTAGCATATGTAACCTAAACTTTTGTCACGTAACTGATTATGTAACATGTTTAGGCATATAATACTTGTCATAGGACTAGTTAGGCGGTCCGAACGCGTTTCACGCGCACGACACGTTAAAGTAGCATAAGCTTCCTAAACGGGTCGTAATGGGTCGTAAACAATTATGTTAGGTTTCATTTAGTATGTAGGCTTTGTTAAACCAAATGACACGAGTCTCTACACTCGTTTGGTTTACGAAACCTCATTCTATCCAATCATCCGATTAAGGTCCGGTTATTAACATAGTTACCTATATTAGGTGCCGTTTGATTCCGAGATCTCTAGCATTACTTGGTGATTATCTTTAGACATCTGAGCAATCTCAGGTGAGTACATAGAACCCCTCTTTTACTGTTTTCCAAACTGTTTTGGGGTGGAACACATGTGCCTACTTGTTACTTTCATGCTTTCCTGTTTTCACATCATATACCTGCTATGTTCGTTAGTACATTATAGTACATGATTTCATGACATTTCATGCTATGTATGCCCATTGTGTGCCTACTTAGTACATCGTTTTACATGACATTTCATGCTATGTATGCCCATTGTGTGCCTACTTAGTACATCGTTTTACATGACATTTTATGCTATGTATGCCATTGTGTGCCTACTTAGTACATCGTTTTACATGACATTTCACGCTATGTATGTTCATTTGATTACATACTTAGTGCATTATTTTCACATGCTTACATTTTGGTATGACATTTGGTTTGTTTACATGGGACAATACATTCATTAACATTAGCTACGCCGTTCGTTAGTAGGTAGTGGTACCATAGGAATTGACAACTCCCGTTCCGGACATCCCAGGGTAAGGGGACAGAAAGGAATGACCGAATTCGTTGACATAAGACAGATAGACCTTTAATTTGTTTAAAGGGTTTATCACCACAGTCGCAAGGCTTGGATGTATGCATTTTCACAATACCGCATAAATGTTCATATTAAATAGTTGCATGCATTTACACAAAACATAGCTTTGATTTAAACCAAGTTTTACTTCAATACTTTGTTTTTGTGCATATGGTTTAGTTGAGACATTTCACTTGCCATACATGACATTTTGACATAGACATTTGACATTTTGACATAGACATTTGACATGGATATTTGACATAGACATTTGACATGGATATTTGACATAGACATTTGACATGGATATTTGACATAGACATTTTGACATGATTTACATTTGACACAAACACTTTTGACATTGGTTTTACATACTACATGATTTACATCTCGACATGAATACTTTGACATATTATTTAATACATTTGACAATTGGTTTAAACATAGACCTCTTACATTGGTTGGTTTGGTTTGATTAAGTGATTAAGTAACGATGCGTGTGTAATATGATACAAGCATGGTGGATACGCCACTGGTACTTCCTATATATAAGTGTTTGTATGGTATTACATGTCGTAACGTTATTTGAATCATTTCAATATTGAGACATAGAACATTTTATACAAATAACATACTTTTCACAAGACATTGATTTACAAACAACTTATCTTATACAAACACATTTTTACATGGTTATTTATTTAACCTGACATTTACTTATACATATCATCTGATCTTATTGTTTTCAAATGATTTACATGACAAAGCAAATTATAAGGTTCATGACTAAACATTTTTCTTAAACATAAGTCATGAATCCTATTTTCACAAAACCTATGTATCTCACAGGCATTTTTATGCTGACGTACCTATTTTCACATGTGTTTTCAGGTGCTTTTCCATAGGATGTTGATTATGATACTAGGGCGGACCTGTGCCTTAGAGACTTTAAAAGAAGATAGGCTATGTTTAATTATGTTCTGAACTCTTAAATTTCCTGTTTGAAACAATGTAACACCTTTGTTTATAAATAAAATACAACTTTGTATGCCATGGTTATGAAACAATTAATTCTGTCGCAACACGCCCCGATGTTTCCGCCGCGATTTGTTGTTTTACGCGGTCGGGGTGTGACAGAAGAGTTGGTATCAGAGCCAATGGTTATAGGGAATTAGGTTATTAGTAATGCTTTGACCTAGACTATAACTTTTCTAGGAACCTAACACAAGTTATCTTGTGTTTAGATCTTAAAACATGTACATCACCTATCCTTAGGTGATTAACAAAACAAGGAACCAAAAATTTTTCCGAAACGATTTTTGAAAAACAATCATCTGTTTTTGAATAAATTTTTACAAGGTTTTGAACCCTCAATTGTAAGGTTTTGAACCCTCTGTTATATGGTTTTGAACCCTTTTCAGTATTGGTTTTTGGCCTTGTGCCTTCAAATTTTCAAAATCCCGTCAAACGTTTTGGGTTTTAAATAATGTGAACATGTGCAAACTGGAAGGGTGAATGCCTGTATTCTGGGTTTTCTGTCAAGGCAAGCACTTCGTATACATCTCAACCAGACGCGAGACCAGTTGTGCTTACCTGGGAATTCTTGGAGTGAGTGTTCACTTATAGGCGAGCATGTCTTCGCAAATACATTATTTTGACCCATTTACTTTGATTAGTCACTGTGTGTCGTTTGTTTGCTTTGTGATACGGACGAATGACCACCATCTTTGCTCTTGTTGATTTTTGTTTCATCTCATTCTTTTCATCCAATCATCTCACTCGTTTCTTTTCATGTTTTCCTCTTTTAGAATGCCTCCCCGACGCGAGAACCAGATAGCTACTGCCGAGCTGGCAGAAATTATTGCGCAGCAGATGGCTGCCCAATTCCCAAATCTCTTTGCTCAATGGCAACAAGCCAACAACAACAACAACAATGGTCCGTGCAAATACAAGGATTTTAACTCGGCAAAACCACTCAAGTTTAGTGGTTCTGAGGGAGCGACTGGGCTTCTTCAGTGGTTTGAGAGCATAGAGAATACTTTTCGCCACGTGCAGTGTCCGGATAATCGCAAAGTCGAGTTTGCTTCGAGCGTATTTCAGAAGAGGGCTTTGACATGGTGGAACGGGGTTATGAGAGACAGAGGTGCAGAAGTTGCTCTCGCACAGACCTGGGCTGAACTTAGAGCCCTCATGATGAGGGAATTCTGTCCTCGCCATGAGCAGCGAGCGTTGGAGAAAGAGTTTGATGTTTTGAAGCAAGATAGTGGTGAGCACAGGGCTTATACTGATCGGTTTGAAGAGTTGAGTCTGCTTTGCCCAACAATGGTCACCCCACTCGACAAGGCTATCGAGAGATACATCGATGGTCTACCTGACTCGGTACAAGACATTCTTACTGGTAGTAACCCTGCCACACTTCGTCAGGCGATCGAGTTATCTGCGACATTGACTGAGTCGCAGATCCGGAAGAACAAGTTGCACCGGAAGGGTGACAAGGGCAAGAAACAGTCGGCAAATGAGGTGGATAGCAAGAAAGGTCAAAACGGGAGTGGAAAGAACTCTGGTTCTTCAAAGAGGGCAAAGAAGCGTAAGGCTTCCCAAAACTATGCTGTCACTGCCCAAGCTAACCAGGCAGCTCCCAACCAACCCGCACAGCCTCCAGCAAAGAAACCCTATTCAGGGAATGCACCTTTGTGCAATAGATGCAACAGTCACCACCAGCCGCAACTTCCATGCCGTTTCTGTACTAACTGTGGGAAATCCGGCCATCTTGCCAATGTTTGTCGGTCTGCTCAGAATCCCGCGGTTCAGAACCCAGCTCAACAAGTTGCTCAGCTTCCTGCTCCGCAACAGGGTCAAGCTGCACAACCACAATACCCACCAGGTGCTTGTTACAATTGTGGGGATCTGACCCACTATAGGAATCGGTGCCCAAGACTGGCGAACCAGAACCAGAACCAGAATCAGGCTCCGGCTCGAGGCCGAGTTTTTAACATGAATGCCCAAGAGGCACAGGCTGACGATAATGTGGTGAACGGTACGTTCTTTATTAATAATCAACCTGCATATGTTCTTTTCGATTCCGGTGCCGATAAGAGTTTCGTGTCTTTGTCTTTTGAGCCTATGCTTCGAGTGTCTAGAACGAAACTAGGAAAACCTTTGACAGTAGAAGTTGCTAGTGGTGAACCCATTATTCTTGATTCCGTTCTACGCAACTGCCAGTTGAATCTTAACGACCATCTTTTTCCTATCAACCTCACGCCTATGCAACTTGGAAGCTTCGACGTTATTGTGGGAATGGATTGGTTATCCAAGCATCACGCAGAGATAGTTTGTTCTGAGAAGATTGTTCGTGTGCCGCTTTCGATAGGCGAGATCCTGCAGGTTCAAGGTGAGAAGCCTATCGGTGGTCTCAAACTCATGTCTTGTTTTAAAGCTCGGAAGTATTTTCGGAAGAACTATGTGGCTTTCTTAGCACATGTTACAAAAGATAAAGGCAAGGGTAAGTCTATTTCAGATATTCCTGTCGTTCGGGATTATTCTTAAGTGTTCCCTGAAGATTTACCTGGTCTACCTCCAGCACGCCAAGTCGAGTTCCGCATTGATCTCGTACCTGGTGCAAATCCCATTGCCAGAGCTCCATATCGTCTTGCACCGTCTGAGATGCAAGAGTTGTCTAAGCAGCTTCAGGAGCTCTCTGACAAAGGCTTTATCCGTCCCAGTTTTTCACCTTGGGGTGCTCCCGTTCTTTTTGTCAAGAAGAAGGATGGATCCTTTAGAATGTGTATCGATTATCGTGAGCTTAACAAGCTTACCATCAAGAATCGATATCCCCTACCTCGCATCGATGATCTCTTTGATCAGTTACAAGGCGCTTCTTATTTTTCGAAGATTGATCTGCGATCTGGATATCATCAACTTCGGGTGCAAGAAGAAGACATTCCGAAGACAGCGTTCCGTACTCGTTATGGGCATTATGAATTCACAGTCATGCCATTTGGTTTGACTAATGCTCCTGCTGTTTTCATGGACTTAATGAATAGGGTCTGCAAACCTTATTTGGATCAGTTCGTCATTGTTTTTATTGATGACATCTTGATTTACTCTAAGACGCGAGCTGATCACGAGCAGCATCTTCGTCTTACTCTGGAACTCCTGAAGAAAGAGCAACTTTTCGCCAAATTCTCCAAGTGCGAATTTTGGCTTAAAGAAGTTCAATTTTTGGGACACATTATCAACGAACGAGGTATTCATGTAGATCCCTCCAAGATCAGTGCGATTAAGGATTGGGATACGCCTACTACTCCTACTGAAGTTCGTTCTTTTCTTGGTCTAGCGGGTTATTATCGCCGCTTCATAGAAAACTTCTCGAAGATTGCAGTTCCTCTAACTGCTCTAACTCAGAAGAAAATGCCCTTTTATTGGGGATACAAACAAGAGGAAGCTTTTCAACACCTGAAGCAGAAGCTTTGCGATGCGCCTGTTCTATCATTGCCTGAGGGTGATGATGATTTTGTTGTGTATTGTGATGCATCGAAATTGGGTCTTGGCTGTGTTCTTATGCAAAGGAACAAAGTCATAGCTTATGCATCAAGGCAGTTGAAGATTCATGAGAAGAACTACACCACTCATGATCTTGAGTTGGGTGCAGTTGTCTTTGCTCTCAAGATCTGGAGACATTATTTGTACGGTACAAAATGTGTGGTTTTCACTGACCACAAAAGTCTTCAGCATATCTTCAACCAGAAAGAACTCAACATGAGACAACGACGTTGGGTTGAGCTTTTAAACGACTATGACTGCGAAATTCGCTACCATCCTGGTAAGGCGAATGTCGTAGCTGATGCATTGAGTCGCAAGGAACGTACTAAGCTTCATTGTGTACGTGTTCAATCTGTTATTCAAGCTCGATCTGATATTCAAGCCCGCATTTCTCAGGCTCAACAATCTTGTGTTGCACAAGGTTTAATGGATAAGGAATTTCCCTATCACATAACGCCTGCTCTGGAACTGAAGGACAATGGATCATATTACTTCATGGACCGTTTATGGGTCCCAAGCCAGGATGATCTTCGTACCTTGCTTATGGATGAAGCCCATAAGTCTCGTTATTCTATTCATCCGGGCTCAGATAAAATGTATAAGGATCTTCGTATTCACTATTGGTGGCCTGGTATGAAGAAAGACATTGCCTTATACGTGTCAAAATGCCTTACTTGTCTTAAGGTTAAGGCTGAACATCAACGTCCTTCTGGTTTATTGGTGCAACCAGAGATCCCAGTTTGGAAATGGGAAAACATTACTATGAATCTCGTTACCAAACTTCCACGCACAAAGAAGGGTCATGATGCCATCTGGGTAGTCGTTGATCGTCTTACTAAGTCAGCACATTTCTTGCCAATCCGTGAGGATTTTCCTGCTGACAGACTTGCACAAATCTATGTGGATGAAATTGTAGCTCGACATGGTGTTCCGTTGAACATCATTTCTGACAGAGATGCTCGTTTCACTTCTCACTTTTGGAGAACCATGCAATCTGCTATGGGGACCCAACTTAATCTGAGCACAGCTTATCATCCGCAAACGGATGGTCAATCTGAGAGAACAATCCAGACTCTGGAGGATATGCTAAGAGCTTGTGTGATCGATTTTGGTGGTAGCTGGGATTCACATCTTAAATTGATTGAATTCTCCTACAACAATAGTTATCACACCAGCATCAAAATGGCTCCTTTCGAGGCTCTCTATGGTCGAAAATGTCGTTCACCAGTCTGCTGGAATGAGATTGGCGAGGCTCAACTTACTGGACCTGCCCTCATTTTAGAGACAACAGATAAGGTCAAGAAAGTTCGCGATAACCTTCAGGCAGCTCAGAGCCGTCAGAAGATTTACGCGGATCCAAAACGCAAACCCTTGGAATTTCAAGTCGGTGATCGAGTATTACTTAAGGTCTCACCTTGGAAAGGTGTCATCAGATTTGGAAAGAAAGGAAAACTTGCACCTAGATACGTTAGACCATTCAAGATCGTCGAAAGAATCGGAAAGGTAGCCTACAGACTTGAGTTACCTCCTGAACTGGGAAATGTTCACCCAACTTTTCACGTATCCAATCTCAAGAAGTGTACAGCTGATGAGAATTTCTCCATACCGCTTGACGAAATTCGTGTTGGCACAACACTGAAATTTGTTGAGAAACCAGTGGAAATCATGGAACGTGAAGTCAAGTGACTTAAACGCAAGCGCATTCCTTTGGTCAAAGTTCGCTGGGAAGCTAAACGTGGACCTGAGTTTACTTGGGAACGCGAAGATCAAATGAAAGCGAAATATCCGCATCTTTTCCCACGAGTTTCCTCTAAATAAATTTCGGGACGAAATTTCCACAAGTAGGGGAGACTGTAACACCTGTGTTTGTAATCCTTGTGAACAGTTCTGTTATCAATAAAACAATGTTATTTGATCACAATGTTTGTTTTGGTTGTGTTTTACATTTTTCATGTTTTGACTTTTATCCAATTTCAAACTCTATATCGCTTTCTGGAGAGTTATACGCAAACTGGTGCGAAAACGTAACCAGTTTAATGCGACAAATACTCCGGAACATCAACATATACTTAACATACCTTAAATAACCTTTACATAACTTAGAAATAAGTTTTAAAGGCTTTGGTATGGCAAAAGCAAGTTAATTCGCTTACAGGGACTAAACTTGACAAACTGCGAAAGTATGCCAATTTGAACTGTAAAGAACATTCCGGAACATGACCATAAGTTAAACACACCTTAAATATCCTTTACATAGCTTAGAAATAGGCTTTGAGGGGTTCGGTGTGCTAAAATAAACTTTTGGATCATTCAGGGACTAAAAGTGTCAAAAAGTGCACAAGTTTGCATTTTCGCGCATAACTTACGTTCTGAATACATCCGGACATCCAAAAATTTATGTAAGCATGACTATATTATATTTTAGTGTTCGCCATAAGAAAAATCCATTCGTCGCGTCATTTGGATCGTTTTTCGCGCTTGTGCGCATTCCGTCGTAATTAACCGAACATCGCGACCGTACGGCCAAACGAACCGACATCCGAGATATTTTTGAACACATTTTAAGTTCCCTATACTTTAAATTCATTTTAGAGCTTTGAAATGGGGTTAACGGGCCTTAAACGTGTCGGAAATGGCTAAAACAAGGTGCAGGGACTGAAAATGCAATTCTGCCAAACTAGGTGCTAGCGCACCGCTACAATATAAGTGTAACGGTGCGCTAGGGGTCTGCAGACCAGATTCAATGTTCAGAATAGCCTGTTTGCAGCTGGTTTCCACTCCCATTTCCCTTGCCAAGTGTTGATACCTTATGGTGAGTGGCCAAATTAGTCACCATAACATTCCGACAAGTGTACGGTATTGATCGTGCCTCCTTTTCCATGAAATGATCTCAACGGTTCACCGAAAACTATAAATACCCCATTACCCCCAACCTTATTTCTCACTAGAATCTGATTAATTGTGTTCTAAGTTGAAACCTTTGTTTCATACCTGAACTATATTGATCTAGATTAGCATTCGGGGACCCTTCGTAAGTATTCTTTCGTTCTTTTCCTTATTTTATTGCTTTTCGAGTCAGAAAGTCAAACTTTGTTTGACTTTCAGCGTTGACCAGTAATGGTTAATGCGAAGTTCGTTTGAACTTCGCAACGTGATTGTGATCACGATGGTCATAGTCCCTTGGGACTATGCCTACTGATTACCACGTTGTCTAGGGTCGTAGGGTAAGCGATATGATCAATCGCTTATACCTTCGAACCCGACCCAGTTTGGTCGATCATTAGGATCCGACCAAATACATTAGGTGACCATAGTGTAGGGAATAACCTTCCGAGGTTATACCCTATGGTCACATCATTTGAATAGTTGTATGATAGGTAGTTTATATGCCTTAGGTAAATTACCAGGATACCCTTTTCATACATAATTGGTAATTTAGCATATGTAACCTAAACTTTTGTCACGTAACTGATTATGTAACATGTTTAGGCATATAATACTTGTCATAGGACTAGTTAGGCGGTCCGAACGCGTTTCACGCGCACGACACGTTAAAGTAGCATAAGCTTCCTAAACGGGTCGTAATGGGTCGTAAACAATTATGTTAGGTTTCATTTAGTATGTAGGCTTTGTTAAACCAAATGACACGAGTCTCTACACTCGTTTGGTTTACGAAACCTCATTCTATCCAATCATCCGATTAAGGTCCGGTTATTAACATAGTTACCTATATTAGGTGCCGTTTGATTCCGAGATCTCTAGCATTACTTGGTGATTATCTTTAGACATCTGAGCAATCTCAGGTGAGTACATAGAACCCCTCTTTTACTGTTTTCCAAACTGTTTTGGGGTGGAACACATGTGCCTACTTGTTACTTTCATGCTTTCCTGTTTTCACATCATATACCTGCTATGTTCGTTAGTACATTATAGTACATGATTTCATGACATTTCATGCTATGTATGCCCATTGTGTGCCTACTTAGTACATCGTTTTACATGACATTTCATGCTATGTATGCCCATTGTGTGCCTACTTAGTACATCGTTTTACATGACATTTTATGCTATGTATGCCATTGTGTGCCTACTTAGTACATCGTTTTACATGACATTTCACGCTATGTATGTTCATTTGATTACATACTTAGTGCATTATTTTCACATGCTTACATTTTGGTATGACATTTGGTTTGTTTACATGGGACAATACATTCATTAACATTAGCTACGCCGTTCGTTAGTAGGTAGTGGTACCATAGGAATTGACAACTCCCGTTCCGGACATCCCAGGGTAAGGGGACAGAAAGGAATGACCGAATTCGTTGACATAAGACAGATAGACCTTTAATTTGTTTAAAGGGTTTATCACCACAGTCGCAAGGCTTGGATGTATGCATTTTCACAATACCGCATAAATGTTCATATTAAATAGTTGCATGCATTTACACAAAACATAGCTTTGATTTAAACCAAGTTTTACTTCAATACTTTGTTTTTGTGCATATGGTTTAGTTGAGACATTTCACTTGCCATACATGACATTTTGACATAGACATTTGACATTTTGACATAGACATTTGACATGGATATTTGACATAGACATTTGACATGGATATTTGACATAGACATTTGACATGGATATTTGACATAGACATTTTGACATGATTTACATTTGACACAAACACTTTTGACATTGGTTTTACATACTACATGATTTACATCTCGACATGAATACTTTGACATATTATTTAATACATTTGACAATTGGTTTAAACATAGACCTCTTACATTGGTTGGTTTGGTTTGATTAAGTGATTAAGTAACGATGCGTGTGTAATATGATACAAGCATGGTGGATACGCCGCTGGTACTTCCTATATATAAGTGTTTGTATGGTATTACATGTCGTAACGTTATTTGAATCATTTCAATATTGAGACATAGAACATTTTATACAAATAACATACTTTTCACAAGACATTGATTTACAAACAACTTATCTTATACAAACACATTTTTACATGGTTATTTATTTAACCTGACATTTACTTATACATATCATCTGATCTTATTGTTTTCAAATGATTTACATGACAAAGCAAATTATAAGGTTCATGACTAAACATTTTTCTTAAACATAAGTCATGAATCCTATTTTCACAAAACCTATGTATCTCACAGGCATTTTTATGCTGACGTACCTATTTTCACATGTGTTTTCAGGTGCTTTTCCATAGGATGTTGATTATGATACTAGGGCGGACCTGTGCCTTAGAGACTTTAAAAGAAGATAGACTATGTTTAATTATGTTCTGAACTCTTAAATTTCCTGTTTGAAACAATGTAACACCTTTGTTTATAAATAAAATACAACTTTGTATGCCATGGTTATGAAACAATTAATTCTGTCGCAACACGCCCCGATGTTTCCGCCGCGATTTGTTGTTTTACGCGGTCGGGGTGTGACACTTATGTGTATAAACTCACACGTGTGTGTAAGTTGGACGACTTGATTTGGAAACCATGAACTTAGGGTCACCAAAGCATGGCGAACAAAAGGTGTTGATGGGATTAAACATGCCAACTAAACATAAAGATGTTTAACTGATCCCATATGTCTAGAAGTTGCAAAGGGTTGCAATTGTCAAACGTTGACTACCTTGTTAATTTAAATAGAGGGATAAAGGTCACCTAACCAATATATAAATGTAACATTGGATTCTAGATTTTAATTATTAATTGTCTATTAGACATAAAAGGGTATTAATAATTAAAATATAATAATATCGAAAATACTAAAATTGAACCTTGTTAAATTTTGTAGATGGCCGCTAACAATATTACCCAAACCGTCCGTAACCTATCACTAAAAACAATCCTTAAAAGGGATCGTTTAAATCAAAACACTTTATGGATTAATATCGAAACTTAAGAATCGTTCTCAAGTAAGAAAAGATATCCTATGTGTTAAACGATCCTAAACCCGATGAACTTCTTATGGAAGATAAGGATGCCTATAACGATTGGATTAAGTATATCGAGGATACTATGCAAGCTTCTTGCCTCATGTTAGGAATTATGTTTCCCAAGGTTCAAAAGGATTTTGAACATCATGAGCATGCGACATGATTAACCAATTGTAAGAAATGTTCCTAAGGGTTGAACGGTTCGAGCACTTCATGCATGTCGAATGGAGGAAAACCAATCGGTCTCATCTTATGTATTTAAGATGAAAAGCCACATTGATCACCTAGAAAGGCTCAATATGGATAAAAGGGTTTTATCCATTCTAACGATCAATGAGGGTGGCAACATGAAAGGGCATCACCCCGACACCAAAGCAAATGTTGAAAATGGAAACGGGTAATTCAAAGGGAAAAGATTAGAAAGACTAAAGCGAAACCACCGAAACCAAAAGAAGGCAAAGGTTGCCATGAACGATCCATGCTTTGAATATGGTGAGATAGGGCATTTAAATAGGAATTGTCCAACCAATCTCAAAGAGTTGAAAAACAAGAGGGATGCTAGGCAAACCTCAGGTACAATCTTAATGATACATATTGACCTTAATGTTATTTCTTCTAACACATGGGTATTAGATACCGGATGTGGAACTCATGTTTGCAATTCGTTGGAAAAGGTTCAAAAGAAATAAACATTACAAGAAAGGAGACTATGTTTTGAAACTTCCAAATGGTTTGGAAATTGTTTTAAAATGTCTTGAATGCTCCTAGTTTGACTAGGAACATTATTCAAGTTTCCCTTATAAGACAACATGGTTTTGACTTAAAGTTTGCAAACATTGACATTTATATCAATGAATGACATGTTTTACTTTAAACCTATGCCTTCAAATGGTATTTATGAATTGGTTCATAATAATACATCATTTGATAGTTTAATGTACCAAGCAATCACCAAGAAACTCAAAATGCATTTGAGTAAGACCTATCTTTGGCATTATCGCCTTGGTCATATAAACATAATCGCATACAAACACTTCAAAAGAATGGTCTTTTGGAAACAAATGAAATTGGTTCATTCGGATGTATGTGATCCTTTTAAGCCAATGACTAGGAATGATGAAAGATACTTCATTACTTTTACCGATAACTATAGTAGTTATGGTTTTGTGTACTTGATGAGACACAAAGTTGAATTTTTGAAATGTCCAAAGCTTTCAAAAGGTGAAGTACAAAATCAACTCAATTAAAGTTATTCGTTCTGATAGAGGAGAAATCGAACTCTATTTGGATATGGTTCGATCTATGATGGCTAGGAGTGCATTATCTCTATCATTTTGGGGTTACGCTTCGCGCTCCGCAGCCCGTATGGCCTAAACCAAGAAAGTGGATAAGACAACCTTTTGAAATATGACATGGAAGGGCTCCATCATTATCATATTTAAGAGTATGGGTTATGAAGCTTATGTGAACGTGTCGGGTCAGTTGCCTACAAGTTGAACTTACCAGAAGAGCTCAGTGGAATTCACAATGTGTTCCACATTTGCAATCTAAAGAAGTGTTCCGCTGATGATTCACATGTCATGCCACATACAGATGTGCAAATAGATAAGAGCTTAACGTTTGTAGAAAAACCTTTGTCAATTGAAGATCGACAGGTAAGGAAGCTTCGAAGAAAGCACATACCTTTCGTAAAGGTCAAATGGGATGCCCGAAGAGGTCCCGAGTATACGTGGGAGTTGGAATCCACCATGAAAGAAAAGTACCCTTACTTGTTTCAGTAAATCTCGGGTCGAGATTTATTTTAAGGGGGTGAGGATGTAACACCTCGAAAATTTCGGGTTTAATATTAAATCGACACGTGTCATGTAAGACAAAACGCGTTGAAAACCCGGATTTAATAAAGATGTTTGGGTAGGATTTAAAGCGGCGTCATGTTAAATCGTTACCTCTGAACGACCTTATTTTGATCCCAAGACCCAATTAAATATTACACACACCTATGATGCTCTCAATTCAGTGAATTATTGTCATTGATAGGATTCAAAATGCAAGGTAGGATCCTACGAAGAAATGAATGATAAACCGTCATTTTCGGGTCTTGTTTTTGGATTGGAAGGAAACAATACTTCATGGTGGGGTTTAGAACAGTACAAAGGCATTCTTAGAGACCCTCAATTGACAAATTATTGTTCCAAAATCGTGCAAGTGGGTTATATGGTCAAAACTTCAACAAACAACAACAAACAAAAATTTTGATCAGCGAAGACGTCGCGTGACGCGACGGCCCCTCGCGCGACGCGAGGGGTGCCCAGCGACAGCAGACCTGCTGTTGGCTGTTGGGTGCGAATGTGACCTCCTTGGCCGGTTTTTCTTGCACATACATGGCCCCTAGACATCCCTACACACTAATTACAAGTGTTGATCAATTGTGGATGGCCCTAGACTTGGTTGTCACTTGCTTGTGGTGCTTGATTCTTGTATATAAAGACCCTTCATGTCACAACATTTTCCACACATCATATTCAAGCAATCTGAGCATTGGAGGAGCTTACAATCTGATTGAAGGCCTTCCTAATCATTCATTAACCATCTAGTAAGTCTCTAATCCCTTCTAAATTAATTCTAGCTTAGTAATTAGCTTAAAAGTCAAACCGACGTAACTACGGTTTGACTTCGCGATTAATTAGCGATAGCTCAGTCGTGTGTCGAATTAAAAGTACCATTAGATAGGTAATTATATGGGTATTAAACCCTTATAAGGGCAAGTACCAAATCCAGACCTAACTAGGTCGTTTGTCGGGTCAAACGTTGACCGAAAAAAAGTCAACAGAATTACAAAATGCGATTTAATGCACGACTAGCAATCCGCGAGGCGTGCAACCTGTTTTAAACTTAATATAACTTGGTAATAAGTATAAAAACTTGTCTACGCTTGCCCGACTCGACAAATTTCTGTTTAAACCCGGTTCGGAACCGAAAGACGCAAGACTTTGACTTTTGCGTTGACTTCGGTTCTGACCCGTTTTAATTTGAATTAGACATGCCTTAAAGTCTCATTAGGGTTGGGTTACATGCTAGTATAAGTCTCTGTACTTGTTTCATTGATTATCCGATGCATGCGCACGTTTCCGTTAATCGCTTAAATTGGACCATAATGCCCTTATGACCCTACAACGAGAATTTTGAAAATGTGGAAGTACTATAATCTTAGTTACTGATTATTAAACATGCACGTAAATTTTCACGTCAATCGGAGGTCTAGATTATGAGATATGCGCATTAGCGTAAATATTAAGCTTTTTATTAATTAAACGGCGCGATTAGCGCATAGCCTATCTAAACCCGATTTTCGGTACCAAAACTTTTACCCACTGATGTTAAATAATATTTGGGGATTTTTGAAGATTTTTAATTATTTTTAAACTGATCTTAAGCTAGGCTTATCGCATTGATTCGGTTAATACCGAATATGCCATTTTAGGCTATAAAACGAGTTTTACGAATCCGTTTGATTCCAATCCAATGGCCACTGATCTAAAATAATAAATATAGGATTTTGAGCCTGTTTTACTGATCAGAAAACTCAGATTGGTATTTTAACCCGTACGTCGCTTAAAACGGCTTTATACGCGTATTAAACGCGTAGTTTGGTATTAAAACCATTTTGACACGTAAGACTTAATACCAATAGACATAACCTGTTAAATTAAGATATTTTTCTGATTTAATCAGACCCATACCTCAGAAGTATTATAAGTCTCTTTTATAACCTTTAAAATGACCAAAATACCCCTACGGGGCATAATTAGGGAATAAACTCGTTACGGGCATTATGGAAGATATCATAATGATATCACAACATATTTGAAGCGTATTAACTTAGGAAACCTGTTCACGACCCTTTCGGTTACCCGTTATGCATTTTACGCGTTCGGTTCGGTTTATGTAAATAGTTTGCATAAACTAGCCGAAACGGGTCAAACGATATCATTTTCATCTCAAAATCCAGAATGTGAGTAGTAAACCCATATTAAACAAGTCTTCAAACTTGTCGGGTCTAAATCACATTCTATCCGGTCTTCGCTTAATCGTGCGTACGAACCGCACCTTTGAAACTAGCCGGTCTAAGCTTAAGCATAATTAAAGACCCGCTAGGATTCTAATAGGTTATATTTAACCTTCGTTCCAGATTAGGAGAAACAGTAAAAGCTACCTGCTATTTGATTATTGTGACTATACTTTGCATCAAGGTAAATACTTTTAACTTATTTTCCCTATACGGGCTTGGGTTACGGTACATAGCGTACCGCTTGATCGGGCATCAAATCTTCCACGCTTAGTGGTTAATTGAATAATTTGATCGGCTCGTTTTAAACAGATGTGTTTACTTTACAGCCTTTGGGGGGTTAATGACCATGTCCCGGATATCCTCGGCATTATCTTACGAGATTGCCACGACCTGAGCACGGGGTGTAGGCGTACTCCCGTGTATAACTCACTTACAGTGGTGTGTCTATTGATCTTTAACCCGGATACGTCCGGGCTACTGAACGCATAAGTAACATGTAAATCGTTCACAAGATTATAATATTAAATAATTCTCCCAAGTTAAACAAAATGTTTATGCCATGTGCATCCAAACAAATTATCAATCATTTTATAAAATGAGTCAGTTGAATGTATTTACCAGTGTAAACTGACGTATTTTCCCAAAAAGATTAAATGCAGGTACTAGGCGAAATAGGCTGGGAGTCTCCTAAGCATCACTAGAAGTCTCGCAAACTTAAGATGCCGATGTCTGTTGAACCATAAACAATATTTTTATTATTCGATCCTACTGTGGATAAACACCGGATAATTGTGACTTTGTTTACAATAAATAAATTCGGTTGTATCTTATTTAAATTTGCTTCCGCTGTGCATTATTATATTGTGTTGTTTGACTATTACGTTGCCAACCACGTCACGATACTCCCCCACCGGGCCCACCGGTGACACGTGGAAATCGGGGTGTGACAGGTTGGTATCAGAGCCAACACTGAGTGAATTAAACACTAGCCTTTTTGTGTTTAATCTCAGTTACACAATTGCACATATCTAAACTTTCGAGTCTAGACTTATAACATAGGACAAATTCCACCTTTTCGGGTTTTTGTTTTGTCCTTTAAAACTTTATATTTTTGTTATTGTTATCTTATGTTTTATTGACAGGATTAACAAAAGATGCCTCCGAGATTTTTACGTATGCGAGGACGAGGAGGAAAGGGGCCGACCACCGCCCCCAACGACCATGAAGCTGGGCCGTCCAATACACGAGCTCCTATCCCCGCCGAGAGTGATGGTACTCGACGGAACCAGAGAGGTCTCTTTCAACCGGCAAGACGGTCGGTTTCAAACAGCTCTACGACTCCCGCCCAGGACTCCTACGGGCCACAATCAGAAAATGAGCCTAGAGACCCCCACCATTCGCACATACCGTTACAGCGATCTATGTCGCACCGCCCTTTTGGAGACCCCACTCCAATCTTTCAAGGCCAGTTTAACCCGGCGGATTATATACAAGAACCAGTGGGTTTTAACCCATTGGGGCCGGAGGACCATTTTTCTGGAGGAAACGATATGGATGAGGAAGACGACCCAGAAGAACCCGCATCAGGAACTCCCAACCACCCAATCGAGGTCTCGGATAGTTCCATTTATCACGGGCCACCCTATAATGGTCCAGATAGCTTCCAGGCTATCTTTACTCGGCACGAATGGTATTATACACCTTCTCACCATTCGTCGCCGCATGAGCAGCCGCAGCCTCACTATTCTCCGCCGCATGAGCAGCAGCAGCAGCATCATCAAGATTCCTCTGGGAATCACCAGTTTGAGGCAGTTACGCCACCGCCTCCACCGCCACCAGTTCAGCCGGCGCCTCCACAGCCGCAAAGACATAGGAGATCCGGAGCCCGGATGTCCACACGAAGAGAAGAGTTTCACTTTAACTCTCCTCTACAATCAAGTGGCAGAAATTATCAGCCGCTTCCAGAAGATCCACAAATGGGTGGACCATCAAACCCCTTCGCGCAGCAACCGCCACCAATGGGTTTCGATAATCAGATACCAGCATACACGGGTCCTTCGATGTATAACCCGTTTGAGCTACCAACCCACACTAACCCCGGTTACGCTGAAGCCGACCCATACCTGGTAGCTGCTAATTACAACGCTCTTAACCCTGAAGGACCATATGGGGGTCCTTGGGGAGTAGGGTACCCAGTCCAGGGGTACCAGATGCCTACACAACCCCCGTTTTACCAACAACCCCCGCCGTCTCTACAAATGTCGCCACCACTGCATCAGGAGATCCTGCAAAGTATTAGAGAGGTGCGACATGAGGCACGGGAAGATCGACGGCGCAACCAGGGAATGTTCAAGACCTTGACGAACCTAATCAAGGGAAAGAGCAAGAAGGATCAGTAAATCCTTTATGTGTATATGTCTACTTTAAAATTAAGTCCCTGCGTGGACATTTATGTGTGTATGTTTGTTGTGTGTATTGACCCCTACGTGGGTCTATCTTTCCATAAACCCCTACGAGGGTAAGTTGTATGTTTAGTCCCTGCGTGGACTTATGTTTGTTTATGTCCCTACGTGGACAATTGTTAGTGTGTTAACCCCTACGTGGGCATGTCTTCTGTAAGACCCCTGCGTGGGCATGTTGTTATGTTGTAGCTCCTACGTGGGCAAATTTCATGTGTGAAAGACCCGTTTAGGGCGATATGTAATGTTGTTATAAATTATTGGAGTGTTGTTTTATAAATTTCATGTTTGCCATTTGTGCATATATAATAATTATAAATGAAATAAATAAATTAAAATCATTCCTTTTAATCTGCCTAAGTAATTATTTAATTAAGAATCTTAAAGTGTGGAACCTAGCCTCGTGTCAAATATAAGACCGGGCCAAAATGGTAATACCGGGTTAAAAGATTCAAATTCTTGTTAACATCTTAAAACATGTTAACACTCCTGGCAGAAGTGATTCGTTAAAAATCACATGTCATTTTTTAAAATGAATAAGGATTCTTTAGAAGTTTCCTAATCCAGTATAATGATCTCTGAATCCTGGATTTACATCATCAATTAAGGTGATCATATTCAACCATACGTGGTAAAATAGCGCCTACGGGCCATGCTCATTTCTATATAAGCCAAAAGACGGTGGTAGCTAGGACTCCCTGTCTAATAAAGGTAATGAACTAGGTTCAAACCTTAAAAGTCTTGATTCTCAGAAATCATAGTATATTAAATTGTCCATGTGACCAAGCCTTATGTGCTAATATATATATTGTTATTGTTATATGTTTAGGATAAATTTAAATTGAAATCCTAAATTAATACGATTAATGAGTTAACCAAGAAGGGTCTCTGTTACCATGGTTAACGAGTTACCCTAAGGGGGTAATTCTATAATAAACTTTCAAATAAAATATTGTTCTTGTTTCTGTAACAGTTCAATACGAATGGCAAATTCTAATGAAGTCAATAGCCCTACTGCGGCGCCAAATGAGAACGCCCAGATTACATTGACGGGCGCCGAACTAAAAGCTATCATTGATGGTGCTGTCACTCAAGCCTTGGATAGGCAATATGAAGAATACAGTGGTACCAGGAGTAGGACCCACTCCGTATCACACTCAAAGCCAAGAACACATTCTGAGGCTCATAACAAGCCTCCTCCCAAGAAGAACGGACCAAAGAAAGACGGTGATGACCGTCAGTCCACCAACAATCAAAGTGACCCATCCCAGCACTTGGTACTGCATCAAGGACCCCGTAACAAGGGTTGCACTTACAAATACTTCGTGTCTTGCAAGCCCCGGGATTTTACAGGGGAAAAGGGGGCCGTTGATTGCATGACGTGGCTGGATGAAATGGACACAGTGGTGGACATAAGCGGGTGCGCTGAACGGGATATAGTGAAGTTTGTATCACAGTCCTTCAAAGGTGAAGCATTGGTCTGGTGGAGATCTCTGATGGAGGCCTCCGGAAAGATCCCGTTGTATAGCATGACGTGGGATCAATTCATTGCCTTGATCAAAGACAATTACTGCCCTCAACACGAGGTGGAAAAGATTGAATATGACTTTCTGTCATTGGTAATGAAGAACCTCGACTGCCAAGCTTACCTGACAAGCTTCAATACGCTGTCCAGGTTGGTTCCCTACCTGGTAACCCCCGAGCCAAAGAGGATCGCTCGTTTTATTGGCGGGTTGGAACCCGAGATCAAGGCCAGTGTTAAAGCTTCTCGGCCAGTTACCTTCAGGTCAGTAACTGACCTTTCCTTATCCCTCACACTTGATGCGGTCCGTCAGAGATCGCTGAGGAATAAGGATACTGAGAAGAGGAAGCGAGAAGATGATGGTTCGCGTAGGTCGAACAAGAAACACCGTGGGAACGGTGATCGAAAGAAGGGATCGGAGTCGAAGAAAGATGGGCATCGTTCTGATGAGAAGCCCACGTGCAAAACTTGCAAGAAAAAGCACTTTGGAAAGTGCAGATTTGGATCAAACTCGAATAACGAGTCAAGGTCTTTTGCTTGTGGTTTGTGCAAATCCAAGGAACATAAAACCTTGGATTGCAAGAAGATGAAAGATGCGACGTGCTATCGTTGCAATGAGAAGGGCCACATAAAGACTAACTGCCCCAAGAATAACAAGAAGCCTGAGGAGGCTAAGAAGACTAACGCCAGAGTCTTCAGGATGGATGCGCAGGAGGCTGTGCAAGATGATAACGTCATAACAGGTACATTCCTTGTAAATGATGTCTTTGCAAGAGTACTTTTTGATTCCGGTGCAGATAAGTCTTTTGTGGATCAGAAGTTTTGTAAATTGTTGAATTTACCTGTCAAAACCCTAAGCGTAAACTATGAGGTAGAGTTAGCAGATGGTACCATAGAAACCGTCTCTACTGTGTTAGATGGATGTACTATATCCATTAAGAACCATTCTTTTCCTCTGTCTCTACTTCCGTTTAAATTAGCTGGTTTTGACATAGTGCTGGGTATGGACTGGTTATCTCATAACCAGGCCCAAATCGTCTGTAAACAGAAACAGGTAGTAATAAAGACTCCGTCTGGTGAGTCACTTACCATTCGGGGAGATACCCAGTACGGACTGCCTGAGCAGGTGACTATGCTCAAGGCTTCCAAGTGTTTGAAGAGGGGATGTGTCATTTACATGGCGCAAGTGATTTTGGAGGAACCTAAACCGAAGTTAGAAGACATCCCTGTCATTTCTGAATACCCAGGAGTGTTTCCTGAAGATCTACCTGGCCTACCACCAGATAGACAAGTCGAATTCAGGATCGATATCATTCCCGGAGCGGCACCAGTTGCCAGAGCACCATACAGATTGGCACCCACCGAAATGAAGGAGTTGCGGACGCAGCTAGATGAACTGCTGGCTAAGGGTTTCATTCGACCTAGTTCATCTCCTTGGGGAGCGCCAATCCTGTTTGTCAAGAAGAAGGATGGATCGATGCGTCTATGCATCGACTATCGCGAGCTTAACAAGGTCACGATCAAGAATAGGTATCCATTGCCCAGAATCGACGATTTGTTCGATCAGCTTCAAGGGGCAAGTTACTTCTCAAAGATTGATTTGAGGTCTGGATACCATCAGTTGAAGGTTAAGGATGAAGACGTTCACAAGACTGCATTTAGGACTCGTTACGGTCACTACGAGTTTCTAGTGATGCCTTTTGGGCTCACCAATGCACCGGCTGCGTTCATGGATCTCATGAATCGCGTTTGCAAGCCGCACTTAGATAAATTCGTCATCGTTTTCATCGACGACATTCTCATTTATTCTAAGAACAAAGCTGACCACGAGAAACATCTTCGATGTATTCTCAAACTTCTGCATAAGGAAAAGCTCTATGCCAAATTCTCCAAGTGTGAATTTTGGCTTAGGGAAGTCCAATTTCTTGGACATGTGGTCAGTGAGTGTGGTATCCAGGTGGATCCCGCTAAGGTTGAAGCAGTAATGAACTGGCAAGAGCCAAAGACGCCAACAGAAATCCGTAGCTTCCTAGGGTTGGCAGGATATTACAGGCGCTTCATTGAAAATTTTTCAAGGATTGCTGCACCCCTAACTTCCCTGACCAAGAAGAAAGTAAAGTTCGTTTGGGGTCCTAAGCAGCAAGAGTCCTTCGATGTTTTGAAACAAAAGTTGAGCAACGCTCCTGTGCTTACCTTACCTGAAGGTGCTGAAGAATTTGTAGTTTATTGTGATGCATCACACAATGGCATGGGGTGTGTGCTTATGCAGAAAGGCAAGGTGATTGCCTATGCATCACGACAGTTAAAGGTGCACGAAAAGAATTACACCACCCACGACTTGGAATTGGGTGCCGTTGTGTTCGCACTAAAACTGTGGAGGCATTATCTTTATGGAATCAAGTTTGTGATCTTTTCTGATCACAAGAGCCTCCAGCATCTGTTTAACCAGAAAGAATTAAACATGAGGCAACGCCGTTGGATGGAAACTTTGAATGATTATGATTGTGAAATCAAATACCATCCCGGCAAAGCGAATGTAGTCGCTGATGCCTTGAGCAGAAAGGAAAGGGTTAAACCCATACGAATTAACGCCAAGCGTATGGAGATAAAGAACAGTTTGATAGAAAGGGTGTTAGCTGCACAGAAGGAAGCTGTGTTGGAAGCTAACTATCCTAATGAAAAGTTAGGAGTAACTGAGGAGCAGTTAACTCTTAGCAAGGACGGAATTTTACGGTTAAACGGACGAATATGGGTTCCAATTTTTGGAGGACTTCGTGATGTCATCCTCCAAGAAGCCCATAGTTCCAAATACTCCGTTCATCCTGGAGCTGACAAGATGTACCAGGATTTAAAGGCAAATTATTGGTGGATAGGCTTGAAAAAGTCTGTGGCCGCCCATGTAGCAAAATGCTTGACATGTGCGCAAGTCAAAGCCGAGCATCAGAAACCGTCAGGTTTGCTACAACAACCTGAACTTCCTACGTGGAAGTGGGAAATGGTAACTATGGATTTTATTACCAAGTTACCTAAGACAAGGAAAGGCAATGATACAATATGGGTTATAGTTGACCGACTGACTAAGTCAGCTCATTTCTTACCCATCAAGGAGACTTATAGCTCCGATATGTTAGCCCAGTTATACGTTGACAAGATTGTAGCCCTACACGGCATACCTGTAGCTATTATCTCTGACCGGGATACTAGGTACACGTCACATTTTTGGAAGAGCTTCCAGCAATCTTTGGGCACACGTTTGAACTTTAGTACGGCTTACCATCCTCAGACTGACGGTCAGAGTGAGCGTACTATTCAAACGTTGGAAGACATGCTGCGTGCATGTGCGATCGATTTAGGAGGTAGCTGGGATAAGAAACTACCCTTGATCGAATTCTCCTACAACAATAGCTACCATACCAGCATAAAGGCTGCGCCTTTTGAGGCATTATACGGAAGAAAGTGTAGATCGCCAGTTTGTTGGGCGGAAGTTGGAGAAGTCCAGTTATCAGGACCAGAGATCGTGTTTGAAACGACGGACAAGATTGTCCAGATTCGTAACAACCTCCAAGCTGCCCGGAATAGGCAGAAGAGTTACGCGGATCCAAGTCGTAAGGATTTTCACTTCGAAGTGGGTGAAAAAGTCCTACTTAAAGTGTCACCCTGGAAGGGGGTGATGCGATTTGGTAAGAAAGGCAAACTAAGCCCGAGATACATAGGACCTTTCGAGGTTATCGAACGTGTCGGGTCAGTTGCCTACAAGTTGAACTTACCAGAAGAGCTCAGTGGAATTCACAATGTGTTCCACATTTGCAATCTAAAGAAGTGTTCCGCTGATGATTCACATGTCATGCCACATACAGATGTGCAAATAGATAAGAGCTTAACGTTTGTAGAAAAACCTTTGTCAATTGAAGATCGACAGGTAAGGAAGCTTCGAAGAAAGCACATACCTTTCGTAAAGGTCAAATGGGATGCCCGAAGAGGTCCCGAGTATACGTGGGAGTTGGAATCCACCATGAAAGAAAAGTACCCTTACTTGTTTCAGTAAATCTCGGGTCGAGATTTATTTTAAGGGGGTGAGGATGTAACACCTCGAAAATTTCGGGTTTAATATTAAATCGACACGTGTCATGTAAGACAAAACGCGTTGAAAACCCGGATTTAATAAAGATGTTTGGGTAGGATTTAAAGCGGCGTCATGTTAAATCGTTACCTCTGAACGACCTTATTTTGATCCCAAGACCCAATTAAATATTACACACACCTATGATGCTCTCAATTCAGTGAATTATTGTCATTGATAGGATTCAAAATGCAAGGTAGGATCCTACGAAGAAATGAATGATAAACCGTCATTTTCGGGTCTTGTTTTTGGATTGGAAGGAAACAATACTTCATGGTGGGGTTTAGAACAGTACAAAGGCATTCTTAGAGACCCTCAATTGACAAATTATTGTTCCAAAATCGTGCAAGTGGGTTATATGGTCAAAACTTCAACAAACAACAACAAACAAAAATTTTGATCAGCGAAGGCGTCGCGTGACGCGACGGCCCCTCGCGCGACGCGAGGGGTGCCCAGCGACAGCAGACCTGCTGTTGGCTGTTGGGTGCGAATGTGACTTCCTTGGCCGGTTTTTCTTGCACATACATGGCCCCTAGACATCCCTACACACTAATTACAAGTGTTGATCAATTGTGGATGGCCCTAGACTTGGTTGTCACTTGCTTGTGGTGCTTGATTCTTGTATATAAAGACCCTTCATGTCACAACATTTTCCACACATCATATTCAAGCAATCTGAGCATTGGAGGAGCTTACAATCTGATTGAAGGCCTTCCTAATCATTCATTAACCATCTAGTAAGTCTCTAATCCCTTCTAAATTAATTCTAGCTTAGTAATTAGCTTAAAAGTCAAACCGACGTAACTACGGTTTGACTTCGCGATTAATTAGCGATAGCTCAGTCGTGTGTCGAATTAAAAGTACCATTATATAGGTAATTATATGGGTATTAAACCCTTATAAGGGCAAGTACCAAATCCAGACCTAACTAGGTCGTTTGTCGGGTCAAACGTTGACCGAAAAAAAGTCAACAGAATTACAAAATGCGATTTAATGCACGACTAGCAATCCGCGAGGCGTGCAACCTGTTTTAAACTTAATATAACTTGGTAATAAGTATAAAAACTTGTCTACGCTTGCCCGACTCGACAAATTTCTGTTTAAACCCGGTTCGGAACCGAAAGACGCAAGACTTTGACTTTTGCGTTGACTTCGGTTCTGACCCGTTTTAATTTGAATTAGACATGCCTTAAAGTCTCATTAGGGTTGGGTTACATGCTAGTATAAGTCTCTGTACTTGTTTCATTGATTATCCGATGCATGCGCACGTTTCCGTTAATCGCTTAAATTGGACCATAATGCCCTTATGACCCTACAACGAGAATTTTGAAAATGTGGAAGTACTATAATCTTAGTTACTGATTATTAAACATGCACGTAAATTTTCACGTCAATCGGAGGTCTAGATTATGAGATATGCGCATTAGCGTAAATATTAAGCTTTTTATTAATTAAACGGCGCGATTAGCGCATAGCCTATCTAAACCCGATTTTCGGTACCAAAACTTTTACCCACTGATGTTAAATAATATTTGGGGATTTTTGAAGATTTTTAATTATTTTTAAACTGATCTTAAGCTAGGCTTATCGCATTGATTCGGTTAATACCGAATATGCCCTTTTAGGCTATAAAACGAGTTTTACGAATCCGTTTGATTCCA
Organism: Helianthus tuberosus; assembly: GCA_030545235.1. NCBI lineage: Eukaryota > Viridiplantae > Streptophyta > Magnoliopsida > Asterales > Asteraceae > Helianthus > Helianthus tuberosus. The sequence goes on from CM060397.1 coordinate 127,536,329, forward strand.
ATCCAATGGCCACTGATCTAAAATAATAAATATAGGATTTTGAGCCTGTTTTACTGATCAGAAAACTCAGATTGGTATTTTAACCCGTACGTCGCTTAAAACGGCTTTATACGCGTATTAAACGCGTAGTTTGGTATTAAAACCATTTTGACACGTAAGACTTAATACCAATAGACATAACCTGTTAAATTAAGATATTTTTCTGATTTAATCAGACCCATACCTCAGAAGTATTATAAGTCTCTTTTATAACCTTTAAAATGACCAAAATACCCCTACGGGGCATAATTAGGGAATAAACTCGTTACGGGCATTATGGAAGATATCATAATGATATCACAACATATTTGAAGCGTATTAACTTAGGAAACCTGTTCACGACCCTTTCGGTTACCCGTTATGCATTTTACGCGTTCGGTTCGGTTTATGTAAATAGTTTGCATAAACTAGCCGAAACGGGTCAAACGATATCATTTTCATCTCAAAATCCAGAATGTGAGTAGTAAACCCATATTAAACAAGTCTTCAAACTTGTCGGGTCTAAATCACATTCTATCCGGTCTTCGCTTAATCGTGCGTACGAACCGCACCTTTGAAACTAGCCGGTCTAAGCTTAAGCATAATTAAAGACCCGCTAGGATTCTAATAGGTTATATTTAACCTTCGTTCCAGATTAGGAGAAACAGTAAAAGCTACCTGCTATTTGATTATTGTGACTATACTTTGCATCAAGGTAAATACTTTTAACCTATTTTCCCTATACGGGCTTGGGTTACGGTACATAGCGTACCGCTTGATCGGGCATCAAATCTTCCACGCTTAGTGGTTAATTGAATAATTTGATCGGCTCGTTTTAAACAGATGTGTTTACTTTACAGCCTTTGGGGGGTTAATGACCATGTCCCGGATATCCTCGGCATTATCTTACGAGATTGCCACGACCTGAGCACGGGGTGTAGGCGTACTCCCGTGTATAACTCACTTACAGTGGTGTGTCTATTGATCTTTAACCCGGATACGTCCGGGCTACTGAACGCATAAGTAACATGTAAATCGTTCACAAGATTATAATATTAAATAATTCTCCCAAGTTAAACAAAATGTTTATGCCATGTGCATCCAAACAAATTATCAATCATTTTATAAAATGAGTCAGTTGAATGTATTTACCAGTGTAAACTGACGTATTTTCCCAAAAAGATTAAATGCAGGTACTAGGCGAAATAGGCTGGGAGTCTCCTAAGCATCACTAGAAGTCTCGCAAACTTAAGATGCCGATGTCTGTTGAACCATAAACAATATTTTTATTATTCGATCCTACTGTGGATAAACACCGGATAATTGTGACTTTGTTTACAATAAATAAATTCGGTTGTATCTTATTTAAATTTGCTTCCGCTGTGCATTATTATATTGTGTTGTTTGACTATTACGTTGCCAACCACGTCACGATACTCCCCCACCGGGCCCACCGGTGACACGTGGAAATCGGGGTGTGACAAGGTTGTTAAAAACGATCAAGTGGTTGATCAATACACACAAAAACGTTCACAGATCTGGTAGAATTAGTAGTCCACCTAAAAGATATGGATCTTTCATGGATAGATGCTACGTGGTAGATTCGAGTAAACATACCACATACCATGATGCAATGTCAAAATCCAATTATGACAAATGGCTTGAAGCCATGAACGTAGAGATGCAATCCATGTATGACAACCAAGTATGGAAATTGGTTGTAGCACCTCTTAATTCCAAAGTGGTTGGAAGTAAGTGGGTTTTCAGGAAGAAAATCGATATGCATGGTAACTTGGATACTTGTATAGCGAGACTTGTAGCAAAAGGTTTCACTCAAACTCAAGAGCTTGATTATGATGAGACCTTTTCGCCTGTGGCGATGCTAAAGTCAATAAGGATATTATTTGCCATACCTGCATAATATGATTATGAGATTTGGCAAATGGATGTCAAAACGGCTGTCCTTAATAGATATCTTGAAGAAGATGTCTATATGGTTCAGCCTGAAGGTTTTGTCGATCCAAAACATCCTAACAAAGTATGCAAGTTAAAGAAATCAATCTGTGGATTGAAACAAGCATCGAGAAGTTGGAATCACCGTTTTAATGAAGAAATTGGGAATTTTGATTCATCAAGAACGTCGATGAAGCTTGTGTGTATAAGAAAGCTAGTGGGAGCATTATTACTTTCTTAGTATTGTATGTCGATGACATTCTACTATTTGGAAATAACATTCCAAACCTTGGAAGGTGTAAAAACCTAGCTTGGAAGTTGTTTTTCTATTAAGGATTTTGGTGAAGTCGCCTATATTTTGGGAATAAAGATCTATAGGGATAGATCAAGGCGCTTGATAGGTTTAAACTAAAGTGCATACATTGACAAAGTCTTGAAAGGGTTCAAGATAGAGAACTCTATGAAAGGTTTGGTACCTATTCAAAGAGGGGACAATATTGAATGCGTTTCAATGTCCAAGCTCAAAGAATGAGCAGGAAAGAATGAAAGAAATCCCATATGCGTCAGCTATAGGATTCATTATGTACGTAATGATATGCACTAGACCGGACAAGTTATGTGCTTTAAGCATAACGAGAAGATACCAGCGAGAAACGGTCATTGAGTGACTGTGATAAATATATTGAAATACCTCAGAAGGACTAAGGATGTATTTCTAATATATAGATCTGGTGGAAAAGAACTCGTTGTAAAGGGTTATATGGATACGAGTTTCCAAACTAATCGAGATGGTTCTCGATCACAATCAGGGTAGCTTTGTCCACTACATAATCATAATACATCGCCGCTTCATTGATTGAGATAATTCATATGGATCTGCCACTTGAATTATTGCCGATCTAGGGGTAGTCCCTGCCATTAAGGCCCCAATAGATCTTTGTGATAACGATGGTGTGATTGATCAAATCAAGGAACCTCATGTACATCAAGAGACTAAACACATTAAGCGGAGTTTCAACTACATACGGGATGAAGTTGAAAAGGGAAAGATATGTATTCGCAAAGTTCACACTGATCAAAAAATTGTGGATCCACTCACGAAGTTCCTCGAATGGGCAAAGCATGAAGGGTCATACTTGTGCCTTAGGACTTCGATATTCTAGTGATTGGATTTGATCTATTTTGTATTTGGATATTGGAACAACTGTTATTATAACTCTTTATGGTATTTTGAGTTATGTTCCAATTTTAGCATGTTTAAATCCGTGAATAAGTTTCTTATTCTAAATGTCCGTAGTCGATCATACTTGTGGGAACAATTATGAATGTAAGACTATTATGAACTTGGATTGGTGGATATTCATTACGTATGAATATAGAGCAAAGTGTTGCTACCAAAGTTCATAGATATTTGTGGGATACAAATATTGGATTGACTCGCTCTCAAATCTTACTGCATGGAATCATTTGTGATTGATCATAAGTAAATTTGAGTAAAGGAGAATATCATAGTATCATCAGACCTGAGAAACATATTGGGACTTGATATTCACCAAATATTGTACCTTGACTTATTTCTTCGCTGTTAGTAATATGACAGTACATAAGGCTAAGCTCAGGTGTGGTACAAGGTGATTGTGAGTGACGTATGTAGTCAAGATGGGATTTGTTCCTCTTATTCATTGAGAGTAAGATGTCTAAGGCCTGCTAAAGTTAAATCAACAGAGAGTGATCACTCTATGTATCTGGATTTGACATGACATCTGTAACGAAAGGATAAATGATAGATTCACCTAAATCATTTTCAAGTAAGGGACTTGAAGGGGATGATGTTATTGAATGGGACATATAGTCATACGTATTAGGGGTAGTAAACCGTAGTTAGACGTTATTTACTGCTTGCATCAATCTTCTTTGTATCTTGTGCAAGTGGGAGATTGTTGGACTCTGTATGCCCAAGACACATATTAAATTGATGTGGCTAGTACGTTATGATCCAAGTCGAGTCATACCCAATAACAAGCTAGACAAACACTTATAATATTTATTTATGATATGATCAAACAAATGAATATTAACACTTAAAATATTTAGAAATCGGTTTTCTAAATAATTGCACTTGACAAACTAATAAATTATATGGATAATTTATGTTGAGAGAGTATTTTATTTTGTTATTTAATGGGTTAAATAACTTAATAAAAATTGTATAAAGTCTTATAACATGTGATGTTATAATTTTATAAAAGTTATAAAATTAATAAAGACTTAAATTATTTTTATAAAAGAAATTATTTTTTTTATAAAATAAAGGGTGGCCCCCCCTGGTGTTCTTCCCTAAAAGTTTTGGCCAATCACAAACCATGCATTTGCATGTGTTAGTGGCAACTTGGTTGGGCAAGAGAATGGTCCAATAAAATTACATGCAAGGTGCATGGTTAGATGCACTCCTATTGGTCAAATGGGTAGCTCTTTCTCTCTCCTTGTTTATATAATTTTGTATGACAAAATTAGAAAAAAAAGATGAACTTGAAAAACTAGAGAATAGTTGTAGAGATGCTCTCAAAATCGGCCAACATAGAGCAAGTTTTAGATGATGAAATTCAAGTGTAAGACTTGAATTTACTCTCTAAAAATCGGGTCATGTATGGTTGATCAAGAGGGGTTTTTCAAGTTGATAAATCAAGTGCAAGAACTCCATAAACTCCCCTCATATTTTCGGCCATGGTGGTTGATCAAGATGGAATTTTAGTGAGTTCATAAGTGTAGGAATCCTAGCTACAAATCAAAGTGTTTGTTGGAAGGCTTGGGGTATACAAGCTTGAGGTCTTCTACACTTGAAGGCAACCGTTCAAGAAGCATCATCTTCTTCATATCCTTTACTCCTTGGAAGGTAGTATTCTAAACACCCTATGGTTGTGTTTTAATTTTGATAGCATGCATATTCGTATATGGATCCGGGTATTGGGTTTTTACATACAAAATGGGTTTTATATCTTGTAAGTAACATGTTTTAAATAATATTTTTCCGCTGCGTTTTTATTTTATAAGGATAAAATACTTTGATAAACATGTGAAAAACCCAACAAAGAAGACCCCGGCCCAGAAGGTTATCTCTACTCCTGTTCAAGGTTCTTCGAGCAGGGACATTGAAGGGTTTGATCCGGATGAGGTGTATCTACCTAGTTGGTCGGTGAAGGTTGATGATAGCTTCAAGGATGCTGCTGTTTGCGAAGATGTATTGAGCCACATTGCTCCTCTTTCGGTTCATGACACGATTGCTGAGATGGATATTGATATGATGCTGTCCCGCATGATTTTGAGCACCTACAACCTTGCTGCCATGCTTCCTCAAGGAATTGCTCATTTTCTTAAGAGGATGAATGAATATGAAGAGTTTTCTAAGAAGAAAGATAAAATGAAATCTTCAATGGCTGCAATGAAGAAGGAGATTAGTGGTTTTGCTGAGAAGGAGGAGGCTTGGGCTAAAAAGGTTGGTGAACTGACTAGAAGGCATGAGATTGAAATGGGTGATCTTAAAAAAGCTTCGAGGCTGATCGGTTGAAGCTTAAGGCTGATAGGGAAGCTTTGTCTGTTCTGCAGAGAGATTTTGATGAAGAGAAGGAAGGGCTGAAGGCTTCGGTTGCTCAAACCACTGGTGATAACCAATGGTTGATTGAGCAAGGTTTCCAACAGGTTGTTACCTACCTTCTTCACTCCAAGGAGTTCAACTCCGCTCTTGGTGAAGTTTACACTAAATTTCTCAACTTGGGGAAACATCAAGGCCTCATTGCTGGTTATAAGCTTCATGAGTCTGGCCATCCTTTGGATAAGTCTCCTTTGTTTCGTCCTGAGGCTTCCGATGTTTTCAAGGGCTCCGTTGAACAGATGGAGAGGCTGACCTACCCGTATATTCATCAAGTTTCTACTTGTTTTGGTAAGCCTCTTACTGTATTGCAGGATTTGAAACCGGAGGGCCTTAATGAAAAAGTCTGTGCTGAAGTCTTGGGTTCTCTTTCAAGGAAGAGATCCTACTCGGGAGATAGTGATGAGACCCTTTCTGGAGGGCCAGATGCTTCAAAGGATGAAAGCTTGGAGGCTTCAGCGGTAGGTGGTGATGGTGGTGGTGTAAAAGCTAAGAAGTCAAAGAAAGCAAAGAAGGTCAAGGGCGAGGGTTCCGGGGTTTCCAAGCCTTCTGCTGATGCTTAATGGATATTCGTAGCTTTCTTAGCACTTTTGAAAACAATTTGTGGTTTGTATGTTAACTTCAAACAACATTAGGTTTCGTAGGAACCCTTAAGGTTCCTGTTATGTGGTTGTGTTTTAGGCCTGTATGGCCGTTTGAACAATTTCTGAACTTACAAGTCACTAGGACTTGTTTTAACTTGTGTTTGGATGGTTGAAAGTCTTTCAAGGCTTTCTTTGCTATGATACTATGTTTAACTATTTTCTTTGTGTTGTGTTTTTTATACTTGTGCTTATTTTGTTAAGGCAGCTTGGTTGGCTTTAAGCCTTTAAGCTTTTTGGCGATCCTGTATGTAGGTTGAAGCCTTTAAGGTTTGTATATAGGTTGAAGCCTTCAAGGCTTCTTGGATTTGTGCCTTTGCTTGGTTTGTATCTTTGAGATTCTATAACTTTTTGTTCAAGTTATTGCATTGTTCCTCAGGTTATTTCTTTTTTTCTTGTAGCTTTGTCTTTGCCAAGTTTGTGTTGTCTTTATGTTTTTTATACCTTAAAGGGTTCAGTGCTGCAGTCACTTAGCCTTGGTATTTTTAACAAGAAGACATAACACCTATCCTATTTATTTTCTTATTTTCATTTGATTTCGTAAGCCTGTTTCTTGTTTGTTTTTCTAAGGCTTAAGGAACATTTGGTTTAGGCTGTTCAAACCCGTCTATGAGACAACTTTGTTTTCAATAATAAGTCTCATGGAGTTGTATTGATTTAGGAACTCACCCCTTATATAGGTTCATTCAACCCTTGAACCTATTGAGCGATGTGGCCTGGGAGCTCATCCCCTTACATGGCCCTTGCCATGGAGTTTTTTGCTAGGTTCTCAACCTGATCTTTGGATAGAAAGACAAATTTGATAAAACAACTTCATTCATTCAAGAGATACTTGTTTTTACAAAAGGTAATCATAGTGCTACTCTTGGAATACAACTTGTGAAATACAAACCAATCTTTCCTGTTCAGACATTGAACCTTTTCAAGGTTTTTCCATTCCAATGCCTTGGAAGCCTTTTACCCTCTGAGTATGCTAGCTTGTAAGATCCACCCTTATGTGCTTCAAGGATGGTATACGGGCCTTCCCATTTTGGACCAAGCTTTCCTTGATTCTCTTTTTTACTAGCTTCATTGTTTCTATGGACCAGGTCTCCTGGCTTGAAGCATTCATTCTTGACTCTCTTGTTGTAGTAGGCTTCCATTCGTTGCTTGTACTTGGCTTCTTGAATTGCAGCTTGGTCTCGTGCTTCCTCTAGGAGTTGTAAGTTCAACATGGTCTCTTTTTGTTTTGTTTCGGGATCCATGTTGACAATTCGTTGTGTTACAACTCCTACTTCAGCTGGGATCACGGCTTCGGATCCAAATACCAAGCTATAGGGTGTTCTTTTGTGACTTGTTTTTTCGGTTGTTCTTATGGCCCATAGAACACTCGGCAATTCTTCAAGCCAGTTGCTTTCGTATATTCCCAGTCTGGTTTTGATACCTTCCACTATGCTTCGATTCGTCCTTTCAACCTGACCGTTTGATTGTGGGTAAGCCACTGAGCTGAAAACCTGATTGATTCTGTATTCTTTGTACCAAACGCTGAAAGGCTTTTCAGCAAATTGCTTTCCATTGTCAGTGACAAGTACTCCCGGCAATCCATAACGGCAAATAATGTTTTCCCAAACAAAGTCAATGACCTGTTTGCCTGTGATCTTTGCAAGTGGTTTAACCTCAGGCCACTTGGTGAAATAATCTATGGCCACCAACAAGAATTTGACTCCACCTTTGCTTGGGGGAAATGGACCGACAATGTCCATCCCCCATTTATAGAATGGCCATGCTGAGGTTATTGGGACAAGATCATGCTTGGGACTTTTTGGGATTGGCACATGAATTTGGCAGACATCACATTTCCTTAATTGTTCAGTGGTATCCCGGTGCATTGAGGGCCAAAAATACCCAAGGTTCATAAGCTTGGCAACCACCGACCTAGCTCCAAAATGAGCTCCGCATATACCTTCGTGAATTTCTTTGATCAAATACTGACTTTGCTCGGGACCAACACATCTTAGCAAGGGTGCAAGGTAACCCTTTTTGTAGAGGGTTTCACCTTGTAGTATATACTGCCTTGCCTTGATCTTAACCCTTTCAGCTTCTATTTGATCACTAGGCAATTCACCGTTTTTAAGGAATTTCTTGATTGGAGTCATCCAATTTGGATCTTCTTCGGCGACCACGTCTTGAACTTCCAACTCATCGATTGATGGGGCCTTTAACACTTCTACCAACACCTTCTTGGTAAGGTGGGCAAAAGTGAGAGATGCAAGCTTACTCAAGGCATCCGCTTTCTTGTTTTGGGACCTGGGGATTTGCTTGATGTTGCATGTTTGGAAGGTATTCATCAGCTCTTTGGATTTTTCTTTGTATCTTTTCATGTTGGGCTCCTTTGCAATGTAGCTATCATTCACTTGGCACGAGACCAGCAACGAATCTGTGAACACTTCAAGCTTTTGGACCTTCATTTCTTTAGCCAGTCTTAAGCCGGCGATTAGTGCTTCGTATTCAGCCTCATTGTTGGTGGTCTGAAAATCAAAACGAAGAGCATACGTGAACTCCAACCCTTCTGGGTTAATCAAAATGAGCCCAGCCCCTGACCCTTCAACGCTTGAAGCTCCATCGGTGAAAAGTTTCCAGGCTTCAAGGTCTGAGGGTTCAGTGGCAGCAGTGTTCACTTCAGTGACTGTTTTCCTTGGGACTTCTACCATGAAATCGGCCAAGACTTGGGCTTTGATAGCTTTTCTTGGGACGTAGGTGATGTTATGCTCACCTAGTTCCACTGCCCATTTGGCTAATCGTCCCGAGTTTTTTGGTTTTTCAAGCACACTCTTAATAGGTTGGTCGGTGACCACTTGTATAGGATGTGCTTGAAAATACCTTCGAAGCCTTCTAGCTGTTTGAACTAGGGCTAGGGCAAGTTTTTCAAGAGGAGGATATTTGGTTTCAGCCAATTTTAGGGTTTTGCTGAAGAAATAAATGGGTACCTGAACCTTGTCTCGCTCAATGGTGAGGACCGCGCTTATGGCTTCTTCTACAACTGAAAGGTACACCGAGATTAACTCTCCCGTTTCGGGGGCTGCAATGTCAGGTAGAGAAGCTAGATGTTGTTTCATCTGGTTGAAGGCTTCTTCAGCCTCCTCAGTCCATTTGAAGTCCTTCTTATCAGAGCAGCCCTTGAGCGTTTTGTAAAAGGGTAAAGACCTTTCAGCCAACTTGGAGATAAACACGCTTCAAGGCTGCAAGCTTCCCATTTAAGCTCTCATCCTCCTTCTTGCTTCTCGGTGGTTTGGTTTCAAGAACATCTTTCACCTTATTTGGATTGGCTTTAATGCTTTGTTTTCCCACAATATGCCCAAGGAATTTGCCTTCCTCAAACCCAAATGAGCATTTTTCGGGGTTGAGTTTCATGTTCACCTTCCTTAGGTTCTTGAAGGTTTCTTGGATGTCATCGAGCATTTGATACTCCGTTTTTCTTTTGATCACCAAGTCGTCGACATATGCCTCCATGTTTTTACCAATTTGACTTGCAAAGGCCTTGTCAACTAGGCGTTGATAGGTTGCTCCAGCGTTCTTGAGGCCAAAAGGCATCTTTCGGTAACAAAAGATCCCTTTGTCCGTATGAAAGGCGGTCTTTTCTTCATCCTCTTCCTTCATGAGGATTTGATGATAACCTTTGTAAGCATCGAGAAAACATTTGAACGGGTAACCGGTAAGGGAATCAACCTTGAAATCAATTTCTGGTAACGGGTAACAATCTTTAGGACAAGCCTTGTTAAGATCCTTGAAATCTATGCACATTCTCCAAGAATTATCCGGTTTTCAAACCATCACCGGGTTTGCAACCCAGGATTGATACTTGACTTCTCAGAGAATGCCGGCTGACACAAGCTTTTCAACCTCTTGGCATGCAGCCAAGCTTCTTTCGGGTGCTAGACTTCGTTTCTTTTGGACGACAGGCTTGACATTGGGCGGTATTTTCAACTCATGTTCAGCGATGCTTCGAGGGATGCCTGTCCTATCTTCCGGGCACCAAGCAAAGACATCGTTGTAATGTGTTAACAACTTTTCAAGATACGAGAGGGTTTCTTGTGAAAGGCTTGGATTGACCCTTATCTTCTGCTCTGGGTACTTGGGATTTATGATTAGCCTTTGTTTGTCTTCTACACTTTTGGAACTTTCACCTTCAACCATGTAGGCCTCTTGAGATGGTTGAAGGGTTGCTATTCCCCTCTCGGTGGGAAATTTGACAGTGCCATGGCCGACGGAAACAACCATATAAAATGCACACTGTCCCGGCTTCCGATGATCACATCATAGTTTGAAGGTATATTGATAACCACAAAGGTGAGTGAATGAACTCTCTCCTTCTGACCTTCGCTGAAACGAACATCAAGTGTCAGTTGCCCTAAAGGCTTGAGGGGTATATCGGCAATACCTTTTATGGAGGTTCCGGAGGGTTGAAGCCTTGAACGTTCTTCATTGCTTAGACGGTTGAAGAACTTCTCAAACATGATTTTGGTGGCAGCACCAGTGTCTATGTAGGCTTTACTTGTTTACAATGTTCCCACAGTAGCCTCAACCACAAGAAGGCTTGAAAGAGGGTCCTTCTCAGTTGGGGGGAAACAAACACACTGAAGCTCCCAAGCTTCCATCCGCTGCCTTTTGTGTGGAACCCTTCCATCGAAATCTACCATATTGACTTCCTTGCCTTTTCCTTCAGCCATTTTGTCCCTTACTCCCTTTACCAAGTGAGCAAGTTCCCCGGACTTGACGACTTCTTCGATCCTCTTTTTAAGTTGGAAGCAATCATTGGTATGGTGTCCCTTTTCTTCATGAAATTCACAGTATTGTGTGGAATTTTCGTTTTTTCTGCTTTTGGGGAGAGGCCTAGGAGGCCGAAAGTTCTGCTTGACTTCTTCCGTTGCAAGGATTTCTTGAGGAGTCTTTGTGAGGGGTGTGAAACTTATGCCTTTCTCCCTGGTGGAAGGGTTCCGACCTTCAAGCCTTCGATGGTCTGAACCCTTTTGACGTCTGTCATAGGAGTTAAAGTTCCCCCTTTTTCTGGCTGGGCTGTTGCTTCGCCAACTGGATCCTCTTTTCCTTTGCTCTTTAATATCTACTGCATCCTCTCCCCGGATATGGGCTTCAGCTCTTTCGAGAGCTTCTTCCAAGGTCTTGGGTAGGGATTTGTTGAAATCTCTTGTGAGATATTTTGAGGTGATAGGATTCATAAAACCAGCCACCCTCATTTTTTCGTCTGCCCCTACATATGTTAGACCTTCCTTCTTGTATCGTTCGATAAACTCTCGAAGACTTTCATCATCTCGTTGTTTTATCTGAAAGATCACTGTTGCATCTTTGACATATCGCCTTTGTTGAGAGAAATTGGCCAGGAATCCCTTGCTGAGGTCATCGAAGTTTCGAATGCTTCGAGCAGGTAAATCATTGAACCAGATCATGGCTGATCCGACAAGGGTTTGCATAAAAATTAGGAAACATTCAGCGTTTGACCATTTTTCAATCCTTGCGGCACCAGTGAAGATCTGAAGATGGTCTTCAGGATCTTCAGTCCCATCATATGTTTTGATGTGGGATGGCATCTTGATATTCGTTTGAAAATCATAATCGGCTATTTGCTGTGAAAAGCATGAGAGGTTACTCGGCTTGTAAGGTTTGGCCAAATCTTCTTCAGCCCTAGCACCCGTGTTGTCGCTGTTGTTGTTCCCTTGAGTGGCCAACACCTGATTGATAAAGTGCTGCCACGGGAAGTTGGGCATCATCTGGAGCATGAGGTTGAAGCCTTGAAGGCTTCCGGGTGTTACTGGGCAACAAACTCCCAAAGGGGTGCTCATAACAACATTTCGTGCCAATGGAAGCACGGACAAAGCTTGTTCCCATGAAGTTGTTGTTGAGGGTTGAAGGCTTGTTACTGGGGCAGCAGGAACTGGTCAAGGGTCAGCTCATGGCCCAAAAGAGTACCACTTGTAGCTGGTTGAGACGAGAAGAGAGGATATGCTGTAGGATTTGGCCTTGCTGACAGATACGGGTTAGGGTTTGGAGGATTACTGGGACCAACCTCATCCCTAGATGCAAAATGGGGGATATGAGGTCCAGGAGATAGTGTTGGTTCTGGTTCATCATAGTCTAAACGAATCCTCACTCCCTTGTCCCTTTCCCTACTCACATATTGGTTCAGGGGAGACCTCAACTCAAGGAAATTGTTGGCAACCCTCTCAGGGGTAAGTTCAATGCGTGGTCGGGTGCCCGAGACACCAACATTAGGGGAATGGACCCCTGATCTAGATGGGGTTGGAGTGTTGAAGGTGAGAAACTCAGGAGTGCTTCCCGAGGTCGGGAAAGAAGTGGGTATAGCCACATGAGTTTGGCTAGTACCTGGGGTAGAGGCGTTTGGAACCTGATTTACTTCTCCCGGGGATCCACTTTCTGACATGGCAATTTCAAAAGAATGGAGCTACACTACTAGGTCTTTTGAAGAAAAATAGTGGCGTAGCCCCATGGTGGGCGCCAACTTGTTGATGCAACAAATAATAGACCAAGGATAGTAGCTGAGCCGGTTAGGCAAAAGGGTTGAAGGGTTCAACTTTGCCTAACGCAGGTCGTTGGGTCCCCCCACATTTGCAAGACATGGAGAGAGGTTCACTAGATTTGTTTTGTTGTTTGCTAAAGATCCTCCTCTGAAGCGTGTTCAGATTCGGATGTACAAGTAAAAGGAATGTGTGTGTTGAATGTGAAAGGAAGTAACTCGCATGAAGCAAGTACTCAAAGTGAATGACCAGAGATTTCGGGAATCAGGGCTGGCCAGGAATGTCCTCTTCAGTAAATGAAGTGTCTAATTTATAGGAAAAGACATTGCTCAAAGAGGAATGTGTTGACTAGTGAACATGCTTGCAGTGGGGGTTTTGCCCTTTTTGGGGGTTGAAGGCTTTGACCTGCAGGTAAAAGAGTGTGTTCTGTGGATCCGTGTTACTTTTGCGGCTGGTGAGTTGGTGAAGCAATCCAGAGATGTGACCATTTACTGTTCCCGTATTACTTTACTTCATCTCCCCAGCGTTTCAACCTTTGAACCATTTAACCTTTTGGGCATTTATGTATTTAAGTAATTTTATTTGGTCTTGGGCTATCCTTGTTATCAACATCATATAGTATGTGATTAACAATCTGATAAAAGATGGCCTAGGAATCCAGGATATAAACAAATATTACGATTCAAATTAGTGGTTTTGCAATATAAAATACATATATTTGTTTAGTCTTAGGATCCTGTAAAAAGGACATGTTTCATGAGAAGTGTGAGAAGGCATAAAAATTCATATGTAGACATAATGTTTTGGACTTAGACATAATGCTTTGCGTTGTTTTGGCAAGAAAAACACTAAACATAACAATTTAAGACACAATGCAATGAATTCTAGGCTTAAAACTTAAAACACCATGTCAAGAACGTTAAGTAGTGTGTTTTAAGTGTTAAATAGTGTCTTTTAAATTCACGTCCATAATATGTTGCATTGTGTTTTAAATTATTATGTTTGGTGTTTTTCTTGCCAAAACAACAAAAAACATTATGACTAAGTTCAAAACATGATGCCTACATGTTAATTTCTATACCTTCTCACACTTCTCACGAAAAGAGTCATTTTTTACCGGAACCTCACCCTGTTTGTTTATGTTTTATATTAGAAAGATGATCTTTATTTCCTTTTTAAAACAATTGCCGCCAACAGTTGACCAGCAAGAATTGGGTTGTCGGTTTCTTTTTGGTTCCTGATTTATCGGTGATTAATATCAATGACGCGTTTCTGTTACATACAAAGCAATCCTAGTTCATTTCTATACTTAACGAGACCTTCGAACAACTATATAAACCGAACCATCCATCACCATTCCACACCCTTTCACTCACTCACAAAAACCCTCTCTATTTCGAAACCGCCGCCGCCGGAGACACGCACCGCCACTAGAGCACCTACCCATCGCCGGAGCATTCGGAACTCGCCGGGGCCATCCGAAGTTACGGCGAAGATCGCTTCACTCGTTCTCGGTTTACCCTTACCTTCAACCCCTTCGTTGCACCTTATATATATATATATATATATACATATGTATCAATTGAACAGCAAATCTTTGGTTTTCATGTTAACATTGGGATGGGTTTGTTCGGCTGGGTGTGTAATTAAACAAAAGTGAATTCCTGTTTTGTTTCATGCTCTGTACATGTTCGTAGAGTTTATAAATGGAGATGACAAAACAGTTTATATTTAAAAATAATAAAAACCTCAACTTTCCACAAAAACATAAGTAGTCTAGTTGGTTTGGTTTTTGCACAATTAACATTTTTTACAATTATTTGTTATTATTATTATTGTTATTATTTTTATCATTACTATTGTTATTATTATAAATTCATTTTCCTTTATAATAGACCCATTTAAACTAAATTATAACATAACTAATAAACAATTTACTATGATTCTTTTTATAAACACTAAAGGTTAATTATTGAGATAAAAATTTAATGTTTATAAACACTTTTTAGTAATCGCCTCTCGTGTGGTATTTCACATCTAGGATAATCACTCTCGCTCGTTCTCTTGGATTATTCTTCATCTTTACTCATGCGTTATTTCAAGGAATTCTTGTACGCAACCACTGTGAGTATACTTAATCCCATTTTTATTTTGTCACTTTTGGGTGCAACATGTATTCTATACAAAAACACGCAACGCTTGAAACTTGTTATATGCACACTCTATCCATATTTAAACATGAAACAATTTGATGCTTGTTAATCTTGTATGCTATGTAAACTTTTCGTGTCTATATGCTCATTAACCTGGCTAAACTTATTAAACTTCTGAGACTTGTTAGACTTCTTAAACTCCTATGCTATAGGAGTACACACCGCCCATGAGACTTGGGGTGTTTGCGTTGGAAACTTGGGTTTGACATATAGTGACACCGTTTCATCATATTAGTAACTTGTATTATGTTGTTCATGTTAGATATGAGTACTTAAACTTTTTATTCTACTTTATGCTATGTATCAAACTTGTATGCTCGTCAACATTTTTGTTGATGTTATTTTATACATGTTGCAGGTTGATAGATGAAGTGATCAAGAAAATAAGCTAGGATGAACCTAGAAACCAATCTAGAATAAACAATGTTGTGAATTATTTTGATACAACTTTGTTACTTTGAAACAATGTATGAATTTTAGTATTTTATGAAATCATGATTAATTTATATTGTCACAATAGTGTTATGATGCTTTTGAGCGATTTGTTCGTCTCATCCCGATGTTTCCGCCATCGGTTGGGGTGTGACAAGCAGCGGGTGCAGGAGCTGCTTGTTGGCCCTGGGGAGCAGGTAGGAGAGCTTGTGGTGCAGGAGCTTGACCTTAAGCTGGAGCTGGAGCTTGGCGTGGACCAGTACGGTAGTTAGCGGTGAAGTGGGTGTACATGTTGCAATGAACACAGAACTGGTATGCGATACCAACCGGGAGTTGATAGGTACAAGTAGGGCAGAGCAGGTGTGGTCCAGTGTATGCACACTTTACAGGCGGTGTATTGACCATAGGCGCCGCTATTTGGCGGTGTTGAGGTTGCGGTTGGGCAGGTACTGTTTAGAGTGGAGCGGCAATAACTGCACAGTTCTTGTTGAAGGAACTGGTGTTCTTCCTCTCGCGACGTGAGAGCTTTGAAGATTGCGGTGCGACGGTGGCTTCAGCGGTGGTAGCAGCGGTGACTTGATGCAGATTCTTGGAGGCTTTATCGAAATAACCATCTCTGACTCGCTTATCGTTGATCTCAGCGGCTAGTAGGTAGGTTTCCTCAATAGTTGTCATTTTGGCGGCCTACACAAAGTCTGCGACGCAATCCGGCAGAGCACGGATATACTTCTTGATCGTAATCTCGGGGGTAGTAACCTGACCCGGACAGATGATACTTAGCTGCTTAAAGCGAGCAGTTAAACCAGTGTTATCTTCGCCATCCTGCTTGATATGCTAGAATTCGTCCTCTAGCTTTTGGAGTTCATGGGGAGGGTAGAACTCTTGCATCATGATGTCCTTCAACTCGTCCCACGTCAGCCCAAAAGCTGTATCGTTCCCTCGTTTGTTTCTCTCGGCCATCCACCAATCAAGAGCGCGGGATTGGAAGACGCCGGTGGCGTTAACAGTGCGAAGGTTTTCCTGACAGCCACTCTGGCGCAGGGTGACTTCGATTGAATCAAACCACTGAAACATGACCGTAGGCCCATCTTCGCCGGTAAATTCCTTTAAACCGTAGGATTTAAACCGCTTGAAGCTAAAAGTAGTCTTGGGAGTATCAGTCCTGGACTCCTCCGAGGACTTGCTAGCATTCTCATTCAGCTCACTGATGATTTGAGGGATAACTTTCGCCATTTGCTTAGCGACGAGAGTAGCGATTCATTCATCCTCATTGTTGCGACGTACGGAGCGAGCGGTGTGTGATCCAAATGACGACATTGTCTGCAACAGACATCGTCACAGGACTCAGACACAATATGTCGAATCTCACTCACAACATACTTAATACTTCTAAAGCTCAGTAACACGTCTAATCACATAGGCACATAATCCATAGAAGCACATAAGCACATAGTTCACATAGGCACGAAAGCATGTATTCAACTATATTTTGCACGTATTCATCTTCCTATTTTGCACGTATTCACCTATCTTTTCACAGTAGTGTACAGCGATCGAGTATAGCGAGTGCGATAGTGGGTAGCGATTGCGAATATCACAAGCGATTTGTTTGCGTTTTGAGGTAATTGTGCAGTGTGAGTGGTGCGTGTTGATCAAAGCGAACAGCGAAAAGCGAGTAAATCACCAAAATCGAAACACATAAAATCACATAAAATTCACATAAAATCGATAAATCACAGAGTTGGCGGCGGCGGATTCCAAAATCGAAACACATAAAATCGAAGAGAGATTGTCTGGGTGTGAGACATCGACTACCCAAAGTGATTCGACTGCTCTCAAGGACTTTGGGTGCACATTTTGGCTTAGTAGACTGTGCTCTTGCTTCAATCCGGGCGATCGGCACGCATCTATTGGGCCATGACGTGACCCTAGTCATTGGATCTCATCGAGACTTTGGTGAGAGTTTTGCATAACCAAAATAAGGAGCGGAATAAGTCATCGAGGTTCGGGTTTCACCCCTAACTTAACGACTTCATTCCCGTTTGTGTGATGGAATCACGAGAAGATAAGGAGAATCGCGTCGAAGTATGGATTTCACTCCTGATTCAACGCAAATTCTCTTGTTTATAGTAAAAATAGCGAATCGAACGAGCGATCTGGTTGAGAGTTTGCGGTTTTCACACCTAATCTTAACCAGATCATTCATTTGTGTGTGTGTCCAGCCTTAGGAAAGGCTGATCTTGCGCGGAAGTCAAGGCAGAGCAACAAAGACCCTCTGGCTTACTCGTACAACCCGAGATCCCGATGTGGAAATGGGAGAGTAAAGCTATAGACTTCATAATGAAACTCCCGCACACGCCATCAGGTCACGACATCATCTGGGTTGTCGTTGACCATTTTACCAAATCTGCTCATTTTCTACCAATACGAGAATACTTTAAGGTAGAAAAATTAGCCCGAATCTACACCGACGAGATCATTTGTCGACACGGGACGCCTCATGACATCATCTCTGACCGAGATGGTCGGTTTACCTCGTGTCTTTAGGAAATGTTTCAATCTGCTCTCGGTATTACTCTTAATCTAAGTACCGCTTTCCATCCCCAAACCGACGGTCAGACTGAAAGAACGATTCGTACCTGGAAGACATGCTTCGCTCGTGTGTCATAGATTTCGGTGGTAATTGGGACACGCACTTACCTTTAGTCGAATTCTCGTACAATAACGGAAGGAAATGTCGATCGCCTATTGTATGGCACGAGATCGGAGACGCGCAAATTACCGGTCCTGAGCTGTTGTAAGAAACGACTGACAAAATCCTCCAAATTCGAGACAATCTGCTGAAAGGTCAGAGTCGTCAGAAAAGTTACGCCGATAGACGCCGCAAGCCCCTTGAATTTGACGTTGGCGATCACGTACTCCTAAAGGTTGCACCTTGGAATGGGGTGATTAGATTCGGCAAGAAAGGAAAGCTCGCGCCTCGATATGTTAGACCCTTTAAAATTCTGGAAAGGTTTGGAAAAGTGGCCTACAGTCTCGAACTATCGGAGGAACTTAGTAATGTCCACCTGACTTTCCACGTTTCGAACCTTAGAAAGTGCTTAGCCGACCAGGAATTACATGTCCCTCTTGAGGATTTACAAGTGGACGAAACATTACAATTCGTGGAGAAGCCTGTCGAGATCATGGGCCGAGAAACCAAGGTACTTCGACGCTCACGCATTCCCATTGTGAAGGTTCGCTGGGAAGGCAAACGCGGCACCGAGTTCACCTGGGAACTCGAAAGTGAAATGAAGGCGAAGTACCCGCAACTGTTTGTTACGCCTACCTCTTAAATTTCGGGATGAAATTTCCTAAAGTAGGAGAGGCTGTAACAACCCGCTTTTTGGAAAGTCAAAGTACAAGTCAAATTCAAAGTCAAAGGAAGAAAAGATTGCTAATTGCGATCTGTTACTCGTTGCTTAACTACTGGCTGTGCTCTTTGACTTGTAATCGAACCCTACTAATTGTTTGCTTTAGTTGTATTATGTTGAGTACTTGTTAATAATCAAGGTTTGATCGATGTTAATCGCTAATCGACTTATCATTAATCGCATCACTATCACAATCGCAACTCGAATTATGTGTTCTGGATATTGTTTTACGTGTGTGTGCTATTATGTGTTACTTGTGCATGTTATGTTTATGTTGAGGTGTTTAATCGCAATCGCAACTCTATTGCAACGCAATCTAATCGCAAACGCTAAACGCAAGTTATTTATAGTGATTGTATGTTAGATATAATAGTTAGGTTATTTGTGTAACTAATGGGTAATACTAGCGCATCGCTCACTCGAAATGCATCGCAACGCTCAACACGCAAAACGAAACATCGAAACGCAACTCGCTAGAGCCACTCGATCGAATGGCCATCCGATCGAAGTGCTATCCGATCTGTTCCATATGCCACTTTCCTCTTTTGGCAACCTATAAATACCCCCTGTCACATCACCAAAGTAATGTGACAGCTCTCTCTCGTTCGACCAGTGTTCCAGCCCACTTTTCTCTCGATTTCTCGTGATTCTTGTAAGTTTTCCACTCAAATCTTGTACTTCTATGACCTACACACACTTCTTCATCATTTTCACCTTTGAATCTTAACTTTTAACCGTGAAATCAGTGGATTTGAGGTGTTCTAGGATGATGTCATCATGGAGTTCTTATGAACTTCAAGTTTTGGCCTGATTCCACCAAGAACGACTCAGATCTACATGATTTCCACATGATTCAACACTATTTTCATTTAGATCTAAACTTTTTCATGATTAAAAGGATTGAAAGATGGTTTCAAAACTTTCTTTCAACTCTTTTACACTCAATGCATTCAAAACCGATAGAATCGGAGCTAGTTCAGGCCTTCTCCTCGATTTCTAGTGAAGTGTCGGTCCAAGATTTGATTCCTATCAACGAGACAACTGACTTCGGATTGAACACGAACAACCGTCGTGAACAGCTAACTGATTAGGATTGGTGTGATTCCCGTTCGATCAGATAACCTGGGTCTGATGGGGATTCCTGTTGTTCAATACGTTGTCATACCGTCTCGATCAGACCGCAAAACTTTTAAAACTTAACAAGTTTCAAAACGATCAGATTGTGGGACGGATTGCTCTCCGATCGGATTGCACTTGGACTTCAACACTTAGTTTCTAACGGATTGCCATCCGATCGGAAGACCATCCGATCGAATGACAATCCTGCTGTGAACTTGTTCTCACTAGAAATGTCTCGCCGATCGGATCGCCATCCGATCGAACGACCTGAAAGGTCGAGATACTTCTCTGTTTTCAAAATGCTACAACGAAAACTTCAAAGTCACATCATATACAAACACATCCATCCCAAACGAGTGTCAATCTGACCGAATTGCCATCCGAACGGATGACCACCCAAACGGATTAACATCCGATCGAATGACCATCCATTCGGATTGTCATCTGAACGGATGACCATTCGTCACTTTGATCACTTGCACCGTTTTACGCGCCGTTCTTCGCCTATGCTATCGTTAACTGTTAAGGCTAATCTCTCAGTGCTCCCTTCAATCCAAGAGAGTGTTTATTTACTAAGCACGATCTGTGAGTATACTCGATCCCTTTTTGCTTTACGCACTTTTGGGTTTTACATACGTTACCTATTCTAAATCACATCGATCACACAACGCAAACACTTTATACGCTGACCATTACTTCATGTTATACGTGTTACTCGATGAATGCTTGTATGTTATGTTAACACAGTGATTGTTTCCTGACGCCTTAGCAACGATAGTACTATAGTTTGGACTCAGAACCTGTCGTGGACCGGGGTTGTTAAGTTTATTTCTTCACGTATCGCAGTGGTGATATGTGTTGCGTATTCTACAACTCGCAGTCATGTATGTGCATATTTCATTGTCGATAACCTAGTAGCTTCACATTATACATGTTACATGCTGGTTATGCGTAAACGCTTTCGAACTCTATTATTACTATTAAACTTGTATGCTCACCTTTACACTATGTGTATTGACCTCTATTTTAACGTATGTGACAGGTGTTTAGGATGTTGTGCTTTACCTGCTATTGTGGAATCAAGTAAGAGTGAGAGTCTAGAAACAAACAATTTAAATATGAGTTTTCGGAACATATATTTGTCTATGAGATATCTATGTCTGTAATAACTATTTGATTTGATATGTTATGGTATGGTATGGGACATAATATTTAAATATCTGGTAATTTGGTTGTTATGGATTTCTCCTGGACAATCTGTTTCGCTCAGTGCCGCGCCCCGATCTTTCCGTCATCAGTTGGGGTGTGACAAAGTGCACCTTGCATATTTATTGGTTATAGTCCTAGATACAAAGGTTTTAGATGTTTAGATCCAACAACAGGTCGTGTCTACAACACTAGACATGCTAAATTTGATGAAGACATCCTACCTTTTCAAACAAACACTACATCCAATAATATTGTTAACTTACTTATTACCAACTTTGAAGAATATCTACCCACACCTACCACTCAACAATCTACTCCACTCGACCAATCCTCCTCCCAAACCCACAAACATTCTGACACTTGCTTCCCTTCCTACTAAGACCTATCGGCCCAACCACCACCTAATCCACTTCTTCCGTACTCTTCCAAATCATCCACCCCGCACTCCTCAGGCCCAACCAACACACTCATCCCAAACTCTAATTCACACCATCCCTTAGCTCCCTCCAGCCCAGATCCATCTACCTCCTCCACACACTCCCCAAGCCCATCCCCAAGCCCACCCCTAAGCCCAACTACCACAAATCCACCCGCCACCTCTGAACCCGCTCCGAATGCTTCTTCAACCGAACCTAAAAACACACACTCAATGACTACTCGAACCAAAGTTGGTACTTTTAAACCAAAAAAAATTGCCAACATTTCACACCTCACCACCCATCAACTTCATCACTCTCTCTTATCATCTCATGTTCCTAAAGGCATCAAAACCGCTCTCAAAGATCCTAAATAGATTCAAGGCATGCACGATGAACTTAATGCTTTTCATGGTAATCAAACATGGCATCTTGTCCCACGCCCTCCTAGCACAAACATTATTGGATCCAGATGGATTTATAAAATTAAATATAAATCTGATGGGTATCTTGATCACTACAAGGCTCGTCTTGTAGCCCAAGGCTTTACTCAAATACAGGGACTTGATTTCTCGCACACCTTTAGTCCGGCTGTCAAATCTTCCACCATCCGAGTTGTCCTAAGTCTTGCTACAGTAAACAAATGGAAACTACGACAATTAGATGTCAATAATGCTTTTCTAAATGGACATCTCACCGAAACGATTTTCATGGAACAGCCTCCGGGTTTTGAAGATCCCAACCAACCAAACCATGTGTACAAACTAAATCATGCTCTCTACGACTTAAAACAAGCACCACGCGCTTGGTTTCAACGTTTAAGCACGTTCTTAGTGACTCTCGGTTTCCAAAACAGTCGATCCGATCCATCCTTGTTCGTTTATAGTCACCAAAGAATCTTAACTTATCTCCTTGTTTATGTTGACGATATCATTATCACCAGAAATAATGAAACATTCATCAACAACTTCACCTTTCGTCTTCACAAGGATTTCAAAATCAAGGACCTTGGCTTGATCAATTACTTCCTCGGTTTGGAAGTCACTCACACTAAATCCGATCTTTTTTTCTAAATCAATCCAAATATGGCCATGACATTCTCACCAGAGCCGGATTACTTGACTCCAAACCAGTTGCTACGCCTCTAACCTCAAAATATGTTTTCAAAATCATCAAACTGTCGAACATTTCATCTTTACTCCCCAGGAACAACACCCAAGAGAACTTTGAATAGTTGTCGGTTACAACTAGGCAGTACAGATCTCCTGATATACTTCTTACATTTACCGGGCGAAGTGATCCATATGAAGCCTTTCAAGTGGAAGCTTTATCGAGTTTAGAAGTTTTCTTGGGTGCGACTATTTATGTTGTTTTCCTTTCTTGTAGCTGATGTAGTCGTCATTCCAATGAAAGCTCTTCAAGTTGACACCGTCCACTAGCTCGTTTTGTACCAGAAAATTAATTTTCCGAAGATGAATGTACCCCATCTTTCTAAGCAAAATATAGACTCCTTCTCCATAGATTTTGAAACAAAACACTGTGTTGTTTTTGTTGTTGCAGTTGCCACGCTCATGTCTAAGACATATAGATTGTTTTCATGCGGAGCCAGCATTAAGATCCACTCTTCCGGTATTTTGAACCCTAGCTTTAGAATCAAACATTCTTTGTCTGTGAAGTGTGTGGTGAACTCTTTGTCACAAATCTGAGAAATACTACGCAGATTGTTCTCAAATTCAGCAATGTAATTGACTTTTTCAAACGACACCATCCTATTGGTTAACGTGCCTTCTCCTACTATTCTTCCTCCCTGATTTCCTGCAAGCCTGACGTAGCCTCCTCTAATAAATTTGACATCGTATAGGGGTGCCAACATCCCCGTTATGTGCCTAGATGCTCCGTTATCCATGATCCACTTCGATATGATGAATCTCGGGATCCCTTGCACATGCACTCAAATAATTACTTGAATAGTGAGACCTAAGCCTTACCGGTCTTGGGTGGGTTTACAATTTTGTTTTCACACACACATTCACACTTCTGAGCAACTTTTTCAACATTCACTGTTGAATCAGATAGTTTCACTTCTTCAGAAGATTTCTTTTTCTTGATCACCCATGTTTGATTTTTCAAATTTGTTTTCTTAGTGTAAAATTTAGAATCTTTTTGCTCAACTTTGTTTGAAGATTCACCAGTTTTTTTCAGTTGAAACTTTCATATTTACTTTTTTCACTTCTTTTGTAGATTCATTGTTTCGTTTTAAGATTTGAGTTTGAACAAACATTGGTGATTTTTGTTTCAAATCTTCTAATGTCTTTTTAACACCGTAAACAGGTTTAGGATTCTTTTGTGGACACTGATTAGCGATATGCCCAATCTAAAGCAAGTTATGTTGTCTGTTACAACAGTAGATCCTTCAACCTGTTCATGTTGTTTTTTCTGAGCAAAAAACTTTTCATTGGATTGTTTGCTGAATTGACTTTCCTTTTCAATTTCTGAACTCATTCTAAACACAAAAGTCATTTTCTTCACAAACTTTGGTTTTACAAACTTGTTGTAATTTTTCTTACTGTATCCCAAACTGTTCCTCCCATGATAGTAATTTTTCTGTTGGTAATTATCCCTTCTAAAGTTTGAAAATCCTTGAACATTTGCCAAATTTTCAATCTCAGATATTTCTACCTCAACTAATTTGAAAACCTTTTCAACTTTTTTCATGTTTACATTCTGAATCGGAAACTCTATATCAGAATATAGTTTGTCAGGTCCATTTATTTTATACATAATAACATTTGGATCATCACTCGAACTATATGCTGATTTTGGAATATAATTTTTATGAAAACTTTCGTCACTTTCAGGTTGTAAACTTGAACTCTGTTTGTCAAACTTTGATTGAACACTTTCAAAATTAGTGTTATCACACTCATTTGCCAAAACCTTCTCAACAACATCTTTAACCAATTTTGATTCACATTCAGTTTCAGATTTGGTATAGGTCGCAACGAGATTGTCAGGTAGGGGGTCTTTCTATTCAGTTTTCAATTTAAATTTAGCGCCTTTTCCACCCCGTCTGGTTTCTTTCTCGAATAGCTATTCTACATAGGAGGTGGAACTCAATTATAACCCAACCCTTGGTTATGATAACCATACTCATCTTCCCCTGATTCGTCTTTTCCTGTCGGTTTGGGAAGATGCCGTAGAACAACTAATCAGCTTCTTATTAACCCATTCTGTTTCTTTCCTAAGGGTTTCTAGCTCTTATTTTAATTTAGAGTTCGTGTCAATATGATTATTAATTGTGATAAATGGCAATTAACCGGAAATTCCGTATAATCTATCACTATTTTTAGTATATAATCTCATGCAATTAGCGTAATTTAATTACGTAACTGTGTCGTATATTAGATAACAGGGTTAGGACAAGAAAACAATGATATAACATATGTTGGTTTTCGTCGTGTCGCGAAACCAAATAAACTATGTCCTAAAAATGCTGGGAGAAAGTGTTGCGTGCACTATTCACGGTTACACTATTCATGCCAGCAAAAGCAAAACCCTGAAAACAGAACGAAACAATGAAAAACGACACATGAATGACATAACCGAGTCCATATATATAAGAAAACACAAATACGAAAACACATCTTGAAAAATTTCACAACTTTCCGGTACAACGACCTAAATATAAAATCGTCCGTTTCGCTAAAAATAAAACAATTTTAACTCGGCGCTGCGTTGCATCCCCCACAACTTGTCTGTTTTTGAACCGACAAGCTAATAAATAACATTTCCGACGCCAAAACAACCAAACGAAATACATGGAGAACTAGTTAAGCTTATTTTGGGACTCAAAATCATTTCATGCATCTTTGGATGGCGGAATAACAACTTGCGACAAACTTTTGTTGGTACGACGTAAAAGTGTCGTTAACTAGCCGACGATCAAACGGAAAGCATCTAAAGTATCAAAATATGATTTCTACTAGTTTAGTGAACTAGTTAATGTCGATTAACATTCTGAATCCCTAATTACCCCTTAATGGTGTAATTAACCCCTAATCACCATACTTCACATAATTACCAAAATATCTACATTTTTTACCATTTTTTTATATAAAAAAAATTCATATGGTACCCCCCCCCCTATGGTCAATCTCGGTTAACAAGTGGGTCCCACCCAATTGTGTCTTGTTGAAAACTTGCTAGATTTGAGGTATGGTATTTAGAGATTTGTTGTTAAAAACATGAGTATACACCATCATTTAAAGGTCTCATCCTTATCTTATTTCACAACAACTTTCAAAACCATAGAAACCACCCTTTGGAGTCCCCTTGTTCACGGCACAAACAAGATCACCATAAAACCCACCTTATATCACCATTAAACACCATAAATTACCCATATTCAAGGCACTTTATGGTCATTAATGCAAGGAGTAAGCATTAGGGAATTCTTTGGAGGCCTAATCACTTCTTGATCACCTTGTTTAGCTTATGCAAAGTTGTAAGCTTATTCTAACCATTTTTAAGCTTCTTATTATGTGTATATTTAAGAAGTACAAGTTGATTATCTTGAAGATTAAGAAAAATATAATAAAAAACCCTAATCTCAAACTTAATAATCTACTAATAATAACTTATTGTGTGATTATTTGTCTAGATTAATGTAACTAGTTAGTGTAACATTGATGATTATGTTGATTTTGTTAAGATTAGTGGTTTAAAGTCTAGATTTATGATGATCTTGTGATTTATATCACGTAGTAATTTAGATTAGTGATAACTTTGCCATGTTACACTTAAAAATGTGATTTAAACATATATATGTTTAAATCACATAAGATCATCAACTTCAAAGATTATGAGCATCATGTATGTGAACTTGATTAGTGATTCTTGAAAGATGAAACCTGGAATAATCATGAATCAAGGCTTTTAAAACACTAATGAACTTGATTTTTAACATAAAACAAGTTTATGTGATATTATTTATCATAAGTGTTATGTAAAATTCTTGGAAATTTTTACATAAAGATGTGAGAATTTTTAAAAGTGAATAACAAGTATAGTCAAGTTTATGCTAATAAATTAACTAAAAACATGGTTAACTTTAAAGTATGGAAAGTTTAACCAAAGTGATGCTCACGCTAAGCTTTGAAGGAATAAGTATGATTATTGATGTAAATTGATCTGTGGTGATATTTGGTAATTGTGGTGATTTTTGGAAAATTGATTTGATGATTTTGTGACAACCCGCACAAAACCAGGTATCCGTACAACTTAATTAATGATTAATTATTACTTGATTACTGTGCTTGGTTGAACTAGCTGATAAACTGCTACCTGCATACTGATACATGCACTTACTTGCATCATACTTTAATTGCTGTCACTACATTGATTACATACTGAACCCTAGTGACAAACATGATGCACAAAAAGCACAGTAGCACTAAACGGATACACAGTGAACATGCTGATATAACCAGCATCAGGCAAATACTGCCTCAAGGCCTGTTAAGAGCCTCATATATTTTGACTACACTGGTAGTAAGTGTAGGATATAAGGGTTGTGTTACCGCGTCTCTAGGGGATAAGATACACTGATTCGGATGTGCCAGAACGTACTTTAAGTACCAAACACAGCACTTTAATAATTTAACCAGCTTCTAGCTGACTAGTAAAGTGCCAGAAATGAGAAAATATTACTAGACACTTTCTAAAGTGTCGGGAAAACAAAATGTGTCACTAAAATGTAATAACGACACTTTAAAGTCTTTTGTAACACTTTAACGGATTACTATCCAACCGGACACCCGGACTTTACCCGGAACATGAAAATATTAGTATTTTTATTATTACTCTTTTTCTGAGCCAGTTAGGGTCTCTGATTACCCTAACACCCGTCATAACGCGTCGTACGCAACTAACAAGGTTAACACTTAACCTAACTTACTTAACCTTAACTAATTATCCTAACTAGCTACTTAAAATCGGACTAAGAGCCCCCACCCCCCAACCGATCGGTCACCTAGGGAGCACAAAATTGTACTTGAGATCTTACTTAATCTCCATTGTCTAGCATCTTGAAGACACTAGAACCATGGGGTAATAACCCTTAGCATTTTGCCTATATATACCCACTAATACTAAAGATAATTATCACTTAACATCACCAACTTCCACTCACTCTCCCTTGTTCTCTACCTCTCGGCCGAACATCACCCTCACCACCATCATACCTTCGGCTCTTGTCTTCATCATTCCAACACCATACAATCATCACAAGTCACGTATTAGAAGGTTTGGTGCAAGCGGAACGCGAAGGACCTCAACCGATAGCTTTTATCCACGCGGTTTTCGTCACAACTCTTCCCTAGCCTTGAGCTAGAGGTATAACCTTTAAAACTTGTTCTTACACTCTTCTAAAGTGGTTAAAAGAACTTTCGTCGGTTAAATATTGTAAACACGCGTTTTGAATCTTTAAAGTCTAGTAAAATCACAAAAATGGTGGTTAATAGCATATAACTTGTGTAAAAGTCGTAGGACTTGAAATTTGTGCTTATTGTGACCCGATCTATAATGTGGTAGCTCAAAACTTCGTTTAACCCGACTTTGTAAAATCACGTATCATCACATAAGCTTGTTTTTGATAGATACAAGGGTTAAAGGTGAAACACTACCACATTTTAGAAACATGAACTTGTGTGAAATATTATACTTGTGTAAAAGTGATTTAACCGGTAAAATGGTGTTTAAAACTAGCGGATCTACGTATCCGCAAGTGGTATTTTTGAAAGACCACACTTTAAAGAAATCATGTTTTTCTAAAAGATGGATCTTGCACTAATAAATATGATTTTATAAACCACAAGTGTGTAGACACTCGTGAAATGGAAAGATCCGACAAAGAAGTATATTTGTCACTCGTTACTAGAAGTTGTAAAGATGGTTTTCTCTAAACACGAGGTTTTTACAAGATTAAAGCTACTTTATATAAAGATCTACGTATATAGATGGGATTTATAATATAGATTCGGAAAAACTACAAGTTCATGCGATTATGCAAATATACATACTTGTTGACTAGTTTGATGTGTCGGAAATTGTTTGATTGAATAAAGAAGTTGATTGAGTTGATTTATTAAAAGAAAATGATACGCTTGAAAGCGTGGCCACCTCCAGTTACAGAGGAAGCTCTGGCGAAATTTTCTAAAAACCTAACACTTAGACTTTTTACACAACAAGTGTTAGAACTATTTTTGGGCATACTTTTGAAACATAAATTTCGCCAGTACTATATTTTACTAAATATTCGGAGGTGGGATTTTCACAAAGATTAACGTGATAAATATATTTGTCACAACACTGTTTATGATTATTTTGTGAAATACATAAATATTATTTTAGAGTGAAAATAATATTTACAAGCGTTAATGATTCCAAAACTTTGCGAACGCTTACACAAACATATAAGTTACAACGGTAATTACATTACCACACGATTGATAAAACGTAACTTACGCACATGTATTGTATCCCCCATCCTTGGGAAGAAGAATAACTACCAAGTGTATACGGAACATAAACACGAAATAGTTGTCTAACTATTTCCCAAAGACATAAACTGTAAAGCTAAAGCACGGCCGTCCGACTAATAGAATTAGCACTTGTAGGTCGTTGCACAGCTTACTATATCGGAGACGCTTGATTGAGATACGCATTCACTGTGAGTTCATGTCCCCCTTTTCTCTAACTGTTTTCAGTTTTCTTAACTGCGGGGGTGAAATACATGTTACTTTGTTTACAAGTACTTTATACACGGTATGAATTACGTAAGGAGGTTTAGATCATGTGAATGGGTAGTTAGAACACCGAGGGACTCGAGCGGTAGATCTATTTGGGTGTAGCGAGCCCAGCTTCAGGCCAAACGGACCTCTCGGAGGCTAACCACAACGGACCTGGAGTGACTTGGTTGCCCAACGCAAAAATCAGCTAGGGTTGTGTCTACTTACTTGCATTTCACAACATGCCAATGGCCTTGCAAACCATTGGTGATCACAAGTCCTCTTACACTGCTACATACCAGGAAACTTTTATACTTACAAGTGTTTTACTTACTCACTTGCACATGAACTCGCTCAACATTATTGTTGATTTTTCAACTCACATGTATTTCAGGAAATTAAACGAGATCTGGCACGGTATGGAACGTTTTCCGCTGCATTTGTCATGGAGTCATCAGGGTTTAAGGGATGTGTCTCTTTCCTGGACAAGACACAGTCCTTAAACCACGTTTATGTTATGTTGTAGTGGTTATGTCTTTTGAACAAGGTTATTGTTGTTGGAGTATGTTCTCGTCAAACAATGGTATTGTATGTTATTTTCAAACTTAATTGATGACTTGCATGGTTTTTAAATCCATATAGCTTGTTATGATTAAGCTATGGTATTAAGAAGTCACACCAAAATATACCACGCTTCCGCAAAAGCCAGGGTGTGACAGCTTGGTATCAGAGCTCTGATCATAGCGAACTAGGATTCTGTCTCGAGTCTAGACTATGATCACTAGGGCTCTCACGAAAACATTTTTCTGCATACCACTTAAGTCCAGATCCACACTTTTTTTACAAACAAATGTTGAGCACATTTTATTATAAGTTCAGCTTGGAGGGCTGAGGATCGATCTGGAGGATCGAGATGGTTAAGGTAGTTGAGCACGTTGGTTTGATATAGGATCGATCTGGAGGATCGAGGTGATTAAGGAAGATTGAGCACGTTGATTTGTTATAAGGTTCGATCTGGAGGATCGAGGTTTGGGTTAAGTAAAGGATAGAGCAGTCTTGTAGACTAGATGGTATTGGCTAGTAAGACTAGGAGGATAATTTGAATGCTTACTTGGTGATTTACGTGATTATTTGATTATATGATTGACAGTTTGTGCATACTTATGTTTGCGTTACAGGTACATGGACTCGTCAGATTCAGGTGGTTCAGGCACCACCGGACCCAGACCCCTAGTGTCAGATGATTTAGAGTCCTCGGAGCACGAGGTGTACACGTCAGACTTTACCAGTACCGACGATGACGACTTCCAGCCATTCGCCCTACCTGATGGCGACGATGAGCTCCCTGTTGATATTCCGGCCGGGGATTTGCCACTAGCGGTGATCCCTGCTCCCATACCCCTCGCTTCTTATCCTGTTCAGGAGTTACCTTTCGATGGCGAGGAGGACGATGTCGACCTATTTGAGGTAGAGCCTATGGAGGACGTTCAGGGCGAGGCCCTACCTGCTGTTGCCCCATTGTTGATTGCAGATGCTCCGGATGCGGAGCACCTGCACATTCCCCAGCCCAGGACTCCTCTGAGTCTGTGGCTTCTGCACCGACACATACTCTTAGTGTGCAGCACTATTCCCATGGGTCTGATTCGGACCAGGCTCTTTCTGTTACTCCAGTGCCTGGACTTGGTTATGCTCTTGACGATGAGGGGGATTCTGACCCTGTGTTTCCCCCAGGCTTTGATCCTGACCGCGATTTGGAGTTTGTCCCTATGGACGAGATGATGGAGGATCCTGCTGATCCTATTGATCCTTTCGACCCGATCGATCCTGATTTTGACTTTGATATGGCATTCGATGACTTGGAGCCTGCCCTTGCCCCTGAGCAAGCAGCTGCTCTTGATGTGTTACCGGAGCATGACCCTATGCATGCTGATATACCCCTTGAGCCCATCGCTGTTGATCCCCACCTAGACGTTCCCTTGATTGCAGACGATCATGCCCCTGTTGATCCCATCGATCCTCTACCCATAGTTGCTGTACCTGTCGACCCACCATTTGAGCACCTGGCACCCGTTGACCCGGTTGTGGCTCCCTTATTTGATCCTGTTCCCTTAGAGCCTGAGCATGCTCTGTTTGCTGCCCATATGGATCCACCGGACGAGCCGGCACAGCACGGGTGGATCCCGGCTGATGAGGACGTCCCACCACTACCCCCACAGATTCCAGACGCTAGACACGCTGACTTTTCGTTTCAGGTTCCCACATACATACCTCCAGCGGAGCCTGGAGAGGGCTCTTCAGCCCACCCATCAGGGCATGTACCGATGCCCATGCCTTTCTTACCACAGATGCCTTTTGTTCCACCTATTACTGCTCCTTTTGGTGTAGCACCATTTGACCCCACACGAGAGCCATTGCTTTGGTCTCCGTTTTCCCCTATGCCACCCACCGATCCATACCACAGATTCCACGTGGGCCACACCATTGAGGATGTACTGATGTCTTTTGTTTACCAGCATGAGTCGCACGAGCAGCGACTGCAGGAGCTCGAGAGAGCTCGGCCATGTCAGTACCATGGTCAGGCACCCTCTCCGTTACAGCCGTTTCGATCATTACCCCCTGACTATGCTGCTCGTCTTACTACTTTGGAGCAGCAGATTGCCTCCGTTATACGCACGCAGCAGGCGATGGAGGCAGATTGGTTAGAGATGCGCCGTTTGCTTTATACCCGTTTTCCTCCCCCTCCACCACCATCTGCTTGAGCTCATCAGTGCCACAGGGTAGGCGAGGTGAGAAGTCAGCGGTTGCTTTTACTTGCACAGCATTTTGGGGAGACTACGTTATGATTTGACTTTTGTTATGTACTTGATGTTGTATTGATACTGATGTAGCTTTTGACAGGGGTGATGTAGCCCCGGTGATTGATGATTGTATGTATACATTACGATGTGGTCTCATTATTATGGCAATCGCAGTTTTCTCACCATATTTGGATTCGCTTGATTACTTGTTTATATTGACATTGGATGTGTGTGATTGATATTTGTGATATGTGATAACATGAGATGTTATGTGATTATACTATTATTATTACTATATACGTACACTGTACTATGTCCTGACCAACGTGAACACATCTTTTAGAAAGATGCCACCAAGACGACAACAGCAACCTATGCCTACCACTCAGGAAGAGCTACAGCAAGTCATTGCTGCTGCCATAGCGCAGTACGCAGCTTCTCAGCCAGGAGGGAGCGGAAGTGTTAATCAAGGCAATAACAATCCACCTCACGGTAATACCACGCCATTCGAACCTACCATGAACTAGTTGGAGATTTTAGCGGTGATGCTAATGCCAACCACATGTTTTAACATACGTGCAGGATGCACCTACAAGCAGTTCTTAGACTGCAAACCAGTTAACTTCAATGGCACAGGAGGTGCAGTTGCCTTTACCCGCTGGGCTGAGAAAACCGATTCCGTCTTACGCATGAGCAAATGTGCTGAGGATCAACAAGTCACATACATTTCAGGGCTATTTCTCGACGGAGCCCTATCTTGGTGGAACTTACAAGTCCAAACCTTAGGCGAAGCTGCCGCCTACGCCCTGACTTGGGCCGAATTGAAAGAGTTGATGCGCAAAAAGTACTGTTCACGCGCAGAAATTCAGAGGTTGGAGACTGAATTTTGGCACTTAAAGATGGATGGTCCGAAAGTAGCAGAGTACGTTCAGAGGTTTCATGACCTATCTCAAGTGGTTCCTTACATGGTTACGCCCGAATACAAACGAATCGAGCGCTTCATTTGGGGTTTGGCTCCCCAAATAATAAGCATGGTAACCTCCTCCAAACCAGCGACTATCACTGAAGCCATCGATTTGAGCGTGGCTCTCACCGAGGAGGGGATTCGTTTAAACAAGTTTGGTGATGTAAAGGCAAAGGAGAATGAGACGCATGTTGAGTCGTCCGGAAGTAACAAAAGAAAGTTTTCAAACTTCAAACAAAGTGTTAGCGGTGATGGTAAGAGAGGAGCACCAAGCACGCCAGCTCAGGGTGCAACTGGCAGTGGAAGGAAAGGAAGAGGATACATGGGCACCCAGCCCAGATGCAATACCTGTCAACGCCACCATTCGGGTCAATGTCGGCTAAAAGTATGCGAAGTATGTGGGAGACGTGGTCATGTGAAGGACACCTGTTGGGTTGGTACTGGCCGGGGAGGCCAGGGAGGATATGGAAATAGGAATGATAACCGTGGCGGAAATGGGAATCGCCAGCAAGGAAATTTTGGAGGAAACAGAAACCGAAGCAACAATGCAAACCAGGCTGGCAATGCCAACCAGATCAACACCCCAGCTGGAAATGGGGATGGTAATGGGCAGAGGCTCGGATGCTACAACTGCGGGGAAATCGGGCATTTTAAGAAGAATTGCCCAACACTGAATCAAGCCCGTGGTAGAGTGTTCCAACTTGAAGCTAGAGAAGCACGTCAAGATCCAAATGTTGTTACCGGTACGTTCCCTATCAATCAACGCTATGCATCCGTTTTATTTGATACTGGTGCCGATTATAGCTTCGTATCACTAGAATTTAAGAATATGCTTGGGTTAGCTGCTAATAAGTTAGACATACCCTACTCGATCGAATTAGCTGATGGAAAGTTAGTTGGAGCCAACGAAGTAATCAGAGGTTGTGTGATAGAATTGGGGGAACGCGAGTTTACTCTGGATCTACTACCAGTCCAATTGGGGAGCTTCGACGTGGTGGTAGGAATGGATTGGTTATCCGGAAACAAGGCGGAGATAGTATGTCACGAGAAAGTTGTTCGTATCCCAACTGACGATGGTGAGACAATTGTGGTTCACGGAGAGAAGCGTGACACGCCGCTAAGATTTATCAGCTGCTTAAAGGCAAGGAAGTGTTTGCAGAAGGGATGTGTTGCCTTCCTGGCACACATTGTGGATAAGAAGGCCGCTGAGCCAACAATCGAAGATATCCCTGTCGTAAGGGAGTATCCCGAAGTCTTCCCAGAAGACTTACCCGGACTGCCACCTCAGAGGCAAGTGGAGTTTCACATTGACTTAGTTCCAGGCGCAGCGCCTGTAGCTAAGGCACCTTACAGACTTGCTCCATCTGAGATGCAGGAATTGTCAACGCAACTTCAAGAGTTGTTTGACAAGGGTTTTATCCGACCAAGCTTCTCGCCTTGGGGAGCTCCGGTCTTGTTTGTCAAGAAGAAGGACGGAAGTTTCCGAATGTGTATTGACTATAGAGAACTGAACAAGCTGACGATCAAGAACAGGTATCCACTGCCTAGAATCGACGATCTGTTCGACCAACTTCAAGGTTCAAGCTGTTACTCTAAGATCGATCTTCGATCTGGATACCATCAACTGAGGATACAGGAGGAAAGTATCCCGAAAACAGCCTTCCGAACTCGTTATGGACACTACGAGTTCCTCGTGATGCCATTCGGTTTAACAAACGCGCCTGCAGTATTTATGGACTTGATGAATAGAGTTTGCAAGCCATACTTAGACAAGTTCGTGATTGTATTCATCGACGACATCCTGATTTACTCAAAGACGAAGGCTGAACACGAACAACATCTTAGAACCATACTAGAGCTGCTAAGGAAGGAACAACTGTACGCCAAATTCTCCAAGTGCGAGTTTTGGCTACGCGAAGTCCAGTTTCTTGGACATGTGGTTAATGGGGATGGAATTCATGTTGATCCCACAAAGATCGAGGCAATCAAGAATTGGGAAACGCCTACAACGCCAACCGAGATTCGACAATTCTTGGGTTTGGCTGGCTACTATCGAAGGTTCATCGAGGATTTCTCGAAAATCGCTCAACCTTTGACGCTCCTGACCCAGAAGGATAAGACGTTTGATTGGGGGATCAAACAGGACGAAGCGTTTCAGATATTGAAGGATAAGCTCTGCAACGCGCCAATTTTAGCTCTACCGGAAGGTACCGACGATTTTGTGGTATACTGCGACGCATCGCGTCAGGGATTGGGATGTGTGTTGATGCAACGCCAAAAGGTCATTGCTTACGCATCACGCCAACTGAAAGTGCACGAAAAGAATTATACCACACATGATTTAGAGCTTGGCGCAGTGGTCTTTGCACTAAAGATCTGGAGACACTACCTGTATGGTACAAAATGCACAATCTTCACAGATCACAAGAGCCTGCAACATATATTCAACCAGAAGGAGTTGAATATGAGGCAAAGACGTTGGGTCGAATTATTGAATGATTACGACTGCGAGATCAAGTATCACCCGGGGAAGGCAAATGTAGTTGCCGATGCCCTAAGTCGTAAAGAAAGAATCAAGCCCATAAGGGTTAGGGCTCTAGAAATGATTGTACGAACCAACCTTCCCTCGCGCATTCGTGCTGCACAAAAGGAAGCTCTCAAGGAGGGAAACCTTGAGGAAGAATATCTCCGTGGAATGGAGAAGCTTTTGGTACCGAACGAGGAAGGAACGTTATGTTTTGAGAAAAGGATTTGGGTTCCTCTGTTTGATGGATTAAGGGAAGTTATTTTCGACGAAGCGCACAAGTCACGGTACTCTATCCACCCTGGATCGGATAAGATGTACCAGGATCTTAAAGATTACTATTGGTGGCCTAGGATGAAAGGCGACGTTGCTGTCTACGTAAGCAAATGTTTAACGTGCGCTAAGGTCAAGGCAGAATACCAGAAGCCTTCGGGACTTCTGCAACAACCTGAGATTCCCAAATGGAAATGGGAACAAATCTCAATGGATTTTGTTACAAAACTGCCAAGAACGCCAAGAGGCCATGATATGATTTGGGTAATTGTTGACCGCCTAACAAAGTCCGCACACTTTCTGCCAATCAAGGAGAAAGACAGTACTAGTAAGCTTGCGGAAATTTACTTGAGAGAGATCGTAGCACGTCATGGAGTACCACACTCGATCATCTCTGATAGAGACGGAAGATTTGTGTCAAGAATATGGCAATCTTTCCAAGAATCTTTTGGCTCACAATTGAATCTGAGCACTGCATTCCATCCGCAAACTGATGGCCAGAGCGAGCGAACAATACAAACGTTAGAAGACATGCTGAGGGCATGTGTTATGGATTTAGGAGGTAGCTGGGATAAACACTTACCCTTGGTCGAATTTTCATATAACAACAGCTACCACACCAGTATTGGTGTTGCGCCTTTTGAGGCCCTATACGGACGCAAGTGTCGATCACCACTATGTTGGTCTGACGCGGGAGATAGGCAGCTTGCTGGTCCCGAGATCGTCCAAGAGACGACTGATAAGATCGCGCAAATTCTTAAACGCATCGAAGCCGCTCGCCACAGGCAAAAGGCCTACGCGGATCCAAACCGGAGGCATGTGGACTTCCAAGTCGGAGAGATGGTATTATTGAAGGTTTCACCCTGGAAAGGGGTAGCGCGCTTTGGAAAGCGAGGAAAGTTAAATCCACGCTACATTGGTCCCTTTAGAATTCTAGAAAGAATTGGGACGGTAGCATACAAGTTGGACCTACCTGCTGAACTAAATGGTGTTCACGATACATTTCATGTATCCAATTTAAAGAAAAGTCCAACTCAAATTGACGTTGCCATTCCTATCGACGAGATTCATATTGACGACACGCTCCACTTCGTTGAAGAACCAGTCGAGGTCACGGATTGGAAAGTTAACAAGACCCGCCGGAGCAGTGTCAAACTCGTCAAGGTTCGTTGGAATGCCAGACATGGTCCTGAATTTACCTGGGAACGTGAGGACCGGATGAAAGAGAAATACCCCCACTTATTTCCTAAGAACCCTGCTTCTACTAGCAGAACTTAAATTTCGGGACGAAATTTATTTAACGGGGGGAGAATGTGACAACCCGCACAAAACCAGGTATCCGTACAACTTAATTAATGATTAATTATTACTTGATTACTGTGCTTGGTTGAACTAGCTGATAAACTGCTACCTGCATACTGATACATGCACTTACTTGCATCATACTTTAATTGCTGTCACTACATTGATTACATACTGAACCCTAGTGACAAACATGATGCACAAAAAGCACAGTAGCACTAAACGGATACACAGTGAACATGCTGATATAACCAGCATCAGGCAAATACTGCCTCAAGGCCTGTTAAGAGCCTCATATATTTTGACTACACTGGTAGTTAGTGTAGGATATAAGGGTTGTGTTACCGCGTCTCTAGGGGATAAGATACACTGATTCGGATGTGCCAGAACGTACTTTAAGTACCAAACACAGCACTTTAATAATTTAACCAGCTTCTAGCTGACTAGTAAAGTGCCAGAAATGAGAAAATATTACTAGACACTTTCTAAAGTGTCGGGAAAACAAAATGTGTCACTAAAATGTAATAACGACACTTTAAAGTCTTTTGTAACACTTTAACGGATTACTATCCAACCGGACACCCGGACTTTACCCGGAACATGAAAATATTAGTATTTTTATTATTACTCTTTTTCTGAGCCAGTTAGGGTCTCTGATTACCCTAACACCCGTCATAACGCGTCGTACGCAACTAACAAGGTTAACACTTAACCTAACTTACTTAACCTTAACTAATTATCCTAACTAGCTACTTAAAATCGGACTAAGAGCCCCCACCCCCCAACCGATCGGTCACCTAGGGAGCACAAAATTGTACTTGAGATCTTACTTAATCTCCATTGTCTAGCATCTTGAAGACACTAGAACCATGGGGTAATAACCCTTAGCATTTTGCCTATATATACCCACTAATACTAAAGATAATTATCACTTAACATCACCAACTTCCACTCACTCTCCCTTGTTCTCTACCTCTCGGCCGAACATCACCCTCACCACCATCATACCTTCGGCTCTTGTCTTCATCATTCCAACACCATACAATCATCACAAGTCACGTATTAGAAGGTTTGGTGCAAGCGGAACGCGAAGGACCTCAACCGATAGCTTTTATCCACGCGGTTTTCGTCACAACTCTTCCCTAGCCTTGAGCTAGAGGTATAACCTTTAAAACTTGTTCTTACACTCATCTAAAGTGGTTAAAAGAACTTTCGTCGGTTAAATATTGTAAACACGCGTTTTGAATCTTTAAAGTCTAGTAAAATCACAAAAATGGTGGTTAATAGCATATAACTTGTGTAAAAGTCGTAGGACTTGAAATTTGTGCTTATTGTGACCCGATCTATAATGTGGTAGCTCAAAACTTCGTTTAACCCGACTTTGTAAAATCACGTATCATCACATAAGCTTGTTTTTGATAGATACAAGGGTTAAAGGTGAAACACTACCACATTTTAGAAACATGAACTTGTGTGAAATATTATACTTGTGTAAAAGTGATTTAATCGGTAAAATGGTGTTTAAAACTAGCGGATCTACGTATCCGCAAGTGGTATTTTTGAAAGACCACACTTTAAAGAAATCATGTTTTTCTAAAAGATGGATCTTGCACTAATAAATATGATTTTATAAACCACAAGTGTGTAGACACTCGTGAAATGGAAAGATCCGACAAAGAAGTATATTTGTCACTCGTTACTAGAAGTTGTAAAGATGGTTTTCTCTAAACACGAGGTTTTTACAAGATTAAAGCTACTTTATATAAAGATCTACGTATATAGATGGGATTTATAATATAGATTCGGAAAAACTACAAGTTCATGCGATTATGCAAATATACATACTTGTTGACTAGTTTGATGTGTCGGAAATTGTTTGATTGAATAAAGAAGTTGATTGAGTTGATTTATTAAAAGAAAATGATACGCTTGAAAGCGTGGCCACCTCCAGTTACAGAGGAAGCTCTGGCGAAATTTTCTAAAAACCTAACACTTAGACTTTTTACACAACAAGTGTTAGAACTATTTTTGGGCATACTTTTGAAACATAAATTTCGCCAGTACTATATTTTACTAAATATTCGGAGGTGGGATTTTCACAAAGATTAACGTGATAAATATATTTGTCACAACACTGTTTATGATTATTTTGTGAAATACATAAATATTATTTTAGAGTGAAAATAATATTTACAAGCGTTAATGATTCCAAAACTTTGCGAACGCTTACACAAACATATAAGTTACAACGGTAATTACATTACCACACGATTGATAAAACGTAACTTACGCACATGTATTGTATCCCCCATCCTTGGGAAGAAGAATAACTACCAAGTGTATACGGAACATAAACACGAAATAGTTGTCTAACTATTTCCCAAAGACATAAACTGTAAAGCTAAAGCACGGCCGTCCGACTAATAGAATTAGCACTTGTAGGTCGTTGCACAGCTTACTATATCGGAGACGCTTGATTGAGATACGCATTCACTGTGAGTTCATGTCCCCCTTTTCTCTAACTGTTTTCAGTTTTCTTAACTGCGGGGGTGAAATACATGTTACTTTGTTTACAAGTACTTTATACACGGTATGAATTACGTAAGGAGGTTTAGATCATGTGAATGGGTAGTTAGAACACCGAGGGACTCGAGCGGTAGATCTATTTGGGTGTAGCGAGCCCAGCTTCAGGCCAAACGGACCTCTCGGAGGCTAACCACAACGGACCTGGAGTGACTTGGTTGCCCAACGCAAAAATCAGCTAGGGTTGTGTCTACTTACTTGCATTTCACAACATGCCAATGGCCTTGCAAACCATTGGTGATCACAAGTCCTCTTACACTGCTACATACCAGGAAACTTTTATACTTACAAGTGTTTTACTTACTCACTTGCACATGAACTCGCTCAACATTATTGTTGATTTTTCAACTCACATGTATTTCAGGAAATTAAACGAGATCTGGCACGGTATGGAACGTTTTCCGCTGCATTTGTCATGGAGTCATCAGGGTTTAAGGGATGTATCTCTTTCCTGGACAAGACACAGTCCTTAAACCACGTTTATGTTATGTTGTAGTGGTTATGTCTTTTGAACAAGGTTATTGTTGTTGGAGTATGTTCTCGTCAAACAATGGTATTGTATGTTATTTTCAAACTTAATTGATGACTTGCATGGTTTTTAAATCCATATAGCTTGTTATGATTAAGCTATGGTATTAAGAAGTCACACCAAAATATACCACGCTTCCGCAAAAGCCAGGGTGTGACAGATTTAACGCGTTTTAAAAACGTGGGAAACGTCATAGTTTAGAGGAAACTATGGCAAAATTTTCTAAAATCATAATCATGATTAAACGAGGGTTAAATTGTGATTAAAATGGTTAATCGCACTTAAGGAGTTTAATCATGGTTAAACGAACTTTTTGGTGAAAAGTTAAATTATTAAACACCTAAATAAGTTTCTAAATACTTATAGTGGTCTTTTTATAAGTTAAATGAAGAAACTTATAACTATATATATATATATATATATATATATATAAAACTCATCAAGGTGTATATATGTTATGTGCTAAGTGTATGTATTTAGATTTATTAGATTGATCTAAATAATACACAAAGGATAACAAGAAAAATACTTGAAAGATAACAAGTATAAATTGTGACAACTGGCACTGAACCGGTAATTTCCGTACACTTTAATCATTATTTAATGACTGCCATTATGTGCTTAATTGTCAGCAATGTCTGAACACATACGAAACAAGTGAATTCATGCATGTTGTATACTACAAAAATATTGATTTATGCATAAACGAGAGCGTTGCGTCAAAAATACTAAGTAAACTCACCGGTAAGACACTATGTGTCAACATAACTGTAGAAAGCAGCCAGTCAATAAAATTGGAGCCTAGGTGTAGGTCCAACAACAAGAATACATTAAAACCCAAGAGTACATACAAGGGTTTAATATATATACTCTCCGGAAGCAAAAATAAGCACTAAAAAGCACCCGAAACGCACTTTAAGTGCAGAATTTTCTGTAATTCAGCTCAATTCAGCATTTAAACATATGAATATTATGCAGAAATGTCGTTTTATTATCCAGAATATTTCCTTAAGTGTTGGGAATTGAAAGGGATACAAAAAGGTACTTAAAAGACACTAAAAAGTGTGATTTAGCACTTTAATGGATTAATATCCAACCGAACAACCGAACTTTACCTTGAACATAGAAATAATGTCAATGACATTGTTTTTCCTTTTCTGAGCTAGTTAGGGTCCCCGAATACCCTAACACCCGTTATAAATTATAACACACAAATAACTTATTTTAATTCCTAACTAAACTAACCAACAGCTAACTAAATGGTTCAAATCCAACCCATTTACCCCCCCCCCCCCCTTGACCGAGTCGGTCACCACAAGGGTGACACATTTTGTCCTTGATCGATTATTATAATCCAAATGCTCATTATCTAGAGGACACAATATTTAGTGGGTAATGGGATTGCATGGGTTATAGATTAACTTATAAGACTAGACTTATCATTCTTATCACTAAACAAAAATTGATCTCTTTCTTTTCCCCTATTGTTGACTTCGGCCGAACACCACAAGCCACCTACCATCATCATTCAATTTCATTCTAGCAATATTACTTACATACCAAGGTGTTAGGTATCATATAAGGAGGCTCGGTGCTTACGGATTGCCAAGGACCTCACCACAACGCTATTAACCACCCGTTTTTCGTCTAGTTTCTTCCCTAGCCTCGAGCTAGTAGTAAGTAACTCTAAACAACCTATTGATCTTGTCTAAAGTGGTTAATAAGAGATTTGTCAGATAAAAGTCATGAACATATAAGATCAAAGTTTAAAGTCTACTAAAAATGATGAACAAAGTGGTTAATGAGTAAATATTAGTGTAAAACTCTTGGATCTTGTTTTGTTATGATTATTTATTATTGTTGGATGCTAGTAGGGGGACGGATCGTCATCTAATCACGCTAGGTCATTTTCATGGAACATGAACTAGCACTATGTTTAGTGTAAAAATAACTAGATGACGAACCCTTTCACTCACAAACATGAACTTGTGTAAAAAAAACGATTTTTCTTATGAAATGGAGTTCTAAACTAGTAGATCTACGGATCTACAAGTGGTGTTTTTGAAGAACCAAGTGTATGATGAAATCATGTTTAAAAAGCCGGATCTTTCTCAAAATAAAGACATTTTTGAGAACCAAAAAGTGTGTAGACACTTGGGTAACGAAAGGATTTAACCAAGAAATATTTTCGTAAATACAGACTAGAAGTTGCAAAACTTCATATTCTTTAAAAAATAAAGTTTTCGAGATAATTATTTTATTTTTAGAGTTGGAAAGACTTACTAAATGTGCTAGTAAGTTACTACACATTTTTGTAAATATTCAAGTTCATGAAATGGAGAAATTAGTGATTAGTGTTAATGATTATTGTTGATAATTGTTGTTGATGATTGTTGACGATTTAAAAGAAAATAAACAAATGTTTTGAAAACATGGGAAACCTCCATTTTTAGGGGAAACTCTGTCAAAATTTTTATAAATTTTGACACTTAGAAAAATATAAGTTTTTGAGAAACTTATTCGCTAAAAATGTATTTAAGAGTGTTACCAAGGTTTCCCTAATTTTTGGTGATAAGAAATGAGGATTTCTTCAAGAATAAAAATGGATATAAGTATGTATATTTTTTAGAGAAAAATATATATTAAAAATACACTAAATACTCATGAGGAGTATAAACATAAAAATACACATACAACATACAAGATACATAATTCGGGTGCAAAGTGCAAAACACGAGATACTTATATTAATTTTAGAGAAAATAATATAAGTAAGATACGTAGTTAAAAATATAAAATATTTTTAACACCAGAATATATACACAAAAGAGACTGACTGTACTTGTGCGACACAAGTCTAGTGACTAACGTTAAGAAAACGCGTATAGGTTACGACGTTAATTAAGCAAATCCGGTGAAGTTTTCAACGCAAGGAACGCAAAGTTGTGAGTTCATGCTCCCCCTTTTCTTCTAACTGTTTTCAGTTTTATAACTTCAGGGGTGAAATACATGTACAAATATTATAATGTTTATAAATGGTATGATAACAAGAAACGCACTTGGTGAGGACGAGAACCAAGTAGGATGCGTTATGAGAAATGATACAAGAAACGCACTTGGTGAGGACGAGAACCAAGTAGGATGCGTTATGAGAAATGAAACGAGAAATCGTGTCACGAATAGGGTACATAAGCACCATAAATCAACAATATACCTAGACCGCAGAACAAAAGGTTAGATCTAATGGGTGCCAGACAGCCACACTCTCGGTGAGGGTGAGAATCGAGTAGTGCTTTTGTGTCTCAGAATATACCAATTAAATGCCTAAGGTTTGGTGACTTCCTATGTCGTGTCACTTGTTAATGGCTTTGCAACCCATTAACAATCCTGATACTTACAGGAATACTTTATTTACATAACATTCATACCATACTAAAACTTGATGAATACTTGAGTACGTGGGGTACTCAAGAAAAGCTTGAATTATACTTGAAGTACGTGGGGTACTCAAGAAAATGGGAATTATACTTGAGTACGTGGGGTACTCAAGAAGAATTTGAATTATACATGAGTACGTGGTGTAC
Source organism: Helianthus tuberosus (assembly GCA_030545235.1). NCBI lineage: Eukaryota > Viridiplantae > Streptophyta > Magnoliopsida > Asterales > Asteraceae > Helianthus > Helianthus tuberosus. The sequence goes on from CM060397.1 coordinate 127,580,260, forward strand.
ACATGAAACTGGATTTATATATGAAAACTTGATTTATTCACAAACTATGTTTTCATACAAAGTATACAAACGTGAAATACAAAACTGCATGAATTCACACCAACTTTATGTTGACATTTTTCCAAAACTCACATGTATTTCAGGTAAGTAGGATGGATGTGCGCGTGGTCTTACTCATGCTCATGGATGTCGCTTGTGTTTATCTTTAAATAAAGTTGTAAACTTTTAAGACAATGTTTTATGCTGTCTAGCGATAAACGCTATCTTATGTTTCAAATTATGGTATTTGAAGTTATTTTTGAGCATGTAGTATGTTTACTCTTCGTATGCAATGAGAACCTTTCATGATCACACCTCGTGCTTCCCCCGCAGAAAGGGGTGTGATAGATTGGTATCAGAGCTGCGATTGTAGTGAACCAGGATTCCTTCTCGAGTCTAGTCTACAATCTCTAGGATCCTTTCACGAAAACAATTTTCAAAGAGTTTTCATTGCATAAAACGTCCTGCGACATCCACTGCCTGAAACTGTCTACATGAGTCTAGAAAAGACACTACGAGACTTAGAGTGCACTTGAGTAGCACTTGTCATTGACTAGAAATTACTTGCAATTATGTGTGATAATTAGCATGTACTAGAAGTAGAATGTCATGAGTATACGTGACTTTACCTGAAAGCGATGGCCCATCTGAAGGAAGAGATACGAGGATGAAACGAACTGTGCGGACTATGCAAGGAGTTACGTAATTATGGATGCATACATAATTATGGAATTCAGTGCACAGGAACCGCAGCCAGTCTTGTCACGTATAGATTCCCTCAGTGCAAGCCTACTAAGTACTCTGCTAGAGTAATAATTGTTTGATGTCACTTATGTGGTATATACCTGTGAATATATACACTACTACTGTCTAGTATGACGATATCAAACAAATGTCTAACCCTGTTGTGTTATGTTCTGTCAGAACATGGTACCCAGGAAAACTGTGAATGCTCGCAATGACGATCAACCTCCTCCTCCCCCACTGCCAAGAACTGCTGAAGAGCTGAACGCTCTACTGGAAGAAAGGATCTCCGCTGCTATCACCCAGTACGAGGCAAATCGAACTCAAGACAGTGGAGGACCAAGCAACGCTAGGCGTAATGGGAATTGAGATTCGTCTGGAGGCAATGCAGCTCAAGGTAACCTTAGGAAAATTTGCTAAGCATGGAGAAATTTATGAACGGTCTTTGTTTCATTATTTCTTCGATTGCTCACATGTGAATTGGTTGTATCAATTCCAGGCTGCACTTTCAAGCAGTTTCTCGACAGCAAGCCGATGAACTATGATGGCACAGGCGGTGCAGTAGCATTTGTGCGCTGGACGGAGAAGACTGAGGCTACCATCCGCATGAGCAAGTGTACTGTGGATCAGCAAGTCACTTTTGCTACCGGATTGTTTGTCGATGAAACTCTGACTTGGTGGAACCTGCAAGCCCAAACTTTGGGTGATGATGCCGCTTATGGCTTAACTTGGGAGGAACTGAAGGAAAGAATGAGAGAGAAGTATTGCTCTCACGCTGAACTCCAAAGGCTGGAAACGGAGTTCTGGCACTTGACTATGGAAGGTGCTGACATTAATGGTTATACTCGAAGGTTCCACAATCTGTCTAAAGTGCTTCCCTACATGGTGACTCCCGAATTCAAGCGCGTTGAACGCTACATTTGGGGACTGGCCCTAGAGTTTCGTGGCATGGTGATGTCGGCCAAACCACAAACAATCACTGAGGCTGTAACTTTGGCTGTCAGTCTGACTGAAGATTGTGTTCGTATGAAGAAGTTATCACTGAACCCAACAGAGATGATCGAGACACATGCTGAGTCGTCCGGTGACAAAAAGAGAAAGTATACAAGTTTGAACCAAGTAACTTGTAACAACAAAGGTTTCAACAACAAGAAGCGTGACGCTAACCCGTCTCAGGAGGCGAAGACCCTTGCAACCAAAGCATACCAAGGCTCCATGCCTAGATGCCAAAAATGTAAGTATCATCATGAAGGAGCTTATCGCATTCCGAGGTGTGACAAATGTGGTAAATTGGGTCATCAAACAGAAGACTGTTGGGGAAAAGGAAAGAATCGGAATGGAAATGGTGCGGGTAACAAGAATGCTAACGGGAAAGGGCGGAACCAAGGATGCTTCAGATGTGGAAGCAATGATCATTTCATGAAGGACTGCCCAGAGGGAAACAATGCTCAGGCTCGAGCATTTGTGATTGGAGCAAAGAACGCACGCGAGGACCCTAACGTGGTCACCGGTACGTTTCTCATTAACAATCACTTTGCATCCATATTATTTGACACTGGCGCCGATTATAGCTTCATGTCTGTGGAATTTAAACGCATACTCGGAATAGAATCTAGTAGATTAGAAATTCCTTATTCCATAGAACTAGCCAATGGTAAACTCGTTGAATCGGGAGAAGTTGTTAGAGGCTGCACACTAGAACTTGGTGAACGAAGATTTAGCATCGACCTCCTACCTATTCAATTGGGTAGCTTCGATGTAGTAGCCGGAATGGACTGGTTGTCCAAGAACAAAGCTGAAGTTATTTGTCATGAGAAAATCATTCGCATCCCTTTAGAGAATGGTGAAACTCTCATCGTGCATGGAGAAAAACGAGACGCACCTCTTCGAATCATCAGTTGCATGAAGGCACAGAAGTGCTTAAGGAAAGGATGTGTCGCTTTCCTAGCACACGTTTTGGAAAAGAAGGCTGAGGAGCCGAAACTCGAAGACATTCCTGTGGTGAAGGAATTCCCTGATGTTTTTCCTGAAGATCTGCCAGGACTACCTCCGCAACGACAAGTCGAATTCCGTATAGACTTGGTTTCAGGAGCCGCTCCTGTGGCCAAGGCTCCCTATCGACCTGCTCCATCCGAAATGTAAGAATTGTCTACACAACTCCAGGAGTTGTTGGATAAAGGATTTATAAGGCCAAGCTTCTCACCCTGGGGAGCTCCGGTATTGTTCGTGAAGAAGAAGGATGGAACACTGCGGATGTGTATCGATTACAGGGAACTAGACAAGCTCACGATCAAGAATCGGTATCCACTACTGAGGATTGATGACTTATTTGATCAATTGCAAGGATCAAGCTACTATTCCAAGATCGACCTTAGATCCGGATACCATTAGTTAAGAATCCAAGAAGAAAGCGTGCCAAAGACTGCATTCAGAACGCGATATGGGCACTACGAATTTCTTGTGATGTCGTTCGGGCTAACAAACGCACCAGCGGTCTTTGTGGATCTGATGAACCGCGTATGCAAACCATATCTCGATAAATTCGTGATTATATTTATCGATGATATCCTGATTTACTCGCGAACGAAAGAAGAACACGAGCAACATCTCAGAACCATCTTGGAACTACTGAAGAAAGAGAAGCTTTATGCAAAGTTCTCGAAATACGAATTCTGGATTCGTGAAGTACAATTTCTTGGTCACGTTGTGAATGAGAAGGGCATTCATGTAGACCCGTCCAAGATAGAAGCAATAAAGAATTAGGAAGCTCCCAAGACCCCAACTGAGGTTCGACAATTTTTGGGCTTAGCGGGCTATTATCGGCGATTCATCGAGAATTTTTCAAAGATAGCTCAACTGCTAATGACCCTTACACAGAAAGACAAGAAATACGACTGGGGTCACAAACAAGAAGAAGCCTTCCAGTTACTTAAAAACAAGCTCTGCGATGCACCGATACTATCATTACCCGAAGGCACTGAAGACTTCATGGTATACTGCGACGCCTCACGACAAGGCTTGGGTTGCGTGCTTATGCAACGGCAAAAAGTCATCGCTTACGCTTCAAGACAACTGAAGGTACATGAAAGAAACTATACCACTCACGACCTGGAGCTGGGCGCAGTGGTATTCGCCTTGAAGATCTGGTGACACTATTTATATGGTACTCGATGTACAATCTTCACAGATCACAAAAGCTTACAACACATATTTGATCAGAAGGAATTGAATATGCGCCAGCGACGTTGGGTCGAGCTGCTAAACGATTATGACTGTGAGATTAAGTACCATCCTGGAAAGGCAAACGTTGTAGCAGACGCGTTGAGCCAAAAAGAAAGGGTTAAGACCCTAAGGGTTCGAGCATTGGAAATGACGATTCGAACGAACCTCACTGCACGCATTCGTGATGCACAACAAGAAGCTCTTAAAGAAAAGAACCGTAAAGCTGAATACCTACAGGGTATGCTGAAATACATGGTGCCAAACGAAGAGGGATCCTTATACTTCAAGAAGCGTATTTGGGTTCCACTCTATGGTGGCATACGAGAAGTCATCCTTGATGAAGCCCACAAATCGAGATATTCGATCCATCCAGGATCTGACAAAATGTATCAAGACTTGAAAGAATACTATTGGTGGCCGAGACTTAAAAGCGATGTTCTTGTTTATGTTGGAAAATGCCTAACCTGTGCCAAGGTTAAGGCAGAATATCAGAAACCGTCTGGCCTACTACAACAACCAAAGATTCCCGTGTGGAAGTGGGAACAAATCTCGATGGACTTCATAACGAAATTACCCAGGACCCCGAGAGGGCACGATATGATATGGGTAATAGTTGATCGATTAACGAAATCTGCGCATTTCATACCGATCCGAGAGAAGGATAGCACTGGAAAGCTTGCAGAGATGTACTTAAGGGAAATTGTGGCACGTCATGGAGTGCCAATCTCAATTATTTCAGACAGAGATGGACGCTTTGTCTCAAGAATCTGGCAAGCATTTCAGGAAGCCTTTGGATCTCAGTTAGATCTAAGCACGGCATTCCATCCGCAAACAGACGGCCAGAGCGAACGGACTATACAAACGTTAGAAGATATGCTTCGCGCATGTGTCATGGATCTAGGCGGCAGCTGGGATACTCATCTACTTTTAGTTGAGTTTTCCTACAATAACAGTTATCATACGAGTATAAAAGCCGTGCCGTTTGAAGCTCTGTATGGCCGCAAATTCCGATCGCCCTTATGTTGGGCAGACGCTGGAGATAAACGTATGGTTGGTCCTGAACTTGTACAAGAGACAACCGACAAGATTGCGCAGATCCGAGAGCGCATTAAGGCGGCTCGAGATCGAAAAAAGAGCTACGCTGACCCGAAAAGAAAATCGGTAGAATTCGAGGTGGGAGACAAAGTGTTGTTAAAAGTCTCACCATGGAAGGGCGTAGTCAGATTTGGGAAGCGTGGAAAACTGAATCCACGATACGTCGGAACATTCAGAATATTGAAAAGAATTGGTACCGTGGCATACAAGTTGGAGTTACCGGAAGAACTTAATGGAGTACATGATACGTTTCATGTATCCAACCTGAAGAAGAGTCCAACACAAGAAAACGTGATCATCCCGATGGATGAAGTGCATATTGATGACGCCCTCCGATTTACAGAACAACCCGTTGAGGTTACCGACTGGAAAGTCAACAAGACCAGGAGGAGCACTGTTAAACTTGTCAAAGTACGTTGGAACTCTAAGCACGGACCCGAGTACACATGGGAACGCGAAGACCAGTTCAAAGAAAAGTATCCCCACCTATTCAAGAAGACTCCTGTGAGAGTTGGTTCAGCCTGAATTTCGGGACGAAATTCTTTTAACGGGGGGAGACTGTGACAACTGGCACCGAACCGGTAATTTCCGTACACTTTAATCATTATTTAACGACTGCCATTATGTGCTTAATTGTCAGCAATGTCTGAACACATACGAAACAAGTGAATTCATGCATGTTGTATACTACAAAAATATTGCTTTATGCATAAACGAGAGCATTGCGTCAAAAATACTAAGTAAACTCACCGGTAAGACACTATGTGTCAACAGAACTGCAGAAAGCAGTCAGTCAATAAAATTGGAGCCTAGGTGTAGGTCCAACAAGAAGAATACATTAAAACCCAAGAGTACATACAAGGGTTTAATATATATACTCCCTGGAAGCAAAAATAAGCACTAAAAAGCACCCGAAACGCACTTTAAGTGCAGAATTTTCTGTAATTCAGCTCAATTCAGCATTTAAACATATGAATATTATGCAAAAATGTCGTTTTATTATCCAGAATATTTCCTTAAGTGTTGGGAATTGAAAGGGATACAAAAAGGTACTTAAAAGACACTAAAAAGTGTGATTTAGCACTTTAACGGATTAATATCCAACCGAACAACCGAACTTTACCCGGAACATAGAAATAATGTCAATGACATTGTTTTTCCTTTTCTGAGCTAGTTAGGGTCCCCGAATACCCTAACACCCGTTATAAATTATAACACACAAATAACTTATTTTAATTCCTAACTAAACTAACCAACACCTAACTAAATGGTTCAAATCCAACCCATTTACCCCCCCCCCCCCCCCCCTTGACCGAGTCGGTCACCACAAGGGTGACACATTTTGTCCTTGATCGATTATTATAATCCAAATGCTCATTATCTAGAGGACACAATATTTAGTGGGTAATGGGATTGCATGGGTTATAGATTAACTTATAAGACTAAACTTATCATTCTTATCACTAAACAAAAATTGATCTCTTTCTTTTCCCCCATTGTTGACTTCGGCCGAACACCACAAGCCACCTACCATCATCATTCAATTTCATTCTAGCAATATTAGTTACATACCAAGGTGTTACGTATCATATAAGGAGGCTCGGTGCTTACGGATTGCCAAGGACCTCACCACAACGCTATTAACCACCCGTTTTTCGTCTAGTTTCTTCCCTAGCCTCGAGCTAGTAGTAAGTGACTCTAAACACCCTATTGATCTTGTCTAAAGTGGTTAATAAGAGATTTGTCGGATAAAAGTCATGAACATATAAGATCAAAGTTTAAAGTCTACTAAAAATGATGAACAATGTGGTTAATGAGTAAATATTAGTGTAAAACTCTTGGATCTTGTTTTGTTATGATTATTTATTATTGTTGGATACTAGTAGGGGAACGGATCGTCATCTAACCACGCTAGGTCATGTTCATGGAACATGAACTAGCACTATGTTTAGTGTAAAAATAACTAGATGACGAACCCTTTCACTCACAAACATGAACTTGTGTAAAAAAAAAACGATTTTTCTTATGAAATGGAGTTCTAAACTAGTAGATCTACGGATCTACAAGTGTTATTTTTGAAGAACCAAGTGTATGATGAAATCATGTTTAAAAAGCCGGATCTTTCTCAAAATAAAGACATTTTTGAGAACCAAAAAGTGTGTAGACACTTGTGTAACGAAAGGATTTAACCAAGAAATATTTTCGTGAATACCGACTAGAAGTTGCAAAACTTCATATTCTTTAAAAAATAAAGTTTTCGAGTTAATGATTTTATTTTTAGAGATGGAAAGACTTACTAAATGTGCTAGTAAGTTACAACACATTTTTGTAAATATTCAAGTTCATGAAATGGTGAAATTAGTGATTATTGTTAATGATTATTGTTGATAATTGTTGTTGATGATTGTTGACGATTTAAAAGAAAATAAACACATGTTTTGAAAACATGGGAAACCTCCATTTTTAGGGGAAACTCTGTCAAAATTTTTATAAATTTTGACACTTAGAAAAATATAAGTTTTTGAGAAACTTATTCCCTAAAAATGTATTTAAGAGTGTTACCAAGGTTTCCCTAATTTTTGGTGATAAGAAATGAGGATTTCTTCAAGAATAAAAATGGATATAAGTATGTATATTTTTGAGAGAAAAATATATAATATTTTATCACCATCTTTTGTGCTAAGTGTATATAGTATGTGTTATACGTGCTAGTGTATTAAAACTTAAAAATACACTAAATACTCATGAGGAGTATAAACATAAAAATACATATACAACATACAAGATACATAATTCGGGTGCAAAGTGCAAAACACGAGATACTTATATTAATTTTAGAGAAAATAATATAAGTAAGATACATAGTTAAAAATATAAAATATTTTTAACACCAGAATATATACACAAAAGAGAGTGACTGTACTTGTGCGACACAAGTCTAATGACTAACGTTAAGAAAACGCGTATAGGTTACGATGTTAATTAAGCAAATCCGGTGAAGTTTACGACGCAAGGAACGCAAAGTTATGAGTTCATGCTCCCCCTTTTCTTCTAACTGTTTTCAGTTTTATAACTTCGGGGGTGAAATACATGTATAAATATTATAATGTTTATAAATGGTATGATAACAAGAAACGCACTTGGTGAGGACGAGAACCAAGTAGGATGCGTTATGAGAAATGATACAAGAAACGCACTTGGTGAGGATGAGAACCAAGTAGGATGCGTTATGAGAAATGATACGAGAAATCGTGTCACGAATAGGGTACATAAGCACCATTAATCAACAATATACCTAGACCGCATAACAAAAGGTTAGATCTAACGGGTGCCGGGCAGCCACACTCTCGATGAGGGCGAGAATCGAGTAGTGCTTTTGTGTCTCAGAATATACCAATTAAATGCCTAAGGTTTGGTGACTTCCTATGTCGTGTCACATGTTAATGGCTTTGCAACCCATTAACAATCCTGATACTTACAGGAATACTTTATTTACATAACATTCATACCATACTAAAACTTGATGAATACTTGAGTACGTGGGGTACTCAAGAAAAGCTTGAATTATACTTGAAGTACGTGGGGTACTCAAGAAAATGGGAATTATACTTGAGTACGTGGGGTACTCAAGAAGAATTTGAATTATACATGAGTACGTGTTGTACACATGAAACTAGATTTATATATGAAAACTTGATTTATTCACAAACTATGTTTTCATACAAAGTATACAAACGTGAAATACAAAACTGCATGAATTCACACCAACTTTATGTTGACGTTTTTTTTCCAAAACTCACATGTATTTCAGGTAACTAGGATGGATGTGCGCGTGGTCTTACTCATGCTCGTGGATGTCGCTTGTGTTTATCTTTAAATAAAGTTGTAAACTTTTAAGACAATGTTTTATGCTGTCTAGCGATAAACGCTATCTTATGTTTCAAATTATGGTATTTGAAGTTATTTTTGAGCATGTAGTATGTTTACTCTTCGTATGCAATGAGAACCTTTCATGATCACACCTCGTGCTTCCGCCGCAGAAAGGGGTGTGACATAAATACCACATAAATACATATACACAATATCCTCATATAAGCAAGAAATGCTAAGTAATAGAATACATAAAACTCACACTTATATGTTGTCCCAAAACGGATTAAACGGACAAGCGAACAATACGGACGACGGACAAAAATTACAAGAATGTATTATTCCTAAGAAATAAATATATTTCGAACGACCAAATAAGACATATAACTAAAGCGGTCAATAAAGGAATCTATAATATTCGACAATGACAAAACGGGCGTATCGTCATCACGAGAGGTTACTATGACATTTGGGCGATTCTTTGACGCGAAAATATATATATTAAACGACTACGAAGACGCGTCTAAAAATAAGATAATTTTAGACGCTTAACGAATACATATATATATTGCCGATAACAAAATCCGAAAAGTTGAAAATCTATAAAAATTACTAAGTATTTTATAAGGAATGGAACATCCTAAAAATTCTATACTTGGTGAATTTTTATAAAAATGCAAGAATAATTCTCATGGACTCCTAAAAATCAAAATTGGGCTAGGCCAAATTACTTGAATACATGGGCATGGCCCAATAACAATAAATCATGAGCATGATCCAATAACAATAAATCATGGGCATGGCCCAATAACAATAAATCATGGGCATGGCCCAATAACATTAAAACATGGGCAAGGGCCCAATGACTTAAATACATGGGCAGAGGCCCAATGATATAAAGACATGGGCAAGGCCTAGTAACATAAAAGACATGGGCAAAGACCCAATGACATAAAAGACATGGGAAGGACCAAATAACATAAATGACATGGGCTAGGCCCAAGGACATGGGTGAGGCCCAATGACATGGGCGAGGCCCAATGACATGGGCGAGGCCCAATGACATGGGCGAGGCCAAATGACATGGGCGAGGCCCAATGACACGCGTGCAAGGCACGAGGACATGTGAAGGGCGAGGCCCGTTCACACATGATTCACTACATACAAAATATATATACCATTGCGAAAGAAATATATATATAAAGATCGAATAAACAAACTACCAACACTCTAAAATACAAAGTTGTTCCAAATATGACAAGTGGAAACATAATAAGAATTCAAGATGAACAACTTGTACGAGGTCCGATAAGACCTAGTGTCTAATAAAGTTAGTACAAATGTAGGTTACTCACGCGTACGGACGCTCACTTACGGTATTACAATACACGGAATGCAAACTTGTGAGTTCATGTCCCTCATTTCAATGATTTCAATGTTTTGTTTTTAAAACAATCGAGGGGAAATACATGTCATAACAAACGGTATGTTAGCTATGGGTTTAGATGATAACATGATCAATGTGCGTAAGTAGGATGATGACATTAGTAACCATTAATCACTTAGTGACCAAGGTGCAAAAGGTATAGATCTATCGAGCTTGAGGCGCGCTCCACTCCAAGTTGGTATACCCTTAAGAGTGCTTTTGTGATCCCTATGAAGTCAAAGCTGTCTCGGGTTGGTTACTTACTTATGGCACATATGTCAGGGTGCAAGCTACACAATGATAGATCCTTAAACTCCATGAATGCTAATAACATACCAGGATTACATTACTGGATTACAAACATGATTACATTACTGGAATACAACTATGATTTCATTAAAGGATTTCAAACATGAGATTTCATATGATAACAATAACTACATAAACGCGTTCAACTTTTGTTGACTTTTTAAATTACATGTATTTCAGGAAACAAGACATGAGCCGGTGATAGACCACGGGAAACGGGAATGACATGACAACGAATGCCCTTTTATGACAATAACAATCTTTTGTTCGAAGTGTAACGAAACTCAATAACTATATTTTGGATAACATTGTATACTTTTGTTTCAAATCAATACATATGGCATCGTTGTTAATTTATATTTGTTTACATGATTGGATGCAATTATTACCTTTCTTACGTCACACGTAACACGCTTCCGCAACTACCATGGTGTGACAATAATTGCTATTTGTTTATCCATGACAGCGGTTTTGAGCAAAGAAGTGGTGCTTCATTTTCTCTGCTGGCATCATGGTACTGATTAATAGTTATGTTTTGTTTATCATATGCTTCTTTTGTTTCTTTAAGTTCACTTATCAAATTATATGTATGTTTTTTCAACTTTTTAAATTTATCATCCTTTTTGATGCATGATTTGCATGGTTCTATGCATTTTGTCCATTGAAATTGAGTTTCTGTTTTCTCACTATCAACTTCTTCTTTAACTGACTCGGCCTTCTATTCATCCTCAGAGGTTTTGACTACCTCTTTTAATTGATCCATCATTGCTTTCTTAGCGATCTAGGTCAGGTTTTCTACGTTCAATTCTTTCGTCACGTCTATGATCTCTTCTACATGTGTTTCTTTTCTTCTTCACAATGTAGGCCATGGTAATTTCCTTGTTCGCCGAAGAAACCTGCAAAAGAATTAAACACATCATGAGGCATAATAGATTTGCATCTGTTATGAAGAAATTCATGTGATGCTTCAGAATCATAATAATCTTCAGAATCTTCTGGAGTTTCATCGAATGTAATCTTAGTAGAAACTTCATCGAAAGCTTCTTCCACAATCATTTCCTCCACAATCTGTTCTGGTTCTTCGATAATCTCAGCCAAAAGAGCAAGGCTTTCGGTTTTTGGAATATAATTGTTCCAGTTAAAACCTTCATCTTCCTGAGTTGCGACGAACGCCTTTGTAACACCCCGACCAAGTAAAACAACAAACCACGACGGAAAGTTTGGGGAGTCATGTTACAGGAATTGTTTCACAACACATGGTACATAAGGTTTTGTTTTATTGAATTAATAAATTACATTGTCTTGTACATAAAACACAAACAAAATACAACAATTGTCTTTAAATTTTAAAGTAAACTAAGGCCCGAGTCCATCCTATGTGTAGCATGCATTCCTAATCATCACACATTGACACCTGGATCATATGTGAAAAAGACGGTCAACAAAGAATGCCGGTGAGTAAAATAGGTTTTGTGTGTCAAATTCATGGCTTTGTATTTGTATTGCAATACCTCGTCCGACTACGAGAGTCGATGAATAAGAACCTTGAAATCAACTTGTAATAAATGTGTTCGGTATTACAATATGATTAACCAACTTTAAAAGTTGGTTAAAATAATTAAACCTTATAGCCATGAATCTTGACAAAAGTGTTTCTTTTGTAAAACCGTATAAGAAAACGATTTAAAAGAAATCTTTGTATGGTTTATATATCTTTATTTGAAAATCATTCGTGACTTGTCTAAAACCATTTGTCCTTGTTTGAAGTGATTTGGATAACGCTACGATGAGTAACACAATAAGAGCATTTATATATTGGAAGTACCAGCGGCGTATCCACCATACTATTATCGTATTACACTTGTCTCGTTATCTATTACTATGTATAAACCAATCGTCCATGTCATAAACCAAACGTCCTTGTTTTGTATAAACCAACCATCCATGTCATAAACCAATCATCCTTTTTTTGTATAAACAAATCGTCTGTGTTTTAGTTCTATAAACTGTGGTCGTTTTGGTGAATACTTTCAAGCATGTGTTGACTCGTCTCGACTAACAGACCACCAAAGGGTCTATTAAAATATTCGACTAACAAACCACTATAGGGTTTGTTAAAACACAATTTATGTCGTTCCTTAAACTTCCCCACAAACACCGGGAAATCTGGTAACGGGATTGTCAGTCCTATGGCACCATAACTGTAACACTCGAAATTTTCTTAAATCGTTATAATATTTATTAAGGTTTGGTATAATTTAAGTTGGATGTTTAAAATAAGTTAAAGTGGATTTCTTTGATATTTTTTATAAACCGAGTTAGTGTGCTTATTATTTACATTTTACCTAAACATGAATATGGTTTATATTCTAAAATTTTATATAATATGGTTTATATAATCTTGTTGAAACCTATCCATCATATATATATATATATATATATGGTAGGTGACTAGTGAATAATGATGTCCATAATTTTTGTACTAGACTAGTATTAAAAAAAACCCTCTCAACTCTATTCACTTTCTCAATATACGGACATACACACATACCAAACAATACACTATGTATGCACCATGCTTTAACATCATTTCTTTTTGAATCAAACTATTTGATAAAAAAAAGAGGAAAAGGAAAATCAATCCAGTAGGTGTGGATAGTATGGAACCTGAGATATATATGTTTTGACTTTTCTGAAAGTTTAGCACATGTGTAGGATAAATTAAATCATAAACCTATCACCTACCTACCATTTACCTTACTTCCTTTCTTTTCTTTTTCTTTGGGCAGAACCATCACAATCAAACTTTAATTTTGATTGCCATACTCAATTACACATTACCCTATTATTATATATTTTCTTTGAACAACAATATTTCATTCAGGGAAACACTAGCAAGCCACTAGCGCCAAAGAAACAAACAACAACTTACAATTCAAAGTTACACCAATCTTTCCACCTTAAAGCTCGATACGGAGTTCTATTTTTGAACCATAAAAATCCCAATGATTTTAATGTCTCCATTATTTTCGCCGCCGTCGCCTCCTTCCCAGAAAAGATTGTGTCGTTTCGCGTTTTCCATATGCTCCAGCATGCCGTGAAGATAATCGCTTGAATTGCCTTTGCCTTTTTCTTCTCCAATCTTGTGTATTTGTGAAAGTTAATTAGATCCGTCATCGTAAAAGCGAAAATAGGTGGAATCCTACACCACTGACCCACCGCTTACCATACTCAACATGCGAAATGGCAAGCGACTAACAAATGATCAACATTTTCTTCGCCTTCGCCGCATAATTTACACGTGTTCAGACCATTTAACATGTTCCGACGTTGTAATGCTGTCATAGTTGGAACCTGATCGAAGCTTGCTTTCCAAATGAACGTGTTAACTTTTTTTGGAACCCACGTACACCATTTCCATAATTCCAGCTGCCCAATGTTTGAGGCACTCGCCATCTTTTGCTTGATAGAGTTTACCGAAAAAACTCCCGATTCATCGTTACGCCACTTCCATTTATCCGGATTTTGAGAAAAAGAGATTTGGTCCAGTAACATCAAACAATCCTTTAATTTTATGTCTTCTTCTATGCTCAAATTATTTCTTTTCCATTTCCATATCCATGTTATGTTTTGCCCATTATACACTACTCGATCACTAACCAAACAAGCTTTTTCACTTTCTAAGGCAAATAAGGTAGGAAAAGTGTACCTTAGCGATTCGTTATTAACCCACGGGTCCAACCAAAAATGTAAGCTATCTCCCCGGCCTAACACTCCCTCAAAAGAGTTGGTCAAATTCACATTTATGTCTTGCATAGTTTTCTCTAGTTTGGCGATTGTCTTCCACGTCCCCGCAGAATTTGCATGGTAAGGAATGAATTGACATGATTTTTTAACATGATGAAGGGAATAAATAATTTTTCTCCATAGGGCTTCCGGTTCGGTCATGAAGCGCACCACAATTTGGTTAGAAGGGCAATGTTAGCGTCTCTTAGCGGAGTAAGGCCTAAACCTCCTTTGTCAATCGGGGTCGTTATTTTCTCCCACCGAACCCAACACGTCTTATTTTTGTCTTCATCTCCCCCCCAAAAGAACCTTCTTCTTTTAGCCTCGAGAGTTTCAATAATTTTCTTTGGCGCGTTATATAACGAGAAGAAGTAAGTCGGAATTGTTTCCATAACCGCCTTCAAAAGAGTAAGTCAACCTCCTTCTGACAAAACCGATGATTTCCAACGGGAAAGCCGTTTGTTGAAAGCTTCCACTACCGGATTCCAGCTAGCAAGACTGTTCATGTTTGCTCCCAAAGTAAGACCGAGGTAAGAACATGGTAGCATCCCACCATTACACCCAATCTTCAAAGCCCATTCTTTCACTTCCTTCTCGTCGATACCCACTCCAAAAAGACTCAACTTGGCATAGTTTATTTGTAGTCCCGACACAAGGTGAAAATAAGGAAGTACACGAACCATATTTAAAATATTATCTCCTTCCCATTCACCCACCAAAAGGGCATCATCCGCAGATAACAAGTGAGACACTTCCCGGACCGTTGTTGGGAGCTTTCCATCCTTTAAATAATCCTTCTTCTGAAGCCTTATAAAATAGGCAAGATAGCGCCTCCATACCGATAATGAAATGGAAGGGAGATATCGGGTCACCTTGTCTAGCACCCCTTTGAAAATTGAACTCGAAGGTTGGTGACCCGTTCACCAAAACCGAGGAGCGTGCCGAAGAAAGTATCGCTTGTATCCATCTTCACCACTTAATTGGAAAATTCATTTGTTCTTGGACCGCGTCTAAAAAACTCCAACTAACGTGATCGTAGGCCTTCTCAAAGTCGATTTTAAACATCATCAACTTTGATTTCATCCGTTTGATGAAGGAAATAATTTCATTCATAATAAGTGGCCCATCGATTATGTTTCTTCCGGCTAAAAAACCGGATTGAGTTTCCGATATAACTGCATTTATCACACTTTTTAAGCGATTGGCCAATACCTTGGAAATAACTTTACTAATGGAGCCCAGAAGGTTGATTGGTCTAAACTCTGTGAACCCAAGCGGGTCTTTAACCTTTAGAATTAGCGCGATAAATGAGGATGCACATCCGTGAGAAATTGCTTCTGATTCATAAAATTTGTTCATCATATTTATAAAATCCTCCCCAAACAGATCCTAATATCTTTTAAAAAACCGAAAATTAAATCCATCTGGGCCCGGAGCTCGATCGTCTCCGCACTCCCAAACCGCCATTTTCACTTCCATGGGCGTGAAATGAGACACCAAGCTAGCTGCCTCCTGGTCCGCCAACTTCTTGATATGATGACACACAATGCTTAGTCTCAGATCGGGTTGCTCTTTAAAACGTTTGGCGAAAAAATTTAGAGCTTCCATTTTAATGATTTTAGGATTATTCGTCCACCACCCCCCAATAATCATGCCATGAAATCTAGTTTTGACTTCTTTATTCTTTATAAGCCCGTGGAAATAAGCCGTGCTTTCGTCACCACATGACGCCCATTTACTTCTTGATTTCTGCCCCAGGTCTTTTAGTTTTCTGTCTTCCATCATCATTAGGTCTGCTTTACACTCCGCTTGAACCCATATCTCCTCTTTCGTTTGGTCTCTATGTTCCAGAATCCCATCCAAATTCAACAGGTCTTTAGCAAGACTATCGTATAACTCTCCTTCTTTTTCCTTCATTCCCAGTTTCCATCTCTTAATACTTTCCTTCACATATTTTAATTTCATAGCCAAAACGAGATCGGTCGGCCCCGTACCTTGAAAAGAGGCAACAACTTGTTTTACAGTTTCATCAAAACCATCCATCTCACCCTATTATTATATCGAGAAGCACATGGTGTAGAACAACCCATTTCTGATTTCTTATAAAGAGACCAATATGATTTTATTATCAAACCACACTAAAATAGACACACCCAAAAGTCTAATCTAAGTTCAAGAGTTCAAGTTTGGAGTTCAGTGCTTTCAAAATCCATTTCTTTGTTTGAATTAAGTGAGTGTCTATAATTCAAAAAAAAAAATTCTCTTTATCTTCATATGTTACAGGATAGAATTATATGTAAATCTTCACCCATGTGGGTGGGTGTTTGTCTAAAGCATGAAAAGTATGATGCTAACACAATATAAAACTTAGTTATCTTGAAATACTTTGTGATATTTTATTGTTTCTTTTTAATGAGTTCAATGACTTAATGTTGGTGTTTATGTATTTTCATATGTTCGTTTGCTTATATAGTATAAAAACTAAGCCTAAATATAATTCATGTTTGTATTCCATAAAGGCATAGGCATGTATACAAATGTTGATTTTTGAACTCTACGTAGGATCTTGAACTTCCATATATTTATGCATATGTACATGCATGAGATTTACTTTGAGGGTTTACTATAATATTCTCCATGTTAATTTTATACATACAGATAATCATACTTATGGTTATTAAACTATTCTTTAAGTATCAAAAACAAGATTTATATAAAGATTATGTAATAGATTTGGATATTATGTAATTATATTATTTAGTGTGTAAAAATGTAGATTTATGACCCTAAAATGATTTAGGAGGCAACAACAACAACAACCATACCCAGTAAATCCCACAAATAGCAAAGCTAGTTATAGGGTCTGGGGAGGGTGGGATGTAGATAGACCTTGCCTCTATCCATAGGGATAGAGAGGCTGCTTCCAGAGAGACCCTCGACTCGAAAAACGAATAGCAAACAAACACACCAAGTCAAAGAGTATAGAAAGAATATAGAAATAAGAAGTCGCCCATACCAAGAAAGTGAACAGAGTGGCACAATATATTGTAAATCATGTAAAATAGCCTACCACATTATTTATGCATAAACACAAGAAGGTAATCACCGGAAAAGTCACTTAAAGAATAAGAAAAACCTACGTCCCTGAAATACACCTAAGAGCTTACTGCCATGTCCTCTAGGGTTCCTTAACCCTAATCCTACGCCTCCACGAAGTCCTATTTAGGAGGAAAATTACATATTTTATAAGTTTCATAAAATAGTGAAAAAAAATACTTATGTTAAGTGTCTTTAGTTATCCTACGTATGTATTATCTCAAAACCTTACAAAAATTATGTATAGTAAATAAATATATAAATTTCTATGTTTATTGTTCTAAAAAGCTATATGCAAATGCCAATAAGGAAGGTTAAAAGCTATATTTGTACTTATATGATATTTTTAGTCACTAAATAATTTATGGTGAGTGTAACCCGGAAGCATATGTTAACAAAGTGTGTCAGACAATTTTAATTTGGGGTCGTCGGGAAATTTAACTAAAGATCTTTTAATATGAATAAATTATATAATACTAATCTCCTAAATACGGGTTTAGGTTCGCATAAGTTTTGAGGATGACTCGATTTGTGGATTTTTGCGTTATTTGCTAAGCTAAGGTACGTATCCTTTTTCTTTTTCATCATAGTATAACTTACGTTACGGATTCTCTGGTCTTACCCTCAGAGTATAAAATTGTATCCGTTACTTTGTAGTACAGATTCTCATTTCTGACGTCATAGTATGTTTGTCATATCTGTCACTTTGCAGTACGGATTTCTGTGTGTTCCTGAATCAGTATGTGATGTGTTATCTGAATCAGTATGATATTGTTTGTATGATTATTAGTGTGATGTAGCATGCCATACCTCAGACTTGTACTCATGGTCGCATGTTCTTGTTAGTATTATTTTCAGTTGCTTGTAAATTATTTACATGGCCTTAGTTTTTGTACTCTGTCACCCGAGCGCCTGGCTTGCCGTTTGGGCGTCAACGACATGGCACTTATCATGACAGTGCGTAATAAAAGTTTACGACGTCTCTAGTTTGTGCTCGTGTAGCACCTTGGCCCCTAGAGGCGTATAGATCGATCATAGTTCCGAGTTTGAGTTTGTTGTGTGGAGATGGAATAATGGGTGAACGCCACACTCACCATCTCATAGGTGCATGGACTAGCTAGCTGTGTACCAGTCTGTTTTTGGCTCTGGGTGCTTCATTATTACATGACTTATTGTTGTGACATTCAAGGTCACCTAATTAGTATATGCATCTGATACGTTTGTGATATGATATGATCCGCCCGCTACTGTGCCAATTATACTTTAGACACATATTTCTAATTTGGTTCAACGTCTACTTCAGTTTAATTTCTGTACCCGTATTGATTCGTTATTTCAATATCGTTCGTTTTTCTTTCTTTTCGTCGATCCTTACTTGTACTATTGATTTCTCCGTTACTGAGCAATTCTTGGCTCAGTCGTAGTTCTTTGTTGTCTTTTTCTTGTCTTGTTTACAGGTAATCAGGGATGATATGGGGAATCAGTAATGAGAGATTAATGGATGTTCAAGAGTATTTAAAGACTCTTTATTTTGTTAAATCATGTACTTTTGAATGAACTTAAGACTTAGGGTATTTTGAGAAGTGTATGTCACCTTGAATCCTATCTTATTTTAAGTGGATGTGTTTTGGTTATGATATTCGTAATAGTGACGCTCTAACCTGCCCTGGGTTGGGGTGTTACAGTTATGGTATCAGAGCCAAGGCTCTTTCCTGTAGAAAACTTAAACCTTAGTAACAAAACACGTGAGGTAATGGGTAGACGACGGGTTAGGATTCCTCTTTGCCATTTTTCTGCTTAATGTAAAATCTCAATGCTCATCTGAAGGTCTTCTTTCAGATGGCTCCTAAAAGACGCGTGAACACTCGTCGTAGTGGGACTAATACCTCAGACGACACTCCTCTTGAGGCTCTTGTTGCTAACGCCGTCAATACAGCTATTGCGGGTTTAGTTCCTAACTTATTACAACAGCTACAACAGATGAATCATGGAGGTAACCATAACAGACCACCACCAGGAGGTAACCATAACGGACCACCACCAGGAGGTAACAACAACAGACCACCACCTGGAGGTAACCACAACAGGCCACCTCCCGGAAATAATGTTAACCCTCCTATTAGCATCCTTGAATGGCTTGCACACTTCCAAAAACAAAAGCCGAAATCATTTAATACTGCTACTACACTAGTTGAGGCGGAAAACTGGATCGCTCATATCGAGAAATTGTTTGAAGTGTTGG
This sequence comes from Helianthus tuberosus, assembly GCA_030545235.1. Lineage (NCBI taxonomy): Eukaryota > Viridiplantae > Streptophyta > Magnoliopsida > Asterales > Asteraceae > Helianthus > Helianthus tuberosus. The sequence continues at coordinate 127,600,089 of CM060397.1, forward strand.
GCGTTGATGATGTGTTCAAAGTCAGGCTTGCTACTTATAAATTGGAGGACGATGCTCATAGGTAGTGGAAGATTTTGAAAAGTTCTCGTGGAGGAGATAATTACGTAGCTACACTCTCATGGGATGAGTTTCACTCATTGTTTTATCAGCAGTATTTCACTGATGCCGATCGTAGTGAATATCTGAGAGAGTATTCATCCATCATGCAGAGAAATGATGAGCCTATTGTAACAACCCGACTTTTTGAAGTCAAAGTACAAGTCAAAGTCAAAGTCAAAGGAAGAAAAGATTGCTAATCAGATATGTCATTCCTTGTTTAATTATTACTTGTACTCTCGAACCTCGTTAATTGATACTTTAGTTTACGTTATTTTAGTTGTATTATGTGAAGTAACAATGCAATAAACGCAGTTAAACGCCAATCTACTTAACACAATCTCATCGCTATCGCATCGCAACTCGAATCGCAATTATTTGGTATTGTTCTATGTGTGTGTGCCATTATGTGTTACTTATGCATGTTTATTTATGTTAAAGGTGTTAATCGCAATCGTAAACGCAAATGCAATCGCAACTCTATCACACTGCAATCTTTTCGCAAACTAGAAACGCAAGTGTACATTTTGTGATTATTAGTAGTTATGTTATTTGTGTAACTAATGTGTAATACTATCGCATCGCTTACTCGCAAATCGATTAAACGCATCGCATCGCTCAACGCACGAAACGAAAGTCGAAAAACCAACTCAATCAAGCCATCTGATCGAATGACCCTTCGATCGAATGGTCATCCGACAGGATGACCATCTGATCGAAAGGCCCTCCGATCGAATCACTCCACACCGCCTTTCTCTCCTTCCCCTATAAATACTCACATGTCACATCACTGTTCACGTGATGTGACAGCTCCCCTCCGACCCACGCACTCTCAGACCACTTTTCTCTCGATTCCTCGCGATTCTTGTAAGTTTTCATCCCAAATCTTGTACTTTCACAATCAGCACACACTTTCTCATCATCTTCACCATCAAATCTCACAATTTCGCCATGGAATCCACCTGATTTGGGCTGTTTCGTAGTGACGTCATCACGGGTTCACATGAACACCGAAATATGATCTCATCTCACCAAGAACAACTCAGATCTAAGGGATTCTACAATGTTTAAACACTGATTTCTCCTAAATCTAAACATTTTCCAACTAATTTCTCTTTTCATCAAACATCCTCAACTTTTCACTCAAAACCGATAGAATCTGAGCTTGTTCAGGCCTTCTACTCATTCTCTAGTGAAGTGCCGGTCTGAGAACGGATTACTATCAAGGAAACAACCGATTCACGAGTTGAACATGAAGTTCCGTAAAAAACAGTCACTGATAGAACAGGGTGATTCCCATCCGATCGGATGACTTGGACTTGATGTGACTTTCGTTGTTTGACACGTTGTCATATCATCTCAATTCACCTGCAAACTTTCTAAACTTAATTGATTTTACAAATTCTCAAACGAACAGGTTGCCAAACGAATTGCCATCCGATCGGATCACCATCCGATCGAACGACAATCCAACCAGGTGACTTGTGATTTCAACACTTAAACAATTTACAAACTTCAAAGAATATCAGTCCCAAATGAATAATCATCCGATCAGACGACCATCCGATTGAATGACTATCCTACCAGGAGACTTGAATCTTTGTAACGTTCCACTTAAACAGATCACCATCCGATCGAACGGCCATCCGTCCGGATGACCTGATAGGTAGGAACACTTCTCACTTTTGAAAATGCTACAACTAAAACTTCAAAGTTCACAAACACATCCTTCCCAAACGAATGACCCCCAGACCGAATGGTCATCCATCCGGATGACCATCCGTCTGGACGGTCATCCGATCGGATCACTATTCGTCACTTATTCCACCGACACGCTATTTCACGCACTGTTCAACGCTTATACTGTCGTACTGTGATCATGCTAACTCTCCAGCGCTCCCTTCAATCCAAGACTGTGTTTATTCATTAAACACGATCTGTTAGTATACTCGATCCCTTTTTGCTTAACGCACTTTTGGGTGTTACATACGTTACTTATATCAAATCACATCGATCACACAATGCAAACACTTTTTATAAGCTAACCGCTCTGCATGTTATACGTGTTATTCGATGAATGCTTGTACGTTATGTTTACACAGTGATTGTTGCCTGACACCTTAGCAACGATAGTACTATAGTTTGGACTCAGCACCTGTCATGGACAGGGGTTGTTAAGGGTATTCTTCACGTGTCACAGTGGTGATATGTGTTGCGTGTCACACCCCCAAAATACCAAATGCGGAAACCCCTGTGAGGCGTGTGACGTACCAGGATCTTAGCCACCAATCGCATTGAAATCATGGGTATATGTAAATAAAACTTTCATTGATTAACAATAAGTGTTACAATGTTACATTATATTTTATAGTGTACAGCGGAAGCATAAATCGTTCGTTAAGTGTTTATAACCACATGTAAAAGCTATTAGTCTTGTATAGTGTTTCCATGTATCTCGACCCATGACCACTCCAGCTTCCCAGACAGCAAGTCCCAATGATATGTACCTAAAGGCCTGCAAGGCATGTAACAACAAATCAACAACAAAGTTGAGCGAGTTCACAGTTGGGTGTTCGTTTTAAGTTGTTTCAAAAACATAGTTTTCTTTAACTGGCTTACCTGCCGTGGGGGTTACCCCATAGTTGAAAACGTGTTTTGCTTAATCCCAATTACTCTGGCAATCCAGCCGTGGGGGCTACCCCATGTTTACACTACTAGACTCGTTACCATATCGACTACTGACGTTAGTCATGTTTATGTGCCCTAGCGTCGGTGTCTATCATCACTGACGTGCCATAGTCCATTAGTCCACGCCCGTCCTCTGCGGCACGGTGTGAGGTTTATCAAACCTAATAGAGCTATTTAACTAATGACCCGTTCGCCATTGGCTTCGGCGATTAAGTCGATATAAAGGAGGGACTTGGTGATAGAGTTTTGGTCTAGTGAACTTTAAATTGTCCAAGAGGACGAGGAATTACATTTCCTTAACCCGTACTGTCCTACCCAAAATGGACGAGGAATCCATATTCCTTAACCCATTCCCAACCCCTGGGAATCCCATGCCTTGTAGAAAGTGTGAACTCACCTCGGTTTGCTCGGCAGATACACAAAGAGGTCAATCAAGCTGCTAGTGGTCAACCACGTCCTAACATGGTTACCATACAAGTCAGGTCTAGGTTCAAGTAGTGCACGTAGGTTTAGACAATAAACTAACTGGTTTCGATGACATACACATAATATCCTAGTAGGTAATTAACAACATATAACTCATTCAACAGTAACATTTATGTTTGAATACAAGCTAAGCCCATGTGTGCAAGTCTACGGCCCAACACATGTAAGCCCACTCATTTGTGATTTGTGCGGCTGAGTTGGACTTGTGCGGCTGAAATGTGGGCCGTTGTCTTGTGCGATCCTGTTCTTGTGCGGTGGCCCAATAAACAACAACAGTTTAAAACTTGTGTGGCCCAAACATTGAACAATTACTCTTTTGTGTGTGGCCCAACATAGTGTGCGATCGGCATAGGCTTGTGCGATCCACAGTATGTTGTGCGATCATGCAATATAGTGTTGTACCCAGTGTTTTAACAGTTGTACCCTGTGACTTGTGCGACTAGTTCTTGTGCGACCAATAACTTGTGCGACTAAAGGAAACTTGTGCGATTAGAACTAGCTTGTGCGATTTGAAACTTGTGCAATCAGTTATATGTTTTTCCTCAAATCATGCAAATCAGTTACACATTCTATAATTACACGGTTTAAAATCAGTCAATCTCTAATCGGTTATCATGTACCCGAAACATAATCAATCATGAGCAACACCTATCATTCCAATCAAATCGGATCAACGTTAATAATTAAATCAGGAATCATGCACGTTCATACAACTCTAATTGTAATTTACTCAAGAACAGTAATCACCGAATCATTCGAATCTGGGATTTCAATATCTAATATGCAACCCTAATCATCACCTAATTATGAATAATAACAACAATCATTTAAGCAAAATCAACCCACTTAATCAATTCACTGATGCATTTGGTCCCGGATTCACATAAATCATTACACAATCCCTTCTCCTAGTTCTGGCTAATTCACGTTTCTAATCATTAAACAAAACAGTTTCCATTACACATGTTAACATCAAAAATCAAACACCTAATTCAGATTTATGATCATAAGTTTACCAATATTTCTTTCAACATGCAACCCTAGACATCACGTAACATCACAACATCTAGATCATGTCGAACATCACATTAATACATGGCTGAAACGATTAAAGAACACAAGCCGAAACCAAACTAGAGACTAACCAGAAGTTTGTATGCCAACAAGTGTGTGATTGAGATGAAAGGAGGGTGCCGCGATCCGAATCCTTGATGGCGATGAGGCTGCCGGCGAGTGGAAGAGGGAGAGAAGATGAGAGCTAGGGTTTGGTGTATTTCCTTGTGTTTGTAAATTATGAGGAGCAAAACCCCACTAATGGGTATGTGTATACGTATAAGAGGATAAGGGGAAAGTGGGCAGAACCCATGCTTGGGCTGCCCTTTGGTCACGAGTTCATAATAGGCAAACATGGTTTGGGCCGAGGAAGGTGTGCGACTTGGATAGATGTGTGCGGCCCAAGGGTTTGTGGGGTTGAAGAAGTGTTGTGCAATCAAACATATATATCCACATACAATCACGTAACACATAACATAACAAGAATCATAACATTCTATTGAAATCAGACGCATCAATTATTCAAGTAGTGTTCATACAAATTACATCGAAATACAAAGGAAGGTTCTAAAATACGAGTTGTCACATTATCCCCAAGTTGAAAGAAATTTCGTCCCGAAATTTAGCACGTACTCACTGAGGAAGCTAGTTAAGTAGCATGGTTTTCTAGGTTTTCCTGGGGTGTCACATCCTTCCCCCGTTGGTTTGGAATTTCGTCCCGAAATTCCGCAGTAGCTTCAGCCTCAGTAGTGGTTTCATTGTTCCCGAACAACTGGGGATACTTGTGTTTCATCTAGTCTTCTCATTCCCAGGTAAACTCTGGGCCACGACGGGAGTTCCAACAAACTCAAACAAGTGGTATTCTGGTACGCTTGAGATTCTTAACCTCTCAGTCTGTAATCTCTACAGGTTCTTCGACGAATCTCAACTGCTCGTCGATAGTGAGCTCCTTAAGAGGAACTGTGAGGGTCTCATCTGACAGACACTTCTTCAGATTGGACACGTGGAAAATGTTGTGAACTCCACTGAGTTATGTGGGTAGTTTTAGTTTGTAGGCCACTCTGCCTATTTTCTCTATGATTTCGAAAGGTCCAACGTATCGCGGGTTGAGTTTGCCTCGTTTGCCAAAGCGAACAACACCTTTCCAAAGTCGATTACACATGCCCGAAGCATGTCTCCAAGAGTTTGGATGGTGCGCTCAGTCTGCCCCTCCGACTGGGGATGATATGTTGTGCTCGTGCCTAGATGTGTGCCAAAGGATTTGTGTATCGCTTGCCACAAATCAGATGCAAATCTTGTGTCGCGATCAGAGATAATGGAGGTTGGCACCACGTGCCTAGCAACCGCTTCCTTCAGGTAGATGGCTGCAAATGAAGAAAACCCCTCTGTTTCCTTGATGGCTAGAAAGTGTGCTGGTTACACGAGACAGTCAACGATCATCCAGTTGATACTGTTTCCGTTTCGAGTTGTAAGTAGACTAGCGATCAAATACATGGAAGTCTATTTTCTCTTTCCATAAAGGTGTTTCTAGTCGCTAACGCTTCACCTTGACTTTCCCACAAGTCAAACGTCATGCCCATACCTAGCTAAGTGGGCCTTCATGCCCGATTATCATTACAAGGTTTATAGATCCTAATATCTCTCATCAAAACCCAGATAACTGGAATACCGAGGCTGATGTGCTTTGCTCAACACGAGTTCCCTACAGTAGTCATATAGCGAGACCCACATTTGTTCCATAAGGTAACGAGTATCGTCCGGCCGGTCAAGGGTTGCTTCTCCATGCCCCGCATGGGTTAAACTTGAAAATCCTCCTCCTTCAAACAGAGCGAGTCTGATCGTGTAAGTTAGAGTCATTAGTGAGCTGCAAAGCTCGTGCATGCTCAAGTTTCATAGCTGCAATCATCCTAAAGTTCCCTCCAGCGATGCCATTGACTGATCTAGCTCTATCAAGGCAAAAGTACATGGGAGGCCCTTGTGATTGGTCTAAATAACGCATCTGGTACCGTCCAAGTAATGCCTCCATCTAAAACCCCAAGGCCACATTTTCACTGCCAGTAGTGTGTCGTGCAGCTCCTCTTTGTAACTCTATCACGTAGGTCACCATTCGCTTGTGTTGCATCGGTGTGTAACTGGGACTCTGATTCAGACCATCATGGTATACCACTAAATCACCCGTACCCTCGGGTAAAGACGATGCTCAGTGCATTGCAAAGTTGGAATTCGAAAGCTGAAAAGACGTCCTCCTGTTTCGTCTTTCACAAACACAGTATCCTACGGTGCTAAAGGGATTTAAGTTGTGTGACCTTCGAGAATCTTGTGGGTATGCTGTGTTAGCATCTAGTGAAATCAAGGAATTTGCTGCATCCCTGAAGAAATCTTTGGTGTCGATCAGCTTCTAACAAGATGCATCTCAGCGAGATCCACGAGTCTTCCCACTCCGTTGGTTACCTGATCAAAATGCATAACTTCGCACGTAATGGTTCCTCCCACAGTAGCGCTGAAATGGAATACATATGCTACCCATGGTGTTTCTTTCTCCTGGTCATGATTCAGAACGTCGTCAATAGATACAGACGGTTTATGCGATCCCTGAAGCTGCTGGTGTGCTGTTCAATTCAATGATCATGGTATACAAGGTTGAAATGGCCGCATCGCGTTCAACATGCTGTTGTAGGAACATGCTCCCCCCCTTGAACTTCCATCTGGTGATAGCTCACTCGTTAGTCAATCCTCGAATGGGGCTTGATCTTCGCAGCTGGTCAACAGGTTGCCAATAGGGGGTTGAGGCAAGTGGTTCTTAACTGCCACCATACTAAGTTCTCGATAATCAGTACACATACGAAAATTCATGGATCTAACTGGGACTCCCTAAAGCGAAAAGCTAGGTTCAATAAAACTCTTGATCAATAATCCCTGTAGTTGATTAACACAGTTCTTGCAACTCTCTTGGCGCAAGACGGTAAGAGTACGAGTAATCATGACTGCCTCTGACCTGATACTGATCTGATACTCCTCCGGGCGATGTGAGGGTACACCTGCTAGTTCTTCTGGTAGCACATAGGTAGAAATTACGAGCAATGGGAGGATCCTCGATCCTCTTTTCTTCAACCTTAACATCCAATACAAGTGCTAATATAGCAGGATAATCCTTCCGTGGTCACTTCCAAGTTTTCATTACCGAAATGGCGCCAACCTTTGCACAATTCTGACACTTTGAAACAGATGACGATTCTCCACTAGGGAGAGGGATACGCGAGGTTTTCTTCTCACAGAGCATATCCGCGCGATGTATGGATTAAAAATCTGTTCTAACTACTGCTTCAAGCCATCAAGGATGACAGAAGGAAAATCAGTGTCGATAGCTTGTCCCACAAAGTCAAATTTTGCATCCCGTCTAACATACGAATGTCAATTGTCCTGTCGTCAGCCAATTTCACAGCAGATTCAAATTCAAGGAGCATCAGGGTCAAACGGAGCAAAGACGAAGCGATTAGCTACTTATACTAGTTACCATGTTGCTAAAGTCCTGGCGTCGCCCATGCCAATTTTAAATGCCCTTCCATGAGCATTATTTCTAGTGTTGCTGTTTTCATTACAAGTATTTCAAGTACTGTCGTTGTTCCTTTGGTCGTTGCCTTCTTAACTTAACAACGGCCAATCCATGTTGTAGTCACTCTTATTTCCTTACTATAGGCTAGGGTTACGAATACCTTGTTATCGCTGCGACTGCTGCCCCCAATGTCGTTGCTCGAAACGAAGCCCTATGATTTTTCACCATCATAGTCCATCTTTTCACATTCTAAGCCACGTCCTAAAGCGCTACTCACCACGCTGGCAGTTACGCATACCACTCTAAGGTCAATTATCATCACTTATGCCTCGATTGATTCGTAAGAGTTGACTCCCATGAGTTGCTGACAAGGGTTAAGGAGTTGATTGGAGCCAATTCACTGGTACTCGTTGCCGGTAATCAGGGTCATCAAGTACTGAGGTTGGTAAAGTACTACGCTCATCCTCCTGTCCATCAATGTTGCAAGTTGTTTGAGTAATACCAGGTCGGTTGTGAGGGTATCGCAGAAGTGATCACATTTCAGGATCTATGACGTTATCACACTAGATTCTAGTAAACAAAGTTAGGAGACGAAGGTATAGACCAGTCAGTTGACGCGGAGACATCCATCTCAGGGACGCTCGTGTACGCACCTAACATTCGACACGGGCCGCTAGGTGTTCAGATGGGTGTTCAGGTAATACTTGATAGCATCGAGATTCGAAAGGATCCATAGAGGAACGAAAAGTTCACGCTCAAGTAGGGGACAATTACTGCTATGACCCCTATAGGTTTGTTAAGTTTCACATCGGTCAAATAATGGAACGGAACCCCTTTTCCACTTGCTAAGGCTCACTGGGACTCGCATGCACCCCACATTATTATTATGTGTGCACCCACAATAATATTGTGATTTGCATGCTCATCTCAGCTCCTCTTAACTCATGTCGAATGGTTCCTCAAACTCGAGTAGCAAACAAAGAGTATCACGAAGCGTAAGTCATGAAGGTTTAGGGAAATATCACCCTATCAGTGGCATAACACATGCAAGTGTACATGAATTCATATTGTTGTGCTAAACGTGCAATCACATGCAATATCATATGTAGGTGTTCACTAGTTATGCAGTACAATGAGTATACGAGAGACGAACCTTGCAATCTGGAGCCGAGTGTCATGGTCGTATTCACGTCTTCAAAACTGTTCGGTTATAGTCTGGTTTCACAAAAACGTTTTTCCCCTTTTTAAATAAAACCAAGTTCACTATAACCAATGGCTCTGATACCAATATGTCACACCCCCAAAATACCAAATGCGGAAACCCCCGCGAGGCATGTGACGTACCAGGATCTTAGCCACCAATCACATTGAACACATGGGTATACGTAAATAAAACTTTCATTGATTAACAATAAGTGTTACAATGTTACATTATATTTTATAGTGTACAGCGGAAGCATAAATCATTCGTTAAGTGTTTATAACCACATGTAAAAGCTATTAGTCTTGTATAGTGTTTCCATGTATCTCGACCCATGACCACTCCAGCTTCCCAGATGGCAAGTCCCAATGATATGCACCTAAAGGCCTGCAAGGCATGTAACAACAAATCAACAACAAAGTTGAGCGAGTTCACAGTTGGGTGTTCGTTTTAAGTTGTTTCAAAAACATAGTTTTCTTTAACTGGCTTACCTGTTATGGGGGTTACCCCATAGTTGAAAACGTGTTTTTCTTAATCCCAATTACTCTGGCAATCCAGCCATGGGGGCTACCCCATGTTTACACTACTAGACTCGTTACCATATCGACTACTGAAGTTAGTCATGTTTATGTGCCCTAGCATCAGTGTCTATCATCGCTGACGTGCCATAGTCCATTAGTCCACGCCCATCCTCTGCGGCACGGTGTGAGGTTTGTCAAACCTAATAGCGCTATTTAACTAATGACCCGTTCGCCATTGGCCTCGACGATTAAGTCGATATAAAGGAGGGACTTGGTGATAGAGTTTTGGTCTAGTGAACTTTAAACAGTCCAAGAGGACGAGGAATTACATTTCCTTAACCCGTACTGTCCTACCCAAGAAGGACGAGGAATCCATATTCCTTAACCCATTCCCAACCCCTGGGAATCCCATGCCTTGTAGAAAGTGTGAACTCACCTCGATTTGCTCGGCAGATACACAAAGAGGTCAATCAAGCTGCTAGTGGTCAACCACGTCCTAACATGGTTACCATACAAGTCAGGTCTAGGTTTAAGTAGTGCACGTAGGTTTACACAATAAACTAACAGGTTTCGATGACTTACACATAACATCCAAGTAGATAATTAACAGCATATAACTCGTTCAATAGTAACATTTATGTTTGAATACAAGCTAAGCCCATGTGTGCAAGTCTACGGCCCAACACATGTAAGCCCACTCAGTTGTGAATTGTGCGGCTTAGTTGGACTTGTGCGACTGAAATGTGGGCCAGTGTCTTGTGCGATCCTATTCTTGTGCGGTGGCCTAATAAACAACAACAGTTTAAAACTTGTGCGGCCCAAACATTGAACAATTACTCTTTTGGGTGTGGCCCAACATATTGTGCGATCGGCACAGGCTTGTGCGATCCACAATATGTTGTGCGATCATGCAATATAGTGTTGTACCCAGTGTTTTAACAGTTGTACCCTGTGACTTGTGCGACTAGTTCTTGTAAGACCAATAACTTGTGCGACTAAAGGAAACTTGTGCGATTTGAACTAGCTTGTGCGATTTGACACTTGTGCAATCAGTTATATGTTTTTCCTCAAATCATGCAAATCAGTTACACATTCTATAATTACACGGTTTAAAATCAATCAATCTCTAATCGGTTATCATGTACCCGAAACGTAATCAATCATGAGCAACACCTATCATTCCAATCAAATCGGATCAACATCAATAATTAAATCCGGAATCATGCACGTTCATACAACTCTAATTGTAATTTACTCAAGAACAGCAATCACTGAATCATTCAAATATGGGATTTCAATATCTAATATGCAACCCTAATCATCACCTAATTATGAATAATAACAACAATCATTTAATCAAAATCAACCCACTTAATCAATTCACTGATGCATTCGGTTCCGGATTCACATAAATCATTACACGATCCCTTCTCCTAGTTCTGGCTAATTCACGTTTCTAATCATTAAACAAAACAGTTTCCATTACACATGTTAACATCAGAAATCAAACACCTAATTCAGATTTATGATCATAAGTTTACCAATATTTCTTTCAACATGCAACCCTAGACATCACGTAACATCACAACATCTAGATCATGTCGAACATCACATTAATACACGGCTGAAACGATTAAAGAACACAAGCCGAAACCAAACTAGAGACTAACTAGAAGTTTGTATTCCAACAAGTGTGTGATTGAGATGAAAGGAGGGTGCCGCGATCCGAATCCTTGATGGTGATGAGGCTGCCGGCGAGTGGAAGAGGGAGAGAAGATGAGAGCTAGGGTTTGGTGTATTTCCTTGTGTTTGTAAATTATGAGGAGCAAAACCCCACTAATGGGTATGTGTATACGTATAAGAGGATAAGGGGAAAGTGGGCCGAACCCATGCTTGGGCTACCCTTTGGTCACGAGTTCATAATAGGCAAACATGGTTTGGGCCGAGGAAGGTGTGCGGCTTGGATAGATGTGTGCAGCCCAAGGGTTTGTGGGGTTGAAGAAGTGTTGTGCAATCAAACATATATATCCACATACAATCACGTAACACATAACATAACAAGAATCATAACATTCTATTGAAATCAGACGCATCAATTATTCAAGTAGTGTTCATACAAGTTACATCGAAATACAAAGGAAGGTTCTAAAATACGAGTTGTCACATTGCGCATTCTATAACTCGCAGTCATGTCTGTGCATATTTCATTGTCGATAACCTGCTAGCTTCACATTTCTATGTGTTACATGCTGGTTACGCGTAAAGCGCTTTCCGCTACTATTATACTATAAAACTTGTATACTCACCTTTACACTATGTTTATTGACCAATTTTAACGTATGTGACAGGTGTTTAGGATGTTGTGCTATGCCTTGCTTTTGTGGAATCAAGCTAGGGGGGTCTAGTAACAAACTAAATAATTTATGAGTTGTTGGAACAATATTTGTCTTTGAGAACACTATGTCTGTAATGACTGTTTTTATTTGATATGTTATAGTATGGGAAGTAACGTTAAATATCTGGTAAATATAGTTTTTATGGATTCTTCTGGACAATCGGTTTCGCTCAGTGCCTCACCCCGATGTTTCCGCCATCGGTTGGGGTGTGACAAATTGGTATCAGATCCATAACTATACGGAATTAGGCAAGACTCGACCTAGTCCAGGTCGATGTCTTAGAAACGACCTAGTTTATAGTCTAAGCACCAACAGACCGCCTTGTGAGAACCCGGTAGGGGTTCTGCACGAGTCTATTCCTGTTAATCTCTTGACTCGCGAATATAGTATACACTATCGGCCTTTCCTAAGGCTGGAACGCTATCACTTTGCCTTTCCTAAGGCAAGCATGACACTCATAATTTTTGAAAACAAATGAGTGATTGGATCGGGATTAGGTGTGAAAACCGCAAACTCTTGATTAGATCGCTCATTCGACGCGCATTTTTACTATAAACACGAGAATTGCGTTGAATCAGGAGTGAAATCCATACTTTGACGCAAATCTCCCTATCTCTCTCCCGTGATTCTATCACACAGATATGAATGTCGTCGTTAAGTTAGGGGTGAAACCCGAACCTTGATGACTTGTTCCGCTCCCTATTTTGGTTATACAAAACTCTCACCAAAGTTCTGATGGGTTCCAACGACTCAATACACGTATTAACCGAATGGATGCGTGCCATTCATTGTATGTCAGTGAGAGAGAACAGTCCAATAGGCCAAGATGTGTACTTGAGATCCTTGAGAATAGTCGAAACACTTTGGGTAGTCGACGTCTATCACCCAAGATAATCTATTTTCGACCGCATATTTTATGTATTTATGTGTTTCGATTCTGAGCCCGCAATCGCTGGATCTTCGACTTTATGTGTTTTTATGTGGTTTTACATGTTTATGTGTTTCAATTGTGGAAGTTTATTTTCTTTCTGCTATTCGCCTTGATAAACTCGCACTGCACATCTATCTCGAAACGCTGATAAATCGCATGATATGTTACTCGCTTACGCTATGATACTCGCTACTCGCACTCGCTACTCTCGAACGCGCTCGTGAAACTTGAATGATAGGTGAATATGTGCAATATATGAAGGTGAACATGTGCAAAATATAGTTGATTATGTGTTTTTGTGCTCTATGTGCCTCTATGCTACATGCTTATATGCCTATGTGTTTATGTGCCTATATGGATGATGTGCCTATGTGTAGACGTGTTCCTGGTGCTTTATTTAGTAATATTAAGTGTGTTTGTGAGGTGAGATTTGATAATATCGTGTCTGACTCCTATGACGATGTCTGTTGCAAACAATGTAGTCGTTTGGATCTCACACTGCTCACACTTCTCGTCGCAACCACGCTGACAAATGCATCGCCTCGATAGTCACCAAGGAAATGGCCAAGGTCATTCCGCAAATCCTCAGCGAACTTAATGAAAATGCTAGCAAGTCCTCTGAGGAATCTAGGACCGACTATCCCCGAGCTACTTTTAGCTTCAAGCAATTTAAGGCCTGCGGCCCCAAAGACTTCACCGGAGAAGACGGGCCTACTGCCATGTTTTAATGATTTGATTCAATTGAAGTCACTCTACGCCAAAGCGGTTGTCCTGATAACCTCCGCACTGTCAATGCAACTGGCGTTTTCTAGTCCAGGGCTTTGAGCTGGTGGACCGCCGAAAGAAACAGGCGAGGGAATGACGCAGCCTATGGACTTACTTGGGAGGAGTTGAAAGAAATCATGATGAAAGAATTCTGCCCTCCCCACCAGCTTCAGAAGCTGGAGGACGAGTTTTGGAACATTAAGAAAGAGGGTGGCGACAATGCTGGTCTAACTGCCCACTTTAAGCAGCTAAGCATCATTTGTCCCGGCCAAGTCTCTACTCCTGAAATCACCATCAAGAAATACATCTGTGCTTTATCGGATTGTGTTGCTGATTTCGTGCAAGCCGCCAAGACGACAACCATCGAAGAGACTTATCTACTCGCTGCAGAAATCAATGACAAGCGAGTTAGAGCTGGTTATTTCAAGAACACCACCAAAAGTCTCCATCAAGTTACCGCTGCTCCCATCGCTGAAACCACCGCATCTCAAGCTTTCAAGTCTTCCCGCTGTAAGTGCAAGAACAACAACAACAACAACTGTGCGGTGACCATCGCTCCACTCAGTGTTGTCCCTGCTCAACCCTAGAACTAGAACCACCAGGTAGCAGCACCAGTGACCAATGCACTGTCGGCTAAGCGTGCATATACTGGTCCACACCCACTGTGCCCTACCTGTACCTACCACCATCCTGTGGGGATCGCATGTCGATTTTGTGTTCACTGCAACCTTTACGGCCACTTTACTGCCAACTGCCGTACTGGTCCCCGTCAAGCTCAAGCTCAAGTTCAAGCCCCTGCACTGCCAGCTCCTCTTCCTGCTCCCAGGGCCAACAAGCAGCTCCTACTCCCGCTGCTCATGCAAGAGCCTACTTTGCATGTGGTGATCCAAACCACTTCACAAATGTCTGCCCGAACAGAGTGGTAAAGCAAGATCCACAGTAGTAACCAGCACAGCAACAACATCAACAGCAGCAGCCTCAGCAGCAGCAGCAGCCAGCAACCCGCGGACGAACAGTCAAGATCAACGTCCGCCAGGCCCAAGCTGACAACAATGTGGTTAATAGTATGTTTCTTGTCAACGGTATACATGCTTCGTGTTTATTTGATATTGGAGCCGATAACTGTTTTGTATCATTAGAATTTGAAAAGCTCCTAAATCGTAAACGCGCTAATCTCCCTTCGACGTTCGACGTAGAAGTTGCCACTGGAAGAACCGTCACTATTCATTCTGTTCTCCGTGATTGTACGCTTGAACTCAACAATCACGTCTTCCCTATCGATCTTATTCCGATGCAGCTTGGTAGTTTTGATATCATATTAGGCATGGATTTTCTTCACGAGAACCGTGCCGAAGTCGTTTGTTTTGATAAAATGATTCGTTTCTCTCTCGCAAATGGTGATCATCTCTGTGCCTACAGTGAAGTCTCATCGAATGATCTCAAACTCATGTCGTGCATACAAGCAAGCAAGTATCTCCGAAAGGAATACAAAGCTTTCTTGGCGCACATCGTAGTAGCGGAGGAAAAGGAAAAGAAGGCAATAAGTAAGTTGCATGTGGTTCGTGATTTTCCTAACATCTTTCTTGACGACTTACCTGGTTTACCCTCGAGTCGTGATATTGATTTCCGAATCGACCTCATTCCTGGAGCTAATCATGTTGCCAAATCTCCCTATCGCCTTGCTCCGTCTGAAAAGCGCAAACTCTCGAGTCAACTCCAGGAATTGCTTGACAAAGGCTTCATTCGCCCTAGCATGTCTCCTTGGGGCGCACATGTCCTTTTCATCAAAAAGAAGGACGGATCGTTCCAGATGTGCATCGATTATAGGGAATTGAATAAGCTGACTATCAAGAATCGCTATCCCCTGCCCTGAATCGATGATTTGTTTGACCAGTTGCAAGGTGCTACATGTTTCTCGAAGATCGATTTATGCTCAGGCTATCACCAGTTACGAATCCAGGAGGAAGATATACCCAAAACCACTTTCCGAACCCGATACGGCCACTACGAATTTGTTGTTATGACCTTTGGTTTAACCAATACACCCGTGGTTTTCATGGATCTGATGAATCCCATGTGTAAACCCTTTCTCGACCGCTTCGTCATCGTGTTTATCGATGATATCCTGATCTATTCGAAGTCGAAAGCCGAACACACGCAGCATCTACGTTTGGTTCTCGAATTACTCCATGGGAATCGACTCTATGCCAAGTTCTCCAAGTGTGAATTTTGGCTAGAGGAGGTTCAATTCCTCGGTCACATCATCAATAGTCAAGGTATACACGTCGACCCTGCGAAGATCGGAGCTTTAAGAGTTGGGTTACACCCAAATCCCCGTAAGACGTTCGTTCGTTCCTCGGATTGGTGGGTTACTATCGCCGATTCATCGCAGATTTCTTTAGAATCGCCGTGCCGCTTACCTCTCTCACGCATAAAGACAAGCCTTTTGTTTGGGGAACCGAACAAGAGACTGCCTTTCAGACTCTGAAGCATATGCTCTGCAATGCTCCTATCCTCGAGTTACCCGACGGAAATGATGACTTCGTAGTCTATATAATGCCTCTAACCTCGGTCTCGGTTGTGTTCTTATGCAACGGGACAAGGTTATCGCGTACGCCTCTCGTTAGCTCAAGGTCCACGAGAAGAACTATACAACCCATGATCTCGAGCTTGGTGCAGTTGTTTTTGCGTTGAAGATCTGGCGACACTACCTTTACGGTACAAAGTGTCTGGTCTTCACCGACCATAAGAGCCTACAGCACATCTTAAACCAAAAGGAACTGAATATGCGCCAACGCCTATGAGTTGAACTTCTTAACGATTACGACTGTGAGATTCGTTACCATCCTGGCAAAGCAAATGTCGTTTCCGACGCTTTATGTCGACGAAGTTATTTGCATAGCGTTCGTAATACTCACGCCCAGCACGACCTCAAAGCGCTAATTCGCGACGCCCATCACGCCTGCTTCATTGAGAATACCTTGCGAGAGGAAATGAAGAAGTGTGGTGTTGAATCTCAACTTGTCACCAAATTGAACGATATCTACTACTATCTTGATCACATATGGATTCCAAGCCGCAATAAGCTTCAGGAAATATTGTTGATCGAAGCCCACAAATCACGATATTCCATTCATCCCGGTGCCGACAAGATGTACCATACCTTCGTCTTCGGTATTGGTGGCCAAGAATGAAGAAGGATATTGCTATCTATGTTTCGAAGTGCTTGACTTATTTGAAAGTCAAGGCTGAATAGCAAAGACCCTCTGGCTTACTTGTGCAACCCGAGATCCCTACGTGGAAATGGGAGAGTATAGCTATTGACTTTATAACAAAACTTCCGCGCACGCCCTCAGGTCACGATAGCATCTGGGTTATCGTTGATCGTCTTACAAAATCTGCTCATTTTCTGCCGATACGAGAAGACTTTAAGGTAGAACGATTAGCACTGATCTACACCGACGAAATTATATGTCGACACGGGACACCTCGTGATATCATCTCTGACCGCGATGGTCGGTTTACCTTGCGTCTTTGGGAAACATTTCAATCTTCTCTCGGTACTACTCTTAATCTAAGTACTGCTTTCCATTCCCAAACCGATGGTCAGACTGAACGCACGATTCGTACCCTCGAAGACATGCTTTGCTCGTGTGTAATAGATTTTGGTGGTAATTGGGATGCGCACTTACCTTTGGTTGAATTCTCGTACAATAACAGTTATCATTCTAGCATTTAAATGGCACCATTTGAGGCATTTGGAAGAAAATGTCGATCGCCTATTGTATGGCATGAGATCAGAGATGCGCAAATTACCGGTCCTGAGTTGTTGCAAGAAACGACTGACAAAATCCTCCAAATACGAGACAACCTGTTGGAAGCTCGGAGTCGTCAGAAGAGTTACGCCGATAGACGCCGCAAGCCCCTTGAATTTGATGTTGGCGATCACGTACTCCTAAAGGTATCACCTTGGAAGGGGGTGATCAGATTCAGCAAGAAAGGAAATCTCGCGCCTCGATATGTTGGAACCTTTAAAATTCTTGAAAGAATTGGCAAAGTGGCCTACAGACTCGAACTACCGGAGGAACTTAGCAACGTCCACCCGACTTTCCATGTTTCAAACTTCAAAAAGTGTCTAGCCGAGCAAAATTTACATGTACCACTTGAGGATTTACAAGTGGACGAAACATTACACTTCGTGGAAAAGCCAGTCGAGATCATGGACTGAGAGACCAAGAAGCTCTGACGCTCACACATTCCCATAGTAAAGGTTCGCTAAGAAGGAAAACGTGGCGTCGAGTTTACCTGGGAACTCAAAAGTGACATGAAGGCTAAGTATCCACAGCTATTCGTTACGCCTGTGCCTTAATTTCGGGAAGAAATTGCTTAAAGCAGGGGAGGCTATAACAACCCGACTTTTTGAAGTCAAAGTAGAAGTCAAAGTCAAAGTCAAAGTCAAAGTCAAAGGAAGAAAAGATTGCTAATCAGATCTGTCATTCCTTGCTTAATTATTACTTGTACTCTCGAACTGTCACACCCCGACCACGTAAAACAACAAATCGTGGCGGAAACGTCGGGGAGTGTCATAACAGAATCATTGTTTTATAACAAATCAGATAAATACAAATATTATCTTTCAAGTTTTAAAGTCGCTAAGGCACGAGTCCATCCTATGTATAGCATACATCAACGACCATCACATAACAGCACCTGAAACATGTGTAAAAATAGGTACGTCAGCATAAAAATGCCTGTGAGATACATAGGTTTTATTATAATAGGATTCATGACTTATAAGTTTAAAAAAAAAATATTTAATCAAAAATAGTCATGAACCTTAAAATATTTTCTTTTATAAATCATACTAAAATTTATAAGAAATCAGATGATATAACAGAATAATACATAGGTAAATAAATAACCAAGTAAAATATATTGTTTGTAAAACAATATTTTGATAAAAAGGTTTGTAATATATATATACACTTTGGTTTTAAGAAAGTCAAATAAGTAATATATTAAAATATATTTCAGTTCCAAAATCGTTAAAATAGTATATTAAATATACTTTAGTCGTCAAAATAATAATTTTCAGTAGTATATCAAAAGTATACTTTGGTTTTATTAATAACATATTAAACTATGCTTTGGTCTTATAAATAACATATTAAACTATGTTTTGGTCTTATAAATAACATATTAAACTATGTTTTGGTTTTATAAATAACATATTAAACTATGTTTTGGTTTTATAAATAACATATCAAACTATGTTTTAATAATTAACAAAATATATTTTGGTTTTGTACAATATCACACATGAGAGCATATCAAACTATACTTTTGGGAGTATAACTAAATATACAATAAAAATGTGATTTAAGAATTCATTCAAACCTTAGTGCATCAAACTACACCAATTGAGACTATAGAAATACCACAAAGGCAATCTCTATTTGGATAAAAATATCGGTTTCTGACATTCCATGACAACAGGAATGGGGTGTCTAATCCTATAGCGCTATATCATACTACCAACCGGTCTGGTGAACATAAAATAAGCACTATCCAACAATTTAATTTTATAATCTTTGGAAAATTTAGAGTTTAAACCATAAATAATCATTCAGTTTGTAAAAAGATAAGTACTAATATGTATAATCAATTATACTTTTGAAAACAAGAACATAATAAATAGGTACACATATTTCACCCCAACACATTTGAGAAACAGTAAAAGAGGGGACTATGTACTCACTTGAGAGTGCTTAGAAGTCTTGAACAACTACCAAGCAAGCTAGAGGGATCACGGAAATCAAACGGCACCTAATATAGGTAACTAAGTAAATAAATCGGACCTAAATCGGAAGATCGGATAGGATGAGGTTTCGTAAACCAATTGAGTATTGGAACTCATATGACATGGTTTAACAAAGCCTACATACTAAAACGAAACCTAACCTATGTGCTTACGACCCATTATGACCCGTTTAGGTAGCTTATGCTACTTTAACGCGTCGTTCGCGCAAAACGCGTTTGGACCGCCTAACTAGTCCTATGACAAGTATTATATGCCTAAACATGTTTAATTATGTTGCATAATCAGTTAAGTGACAAAAGTTTGGGTTACATATGCTTAAATATCAATTATGCATAAAAAGGGCATTTTGGTCATTTACCTAAGGCATATAAACTACCTTTCATACAACTACTTAAATGAAGTGACCATAAGGTATAACCTCGGAAGGTTATTCCCTATACAACTATGGTCACTAAACATGTTTGGTCGGATCCTAATGATCGACCAAACGGGTCTAGTTCGAAAGTCTAAGTGGTTGTTTAGACCGCTTGACTTACGACTCTACGTAAGCACTAATCTAAAAGTGACGAGCTAAACATGTTTAAATCATGTTTAACAAGGTTTAAAAGAAAGGTAGATATCAAAACAAACGGTTTTGATACCCAAGAATAGTTTGGTTACAAAATACTCTTAAATACGCATTTTGGCCGAAACTACGACTCGTCACTACACCTAATCAACGTGGTAATCAGTAGGTATAGTCACTAGGGACTATAACCATCGTGATTGCGCTCACATTGCGAAGTTCAAACTAACTTCGTGTAGACCATAAACTGGTCAATGCAGAAAGTCAAACACTGTTTGACTTTTACGCTTAAAAACGCATAAAAGAACGTAAGAAGCTTACAAAGGGTCCAAGCTAGGAAGATATGATCTATAAATTCTCAGGTATGAAGCATTTGAGCTTCAACTTAGAGAAAATTAGATCATGTGTGAGGGAAGAATGAAAATGAGGTGGGTATATATAGGATTCGGTCCACCGTTATCGAGAACCGTGCTTTAATCATGGCCTTACACTTGGGCCCAAGGTTTTAGAATACCATGGGAACATGTAAAACCATCAAATACCAGCCCATAGGGTGCAAAACCATGGGTTAAAACCATCAAAATCTCAAAAATGGACCAAGTTCAATGTATCTGCCAGAAATTTCAAAAATGGTCCCTGCACTTGTAAAACTTGATTTTTTTGCACTTTTAAGCCCCGTTAACCCCATTTCAAGACTCTAAAATAAAGTTAAAGTATAGGGAATTTAAAATATTCTCAAAAACATCTCGGATGTCGGTTCGTTTGGTCGTACGGTTGCGTTGTTCGGTTAATTACGACGGAAATCGTAATGAACGCAAAAACGATCCAAATTACGCGACGAATGGAATTTTATCATGTAAATCACTAAAATAAAATATTTTAATGATTACATAAATTTTTGGATGTCCGGATATATTCAGAACGGATGATATGCGTGAAAATGCAAACTTATGCACTTTTGATGCTTTTAGTCTCTATTGATCAAATAAGTTTATTTTAGCATACCGAACCCCTCAAAGCCTATTTCTGTTGGTGCACTGGATGTCTGCTGACTGCGTTTTATTAAAGTCTTGAGTCTAGATAGGTTAAATTAGGGTTTGTGTATAAAAGTATGATAGTTTGCTTGGAATCACAAGTGTCACTTTCAAGCGAACTCAACAAGGTCTTGTTCGCTTGAAACTGAGTTAAGTGTGATCGCTTGAAACTATCAGGTCACTTTCAAGTGAACAGGCCATCACTATATATATGTGTTGATGTGTCATTTGAAGCGGACGGTGATCATAACCTGTGAGACGAGGTGCTGCTAAATTTTTGTTATAAACATTCTAAAGTCTCGGAAATCGTTAATAAGAAGAAGATTAAAAGGATATATGCTGTTATGACTTTGTATACGTTGATTCCGCCTTCGTATTCAGAGATGAACTACTTTTACTGACATTTAGGGTCACGCGATCGGTCCAACAAGTGGTATCAGAGCTCAGGACGAGGAGTTCATACCATAGCAGCTTGATTTTATCAGATTTTCTCATTTCTACTTACTTCTTCTCATTCTTTTTCTGATTTGGACATTTTTCACGGTCAAAATGGACTAAAATTCATACATATCAAGCTAAATACGTAGTAAACTAATCCTTGAAAGTTTCGGACTAAACCACGGCTTAAAACTAATAAAAAAACGTTTGACCGCTTGAGTTTGATCGTAGAAAGATGAGGATGAGTATTGGCAGAATAAATGGTGGGGAACTCCAACCGAGAAAATGAAAGAGAAAGAAGAGATCGAGAAAGCAAAGAATATTGATACTGGCATTATTGATGCAACGCAGGAGTTGAATGCTGAGAACTTGGGAAAAATGGATGACAAAGTGCTGGCTGCTAAGGCACTTGAGGTAGACTCTAACTCTGTGTCTGAGTCACAAAGCCAGGTCAGTTCAAAATTGTCAACAAATGCGTCAGGTAAGAAAATTGATGGAAATGCTGATTGCAAAAATTGCAACAGAGAGTGCAAATTTTGTAGCACAGTCACGTATCTCAATTGAAAGAAAGTTGACGATCTGACAGCAAAAGTCAGAAGCGTTGAGAATCAAATTCTTGATCGTGACAAGATGGTTAAAGCTTCAACTGAACGGATAAGAGAATTAACTAGTAAAATTGAAAATGATAAAATTGATCATGACAAAATTAAACAAGAAAATGAAAAGTTAATTCTTGAAAACCGTCAGATTTCTGAAAAATTTGAAAAACTCAAAAGCACAATGAAAGATTGTGATGATCGAAATGGTAAAACTTTTAAAGAAAATGAACATCTAAAAGCAGTGCTTAGAGTAAAAGAAGAATCAATCAACCAACAACTGGATGAAATCGCTAAACTGAAACTTAAAGTTCAAGAGGCTGTAATCGAAAATGAGCGAATCCAGTTGAAACTTAACAGTTACAGCTCCGCAAGCTTTGTTTTGCAACACATTATTCCCAAACCCATCGGGAAAGACAAAGCAGGCGAAGATGTGTATTGTGATGGAACTGGGGTGGGTTTTCATCAAGTGCCACCACCTGTTCTTGATAACTACACGAAAAAGCAATCTGGGTTGGTTGAAATTGAGGAAGAGAGTGAAGTTAAACTTCCGGAGAACATTGATGTTACTTTTTCTACATCATCTGATGATAGTGTTCAGACAGAGATTGTTAAGAGCACAGCTGAAAGTGTTTTATTATCTGATTCAGCTGAAGATGATGAATGTTTCTTGAACAAATACATTTCGAAACAAAAATCCAAAAACAACTTAGGTGATGGACCGGGTCTTGTGATGTACAAGATGGCTGGATCTGATAAGTTGTATTCAGATTCTGAGTTTCCGATTGAGAATGTAAATGTGAACAAATTGACAAATGTTTTCAAGTTGGTTGAAATTGAGTTGTCAGAAGTGAACAGTTTGAAACAAACAAAAAGGCAAATGAATTTTGAGAAAGATAAAGCTTACTACAAAAAGCCTGTTGTGCCACCACGTTTTTATAATAACAATCGAAATAACTGGTCAGGTGGTTATCGGGGTGGTAAGAGTTATCAGAAAAAGAGTTTTCAAAACAAAAGGTTTACTGAAAAGAAGGTGTTTGTGAACAGTTCAAGTTC
This sequence comes from Helianthus tuberosus, assembly GCA_030545235.1. Taxonomy (NCBI): domain Eukaryota; kingdom Viridiplantae; phylum Streptophyta; class Magnoliopsida; order Asterales; family Asteraceae; genus Helianthus; species Helianthus tuberosus. Next base: position 127,623,289 of record CM060397.1, read on the forward strand.
ACTTTCTGATGAGGAAAATGAGATTTTTTCAAAATCAAATGAAGAGTTTTTTGAGAAAAGAGCTTCACAGTATCAGTCTGAAGGCACAAGTCAAGTTGTTGATCCTCGAACATGTTTCAGATGTAATCAAGTTGGTCACATTGCACAAAAGTGTATCAATGTGAAGCCTAAGACTGAAACTGTGATGATTCAAAAGAAGAAAGTTGACGAAAAGGGTAAAGCACCAATAGTTGTTGAGAAAAAGAGTGTGAAAAATGACAACTTCAAAATAAAAAATGAACCCATAAAGAAAGTGGTAACTAAAAATGACAAGTTTTATAAACGGGTTGCATTATCTCAACAAGTTTGGAAACCAAAAACAGAGATGAAAATTTCAACTTCTGAAGTGAAAAAGGCTGAAGAATCAATTTCGGTTTATTATGATGCAAATTTTCCACCTTTGAAGGCTGAAAACTTCAAAATTCAAATTGCGAGAGTCAAGGTTACACCTAAGGCTAACGAGGCCTGGGTGGATACCATGTTTGTCTAAACAGTTTGAATTGCCGGAGCTTCCTTGATCGCGAAGCATGAATTGGCATTTTTATTAAAGTTATTTAAGTCAAAGTTTGTTATGTGCAGGATCTTCCAAAACTTGTATCCAGATGGATCATGGATAGTGGAGCATCTCGACATATGACAGGGAAGACTGCGTTGCTGTATGATGTGAGAAATATCAATGGTGGTTATGTAGGATTTGCTGGTCATGAAGGTGGTAGAATTATTGGTGAAGGAACGTTATCCAACGGAATTGTGACGTTTGAAAGAGTTAACTACATCACTGAGCTGGAGAACAATCTGCTGAGTATCTCGCAGATTTGTGACAATATGTATACTACTCATTTCACTGATAAAGAATGTTTGATCTTGAAACCAGGATTTGTTATCCCTGAAGAATGGATTATTATGCGGGCACCTAGAGTGAATGATTTATATGTGTTGGATATGACTGTAGCAACTACTACAACAGGTCAAGCACATTGTTTTGTTTCTAGAGCAACTGAGAAAGAATCGAGATTGTGGCACCGCAAGATGGGGCATATTCACCTAAGGAAGATGAATCACTTGGTGCACAATGATTTGGTTCTTGGTTTTCATGTCAAAGGTTTTCATCTGGAAGGGGAGTGCATTAGCTGTGTTAAAGGCAAGCAGAAGAAAAAGTCACATCCTACAAAGCAAGTCAATTCAGTTTCGAGACCTCTGGAAAGACTTCACATGGATTTGTTTGGTCCTGTGAATGTCAAAAGTGTTACAGGAGATTACTATTGCTTGGTCGTTACTGATGATTATTCTAGATTTTCGGGGGTTTCTTTCTTGAAAACGAAAGACGAAACGTTTGACAGTTTGATGGGGTTGTTCAGAAAAATTGAGAATCTGTACCAAAGGCGTATTACAAGAATTCGAAGTGATAATGGTACTGAATTCAAGAACAGCAAGATGGAAGAATTTTGTGATGAAAGAGGTATATTGCATGAGTTTAGTGCTCCGTACACTCCGCAGCAGAATGGAGTTGCAGAACGCAAAAACCGGACACTAATCGAAACGGCTAGAACTATGCTCGCAGATTCAAAGTTACCGATAAATTTTTGGGCTGAAGCTGTTTCTGCCGCATGTTATACGCTCAACAGGGTTCTCACTGTCAAGAAGTTCAACAAAACATGTTTTGAGCTAATCAATAACCGTAAACCGAATTTGAAGTATCTAGAACCGTTCGGGTCACCCTGTACTGTTATAGAGCCTTTTGGAAAGTTTGGTCCGAAGTGCATTGAGGGAATATTTGTTGGTTATGCAAATCCGATGCGACGTGTCTTCGTTCCAAGTGAGAAGCGGATTATTGAAGCTGTAAATGTTGAATGTCAAGGTTATACTATGCCGCCACAGAATCCTGGAGATTCATGGCGTTATCATTATGACAAACTTTGGGATTCGTTTGACATGAGAGAAGAATCAGAGGAAGATGAAGATTTTTTTTGATGAGTTGGATATTTTGCGTGAATATGAGTCACAGCTAAGGTTCCCAGCTGAGTATTCTAGCAGACCACGGGAAACTTCAAATGATGATGAAGCAGGTCCGAGTAATGCTGGTGAACATGATGATGTCCAACAGAATGAAGTTGCTCAGGATAATCAGTCGGTTCAGAATGATAATCTAGAAGCTGAAAACATGCCAGTCTTTGATCATGGTGATTCAGATTCTAAGGGGGAGCAAATTCAGTTTTCAAGTCAAACAAACCAAGTTGGTGAACAAGATGCAGAGCAGAATGTTACTAATCTGGAGGGAAATGTAGATGTTCCAAGCGAAGAAATGCCGCGAACTTTTTCATATCATCCAGAGGAGTTGATCATAGGAGAATTGCAAGCTGGCGTTTGCACTCGAAACCAGATTGATAAAGGGCTTACATGTTTTTATACAAAAATTGCTCCTTTGCAAACTGAATTCTCATTGAGTTATTTTATCTTGCAGGTTGAGCCAAGAACTTACAAAGAGGCGCTTGCTGAAGACTCTTGGGTCATTGCGATGCAGGAGGAACTTAGTCAATTCGAGAAATTGGGAGTGTGGAAGTTAGTTGATTTGCCGGATGGTCATCGGAAAATCAATACAAAATGGGTATTTAAATGCAAGAGAGACGATAGAGGAGTTGTGGTTCGCAACAAAGCTCGACTCGTTGTTCAGGGATTTAGTCAACAGGAGGGGATTGATTTTACAGAAGTCTATGCTCCTGTGGCACGACTAGAAGCAATCAGAATTTTCCTAGCATTTGCGTCTTGGAAGAACTTCAAAGTATATCAGTTAGATGTAAAATCGGCTTTTCTCTATGGGAAGGTAAAAGAGGAGGTTTATGTCGGACAGCCACCGGGCTTCACTGATCCAATCCACAAAAACAAGGTCTACTTATTGGACAAAGCGCTGTATGGTTTACACCAGGCCCCGAGAGCTTGGTACGAGACTTTGTCTCAACACCTACTAGCCAACAAGTTCATTCGTGGAAAAGTGGATGCCACTCTCTTCACTAAAGAGGTCGACGGTCATCTTCCGATAGTTCAGATTTATGTGGACGATATAATCTTTGGGTCGACAAATGAAAATCTATGCAAAGATTTTGAATCAGTGATGAAGCAAAAGTTTGAAATGTCATCAATGGGGGAGATGAAATTCTTTTTGGGATTACAAGTTGAGCAACTTCCTGAGGGAATTTTCATTCATCAGTCAAAGTTTGTTCATGATATTCTAGAGAAATTTGGGATGTCAAGTTCTACTCCAGCTGCTACCCCACTTGCAACAAATCATGGAATTCACCTAGATCTCACCGGAGATAGGGCTGATGAAACTTTTTATCGATCCATGATAGTTTCTTTGATGTACCTAACTGCTTCACGTCCTGATATCATGTACCCAACGTGCCTCGCAGCAAGATTTCAATCTAACCCGAGAGCTTCGCATATGATCATTGTGAAGAGGATATTGCGCTACCAGAAAGGAACTCCTTCATTGGGGTTGTGGTATCCTAGGAAAGGTGACTTTACGCTCGAAGGGTATTCTGATTCGGATTTCGGATGCTGCAAAGTCAATTCAAAATCAACAACTGCAGGATGCCAGTTCTTTGGAACTAGATTGGTTACCTGGCAGTGTAAGAAACAAACGTCTGTGGCGCTATCTACATGTGAAGCGGAGTATGTTTCTGCTAGCAGTTGCTGCTCTCAAATCCTGTGGATACAGCAACAGATGCGCGACTATGGTTTGCAGTTTCTTAACACACCTCTTTTTGTTGATAATGAGGCCGCAATAAATATAACAAAGAATCCAGTACATCATGCTAAAACTAAACACATCGAAATTCGTCATCACTTTATTCGTGATTGTTTTGAGAAAAAGTTGATACGAATTGAGAAAATCCACACTGACGAACAGAAAGCTGATTTACATACCAAAGCTTTTGATAAAAAACGGTTTAAATATTTGTTAAAACTGAATGGTATGAAGCTTCTTTCGGTGTCGGATGGAATTATAGGCGTTGATGAGAGTACTGTTGCGGATGAAGACGAGAAACAATCTGCAATGGTTTGTCGATTTTTTACTTGTTTTGGTATTTAGGGGGAGTAGATAGTTGTATATAGTTTATGTTTTCAGAAAATACAAAAACATGATAAAAAAGTCAAAATACAAAAACATGATAAAATCTGAAAAAGAGCTTGTGTATATAGGGAAAATGATAGTACATCGGCTAGACAATTACAGTATGCTAAAGATTTGTAAAGTTTAAATAAATTAAACAGTCTCACTGATGATGTGTCGATAGGTTTTCGCACATTTAGTAGATTTATTTGGGATATAAACCTAAATTTCAAACTTGTGAAAGTCGTGGGGAACACTACTTGGATATATAGGTAACCCCTGAAATCTCGTTTGAAAGGTCTCATAATCTGATATACTAGGTTTTTATACTCAATGATGTCTGGGGTATTATTTCGGGACTTCTGCTGAACGGTAGTTCTGACCTAGTCCTTGGATAATGCTTTTCACAAATGCTTTAAACGTAGCATAAACCCTCAGCATGCAGATGAAACAATAAAATTGATAGTCGCTGCTGTTGTAGCTAAAAGATCCTCTAAAGGGGACATACTGAAAAGTCGAAGCTGATATCTCTCTGCGTATACGGAAGTATCGACCTGAGATCCCTCGGCCCTCGCATACCTAATTTATGTACAAATATCATTGTAGTAATAATTACCTGTAAGACTGATAATTGGGATTCTGGATACGGGAGTATATTCAAGAGGTGGGACACATGAATGAGCTAGTTCATAATTCATCTAATTCGTATCCTGAGTAAATTAAAATTTGTGTGAGAATTTAAGATGGATCAGTATATCGACAATCGAGGTGAATTGTTTAAGTCTGAATATGAAATGCAGCTTAACGGTACTTGTGATTTGTCTAATAGCTGATATGATTCCCTGACACGCTCACCAAAAATATGTTTGTATATAGTTTACGTTGTTTACTTTCTGCAATTTAAGTTTTCTGTATTTCATTTCTTAGTTTAGAACACGTTATAAAATTCAAAAAGAGATTATTTCTGCTTTATTTTCTGGCAAACCAAAGTGGAGAGTTGATTGTCGGATTCTCAGATGTTTTGAAGCAGATGCAGGAAATTCTGGACTGAAGAATGAGGAGAGCTTATCTTGATGGAGTTTGTTTTATTGGAAAGTTAAACACAAGTTCATTAATTTGATACTTGTTATTTTCAGAAAATGTGTAAAATGTTGTTTTTTTCAAAATCAGTTTGATTCATCAAAATGATCAACCAAGGTCATTAAATTGGACTTGGTAGATTAATTGAGTAATCAGGGTCATTAACTTGGACCTGAATACTTGAGTGGATTGCTATAACTGATTGTGTTTGTGATTTATTGTTGAAAAGATAGTTTGTAATGAATGATGTTTGAGAAACAGGTTTTGGACTTCATCATTCCCACGGAAGCTAAATGTCAAAGCTTGAACCAGATCAATATCTCAGATTTCAGCATACTGAAAAGGGGAGTCTGTGAAAGGGGGAGTCTGGATCAACAATCAAAGGGGAGTTTGAAGATGGGGCTAAGATTGGGAACCTGAATCTGTAAAGATAGAGTGCTTATGATAAGAAGACAGAGAGTTGGAGAAAACACCAAGACTGAAGACTCGGGAGCTGAAGACTTCGTCAACATCCAAGGGGGAGTCTGTTGGTGCACTGGATGTCTGTTGACTGCGTTTTATTAAAGTCTTGAGTCTAGATAGGTTAAATTAGGGTTTGTGTATAAAAGTATGATAGTTTGCTTGGAATCACAAGTGTCACTTTCAAGCGAACTCAACAAGGTCTTATTCGCTTGAAACTGAGTTAAGTGTGATCGCTTGAAACTGTCAGGTCACTTTCAAGCGAATAGGCCATCACTATATATATGTGTTGATGTGTCATTTGAAGCGAACGGTGATCATAACCTGTGAGACGAGGTGCTGCTAAATTTTTGTTATAAACATTGTAAAGTCTCGGAAATCGTTAATAAGAAGATTAAAAGGATATATGCTGTTATGACTTTGTATACGTTGATTCCGCCTTCGTATTCAGAGATGAACTACTTTTACTGACATTTAGGGTCACGCAATCAGTCCAACAATTTCTAAGCTATGTAAAGGATATTTAGGGTATGTTTAACTTATGATCAAGTTCCGGAATGTTCGTTACAGTATGAATTGGCATACTTCCGTAGTTTGTCAAAATTAGTCCCTGTAAGCGAATAAACTTGATTTCGACACACCAAACCATCCAAAACTTATTTCTAAGTTATGTAAAGGTTATTTAAGTTATCTTAAGCCTTTGTCACTGTTCCGGAGTGTTTGTTGCATTAAACTAGTTATATTTACGCATCAGTTCACGTATAACCTTCAAGAAAGCGATTTAGAGCTCGAAATCGAACAAGAATTGATATGTGCAAACGATACACATATTTATACAAATCCCAAGTATGAAATACAATATTTCATTGGTTTGGTATTTTTTTGATGGTTGAAGTGACACAGGTGTCACAGTCTCCCCTACTTTAGGAAATTTCGTCCCGAAATTTAACTTTAGAGGAAACTTGTGAAGACAATTGTGATGGTTTCGCTTTTGAAAGAATCCCTCAAACCCTAAGTAAAACTCTGAGCCATGTTTGTATTCTTAGCGAAATTGTCAACCGTCAAAGTGAAGTCCTTGTAGTAAGAAAACATGGAGTTTCGAACTACGGACAGAAGAATGTTTCTTATGAAGACTATCATAGGAAACTTGTGTGTGCTCGAAATCAGAGTCGGAGAGTGTAAGATAAAATGACATTGGTCAAGGTCCAGGACTTCTAGTAACTTAAATAACGCTATGTTCGCAATGTAATAAGGAACACTTATATATAGGAAGTACCAGCGGCGTATCCACCATGCCCCTTTTTACATTGTTCCCGTATCGTTATTCTTGTCACTATAGGTCTTAACACATAACAAAACTTGTTGTGGTTTCTGTGCACTGAATTCTATAATTATGTATGCATCCATAATTACGTAATTCCTTACACAGTCCGCACAGTTCATTTCATAATGCATAGGGGAAAAAAGCAATCAAATAAACATGAAGTGACTTGACTAGACCACCAAAAGATCTTTTTAACTAGATCAACGAACGATCTTTTTAACTATATCAACACACAATCTTCTTAACTAGACCGTCGTACGATCTCCTTAGATAGACCACTTAAGGGATCTTTTCAATTATATCATCACATGATATTCCTAACCAGATTTTCAAATCAATATGTTTAACTAGACCACTCAAGGGGTCCAATTATAGAATATTACTTCATAACCCAAGGGACTTAACTACAACGTAGAAGTCCATTAAGGATTTAAGATAGTACCTTTGGATATCCTACTATGAATCCCTCATATGAGATATGGAAGATTCTATGAGGATTTGGATAACGAAAATTCAGATTACACAAAAACACAAGACATAAAAGGAATCACATAAGCACATAATCACATAATTTGTTTAACTTGATTTTTTTTAAATTTGTTATCTTTGGACACGGGTATTTAAAGCATACCAGTAATCCAATCTGTGGATTTCATTTGGCACTTTAAACATCTTTAAAAATCTAACTTTGGAGATAGAAAGATCTTAATAGGAATTCGACTTTGTCCTTTTTTATTGTAATATACGTATTAAGGCATACGAATAATTCCACTAAGGGCTTCGATTTGAGCGATATTTATCCACAAGGATCTAATTATGAGGATAGAAAGGTCCTATTTTGGATTTTGGAATTGTGTAACGAGAGGTGTTTCGACACCCTGCACTAGACGTGCTTAAGTCGATACACAAGGTAGAAAGTTTATGAGGTTGAGGTACTAGATATGCCAAGGCGACATATGAAGCAGAATTTGGAGGTTGAGTAGCGGCAGGATTTGCAACAGCTTTGCTTTGGACAGCAAAGCGGCACATGTTAACCAAATGTCCCCATCGTCCACCGTGGGTACATTTAAAACAGAGTATTTGATTCGGATGATGAAGGTTGCATTGATTGCACCAAGGAGCAGATCCCTTGTACACCTTCATCCCTGAGGCGAGTCATGGCGATAGCTAAATCAAGGGTCTTCTGGAGTACGACGCCTATTTGTTGAGTGATTGTAGCACCTAGTTCGTGTGACACCTGTGTCACTGAGACCATCAAACAAATGCCCAACCAATGAAATATTGTATTTTATACTTGGGATTTGTAAAAATATGTGTATCGTTTACACATATCAATTCTTGTTCGATTTCAAACTCTATATCGCTTTCTGGAAGGTTATACGCGCACTGATGCGTAAATATAACCAGTTTAATGCAACAAACACTCCGTAATAGTGACATATACTTAACATACCTTAAATAACCTTTAAATAACTTAGAAATAAGTTTTGAAGGCTTTGGTATTGCAAAAACAAGTTAATTCGCTTACAGGGACTAAACTTGACAAACTACGAAAGTATGCCAATTTGAACTGTAACAGACATTCCGGAGCATGACCATAAGTTAAACATACCATAAATATCCTTCAAATAGCTTAGAAATAGGCTTTGAGGTGTTCGGTATGCTAAAATAAACTTTTGTGTCATTCAGGGACTAAAAGTGTCAAAAAGTGCACAAGTTTGCATTTTCGCGCATAACTTACGTTCTGAATACATCCGGACATCCAAAAATTTATGTAAGCATGACTATATTATTCTTTAGTGTTTGGCTTGCCAAAAATCCATTCGTTTCGTCATTTGGATCGTTTTTCGCGCTTATGCGCATTCCGTCGTAATTAAGCGAACATCGCGTTCGTACGACCAAACGAACCAACACCCGGCATATTTTTGAGCATGTTTCATGTCCTCAATGTTTAGGAAACATTTTAGGGCCTTAAAGTTGGCTTTACGGGCCTTAGAAGTGTCGGAAATGGCCTTAAACACGTGCAGGGACTGAAATTATCATTTCTGAAACTTGTTTTCTGATCTGAAGAGCTAGGCGGCCCGCCTCAGCCAAGCTTAAATCTTAGGCGGCCTGCGTCAGTCCTTCTGACCAGATTAAATGCATTTAACCACAAGTTGCAGCTGTTTGATCCTCCACCACATGTTCTAACTTGCTTAGTCAGATGATAAGCATCAATTTTAGCTTCCATAACCTTCCAACAAGTGTACGGATGGGATCGAATCACGGTTTCCATGAAACGATCTCAACGGTGCACCGAATACTATAAATATCCCATGCCCCCCATTGCATAACTTACAAGAATTCTGATTTGAGAAACTCTAAGTTGAAACCATTGTTTCATACCTGAGATTCTTGGATCGGGATTAGCATTCGGGGACCCTGGGTAAGTATTCTTTCGTTCTTTTCCTTATTTTATTGCTTTTCGAGTCCGAAAGTCAAACTTTGTTTGACTTTCAGCATTGACCAGTAATGGTCAATGCGAAGTTCGTTTGAACTTCGCAACGTGAGTGTAATCACGTTGGTCATAGTCCCTTGGGACTATGCCCACTGATTACCACGTTGTCTAGAGTCGTAGGGTAGGCGATCTAATAAATCGCCTATACCTTCGAACTCGACCCATTTGGTCGATCAGTAGGATCCGACCAAATACATTAGGTGACCATAGTATATAGGGAATAACCTTCCGGGGTTATACCCTATGGTCGCTTCGTTTAAGTAGTTGTATGATAGGTAGTTTATATGCCTTAGGTAAATTACCAGAATACCCTTTTCATGTATAATTGGTAATTAAGCATATGTAACCTAAACCTTTGTCACATAACTGATTATGTAACATGTTTAGGCATATTCTACTTGTCATAGGACTAGTTAGGCGGTCCGAACGCGTTTCACGCGCACGACGCGTTAAAGTAGCATAAGCTTCCTAAACGGGTCGTAATGGGTCGAAAGCACTTAGGTTAAGTTTCATTTAGTATGTAGGCTTTGTTAAACCATATCATATGAGTTCCTACACTCATTTGGTTTACAAACCCTAATGCTACCCGATCTTCCGATTTAGGTCCGGTTAATTAACATAGTTACCTATATTAGGTGCCGTTTGATTCCGTGATCTCTAGCATTGCTTGGTGATTATCTTAAGACATCTGAGCAATCTCAAGTGAGTACATAGACCCCTCTTTTACTGTTTTCCAAACTGTTTTGGGGTGAAACACATGTGCCTACTTATTACTTTCATGCTTTCCTGTTTTCACATCATATACCTGCTATGTTCGTTAGTACATTATAGTACATGATTTCATTACATTTCATGCTAGGTGTGCCCATTGTGTGCATTACTTAGTACATCGTTCTACATTACATTTCATAGTACGTATGTCCATTGTGTGCATACTTAGTACATTGTTTTACATTGCTTTTCTGTTGCATATGCTTATCCAGCATATGAACACATTATACTACATATTGAACCGTTGTAAACATTTGACTATGTGAACCGTTGTAATCATTTGACTATGTGATCCGTTGATATCTGTGAACCGTTTGTAATCTGTGAACCGTTTGTATCTGTGAACCGTTTGTATCTGTGAACCGTTTGTATCAGTGAACCATGTGAACCGTATTTGACTATACATGAACATTTCTACACTTGTTAAACATTTCATCTTGATAGTTTGGTTTGAGTAAGTGATTAAGTAACGAGGCGTGTGTAATATGATACAAGCATGGTGGATACACCGCTGGTACTTCCTATATATAAGTGTTTGTATGGTATTACATATCGTAGCGGTATTTGAATCATTTCAGTTTGAGACATATAACATTTTATACAAATAACATACTTTTCACAAGACATTGTTTTACAAACAACTTATCTTATACAAACTCAGTTACATGGTTATTCATTTAACCATACATTATTCTTTTATCTATACATATCATCTGGACTTATTGATTTTCAAACGATTTACAAGACAAAACAATTTACAAGGTCCATGACTAAACATTTTCTCAAACATAAGTCATGAAACCTATTTTCACAAAACCTATGTATCTCACAGGCATTTTTATGCTGACGTACCTATTTTCATATGTGTTTTTCAGGAGCTGTTGCATAAGATGATCAAGATACACATAGGCAGACTTGGGCTTTAGTGACAATAAAAGATGCAAGACTAGTTAATTATGTTGTATTTCGTTGTTTGTTAAGACATTGTAACACTTTTAATCAATAAAACGAAACTTCAATTGCCATGGATTTGAAACAATTAATTCTGTTACAACACTCCCCGACATTTCCGCCACGTTTTGTATGTTCTACGTGGTCGGGGTGTGACAGTTCGGATACTTGAGTATTGCGACGAAGAGGTATCATGAAGATGATGAAAGATATGGGAGGAAACAAGTGAAATGAAAACAAAATGACAACGCATAAAAATTGCGATCATTTGTTTGTTAACTAAGGTAAACAAATGAGATGGTGACTAATCAAAGTAAGTGGGTCATATTAATGTATCGCGAAGACATGCTTTAGCCTATAAGTGGACACTCACCCCAAGAGTTCCCAGGTAAGAGTGACTGGTCCGATTATGTGGATTTGTACGAACACTCTAGCCTTAGACAGAAAGCTCAGAGTACAGGCATCCACCCTTCCAGATTGCACGTGTTCACATTATAAGACCCAAACTTTGACGAGAATTTGAAAACTTAGAGGGTTCAAAACCTTATAATAAATCATCCTAGAAGAGATGATTGGTTTTCAAAGCGGATTCGAAATTTGTGTTCTCGTTGTGGTTGTCACCTAAAGATAGGCGACGGTATTGTTTTTGAAACTAAACACAAGATAACTTGTGTTAGGGTCCTAGGAAGGTTATAGTCTAGGTCAAAGCATTACTAAGAACCTAATTCCCTATAACCATTGGCTCTAATACCAACTTTTATGTCACACCCCGACCACGTAAAACAACAAATTGTGGCGGAAACGTCGGGGAGTGTCGTAACAGAATCATTGTTTCACAACCATGGATTAAATAATTTCGTTTTATTGAATTATTGAATTCATTGTTTTATTACAAATCAGATAAATACAAATATTATCTTTCAAGTTTTAAAGTCGCTAAGCCATGAGTCCATCCTATGTATAGCATACATCAACGACCATCACATCACACCACCTGAAACATGTGTAAAAATAGGTACGTCAGCATAAAAATGCCTGTGAGATACATAGGTTTTATTATAATAGGATTCATGACTTATAAGTTTTAAAAAAATATTTAATCAAAAATAGTCATGAACCTTAAAATATTTTCTTTTATAAATCATACAAAAAATTATAAGAAATCAGATGATATAACAGAATAATACATAGGTAAATAAATAACCAAGTAAAATATATTGTTTGTAAAACAATATTTTGATAAAAAGGTTTGTAATATATATATATATATATATATATATATATATAGGGAGAAGATCATGTGAGAACCACCTCTTATTGCGAGAACCGCGAGAACCAATGTGAACACAACCAAAAATGCCTAAAAATAGCTAAAAACGACACAAAATTTTTTTTTTTTGATTTTTTTAATATTTTTTAGGTTAAAATCGCTACTCTTCGACTCAAAAAAAAATGTTAATTTTTTTTCTTTTTAAAAAAAAAAAATTTTTTGGAGTCGAAAAGTAGCGATTTTAACCTAAAAAATATTAAAAAATCAAAAAAAAAATTTTAGATTTTTTTTAGATTTTTTTAGGTTTTTTAGGGGTTTAGTTTTTAGCATTTTAGCTTGGGGGTGGGGGGGGGTTAGGTTTTTTTTGGGGGGTGGGGGTTAGGTTTTTTTAGGTTTTTTGGAGGTTTTAGTTTTTAGAATTTAGCTTGGGGGGGTGGGGGGTTTAGGTTTTTTTTGGGGGGGGGGGGGGGGTTAAGGTTTTTTTAGCTATTTTAGGTTGTGTTCACATTGGTTCTCATGGTTCTCACAATAAATGGAGTTCTCGCATGAGCCCCTCCCTATATATATATATATATATATATATATATATACACTTTGGTCTTAAGAAAGTCGAATAAGTAATATATTAAAATATATTTTAGTTCCAAAATCGTTAAAATAGTATATTAAATATACTTTAGTCGTCAAAATAATAATTTTCAGTAGTATATCAAAAGTATACTTTGGTTTTATTAATAACATATTAAACTATGCTTTGGTTTTATAACTAACATACTAAACTATGTTTTGGTTTTATAAATAACATATTAAACTATGTTTTGGTTTTATAAATAACATATCAACCTATGTTTTAATAATTAACAAAATATATGTTGGTTTTATACAATATCACACATGGGAGCATATCAAACTATACTTTTGGGAGTATAACTAAATATAAAATAAAAATGTGATTTAAGAATTCATTCAAAGCTTAGTGCATCAAACTACACCAATTGAGACTATAGAAATACCACAAAGGCAATCTCTATTTGGATAAAAATATCGGTTTCTGACATTCCATGACAACAGGAATGAGGTGTCTAATCCTATAGCGCTATATCATACAACCAACCGGTCTGGTGAACATAAAATAAGGACTATCCAACAATTTAATTTTATAATCTTTGGAAAAATTAGAGTTTAAACCATAATAATCATTCAGTTCGTAAAAAGATAAGTACTAATATGTATAATCAATTATACTTTTGAAAACAAGAACATAACAAATAGGTACACATATTTCACCCCAAAACATTTGAGAAACAGTAAAAGAGGGGACTATGTACTCACTTGAGAGTGCTTAGAAGTCTTGAACAACTACCAAGCAAGCTAGAGGGATCACGGAAATCAAACGGCACCTAATATAGGTAACTAAGTAAATAAATCGGACCTAAATCGGAAGATCGGATAGGATGAGGTTTCATAAACCAAATGAGTATTGGAACTCATATGACATGGTTTAACAAAGCCTACATACTAAAACGAAACCTAACCTATCTGCTTATGACCCATTACGACCCGTTTAGGTAGCTTATGCTACTTTAACGCGTCGTTCGCGCAAAACGCGTTTGGACCGCATAACTAGTCCTATGACAAGTATTATATGCCTAAACATGTTTAATTATGTTGCATAATCAGTTAAGTGACAAAATTTTGGGTTACATATGCTTAAATGATAAATTATGCATAAAAGGGGCATTTTGGTTATTTACCTAAGGCATATAAACTACCTATCATACAACTACGTAAACGAAGTGACCATAAGGTATAACCTCGGAAGGTTATTCTCTATACAACTATGTTCATTAAACATGTTTGGTCGGATCCTAATGATCGACCAAACGGGTCTAGTTCGAAAGTCTAAGCGGTTGTTTAGACCGCTTGACTTACGACTCTACATAAGCACTAGTCTAAAAGTGACGAGCTAAACATGTTTAAAACATGTTTTACAAGGTTTGAAAACAAGTTCGATATCAAAACAAATGGTTTTGATACCCAAGAATAGTTTGGTTACAAAATACGCTTAAATACGCATTTTGGCCGAAACTACGACTCGTCACTACACCTAATCAACGTGGTAATCAGTAGGTATAGTCACTAAGGACTATAACCATCGTGATTATGCTCACGTTGCGAAGTTCAAACCAACTTCGTGTTGACCATAAACTGGTCAATGAAGAAAGTCAAACACTGTTTCACTTTTACGCTTAAAAACGAATAAAAGAACGAAAGAAGCTTACAAAGGGTCCAAGCTAGGAAGATATGATCTATAAATTCTCAGGTATGAATCATTTGAGCTTCAACTTATAGAAAATTAGATCATGTGTGAGGAAAGAATGAAAATGAGGTGGGTATTTATAGGATTCGATCCACCGTTAAGATCGTTTATCGAGAACCGTGCTTTAATCATGGCCTTACACTTGGGCCCAAGGTTTTAGAATACCATGGGAACATGTAAAACCATCAAATACCAGCCCATAGGGTGCAAAACCATTGGTTAAAACCATCAAAATCTCAAAAATGGACCAAGTTCAATGTATCTGCCAGAAATTTCAAAAATGGTCCCTGCACTTGTAAAACTTGATTTTTTTGCACTTTTAAGCCCCGTTAACCTCATTTCAAGGCTCTAAAATAAAGTTAAACTATAGGGAATTTTAAATATGCTCAAAAACATCTCGGATGTCGGTTCGTTTGGTCGTACGGTTGCGTTGTTCGGTTAATTACGACGGAAATCGTAATGAACGCAAAAACGATCCAAATTACGCGACGAATGGAATTTTATCATGTCAATCACTAAAATAAAATATTTTAATGATTACATAAATTTTTGGATGTCCAGATATATTCAGAACGTAAGATATGTGCGAAAATGCAAACTTATGCACTTTTGACGCTTTTAGTCTCTATCGATCAAATAAGTTTATTTTAGCATACCGAACCCCTCAAAGCCTATTTCTAAGCTATGTAAAGGATATTTAGGGTATGTTTAACTTATGATCAAGTTCCAGAATGTTCGTTACAGTACGAATCGGCATACTTTCACAGTTTGTCAAAATTAGTCCCTATAAGCGAATAAACTTGATTTCGACACACCAAACCATCCAAAACTTATTTCTAAGTTATGTATAGGTTATTTAAGGTATGTTAAGCCTATGTCACTTTTCCAGAGTGTTTGTTGCATTAAACTAGTTATATTTACGCATCAGTTCGCGTATAACTTTCCAGAAAGTGATTTAGAGCTCGAAATCAAACAAGAATTGTTATGTGCAAACGATACACATATTTATACAAATCCCAAGTATGAAATACAATATTTCATTGGTTTGGTATTTGTTTGATGGTTGAAGTGACTTAGGTGTTACACGAACCATGTTGATCGATACTTTAGTTTACGTTATTTTAGTTGTATTATGTGAAGTAACAATGCAATAAACGCAGTTAAATGCTAATCTACTTAACGCTATCTCATCGCTATCGCATCGCAACTCGAATCATAATTATTTGGTATGGTTCCATGTGTGTGTGCCATTATGTGTTACTTGTGCATGTTTATTTATGTTAAAAGTGTTAATCGCAAACGCAATCGCAACTCTATCACACTACAATCTTATCGCAAACTGGAAACGCAAGTGTACTTTTTGTGATTATTAGTAGTTATGTTATTTGTGTAACTAATGTGTAATACTATCGCATCGCTTACTTGCAAATCGATTAAATGCATGGCAACGCTCAACGCACAAAATGAAAGTCGGAAAACGAACTCACTCAAGCCATCCGATCGAATGACCCATCGATCGAATGGTCATCCGACCAGATGACCATCCGATCGGATGGCCATCCGATCGGATGGCCATCCGATCGAAAGGCCCTCTGATAGAATCACTCCACACCGTCTTTCTCTCCTTCCCCTATAAATACTTACCTGTCACATCACTGTTCACGTGATGTGACAACTCTCCTCCGACCCACGCACTCTCATGCCACTTTTCTCTCGATTCCTCACGATTCTTGTAAGTTTTCATCTTAAATCTTGTACTTTCACAATCAGCACACACTTTCTCATTATCTTCATCATCAAATCTCACAATTTCGCCATGGAATCCACCTGATTTGGGCTATTTCAGAGTGACTTCATCACGAGTTCATATGAACACCGAAATATGATCTCATCTCACCAAGAACAACTCAGATCTAAGGGATTCTACAGTGTTTAAACACTGATTTCTCCTAAATCTAAACATTTTCCAACTAATGTCACTTTTCATCAAACATCCTCAACTTTTCACTCAAAACCCATAGAATCTGAGCTTCTTTAGGCCTTCTACTCATTCTCTAGTGAAGTGCCGGTCTGAGAACGGATTACTATCGAGGAGACAACCGATTCACGGTTTGAACATGAAGTTCCATCAAAAACAGTCATTGATCGAACGGGTGATTCCTATCCGATCGGATGACTTGCACTTGATGTGACTTCCGTTGTTTGACACGTTGTCATATCGTCTCGATTCACCCGCAAACTTTCTAAACTTAACT
Source organism: Helianthus tuberosus (assembly GCA_030545235.1). Classification (NCBI taxonomy): domain Eukaryota; kingdom Viridiplantae; phylum Streptophyta; class Magnoliopsida; order Asterales; family Asteraceae; genus Helianthus; species Helianthus tuberosus. The sequence continues at coordinate 127,640,366 of CM060397.1, forward strand.
GATTTTACAAATTCTCAAACAAACAGGTTGTCGAACGAATTGCTGTCCAATCAGATCACCATCCGATCGAGCGACGTCCGACCAGGTTGACTTGTGATTTCAACACTTAGACAATTTACAAACTTCAAAGAATATCAGTCCCAAACGAATAGTCATTCGATCGGACGACCATCTGATCGAATGACTATCCTACCAAGAGACTTGAATCTTTGTAACGTCCCACTCAAACGGATCACCATCCGAGCGAACGGCCATCCGTCCGGATGACCGTCTGACCCGAGGACCTGATAGGTAGGAACACTTATCACTTTTGAAACTGCTACAATGAAAACTTCAAAGTTCACAAACACATCATTCCCAAACGAATGACCCTCCGACCGAATGGTCATCCGTCCGGATTGTCACACCCCAACCGATGGCGGAAACATCGGGGCATGGCACTGAGCGGAACAGATTGTCCATGAGTATCCATAACAACTATTCATTACCAGATAATTAAAACGTTATGTCCCATACCACAACATATCCAAATAAAAATAGTTATTACAAATAATTGCTTCATAAACAAATACTGCTCCGACGACTCAGATTTAAACATGACATAACTAGACCCCTAGCTTGATTCATCAAAGCACAGCAATCCCTAGCATCTTAAGCACCTATCACATACGTTAAAATAAAGGTCAATACACATAGTGTATAGGTGAGCATACAAGTTTGATAATAGCATAATATAGTTCAAAATCGTTTACGCATAACCAGCATGTACAACGCATAAAGTGAAGCATGTAAGTTATCGACAAAGATCCTATCAATACCAATGACTGCGAGTTGACTGCGAATAGCGAGTGCGCATCACATGTTCACCACTGCGAACACGTGAAGTAATTGTCCTTAACAACCCCTGAGTACACAGGTGCTGAGTCAAAACTATAGTACTATCATTGCTAAGGCAGGTAGACATCAATCAATGTGTTAATATAACAAACAGGCATTCATCGAGTCACGTATAACATGCATTAGCGGTCAGCGTATAAATAGTGTTTGCGTAGTGTGTTCGATGTGATTTATAATAAGTAACGTATGTAACACCCAAAAGTGCATGAAGCAAAAAGGGATTGAGTATACTTACAGATAGCATTTAACTTAATAAACACCGCCTTGAATTGAAGGGAGCGCTGAGAGAGAGTAGCCTAAACAGTTAACGATAACATAAACGATGAGCAGCGCGATAAACGATGAGAAGTGTACCAAGTATCGGATGGTAATCCGATCGGATAGCAATCCGATCGGATGGCCATTCGATTGGATTGACACCTCGTTTGGTGAGAATCTGTTTGTGTATGATGGTTTGTACTTTGAAGTTTTCATTGCAGCATTTTAAAAATAGAGAAGTATCTCTACCCTTCAGGTAGGTCGGTCGGATGGCGGTTCGATCGGACGGAAATCCGATTGGCGAGGCTTCTCAGTTGAGAACAAGTTCATAGCAGGACGGTCACTTGATCGGATGGCTATCCGATCGGGTGGCAATCCGTTAGTTACTGGTGTTCTTTAAAAATTTATTCAAGTACCCAAGTCCTAGACGTCACTTGATCGGGTGGTCGTTCGATCGGATGGCAATCCGATTGGACGACAAACCGTTCGACGTTCAAAACCTTGGAATTTTAAATAAAAAGTTTAAGGGTGGAACCAAGTGCAACCCGATCGGATGGCCGGTCGATCGGATGGCAATCCGATCGGACGCCAATCCGTCCCAACGTCCGGATCGTCTTGACACTTGATTTCATTGTAGATTTTGCAAAGTTGAACGAGACGTTATGATAACTTGTTTAAACAACAGGAACCCCATCTTGACTCAAGTGACTCGATCGAACAGGAACCACCCTAGTCCGGCCGGTTCACGGTTCGAGACAGTTGTTCATGTTTAAACCCGAAATCGATTATCTCTTGGATAGAATTCAGATCTTGAACTAACCCATCACTAGGAACGAGTAGAAGATCAGAACGAGCTCCGATTCTATCGGTTTTGAGTGCATTGAGTGTAAAAAAGTTGAAAGAAAGTTGGAAAACCTTCTCTCAATCCTTTTAACCATGAATTTGTGTAGATCTATGCAAAATTATTGTTTATTCATGTGGAAATCCTTAAGATCTAAGTTGTTCTTGGAGGAATGAAGCCAAACATTGAAGTTCTTAAGAACTCCATGATGACATCATCCTAGAACACCTCAAATCCGGTGATTTCACGGTTAAAAGTTGAGATTAAAAGGTGAAAATGATGAAGAAGTGTGTGTAGATCATAGAAGTACAAGATTTAGGTTGAAAACATACAAGAATCGGGAGAAATCAAGAGAAATGAGGGCTTGAGGTCGGCTGGTTTAACAAGGGAGTTGTCACATCACAAATGATGTGACAGGTGGGTATTTACAGGGTTTCCCAAAAAGGATAGTGGGTGAAAGTGGCTGGTCGATCGGGTGGCAGCCTGATTGGGTGACAACTCGATCGGATGACAATCCGATCGAATGGCAATCCGATCAGATGGCCACTCGATCGGTTGGCCACTCGATCCTATTGTTCGATGCGACGAGTTTTGTCGTTTCGATTCGCGTGTTGAGCGTTGCGATGTGATTCAAGCGAGAGATGCGATAGTATCTCCCATTAGTTACACAAATATCATAACTACTATATCTAACATACAATGACTATAATTTCTTGCGTTTAGCGTTTTTGATTCGATTTGTGATATGATAGATTGCGATTGCGATTTTAATTAACACCTCACATAAACATAACATGCACAAGTAACACATAAGTAGCACACATACGTAAAACAATATCCAGAACACATAATTCGAGTTGCGATGCGATAGCGATAAGCAATAAGTCGATTAAACATGCGATTAAACCTCGATTATTAATAGATACTCCACATAATACAACTAAAGCAAATATATAATAGATCCGATTACAAATCAAAGAAGTCAAAACAGTAGTTGAGCAATGTCACACCCCGACCACGATAAAACAACAAATCGTGGCGGAAATGTCGGGGAGTGTTGTAACAAAATCATTGTTTCATAACACATGGATTGAAGTTCTGTTTTATTAAATTAAATGTATTACATTACATTGAAATTAGAAACAAAACATGAACAAATAGACTTTCATTGTTATTAAGTCACTAAGGCCTCGTCCATTCCTGTGACAACTGGCACCAAACCGGTAATTTCCGTACACTTTGATTATTATTTAATAACTGCAATTATGTGCTTAAATGTCAACATTGTCTGATTTCATACTATACAAGTGAATTCATGCACGTTTATTACTACAAAATATTGCTTTATGCATTAACGAGAACGTTGCGTCAAAAATACTAGTAAACTCACCGGTAAGACACATTGTGTCAACAGAACTGCAGAAAGCAGTCAGACATTAGAATTGAGGCCTAGGTGTAGGTCCAACGACAAGAATGCATTAAAACCCAAGAGTACATACAAGGGTTAACATATAGACGCTCTGAAAGCTAAAATACGCACTAAAAAGCACCCGAAACGCACTTTAAGTGCATAATTTTTCTAAATTCAGCTATAACCAGATTTTAAACGTATAAATATTATGCCAAATTTACGTTTTATCGTCCAGAATATTTCCCTAAGTGTTGGGAATTAAAAGGGGTACGAAAGGACACTTTGTGGAATAATTAAATACTTTAACGAATCGGTATTTAACCGAACAACTGGACATTACCCGGGACACCAAATTTTTGCCAAACACAGTGTTATTTATTTCTTGGCTAGTCTTGATCCCCGTTTATCATAACACCCATTAAAAAAACCAACAAACTAATATATATGATTCATACTTGAGATGTAACTACCATTTACATATTAGTTGCAAATTTTACAAACAAGCCCCCCCCCCCCCCCCAAACTGAAAATCAGCCCCATGGACCGCACAAATCATCCTCCATGATCCCCTAATCTTGCCCAAGATTATGTCTTGATATTTTTCTAGATTTTGCTTGAAGATCTTGACATAATATTAGAAGTGTCTATATTAAGCATGGCCTAGATCACAAACCATCATTCACAAGATTCACCCTCTCTCTCAACTCTCCCTCTCTCACTTTTGGTCCACCCCAAACCACCACCCTCACCACCACATAACCACCATCTTCATCCAAGATTCAAGTCCATTCAAGCTACAAAGTTGATACAAGAAGGTTTGCAAGTTAAGGAGCTTTGTTCTTGCCTTCTTCATCATCTTTTCTTCATCTTTGCACTAGAGAATCATCCCTAGCTATAAGCTAGTAGTAAGCTCTTGCTTAACCTTTGATCATCTCATTTTTATGGCTAAAATTTGTAGTATGATGCTTATGTTAAACACTAAAGTAACAAGAACACTAAGATGATGAATATGAAACTTTACTTGAAACTTGAACATAAGAGATTATGTGAAGATGAAACATTGTTGGATGAGGGTTGGGTTAAATCATACATGATATTTGATCGTTGATTTCTTGATAAACCCGTTATTCGGACATTGGTTGATACGATCTAGTAGCGTTGAAACTCTAAAGAAACATGCTGAACTACATTTTCAGCCAACTTCAAAGGGCTGTAAACTGACCATAATAAATCGAAAAACAGAATTTCTGAAGCCTAAATAATGTATTTTCGAAAAACAGATCAAATGGCACTAGAATCGTAATTTTTCGAAGCCGTTTACTATTTTTAAAGGGTTGTTTCGTAACAGTAGCTCAAGCTGCATTTTTCTGCTGAAAATATGTGTTATATTTTTCATCATAACTTGAAACCTGAGTAGAACCAGCCCCTGAAATTTATACAGTAGATGATCACTGATGTCAGTGTGACCCCCCAATTGGAATTTCGTAAAAGGGACTTATGATGAATTTTAAACGAATTATTCCGTAGGCTGCGGTCAGAAAATAACAAATCTGATCGCAGTTTGGTAAATGATTTTCTATAAAATATTGATGATGAACTGGACCCCGAAATTTTTACACAATAATATATGATTCGTATAAGACATTCTGTAAAAATTTGGGAATTGTTGGAATAAGATAACCATTTTATTAAAATGTCCGAAAACAGTCCAGTTTTATATATTAAAACTGAAACGACAAAAGTAGTATCTTGCATGTCAGAATGTCGGGTTGATTATTTGAGAACGATCTAAAGTGTTATATGCTAAAGAAAATGATGTGCTACTTAGCATGGACACCTCCATTTACAAAGGAGACTATGGCGAAATTTTCTGAAAATCCTAACACTTAGTAAATATTTTCTAGAAAAATGTTGCTAGTGTGTTCTAAACTATGCTTTTCAAATATAAACCTCGCCATAATTTTTGTAACAAAAACACAAATACAACATACAAGATACATAACTCGGGTGCAAAGTGCAAAATACAAGAAACCTATATTTATTTTTGAGAAAATAATATAAGTAAGACACTTAGTTAAAAATATGAAATATTTTTAACACAAGAAAACATATACATAAAAGACAGTGACTTGTACTTGTACGATACAAGTCTAGTGACTAGCGTTAAGAAAACACGTATAGGTCACGACGTTAATTAAGTAAATCCGGTGAAGTTTACGACGCAAGGAACGCAAAGTTGTGAGTTCATGCTCCCCCTTTTCTTTTAACTGTTTTCAGTTTTATAACTTTGGGGGTGAAATACATGTTACAAATACGACAATATTTATAAATGGTATGATACAAAAACAAGAGGCACGCTTGGTGATAACTAGTACCAAGTATGATGCGTTTTGAGAAATGATACGAAAAATGATACAAGAAACGATACGAGAAATCGTGTCACGAATAGGGTACCATAAGCACCATTAATCGTGTACATACTAAGACCGCAGAACAAAAGGTTAGATCTAATGGGTTTCAGGGCAGCCCCACTCTTGGTGACAACTAGTACCGAGTAGTGTTTTTATGTCTCAGTCGTGAATCGACTACAGAAAAATGCCTATGGTTTGGTGACTTCCTATGTTGTGTCACATGTTAATGGCTTTGCAACCCATTAACACTTGATACATACAGAAATACATGATTTATACAAGAATACGTGACTAATACGAGATACATACCATGTTTTTCATACAAAGTATACAAACGTGAAATACAAATACTGCATGAATTCACACCAACATTATGTTGACGTTTTTCCAAAAACTCACATGTATTTCAGGTAACTAGGATGGATGTGCGCGCGGTTTTACTCATGCTCTTGGATGTCGCTTTTGTTTATCTTTGAATAAAGTTGTAAACTTATCAGACAAAATGTTGTCTTGTGATGTAAACACTTAAACCATGATTTCAGTTATGTAATGTTTGGCATTTTGAAACTAATTTATGAGCATGTAGTATGTTTACCTTTCGTATGCAATGAGAACCTTTCATGATCATACCTCGTGCTTCAGCCGCAGAAAGGGGTGTGACAATTCCTATGTTAGCATGCATTAATATCATCATCAAACATCATCAACTATGGTACCTGAAACACATGTGAAAATACGTCAGCATAAAAATGTCGGCGAGTACATAGGTTTTATGTGAGTGTCCTATTCATGGCTCGTTTATATTTTGAAAATATAACTTAAACACCTTTGTAAATTCATAATTAGAAAACCAAGTTTTGTAAAATGTTTGTAATGTAAATTGAAATAACTAAGTCAAAACAGATTTGTTATAATTTATAAAACCTCGATACCATGAATCTTAACTCCAAAACATTTGTTTATATAAACCCAAATTGTAAATAGTTTTTGAAATAAAACTCGAATGTTTTATATTGTTAGAAAAACCTTGTAATATAACTTTGTTTTGATAAACTTGCCCAAGTGATCTAGATAACGCAATGATATATAATGTATTAAAAGCACTTATATATAGGAAGTACCAGCAGCGTATCCACCCTGCTTTTAACACAATACACCCGCCCCGTTACCTAATCACTTCCCTAACCCAACGGTTCAAACAATACCAAACGGTTCACATAATCAAACAGTTACAAATGGTTCACATAATCAAACAGTTACAAACGATTCATATAAATCAGACAGTTACTAACGGTTAACATAAATCAAACAGTTCCAACGGTTCAAAATGTAAAACAATGTGTCCATATGCTGAGTGAACATATGCAACAAAATATAATATACAAAAATCAATGTGCTAGCATGTTAAGTGAACATACATAGCAAAACATAATGAAATCATGTACTATATATGTACTAATGAACATAACAAGCATATGATATAAAATCATGAAAAACACGAAAGTAACAAGTAGGCACATGTGTACCACCCCAAAACAGTTTGAAAAACAGTAAAAGAGTGGACTATGTACTCACTTGAGGATTCTTAGAAGTCTTGACTAACAACCAAGCAAAGCTAGAGGGATCACGGAAAATCAAACGACACCTAATATAGGTAACTATGTTAATAAACGGACCTAAATCGGGAGAATCGGATAAAATGAGGTTTCGTAAACCAAATGAGTGTAGGGACTCATGTAATATGGTTTAACAAAGCCTACATTCTAAAACGAAACCTAATCTAAGTGCTTACGACCCATTACGACTCGTTAAGGCAGCTTATGCCACTTTAACGCGTCGTTCGCGTAAAACGCGTTCGGACCGCCTAACAAGTCCTATGACAAGTATTATATGCCTTAACATGTCTAATAATGTTGCCTAATCAGTTTAGATGCCAAAATTTATGTTTCATATGCTTAAAATGAATTTATGCGTAAAAAGGGCATTTTGGTCATTTTCCTAAGGCATATAAATTACCTATCATACAGCTAACTAAACGAAGTGACCATAAGGTATAACCGCGGAAGGTTATTCCCTATAAAACTATGGTCACAATAAATGCTTGGTCGAATCCTAATGATCGACCAAACGGGTCGGGTTCGAAAGTCTAAGCGGTTGTTTAGACCGCTTATCTTACGACCCTATATAAGCACTAAACCTAAAGTGACGAGCTAAACATGTTAAAACATGTTTAACGAAGTTAGAAAACAAGTTTGATATCAAAACAAAGGGTCTTGATACCCAAAAATAGTTTGGTTGCAAAATACGTAAGAATACGCATTTTGACCAAAACTATGACTCGTCACTACACCTAAATAACGTGGTAATCAGTAGGTATAGTCACAAGAGACTATAACCATCGTGATTACGCTCATGTTACGAAGTTCAAACGAACTTCGTGTTTTTCACACCCGCTCGTTGCGGAAGCGCGAGGTGTGATCTGATCGGTTCTCATTGCATAACAATATAAGTGAACATACTAAAGGAATAAAACATGCTCCAATGCCATTACCATAATTGTTCGAAATAACGCAACATAAGTTTAGTGTATTGTTTACAAACCATCAACTGAAAAGAAACTGTCATTGTTTCGTACATCAAAATGTAAGTCTTAAAATGTCAAGGCTTTGACCACTATATTACCGCAAAGAGGCGGTATATAACGGGCAAACCCTTCAATAGTTGGCATGGAGTCTGGATACTTGTTTTTCTTGACTGAAATATCTGCATGGTCCACTAATTTCCTAAAATACATGTAAGTTTGAAAACATCAACAAAAGTTGAGCGAGTTCATGCATTTTAGTTGTATAAGATGTATCTGTCAATTATGAAATGTATTTGTATAAAAACCATGCGCTTTATCTGTATGAAATGTATTTGTATAAAACCTGCATGTAAGATGTATTTGTATCAAATGTAATATGAAAAGCGTCAATGAAATCGTTGATCATTAATGTTTCGCGAGGACATCAATATGTGTGACGAAATAGGAAGCAATCCAACCCTAGACGATTTTAATTGTATCGACACCATGTCGTAGGGAAACAAAAGCACTCCTAAGCAAACGAATGGCCATGAGTGGGGCTCGCCAAAACCCATTAGATCTAACCCTTTTGTTCCTTGGTCCAAACTTGGATTAATGGAGCTTTAGTTATGGCCCTAATTTCTCACATGATCTAAGGTGTTTCATTCCTTGACTTATCATACTATTGTACATGTATTTTCCCCGATAGTTGTAAAGCTTGAAAAGCATTTAAGATAAAAAAGGGACATGAACTCACAGAATTGCATTCCGTAAACTTTATGTAACTGTAACCTCACTTGCATTGTCCTTGAATTGTATCACAACCTACAAAGGTCCTAGAATTGTTAGACACTACGGTCTTTGTATTGACTCATGTACAAGTCTTCTATCTTGAATATGTATTAAGACTTGTATTTCTTTGTTATTTGTTGAGCTATGTATTAGATGTATGAATTGTTAAACTGTTATATATATATTTCACCAAATATATATATATGTAATCTTGTATCTTGTGAGTTGTATCATTGGGTCTTGTCTTATTGATTTCGTGTCTTGTATAAGTAAATTGTATAATTATATTTTTATCAAGTATATGTCATTGGGCTTAGCCCAAGAATTCATGTTATTGGGCTCAATAGTGTTGGGCCTCAATAGTGTTGGGCCTCAATAGTGTTGGGCCTAAATAGTGTTGGGCCTAATGTTATTGGGCCTTGGCCCATATGTTTGGTATTGGGCTTAGCCCAAGAGTTTTTGATATTGGGCTTAGCCCATGCATTTATGTTAAGCCCATTATGAAGATAAGCCCATTAAGAAGTGTAAGCCCATTTGTATAAAATAGCCCATTAAGAAGTGTAAGTCTTTCATTTTTATAAAAAAACATTTTTTATAAAATTCACTAAGTATACTTTTTAGTAAATAAAAACATAATAGTTTTTATAAGTTTCAAAATGTCCGAATTTTGTTAATGGTAACGTAATTTTTGTGTCCGCGTCAAAAGATCGCCTAAACGTCGTAGTAACTCCTCGGAATGGCGATATGTTCACAGATTCGCCCATCGTCCGAATTGTCCATAAGTTGTATCCGATGTCCGAATGATCTGCAAATTGTATTCAAGTGTGTATATATGTATTCTTGTAAGTCTTTACTTGTAAATGTGTCTTGTATTTATTTGTATCATTGTTATCAAATCCCTAACTTTTGTACATAACTAATACAAATAATAAACACATAGTACATAACTTGTTAAGATCACAAATATATATTTTCCCAAAAATAGATATTTATATCTATTTTTGTTTCTAGAAAGACCACTTTCTAATCTTGTAAAGACTTTGTTAAAAATGATAATTTTTCTAGCATATGATTTCTAAGAAAAATTTGGCCATAGTTCCTTTGATATATGAACTTTGCCATGTTTATTAACATATCATTTTCTAAACAAAAACACATGAGATTCATAACAACTGTTTTACAAGATGAACTCATAAACATGTAGGGTTTTAGTATGATCTTTACATATGTTTACTAGTTTAAAAATCATACTTTACTTCTAGTTTTGCCAAACTTTTATAGAAAACCCATCTTGTATGTTTCTTTTATAAATCTTTCAAAAGGCATGATTCTTAGTAAAATACTTTACACACTTTTATAACATCAAAAATATATGTTCATTCATTAAACATTAAGTTTCATATAACCCTTTAACATATTCATGTATAATTGTTAGATCATATTTTTAAAACATCATCTAACAAATTATTCATATCATAATCATCATAACAAGATCAAATATGTAAATAACAAGTCTTAGATCACAACATAAACAAACATAAATATATCATGATTATTATTTTTGCTTCTTTGTATTTTCATGTTTATTATGTATGATTATTTTGTTATCTCTAGTTATATTAACAATCATAACATAATAAGTATGGGAAAAAAATAGATTTAGAAGCTCACTTCTAGCACTCGGCTAGGGATGATCTTGATGCATATGTTGAGCAAGGATGATGAAAATTATGATGGTTGAAAGCTCTAGAATGGATAAAAACGGATGCTTCAACTTGGAGATGTCTTAGATCTTCATAACTTGCATAAACGTACACTTTGATCATCATGAAAATGGCTTAAAATGAAGATTATTTGGAGTGTTCATGGCTGAATTTTATGAAGGAAAAATGGGTTCTTAAGTGATTGTTTTTTATGGTGTAAGAATTATGAGAAAGTGATTTGTTAGGATAAGGTTTCAAGACTTTTGATCATCCACTAACTCACCATGTGCACATACAAAATATCTAAGATATTTTTGCAACTTGTTAAGTGTGTGGGACCCACTAAAAAAACGTGAACATGGGGGGGTGGTAAAGTGTAACATTTTTATAAAAGTTACCAAAATATCTAGATATTTTGGTAATTAGGCTAAGTATGGTGATTAGGGTAATCTTTCACCATTAGGGGGTAATTAGGGATTCGGAACATAAATTAACATTAACTAGTTCACTAAACTAGTAGAAATCATGTTTTGATACTTTGAATGCTTTTCGTTTCGTCGTTGGCTAGTTTACGGCACTTTTGTGGCGTACCGACGGACGTTTGCCGTAATTTGTCATTCCGCATTTAAAAGATGTATGAAGTTATTTTGAATCCCAAAATAAGCTTAACTAGTTTACCAAAGCTTTCATTTGGTTGTTTTCGGCGTCGGAAATGTCGTTTATTAGCTTGTCGGTTCAGAAACGGACAAGTTGTGGGGGTTGCAACTCCGCATTGAAAGCTTATGTTTCGGACACCCCATTAATATCCTCATATTGTTTCCATATGTTTGTCATCATTTGTCATATTTCCGGAGTCCCGGAAATGCTAAATTATTATTTTGGACGATTTAAAATTGTCTTATTTTTAGTGAAACGGACGATTTAGCGATTAGGGCGTTGTACCGGAAAGTCTTGTATCTTTGTAAGATATGTTTTCGTATTAGTGTTTTCTTATATAAACTGACTCAGTTATGTTAGCCGTGTGTCGTTTTTCCTTGTTTCGTTCTGTTTTCACGGTTTTGCTGGCATGAATAGTGTGACCGTGAATAGTGCACGCAGCACTTTTTACCAACACTTTTAGGACATTGTTTAATTGATTTCGCAATACGACGAAAACCAACATATATTATATCATTGTTTTCTTGTCCTAACACTGTCGTCTAATGTACGACACAGTTACGTAATTAAATTATGCTAATTGCATGAGATTATATACTAAGAATAGTGATTAGACTGTACGGAATTTCCGGTTATTTTCCATTTGTCACATTCCCCCCCCTGTTATTGAGAATTTCGTCCCAAAATTCAAACTGAGTCATCCTTTGCAGGAGACTACTCAAACAGGTGAGGGTATTTTGGTTTTGATTTGATCTGTACGTTCCCAAGTATATTCGGGTCCGTGTCGAGATTTCCAACAAATTTTTTTTACTAATATGTTATGACTCCTTCGTATTTTCTGGACCTTCCGGTCCATGACCTTAACCGGTGTTTTATGAATTGGAGTTTGTCATCAATGTGAACTTCATCCGTCGGGATGATAACCGTTTCTTGTGTTGGACTCTTCTTAAGATTCGACACATGAAATGTATCGTGTACACTACTTAGTTCGTCTGGTAACTTCAAGTTGTAGGCAACAGTGCCAATCTTTTCTAAGATTTCAAATTGTCCTACATAACGAGGGTTAAGCTTCCCACGCTTACCGAACCTCGCTACGCCCTTCCAAGGCGAGACTTTCAATAAGACTTTATCTCCGATCTCGAAAGATAATGGCTTCTGTCTCTTGTCCGCGTAGCTCTTTTGTCGATCGCGAGCCGCCTTGATACGGTCTCTGATCTGAAAGATTTTATCCGTAGTCTCTTGGAATAATTCCGGACCGATTAGTTGTTTATCGCCCGCTTCCGCCCAACATAGCGGTGAGCGACACTTTCGACCATAAGAGCTTCGAACAGTTTAGCTTGTATGCTTGTATGGTAGCTGTTGTTGTAGGAAAACTCAACCAAAAGTAAATGAGTATCCCAGTTGCCTCCCAAATCCATAACACATGCACGAAGCATATCTTCGAGTGTTTGGATTGTCCGTTCGCTATGGTCGTAAGTTTGTGGATGAAAGATCGTGCTTAGATTTAAATGAGATCCAAAGGCCTCTTGAAATGACTTCTAAATTAGTGAAATGAAGCGACCGTCTTGGTCTGAGATGATTGAAATAGGCACTCCATGATGAGCCACTATTTCTTTAAGATAGAGTTCTGCTAGTTTCTCTGTACTAACCTTCTCCCGAATTGGTAAGAAGTGTGTGGACTTTGTTAGTCTATCGATGATTACCCATAACATGTCGTGACCTCTTGAGGTCCTGGGTAACTTCGTAATGAAGTACATCGATATTTGTTCCCATTTTCAAACGTGAATCTCGGGTTGTTGTACCAATCCCGAGGGATTTTGCTATTCGGCTTTGACTTTCGCATATGTCAAGCATTCTCCGACATAAGTAGCGATATCACTTTTGAGGTTAGGCCACCAATAGTATTCTTCAATAATTAGGCCTATGTGCTTCCTCAAAATATCATCTCGTATACCGCCAAAGAATGGAACCCATTTTCGACCCATAAGGTATAAAGTTCCTTCGTCTTTCGGCGCTAATTGTTCCTTTATGCCTCGAAGTGTTTCTTCTTGAATATGCTCTTCCTTGAGCGCTTGTGAATCATCTTCTCTAATGCTTGAACTCTCAGTGTTCTAACTCGCTCCTTGCGGCTCAAGGCGTCAACTACAACATTTGCCTTGCCCGGATGGTACTTTATTTCATAATCATAGTCGTTCAACAATTCAACCCAACATCGTTGACGCATATTTAATTCTTTTTGGTTGAATATGTGTTGAAGACTTTTATGATCCGTGAAAATAATGCATTGAGTACCATATAAATAATGTCGCCATAATTTTTAAAGCGAATACCCCCGCGCCTAACTAAAGGTCAAGAGTGGTATAGTTCTTCTTATGAACTTTTTAATTGGCGCGACGTGTGCACGATAACTTTTTCATGTTGCACAAGTACGCAACCTAATCCTTGATGCGAAGCATCATAGTTTACAACAAAGTCATCGGTATCATCGGATAATGATAAGATTGTAAAATGCTATGCACCAATCTTAAGAATAAGTTGTAATGCTATTTCTTGTTTTTCGATTGGGGCGCATTTATTGTCTTTATGGGTGTGGGAGGTTAGCAATTGAGTAATTTTTTTTAAAAAAAATCTCAATAGATCTCCGATGATATCCCGCTAAACCCAAAAAAAAAATTGCCGGACTCCAGTTGGAGTCTTGGGAACTTCCCAATTCTCATTTGCTTCAATCTTAGCTGGGTCTACTTGAATGCTTTTCTCGTTCACTACATGCCTGAGAAATTGTACTTTGTGAATCCAAAATTCGCACTTGGAAAATTTCAAGTATAGTTTCCCCTTCTTTAGTAGCTCCAAAATGGTTCTCAAATGTTGTTCGTGTTCATTAGTCAATCATGAGTATATTAATATGTCGTCAATAACTACTACGACGAATTTGTCGAGATACGGCTTGCACACGCGATTCATTAATTTCATGAAGACCGCTAGTGCGTTCGTTAAACCAAAAAGCATAACGAGAAACTCGTAATAACAATAACGAGTTTTAAAAGTCGTTTTCGGTGTGCTTTCCTCTTGAATTCGTAACTGATGATACTCCTATCGTAAGTCTATCTTAGAGTTGAAGCTTGAACCTTTCATAAACCATTTGAGTTAGTTGGAAATTCATTTGTAACATGGTTTAGAAATATGAATTTTCATTCATCGAAATATTGTGCACTTTTGCAAACTTGTATGTCTTTCCACCCCCAAAACCTTTATAAAGATGTATATTGGTAAAGAGTGGGGGTTATGAACTCACAACATCCTTATTCGGTCAACTACAAGGTTCAAAAGGTGCTAATCGATATGGAGATTTGGCTATGGGTGCGGTTCATGATACCAAGTCGATATGTAACTCGACTTGTCGATATGGTTATAGTCCCGGCAAGTCTTCAGGAAAGACTTCAGGAAACCCTTTTACCACTGGAATATCTGTCAGCTTCGGCCCAACAGCCTTCTTGTCGACAACATGTGCCAGAAAGGCAACACAACCTTTCCGTAAGCACTTCTGTGCCTTCATGCAATTGATGATCCACAATGGTGTGTCGTGCTTCTCTCCATGATTAATAAGTGTCTCTTTGTTCAGTAGTGGTAGGCGAATGACCTTTTCATGACAAAAGACTTTGGCTTGGTTATCGGATAACAAATCCATGCCAACCACTACATCAAAACTACCCAACTCAACGGGTAAGAGATCAATACTGAATCTTCGCTCGCCAAGTTCCAAGGAACATCCTCTAACAACTTTCCCTGACTCGACTAGTTTACCGTATGTCGATTCTATAGAATGAGGAGACGTCTAGCTTACTTGGCTCTAGGCCAAGTACATTTGGAATTCTGTGTGGCGAGGACTTCACTGTATAGTTTTAGGAACCCTATGTTTAAATGTAGGATAACCCAATCCATATGTTTAGATGTAGGATAACCCGATCCATATGTTTAGATGTTGGATAACCCAACCATATGTTTAGATGTAGGATAACCCAATCCCTAATTGTAGCTAGGACAATCTCGTCCCTAGCCATGAACTCGTGTATGTGAAATGTTGTGATGAAGCTAAATTTGGCACCAGTATCAAATAACATGGATGTGAAATGTTGGTTGACTGGAAACGTGTCGAGTAACTACTGTTTGAGTGATTGGGGTAGGGTGGGATGATGCGGTCATGCTTTAGATCTCCGAGGCTAAACCCAAAATGTAACACTCAGTGTGTTTGAATTCGGGTGTTACCCAGTATGGAACAACCCTTGAGAGACCGTGAAAGCATCAAGTGTAACCATCAACATTGGCTCCAGTTATGATCGAGTTCTTTTATAAAATCATATGAAAATAGATATGAAAATCAGATGATATAAAATAATGATGTATGGTTAAATAAATAACCAATAGAAATGTAGTGTATAAATATATCATGTCTTGAAATAGAATATTATGTCTTGTGTAGAGGATGTCGCGTCTTGTGCAAAATGCCATGTCTTGTCTTTGTCGAAGAGGTTTGAATAACACCACGATATGCAATATAATATAAGCACTTATATATAGGAAGTACCAGCGGCGTATCCACCATGCTTTTATCATATTACACACGTCTCGTTATTTACAAAAATGTCTTGTGTATACTAACGTCAAATGTCATGTATAACAATGTCTTGCGTAACAGTGTCATGTATAAACCACGTCTTGTGTAAAAGCAATGATTTTCAACACATAACTTTTAACTTAAACATTTGTTTCTTTTGGTGCCATGATATTTTTAATACACACTATTAAAAGAATCTAGACATATATTTGGATAAATATAGTCTATCATGCGCCCAAGAATGAAGAATGCAATCGGTCATGGAAACCTCAAGATCGCATTGTTCATATATGTTTGAATATATGATAATATGGATAACCGAAAAAAATAAAAAAATAATAAATGATAATGTGAATAACCGCAACCAAAATGCGTAGTGACTCTTGCGTGTATTGGTTATATGTTTTAGTGGCAAAGAAATAATTCGTTGAGGAGGGGAAACCAACCAGTGGTCTTCGTCCATATAATATGTATTCCCTACTCTATGGACCTCGATCGTCCTAAGTAGAGAAAATCTTTTGTCTTACTTGTTCATGTGACAATTATGGTAATAGTGCTTGAGTTTCACGAGCTCTAGCAAGATTATTGGAATCTCCAAAAATGTCGAATAGAATGCAATGAGGGAGTTGCAACATGGCTCATGCCATACCATTCCTTGGAAAAATACGAATGTCAAACGACGGAATTTATTGTATTTATTCCCAATAAATATGATAAGGT
This sequence comes from Helianthus tuberosus, assembly GCA_030545235.1. Classification (NCBI taxonomy): domain Eukaryota; kingdom Viridiplantae; phylum Streptophyta; class Magnoliopsida; order Asterales; family Asteraceae; genus Helianthus; species Helianthus tuberosus. The sequence goes on from CM060397.1 coordinate 127,657,231, forward strand.
GAAATATGATAAGGTAAGGTAAGGTAAAGTGTCATAGGCACCAAGAAAATAGCCCGTATATAAGAATTTTAGAATGTTGAGGAAAAATCTTCCATGAGTGACTAACAAGTTTTGTTTGTTTAAATGACTAGTCTCAACCGTCTCGTAATATAAATCGAATGTTAGGTGCGGTCAAGCATACATCGTCTTCCTATATCGTCTTCTTATATTGTAAGATGTTATAGTAATAACCCTAATCAGTGTTCTAAGAATGGAAAAATTGAATCTCAAGTAATATCTTAAGAATTGTGAATGGATAGTGATCATTAGCTTGGCCCGCAGAGCCTACCAGGATTTCCATGCACTACAATTTGTTATTACGTAGGCCTCCGTAATAATAAATCGCCTTGCATGGTCACCCTAGAATTCTCTCGTTCGAAGCAGATGATCAGTCAGAGAAAGGACACTATTGTCTACATACCTTCAACATAGGAGGGACCTTTGTGATAGTCCACGGCTAACGCCCGTTGTCATTCCTCGCGAAGTGGCACAGCGTTAGATAGAATAGAAATAGAGAGAATTCGTAACAATAACAACTGGAGGGGTGCCTTCAAGATGAGTACTTCATCTTCTTTGACCGGACTGGTGTGTCATCAATCATTATTCATATGAGACACAATGATATCGTCCCACTAATGGAGTTGTTGTCCAGGGTTACCACCTCCATCTCATCGTCACTACGAAGGTTAGGCATCTCAACATACGCGAGAAAGCAACCATATTTTATGAAATAAAGTTTAAGATTTCACTTAGGAATCATGTTCGCCATAAGCTCCGCAGTAGACGTGAGGTCGATATTTTCATCGTCGAGTAAAGAATAATAATAAAGTTTGTAGTCGAAGGTATTTTGTATCTGCCTAATATTTCGTACAACACATATATGAATGACTTATATATATAATCATGTAAAATCCTATCTAACAAGGATTTCTATCTTTGCATAATCTGAACTTGTAAACCGTTTATAATGCGTAACTGATAATGTAATGTATTGTAGGCACATAGTATGTTAATGTAATGTGTCTATTTCTCATAGACTTCACCCATGGAAATGTCCTTGCTTGATTTATGTGAAGTGAATTTTGTTTGTAGTGGACCTTGAAAAATGTTTATGCAATGAAAACTCTTGTTCTTGTATAAATTGTTTTCGTGAGAGGTTCCCTGGTGATTGTAGACTAGACTCGAGAAAGAATCCTGGTTCACTACAATCGAAGCTCTGATACCAATCTTTCACACCCGCTCATAGCGGAAGCGCGAGGTGTGATCTGATCGGTTCTCATTGCATAACAATATAAGTGAACATACTAAAGGAATAAAACATGCTCCAATGCCATTACCATAATTGTTCGAAATAACGCAACATAAGTTTAGTGTATTGTTTACAAACCATCAACTGAAAAGAAACTGTCATTGTTTCGTACATCAAAATGTAAGTCTTAAAATGTCAAGGCTTTGACCACTATATTACCGCAAAGAGGCGGTATATAACGGGCAAACCCTTCAATAGTTGGCATGGAGTCTGGATACTTGTTTTTCTTGACTGAAATATCTGCATGGTCCACTAATTTCCTGAAATACATGTAAGTTTGAAAACATCAACAAAAGTTGAGCGAGTTCATGCATTTTAGTTGTATAAGATGTATCTGTCAATTATGAAATGTATTTGTATAAAAACCATGCGCTTTATCTGTATGAAATGTATTTGTATAAAACCTGCATGTAAGATGTATTTGTATCAAATGTAATATGAAAAGCGTCAATGAAATCGTTGATCATTAATGTTTCGCGAGGACATCAATATGTGTGACGAAATAGGAAGCAATCCAACCCGAGACGATTTTAATTGTATCGACACCATGTCGTAGGGAAACAAAAGCACTCCTAAGCAAACGAATGGCCATGAGTGGGGCTCGCCAAAACCCATTAGATCTAACCCTTTTGTTCCTTGGTCCAAACTTGGATTAATGGAGCTTTAGTTATGGCCCTAATTTCTCACATGATCTAAGGTGTTTCATTCCTTGACTTATCATACTATTGTACATGTATTTTCCCCGATAGTTGTAAAGCTTGAAAAGCATTTAAGATAAAAAAAAGGGACATGAACTCACAGAATTGCATTCCGTAAACTGTATGTAACTGTAACCTCACTTGCATTGTCCTTGAATTGTATCACAACCCACAAAGGTCCTAAAATTGTTAGACACTACGGTCTTTGTATTGACTCATGTACAAGTCTTCTATCTTGAATATGTATTAAGACTTGTATTTCTTTGTTATTTGTTGACCTATGTATTAGATGTATGAATTGTTAAACTGTTATATATATATTTCACCAAATATATATATATATATATATATATATATATATATATATGTAATCTTGTAACTTGTGAGTTGTATCATTGGGTCTTGTCTTATTGATTTCGTGTCTTGTATAAGTAAATTGTATAATTGTATTTTTATCAAGTATATATCATTGGGCTTAGCCCAAGAATTCATGTTATTGGCCTCAATAGTGTTGGGCCTCAATAGTGTTGGGCCTAATGTTATTGGGCCTTGGCCCATATGTTTGGTATTGGGCTTAGCCCAAGAGTTTTTGATATTGGGCTTAGCCCATGTATTTATGTTAAGCCCATTATGAAGATAAGCCCATTAAGAAGTGTAAGCCCATTTGAATAAAATAGCACATTAAGAAGTGTAAGTCTTTCATTTTTATAAAAAAACATTTTTATAAAATTCACTAAGTATACTTTTTAGTAAATAAAAACATAATAGTTTTTATAAGTTTCAAAATGTCCGAATTTTGTTAATGGTAACGTAATTTTTGTGTCCGCGTCAAAAGATCGCCTAAACGTCGTAGTAACTCCTCGGAATGGCGATATGTTCTCAGATTCGCCCGTCGTCCGAATTGTCCATAAGTTGTATCCGATGTCCGAATGATCCGCAAATTGTATTCAAGTGTGTATATATGTATTCTTGTAAGTCTTTACTTGTAAATGTGTCTTGTATTTATTTGTATCATTGTTATCAAATCCCTAACTTTTGTACATACCTAATACAAATAATAAACACATATTACATAACTTGTTAAGATCACTACTATATATTTTCCCAAAAATGTATATTTATATCTATTTTTGTTTCTAGAAAGACCACTTTCTAATCTTGTAAAGACTTTGTTAAAAATGATAATTTTTCTAGCATATGATTTCTAAGAAAAATTTGGCCATAGTTCCTTTGATATATGAACTTTGCCATGTTTATTAACATATCATTTTCTGAACAAAAACACATGAGATTCATAACAACTTTTTTACAAGATGAACTCATAAACATGTAGGGTTTTAGTATGATCTTTACATATGTTTACTAGTTTAAAAATCATACTTTACTTCTAGTTTTGCCAAACTTTTATAGAAAACCCATCTTGTATGTTTCTTTTATAAATCTTTCAAAAAGCATGATTCTTAGTAAAATACTTTACACACTTTTATAACATCGCCAAACTTTTATAGAAAACCCATCTTGTATGTTACTTTTATAAATCTTTCAAAAATCATGATTCTTAGTAAAATACTTTACACACTTTTATAACATCGCCAAACTTTTATAGAAAACCCATCTTGTATGTTTCTTTTATAAATCTTTCAAAAAGCATGATTCTTAGTAAAATACTTTACACACTTTTATAACATCAAAAATATATGTTCATTCATTAAACATTAAGTTTCATATAACCCTTTAACATATTCATGTATAATTGTTAGTTCATATTTTTAAAACATCATCTAACAAATTATTCATATCATAATCATCATAACAAGATCAAATATGTAAATAACAAGTCTTAGATCACAACATAAACAAACATAAATATATCATGATTATTATTTTTGCTTCTTTGTATTTTCATGTTTATTATGTATGATTATTTTTTATCTCTAGTTATATTAACAATCATAACATAATAAGTATGGAAAAAAATAGATTTAGAAGCTCACTTCTAGCACTAGGCTAGGGATGATCTTCATGAATATGATGAGCAAGGATGATGAAAATTATGATGGTTGAAAGCTCTAGAATGGATGAAAATGGATGCTTCAACTTGGAGATGTCTTAGATCTTCATAACTTGCATAAACGTACACTTTGATCATCATGAAAATGGCTTAAAATGAAGATTATTTGGAGTGTTCATGGCTGAATTTTATGAAGGAAAAATGGGTTCTTAAGTGATTGTTTTTTATGGTGTAAGAATTATGAGAAAGTGATTTGTTAGGATAAGGTTTCAAGACTTTTGATCATCCACTAACTCACCATGTGCACATACAAAATATCTAAGATATTTTTGCAACTTGTTAAGTGTGTGGGACCCACTAAAAAAACGTTAACATGGGGGTGGTAAAGTGTAACATTTTTATAAAAGTTACCAAAATATCTAGATATTTTGGTAATTAGGCTAAGTATGGTGATTAGGGTAATCTTTCACCATTAGGGGGTAATTAGGGATTCGGAACATAAATTAACATTAACTAGTTCACTAAACTAGTAGAAATCATGTTTTGATACTTTGAATGCTTTTCGTTTCGTCGTTGGCTAGTTTACGGCACTTTTGTGGCGTACCGACGGACGTTTGCCGTAATTTGTCATTCCGCATTTAAAAGATGTATGAAGTTATTTTGAATCCCAAAATAAGCTTAACTAGTTTACCAAAGCTTTCATTTGGTTGTTTTCGGCGTCGGAAATGTCGTTTATTAGCTTGTCGGTTCAGAAACGGACAAGTTGTGGGGGTTGCAACTCCGCATCGAAAGCTTATGTTTCGGACACCCCATTAATATCCTCATATTGTTTCCATATGTTTGTCATCATTTGTCATATTTCCGGAGTCCCGGAAATGCTAAATTATTATTTTGGACGATTTAAAATTGTCTTATTTTTAGTGAAACGGACGATTTAGCGATTAGGGCGTTGTACCGGAAAGTCTTGCATCTTTGTAAGATATGTTTTCGTATTAGTGTTTTCTTATATAAACGGACTCAGTTATGTTAGCCGTGTGTCGTTTTTCCTTGTTTCGTTCTGTTTTCACAGTTTTGCTGGCATGAATAGTGTGACCGTGAATAGTGCACGCAACACTTTTTACCAACACTTTTAGGACATTGTTTAATTGATTTCGCAATACGGCGAAAACCAACATATATTATATCATTGTTTTCTTGTCCTAACACTGTCGTCTAATGTACGACACAGTTACGTAATTAAATTATGCTAATTGCATGAGATTATATACTAAGAATAGTGATTAGACTGTACGGAATTTCTGGTTATTTGCCATTTGTCACAGTGTTGACCATAGACTGGTCAAAGCAGAAAGTCAAACACTGTTTGACTTTTACGCTTAAAACGCATAAAAGCACGAAAGAATACTTACAAAGGGTCCAAGCTAGAAGATCTTGATTCAAATTGCTCAGGTATGAAGTGTTAAACCCCAACTTAGAGCTATTTGAATCAGATTGTGAGGAATGAGAATGAAGGTGTTGGGTTTATATAGATTTCGGTAAACCGTTAGGATCGTTTCTCGCATTTCGTGCTTCGATCTTGGCCCTCCACTTGGGCACATGGTTTTCAAAACCATGGGAATACTTAAAACCATCAAATTCCAGCCCATAGAGTGCAAAACCTTGGGTTAAAACCATCAAAGCCTCAAAAATGGACCAAGTTCAATGTATCTTCCAGAAATTTCAAAAATGGTCCCTGCACTTGTAAAACTTGATTTTTGGCACTTTTAAGCCCCGTTAACCCCATTTCAAGGTTCTAAAATAAAGTTAAAGTATAGGGAACTTAAAATATGCTCAAAAACATCTCAGATGTCGGTTCGTTTGGTCGTACAATTGCGTTATTCGGTTAATTACGACGAAAGTCGTAACGATCGTAAAAACGATCCAAATTAAGCGATGAATGGAATTTTATCATGCCAATCACTAAAATAAAGTATTTTAATGATTAAATAAATATTTGGGTGTCCGGATATATTCACAACGTAAGATATGCGCGAAAATGCAAACTTATGCACTTTTTGACGCTTTTAGTCTCTATTGATCAAGAAAGTTTATTTTTGCGCACCAAACACCTCAAAGCCTATTTCTAAGCTATGTAAATGATATTTAGGGCATATTTAACTTATGATCAAGTTACGGAATGTTCATTACAGTACGAATCGGCATACTTTTGCAGTTTGTCGAAATTAGTCCCTATAAGCGAATAAACTTGATTTCAATACACCAAACCCTCCAAAACTTATTTCTAAGTTATGTAAAGGTTATTTAAGCTATGTTAAGCCTATGTCACTATTCCAGAGTGTTTGTTGCATTAAAATGGTTATATTTACGCATCAGTTCGCGTATAACCTTCCAGAAAGCGATTTAAATCTCGAAATCGAACAAGAATTGATATGTGCCAATGATACACATATTTTTACAAATCCCAAGTATGAAACACAATATTTCATTGATTTGGTATTTATTTGATGGTCGCAGAGGCACAGATGTCACAAGCAAGGAGTGACAGATCGCAATTAGCAATCTTTTCTTCCTTTGACTTCAATCTTGACTTTGACTTTGACTTTCGAAACACGAGGTGTTACAGCCTCCCCTACTTAAGGGAATTTCATCCCGAAATTAGGATTTAGCCGTAACAAACAACTGCGGGTACTTCGCCTTCATGTCGCTTTCGAGTTCCCAGGTAAACTCGGCACCGCGTTTACCTTCCCAGCGAACCTTCACAATGGGAATGCGTGAGCCTCTGAGCACCTTGGTTTCTCGTCCCACGATCTCGACAGGCTTTTCAACGAAATGTAGTGTTTCGTCCACTTGTAAGTCCTCAAGAAGGACATGTAATTCTTGGTCGGCCAAACACTTTCTGAGGTTCGAAACGCAGAAAGTCGGGTGGACGTTACTCAGTTCCACTGGTAGTTCGAGCCTGTAGGCCACTTTTTCAATCCTTTCCAGAATCTTAAAGGGTCCAATATATCGAGGCGCGAGCTTTCCTTTCTTGCCGAATCTGATCACCCCCTTCCAAGGTGCAACCTTTAGGAGTACGTGATCGCCAATGTCAAATTCAAGGGGCTTGAGACGTCTATCAGCGTAACTTTTTTGTCGGCTCCGAGCTTTCAACAGATTGTCTCGAATTTGGAGGATTTTGTCTGTCGTTTCTTGCAACAGCCAGGGACTGGTAATTTACGCGTCTCCGATCTCGTGCCATACAATAGGCGATCGATATTTCCTTCCGTATAGAGCCTCAAATGGTGCCATTTGTATGCTAGAATGATAACTCTTATTGTACGAGAATTCGACCAAAGGTAAGTATGCGTCCTAATTACCATCGAAATCTATGACACACGAACGGAGCATGTCTTCAAGGGTGCGAATCGTTCTCTCAGTCTGACCGTCGGTTTATGAATGGAAAGCGATACTTAGATTAAGAGTAGTACCAAGAGCAGATTGAAACGTTTCCCAACAACTCATGGTAAACCGACCGTCACGGCCAGAGATGATGTCACGAGGCGTCCTATGTCGACTAATGATCTTGTTGGTGTAGATTCGGGCTAATTTTTCTACCTTGTAGTCTTCTCGTATTGGTAGGAAGTGAGCTGACTTAGTTAGACGGTCAACCACAACCCATATGTTATCATGACCAGATTGAGTATGCGGAAGTTTCGTTATGAAGTCCATAGCTATACTCTCCCATTTCCACATCGGGATTACGGGCTGAACGAGTAAGCCAGAGGGTCTTTGATGCTCAGCCTTAACCTTGGAACAGGTCAGTCATTTTGAAACATAGATTGCGATATCCTTCTTCATGCCTGGCCACCAGTACTTGTAGCGCATGTCCTGGTACATCTTGTCAGCACCGGGATGAATGGAATATCGAGTTTTGTGGGCTTCGTCCATCAGAAGTTGTCGCAAATTCGTACGCTTGGGAATCCAGATTCGATCCAAGTAATGAAAGATACCATTCGACTTATTCTCGAGTTGGGTGCCATCGTTTAGAATCCTTTCCTTCTTCAAAGTTCGCTTGGTAAAACAAGCATGCTGCGCGTCAAGAATGAGAGCTTCGAGATTAAACTGGGCTTGGGAATTACGAACGCTAAGCAAGTAGCTTCGTCGACTGAGAGCATCGGCAACGACATTTGCTTTGCCTGGATGGTAACGGATCTCACAGTCGTAATCGTTGAGCAGTTCTACCCACCGGCGTTGACACATATTCAGTTCTTTCTGGTCAAAGATATGTTGTAGGTTCTTATGGTCGGTGAAGATCGTACACTTGGTACCATAAAGGTAGTGTCGCCAAATCTTTAATGCAAAAACAACTGCGCCAAGCTCGAGGTCGTGTGTGGTGTAGTTTTTCTCGTGGATCTTGAGCTGTCGAGAAGCGTACGCAATAACCTTGTCTCGTTGCATAAGAACACAACCAAGACCAAGGTTCGAGGCATCGCAGTAAACTATGAAATTATCGTTTTCGTCGGGCAATGAGAGCACTGAAGCGTTGCAAAGCTTAGCTTTGAGGGCTTGAAAGGCTTCATCCTGTTTAGTTCCCCAAACAAAAGGTTTACCCTTATGCGTGAGAGAGGTAAGCCGCACGGCGATAATAGCCTGCCAGTCCTAGAAAAGAACGGACTTCAAACGGGTTCTTGGGTGTAACCCAACTCTTAACAGCTTCGATCTTCGCAGGGTCAACGTGGATACCTTGACTATTGATAATGTGACCCAAGAATTGGACCTCCTCTAGCCAAAATTCACACTTGGAGAATTTGGCATAGAGACGGTTTCCCTGGAGTAACTCAAGAACCAAACATAGATGCTGCCAGTGTTCGGCTTTTGACTTGGAATAGATCAGGATATCATCGATGAATACGATTACGAAGCGATCAAGGAAGGGTTTGTACACTTGATTCATTAAGTCCATGAAGATGGTAGGAGCATTGGTCAAACTAAAAGGCATGACAACGAACTCAAAATGACCATAGCTGGTTCGAAAAGCAGTTTTGGGTATATCCTCCTCTTGAATGCGTAATTGATGATAGCCTGAGCGTAGATCGATTTTGGAAAAACACGTAGCACCTTGTTGCTGATCAAATAAATCGTCGATTCGGGGCAAGGGATAGCGATTCTTGATTGTCAACTTATTCAACTCCCTATAATCGATGCACATCCTGAACGAACCATCCTTCTTTTAGACGAAAAGGACAGGCGCACCCCATTGAGAGGTGCTAGGGCGAATAAAGCCTTTATCAAGGAGTTCCTGGAGCTGACTCGAGAGTTCGCGCATTTCAGAAGGAGCGAGACGATAAGGCGCTTTAGCAACAGGGTTGGCTCCAGGAATGAGGTCGATTCGGAAATCAATATCACGACTCGGAGGTAGTCCTGGAAGATCGTCAGGGAAAACGTTAGGAAATTCACACACAACAGGTACCTGGTTCACTTCCTTAACTTCCTTTTTCTCCGCTACTACAATGTGTGCCAAGAAAGCTTGGTATTCCTTGTGGAGATACTTGCTAGCCTGGACACAAGACATGAGTTGGAGTTTCTTCGACGCGAATTCACCGTAAACACACAATTGATCACCATTAGTGAGCGAGAATCGAATCATCTTATCGAAGCAAACAACTTCAGCATGGTTTCACGAAGAAACTCCATGGCTACTATGACGTCAAAACTTCCGAGCTGCATCGGAATAAGATTGATAGGGAAAATGTGATTGTTGAGCTCGAGAGTACAATCACGAAGAACAGAATTGATAGCGACGGTTCTTCCGGTGACAACTTCAACATTGAACGTCGAGGGGAGATGAGCGCGCTTACGATTGAGGAGCTTTTCAAATTCAAGCGATACAAAACAGTTATCTGATCCAGTATCAAATAAACACGTAGCATATATACCATTCACAAGGAACGTACCATTGACCACATTGTTGTCGGCTTGAGCTTGGCGGGCGTTAAGGTTGAATGCACGTCTGCGTGCTGCTGGTTGTTGCTGCTGTTGCTAGGGCTGCTGTTGGGGCTGCTGCTATTGTGGCTCTTGCTTGACCACTCGATTCGGGCACATGTTGGCGAAGTGGCTGGGATCACCACACGCATAGCAAGCTCTAGCATTGACCGCGGGTGCATGAGCTGCTTGATGGCCTTGAGGAGCTGTAAGTAGATCTTGTTCAGCAGGAGCTTGACCATGGGTTGTAGTAGGGTTTTGACATGGACGTGTACGGCAGTTGGAGGTGAAGTGACCGTACATGTTGCAATGGGCACAGTATCTACAGGCGATTCCCACTGGGTGGTGATAGGTGCAAGTAGGGCAAGCCGGGTGAGGACCAGTATACGCACGCTTTGCCGGCGGCGCGCTGGTAACCTGGGCCGCTACTTGGCGGTGTTGATGTTGCTGAGGAGCTGGAACAGCTTGAAGAGGGGCAGCATTGGTCACGGTGCAGTTCTTGTTGCTGGAACTGCTGTTGTTATTTCTCTTGCGTCTCGAGAGCTTGGAAGACTGAGGTGCGGCGGCGGTTTCAGCGGTTGAAGCAGTAGTAGCTTGATGCAGATTCTTGGGAGTTTTATCCCAGACACCATACTTGGCTCGCTTGTCGTTGATCTCAGCAGCGAGCAAGTATGTTTCGTCAACCGTTGTCGTCTTTGCTACTTGAACGAAAGCTGCCACGCAATCCAGAAGAGCACGGATATACGTTTTGATGGTGATTTCGGGCGTCTTGACTTGGTCCAGACAGATAATCAAACCAATGTTGTCACCTTCTTTCTGCTTAATGCTTAAAGCGCGCAATCAAAGCAGCATTGTCACCTTCTTTCTGCTTAATGTGCCAGAATTCATCCTCCAGCTTTTGGGGCTCATGGGGAGGGCAGAACTCTTCCATCATCACGTCCTTCAACTCGTCCCATGATAGCCCGTAAGCTGCATCATTTCCGCGTTTGTTTCTCTCGGTCGTCCACCAGTCTAGAGCACAGGACTGGAAGACGCCAGTTGCGTTGAGAGTACGGAGATTGTCAGGACAGCCACTCTGACGCAGGGTGACTTCGATAGAATCAAACCATTGGAACATGGCTGTAGGACCATCTTCACCAGTAAACTCTTTCGGTCCGCAGGATTTGAACTGTTTAAAGCTAAAAGCAGCTTTGGGAGTATCGGTCCTGGACTCTTCAGAAGATTTGCTTGCATTCTCATGAAGTTCACTGACAATCTGAGGAATAACCTTTGCCATCTGTTTAGCAACCATAGAGGCGAGGCGTTTATCTGCCTGTTTTCGACGTGCGGCTTGGGTAGCGCGAGATCCAGATGACGACATTGTCTGCATCAAACAGCGCCATAGGACTCAAAACACTATTCGATTATTCCTAGTATAGTATAGCGATTCACCATAAAAATCAGGAACACACTCATTCATATACGCACATAATCACATAGGGCACATAAACACGTAGGCACGTAAGGCACAGAAGCACAAAAGGCAGTCAGAATATAGAAACCTAACTATATGTTGCACGTATTCCCTATCCTTCACAGCAGGTATAGCGACTAAATATAGCGATTACGAGGATCGAGCAGCGATTGCGATTAGTGACCAGCGATTTGTTAGCGTTGCGTAGTGTGTTGTGTGCGATAAGCGAAGCAAGAAGCGTTAAATCGAAACCATCAGTACCCCAATACGCTAACAAATAAATAATCCACATAAAACACATAAAATCCACATAAAATCGACAAATATCAGAGTTGGCGGCTGCGGGTTCCAGAATAGAAACACATTAAATTCAAGGATAGATTCTCTTGGGTGTGATAGACGTCGACTACCCAAAGTGATTCAACTATTCACAAGGCTCCTAAGTACACACTTTGGCCTTCGGAACTGTGCTCTCCCTTCGATTTGAGCGATTGGCACGCATCCTTCTAGTTACAGTGTGACTTCAAGTCGTTGGAGTCCGTCAAGACTTTGGTGAGAGCTTGTAAAACCATATTAAGAGAGTAGGACGAGTCATCAAGGTTCGGGTTTCACCCCTAACTTAGCGACTACGTTCCTGCTTGTGTGATGAAATCACGAGATAGCTAAGGATATTTGCCTCGAAGTATGGATTTCACTCCTAATTCAACGCAAATTATCTCGTAGATAGTAAAAAAAGCAAGTCAAGCGAGCAATCTGGTCGAGAGTTGCGGTTTTCACACCTAATCCTAACCAGATCATTCGTTTGTGTGTGTAATCAGCCTTAGGAAAAGCTGATCTTGCGCGAAACTGTAGTATGTGATGTTCGCGCAAGTGTGTAGTGTACAGCGAATTCGAGTGAGAAATTGCGAGTAAGCTCGTACAACCCCTACTGGGCATGCACAAGTCGGTCTATTGGTGTCACACCCCAAAAACGTCGCATCGGAATATAAAACATAGTGGTGACGAAAGCTGGTACCCATTTCTATCTTGATGTTTGATGCATTTTAGTGTTGGACATTATTACTTAATTAAAACGTTGATTTTAAACTTATCGTCCCAAACCACAACATAACCATGACAAAATAAAGTAGTCTTTTGATCCTCACGAATCTTATTACATTTAGTCCCAGAAAATTTTAAAATTAGTCCAATATATTTAAGTGATAAAACATGCATCAACAACCACAAGATACGCCATAATTCCCGAAGCCGCACTCAATTACCTGTAGAACACATTAAAATCAAGTGTCAACACAAAGGAAGGTGAGTTCACTTATTTGTTTACTAACCAATTTTATTTCAAGGAAAACTTTCTGATTAGGTGTTTATTTGAAAACATCTATGTAATTTTAGAAAGTCCATTTTACTTCCTTAATAAAATCCATGGGCATTCCATCGGTTCATTACTCCGACAATAGTAATACTGCCCAGGTTTTGTATATTAAATTATAGCGTCAACTTTCAGACTCGTATGTTAGCTAGACGATACAAACTATATATTAACCATGCAGGGATAATCAAAGCTAGACAATGAACATAATATTAATTCGTCGTTTGACATTGACTCGGGGCGACCGGTCACAACGGGGTTGTCAACCCGATAGATCTACCAACAATTCCTCGCGTGCAATACTTAAACTGATTAAACGACATCATGGGCACAGGGTTCTTTCTCGAAGAACAATATGATGTCTGCCTCACGTACAATAAATATATCCTACTAATATGACAATTTAATACACGATGTGTACGAATCCCCTGAAATCCCCGACGAAATGTAAGCCTATGCTGATACTTACTCCCTTGAGACCAAGCAATATTCGTACCAACTCCACGGTCGTTTTTCCCCCAACCACCGTGCATAATCCCGTTTCTACCCGAAACATATTTATTCTTCAAAACCATTTCATCCCGAAATACATATATAATTTCCCAAAAATCCATGTATTTTCAATGAAAATATATAATTTATATCAAAAGGTATGTTTTATTTTAAAAAACATTATTAAACCCTTTTATTGGCGTGTTCTACCCCCAAAATATATATAAAGTAGTAAAAAGAGGGGTTTAGTGACACTCACCTTTGGGTGCGTATTTTAATACCGCAATCCCAGAAATTGATTATATAAGTCCTAATATGGGAACAATTCTAAATCAATATACATTAAATCACAAAAATCCTAAGTTTCTCTGTTTCTTAGAATTATCACAAAACTTTGAGATTTTCTCGAAAAGTTGTCATTTTTTTATTATGTTGGCGCGTTAATATATATATATATATATATATATATATATATATGAGTCCATATACATTTATATATTTATTATGATTTTTGCGACTTGAACAATTTTATTGGTGACCATTATTGTGTAAACCCGTTAACTGTCCCGTTTATACGCAATATATCTATGATTTATGCGTCGTAATATATATATATATATACATAAACGTTCATATAATTTAACACCGAAACACGCGAAATATTGCTAACTTATCTATTTTGTCATTTTTAAAGAAATTATACATAAAAGATCTCATATGTAGTAAATTTCATGCTCGACAAACAAGTTTCACTTTTAACGCGATTTCTACCGTTTCTACCGCACAAAACGTACATGCATACAAGCATAGTCTAAATTTCCCACTATCAAGTTAACACTTAACATATTATTACATTTACATGTTTAAATCTCCTAACACATTTTATCTCATAAGGTTCACTCAAAATTTACCCACACTAGTGTTCATCGAAAATGCGTATTTTAGCGATTCGGTAACGTTTTCGGGCGTCGGAAGTCAGGTATGACTAACCAAACACCAAGTAAACTTAAAATTAGTTAAAATACTCATTTATAAACTAAAAATATCAGTTTATTTACTGATTTAAATCAGTTTTATAAATTTCACTCGAAAAGCCGGTTTTTGACCTTTTTAACGCATAGTTTTTCGTTAAACATTACTATAATCATCCCAACTCGAAACGACTTGATATTTTAACACAATACATGTTATTTACTGATTAAAATAGTTATTATAATCAGATTAGTGCAGTTTTTGTATAAGTGATATAAATCATGCGATTTCACGTATTTTACAACTTTTAAAGCACCAAATACATCATGCAAAGCTAGTAAACATTATGTCAAAGTTATAAATCACTAAACACTTTAAAATAACTTTATTTTAGTGTTTATAATCTGCTCATAACTGATTTTTACTAAATCATACTCAAATCACATTATTTCATCCATTTTACAAGTTTCTAAGCCTCATGTATAACTTGCAAAGCTAGTAAACCATATGACAAAGTTTCTTATCATTTTAACACTTCAAATACTCATATTTTTAGTGTTTATTTTCTGATTAAAACTTATTTTTATCAAATCATATCTAAATCATCATTTCATGCTTTCATATCATCATGCATGTATTCTATCATTCAAGAATCATGTTATTCAAGAATCACTCAATAAAAAATCAAAACACAATTACATATACATACACATATACCTACGGCTACACATACATACATATTCATCCATTTTTATTTATCCAAAAAAACCATTTGTTTTAGTTTTCAAGTTTATGTTAAAATTCAAGAACAAGAGAAACTTTCACTATCTTCTTTTCCATAAAAATAATCAAGAACATTTTTAGAAGATTAGTTTTTATACCTTCAAGATTCAAGTGGGTTTTGACATGATTTTTGATGATATGAAGTTTGCAACTACTTGAAATCACCCTTAAAACCCTCTTGGATCTTCAAACTAACTTGAAAGAACTTAGAAAAGGCTTTAATCTTTAAAGATGAAACTTGAATTTCCAAAGTGAATGTGGGTGTGTGTATGTACGGTTTCTTTGATGAAAGAATGAAAGAAATTTGTGAATTATTCAAGTCTTGGAAGTTGTTATGCATGTGTAGGTGATTTGTGATTGGACCACCATCTTTGCATTCAACACATGGCATCAAATTAGAGAAAGTGGCAAGGAAGGACTCCTTGTTGTTCGACACATATCTCCTACACTCACATTACATGTATACATACACATATATATATATATATACATATATATAGACAAAAAACAGGTATTTTACTGGATACCGGGTATTTTATCTAGCGTTTTAACCCATTTTAGCGCGTTTTAAATTATTTTTATCACTCTATAAAAATAATCTCATCAAAATATTTATTGAACAATATTTTATTTGCCTGGACTGGCTACGTTGTCGGTATTTGGCAGTATGCGCGCTGTGCTGCGCGGTACGCGTTTAAAATCGCAAAAATAGGAATTTAAGCGTTTTTATTTATTTTTATCGTTATAAAGTAATAAAATCATCAAATTATTATTAAAATGATTATCAGTTGCTTTAACAGGCTGTATTGACAGTATTTTGTCGGTACACGCGCTGCATCGCGCGGTACGCGCTTATACTTGAAAAATAGAGTTTCCTAGCGTTTTAAATTATTTTGACGCACGGATATGATTAAAATAATTATTCTAATCATAAAAAACTATTTTTAGGATTTTAACACTGATCGGGTGGTCTGCGATGTTCGTTTCGCATTTTAACCGTTACGCGATAAGCGTTTAATTTACCGTTGCCAACATAATTTTTATCAAAATTTAAATTTACCAACTCATTAAATTTCCATATAAACATCATAATCAATCAAATATGGCCCTATTACCTATTTACAACATGTGCTACAATTGTACGGTATGGCCTGAAAAGCCGGGTGTCACAATCTCCCCCTGTTTAGGAAATTTCATCCCCTAAATTTTTACTCTACAGGTTTTGTTTTCACACTAGGTGGAAACAGTAAAGACAGGTTTATAGAATATAGTCTTATAGTTTCTGCGAGAAACTTTGATTCTTACAAAGAATCTTCGTAGACCTATATTACATACACTCTCAATTCCTAATCTCACGTCTCAACGCTCTCCATCCTGATGGTAGCTTGAGCCTATAAGCGACTGGTCCAACTCAAGATGGGCACTCAAAAGGACTAAGTCAATGTGGCTCAGCTTTTCTTTCCTCTGCTGAAACTACTAGCATCTCTCTCAAGATATCTACTTTAACAGAACTAAATCTTCAATCTGGATTCCAATAGTTCCTTCAATTGTCCATGTAATCCTTCTGCTGATCAATCGGCGACTTTTAACCTTCCCTCGATCCAAGTAAATCTTGTCGCTGGTTTCCTAGATAAACTAAGGTCTGGTTAATTGTCCTTTGTCACGTCAGCTCGACAAAGTGGCGATCAACACTTCCATCCATGCGAGGCTCGAAACGGAGCAACCTGAATACTAGCGTGTTAATTATTATTGTAAGATAACTCGGCCAAGGGCATTTGAGTATCTTAAATTCCTTCGGAGTCCATCATACACGCTCCCAACTTTTCTTTCGAAGGTCCGAAACGCTTCCTACTATCTTGTTATCCAATCAATTTCCCTTTTCTTTTTGGGGTTATTAGTGTCAAAGGCTGCACTAATTTAGGGAAATTTTCAATAAATCTCCGGTAGCACCTAGCTAGTCATAAGGATCATCATACTCCCGACGAGGTCATTGGAGCTTCTCATCATTCATCAATTCCATAGTTAACTTCAATGTTTCTCATGAGTTTCCTTGGCTCGCGTGAAAGCAAGTATGTCGTCGACGAATATTATCACGAATTCATCCGATTAGGGTTCCCATACCCTGTTCATGAGATTCATAATTTTAAATGGCGCATTAATTTAGTCAAAAGGCATGACTAATAACTCGTAATGGCCATATCATGTTTGAAAAGCAGTCCTCAGCATATCTTCGGCAACAACTTTCAACTGATAATATCCCAATCGTAGATCGATCTTCGTGTAGCAGTTGAGTCCCGGTAGCTTGATTGAACAAATTTTCAATCTTCGGTAAAAAGGTACCGATTCTTGATAGTCATCTTGTTCAGCTCTCTGAAATCCTCTCATATCCTGAAGGATCCCTCCTTCTTTTTCTCAACAAAACAGATGCGCCTTAAAGCGAAAAGCTTGATCGAATGAAACTCTTGTCTAATAGCTCTTGACATTTCTCAGACGGTGCTTAATCTATAAGGAGATTGTGCAACTGGGTGCAGCACCGTGTGCCAGATCAATTCGAAATTCGATCTGTCTCGCAGGGGGGAATCCAAGTAAGTCTTTTTAGGAAAGCTTCTGGATAATTGCAAACAATAGGAATCTCTCCGGTATTCCTATATTCGGCTTTCGTATCCACCACGTTAACTAAGAACGCCGGATAGCCCCTCTTGCAACCACCTGAGCATCCTTACAAAACTGACAACTCTCAACCATCAACACTCAACACTCGACTCGGTCGATTTCCGCGAACAACTGCCACCTTTCTACCATCATCAAGACGAGATATCCTAGCTAGCTTCTTCAAGCGATAGTCCCCACTTTGTCCTTGCTCACCACACTCGTAGCATCCCTCGAGCACAACTCCATCCAATGTACTATTAGCATAGCACTCGTGAGTCATATGTCTAGTCCGACCATATCTGGCGCACTTTATCCACTCATCCTCGTGAGTCTTCCTCTCAAGACCACTCCTGTCATCCTTGGCATTATCCTTTCCCGATTCTCTCTAGGGTTAGCTACACACGCTTCTCCAATCTGCGTTCCTCACCACGCTTCTCATCGGTATCTTTCCTCGAACTCTCAGACTTTCGCTTTCACGAATCCCCGATTCTAGGCTCGGAATGCGGAATTATTTGAATGGTCGACCGGCTGTGACGGCCCGACATCACGCATACCGTTGCCACGTCATTGCATAGGTTACCAGCAATGATCTTGGGCTGTGAGTTGTGCCAATTCCTCTGGGGTAATAGGTAGTCCAGAACCCTGCCTCGCTTTTTGCGGCATCTCGTCGTTTCTATTACAACATAATATCAACATAAGACGATTAACCAAAACTAATTCAATCAACAAACGTTAGTGGATCAATCATGGCGCATGTATAATATCCACATATTAATGAGAACTATTTTTTAACCAAAAGGAACCCATTCGATATTTATATCAGAAATTTTCAAAGCTTGTTTTTAGTACGAAGACTAATCAAAATTCGGCATGTCTACATCAACACCCTCAACAAGTCTATATGAAATTTCCTCCTAAAAATCTAAAAATTTGGCATGCAAGCCATAAATAGGGTTCATCAAATGAGACATACAAAGAAAATAACAGAAACAACCAACAACCAACGCGTCAATCCTTGGAAGTCCAACATCTTCCTAACAAGCTCTTCTAGTTCATCATAATAGTCCATCTGTCCCTCTAAGTCCTTCATCGTCTCCATGCCTCCTCGTATCGTGGCGAACTGACGATCTCAGTGAGAGTGATTGACCCAACCCCTTTTTGCCTCTTCAAAGTGGACGCTGTCTCAAAGAGGTGTAGCAGACACACGTGACTCAAATAACAAAATAAAAGATTCTGTGACCACGGACGAAAGAATCTCAAATGTATGCTCACAGTATCAATGAGTAGGACTACTGATAGTTCTGTAAACCAAGACGTGACATATCGTAACCGTGCAAAGTAAGTGTGTGATCAACGTGAATAGTAGCACATAAGGCATAAATAAACAGAAAATCACATATGCACATAAACACATACAGGCTTTCATACATGATAAAATTTCCACATTTATTTAAAAATCTTGGCTTCGAGAATTTTGGACTTTAAATCTCAAAATTCTTCGGTTGAAGTCTAGTGTTTTCCTTCGAAAACATCTAGTTCGCTAACAACCAATGGCTCTGGTACCAACTTCTGTCACACCCCAAAAACATCGCAGCGGAATATAAAACGTAGTGGTGACAGAAGCTGGTGCCCATTTCTATCTTCATTTTTGATGCATTTTAGTGTTGGACATTATTACTTAATTAAAACGTTAATTTTAAACTTATCGTCCCAAACCACAACATAACCATGACAAAATAAAGTAGTCTTTTGATCCTCACGGATCATATTACATTTAGTCCCAGAAAATTTTAAAATTAGTCCAATACATTTAAGTGACAAAACATGCATCAACAACCACAAGATACGCCATAATTCCCAAAGCCGCACTCAAGTACCTGTAGAACACGTTAAAATCAAGTGTCAACACAAAGGAAGGTGAGTTCACTTATTCGTTTACTAACAAATTTTATTTCAAGGAAAACTTTCTGATTGGGTGTTTATTTGAAAACATATATGTAATTTTAGAAAGTCCATTTTACTTCCTTAATAAAATCCATGGGCCTTCCATCGGTTCATTAATCCGACAATAGTAATACTGCCCAGGTTTTATATATTAAATTATAGCGTCAACTTTCAGAGTCGTATGTTAGCTAGACGATACGAACTATATATTAACCATGCAGGGATAATCATAGCTAGACAATGAACAGAATATTAATTCGTCGTTTGACATTGACTCAGGTCGACCGATCACGACGGGGTTGTCAACCCGATAGATCTACCAACAATTCCTCGCGTGCAATACTTAAACTGATTAAACGACATCATGGGCGCAGGGTTCTTTCTCAAAGAACAATATGATGTCTGCCTCACGCACAATATATATATCCTACTAATACGACAATTTAATACACGATGTGTACGAATCCCCTGAAATCCCCGACGAAATGTAAGCCTTTGCTGATACTTACTCTCTTGAGACCAAGCAATATTCGTACCAACTCCACGGTCGTTTTTCCCCCAACCAGCGTGCATAATCCCGTTTCTACCTGAAACATATTTATTCTTCAAAACCATTTCATCCCGAAATACATATATAATTTCCCAAAAATCCATATATTTTCATTGAAAATATATAATTTATATCAAAAGGTATGTTTTATTTTAAAATCATTATTAAACCCTTTTATTGGCGTGTTCTACCCCCAAAATATATATAAAGCAGTAAAAAGAGGGGTTTAGTGACACTCACCTTTGGGTGCGTATTTTAATACCGCAATCCCAGAAATTGATTATATAAGTCCTATTATGGGAACAATTCGAAATCAATATACATTTAAGCACAAAAATCTGAAGTTTCTCTGTTTCTTAGAATTATCACATAACTTTGAGATTTTCTCGAAAAGTTGTAATTTTCGATAATGTTGGCGCGTTAATATATATATATATATATATATATATTTATTATGATTGCGACTTGAACGATTTTTTTGGTGACCATTATTGTGTAAACCCGTTAACTCTCCCGTTTATACGCAATATATCTATGATTTGTGCGTCGTAATATATATATATACATAAACGTTCATATAATTTAACACCGAAACATGCGAAATATTGCTAACTTATCTATTTTGTCATTTTTAAAGCAATTATACATAAAAGATCTCATATGTAGCAAATTTCATGCTCGACAAACAAGTTTCACTTTTAACGCGATTTCTACTGTTTCTACCGCACAAAACGTACATGCATACATGCACAGTCTAAATTTCCCACTATCAAGTTAACACTTAACTTATTATTACATTTACATGTTTAAATCTCCTAACACGTTTTATCTCATAAGGTTCACTCAAAATTTACCCACACTAGTGTTCATCGAAAATGCGTATTTTAGCGATTCGGTAAAGTTTTCGGGCGTCGGAAGTCACGTATGACTAACCAAACACCAAGTAAACTTAAAATTAGTTAAAATACTCATTTTTAAACTAAAAATATCAGTTTATTTACTGATCTAAATAAGTTTTATAAAATTCACTTGAATAGCCGGTTTTTGACCGTTTTAACGCATAGTTTTGCGTTAAACATTACTATAATCATCCCAACTCGAAACGACTTGATATTTAACACAACACATGTTATTTAGGGATTAAAATAGTGATTATAATCAGATTAGTGTAGCTTTTGTATAAGTCATATAAATCCTGCGATTTCACGTATTTTACAACTTTTAAAGCACCAAATACAACATGCAAAGCTAGTAAACATTATGTCAAAGTTATAAATCACTAAACACTTTAAAATAACTTTATTTTAGTGTTTATAATCTGCTCATAACTGATTTTCACTAAATCATACTCAAATCACATTATTTCATCCATTTTATAAGTTTCTAAGCCTCATGTATAACATGCAAAGCCAGTAAACCTTATGACAAAGTTTCATATAATTTTAACACTTCAAATACTCATATTTTTAGTGTTTATTTTCTGATTAAAACTTATTTTTATCAAATCATATCTAAATCATCATTTCATGCTTTCATATCATCATGCATGTATTCTATCATTCAAGAATCATGTTATTCAAGAATCACTCAATCAAAAATCAAAACACAATTACATATACATACACATATACCTACGGCTACACATACATACATATTCATCCATTTTTATTTATCCAAAAAAAACATTTGTTTTAGTTTTCAAGTTTATGTTTAAATTCAAGAACAAGAGAAACTTTCACTATCTTTTTTTCCATAAAAATAATCAAGAACATTTTTAGGAGATTAGTTTTTATACCTTCAAGATTTAAGTGGGTTTTGACATGATTTTTGATGATATGAAGTTTGCAACTACTTGAAATCACCCTTAAAACCCTCTTGGATCTTCAAACTAACTTGAAAGAACTTAGAAAAGGCTTTAATCTTTAAAGATGAAACTTGAATTTTCAAAGTGAATGTGGGTGTGTGTATGTACGGTTTCTTTGATGAAAGAATGAAAGAAATTTCTGAATTATTCAAGTCTTGGAAGTTGTTATGCATGTGTAGGTGATTTGTGATTGGACCACCATCTTTGCATTCAACACATGGCTTCAAATTAGAGAAAGTGGCAAGGAAGTACTCCTTGTTGTTCGACACATATGTCTTACACTCACATTACATGTATACATACACATATATATACATATATATAGACAAAAACATGTATTTTTACTAGATACCGGGTATTTTATCTCGCGTTTTAACCCATTTTAGCGTGTTTTAAATTATTTTTATCACTCTATAAAAATAATCTCATAAAAATATTTACTGAACAATATTTTATTTGCCTGGACTGGCTACGTTGTCGGTATTTGGCAGTATGCGCGCTGTGCTGCGCGGTACGCGTTTAAAATCACAAAAATAGGAATTTAAGCGTTTTTATTTATTTTTATCGTTCTAAAGTAATAAACTCATCAAGTTATTATTAAAATGATTATCTGTTGCTTTGACAGGCTGTGTTGACAGTATTTTGTCGGTACACGCGATGCATCGCGCGGTACGCGCTTAAACTTGAAAAATAGAGTTTCCTAGCATTTTAAATTATTTTTCCACATGGATATGATTAAAATAATTATTCTAATCATAAAAAAATATTTTTAGGATTTTAACACTGATCGGGTGGTCACCGATGTTCATTTTTCATTTTAACCGTTACGCGATAAGCGTTTAATTTACCGTTGCCAACATAATAGTTATCAAAATTTAAATTTACCAACTCATTAAATTTCACATATAAACATCATAATCAGTAAAATATGGCCCTATTACCCATTTACAACATGTGCTAAAATTGTACGGTATGGCCTGAAAAGCCGGGTGTCACAGTCTCCCCCTGTTTAGGAAATTTCGTCCCCTAAATTTTTACTCTACATGTTTTGTTTTCACACTAGGTGGAAACAGTAAAGACAGGTTTATAGAATATAGTCTTATAGTTTCTACGAGAAACTTTGATTCTTACAAAGAATCTTTGTAGACCTATATTACATACACTCTCAATTCCTAATCTCACATCTCAACGCTCTCCATCCTGATGGTAGCTTGAGCCTATAAGCGACTGGTCCAACTCAAGATGGGCTCTCGAAAGGACTAAGTTAATGTGGCTCAGCTTTTCTTTCCTCTGCTAAACCTACTAGCATCTCTCTCAAGATAACTCCTTTAACAGAACTAAATCTTCAATCTGGATTCCAATAGTTCCTTCAATTGTCCATGTAATCCTTCTGTTGATCAATCGGCGACTTTTAACCTTCCCTCAATCCAAGTAAATCCTGTCACTGGTTTCCTAGATAAACTAAGGTCTGGTTAATTGTCCTTTGTCACGTCAGCTCGACAAAGTGGCGATCAACACTTCCATCCATGCAAGGCTCGAAACGGAGCAACCTGAATACTAGCGTGTTAATTATTATTGTAAGATAACTCAGCCAAGGGCATTTGAGTATCTTAACTTCCTTCGGAGTCCATCATACACGCTCCCAACTTTTCTTTCGAAGGTCCGAAAAGCTTCCTACTATCTTGTTGTTCAATCAATTTCCCTTTTCTTTTTGGGGTTATTAGTGTCAAAGGCTGCACTAATTTAGGGAAATTTTCAATAAATCTCTGGTAGCACCTAGCTAGTCATAAGGATCACCATACTCCCGATGGGGTCTTTGGAGCTTCTCATCATTCACAAATTCCATAGTTAACTTCAATGTTTCTCATGAGTTTCCTTGGCTCGCGTGAAAGCAAGTATGTCGTCGAGGAATATTATCACGAATTCATCCGATTAGGGTTCCCATACCCTGTTCATGAGATTCATAATTTTAAATGGCACATTAATTTAGTCAAAAGGCATGACTAATAACTCGTAATGGCCATATCATGTTTGAAAAGCAGTCCTCAGCATATCTTCGGCATCAACTTTCAACTGATAATATCCCAATCGTAGATCGATCTTCGTGTAGCAGTTGAGTCCCGGTAGCTTGATTGAACAAATTTTCAATCCTCGGTAAAAGGGTACCGATTCTTGATAGTCATCTTGTTCATCTCTCTGAAATCCTCTCACATCCTGAAGGATCCCTCCTTCTTTCTCTCAACAAAACAGATGCGCCTTAAAGCGAAAAGCTTGATCGAATGAAACTCTTGTCTAATAGCTCTTGAAACTGAATCGACATTTCAATCAGTCTCAGACGGTACTTAATCTATAAGGAGATTATGCAACTGGGTGCAGCACCGTGTGCCAGTTTGATTCGAAATTCGATCTGTCTCGCAGGGGGAAATCCAAGTAAGTCTTTTAAGGAAAGCTTCTGGATAATTGCAAACAATAGGAATCTCTCCGGTATTCCTATATTCGGCTTTCGTATCTACCACCTTAACTAAGAATGCCGGATAGCCCCTCTTGCAACCACCTGAGCATCCTTACAAAACTGACAACTCTCAACCATCAACACTCGACTCGGTCGATTTCCGCGAAAAACTGCCACCTTTCTACCGTCATCAAGACGAGATATCCTAGCTAGCTTCTTCAAGCGATAGTCCCCACTTTGTCCTTGCTCACCACACTCGTAGCATCCCTCGAGAACAACTCCATCCAATGCACTATTAGCATAGTACTCGCGAGTCAAATGTCTAGTCGGACCATATCTGGCGCACTTTATCCACTCATCCTCGTGAGTCTTCCTCTCAAGACCACTCCTGCCATCCTTGGCATTATCCTTTCCCGGTTCTCTCTAGGGTTAGCTAGACACGCTTCTCCAATCTGCGTTCCTCACCACGCTTCTCATCGGTATATTTCCTCAAACTCTCAGACTTTCGCTTTCGCGAATCCCTGATTCTAGGCTCGGAATGCGGAATTATTTGAATGGTTGACCCGCTGTGACGACCCGACATCACGCATACCGTTGCCACGTCATTGCATAGGTTACCAGCAATGATCTTGGGCTGTGAGTTGTGCCAATTCCTCTGGGGTAATATGTAGTCCAGAACCCTGTCTCGCTTTTGGCGACATCTCGTCGTTTCTATTATTACAACATAATATCAACATAAGACGATTAACCAAAAATAATTCAATCATCAAACGTTAGTGGATCAATCATGGCGCATGTATAATATCCACTTATTAATGAGAACTATTTTTAACCAAAAGGAACCCATTCGATATTTATATCAGAAATTTCCAAAGCTTGTTTTTAGTACGAAGACTAATCAAAATTCGGCATGTCTACATCAACACCCTCAACAAGTGTATATGAAATTTCCTCCTAAAAATCTAAAAATTTGGCATGCAAGCCATAAATAGGGTTCATCAAATGAGACATACAAAGAAAATAACAGAAACAACCAACAACCAACGCGTCAATCCTTGGAAGTCCAACATCTTCCTAACAAGCTCTTCTAGTTCATCATAATAGTCCATCTGTCCCTCTAAGTCCTTCATCGTCTCCATGCCTCCTCGTATCGTGGCGAACTGACGATCTCAGTGAGAGTGACTGACCCAACCCCTTTTTGCCTCTTCAAAGTGGACGCTGTCTCAACTCTCGAAGTTGAACGCGATCTCTCCAATGAGTCGAGTTCTCTTCCTACAGCGAGTGTAGACTTAAAAGAGGTGTAGCAGAACACGTGACTCAAATAACAGAATAAACGATTCAGTGACGACGGACGAAAGAATCTCAAATGTAGGCTCGACAGTATCATTGAGTAGGACTACTGGTAGTTCTGTAAACCGAGACGTGACATATCGTAACCGTACAAAGTAAGTGTGTGATTAACGTGAATAGTAGCACATAAGGCCTAAATAAACAGAAAATCACATATGCACATAAACACATAAAGGCTTTCATACATGATAAAATTTCCACATTTATTTAAAAATCTTGGCTTCGAGAATTTTGGACTTTAAATCTCAAAATTCTTCTGTTGAAGTCTAGTGTTTTCCTTCGAAAACATCTAGTTCGCTAACAACCAATGGCTCTGATGCCAACTTCTGTCACAACCCAAAAACATCGCAGCGGAATATAAAACGTAGTGGTGACGGAAGCTGGTGCCCATTTCTATCTTGATGTTTGATGCATTTTAGTGTTGGACAATATTACTTAATTAAAACGTTGATTTTAAACTTATCGTCCCGAACCACAACATAACCATGACAAAATAAAGTAGTCTTTTGATCCTCGCGGATCTTATTACATTTAGTCCCAGAAAATTTTAAAATTAGTCCAATATATTTAAGTGACAAAACATGCATCAACAACCACAAGATACACCATAATTCTCGAAACCGCACTCAAGTACCTGTAGAACACGTTAAAATCAAGTGTCAACACAAAGGAAGGTGAGTTCACTTATTCGTTTACTAACAAATTTTATTTCAAGGAAAACTTTCTGATTAGGTGTTTATTTGAAAACATCTATGTAATTTTAGAAAGTCCATTTTACTTCCTTAATAAAATCCATGGGCCTTCCATCGGTTCATTACTTCGACAATAGTAATACTGCCCAGGTTTTGTATATTAAAATTATAGTGTCAACTTTCAGACTCGTATGTTAGCTAGACGATACAAACTATATATTAACCATGCATGGATAATCAAAGCTAGACAATGAACAGAATATTAATTCGTCGTTTGACATTGACTCAGGGCGACCGGTCAGGACGGGGTTGTCAACCCGATAGATCTACCAACAATTCCTCGCGTGCAATACTTAAACTGATTAAACGACATCATGGGCGCAGGGTTCTTTCTCGAAGAACAATATGATGTCTGCCTCACGTACAAACATATTTATTCTTCAAAACCATTTCATCCCAAAATACATATATAATTTCCCAAAAATCCATATATTTTCAATGAAAATATATAATTTATATCAAATGGTATGTTTTATATTAAAAACATTATTAAACCCTTTTATTGGCGTGTTCTACCCCCAAAATATATATAAAGAAGTAAAAAGAGGGGTTTAGTGACACTCACCTTTGGGTGCGTATTTTAATACCGCAATCCCAGAAATTTATTATATAAGTCCTAATATGGGAACAATTCTAAATCAATATACATTTAATCACAAAAATCCCTAAGTCTCTCTGTTTCTTAGAATTATCACATAACTTTGAGATTTTCTCGAAAAGTTGTCATTTTTGATTATGTTGGCGCGTTAAAATATATATATATATGAGTCCATATACATTTATATATTTATTATGATTTTTGAGACTTGAACGATTTTATTGGTGACCATTATTGTGTAAACCCGTTAGCTCTCCAGTTTATACGCAATATATCTATGATTTGTGCGTCGTAATATATATATACATAAACGTTCATATAATTTAACACCGAAACACGCGAAATATTGATAACTTATCTATTTTGTCATTTTTAAAGCAAGTATACATAAAAGATCTCATATTTAGCAAATTTCATGCTCGACAAACAAGTTTCACTTTTAACTCGATTTCTACCGTTTCTACCGCACAAAACGTACATGCATACATGCATAGTCTTAATTTCCCACTATCAAGTTAACACTTAACATATTATTACATTTACATGTTTAAATCTCCTAACACATATTATCTCATAAGGTTCACTCAAAATTTACCCACACTAGTGTTCATCGAAAATGCGTATTTTAGCGATTCGGTAACGTTTTCGGGCGTCGGAAGTCACGTATGACTAACCAAACACCAAGTAAACTTAAAATTAGTTAAAATACTCATTTTAAAAATAAAAATATCAGTTTATTTACTGATCTAAATCAGTTTTATAAAATTCACTCGAAAAGCCGGTTTTTTACCGTTTTAACGCATAGTTTTGCGTTAAACATTACTATAATCATCCCAACTCGAAACGACTTGATATTTTTACACAATACATGTTATTTACTGATTAAAATAGCGATTATAATCAGATTATTGCAGTTTTTGTATAAGTCATATAAATCATGCGATTTCACGTATTTTACAACTTTAAAAGCACCAAATACAACATGCAAAGCTAGTAACCATTATGTCAAAGTTATAAATCACTAAACACTTTAAAATAACTTTATTTTAGTGTTTATAATATGCTCATAACTGATTTTTACTAAATCATACTCAAATCACATTATTTCATCCATTTTACAAGTTTCTAAGCCTCATGTATAACATGCAAAGCTAGTAAACCTTATGACAAAGTTTCATATCATTTTAACACTTCAAATACTCATATTTTTAGTGTTTATTTTCTGATTAAAACTTATTTTTATCAAATCATATCTAAATCATCATTTCATGCTTTCATATCATCATGCATGTATTCTATCATTCAAGAATCATGTTATTCAAGAATCACTCATTCAAAAGTCAATACACAATTACATATACATACACATATACCTACGGCTACACATACATACATATTCATCCATTTTTATTTATCCAAAAAAAACATTTGTTTTAGTTTTCAAGTTTATGTTTAAATTCAAGAACAAGAGAAACTTTCACTATCTTCTTTTCCATAAAAATAATCAAGAACATTTTTAGAAGATTAGTTTTTATACCTTCAAGATTCAAGTGGGTTTTGACATGATTTTTGATGATATGAAGTTTGCAACTACTTGAAATCACCCTTAAAACCCTCTTGGATCTTCAAATTAACTTGAAAGAATTTAGAAAAGGCTTTAATCTTTAAAGATTAAACTTAAATTTTCAAAGTGAATGTGGGTGTGTGTATGTACAGTTTCTTTGATGAAAGAATGAAAGAAATTTGTGAATTATTCAAGTCTTGGAAGTTGTTATGCATGTGTAGGTGATTTGTGATTGGACCACCATCTTTGCATTCAACACATGGCATCAAATTAGAGAAAGTGGCAAGGAAGGACTCCTTGTTGTTCGACACATATGTCCTACACTCACATTACATGTATACATACACATATATATACATATATATAGACAAAAACATGTATTTTACTGGATACCGGGTATTTTATCTAGCGTTTTAACCCATTTTAGCGCGTTTTAAATTATTTTTATCACTCTATAAAAATAATCTCATCAAAATATTTACTGAACAATATTTTATTTGCCTGGACTGGCTACGTTGTCGGTATTTGGCAGTATGCGCGCTGTGCTGTGCGGTACACGTTTAAAATCGCAAAAATAGGAATTTAAGCGTTTTTATTTATTTTTATCATTCTAAAGTAATAAAAACATCAAATTATTATTAAAATGATTATCAGTTGCTTTGACAGGCTGTGTTGACAGGATTTTGTCGGTACACGCGCTGCATCGCACGGTACGCGCTTAAACTTGAAAATAGAGTTTCCTAGCATTTTAAATTATTTTTCCACACGGATATGATTAAAATAATTATTCTAATCATAACAAACTATTTTTAGGATTTTAACACTGATCGGGTGGTCACCGATGTTCGTTTCGCATTTTAACCGTTACGCGATAAGCGTTTAATTTACCGTTGCCAACATAATTTTTATCAAAATTTAAATTTACCAACTCATTAAATTTCACATGTAAACATCATAATCAGTGAAATATGGCCCTATTACCTGTTTACAACATGTGCTACAATTGTACGGTATGGCCTGAAATGTCGGGTGTCACAGTTGGTACTTAGACCATAGACTAGGTCGTTCTAAGACATCGACCCGGACTACATCGAGTCTTACCTAATTCCCTATAGTTATGGCTCTGATACCAATCTGTCACACCCCAACCGATGGCGGAAACATCGGGGCATGGCACTGAGCGAAACAGATTGTCCATGAGTATCCATAACAACTATTCATTACCAGATAATTAAAACGTTATGTCCCATAACACAACATATCCAAATAAAAACAATTATTACAAATAATTGTCTCATAAATATATACTGCTCTGACGACTCAGATTTAAGAGTGACATAACTAGACCCCTAGCTTGATTCAACAAAGCAAAGCAATCCCTAGCATCTTAAGCACCTGTCACATACGTTAAAATAAAGGTTAATACACATTGTGTATAGGTGAGCATACAAGTTTGATAATAGCATAATAGAGTTCGAAATCGTTTACGCATAACCAGCATGTACAATGCATAAAGTGAAGCATGTAAGTTATCGACAAAGATCCTATCAATACTAATGAATGCGATTTGACTGCGAATAGCGAGTGCGCATCACATGTTCACCACTGCGAACACGTGAAGTAATTGTCCTTAACAACCCCTGAGTAAACAGGTGCTGAGTCCAAACTATAGTACTATCGTTGCTAAGGCAGGTAGACAGCAATCAATGTGTTAACATAACAAACAGGCATTCATCGAGTCACGTATAACATGCATTAGCGGTCAGCGTATAAATAGTGTTTGCGTAGTGTGTTCGATGTGATTTAGAAAAAGTAACGTATGTAACACCCAAAAGTGCATGAAGAAAAAAGGGATTGAGTATACTCACAGATAGTGTTTAACTTAATAAACACTGCCTTGGATTGAAGGGAGCGCTGAGAGAGAGTAGCCTGAACAGTTAACGATAGCATAAACGATGAGCAGCGCGATAAACAGTGAGAAGTGTACCAAGTATCGGATGGTAATCCGATCGGATGGCAATCCGATCAGATGGCCAGTCGATCGGGTGGCAATCCGTTCGGATGGTCATCCGATCGGATGGCCATTCGATTGGATTGACACCTCGTTTAGTGAGAATGTGTTTGTGTATGATGGTTTGTACTTTGAAGTTTTCGTTGCAGCATTTTAAAAATAGATAAGTATCTCTACCCTTCAGGTCGGTCGATCGGACGGTGGTTCGATCGGACGGCGATCCGATTGGCGAGGCTTCTCAGTTGAGAAAAAGTTCACAGCAGGACGGTCACTCAATCGGATGGCTATTCGATCGGGTGGCAATCCTTTAGTTACTGGTGTTCTTTGAAAATTGATTCAAGTACCCAAGTCCCAAACGTCACTTGATCGGGTGGTCGTTCGATCGGATGGCAATCCGATTGGACGACAAACCGTTCGACGTTCAGAACCTTGGAATTTTAAATAAAAAGTTTAAGGGTGGAACCAAGTGCAACCCGATCGGATGGCCGGTCGATCGGATGGCAATCCGATCAGACGCCAATCCGTCCCAACGTCCAGATCGTCTTGACACTTGATTTCGTTGTAGATTTTGGAATGTTGAACGAGATGTTATGATAACTTATATAAACAACAGGAACCCCATCTTAACTCAAGTGACCCGATCAAACAGGAACCACCCTAGTCCGGCCGGTTCACAGTTCAAGACTGTTGTTCATGTTCAAACCCGAAATTGATTATCTCTTGGATAGAATTCAGATCTTGAACTAACCCATCACTAGGAATGAGTAGAAGATCAGAACGAGATCCGATTCTATCGGGTTTGAGTGCATTGAGTGTAAAAGAGTTGAAAGAAAGTTGGAAAACCTTCTCTCAATCCTTTTAACCATGAATTTGTGTAGATCTATGCGAAAATATTGTTTATTCCTATGGAAATCCTTCAGATCTAAGTTGTTCTTGGTGGAATGAAGCTAAACATTGAAGTTCTTAAGAACTCCATGATGACATCATCCTAGAACACCTCAAATCCGGTGAATTCACGGATAAAAGTTGAGATTAAAAAGTGAAAATGATGAAGAAGTGTGTGTAGATCATAGAAGTACAAGATTTAGGTTGAAAACTTACAAGAATTGGGAGAAATCGAGAGAAATAAGGGCATGAGGTCGGCTGGTCGAACAAGGAAGCTGTCACATGACAAATGATGTGACAGGTGGGTATTTATAGGGTTTCCCAAAAAGTAAAGTGGGTGAAAGTGGCTGGTTGATCGGGTGGCAGCCCGATCGGGTGACTACTCGATCGGATGGCAATCCGATCGGATGGCAATCCGATCGGATGGCCACTCGATCGGTTGGCCACTCGATCCTAGTGTTCGGCGCGACGAGTTTTGTCGTTTCGATTCGCGTGTTGAGCGTTGCGATGTGATTCGAGCGAGCAATGCGATAGTATCTCCCATTAGTTACACAAATATCATAACTACTATATCTAACATACAATCACTATAATTTCTTGCGTTTAGCGTTTTCGATTCGATTTGCGATATGATAGATTGCGATTGCGATTTCGATTAACACCTCACATAAACATAACATGCACAAGTAAGACATAAGTAGCACACACACGTAAAACAATATCCAGAACACATAATTCGAGTTGCGATGTGATAGCGATAAGCGATAAGTCGATTAAACATGCGAATAAATAGCGATTAAACCTCGATTATTAATAGATACTCCATATAATACAACTAAAGCAAATATATAATAGATCCGATTACAAATCAAAGAAGTCAAAACAGTAGTTGAGCAAGGAGTGACAGATTGCAATTAGCAATCTTTTCTTTCTTTGACTTCAATCTTGACTTTAACTTTGACTTTCGAAACACGGGGTGTTACACGGATGACCATCCGTCCAGACGGTCATCCGGTCGGATCACTATTCGTCACTCATTCCACCGACACACTATTTCACGCACTGTTCAATGCTTATATTGTCGTACTATGATCAGGCTAACTCTCCAGTGTTCCCATTAATCCAAGACTGTGTTTATTCATTATACATGATCTGTGAGTATACTCGGTCCCTTTTTGCTTAACGCAGATTTGGGTGTTACATACGTTACTTATATCAAATCACATCGATCACACAATGCAAACACTTTTTTTACGCTAACCGCTCTGCATGTTATACGTGTTATTCGATGAATGCTTGTACGTTATGTTTACACAATGATTGTTGCCTGACACCTTAGCAACGATAGTACTATAGTTTGGACTCAGCACCTATAATGAACAGGGGTTGTTAAGGGTATTTCTTCACGTGTCACAGTGGTGATATGTGTTGCGTATTCTACAACTCGCAGTCATGTTGTACATATTTCATTTTCGATAACCTGCTAGCTTCACATTTCTACATGTTACATGCTAGTTATGCGTAAACCGCTTTTCGATACTATTATACTATTAAACTTGTATGCTCACCTTTACACTATGTGTATTGACCTATTTTAACGTATGTGAGAGGTGTTTAGGATGCTGTGCTATGCCTTGCTTTTGTGGAATCAAGCTAGGGGAGTCTAGTAACAAACTAAATAATTTATGAGTTGTCGGAACAATATGTGTCTTTGAGAACACTATGTTTGTAATGATTGTTTTTATTTGATATGTTATGCTATGGGATGTAACGTTAAATATCTGGTAAATATAGTTGTTATGGATTCTCCCGAACAATCTGTTTCGCTCAGTGCCTCACCCCGATGTTTCCGCCATCGGTTAGGGTGTGACACCTATCATGGAATTTAATAACCGTTTCTGTCGCTTGGTTAGTTTTCTAGGCCCCGCTGCTGGCATGATAGAGCAGCAGACAAACACTTTCAAGTGGGCTATATGTGATCGGGATAGGAAGCTTATCCTGAATCTTATTTTCAATGACATTAATGAGATTGTTGAAGCGGTTAAGAACTTCGATAACGATAAGAAGCATCGTCAGAAGGTGTCTGATGATAACCGTAAACGCCCAAGGGAAAATAATCAGGATCACTCTTCTTTTCGCGCTTGAAATGATCAGTCCTTGGCACCCCGAGACCGTAAACATCGTTCTGATAAGAATATCAACAATCAGTCACGAAATGGGGGAAATCGAAATAAAAATCATAAGCCTGTGCAGAACCAAGCATAACAAAATCATGCCTCTATTAGAGCACAACAACCGAATCGTGATCCTCTTTGTGCCACTTGTAGGAAACCTCACAAAGGTATTTATCGTCGAGCTGAAGGCCTTTGTTACAAATGTGGAGATGCGTGACACATGATAAAATCTTGCCCTCAGCTTGCCCCTAAAGCCAATACTAGGGGTAATGCCCCAGTTACGGTTTTCGGTTATTTACGCATTGGTGAACGTGATATATATATATATGATGGATAGGTTTAAACAAGATTATATAAATATTTTTATATAAAGCATATTATATAAAATTTTAGAATATAAACCATATTCATGTTTAGGTAAAATGTAAATAATAAGCACACTAACTTGGTTTATAAAAAAATATCAAAGTAATCCACTTTAACTTATTTTAAACATCCAACTTAAATTATACTAAACCTTAATAAATATTATAACGATTTAAGAAAATTTCGAGTATTACAATTCTTCCCCTTTAAAAAAATCGTCCTCGAAATTGCAAGATGCGGATAACCAATATGGACATAATTTAGATCACATATAAGCATAAGCGAAACATTACACATCAGCGAAAAAAAAGCACTTAGTTACAAAAAGGGCCCATAAACAGGGACATAAACAATTCGAAGGTCGTACATGATCACAACACATTGAAGCTCGGTATACTAGGACGAAAACAAATTTGGATAATGAGAGTGGATCGTGTCTTCTAATTCCTATGTAGCTTCACGTTTAGAATGATTCTTCCAAAGAACCTTGACAAAAGGAATAGTCTTCCTACGCATAACTCATTCTTGGTGGTCGATAATAGCTTCGGGTTCCTCCTCAAAAGATAAATCCTCATGAATAAGATGATAAGGATAATTCACAACGTGTAACGGATGGTAATTATATCCCCTAAGGAGGGATATATGAAAGACATTATGCACGTGCGATAGTTGCGGTGGCAATGCCAAACGGTAAGAAACTTCACCGATTCTTTCAAGAATCTCGAATGGACCGATGAATATAGGGCTAAGCTTTCCCTTGATTCCAAAACGACGAACGCCTTTGCAAGGCAAAACTCGCAAGAAAACACGCTCACCAACATTAAATTCCAAAGCTCGACGATGTCGGTCTGCATAGCTTTTCTGTCGACTATGCGCTTCCTTCAACTTTTCCCGAGCGATAGCAACTTTCTCATTGGTAATTTGCACTAGTTCGGGTCCTTCGATGATTTTCTCACCAACTTCCTCCCAACAGATAGGTGCTCTACACTTCCGTCCGTAAAGAAGTTCGAATGACGCCATACCAATGCTAGCTGCCAACTATTATTGTAGGCAAACTCAATAAGACAAAGATATTCATCCCAATTTCCTTTCCACTCCAGAGCACAAGATCGAAGCATATCCTCAAGTGTCTGAATAGTACGCTCTAACTGACCGTCTGTCTGAGGATGAAATGCCGTGCTGAATCTCAATTTGGTGCCCCAAGCGGCTTGCAATTCCTTCCAAAAGCGTGAAGTAAACCGCGAGTAGACACGATAGAGACTGGGGTACCATGAAGTCTAATGATTTCTTGAGTAAAGACTTCAGATAATCTACTGACTGAGAATCCCTGTTGAATCGGAAGAAAGTGATTTGACTTTGAAAACCAGTCGACTACAACCCAGATTGCGTCATTCTTCTTGAACGTCCTCGGTAAACCAGTCACAAAATCCATTGAAATGTCATCCCACTTCCATATCGGAATATCTAGTGGTTGAAGCAAACCACCAGCTCTCTGATGTTCTGCCTTCACTTGTTGACAAGTAAGACATATGATAACATATCTGGCTACATCTTTTTTCATAGCGTTCCACCAAAAGTGCTGAAGAAGATCTTGGTACATATTTGTAAATCCAGGGTGGATAGAGAATGGTGAACTATGAGCTTCAGCTAACAATGATTCATGTAGGGTGGAATCATTAGGAACACATAACCGTTTCCCACACCAAACTACTCCATTTTTGTCAATTCGAAATTCCGATTGCTTACCAACCTCCAAATTTTGTATAATAGCCCAAAGTTCTCCGTCATCTTGCTGAGCACTCTTGATACGCGAGATCAAGTCGGGCTCAAAATGAAATCTGGCTAGATAACCGTCAACGTCACCAAGATGGATACCAATACCTAGCTTTTCATGATCAGCTAGAATATGAGGTTGCAATTGGAGAGATGAAATTGCCCCAAAGTTCTTTTGGCTAAGAGCATCGGACACAACATTAGCCTTTCCTGGATGATACTGGATGTTGGTATCATAATTTTTCAAAAGCTCTAACCAACGTCGTTGTCTCATGTTCAACTCATTTTGTGTAAAGATGTACTTAAAGCTCTTGTGATCAGTGAAAATATCACAAGTCTCTCCGTACAAATAATGTTGCCAAATCTTTAGAGCAAAGATAACGACGGCAAGCTCATGGTCATGCGTCGGATAATTAACCTCATACGGCTTCAACTGGCGTGAGGCGTAAGCAATGACCTTATTGTGTTGCATCAAAACACATCCGAGTCCCTTCTTTGAAGCATCGCTATAAATCTGATATCCACCTGTACCTGATGGAAGTGTGAGAATCGGGGCAGACACCAAACTTTTATTTAACTCCTGAAAACTTTGCTCTCTATCATCATTCTAAGTGTACTTAACCCCTTTTCTTAGAAGTTGGGTTAGAGGTAAGGCGATCGTTGAAAATCCTTCGACAAATCTGCGATAATATCCGGCGAGGCCAAGAAAACTGCGAACCTCGGTGACTGAGGTAGGTGTAGGACATTTAGTGATTACTTCCACCTTAGCAGGATCCATTGAAATACCTTCAGCGGAAACCACATGACTAAGGAAAGCTACTTGGTCTAACCAGAACTCGCACTTCGAAAATTTTGCATAAAGCTTCTTCTATCGCAAAATTTCAAGTATGGTACGAAGATGGTACTCATGTTCTTCTTTGCTCTTAGAATAGACCAAAATATCGTAGATGAAGACTATGACGAATTTATCTAGAAACTCATGAAAAAATCGATTCATTAGGTCCATGAAAACAGCTGGAGCATTGGTTAACCCGAATGGCATAACCAAAAACTCATAATGACCATACCGAGTGCGGAAAGCTGATTTAGGAATGTCTGCATTTTTTATCTTCAACTGGTGGTACCCAGACCTTAGATCGGTCTTAGAAAAACATTTAGCACCCTGAAGTTGATCAAACAGATCATCGATGCGAGGTAGCGGATATCGATTCCGAATGGTGATTTTGTTCAACTCTCGATAGTCAATACGAAGTCTCATAGAACCATCCTTCTTTTTCATGAACAAGACCGGTGCGCCCCATGGCGAGGCACTTGGTCTAATAAAACCAAGTTCCAACAACTCTTGCAATTTCTCTTTGAGCTCCTTGAGCTCTAGAGGCGCCATGTGGTACAATGCTTTAGAAATTGGCTCGGTGCCAGAAATCAGATCAATAGTGAACTCCACTTCACGATCTGGTGGGAGTCTAGGCAGCTCTTCAGGAAATACATCCGGAAACTCACGGACAACTTGATAATCTGAGATGTTAGGCTCATTCGAAGATGCAGCTTTTATCCAAGCCAGGAATGCTACACACTCATGTGAAAGAAACTTTTGGGCCTTAAATGCAAAGATTATTTTCAATGGCTTACGAGGCTGAGTCCCTTGATAAATGAGTTCAGGACGCTGTGGATTTCCAAAAAGAATGCACAATAGACCTGTTGTGGGAGGACGTGTTTTCGCGCTGACAGCTGATGATGCAGCAAATGCCCCAGTTACGGTTTTCGGTTATTTACGCATTGGTGAACGTGATATTTATGCCTTGTTTGATACTGGTGCGACACATTCTGTGGTATCTCTCTTATTTGCTAAGCACTTGATGTTTATGCCTAATACTTTAGAGTATCCTTTAGTGATATCTACTCCCTTAAGAAATGCTACTATCATCTCTCGTGTTTATCGAGATTGCTCGATCCAAATCGAGTCCATTATTCGTCTCGCAAATTTGTATCCCATTCAGATGAATGACTTCGATGTTATTCTTGGCATGGACTGGCTCTCTCGGCATAACGTCTCGATTGAATGTCAGACTCGCTGCATTCTTTTTGGAAATCCTCAGCGTCCTGAACTCATTTATCAAGGGACTCAGCCTCGTAAGCCATTGAAAATAATCTCTGCATTTAAGGCACAAAAGTTTCTTTCATATGAGTGTATAGCATTCTTGGCTTCGATAAAAGTTGCGTCTTCGAATGAGCCTAACATCTCCGATTATCAAGTTGTCCGTGAGTTTTCGGATGTATTTCCTGAAGAGCTGCCTGGACTCCCACCAGATCCTGAAGTGGAGTTCACTATTGATCTGATTCCTGGCGCCGAGCCAATTTCTAAAGCACTGTACCACATGGCGCCTCTAGAGCTCAAGGAGCTCAAAGAGAAATTGCAAGAGTTGTTGGAACTTGGCTTTGTTAGACCAAGTGCCTCGCCATGGGGCGCACCGGTCTTGTTCGTGAAAAAGAAGGATGGTTCTATGAGACTTCGTATTGACTATCGAGAGTTGAACAAAATCACCATTCGGAATCGATATCCGCTACCTCGCATCGATGATCTGTTTGATCAACTTCAGGGTGCTAAATGTTTTTCTAAGATCGATCTAAGGTCTGGGTACCACCAGTTGAAGATAAAAAAATTCAGACATTCCTAAATTAGCTTTCCGCACTCGGTATGGTCATTATGAGTTTTTGGTTATGCCATTCGGGTTAACCAATGCTTCAGCTGTTTTCATGGACCTAATGAATCGAGTTTTTCATGAGTTTCTAGATAAATTCGTCATAGTCTTCATCTACGATATTTTGGTCTATTCTAAGAGCAAAGAAGAACATGAGAACCATCTTCGTACCGTACTTGAAATTTTGCGATAGAAGAAGCTTTATGCAAAATTTTCGAAGTGCGAGTTCTGGTTAGACCAAGTAGCTTTCCTTAGTCATGTGGTTTCCGCTGAAGGTATTTCAATGGATCCTGCTAAGGTGGAAGTAATCACTAAATGTCCTACACCTACCTCAGTCACCGAGGTTCGTAGTTTTCTTGGCCTCGCCGGATATTATCGCAGATTTGTCGAAGGATTTTCAACGATCGCCTTACCTCTAACCCAACTTCTAAGAAAAGGGGTTAAGTACACTTAGAATGTTGATAGAGAGAAAAGTTTTCAGGAGTTAAATAAAAGTTTGGTGTCTGCCCCGATTCTCACACTTCCATCAGGTACAGGTGGATATCAGATTTATAGTGATGCTTCAAAGAAGGGACTCGGATGTGTTTTGATGCAAGACAATAAGGTCATTGCTTACGCCTCACGCCAGTTGAAGCCGTATGAGGTTAATTATCCGACGCATGACCAGGAACTTGCCGTCGTTATATTTGCTCTAAAGATTTGGCAACATTATTTGTACGAAGAGACTTGTGATATTTTCACTGATCACAAGAGCTTGAAATACATCTTTACACAAAAGGAGTTGAACATGAGACAACGACGTTGGTTAGAGCTTTTGAAAGATTTTGATGCCAACATCCAGTATCATCCAGGAAAGGCTAATGTTGTGTCCGATGCTCTTAGCCAAAAGAACTTTGGGGCAATTTCATCTCTCCAATTGCAACCTCATATTCTAGCTGATCATGAAAAGCTAGGTATTGGTATCCATCTTGGTGACGTTGACGGTTATCTAGCCAGATTTCATTTTGAGCCCGACTTGATCTCGCGTATCAAGAGTGCTCAGCAAGATGACGGAGAACTTTGGGCTATTATAGAGAATTTGGAGGTTGGTAAGCAATCGGAATTTCGAATTGACAAAAATGGAGTAGTTTGGTGTGGGAAACGGTTATGTGTTCCTAATGATTCCACCCTACGTGAATCATTGTTAGCTGAAGCTCATAGTTCACCATTCTCTATCCACCCTGGATTTACAAATATGTACCAAGATCTTCTTCAGCACTTTTGGTGGAACGCTATGAAAAAATATGTAGCCAGATATGTTAGCAGATGTCTTACTTGTCAACAAGTGAAGGCAGAACATCAGAGAGCTGGTGGTTTGCTTCAACCACTAGATATTCTGATATGGAAGTGGGATGACATTTCAATGGATTTTGTGACTGGTTTACCGAGGACGTTCAAGAAGAATGACGCAATCTGGGTTGTAGTCGACCGGTTTTCAAAGTCAACTCACTTTCTTCCGATTCAGCAGGGATTCTCAGTCAGTAGATTATCTGAAGTCTTTACTCAAGAAATCATTAGACTTCATGGTACCCCAGTCTCTATCGTGTCTACTCGCGGTTCACTTCACGCTTTTGGAAGGAATTGCAAGCCGCTTAGGGCACCAAATTGAGATTCAGCACGGCATTTCAACCTCAGACAGACGGTCAGTTAGAGCGTACTATTCAGACACTAGAGGATATGCTTCGATCTTGTGCTCTGGAGTGGAAAGGAAATTGGGATGAATATCTTTGTCTTATCGAGTTTGCCTACAATAATAGTTGGCAGCTAGCATTGGTATGGCGCCGTTCGAACTTCTTTACGGACGGAAGTGTAGAGCACCTATCTGTTGGGAGGATGTTGGTGAGAAAATCATCGAAGGACCCGAACTAGTGCAAATTACCAATGAGAAAGTTGCTATCGCTCGGGAAAAGTTGAAGGAAGCGCATAGTCGACAGAAAAGCTATGCAAACCGACATCGTCGAGCTTTGGAATTTAATGTTGGTGAGAGTGTTTTCTTGCGAGTTTCGCCTTGCAAAGGCGTTCGTCGTTTTGGAATCAAGGGAAAGCTTAGCCCTAGATTCATCGGTCCATTCGAGATTCTTGAAAGAATCGGTGAAGTTTCTTACCGTTTGGCATTGCCACCGCAACTATCGCACGTGCATAATGTCTTTCATATATCCCTCCTTAGGGGATATAATTACCATCCGATACACGTTGTGAATTATCCTTATCATCTTATTCATGAGGATTTATCTTTTGAGGAGGAACCCAAAGCTATTATCGACCGCCAAGAACGAGTTATGCGTAGGAAGACTATTCCTTTTGTCAAGGTTCTTTGGAAGAACCATTCTAAACGTGAAGCTACATAGGAATTAGAAGACACGATCCGCTCTCATTATCCAAATTTGTTTTCGTCCTAGTATACCGAGCTTCAATGTGTTGTGATCATGTACGACCTTCAAATTGTTTATGTCCCTGTTTACGTGCCCTTTTTGTAACTAAGTGTTTTTTTTTCGCTGATGTGTAATGTTTCGCTTATGCTTATATGTGATCTAAATTATGTCCATATTGGTTATCCGCATCTTGCAATTTCGAGGATGATTTTTTTTTTAAAGGGGAAGAATTGTAACACTCGAAATTTTCTTAAATCGTTATAATATTTATTAAGGTTTAGTATAATTTAAGTTGGATGTTTAAAATAAATTAAAGTGGATTACTTTGATATTTTTTTATAAACCAAGTTAGTGTGCTTATTATTTACATTTTACCTAAACATGAATATGGTTTATATTCTAAAATTTTATATAATATGCTTTATATATATATATGGTAGGTGACTAGTGAATAATGATGTCCATAATTTTTGTACTAGACTAATATTAAAAAAAACCCCTCTCAACTCTATTCTCTTTCTCAATATACGGTCATACACACATACCAAACAATACACTATGTATGCACCATGCTTTAACATTATTTCTTTTTGAATCAAACTATTTAGTAAACAAAAGAGGAAAAGGAAAATCAATCCAGTACGTTTGGATAGTATGGAACCTGAGATACATATGTGTGACTTTTGTGAAAGTTTAGCACATGTGTAGGATAAATTAAATCATAAACCTATCACCTACCTACCATTTACCTTACTTCCTTTCTTTTCTTTTCTTTGGGCAGAACCATCACAATCAAACTTTAATTTTGATTGTCATATACTCAATTACATATTACCCTATTACTATATTGTGAAGCACATGGTGTGGAACAACCCATTTCTGATTTCTTATAAAGAGACCATTATTATTTTATTATCAAACCACACTAAAATACACACACCCAAAAGTCTAATCTAAGTTCAAGAGTTCAAGTTCGGAGTTCAGTGCTTTCAAAATCCATCTCTTTGCTTGAATTAAGTGAGTGTCTATAATTCAAAATTTTATTTTTTTCTCTCTTTATCTTCATATGTTATAGGATAGAATTATATGTAAATCTTCACCCATGTGGGTGGGTGTTTGTCTAAAGCATGAAAATTATGATGTTAACACAATATAAAACTTAGTTATCTTGAAATACTTTGTGATATTTTATTGTTTCTTTTTAAAGAGTTCAATGACTTAATGTTGGTGTTTATGTATTTTCATATGTTCGTTTGCTTATATAGTATAAAAACTAAGCCTAAATATAATTCATGTTTGTATTCCATAAAGGCATAGCTATGTATACAAATGTTGATTTTTGAACTCTACGTAGGATCTTGAACATCCATATATTTATGCATATGTACATGCATGAGATTTACTTTGAGGGTTTACTATAATATTCTCCATGTTAATTTTATACATACAGATAATCATACTTATGGTTATTAAACTTTTCTTTAAGTATCAAAACCAAGATTTATATAAAGATTATGTAATAGATTGGGATATTATGTAATTATATTATTTAGTGTGTAAAAATGTAGATTTATGACCCTA
Organism: Helianthus tuberosus; assembly: GCA_030545235.1. Classification (NCBI taxonomy): domain Eukaryota; kingdom Viridiplantae; phylum Streptophyta; class Magnoliopsida; order Asterales; family Asteraceae; genus Helianthus; species Helianthus tuberosus. Next base: position 127,699,944 of record CM060397.1, read on the forward strand.
AAATGATTTAGGGGGAAAATTACATATTTTATATGTTTCATAACATAGTAAAAAAAAAATAATACTTCAAAACCTTACAAAAAATTTATATATATATATATATATATATTAATAGGCCAATGAAATGAACAGTGTTTCTAATCGTGGGTTTTTCCAATTGGCCTATTTGGGCGGCCATCCCCCCATTACACGCGTGTCTTCCAGGTTAACACCTTATCCTATTTCCGGTTTGCTTCAGATGAGAGAGAATGGGAAGAGGGAAAATGGAGACAGAAGAGAGAGGCGGTGACCGAAGGTCATCACCGTCACACCACCATCGCGGTCACCGTCTGGTTTCTCTGTTTTGTGGGGTTTTAACCTCTATACGAATTATCGTTGGGCTCTTTCCGGTTTGCTTCAGATGAGAGAGGAAGGGAAGAGGGAAAAGGGAGAGAGAAGAGAGAGGCGGTGACCGGAGGGTCACCACCACCGCGGTCACCATCTGGTGTCTCTGTTTTATGGGGTTTTTGACCTATATATGAAAGATCACTGGACCACCGCCCCTGTTTCTCTCTCTACAAATTTCTCCCCCTCTCTCTCCCAAAGGGTGGGAAATGAATGGTATTTGTGTTCGTAGTTTGTTCCGATTGACCTGGGCAACCATATTGGTTTGTTAGGGTTTTTCTTTGATATTCTTATGCCTTCGTTGGTTAGGTTTTCTGTCGTCGCTATGATGAGTTCAAGGATTTGACTAAAAAATTGATGAACATGTAGCCTTGGCTTGGCAAGGATGGTGGATGGTAAGTTTCCACTTGCAAGCCCCTTGCAGCCATGGATTTATATATTAAGCTTTAAAACTCTGAGCCTGTTATTCCTAAACTTATAAGTTAAATTACTTCTTTGATTTCAATCGGCTCCTAAGAGATGCGATTTTCTAGAGAAACGGATGCGTGACACCTCTGTTGCTCTCTACCTCTGACATTGATTTTTTTCGTTTGTGTCGATGGTGTTAACAATCTGACTGTGATGATGTGGTTATGAGTTTGGATTTGTTCTGAATTAGGCTATGATGATTCTGAGCCTTGTGAGTTTTAAAGATTAAAGCATGTTATAGGTCTGAATTTTGTTATTGCTTCATTCGGTTTTTTCTTCAGGAACGAAGAATGGATGTTGTGGACTATCAGGTCCAAATACGGAACAACCAGGCAAGTTTCATAGTCGGTTTCGATTAAGAATGAAACATGCATGTGTTTGCGGTTGTCTAAAAGACCGATTGGATTAGACTGATCCAAGTGCTATATCCGAGTCTGACTAAGAACTGGTGTCTAACATGTCTGATGGTGTTGTGATTTTTAGTGATTTCAAGTACTATATTGTTTTGATTGATTTAATTTAGTAAGACTCTGTTTTGTAGGTGTGTTTGATTAGGTGTTGAAGAATGGTTAAAACCCTGTTTGAAGACATATTTAGGGTTGAGTAGATTGATCCAGATGGCAAGAAATTTCACTAAGGTTATTTATTTGTTTCCGATTAGGCTAGAGGGTGTGGTTTAAAGCCCCTAGGGGCTTTATCACGCCATGTAAGCGCCAAATAGGTTTTGGGATAAAAATGGCACCCCGTTTAACAATTATGGTGTGGGATAAAAACACACTAGCCCCCCCCCCCCCCAAAAATAAATAAATAAATATTAAGAAAGAAAGAAAAAATAAATAAAATCTCATTGGTCAAGAGGCATGGGGCCCACCAGATGCAGCCATTGACGCCCACTATCTCTTTGGCGAAGGTCAAGGATAACGCCCCTTTTGGCGCCTAGGAAATGGGGGAAGGGGCATTATAAAGGGTGGGGTGGAAAGGGCGCGAGACCACACCGCCTGGCTTTAAAGTTTTTATATTTATTCAATCAGAATATATATTGAAGAGTAGTTAAAATAGTGGTTTGTTTAGGAAGTAAAGTGTAGAATAATGCTGCAAATAAGTTTTTAGTTTATAAAAATTCTGACATGTGGAGCTCTACTCTTGAAAACGTTTGTTTGCTTGGCTATAGAGAGAAATTGGTGACCCATTTGTTTTTAAAGGATTATATATATTCTACAGATGAACATTCAACAGATGGAGGGTCGTAAAAAAAATAAAAAAAAAACATAAAATGAAATTTGAGGTATGGCGTCCGTTGTGGCTTCTATTTTTAATTCCACTTGATGTTTAGTAGCGGTTTGGTTTATCTATTGCGGTTTATATGTATTGTTTTTCATCAACTGTTTTAGTGAAGTAGGTGTTGCTTAAAAAATACATATGTGGTTTATAGGTACGGTATTTATGACTGATGATTATTATGCTATCATTGATAAAAGAAGGGGCAGATGGCCGGAATACATGGATCGCCGGATGTTTTTGCGACGTCGCTGGCGCTGGGAGGCAGAAGGGTTTGGGCAGGATGTTGTTTTCTCTATGGTGTTTATGATTTAGTTTTTTTTTATTGTTGTCGGTTAAGAATTAAGATTATTGTTGGTTGTTTTGTAATGGAAGGATTGAATGGAGCCTTTAATTTTTGAATTTGAAAACAATCAAGTTAACTAATATGCTGGAGACGTCTTGCCTAATCAGGTAAACTGCACACATTAAAATAGCAATTATGTAAGCTCCGGCCGATTTGTACATGAAAATTCTCGATGACAACACCTCTATGCGAAAAGGCCAGCCTTCAATCATCACTTCCATACCTAAAACTGACGTTATTCCCCGCTTTTACTTTGATTTATGTGATTATGAAAGGCTTTCCATCCTGTGGATCGTAAAAACAATCACCAGCTCCTTACTCGTACTCATTGGAGTCACATGTTCACTCTTTTTCTTAAAAGAGATTACATCGGCATACTTGAAGGGAAATATTACTAACAAAAAGAACAATGACTCTTTTTCTACGACTCACCCTAGGAAACGAAAAATGCAAATCTCTTCATAGGTATGCTAATTCACCAATAATCTGTTTTTATTTTGCCTTCTGTGTTTCAGGTTTGCAGCAACGCCCGCTTTCTATTTTCAACTTTACGTCCAACGTTAACCCATAACAACAATAGCACTTTTTTACTTTGGTCTCTTTTTTAAATGTGTTATTTCCTCTAACAGGTGTTAATCAGATGCATTTTTATTGTCAAGGTTGGTCCCCTTTTAGGCACATGTAATCTGTTCTTCTCTGAACACCCAGTATCACTGTCTAAAGTGTTAATCTTGGATAATCATTTTTGGTCTTGATCTTTTTGGTTCTATCAGCCTAAAAGATCATATTTTTATAAAAAAAAAATGCTGACATTTTGAAGCCCATTAAAGTACAGAACTAGGACGATCGTGATCTTAAATTTGATTTTTAAAAGTTTAAATCTTGGAGAACCCTTTTGCTCTTGATCTTTTCGGGTTCTATCAGTCTAAAGGATAACATTTTTATAAACTAAAAAAGTTGACATTTTGAAGCCGTTTAAAGTACAGAATGATCACGATCATGATTTGAAGTCAATATCATATAATTCTTTGTAAATTTTCTAGGTGCAAGTGTGCACAAGCACAACTATGGTTTTCTTAATTTTATTTGGGATTTTGCTAAGCCTACTTTAGCAGTGGAGCCATCAGCATTCTGGATTGAAGTCTAGCACTGGTGCTAAAATGGACGATCAAAATCCGGTGAGACCCCTTCTCTAACTTTAGTTCTATAAACTATACTGTTAATGGTATAATATTGTTCTTAACATGTTTATTTGTATCCATCTATGGTTGTTTGATCAATGCATGTATCAATGTTTTATATTATATAATCAGACACTTTGAGGGGTTGCACATTTAATTTAATTAGATCTGTATTTTTTTAGTGTTCTAGAAAAGAAGGCATACCTTCGGGATCAGCCCTGCCGTTTGCAGGAGTTTCTGTTCCCTCTGTAAAAGGCGGGGTTGCCAATAAGGCAACTGCAGGGCAAGGTGTTAACTACTCACCTTCTAGCTGTTACGATTATCATTATCCAGGTTAAAAGTTGCACTTTTTACTGGTGGTAGCTATTTTGTAAGGAGCAGCTGGATAATATTTGGATAAAATATGTAAACAACAAGTGCATGTACTTTGGATCAAATACAGTATAATCGGCCCCAACCTTTTGTATATCTCAAGAAAACTAAATCATTCTCCGAGACATTTTGTATATTGTAAGAAGAACTTTTGTAAAGAACAACTACATGTACTCTGGATCAAATGTCGTATAACCAGCACCAGACTTTTGTATATTGTAACACTACTTTTGTATCATGTCTCCGAATTCTATTTCACACATCAATATCTTTGCAAAACTGCAGCAACACGCGCGTCCTTCTTACTCGATTGTTTCATTTATAGAAATTTATGTTTATATTCGAGGAATAAAGGGATTTTACCACCAGCTTAGATTTCATGACCATATTTCTAAGGGCGAACACCTGCAAGCCGTGGCAGGCACGAGCCACGATTATGATGATGAAAACGTGTTCAGGTGTAAAATGCTATAATCATCAAAACTACTTACATCTAAGTACAGCTGAGCATCCCCATCCTCGCGCAACACGCGTGTTGGAATAACACTAGTTATGTATAGTAAATAAAGATCTAAATTTCTATGTTATTGTTCTAAAAAGCTATATGCAAATGACGATAAGGAAGGTTAAAAGCTATATTTGTACTTATATGATATTTTTAGTCACCAAATAATTTATGGTGAGTGTAACCCGGAAGCATATGTTAACAAAGTGTGTCAGACGATTTTAATTTGGGGTCGTTGGGAAATTTAACGAAAGATCTTTTAATATGAATAAATTATATAATACTAATCTCGTAAATACGGGTTTAGGTTCGCGTAAGTTTTGAGGACGATTTGATTTGTGGATTTTTGCGTTATTTGCTAAGCTAAGGTACGGATCCTTTTTCTTTTTCATCATAGTATAACTTACGTTACGGATTCTTTGGTCTTACCCTTAGAGTATAAAACTGTATCCGTTACTTTATAGTACGGATTCTCATTTCTGACGTCATAGTATGTTTGTCATATCCGTCACTTTGCAGTACGGATTTCTGTATGTTCCTGTTAGCCGTTTGATATGTGATGCGTTATCTGAATCAGTATGATTATTAGTGTGATGTAGCATGCCATACCTCAGACTTGTACTCATGGTCGCATGTTCTTGTTAGTATTAGTTTCAGTTGCTTGTAAATTATTTACATGGCCTTAGTTTTTATACTCTATCACCTGAGCACCTGGCTTGCCGTTTGGGCGTCAACGGCATGTCACTTATCGTGACAGTGCGTAATAAAAATTCACGGCATCTCTAGAATGTGCTCGTGTAGCACCTTGGCCCCTAAAGACGTACAGATCCATCATAGTTCCGAGTTTGAGTTTGTTGTGTGGAGATGGAATAATGGGTGAACGCCACACTCACCATCTCATAGGTGCATGGACTAGCTAGCTGTGTACCAGTCTGTTTTTGGCTCTGGGTGCTTCGTTATTACATGACTTATTGTTGTGACATTCAAGGTCACCTAATTAGTATATGCATCTGATACGTTTGTGATATGATATGATCCGTCCGCTACTGTGCCAATTATACTTTAGACGCATATTTCTAATTTGGTTCAACATCTACTTTAGTTTAATTTTTGTACCCGTATTGATTCGTTATTTCAATATCGTTCGTTTTTCTTTCTTTTCGTCCATCCTTACTTGTACTATTGATTTCTTCGTTACTGAGCAATTCTTGGCTCAGTCGTAGTTCTTTGTTGTGTTTTTCTTGTCTTGTTTACAAGTAATCAGGGATTATATGGGGAATCAGTAATGAGAGATTAATGGATGTTCAAGAGTATTTAAAGACTCTTTATTTTGTTAAATCATATACTTTTGAATGAATTTAAGACTTAGGGTATTTTGAGACGTGTATGTCACCTTGAATCCTATCTTATATTAAGTGGATGTGTTTTGGTTATAATATTCGTAATAGTGACGCTCTGACTTGCCCCGGGTTGGGGTGTTACAATAAATACTACAGGTCGGCTTGGCTAAAGTTAATGAATGTCATTCGTGTTATGGATAACGCACCAACAAGTTTCCCACATTATTGAAAACATATTGTTATATATAAACCATATATTTGCTTTGAAAACTTGAAAATGATTTAGCACATATGAGTCATCCCAAACATTTAGAAAACGTAAAAGAGGGGAGCTATGTACTCACTTGGATTGCGTAGATGTCTTGTATAAACAAAACTCAAGTGTTCAAGTGTTTCCTAGTATGTCGGATAACTAAGGTTAGTGTATAATGTGATCAAAAGAATGGATAGAATGAGGTTTATAAACCAAATGAGTGAAGGATCTCATGTAATATGGTTCAATAAGCCTTACATTCTGATTTAGAAGTATCTAGGAGTGTTTTGTCTTGTTACGACTTGTTAAAGTAGTTTACGCCAGATTAACGGGTCGTATGCGTAACTACGGGTTCAAATGGTTAAATAAGTCCTATGAGGAGTCTAACATGTCAAAACAAGTTTACATATATTGTATGATCAGTTTAGATGCTAAAACAATGTTCTTATATGTTTAAAACTATTTTATGCGCCAAAAGGGCATTTTCGGCATTTTAAAAGTACATAAAGTTGACTCATCATTTGACTAAACAAATGGCATGACCATAAGGTATAACCACAGAGGCTTATTCCCTATATTACTATGGTCATAAAAATGGGCTTGGTCGGATCCTAAGGTTGACCAAACGAATCAGATTCGAAAGTCAAAGCGGTAGTCAAACCACTCGACTTTCGACTAAGGATAAAGCACAAAACTAGAATGATGAGTGACACATGTTAGAGCATGTCTAGTAATGTTATAAAACTGATTTGGTGTCAAAACATTAAGTTTTAATACCTGAAAACACTTTCGTCGTAAAATGCATTTTTATGCACTTTTGACTTTTATTTCGTAAAAGTTTGACTCGTCATTTCGCCTACTAAACATGATGATCAGAGGGTGTAATCGCGAGGGATTAACACCTTCATTATTATGATCACGTTGCAAAGTTCAATTTGAACTTTGACTTGACCAAATAGCCAGAACCGAAAGTCAAACAAAAGTCAATTGAGGTAGTGGAACAAGGTTGGAGAGCCAAGGCTTCCATGTGGCCAAGTCAATTGAGGTAGTGGAACAAAAGTCCCTTTGTGGAAATCGTTTGAGAATTAGTTGTATGAATCTAACTAGGAGTTTGGCCAAGTGAGGTAGTGTAACAAGGTTGGAGAGTAAGGCTTCCATGGTTCACACTTCTACCAAAACACAAGTTCATCCATATTGAAGATGGTGAATCATGAATGGTTTCAACACTTTTAAGTCACTTGGGACATTTTAGGGCAAAATTTTAGGAGGTTATAAACCTCATAACTTCTGGAAATTTACCACAACACAAGTACTCAATATGGGTCTAGTTAGGAACAAGGTTTGGTGCAACTTTTCCACAAGTTTTAATGTAACAGGAACAAGTTAAACAAAAGAGAATTGTATACCCACTTTGGAGCCTTATGTAGGTGATGTACCACCTTGACACCTTGTTACACCTTGGTGAACATTGGGTAACATCCCTAGAGGTTATCCAAGCAGTTTGATGCAAGAAAACAAGAAGAAAAAGTAGGAGAATTAAGTTAGAATTCACTTTGAATATAAGATAATATTCTACTCAAAACAAAATTTTCTTGCACTTTGAGAGAGTTTAGAGAGTTTTTAAAGTGTGGAGGAGTTGTGGAAATGATGTATATATAGTTGGGAATTATGGTTTGGGTTAAAAGAAGGTTGGAAGGTGATTGGAGGAAAAAAGAGGTGAAATTTACGCTTCATTAAACAATCTGTATGCCCAGTACCCTAGGCTACGACTGGCAGGCCGTAGGCTACAGTCTGTTTTTTTTGGCATCTTAAGGTATATATTAGTGTGTGAATATCACGAATGTATATGTGTATGATTCCAAATACAATTAAACATCAAGTATAATTCAGTTTCATATATAAAGCACATCTTCGAGATTGATTAAGTATCATGTATTTATGTATAAACAAGTGTGAATAAAAATTTATTTCCATTATGATCAAAGTCTCAGATTACAAGATTGGAAAATGAAATACGAATACGACAAGGTTATAAGTTTCTAAAAATAAAATACAATTACAACTTTCTGAATAAGGAAAATATGAAAATGCGAAGCGTTACAGGAGTGGTTGATGACAACGGCTGGACTAGGGTGGAGTAGTTGACGGTGGTGGCCAGACTAGTGTGGAGTGGTTTACGACGGCTAGGCTGGCGGCTGCGTGGTTGATGGCGGCTGCTTGGAGTGGTGGAGGAGAGGACGATGACACTGGGGTGGAGGGGGGACGGCGACGACGCTGGGGTGGAGGAGGAGGTCGGCGACGACTGGGGTGGAGGAGAGGTGGTGGAGGAGAAGGAGGTGTGCTTGGGTTTTGGACCCGTGTTTGTGTTTTGTGATATTAGGGTTAAAAAAGATGGAATAAGAGGTAAGAAAAGGGTTTCTCACATCTGCACCAAAAAGTGGATGCGCATAAGTTTTTTAATGAAAGTTTTTTAAGAAAACAAACACTCTGCAGACCAAAACGTCTGCACGTAATTAGCGTGACTTAGACATGAGAGAACAAGAAGAAATTTTTAGAAAAAAGAAAAAAACAAAGGGCACCTTAGCCAAGCAACATTTTGGCATTTTGTTTGGGGTAAATTACACTTTTCGTCATTTATGTTTGTACCGGATTGCAACGGATAGCCTTTAATTTCAATAATTACAGTCACAATAGTTTATTTGCAAAACCCGTTACACTCTACTTCCTTTAGCGCTAACCAGATTAAAATTTTCAGTTAAGTTTATTCACTTAAGGGTATTCTGGTCAATTCATGCTTTTATTTAAATGTTTAATAAATAAAACCATAAAAATTACATATACATTTCATCTTCCCCAATTTCGTAACCCTAAAACCCTAACCACCACCTCATCCTGCTACCACTTCATCTTGCCGCCACTACCACCACATCCTGCCACCACCACCTCATCTTGCCAACCCCGTCTTCACAAAACCACGCGCAAATCTCGTCACCACCAATCATCCTTCGCAAATCTACACTTTGTATGAGTGCATGTATAAGCACCAATAATCAGAGATGTCCAAATTTATTGTTATACTTTAAATATTCTTCGTTCTTTTATGCTCATACATCTTTTAAATATTCATTGTTGCAATCTGATTACGATTTAATAAAAAACTCTCTCTCTCAACTCATCTTCAACGAAAAAGTTTCTAATCAGGATACATAAACTTAAAATCATTAATTTAGAATCATATATTCATATGCATATAAATCAACTGTGTGAAATTCAGAATCAAGATTCCAACATCAGTACGAAATTTAGAATCTGGCAGGCTTCTGATCTCAGAATCTGGCAGGCGAAACTAATATTTTTGGCAAACCGACTTCTTCGGATTGAACCGTCGGCAAACTGCATGCCGTTGTCTTCCACCCACCCAAGATCATGGTGGTGGTTGATGAACGAATGTCGTCCTCATATCCCCGTCTTCCACCTGTCGTCATTTTCCGTGTCTTCCATGTAAAAACCCTAATTTTGGGTAAGGTTGTGTTTTCTTTTTTGAAGCCCTATGTCACACCCCGATATTTCCACGTATTACCGGTGGGCCCAATGGGGAGTATCGTGACGTAGTTGATATCATCATAGTCAAATAATCACAGTTCAATGCATAGCATAGCGGAAGTCTAAAGTAAAATATATTGCAAACCGAGTGAAAGTAGCATAAGTATTACAAACGGAATGTAAGAGGATCCACAGGCGGATCTTAAAACAGAAATATAGACACTGTTCAACAGACTTTAGACGTTTAGAACATGCAAGATTCCCTATTAACGCCCTGAGCTCCCAGCCAATTTACGTACAGCACCTGTCACTTAACCTATTTGGAAAATACGTCAGTTTACACTGGTAAATGCAATTAACTGACTCTTTTGAAAATCTTTATGAAAATTGATTTAAATGCACAAGGCACAAATATTCTTTTATAACTTGGGACAATTATATTAATAACAATCTTGTATCAGATTTACATGTTTGTCCAACACTTAGGGCCGGTGATTAAACAAACCGATCAAGATTAATCGTGTCACACCCCAAAATCCACACGCGGAGTATCACCGCTTGGAGGCGAGACTGACTAGGATCAAGCCACCAATCATATTGAACAAGCATGTAAATGACATTAATTCAACCAAACAATATGAAAGGTGTTCAAAAACCAAAGCATAGTTAAGTGTTTAGCGGAAGCATAATTGTAAAACCCATTGTATGTATTAAGTACGAAATAACGTAATGTTTATAGCATGGCACACACTGCCATGTCCCACAACGACCGTTCCTCCCTGTGCAAGCTCCATAAGTACCTAATGACCTGCAAGGCATGTAGCAATGAATCAACAACAAAGTTGAGCGAGTTCACAGTTGGTTGTTTAGTTATAGTATTCATTTTGTAAATCGTATGTCGTTTTGTAAACCATACACCGTATTAGTTCATATCGCGGCCATTCCAGGCATGTTTGCGATGATTAGTGGGGGCTTCCCATGTGTTACTAGACCACGCGTATCGACTGCTACGAAAATGTAAGAGGTGCCCTAACTCAATGTCTATCAGCATTGAGCCTTTGCCCATAGTCCATTAGTACACGCCCGTCCGACTGGCACGGGTTGAGGTTTGTTAAACCTAATAGCGCTATTAACTAATGACCCGCTCGCCATAGGCCTCGGCGATTAAGTCGATAAATGAGGGACTTCATTTGATAGAGTTGATGGTCTTATAGTCGTGTACGTAGGTTTTACGTACGTGCCCTTCAATCCGAGGACAGTAATAAGTATAACTGTACGTAGGTTTTACGTACGTGCCCTTCAATCCGAGGATAGTAGTAATTAGTTTAATTGTAATGGTTGTACGAGTAGTTATTCAATCCCATTCCCAACCCACCGGGAATCCCATGCCTTGGCTAGTGTGAACTCACCTTGGTTTGCTCGGCAGATACACAGAAAGGTCAAGTCTAGCTGCCAGTGGTCAACCACGTCCTAACATGGTTACCACACAAGTCAGGTTTTGGTTTCGAGTAGTGCACATAAGTATCACATATGCTAGCAGATGATTAACACATACAGATCATGGCAAACACACAATGCACGTTAACACATTAGCAGTCAATTACATAACATCTGATACTTGTACGATCCAAAGGATAAAGCCCAATAACAGGCGGCCCAACATGTTATGTGTTCAGCATAGCCTTGTGCGATTCACAACATGTTGTGTGATTCCGTTAAACACCCGGCCCAAGAAAATAAACATAATCTTGTGCGATCCGAACGGCTTGTCCGATCCGGTCGACTTGTGCGAATGAACTTCTTGTGCGACCAAGGTGTCTTGTGCGATTGGAACTGGCCCAGCCCAACATGATATACACGGTCCCACAGTTAAACAAATATTACAACTTGTGCGATTCATTCACTCTTGTGCGACACCGAATATCTTGTGCAATTTGTTTTATTATCCACCAATCATGCTAATCGGTTATATAGTTTCCTTTGATAAAATTTATCAACCAATTCAAGCAGTTTCCATCTAACCGATTAATCGATCAACTCAATCAATCATCATCAATTCATATAAACCCTTACATCATAACAACTCATCATCACCATCATATCGATTCTTTTTATCAAAGTCAAAAGGCCACCTAAAGTCTATGTATTTAAAAGAATAAGCTACAATTCACCATACCAATTGTTGTCAGTCCTGCATATCCGAATATTTAATAATAGTTGCATGTGAGTTTGGTGATTAGGTTGTCAGAATCATGTGTAGAATCATGTGTTTATCATATCCCCAAGTTCTTTGCCTCTAATATCATTATACCAACACAGATTCATGTATATCAAAACAATCCTCATTATCACAATTTATTAACATATCCTAACGTGCATCCCTAGTCAAATATATAATAACCAATCATCAAAAAGAAACATTCGATCAATATTAAATAACCCATCCATCACGCATTTGGTTCATCACATAAATACAGAAATCAAATACATATTTCAATTCATGATTGTAGTTTTAGCACATGTCCACTAACAAGAAACCCTATTCGATCACACCACAAAATTATCATCAAGAATATAAAAATCAGTACATGAAGAACACTAACCAGGAAATTGGATAACTAACTCGCACGAGGTTGGAAGGCTTCGAGTGTGAGTCTGTTGTCGAACAAAGAGGGAAGGAGAGAGAGAGCTAGGGTTTGTGCATTTTCTTGTGTTAAAAGGATAATGAGGGTTATACACCAACCCCCTTAGTGTTAAGCGAAAATTATAAGGATCGGGCTCAGCTTGGGCTCCGGTTGTGTTGTATTTAGGCCGAGCACCATCATGTGCGATCGGTTAGGTCTCATACGACTAGGTTGATGTTGTGCGACCACGGTGAAGTGTATATATATATATATATATACATACATTCACATCACATATATATCACATAGCATGATAAACGTAACATTCTGTTGAAACCAAGTACATTAACTAGTCACGTATGTTCAAATAAGTTACATCAAAGCATAGCAAGGAGGTTCTAAAATACGAGATGTCACATTATCCCCAAGTTGAAAGAAATTTCGTCCCGAAATTTGGTACGTACTCACTGAGGAAGCTAGTTAAGTTGTATGGTTTTCGTGGTTTTCCGGGGGTGTCACATCCTCCCCCCGTTGATCTGGAATTTCGTCCCGAAATTCCGTAGCTTCAGCCTCAGTAGTGGTTGTACTGTTTGCGAATAGTTGGGGATACTTTTGTTTCATTTGATCTTCGCGTTCCCAGGTGAACTCTGGGCCGCGACGTGAGTTCCAACGGACTCGAACGAGAGGGATTATAGTGCGTTTGAGGACCTTAACATCCCGGTCCGTGATTTCAACTAGTTCCTCGACGAATCGTAACTGCTCGTCGATTGTGAGCTCCTTCAAAGGAACTATTAGGGTCTCATCTGACAGACACTTCTTCAGATTCGACATGTGGAAAACGTTGTGAACTTCACTGAGTTCTGCTGGTAGGTTCAGTTTGTAGGCCACCTTGCCTATTTTCTCTATGATTTCGAAAGGTCCAACGTATCGTGGGTTAAGTTTGCCTCATTTACCAAAACGAACCACACCCTTCCAGGGTGAAACTTTGAGTAGCACTCACTCCCCAACCTGGAGCTCGAGTGGTTTCCTGCCCTTGTCGGCGTAGCTTTTCTGACGGTCACGAGCTGCCGCCATTCGTTGTCGTATTTGAGCAATTCGTTCTATTGTGTCTACCACAAGTTCTGGACCTGTGATCTGACTATCCCCCACCTCTGCCCAACAAAGAGGTGACCGACATTTACGCCCGTACAATGCCTCAAATGGAGCAGCTTTAATGCTGGTGGGTAGCTGTTATTGTACGAAAATTCCACAAGTGGCAGATGCTTTTCCCAGCCGTTGCCAAATTCAATTACACATGCCCTAAGCATGTCTTCAAGGGTCTGGATGGTGCGTTCAGACTGCCCATCCGTTTGCGGGTGGTAAACTGTGCTCATATCTAAACGTGAGCCAAAAGACTTGTGCATTACTTGCCATAGTTCTGAAGTAAAACGTGTATCACGATCAGAGATAATAGAGGTGGGCACTCCATTCCTCGAGACTACTTCCTTAAGATAAACGTCTGCTAATGTGGAGAACTTATCCGTTTCCTTGATAGCCAAGAAGTGAGCAGATTTTGTGAGTCGATCCACGATCACCCAAATAGTATCGTTACCACGTTGAGATCTAGGCAGGCCAGTAACAAAATCCATGGAAATTTGCTCCCATTTCCATTGTGGTATTTCTGGTTGTTGGAGTAGGCCTGAAGGTTTCTGATATTTCGTCTTGACTCTCGCACAAGTCAAGCACTTGCTAACGTACGTTGCTATGTGTGCTTTCATGCTAGGCCACCAATACGTAGTTTTGATATCGTGGTACATCTAATCCGAACCAGGATGTACTGAGTAGCGAGACTTGTGTGCCTCATCCATCACAAGCTCTCGTAGGTTGCCATAGAGTGGGACCCAAAAGCGTCCTGTTACGTAGTAGGCACCGTCTTCCTTTTGTTCTAAACGTTGCCTTGAGCCGCGTAGGGCTTCAGCCCTGACGTTTTCTGGTTTCAATGCTTCTACCTGAGCATCTCGAATCTGAGAAGGAAGACTAGACTGTATAGTGAGTTGTAAAGCTCGTACGCGCTTAGGCGTAGAGTCCTTTCGACTGAGGGCGTCAGCCACAACATTGGCTTTGCCTGGGTGGTACCTGATCGAGCATTCGTAGTCATTCAGTAGCTCGACCCATCGTCGTTGTCGCATACTCAACTCCTTCTGTTTGAAGATGTGCTCGAGACTCCTGTGATCGGTGTAGATGGCGCATTTGGTACCGTACAGGTAGTGTCTCCATAACTTTAGTGCAAAAACAACAGCTCCCAGCTCTAGATCGTGCGTAGTGTAGTTCCTTTCATGAACTTTAAGTTGGCGTGAGGCGTAGGCTATAACTTTATCCCGCTGCATCAATACACAACCAAGACCCTGAATGGATGCGTCGCAGTAAACCACAAAGTCGTTTGTGCCCTCTAGCAATGAAGGGATAGGTGCACTGCAAAGTCTATCCTTTAAGTGCTGAAATGCTAATTCCTGTGCGTTTCCCCATCGATAAACAACGCCTTTCTGCGTTAGTGGGGTGAGGGGCTATGCAATCTTGGAGAAGTCCTTGACGAAACCTTCTGTAGTAACCTGCCAAGCCCAAGAATTGACGAATTTCCGTTGGTGTACGAGGTGCAAGCCAATTCTTAATCGAGTCTACCTTAGATGGGTCAACGTGAATCCCATCCTTGTTCACCACATGGCCTAAGAAATGGACTTCACGAAGCCAGAAGTCGCATTTTAAAAACTTTGCGTACAGCTGTTCTGTTCGAAGGAGTTCCAAAATGAGTCGTAGATGCTGCTCGTGTTCCTCCTGACTCTTCGAATAGATCAGGATGTCGTCGATGAGAACTATGACAAACTTGTCCAGGGAAGGCTTGCACACTCTATTCATCAAATCCATGAAGACCGCAGGTGCGTTTGTCAGCCCAAAAGGCATGACCAAAAACTCATAGTGTCCATATCGAGTTCTAAGGGCTGTTTTGGAGACGTCCTCTTCTCGGACTCTCAGCTGGTGATATCCTGATCTCAAATCGATCTTCGAATAGTAGCTCGAACCTTGCAGCTGGTCGAATAGGTCATCGATGCGTGGAAGAGGATAACGGTTCTTCACAGTCACCTTGTTGAGTTCACGGTAGTTGATGCACATTCTGAAAGTTCCGTCTTTCTTCTTCTCTTTCTTCGAGGTGTCAGTAACGAGAGCCAGAATAGCAGTGTGGCCCTTTCTCAAACACTTCTGGGCCTTAAGAGAAGAGATGATGCTCACAACAGCACCACTCTTGTCGTCACGAATCATGAGAGGTTCATCCCCTGAGGGGGGAATGCGGACAATCTTTTCGTTGTAAAGAATCTCTGCTTGATGTTGGGATAACCAGTCCATACCAATAACGATGTCGAAATCATCATACATTGGGGTCATTCCTAGCATCACCCTGACCAATCACGAACACTCGACCCCTGGCACCATTGTCGTCATTATTACCCCCGTTGTTGCCTCCATTAATGTTCCCGTTTCCTTGGTTGTGGTTCTGATTCTGATTCTAGTTCAACTGTGGGCAGTGTCTCTTGAAGTGATCTTTAGCACCCCACTGGTAGCATCCCTTGCTACCCTGTTGTTGCTACTGCTTCTGTGGAGCTCGTGGCTGCTGTTGTCGGTTCTTGTTTGTAGGACGTGAGCTTCTACAATCTTTGGCTTCATGACCAAGCTTCTTGCATCTCTGACAGCGATCTTTGTTGCACGGCCCGCTGTGGTGCAAATGACATCGATTCCACCCTGCCCTTGACTACCAGAAGATTGCTGACCAGGACTCTGGTAATCATCGATCTTTCACTGTTGTGCCTAGGACTGAACCGTAGTCGAACCCTTGCTGGAGGTTCCATCCCACTTTCGTTTGTTGTCACTTGGAGTAGCAGAAGAAGTAGTAGTAGCACCAATACGCTTAGGCAGCTTGTTCTGTTCCACTGCCTGGTCTGTGATACGATGAGAAAAACGAGTAACATCCTGGATGGTTGCAAGGTTAGTAGCAGTCACATGGCTTTGAATCTCTGGTACTAATCCTTTGAGGTATAGCTCAATGCGCTTGATGGGAGGATCCACTATAGTTGGACACAACACTGCCAGTTCGTTGGATCGTTTCGTGTATGCTTCTATCTCTGACCCCGTCACCTTCAGGTTAAAGAACTCCACTTCCAGCTTGTGGATGTCATCACAACTACAGCATTCACATTTGATCAGTTCCTTAAAATCATTCCATGGGGTGGCATTAGCAGCCGCCAGCCCCAGCATCTGAACGTGCGCGTTCCACCAAGTTAGCGCAGTGCCTTCGAGAGTACCAGTGGCGTACTTCACCCTACGAGCCTCAGGGCATTTACACATCTCTAAGACAGACTCGAGCTTTTCAAACCAATGGAGGAGTCTAACGGCTCCTTCAGTGCCACTGAAAGTATTAGGACGACAGTCCATGAACATCTTGAATATGCATACGGGCGGCTGAGCGTTCTGATCTTGTTGCGCGAGGAAGAAAAGACAGGGCTAAGCGCGAGAGTTGGGTCATGAGAGTAGGATCTATCATCCTAGGGTAGGTTCGTAATAGCAGGTTATACTTCCTGCCTGAGCGGCTGTGAGTGCTGCCGTAACTTGTTCGTTGATAAGAGCCGTCAGCCGGCTTGAGTTAGGTTCTCACGTTCCCTCATGATCTTCACATCGAAAGAAACACAAGTAGGAAAGGTGTCACGAATGTGCGTAAATGTGTAGTGACAGTGTGGAGCAAGCACAAATGTGTTTTCAAACTATAGTTGCTGCGTTTATCTAAGCATACCATGAGCAAAGTTCTATGCAATCTATCAAGTAGGCAATATAAACATAATTCATACCACCTAGAATGTCGAGCCTTACACGTGGAGCGAAGCATCGTTGTGGATCGTAGAGCACTGTACAGGTTATAGTCTGGTTTTAACAAAAACGTTTTCCCTTATTAAAACCAAGTTCTCTATAACCAATGGCTCTGATACCAATCTGTCACACCCCAAAATCCACACGCGGAGTATCACCGCTTGGAGGCGTGACTGACCAGGATCAAGCCACCAATCATATTGAACAAGCATGTAAATGACATTAATTCAACCAAACAATATGAAAGGTGTTCAAAAACCAAAGCATAGTTAAGTGTTTAGCGGAAGCATAATTGTAAAACCCATTGTATGTATTAAGTACGAAATAACGTAATGTTTATAGCATGGCACACACTGCCATGTCCCACAACGACCGTTCCTCCCTGTGCAAGCTCCATAAGTACCTAATGACCTGCAAGGCATGTAGCAACGAATCATCAACAAAGTTGAGCGAGTTCACAGTTGGTTGTTTAGTTATAGTATTCATTTTGTAAATCGTATGTCGTTTTGTAAACCATATACCGTATTAGTTCGTATCGCGGCCATTCCAGGCATGTTTGCGATGATTAGTAGGGGCTTCCCATGTGTTACTAGACCACGCGTATCGACTGCTACGAAAATGTAAGAGGTGCCCTAAGTCAATGTCTATCAGCATTGACCCTTTACCCATAGTCCATTAGTACACGCCCGTCCGACTGGCACGGTGTGAGGTTTGTTAAACCTAATAGCGCTATTAACTAATGACCCGCTCGCCATAGGCCTCGGCGATTAAGTCGATAAATGAGGGACTTCATTTGATAGAGTTGATGGTCTTATAGTCGTGTACGTAGGTTTTGCGTATGTGCCCTTCAATCCGAGGACAGTGATAAGTATAACTGTACGTAGGTTTTACGTACGTGCCCTTCAATCCGAGGACAGTAATAAGTATAACTGTACGTAGGTTTTACGTACGTGCCCTACAATCCGAGGACAGTAGTAATTAGTTTAATTGTAATGGTTGTACGAGTAGTTATTCAATCCCATTCCCAACCCACCGGGAATCCCATGCCTTGGCTAGTGTGAACTCACATTGGTTTGCTCGGCAGATACACAGAAAGGTCAAGTCTAGCTGCCAGTGGTCAACCACGTCCTAACATGGTTACCACACAAGTCAGGTTTTGGTTTCGAGTAGTGCACATAAGTATCACATAAGCTAGCGGATGATTAACACATACAGATCATGGCAAACACACAATGCACGTTAACACATTAGCAGTCAATTACATAACATCTGATACTTGTACGATCCAAAGGATAAAGCCCAATAACAGGCGGCCCAACATGTTGTGCGTTCAGCACAGCCTTGTGCGATCCACAACATGTTGTGCGATTCCGTTAAACACCCGGCCCAAGAAAATAAACATAAGTCTTGTGCGATCCGAACGGCTTATCCGATCTGGTCGACTTGTGCGAATGAACTTCTTGTGCGACCAAGGTGTCTTGTGCGATTGGAACTGGCCCAGTCCAACATGATATACACGGCCCAACAGTTAAACAAATATTACAACTTGCGCGATTCATTCACTCTTGTGCGACACCGAATATCTTGTGCAATTTGTTTTATTATCCACCAATCATGCTAATCGGTTATATAGTTTCCTTTTATAAAATGTATCAACCAATTCAAGCAGTTTCCATCTAACCGATTAATCGATCAATTCAATCAATCATCATCAATTCATATAAACCCTTACATCATAACAACTCATCATCACCATCATATCGATTCTTTTTATCAAAGTCAAAAGGCCACCTAAAGTCTATGTATTTAAAAGAATAAGTTACAATTCACCAAACCAATTGTTGTCAGTCCTGCATATCCGAATATTTAATAATAGTTGCATGTGAGTTTGGTGATTAGGTTGTCAGAATCATGTGTAGAATCATGTGTTTATCATATCCCCAAGTTCTTTGCCTCTAATATCATTATACCAACACAGATTCATGTATATCAAAACAATCCTCATTATCACAATTTATTAACATATCCTAACGTGCATCCCTAGTCAAATATATAATAACCAATCATCAAAAAGAAACATTCGATCAATATTAAATCACCCATCCATCACGCATTTGGTTCATCACATATATACAGAAATCAAATATATATTTCAATTCATGATTGTAGTTTTAGCACATGTCCACTAACAAGAAACCCTATTCGATCACACCACAAAATTATCATCAAGAATATAAAAATCAGTACATGAAGAACACTAACCAGGAATTCGGATAACTAACTCGCACGAGGTTGGAAGGCTTCGAGTGTGAGTCTGTTGTCGAACAAAGAGGGAAGGAGAGAGAGAGAGAGCTAGGGTTTGTGTATTTTCTTGTGTTAAAAGGATAATGAGGGTTATACACCAACCCCCTTAGTGTTAAGCGAAAATTATAAGGATCGGGCTCAGCTTGGGCTCCGGTTGTGTTGTATTTGGGCCGAGCACCATCATGTGCGATCGGTTAGGTCTCGTGCGACTAGGTTGATGTTGTGCGACCACGGTTAAGTGTATATATATATATATACATACATTCACATCACATATATATCACATAGCATGATAAACGTAACATTTTGTTGAAACCAAGTACATTAACTAGTCACGTATGTTCAAATAAGTTACATCAAAGCATAGCAAGGAGGTTCTAAAATACGAGTTGTCACAAATCGACACACCACAAATATAACTCACAAGAAGTTACCTTACGAGTGAGTATATCTTTTACATATGCAACAGGAGGTGTTATGCCTACACCTTATGCTTAAGTTGTGGCCATTTACACTTTTTAAATGAGCCAAGGATATCCAGGACACGGTCATTAACCCCCAATGTTATTTGTTATCAAGCAATACTGATTAAAAAGGGATTATGCAATTTAATCATCTCCGATTAAAAGGTTTCTACACCCGACCAAGCGGTATTTTTATAATACCGTATCCCAAGCCTGTTTAAGGGAAAATAAGTTAAAAATATTTAACTGAGCTTAAAATGCAATTTATACTCAGCCGTATATTCTAATCAGCAAGTACAAGTACCTTTAATGGGGCTCTCAATCTGGAACGAAGGTTTTATTAACCTATTAGATTCATAACGGGTCTTATTTAAGTTGTAACTTAGACCGGTTAGTTTTAAGGAAAGGTTTACGGTTCAAAACGCAAGATTAAGCGAAGACCGGATTAGAATGTGATTTAGACCCGACAAGTATGGAGACTTGTATAATATGGGTAAACTAAACACATTCTGAATTTTGAAGTGAAAATGATAAGGTTTGGCCCGTTTCGGTTAATTCATGTAAACTAGTTACATAAACCGCACCGAACGCGTAAAATGCATAACGGGTAACCAAATGAGACATGAACATGTTTCACAATTTAATATGCCTTAAATATGCTGGGATATCAGTAGGATACCTTCCATTATGCCCAAAACGAATTTAAAACCAATTTATGCCCCGCAGGGGTATTTTGGTCATTTTAATGTTTATAAAAGAGGTTAAATAATAATATGAGTTTCTGGTCTTAAATAATCAGTAAAAATATTTATTTTATTAAGTTATATCAGTAAGATATCTCATATATGTGAAATTTACCATTCATGGCCAAACTATGTGCCGTAGGGGCATTTTGGTCATTTCACATATGCTTTAAGGGTTAATTTTGGAAATCTGAGTTCAAAACTTTTATTTACTTTTAAAGTATAAAAAATTATTCATAACATCAGTAGGTATCAAGCTTTAGATGCCTAATATGGTTTTAAACCATACTATGCGCCTAAATCGCATAAAAGTCGGTATTTGACGATATTCGGGTTGATTAAGGAAATCTGAGATTTTGTTCAACCTTTACTGTTTAAAATAACTTATTTAGTATATAAAATCAGTAGAAAAAGGTTTGGCATGTAAAGGATGTATAACTCTCATTTTATTAGCAAAAGGGCGTTATCGTCAATTACCGAGCCTATGCGAGAACTCAATGTTATGATCATTTTAAAATTTAATAAAAATTTCCAAAAATCCCAAAATATTATATTACATCAGTAGGTAAAAGATTTGATGTCAAAATTTGGGTTTAAATAGGCGTTATGCCGAAAATGTCGTTTAATTAATAAAAAGCTTTCAATTTACGATATCGAGCATAACTCTTAATTTAGACCTCAAACTGATGTCAATTTTTTAGGACATATTTATAATTCAGTAACAAAGGTTTTTGTCCTCTCATATTTTCAAAAATCTCGTTTTAATATTAAAAGGGCATAATGGTCAACTTTTAGGCATATAACGGAAACATGCATATGAACTTAAATTCTAAGGGATTATGTAGTATAACTTCAGGGGGTTATACTAACATATAATATGGTCACAAAGGAACCCTAAGGCATAACTATACTAAGCTAATTCGGGTCAGAACTGAAAGTCAAAGCAAAAGTCAACTTTTGCGACTTTCGGTTGTGAACCGATCCTAAACTCAGAATTGTCGGGTCGAACATGTTTAGACATGTTTAATTAATATTTACCAAGTTATTAAAGTGATAAAACTGATTTTATAGACTCTACATTATCAGTTATGAATTTTATTTAAAAACTGACCCGTTTGACTTTTATTTTAGTTACTTTGACCCGACAATTAACTAAGTACACGTGGTAATTAGGAGGTGCCCTTTTGAGGGTTTAACACCTACCTAATTACGATCACGTAGCCATGTTTGTTGCGAACAATGGCTTGACCATTCAAGGTCTATCTAAAAGTCAAAGCGTTTATCGAAAACGCTTGACTTTTCAGCTTTAAGAGCCAAACAAAATAACTAAGCATGAAAGGAACACTTACAAGTGGTCCTTAGGACTGAGATTAACTCAGAAGGAGGTTCCAATTGATTAGGATCCTCAGATTTGAGAAGAGAGAGCAAGAACTCAAAAATGGTATGAATTATTAGAATGAATTCACCTCTATTTATAGTGTTTGGAGGATGATTGGATGGTGACAAGTGTTATGGAAGCTTTTAAGATCATGCCAAGTGCCCTAACAGGTGTCTAATACCATCAACCAGCCCATAGATTCGAAATATGTGAGACAAGGGAGGAAACAAGGGCTGCACACAATATTTATGTTACTGGAACCTGTATACGGACCGTATGGGTCCTTTTATACGACTCGTAAGGACCACACCAGCTCACCAGTATTTTCAAATGTTGTCATATTTGGCCCATACACTTCCGAACTCTTCCGAACGATGTTTTTAGCTCACAAGGCCCTGTATTTCCAACATTTGGCACATCCAAGAGTATAACCAAGCATCATAAACTTCTCGATATGTTAAACGAGTTAGTCAAAGGCCTAGTTTGACATATTGACGCTTTTAACCCTTCAATTTGCGAACTTGCGCGTATTAACGCGAAATGGCGTAAAAGCCTTACAAGGTTAACAACAAGCATTCCTAAGAGTATAATGGAGTATAATGAAGTATTACGACACTCCAGTTCACACCAGTTCGCTTAAATGGTCGCTAAAAGGTGTAGTTTTAAATATTGACGCTTTTGGTCCTTTTAACGCGCAAACTTGCGCGTATGATCGCTTTATTGCGTCAAAGCCCTATGTTATCCATATTGGGCATTCCCGAGAGTATTATCGAATATTACGATGCTTCGGGTTTGTTAAAAGGCCACTCAGAGGTAAGAATTAACATGTTGACACTTTCAACCCTTTTTAACGCACAAACTTGTGCGTATTGATACTTATTGACATTGAAGCCCTAATTGGCCAATGATTTGCATTCTCAAGAGCATGATTAGATATAATAATGTTTCGGGTTCACTAAAAGGTCATTCAGAGGTATTATTAAACATGTTGACGCTTCTAACCCTTTACCGTGCAAATCTTTCGGTCTATTATGCAAACGGTTTCGATAATCCAACAAGTGGCTTAATATGATAATATGAATGTGTGCGAGGTTATTCAGAGACTTAGTCTAAGCATGTTAATACTTCCAGTCTTTCCATAATCAAAGTTTTTGATTTTTCACAAAATTAGTCCTTCATAGTCAACGATTGACCTTATTAGGGTTTTGTACACGTGTCAATACATCATTGGACGTGATTTTACGAGGTGTTACACCCTAATTTTGAAATTGGGGTTTGTGATAATGGTGATGGTTGATGGTAGTTATTGTAAAGATGGTGGTGGCGCACGTGGTTGCCGGATGGTTGAGGTGGTGGTAGGATGGTGGTGGTGGTGGTGGTGATGGTAGAGATGGAGATGGGAGTGGTTTAGGACCTTGGTGTGTAGGTTATGTTTACATATAAATATATTAACTGTATACATATATTATAGATATACATATATTAACAAATTAATGAACTTTTTTAATTGTTTTTAGTTTATTTATTATAATGTATTTTTAACGCAAAAATGATTAAATTGCCCTCATGTACATAGAGTTAACTGAAAATTTTAACTTGGTTAGTGTTAAAGAACCTAGGGTGTAACGAAGGACCTAGGGTGTAACGAGTTTGGCAAATAAAAGATTGTGACTGTAATTATTGAAGTTAAAGGCTATTGTTGCAATCTGGTACACATATAAATGATGAAATGTGTAATTTACCCTTTTGTTTGCTTAATATTTCAAAAGAAAAAAAAATAATTTAATCGACGAAAACATGATATAATTATATATTTAATTATTGCGAAGCAATCATTTTGACAATTAGGCCATGAGGTGTACTCTAACATTTAGATTGTTAACAATGACATGACATGCTAGCTAGCATTGCAAGCCACTCCCTCCTTGTGTTAAAATACATTAAATGAGTTATGTATTAACATATTAACCTAATGTTAAGAGATTGAATTAATTTTTTTTTTCTTTTTTAGACAAAAAACCATTAAAAGATAGGGTTAGATGAAGTTAACGAGATTAAACCATTTTCTTAGAGTGTGGCAAAGTGAAATGAGGAGAAAAGATTGATGTGGCACTTACGCTCTGTTCCCGAGTTAACTTAACGTGGGAAAAGAAAAGAAAGTAAAAGTGAGAAAGGAAAGAACGAGAAAGGAAAAAAAAAAGACGTCTTTCCCACCATTTCCTCCCATATCGGAATGAAAGAAATACTAAAAAAATTAGCCTAGTTTTCCTTTTTTAAAATGAAACTCGAAAACACATGTTTTTTTCGTTTTTTCTGAACACAAAATATTTGTACTTTTATTTTGTTTCTTTTCCTTTCGTTCCGTTGGTAAACTGTGGAACATAGTGTTAGGTTAGGTGAAGTTAACATAGGTTAAAGGCCTTAGAAACGGAATACAAGATTTTCCGGAGACTGGGCATGTTTGGGATTCCTTCTCAAAACAACTACTTATATTTCACTATTCAAGAAGTTAATAAGTCAGGATTTCCTGACTTATTGACTTCTACACTCACATCACAAGGAATCCCAAACACTCAAAAAGTCATTTTTCACTATTCAATAAGTTAATAATAAGTCAATAAGTTAATAAGTCAATAAGTTGAAAGAATAAGGAATCCCAAACACTCAAAAAGTCATTTTTCACTATTCAATAAGTTAATAATAAGTCAATAAGTTAATAAGTCAATAAGAATAAGGAATCCCAAACACCCACTCAATTTTGATTCATTAAAAACTTGTGATTTCCCCAAAATATCAATCCCCCTATTGTTGCAATATCGATCAATATTCAGCAATTGCACATGAAAGAGGAAGAAATCGGTTCAACAATGGATGTGGATCCGAAACAATACGAACAAATCGTAAGTTCCACTTGTTTTGAATCATTTTTTCTGCTGAAATGTTTGAAAACTGCATGGTTTGTTAGTCAACGATGTATAGCATAAGTATCTGTGATTGATTTTAGCCAATGATGATATTTTGCACTTTTGTTGATGATTATCTATAGGTTTTATGCATCTCGGGTTCATAATTTAATATTAGCAAATGAGTTTTGTGAGCTTTATATTACTGAAATTTCCTTGCATAATGTTCTGGATGAAAACCTAATTTTTGAGATTGTGAGTGTAATTGTTCAAAACTGGATTGGAAATTTGGTGATGGTTGAGTTAGCGTGAGCTCGGTACCGTACCGGTACTGATCACAAAAATGGCAGCTGTTGGGATTTCAAGCATCAACAAATTTCCAGTCCAGTTTTGAACAATTACACACTAAATCTCGGTACTGTATCAATCCCGAAAAACGTATAAAGTGGGTACCAAATTGGTACGACCTATACAGGTACCGGTATTTTTCAGTACCCATTTTTGACGTTTATCGGGATCGGCACAGTACCAAGATTTTGAGTGTAATTGTTCAAAACTGGACTGGAAATTTGGTGATGGTGCTTTCAGTACCGATACCGATTGCTCATCCCTAGTGGTGATAGTTTTGTACTTTTGTTGAGAAAGAATTAAAGATTGTTAGCCCTAAGTCAGATAAGTTCTGGATAGAGAAATTAGGGAAATGTTGTTCCAATGTTATTAGGAGTGTTGGATGGCATCCTATATTCTGGCCTCTCAACACTTTGTAATTTAAAGCAAGTGATAGACGCTAGAGAGATGCAAAAACGGGATTTGATTTGCAATATTGGATTGACTTACTCATGTGTGATCTTGAGAAAGTCGAGGCGGTTTTGAAGTTTGTTACAGTTTTCATTTCAAAGTTATAGGCTGTTCTCAGAAGGTGAGGATGAATGTGTTTGTGAGAAGCATCCCTGAGGCCCTATGGGGCCATCCTCCATTTTACTCTAAACGGTCGAGAACACACATAGTGAAGAGAAATTCGAAAGTTGACTTATACTGCTTTGTTTATTATATGTATGAAACGAACATTTGAACAATTGTGCTAAATGGAAATGATGCTTTTTTCTGTTAGCCTGTTAACTAAGAAGTTGATTAAGGCGATGTTAAACACATCAATATGTTACAAAATAACCTAATGGTTTTTGAAATGGTAGCAAAGATATCCAGTTTTAACTCTAGTTACTTTTCTTAAACATTTATAAAGTTCATATTTTGGAGCTTGTATATATGCCGTGCTTTGTTTCGATGCTTCGTATTATGCTCTGCTGTATATTTATATTATTAACTTAAACTTTTGGAAAAGAAGGTGGTTAGGGCTATGAATTGCACTTCCAAACTCTTACCATTTCCACTTTTCTGTACCTTGAAAAGGTCCTTTTTGTGTTTTTGTTATCGGTAGTTTTAAAAGGCAACATAGCTTATATGTAGTTCCTGACTCCTACTTGATCCCCAAAATTCCTTTTTGTAACTTCAACTTCTGAACATGTCAGATAATCAATGGCAAAGATAGCCACAATATCATCTTGTCATATCTCATACATGGCTGCTTTAAAGACACTGTGGAATCACTTGTTGCTTCTACTGGATTAAAAGTATCTGCCGCTCAGTTGGAGGACATGGAGAAAAGAAAACGTAAGTGTTTATTAACAAAGAATACAGTTTTATTGTATGTTGTATATTAAGATGCTTTTGATTCCTTTGCACATGAATATGCCGTTTATAAGTTTCCTTTTCAGGAATTTTACACTTTGCGCTAAACGGCAACGTGTTAGGGGCGATTCAACTGACAGAAGAGGTGTCTCCTGACCTACTTGAAAAAGACAAGGGCCTGCTTTTCGATCTTCTAAGCCTTCGTTTTGTTGAACTTATTTCCTCAAAGAAATGGTGAGCACGCTAATCACAAGATCGAATACTTTACGTGAAGCTTTTGTAAATTATTTTATTTTAATTTTAATGTACATATTACTTGGCAGCACAGAAGCTCTTGAATTTGCTCAAGCGAAGTTGACCCCTTTCGGTAAAATGCAAGACTATGTTGAAAAGCTCGAAGTAAGTTTTTTTTTTTTTCCATTGAAGACATTATATTAGTTTGGTTAATAGATGACTTACGTTCATGTAGGATTTTATGGCCTTACTAGCTTACGAGGAACCTGAAAAATCACCTATGTTTCATCTACTTAGCTTGGATTATCGGCAACATGTTGCGGACAAATTGAACAAAGCAATTTTGGTGTGCATATTTTTTTAATAGTAAAATGCCATTTTCGTCCCTGAGGTTTGACCATTTTTGCAACTTTCGTCCAAAGGTTTGTTTTTCTACATCTGGATCAAAAGGTTTAAAATCTTGCCATTTTCATCCGGCTCGCTAATTCCATCCATTTTTAACATTAAGTCAAGGGTATTTTAGTCCTTTTACCTATTTGTTAATGTTTATAAGAAAAGTCATAATTAGAAAGTCAACAGAGGTGTATCTTTATTTTCTTAATAGTGTTTTTTTTTTATTTTAATGAAAAAATGTTTAAACAGACTGAAATATCCATCATTTAATGGAGAAAAATGGATGGAGTTAACGAGTCGGATGAAAATGGCAAGATTTCACACCTTTTGGATCCAGATGCTGAAAAACAAACCTTTGGACGAAAGTCGTAAGAGTGGCCAAGCCTCAGAGACAAAAATGTCATTTTACTCTGTTTTTAAATATCATGTTTACGCATCCTACACGTGTAATTGTTTATTAAGTTTTGGTGTTGTATTATAATACCTTTTAACTCATCTGATTCATGTTATTGTCAGCACATGCATGCATGCCAAGTTATTGCGAACTAGAAAGGATCATACAACAGGCAACTGTTGTTAGACAATGCTTGAGTGGAGATCTCGGAAAGGTAAACACCTGCCGGCACTTACCCATATGACCCGTTAAAAGATAATACATAATCCATATTTGTTCTTGATACAGGATGTAGTGTCACCCTTTTCTTTAAAGGGTTTTTTGAAGAGCTAGATCTGCTATGCAACACAAAACGATTCCCTTCAGTTTGATTTTTCCAACACGCCACGGGTTTGGTATGTTGTAGCTGTATTACATGGTTTTATGTTTAGTTGAGGTTTCATCCTGTCATCTCCCGGCCCAACTCATGGCTCGTTTCCTGTATAAAATTGTTGTAATTTTCAACTTGTCAGGGTGGAAGAATACCCTCAGTACTTGAAATTCTTAGCAGCTATAATTTTTTACATTGGTTCGTATTATTGAGACACCCATCTTGTCTAGCAGGTTGGACCTATATCCTGGGCGTATAGGTCCCAATCATATAAGCCTCGTATGGGGCTATATACTCCCAGTATATACTAGGAGAATTAAAGGGTATTTATTTTTATTTTTTGCAAATATTTTTGTACAATAAGTTATAGTTTTAACAAAGTTTTATAAAAAAAATATTATTTAAATTAAAAACATTTTAAGAGTTTATCGTGTAGTTTAAGTCCCGTATACGCCTCGTATATGCCTATTGGTATAGTATAGGTTTGGTACATGTATCATGTGGTATAGTATAGGTGTAGTATAGGTCTCGTATAGGCCTATAGGTGTAATACAGGTCCCGTATAGGCCTATAGGTGTAGTATAGGTCTATGTTGTCAAAAGTGTTAGGCGCACTTAAGGCGCAAAGGTCTCGCCTGGATCCTAGGCACAAGGCGCAAAAAACAAACGAGGGCTTTTTTAAGTAAGGCGCCGTAGTAAAAAAAATAAAAGATCATATATAATAGGCATAAAATTAATGGTTTTACACTATTATAAGAATATAATGTAAAAAATCATAATATCGTTTAGAATATGTAAAACAATAATTAATGTTTGCAAGTATTTATAACAAACTAAAACAATAAAGTGAAAAACAATTTAAAGATCTTTAGTTGGGTCACCCATCTATTCTATAAAATAGTTTAGTTATTTAAAACAAAGGCTAGCCCAATACCATCTACACATAATCTACAAAAGGCAACCCATCAATTTTATTGAATTAGGGTTTACTATAAAAAAGAGCAACCGACACCAGTCCACCACATTGCTGGTCGGCCATAATGCTCTAGAGTTTAACCAGGTAGTCTTCAAGAAATTGCTAAACAAGGTTCCTAACTATCTACCCTCTCTAAATTAACGTTTCAGGTCGTTCCTTCTTGTTTAAGGTTGTTTTTTTCGGTTTAGGGTCGCTTTTTTGCGTCTACGCCCAGCTCTAGGCGAGCGCCTAAGTGCGTTTTTTGAAAAAAAGACGCAGATTTGCGCCTAGCTCTCCACCACGCGGTTTAGCTGCGCCACGCTGTGCCTGAGCGCATAGGCATGCCTAGCTCGCTTTTGACAACATAGGTATAGGTTTAATATAGGTATCGTATAGCATAATATAGGATTATAGGTATAGTCTAGTATAATATATTATAGATGTAGTATCGTATCATATCCTAACCTATTGTATAGTATCGTGTCGCATCATATTATATAATATCGTATCGTATTGTGTAGTATCATATAGTATAATATGTAAGAATACAAGATACTACACCTATAGTATACTCTACTAGACTAGACTATACCATACTATACGATACCTATGCTAAATCTATTCTATATCTATACTACACCTATACTATACCTATAGGCATATACAAGGCATAAACTGGACCTATATTACACGATAAATTTTTTAAAATTTTTTTAATTTAAAAAATAATTAAATTTTTATAAAACTTTGTTAAAACGGTTAAATATTGTATAAAAAGGTTTGAAAAAAAACCCTTCAATATGCCAAGTCTAGGCCTACAAGGCTTATATGGGGGCTAGACGCCTTGTATAGACCTATGCGAGTAGTATAGGTCCAGCCGCCAGACAAGAACTAAGAACTGATATCTATAGCCTTGACTTTTTGACTTTTGTGCATATACTCCCCCGTATAGACCTATGCGAGTCGGTGAGTCTTGAAATAGATTTTTGGGGTGTGCAAATAGACCCACCGTTTTACATTACACATCTTTTAGGGTGTACGGGGCACCATCGGTGAAGGGGAAGAGGGAACTACTCCCCTCATGGGAACACCACCGCCAACCCCCTTCATCTCGCGGTAAAATCAATCATTCGGGGAGTAGTCACCGTGCAAGGGGAGATGAGAGAGAGAGTGTTAATGGTGGACCCCAATATATTTCAATCAATCACACTTTTATCTTTTTTTTTAAAAAAAAATTGTTTGGGTGGAGCATCCTTTATGTTTGAGTATAAAATGGGAATGGAAATGAGAGTTGACATGGACGAGTATGATTGGCTGGGGTGGAGAGAGGACCACTCTCCTTAAGTGGGACACTCCTTACACCTTTAAGAATTAAATGTTGAGTGACTCCCAAGATTTACAACCTAGTGACCTACCCACAATCGAGAATAACTAAGGGTGTAGGGAGTGGTTAGACACTTGAAAGTGGTAAACATCAAAATCAACCAATGAGAGTGTGCCATGTCATTCAACCTTAAGAGTTTAAACTATGCTGAAAAGTGTTGACAATGGTAGACACTTCATGAATTGATAAACTATTATTAATAAAAAAACAAAAAAAAACGTATAAAGCAAAATCATCTCTCACAAACATGTTCACCGCATCGGCAAACCTTTACTGCCCCACCATGTTCACCACGCGACAAAGGGGGTTGGCGGCGGTGTGCCCGAGCGGCAAAGCGAGTTTGCCGCACCCCTTTGCTGCCCACACCGTACACCCTAAGTTGAAAGCTTAACTTTTGTCCTTATAGATAGATTATAAAATACTTTTAAGAAAACGGTGGTTAAAATCAATGATAGTATATGATAGGGATTCATATATAATTGAACTTGGTATAAGTTCAAAATTATGATTAGTAATCCATTCCCAATTTTAAGCAATATTAATCATCATATTCTTTCCTCCCATTTTCCTTTTACTAAAGTAGGATAGCATGAACATAAACTCTAGAAAACCTAATCATGTACAAACACTTCTTACACACAACCGAACCCGTATAATCCCGCACATACCAATTATTATAATCAAGAACCCATCAAGATATTACTAATATCATGACACAATAATCATGCCATCGATTATACATATAACTACGTAAATCGGGACATGTATCACATATAAACGTAACAAGAACAACATACAAAGACCCGAAATCATGGCCGATCGTTTCCCCCTAATGCTGATCACGGATGTCCTCTTTCTCCCACAAATAACACACTTGCAACACAAGATTATGAACAAAAAGAACATATAAAGATACCTAGTGGGTTTCTTGGTAGTCGCCGGCCGGAAAAGTGACGGAAGAGAGGGAGCCGAGAGCGAGAGAGAGTACGAAGGTGGGGGAGAGAGAGCAAGAGTGATCTAGGGTTTTTGGACTTGTTTGTGTATGCATGCACATAACATAATACGTACACACCTAGCCGGTTGTGCTTTTCGCGAATGGGCCGAGGTAAGTGGGGTGGGTGGGGTTGGGTTGTTTCGAGTGGGCCGAGAGTGAGGGAGAGGGGGTGAGGTTGGGCCGTGAAGGTGAGGTGAGGTTCACACATTGTTTGGGTTTCGGGTTGGGCTGCCAAGTCCGTTTGGCCTAACATGGCCTCGGGTTTGGTTTGGGTTTCCTCTCGTGAGTCAGGTGTCATTATAATATACATAATATATAAACACATAAATCACCTTTTTATATGCTAACGGATATAAGTTGCTAAATTAAAATGAGATTCCTCCAGGCTGTCACATCATCCCCGTGTTGGAAGCATTTAGTCCTGAAATTGAGCCTGTGCTATCCGCAAACCGTGCTTCGGTTGCAAAGAGGTGAGGGTAATTTTCTTTCATCTGGTCCTCTCTTTCCCACGTGAACTCCGGTCCATGCTTAGAGTTCCAACGAACCTTAATGATGGGCATTTTACTGTGTCTCCGAGTCTTGACCTCTCAGTCCATAATCTCGATTGGTTCTTCGATGAACTACAGTTGTTCGTCCACTTGGATCTCATCCAATGGAACGACTAGTGTTTCATCCGCCAAACACTTTTTCAGATTTGAAACGTGGAAAACATTGCGAAATCCACTGAGTTCATCAGGAAGATTTAATTCGTATGCTACCGGCCCAATCTTCTTCGTGATCTCATACGGGCCTACGTATCACGGATTTAGCTTGCCTCGTTTTCTAAAACGAATCACCCCCTTCCAGGGTGATACCTTCAGTAGGACTCTATCGCCTACCTGAAACCAATGGTTTGTGGCGTTGATCGGCATAGCTCTTTTGACGATCGCGAGCTGCTGCCATCCAGTTCCTGATTTGACACTCATTTCTACTACTTCGAGTATCAACTCGGGATCGGCGAGCTGACTATCACCAACTTCTGCCCAACACACGGGCAATCTACATTTCCGTCCATACAACGCCTCAAACGGTGTTGCTTGAATGGTTGTGTGATGGTTGTTGTTGTATCAAAATTCCACGAATGGCAGATGTCTTTCCCAACTATTGACTGTGACACTCTGGGGTTTCCCCGAGCATTATCTTGTATATCTTTGTGTATATATGCATTATTAAATGAAAGTTGCGTATTGTTTAGATGTTCTATGTGATCCTTGCATTATGTGTATGTATGATATATATATATGTATAGGTATGTATGTGTGTAGTGGGCCGAGACCACGAAACCCAACTCGAGACCACCCGGTCTCGAGTGAACAATGAACATTTGGGCCGGTTGGGCCATGCCACTCGGAAACGGGTATAAAAACCCAAAACCCTCACACACACCCCCCTTCACACTCTCTCATTTCATCCTCACTCTCCTTTCATCTTTCTCTCGCTAAAACCCTAAAATTCCACCAACACTCTCCTCCCTTCTTCTCGGAACAACCGGCGGCCAAGGAAGGAACTCTCGGATCTCGGTGATTCTCTACACACCTCCACACTTTAGAACCGGTTAGTGCCTTCTTGTGCATAGTTGAAAGATCTTTGATATAGATTCTTGTAGTTGAATGAGTATGTTGCTTAATGAATGGTTGATTGGTTATGAATGTTTGAAAATAAAGTGTAAACCGTGATGATATACAACTTGAACAATGTGTCTCGTATGAATTAGCTTGATGACTAGATGGTGTGCTAGGTGATATAGAAATGTATGTGTATTGTGAATAATATGCGAGATCATTATGACATTTAAGGATGTGTATGTGTGCTTTGGAACCGAGTAATGCATGCTAGTTGTAGGAACCAAAGTTGATGCATAAAGGGGCTGTGGATTGGATATCATGTGCTAGTGTGGATTGCTTGGAATATGTTTGTTGAATGTGATAAAAACCCTAATGAAGAACCACATGAATATGATATGAATATTGCTATGAATATTTGAATATGGCTTGAATATGTGAAGAACATGTTGAAGGTGGTATGAATATTTAAAAATCATGTTATTTGATCCGTTTTGCTTGGTAATTAGACAAGGAAACATGTTATTGCAATATGGTTGGTTAGTACAAAATTTCATGAAACCAGAATTCTATTGGATAGCACATGTTGACAGGTTCTAGAAGGTTTCTGTGCACGTAATCATGGTTGCGAGTCGGAACCCTTGGTTGCGACTCGAGACCAAAGCATGATGAACCGAGACGGACTTCAGGGACTCGAGACCGACTAAGTCTCGACTCGAGACGACATGACCTTGACTCGAGACTGGGCTCGAGACTCCTGAGATTGCGACTCGCAAGCAGCACACTCGAGACCAAAACGTGATTCTTCGAGATCTCCCGGTTGCGACTCGAGACCGTGTATTCTCGAGTCGAGACCACCCTTGTCTCGACTGGGCTGCCTACGTGTTATTGGGCCACGACTTGTTGGGCTATCTGTTGACTGGACTGCATGTGTTTCTGTTACTGTTTGTTTGTGAAAATGTTAGGGCAGGCCCAATAACCCAACGGTTTGAATGTATGCATGCTAAGTGTGTCTATACGTGTTTGCTATACGTGATTACTTGTACCCCAATTTGACCTATATTTGGTAACCATGCTAGGACGTGGTGACCGACGTGATTGACCCGAGTAATTAACCTACCGAGCAACCCAAGGTGAGTTCACAACTAATAAAGCATGCGTTCCCGGTGGTTGGGAAACGGAAACTTAAAACAACGCTATCCCCTCGTAAGGGATACAAACCTACTTCTCTCCCCTTAAATGGGACCTTTGGTTAATTACTGTTTATACTGGATGCAACGAGCAACACTAAACAAAACTCTATCACTTAAGTCCTCACTTCTTAATACCCATTAGTCGCCGGGGTCAGGCGAACGGGTTATTAGTTGATAGCGCTATTTAGGTCTCACCAACCTCACACCGTGCCCGCGTATGGGATCGGGCGTGAACTAATGTACTCTGGAAACCGTCAATGATGATAGAACATTGACAAACGGGGCACACTACGGAAACGTACGGATGAATAGTATTCGGTATTGTAAAAACAGTTTAGTCGCTTACTTATGGGGTAGCTCCCCATCGCAAGTATAAACGGATTAATTAACTGGTGGAACAAGTTTTTGGTAATTAAAACTGGACAACTCGTGGACTCGCCAACATTTTTGTTGATACCCTACTGCATGCTTTGCAGGTACCCAGTGACTCAGGAGCTTGCAGCTTGGGAATGTGTAGTGGTCATCTAACCCACGTGTTGGGTTCTAAATAATCTTGAACTATGAACCTTGTTTTGAAACTGTTTGGTTTAGGCTTCCACTGTTTGTCTAAACTGCTAATCAAACGTAACTTTTAGAACTTTAAAATATGGTGCTTACTAACCATTGTGGTTGGTGAATGCCTTTACTATTAATCGATGCTCAGTATAATTGGTGGCTGGATCCTGGTCAGTCACGCCTCCAAGCGGTAGTACTCCGCATGTGGATTTTGGGGGTGTGACATTGACGAATTCGATGACGCATCCCCTAAGCATGTCTTCGAGAGTCTGTATGGTACGTTCACTTTGGCTATCTGTCTGAGGATGGTAAGCGGTACTCATATCCAAGCGCGATCCTAGGGATTTCTGTGCTAACTGCCACATTTGAGATGCAAGGCGTGGATCACGATCGGAGATTATTGACACTGGCACCTCGTGCCTCGCAACTATTTAGATCGCGACAAGTTTGTTAAACTTGCCCGTTTCTTTGATGGCTAAGAAGTGAGCTGATTTAGTTAGTCGGTCTATGATTACGTAAATGGTATCGTTCCCGTTAGGTGTCCTTGGCAAACCTGTATTGAAATCTATAACAATTTGTTCCCATTTTCACATTGGGATCTCCAGTTGATGCAGTAACCCTGAAGGTTTTTGATACTCGACTTTAACCTTAGAGCAAGTCAGACACTTGCTTACATAGGTGGCAATTTCAGCCTTCATGTTTGGCCACCGGTAGGTTGTCTTGAGGTCATGATACATCTTATCCGAACCTAGATGGATAGAGTATCTAGATTTGTGGGCTGCGTCCATTATGAGTTCTCTCAGATTTCAGCCATCATGTTTCGCCACCAGTAGGTTGTCTTGAGGTCATGATACATCTTATCCGAACCTGGATGGATAGAGTATCTACATTTGTGGGCTGCGTCCATTATGAGTTTTCTCAGATTCGCGTAGAGAGGAACCCATATACAGCTCATGAAGTATCTTATATCGTCCGGTTTCACCTCCCAATCACGCTCCATCTTGCGTAGGGACTTAGATTTTAGGTTCTCTTCTTTCACAGATTCAATCTGTGAATTTCGAATTTGTTCGAATAGCCTGGAGTGTATAGTGAGTTGCAAAGCTCAAATTCGTCTGGGTTTCAGATGTTCCTTTCGGCTAAGGGCGTCGGCTACCACATTAGCCTTGCCCGGGTGGTACCGGATGGCACATTCGTAATCATTCAAAAGTTCTACCGAGCGACGCTGTCTCATGTTCAACTCCTTCTGATTAAAAATATGTTGGAGGCTCTTATGATCCATATATATAGTACACTTCTTACCATACAAATAGTGTCTCTAGATTTTTAGTGCAAACACTGCTGCTCCTAACTCCAAATCGTGAGCAGTGTAATTTTTCTCGTGTACCTTTAGTTGTCGGGATGCAAACGCGATAACCTTATCATGTTGCACGAGTACGCATCCTAGTCCCTTAATTGAGGCGTCATAGTACACAACGAAATCATATGTCCCCTCTAGCAAAGACAGTATAGGGGCACCGTAGAGCTTTTGCTTTAACAGCTGGAATGCTTCTTCTTGCTTATCACCCCAGGTGTACTTTGATCTCTTCTGAGTCAAGGTTGTGAATGATTGCACGATCTTCGAGAATCCTTCAATGAAGCGGCGGTAGTAACCCGCCAAACCCAGAAATTGTCGAATTTCTGTTGGCGTCCTAGGCGCCTCCCAACTTTTGATTGCTTCTATCTTAGTTGGATCAACTTGCATACCCTTTTCGTTTACTATATGCCCGAGGAGTTAGACTTCGTGAATCCAAAAGTCACACTTATAAAACTTGGCATATAGTTTCTCCCACTGGAGCGGTTCCAGAACTAACCGTAGATGCTCCTCATGTTCTTCTATGGTTTTGGAATATACCAGTATTCCATCAATGAAAACGATAACAAACTTGTCAAGGTAAGGCTTACACACGCGGTTCATGAGATCCATAAACACCGCAGGTGAATTAATTAGACCAAATGACATGACCAAAAACTCGTAGTGGCCAGCTGTCTTTGAAACATCTTCATCCCTAACTCAAAGCTGATGATATCCCGACCTCAAATCGTTCTTAGAGTAGTAGCTTGACCCTTGCAGCTGATCATATAGGTCGTCGATTTGGGGTAAGTGGTATCGATTCTTGATTATAACTTTGTTAAGCTCTCGGTAATCAATACACGTGCTGAAGGTTCCATCCTTCTTCTTAACAAACAGGACTGGAGCTCCCCATGGTGATGAACTGGGATGGATAAATCCTTTATCCAATAACTCCTGTAGTTGAGTAGATAGCTCTTGCAGTTTGGAAGGTGCTAGATGGTATGGAGCTCTAGCGATTGGAGCCGCATGATTTGCCAATTGAATCTCGAATTCGGCTTGTCTATGAGGTGGAAGACCAGGTAAGTCTTCAGGAAAAACATCGGGGAAATCACGCACGATTGGAATGTCCTCGACCTTCTCCTCGTCCGTCGACTGTTTAGTGATAACAGCAAAAATGGCTACCGAATTCTTCTTTCGCAGGTACTTCTGAGTTGCATAAAGGAAATGATATTTGCGGCGACCCCGCTTTGATCGCCCTGAATGGATAGAGTTTCACTAGTTGAAAGAGTGTGACAACCCGTAACTTCGAGGTAAAAACCCATCTATTTCGTTTTTATAAATCAAATCTTATGTTTATTTTATTTGATGAATTGTAGGTCCCTCGGAGGTTGAGGTTAAACCTTATCCTTGTTAAGTTTAACACACTAGCAAGTGCGGAATCCAAGCTAGAATGCAAACCGGTAGTTTATAATGAGAACACAAGCTACAAAGAGAAAGGTAGACACACAAGATATCAAAGTTTTCTCTTGTATTTCAGTGGACACGGTTACAGCCCTTGACCAAACTGAAAATACGCTCTCTGCAAGACTAAGTTCACTCACACACATGAAGTGAACACATTACATCAGTATATATATCCATCACAGGTCGTCTGGTCGAAGGATCAATTAGACTGATCGTAAGATCATCTATCGAGATACAGCCTATCGAAGGATCCACATATACCTCGAAGGATTGACATCCTTCGAGGTCCATCTGTATCCATCGAAGGTTATCCTTCGAGCTCATCGAAGGATATAAACAATCCTTCGATGACCATCCTTCGACACACACGAACTTACAAACTTTTTCTAACTGTTTGACCAAGTCAAACCAGGAGGATGGTTGACTGGTCAAACTTACATTAAGCACACACATAAACACATCTAAGACGTAACATGACAACAAAAGACATCGTTTTATATCATTACAAAATACAGACAAAGTACAGACACAAGTGCACCAACAAACTCCCCCTTGGCTGTAGCTTTGTCTCGATCTTTGTGTCTTCAAGTCTCTGACGTCCTTTCAACTGTCAAATGATGTGATGACCATGTACTTCCCGCATTAACCAGTAGATTGAAGCAGTACCGGGCCATCTTCTGAAACTTCATTGCTTGATCTCGATCCCGCACCAAGTAGTTTATCTCATGATCCTTCAGAACAATAATATCCGATCTGGACATGTTAGTAATCCACATCGGATCTATTATTCTAAAGTTCTCCTGACTATCTCTGAATAGGATCACGGCTTCTCCAGTATCCGCATCATAGACCCAGCAACGAAAGTTTCCTAGAAAGTCAGTCTTCATTTTCAGCAAAGGTATCTTGACCTCGAAAGTCGAACCGTCTCGAAGGATAGATGATCTTTCGAAAGATGAAAAGGTGTTCGAAGGATGAGATATTTGGTCGAAGGATCCAGATCTAGATCGAAAGATACCAGATATTTTTGGAACCCTCAACAACTTCGAAAGATGATCCTCGAAGGATATCTTTCGACCTGATTCATCCTTCGAAAAGTCTGATCAGCTTGAAGGATCCAATTGGTCAAAACTTTCGTTGACCAATTCATCTTTCGACTGAGATGATTGACTTTCATTGACCTTCTGATCTTTCGAGGGCCATTGCTTCCTCGAAGGATCAGATTTCCACCAACACTTTGGATTTTTGGGAATTTTCAATTTAAGCCCTTCAAATTCTTAAAAGGCTTTCAGAAATGATCGTTTTGAAAAATTGTCCGTTATGAAGTTCTGCAAAGGTCAGTTTTATGAAGTATTTCGGCTTGTCAGATATCTGATCGAGTACCAACATCGGTTAATCAAAAATAAGATTAAATTGAAAATCTTTTTGGATTTTGATAAAATAAAAGACAACAATAAAAGACAACAATTTTAGAATCCTTTGAATGTTATCAAACGACATCACCGCTAATGTCGTGCTGATATGCACCAAACGACAAAAACTGTTTAAAAAGACAATAAAAGTTAATCACTAAAGTTAAGCAGTAAATAAATATGTACAAACACAACAATATTTTTGCGAGTTTCTGGCGAAGAGAATCATATCAGTTTGCGGTCTTTTGTCAAAACACATTTCCTTTTAATATTCTTTTACAGAAGAGGATAAGTATTCTACCACAATTACCGATATTGTTATCCACTTAAACTCAGCGATCAAGTGTAATCATAATGCATTGAGATACGTTAAGGTATGATTTATACTTACCGACCGGTGTTCATCCACTCACGACACATTCCCGTATCAAGGTATGCACGAGAGTTCATCTTACTGGGGAGTATACCATTTATCATCCGTTTTTAACGTATATAAAATGTGAACAAGTCACTTATTTGATTTGAAAACAAGCCCTATGTGATAGAATCACTTATTGATGAGGAACTTGATTTTCATATGCATGAGGGCACAGGAGCAAGTCCGTGAACAGGTCAGTACTTCCGTACAGCAGAGAGACGAACTTGACTCCCGGATAAATGTGATATTTTATCACTTATTTGTTTGGACATGTGATTGTTTATCACTTATTGAGGTCGAATGCAATATGTACACGTATGTATGGTATCATGGAAGATCTAGACTTGCGTCCCCGTTATTTTTTTGGTAAAAGATACAACCATGATACCCAGATGATAAACAGCATAAACCCCAAATATCTCAGAACCTCGGCAATCTATCAAACGAAATTTCGGTACCAAGACCATATGCCAATGAGCGGTTCCCACGCGGTTTTCAGTTTGTTATATTTATATCCCCTGCACACTTTAAAATGATCGTGAGTCTACCGGTACATCATTAGTAGAGCTACTTATCTTTTTCTTTTCTTTTGATTTCTAGAA
Source organism: Helianthus tuberosus (assembly GCA_030545235.1). Classification (NCBI taxonomy): domain Eukaryota; kingdom Viridiplantae; phylum Streptophyta; class Magnoliopsida; order Asterales; family Asteraceae; genus Helianthus; species Helianthus tuberosus. The sequence goes on from CM060397.1 coordinate 127,739,904, forward strand.
ACATGTTTCGACCGACCTCTGATGTAATATCATTTTCTCTTATATTACCAAGAAACTCATTTTTGTTTTTCTATTGTTTTTGTGTTTTTTTTTTTTTTTTTTTTTTTTTTTTTTTTTTTTTGAATTTTCTCCCCCTTAAATGCAGAAAGTAGTAAATAAAGTAAAGACATATCTTTGTATTTTTGCGGTTTTTCAATGTTTTTGAATTTTCTTTGAAGCTTTCTCCCCCTAAAATTTAAAAACAAAGACAATAAAGACACATTTTTTTTTTTAAGAAAAATATTTACAAAAACGATTTTCCGATGTCGGTTACTCTTGCTTCACCTTTATGCCGTTTACCAAAAGTAAATAATCGAATCTTGATTTATCAAAAGCTTTGGTAAAAAGGTCGGCACGTTGGTGATCGGTATGAATGTGAACCACATCGATAAGTCTCTTTTCAAAGCAATCACGTATGAAGTGATATTTAATATCGATGTGCTTCGTTTTTGAGTGCTGTACAGGATTTCTAGTGATCTGTAAAGCAGCTTCATTATCAACAAAAATAGGAGTAGTTAGGAATTCAAAACCGTAGTCCCGCATCTGTTGTTGGATCCATAGAACCTGGGAGCAGCAACTAGACGCAGCAATGTATTCCGCTTCACATGTAGACGTAGCCACACATGTCTGCTTCTTGCACTGCCAAGTGACTAGGCGAGTGCCTAAGAACTGACATCCTGCTGTAGTTGATTTTCCATCTTTCTTGCAGCCGCCGAAATCAGAATCACTGTAAGCTTTGAGATCGAAGTTATCATCCTTAGGGTACCATAACCCGGTGTCAGGGCAACCCTTCAGATAACGAAAAATCCTTTTGACAGCAGCATAGTGAGAGACCTTCGGATTTGCTTGGTATCTGGCGAGAAGGCGCGTTGGATACATAATGTCGGGTCTTGATGCGGTGAGATACATTAAGGATCCAATCATAGCACGATAAAGTGAAGAATCCACAGCATCCCCTTTTTCATCCGGAGTAATCCCGTGATTCTGCGGAAGAGGAGTAGAAATTGGCTTCGAATCGGACATCTGGAACCGGCTCAAGATGTCTCCGACGTACTTGGTTTGATGGATAAAAATTCCAGATTCGGACTGATTAACTTGCAAACCCAAGAAGAACGTCATTTCACCCATCGCACTCATCTCGAATCGATCTTGCATCACCTTTTCAAATTCCTTGCATAACTTATCATCGGTAGAACCAAAGATAATGTCATCGACATACACCTGTACCAACAGAAGATCTTCACCTTTTTCCTTGATGAAGAGGGTACAATCGATCAAACCCCGTCTAAACCCATTGCTCAGCAGGTAAGTAGACAGTGTCTCATACCAGGCCCGGGGTGCTTGATGAAGACCATATAACGCCTTGTTAAGTAATAAAACTCTGTCAGGATGTAATGGATCTTCAAACCCCGGTGGTTGCTCGACATATACTTCCTCTTCGACTACTCCGTGTAGAAAAGCACTTTTAACATCCATCTGGTACACCTTGAATTTCTTGAAGGATGCGTAGGCTAGAAAGATTCTAATAGCCTCCAGACGAGCAACAGGTGCATACACTTCATTGTAGTCAATACCTTCGATCTGACTGAAGCCTTGAACAACTAACCTTGCTTTGTTTCGGACAACAATCCCACGGTCGTCCTTTTTGCACTTAAACACCCAACGAGTTCCGATCTTCTTGTAGTTGTCGGGCCTATCAACCAATTTCCATACGCCCAACTTCTCGAACTGCTGAAGTTCTTCTTGCATGGCTTCCACCCAGGAATCATCTTTCAATGCATCCTTCCAAGATCTAGGCTCTTCTTGGCTAACATAGCAGGCGAAAGACCAATCATTTTGTTGTCCCGATTCTCGTATCTCAGCATACAAGTGTTTATTCGATTTTCATTAGTTTATTTGTTTGAGTAAACAAATTACTAGTGGGAGTGGGGTCGGGTGTTCGTGAAGTTTAGTTTAACCACGCTTCTAAATGTCAACGTCAAATTTGTACGGTTTTGGGAGCGCACGGGATGATGCGGGATGATGAAAACAAGAGATGATGAAAACTTGATTTTTGAAAAATGTGGGGTAGTCACGGTTACCGATGCAAATGTCAAAAATGGTGACGCGACTATTATGGGCCAAAAACGGAATGGTATGTTCACTTCCGCACGTCAATGTTTATGATTGTTACCGGTTATTCGTAAATGTTCGAAAGCATTTTGTTTATTGTCATATTCTCGCATTTGAAGACGAACGTATGAACCTTGAACGCCAACACCGGTCCTAACGAGTTCACAAAGTCTTTGGAGGGATACAAGTCGGATCCGATGGGGTACTAGGCGATATTGCTTTTTCAACTAGAATATGCAAAGAAGAAAGTCGTTTTCGTGATTTTTCGGAACCGAGAACATTCAATGAAGATTGACGACAGTTCCGCTTAGTGGAGGGAATTGGTGAACATTTGACGACAGTTTCTTTGAAGTGGAAAGAATCTGTTAAGGTTTAGAGATTTTACCAAAGAAATGGGGGGATAAAAATTGAATTTCTTCGGTAAATTTCTAAACGCAATCACAGGTGGTAGAGTTTGTGATTTTCTGGTGATACAAACGGTTCGGCGTGGAATGTTTTGCACATACACATATTTGAGGATTTTAATTAATTCTCCAGCCAGCGTGAAGGGTTTTGCACGGAAAAATACAGGTTTCTGAAGTCTACAGTAGTTACAAAAGCGCTGTTCACTGAAGACCTGGGGAATCTTAATGAAAGCTGATAGTTCAAGGCTGAAGACCTGCAGGATTCGGTTTTGGGTTTGATGTTTCTTTGGGATTTTACAGGGATCTGGGGGTAACTCAATTCGTTGAGTTTGCAAACGATGTACTTGGTCAAGCTGACTTCCTGAGTACTGATGCTGAAGATCCGTAGTGCATTACGTGGTCAACTTCACAAAGGCGAGACAATGAGATCTGGATGTAGTTCAACTAAGCATGCTGGTTGAGCTTGCAAGGGATACACTTGGTCTAGCTGACTTTCCTGAGTGTTGATGCTGAAGATTAAAGTGCATTACTTGGTCGATTCCACAAAGACGGTTTACAGAAGACAGTTCACCAGAAATCTCTATCAATGTAGTATGCTTGTATGAAATAGAGTTCTTATGACAAGATCAAGACTTGATGCAGTTCTTAAAGATTGGAACCCTTATTAAATGCCGGTTGGAGTATTGGAAGATCAGCGGAAGATCGGTCAATTGAGGAAATTGCACAACACCCAACACAGATATGCGTACTTTAAGGGGGAAATATTTTACAAGGAGCGTCAAGATACTACTTACCTGGATCATCGGTCAGAGGAATGTCAACATTGGTCCTCAAGTTATTGATATTTAAATTCCCGATATCATTCTGAAGCTGTTGAGTTGTAGAAGATGATGCATTTTCTTCTTGGACAATTGGCGCAGACACTGGATCCGTTGCTTCTGAAGTACCTTGAACCGGACCCCGTGATTCACCATCATTTGCATCAACATACTCCTCATCTTCCGACGACAAATTGTAGTCTACAGCATCATTAAACACCTCATCTGAAGCGAGATTGTTGACAGAGGAAGATGCTTGTGAGTCAACAATGATTGGGCGAGCTAACTGAGAGCCAGTCGCATTCTCGCTTTCAGACAACATTTGAGCAATTGCATTGTCATCATCAAATGTCGGCAGATTGAATGAGTCGAAAAGACCATCATAATCGAACATCCATGGATCTCCAGAAGGCTTCGGAGGATTAGAATATCTTTGAACTCTTACTTCACCCCATTCTTCAATCTTCTTGGTAGTTAGGTTCCATACTCGCAGATTAGGAGTAGCATACCCAAGGAAGTAACCTTCGATAGCTTTGGCACCAAACTTCCCGTCAGGCTCAATCATGGTACATGGTGCACCAAAAGGTTCTAGATATTCCAAGTCAGGAGTCTTCTTGTGTAGGAGTTCGAAGCACGTTTTGCCATGTCTTTTCACTGTGAGAACCCTGTTTAACGTGTAGCAAGCCGAGGCAACAGCTTCAGTCTAGAATCGAACTGGAAGCTGAGACTCAACCAACATGGTTCTTGCAGTTTCAATTAAGGTTCTGTTCTTTCTTTCAGCGACTCCGTTTTGTTGTGGCGTGTACCGAGAGCTGTATTCATGAAGGATTCCTTTTGCAGTGCAAAATTCATCCATAACCCTGTTTTTGAACTCGGTTCCGTTGTCGCTTCGAATTCGCCTCACCTTTAGATTATAAAGATTTTCCAACAAGGTGATCAAATTCTTTAGAATTTCTGGAGTCTCGCTCTTGTGGACCATGAAATCAACCCATGAAAATCTTGAATAGTCATCAGTGACTACCAAGCAGAAAACTTCCCCGTGCACACTCTTATGTTTGACTGGGCCGAAAAGGTCCATATGCAGACGTTCGAGTGGCATGTTTACAGTGTTAACCTTCTTCAATGGATGTGATTTCTTGATCTGCTTCCCTTTCTGACACGGCACACAGACATCTTGAAGTTGAAAATTCTTCACATTGACACCTCTCACCAGATTGTTTTTGACAAGGTGATTCATTTTTCTGAGGTGAATATGACCCATCCGTCTGTGCCAAGAAATCGTCTCCTTTTCAGTGGCTTTTGAAATAAAGCAAGTAACTTGTTTGGACTTGGTTATTGCTTGGCTCATATCGAGGACATACAAATCATTTACTCTTGGTGCTGATAAGAGAATCCATTCTTCGGGAATCTTGAATCCTGGCTTCAGCACATAACAACCGGCATCATCAAAATGCACGGTGAACTTCTTGTCGCAGATCTGAGAAACACTCAGGAGATTGTGATCCAACTGTTGCACATAATTGATTTTGTCGAAACTCACAACTCCATTTGAGATCATTCCCTCGCCGGTGATATACCCTCCTTTGTCTCCAGCAAATGCAACATATCCTCCTCTTATACTTCGCACATCGAAAAGAAGACGGTAGTCGCCCGTCATGTGTCTGGAAGCCCCACTATCAACAATCCAATGACTATTAATAGTTCCTCCTGGAGCCGCCTGCACATGCAATTAACTTATCAGTTTGAGAGGGGGACCCAAGCCTTTGTGGACTTGGGTCGTCCTTGATCATCAAGGAAAGTGATTTCAATCACTTGATGATTAGGAAAAAGAACCTGTGGTGCTCCCCCTGATTGAATTACCTGTTTTTGCTTCCAAGCTGTTTGTCCTTTACCAGTATTTGAATTTATTGTTTTAGCATTTACTGGTTTTACAGTTTCAGATTTTTCTTGTACAGGTTTTTCTTCCTTGACCTCTGATTTTAGGGCCTTTTCAATTACCTTTTGATTCTTTTGCTTTAACTTCTTTTCCCTTTCTTTCAAGACACGTGGGTCTTGTTTCGGGGAAACTGATCGTTTTCGGTAATCGATTTCTTGGGGAGCACTCGTTGTTGACTTTAGCCTTTGCACGTATGGGTAATATCTTACAATATGCCCAACTGTCCCACATTCAAAACATGTTCTCCGCTCTACAAACTTCGGAGAAACATGTTGATGACCAGACGGAGAATCAGACAATGAACTTTGTGATCTAGACGTGCTTGGGCCTAAATCACATCCGTTGGTGTGTTGGGTGTAATTATTCTGATCATTTCGTTTTAAAATTCTAAACTGTTGTATAAACTCAAGGTTAGATTTATCCTGAAATGTTTCAAGTTTGTCTGAACCCGTGGATCCAACAAAGTTCATTTTCGGTCCTCGCTTCTTAACAGGAGCTCTTTTGTTTTGCACCTTTTGTTGTTGAACCTTAGGTTGCTCAACCCTTGATTGTTGAATTTTAGGTTGTGCAGCCTTAGGTTGAGTAGCCTTAGACTGTTCAACTTTAGGTTGTTGAACCTTTGGTTGTTCAGTCTTAGGCTGCTGAACTTTAGGTGCTTGAACATTCTTGTTCTGAGCCTTCTTTCCCTGTACCTTACCCTTTCCGGAGTTGACTTGTTGTTTTCGCTCAATTGATAGTTTTTGGTTTCCGTATTGTTTTCTAATTTGTTCACACGGAATTGGATCACATTGAGTGACGGTAACTTTGCCACTTTTGTTCCCTAAAAACTTATCAGTGCATCCTTCAAAAATTTGCTCAATTAAATCTTGATTTACATTTTCAAGTGGAAAATCTTTGTTAGAGTAGATTTTGCTATCACCTTTGAGCGTGTACAACAAGTTATTCTCTTCACGGCTAGATACAAGGGACTCCATTGCTTTTGACGTTTCAGTCTTACTCGGTTTCACTGGTGGATCACACAGGATGTGATTCTCAATTGGAATATCTGTTGTAACCGAGTTAGACTGTTGTTTCACAATCTCTTCAGATTCATCATCCGAAGAATCAGCATCCTCAACAATGGGAGGACTCTGTTCCTTAACACACGATGAATCTGTCACATTCTCAGATTCTGATTGACCCGAGGATGATGTACCAGTTGTGAACCCGAGGCCTGCTGCAAAGTCATCTAGACCGAGTGGCACAGTAGGTTCAAAACGGGGCATATCCTCGTCATCAGGCAATTTGGAGTAATTGTGATTCATTGGGGGAGGACATGATTTGAATCCAATACATGGTTTATCCCCCTTTTTCTTTCTCTCTTGAACGTCAATGATGTGATCCAATACAAAGCGGGAATTGGAATAGCTTTCCAGTTTCTGCTTAATTGTTTCACATTCACATCGAGCTGTTGCCAACTCTACCATTTGCTTTTCAATTGTGTCAATAAGATTGTTGTTAGCATGTTGTTTTCGCAAAACAGCCTTTTGTAATTTTGAAACATCATGTTTTAATGACGCAATTGTTGCTTTAAATTCCTTTTCATTTCTGGTTAAAAACAAGTTAGCTTCAGTTGCTTTAGAAAGATCTACAATCAATTCTTGATTGTGTTTGTATGTGATTTCAAACTGACTTTCCTTTTCAGCATATTTAACATTTAAGCTATCACAATTTTCACAGTTAACTACAGTGGGTTCATCGACACATACCTGACTTGATGAACTGTCGACATTAGCCATAAAGGCTGAATGGAAAGAAAAAGATCCATCTTCAGAGAAGAACTGAGCAAGCTTCTCGGAAGTTCCAGCAGATTTCTGGCAAAGAATAGATCTCCTCTTGCATAATGCTTCAGCTTCAGCCAAAAGCTCATCAACTTCCAGATCTAAAGCATCACTTGATAAATCACCAGCATCAAGTGATTCCCCATCCATGCTCCCACTATAACCCGAACTATCGTCATCTTCTGAAGATTCACCAGCAGACACGGGTTCTACGACCTTCTCAATCACTTTAGCATAACATGCTGTTCCACCATTTCCTCCTTCTCCAAGCTGAAGGTTCCAATTGCAGATTTCATCAGCTTGAACAACCAATCCTCTGTGGGGATTAGTGTTTGTGGATCCAGATGCATTTCCTCCAACCGGCACTATTGATCTGTCGTTCTGTTGCTGTTGTGGCTGTCCTTGATTCCTGAAGGGATTCTGATTTCCTTGCTTAGGAGGCTTCTGACACTCCCGCTTGAAGTGACCCTTTTCACCACAATTGAAGCAAGTGACAGCATTCTTATCAAAACCATACTTGGTGTTGTTGTTGCTATTCAAGTTGGTTCTCCCCGTCCTTTCCATAAACTCCTTTGCTCTTCGAATTGCACTAGCAAGAGCCCATTTGATATCCATCATTTCAAACTCTTCCCTATCCACTTGCTGATAATCTTCATTGGTTAGATTGATATTCCCAATCTGACCTGCAACCAACCCACAATAAGCACTAACCAAGGTGTTCAACATCTCCATATGCTCCTTGGCTACTTCGACACTGACTTTGGAAAAGCTGGAAGTGTCTAATCTGACTGTGTTCGGATTGGAAGTGGCTTGAAAGTTTGAAGAGCTTCCATAAAACCCTTGCTGTTGCGGTTGTTGCTGCTGAGCTCTGCTTGGGTCTAAGAAAGGCGGTGGTGTGAATTGAGGAGCAGGTTGCACTTCCTGTTGTAGAGAAGAAGAATCTGGTCTTGAGAACATCGTGTATGCTGAAGGATCAAACTGATTTGTTGTGGAAGGCCCGGTGTTTGAGATGAAGGCTGTTTGAAGCTTCGCATGTTGAGAAACTGGTTTTTCTCCACTGATGCCTCCTGCAATCCCATAGTACATCTCTGGATTTTGAGGAGTTAGTGTTCTTTTTGCCTTAAGCTTTTCTTCTACATCCTTGTTCTCCAATTTCTGAATTAACTCATGCACAGTGATTGTGTCTAGAACACCATTTTCTTTGAGAATTTCAAGATAACTGCTCCACTTTGCTGGTAAGCTATCAGCAAATCTCTTCACCATTTCTTGTGGAGTGGCAGTAACTCTAAAGGCAAACATCTCGCTCAACAAATGATGGAACCTTGTAGATAACTCTGCCAAAGTCTCATTCTCCATACACGTGAATCCTTCAAACTCTTTCTTCAACAATTCTTGCTTGATCTTTCTAGATTGAGCATTTCCTTCACATCGTAACGTGAGCATATCCCACAAGCTTTTTGTAGTCGTGCAGTAAACAAACTGGTGGTAAATGTCTCTGTGAAGAGCTTGTGTGAGAATCATGAATGCTTTCTTCTCTAACTCAAATTTCTTCTTATCCTCCTCAGACATAGTGCTGTAAGTTTGTGGATTAGATCCTGCAACTTCCAATTCATTTTCAAATGGAGTAAAGAAGCACATCCATAGATCTTGACCTTGCCCCTGAACATAAGTTCTCAGCCTTTCTTTCCACCATCCCCAATCATTGATGTGATTCAGCTTTGGCGGTTTTGTGCTTGTACCAGTTTCACTGTCGTTCTGCATCATAGCTTGAATGCTGCTGCTTTGATTTGTGACCAATGCCCATTGATTTGCAGTTATCATTGCAGCTTGAGGTGGGGCAATAGCCTGCATCCATGCATTTTTGTTGAAATCTGACTGAGATTGCGTAGCTGATGATTGCGTAGCTGATGATTGTGGAGTCAAAGTTGTTTGAGTCCACGCAGTTGGATCCCACTGACCGTTTGTTCCCATTTTATAAAGACAATTAATATATTAAGTGAAAAATATATTTAAAATTTGAAAAACAAGTTTTCCCTTTTTTTTTTTTAAAATTAATTTTTCACAAACTATGTTAAAATCTCGAAGGATAACAAATAGCCGAAGGATCTTTGATCGAAAGACCTGAAAAACACAAACTTGTTAAGCTTAAACAGATTAGGATCGAAAGATCAGAACTTGTTCGAAGGATCAACAGTGTTCGAAAGATCACTGTTGAGTTTCGAACAATGATTTCGAAAGACTCTCCAATCGAAGGATCCTTGTCTTTCGAATAAGACCTGTAGATCGACAGATATATCCTTCGAAAAGATTCCTTGGATCGAAAGATAAGTCACAGACTTCGAAGGATGTTCGAAAGATGATTATCTATCGAACCTCCTTTGATCGAAAGATGATCTTTCGACTTCGAAGGATATCCTTCGATCTGCACTGACACAGCTGACACAGTTGACAAAAGTTGACAGGTTGGTGAAAAGGTGATTGGTTGGTAAAAACTTTCGGCAGAAGGTATGTTCAGACCATACTTTCTGCCAACCCAGATTTGACTAATAAAATATTGCCTAAAAAGAAGGTTCTTATCCAGAAACCGGTCACCGGAGTAAGCCGGAATTTGGCCGGAAATTACCAAACTTCTTAAAAACAAGTTTTTAAGTTACCCAACCCGTTCTTTAACACACCCGGTTAGTTTAGAACACGTTTTTACGTCAAGAACTGTGAGAAAAACACTAAAAACAGATGTTAACCCGTGTGAGTTTTTGTCCAAACACTCCAAAGTCTTGTATAAACTCGGTTTTTAACAAGGAAAAGAGCCACGGCTCTGATACCACTTGTAGGTCCCTCGGAGGTTGAGGTTAAACCTTATCCTTGTTAAGTTTAACACACTAGCAAGTGCGGAATCCAAGCTAGAATGCAAACCGGTAGTTTATAATGAGAACACAAGCTACAAAGAGAAAGGTAGACACACAAGATATCAAAGTTTTCTCTTGTATTTCAGTGGACACGGTTACAGCCCTTGACCAAACTGAAAATACGCTCTCTGCAAGACTAAGTTCACTCACACACATGAAGTGAACACATTACATCAGTATATATATCCATCACAGGTCGTCTGGTCGAAGGATCAATTAGACTGATCGTAAGATCATCTATCGAGATACAGCCTATCGAAGGATCCACATATACCTCGAAGGATTGACATCCTTCGAGGTCCATCTGTATCCATCGAAGGTTATCCTTCGAGCTCATCGAAGGATATAAACAATCCTTCGATGACCATCCTTCGACACACACGAACTTACAAACTTTTTCTAACTGTTTGACCAAGTCAAACCAGGAGGATGGTTGACTGGTCAAACTTACATTAAGCACACACATAAACACATCTAAGACGTAACATGACAACAAAAGACATCGTTTTATATCATTACAAAATACAGACACAAGTGCACCAACATGAATTAACCAAATCCTTACCGTGTTGTACCGACCTGAACCGTTTGAACCAAAGTACATGCCTCGCTTGTCTATCTAACCCACTCGCGTAACTCAAAACTTTTGAGGCCCGAACCCCTAGCGTGAATATTATACATCCATGTTAGTTGATTTATTATAAATCTTTATTAGTATTTATATATATATATATATACATAGGACAAAGATCCGTTAGGAACCACCCTTTATTGCGAGAACCGCGAGAACCAGTGTGAACACAAACAGCAATTCCTAAAAAAATATAAAAAACACCCAAAATTTATTTTTTATTTTTTTTGAAAAAATCGCTATATTTTGTTAATAAAAAAACAAAAAAAAATTCAAAAAAAAAAAAATTTCGAGTAACAGTTATCCATGCACATGTGCATATGTATCGTTTCTTTGTCAAATTCCGTAATTCATTACAAATAATAGTCAATTGCACTTTCATTTACACTACCACGTGTAATATACTACTTTTTACGTTAACAATGTTAGAAATGCACATGTGCATCTATATGTATCAACAGGAAATAAGGTGTTTTGGTACACTACTTTCTCTTTCATCTATCATTCCATCCATAATACACAAGCATGCACATGTGCATTTTTGTCATTTCTTTGGCAAATTCCGTAATTCATTACAAATATTAGACAATTGCACTTTCATTTACACTACCATATGTAATACACTACTTTTTACATTACCAATATTAGAAATGCACATGTGCATTTATATGTATCAACATGAAATAAGGTGTTTTGGTACACCACTTTGAATACACTTTCCCTTTCATCTATCATACCATCCATAATACACTACCATTACCTCCTACCATCCATAATACAATACCATTACCTCCTACCATCCATAATACAATACCATTAACAATATTTTCACTTTATTACATGTATGTAAACACCATTTATACCATTCAATCAACATATTACATAAAAAATTGACAACTATAACCAAACCATCAACCACTAGATATAACTAACCAAAAAACATGTATATGAGCCTACTTCTCCATTCAAAATCACAAACTTTTTGTACCAAAACACGTTGTATCATGGTTATACCTAATTATGCACATGTGCATTTTGAATATTGGTAATGTAAAAAGTAGTGTATTACTAATGGTATTGTAAATTAAAGTGCAATTGTCTATTCCTGATAACGTATTACCGAATTTGTTGAAGTAATGATACATATGCACATGTGCATGGATAACTGTTACTCGAAAAAAAAAAGTTTTTTTTTATGGTAACGAAATATAGCGATTTTTTATTAAAAAATATTAAAAAAAAAAAAAATTTTGAGTGTTTTTTTGATTTTTTTTAGATTTTATTTTGTGTTCACATTGGTTCTCGCGGTTCTCGCAATAAGGGTGGTTCTCGCATGAACCTTACCCTATATACATATATATATATATATATACATAAATATAACAACAATAGCAATAACATGCACATTGTTGGAAAGCTGCCATCTTTTTGTAGCCCACACTTCAACCTCACGGCCCATAACCTCCACCCCTTATACTCGTTTCTTTGTGTGGTTATCGGCCCAAAACTCAAACCGCCCAACATGAAACCTAATATAACACGTCAATCCAATAGCATACCTCGTACACAAGAAACCCAAAACCCTAACTCCCTCCCTCTCATCTCGACGTGCCATAGCAACAGACCCCAGTCGCGACCCCCCCAGCTCGAGTTCGATCTCTCGTCTCTCGCCCTCCCTCGACAACCGGAGAACATCACCACTCCTCTGTCACCGATCGCCGGTAAGTCCCACAAATTTCGTTACTTCGTTTTCGAACGCGTTGTCTCGGTTTCGGTCCGACTGTATTCTTGTTTAAGCCTATGTTTTAGTGCATACATGAAACTATATGCAACTGTTGCTTGTGTTTGTACGATGACATAAATAATATGAAACTAGATAATGATTGTACGACGATATGAAGCTGATTTTTACATGCTTGTTGAAGTGGATGTGAGATTATATGAAACTATTGATTATGTGAATCATGTTTTGTGCTTTGTTGATGATATAACATTATCCACTGCTAGTTGTATGTAAGCAAGATGATGATGATGATGAGAATTAATTAAGATGTAAATTGGCATGATAATTAATGAAGTAAATGATGGCTAGATGTATGTGATATGTAACAATGTATGTGTTTAGATGTATGAGATCAAGTTCCTGCTCGACCTCGGTTCAAAAACAAGAACTCGTATGTGATCGTGCGTATTGATGTAAGATTTGTAAAGTTATGAGATTGTGTACGTGTTATTATGTGTAACGTGTTCGGTTGTTCGCGGATAGTTTAAAAGCATCGGAAACTTTTATAAATAAATTGTAGGAAGGAGAGTCCCGGTTCGACCTCATTGTAAACCCAACAAACACGTATGTAAATTTATGTGCTAGATGTGGGTGTGGTAGCGTAAGCATACGTATTGGGTCGTATAATCTGAGGAGAGGTGTGACGGTTCGGGCGAACGTGTGCACGTTTCTCCTTATGATCGATGTATATAAACTTGTGTAGCTCTTAGTGTAAATGAATATGGTCATGCTTGGTTGAACATGTACTGTATAAAAAGAAGTTTTCCAATTTGAATATATATATATATATATATATATATATATATATATATATATATATATATATATATATATATGAGATCGATGTATGCATGGGTGTTGTGATAACATGAAGTTTTATGAGAAGGTTATTGGAAGTAGGTGCCATTAGGGGTATAAAGTGTATCAAAGCAGGCTAGGATACTGTAGACGAGAACCACATGATATGGTGAATTTTAGATGGAAACTTATATAATATATGTAAATAATGTGATATTATGTATATGTGCATGAACTTAATTTTGAGTAGGATGTAGATGGTCTAAATATTGGTTTCATGTGGTGTTATGTAATGCGTGTAAATACATGATTATGCGTTGTGTACGAATGTGCTAGTGATTTAGGTGTTAGAGCTTGGTGTGATGTATTGAATTCTCGACTTCAAAGCCAAGATAACTGTGTGAAACTAGGTGACTACATTTAATTACCATGACTAATAATAAAATGGCATCGATATCAGGGCGTATTTGATATAGAGGCATTTACACTCGGTTTACTCTCTGTTGAGCACCCTAAGGTGAGTTCACACTTTCAACAAGGCTTGGGATTCCTAGGGGTTGGGAATGGGTGAAGGATTTAAACTGAACCTGCGTGATCTCCTTGTTTGGGGACACGCACCACATCCTCTTTATTGAAGGGTGATAACACGTAACCTGCGTGATCTCCTGGTTTGGGGACACGTACCACATCCTCTTTATTGAAGGATGATAACACTTATACTAGACCAAAAACTCTATCATGAAGTCCCTCATTTTATATCGACTTAATTGCCGGGCCAATGGCGAGCGGGTCATTAGTTAGATACCGCTATTTAGGTTTGACAAGCCTCACACCGTGCCGTAGAGGACGGGCGTGAACTAATGGATCTGGGCACGTCAATGATGATAGACATTGATGCTAGGGCACCAACTTACTTCAGTCAGTGGTCGATATGGTAACGGGTCTAGTGGTTCACATGAGGAAGCCCCCACTGGTTATGGTTTGGGAAACAAGAAACTGATTAACTACTGGTTTTCGAAAGAACTTATGGTTTTTGGAACAACGTTAAAATGGACAACCAACTGTGAACTCGCTCAACTTTGTTGTTGATTCGTTGTTACATGCCTTGCAGGCCTTTAGGTGCATATTTTGTTTGAACTTGCTGTCTGGGAGGCTGGAGTGGTCATGGGTCGAGATACATGGAATCGCAAAACAAGACTAATGGTTTATAAACAATTCAAGAATGAATTATGCTTCCGCTGTATACTGTGAATTGTTTGTAACGTTGTAACACTTAATGTCAATAAATGAAAGTTTTATTTAATTATATTATGCGAAGTTCAATGTGATTGGTGGCTTGGATCCTGGTATGTCACACGCCCCGCGGTAATTCCGCATGTGGTATTTTGGGGGTGTGACAGATTGGTATCAGAGCCATTGGTTATAGTGAACTTGGTTTTAAAAAGGGGAAAAACGTTTTTATAAAACCAGACTATAGTCAAACAATTCTGAAAACGTGAATACGACCATGACACTCAGCTCCAGATTGCAAGGTTCGTCTCTCGTATACTCATTGTACTGCATAACTAGTGAACACTTACATATGATATTGCATGTGATTGCACGTTTAGCACGACAGTATAAATTCATGTATTACTTGCATGTGTTATGTGACTAATAGGGTGGTATTTCCCTAAACCTTCATGACTTACACTTCGTGATGCTCTTTGTTTGCTACTCGAGTTCGAGGAACCATTTGACATGAGTTAAGAGGAGCTGAGATGAGCATGCAAATCACAATATTATTGTGGGTGCACACATAATAATAATGTGGGGTGCATGCGAGTCCCGGTGAGGCTTAACAAGTGAAAAATCCGTTCCGTTATTTGATCGATGTGAAACATAACAAACCTATAGGGGTCATAGCAGTGATTGTCCCCTACTCGAACGTGAACTTTTCATTCCTCTCTGGATCCTTTCGAATCTCGATGCTATCGAGTATTACCTGAACACCCATCTGAACGCCTAGCGAACTGTGTAGAATGTTAGATGCTTGTACGAACATCCCCGAGTTGGATGTTGCAACGACAATGATTTGTCTATATCTTTCTCACCTTTCTTCGCTTGCTAGAACTTAACGTATTGACGCCTTAGATCCCGGAGTGCGATCACTTCTGCAACACTCTCGTAACATACTGTGTACTACTCAGTCAACTTGGAAGAACGATGGACTTCAGCAATTGAACGGCCCTAGTTACCAGCAACGAACATCAACGATTTGACTCCAACCGAATCCGCAACTCCAGCCAGCGACTCATGGGAGTCAACTTTTACAAATTAATCGAGACATAAACGGTGACAATTGACCATGGTATGGAACGCGAAACTGCCACCACCAGGGGTAGCGCCTTAGAACGTGGCACGGGATATGAAAAGATGGGCCCTGTCAATGAAAGATCGTAGAGCTCAGTTTCAAACAACAGCGTTGGAGGTAACAGTCATGGCAACATTAAGGAACTTGAAATGGCAACCAACAGTATAGAAATGAAGATGCCTACGACATGGAGTGGCTGTCGCTAAAATCAAAACGACAACAACCAAGGAAACGACGCTCGTACTGGAAATCCTCGCAACGAGTACAACGACACGGGAAATGATGCTCATGGAGGGGCATTTAGGATTGGCGTGGGCAACGCCAGGATTGTAATAACATGGTGGCATACCCGTTCTTGGTAACGAATCACTTTGTCTCTGTTCTATATAACCCTGATGCTTCTTGAAACCCAACCTGTGGTGGAATCGGCTAATGGCAAGACAATGGAAACCTCATATGATCGTTGGGATGCAAACTCGACCTTGTGGGACAAGTGTTCGACATCGACCTTATTTCTGTGTTCTTGATAGATGTATCCTGTGAGGAGGAGGTTTTACGTATCCCTCTCCTTAGTGGAGAATTGTTATCTGTTCTAACGCGTCAGAGTGGCGCAACGGTTAGCGTCATTTCAACAACGAAAGCCAGGAGTGTCTACGGAAGGATTACCCCGCCATGATAGCACTCGTTACTGATGTCAAGGCTAAGGAAAGGAGGATCGAGGATCCACCTATTGTTCGTGATTTCTCCCTAAGTGCTACCAGAAGAACTATCAGGTTTACCTTCACATCGTCAGGTGGAATATCAGATCGGTATCATGTCAGAAGCAGTCCTTGTTACTAGTATATCTTATTGTCTTACACCAGTAAGGTTGCAGGAACTGCCTAATCAACTTCAGGAATTATTGGACATGAGTTTCATCGGATCTAGTTTTTCGCTTTGGGGAGCCTCAGTTATACCAGTGAAGATACGCCTTTTCGTATACGTACTGATTATCGAGAATGTAACAAAGTGGCAGTTAGGAACCGCTTGTTCCGACCATGTATTGGCAATCCGTCAACAGGTTGCAAGGGAAAAGTTTCCATTCAAGGATTGAGTAACGAACGAACTATCATCAGATGGAAGTACAAGAGGAGAATGCTCTTAAGAACAGCGTGTCGAACGCAATGCAGCCATTTCAACTTTGTACACCATGATCATTGAGTTGATCAACACACCAGCAGCTTCAAGGATCACATGAATCGACTGTATTTGTTGATGACGTTCTGAATCATGTCCAGGAGAAAGGAACACCATGGGTGGCATATGTATCCTACTTTAGCGCTTCTGTGGGAGGAGCCATTACGTGCGAAGTCTTGTTAAATGTCACATCTAGATTCGAGAGATGCATTTTGATCATGTAACCAACGGAGTGGGAATACACGTGGATCTCGCTGAGATGCATCTTATTAGAAACTGATCGACACCAAAGATTCCTTCGGGGATGCAGCAATTCCTTGGTCTCGCTAGATACTATCGCAGCTTACCCACATGATTTTCGAAGGTCGCACAGCTTAAATCTCTTTAGCACAGCAGGGTGCTGTGTTCGTGAAAGACGAAACAGGAGGACGTCTTTTTAGCTTTCAAATTCCAACTCTGCAACGCACCGAGCATCGTCTTTACCTGGGGGTGCGAGTGATTTAGTGGTATACCATGATGGTCCGAATCAGAGTCCCAGTCACACACTGACGCAACACGAGAGAGTGATGACTTACGTAAAGGAGTTACAAAGAGGAACTGCACGACACAACTGGCAGTGAAAACCATGGCCTTGGGAATTTTAGATGGAGGCATCACTTGGATGGTACCAGATGCGTTATTTAGACCGATCACAAGGGCCTCCCGTGTACCTTGGCTTCGGCAGAGTTAAATCAGTTAAGGGCATCGCTGGAGGGAACTTTTGGATGATTACAACTATGAACCTTGAACATGCGTGAGCTTTGCAGCTCACTATCGACTCTAACTTATTTGATGAGACTCGTTCTGTTCAAACTGAAGAGCTGAAGGAAGAGGATTTCCAAGTTGAACCCATACGGGGCATGGAGAAGCAACCGGCATCTGTAGGGAACTGTAGGGAACTCGTGTTGAGTAAAGCACATCAGCTTCGATATTTTAGTCGTCTGGGTTTTGATGAGAGGCATTAGGACTTATAAACCGTGTACTGGTAATCGGGCATGAAGGCCCACCTAGCTAGGTATGGGAATGATGTTTGACTTGTGGGAAAGTCAAGGTGAAGTGTTAGCAACCAGAAACACCTATATGGAAAGCGAAAACAGACTGCCATGGATTTGTTCGCTAGTCTACTTACAACTCGAAGCGGAAACAATATCACCTGGATGATCGTGGATTGTCTCACATAACCAGCACACTTTCTAACCATCAAGGAAACAGATAAGTTTTCTACACTTGCAGTCATCTACCTGAAAGAAGTTGTTGTTAGGCACGGGGTGCCAACCTCCATTATCTCTGATTGCGACCCACAATTTGCATCTGATTTGTGGCAAGCGATGCACAAATCCTTTAGCTCACGTCTAGACATGAGCACGGCATATCATCCACAGACAGATGGGCATATTGAACGCACCATCCAAACTATTGAAGACATGCTTCGAGCATGTGTAATCGACTTTGGTAACGGCTGGGAGCGGCATCTAACTTTAGTGGAGTTTCCGTATAACAACAGTTACCACACCAACATCCAGGCTACTCCGTTCGAGGCATTGTACGGACGGAAGTGCCGATCACCTCTTTGTTGGGTAGAAGTTGGAAACTGCCAGATCACGGGCCCAGAACTCGTCATAGACACAACAGTGAAGATTGCTTAGATACGACAACGAATAGCGGCAGCTCGTGACCGTCAGAAAAGCTACGCTGATAAGCGCAGGAAACTACTCGAGTTCCAGGTTGGGGATCGAGTACTACTTAAAGTCTTACATTGGGAAGGTGTAGTTCGTTTTGGTATACGAGACAAACTCAACCCGCGATATGTTGGACCTTTCGAAATCACAGAGAGGATTGGCAAGGTGGCCAACATATTGAATCTACCCGAAGAACTCAGTGGAGTTCATAACGTATTCCATGTGTCGAATCTGAAGGAGTGTCTGTCAGATGAAACTCTCATAGTTCCTTTCAAGGAGCTTACCATCGACGATCAGTTGCGATTTGTCAGGGAACCAGTGGAAATCTTGGACCGGAAGGTCAAGATTCTCAACTGAACCAGGATACCTATTGTTCAAGTTCGTTGGAACTCCCGTTATGCCCAGAGTTTACCTGGGAACGAGAAAACCAAATGAAACACAAATATCCCCAGTTATTCAAGAACAATGAAACCACTACTGAGGCTGAAGCTACTGCGGAATTTCGGGATGAAATTCCAAACCAACGGGGGGATGATGTGACACCCCAGGAAAACCAGGAAACCACGCAACCTAACTAGCTTCGTCAGTAACTACGTGCTAAATTTCGGGACGAAATTTCTTTCAAGTTGGGGATGATGTGATAACCCATAACTTCGAGGTAAAAACCCATCTATTTCGTTTTTATAAATCAAATCTTATGTTTATTTTATTTGATGAATTAACCAAATCCTTACCGTGTTGTACCGACCTGACCCGTTTGAACCAAAGTACATGCCTCGCTTGTAACATCTGTGTCTGAAATCATTGTAAACAGTTCAGTTATCAATAAAACAATGTTATTTGATCCCAATGTTTGTTTAGTTATGTTTTACATTTTTCATGTTTTGACTTTTGTGCAATTTCAAACTCTACATCGCTTTCTGGAGAATTATACGCAAACTGGTGCGTAAACGTAATCAGTTTAATGCGAAAAATACTCCGGAACATCAACATATGCTTAACATACCTTAAATAACCCTTACATAACTTAGAAATAATTTTTGAAGGCTTTGGTATGGCAAAAACAAGTTAATTCGCTTACAGGGACTAAACTTGACAAACTGCGAAAGTATGCCAATTGGAACTGTAACGAACATTCCGGAACATGGCCATAAGTTAAACATACCATAAATATCCTTTACATAGCTTAGAAATAGGCTTTGAGGGGTTCGGTGTGCTAAAATAAACTTTTGGGTCATTCAGGGACTAAAAGCGTCAAAAAGTGCACAAGTTTGCACTTTCGCGCATAACTTATGTTCTGAATACATCCGGACATCCAAAAATTTATGTAAGCACTAAAATATTTTATTTTAGTGTTTGGCATAAGAAAAATCCATTCGTCACGCAATTTGGATCATTTTTCGCGCTTATGCGCATTCCGTCGTAATTAAGCGAACATCGCGATCGTACGACCAAACGAACCAACATCCGGCATATTTTTGAGCATGTTTCTTGTCCACAATGTTTAGGCATCCTTGTGGAGCCTTGAAAATGATTTAACGAGCCTTAAACATATCGGAAATGGCCTTAATACACAACGGGGACTGAATTGGGAACTTTGGAAACTGGTTGCTGATCAGAAGGACCTTAGCGTGACACCAAGCCCCTTGGCGTCACGCGAGGCCCCTTCTGATCAGCAAAAGCCATTTTTAACAGCTGTTAACAGCTGTTTAGCACTCCCAATCCAATTCCAAGTGTTGTTTCCTGCTTATGGGGGCCAATATGATGTACATGAGCTTGCCAACAAGTGTAGGGATGTGATCATTCCCTCTTCTCCAAGAAACGATCCTAACGGAGGTCCGAACACTATATATACCCAACCCCATTCATTGCAAAACCCACAAGAATCTGATCTTAGAAGCTCTAAGTTGAAACCATTTTTTCATACCTGAGCTACTTAGATCAAGATTAGCTTTCGGGGACCCTTTGTAAGTGTTCCTTCGTTCTTTTATTGGTTTTCGAGTCCGAAAGTCAAACTTTGTTTGACTTTCTGCATTGACCAGTTTATGGTCAATGCGAAGTTCGTTTGAACTTCGCAACGTGAGTGTAATCACGATGGTTATAGTCCCTAGTGACTATGCCTACTGATTACCACGTTGTCTAGGGTCGTAAGGGTAAGCGATCTAATAAATCGCTTATACTTTCGAACCCGACCCATTTGGTCGATCATTAGGATCCGACCAAACACATTAGGTGACCATTGTATATAGGGAATAACCTTTCGAGGTTATACCTTATGGTCACGATGTTTAGTTAGTTGTATGATAGGTAGTATATATGCCTTAGGTAAATTACCAAAATGCCCTTTTTACGCCAAAATTCATTTTAAGCATATGTAACATAACTTTTGGTATCTAAACTGATTTGGTAACAATATTAGACATGTTAAGGCATATTTTACTTGTCATAGGGCTAGTTAGGCGTTCCGAACGCGTTTTACGCGAACATCGCGTTAAAGTAGCATAAGCTACCTAAACGGGTCGTAATGGGTCATAAGCACTTAGGTTAGGTTTCATTTAGTATGTAGGCTTTGTTGAACCATACTACATGAGTTATTATACTCGTTTGGTTAACAAACCCTCATTCTATCCAATCCTCCGATTTAGGTCCGGTTTATTAACATAATTACCTATATTAGGTGCCGTTTGATATCCGTGATCTCTAGCATTGTTTGGTTGTTACTCAAGGACTACTAAGCAATCTCAAGTGAGTACCTAGACCCCTCTTTTACTGTTTTCCAAACATTTTGGGGTGAAACACATGTGCCTACTTGTTACTTTCGTGTCTTTCATGCTTTAATATCATATGCTTGTTATGTTCATTAGTACATTATAGTACACGTTTTACCTCACATTTCATGCTATGTATGTCCGTTGTGTGCATACTTAGTACATCGTTTTACATTACATTTCATTCTATGTATGTCCATTGTGTGCATACTTAGTACATTGTTTTACATTACATTTCACGCTATGTATGTTCATTTGTTTACATACTTAGTGCATTGTTTTCACATGCTTACATTTTTGGTATGACATTTGGTTTGTTCAAATGGGACAATATACATTCATTAACATTGATCACGCCGTTCGTTAGTAGGTAGTGGTACCATAGGAATTGACAACTCCCGTTCCTGAACCCTAGGTTTGTTTGGGTGGAAGGAATGACCGAATTCGATAAACATAACACAGATAAACCTTTAATTTGTTTAAAGGTCTATCACCACAGTCACAAGGCTTGGATGTATGCATTTTCACAATACCGCATAGATGTTTGTATCAGTATAGCATGCATTGTTCCACAAAACATAACTTTGACTTAAACTATGTTTAATTCAATACCCTGTTTTTGTGCATTTTACCTATGGTTTAGTTGATATATTTCACATACCATACATGACATTTTTGGATACACATTATATGACTTACATTAAACATAAACATTTTGACATTGTTATACACATTTGGTGATTCACATTAGACATGGATATTTAGATATGGTTTACACAATAATACTTGACAATTGATTTATACATGAACAATTTACATTGGTGGTTGGTTTGGGTAAATGATTTGGGTAACGAGGCGTGTGTAATATGATACAAACATGGTGGATACGCCGCTGGTACTTCCTATATATAAGTGTTTGTATAATATTACATATCGTAGCGTTATTTAAATCATTTCAGTATAAACATATTACATTTTACGCAAATAACATATTCTTCACAAGACATTGTTTTACAAAATAGTTTATTTTATACAACTCATTTTATTTGGCTATTTCATTAACCATTCTCCTTTCTTTTATATAATCTGATTTCTTATCGAGTTTTCATATGATCTATAAAAGAAAACACTTAACAAGATTCATGACTAATTTTTATTAAACCTTTCTTCTAAAACCCAAGTCATGAATCCTATTGTCACGAAACCTATGTATCTCACAGGCATTTTTATGCTGACGTACCTATTTTCACATGTGTTTTCAGGGGCTGTTGCTTAGGATGATGATCGTGACACTAGGGCGGACATGTGCCTTAGAGACTTAAAATGAAGATAGACTAGTTTAGTTATGTTACGTACTCTTTGTTTCCTGTTTAAGACAATGTAACACTTATGTTGATAAATAAAATACAACTTTGAATGCCATGGTTATGAAACAATTAATTCTGTTACAACACTCCCCGACGTTTTCCGCCGCGGTTGCATGTTATACGCGGTCGGGGTGTGACATAAGAGTTGGTATCAGAGCCAATGGTTATAGGGAATTAGGTTATTAGTAATTCTTTGACCTAGACTATAACCTTTCTAGGACCCCAACACAAGTTATCTTGTGTTTAGATTTTAAAACATGCACTTCACCCATCCTTAGGTGATAACCACAACGGGAACATCAAGTTCGAATCCGCTTTGAAAATTAATCATCTATTTTTGGATGATGGATTACTAGGTTTTGAACCCTCTATTGTAAGGTTTTGAACCCTTCCAGTTTGATTTTTGGCCTTGTGCCATTCAAATTTTCAAAATCTCGTCAAAGTTTTGGGTTCTAAATAGTGTGAACACGTGCAAACTGGAAGAGTGAATGCCTGTACCCTGGGTTTTCTGTCTAAGGCTAGAGTGTTCGTACAAATCCACATAATCGGACCAGTCACTCTTACCTGGGAACTCTTGGGGTGAGTGTTCACTTATAGGCGAGCATGTGTTCGCGATACATTATTTTTGACCCATTTACTTTGATTAGTCACTGTGTGTCGCTTGTTTGCTTTGCAATACGGACGAACGACCACCATCTTTGCTTTTGTTGATTTTGTTTCATCTCATTCTCTTCATCCAATCATCTCACTCGTTTCCTTTCATGTTTCCTCTTTTAGAATGCCTCCTCGACGCGAAAACCAGATAGCGACTGCCGAATTGGCAGAAATTATTGCGCAACAAATGGCTGCTCAATTCCCAAACCTCTTTGCTCAATGGAACCAAGCCAACAACAACAACAATGCTCCATGCAAATTCAAGGATTTTAACTCGGCTAAACCACTCAAGTTTAGTGGTTCTGAGGGAGTGACTGGGCTTCTTCAATGGTTCGAGAGCATTGAGAATACTTTCCGCCATGTGCAGTGTCCTGACAATCGCAAGGTCGAGTTTTCTTCGAGTGTATTTCAGAAGAGGGCTCTTACGTGGTGGAACGGGGTTATGAGAGATCGCGGTGCAGAAGTTGCTCTAGCACAGACATGGGCTGAACTTAGGGCCCTTATGATGAGGGAGTTCTGTCCTCGTCATGAACAGCGAGCTTTGGAGAAAGAGTTTGATGACTTGAAACAAGACAGTGGCGAGCACAGGGCGTATACTGATAGGTTTGAGGAGTTGACTCTGCTTTGCCCAACAATGGTTACCCCACTCGACAAGGCTATCGAAAGATACATCGATGGTCTACCTGACTCAGTACAAGACATCACTACTGGTAGTAACCCTGCCACACTCCGTCAGGCGATCGAGTTAGCAGCGACATTGACTGAGTCGCAGGTTCGAAAGGGAAAGCTGCATAAAAAGGGTGACAAGGGTAAGAAGCAGGCGTCTGACAAAGAAGATAGCAAGAAAGGTCAAAACAAGAAGGGAAAGGATTCTGGTTCCTCAAGGGGGTCAAGGAAGCGTAAGGCTTCCCAAAATTTTGCTGTCACTGCCCAAGTCAACCAGGCAGCTCCCAACCAACCCGCACAGCCTCCAGCGAAGAAACCTTATGCAGGAAATGCACCTTTGTACAATAGATGCAATAGTCACCATCAGCCGCAACATCCGTGCTGTTTCTTTACTAACTGTGGGAAGTCAGGTCATCTTGCCGATGTTTGTCGGTTTGCTCCGAATCGGGCAGTTCAAAACCCGGCTCAACGAGTTGCTCAGCCTCCTGCTCAGCAACAGGGTCAAGCTGCACGACCACACTACCCGCCAGGTTCTTGTTAAAACTGTGGGGATCTGACCCACTACCGTAATCAGTGCCCAAGATTGGTGAATGCTAATCCAAATCAGAATCAGGCTCAGGCTCGAGGGCGAGTATTCAACATGAATGCACAAGAGGCACAAGCAGACAACGAAGTGGTGAACGGTACATTCTTTATTAATAATCAGCCTGCATCTGTTCTTTTTGATTCGGGTGCCGATAAGAGTTTTGTGTCATTATCTTTTGAGCCATTGCTTCGCATGTCTAGAACAAAACTAGGAAAACCCTTGACAGTAGAAGTTGCTAGTGGTAAACCCATTATTCTTGATTCTGTTCTTCACAACTGCCAGTTGAACCTTAACGACCATCTTTTTCCTATCGACCTCACGCCTATGCAACTTGGAAGCTTCGACGTTATAGTGGGTATGGATTGGTTATCCAAGCATCGCGCAGAGGTAGTTTGTTTTGAGAAGATTGTTCGTGTGCCGCTTTCGATAGGCGAGATCCTACAGGTTCGTGGTGAGAAACCTGCTGGTGGTCTTAAACTCATGTCTTGTTTTAAAGCTCGGAAGTATCTGCGAAAGAACTATGTGGCCTTTTTGGCACATGTTGTAGCAGATAAGGGCAAAGGTAAGTCTATTCAGGATATCCCTGTTGTTAGGGATTATCCTGAAGTATTTCCTGAAGAGTTACCTGGTCTACCCCCAGCACGCCAAGTCGAGTTCCGTATTGATCTCGTACCTGGTGCAAATCCCATTGCCAGATCTCCATATCGTCTTGCACCGTCTGAGATGCAAGAGTTGTCTAAGCAGCTTCAGGAGCTCTCTGACAAAGGTTTTATCCATCCTAGCTTTTCACCTTGGGGTGCTCCCGTTCTTTTTGTCAAGAAGAAGGATGGATCTTTTAGGATGTGTATCGATTATCGTGAGCTTAACAAGCTTACCATCAAGAATCGATATCCCCTACCTCGCATTGATGATCTCTTTGATCAGTTACAAGGCGCTTCTTATTTTTCAAAGATTGATCTGCGATCTGGATATCATCAACTTCGTGTACATGAAGAAGATATTCCCAAGACAGCGTTCCGCACTTGGTATGGGCATTATGAGTTCACAGTTATGCCATTCGGTTTGACTAATGCTCCTGCTGTTTTCATGGACTTAATGAATAGGGTCTGCAAGCCTTATTTGGATCAGTTCGTCATTGTTTTTATTGACGACATCTTGATATACTCTAAGACGCGAGCTGATCACGAGCAACATCTTCGTCTTACTCTGGAACTCCTAAAGAAAGAGCAACTTTTCGCCAAATTCTCCAAGTGTGAATTCTGGCTTAAAGAAGTTCAACTCTTAGGACATATTGTCAACGAACAAGGTATTCATGTAGATCCCTCCAAGATCAGTGCGATCAAGGATTGGGATACGCCTACTACCCCTACTGAAGTTCGTTCTTTTCTTGGTCTTGCGGGTTATTACCGCCGCTTCATTGAAAATTTCTCAAAGATTGCAGTTCCTCTAACTGCTCTAACTCAGAAGAACAAGCCCTTTGATTGGGGATTTAAACAAGAGGAAGCTTTTCAAAACTTAAAGCAGAAGCTTTGTGACGCGCCTGTTCTGACTTTGCCTGAGGGCAATGATGATTTCGTCGTTTATTGCGATGCATCTAAATTGGGTCTTGGCTGTGTTTTGATGCAAAGGAACAAAGTCATAGCATATGCATCGAGGCAGTTGAAGATACATGAGAAAAACTACACCACTTATGATCTTGAGTTGGGTGCAGTTGTTTTCGCTCTTAAGATCTGGAGACACTATTTGTACGGTACAAAACGTGTGGTTTTCACGGACCACAAAAGTCTTCAGCATATCTTCAATCAGAAAGAACTCAACATGAGGCAACGACATTGGGTCGAGCTTCTAAACGACTATGACTGCGAAATTCGCTACCATCCTGGTAAGGCGAATGTCGTAGCCGATGCATTGAGTCGTAAGGAACATACTAAGCTTCATTGTGTTCGTGTTCAATCTGTTATTCAAGCTCGATCCGATATCCAAGCACGCATTTCTCAGGCTCAACAATTTTGTGTTTCACAAGGTTTGATGGATAAGGAATTTCCCTATCACATAACACCTGATCTTGAACTGAAGGACAATGGATCGTTTTACTTCATGGACCGTTTGTGGGTCCCAAGCCAAGATAACCTTCGCACCTTGCTTATGGATGAAGCCCATAAGTCTCGTTATTCTGTTCATCCTGGTTCAGATAAGATGTATAAGGATCTTCGTATTCAGTATTGGTGGCCTGGTATGAAGAAAGACATTGCCTTATATGTATCAAAATGCCTTACTTGTCTTAAGGTTAAGGCTGGACATCAGCGTCCTTCTGGTTTATTGGTGCAACCAGAGATCCCAGTTTGGAAATGGGAAAACATTACTATGGATCTCATTACCAAACTTCCGCGCACAAAGAAAGGTCATGATGCCATCTGGGTAGTTGTTGATCGTCTTACTAAGTCAGCGCATTTCTTGCCAATCCGTGAGGATTTTTCTGCTGACAAACTTGCTAAAATCTATGTGGATGAAATTGTAGCCCGACATGGTGTTCCTTTGAACATCATTTCTGACAGAGATGCTCGTTTCACTTCTCATTTTTGGAGAACCATGCAATCTGCTATGGGGACCCAACTTAATCTGAGCACAGCTTATCATCCGCAAATGGATGGTCAATCTGAAAGAACAATCTAGACTCTGGAGGATATGCTTAGAGCTTGTGTGATCGATTTTGGTGGTAGTTGGGATTCACATCTTCCGTTAATTGAATTATCCTACAACAACAGTTATCACTCCAGCATCAACATGGCTCCTTTCGAGGCTCTCTATGGTCGAAAATGTCGTTCACCAGTCTGCTGGAATGAGATCGGCGAGGCTCAGCTTACTGGACCTGCCCTCATTTTAGAGACAACTGAAAAGATTAAGAAAGTTCGTGATAACCTTCAGACAGCCAGAAGCCGTCAAAAGAGTTACGCGGACACAAAACGCAAGCCCTTGGATTTTCAAGTCGGTGATCGTGTATTACTTAAGGTCTCACCTTCGAAAGGTGTGATCAGATTTGGAAAGAAAGGAAAACTTGCACCTAGATACGTTGGACCATTCAAGATCGTCGAAAGAATCGGTAAGGTAGCCTACAGACTTGAGTTACCTCCTGAACTTGGAAATGTTCATCCAACCTTTCACGTGTCCAATCTCAAGAGGTGTTTAGCTGATGAGAACCTCCACATACCGCTTGACGAAATTCGTGTTGATAAAACACTGAAATTTGTTGAGAAGCCAGTTGAAATCATGGAACGTGAAGTCAAGTGGCTTAAACGCAAGCGCATTCCTTTGGTCAAAGTTCGCTGGGAATCTATACGTGGACCTAAGTTTACTTGGGAACGCGAAGATCAAATGAAGGCGAAGTATCCGCATCTATTTCCACGAGTTTCCTCTAAATAAATTTCGGGACGAAATTTCCACAAGTAGGGGAGACTGTAACATCTGTGTCTGAAATCATTGTAAACAGTTCAGTTATCAATAAAACAATGTTATTTGATCCCAATGTTTGTTTAGTTATGTTTTACATTTTTCATGTTTTGACTTTTGTGCAATTTCAAACTCTACATCGCTTTCTGGAGAATTATACGCAAACTGGTGTGTAAATGTAATCAGTTTAATGCGAAAAATACTCCGGAACATCAACATATGCTTAACATACCTTAAATAACCCTTACATAACTTAGAAATAAGTTTTGAAGGCTTTGGTATGGCAAAAACAAGTTAATTCACTTACAGGGACTAAACTTGACAAACTGCGAAAGTATGCCAATTTGAACTGTAACGAACATTCCGGAACATGGCCATAAGTTAAACATACCATAAATATCCTTTACATAGCTTAGAAATAGGCTTTGAGGGGTTCGGTGTGCTAAAATAAACTTTTGGGTCATTCAGGGACTAAAAGCGTCAAAAAGTGCACAAGTTTGCACTTTCGCTGCACTTTCGCGCATAACTTACGTTCTGAATACATCCGGACATCCAAAAATTTATGTAAGCACTAAAATATTTTATTTTAGTGTTTGGCATAAGAAAAATCCATTCGTCACGTAATTTGGATCATTTTTCGCGCTTATGCGCATTCCGTCGTAATTAAGCGAACATCGCGATCGTACGACCAAACGAACCAACATCCGGCATATTTTTGAGCATGTTTCATGTCCACAATGTTTAGGAATCCTTGTGGAGCCTTGAAAATTATTTAACGAGCCTTAAACATATCGGAAATGGCCTTAATACACAACGGGGACTGAATTGGGAACTTTGGAAACTGGTTGCTGATCAGAAGGACCTTAGCGTGACACCTAGCCCCCTTGGCGTCACGCGAGGCCCCTTCTGATCAGCAAAAGCCATTTTTAACAGCTGTTAATAGCTGTTTAGCACTCCCAATCCAATTCCAAGTGTTGTTTCCTGCTTATGGGGGGCCAATATGATGTACATGAGCTTGCCAACAAGTGTAGGGATGTGATCATTCCCTCTTCTCCAAGAAACGATCCTAACGGAGGTCCGAACACTATATATACCCAACCCCATTCATTGCAAAACCCACAAGAATCTAATCTTAGAAGCTCTAAGTTGAAACCATTGTTTCATACCTAAGCTACTTAGATCAAGATTAGCTTTCGGGGACCCTTTGTAAGTGTTCCTTCGTTCTTTTATTGCTTTTCGAGTCCGAAAGTCAAACTTTGTTTGACTTTCTGCATTGACCAGTTTATGGTCAATGCGAAGCTCGTTTGAAATTCGCAACGTGAGCGTAATCACGATGGTTATAGTCCCTAGTGACTATGCCTACTGATTACCACGTTGTCTAGGGTCGTAAGGGTAAGCGATCTAATAAATCGCTTATACTTTCGAACCCGACCCATTTGGTCGATCATTAGGATCCGACCAAACACATTAGGTGACCATAGTATATAGGGAATAACATTCCGAGGTTATACCTTGTGGTCACGATGTTTAGTTAGTTGTATGATAGGTTGTATATATGCCTTAGGTAAATTACCAAAATGCCCTTTTTACGCCAAAATTCATTTTAAGCATATGTAACATAACTTTTGGTATCTAAACTGATTTGGTAACAATATTAGACATGTTAAGGCATATTTTACTTGTCATAGGGCTAGTTATGCGTTCCGAACGCGTTTTACGCGAACGACGCGTTAAAGTAGCATAAGCTACCTAAACGGGTCGTAATGGGTCATAAGCACTTAGGTTAGGTTTCATTTAGTATGTAGGCTTTGTTGAACCATACTACATGAGTTCTTATACTCGTTTGGTTAACAAACCCTCATTCTATCCAATCCTCCGATTTAGGTCCGGTTTATTAACATAATTACCTATATTAGGTGTCGTTTGATATCCGTGATCTCTAGCATTGTTTGGTTGTTACTCAAGGACTACTAAGAAATCTCAAGTGAGTACATAGACCCCTCTTTTACTATTTTCCAAACATTTTGGGGTGAAACACATGTGCCTACTTGTTACTTTCGTGTCTTTCATGCTTTCATATCATATGCTTGTTATGTTCATTAGTACATTATAGTACACGTTTTACCTCACATTTCATGCTATGTATGTCCGTTGTGTGCATACTTAGTACATCGTTTTTCATTACATTTCATGCTATGTATGTCCATTGTGTGCATACTTAGTACATTGTTTTACATTACATTTCACGCTATGTATGTTCATTTGATTACATACTTAGTGCATTGTTTTCACATGCTTACATTTTTGGTATGACATTTGGTTTGTTCAAATGGGACAATATACATTCATTAACATTGATCACGCCGTTCGTTAGTAGGTAGTGGTACCATAGGAATTGACAACTCCTGTTCCTGAACCCTAGGTTTGTTTGTGTGGAAGGAATGACCGAATTCGATAAACATAACACAGATAAACCTTTAATTTGTTTAAAGGTCTATCACCACAGTCACAAGGCTTGGATGTATGCATTTTCACAATACCGCATAGATGTTTGTATCAGTATAGCATGCATTGTTCCACAAAACATAACTTTGACTTAAACTATGTTTAATTCAATACCCTGTTTTTGTGCATTTTACCTATGGTTTAGTTAATATATTTCACATACCATACCTGCCATTTTTGGATACACATTATATGACTTACATTAAACATAAACATTTTGACATTGTTATACACATTTGGTGATTCACATTAGACATGGATATTTAGATATGGTTTACACAATAATACTTGACAATTGATTTATACATGAACAATTTACATTGGTGGTTGGTTTGGGTAAATGATTTGGGTAACGCGGCGTGTGTAATATGATACAAACAGGGTGGATACGCCGCTGGTACTTCCTATATATAAGTGTTTGTATAATATTACATATCGTAGCGTTATTTAAATCATTTCAGTATAAACATATTACATTTTACGCAAATAACATATTCTTCACAAGCCATTATTTTACAAAATAGTTTATTTTATACAACTCATTTTATTTGGCTATTTCATTAACCATTCTCCTTTCTTTTATATAATCCGATTTCTTATCGAGTTTTCATATGATTTATAAAAGAAAACACTTAACAAGATTTATGACTAATTTTTATTAAACCTTTCTTCTAAAACCCAAGTCATGAATCCTCTTTTCACGAAACCTATGTATCTCACAGGCATTTTTATGCTGACGTACCTATTTTCACATGTGTTTTCTGGAGCTGTTGCTTAGGATGATGATCGTGACACTAGGGCGGACCTGTGCCTTAGAGACTTAAAATGAAGATAGACTAGTTTAATTATGTTACGTACTCTTTGTTTCCTGTTTAAGACAATGTAACTCTTATGTTGATAAATAAAATACAACTTTGAATGCCATGGTTACGAAACAATTAATTCTGTTACAACACTCCCCAACGTTTTCCGCCGCGGTTGCATGTTATACGCGGTCGGGGTGTGACATCGCTTGTCGATCTAACCCACTCGCGTAACTCGAAACTTTTGAGGCCCGAACCCCTAGCGTGAATATTATACATCCATGTTAGTTGATTTATTATAAATCTTTATTAGTATTTATATATATATATATAACAACAATAGCAATAACATGCACATTGTTGGAAAGCTGCCATCTTTTTGTAGCCCACACTTCAACCTCAAGGCCCATAACCTCCACCCCTTATACTCGTTTCTTTGTGTGGTTATCGGCCTAAAACTCAAACCGCCCAACATGAAACCTAATATAACACGTATTGTTCCAATAGCATACCTCGTACACAACAAACCCAAAACCCTAACTCCCTCCCTCTCATCTCGACGTGCCATAGCAACAGACCCCAGTTGCGACCCCCCCAGCTCGAGTTCGATCTCTCGTCTCTCGCCCTCCCTCGAAAATCGGAGAACATCACCACTCCTCCGTCACCGATCGCCGGTAAGTCCCACAAATTTCGTTACTTCGTTTTTGAACGCGTTGTCTCGGTTTCGGTCCGACTGTATTCTCGTTTAAGCCTATGTTTTAGTGTATACATGAAACTATATGCAACTATTGCTTTTGTTTGTACGATGACAAAAATAATATGAAACTAGATAATGATTGTACGATGATATGAAGCTGATTTTTACATGCTTGTTGAAGTGTATGTGAGATTATATGAAACTATTGATTATGTGAATCATGTTTTGTGCTTTGTTGATGATATAACATTATCCACTGCTAGTTGTATGTAAGCAAGATGATGATAATGAGAATTAATTAAGATGTAAATTGGCATGATAATTAATGAAGTAAATGATGGCTAGATGTATGTG
This sequence comes from Helianthus tuberosus, assembly GCA_030545235.1. NCBI lineage: Eukaryota > Viridiplantae > Streptophyta > Magnoliopsida > Asterales > Asteraceae > Helianthus > Helianthus tuberosus. The sequence continues at coordinate 127,772,245 of CM060397.1, forward strand.
ATATGTAACTATGTACGTGTTTAGATGTATGAGGTCAAGTTCCTGCTCGACCTCGGTTCAAAAACAAGAACTCGCATGTGATCGTGCGTATTGATGTAAGATTTGTACAGTTATGAGATTGTGTATGTGTTATTATGTGTAACGTGTTCGGTTGTTCGCGGATAGTTTAAAAGCATCGAAAACTTTTATAAATAACTTGTAGGAAGGAGAGTCCCGGTTCGACCTCATTGTAAACCTAACAAACACGTATGTAAATTTATGTGCTAGATGTGGGTGTGGTAGCGTAAGAATACGTATTGGGTCGTATAATCTGAGGAGAGGTGTGACGGATCGGGTGAACGTGTACACATTTCTCCTTATGATCGATGTATATAAACTTGTGTAGCTCTTAGTGTAAATGAATATGGTCATGCTTGGTTGAACATGTACCGTATAAAAAGAAGTTTTCCAATCTGAATATATATATATATATATATATATATATATATATATATATATATATATATATATATATATATATATATGCGATCGATGTATGCATGGGTGTTGTGATAACATGAAGTTTTATGAGAAGGGTATTGGAAGTAGATGCCATTAGGGGTATAAAGTGTATCAAAGCAGGCTAGGATACTGTAGACGAGAACCACATGATATGGTGAATTTTAGATGGAAACTTGTATAATATATGAAAATAATGTGATATTATGTATATGTGCATGAACTTAATTTTGAGTAGGATGTAGATGGTCTAAATATTGGTTTCATGTGGTGTTATGTAATGCATGTAAATACATGATTATGCGTTGTGTACGAATGTGCTAGTGATTTAGGTGTTAGAGCTTGGTGTGATGTTTTGAATTCTCGACTTCGAAGCCAAGATAACTGTGTGAAACTAGGTGACAACATTTAATTACCATGACTAATAATAAAATGGCATCGATATCAGGGCGTATTTGACATAGAGGCATTTACACTCGGTTTACTCTCTGTTAAGCACCCTAAGGTGAGTTCACACTTTCCACAAGGCATGGGATTCCCAGGGGTTGGGAATGGGTGAAGGATTTAAACTGAACCTGCGTGATCTCCTGGTTTGGGGACACGTACCACATCCTCTTTATTGAAGGGTGATAACACGTAACCTGCGTGATCTCCTGGTTTGGGGACACGTACCACATCCTCTATATTGAAGGATGATAACACTTATACTAGACCAAAAACTCTATCATGAAGTCCCTCATTTTATATCGACTTAATCACCGGGCCAATGGCGAGCGGGTCATTAGTTAGATAGCGCTATTTAGGTTTGACAAGCCTCACACCGTGCCGTAAAGGACAGGCGTGAACTAATGGATCTGGGCACGTCAATGATGATAGACATTGACGCTAGGGCATCAACTTACTTCAGTCAGTGGTCGATATGGTAACGGGTCTATTGGTTCACATAGGGAAGCCCCCACTGGTTATGGTTTGGGAAACAAGAAACTGATTAACTACTGGTTTTCGAAATAACTTATGGTTTTTGGAACAACGTTTAAATGGACAACCAACTGTGAACTCGCTCAACTTTGTTTTTGATTCGTTGTTACATGCCTTGCAGGCCTTTAGGTGCATATTTGTTGGAACTTGCTGTCAGGGAGGCTGGAGTGGTCATGGGTCGAGATACATGGAATCGCAACACAAGACTAATGGTTTATAAACACTTAAAGAATGAATTATGCTTCCGCTGTATACTGTGAATTGTTTATAAGGTTGTAACACTTAATGTCAATAAATGAAAGTTTTATTTAATTATATTATGCGAAGTTCAATGTGATTGGTGGCTTGGATCCTGGTATGTCACACGCCCCGCGGTAATTCCGCATGTGGTATTTTGGGGGTGTTACAAAGAGGGATGCGAATGATCTTTTCGCGACAAACTATTTCGGCCTGGTTTTCAGACAACTAGTCCATACCAACTACCACGTCGAAACTACCCAATGTAGTTGGCATAAGGTTTATGTTGAACGAGTGACCAGTAAGAGATAGCTGGAACCCACTAAGAATGTGAGTTATATCTATTGGTTTCCCATCAGCTAATTCTATAGTGTATTTGGTTTCTAGCGTCACATGGGTAACATCTATTAGTTTTCTAAATGACTCAGATATGAAAGTCTTATCAGCACCGGAATCAAATAACACATTTTTCAAAATGATTGTTCAGTGGAAACTTACCAGTCACAACATTGGAGTCGTTCTTTGCTTCGCCTTTTCCTAAGGTGAAGGTGTGTTCTTTAGCTCCACCACCATTGCCCTCGTTGTTATTATTGTTGTCGTTCTGGATCTGGTGTCCTCCACTGTTGTTTCCCTTGCTCAGCTGAGGGTAGTCCTTCTTGAAATGAGCATCGCTACCACACCAGTAGCATGTTCTCGTGACCCCTGGTTGCTGGTTTTGGTTCTGGCTTGGCTGGATTTCACCCCGACAATCCTTGGCAGCATGACCCTCCTTGCCACACCTTTGGCAACGGGTGTTAACACACTGTCCATAGTGATGAAGGTTGCACTTGTTGCACTTTGGGTTTGTTTCCTGAGTAGCCACCTCGGTTCTTGGAGTTGTTGCTGCTACTGGATGTCTGATTGTTGTAGTTTCAATTACTAATGTTGTACCTCTTCTGAGCACCCTGTTGTTCCTGACCGGTAAACGACTGTTTGGTAGTGTTGTCCTCCCACTTTCTTTTATTATCAGGGGCATTTGCAGTCGTGCCCCTCTTGGGTAACTTACCCTGTTCCACTACTTGATCAGTTAACTTGTGCACGAGACGAACCGCTTGTTGGACGGTGACAGGAGTGCTTGACATAACCAACCCTTGAATCTCAGGGACCAACCCACGGATATACAACTCTATCTTCTTGTATGCAGGTCATGCCATGTCGGGACAGAGGGAAACCATATGGTAGTGCTTAGAGGTGTAAGCTTCCACCCCAGACGCTTGCATCTTCAGATTCTAGAGCTCTTGTTCCAACTGTTGTATCTGATCCCTTGGACAATATTCTTCTCTGATAGTCGTCTTAAAGGCTTCCCACCCCATGGCATTAGCATTTGCCAATCCCAGCATCTGAACTTGAAAATTCCACCAAGTGAGAACAGCGCCCTCTAGAGTGGATGTGAACTTTACTTGGTTCTCTGGCAGACAATTACACATGGCAAAAATGGACTCTGACTTTTCCAACCATCAAATCAGCCCAATAGATCTTGCTTCTCCAGTAAAAGTGTTGAACATCTTGTAGGGATTCGGGCCAAAGCCTAAGATGATAACATTCAAAGTAAATATGCGCTCGCAAAATTACTAGTAATGCTGTAATTGATTTCACGTAGTTCAATAAACATTACCTCCTAGTTTTAGTTATTGTTGTTATATTGGTTATGGTTGGCTAATGCTGCTATGACGTGATCTTGAACGAGTGTCGCTAGCTCCGCATGAGTCATATTAATGTTTCCTCTACCACCTCTGTGTGGTCCTCGTCCAGCCATCAGGTTGCTTGAAGAAAACAAAAATGAGTATATGGGTCAGCCATGTCATATAATCATCATGGAAAAAACAAGAATACGGTCATCAAACATTTATGTGTCAACGCAAAGCAAGAAACATTTTAAAATAAAAACTTTTTAAAATAAATTGTAATAGTCGCTACAACGTATTTCAACAAACATTTTAAAATTAAAACGTCATAAATATTCACACAAAGAAAACGTAAGCAAGTAGAGAACGGGTCAATCATCGACTTCTACGTCTCCCGCGTCCGAGTCTTCATCTGCCGGTGCCTCCTCCAGCTCTTCTTCCAATTCTTCTTTAGGATCCTCTTCCAGCTCCTCTTCCAGCTCTGGTTCAGCCGGAGGTGCTGGTGGTGCAGGTGGTTGTACAGGATTGTCTAAGTCATTAATCCTCCTAAATGTTGCCTGGAAATTCGCTCGTAGCTCCTCGAGTTCCACATGGTCAGCAATTTGGTTCATCCGAAGGCCCAGATTCGCCTTACGGTGCCTCTTCGACTCTTCTCCCAACTCGAAGACCTATTTTTCCAGTTCAATGGTATGTTTTTCCATTTCAGTGTTTGAGTCGAGAGTAACTGGGTTGACTATTATTGTTAAAGTGGGGGTGGAAGATGCTTCCCCACCTTGAGCAAGGCGTTTCCTTTTAGCAGCTCGCGTCTCCACATGACGCGGCGGTGAAATAGGTACCTCGGGGGCCTTCCCTGGCTCCCATATGAAGTAGTACGAGGAGGAGGAGGATGACGACATGCCTGTTAAGTTAGTATGAAGAGATACATAAAAAAATTGAACAATACACGTGGTTGTGTTCGAGCCGGTTAGTTCTAGTGTCATGTCTATGGCTATAGTATAGGTTTACTACTAATGCAAACCCAATTCTTTATAACCAGTGGCTCTGATACCAATCTGTCACACCCTCAAAATCCACCTATGGGGTTCTACCGAGAGGCGCATGACAAACCAGGATCCAAGACGCCAATCATATTGAATGACCCTTATATGAGAAAAATGTTTTAAACCAAACGGCCAACGAAAGTAAAAGTAATGCGGAAGTATATAAACGTAACATAAATGTACGCGTAAAAAAAATGCCCAAACCAAACAAAATATAAATGTAATAATGCATCGTCAATAAATAAAATGATTTTTGATACCCATGTTGTGCACCTAAACCATGAGAAAGTACCTTAGCGACCTGAGGAAAACACGTAAGAAACAAGTGTCAATCATTTATGATGAGTGAGTTCACATATTGAGTTTACAGTTATAACATAATTCATTTTACAGGTTTCCACAGTTCCAATCCAAACAGTAAGTTATAGTATTTAATAGTTCATTGTCATACTAGTAGGTAGCTAACCCATGTTAGGTCACGAAAGAGTTCGAAACCGAAGCTGATTGTTGTCACCTTTGTTTACCAGGTCTATCACTAACCATGGTGATAAGTTAGGTTAATTCTACACCCGTTGACCATTACCAGTCTAGCTAGCGCGACTAGCTCGGGTGGGGCTTGTCGGGCCCAATAGTACTACTCAAAATTCCCACGCTATACACCCAATACTAACGGTTCGAGGTTTACAAGGACTTTATGTGATAATTACTACTTTGTGACCATAACGATTTAACAATTTTTTTAATTCAAACTTGATCTTGTATTTAATAGGTCAAGTTACATCAAAAAGGAAGGTAGACGAGCAACAAGCTGCGCCGCCACCCCTTTCTAAATTGCAAACCCTAATCTACCAAAGATAAAACCTTACCCCTATGAGGCTGAACAATTGTTGGGGATGACCCGTTGGACCCTGGTGAGGAATTGGATAGCTTCTGGCGCTAGGGAGCCAAATGTGTCAAAGGCAAAAGGGACAAATGTTAGTGCAGTTGTCTGTCGACTTCATCTTAGTTCGAGTCTCAGATTGTGAAAGAGCCTGAAGACTGCGTTTTATATCGAGTCTCGGTTATGTAGCGGTTCTGATCAAGATTGATGTCATCATCATTAATGATGACATCATAACAATGACATCACCTATTGCATCATATGAATGTGTCACATGAAAACAAAAGTCAATACTTGAAATAGAATTGAAATGTAGGTGATTCCGCTCGTATACAAAGTTAGTGATTCCGCCCGAAATGACAAAGGTGTCATTTGGAGCAGAATTAGAAACCTTATAAACAGGTAGTGTGTTTCTCATTTAGGCACGGAATCAGAAGTATTGTACCGAACTCTTGCCAGTTTTCCACGTGAAGTATTAATGAGAAACAAGTGTTAAAAGTGATACTTTTCTGTTTTCTACTCCGTTCTTGATAATTCTACTCTGTTTGATTGATTCCGCCTTTCAAACAGTGCATATTGACTCTGAATTGACTCACTCGGTCGATAAATCGATCCTACAATTAGTGATGAGCCAATACGCGTGAATTAGTGCATTTTTCCTACACTTTTTGGATTTCTGAACGTTTGGACGGACAAAATGGACTGAGTTTTTGACATATTGTGTAAAAGTAACTTTTAACAAATCCTTGAAAGTATCAGCTTAAAATTCGACTTAAAAGTGGTAAAAATGGCATAAAACCTGATTCCGGAAAAATCATTTTGGTTAAAACAAACTTAAGTGTTTTGAAATCATAATGAGAAAATAGTTTTGTGTAAGGGGGAGTTCGGATTGTTTATGCCAAGTGGATGGCGAATTGAAGTGATTCGATATCGGTTGTCAATGTTCTTGTACAGTTTATTTTTCAAATTTCCTGTAATGTGTTTGCTTAGGGGGAGTAGAAAATTTCAGAAAATCCAAAAACATTAGAAAATTTGAAATAGTCAAAAACATGATAAATTTCAAAATGAGTTTTAGTGTCTAAAAGAGGAAATGATAGTACATCAGTAGACAGTCACAGTATGCTAAAGAAATGTAATGATTTAATAGCGTTAAACAGTCTCACTGATGATATGCCGATAGGTTTTCATACATTTAGTAAACTTTTTCGGGATATAAACTAAAATTCAAACTTGCTTATTTCGTGGGGAACACTACTTGGATATATAGGTAACCCCTGAAATCTCGTTTGAAAGGTCCCTCTTTCTGAGATACTAGGTCTTTATGCTCAGTGATATCTGGGGTATTATCCCCGGACTTCTGCTGAATGGAAATTCTGACCTAGTCCCCGGAGAATACTTTCCGCTTGCTTGAAAAATAGCGCCGCCCTTAGCAAATTGATGAAACAATAAAATTGATAGTCATTGCTGTTGTAATACAAAAGATCCTCTAAAGGGGACCCACCAAAAGTCGAGCCGTCATCTCTCTGCTGAACGGAAGTTCTGACCTGAGCTCTCACGGTTTCGTACTATAATTTATTCCCTTACAGATATCATCTGTGGTATACTCACCTGTAAGACTGAATATTGGGATCTGGATACGGGAGTATATTCAAGAGGTGGAACACATGAATGAGTTTAAGTCCTTAAAACATCTAACTCATATCCTGAATCAGTTGAAATTTGTGTGAGAATTTAAGTGGATCAGTATATAGGCAATCTAAGTGGATTTTTTAATTCTTAATGTGTAACTAAGCTCAACGGTACTTGTGACTTGTCAAAATCTGATATGATCCTCTTACACAAAACTCACAAAAATATTGTCTGTAAATATTTTTACTGCATGTCTTTACATTCAAAAATCTAAAAAGATTTTTGGTGTGTTTTAGCATAAATTTTTGAAAAATCCAAAAAGATTTTCGACAACTGATGTTGGAGAGCTGATTTTCAAAATTCCAAGTGCTAAACATGATGACCATGTAGTGAGGGGAATTTGCATTTGAAATTAGAATGTTTTTCAAAATATAATCTTACAAATGGTTCATCAAGATTCTTAAGTGATAAAATTTTCATTTGATTTGATGGAGAGTCAGTGTTAGTGCATTCATTGAATTGTTAAATTTAGAAAATTTACTTCTGGGTTAAGAATGTGCAGGTGTAGCCAGGTTTCGATCTTGGAACAACCTCAGCAAGAGCCAGGCCATTCGATCCTGACAAGCTTGTGTTTAAAGAGTCAGGTTCTAAATCCTGAGGATGCTATAGATAGAGATTGAGCCAGGCAAAGATCATGAACCTGTGAAAGCCAGACAACGATCCTGAAGCAGATGATGCTGAAGAACTAAAGGAATGCCAGCACATTGTTTAGGGGAGTCTGTTGAAGATGTTAGAGAGAGTGAAGCCCAGAGACTGATCAAGACTGAAGATGCGAAGACATGACTTTGTCAAAGACTCAACATGTGCGACTCGTCAACATCTGAGGGGGAGTCTGTTAGTGCATGCATCTGTTGACTTCGTCTTGTATCGAGTCTTAAGATAGATTGTATAGATCAGGGCATGTTTTACGAGAAAATAGGAGAGTTTATGTTGTTTAGAAGCTGATTTCGCTCCTAGGTCTAATTCTGCCCCAAATGTCATAAGGACCGATTTCGGGCGGAATCACATGATTCTGATTTCTCTCCTGTTATGTTGTGTCACTATGAGCGGAATCACAGGTCCTATATATAGGTTACTTTAGAGCGAAATCAGTATCCAGTCCTTGTATTCCATACCGAAGTGCTGCCGGTGTGAAGACTGAATGTATTCGTGATCTAATCAATATAATCAGTAGTTAAAGTGAAGAATTAGCTGTTTCTAAGTCAGTTACTTGTTTTCCGCACCTGTAACTGATCAAAACTCCTCTGAACGACTCGTTCGGGTTCGTACACGATCCTACAAGTGGTATCAGAGCCAGTGATGAGCCAATACGCGTGAATTAGTGCATTTTTCCTACACTTTTTGGATTTCTGAACGTTTGGACGAACAAAATGGACTGAGTTTTTGACATATTGTGTAAAAGTAACTTTTAACAAATCCTTGAAAGTATCAGCTTAAAATTCGACTTAAAAGTGGTAAAAAATGGCATAAAACCTGATTCCGCTCGAACGAGATAGTTTGAGTTTATATTTGATTTTAGAGTGAAATCAGATTTTTCATCAAAAAATTCTTATTCCGCTCGAGAACTAGGAGCGAAATCAGATTTTTAATTCGAATCTGTGATTCCGCTCGAGGGTCTATCTGATTCCGCTCGAGGGACTATCTGATTCCGCTCGAGGGACTACCTGACTCTGCCTGAAAAGCGTGATTCCGCTCGAATCATCATTTTGATTTTGCTTGAAACATTAAAATTTTATTTCGTGTTGATTTCATTTCATGTGAAAGTGTATCGGGTTGTGGAAAACTTTAAACAAAGTTGTCAGTTTGTCACGTGAATGCTTGGTTCAAAGAATAGTATGTGAATATATAAAGTTGTCGGCTAAGTGATTGTGTGTCAGACACATGTGAGTCTGTATATGTTTGCATGTGAAGTCTACAATTTTTTGAACATTTATAAGATCAAGATTTACATGTGATTAGATACATCAAGGAATCGGTTCATGTGCATGTGAAGTAATATCAAACTTGTCGGCGACAATCAAGTGTTGGTCCAATCATCTAATACTTTTGTGAATCATTTTAATAGGCCCAAGTTTCAATATCATACAGACGTTGCGGCCCATTCATCATTGAGTATTAATCATTTCAAAGTTCATTTAATCTCGGTCCAATACTATCCATTGATTGATCGGCCCAATCAAAATTTTAAGTGTTTAGTATTTTGTTTGAAAGATGATCTAGCTTGTACTTGATATTTTGCTTAACGGGATTGTCTTGATAAATGTGTTTTTGAATCATGGACATAAATTTCTTTAATATAACTAGTGAAACAATTAATAGAATACATGTATTAAAGAAAGAATTTGACTCATTTTCAGGTTGTCCAGGAGAAAGTACAAAGACTATTATTGAGAGGTATAGCCATCTTGTTCGCTCAATGTCTGAGAAGGGTATTCAGAAAAGTCCAAATGAATAGGTTGAAAGATTGGCCAATGCCATACCTCAACAAGAGTGGGGTACATATCTTTTGGATTTAAAAAGAACTGGAGAATACTCTAGATTGACAATTTGTCAATTCATTGAGAAACTTAAAGAACAGATGGAGAGAAATGCTGAGAAGAAGAAAAGTCAAAGTGGAAAATCAATATTAAAGAAGAGCAAGAGTAAAGGTGTCCAAGTGGGAGATGAATAGACTGAAGAGATTTCAGTTATGAAGGATGAAAAGAAATCTGCTAATAAACAGGTTCTTGTTTTGCAGGAAAATTGTGAGAGGTTGAAATCTGAAAATGACAAACTGTTAAATGATTTGAACAGTTTGACATTAGAAAACAAGGTTTTGAAAGAGAAAGAGCAAGTTTTTGAAAGCAAAAAGAAATCTTCAGAAGATGAAGATTTCTGGATAAAATTGGAGAACAAAAATTTGAAAGCAAATGAAACTAAATTTCATGAACAGTTAAAATTTTTGGAAAATGAAAAGTCTGTTCTTGAAAACATTAAAATTGAAAATGAAAAAATAATTAAGTCTCATTTTGAGAGAATATCTCAGCTTGAAAATGAAGCTAAGAATTCAAGGAACAAAATTGATGAACTTGAAAAGAAATTGAAAGGTTTTGTGACTTCATTTGAGTTCCCCTGTCCAAAACCGATCATTTCTATTCCAATAAGTGACAATGTCACAAACTTTGACAAAGTCAAAGTTGAAGATTGTGATGAGAAAACTGATGATGAAAATGAAGAGTTTTATTCAGCAGATGAGTCTGAGTCAGAGTCTGATGCTGAAAATGAGAAAAAGAAAATATTTTTGAAATTAAAAGAAAAATTTCAAGAAATTGTTTTGCAATCGATTGAAAAGGGTGAATGCTCTACGCAAAAACCTTTGAAGAAGAAAGTGGAACAGAAACAAAAAATTAAAAATTCAGAAAATGGTCAAAACAAGAATAAAAGCTCATCAGCTCAATCATCCAATCGCAATCAAAAACCACAAAAATTGAAAAATCAAAACTCAAAAATAGTTGGTAATGAGTGGTGCAGGTTTGACCACAGTGTTTCAAAGCCAAATCCAGCTTTTAGGAGGAGAAATGATTATCACCAAGCCAAACAATGCTATGATCTGAATGTTTGGACTGGAAGTGGTGATTGGTACGATTACAGAATGTGTTACAGATGCGGTTATTAAGGACACATTGCTGTTAACTACCAGAGTTGGAGTTTAAGACGAGGAGGTGCTTTAACTGCAATATCATAGGTCACATTGCCAGAGATTTCCCAATGAGATCAAAGGGAAGATCGAGGGCTGAATCTCAGAAAATAACAATGAAGAAACCAGTCAATGTCAAGCCCAAAGAACAGAAAGTTCAAGAATCTAAAGTTCAAGAACAGAAAGTTCAAGAAAAGAAAGTTAAGCTTTCTCAAGGGCAGAAAGACAGACTGAGGAAAAAGAGGAAGAAAGCGAGAGAATATCTTGAAAGGATTTTGTCCTCGGATACAACTGGTAAAACAGATAAAAGTTCTAATAAATCGTCTTGCTCGCCAAAGACTGACAAATCAAGCAAAACGAATTCATCAGATACAAATCTGAGGACAGAGGAGAGAGTAAAGAAAGAAAAAGTTCCTAGTGATGAATTTGTTTCTTCGGAAACAAAGGAGCCAGTTGTTGGCAATGAATCTAATTCGTTGAAGTCAGACAAGCCAAGTTCAGGCAATGAATCTGGTGTGGTAAAGCCAGAAGAGCCGGGTGTTGAGGTAAAAGTTGAGAATTCTGGTCTAACAATGGATGATGTAAATTTTCCACCATTGTTGAACAAGAACTCCAAAGCACCCAAGGACCGTCAGGCTTGGGTGAATATGTTTAAATGAAAAACCTGACTTGCCGGAGTTCCCAGGTTGGTAAGCGTGGAACATGAATCGGCACATTTCTTGAGAAATTCACGAAAGTGATTTCGATTTAAAAGTGGTAAATCAGGGAAATTAAATTGTACTTGATTTTCTACAAGTAATGTTTGTGGATTGATCTTAAAAAATGTTAGTTTTTACAAGTGGTTAAAGAAAACAAGGTGATGAATGATCCCCATGTTTGAGAAATGACTCACAAAACTAATTTTCCGGAAAAACCATTTTGATTAAATCAAACTTAAGTGTTTTGAAATCACTATGGGAAAATGTTTTGTTGTCAGGGGGAGTTCTGATTGTTTATGCCAAGTGAATGGAGAATTGAAGTGATTCTCATCATGTTGTCAGTTTACTTTGTACAGTTCATTTTCAAATTTTCTCAGAAAATCAAAATTGAGACATATTTTGATTTTAGGGGGAGTAAAAATTTTTAAAAAATTAGAAATTTTAAAAATTACAAAAAACATTGAAAAATATGCAAAAATGAGTTTTGTTGTCAAAAAGAGGAAATGATAGTAGATCAATTGGACTGTCACAGCATGCTAAAGAAATGGAGAGATAAAATGTGATAAGCGATCTCACTAAAGATGTGACGATAGGCTCAGCTAGACTAGTAGATTTGCAATAACGATACAAACCTAAAGCAAAAAGCGTAGTTCTAGTGGGAAACACGGTCAAAAGTGTAGTACTTGGTTTTGTCCTTCTTGATTGTGTGCCTACTCAGTAATCGTTGATTGTCGAAAGACATAAAACTGGTTAAGTCTGTGAACTTTCACAACTTTGCTGAAAAGTCGCTGTGATTGTGCATTTCTTTTTGCAAAGATTTAAACTTGTTTTATTTCTTTATTTTGTTTAAGCATTGGACATCCTCTGCGTATACGTGAGTATCGACCTGGATCTTATTACCTAAACGTTCTGCTTTATTTTCTTTGGTGTTTCGTTTAAGCTTTGGATCACCTCTGCGTATACGTGAGTATCGACCTGGTGGTTAAAGCCTAAACAACTTCAACTTATTTTTATTTTTCTTATTTTGTTTAAACATTGGACTTTCTCTGCGTATACGGAAGTATCGACCTGATTGTTAATGTTTAAACATTCTGCTTTGTTTTTGCACATATCACAGTTGATGAAAGTTTAAAGGCAATACTTGAGTCAGTGTATTGCATGATGAGGGGATATGCTGAGATCGTGGGGTCCATAAGAATTTAGTGCAAAATTAATATACCTTAACGTATCGGTAAGCAGATTGAAAGTTTTTAGATTGAGTTTATGTGGACAACTATATCGTCAATCTATGTGAATCGTTTAGAACTTAAAATGATTAAAGCTTAACGGTGCTAGTGATTGGTTACGTAAACTGATATGATCCTCTTACACAAGCTCACCAAAATATTGTTTGTAAATATTTCTTTATTGCATTTCTGTTATATTCAAAAATCCAAAAAGATTTTAGTGTGTTTTAGCATAAATTTTGAAAAATACAAAAAGATTTTCGACAACTGATGTTGGAGAGCTGATTTTCAAAATTCTGAGTGCTGAACATGATGAACTAGTTTGGGAGTGTGTGTACTGAATTGAAAAATTTTGATTTAAGAAAGAAATTGAGTTTAGTTAATCAGGGTCATTAATTTGAACTTGATATAACTATTTCCAGTAAGTTTTTCTTATTGTTTTAAGTAAAAACTTATGTTTTTGATAAGAAAATGTGTGCAGGATATAAACTGAATTAAAGCCAGGATGTGATGTCAAGGTGATAACTAATTCCAGATGGCGATCCTAGCATGATGAAAGGGGGAGTTTGACGAGGTTAGTGCCAAAGAGAAGATCCTGGTACATGCTATGAAAGAAAGGAGATCGATCAAGATTGAAGAGTCGTTATGATGAATACTCTCACTGAAGATTCCGTCAACATTCAAGGGGGAGTCTGTTAGTGCAGTTGTCTGTCGACTTCATCTTAGTTCGAGTCTCAGATTGTGAAAGAGCCTGAAGACTGCGTTTTATATCGAGTCTCGGTTACGTAGCGGTTCTGATCAAGATTGATGTCATCATCATTAATGATGACATCATAACAATGACATCACCTATTGCATCATATGAATGTGTCACATGAAAACAAAAGTCAATACTTGAAATAGAAGTGAAATATAGGTGATTCCGCTCGTATACAAAGTTAGTGATTCCGCCCGAAATGACAAAGGTGTCATTTGGAGCGGAATTAGAAACCTTATAAATAGGTAGTGTGTTTCTCATTTAGGCACGGAATCAGAAGTATTGTACCGAACTCTTGCCAGTTTTCCACGTGAAGTATTAATGAGAAACAAGTGTTAAAAGTGATACTTTTCTGTTTTCTACTCCGTTCTTGATAATTCTACTCTGTTTGATTGATTCCGCCTTTCAAACAGTGCGTATTGACTCTGAATTGATTCACTCGGTCGATAAATCGATCCTACAACAAAAACATGCTGGTTCTCTGCAAAAGCTTTAGCGTGCTTATCGACTTTCTTCGATTCTGCCTTACTTACTGCTTGTCCAGCTACAAACCAGTTTTCCCTTAACCAACCAGAGGGGAAACCCCCGTGAGGTCCACACAAGCATGTTTCCCCCTAGCCCAACCAAAGATGAGCAGATCCGTTGGTCGCATAGTAGATCTCCCTTCCATAGGGTCTGTAATGTGATCGTGTTTCCTTTCCCTATGTTTCAAAACGTTTAAAGAATAGGGACCGTGAACTCACTTTAGTTTTACTAGGTAAGATATGAGTGTATGCGAGTTAGGATGGTCAACCACGCCCTATTATGGTTACCATGGATTATTAGTGGGTGTCTACGCAAGTCACAAAAGTCCTACATTTATCTAGCAAATAACACGCAAACAAGTTGTCGCATAGTTATTCTATCGTGTGGTATCATGCACGTGTTCACAACATAACCTACTGCATGTAATATGACATTTACATAAATTCCAAACAAGTGCGGACACTTAGAATATATAGATTGACCCTTATAAGTTTATAAATCATGCGTTGCAAATTCACTAAAATTAGGCTGTTTTCGGGGACTCGTTTACCATACTTACAGAGCTGTAAAAATTATGACTTTTTTTATTTGGAGTGTCACTCGGTGGGCTAGACCTTGTGTAGAATTTTCAAGTCCTAACTCCTTACTGAAAAATTATGAAAAATCATTTACTAAGAAGTAGTCAGATTAGTCACTTTCTGACTACTGCTTACGAAAAAATTCATTTAAAAATCCTCGTTTATTTGATTGACTCGATTCCAGTAAGAGATTTATATAGAAACTTAAGGAAATCTACTGTATAAATTTCATAAGCTAACTCCAAAGATTCACCAAGATACACCATAAAACATAACAAACAAATTCTGCAGAAATTCGCAGCTTAAACCTTCGAAACGGTTTAAATCTTTTCACTGACCAAATGAGGTCGAAAAATTATGAAACCAGTGCGGTTAGAATCATATTTCAAGGAGATTCATTTTAGACTCAAGAAATCCTATTTTTGCTGCTTTTTGATCCGGTCACAGCCAACTAAATTCATATGTAAACATTGGATAACTTTCTGTTTTCAGCTCTCAATGTACTAAAGTAAGCTTTAGTGATTTTTAAGCGTGTTTTTGATATCATACATCCTAGCAACACTATATATATGTATATATATATATATCAGATTATACATTTCACTTATCATATTCATCACAAAACCTGCCCGTCATTGTTAAACTATTATCAAGAACATAAACTCTAGAAAACCTAATCATGTACAAACACTTCTTACACACAACCGAACCCGTATAATCCCGCACATACCAATTAATATAATCATGAACCCATCAAGATATTACTAGTATCATCACACAATAATCATGCCATTGATTTTTTATATATATATATATATATATAGGGAGAAGATCATGCGAGAACCAATGTGAACACAACAAAAAATGCCTAAAAATAGCTAAAAATCACACAAAAATTTTTTTTTTTTGAATTTTTTAATATTTTTTATAAAAAGTCGCTACTTTTCGAAGCCAAAAAATATTTTTTTTTGGCTTCTAAAAGTAGCGATTTTAACATAAAAAATATTAAAAATTCAAAAAAAAATTTTTAGATTTTTTTAAGTTTTTTGGGGGTTTAGTTTTTAGCATTTTAGCTTGGGGGTGGGGGGGGGGGGGTTTAGGTTTTTGGGGGGTGGGGGAGGGGGGTTAGGTTTTTTTTAGGTTTTAGTTTTTAGCATTTAGCTTGGGGGGGGGGGGTTAGGTTTTTTTTTTTTTGGGGGGGGGGGGGGGGGTGGGGGGTTTAGGTTTTGGGGGGGGTGGGGGTTAGGTTTTTTTAGGTTGTGTTCACATTGGTTCTCGCGGTTCTCACAATAAAGGTAGTTCTCGCATGAGCTCCTCCCTATATATATATATATATATATATATATATATATATATAACTACGCAAATCGGGACATGTATCACATATAAACATAACAAGAACAACATACAAAGTCCCGAAGTCATGGCCGATCGTTTCCCTCCTAAAGCTGATCACGACTGTCTTCTTTCTCCCACAAATAACACACTTGCAACACTAGGTTATGAACATAAAGAACATATAAAGTTCCTAGTGGGTTACTTGGTAGTCGCCGGCCAGAAAAGTGAGGGAAGAGATGGATCCGAGAGTGCGACAGTGTGGGAGAGAGAGCAAGAGTGATCTAGGGTTTTGGACTTGTTTGTGTATGTATGCACATAACATAATATGCACACACCTAGCCGCTTAGGCTTTTTGGGAATGGGCCGAGGGTAAGTGGGGCGGAGTTGGGTTGTTTCGAGTGGGCTGAGAGTGAGGGAGGGGGTGAGGTTGGTGTAACAACCAAACCTTTCGGGTCATTAATCAGATCTGTCATTTATTGCTTAATTGACTTGTACTCTCGAGATCTCGATTATCGCAAACGAGTTTAAATGATATTTTGAAATTATGTTCTACAACGCATTCACAACGCTTATTCAAAACGCAATTATCGCATTTAACGCAGTTTACAATGCTTACTACTTAAAGCATTTTATCGCATATTACATCGCATGTTAGACTAAACGCTATCGCAACACAATCTCAACACAACTCGAAACGCAAATTTACTTTTATGCATTTATGTGTGATATTTGTGTGATTATTTGTTTAAATGTTATGTGGTTATCTCAACGCAACGCATACTCGCAACTCGCTTAAACGCAACGCAACGCTAATCACACGAAACAAAAGTCGGAAAAACTAACTCGCACAACTCGGTCGATCGAATGACCACTCGATCGAATGACCACTCGATCGAATGGACATCCATCCGGATGACCATCCGATTGGATGGCCATCCGACCGGACATCCATCAGGCCCAAACACCACTACTTGCACCACCTTATCTCCCCTCTCAGTCTATAAATAGTGCCCGTACACGCTACTGTTCACTGATGTGACAGCTCTATCTGACCAACTCGCTTCTAGGTCATTCTCAAGAACTTTTCTCTTGATTCAAGGCTATTTCGTAAGTATTTCTCCCTAAATCTTGTAATTCCATAATCACTACACACTTCTCCATCATCTTCACCATCAAAATCACTGGTTTTCTTTATGAAATCACCTGATTTGGACTCCTTGAAGGTGGTTCTCACTCGGTTGCGTATGCAAGCTGTTGTGTGACGTGACCTCATCAAGATTGGTTCAGATCTAAAAGATTTCCACACTTTTTAACACGAATCTTAACAAGATCTCAAACATTTTCAACTATTTTCAACATTTCTCATCTCTTCTTCAAACTTTTCTTCAACATTCTACACAAAACCGATGGAATCTATGCTCATTCAGACTCTCTACTCATCTCCTAGTAAGAGTCGACTTGAAAACGGATTTCAATCGGATAGATGACCGATTTACGGGTTGAACATGAAACTTCATCAAAAGAACAGTGAGTACGATCGAATGGGGTGATTCCCATCCGATCGAATGCGCTGGACCTTGGTGTGATTCCGTTGTTTGACACGTCATCACGTCGTCTCCGTTAAACTCAAAACCTTTTTAACTTAGAAAATGCTACGAGTTTCCAAACAACGAGATCACCCACTCGAGTGGCCATCCAATCAGATGACCATCCGATCGAATGACCCTTAGACCAGTTGTAACACCCCGAAAACGGGTTTAGTAATCAAACCTCGTTAATAGTGATGAACGGGTAAAATACCGTTAGTGGTAAAATTTAACCCGGTAAATATTAGGACTTAAATAAATAAACCTAATATTAATTAAAAAGGGAAATAAATACTTTGAGAAAACGAAGTATATAAAAAGCCCAAATTAACGGGACTTAAAACATAACGGGTTATAACTTCCCGAACCCGTTAAAGTAACTAGGAATAATTAACCTAGTTAGTAGCATGTGATTAAGTGACTAAAGGTGAGTTATAGCTTCATTTGATCATAATAAGACATGAGGGACTAATATTGCCAAGTGGGAAACTTGTTTTATTAAAACAAAAGTTAAACACCAAAACACACACTTTAAGTGTGTGTTCTGGTCGAGATATCCACAGGAGCCAAGAACATCTTGAGCTCAAAACCCTAACAAGCACAAATCAAGAAAATTGGAAGGGCAAATCAACCCAAATCGAAATTCAAGCACATATTCGTGATCACCAAGTCAAGGGGATCTTAAGGTATGTCGAATTTCTAACATTCATGAAGTTGTAAAAAGTTGATAAGCATCCTAATCACGAATTAGGCATGGATTAGAGAAGATAGGACTAGATTAGTGATGTATACTTGCTTAGGAACGAAGCCCTAAGTGAAAATCATACATAACATGCTATGAATTGAAGGATTTGATGAATTAACACACTTAGATAAGTGGGTTTTAATGTTATGATGATTTTGATGATATAACTATGCTTAGAATCAACATGCATGATAACAAATAGAAGGTGTTCGATTTAACCATGAATTTGGGTACTTGTTCATACATGATTGAAATGGGTTTTGAATGTTATGATGAAATTTGGTAGCCATATTCATGTAACTAAGTGTATGAAATCATGTTATCTACTAATTGATAGATAGAACTTGATTTTATTAAATGTTTGGATGAATGCTAGTAATAGGATGAAATGGGGTTTTCGCTCATATATGAGAGACCCTTAGTTCTTGCGAAATGAATGAACAAACTAGCTTTGATAATCGCTTGAGCTAGTTGAAGTGCTGAAAAGACAATGGACTTAGTTAGACCTTTACTTAAAACGGGGGCCTAAAAATAATGCCTACCGGGTAATTGTTGGAATGCTTAAACTAGTTGTAGAACTTGAATGTGCATCTTATATGCTAAGGGACGTTTGACTTTTAGTAGTCAAACCGACCATTAATAAGATCGAATGATAATTTTGATAGAAAAATACGTAAGGAGGAATAGTTATGATTAACAATGACTAAAGTAACCATCTTATGAAATATGATGATAGTTTGACGCCTAACAAGCTAGGTGGAAGCTTGTGGAGGAAGCGGGTCAAATGGAACGAGTACGGAAAGAAAAGCGTGGCATGGATGCAAGGTAAGTATATCTTACACTAGTCATATATTTTAGAATATTCTTTTGTCGTATTAATTACGTAAAAGACAAATACCTAATTGAGATATAGTGTTCCGGTTATCAAATAAGTTAAATCATAATAACCATTAAGGGCAAAATAGTAATTTGACAATTTGACGATGGTAATTGGTCATTTAGACCAAACGGGTCAAAAGGTGAAATTATCACCCTTTGACAATATCGACTAATGGGTTGTCAAGTTGTATGATTTTAGGAAATAAATAGCACATGGATGCTTACATCGCTATCACTTAGCAGCCACTAAGGAAAGGTATTGAAACAGGTCAATATATTGATCCGAGCCAGGTATGTATAATGATACAACTCATCATGTAGAATTTGGAGTTCTATAAGAGTTAGACAAGGTTAAAACATAGATATTTGGTTATCTTTTAGGTAAACCGAATAAATTTAGTTATGATTATAACGTTTTAGAAACATAATGGTTTCTAAACTAGACTATAGTTAAAAAGTCGGATTTTTGGGTCAAACAAGTACTAAAAGTCTTTCGTCGTAAAAGAAGGACTAAAAATTGACTAAAACGCCCTTGTAAGCGAAATTGAGCAAACGAACCATAAAGGTTGTTTTGAAATAAGTGATAGGATGAAATAAATATTTCGAATAAGTATGAAAAGCGAAAGATGTAAAATATTGGTCAAATGACTCTATAAAGAGTCTTTGCTGTAAAATAATGATTTGAAGGGTAAAATTTGGAATATATAAATCACCACATTGAATCCACCACAAATATAGTTGTGGTGGGAGATCACTTGATAAGAAATGTGGACATATGTATTTAGAAATGAATGAAAGCGACTTGTGCTTGAAATATGCTTAAATACCCTTAACGGGTCAAAATAAGCATATGAGTGAAAATGGGTTTAAGAATGTATATGAACCTGTAATTGGAACCTAATATGCTAAACATCATTGAATTTAATAGGTTTATGAGAAATAAGGGTCAAACAAACTTGTTTGTTTGATAAAAAATCGAACGGGTCAAAATTTGGTAAAAAGGGTAATAAGCCGAAGACTTAAAAGTCTGAAATATTGTTAAACCGAATGTTGGATTTAAACTCCATATGATGGAGGATCAAATTACAATCATGTAGGAAGAAACGATAGGTCAAACAGATAAGCGGATTGAAAGATACGAAAGTTTTCGTGTCAATAAACGGCAAAATGGAAAGGTTGAATGCAGGGACCACCGTAACTTACAGTGTCCACAGTAAGTTACGGTGGAGCTGATTTAGTTACGGTGGTTGCCTACTGAGTTACGGTGGAAGATTTAACTTTCAGGGGCTACCGTAAATTACGGTACCCACCGTAATTTACGGTGGACCCTGTAATAAAATATATTTTAATTGATTTCGCTTCCCGGATTCGTTTAGACACGTTTTAAACCCCGTATGACTAAAGCATTTCATGTTTATGAAATGTAGGTACTTTAGGATGCCGGACGACGATCAAGCTCAATGAAGAACCGAACACGATAAAGATACATGCTTCCGCACATTGCCTCGTCGTAGATTTTAAACGACGAATTCGATTATGTTATGTTGAATAACTTATAATTTGTCAAAGTTTTTAATAAACTCATATTTTTATAGCATGTGTAGTCCTAACTATACATCCTATTTTTGATAATTAAATGTAAAACCGTTAAATAGCAACTAGGGTGTTACAGACCAGGTGATCTGCCCTTTAAAACTTTCAAACACTTAAACGTTTGGATCAAACATCAAACTTTTCGATCGAATAGCCATCCGATCGAATGGCCATCCGTCCGGATGACTTGGCATCTATGCTACAAAGAAAACTTCAAAAGTTTCAAAACTATTTACAAACACACCCACTCATTCAAATGGTCAACCGTTCGAATGGCCATCCGTCCGGATGACCATCCGATCGAATGAGAACTCACCCCATCGTCTGACACTCTGTTACGCATTGTTCAATGCTTACGCTACTGTTCTATGCTCAGGCTAACTCCAACGCGCCCCCTTCAATCCAATTCAAGGTTGTGTTTATTTATTAAACACATACTGTGAGTATACTCGAACCCTTTTTCGCTTAACACACTTTTGGGTGTTACATACGTTCTATATCAACACACAACGCACATTATACTCAACCTCTTTTATAACGCTAACCACTCTCGCATGTTATACGTAATTCGATGAATGCTTGTATGTTATGTTTACACAGTGATTGTTTGCCTGACATCTTAGCAACAATAGTACTATAGTTTGGACTCAGCACCTGTTTATTCAGGGGTTGTTAAGGGCCTTACTTCACATGGTCACAGTGGTGATAATGTGTTGCACATTCTACAACTCGCAGTCATGTCGGTTGCATGCGTCATTGTCGATGGCTAACTTGATTCACATTTATACGTGTTACATGCTGGTTATGCGTAAACGCTTTCACTATACAATATACTACTCAAACTTGTGTACTCACCTTTACATTATATGTATTGAATTTATTTTAACATATGTGACAGGTTGATAGGATGCTATGCTTGCTGAAATGAAGTAGGAAGTGTAGAAACCCACAATAAAATCTGAGTTGTTGAAATAGTATTTTGTTTTTGAGACTAATATCTGTAATGACTGTTTTTGCCTTATATGTTGATGGTATGGGACATTGATGTTAAATATATTGTCACTAAACAGTTGTTATGGATTCTCTTGGACAATTTGTTTCGCTCAGTGCCACGCCCCAATGTTTCCGCCATTGGTTGGGGTGTGACAGATTGGTATCAGAGCTATAACTATAGGGAATTAGGGAAGACACGACCTAGTTCGGATTTTGATGTCTTAGGATTGACCTAGGTTATAGTCCAAGTACCAACAGACCACTTAAAGAGAGTATCAATAGTAGTGCTCTCACTCGAACTCGCTGAAAACTACCTCCTTGTGCGAACACCGCAAACTATAGCTTCATGCAAAGACGACCTTTCCTAAGGTCGAACACTACATATCCTTTCCTAAGGCTGACACAATACACACGTTTTCGTAAACACTCGCATAATACAATCAAGTGATCGGATCAAGATTAGGTGTGAAATCCAAGAACTCTCGATAAGATCGCTTACTCTGCGGGTAAATTTTACTCTCAGCACGAGAATCATTCGTTGAGTTAGGAGTGAAATCTATATCTTGACGAAATTCTCCATCTCTATCTCGTAGTTCTACCACACTCTCAGGAACGAATTCGTTAAGTTAGGGGTGAAACCCGCATCTTAATGACCAATTCCATTCTCTACTTGGATTTTTACAAAACTCTCACCAAAGTTTCGATGGATTCCAATGACTCGATTCACGTAGTAACTGGAAGGATGCGTGCCGTTCATTGCATTGCGGTGAGAGAGCACAGTCTAGAAGGCCAAAGCGTGTACTTGTAGTCGTTGTGGATAGTTGAATCACTTTGGGTAGTCGATGTCTAACACCCAAGACGCTCTGTTTCGATTCTAAGCCCGCAATCGCTGATTTTATGAGATTTGATTTTATGTGTTTTATGTGCTACATGTATATATTTAGATTTTGGAGATTTTACGCTATCTGCTTATCGCCCTGTAAAACACGCACAACTCGCACAGCTTCTCGAATCTAAAATGCTAACTAATCACGGATAAACTATGAACTCTCGTACGCTATACTACTCGTTGTACCACTCGCAACGCTACTCGCTTACGCTACTCGCTATCTCTTGCAACACTCGCACGTGCAACACGAAATTTAAAGAAAGGTGTTTTAGGTGTATAGGTGAATATGTGCAAAATAGGAAGGTGAGTACGTGCAAAATATGTGCTTACGTGTATGTGCTTCTATGTGCTTACGTGCTTATGTGCTTATGTGGATTATGTGCCTACGTGCTTATATGCCTTCGTGTTCCTGAGCTTTACATAAAGGAAGATGTTTTACGAATGCTAAACTTTACGAAACCCAATATAATCGAATCTCGTCTGAATCCTATGACGATGTCTGCTGCAGACAATGTCGTCATTTGGATCCCACACTTCTCGCGCAGCTCGCCAAAACCATGATGATAAGCGAATTGCTTCACTGGTCGCCAAGGAAATGGCTAAAGTCATACCTCAGATCATGAGCGAGATCAACGAGGTGTAGAGTAGCTCCTCTGTTGAATCAAAGAGCGACACTCCAAAAGCACCCTTCAGCTTTAAGCAATTCAAGGCCTGCGGTCCTGCTAACTTCACGGGTGAAGATGGACCCAGTGCTATGTTCCAGCGGTTTGACGCAATCGAAGTAACTTTCAGGCAAAGCGGATGCCCAGAAAATCTGTGTACTGTTAATGCTACTGGAGTTTTTCAGTCCAGGGCTCTGGACTGGTGGACTGCTGAGCGTAACAGGCGCGGTAATGATGTAGCCTACGGACTATCATGGGAAGAGCTCAGGGAGCTTATGTTGAAGGAGTTCTGTCCTCCTCATGAGGTTCAAAAGTTGGAGAATGAATTCTGGCATATCAAACAAGGAGGTGGCAACGTTGGTCTCACCGCTCGCTTTAAGCAGCTCAGTATCATCTGTCCTGGTCAAGTGACAACACCGGATATCACGATTAAGAAGTGCATTCGAGCTCTACCCGACTGCGTAGCTGACTTTGTTCAAGCAACTAAACTTGCTACCATTGATGAAACTTACCAACTCGCAGCTGAAATCAATGATAAGCGAGTTTTGGTTGGTTATTTCAAGACCTCAACCAAAAATCTCAACCAAGTCACTGCTACTCCTGCTCCCGACACTACAGCATCACAAGGTTCAAAGTCTTCACGTCAGAATCGCAAGCGCAAGGGTAACAACAACAAGAACTACGCTACTACCGCCTCTCCTCTCATCGCCATCCCTGCTCAACCCACCAATTAGAACCGTCAAATGGCAGCACCTGTGACCAACGCACCACCTGCTAAGCGTGCGTACACTGGTCCATATCCTCTGTGCCCGACTTGCACCTATCATCATCCAGCTGGGATAGCTTGCCATTTCTGTGTCCAGTGCAACCTCTATGGACACTTCACAACGAACTGTCATACTTGCCCATGTCAACAAGCTCAAGCTCCTCCAGCACAACCAACTCCACTCCCCACCCCTCAGGTCAACCAAGCAGCTCCTGCTCCCGCTGCCCATGCGCGAGCATGCTACTCTTGTGGTGACCCGAATCATTTTGCAAACGTCTTCCCAAATCAAGTGGTTAAACAAGAACCACGGCAACCATCGCAGCAGCAACAGCAACAACAGCAGCAGCCGTCTCAGCAGCAGCAGCAGCCACAACAAGCCACCCGTGGACAAACTTTCAACATCAACGTCCGCCAGGCCCAAACTGACAACAACGTTGTCAATGGTACATTTTTCATTAACGGTATTTATGCTTCGTGTTTGTTTGATACTGGAGCCGATAACTGCTTTGTGTCGTTTGAATTCGAAAAGCTCCTGAACCGTAAACACGCTAACTTCCCAACGACGTTCGACATAGAAATTGCCACCGGAAGAACCGTCACCGTTAGTTATGTTCTCCGTGATTGTACCCTTGAACTCAACAATCACGTTTACCCGATCGATCTCATTCCGATGCAGCTTGGTAGTTTCGATATCATAGTAGGCATGCATTTTCTTCGTGAAAATCATGCTGAAGTCGTTTGTTTCGAAAAGATGATTCTTTTTTCTCTTGCTAATGGTGATCAACTATGTGTTTACGGTGAAGTATCATTGAAGGAACTTAAACTCATGTCGTGCATTCAAGCAAGCAAGTATCTCTAAAAGGAATACATGGCTTTCTTGGCTCACATCGTAGTAGCTGAGAAGGAAAAGAAATCAATGGAAAAGGTACTTCTGGTTCGTGATTTTCCTAATGTCTTTCCTGACGATTTACCTGGCCTACCGCCATCTCGCGATATCGATTTCCGTTTCGACCTCATTCCCGGAGCTAACTCTGTTGCTAAAGCCCCTTATCGCCTCGCACTGTCCGAAATGCGTGAACTCTCTAGCCAACTGCATGAATTACTTGATAAAGGCTTCATATGCCCTAGCACATCCCCAAGGGGCGCACCTGTCATTTTCGTGAAAAAGAAGGATGGATCGTTCCAAATGTGCATCGATTATAGGGAACTCAATAAGCTTACTATCAAGAATCGCTATCACTTACCTTGAATCAACAACTTATTTGACCAATTGCAAGACGCTACGTGTTTTTCTAAAATGGATCTACACTCTGGTTATCATCAACTACGAATTCAGGAAGAAGATATACCCAAAACCGCTTTTCGCACTCGCTATGGCCATTACGAATTCGTCGTTATGCCCTTTGGCCTTACAAACGCACCCGCGGTTTTCATGGATTTGATGAATCGCTTGTGTAAACCCTTTCTCGACCGCTTCGTCATCATGTTTATCGATGATATCCTTATCTATTTGAAGTTAAAAGCCGAACACACGCAACATCTTTGCTTAGTTCTCGAACTTCTGCAAGGAAATCGCCTCTATGCCAAGTTCTCCAAGTGTGAATTTTGGCTTGAGGAGGTTCGATATCTTGGTCACATCATTAACAGTCAAGGTATTCACGTCGATCCCGCGAAGATTAAAGCAGTTAAGATTTGGATTACACCGAAACCCTGTCTGAAGTTTGTTCTTTTCTCAGATTGGCGGGTTATTACCGTCAATTTATCACTGATTTCTCTAAAATCTCTGTTCCTCTTACATCTCTGACGCATAAAGACAAGACTTTTGTTTGGGGAACTAAACAAGAGGATGCCTTTCAGACTCTTAAGCATATGCTCTGCAACGCTCTCGTACTCGCGCTACCCGATGGAAACGACGACTTTGTTATCTATTGCGATGCCTCTAACCTAGGACTTGGTTGTGTGCTTATGCAACGAGACAAGGTTATCGCGTACGCGTCTCGTCAGCTCAAAGTCCACGAGAAGAACTGCACAACCCATGATCTTGAACTCGGTCCAGTTGTTTTTGCGTTAAAGATTTGGCGACACTACCTTTATGGTATTAAGTGTACTGTCTTCACCGACCATAAGAGCCTACAACACATCTTGAACCAGAAAGAACTGGATATACGCCAACACAGATAGGTTGAACTTCTCAACGACTATGACTGTGAGATCCGCTACCACCCAGGCAAAGCAAACGCCGTCGCTGACGCTCTTAGCCGACAAAGCTATTTACTTAGTGTTCGTAACGTTCAAGCCCAACACGACCTCGAAGCCCTCATTCGCGACGCTCAACACGCTTGTTTTACCAAAAGTACCTTGAAGGAAGAAATGATTCTTGGAACTGAAAACTAATTAGTGAATAAACCGAATGGTATCTTTCACTATCTCAACCGAATTTGGATTCCCAATCGCAATAATCTCCGAGAGATTTTGCTGAATGAAGCCCACAAATCCTGATATTCTATTCATCCAGGTGCCGACAAGATGTACCGGGACCTCCGTGCCAGGTATTGGTGGCCAGGAATGAAGAAGGATATAGCTCTTTATGTTTCGAAATTCCTAACTTGTTCCAAGGTTAAGGCTGAACATCAACACCCTCTGGCTTACTCAACAACCCGAGATCCCGATGTGGAAATGGGAGAGTATAGCTATGGACTTCATTACAAAACTTCCTCACACGCCATCAGGTCATGATAGCATTTGGGTTATTGTTGATCGTCTTACGAAATCCGCCCACTTTCTGCCGATACGAGAAGACTATAAGGTTGAATGATTAGCACGAATCTATACCGACGAAGTCATTTGTCGACATAGGACACCTCGTGACATCATCTCTGACCGCGATGGTCGATTTACTCCGCGTCTCTGGGAGACATTACACTCCACTCTCGGTACTACTCTTAATCTCAGTACCGCTTTCCATCCCCAGACCGACGGTCAGACTGAACGCACGATTCGCACCCTTGAAGACATGCTTCGTTCGTGCGTTATAGATTTTAGTGGTAATTGGGATTCACATTTACCTTTAGTCGAATTCTCGTACAACAACAGTTATCACGCTAGTATACAAATGGCACCCTTTGAGGCACTATATGGAAGAAAATGCCGATCACCGATTGTATGGCACGAGATCGGAGACGCGCAAATTACCGGTCCCGAGTTATTACAAGAAACGACTGACAAGATCTTCCAAATAAAAGACAATATCTTGAAAGCGCGGAGTCGTCAAAAGAGTTACGCCGATAAACACCGCAAGCCCCTTGGGTTCAAAGTTGGTGATCACGTACTCCTAAAGGTTTCACCTTGGAAGGGGGTGATCCGATTCAGCAAGAAAGGAAAGCTAGCGCCATGATACGTGGGACCCTTTAGGATTCTGGAAAGAATTGGCAAAGTGGCCTTCCGACTCGAATTACCGGAGGAACTCAACAACGTACATCCTACTTTCTACGTCTCGAACCTCAAGAAATGCCGAGCCGAAGAGAACCTGCATGTCCCTCTGGAGGATTTGCAAGTTAACGAAACTCTACACTTTGTGGAAAAGCCAGTAGAAATCATGGATCGAGAGACCAAGAAACTCCGATGCTCTCGCATTCCTATAGTGGAGGTACACTGGGAAGGCAAACACGGCGCCGAGTTCACTTGGGAACTCGAGAGTGATATGAAAGCTAAATATCCACAACTCTTCGTTATGCCTACGCCTTAATTTCGGGACAAAATTCTCTAAAGTAGGGGTGGCTGTAACAACCCGACCTTTTGGGTCATTACTCAGATCTGTCATTTATTACTTAATTGACTTGTACTCTCGAGAACTCAATTATCGCAAACGGGTTTAAATGATATCTTGAAACTATGTTCTACAATGCATATTCAAAATGTAATTATCTCATTTAAGGCAGTTTACAACGCTTAATACTTAAACGCATTTTATCGCATATTACATCGCATGTTAGACTGAACGCTATCGGCAATCTCAACGCAACTCGAAACGCAGATTTACTTTTATGCATTTATGAAAGATATTTGTGTGATTATTTGTTTAAATGTTTTGTGGTTATCTCAACGCAACCATACTCGCAACTCGCTTAAACGCAACGCAATGCTTATCGCACGAAACGAAAGTCGGCAAAACTAACTCGCACAACTCGGTCGATCGAATGACCACTCGATCGAATGGACATCCGTTCGGATGACCATCCAATCGGATGGCCATCTGACCGGACATCCAGCCGACCCAAACACCACTACTTGCACCGCCTTATCTCCCATTTCAGCCTATAAATAGTGCCCGTTCATGCTCTATCTCACCAACTCTCTTCCATGTCATTCTCAAGCACTTTTCTCTCGATTCAAGGCTATTGTGTAAGTATTTATCCCTAAATTTTGTACTTCCATCATCACTACACACATCTCCATCATCTTCTCCATCAAAATCACTGGTTTTCTTCATGAAATCACCTGATTTGGACTCCTTAAAGGTGGTTCTCACTCTGTTGCGTATGCAAGCTGTTTTGTGACATCACCTCATCAAGATTGGTTTAGATCTAAAGGATTTCCACACTTTTTAACACGAATCTTAACAAGATCTCAAACATTTTCAACTATTTTCAACATTTCTCATCTCTTCTTCAAACTTTTCTTCAACATTCTACACAAAACCGATGGAATCTAGACTCATTCAGACTCTCTATTCATCTCCTAGTAAGAGCCGGCTTGAAAACGGGTTTCCACCGGAGAGATGACTGATTTACGGGTTGAACATGAAACTTCATCAAAAGAACAGTGAGTACGATCGAATGGGGTGATTCCCATCCGATCAAATGCGCTGGACCTTGGTGTGATTTCGTTCGTTGACACTTCATCACGTCATCTCCGTTAAACTTAAAACCTTTTTAACTTAGAAAATGCTATGAGTTTTCAAACAACGAGATCGCCCCCTCGAGTGGCCATCCGATCGGATGATCATCCGATCGAATAACCCTTCTACCAGGTGATCTGCCCCTTTAAAACTTTCAAACACTTAAACGTTTTGATCAAACATCAAACTTTTCGATCGAATAGCCATCCAATCGAATGGCCATCCATCCGAATGACCATCTGACCGGATGACTTGGCATCTATGCTTCAACGAAAACTTCAAAAGTTTCAAAACGATTTACAAACACACCCACTCATTCGAATGGTCAACCGTTCGAATGGCCATCTGTACGGATGACCATCCGTCCGGATGACCATTCGATCGAATGAGAACTCACCCCATCGTCCAACACTCTGTTACACACTGTTCAACGCTTACGCTACTGTTCTATGCTCAGGCTAACTCCAACGTGCTCCCTTCAATCCAATTCAAGGCTGTGTTTATTTATTAAACACATATTGTGAGTATACTCGAACCCTTTTTCGCTTAACACACTTTTGGGTGTTACATACGTTCTATATCAACACACAACGCACACTATACTCAAACTCTTTTATAACGCTAACCACTCTCGCATGTTATACGTAATTCGATGAATGCTTGTAAGTTATGTTTATATAGTGATTGTTTGCCTGACACCTTGGCAACAATAGTACTATTGTTTGGACTTAGCACCTGTTTATTCAGAGGTTGTTAAGGGCCTTACTTCACATGGTCACAGTGGTGATAATGTGTTGCGCATTCTACAACTCGCAGACATGTCGGTTGCATGCGTCATTGTCGATAGCTTACTTGATTCACATTTCTACGTGTTACATGCTAGTTATGCGTAAACGCTTTCGCTATACTATATGCTACTCAAACTTGTGTACTCACCTTTACATTATATGTATTGACTTTATTTTAACATATGTGACAGGTTGATAGGATGCTATGCTTGCTGAAACGAAGTTGGAAGTCTAGAAACCCACAATAAAATCAGAGTTGTCAAAACAGTATTTTGTTTTTGAGACTAATATCTTTAATGACTGTTTTTGCCTTATATGTTGATGGTATAGGACATTGACGTTATATATATTGTCACTAAATAGTTTTTATGGATTCTCTTGGACAATCTATTTCGCTCAGTGCCACGCCCCGATGTTTCCGCCATCGGTTGGGGTGTGACAGTTGGGCTGTTAAGTGAGGTGAGGTTCACACATGGTTTGGGTTTCGGGTTGGGCCGCCAAGCAAGTTTGGCCCAATGTGGCCTAGGGTTTGGTTTAGGTTTCTGAAAGTCCAAGATTCGGCGGGATTAGAGGAGTTTTGGCCCCGATAGAATTGATTCGGTAGAATATTATTACTAAGAAAGGAGTAGAACAGAATAATCATAGGTTGAATGCTTGCATCATTCAAACCGAAAGATTTTACATCTTTTACAAGCTGGCGAAATTCTAGAGAAATTTCGCAAGCGTTTCCCTTCTGGGAACTCCAAAACTTCTGAAATGAGGAGCCCAAGTCCTATATATATAGGCAAGGCTTTTCGTCCGAAACACCTGGGACGAGTAGGCTCTCTCGTACGAAAGGCTATTGGCTACTTTCGCACGAAAGGATCTTTCGTGCGAAAGGGCTTCAATACATACAAATCCGGCCCGTTTCACACTAATCTATACAATTTTCAACACACGCTCTATATAGCCTATTCGCACAGTGGCGGACATACAAAATATGCACCAACAGATTCCCCCTTGGCCATCACTGTCGAATCTTGATCTTTGAAAACGGAAGCCGTGTTTTGAATATTATGCAACTTCAATCAGGCATCTTGAAATCTCCAATCGATTCCCCTTTGATTGATGATTAGGGCTTGCATTATCTTCAATATGCACAAATCCCCCCTTAAATGAATCTTCAGGTCTTTGTTTGCACAGTTCACGACCCCTCCTCTGATTTGCTGTACTGTAATTTTCACAATTAATTACCAACTTGAAATTAATCAATATAGCTTCTTTGTTTCGGCTTTAACCACCTCCGAGTTAGGTTTTTGATTTACCATTTCAGCTCCATCTAGCATTCTGCCTACTCGATCATCTGATCTTCAAAAACCCACCGGCAGTTGATAGAAACTTCGAACACCACACCAGTTAACTTCAAGTCTATGATTACTCATGAAAATCTAAAATCTCGTTTTCCATAATCATCTTTAAGCACCCTCCTGAATAATTGATCAGTGTAAACGGTAATCTCCACAATCAGTAAATCTTCATCGGATAACAAATCATCTGGTAACACATTCAGATCTCAAAAGCATTCATCCACGATCAAATTCATATTCTTCCTCTTCAATCACAAAACAGATGTATAGTCTTCTCCGCTAGTTCTGACAGCAACTTAATCAACAAACATCATTATTCCCCGACGTTTAGTCCGAAAAACAATTACTCTGCTCAAAGATTAACCATTCTGACACTTTAGACTATCACAAAACTGTGATACCTTATAAGTATCCGCAATACAGTTGCATCTCCTGATGCTAATCCTGCTGACCGGCTTAACGAAGACCCGGGACTCAAACCGTAAGACGTCAATCTGACCCTGATCTGTAGAGCCTGAACTTCCTATGATCACGAACTCACAAATCCAGATCCTATGCATTCCCAGACAATCTGAAGTTGGAACCACCCGAATGTACTGTTGCACGTCACGAATTTCAAAAATGCTGGAATTTCAATTATTCTATGAAATTTTTATTCCACCTCATTTTTGAAAATTCTAACCTCTCTAAACTCATTATCACTGAATTCCCCCTCAAACTAGGCAACTCAGTCCTCTCTTATCTCTGATAAACTCGACTATACCGAAAATGTGTCATTTTGGCTTCCAAAAGTCAGTTTTTCATCAATGCGGATTTTTTCGTTAAGGCCCATTAATAGCCAGATAACCTAGATGATAATCATTCTGCATAGATATCATGACTACCCCACTATTTTCCACAATCTGTGATCGCATCATCAAATCTGTTCTCTGAATCTCCGGACGGTGTCCCCGAACAACCCATCTTGGTCGTTATAAACTCGAAAAAATTTTCAATCACCAATTTTTTTCTGGACACTCATCTCATCATGCGAATGGGCTGATTGTTTTTAGGCATTTGACTCATTCGTGTGAATGGGATGATTTTAGAGCGAAAGAATTTTGAATGTCTGGACTTATCCTTTGGCGCGATAGGGAGGTCTTTTCGTGCGATAGGGGCTGATCCAATCTCACGAACATTCCCGATCACATTTTTCGATCAAAAACTGATTCGGTAGAATATTATTACTAAGAAAGGAGTAGAAGCAGAATAATCATACGTTGAATGCTTGCTTCATTCATACCGAAAGAGTTTACATCTTTTACAAGCTGGCGAAATTATGAAGATATTTCGCCAGCGTTTCCCCTCTAGGAACTCCAAAACATCTGAAATGTGGAGCCCAAGTCCTATATAAATAGGCAAGGCCTTTCATCCGAAACACCTGGGACGAGTGGGCTCTCTTGTACGAAAGGGCTATTGGCTCCTTTCGCATGAAAGGGCCTTTCGTGCGAAAGCGTTTCTATACATACAAATCCGGCCAGTTTTCACACTAATCTATACAATATTCAATACACGCTCTATTGAGCCTATTCGAACAGTGGTGGACATACAAAATATGCACCAACACTTTCCTCTCGCGAGTCAGGTGTCGTTATAATATACTTATACATAAACACATAAATCACCTTTTTATATACTAACGGATGCAAGTGGAGTCGAGATTCGAATATGAGAATTATATTTTATGAACTATAAAACATATAGAAAATCGAATCAGGAAAGTACCTGATTTTCTGGGATGTCACACTTTACGGATCACAAGAGTCTTCAACATATATTTAATCAGAAAGAATTAAATGTGCGCCAATGACGTTGGGTTGAGTTGTTGAATGACTACGATTGTGAGATCAAGTACCATCCGGGCAAGGTGAACGTTGTGGCTGATTCCTTGAGCCACAAGGTACAAGTGAAAACCTTAAGGGTATAATCTATGGAAATGACAATTGGTGCCAAAAGAAGATGGAATACTATACTTAGATTCATGACGCTCAGCCGGAAGCACTCAAAACGGAAAACATCCAAGCGGAATCACTAAGAGGAGTGGGAAAAACAATTGGTGCCAAAAGAAGAAGGAATACTATACTTTATGGGACGAATCTGGGTTCCACTTTTTGGCGACCTACAAGCTGTCATTTTGGACGAAGCTCACAAGTCGAAGTAGTCTATTCATCTAAGATAGGATAAGATATACCAAGACTTGAAAGAATTCTATTGGTGTCCTAACCTTAAAGGCGATATCGCTACTTATGTCGGAAAATGTCTTACTTGCGCCAAGGTTAAGGCTGAATACCAAAAGCCTTCAGGATTGTTACAACAAACTGAAATTCCCATTTGGAAATGGGAACAAAACTCTATGGACTTTATCACTAAGTTACCCAGGACCTCAAGAGGTCACGACATGATTAGGGTAATAGTTGATCGACTAACAAAGTCCGCACATTTCTTACCTATTCGTGAGAAGGATAGCATTGAAAAGCTTTCCGAGCTATATCTTAAAGAGATCATGGCACGACAAGGAGTGCCTATATCAATCATTTCAGACCAAGACGGTCGGTTCGTGTCAAGAATTTGGAAATGGTTCCAAAAGGCCTTTGGATCTCGTTTGGATCTAAGCACGACCTTCCACCCTCAAACGGACGACCAAAGTGAGCGAATGATACAGATTTTGGAAGATATGTTATGCGCATGTGTGATGGATTTGGATGGAAATTGGGATACTCACTTGCCATTAGTGGAGTTCTCATACAATAACAGTTATCACACTAGCATCCAGGCCGCACCGTTTGAAGCTCTTTACGAATGAAAGTGTCAATCACCGCTAGGTTGGACGGAGACCGGAGACAAACAACTCATTGGTCCAGAATTAGTCTAAGATACTACGAACAAGATCTTTCAAATTCGAGACCGTATCAAGGTGGCTTGAGACCGAAAAAGAGCTACGTTGATAAACGACGTAAACCATTAACCTTCGAGGTCGGAGACAAGGTTCTGTTGAATGTCTCGCCTTGGAAAGGCGTAGCCAGATTCGGTAAACGTGGGAAGTTGAAGCCATGATACATAGGGCCCTTCGAAATCTTGGAAAGATTGAATCCGTTACTTACAAACTGAAACTACCGGACGAGCTTAGTAGCGTTCACGACACATTTCATGTTGCAAACCTTAAAAAAAATTCCTACTCAAGAAACAGTTATCATCCCGGCGGATGAAATTCATATCGACAACAAACTCTGATACACCGAAGAACCTGTTGAGGTTAAGGACTTGAAGGTCCAAAATACTAGGAGAAGTCATGTCACGTTGGTCAAAGTTCGTTGGAACTCCCGTTATGGGCTCGAGTATTCCTGGGAACATGAAGACCAAATCGAAACAAAATACTCTCATTTGTTCCAAGACTCCCTTGCAACCGGTAACTCAACGTGAATTTCATAACGAAATTCTTCTAACGGAGAGTATGTGACAACGTGCAAAATTTCATGATAATTTTGTACAACTTAATCACTATTTATACAATTTAATTGCGTTCTTTTGACTTAATTCATGAATGATTGATTCGTACAAAGTCTAGCAGTGATAGGACATGTTAAAACATTACAATTCATATTGTCGATTAGCTGTGTCGCGAAAACAAACAACTATGTCCTAATACGTTAGCGAACACTGCTGAAAAACACTATTCATGTTAGGAGAGTTCAGAAACTTCCTGAAATGACTAACAAATGATCTGAAAGCGTATCATCATAAACGTATACACAAAAACCCTAATTAGGGGCATCACTTGCAATAATACCTAAACTTTCTGGAATAATGCAGAAACAATGAAATTGCCTGATCCGAATCATAATATAACAACTACAACTTTGTCTGCAACATAAAATTCAGCATTTTATGATAACGATATTGTCCATAAATTTAATTTGACATTATAAACAACCTCCATGGTATGGAAGATATCATAAAAATACAAACCTCTACATTGTCGTGCACCTTCCACATCTTAACCGGTAATGACCCGGTATCGAAACTAGAAGCCAAATACAATATCCTAACACCAAAACAACTAGTCTAGTGAACTAGTTAAAGTGTATTATCATCCTAAATCACCATTAACATCTTAATGATGCAAGAACACACTAATCCCCTAAATATCTTACTTACACATTCAAGCACATGTTATATTTATAAACAATTCCAAACTTACACTTTACCCCCCCCCATGTGGGTCCCACAAGCATAACCTACGACTAGTAAGATGATGATGATGAATGGTGCAAGATATGGCCTATTAGATCTTGCGTTGACTTGGAAGATTGTCAGATTATAACCTTACCATCTCACCACATTTCCCTTCATTTTTATATTTCAAAAACTTCACCACAACCCCCCTTTCTCTCCTCTCCTACCTACATCACACACACCACACCCACACATCCTCATTTTCTCCTACATAACACGTTAATACAAGCATTCATACAACCTCTGAAGATGATCTAAGGTGGTGTAAGAGCTAGGAACTTGCTAGGGACATCATATACATCTTTGGAGCTTCAACATCTTCATATCATCTTCATCTAGTTCATCCCTAGCCTAGAGCTAGTAGTGAGTCTTCAAAACTTATATCTTTATGCTTCTTACCTTATGTAGTTTAAAGATGTACAACTTGATCATCTTGAATCTAATGATAAAAATACAAGAAAACCCTATCTATTATTTTAGAGATTTATAATTCTTCTGTTTTATTGGATGGAATTTCAATGAATTAGATCTATAAGAACCCCCAAGTCCTAGCTTTTCAATAAAAAATGAATCCTTTAGAGCTCGGATTTCTAGCTCATTCTATTTTGGTAGTTCGACCGTGGAATTTATTTGTTTCTGTATTTCTAGAATATGAGTGTGTTACTTATTATAATTGATCCTATTAATAGTACAGAGCATGCGTCTATCATCTTGATAGAGATGGTTCTCCTTTGTCGGATATTTTTTCTAGTATCTGGAACACGGAATATATGAAATAGATTAAGAAATATTTGAACTATGATTCATATTCATACTTAATATTCAAACCTCGCGACCAGACTTCAAAAAATTTTCTAAGAATTAGGATTTAGAAATAGAATTTGAATTTGTTTCTTTTTTCAAATACTTGCTTATGCTTATTTTGACTCAAATACAAATCTTTCTTCGGATTTTTGGTGATTATCTATTCGTGGAATAAGTGTGATCCGATGGTTCTTACTCAAGGAATCTTTAGGCTTAACTTCGTATTTTTATTGAATCATCGTGGTTCTAGTACGAATCTGGGGTTTGAATCGATTCATAGGGTCTTAACAAGAGAATTCCTATCAATAATAAATAAAACAAATATAATAAACATTATAGACAAAAACAAATAAAAGAAAAAGAAAGACTATAGTGAAGAGAGAATTCAAGAGGCCCATAAGGATCAAGATAAAGATGACTGAGCCAACTTGATATTTTGGTATTATCGCCACGAAGAGTAACCTTCGGAATTTGTTATTCGTATCTTCATAACAGATTGAATCGAAAAGTAAGAAGTTTCAAACTTTCTATTAAATATTCGTTCCAACCAGTATCGGGGTGTTTTTGCTTGAGCTGTACAAGATGAAAGTCTCATATACAGTTCTCAGGGGGGGTCGCACTTATATCAATAAATTAGATGATTGGTTTGAAGAGCGTCTCGAGATTCAAGCGATTGCGGATGATATAACTAGTAAATATGTTCCTCCTCATGTAAACATATTTTATTGTCTAGGGGGAATTACGCTTACTTGTTTTTTAGTACAAGTTACTACAGGATTTGCTATGACCTTTTACTATCGTCCGACCGTTACTGATGCTTTTGCTTCTGTTCAATACATAATGGCTGAAGCTAATTTTGGTTGGTTAATCCGATCAGTTCTTCGATAAAAAAGATATACCTAATTTTTGGCGTAATTCTTCTTCTGATGATCAATTCAACCTCTGATAAAAAAGATATATCTTGGTTATAATTCATCTCTTCAACAAGTTTAGTAATGAGCATAACGGCCCTATTATTCCGATGGAGAGAGGAACCTATGATTAGCTTTTCTGGAAATTTCCAAACGAACAATTTCAACGAAATCTTTCAATTTCTTATTTTACTATGTTCAACTCTATCTATTCCTCTATCCTTAGAGTACATTCAATGTACAAAAATGGCTATAACAGATTTTCTCTTATTCATATTAACAGCTACTATAGGAGGAATGTTTTTATACGGTGCTAACGATTTAATAACTATCTTTGTAGCTCCAGAATGTAACAAGATAAACTAACCTAACTATGTGTTTTTCTTGTTATTTTTTATGTGTAGTTTAGTGTAGATTATGTTAGATTAAAGGATCTTGCATGTTTATGTTTAAAATTATGATCTAAGCATGTAGATGCTTAGATCTAGCAAAATCTACACACTTGAAGTATTATGAACTTTGAACTAGTCTTGAAAGTGATTTTTGGATATATAAAGTTTATCAAGAAGCTAAAAATATACTTTTAAAATGATAATCTTGAAAGCACTACCTAAACAAGCATATGAAAAGTGGTAAAATAAAAAGATGGACATAAGAGTATTGTTATTTTTAAGGGATCTTGATAAATATATATAAGATAAGTTCATGAAACTTGAAGATGTATTTGTGTTATATGCATGAAAATTGATATTTTTGGAACTTGGTTGTGTTGATGATGATATTGGGGATCAAAAAGTGGTTAAAATACATTTTAAAAATGTGGAAAATGTCCATAGTGTAAGGGAAACTATGACGAAATTTTCTAAAATCCTAATCATGATTAAAGTGTGGTTTAACAAGTGATTATCTTAATTAAACGAGATTAATAACTTTAGTCATGGTTAGACAAACTTGGATGAAAAGTTTATGTTAAATACTTAAGGATATTTTCATGAGTTAAATGTAAGTATATATATATACACTATATATAATGCATATCCGAAGGGCAGAAATGGTTGTTTGCCAATTTTTCAACATTTACAACCCCTTAAAGCATATTGTATAATCACTGAATGCACACAACAATTACTGGGCAGCAAAAAACAATTTGGAGCCAGATCTGGATTCAATTTTTGAATCCCTTTACTCATCCCAAGACACTTTTATTATACGCCAGATCTGTTACTATTCTTTCTTCTTCCTAGAGAAACCCTAAAACACAAACCCTCGCAACCATCTTCTCCACCGATGACACCACCAACGACCATCGAAACCATCTTCTTCTCTTAAAGAGCTGATGATCTTGGTAAGTTACGATTCTTCTTTCCACATATGATTTGGTTTGGTGATTTTATGAGGGCGCATTCTACTTTATCTTTGTTTTAGCAAATAAGTTTATAAACAGTTTGTAGGGTTTGTTGTTTTAGGACAAAATCATGGCTGGTTCTCCTTAACATACCCTCTATTGGCCTTTACCGACCGAAATTTAACCGTAATCAAATGTCTAGAAGTTTTCTTAGTTGCAGTCGGAGAACTTTCTTGGAGGAGAATAGTTGAAGAAGCCGGCGACGATGACGACGGTTCACAAGGGCACCGTGAATCTGTGAGTTAATACACCTCTCGAAATCTTCAGTTTGAGTGGATTCGCTCAGATGTTTTCTAGGTAATATGTTCCAACTTAGTTTAACACAACTAATACGAATCCATTGTTGTACGTCTTCGTCTATCTACATTCTGGGAATTAGGGTTTCTATGTGGAGAAGAAATGCATGATTGGTGGCTGGATCTCATAAAGGAATGAGTTGTTGATAATAAGACACGAATCTGATGGAAAGGTATGTGTTTCTGTTTTTCACTAATACCCTTTTTTGATTTAGAACTTAATTTTCAGTGATGCTTGTCTAGATCTAAGTGTGTTTGTGTTATTAGTGTGTGAAAGTTAGAATTACAACAGTTTGTTTCTTTTTTTAACCTATACTTGTTGATTTTATTCAAATCTTGTTTTTTTTTTTTTTTTTTTTTTTTTTTTTTTTTTTTTTGCTTTTTGGCTCCATTCTTGACTACCAAATGAAGAAATGAGTAAGATATTGATATAGTATTATTGAAAATGTTGTGTGTGTGTGTGTTTTAAATTATCAATAACATGGTAAAGTTTGGTGGTTAATTTGTCACATTTTCATTTTCAGTTCTAACAAGGTTAATTTGGCACATTTTCAGCTCTAATAAGAGATGATTTCGAGATGGCCGATCAGTTACCATCAAAAAGCTCACAGTCTCGAGCCTTGTCAAATCTCAAGGAGATTTCTCGATGGAGGTTAAGAAACCCAGAAAGATTCATCATCTGAATCTTGTAGCACTCAAAGGGAATTATTACTGGACTCTATTTATTAATTAAGATCGATGAAATGCGAGACCTAATTAAATTTATCTAACGCATGTAATTAATTAGGTCATCCACCAAATTACAGAAATGGTGTTGTTTTGAGTTTGGAGACGGAGAAGAAGAGAACAGGGGAGAGTGTGTTGCGCAAGTGGCAACTCCGTTAAGGGTAGACAGATTAGCCCAAGAGAGCTGACGGGTTGGCTCAATTTTAAAATACAAGAATTTTGTTAGGGCTTGAGTACGTCGGATTTGCAGTTGTTTCTTACTCTGATTGCAACTTCCTCAGCTGTCAATCTGTTGAATTTTCTTTTGGAATTGTGTGATTTTGTGCCTTTTAGAAATCATACTCTATTTAGGGGGTGTTTGTTAATTGTAATTGCTTAGTGAAAAAAAGTAACAGTTTTTTAGGGCTTGACTACGTTCAATTCGTTTTGGTTCTTGGTATATTTTGTAATTGTATTTTGATTATCTTGGTATCTTTCGTTCTTCAGGTGGATTGTAACGAGCAATCGGAGGAACTTGAAAGGCCTGGAGTAATAGTATCAAACCATGTTTCACATATGGATATTTGGTATCACATGTCTTCATCGTTTCTGAGTTTTGTTGCCAAGGTATGTCTATTGACGGAACAAAAAAGATACTTTTATTCAAGGTTGTGTTGTCTTTACATGTTCGGATTATAAGTGACTTTTTTTTCTTGTGTTATTAATTTATTACAATTTTTTAAGAGATCGGTGGGCAAGCTTCCTCTGGTTGGCCTTATAAGGTTGGTTTGAAATTTAGATTACACCATCTAGGGAAATTGGCCTGTAATAATCCCACCTAGACCTTATTGGCCATTAATAATCCCACCTCAGAATATTCCCCCGCCAGTCCCACCTTTCACCTATTTACTTTCACCTATTTTTCCTACAATGGTCCCCCGTTAAAAAAACTTAACGGAGTTAAGCTTTTTCCAAATTACAAACAGATTTTTAGGGCTTTTGATCAGAACGACTATACGAGTCCATTGATGTAAAACTTGCCTCAAAACGGTGCTCCAAACTATGAAAATGACGCTTCAATTCGGGTGTTTAAATTTCCAATGAACAAAAATCAAGTCACTTGGATCACCATTTCGAAGTAAGTTTTACATCAATGTACTCGTACCGTCGTTCTGATCAAAAGCCCCAAAAAATATGTTTGAAATTTGGAAAAAAAGCTTAACTCCATTAAGTTTTTTTAACAGGGGACCATTGTAGGAAAAATAGGTGAAAGGTGGGACTGGTGGGGGAAATATTCTGAGGTGGGATTATTAATGGCCAATAAGGTCTAGGTGGGATTATTAGACCATGTGTAGTGGTAAATTGTTATAATGCCCCCACCATGGGGCATTATCTGACACGTGTCATCCCAGTCCGCATGGGGCATTATAGCAAAACTAAAAATCTTTTGACAATTATTTTTTTTAATTTAAAACATAAAAATCTTCATTAATTTAAAATAAAAATTACACTACTTGAAATAAAAAAAACCGAAAAAAAAAAACAGAAAATTAAAAAACCAAAAAAAAAAAAACAAAAAAAAACCGAAAAAAAATAAAGTTAAAAAAAAGAAGATGATCAAGAGTCCATATTTTTCTCGAATTTTTTGTTGACGCATTTGCGCAAGGATCAACGCGTCGCCTTGGAGGTGGTCGATCGATTTGGACAAAAACTCAATGTCCTTTTCCATTTGCCTCGCCTCTTGCATCTCGTTAAACTTTTTGGTTTCAGCCACTCGTTCTTTCATAATCTCCCAGCGTTTGTGGCCGAGGTCGCGAATGTCTTGGAGACGACGGTTCATCTCCTCGAAATCATCCTTTAACTCGAGATCGGAAGACGACTCGGCCGTTTTTTTCCCGGTTCGCTTATCCTTTCTTCTACCGGGCGGTCGGTTCAACTCTTCTTGAAGTTCACCGTCAACGTCCACCACCTCATTTAAATCGACGTTGCGGGCATCCGATGTCGGAGTTGAAGGGTCAACGGAGGATGATGTTTTTGACCTTTTAGCTCGACGTCTACTACTAGACGTCATTGGATTAACTAGCGCCCACTTTGAACTTTTTCGTAGTAGTTCCCAACACTTATAGTACGTGAAAGGGCATTTCGTCCTATCGAAGTCCTCCAAAGTCCTCGTTAAAACCCCGACGTCACTTTCACCGCTCGGGCGATTATCATAGTTACGTTGGTAAATTTCTTGGAACGCGTGAGACTTGTTGTTGATGTCGGTCCATTTGCTAGAAATGGAATCTTTGTCCCGATGTTCGCCTTGACCCCACGTGCTAAAAAAGAGTTCACGAACCCTATCCCAAAAAACGGGACCCGTTTGAAAGTTTGCTACAAATTAAAAAAAAGTAAAAATATAACTTGTATGTTAAAAATAAAAGTAAAAAATAAGTAAAAAATAATAATAATAAAAGAGTTACCCGTTTCTTCGTCCTCCGAAACGTCGAGCCACGCCCGAGTCAACGTGAATTCCTCCTCCTTCGTCCATTTAATGATAGTTTTTGCACGTCGAGGTTCGTCCTTATCCTTCTTCTTATGCGACCTTCTGCCGCGTTTTGATTTGTCTTGCACCGGTTCGGGTTGTGTCTCCGGCACGACATCGACATCGGGTTCGGTTACGGGTTGTTGTTGTGACGGCTGCGACCCGCCGGCTTGACCATAGCCGAAGGTGGGAGGTACAAACGGAGTGGCGCCAGTCAAGTAAGCCGCGTACGGTAAAAAGCTCGGGTCCATGTCTTGAAGGTTATACGGGTTTTGCGGTTGGGTTGTGTTCGGGTCCGTGGGTCTTGCGGGGACACCAAAAGGGGGTCGGTATGGATGCATGATTCTATAAAAAATAGGAGAAAGAGGGTGTTTTTTATAAAAAAACAGAAGAAAGTAGAAGAGAAAGTAGGAGTTTTTTGTATAAAAAATAATGATAAAGTGGGTTGATATATATAGTGGGTAAATTTTTAAATTAAAAAAAAAATAACTATTTTGACCGTTTGGCAACGGTCTAATCTCGATCCCCACAATTTTTCAGCGTTTTAATTAAAACGCCACATCCATTTTTTTTTCAAAAATAACGCCCGGTAACGCCCAGTGTAATGGCGACCGGGGCGTTATACGGCGTTTTTTTTTGAAAAATTTTTAAAAGTCACGCCCCATTACGGGTGGTCTTACAGGCCAATTCCCCCACCATCTTTTAGTTCTATTTGTGTACTTTTTCTTTGGTTTTTATAAGATGTGGAGTTGTTTTATTTTAAATTACCGTTTTTATTTTTCTGCAAATGCCTTGGTTGTGTTTATGTTCAGTGGGAGTCAAAATCATCGAGTACAAAGGGTGTCTCAGGTATTTAACTATTTATATGTTTTTGATGTTACTTCACTGAATAGATCGTATATTTTGGTATCATTTATCAAATGCAGGTATTGTGTCTTTTGTTTTTTATACATTATCTTTTTAAAAAATTTGTGGGATACTGTTTTTATACATGAATACAATGATATTTTATTGAAAATATATGCATATCTCGGTCTACCTTTCTGTAGTGTTTAATTTTAGGTCTTCTATTAATGTAATTTGGTTTCATTGTTTTACTTGATGAATGGAGCGGTCGTTAACGAGAGAATTCAGGAAGCTCACAAAGATAAGTCTGCACCAATGATGATGCTCTTTCCAGGTATGGGACACATTTGAATTATAGTTAAAAGTAAACGAATGGTCCCTGTGGTTAACTAAAATTTTGGATTTGGTTTCTAGCTTTTCAAAAGTACACAAATAGTCCCTGTGGTTTGCACTTTGTAACGCATTTAGTCCCTAACTAATAAATCTAAATGTTTCAGCATGTCTAAGCTAGGGACTAAATGTGCTTCAAAGTGCAAAACTACAAGGACCATCTGTGTACTTTAGGTAAAAGTTGGGGATTAAATACGTTACAAAGTGCAAACCACAGGGATCATCCGTGTGCTTTTGGAAAACTAGGGACCATGTCCAAAATTTTGGTCAACCAGAGGGACCATCTGTATACTTTATTCAAGTAGTTATTTTTGGCACACACAATTAATTAATTTTATTAGTTTATTTTGTATTGAAGGGACAACTACAAATGGCGATTACATACTTCCATTTAAAACCAGTGCATTTCTGGCAAAAGCTCATGTTCTTCC
This sequence comes from Helianthus tuberosus, assembly GCA_030545235.1. Taxonomy (NCBI): domain Eukaryota; kingdom Viridiplantae; phylum Streptophyta; class Magnoliopsida; order Asterales; family Asteraceae; genus Helianthus; species Helianthus tuberosus. The sequence continues at coordinate 127,815,757 of CM060397.1, forward strand.
AGTTATTTTGAAATATCAGTGTGACATTTGTGCCTCTACGACCATCATACAAATACGAATCCAATGAAATCTTATGTTTCATTCCCGGGATTTGTACAATTACATGTGACAAGTACACATATCAAATTTCGTATGATTCCGAACTCTCGAGAAGCTTTTCTGGAAGTTTTACGTAAACTATTACGCAAATGTAATCAGTTTAACGCAACGTACACTCTGGAACAGTGACGTAAGCTTAACATACCTTAAATAACCTTTACATAACTTAGAAATAAGTTTTGAAGGGTTTGGTATGGCAAAAACAAGTTTATTCGATCATAGGGAATATTTGCGACAAACTGCAAAAGTCTACCTATTCGCATAGCAACATACATTCCAGAACAAGATCATAAGCTAAACATACCCTAAATACCCTTTACATAGCATAGAAATAAGTTTTGAGGGGTTCGGTATGCGAAAATACACTTTTTTGATCACAGGGACTAAAAGCGTCAAAACTGCGAAAGTATGCAAACGCATGGATATATTGGGTTCTGACCATATCCGAACATCTAAAAAATTTTGTAATCACGAAAAATATTGTATTTAAGTGATGGGAATGTAAAAATACCATTCGTCGCGCAATTTGGGTCGTTTTCGCGTTTGTTACGATTCCGTCGTAATTAACCGAAAAACGCAAGCGTACAGCCAAACGAACGGACATCCGTGACATTTTTTTAGCATAATTCAATTTAAATACACTTTAACTTCATCATGGAGCTTGATAATGGGCTTGACGGGTGTCAGAAGTGCCGAAACGCGACAAAACACACTCAGGGACCAAAACTACCAAAATTCAAACTCGCTGCCCCAGATAGCTGCATACGGACCGTATGCCAGGACCCCCTACGGTCCGTATAGCTTGCCCAGAACCAGCAAACTGGTTCAGCCCCTTGTTTTCTTGTGTGTTGGCCAAGTTTTTTTTGATCTCCAAGCATTTAAACTTGATCAAGACACTTGTCTAAATCCTATTAATCCTTGCTCAACACACAATCCACATGTCATCATCCTATGCCTCCTAAATTCCTATAAATAGCAAGCTTGAACTAACCCACAACTTGCTCATTTGTTTCTATCTCTCACACCAGCTCTCATTGGAGGCTACTAACATTTTGTAGGCTTCCTACTGAGCATTCTTAGTCATTTTTCCATGCTTAGGACACTTGTAAGTGTTCTTTCATGCTTGTTATTTATTTTAAGCAAGAAAGTCAAACAGTGTTTGACTTTCAGCTTTGACCATGATTTGGTCAAGACAAAGTTCGTTTGAACTTTGCTACGTTAGCGTAATCACGATGGTTATAATCCCTTGCGACTATACCTACTGATTACCACGTTGACTAGTCGAAGTGACGAGTCAAAGTTTTGGTCAAAATGCACGATTATATGCATTTTGCCACGAACTATTTTCGGGTATCAAAACACTTTGTTTTGATATCAAATCAGTTTTCTAACTTAGTTAAACATGTTTTAACATGTTTAACTCGCCACTTTTAGTTTAGTGCTTGTTTAGGGTCGTAAGTCAAGCGGTCTCGACAACCGCTTAGACTTTCGAACCCGACCCTTTTGGTCGATCATTAGGATCCAACCAAACATATTTTGTGACTATAGTTGTATAGGGAATAACCTTCCGAGGTTATACCTTATGGTCGCTTAGTTTAATTAGTTGTATGATAGGTAGTTTATATGCCTTAGGAAAATGACCAAAAATGCCTTTTTTGCGCATAATTTCAATTTAAGCATATGTAACCAAAATTTTGACACTTAAACTGATTATGCAACATTATTAAACATGTTTAGGCACATAATACTTATCATAGGACTAGTTAGGCCACCCGAACGCACATTTGCGTAAATGACGTGTTAAAGTAGCGTAAACTACCTTAACGGGTCATAACGGGTCATAAGCACTTAGGATAGGTTTTAAATCAGAATGTAGGCTTTGATAAACCATATCATATGAGTTCCAACACTCATTTGGTTTACGAGACCTCATTCTATCCGATCTCTCTATTTAGGTCCCGATTATTAGCATAGTGATTCCATACTAGGTGCCACTTGATTCCTTGATTTCCCGAGCTTTGTTAGGTCACTTAATCAAGGATACTTGCAATCCCAAGTGAGTACATAGCTCCCCTCTTTTATGCTTTCAATTGTTTTTTGGTGACTCATATGTGTTAAATGCTTTTCGAGTTTTCATAAACAAATGCTATGGTTTATATAAAACATGATGATTTCAATAATGTGAACGAACTTGTTGGGGCGTTAGTCGAAACACATTCGAATGACATTCATTATGTAACAACTGGCAATTTTCCATGTATCCGTACAATATTAAACAGTAATTTATGCATTAATGACTGTGCCTGATTAAATTAATGACATGAATGATTTTCTGAATGCTGTCATATACATACAAGTGCATTACGTGTTGCAAGATTGTTTATCATTATTACATGCAACACAATGTGATACAATTAGTGTACAACACAAAGTTAGCACAGTTATCAGACAAACTAGAAGTACTGAGGGGAGTTCAGTACTCAGACAGACATAATGTTAAGACTCAGAATGAGCTCGGAACCAAGAGTTACACTAGAATAGTGTGTAGGAAAGTAGGAATCATAAAACTTCCTTCCGAGTGACAGTTTAAGTGCCGGAAAGTGCCCGAAACACCCCAAAACTGCAGAATTCTGCACAATTAAGCAAAAATCAACATTTTAACTCCAAAATATAATGCAGAATTATGGTTTAATGGCCCAGAATACCTTCCGAAGTGTCGGGAATCAAAACTGTCATAAAAGCCTACATAAAGCACACTAAACTGCGCAATTTAGCACCTTAACGAACCGGTAACCAACCGAACAACCAGACACTACCCGAAACACCAAATTTTCACTAGAAGCATTGTTTTAGTGTTATGAAGCTAGTTATGGTCACCGAACATTTTAACACATCCTTAAACACTATAACACCTAAAACACTAACTAACATACTTAACATCTAACTAACATCCCTAACTAATATTTGAAACATAACAAACATACCCCCCCTATCACACCCCGACCACGTAAAACAACAAAACGTGGCGAAAACGCCGGGGAGTGTTGTAACAGAATCATTGTTTCACAACCATGGATTAAACAGTTTTGTTTTATTGAATTAAATGTATTACATTACATTGGAATTAGAAACAAAACATGAACAAATAGACTTCCATTGTTATTAAGTCACTAAGGCCTCGTCCATTCCAATGTGAGCGTACACAAATATCATCATCAAACATCATCAACTATGGTACCTGAAACACATGTGAAAATACGTCAGCATAAAAATGTCGGCGAGTACATAGGTTTTATGTGAGTGTCAGATTCATGGCTCGTTTTACATGTTGCAATACTTATTTAAAAACCTTGAAAAGTATAGTATTGCGACATAATTAACCAACTCAAATCAAGTTGGATATGATTTATAAAATCTCGTAGCCATGATTCTTAACTCCAAAACATTTGTTTTATGAAATCAATTTGTAAAACATATCGTAGAAACTCGTTAACAAAACTCGTATGGTTTATATTATTCAGAAAACACCATTGTGTGACATCGTTTCAAAATCGTGTACCCAAGTGATCTAGATAACACAACGATATATAATGTGTTGAAAGAACATATATATAGGAAGTACCAGCGGCGTATCCACCATGCTTTTAACACATTACACCCGCCCCGTTACCTAATCACTTCCCTAACCCAATGGTTCAAACAGTTACAAATGGTTCACATATATCAAATGGTTACAAATGGTTCACATCAATCAAATGGTTACAAATGATTCACATATATCAAATGGTTACAAATGGTTCACATCAATCAAATGGTTACAAATGGTTCATATATATCAAATGGTTACAATTGGTTCGAACAGTTCAAAATGTAAAACTATAGGCTAGCATGTTAAGTGAACATACATAGCAAAACATAATGAAATCATGTACTAATAGTGTACTAATGAACATAGCAAGTATATGATATGAAAACATGGAAAGCATGAAAGTAACAAGTAGGCACATGTGTTTCACCCCAAAATGTTTGAAAAACAGTAAAAGAGGGGACTATGTACTCACTTGAGGGTGCTTAGAAGTCTTGAACAACAACCAAGCAAATCTAGAGGGATCACGGAATCAAACGGCACCTAATATAGATAATTATGTAAATAAACGGACCTAAATCGGAGGATCGGATAAAATGAGGTTTCGTAAACCAAATGAGTGTAGGGACTCATGTAATATGGTTTAACAAAGCCTACATTCTAAAACGAAACGAAACCTAACCTAAGTGCTTACGACCCATTACGACTCGTTCAGGTAGCTTACGCCACTTTAACACGTCGTTCACGTAAAATGCGTTCGGAACACCTAACTAGTCCTATGACAAGTATTATATGCCTTAATATCTCTAATAATGTTACCTAATCAGTTTAGATGTCAAAATTTAGGTTACATATGCTTAAAATGAATTTATGCGTAAAAAAGGGCATTTTGGTAATTTTCCTAAGGCATATAAACCACCTATCATACAACTAACTAAATGAATTGACCATAAGGTATAACCTCGGAAGGTTATAACCTACACAACTATGGTCACCTAATGTGTTTGGTCGGATCCTAATGATCGACCAAACGGGTCGGGTTCGAAAGTATAAGCGATTGTTTAGTTCGCTTACCTTACGACCCTATATAACCACAAATCTAAAAGTGACGAGTTAAACATGTTAAAACATGTTTAACAAGGTTTGAAAACAGGTTTGGTATCAAAACAAGCTAAAAGTAGTTTGGTTACAAAATACGCAAGAATACGCATTTTGGCTGAAACTACGACTCATCACCAAGCCTAGATAACGTGGTAATCAGTAGGTATAGTCACAAGAGTCTAAAACCATCGTGATTACACTCACGTTATGAAGTTCAAACGAACTTCATGTTGACCATAAACTGGTCAAAGCAGAAAGTCAAACACAGTTTGACTTTCACGCGAAAAAAGAATGAAAGAGGACTTACAACGGGTCCAAGAATGGAAATCTAGATCCAACTTGCTCAGGTATGAGGTGCTAAGCCCCAACTTAGAGCAAATAGATCAGATTGTGTGAGTTGCAACAATGAGGAGCATGGGTATTTATAGTTTTTGTACAACCGTTAAGATCGTTCATGTCACACCCCGACCACGTAAAGCAACTAGACGTGGCGGAAACGTCAGGGAGTGTTGTAACAGAATCATCGTTTCACAACCATGGAATAAATAATTTTTGTTTTATTGAATAAATGAACTTATTGTTTTAATACAATCAAATAAGTACAACTATGATCTTCCAAGTTTTAAAGTTGCTAAGGCACGAGTCCATCCTAAATGTAGCATGTATCAACAATCATTGCAATGCAGTACCTGAAACATGTGTAAAAATAGGTACGTCAGCATAAAAGTGCCTGTGAGATACATAGGTTTTATGAAAGTAGGGTTCATAACTTGTAAGTTTAAAGAAAAAGAATGTTTTAAGAAAAGTAGTCATGATCCTTGTAAATTGTTTTGTTGTATAAATCATTTGAAAAACAATAAGTTCAGATGATATGTATAAATAAGAGAATAATGTATGGTTAAATGAATAACCATGTAAAATGAGTTTGTATTGAATGTATTGTTTGAACAACAATATTTTGATAAAAAGGTTTATAGTATATGTGAAAATATACTTTGGATTTTAAGAGAATCGAATGAGTAATATATTAAAATATATTTTAGGTCCAATATCGTTAACCCAAGTGTACTAAATAACGCCACGGTATGTAATGCAATGAAAACACATATATATAAGAAGTACCAGCGGCGTATCTACCATGTTTTCATCACATTACACCCGTCCCGTTATCTAAACACTAACCAAAACCCAATTGTTAGATAGATAGTACATTAAATATACTTTAGTTATTTAAAATAATAGTTTTAAGTAGTATATTACAAGTATACTTCGGATTTATAAATAACATATTAAACTATGTTTTGGTTTGTAAATAACATATCAAAATATGCTTTGGATGTGATAAATAACATATTAAAATATGTTTTAGTTCTGTAAATAACATATCAAAATATCTTTTGGATGATTAACAAAATATATGTTGGTTTTGTACAATATCACACATGGGAGCATATCAAACTATACTTTTGGGAGTATAACTAAATATACAAAAATAATGTGATTTAAAAATTCATTCAGACCTAGTGTATCAAAATACACCTTTGAGACTATAGGGATACCACAAAGGAAATCCCTATTTGGATGGAGAAACAAATTGGTTTCAGACATTCCATGACAACAGGAATGGGGTGTCAAATCCTATAGCGCTATATCATACTACCAACCGGTCTGGTGAACAAAATAAGTACAATTCAACAATTAATGTTATAGTCTTTGAAAAATCAGTGTTTAAACCATAGATAGTCATTCAGTTTGTCAACAGATAAGTACTAACATGTATAATCAATTATACTTTTGGAAAACATGAAAATAACAGATAGGTACACATGCTTCACCCCAAAACAGTTTGAAAACAGTAAAAGAGGGGTCTATGTACTCACTTGAGATTGCTCAGAAGTCCTAAGATAACCACCAAGCAATGCTAGAGATCTCGGAATCAAACGGCACCTAATATATGTAACTATGTTAATAAACCGGACCTATATCGGAGGATCGGATAGAATGAGGGCTCGTAAACCAAATGAGTATGGGAACTCATGTAGTATGGTTTAACAAAGCCTACATACTAAATGAAACCTAACCTAAGTGCTCACGACCCATTACGACCCGTTTAGGTAGCTTATGCTACTTTAACGCGTCGTTCGCGTAAAACGCGTTCGCCTAACTAGTCCTATGACAAGTATTATATGCCTAAAATGTTTAATTATGTTACATAATCAGTTAAGTGATGAAAGTTTAGGTTACATATGCTTAATTACCAATTACACATGAAAAGGGTATTTTGGTAATTTACCTAAGGCATATAAACTACCTATCATACAACTACTTAACGAAGCGACCATAAGGTATAACATCGGAAGGCTATTCCCTACATACTATGGTCACCTAATGTATTTGGTCAGATCCTAATGATCGACCAAATGGGTCGGGTTCGAAAGCATAAGCGATTGATTAGATCGCTTACCCTTACGACCCTAGACAAACACAAAACTAAAAGTGACGAGCTAAGCATGTTGAAACATGCTTAACTAAGTTAGAAAACAAGTTTGGTATCAAAACAAACGGTTTTGATACCTAAGAGTAGTTTGGTTACAAAATACGCAAGAATACGCATTTTGGCCGAAACTACGACTCGTCACTGTGCCTAGATAACATGGTAATCAGTAGGTATAGTCACTAGGGACTATAACCATTGTGATCACGCTCACGTTATGAAGTTCAAACGAACTTCGTGTTAACCATAAACTGGTCAAAGCAGAAAGTCTAACATAGTTCGAATTTCGGGCTAGAAAAGCGATAAAAGAACGAAGGAACACTTACAAAGGGTCCCCGCTAGTAAATCTTGATCGAGTAGCTCAGGTATGAAGTGATTGGCTTCAACTTAGAGCACTTTTGATCAGATTTGTGAGGAATGAGTGAAGTTGAGGTGGGTATTTATAGTAAATGGACAACTGTTAGGATCTTTTATCGAATAACGTGCCTTGATCTCACTCGTACACTTGTCGGAATGTTATGGTAACTCATTTTGCTCCCACCACCAATTATTGACAAGTGGCATTGGCCTTCGAGGGGTTTAAAGGCTGGAAACAGGCTGTTAAAAACAAGTTTCTGCATCTGACCCCTGCTTGCGCACCGTAACACTAAAAACGTTGAGGTGCGCAAGGACCTGCAGACCAGAAAGTTTGAAAAATGGCAGAACAGGCCCCTGAAGCTCCAAACTTGCTATTTGATGCACTTTTGACACGTTTAAGCCCCGTTAACCCCATGTCAAAGCTCTAAAATGAAGTTAAAGTATAGGGAACTTAAAATGTGCTCAAAAATATCTCGGATGTCGGTTCGTTTGGCCGTACGATTGCGTTGTTCGGTTAATTACTACGGAATGCGCATAAGCGCGAAAAACGATCCAAATGGCGTGACGAATGGATTTTTCTTATGCCAAACACTAAAATAAAATATTTTAGTGCTTACATAAATTTTTGGATGTCCGGATATATTCAGAACGTAAGTTATGCGCGAAAGTGCAAACTTATGCACTTTTTGACACTTTTAGTCCCTGAATGACCCAAAAGTTTATTTTAGCACACCGAACCCATCAAAGCCTATTTCTAAGCTATATAAAGGATATTTAAGGTGTGTTTATCTTATGGTCATGTTCCGGAACGTCTGTTCTAGTACGAATCGTCATACTTTCACAGTTTGTCGAATTAAGTCCCTGTAAGCGATTAAACTTGATTTTGGCATACCAAAGCCTTCAAAACTTATTTCTAAGTTATGTAAAGGTTATTTAAGGTATGTTAAGCCTATTTCACTATTCCGGAGTTCTCGTTACCTTAAACTGGTTATATTTACGCATCGGTGCGCGTATAACCTTCCAGAAAGCGATTTAAGGCTTGAAATTGAACAAGAATTGATATGTGCAAATGATACGCATATTTATTCAAATACCAAGTATGAAATTTAATATTTCATTGGTTTGGCATTTGTTTGATGTTTGAAGTGACACATGTGTCACAGTCTCCCCTACTTTAGGAAATTTCGTCCCGAAATTTAATTTTAGAGGAAACTTGTGAAGACAGCAGTGACGGTTTCGCCTTCTAATAGATCCATTGAACCCTTAAGTGAAACTCTGGGCCATGTTAGGACTCTTAGCGAATTTGTTAACCCTCAAAGTGAATTCCTTGTAGTAGTAAAACATGGAATTTTGAACTACGGACAAAAGAACGTTTCTTATGAAGACTTATCATAGGAAACTTGTGTGTGCTTGAAATTAGAATTGGGGAGTGTAAGATAAAATGACATCGGTCAAGGTTCAAGACTTCTCCCGTATCATTATTCTTGTCACTATAGGTCTTAACACATGACAAAGCTTCCTGTGGTTTCTGTGCACTGAATTCCATAATTATGTAGGCCTCCATAATTACGAAATTACTTGCACAGTCCGCACAGTTCATTTCATAATGCGTAGAGGAAAAGTCAATTGAATAAACATGAAGCGACTCGACTAGACCACCAAAGGGTCCTTTCAATTAGATCAATGAATGATCTTTTTAACTAGATCAACACATGATCTTCTTAACTAGACCGTCGTACGATCTCCTTAAATAGACCACTTAAGGGATCTTTGTAATTATATCATCACATGATATTTCTAATCAGATTTTCAAAATCAATCTGTTTAACCAGACCATTCAAGAGGTCCAATTATAGAATAGTACTTTAAAACCCAAGGGACTTGACTACAACGTAGAAGTCCATTAAGGATTTAAGATAGTAACTTTGGATATCCTACTATGAATCCCTCATATAAGATATGGAAGATTCTACGAGGATTTGGATGGATCACATACAACCACAAAACATGTAAGAAAACACATAAGCACAAAATTAGTTAAATTGATTCTTTAATTTGTTATCTTTAGGTATGGATATTTAAAGCACACTAGGAATCCAATCCATGGATTTCATTTGGCACTTTAATCATTTTCAAGGATCCATCTATAAAGATAGAAGGATTTTCAATAAGAGTTTAGCTTTGTTTCTTAAAAGAAACGAGTGTTTAAGGTTCTTGGGGAGATCACAAGTGATCATAAAATGACAGAACCACACGAGTAGTTTGTTTTTGGGTTGACATCATAAGGTTGCATCAAGCATTCACACGAACGCATAAATTTTGCAGAAATAAAAACAACAAATCTTTATTTATGTAACAACCGAATTGTCTTGAAGTTTCAAAAGATAACAACCAAGGAAATACAAAACACTAATTGTTCACTGCTGCATCATTGTTCATGTTTGCCTCATTGATGTTAAACACTCGTCCACGCGCTAGAGGTATGTTAACAAGTCTTGGGCAATTGTTCCTGTAGTGGGTAAGGTTACCACAGTTATAACATGACCCCGGAGGGAACCGTGCTTGAACAACAGTAGGGTTTGCAGCAGATTGATTTGCATAATGACAAACATTGATCAAATGTCCCAACCGCCCATAGTGGGTACATTTGTGACACTGCTCTTGCTCTAGATGATGACGGTTGCACTTGTTGCACAAAGGTGTGGTACCAACATAGTTTTGCCTTTTGCGAGGTTGTACTGGCTGGTTTGGTGCAACCTGTTTGTCTTGAGCAGTTACAACGTAGTTTTGAGAGGCTTTGCGCTTCTTCTTCTTGGACACCTCAGCATTTTCTTCCTTTGGTTCCACTTGAGCAGTCTTGTCAGATGGCCTTGAGTCGCCCTTCCGAAACATCTTACGCTTCCTAATATGGGATTCAGTCAGAGTGGCAGACAATTCAATGGCTTGTCTGACAGTAGTAGGGTTGCTGCCAGTAACAATATCCTGAATTACGTCAGGAAGACCATCAATGTATTTCTCAATCGCCTTATCCAGAGGCGTAACCATAGTAGGGTATAACAAGCTCAATTCCTCATAGCGGTCAGTATAGGCTCGATGTTCCCCACTGTCTTGTTTCAAATCATCAAATTCCCTTTCTAGAGCCCTTAGCTCATGACGAGGACAAAATTCCTTCATCATAAAAGCCCTAAGCTCGGCCCAAGTCTGGGCTAATGCAACCTCAGCACCGCGGTCTCTCATAACCCTGTTCCACCACGTAAGAGCCCTCTTCTGAAACACACTCGAAGAAAACTCGACCTTGCGATTTTCAGGACACTGAACGTGACGGAAAGTATTCTCAATGCTCTCGAACCATTGAAGAAGCCCAGTTGCTCCCTCAGAACCACTAAACTTGAGCGGTTTAGCCGAGTTAAAATTCTTGAAATTGCATGGAGCATTGTTGTTGTTGATGGCTTGAATCATTTGAGCATAAAGATTTGGGAAGGCAGCAACCATTTGCTGCGCGATGATTTCCGCCAGTTCGGCATTCGTCATCTGATTGTCGCGTCGAGGAGGCATTCTAAAAGAGGAACATGAAAGGAAACGAGTGAGAGAATTAGACGAAAAGAATGAGATGAAACAAATCTGATGAAAGCAAGGATAGTGGTCATTTGTTTGTTACTACAAAGCAACAAACGACCCTGGTGATTAATCAAAGTAAATAGGTCAAAAATAATGTATCACGAAGACATGCTCGCCTATAAGTGGACACTCACCCCAAGAGTTCCCAGGTAAGAGTGACTGGTCCGATTATGTGGGTACAGACACCCACCCTTCCAGTTTGCACGTGTTCACATTATTTAGACCAACTTTACGGGATTTTGAGAAATTAAAGGGTTCAAAACCATATAATAAATCATCCTAGAACAGAAGATTAGTTTTCAAAGCAGGATAGAAATTTATGTTCTTATTGTGGTTGTCACCTAAGAATAAGTGACGGTATTATTTTAAAACTAAACACAAGAAAACTTGTGTTAGGGTCCTAGGAAGGTTATAGTCTAGGTCAAAGCATTACTAATAACCTAATTCCCTATAACCATTGGCTCTGATACCAACTTTTCTGTCACACCCCGACCACGTAAAGCAACTAGACGTGGCGGAAACGTCGGGGAGTGTTGTAACAGAATCATCGTTTCACAACCATGGAATAAATAATTTTTGTTTTATTGAATAAATGAACTTATTGTTTTAATACAATCAAATAAGTACAACTATGATCTTCCAAGTTTTAAAGTTGCTAAGGCACGAGTCCATCCTAAATGTAGCATGTATCAACAATCATTGCAATGCAGTACCTGAAACATGTGTAAAAATAGGTACGTCAGCATAAAAGTGCCTGTGAGATACATAGGTTTTATGAAAGTAGGGTTCATAACTTGTAAGTTTAAAGAAAAAGAATGTTTTAAGAAAAGTAGTCATGATCCTTGTAAATTGTTTTGTTGTATAAATCATTTGAAAAACAATAAGTTCAGATGATATGTATAAATAAGAGAATAATGTATGGTTAAATGAATAACCATGTAAAATGAGTTTGTATTGAATGTATTGTTTGAACAACAATATTTTGATAAAAAGGTTTATAGTATATGTGAAAATATACTTTGGATTTTAAGAGAATCGAATGAGTAATATATTAAAATATATTTTAGGTCCAATATCGTTAACCCAAGTGTACTAAATAACGCCACGGTATGTAATGCAATGAAAACACATATATATAAGAAGTACCAGCGGCGTATCTACCATGTTTTCATCACATTACACCCGTCCCGTTATCTAAACACTAACCAAAACCCAATTGTTAGATAGATAGTACATTAAATATACTTTAGTTATTTAAAATAATAGTTTTAAGTAGTATATTACAAGTATACTTCGGATTTATAAATAACATATTAAACTATGTTTTGGTTTGTAAATAACATATCAAAATATGCTTTGGATGTGATAAATAACATATTAAACTATGTTTTAGTTCTGTAAATAACATATCAAAATATCTTTTGGATGATTAACAAAATATATGTTGGTTTTGTACAATATCACACATGGGAGCATATCAAACTATACTTTTGGGAGTATAACTAAATATACAAAAATAATGTGATTTAAAAATTCATTCAGACCTAGTGTATCAAAATACACCTTTGAGACTATAGGGATACCACAAAGGAAATCCCTATTTGGATGGAGAAACAAATTGGTTTCAGACATTCCATGACAACAGGAATGGGGTGTCAAATCCTATAGCGCTATATCATACTACCAACCGGTCTGGTGAACAAAATAAGTACAATTCAACAATTAATGTTATAGTCTTTGAAAAATCAGTGTTTAAACCATAGATAGTCATTCAGTTTGTCAACAGATAAGTACTAACATGTATAATCAATTATACTTTTGGAAAACATGAAAATAACAGATAGGTACACATGCTTCACCCCAAAACAGTTTGAAAACAGTAAAAGAGGGGTCTATGTACTCACTTGAGATTGCTCAGAAGTCCTAAGATAACCACCAAGCAATGCTAGAGATCTCGGAATCAAACGGCACCTAATATATGTAACTATGTTAATAAACCGGACCTATATCGGAGGATCGGATAGAATGAGGGCTCGTAAACCAAATGAGTATGGGAACTCATGTAGTATGGTTTAACAAAGCCTACATACTAAATGAAACCTAACCTAAGTGCTCACGACCCATTACGACCCGTTTAGGTAGCTTATGCTACTTTAACGCGTCGTTCGCGTAAAACGCGTTCGCCTAACTAGTCCTATGACAAGTATTATATGCCTAAAATGTTTAATTATGTTACATAATCAGTTAAGTGATGAAAGTTTAGGTTACATATGCTTAATTACCAATTACACATGAAAAGGGTATTTTGGTAATTTACCTAAGGCATATAAACTACCTATCATACAACTACTTAACGAAGCGACCATAAGGTATAACATCGGAAGGCTATTCCCTACATACTATGGTCACCTAATGTATTTGGTCAGATCCTAATGATCGACCAAATGGGTCGGGTTCGAAAGCATAAGCGATTGATTAGATCGCTTACCCTTACGACCCTAGACAAACACAAAACTAAAAGTGACGAGCTAAGCATGTTGAAACATGCTTAACTAAGTTAGAAAACAAGTTTGGTATCAAAACAAACGGTTTTGATACCTAAGAGTAGTTTGGTTACAAAATACGCAAGAATACGCATTTTGGCCGAAACTACGACTCGTCACTGTGCCTAGATAACATGGTAATCAGTAGGTATAGTCACTAGGGACTATAACCATTGTGATCACGCTCACGTTATGAAGTTCAAACGAACTTCGTGTTAACCATAAACTGGTCAAAGCAGAAAGTCTAACATAGTTCGAATTTCGGGCTAGAAAAGCGATAAAAGAACGAAGGAACACTTACAAAGGGTCCCCGCTAGTAAATCTTGATCGAGTAGCTCAGGTATGAAGTGATTGGCTTCAACTTAGAGCACTTTTGATCAGATTTGTGAGGAATGAGTGAAGTTGAGGTGGGTATTTATAGTAAATGGACAACTGTTAGGATCTTTTATCGAATAACGTGCCTTGATCTCACTCGTACACTTGTCGGAATGTTATGGTAACTCATTTTGCTCCCACCACCAATTATTGACAAGTGGCATTGGCCTTCGAGGGGTTTAAAGGCTGGAAACAGGCTGTTAAAAACAAGTTTCTGCATCTGACCCCTGCTTGCGCACCGTAACACTAAAAACGTTGAGGTGCGCAAGGACCTGCAGACCAGAAAGTTTGAAAAATGGCAGAACAGGCCCCTGAAGCTCCAAACTTGCTATTTGATGCACTTTTGACACGTTTAAGCCCCGTTAACCCCATGTCAAAGCTCTAAAATGAAGTTAAAGTATAGGGAACTTAAAATGTGCTCAAAAATATCTCGGATGTCGGTTCGTTTGGCCGTACGATTGCGTTGTTCGGTTAATTACTACGGAATGCGCATAAGCGCGAAAAACGATCCAAATGGCGTGACGAATGGATTTTTCTTATGCCAAACACTAAAATAAAATATTTTAGTGCTTACATAAATTTTTGGATGTCCGGATATATTCAGAACGTAAGTTATGCGCGAAAGTGCAAACTTATGCACTTTTTGACACTTTTAGTCCCTGAATGACCCAAAAGTTTATTTTAGCACACCGAACCCATCAAAGCCTATTTCTAAGCTATATAAAGGATATTTAAGGTGTGTTTATCTTATGGTCATGTTCCGGAACGTCTGTTCTAGTACGAATCGTCATACTTTCACAGTTTGTCGAATTAAGTCCCTGTAAGCGATTAAACTTGATTTTGGCATACCAAAGCCTTCAAAACTTATTTCTAAGTTATGTAAAGGTTATTTAAGGTATGTTAAGCCTATTTCACTATTCCGGAGTTCTCGTTACCTTAAACTGGTTATATTTACGCATCGGTGCGCGTATAACCTTCCAGAAAGCGATTTAAGGCTTGAAATTGAACAAGAATTGATATGTGCAAATGATACGCATATTTATTCAAATACCAAGTATGAAATTTAATATTTCATTGGTTTGGCATTTGTTTGATGTTTGAAGTGACACATGTGTCACAGTTCATCGTAAAACGATCTTCGATCGCATCCGTACACATGTGCCCATGGTTTTGTGAAACCGTGGGTGCCCCTAGTTTCATTAAAACCATGTGAAAATGAGGGGAACAGATGGAAAAAGCTGGAATTTAGATTTTTCATTTTGGTCATTTCCTAAGATAACTATGGCAGATTGTCAATTTTGGTCCCTGAATGTGCAAAACATGGTTTTTGATGCATTTTTTGACACGTTTAAGCCCCGTTAATCTCATTTCAAGGCTCTAAAATGAAGTTAAAGTATAGGGAACATGAAACATGCTCAAAAATATCTTGGATGTCGGTTCGTTTGGTCGTACGGTAGCTTTGTTCGGTTAATTACGACGAAACACGAACGAATGCGAAAAACGATCCAAATTACGCGACGAATGGAATTTTATCATGACAATCACTAAAATAAAGTATTTTAATGTTACATAAAGTTTTTTGGATGTCCGGAGGTATTCAGAACGTAAGATATGCGCGAAAATGCAAACTTATGCACTTTTTGACGCTTTTAGTCCCTGAATGACCAAAAAGTTTATTTTAGCACACCGAACCCCTCAAAGCCTATTTCTAAGCTATGTAAAGGGATATTTAGGGTATGTTTAACTTATGTTCATGTTCCGAAATGTTCGTTACAATACAAATCGGCATACTTTCGCAGTTTGTCGAAATTAGTCCATGTAAGCAAATAAACTTGATTTCGCCACACCAAACCCTCCAAAACTTATTTCTAAGTTATGTATAGGTTATTTAAGGTTTGTTAAGCCTATTTCACTATTCCGGAGTGTTTTTTCATTAAACTGGTTATATTTACGCATCAGTGCGCATATAACCTTCCAGAAAGCGATTTAAAGCTTGAAATCGAACAAGAATTGATATGTGCAAAAGATACACATATTTATACAAATCCCAAGTATGAAATACAATATTTCATTGGTTTGGTATTTGTTTGATGGTCGCAGAGGCACAGGTGTCACAGTCTCCCCTACTCTAGGAAATTTCGTCCCGAAATTTATTCGTAGGAGTCTGTCTGTGACGCTGTGTTAAATAATTGCCTTGCATGGAATCTAGGGTGTTTATGTATTTGCGTAGAATAACCCATCAAAGATTATGCAAGGCATAATCCTGTCATTTCTCTCAACGGACAATCTTTAAAAATGAAAATGAAGGAAAAATCAAGGATATTCATTTCCCTCGATGGATATTCTTTAGAAACGAAAATGAACGGAATGAGTCATTTTCCACAATGGGTATTCTTCAGAAACGAAAATGAATGAATAATCAAGAATATTCATTTCCCTCGATGGATATTCTTTAGAAACGAAAATGAACGGAATGAGTCATTTTCCTCAATGGGTATTCTTCAGAAACGAAAATGAACGAATAATCAAGAATATTCATTTCCCTCGATGGATATTCTTCAGAAACGAAAATGAACGGAATGAGTCATTTTCCTCAATGGGTATTCTTCAGAAACGAAAATGAACGAATAATCAAGAATATTCATTTCCCTCGATGGATATTCTTCAGAAACGAAAATGAACGGAATGAGTCATTTTCCTCAATGGCTATTCTTCAGAAATGGAAATGAACGACTAATCAAGAATATTCATTTCCCTCGATGGATATTCTTCAGAAACGAAAATGAATGGAATGAGTCATTTTCCTCAATGGGTATTCTTGAGAAACGAAAATGAAGGAAAAATCAAGAATATTCATTTCCCTCGATGGATATTCTTTAGAAACGAAAATGAACGGAATGAGTCATTTTCCTCAATGAGTATTCTTCAGAAACGGAAATGAAGGAAAAATCAAGAATATTCATTTCCCTCGATGGATATTCTTCAGAAACGAAAATGAACGGAATGAGTCATTTTCCTCAATGGGTATTCTTCAGAAACGGAAATGAAATGAGTCAACTCTAGACACATGAAAAAACTTGCTGTGGGTTCTGTGCACTGAATTCCATAATTATGTATGCATCCATAATTACGTAATTCCTTGCACAGTCCGCACAGTTTGTTTTGTAATGTGAAGGGGAAGAAAATCAAACCTGTGATGAGTGTGACTAGACTATCATAGGGTCCTTTTAATTAGGTCGACAAATGATCTCTTTAATTAGGCCACCAAGGAGTCTTTTCAGCTATATCATCATATGATATTCTTAACCAGATTTTTGGATCAATCTGTTTAACTAGACCACTCAAGGGGTCTAATTATGGAATAGTACATTATAATCCAAGGGTCTTTACTATTACGTAGAAGCCCATTAAGGATTTAAGGTAGTACCTTTGGATATCCTACTATGAATCCCTTATACGAAGATATGGAAAATTCTACGAGGATTTGGATAACAAAAACTTGGTTCACACAAAAACATAAAAGGGAACACATAAGCACATAATCACATATTTGTTTAATTTGACCTTTAATTTGTTATCTTTGAACACGGATATTTAAAGCACACCAGGAATCCAATCCGTGGATTTCATTTGGCACTTTAATCATTTTCAAGAATCTATCTATGAAGATAGGATGATCTTCCGAAAATTCGATTTTGTTTTCAAAGAAATGTTATATTCGAATTAAGGTACACAACAATTTTAGGATTTGCGGAAATACCCTTAGGTACCCTATTAAGGATTTATAGTGGTAATTTGGGTATTCGTCCAGAGTTGTAACTTGCGCCTTGTACTTCGTTTCTTTGGAAGATACGGGTACTTAGGATTTTCGTGGAAAACGCAAGAGATCATAAAATGGAAGAATTTTGGGGGTAGTCTGTTCTTCAGGGAATACGATTCCCTGATTGTCGGTATTGTAGGGGATATGTTGTTTATACATGCAACCACATAAATACATTGCACTGTAAATAAAAGATTTATTTATAAACAACGATAACAACTATTTTCATGGACCTTGACAACAAAATAAAATAATACATAAGACGTGATTATTTCTAAACGGTGTTGTCTTCTAGTCGGTCAGATGCTCATCCCTGGGCTGGATTTGCATTAGCAAGCTTTGGGCAATTTCTTCGGAAATGACCCATCTCGCCACAGTTGTAGCAAGAGCCTGGTGGAAGACGAGCTTGAGCAGGATTGTTGTCAGCTTGATTTGGTGCAACTGCAGCTCGGCAAACTCTTGTTGTATGACCTATAAGTCCACAAATTTGGCATTTGCGGCACTTCACACTAGCATGATGATGAATGTTACATTGGTTGCACAAGGGTGCAGTTCCGTTATATGGCTTCCTTGCAGGGGGTTGAGCTAGTTGGTTGGGGGCAGCTTGATCATTGTGAGCAACCACAACAAAGTTCTGGGAAGCTTTTCGCTTCCTTGACTTCTTGGAGGACTGAGTCTGTTCATCTTTGGGTTTCGATTCCTTGATTGGTTTCTTATCACCTTTTCGGAAAAGTTTACCTTTCCTGATTTGAGATTCAGTCAAGGTAGCAGATAGCTCAATGGCCTGCTTAACCGTAGTGGGGTTACTACCAGTCACAATGTCTTGTACTGGGTTAGGGAGGCCATCAATGTACTTTTCGATTGCCTTATCCAAAGGCGTAACCATATTCGGGACATAACAAACTTAACTCCTCATAACGATCCGTGTAGGCTCGATGCTCACCGCTATCTTGCTTAAGATCGTCGAATTCCCTTTCCAAGGCCCTGATCTCATGACGAGGACAAAATTCCTTCATCATCAGAGCTCGAAGCTCTTCCCATGTTTAAGCCAGTGCCACATCGGCACCCCTATCTCTCATCACACCATTCCACCATGTCAAAGCTCGTTTCTCAAAGACACTAGATGCGAATTCTACCTTTCGCTCATTTGGGCATTGAACATGCCTGAAGGTGCTCTCTAGACTCTCGAACCATTGCAGAAGTGCAGTGACTCCTTGAGACCCAGAAAACTTTGATGGCTTAGCCGAGTTGAACGTCTTGAAGTTGCAGGGGGCATTATTGTTGTTGAGAGCTTGGTTACATTGAGCAATGATGTTCGGGATTGCAGCAGTCATTTGCTACGTAATGACAGCTGCCAGCTCTTCAATAGGTACCCGATTTTCACGTCGTGGAAGCATTCTAAAAAGGGGAAACAAGAGAGAAAACAAATGAAATGGCATTGGGTAACAATAGGATGTTACAATTACCTACCAAAATCATGGGTGATGGTCATTTGTTTGAACCACGAAGCAAACAAACGACACACAAAGGCTGAATCAAAACAAATAGGTCCTCATAATGTATTGCGAAGACATGCTCTCCTATAAGTGAACACTCACCCCAAGAGTTCCTAGGTAAGAGTGACAGGTCCGATATTGCGGATTTGTACGAACACTCTAGCCTTAGACAGAAAGCTCAGGGTACAGGCACTCACCATTCCAGTTTGCACGTGTTCACATTATGTAGCCCTAAACTTTGACGAGAATTTGAAACCTTGAAGGTTCGAAACCTTATAATAAATCATCCTGGAACAGATGATTAGTTTTCAAAGCAGATTCGAATTTTGTGTTCTTATTGTGGTTGCTGACTAAAGATAGGCAACGGTATTGTTTTATGACTAAACGCAAGTAAACTCGCGTTAGGGTCCTAGGAAGGTTATAGTCTAGGTCAAAGCATTACTAATAACCTAATTCCCTATAACCAATGGCTCTGATACCAACGTTTCTGTCACACCCCGACCATGTAAAACAACAAAACATGGCGGAAACGTCGGGGAGTGTTGTAACAGAATCATTGTTTCATAACCATGGATTAAACAGTTTTGTTTTATTGAATTAAATGTATTACATTGGAATTAGAAACAAAACATGAACAAATAGACTTCCATTGTTATTAAGTCACTAAGGCCTCGTCCATTCCTATGTGAGCGTACACAAATATCATCATCAAACATCATCAACTATGGTACCTGAAACACATGTGAAAATACGTCAGCGTAAAAATGCCGGAGAGTACATAGGTTTTATGTGAGTGTCAGATTCATGGCTCGTTTTACATGTTGCAATACTTATTTAAAAACCTTATTTTGAAAAGTATAGTATTCCGACATAATTAACCAACTCAAATCAAGTTGGATATGATTTATAAAATCTCGTAGCCATGATTCTTAACTCCAAAACATTTGTTTTATGAAATCAAATTGTAAAACATATCATAGAAACTCGTTAACAAAACTCGCATGGTTTATATTATTCAGAAAACACCATTGTGTGACATCGTTTCAAAATCGTGTACCCAAGTGATCTAGATAACGCAACGATATATAATATTATCCACCATGCTTTTAACACATTACACCCGCCCCGTTACCTAATCACTTCCCTAACCCAAAGATTCAAACAGTTACTAATGGTTCACATATATCAAATGGTTACAAATGGTTCACATCAATCAAATGGTTACAAATGGTTCACATATATCAAATGGTTACAAATGGTTCACATCAATCAAATGGTTATAAATGGTTCACATATATCAAATGGTTACAAATGATTCGAATAGTTCAAAATGTAAAACTATAGGCTAGCATGTTAAGTGAACATACATAGCAAAACATAATGAAATCATGTACTAATAGTGTACTAATGAACATAGCATGTATATGATATGAAAACATGGAAAGCATGAAAGTAACAAGTAGGCACATGTGTTTCACCCCAAAATGTTTGAAAAACAGTAAAAGAGGGGACTATGTACTCACTTGAGGGTGCTTAGAAGTCTTGAACAACAACCAAGTAAAGCTAGAGGGATCATGGAATCAAACGACACCTAATATAGATAACTATGTAAATAAACAGACCTAAATCGGAGGATCGGATAAAATGAGGTTTCGTAAACCAAATGAGTGTAGGGACTCATGTATTATGGTTTAACAAAGCCTACATTCTAAAACGAAACGAAACCTAACCTAAGTGCTTACGACCCATTACGAATCGTTAAGGTAGCTTACGCCACTTTAACGCGTCGTTCGTGTAAAATGCGTTCGGAACGCCTTACTAGTCCTATGACAAGTATTATATTCCTTAATATATCTAATAATGTTACCTAATCAGTTTCGATGTCAAAATTTAGGTTACATATGCTTAAAATGAATTTATGCGTAAAAGGGCATTTTGGTAATTTTCCTAAGGCATATAAACCACCTATCATACAACTAACTAAATGAAGTGACCATAAGGTATAACCTCGGAAGGTTATTCCCTATACAACTGTGGTCACCTAATGTGTTTGGTCGGATCCTAATGATCGACCAAACGGGTCGGGTTCGAAAGTATAAGCGATTGTTTAGATCGCTTACCTTACGACCCTATATAAGCACAAATCTAAAAGTGACGAGTTAAACATGTTAAAACATGTTTAACAAGGTTTGAAAACATGTTTGGTATCAAAACAAACGGTTTTGATACCTAAAAGTAGTTTGGTTACAAAATACGCAAGAATACGCATTTTGGCCGAAACTACGACTCGTCACTAAGCCTAGATAACGTGGTAATCAGTAGGTATAGTCACAAGAGACTAAAACCATCATGATTACACTCACATTATGAAGTTTAAACGAACTTCATGTTGACCATAAACTGTGTCACACCCCGATCACGTAAAATAACAAAACGTGGCGGAAACGTCGGGGAGTGTTGTAACAGAATCAATTGTTTCACAACCATGGAAATTAAAGTTACATTTTATTTATCAAACAAGAGAGTTACATTGTTCTAAAACAAGAAACAAAGAGTACATAACATAATTTAACTAGTTCTTGCTTCGTTTTAAGTCACTAAGGCACAGGTCCGCCTAAGTGTGTCTCGAACATTCTATGCAACAACTCCTGAAAACACATGTGAAAATAGGTACGTCAGCATAAAAATACATGTGAGACACATAGGTTTTGTGAAAATAAGATTCATGACTTGAGTTTAAAGAAACTGTTTAGTAAAAAGTAGCCATGAATCTTGTTGAGTGTTTTCTTTCATGGATTATTTGAAAAGCGATGAATAAATCAGATGATATACATATATAAAAGAATAAGGTATGGTTAAGTGAATAACAAAGTAAAATGAGTCTGTATAAATTAAGTTATTTGTAAAACGATGTTTATGTGAAAATGTGTTGTAAATGTAATTTTTCTAAACTAAAATGGTTTAAATAACGCTACGATATGTAATACCATAAAAGAACTTATATATAGGAAGTACCAGCGGCGTATCCACCATGTTTTTATCGTATTACACGTCGCCTCGTTACTTAAATCACTTACCCAAACAACCACCAAGATGTAATGTTTAACTATTGTAGAAATGTTTATGTATGGTCAAATGTCAGTTGTCAAATGTAAATCATGTAATGTGTAAACAATGTCATGTATGGTACGTAAAATGAGACTACTTGAACCATAAGTAAAAATGTACAAAACAAGGTATTCTGAATAATCAAAAGTCATGTTTTGCAAAACAACTGCATGCTTTACTGATACAAACACTTATGTGGTAAGTTAAACGTCTACATCCAAGCCTTGAGACAGTAGGATAACCTTAAAGTAAAGGTTATCAAAAATGTTGTCGGATCCGGTCATTCCTTACGTCCAAACAAACACAGGATTTTAGGAATGGGAGTTGTCAAGTCCTATGGTACCACTACCTACTACCGAGCGGCATGATCAGTGTTAATGAATGTATTAGTTTCGTTAAACAACCAAATGTTATACCAAATGAAAACATGTGATGTGAAAACAATGCACTAAGTATGCTAAAAGAACATACATAGCGTGAAATGTAATGTAAAACAATGCACTAGGTATGCACTAAATGGACATACAAAGCATGAAATGTAAAGTAAAACAATGCACTAGGTATGCACTAAATGGACATACATAGCGTGAAATGTAATGTAAAACAATATGCTAGCATGCTAAGTGAACATACATAGCAAAACATGTATGAAATCATGTACTATATGTGTACTAATGAACATAACAAGCATATGATATGAAAACATGGAGAGCACGAAAGTAACAAGTAGACACATGTGTTTCACACCAAAACAGTTTGAAAACAGTAAAAGAGGGGTCTATGTACTCACTTGAGATTGCCTAGAAGTCCTTGAGTAACAACCAAGCAATGCTAGAGATCACGGAAATCAAACGTCACCTAATATAGGTAACTATGTTAATAAACCGGACCTAAATCGGAGGATCAGATAGAATGAGGGTTTGTAAACCAAATGAGTATGGGAACTCATGTAATATGGTTTAACAAAGCCCACATACTAAAATGAAACCTAACCTAAGTGCTTACGACCCGTTTAGGTAGCTTATGCTACTTTAACGCGTCGTTCGCGTAAAACGCGTTCGGAACGCCTAACTAGTCCTATGATAAGTAAAATATGCCTTAACATGTCTAATATTATTACCAAATCAGTTTAGATAACAAAAATTATGTTACATATGCTTAAAATGAATTTTGGCGTAAAAAGGGCATTTTGGTAATTTACCTAAGGCATATAAACTACCTATCATACAACTAACTAAACGTCGTGACCATAAGGTATAACCTCGGAAGGTTATTCCCTATACAACCATGGTCACCTAATGTAGTTGGTCGGATCTTAATGATCGACCAAACGGGTCGGGTTCGAATATATAAGCGATTGTTTAGATCGCTTACCTTACGACCCTACATAAGCACTAAACCTAAAGTGACGAGCTAAGCATGTTAAAACATGCTTACCTAAGTTAGAAAAAAAGTTTGGTATCAAAACAAACGGTTTTGATACCTAAAACTAGTTTGGTTACAAAATACGCAAGAATACGCATTTTGGCCGAAACTACGACTCGTCACTGAGCCTAGATAACTTGGTAATCAGTAGGTATAGTCACAAGGGACTATAACCATCGTGATTACGCTCACGTTGCGAAGTTCAACCAAACTTTGTGTTGACCATAAACTGGTCAACGCAGAAAACGCTAAAAGAACAAAAGAGGACTTACAACGGGTCCAAGAACGGAAGTTTTGATCCGAATATTCTCAGGTATGAAGTGATAAACACATCAACTTAGAGAACAAATTCAGATTTAAAGGTGTGGGTTTTGAGTTGTGAACTTGAGGGGTATTTATAGATTTATTCGGACCGTTAAGATCGTTCGTCGAATAACATGATTTGATCTTGTCCGTACATGTGCACCCATGGTTTTACAAAACCACTGGAGCCCCTAGATTAAGCCCATAGTTTCAGAAATACCATTTGCATGTGGGTTATGAGTGTATAACAGCTGTTAAAACTGGTTTTGCTGATCTGGGAGGTCCTTACGGACCGTATGGATAAGTGCTTACGGTCCGTAAGCCTTGTGCAGACCCGCAAAGTTTGATTTTTGGCAAAACAGGCCACTGTGACTCCGAACTTGATTTTTGATGCGTTTTGACACGTTTAAGCCCCGTTAACCTCATTTTAAGGCTCTAATATGAAGTTAAAGTATAGGGAACTTAAAATATGCAGGATGTCAGTTCGTTTGGCCGTACGGTTGCGTTGTTCGGTTAATTACGACGGATGTCGTAACGCACGCGAAAACGATCCAAATTGCGCGATGAATGGATTTTTAACAAGCCAATCACTAAAACATAATATTTTAATGATTACATAAATTTTTGGATGTCCGGATGTATTCAGAACGTAAGTTATGCGCGAAAATGCAAACTTGTGCACTTTTTGACACTTTTAGTCCCTGAATGACCCAAAAGTTTATTTTAGCACACCGAACTCCTCAAAGCCTATTTCTAAGCTATGTAAAGGATATTTATGGTATGTTTAACTTATGTTCATGTTCCGAAATGTCTGTTCCAGTACGAATCATCATACTTTCGCAGTTTGTCGAATTTAGTCCCTATAAGCGATTAAACTTGATTTTGCCATACCAAAGCCTTCAAAACTTATTTCTAAGTTATGTAGAGGTTATTTAAGGTATGTTATGCATATGTTGATGTTCTGGAGTGTTTTTCGCGTTAAACTGATTACGTTTACGCACCAGTTTGCGTATAACTCTCCAGAAAGCGATGTAGAGTTTAAAATTGAATGAAAATCAAAACATGAAAGATGTTAAACATAAATAAACAAACATTGGGATCAAATAACATTATTTTATTGATAACTGAACTGTTTACAATGATTACAAGCACAGGTGTCACAGTCTCCCCTACTTGTGGAAATTTCATCCCGAAATTTATTTAGAGGAAACTCGTGAGAATAGATGTGGGTATTTCGCCTTCATTTGCTCTTCATGTTCCCAAGTAAATTCTGGTCCACGTTTAGATTCCCAGCGAACTTTGACCAAAGGAAAGCGCTTGCGTTTGAGCCACTTGACTATACGGTCCATGATTTCCACTGGTTTCTCAACAAATTTCAGCGTGTTATCAACACGAATCTCATCGAGTGGTACGTGGAGGTTCTCATCAGCTAAACACTTCTTGAGATTGGACACGTGAAAGGTTGGATGAACATTTCCAAGTTCAGGAGGTAACTCAAGTCTGTAGGCTACCTTACCGATTCTTTCGACGATCTTGAATGGTCCAACGTATCTAGGTGCAAGTTTTCCTTTCTTTCCAAATTTGATCACACCTTTCCAAGGTGAGACCTTAAGTAATACGCGATCACCGACTTGGAATTCCAAGGGCTTGCGTCGTTGGTCCGCGTAACTCTTTTGACGGCTTCTGGCTGTCTGAAGGTTATCACGAACTTTCTTAACGTTATCAGTTGTCTCTAAAATGAGGTCAGGTCCAGTAAGCTGAGCCTCACCGATCTCATTCCAGCAGACTGGTGAACGACATTTTCAACCATAGAGAGCTTCGAAAGGAGCCATGTTGATGCTGGAGTGATAACTGTTGTTGTAGGAGAATTCAATTAACGGAAGATGTGAATCCAAACTACCACCAAAATCGATCACACAAGCTCTAAGCATATCCTCCAAAGTCTGGATTCTTCTTTCAGATTGACCATCCGTTTGCGGATGATAAGCTGTGCTCAGATTAAGTTGGGTCCCCATAGCAGATTGCATGGTTCTCCAAAAATGAGAAGTGAAGCGAGCATCTCTGTCAGAAATAATGTTCAAAGGAACACCATGTCTAGACACGATTTCATCCACATAGATTTTAGCCAGCCTTTCAGCAGAAAAATCCTCACGGATTGGCAAGAAATGTGTTGACTTAGTAAGACGATCAACAACTACCCAGATGGCATCATGACCTTTCTTTGTGCGCGGAAGTTTGGTAATAAGTCCTTAGCAATGTTTTCCCATTTCTAAACTGGAATCTCTGGTTGCTCCAATAAACCAGAAGGACGTTGATGTTCAGCCTTAACCTTAAGACAAGTAAGGCATTTTGATACATATAAGGCAATGTCTTTCTTCATACCAGGCCACCAATACTGAATACGAAGATCCTTATACATCTTATCTGAGCAAGGAAGAATAGAATAACGAGACTTATGGGCTTCATCCATAAGCAAGGTGCGAAGATCATCTTGGCTTGGGACCCACAAACGGTTCATGAAGTAATACGATCCATTGTCCTTCAGTTCAAGATCAGGTGTAATGTGATAGGGTAACTCCTTACCCATCAAACCTTGTGAAACACAAGTGTGTTGAGCCTGAGAGATGCGGGTTTGGATATCAGATCGAGTTTGAATATCAGATTGAACACGAACACAATGAAGCTTGACATGTTCTTTATGACTCAAAGCGTCAACCACGATGTTCGCCTTACCAGGATGGTAGCGAATTTCGCAGTCATAGACGTTTAGAAGCTCAACCCAACGTCGTTGCCTCATGTTGAGTTCTTTCTGATTAAAGATATGCTGAAGACTTTTATGGTCAGTGAAAACCACACATTTTGTACCATACAGATAGTGTCTCCAGATCTTGAGAGCGAAAACAACTGCACCTAACTCAAGATCATGAGTGGTGTAGTTTTTCTCATGTATCTTCAACTGCCTCAATGCATATGCTATGACTTTGTTCCTTTGCATGAGAACACAGCCAAGACCCAAGTTTGATGCATCACAATGCATGACAAAATCATCATCACCCTCAGGCAATGATAGAATAGGCGCATCACAAAGCTTCTGCTTCAAGTTTTGAAAAGCTTCCTCTTGTTTGGATCCCCAATTAAAGGGTTTGTTCTTCTGAGTTAGAGCAGTTAAAGGAACTGCAATCTTCGAGAAATTTTCAATGAAGCGGGGATAATAACCCGTCAGACCAAGAAAAGAACGAACTTCAGTAGGAGTATTAGGCGTATCCCAATCCTTAATCGCACTGATCTTGGAGGGATCTACATGAATACCTTGTTTGTTGATAACATGCCCCAAAAATTGAACTTCCTTAAGCCAAAATTCACACTTGGAGAACTTGGCGAAAAGTTGTTCTTTCTTCAGGAGTTCCAGAGTGAGACGAAGATGTTGCTCATGATCAGCTTGCGTCTTAGAGTATATCAAGATGTCATCAATGAAAACGATGATGAACTTATCTAAATAAGTTTTGCATACCCTATTCATTAAGTCCATGAAAACAGCAGGAGCATTTGTCAAACCGAATGGCATAACTGTGAACTCATAATGCCCATACCGAGTGAGGAAAGCAGTCTTGGGAATGTCTTCTTCATGCACACGAAGTTGATGATACCCAGAACGTAGATCAATCTTTGAAAAATAAGAAGCACATTGTAACTGATCAAAGAGATCATCAATGCGAGGTAGGGGATATCGATTCTTAATGGTAAGCTTGTTAAGCTCACGATAATCGATACACATCCTAAAAGATCCATCCTTCTTCTTGACAAAAAGAATGGGAGCACCCCAAGGTGAAAAGCTAGGACGGATAAAACCTTTGTCAGAGAACTCTTTAAGCTGCATAGACAACTCTTGCATCTCAGACGGTGCAAGAAATATGGGGATCTGGCAATGGGATTTGCACCAGGCACGAGATCAATACGGAAATCGACTTGGCGTGCTGGGGGTAAACCAGGTAACTCTTCAGGAAATACTTCAGGATAA
The DNA here is from genome assembly GCA_030545235.1 of Helianthus tuberosus. Taxonomy (NCBI): domain Eukaryota; kingdom Viridiplantae; phylum Streptophyta; class Magnoliopsida; order Asterales; family Asteraceae; genus Helianthus; species Helianthus tuberosus. The sequence goes on from CM060397.1 coordinate 127,844,100, forward strand.
TCCCGAACAGCAGGAATATCTTGAATAGACTTACCTTTGCCCTTATCTGCTACAACATGTGCCAAAAAGGCCACATAGTTCTTTCTCAGATACTTCCGAGCTTTAAAACAAGACATGAGTTTGAGACTACTAGCAGGTTTCTCACCATGAACCTGTAGGATCTCACCTGTCGAAAGCGGCACACGAACAATCTTCTCAAAACAAACTACCTCTGCGTGATGCTTGGCTAACCAATCCATACCCACTATAACGTCGAAGCTTCCAAGTTGCATTGGCGTGAGGTCGATAGGAAAAAGATGGTTGTTAAGGTTCAACTGGCAGTTGCAAAGAACAGAATTAAGAACAATGGGTTCACCACTAGCAACTTCTACAGTCAAGGGTTTTCCTAGTTTCGTTCTAGACATGCGAAGCAATGGCTCAAAAGACAATGACACAAAACTCTTATCGGCACCCGAATAAAAAAGAACAGATGCAGGCTGATTATTAATAAAGAACGTACCGTTGACCACATTATTGTCTGCTTGCGCCTCTTGTGCATTCATGTTGAAGACTCGACCTCGAGCCAAAGCCTGATTCTGATTTGGATTTGCGTTAGCTAGTCTTGGACACCGGTTTCTATAGTGGGTCAGATCCCCAAAATTGTAGCACGAACCAGGAGGAAAATGAGGTCGTGCAGCCTGAGCTTGTTGCTGTGCAGGAGGCTGTGCAGCTTGCTGAGCTGGGTTTTGAGCTGCCCGATTCTGATTAGCAGGAAGATGACAGGTGGCAGCAAAATGGCCAGTTCTTCCACAATTTGTACACTGACGACACTGAATGTGCGGCTGGTGATGACCGTTACATCTGTTGCACAGAGGTGCATTGCCAGGTATGGTTTCTTGGCAGGTGTTTGTGTGGCCTGATTTGGAGCAGTTTGGTTGGCCTGCGCTATAACAGCAAAGTTCTGGGAAGCCTTGCACTTCTTAGACTTCTTTGTAGATCCAGCTTCCTTACCTTTCTTGTTCTCACCCTTTACAGACAACTGTTTCTTATCCTTGTCACCCTTCTTGTGTAGCTTACCCTTTCGGACCTGCGACTCAGTCAATGTCGCAGCTAACTCGATTGCTTGACGAACTGTGGTAGGGTTATTTCCAGTGACGATGTCTTGTACCGAGTCAGGTAAGCCATCAATATACCTTTCGATAGCTTTGTCGAGTGGGGTAACCATGGTTGGGCAAAGCAGACTCAATTCTTCAAACCTATCAGTGTAAGCCCGATGCTCACCACTATCTTGCTTCAAATCATCAAATTCCCTTTCTAGAGCCCTCAGCTCATGACGAGGACAAAATTCCTTCATCATAAGAGCGCTAAGCTCGGCCCAAGTCTGTGCTAAAGCAACCTCAGCACCACGGTCTCTCATAACCCCGTTCCACCATGTAAGAGCCCTCTTCAGAAACACACTGGAAGCAAACTCGACCTTGCGATTATCAGGACACTGAATGTGACGAAACGTACTCTCAGTGCTCTCGAACCATTGTAGGAGCCCAGTTGCTCCTTCAGAACCACTAAACTTGAGTGGCTTAGCCAAATTGAAATTCTTGAAATTGCATGGAGCATTATTGTTGTTGTTGGCTTGGTTCAGTTGAGCAACAAGATTTGGGAAAGCAGCAGCCATTTGCTGCGCGATGATTTCTGCCAGTTCGGCATTCGCTATCTGGTTGTCGCGTCGAGGAGGCATTCTAAAAGAGGAAACATGAAAGGAAACGAGTGAGATGATTGGATGAAAAGAATGAGATGATACAAAAATTGACAAAAGCAAAGATGGTGGTCATTTGTTTGTTACCACAAGGCAAACAAACGACACATTGTGATTAATCAAAGTAAACGGGTCAAAAACAATGTATCGCGAAGACATGCTCGCCTATAAGTGAACACTCACCCCAAGAGTTCCCAGGTAAGAGTGACTGGTCCGATTATGTGGATTTGTACGAACACTCTATCCTTAGACACAAAACCCAGGGTACAGGCATTCACCCTTCCAGTTTGCACGTGTTCACACTATTTAGGACCCAAAACTTTGATGAGATTTTGAAAATTCAAATCGGGTCAAAACCTTACAATAGAGGGTTCAAAACCTAGTAATCAATCATCCAAAAATACATGATTAATTTTCAAAGGGGATTCGGAATTGATGTTCTTGTTGTGGTTATCACTAAGGATAGGTGACGGTTTTTGTTTTAAAAATCTAAATGCAAATCTTCTTGCGTTAGGGTCCTAGAAAGTTATAGTCTAGGTCAAAGCATTACTAATAACCTAATTCCCTATAACCGTTGGCTCTGATACTAACTTTTCTGTCACACCCCGACCACGTAAAACAACAAAACGTGGCGGAAACGTCGGGGAGTGTTGTAACAGAATCAATTGTTTCACAACCATGGAAATTAAAGTTACGTTTTATTTATCAAACAAGAGAGTTACATTGTTCTAAAACAAGAAACAAAGAGTACATAACATAATTTAACTAGTTCTTGCTTCGTTTTAAGTCACTAAGGCACAGGTCCGCCTATGTGTGTCTCGAACATCCTATGCAACAGCTCCTGAAAACACATGTGAAAATACGTACGTCAGCATAAAAATACATGTGAGACACATAGGTTTTGTGAAAATAAGATTCATGACTTGAGTTTAAAGAAACTGTTTAGTAAAAAGTAGCCATGAATCTTGTTGAGTGTTTTCTTTCATGGATTATTTGAAAAGCGATGAATAAATCAGATGATATACATATATAAAAGAATAAGGTATGGTTAAGTGAATAACAAAGTAAAATGAGTCTGTATAAATTAAGTTATTTGTAAAACGATGTTTATGTGAAAATGTGTTGTAAATGTAATTTTTCTAAACTAAAATGGTTTAAATAACGCTACGATATGTAATACCATAAAAGAACTTATATATAGGAAGTACCAGCGGCGTATCCACCATGTTTTTTATCGTATTACACGTCGCCTCGTTACTTAAATCACTTACCCAAACAACCACCAAGATGTAATGTTTAACTATTGTAGAAATGTTTATGTATGGTCAAATGTCAATTGTTAAATGTAAATCATGTAATGTGTAAACAATGTCATGTATGGTACGTAAAATGAGACTACTTGAACCATAAGTAAAAATGTATAAAATAAGGTATTCTGAATAATCAAAAGTCATGTTTTGCAAAACAACTGCATGCTTTACTGATACAAACACTTATGTGGTAAGTTAAACGTCTACATCCAAGCCTTGAGACAGTAGGATAACCTTAAAGTAAAGGTTATCAAAAATGTTTTCGGATCCGGTCATTCCTTACGTCCAAACAAACCCAGGATTTCAGGAATGGGAGTTGTCAAGTCCTATGGTACCACTACCTACTACCGAGAGGCATGATCGGTGTTAATGAATGTATTAGTTTCATTAAACAACCAAATGTTATAACAATGTAAACATGTGATGTGAAAACAATGCACTAACTATGGTAAAATAACATACATAGCGTGAAATGTAATGTAAAACAATGCACTAGGTATGCACTAAATGGACATACATATCGTGAAATGTAATGTAAAACAATGCACTAGGTATGCACTAAATTCACATACATAGCATGAAATGTAATGTAAAACAATATGCTAGCATGCTAAGTGAACATACATAGCAAAACATGTATGAAATCATGTATTATATGTGTACTAATGAATATAACAAGCATATGATATGAAAACATGGAGAGCACGAAAGTAACAAGTAGGCACATGTTTTTCACCCCAAAACAGTTTGAAAACAGTAAAAGAGGGGTCTATGTACTCACTTGAGATTGCCTAGAAGTCCTTGAGTAACAACCAAGCAATGCTAGAGATCACGGAAATCAAACGGCAACTAATATAGGTAACTATGTTAATAAACCGGACCTAAATCGGAGGATCGGATAGAATGAGGGTTCGTAAACCAAATGAGTATGGGAACTCATGTAATATGGTTTAACAAAGCCCACATACTAAAATGAAACCTAACCTAAGTGCTTACGACCCATTACGAACCGTTTAGGTAGCTTATGCTACTTTAACGCGTCATTCGCGTAAAACGCGTTCGAAACGCCTAACTAGTCCTATGATAAGTAAAATATGCCTTAACATGTCTAATATTGTTGCCAAATCAGTATAGATATAAAAAATTATGATACATATGCTTAAAATGAATTTTGGCGTAAAAAGGGCATTTTGGTAATTTACCTAAGGCATATAAACTACCTATCATACAACTAGCTAAACATCGTGACCATAAGGTATAACCTCGGAAGGTTATTCCCTATACAACCATGGTCACCTAATGTGGTTGGTCGGATCTTAATGATCGACCAAACGGGTCGGGTTCGAAAGTATAAGCGATTGTTTAGATCGCTTACCTTACGACCCTACATAAGCACTAAACCTAAAGTGACGAGCTAAGCATGTTAAAACATGCTTAACTAAGTCAGAAAACAAGTTTGGTATCAAAACAAACGGTTTTGATACCTAAAAGTAGTTTGGTTACAAAATACGCAAGAATATGCATTTTGGCCGAAACTACGACTCGTCACTAAGCCTAGATAACGTGGTAATCAGTAGGTATAGTCACAAGGGAGTATAACCATCGTGATTACGCTCACGTTGAAAAGTTCAACCGAAATTCGTGTTGACCATAAACTGGTCAACGCAGAAAACGTTAAAAGAACGAAAGAGGACTTACAACGGGTCCAAGAACGGAAGTTTTGATCCGAATATTCTCAGGTATGAAGTGATAAACACATCAACTTAGAGAACAAATTCAGATTTAAAGGTGTGGGTTTTGAGTTGTGAACTTGAGGGGTATTTATAGATTTCTTAGGACCGTTAAGATCGTTCGTCGAATAACGTGCTTTGATCTTGTCCGTACATGTGCACCCATGGGTTTTCAAAACCACAAGAGCCCCTAGATTAAGCCCATAGTTTCAGAAATACCATTTGCATGTGGGTTATGAGTGTATAACAGCTGTTAAAACTGGTTTTGCTTATCTGGGAGGTCCTTACGGACTGTATGGATAAGTGCTTACGGTCCGTAAGCCTTGTGCAGACCAGCAAAGTTTGATTTTTGGCAGAACAGGTCCCTGTGACTCCGAACTTGATTTTGATGCGTTTTGACACGTTTAAGCCCCGTTAACCTCATTTTAAGGCTCTAATATGAAGTTAAAGTATAGGGAACTTAAAATATGCTAAAAAAATATGTCAGATGTCAGTTCTTTTGGCCGTACGGTTGCGTTGTTCGGTTAATTACGACGGAAATCGTAACGGACGCGAAAACGATCCAAATTGCGCGACGAATGGATTTTTAACAAGACAATCACTAAAACATAATATTTTAATGATTACATAAATTTTTGGCTGTCCGGATGTATTCAGAACGTAAGTTATGCGCGAAAATGTAAACTTGTGCACTTTTTGACGCTTTTAGTCCCTGAATGACCCAAAAGTTTATTTTAGCACACCGAACTCCTCAAAGCCTATTTCTAAGATATGTAAAGGATATTTATGGTATGTTTAACTTACGGTCATGTTCCGGAATGTCTGTTCCAGTACGAATCATCATACTTTCACAGTTTGTCGAATTTAGTCCCTTTAAGCGATTAAACTTGATTTTGCCATACCAAAGCCTTCAAAACTTATTTCTAAGTTATGTAGAGGTTATTTAAGGTATCTTAAGAATATGTTGATGTTCCGTAGTGTTTGTCACGTTAAACTAATTACGTTTACGCACCAGTTTGCGTATAACTCTCCAGAAAGCGATGTAGAGTTTAAAATTGAATGAAAATCAAAACATGAAAGATGTTAAACATAAATAAACAAACATTGGGATCAAATAACATTATTTTATTGATAACTGAACTTTTTACAATGATTACAAGCACAGGTGTCACAAACTGGTCAAAGCAGAAAGTCAAACACAGTTTGACTTTCACGCGAAAAAAGAACGAAAGAGGACTTACAACGGGTCCAAGAATGGAAATATAGATCCAACTTGCTCAGGTATGAGGTGCTAAGCCCCAACTTAGAGCAAATAGATCAGATTGTGTGAGTTGCAACAATGAGGAGCATGGGTATTTATAGTTTTTGCACAACCGTTAAGATCGTTCATCGTAAAACGAGCTTCGATCTCATCCGTACACATGTGCCCATGGTTTTGTGAAACCATGGGAGCCCCTAGTTTCATTAAAACCATGTGAAAATGAGGGGAACAGCTGGAATTTAGATTTTTCATTTTGGTCCCAGAATGTGCAAAACATGGTTTTTGATGCATTTTTGACACGTTTAAGCCCCGTTTATCCCATTTCAAGGCTCTAATATGAAGTTAAAGTATAGGGAACATGAAACATGCTCAAAAATATCTCGGATGTCGGTTCGTTTGGTCGTACGGTTGCGTTGTTCGGTTAATTACGACGAAACACGAACGAATGCGAAAAACGATCCAAATTACGCGACGAATGGAATTTTATCATGCCAATCACTAAAATAAAATATTTTAATGATTACATAAAGTTTTTTGGATGTCCGGATGTATTCAGAACGTAAGATATGCGCGAAAATGCAAACTTATGCACTTTTTGACGCTTTTAGTCCCTGAATGACCAAAAAGTTTATTTTAGCACACCGAACCCCTCAAAGCATATTTCTAAGCTATGTAAAGGATATTTAGGGTATGTTTAACTTATGGTCATGTTCCAGAATGTTCGTTACAGTACAAATCGGCATACTTGCGCAGTTTGTCGAAATTAGTCACTGTAAGCGAATAAACTTGATTTCGCCACACCAAACCCTCTAAAACTTAGTTCTAAGTTATGTAAAGGTTATTTAAGGTATGTTAAGCCTATTTCACTATTCCAGAGTGTTTGTTGCATTAAATTGGTTATATTTACGCATCAGTGCGCGTATAACCTTCCAGAAAGCGATTTAAAGCTTGAAATCAAACAAGAATTGATATGTGCAAAAGATACACATATTTATACAAATCCCAAGTATGAAATACAATATTTCATTAGTTTGGTATTTGTTTGATGGTTGCAGAGGCACAGGTGTCACACCCCCCCATTCACGGTTCCAACAAAGGGACCCACCAATTGATTTTGTTTCACTATTTTATTGGATGTTGTTGGAAAGATTATAAACATTGTGACCATTATATAAAAACATGTTGGAAGATATTTTTTTATAAACCACAATTTAGAAACATAAACTCCATTCACCATCTTCCATAGCATTCCTCTTCTCTTTCTTCCTCTCATTCTCGGCTCCAAACACACACCCACACACATCCATTTTCACTTCAATATCAAGAATTCTATGGACTCTCAAAGGTGTAAGAAGCTTAACTAAGAGACTTGGAAGCTTTGGAAGTTGAAGGACCTTCACCTAGAGCTTTTATCCACCTCATTCATCATCTTCATACAAGTTTTTTCCCTAGCCTTAGACCTAGTAGTAAGCTCCTCACAACTTGTTATTACTTCTAATTTTAGTGGTTAAAGTGTTAGATATGTTAAACTAAAGAATCTCAAAGAAACATAAGCATGAACATAAACATAAAGCTTAATAACATGAAAATCTAAGTTGTTTTAGTGTATGTACGAAACTTGTTTGTTGATCTCTTGTGATTATGATGTTAATCATCATAAGAAGCTTGCTAGATGATGATTAAACACATGATCTAGCAAGTATAAGGATGGATCTTGTGAAATTAGTGATGATCATCCTTTATGTCAAACATGAACTTAAATATGAACTTGTTTTAATGAATGATAATTATGTTTACAAGTTATAAGCCTTGAAAATAAAAGATTTCAAAAATAATCTTTTCAAGAAACCAAAGTTTATTTAAGATTTAACATGATCATGATTTTTAAAGAAATTAATCATGTTTTAAGTCTTAAATCAAAGCTAGAAAAGTGTTGGTAACAAGAAAAATACAAGAAGAATTATTTTTGAAAAATCATCATACAAGTTGTGAAGAATCAAAATTCACAAGAATGAGTTTTCTAAACTAAAAACCATATTTTTAGAGGTAACTAAACTTACTAAACAACATGTGAAGTTACTACAAATTTTTACAAACTTTCAAGTTCATGTCATAGTGTAAATTGAATATTTGAAGCATATTGTAAGTTATGTGTAAATTGTTGTTGATTGATGATGAGATTTTAAAAGAAAATGATATGCTTTTAAGCATGGAAACCTCCATTTTTAAGGGGAAACTATGGCAAAATTTTTGTAGAAATTAAACATTTAGAAAAATATTTTTAAACAAGTGTTTACAAGTAAATTTTGATCATGGTTTTCATATAAAAATTTGCCATAATTTTTATTACAAAAATTACAAATATTTGAGGTAGATTTTTGATAATAAAAATGACTAAGTATATATTTAGGAAAATATATATTTAGATGTCACAAATTGTGTGCTACTTGTATATTATGTGTATTAGTTATATTATTTTAGGAACTTGAAAATAATATAACTCACCAATATACCAAAATTTGTGATATAAAATATTACCAAATTTCCAAGAAAACAAATATATAATTTATACCCAAATATTGGACAATCGGACGAACGGACATATGGACTACAAGTATATATATTCCGGAAATAAATTCTTAATTTAACAAACGTGACGAACGGTGTTTTTGAAACCGAAGAAACGGTAAAATATGGAATTTTATAACTATTACAAAATATATCATATTTTGTCAAATAGAAAAGATATTATTTTTTAGTGGAGAAAAATATATATTTTCTTAAACAATTTGAAGATATATTATTTTGAGTGGAAAAAAATATATATTTTCTTAAACAAGTTAAGAGTATATTATTTTGGGTGAAAATTATAAATGTATATATTTTCTAAAGTTAATCTTAAAAATATATTATTTTTGAGGTTTATAAGAAAGTGTATTGATTTTTTCCAAGTAAAGTTTATAAATAATTTTCTACAAAAATTCCTTTAAAATACATATATTTTAAGAATAAAAATTTGGTGATTTTTAGTTGATTAAAAATAATATTCCGGAAAACTAATTACAAATTAAGTATAAAATACTTAATAAATACAAGGAAAATACGTACCCTCATACGTATAAATACACACCGGAATACACCACCAATACTTGGCAAAATACACAATTATAAGAAATACACAAGTACAAGTACACCCATACTTGGGAGAATACATATGTGGAAATACATAATAAACCAAGTTAAAAATATATTGTTTTGACAATATTTCAAATAATGGAATTGTCACACCCTGTCTTTCGCGGAAGCGTGATTACGTGTGACTTGCTTAATATCATTGCATTCAATCATAACAACAACTATATGATAAAAACCATAGATGGTCATCCATTAATTAAGTTTAAAAAAAACATCATAAACATCATTGTTTTAAACATAGACTTCAAATTCAAATTTTACAAACCATACGAATTGTTTAGGGTTCCAGAAGAACTCATCAAAAGACTCTAAATAAAATCAGGCTTTGGTAGATGTGTCTCATCCAGGAATAAGACACACTAACCAAACCCTAAGACAACAGATGACATCATTTATTCTTAACGCAACTTGAAACATCCAACGCCCGCAAGATCCACTTTTAATGCCCTGAAATACATGTAGTTTTAAAAACATCAACAAAAGTTGAGCGAGATCATGTGTTAGTTTGTGTGTATGAATGAACCTTTGATATCATTGTATGTATGTATGTTTTGTAAATCCAGGTATGAAAGCAAAACAAGGAAACATATCGATTAATGGTTTGCAAGGCCATTAACATGCGTGCAACGACGTAGGAAGGCTCAAACCTAGCAGATTTTGTACCGGGCCTCCGGCTGTAAGACATAGTCACCTCATGGGCCAAACCCCGGTCCACATAGGTGTGGGCTCGCTACACCCAAATAGATCTATCACTCATGCCCCTTGGTCCTAACACGAGGATTAATGGTCTTAGGAGTGCGCCTACCCATTCACATGATCTACTGTACTTTCCAAAGCTAACCATACCAATTGTAATTGTTTGTAATCATTTTGTAACGTGTACTTCACCCCCGAAGTTATAAAACAAAACAGTTTAAATAAAAGGGGGACATGAACTCACAGTGTTGCGTCTTCAATCCACTGTAACTGAAGCTTCTTCGGGTAAACACGACTACCTACAACGTACTATGATCTATTAGACGGGCGGGTCATGCCTTGACTTAGTATTAATGTCTTTGAGTTACGTTTCTTTTGTGTCTTCGATATTATTCCAAGTTATATAATTATTTGTTAAAATAATTAATATTTTAACTTAAACTATATTTATTAAATTTTGGAATAATTGTTAAAACAATTATTTTAACTTAATACTTCCCAAGTATTTATACTTGTATATCCTTTGGGTGTATTTGTATTTGCATTCTTATACTTGTATATTTTTGCCATGTACTAGGGTCGTATTCCAATGTGTATTTATATGTATGAGAATACGTATTTTTATTGTATTCATTAGGTATTCTTATACTTAATTTCGTATTAATTTTTCCGGAATATTATCTTTAATAAAAGTCCACCAATATATATTTCCAAAATATATATTGTAGTAAATATTACTTAGAAAAATTATTTATAATTTTTCTTTTGGCAAAAATATTTGTATTTTCTCATAAGTTTAAAAAATAATATATTTTCATGTCTAACTTGGAAAATATATTTATAAACTCATTTTTCTCCAAAAATGATATATTTCATATTTATTCGAGAAAATATATCTTTCACCTCAAAAATATTGTATTTCGTGTTTGTGTAAGAAAATATGTATTTCTTAAAAATAATATATCTTCTAAAAATCTCAAGAAAAAATATATATTCATACATGCCAAAAATAATATATTTTTCCCTTGTAAAAAATATGATATATTCTTGTAGTAATCGTAAAAATCATATTTTCATTTCCTTGGTGTCTAAAATATTATTTACCAAAATATACTTTGTGAATAAATTTTCCGGAATATTTTTTAAGTCTTATTCCATAGGTTGGTTTTCACCAATATTTTGTGTACAACTTGTATTTTTATTCCTTGGAATTTTTGGATTGTAATTCTTGGTATTTTGATGTGTTATATTATTTCATGTCCTAAAATAATATAACTAATACACAAAATATATAAATAATCACACACATGGTGTCTTCTAAATATATATTTCCTAAATACATACTTAGTCACTTTTATTTATAAAAACCAACCTCAAATATTTATATTTTTGTAACTAAAAATTATGGCAAAGTTTTTGTAACAATTTATGGTTTGAAATACACTTGTAAATACTTGTCTAGAAATATTTTTCTAAGTGTTTAAATTTTTAGAAAATTTTGCCATAGTTTCCCCTAAAAATGGAGGTTTCCATGCTTTCAAGCATATCATTTTCTTTTGTAAAAATCATCACAAACAATCCATAAACAATGATAAACAACCTTTACTTACCAATTTTGCCAAAAACAAGTATAATCTACTACCTAACACAATAGGTAACACATCAAGTTCCATTGCAAGATTTTGTCTTGAGTTAGTACCTTACGTCGCACAATAAGCCACATCAGAAAAGCATGACGAGGGATACATTGAGAAAACCAAATGATTGTAGCCCAATCCACCTCCTAGTCCCTTGTACGAACAGAATCCCAAACTCCAGTAGAAGAGTGCACGGCCACATTATCCCCATCTTTCCAAAGAAGACGATCTTGAGCATTTAAATTCCGTTGCATGTGATCGAGCTGAATAAGAACTGGAAACATATCTCTCCAAGCAGCCGGCCAAAGCCAAGAACCATTAGAAGATATATCCGCAACTGTAGCATTGAGGGAGAATCCCTCTCGAGTTATGACTCTCGGAGACAAGAAAGTACATAACGGACCAATATTACTCCATGTGTCAAACCAAGCTGAAGTATCTCTCCCATCGCCGAGCATAGACCAAACATGTTGACGAATAACGGGCCGAAGTTGAACCATCTTCCTCCAGCTCCAACAACAAGTAGTCGGAACCTTGTGATCCCAAAAATTCCGACCTTTTAATCGATAAGAGTGGATCCAAGCAACCCATAAAGATTGACGATTACTTAGAATACTCCAAATATGCGAAACCATAAGAGCTTTATTAAAATCAGTTATCCGACAAATACCCAAACCCCCTTCACACTTCGGCACACAAACAGATTTCCAGGAAACTTTCGCCCTACCACGCTTAGAAGAAGATTGAGCCCACAGAAAATTCCGCATTTTAGCTTCCAATTCCTTGACCACCCTAGCTGGTAAAATAAAAACCGAAGACCAATACACATGAAGAGCTGAGAGAACCGAGATAATTAGTTAAAGCCGGTATGGAGAATGTGGATCCAAAGCGGAGTGCTATTTTCGAATGGCTTAGTCTTCATTCACGCTTAAAATCAGCAAAAAATATGGTTTGTAGATTGTTAGTTGTGGCGCTGGCTTACACTGTTTGGCAGGAAAGGAATAATCAGTTGTTCAGGAACCACGCAAGACCTCCGGATACCTTATGTCAGGCTGTTTTAGAAAGTGTTAGATATAAATTGATGGGGCTCAGATTCAAGAACACTGCTAGAGTTCGAGAGTTACTGGAGAAGTGGGACATTCATGGAGCTGATTTAGTAATGGATAATGGATGAGTTCGTATAGTTCTGGCGTGCTTTTAGTCTAGATAGTTTGTCTAGTGGTCGTTTTGGTTTACTTTTAGTTGTTTATTTTGTTTTACTTTCATGGGGGTATGTCCCACGTTTGAACTAGTAAGGATGTTACCTTACTACTTGTTTTGTTTGTTTGTGAATATATAAAATCACCGGGGTAACCCTTTACCCAAAAAAAAGTATAATCTACTACTTCATGAACTTGAAGTTTCACAAAACTTTGTAGTAACTTACTAGTGTTATTAGTAAGCCTTGTTACTCTTTAAAGTGTGAGTGATTCTTTAAAAACTTCATTTTTAAAGAAGATTGATCTTTACAACTTATGATCATGTTTTCTAAAAATGTTTCTTTATGAATTCTTCTTGTTTCACAAGTGTTTCTACACTTGTTTAACCACCAAAAATAAGGTTTGTTTATGTAAGAACCAAGATTTAGTAAAACTTATATTTTTAACTTGTTATCTTTAGAAATCATCCATAAATCTTTAGATCTACAAGTATTACTACTCACTTTGATCATTATTTTTCAAGAAACAACTTTATTCTTTCAAGTTCATGATCTTTGTGTGGATGATCCATTGATTTCTAACATGTTTATCCTCTCATCTTGCTAGATTATGTTTTTAATCATGATCTAGCAAGATCATATGATGATCAACCTCATTTTCACAAACAATCAACAATCATCAAGCATAACAACTCATAAACAACTTAGTTTCTTCATTAATCATACTTTTGTTCAAGTTTCATTCTTATGATTCTTAATGTTCTTCATGATTAACATTATGATTCTTCTTTTAACCACTTAAAATGCAAGTAAAATGGAGTGTATAAGGTTCTTACCACTAGCTTAAGGCAAGGGATGATTCAAGTGAAGAAAACAAGTGGGTAAAAGCAAATAGAGAAGGTCCTTGCACTTCCGTAAGCTCCTAGCTTCCTTGTATGACCTCTAACACCTTTGTATATACTTAGATTGTATGAGAATGGATGAATGATGATGGATGTGTGTGAGCTTGATTTCGGCCGAGAGCACCAAGGGGGAAGGAAGAATGAGTGTGTGTTTTAATTGTGTGTAGAATGAAGTTATGATCCTAAGGTGTCTTCTTATAACCATTCCAACATTTTAACTCTTGTATCATGTGTCATTAAAGGGGGAACAATATCTATTATTAAATTGGAACAAATCAACCAAGTGGGTCCCTTGTTGGGGCCGTAGAAATGGGGGGGGGGGGTATTAGAATAGGTTTAAACTAGATTAGTTTGTTTAGGTTAAAAACTAAGTATCTAATAAGTTATTCTAGTTACTAGATATTTATGATGTGTTATGATGTTCGGGGACCATAACTAGCTTGGTAATGTTAAAACAGTGCTTCTAGTGTAAATTTGATGTTTTGGGTAGTGTCCGGTTGTTCGGTTGGTTACCGGTCCGTTAAAGTGCTAAACTTTACAGTTTAGTGTGCTTTATGTTACCTTTTGTGACACTTTTGATTCCCGACACTTAGGAAAGCATTCAGGACCATTTAACCATATTTCTGCATTATATCAGATTGTTAAAATGCTGATTTTTGCTGAATTTTCCTGAATTCAGCACTTTGGGTGAGTTTTAGGCACTTTCCGGCACTTAAACTATCACTAGAAAGGTAGTTTTGTGATCCTTACTTTCCTACACACTATACTAGTGTAATACTTGGTTTCTGGCTCATTTTGCGTCTCAATACTCTGTCTGTCTATGTGTTGAGTTCTGTCAGCATTTTCCTGATTTATCAAACAACTGTGCTTACTATGTTTCGTGTATCATTTGAGTCAATAAAGCTCTCATGCATTCATGTCATAACATTTAGCAATATATGATGCACATGTATATATAAAGCAGTAACCAGAAAGCAGTTAATTGTAATTCAGCACAGTCATTATGCACTAATCATGGTTAATAATTGTACGGATACCTGAAATTTGACAGTTGTCACATTCTCCCCCTGTTAAGAAAATTTCGTCCTGAAATTTTAAGCTCTACTACTAGCTGCAGGGTTGTTAGGGAATAAATGCGGGTACTTAGCTTTCATGTGGTCCTCACGCTCCCAAGTAAACTCTGGGCCGTGACGTGCGTTCCATCGAACCTTGACGAGTTTAACACTACTCCTCTGAGTCTTGTTAACTTTCCAGTCAGTAACCTCAACAAGTTCTTCGGTAAAGTGGAGTGAGTCGTCAATGTGAACTTCATCGGCAGGTATGATCACTGTTTCTTGAGTTGGACTCTTCTCAGATTAGATACATGGAATGTATCATGAACACCATTAAGTTCTGCTGGTAGTTCCAACTTGTATGCTACAGAGCCAATCCTTTCCACGATTTTGAACGGTCCGATAAATCATGGGTTTAATTTTCCACGCTTCCCAAAGCGTGCCACACCTTTCCAAGGTGAGACTTTTAACAAAACCATATCTCCCACTTCGAATTCCAAAGGTTTCCTTCTTTGGTCCGCATAGCTCTTTTGTCGATCACGAGCCACCTTAATGCGCTCTCAGATCTGTACGATCTTACCTGTCATCTCTTGGACCAATTCGGGACCAACCAGTTGTCTATCACCTGCGTCTGCCCAGCATAACGGTGATCGACACTTTGTCCGTAGAGAGCTTTGTACGGTGCAGCTTGAATGCTCGTATGGTAGCTGTTGTTATAGGAAAACTCTACCAAAGGCAGGTGAGTATCCCAACTGCCACCCAAGTCCATTATGCAAGCTTGTAACATATCTTCAAACGTCTGAATCATTCTCTCACTTTGACCGTCTGTCTGTGGATGAAATGCGGTGCTCAAATTCAACTGTGAACCAAACGCTTCTTGGAAGGATTTCCAAATCCTTGACACAAATCTCCCATCTCTATCAGATATAATCGAGATAGGCACTCCATGACGTGCAACTATCTCCCTTAGGTACAGCTCAGCTAGCTTACATGTGTTATCCTTCTCTCTAATTGGCAAAAAGTGCACAGACTTTGTCAGACGGTCTACGATTACCCAAATCGTATCATGACCTCTGGGTGTCTTTGGCAACATTGTTATAAAATCCATCGAGATCTGCTCCCACTTCCACATGGGTATCTCAGGTTGCTGTAGGAGACCTGAAGGCTTCTGATACTCGGCCTTCACCTTGGCGCAGGTCAAACACTTTCCAACATAAGTTGCAACATCACCTTTCAATCTCGGCCACCAGTAGAAATCTTTTAAATCTTGGTACATCTTATCCGATCCGGGGTGGATCGAGTACCTTGATTTATGAGCTTCATCAAAAATCACATCTCTAAGACCTCCAAAGAGGGGAACCCAAATTCGTCCCATGAAACACAAGGTTCCTTCCTCATTGGGTACCAACTGGTTTTCCATCCCATGGAGATATTCATCTTTCAAGTTTTCCTTCTTGAGAGCTTCTCTTTGTGCAGCACGAATACGCAATGAGAGGTCTGTTTGAATGATCATCTCCAAAGCCCTAACCCTTATGGGCTTAATCCTCTCTTTCCGACTCAAGGCGTCTGCCACCACATTCGCCTTTCCTGGGTGATACTTGATTTCACAATCATAATCATTTAACAACTCTACCCATCTCTGCTGTCTCATATTAAGCTCTTTCTGATCGAATATGTGCTGAAGACTCTTATGATCTGTAAAGATTGTGCATCGGGTACCATACAGATAATGTCACCATATCTTCAAAGCAAACACCACCACGCCTAACTCCAAATCATGCGTGGTGTAGTTCTTCTCATGAACCTTTAACTGGCGTGAAGCATAAGCGATAACCTTTTGTCGCTGCATTAGCACACAACCCAATCCCTGACGCGAGGCGTCACAGTATACCACGAAGTCGTCGGTGCCTTCGGGTAGGGATAAAATAGGTGCATCGCAAAGCTTATTCTTAAGCAGCTGAAAAGCTTCTTCTTGTTTATCTCCCCATTCATACTTCTTATCCTTTTGAGTAAGGGAGGTTAGCGGTTGAGCGATTTTTGAAAAATCCTAAATAAATCTGCGATAGTACCCAGCTAAACCTAGAAACTGATGGATCTCGATTGGCGTTTTCAGAGTTTCCCAATTCTTAATCGCCTCGATCTTGGTGGGATCCACATGGATTCCATCTTCATTCACTACATGACCAAGGAATTGTACCTCATGCAACTAGAACTCGCACTTCGAGAACTTCGCGTACAGTTTCTCCTTCTTGAGTAGCTTTAAAATGGCTCTAAGGTGTTGCTCATGCTCTTCCTTCGTCCTTGAATAGATAAAAATATCATCGATAAATACAATCACGAATTTATCGAGATATGGCTTGCAAACTCGGTTCATCAGATCCATAAACACTGCCGGCACGTTTGACATACCAAATGACATCACTAGAAACTCGTAATGTCCATAACGAGTTCTAAAGGCAGTCTTTGGTATACTCTCTTCTTGAATCCGCAGCTGGTGATAACCTGATCGAAGATCGATCTTGGAGTAGTAACTTGAACCTTGAAGTTGATAGAATAAATCATCAATCCTCGGCAAGGGATACCGATTCTTGATGGTCAACTTGTTCAACTCTCGATAGTCAATACACAAGCGGAAACTACCGTCCTTCTTTTTGACAACCAGAACTGGAGCTCCCCAAGGCGAGAAGCTTGGTCTAATAAATCCCTAGTCGAAAAGCTCTTGAAGTTGCGTCGACAACTCTTGCATCTCGGAAGGCGCAAGTCGATAAGGTGCCTTAGCTACAAGCGCGACGCCTGGAACTAAATCAATGTGGAATTCGACTTGTTGTTGCGGCAGCAATCCTGGCAAGTCTTCGGGGAAGACTTCAGGATATTCCCTTACCACAGGGATATTTTCCAGCTTTGGCTCTTCGGCTTCTTTATCAACAATGTGAGCCAAAAAGGTAACACATCCTTTCTGCAAAAACTTTCGGGCCTTCAAACTGCTGATAATCCTTAGAGGCGTATCATGCTTTTCTCCATGCACTACAATCATCTCTCCATTCATCATCGGGATTCGGATGATCTTCTCATGACATACGATCTCAGCTCGGTTACTTGATAACCAATCCATTCCAACTACCATGTCAAAACTTCCCAACTCGACTGGCAAAAGATCAAGCGTAAACTCATGCTCTCCAAGCTCTATTACACAACCTATAATTACTTCGTTGGCCTCTACTAGCTTTCCATTAGCTAGTTCTATCAAGTACGGAATTTCTATCTTACTGGTATCACACCCCGAAAACGTCGCAGCGGAATATCTAACGTAGTGGAGACGAAAGTTGGTGCCCATTTATATCTTGTCGATCGATGCATCTATTTTGTTGGACATATTATCCTATTCAAAATCTACATTTTAAACATTACGTTTTAAATTAAGACACAACCATGACTTAGTTAAGTTGTTTTGATCCTCATGGATCTTATTACATTCGTCCCAGAAAATTTTAAAATTAGTCCAATATATTTAAGTGACAAAACATGCATCAATAACCACAAGATACGCCATAATTCCCGAAGCCGCACTCAAGTACCTGTAGAACACATTAAAATCAAGTGTCAACACAAAGGAAGGTGAGTTCACTTATTCGTTTACTAACAAATTTTATTTCAAGGAAAACTTTTTGATTAGGTGTTTATTTGAAAACATCCATGTAGTTTTAGAAAGTCCATTTTACTCCTTTGATAAAATCCATGGGCCTTCCATCGGGTCATTACTCCGACAATAGTAATACTGCCCAGGTTTTGTATATTAAATTATAGCGTCAACTTTCAGACTCGTATGTTAGCTAGAGGATACGAACTATATATTAACCATGCAGGGATAATCAAAGCTAGACAATGAACATAATATTAATTCGTCGTTTGACAATGACTCGGGTCGACCGGTCACGACGGGGTTGTCAACCCGATAGATCTACCAACAATTCCTCGCGTGCAATACTTAAACTGATTAAACGACATCATGGGCGCAGGGTTCTTTCTCGAAGAACAATATGATGTCTGCCTCACGTACAATATATATATCCTACTAATATGACAATTTAATACACGATGTGTACGAATCCCCTGAAATCCCCGACGAAATGTAAGCCGATGCTGATACTTACTTTCTTAAGACCAAGCAATATTCGTACCAACTCCGCGGTTGTTTTTCCCCCAACCACCGTGCATAATCCCGTTTCTGCCCGAAACATATTTATTCTTCAAAACCATTTCATCCCGAAATACATATATAATTTTCCCAAAAATCCTTATATTTTCAATGAAAATATATAATTTATATCAAAAGGTATGTTTTATTTCAAAAACATTATTAAACCTGTGACACCTGTGCCTCCACGGCCATCAAACAAATATTGTATCAATGAAATATTGTATTTCATACTTGGGATTTGTATAAATATGTGTATCCTTTGCACATATCAATTCTTGTTCGATTTCAAGCTTTAAATCGCTTTCTGGAAGGTTATACGCGCACTGATGCGTAAATATAACCCGTTTAATGCAACAAACACTCTGGAATAGTGAAATAGGCTTAACATACCTTAAATAACCCTTACATAACTTAGAAATAAGTTTTAAAGGCTTTGGTATGGCAAAATCAAGTTAATTCGCTTACAGGGACTAAATTTGACAAACTACGAAAGTATGCCAATTTGAACTGTAACAGACATTCCGGAACATGACCATAAGTTAAACATACCATGAATATCCTTTACATAGCTTAGAAATAGGCTTTGAAGGGTTCGGTGTGCTAAAATAAACTTTTGGGTCATTCACGGACTAAAAGTGTCAAAAAGTGCATAAGTTTGCACTTTCACGCATAACTTACGTTCTGAATACATCCGGACATCCAAAAATTTATGTAAGCACTAAAATATTTTATTTTAGTGTTGGGCATAAGAAAAATCCATTCGTCACGCAATTTAGATCGTTTTTCGCGCTTATGCGCATTCCGTCGTAATTAAGCGAACATCGCGATCGTACGGCCAAACGAACCGACACCCGAGATATTTTTGAACACATTTTAAGTTCCCTACACTTTAACTTCATTTTAGAGCTTTGAAATGGGGTTAACGGGCCTTAAACATGTCGGAAATAGCTCAAAATACTAACAGGGACCAAAAGTGTAATTCTGTGAAAGTAGGTCCTTGCGCACCTCAACACTCTGAGTGTTACGGTGCGCAAGCAGGGGCCAGATGCAGCAACTCATTTTAACAGCCTGTTTCCAGCCTTTAAACCCCCCGAAAGGCCAATGCCACTTGTCAATAACTGGTGGTGGGGGCAAAATGATGCACCATAACATTCTAACACTTGTACAGATGGGATTCGATCACGTTATTCGAGAAACGATCTTAACGGCTCTCCGAAAACTATAAATACCCATCCATCCCCATTGAAAAACCCACTTGAAATCTGAGAATTCTCTAAGTTGGGGTGTTTCATCACCTCATACCTGAGAATACTTGGATTATCAATCTTGCGGGGACCCTTTGTAAGTGTTCCTTCGTTCTTTTATCGCTTTTCTAGTCCGAAAGTCGAACTTTGTTTGACTTTCTGCATTGACCAGTTTATGGTCAATGCGAAGTTCATTTGAACTTCATAACGTGAGCATGATCACGATGGTTATAGTCCTAGTGACTATACCTACTGATTACCACGTTATCTAGGCTCAGTGACGAGTCGTAGTTTCGGCCAAAATGCGTGTTATTGCGTATTTTGTAACCAAACTACTTTTAGGTATCAAAACCGTTTGTTTTGATACCAAACCTGTTTTCTAAACTTAGTTAAGCATGTTTTAACATGCTTAGCTCGTCACTTTTAGTTTAGTGCTTATATAGGGTCGTAAGGTAAGCGATCTAAACAATCGCTTATACTTTCGAACCCGACCCGTTTGGTCGATCATTAAGATCCGACCAAACACATTAGGTGACCATAGTATATAGGGAATAACCTTCCGAGGTTATACCTTATGATCACGATGTTTAGTTAGTTGTATGATAGGTAGTTTATATGCCCTAGGTAAATGACCAAAATGCCCTTTTTA
The DNA here is from genome assembly GCA_030545235.1 of Helianthus tuberosus. Taxonomy (NCBI): domain Eukaryota; kingdom Viridiplantae; phylum Streptophyta; class Magnoliopsida; order Asterales; family Asteraceae; genus Helianthus; species Helianthus tuberosus. The sequence continues at coordinate 127,864,904 of CM060397.1, forward strand.
CGCCAAAATTCATTTTAAGCATATGTAACATAACTTTTGGTATCTAAACTGATTTGGTAACAATATTAGACATGTTAAGGCATATTTTACTTATCATAGGGCTAGTTAGGTGTTCCGAACGCGTTTCACGCGAACGACGCGTTAAAGTAGCATAAGCTACCTAAACGGGTCGTAATGGGTCATAAGCACTTAGGTTAGGTTTCATTGTAGTATGTAGGCCTTGTTAAACCATATTACATGAGTTCCCCTACTCATTTGGTTTACGAGCCCTCATTCTATCCAATCCTTCGATTATAGGTCCGGTTTATTAATGTAGTTACCTATATTAGGTGTCGTTTGATATCCGTGATCTCTAGCATTGTTTGGTTGTTACTCAAGGACTACTAAGCAATCTCAAGTGAGTACATAGAACCCCCTCTTTTACTGTTTTCCAAACGTTTTGTGGTGGAACACATGTGCCTACTTGTTACTTTCATGCTTTCCTGTTTTCACATCATATACTTGCTATGTTCATTAGTACATTTATAGTACATGATTTCATTGTGTTTTATGCTATGTATGCCCATTGTGTGCGTACTTAGTACATTATTTTACATTACATTCTTTGCTATGTATGCCCATTGTGTGCGTACTTAGTACATTATTTTACATTACATTTTATGCTATGTATGCCCATTGTGTGCGTACTTAGTACATTATTTTACATTACATTCTATGCTATGTATGCCCATTATGTGCGTTCTTAGTACATTATTTTACATTACATTTTATGCTATGTATGCCCATTGTGTGCGTACTTAGTACATTATTTTACATTACATTCTATGCTATGTATGCCCATTGTGTGCGTACTTAGTACATTATTTTACATTACATTTTATGCTATGTATGCCCATTGTGTGCGTACTTAGTACATTATTTTACATTACATGCTTACATTTTGGTATGACATTTGGTTTGTTTAAATGGGACAATGTACATTCATTAACACCGATCATGCCGCTCGGTAGTAGGTAGTGGTACCATAGGACTTGACAAATCCCATTCCTGTAATCTCGGGTTTGTTTGGATGGAAGGAATGACCGAATCCGAATACATTTTTTGATAACCTTTACTAAAAGGGTTATCCGACTGTCGCAAGGCTTGGATGTATGAATTTTCACAATACCGCATAGATGTTTATATCAGTATAGCATGCATTTATTACACAAAACATAACTTTGATTTAAAACATGTTTTACTTCAATACCTTGTTTTTGTGCATTTTACATATGGTTTAGTTGATATATTTCACTTACCATACATAAACATTTTGACATTTACATACACAATTCATGATTTACATTAGACATAAACATTTGACATAGACATTAGACATGGTTTTCACATAAACATTTTGATATTTGATTATACATAAACATTTTACTTTGGTGGTTTGGTTTGAGTAAGTGATTTAAGTAACGAGGCGTGTGTAATATGATACAAGCATGGTGGATACGCCGCTGGTTCTTCCTATATATAAGTGTTTGTATGGTATTACATATGGTAGCGTTATTTGAATCATTTCAATTTGAGACATATAACATTTTATACAAATAACATACTTTTCACAAGACATTGTTTTACAAACAACTTATCTTATACAAACTCATTTTACTTGGTTATTCATTTAACCATACATTATTCTCTTATTTATATATATCATCTGAACTTATTGTTTTTCAAACGATTTACAAAACAAATCAATTTACAAGGTTCATGACTGACTTTTGCTAAACAACTTTTTTCTAAACTTACAAGTCATGAATCCTATTTTCACAAAACCTATGTATCTCACAGGCATTTTTATGCTCACGTACATATTTTCACATGTGTTTCAGGATATGATGCATAGGATTTATCAAGATACACTTAGACGGACTTGGGCCTTAGTGACAATAAAAGATGCAAGACTAGTTATTTATGTTATGTTTCTTTGATTATCAAGACATTGTAACTCTTTTAATCAATAAAACAATATTTCAATTTCCATGTGTTATGAAACAATGATTCTGTTACAACACTCCCCGACGTTTCCACCACGTTTTGTTGTTTACGTGGTCGGGGTGTGACAAAACCCTTTTATTGGCGTGTTCTACCCACAAAATATATATAAAGCAGTAAAAAGAGGGGTTTAGTGACACTCACCCTTGGGTGCGTATTTTAATACCGCAATCCCAGAAATTGATTATATACGTTCTAATATGGGAACAATTCTAAATCAATATACATTTAATCACAAAAATCCTAAGTTTCTCAGTTTCTTAGAATTATCACATAACTTTGAGATTTTCTCGAAAAGTTGTCATTTTTGAATATGTTGGCACGTTAAAGTATATATATATATATATATATATATATATATATATATATATGAGTCCATATATATTTATATTTTTATTATGATTTTTCTTTTTGAACAATTTTATTGGTGACCATTATTATGTAATTCCATTAACTCTCCCGTTTATACGTGATATACCTACGATTTGCGTGTCATAATATTTATTCACAAACGTTCATATAACTTAACACCGAAACACACGAAATCTTGTTAATTTATCTATTTTGTCATTTTCAAAGCAAATACACATGAAATACCCCATATATATCGAATTTCATGCTCGACAAACAAGTTACACATTTAATGCACTTTTACCGTTTCTACCGCACAAAATGTACAAATATACATGCATAATACAAATCTTTAAAATCATGTTAAAAATTAACATATTTTCATATTCTCATGTTTAAACCACATAATACATTTTATCACATAAGGTTCACTCAAAATTTACCCATACTAGTGTTCATTGAAAAATGCGTATTTTAGCGATTCGGTAACGTTTTAGGGCGTCGGAAGTCACATATGACCAACCAAACACCAAGTAAACTTATAATTAGTTAAAATACTTATTTTTAAACTAAAAATATCAGTTTACTTACTGATCTAATTCAGTTTTATAAAAATCACTCGAAAAGCCGATTTTGACCGTTTTAACGCATAGTTTTGCGTTATACGTTACTATAATCATCCCAACTCGAAACGACTTGATATTTTAGCACAATACATGTTATTTACTGATTAAAATAGTGGTTATAATCAGATTAGTGCAGTTTTTATATAAGTCACATAAAACATGCGATTTCATGTATTTTACAACTTTTAATACACCAAGTGCAACATGCAAAACTAGCAAACATTAGGACAAAGTTATATGTCACTAAACACTTTAAAATAACTTTATTTTAGTGTTTATAACCTGTTTAAAACTGATTTTTACTATATCATACACAAAACACATTATTTCACCTATTTTACAAGTTTCTAAGCCTCATGTATAACATGCAAGGCTAGTAAACCTTATGACAAAGTTTTATATCATTAAATACTTCAAATAATTATATTTTTAATGTTTAGAATCTGATTAGAAATCATCTTCGTCTTACCATACATAAATCATCATTTCATGACCATTCATCCACATGCATGCTTAAGTACAAGTATCTAATGCGTACATATAACATCATCATCAACATTCATGTTCTAGTCATACTCAAGAACACCTTATTATCATGTTTATACATAACATATATCATCCATCATCACATTTTCATTCATACATAAATGCTAGTGTTCTTACATGCATCCTACTTTTCAAGTAATCTTGTTAATCAATAAGCTTTTAATAAAAATCAAAACACAATCACCTACACATACATACACACTCACGGCCATATATACATACATATATACACCCATTTTATTTCATTCAAAAACCAATTTGTTTATTAGTTTCAAATTTATGTTTAAATCCAAGAAGAAGAGAAACTTTTACTCTCTTCTTCTCCATAAAATAATCAAGAACATTTTTAAAAGATTGGTTTTTATACCTTCAAGATTCAAGTGGGTTTTTGACAAGATTTTTGATGTTTGGAGCTTGTTTCTTCTTTGAAATTATTTTGAAATCAACTTTAGATCCACAAACCAACCCGAAAATAGCTTGAAATGGCCATGATCTTCATGAATGAAGTTTGAAAAATGAAAGTGAATGTTGGGAAGGGGTGTTCAGCCGTAGGTTAGAGAAGAAGAAAGATATGGTAGATTTTGATTGTTTAAATTCTTGGATTTTGTAGGATTTTGTCATAGATTGCATGAAACACCATTGGACCATTATTTACTTTGTTGACACTTGTCAAGACCAGGTGAAAGGTGGCAAGGATTTTTTCAAGTTAGTCGACACATGTCCCACACAAATCTTACACACGCATATATATATGTATACATGAAATATTGGCCATAAACTGGTATTTTACTGGATACCGGGTATTTTATCTAGCGTTTTAATCCCGTTTTAGTGCGTTTTAAATTATTTTTAACACTCTATAAAAATAAACTCACCAAAATTTTACTAAACGATATTTTGTTTGCCTGGACTGGCTATGTTGTCGGTATTTGGCAGTATGCGCGCTGTGTTGCGCGGTATGCGCTTAAAATCGTAAAAATAGGAATTTAAGCGTTTTTATTTATTTTTATCATTATAAAGTAATAAAATCATCAAATTATTATTAAAATGATTATCAGTTGCTTTGACAGGCTGTGTTGACAGTATTTTGTCGGTACACGCGCTGCATCGTGCGGTACGCGCTTAAACTAGAAAAATAGAGTTTCCTAGCGTTTTAAATTATTTTTCCACATGGATATGATTAAAATAATTATTATAATCATAAAAAAATTATTTTTAGGATTTTAACACTTATCGGGTGGTCACCGATGTTCGTTTTGCATTTTAACCGTTACGCGATAAGCGTTTATCTTACCGTTGCCAACATAATTTTTATCAAAGTTTAAATTTACCAACTCATTAAATTTCACATATAAACATCATAATCAGTCAAATATGGTCCTATTACCTATTTAGAACATGTGCTACAATTGTACGGTACGGCCTGAAAAGCCGGGTGTCACAGTCTCCCCCTGTTTAGGAAATTTCGTCCCCGAAATTTTTACTCTACAGGTTTTGTTTTCACACTGGGTGAAAACAACAAAAACAGGTTTAATGAATATTTTCTTGTAGTTTCTGCAAGAAACTTGGATTCTTATGGAGAATCCTCGTAGACCTATATTACACACATCCTCAATTCCTAATCTCACGTCTCAACGCTCTCCATCCTGATGGTAGTTTGAGCCTATAAGCGACTGGTCCAACTCAAGATGGGGTCTCGAAAGGACTAAGTCAATGTGGCTCAGCTTTTCTTTTCTCTGCCAAACCTAACAACATCTCTGCAAGATAACTCCTCCATCAGAACCAAATATTTAATCTGAAATTCCAATAGTTCCTTCAATTGTCCATGTAATCCTTCTGTTGATCAATTGGCGACTTTAACCTTCCCTCGATCCAGGAAAATCTTGTCCCTGGTTTCCTAGATAAACTAAGGTCTGGTTAATTGTCCTTTGTCATGTTAGCTCGACAAAGTGGTGATCAACACTTCTATCCATGCAGGGCTTCAAACGGAGCATCCTGAATAATAGCGTGTTAATTATTATTGTGAGATAACTCTGCCAAGGGCATGTGAGTATCTAAACTTCCTTCGGAGTCCATCATACACGCTTCCAACTTTTCTCTCAAGGGTCCGAAAAGCTTCCCACTATCTTGTTGTCCAATCAATTTTCCTTCTCCTTTTAGGGTTATTAGTGACGAAGGCTGCACTAATTTAGGGAAAGTCTTATTAAATCTCCGGTAGCACCTAGCTAGTCATAAGAATCATCATACTCCCGACGGGGTCTTTGGCGCTTCTCATCATTCACCATCTCCATAGTTAAATTCAAACGATACTCATGATTCTCCTTGGTTTGCACATAAGCAAGTATGTTGTCGACGAATATTATCACCAATTCATCTGATTAGGGTTTCCATACCCTGTTCATGAGATTCATAATTATAAATGGTGCATTAATTTAGTCAAAAAGGCATGACTAATAACTCGTAATGGCCATATCACGTTTGAAAAGCAGTCCTCAGCATATCTTCGTCAGCAACCTTCAATTGATAGTATCCTAATCGTAGATCAATCTTCGTGTAGCAGCTGGATCCTGGTAGCTTGATCGAACAAATCATCAATCCTTGGTAAAGGGTACCGATTCTTTGATGGTCAACTTGTTCAGCTCTCTGAAATCCTCTCACATCCTGAAGGATCCATCCTTCTTTCTCTCAACAAAACAGATGCGCCTTAAAGTGAAAAGCTTGATCGAATGAAACCCTTGTCCAGCAGCTCCTGAAACTGACTTGACACTTGTATCATTCCCAGATGGTGCTTAATCTATCAGGAGATTGTGCAATTGGGTGCAGCACCGGACGCCAGATCGATTCGAAATTCGATCTGTCTCGCAGGGGGTAATCCAGGTAAGTCTTTTTAGGAAAACTTCCAGATAATTGCGAACAATAGGAATCTCTCTGGTATTCCTACATTCGGCTTTCGTATCCACCACGTTAGCTAAGAACGTAGGATAGCCCCTTTTCCAACCACCTGAGCATCCTCACAAAACTGACAATTCTCAACCATCAACACTCGACACTCGAAACTCTACACTCGATCGGTCTCCGTGAATAACTATCACCTCTCTATCGTCATCAGGACGAGATATCCTAGCTAGCTTCTTCAAGCAATAGTCCCCACTTCATCCTTGGAAAATCAATCCATTCTCACATCCGCGTCAAGGCTCCCCAGCTCCACTAGAAATATACCAACACTAGAACTACGATTACCTAACTAAATACGGTAACAGCAAGATCGTCTCGTGCTTTCCTAGCACTCGCCTCAACGGCTTTGCCCTTAGCATCCTGACCCTTCAGTTTCAGTCAATCTCTCTCTTGAGATGTCCTTGCTCACCACACTCGTAGCATCCCTCGAGCATAACTCCATCCAGTGTACTATTAGCATAGCACTCGCGAGTCATATGTCTAGTCCGTCCACATCTAGCGCACTTCCTCCGCTCATCCTCGTGAGTCTTCTTCTCAGAACCACCCCTGCCATCCCTGGCATTATCCTTTCCCGACTCTCTAGGGTTAGCTACACACACTTTCTCCAATCTACATTCCTCACCACGCTTCTCCTTGGTACCTTTCCTCTAACTCTCAGACTTTCGCTTTCGCGAATCCCCAGATCTAGGCTCGACATTATCAATGAGCTGGTCTACTAATGGTTCTATAGGCCGAGACGTGACATATCGTATCCGTACAAAGTAAGTGTGTGATCAACATGAATAGTAACACATAAGGCCTAAATAAACAGAAAATCACGTATGCACATAAACATATAAAGGCCTTCATACATGATAATATTTACACATTTATTTAAAATTCTTGGCTTCGAGAATTTTGGACTTTAAATCTCAAAATTCTTCGGTTGAAGTCTAGTGTTTTCCTTCGAAAACATCTAGTTCGCTAACAACCAATGGCTCTGATACCAACTTCTGTCACACCCCGAAGACGTCGCAGCGGAATATCTAACGTAGTGGAGACGGAAGTTGGTGCCCATTTATATCTTGTCGATCGATGCATCTAATTTGTTGGACATATTATCCTATTCATAATCTATAATTTAAACATTACGTTTTAAATTAAGACACAACCATGACTTAGTTAAGTTGTTTTGATCCTCATGGATCTTATTACATTCGTCCCAGAAAATTTTAAAATTAGTCCAATATATTTAAGTGACAAAACATGCATCAATAACCACAAGATACGCCATAATTCCCGAAGTCGCACTCAAGTACCTGTAGAACACGTTAAAATCAAGTGTCAACACAAAGGAATGTGAGTTCACTTATTCGTTTACTAACAAATTTTATTTCAAGGAAAACTTTCTGATTAGGTGTTTATTTGAAAACATCCATGTAGTTTTAGAAAGTCCATTTTACTCCTTTGATAAAATCCATGGGCCTTCCATCGAGTCATTACTCCGACAATAGTAATACTGCCCAGGTTTTGTATATTAAATTATAGCGTCAACTTTCAGACTCGTATGTTAGCTAGAGGATACGAACTATATATTAACCATGCAGGGATAATCAAAGCTAGACAATGAACATAATATTAATTCGTCGTTTGACAATGACTCGGGTCGACCGGTCAAGACGGGGTTGTCAACCCGATAGATCTACCAACAATTCCTCGCGTGCAATACTTAAACTGATTAAACGACATCATGGGCGTAGGGTTCTTTCTCGAAGAACAATATGATGTCTGCCTCACGTACAATATATATATCCTACTAATATGACAATTTAATACACGATGTGTACGAATCCCCTGAAATCCCCGACGAAATGTAAGCCTATGCTGATACTTACTCTCTTGAGACCAAGAAATATTCGTACCAACTCCAAGGTCTTTTTTCCCCCAACCACCGTGCATAATCCCGTTTCTACCCGAAACATATTTATTCTTCAAAACCATTTCATCCCGAAATACATATATAATTTTCCCAAAAATCCATATATTTTCAATGAAAATATATAATTTATATCAAAAGATATGTTTTATTTCAAAAAAATTATTAAACCCTTTTATTGGCGTGTTCTACCCCCAAAATATATATAAAGCATTAAAAAGAGGGGTTTAGTGACACTTACCTTTCGGTGCGTATTTTAATACCGCAATCCCAGAAATTGATTATATACATCCTAATATGGGAACAATTCTAAATCAATATACATTTAATCACAAAAATCCTAAGTTTCTCAGTTTCTTAGAATTATCACATAACTTTGAGATTTTCTCGAAAAGTTGTCATTTTTGAATTTGTTGGCACGTTAAAGTATATATATATATATGAGGCCATATATATTTATATTTTTATTATGATTTTGCATTTTGAACAATTTTATTGGTGACCATTATTGTGTAATTCCCTTAACTCTCCCGTTTATACGTGATATACCTACGATTTGCGTGTCATAATATTTATTCACAAACGTTCATATAATTTAACACCGAAACACATGAAATCTTGTTAATTTATCTATTTTGTCATTTTCAAAGCAAATACACATGAAATATCCCTTATATATTGAATTTCATGCTCGACAAACAAGTTACACATTTAACGCACTTTTACCGTTTCTACCGCACAAAACGTACAAATATACATGCATAATCCAAATATTTAAAATCATGTTAAAACTTAACATATTTTCATATGCTCATGTTTAAACCACATAATAAATTTTATCACATAAGGTTCACTCAAAATTTACCCATACTAGTGTTCATTGAAAAATGCGTATTTTAGCGATTCGGTAACGTTTTCGGACGTCGGAAGTCACGTATGACCAACCAAACACCAAGTAAACTTATAATTAGTTAAAATAATTATTTTAAAACTAAAAATATCAGTTTACTTACTGATCTAATTCAGTGTTATAAAAATCACTCGAAAAGCCGATTTTTGACCGTTTTAACGCATAGTTTTGCGTTATACGTTACTATAATCATCCCAACTCGAAACGACTTGATATTTTAGCACAATACATGTTATTTACTGATTAAAATAGTGGTTATAATCAGATTAATTGTCACACCCCGATTTCCACGTGTCACCGGTGGGCCCGGTGGGGGAGTATCGTGACGTGGTTGGCAACGTAATAGTCAAACAACACAATATTTAATATGCACAGCGGAAGCAATTTAAAGATATAATACAACCGAATAAATTATTGTAATATCAAGTATCACAACGTTCGGATGTTTATCCACAGAATGGATCGAAATAAAATAGAAACAATAGTTCAACAGACTTCAGGCATCCTAAGCTTGCGAGACTTTTATTGATGCTAAGGAGAGAATCCAGCCAATTTCGTTTAGTACCTGCATTCAGTCTTTTTGGGAAAATACGTCAGTTTATACTGGTAAATACAATCAACTGACTCATTTTGAAAAAAAATGATTTAAAAATTGGTTTGGATGCACATGGCATAAACATTTTTATAACTTGGGAGAATTATTTAATATTATAATCTTGTGAACGAATTACATGTTACTTATGCGTTCAGTAGCCCGGATCTTTTCCGGGTTAAAGATCAATAGACACACCACAATATAGAGTTATACACTGACAGGTGTACGCCTACACCCCGTGCTCAGGTCGTGGCCATCTCGTAAGATGATGCCAAGGATATCCGGGACATGGTCATTAACCCCCCAAAGGCTTTAAGTATCAAGGCTGTTTAAACGATCCGATCAAATTTATTCAACTACCCACTGAACGGTGGAGAATTTGATGCTCGATCAAGCGGTATACTATATACCGTAACCCAAGCCCGTATAGGGAAAATAAGTTAAAAGTATTTACCTGAGCAAAGTATAATTCACAATTAGCAAAATGCACGTAGCTTTTACTGGTCCTCCTAATCTGGAACGAAGGTTTTATAATAACCTATTAGAATCCTAACGGGTCTTTAATTAAGCTTAAGCTTAGACCGGCTAGTTTCAAAGATACGGTTCGTACGCACGATAAGCGAAGACCGGATAGAATTTGATTTAGACCCGACAAGTTCAGAGACTTGTTTAATATGGGTTTATTATTCACATTATGGATTTTGAGATAAAACCGTTAAGGTTTGACCCGTTTCGGCTAATTTATGTAAACTTGTTACATGAACCTAACCGTACGCGTAATAAGCGTGACGGGTATTCATGAGAGCTATATACAGGTTTCTTAAGTTAATTATGCCTCAAATATGTTGTGACATCAGTAAGATGTCTTTCACTATGCCCGAAACGTGTTTAAACACAAACTAGGCCCCGTAGGGGTAGTTTGGTCATTTAAAAGTTTATAAAAAGAGTTTAAGTAACAAGCTGAGTTACAGGTCTGATGTAGTCAGCAAATATACTCAACTTGCTAAGTTACATCAGTAGGTTAAAGCATATATGTGAAATTTATCATTTCTAACCAAACTATGCCCCGTAGGGGTATTTTGGTAATTTCACATAAGCCGAAAAGCTCAAAACTGAAGTCTGAGTTTATCAACCTTTGCTTACTGTTATAATATTAAAATTTGCATCTTATATCAGTAGGTATCAACCCGGGTATGTCCAATATAATTTTGATACATACTTTGTTTTAAAAACGCTTAATAAGGCGATTAAAGGCCATTTCCGGGTTCGATACTTAAATCTGATATTTTTATATTTCTAAAAGGCTTAAAATAATTTATTTAACATATCTAATCAGTAGCAAAAGGTTTGGAGTCGTTTAGATAGGTAAAACTCATTTTATGGCCCGTAAGGGCAAAACCGACAATTACCGGATTAAGCCTACGACTACTAGTTATGCTCAGCCTAAAATTAATTAAAAATCTTTAAAAATCCCAAAATAATATATTACATCAGTGGGTAAAATATTTGATGTCAAAAAGTAGGCTTAACTAGGCTATACGCTAATTACGCCGTTTCATTAACATAAAGCTTAAATTTTGCGATATTGAGCATAACTCTAAATCTATAATTCAAACTGATGTCAAACTTTGCATACAAGTTTATATATCAGTAATTAAAGTTTCTACTCTTTTACATTTCCAAAAATCACGTTTTAAGGTAATAAGGGCATAACGGTCAACATATGAGCAATTAACGGAAACATGCATATTAATTGGATAACTAATGAACCAAGGTGTAACATTACAGAGGGTTATTATAACATGTAACCTAGTCCAATTAAAGCTCTGAGGCATTTCTAAAACATGCCTAAACGGGTCAGAACTGAAAGTCAAAGTGAAAGTCAAACTACCTGACTTTCGGTTCCGAATCAGGTCTAAACAGGAAATTGTCAGGTTGAACATGTTTAGACATGTTCTTACACTTATTACCAAGTTATAACAATGATCCAACAGGTTGTATATGATCTACAATGTTAATTATGCATAAATAGCATTTTAAGCTTCCTGTTGACTTTTTAAATCCAAGTTTGACCCGACTTTTGACCTGGTTAGAGTGGTAATCAGAGGAAACCCTTTTGAGGTTTTATTACCCACATAAATACCTACCTAAAGGTACTTTTAATTCGAGATTTGATTGAACCAATATTTAATAATCTCGAAGTCAAACCGTAATTACGACGGTTTGACTTTTAGCTAAATAACTAAGCTAAAATCAATTTAGAAAGGTTAAGACAACTTACAAAGGTCCTATGCACGAATTTTGATCACTTGAGGCTGCTTGGGAGCTCCAGAATTGATCAGGAATGCAATTGAAGGTGTGAGGAACAATGGTGCAACTTAGGTCCTTTATATAGTAGATTTCTCACCACAATTTGTTGACAAGTAAGTCTACTAGTGCCCACAACTGATCAACACTTGTTACTAGTGCTTAGGAGGTGCTTTAGGGGTCAAGAGATGTGAAAAATTGGGTAAAGGTCGCGCACAACAGCCATGGCAGACAACAACCAATTTTTGCGGAACTGGGCATCCCTCGCGTGGCGCGAGGGACCCTCGCGTGGCGCGACGGGTAGTCTGCAGAAAATCTTAACTTTTGATTTTTGCGATATGATCCTTGGCTCTTCAAAATTCGATTAGGCACTTGTTTCTTGTATTGTAAACCCTCATAATTGATCTATAAGGGCCTTAAAACATTTACCCACTTCGTTAACTCCCCGGTTAACTTTATTGTTACCCGAAAAGTCCTAACTTTCAACGTTTACGCTTTAACTCTTCGCACACGAATTTGATCATAACTTTCTCATACGTTAACGAAACTTTACGAAATTTAAATTGTGTATTCTCGTGAGCATATTTAACATTTACAAAGCTTCGGGTTTGTCAAAAGGTCACTCAGAGGTATAATTTAAACATGTTGACACATTTAGTCCCCGTAGTTTGAAATCTCTCACTTTTAGCTTCGTATGATCCATGATTTATTCGTTTGAAGGTATGAGCATCATGTAGGGTTAATGTATATTATATTTATTCACATTTGACACTTAGGATACGTTTATTCACATACTTCCCATGTTTGTCAACTTTAGTCCTTCTATAATATTCTTTCACACGTTTTAAACATATGACACGTGTCAACACATTATAGGACGTGAATTTTCGAGGTGTTACATCCTCACCCCCTTAAAATAAATCTCGACCCGAGATTTACTGAAATAAGTAAGGGTACTTTTCTTTCATTGTGGATTCGACCTCCCACGTGTATTCGGGACCTCTACGGGCATCCCATTTGACCTTTACAATAGGTACATGCTTCCTTCGAAGCTTCTTTACCTGTCGATCTTCAATCGACAAAGGTTTTTCCATGAACTTCAAGCTTTCATCTATATGCACATCTGTATGTGGTATAACCAGTGATTCATCAGCGAAGCACTTCTTCAGATTGCAGATGTGGAACACATTGTGAATTCCACTGAGCTCTTCCGGTAAGTTTAACTTATAGGCAACTGACCCGACACGTTCGATAACCTCAAAAGGTCCTATGTATCTCGGGCTTAGCTTGCCTTTCTTAACAAACCGCATCACTCCCTTCCTGGGTGACACTTTAAGTAGGACTTTGTCACCTACTTCGAAGTGAAAATCCTTACGCTTAGGATCAGTGTAACTTTTCTTCCTATTCCGGGCAGCTTTGAGAGGGTCACGAATCTGGACAATCTTGTCCGTCGTTTCGAACACGATCTCTGGTCCTGATAACTGGACATCTCCAACTTCCGCCCAACAAACGGGCGATCTACACTTTCTACCATATAATGCCTCGAAAGGCGCAGCCTTAATGCTGGTATGGTAGCTATTGTTGTAGGAGAATTCGATTAATGGTAGGTTCTTATCCCAACTACCTCCCAAATCGATCGCACATGCACGTAGCATGTCTTCCAACGTTTGAATAGTACGCTCACTCTGACCGTCAGTCTGAGGATGGTAAGCCGTACTAAAATTCAAACGTGTGCCCAAAGATTGTTGGAAACTCTTCCAAAAATGTGACGTGTATCTAGTATTTCGGTCAGAGATAATAGCCACAGGTATGCCATGTAAGGCTACAATCTTATCAACGTATAACTGGGCTAACATGTCGGAGCTATAAGTCTCCTTGATGGGTAAGAAGTGTGCTGACTTAGTCAGTCTATCAACTATAACCCATATTGTATCATTTCCTTTCCTTGTCTTGGGTAACTTGGTAATAAAATCCATAGTTACCATTTCCCACTTCCACGTAGGAAGTTCAGGCTGTTGTAGCAAGCCTGACGGCTTTTGATGCTCGGCTTTGACTTGCGCACATGTCAAGCATTTAGCTACATGGGTGGCCACAGACTTTTTCAAGCCTATCCACCAATAATTTGCCTTTAGATCCTGGTACATCTTATCATCTCCAGGATGAACGGAGTATTTGGAACTATGGGCTTCTTGGAGGATAACATCACGAAGTCCCCCATAATTTGGAACCCATATTCGTCCATTCAATCTTAAAATTCCGTCCTTGCTAAGAGTTAACCGCTCCTCAGTTACTCCTAACTTTTCATTAGGATAGTTAGCTTCCAACACAGCTTCCTTCTGTGCAGCTAACAACCTTTCAATCAAATTATTCTTTATTTCCATGCGCTTGGCATTGATTCGGATGGGTTTCACCCTTTCCTTTCTGCTCAAGGCGTCAGCGACTACATTCGCTTTGCCGGGATGATACTTGATTTCACAATCATAATCATTCAAAGTTTCCATCCAACGGCGTTGCCTCATGTTTAACTCTTTCTAATTAAACAGGTGCTGGAGGCTCTTGTGATCAGAATAGATCACACACTTGATTCCATAAAGATAATGCCTCCACAGTTTTAGTACGAATACAACGGCACCCAACTCCAAATCGTGGGTGGTGTAATTCTTTTCGTGCACCTTTAACTGTCGTGATGCATAGGCAATAACCTTGCCTTTCAGCATAAGCACACACCCCATGCCGGTGTGTGAAGCATCGCAGTAAACCATGAATTCTTCAGTGCCTTCAGGTAATATCAGCACAGGAGCGTTGCTCAACTTCTGCTTCAGAATATCAAAGGACTCTGAAACGCCTGTAATATCCTGCCAATCCTAGGAAGCTATGAATCTCCGTAGGTGTCTTTGGTTCTTACCAGTTCATAACTGCCTCAACCTTAGCGGGATCCACTTGGATACCACGCTCACTAACCACATGTCCAAGAAATTGGACTTCACGAAGCCAAAATTCACACTTGGAGAATTTGGCATAGAGCTTCTCCTGATGCAGGAGTTTGAGAATACATCGAAGGTGTTTCTCGTGGTCAGCTTGGTTCATCGAATAGATAAGAATGTCGTCGATGAAAACGATGACGAATTTATCTAAGTCCGGCTTGCAAACGCGATTCATGAGGTCCATGAACGCGGCCGGTGCATTAGTGAGCCCAAAAGGCATCACTAGGAACTCGTAATGACCATAACGAGTCCTAAATGTTGTTTTATGCACGTCTTCATCTCTAACCTTCAGTTGATGGTAACTTGACCTCAAATCAATCTTTGAGAAATAACTTACTCCTTGCAATTGATCGAACAAATCGTAAATCCGAGGCAAAGATACCTATTCTTGATCGTGACCTTATTAAGCTCACGATAATCGATGCACAGATGCATCGATCCGTCCTTCTTCTTTACAAACAGGACTGGTGCTCCCCAAGGAGACGAACTAGGTTTTATGAAACCCTTGGCTAGCAATTCGTCTAGCTGTGTCCTCAATTCTTTCATCTCTGTGGGCGCCAACCTATAAGGTGCTCTGGCAACTGGTGCTGCTCCGGGGATGATATCAATCCTGAATTCCACTTGTCTATCTGGTGGAAAACCAGGTAGTTCTTCCGGAAAAACTTCTGGGAATTCAGAGATAACAGGGATGTCTTCTATCTTCGGTTTGCGCTCATCAATAATCACTTGTGCCATGTAGATGACACAACCCCTCTTTAAACATTTTGAATCCTTGAGCATAGTCACTTGCTCAGGCAGCCCATACTGGGTATCTCCCCGAATGGTAAGTGGTTCACCAGACGGAGTCCTTATTACCACTTGCTTCATGCTACAGACAATTTGGGCCTGGTTATGTGATAACCAGTCCATACCCAGAACTATGTCAAAACCCGCCAACTTAAAGGGAAGTAGAGACAGAGGAAAAGAATGGTTCTTAATGGATATAACACATCCATCTAACATAGTTGAGACGGTTTCTATGGTACCATCTGCTAACTCTACCTCATAGTTTACGCTTAAGGTTTTGACAGGTAAATTCAGCAATTTACAAAACTTGTTATCTACGAAAGACTTATCTGCGCCTGAATCAAAAAGTACTCTTGCAAAGACATCATTTACAAGGAAAGTACCTGTTATGACATTATCGTCTTGCACAGCCTCTTTCGCGTCCATTCTGAAGACTCTAGCATTAGTCTTCTTTGCTTCTTCAGGCTTCTTGTTGTATTTAGGGCAGTTGGTCTTAATGTGCCCCTTTTCATTGCAACGGTAGCACGTTGCGTCTTTTATCTTCTTGCAATCCAAGGTTTTGTGATCCGTGGACTTGCAAATACCACAAGCATAGGTTTTTGACTGAGTCTGTGAGTTCGACTCAAGTCTGCACTTTCCAAAGTGCTGCTTCTTGCAAACTTTGCATTTGGGCTTCTGGCCAGACTGATGCCCATCTCTCCTCGACTCAGATCCTTTCTTGCTGTCACCGTTCCCACGGTGCTTCTTGCTCGACTTTCGTGAACCATCATCTTCACGCTTTCTCTTCTCAGCCTCCTTATTCCTCAGCGATCTCTGCCTGACCGCATCCAGAGTGAGGGATAAGGAAATGTCAGTTACTGATCTAAAAGTAGCTGGCCGAGAAGCTTTTACGCTTGCCTTGATCTCGGGGACTAAACCACCGATAAAACGAGCTATTCGTTTTGGTTCCGGGGTTACCAAATATGGAACCAACCGAGACATAGTGTTGAAGCTCGTCAGGTAAGCTTGACAGTCGAGGTTTGTCATCACCACGGATAGAAAGTCAGACTCTATCTTCTCCACTTCATGTTGAGGGCAGAAATTTTCCTTGATAAGGGCGACAAATTGATCCCACGACATATTATACATCGGGATTTTTCCGGTGGCCTCAATCAGAGATCTCCACCATGCTAACGCTTCACCCTTAAAAGACTGCGACACAAACTTGACCACGTCTTTCTCAGCACATCCGCTGATGTCTACAACCGTATCCATCTCATCCAGCCATGTCATACAGTCAATGGCTCCCTTCTCCCTAGTGAAATCTCGGGGCTTGCAAGAAACGAAATATTTATACGAGCAACCCTTGTCACGGGGCCCTTGATTACGTATAACCTGCTGAGATGGAGCACTGTGGTTTGAGGAGCGCCGATCATCGTTTTTCTTCGGGTCATCCTTCTTGGGCGGTGGCTTTGAAGGCTGTGTAGATTGGGTCCTACTACGAGTCCCACTATACTCTTCCTACTGCTTTTCCAAAGCCTGTGTAACAGCGCCGTCTATGATCGCTTTCAATTCCGCACCCGTTAGATTAATTCGGGCGTCATTATTAACCTCTACTGGATGACTATTACCCTCGTCCGAGTTAGCCATTTTAATTGAACTGTTGCAGAAAACAAGGACAATAGTTTATTTGGGAGTTATTATGGAATTGCCCCTTAGGGAAATTCATTAACCATGGTAAACAGAGACCATATTTGGTTAATTTATTAATCAAATTCATTTAGGATCTCTATAATAATTTATCCTAATTATAAAACAACAATAGTTTTATTTGTGGCACAAAAGGCCTAGTTGCGTGGACATTTTTATTTAATCTATGATTTCAGAGAATCAAAACATTAAGGTATACTGGCACAATAGGCCTGGTCACAATGACATTTATAAATTATAAGCTATGATTTCAGAGAATCAAAGCATGAAGGTTTGAACCTAGTTCATTACCTTTATCTGACAGGGAGTCATCGCTACCACTGTCTTTTGGCGCATATAGAAATGAGCAAGGCCCGTAGGCATTGTATTACCACGTATGGTTAAAATATGATCATCTTAATTGATGATGTAAACCCAGGATTCGGAGATCATTAAACTGGGTTAGGAAATCTTCTAAAGAATTCCTTTATAAAAATGACGTGTGATTTTAACGAATCACGCCTGCCAGGAGTGTTAACATGTTTTCAGATGTTAACTTAGATTTGAATCTTTTGAACAGGTCTTACCATCTTGGCCTGGTCTTATGATGACCCGAAGGCTAGGTTTCACACTTTAAGATTCTTAATTAATAATTACATAGGCAGATTATTTCAAAAAGAAATTATTTTAATTTATTTATTTCATTTTTCATTTATACATGCACATAATGGCAAACATGAAATTTATAAAATCAACATTCCATTAATTTATTATAATAATACACGCTGCCCCAAACGGGTCTTTTCCAACAAACAAGTACCCACGTAGGGGTCAATCAACATGCTCGTCCACGCAGGGACTTTAAACAAACAAACTAGTCCACGCAGGGACCTTAAACAAATAAACATCATACCCACGCAGGGGTTAACGGAAAATAGACCCACGCAGGGGTCAAGATAAACACACATACATACCCACGCAGGGGCTTAAACAAATACAACAAATACAGGCCCACGCAGGGGCTCAATCAACAATTGGAAGGATTCAATGATCCTTCTTGTTCTTCCCTTTGATTAAACTTGCTAATCCTTGGAAGAAGGTCTGTCTCTCCCTACGGTCACGGTGGAAGCCTCGCTCTACTTCGTCCAACCTTTGTAGGATTTCCTCCCTTTCTGGGGGAGAAAACCGAGGCGGTTGCGATTGCGTCCTGATAATAGGTCGAGGAGGTATCTGGTACCCCTGAGTCGGGTAACCTACTCCCCATGGATCTCCATAGGGTCCTTGGGGGTTGTAGTTCGCCGCTACCATGTAAGGGTCGGCCTCCGCGTAACCATAGTTGTGGTGATTCGGTGGTTCAAACGGGTTATACGCCATGGGACCCGTATATGCTGGAATTGGGTTGTCAAAACCCATTGGTGGTGGCTGTGGAATAGCTGGTTGTGAAGGTCCACCCATTTGGGGGTCCTCCTGGTGTGGCGGATAGTGGCTGCCACTGGACTGACATGGGGAACTGAAATGGAAGTCCCCTGCTCGTGACGACATGCGCGCACCGGTTCTCCTTCGCCTCGGCGGTTGCGGCGGTGCCGGCTGCACTGGCGGCGGTGGAGGCGGTGGCGTGACTGCTACGAATCTGGAATCCACAGAGGGATCCTGTTCCTGCTGCTGCTGTTGTTGCTGCTGATGAGGCGACGAATGGTGAGGAGGTGTATAGTACCACTCGTGCCGAGTGAACATGGCTTGGAAGCTGTCTGGACCAATATAGGGTGATCCGTGAAACGAAGATCCGTCCGAGATCTCAATCGGGTGGTTCGGAGTACCACTTGCAGGTTCGACGGGGTCCGCATCCTCCTCCATGTCATCCGCATTATCACCGGAGAAGTGATCGTCTGGCCCTAGTGGGTTAAAACCCACGGGTTCTTGCACGTAGCCTACCGGATTAAACCGGCCCCAAAAAACTGGGGTGGGGTTCCCCGAAAGAATGATGAGACAGGGATCGTTGTAATGGTATGAAGGAAGGCTGAGGGTTGTTCGGCTCGTAGTCCGGTTGTGGCCCATACGGGTTTTGGATCGGAGGTGTCGAGCTATGTGAGACCGACCGTCTAGCCGGCTCAAATAGGTTCCTTCTGTTTGTCGTGGATCATCACTCTCCGTGGTAGACGGAGCTCGAAAATTCGAGGGTCCTGCTTCATTATCGTTGGGGGCGGTAATCGGCCCCTTGCCTCGTCCTCTCCTATGGAAGAATCTTGGTGGCATTGTTGTTAATCCTGTCAATATAGCATGAGATAACAAAACAACATATATAAAATTTTAAAGGACAAAACAAAAACCAAATAAGGTAGAATTTGTCCTATGTTATATGTCTAGAATCGAAAGTTTAGAATTGTGCAATTGTGTAACTGAGATTAAACACAAAAGGCTAGTGTTTAATTCACTCAGTGTTGGCTCTGATACCAACCAGTCACACCCCGATTTCCACGTGTTACCGGTGGGCCCGGTGGGGGAGTATCGTGACGTGGTTGGCAACCTAATAGTCAAACAACACAATATTTAATATGCACAGCGGAAGCAATTTAAAGATATAATACAACCGAATAAATTATTGTATTATCAAGTATCACAACGTTCAGATGTTTATCCACAGAATGGATCGAAATAAAATAGAAACAATAGTTCAACAGACTTCAGGCATCCTAAGCTTGCGAGACTTTTATTGATGCTAAGGAGACAATCCAGCCAATTTCGTTTAGTACCTGCA
Organism: Helianthus tuberosus; assembly: GCA_030545235.1. NCBI lineage: Eukaryota > Viridiplantae > Streptophyta > Magnoliopsida > Asterales > Asteraceae > Helianthus > Helianthus tuberosus. The sequence goes on from CM060397.1 coordinate 127,885,345, forward strand.
TTCAGTCTTTTTGGGAAAATACGTCAGTTTACACTGGTAAATACAATCAACTGACTCATTTTGAAAAAATGATTTAAAAATTGGTTTGGATGCACATGGCATAAACATTTTTATAACTTGGGAGAATTATTTAATATTATAATCTTGTGAACGAATTACATGTTACTTGTGCGTTCAGTAGCCCGGATCTTGTCCGGGTTAAAGATCAATAGACACACCACAATATAGAGTTATACACTGACAGGTGTACGCCTACACCCCGTGCTCAGGTCGTGGCCATCTCGTAAGATGATGCCAAGGATATCCGGGACATGGTCATTAACCCCCCAAAGGCTTTAAGTATCAAGGCTGTTTAAACGAGCCGATCAAATTTATTCAACTACCCACTCAACGGTGGAGAATTTGATGCTCGATCAAGCGGTATACTATATACCGTAACCCAAGCCCGTATAGGGAAAATAAGTTAAAAGTATTTACCTGAGCAAAGTATAATTCACAATTAGCAAAATGCACGTAGCTTTTACTGGTCCTCCTAATCTGGAACGAAGGTTTTATAATAACCTATTAGAATCCTAACGGGTCTTTAATTAAGCTTAAGCTTAGACCGGCTAGTTTCAAAGATACGGTTCGTACGCACGATAAGCGAAGACCGGATAGAATGTGATTTAGACTCGACAAGTTCAGAGACTTGTTTAATATGGGTTTATTATTCACATTCTGGATTTTGAGATAAAACCGTTAAGGTTTGACCCGTTTCGGCTAATTTATGTAAACTTGTTACATGAACCTAACCGTACGCGTAATAAGGGTGACGGGTATTCATGAGAGCTATATACAGGTTTCCTAAGATAATTATGCCTCAAATATGTTGTGACATCAGTAAGATGTCTTTCACTATGCCCGAAACGTGTTTAAACACAAACTAGGCCCCGTAGGGGTAGTTTGGTCATTTAAAAGTTTATAAAAAGAGTTTAAGTAACAAGCTGAGTTACAGGTCTGATGTAGTCAGCAAATATACTCAATTTGCTAAGTTACATCAGTAGGTTAAAGCATATATGTGAAATTTATCATTTCTAACCAAACTATGCCCCGTAGGGGTATTTTGGTAATTTCACATAAGCCGAAAAGCTCAAAACTGAAGTCTGAGTTTATCAACCTTTGCTTACTGTTATTATATTAAAATTTGCATCTTATATCAGTAGGTATCAACCCGGGTATGTCCAATATAATTTTGATACATACTTTGTTTTAAAAACGCTTAATAAGGCGATTAAAGGCCATTTCCGGGTTTGATACTTAGATCTGATATTTTTATTTTTCCAGAAGGCTTAAAATAATTTATTTAACATATCTAATCAGTAGCAAAAGGTTTGGAGTCGTTTAGATAGGTAAAACTCATTTTATGGCCCGTAAGGGCAAAACCAACAATTACCGGATTAAACCTACGACTACTAGTTATGCTCAGCCTAAAATTAATTAAAAATATTTAAAAATCCCAAAATAATATATTACATCAGTGGGTAAAAGATTTGATGTCAAAAAGTAGGCTTAACTAGGCTATACGCTAATTACGCCGTTTCATTAACATAAAGCTTAAATTTTGCGATATTGAGCATAACTCTAAATCTATAATTCAAACTGATGTCAAACTTTGCATATAAGTTTATATATCAGTAATTAAAGTTTCTACCCTTTTACATTTCCAAAAATCACGTTTTAAGGTAATAAGGGCATAACGGTCAACATATGAGCAATTAACGGAAACATGCATATTAATTGGATAACTAATGAACCAAGGTGTAACATTACAGAGGGTTATTCTAACATGTAACCTAGTCCAATTAAAGCTCTGAGGCATTTCTAAAACATGCCTAAACGGGTCAGAACTGAAAGTCAAAGTGAAAGTCAAACTACGTGACTTTCGGTTCCGAATCGGGTCTAAACAGGAAATTGTCGGGTTGAACATGTTTAGACATGTTCTTACACTTATTACCAAGTTATAACAATGATCCAATAGGTTGTATATGATCTACAATGTTAATTATGCATAAATAGCATTTTAAGCTTCCTGATGACTTTTTAAATCTAAGTTTGACCCGACTTTTGACCTGGTTAGATTGGTAATCAGAGGAAACCCTTTTGAGGTTTTATTACCCACATAAATACCTACCTAAAGGTACTTTTAATTCGAGATTTGACTGAGCCAATATTTAATAATCTCGAAGTCAAACCGTAATTACGACGGTTTGACTTTTAGCTAAATAACTAAGCTAAAATCAATTTAGAAAGGTTAAGACAACTTACAAAGGTCCTATGCACGAATTTTGATCACTTGAGGCTGCTTGGGAGCTCCAGAATTGATCAGGAATGCAATTGAGGGTGTGAGGAACAATGGTGCAACTTAGGTCCTTTATATAGTAGATTTCTCACCACAATTTGTTGACAAGTAAGTCTACTAGTGCCCACAACTGATCAACACTTGTTACTAGTGCTTAGGAGGTGCTTTAGGGGTCAAGAGATGTGAAAAATCGGGTAAAGGTCGCGTACAACAGTCATGGTAGACAACAGCCAATTTTTGCAGAACTGGGCATCCCTCGCGTGGCGCGAGGGACCCTCGCATGGCGCGACGGGTAGTCTGCAGAAAATCTTAACTTTTGATTTTTGCGATATGATCCTTGGCTCTTCAAAATTCGATTAGGCACTGGTTTCTTGTATTGTAAACCCTCATAATTGATCTATAAGGGCCTTAAAACATTTACCCACTTCGTTAAGTCCCCGGTTAACTTTATTGTTACCCGAAAAGTCCTAACTTTCAACGTTTACGCTTTAACTCTTCGCACACGAATTTGATCATAACTTTCTCATACGTTAACGAAACTTTACAAAATTTAAATCGTGTATTATTGTGAGCATATTTAACATTTACAAAGCTTCGGGTTTGTCAAAAGGTCACTCAGAGGTATAATTTAAACATGTTGACACATTTAGTCCCCGTAGTTTGAAATCTCTCACTTTTAGCTTCGTATGATCCATGATTTATTCGTTTGAAGGTATGAGCATCATGTAGGGTTAATGTATATTATATTTATTCACAGTTGACACTTAGGATACGTTTATTCACATACTTCCCATGTTTGTCAACTTTAGTCCTTCTATAATATTCTTTCACACGTTTTAAACATATGACACGTGTCAACACATTATAGGACGTGAATTTTCGAGGTGTTACATCCTCACCCCCTTAAAATAAATCTCGACCCGAGATTTACAAAAATAAGTAAGGGTACTTTTCTTTCATTGTGGATTCTACCTCCCACGTGTATTCGGGACCTCTACGGGCATCCCATTTGACCTTTACAATAGGTACATGCTTCCTTCGAAGCTTCTTTACCTGTCGATCTTCAATCGACAAAGGTTTTTCCACGAACTTCAAGCTCTCATCTATATGCACATCTGTATGTGGTATAACCAGTGATTCATCAGCGAAGCACTTCTTCAGATTGCAGATGTGGAACACATTGTGAATTCCACTGAGCTCTTCCGGTAAGTTTAACTTATAGGCAACTGACCCGACATGTTTGATAACCTCAAAAGGTCCTATGTATCTCGGGCTTAGCTTGCCTTTCTTACCAAACCGCATCACTCCCTTCCAGGGTGACACTTTAAGTAGGACTTTGTCACCTACTTCGAAGTGAAAATCCTTACGCTTAGGATCAGCGTAACTTTTTTTCCTATCCCGGGCAGCTTTGAGACGGTCACGAATCTGGACAATCTTGTCCGTCGTTTCGAACACGATCTCTGGTCCTGATAACTGGACATCTCCAACTTCCGCCCAACAAACGGGCGATCTACACTTTCTACCGTATAATGCCTCGAAAGGCGCAGCCTTAATGCTGGTATGGTAGCTATTGTTGTAGGAGAATTCGATTAATGGTAGGTTCTTATCCCAACTGCCTCCCAAATAGATCGCACATGCACGTAGCATGTCTTGCAATGTTTGAATAGTACGCTCACTCTGACCGTCAGTCTGAGGATGGTAAGCCGTACTAAAATTCAAACGTGTGCCCAAAGATTGTTGGAAACTCTTCCAAAAATGTGACGTGTATCTAGTATCTCGGTCAGAGATAATAGCCACAGGTATGCCATGTAAGGCTACAATCTTATCAACGTATAACTGGGCTAACATGTCGGAGCTATAAGTCTCCTTGATGGGTAAGAAGTGTGCTGACTTAGTCAGTCTATCAACTATAACCCATATTGTATCATTTCCTTTCCTTGTCTTGGGTAACTTGGTAATAAAATCCATAGTTACCATTTCCCACTTCCACGTAGGAAGTTCAGGCTGTTGTAGCAAGCCTGACGGCTTTTGATGCTCGGCTTTGACTTGCGCACATGTCAAGCATTTAGCTACATGGGTGGCCACAGACTTTTTCAAGCCTATCCACCAATAATTTGCCTTTAGATCCTGGTATATCTTATCATCTCCAGGATGAACGGAGTATTTGGAACTATGGGCTTCCTGGAGGATAACATCACGAAGTCCCCCATAATTTGGAACCCATATTCGTCCATTCAATCTTAAAATTCCGTCCTTGCTAAGAGTTAACTGCTCCTCAGTTACTCCTAACTTTTCATTAGGATAGTTAGCTTCCAACACAGCTTCCTTCTGTGCAGCTAACAACCTTTCAATCAAATTATTCTTTATTTCCATGCGCTTGGCATTGATTCGGATGGGTTTCACCCTTTCCTTTCTGCTCAAGGCGTCAGCGACTACATTCGCTTTGCCGGGATGATACTTGATTTCACAATCATAATCATTCAAAGTTTCCATCCAACGGCGTTGCCTCATGTTTAACTCTTTCTGATTAAACAGGTGCTGGAGGCTCTTGTGATCAGAATAGATCACACACTTGATTCCATAAAGATAATGCCTCCACAGTTTTAGTGCGAATACAACGGCACCCAACTCCAAATCATGGGTGGTGTAATTCTTTTCGTGCAGATTTAACTGTCGTGATGCATAGGCAATAACCTTGCCTTTCTGCATAAGCACACACCCCATGCCGGTGTGTGAAGCATGGTAGTAAACCACGAATTCTTCAGTGCCTTCAGATAATATCAGCACAGGAGCATTGCTCAACTTCTGCTTCAGAATATCAAAGGACTCTTGCTGCTTAGGGCCCCAAACGAACTTTACTTTCTTCTTGGTCAAGGAAGTTAGGGGTGCAGCAATCCTTGAAAAATTTTCAATGAAACGCCTGTAATATCCTGCCAATCCTAGGAAGCTACGAATCTCCGTAGGCGTCTTTGGTTCTTACCAGTTCATAACTGCCTCAACCTTAGCGGGATCCACTTGGATACCACGCTCACTAACCACATGTTCAAAAATTGGACTTCACGAAGCCAAAATTCACACTTGGAGAATTTGGCATAGAGCTTCTCCTGATGCAGGAGTTTGAGAATACATCGAAGGTGTTTCTCGTGGTTAGCTTGGTTCTTCGAATAGATAAGAATGTCGTCGATGAAAATGATGACGGATTTATCTAAGTACGGCTTGCAAACGCGATTCATGAGGTCCATGAACGCGGCCGGTGCATTAGTGAGCCCAAAAGGCATCACTAGGAACTCGTAATGACCATAACGAGTCCTAAATGCTGTTTTATGCACGTCTTCATCTCTAACCTTCAGTTGATGGTAACCTGACCTCAAATCAATCTTTGAGAAATAACTTGCTCCTTGCAATTGATCGAACAAATCGTCAATCCGAGGCAAAGGATACCTATTCTTGATCGTGACCTTATTAAGCTCACGATAATCGATGCACAGACGCATCGATCCGTCCTTCTTCTTTACAAACAGGACTGGTGCTCCCCAAGGAGACGAACTAGGTTTTATGAAACCCTTGGCTAGCAATTCGTCTAGCTGTGTCCTCAATTCTTTCATCTCTGTGGGCGCCAACCTATAAGGTGCTCTGGCAACTGGTGCTGCTCCGGGGATGATATCAATCCTGAATTCCACTTGTCTATCTGGTGGCAAACCAGGTAGTTCTTCCGGAAAAACTTCTGGGAATTTAGAGATGACAGGGATGTCTTCTATCTTCGGTTTGCGCTCATCAATAATCACTTGTGCCATGTACATGACACAACCCCTCTTTAAACATTTTGAAGCCTTGAGCATAGTCACTTGCTCAGGCAGCCCATACTAGGTATCTCCCCGAATGGTAAGTGGTTCACCAGACGGAGTCTTTATTACCACTTGCTTCATGCTACAGACAATTTGGGCCTGGTTATGTGATAACCAGTCCATACCCAGAACTATGTCAAAACCCGCCAACTTAAAGGGAAGTAGAGACAGAGGAAAAGAATGGTTCTTAATGGATATAACACATCCATCTAACACAGTTGAGACGGTTTCTATGGTACCATCTACTAACTCTACCTCATAGTTTACGCTTAAGGTTTTGACAGGTAAATTCAGCAATTTTCAAAACTTGTTATCTACAAAAAACTTATCTGCGCCTGAATCAAAAAGTACTCTTGCAAAGACATCATTTACAAGGAAAGTACCTGTTATGACATTATCGTCTTGCACAGCCTCTTTCGCGTTCATTCTGAAGACTCTAGCATTAGTCTTCTTTGCCTCTTCAGGCTTCTTGTTGTATTTAGGGCAGTTGGTCTTAATGTGCCCCTTTTCATTGCAACGGTAGCACGTTGCGTCTTTTATCTTCTTGCAATCCAAGGTTTTGTGATCCGTGGACTTGCAAATACCACAAGCATAGGTTTTTGACTGAGTCTGTGAGTTCGACTCAAGTCTGCACTTTCCAAAGTGCTGCTTCTTGCAAACTTTGCATTTGGGCTTCTCGCCAGACTGATGCCCATCTCTCCTCAACTCAGATCCTTTCTTGCTGTCACCGTTCCCACGGTGCTTCTTGCTCGACTTTCGTGAACCATCATCTTCACGCTTTCTCTTCTCAGCCTCCTTATTCCTCAACGATCTCTGCCTGACTGCATCCAGAGTAAGGGATAAGGAAATGTCAGTTACTGATCTAAAAGTAGCTGGCCGAGAAGCTTTTACGCTTGCCTTGATCTCGGGGGCTAAACCACCGATAAAACGAGCTATTCGTTTTGGTTCTGGGGTTACCAAATATGGAACCAACCGAGATATAGTGTTGAAGCTCGTCAGGTAAGCTTGACAGTCGAGGTTTGTCATCACCAAGGATAGAAAGTCAGACTCTATCTTCTCCACTTCATGTTGAGGGCAGAAATTTTCCTTGATAAGGGCGACAAATTGATCCCACGACATATTATACAATGGGATTTTTCCGGTGGCCTCAATCAGAGATCTCCACCATGCTAACGCTTCACCCTTAAAAGACTGCGACACAAACTTGACCACGTCTTTCTCAGCACATCCGCTGATGTCTACAACCGTATCCATCTCATCCAGCCATGTCATACAGTCAATGGCTCCCTTCTCCCCAGTGAAATCTCGGGGCTTGCAAGAAACGAAATATTTATACGAGCAACCCTTGTCACGGGGCCCTTGATTACGTATAACCTGCTGAGATGGAGTACTGTGGTTCGAGGAGCGCCGATCATCGTTTTTCTTCGGGTCGTCCTTCTTGGGCGGTGGCTTTGAAGGCTGTGTAGATTGGGTCCTACTACGAGTCCCACTGTACTCTTCATACTGCTTTTCCAAAGCCTGTGTAACAGCACCGTCTATGATCGCTTTCAATTCCGCACCCGTTAGATTAATTCGGGCGTCATTATTAACCTCCACTGGATGACTATTACCCTCGTCCGAGTTAGCCATTTTAATTGAACTGTTGCAGAAAACAAGGACAATAGTTTATTTGGGAGTTATTATGGAATTGCCCCTTAGGGAAATTCATTAACCATGGTAAACAGAGACCATGTTTGGTTAATTTATTAATCAAATTCATTTAGGATCTCTATAATAATTTATCCTAGTTATAAAACAACAATAGTTTTATTTGTGGCACAAAAGGCCTAGTTGCGTGGACATTTTTATTTAATCTATGATTTCAGAGAATCAAAACATTAAGGTATACTGGCACAATAGGCCTGGTCACAATGACATTTATAAATTATAAGCTATGATTTCAGAGAATCAAAGCATGAAGGTTTGAACCTAGTTCATTACCTTTATCTGACAGGGAGTCATCGCTACCACTGTCTTTTGGCTCATATAGAAATGAGCAAGGCCCGTAGGCATTGTATTACCACGTATGGTTAAAATATGATCATCTTAATTGATGATGTAAACCCAGGATTCGGAGATCATTAAACTGGGTTAGGAAATCTTCTAAAGAATTCCTTTATAAAAATGACGTGTGATTTTAACGAATCACGCCTGCCAGGAGTGTTAACATGTTTTCAGATGTTAACTTAGATTTGAATCTTTTGAACAGGTCTTACCATCTTGGCCTGGTCTTATGATGACCCGAAGGCTAGGTTTCACACTTTAAGATTCTTAATTAATAATTACATAGGCAGATTATTTCAAAAAGAAATTATTTTAATTTATTTATTTCATTTTTCATTTATACATGCACATAATGGCAAACATGAAATTTATAAAATCAACATTCCATTAATTTATTATAATAATACACGCTGCCCCAAACGGGTCTTTTCCAACAAACAAGTACCCACGTAGGGGTCAATCAACATGCTCGTCCACGCAGGGACTTTAAACAAACAAACTAGTCCACGCAGGGACCTTAAACAAATAAACATCATACCCACGCAGGGGTTAACGGAAAATAGACCCACGCAGGGGTCAAGATAAACACACATACATACCCACGCAGGGGCTTAAACAAATACAACAAATACAGGCCCACGCAGGGGCTCAATCAACAATTGGAAGGATTCAATGATCCTTCTTGTTCTTCCCTTTGATCAAACTTGCTAATCCTTGGAAGAAGGTCTGTCTCTCCCTACGGTCACGGTGGAAGCCTCGCTCTACTTCGTCCAACCTTTGTAGGATTTCCTCCCTTTCTGGGGGAGAAAACCGAGGCGGTTGCGATTGCGTCCTGATAATAGGTCGAGGAGGTATCTGGTACCCCTGAGTCGGGTAACCTACTTCCCATGGATCTCCATAGGGTCCTTGGGGGTTGTAGTTCGCCGCTACCATGTAAGGGTCGGCCTCCGCGTAACCATAGTTGTGGTGATTCGGTGGTTCAAACGGGTTATACGCCATGGGACCCGTATATGCTGGAATTGGGTTGTCAAAACCCATTGGCGGTGGCTGTGGTACAGCTGGTTGTGAAGGTCCACCCATTTGGGGGTCCTCCTGGTGTGGCGGATAGTGGCTGCCACTGGACTGACGTGGGGAACTGAAATGGAAGTCCCCTGCTCGTGACGACATGCGCGCACCGGTTCTCCTTCGCCTCGGCGGTTGCGGCGGTGCCGGCTGCACTGGCGGCGGTGGAGTCGGTGGCGCGACTGCCACGAATCTGGAATCCACAGAGGGATCCTGTTCCTGCTGCTGCTGCTGCTGTTGCTGCTGATGAGGCGACGAATGGTGAGGAGGTGTATAGTACCACTCGTGCCGAGTGAACATGTCTTGGAAGCTGTCTGGTCCAACATAGGGTGATCCGTGAAACGAAGATCCGTCCGAGATCTCAATCGGGTGGTTTGGAGTACCACTTGCAGGTTCGACGGGGTCCGCATCCTCGTCCATGTCATCCGCATTATCACCGGAGAAGTGATCGTCTGGCCCCAGTGGGTTAAAACCCACGGGTTCTTGCACGTAGCCTACCGGATTAAACCGGCCCCGAAAAACTGGGGTGGGGTCCCCGAAAGAATGATGAGACAGGGATCGTTGTAATGGTATGAAGGAAGGCTGAGGGTTGTTCGGCTCGTAGTCCGGTTGTGGCCCATACGGGTTTTGGATCGGAGGTGTCGAGCTATGTGAGACCGACCGTCTAGCCGGCTCAAATAGGTTCCTTCTGTTTTGTCGTGGATCATCACTCTCCGTGGTAGACGGAGCTCGAAAATTCGAGGGTCCTGCTTCATTATCGTTGGGGGCGGTAATCGGCCCCTTGCCTTGTCCTCTCCTACGGAAGAATCTTGGCGGCATTGTTGTTAATCCTGTCAATATAGCATGAGATAACAAAACAACATATATAAAATTTTAAAGGACAAAACAAAAACCAAATAAGGTAGAATTTGTCCAATGTTATATGTCTAGACTCGAAAGTTTAGAATCGTGCAATTGTGTAACTGAGATTAAACACAAAAGGCTAGTGTTTAATTCACTCAGTGTTGGCTCTGATACCAACCTGTCACACCCCGATTTCCACATGTCACCGGTGGGCCCGGTGGGGGAGTATCGTGACGTGGTTGGCAACGTAATAGTCAAACAACACAATATTTAATATGCACAGCGGAAGCAATTTAAAGATATAATACAACCGAATAAATTATTGTAATATCAAGTATCACAACATTCGGATGTTTATCCACATAATGGATCGAAATAAAATTGAAACAATAGTTCAACAGACTTCAGGCATCCTAAGCTTGCGAGACTTTTATTGATGCTAAGGAGACAATCCAGCCAATTTCGTTTAGTACCTGCATTCAGTCTTTTTGGAAAAATACGTCAGTTTACACAGGTAAATACAATCAACTGACTCATTTTGAAAAAATGATTTAAAAATTGGATTGGATGCACATGGCATAAACATTTTTATAACTTGGGAGAATTATTTAATATTATAATCTTGTGAACGAATTACATGTTACTTGTGCATTCAGTAGCCCAGATCTTGTCCGGGTTAAAGATCAATAGACACACCACAATATAGAGTTATACACTGACAGGTGTACGCCTACACCCCGTGCTCAGGTCGTGGCCATCTCGTAAGATGATGCCAAGGATATCCGGGACATGGTCATTAACCCCCCAAAGGCTTTAAGTATCAAGGCTGTTTAAACGAGCCGATCAAATTTATTCAACTACCCACTCAACGGTAGAGAATTTGATGCTCGATCAAGCGGTATACTATATACCGTAACCCATGCCCGTATAGGGAAAATAAGTTAAAAGTATTTACCTTAGCAAAGTATAATTCACAATTAGCAAAATGCACGTAGCTTTTACTGGTCCTCCTAATCTGGAACGAAGGTTTTATAATAACCTATTAGAATCCTAACGGGTCTTTAATTAAGCTTAAGCTTAGACCGGCTAGTTTCAAAGATACGGTTCGTACGCACGATAAGCGAAGACCGGATAGAATGTGATTTAGACCCGACAAGTTCAGAGACTTGTTTAATATGGGTTTATTATTCACATTCTGTATTTTGAGATAAAACCGTTAAGGTTTGACCCGTTTCGGCTAATTTATGTAAACTTGTTACATGAACCTAACCGTACGCGTAATAAGGGTGACGGGTATTCATGAGAGCTATATACAAGTTTCCTAAGTTAATTATGCCTCAAATATGTTGTGACATCAGTAAGATGTCTTTCACTATGCCCGAAACGTGTTTAAACACAAACTAGGCCCCGTAGGGGTAGTTTGGTCATTTAAAAGTTTATAAAAAGAGTTTAAGTAACAAGCTGAGTTACAGGTCTGATGTAGTCAGCAAATATACTCAATTTTCTAAGTTACATCAGTAGGTTAAAGCATATATGTGAAATTTATCATTTCTAACCAAACTATGTCCCGTAGGGGTATTTTGGTAATTTCACATAAGCCGAAAAGCTCAAAACTGAAGTCTGAGTTTATCAACCTTTGCTTACTGTTATAATATTAAAATTTGCATCTTATATCAGTAGGTATCAACCCGGGTATGTCCAATATAATTTTGATACATACTTTGTTTTAAAAACGCTTAATGAGGCGATTAAAGGCCATTTCCGGGTTCGATACTTAAATCTGATATTTTTAGATTTCCAGAAGGCTTAAAATAATTTATTTAACATATCTAATCAGTAGCAAAAGGTTTGGAGTCGTTTAGATAGGTAAAACTCATTTTATGGCCGTAAGGGCAAAACCGACAATTACCGGATTAAGCCTACGACTACTAGTTATGCTCAGCCTAAAATTAATTAAAAATCCCAAAATAATATATTACATCAGTGGGTAAAAGATTTGATGTCAAAAAGTAGGCTTAACTAGGCTATACGCTAATTACGCCGTTTCGTTAACATAAAGCTTAAATTTTGCGATATTGAACATAACTCTAAATCTATAATTCAAACTGATGTCAAACTTTGCATACAAGTTTATATATCAGTAATTAAAGTTTCTACAATTTTACATTTCCAAAAATCACGTTTTAAGGTAATAAGGGCATAACGGTCAACATATGAGCAATTAACGGAAACATGCATATTAATTGGATAACTAATGAACCAAGGTGTAACATTACAAAGTGTTATTCTAACATGTAACCTAGTCCAATTAAAGCTCTGAGGCATTTCTAAAACATGCCTAAACGGGTCAGAACTGAAAGTCAAAGTGAAAGTCAAACTACGTGACTTTCGGTTCCGAATCGGGTCTAAACAGGAAATTGTCGGGTTGAACATGTTTAGACATGTTCTTACACTTATTACCAAGTTATAACAATGATCCAATAGGTTGTATATGATCTACAATGTTAATTATGCATAAATAGCATTTTAAGCTTCCAGTTGACTTTTTAAATCCAAGTTTGACCCAACTTTTGACCTGGTTAGAGTGGTAATCAGAGGAAACCCTTTTGAGGTTTTATTACCCACATAAATACCTACCTAAAGGTACTTTTAATTCGAGATTTGACTGAGCCAATATTTAATAATCTCGAAGTCAAACCGTAATTACGACGGTTTGACTTTTAGCTAAATAACTAAGCTAAAATCAATTTAGAAAGGTTAAGACAACTTACAAAGGTCCTATGCACGAATTTTGATCACTTGAGGCTGCTTGGGAGCTCCAGAATTGATCAGGAATGCAATTGAAGGTGTGAGGAACAATGGTGCAACTTAGGTCCTTTATATAGTAGATTTCTCACCACAATTTGTTGACAAGTAAGTCTACTAGTGCCCACAACTGATCAACACTTGTTACTAGTGCTTAGGAGGTGCTTTAGGGGTCAAGAGATGTGAAAAATTGGGTAAAGGTCGCGCACAACAGCCATGGCAGACAACAGCCAATTTTTGCGGAACTGGGCATCCCTCGCGTGGCGCGAGGGACCCTCGCGTGGCGCGACGGGTAGTCTGCAGAAAATCTTAACTTTTGATTTTTGCGATATGATCCTTGGCTCTTCAAAATTCGATTAGGCACTTGTTTCTTGTATTGTAAACCCTCATAATTGATCTATAAGGGCCTTAAAACATTTACCCACTTCGTTAAGTCCCCGGTTAACTTTATTGTTACCCGAAAAGTCCTAACTTTCAACGTTTACGCTTTAACTCTTCGCACACGAATTTGATCATAAATTTCTCATACATTAACGAAACTTTACAAAATTTAAATCGTGTATTCTCGTGAGCATATTTAACATTTACAAAGCTTCGTGTTTGTCAAAAGGTCACTCAGAGGTATAATTTAAACATGTTGACACATTTAGTCCCCGTAGTTTGAAATCTCTCACTTTTAGCTTCGTATGATCCATGATTTATTCGTTTGAAGGTATGAGCATCATGTAGGGTTAATGTATATTATATTTATTCACAATTGACACTTAGGATACGTTTATTCACATACTTCCCATGTTTGTCAACTTTAGTCCTTCTATAATATTCTTTCACACGTTTTAAACATATGACACATGTCAACACATTATAGGATGTGAATTTTCGAGGTGTTACATTAGTGCAGTTTTTATATAAGTCACATAAAACATGCGATTTCATGTATTTTACAACTTTTAATGCACCAAGTGCAACATGCAAAACTAGCAAACATTAGGACAAAGTTATATGTCACTAAACACTTTAAAATAACTTTATTTTAGTGTTTATAACCTGCTTAAAACTGATTTTTACTATATCATACACAAAACACATTATTTCACCTATTTTACAAGTTTCTAAGCCTCATGTATAATATGCAAGGCTAGTAAACCTTATGACAAAGTTTTATATCATTAAATACTTCAAATAATTATATTTTTAATGTTTAGAATCTGATTAGAAATCATCTTCAGCATACCATACATAAATCATCATTTCATGACCATTCATCCACATGCATGCTTAAGTAAAAGTATCTAATGCATACATATAACATCATCATAAATATTCATGTTCTAATCATACTCAAGAACACCTTATTATCATGTTTTTACATAACACAACATATATCATCCATCATCACATTTTCATTCATACATAAATGCTAGTGTTCTTACATGCATCCTACTTTTCAAGTAATCATGTTAATCAAGAATCTTTTAATAAAAATCAAAACACAATCACCTACACATACATACACACTCATGGCCATATATACATACATATATACACCCATTTTATTTCATTCAAAAACCCATTTGTTTATTAGTTTCAAGTTTATGTTTAAATCCAAGAACAAGAGAAACTTTTACTATCTTCTTCTCCATAAAATAATCAAGAACATTTTTAAAAGATTGATTTTTATACCTTCAAGATTCAAGTGGGTTTTTGACAAGATTTTTGATGTTTGGAGCTTGTTTCTTCTTTGAAATTATCTTGAAATCAACTTTAGATCCTCAAACCAACCCGAAAATAGCTTGAAATGGCCATGATCTTCATGAATGAAGTTTGAAAAATGAAAGTGAATGTTGGGAAGGGGTGTTCGGCCGTAGGTTAGAGAAGAAGAAAGATATGGTAGATTTTGATTGTTTAAATTCTTGGATTTTGTAGGATTTTGTCATAGATTGCATGAAACACCATTGGACCATCATTTACTTTGTTGACACTTGTCAAGACCAGGTGAAAGGTGGTAAGGATTTGTTCAATTTAGTCGACACATGTCCCACACAAATCTTACACACGCATATATATATGTATACATGAATTATTGGCCATAAACAGGTATTTTACTAGATACCGGGTATTTTATCTAGCGTTTTAATCTCGTTTTAGTGCGTTTTAAATTATTTTTAACACTCTATAAAAATAAACTCACCAAAATATTACTAAACGATATTTTTTTTGCCTGGACTGGCTACGTTGTCGGTATTTGGCAGTATGCGCGCTGTGTTGCGCGGTATGCGCTTAAAATCACAAAATATGAATTTAAGCGTTTTTATTTATTTTTATCATTCTAAAGTAATAAACTCATAAAATTATTATTAAAATGATTATCAGTTGCTTTGACAGGCTGTGTTGACAGTATTTTGTCGGTACACGCGCTGCATCGCGCGGTACGCGCTTAAACTCGAAAAATAGAGTTTCCTAGCGTTTTAAATTATTTTTCCACACGGATACGATTAAAATAATTATTATAATCATAAAAAACTATTTTTAGGATTTTAACACTTATCGGGTGGTCACCGATGTTCGTTTCGCATTTTAACCGTTACGCGATAAGCGTTTATCTTACTGTTGCCAACATAATTTTTATCAAAGTTTAAATTTACCAACTCATTAAATTTCACATATTGTCACACCCCGACAACGTAAAAACAACAAGACGTGGCGGAAACGTCGGGGAGTGTTGTAACAGAATTAATGTTTCAAATCCATGGCAATTGAAGTTTCGTTTTATTAATTAAAAGTGTTACAATGTCTTATCAAACAAAGAAATACAACATAATTAACTAGTCTTGTATATTTTATTGTCACTAAAGCCCAAGTCTGCCTATGTGTATCTTGATCATCTTATGCAACAGCTCCTGAAAAACACATGTGAAAATAGGTACGTCAGCATAAAAATGCCTGTGAGATACATAGGTTTTGTGAAAATAGGTTTCATGACTTATGTTTGAGAAAATATTTAGTCATGAACCTTGTAATTTGCTTTGTCTTGTAAATCATTTGAAAAACAATAAGATCAGATGATATGTATAAATAAGGGAATAATGTATGGTTAAATGAATAACCATGTAAAATGAGTTTGTATAAGATAAGTTGTTTGTAAATCAATGTCTTGTGAAAAGTATGTTATTTGTATAAAATGTTATATGTATCAAACTGAAATGATTCAAATAACGCTACGATATGTAATACCATACAAACATTTATATATAGGAAGTACCAGCGGCGTATCCACCATGCTTGTATCATATTACACACGCATCGTTACTTAATCACTTAATCAAACCAAACCAACAATGTATGATGTCTATGTCTAGACCAATTGTCAAATGTATTGGATAATATGTCAAAGTGTTTATGTCAAGATGTAAATCATGTAGTGTAAAACAAATGTCAAACATGTTTATGTGTCAAATGTAAATCATGTCAAAATGTCTATGTCAAATGTCCATGTCAAATGTCTTTGTCAAATGTCTTTGTCAAATGTCATGTATGGCAAGTGGAATGTATCAGCTAAACCATATGTAAAATGCACAAAAACAAGGTATTGAAGTAAAACATGGTTTAAATCAAGGTTATGTTTTGTGTAATAAATGCATGTTATACTGATATAAACATCTATGCGGTATTGTGAAAAAATCATTTAAACAAACCCAACGTCATATCAAAATGTAAGCATGTGAAAACAATGCACTAAGTATGTAATCAAATGAACATACATAGCGTGAAATGTCATGTAAAACGATGTACTAAGTAATGCACACAATGGGCACACCTAGCATGAAGTGTAATGAAATCATGTACTATAATGTACTAACGAACATAGCAGTATATGATGTGAAAACAGGAAAGCATGAAAGTAACAAGTAGGCACATGTGTTTCACCCCAAAACAGTTTGGAAAACAGTAAAAGAGGGGTCTATGTACTCACTTGAGATTGCTCAGAAGTCCTAAGATAACCACCAAGCAATGCTAGAGATCCCGGAATCAAACGGCACCTAATATAGGTAACTATATTAATAAACCGGACCTATAATCGGAAGATCGGGTAGCATGAGGGTTTGTAAACCAAATGAGTGTAGGAACTCATGTAACATGGTTTAACAAAGCCTACATACTAAATGAAACCTAACCTAAGTGCTTACGACCCATTACGACCCGTTTAGGTAGCTTATGCTACTTTAACGCGTCGTTCGCGTAAAACGCGTTCGGAACGCATAACTAGTCCTATGATAAGTAAAATATGCCTTAACATGTCTAATATTGTTGCCATATCAGTTTAGATACCAAAATTTATGTTACATATGCTTAAAATGAATTTTGGCGTAAAAAGGGCATTTTGGTAATTTACCTAAGGCATATAAACTACCTATCATACAACTACTTAAACGAAGCGACCATAAGGTATAACCTCGGAAGGTTATTCCCTATATACTATGGTCACCTAATATGTTTGGTCGGATCCTAATGATCGACCAAATGGGTCGGGTTCGAAAGCATAAGCGACTGATCAAGTCGCTTACCCTTACGACCCTAGACAACGTGGTAATCAGTAGGCATAGTCACAAGGACTATAACCATCGTGATTACAATCACGTTGCGAAGTTCTAACGAACTTCGCATTGACCATAAACTGGTCAATGCAGAAAGTCAAACAAGGTTTGGCTTTCGGACTCGAAAAGCAATAAAAGAACGAAGGAACACTTACAAAGGGTCCCCGAATGCTAATCTAGATCCAAATAACTCAGGTATGAAACAATGGTTCCAACTTAGAGTCTTTTGGATCAGATTCTTGTGAGGAAAAGTGAAGGGTGGAGGTGGGTATTTATAGTAAATGGTCCACCGTTAGGATCGTTTGTCGAATATCGTGCCTTAATCACATCCGTACATGTGTCGGAACCTTATGGTACCCAAAATGGCCACTCACCATAAGAGATCAACATGTGGCAAGGGGTTAGGGAGTGGTTAACAGCTGTTAACAGCTGTAAAAAAGATATTTTGCTGCATCTAGCCCCTACTTAGGGACCTAGTTTGGCAGATTTATAGTTTCAGTCCCTGCAACCTCAAAACTTGGTTTACGATGCGTTTTTTTGACACGTTTAAGCCCCGTTAACCCCATTTCAAAGCTCTAAAATGAAGTTAAATTATAGGGAACTTAAAATGTGTTCAAAAATATCTCGGGTGTCGGTTCGTTCAGCCGTACGGTTACGTTGTTCGGTTAATTACGACGGAATGCGCATAAGCGCGAAAAATGATCCAAATGGCGTGACGAATGGATTTTTCTTATGCCAAACACTAAAATAAAATATTTTAGTGCTTACATAAATTTTTGGATGTCCGGATGTATTCAGAACGTAAGTTATGCGCGAAAATGCAAACTTGTGCACTTTTTGACGCTTTTTGTCCCTGAATGACCCCAAAAGTTTATTTTAGCATACCGAACCCCTCAAAGCCTATTTATAAGCTATGTAAAGGATATTTATGGTATGTTTAACTTATGGTCATGTTCCGGAATGTCTGTTACAGTTCAAATTGGCATACTTTCGCAGTTTGTCAAGTTTAGTCCCTGTAAGCGAATTAACTTGTTTTTGCCATACCAAAGCCTTCAAAACTTATTTCTAAGTTATGTAAAGGTTATTTAAGGTATGTTAAGCCTATGTCACTATTCCAGAGTGTTTGTTGCATTAAACTGGTTATATTTATGCATTGGTGCGCGTATAACCTTCCAGAAAGCGATTTAGAGTTTGGAATTGAACAAAAATTGATATGTGCAAATGATACACATAGTTTTTACAAATCCCAAGTATGAAATATAATATTTCATTGGTTCGGTATTTGTTTGATGGCCGTGGAGGCACAGGTGTTACAGTCTCCCCTACTTTTGGAAATTTCGTCCCGAAATTAATTTCTAGAGGAAACTTGTGAAGAAAGCTGTGACAGTTTCGCCTTCTAATAAATCCATTGACCCTTAAGTAAAACTCTGGGTCATGTTAGGATTCTTAGCGAAATTATCGACTATCAATGTAAAGTCCTTGTAGTAGCAAAACATGGAGTTTCGAACTACGGACAGAAGAATGTTTCTTATGAAGACTCATCATAGGAAACTTGAATTCAGGATTGGGAAGTGTAAGATAAAACGACATCGGTCAAAGTCCAAGACTTCTCCCGTATCATTACTCTTGCCACTATTGGTCTTTACACATGACAAAACTTCATGTGGTTTCTGTGCACTGAATTCCATAATTATGTAGGCCTCCATAATTACGTACTTCCTTGCACAGTCCGCACAGTTCATTTCATAATGCGTATGGGAAAAGTCAAACGAATAATCCTGTGGTGATTTAACTTGACTGTAATAGAGTCTCATTAACTAGGTCACCAAAGGATTAGATAAACGAACAATCTCTTCAGCTAAACTACCCCAGAGAAATATTTAACTACACCGACGTAGGATGTATTTAACTTTAGATCGACGTAGGATCTCTTTAACTCAACTATCTAAGAGAAACATTTAACTACACCGACGTAGGATGTATTTAACTTTAGATCGACGTAGGATTTCTTTAACTCAACTACCTAAGAGAAACATTTAACTACACCGACGTAGGATGTATTTAACTTTAGATCGACGTAGGATCTCTTTAACTCAACTACCTCAGAGAAACATTTAACTACACCGACGTAGGATGTATTTAACTTTAGATCGACGTAGGATCTCTTTAACTCAACTACCTAAGAGAAACATTTAACTACACCGACGTAGGATGTATTTAACTTTAGATCGACGTAGGATTTCTTTAACTCAACTACCTAAGAGAAACATTTAACTACACCGACGTAGGATGTATTTAACTTTAGATCGACGTAGGATCTCTTTAACTCAACTACCTAAGAGAAACATTTAACTACACCGACGTAGGATGTATTTAACTTTAGATCGACGTAGGATCTATTTAACTATATTAACACATGTTGTCCTTAAACTTTGGAATAGTACTTTATAATCCAAGGGACTTAATCTACAACGTAGAAGTCCATTAAGGATTTAAGATAGTACATCTTTGAATATCCTACTACGAATCCCTCATATGAAGGTATGAAAGATTCTACGAGGATTTGGATAGCGAATATCCAGAGTATACACGAACACAAAATGCATATATGGAAAGACAAGATGCATAAACACGTAGTCACATAATCACAAAATTGTTTATCTAGATCTTTAATTTGTAAGTTTTGTTCTGTTAATTATGTACATGCATTTGAAGCACACTAGGAATCCATTTCATGGATTTCCTTTGGTACTTTTAAACATTAGCAAGAATCTAACTATGAAGATAGAAAGATCTTCCAAAAATTCGATTTCGTTTTCAAGAAAACGCAATATTCGAATTAAGGTACAAAAATTTTGAATATACGAAAATGCCCTTAGGTACCCTATTAAGAATTTATAATGGTGCTTTGGGTATTCGTACAGAGTTGTAACTTGCGCCTTGTACTTCGTTTCCTTGGAAGAAACGGGTATTTTGGATTTCCGTGGAAAACACAAGAGATAATAAAATGGAAGAAATTACGGGGTAGTCCGTTCTTCAAGGAATACGGTCCCTTGATTGTCGGTATTGTAGAGGATACGTTGTTTATACCAGCCATCACATTTGTACATTGCAATGTAAATAAAAAGATTTATTTATTAACAATGATAACAACTGTTTCATGGACCTTGACAACAAAAGAAAATAATACATAAGGCTTGATTATTTCTAAACAACATTGTCTTCTAGTTGGTCTGATGCTCATCCCTGAGCTGGATTCGCATTTGCAAGCCTTGGGCAATTTCTTCTGAAATGGCTCATCTCGCCACAGTTGAAGCAAGGACCTGGTGGAAGACGAGCTTGAGCAGGATTTACTTGAGGTTGGTTTGGACCACCTTGGTTTGGGGTAAATCGACAAGCATTTGCCAGGTGACCGAGTCGCCCACATGATGCACATAAACGACACTATAGGTGAGCTAAGTGATGTGCATTACATTTGTCGCATATCGGTGCAGTACCGGCATAAGGTTTCTTTGCAGGAGGTTGAGTTGGTTGGTTGCGGGTGTTTTGGTTGGGTTGAGCAGCAATCGCAAAATTCTGCGAAGCCTTACGCTTCTTTGACTCCTTATGGGATCCAGTCTGTTCATCCATGATCTTTGATTCCTTGACTGGTTTTGATTCCTCGACCGGTTTCTTGTCACCTTTCCGGAAAAGTTTATGCTTTCTGATCTGAGATTCAGTCAAGGTTGCAGATAGCTCAATGGCCTGCCTAACCGTAGTGGGGTTACTACCAGTAACAATGTCCTGGACTGAGTCAGGGAGACCATCAATGTATTTCTCGATCACCTTATCCAAAGGCGTAACCATGGTAGGGCACAACAGGCTCAGCTCCTCATATCGATCAGTGTATGCTCGATGTTCACCGCTGTCTTGCTTAAGATCGTCGAATTCCCTTTCCAATGCCCTGATCTCGTGACGAGGACAGAATTCCTTCATCATCAGTGCTCGAAGTTCTTCCCAAGTTTGGGCCAGTGCCACTTCGGCACCCCTATCTCTCACCACACCGTTCCACCACGTCAGAGCTCGTTTCTCAAAGACACTAGATGCGAAATCTACCTTTCGCTCGTTTGGACATTGTACATGCCTGAAGGTGCTCTCTAAACTCTCGAACCATTGTAGAAGTGCAGTCGCTCCTTGAGACCCGGAAAACTTTGATGGCTTAGCCGAGTTGAACGTCTTGAAGTTGCAAAGGGCATTATTGTTGTTGATAGCTTGGTAACATTGAGCAACGACGTTCGGGATTGCAGCAGTCATTTGCTGTGTAATGACAGCTGCCAGATCGTCAATAGATATCGATTTTCGCGTCGTGGAGGCATTCTAAAAGAGGAAACATGAAAGGAAACGAGTGAGAGAATTAGACGAAAAGAATGAGATGAAACAAATCTGATGAAAGCCAGGATAGTGGTCATTTGTTTGTTACTGCAAAGCAACAAACGACACACAGTGACTGAATTAAAGTAAATGGATAAAAAATAATGTATCGCGAAGACATGCTCGCCTATAAGTGAACACTCATCCCAAGAATTCCCAGGTAAGCACAACTGGTCTCGCGTCTGATGAGATATATACGAAGTGCTTGCCTAGACAGAAAACCCAGAATACAGGCATTCACCCTTCCAGTTTGCACGTGTTCACATTATTTAAAACCCAAAACCTTGACGAGATTTTGAAAACTCAAGGGGTTCAAAACCATATAATAGAGAGTTCAAAACCTTACAATAGAGGGTTCAAAACCTAGTAATTAATCATCCTAGAACAGATGATTAGTTTTCAAAGCGGTTTTGAAATTTATGTCCTTGTTGTGGTCGTCGCCTAAGGATAGGTGACGGTATTGTTTTATGACTAAACGCAAGTAAACTCGCGTTAGGGTCCTAAGAAGGTTATAGACTAGGTCAAAGCATTACTAATAACCTAATTCCCTATAACCATTGGCTCTGATACCATCTTTTCTGTCACACCCCGACCACGTAAAAACAACAAGACGTGGCGGAAACGTCGGGGAGGGTTGTAACAGAATTAATGTTTCAAATCCATGGCAATTGAAGTTTCGTTTTATTAATTAAAAGTGTTACAATGTCTTATCAAACAAAGAAATACAACATAATTAACTAGTCTTGTATCTTTTATTGTCACTAAAGCCCAAGTATGCCTATGTGTATCTTGATCATCTTATGCAACAGCTCCTGAAAAACACATGTGAAAATAGGTACGTCAGCATAAAAATGCCTGTGAGATACATAGGTTTTGTGAAAATAGGTTTCATGACTTATGTTTGAGAAAATATTTAGTCATGAACCTTGTAATTTGCTTTGTCTTGTAAATCATTTGAAAAACAATAAGATCAGATGATATGTATAAATAAGGGAATAATGTATGGTTAAATGAATAACCATGTAAAATGAGTTTGTATAAGATAAGTTGTTTGTAAATCAATGTCTTGTGAAAAGTATGTTATTTGTATAAAATGTTATATGTATCAAACTGAAATGATTCAAATAACGCTACGATATGTAATACCATACAAACATTTATATATAGGAAGTACCAGCGGCGTATCCACCATGCTTGTATCATATTACACACGCATCGTTACTTAATCACTTAATCAAACCAAACCAACAATGTATGATGTCTATGTCTAGACCAATTGTCAAATGTATTGGATAATATGTCAAAGTGTTTATGTCAAGATGTAAATCATGTAGTGTAAAACAAATGTCAAACATGTTTATGTGTCAAATGTAAATCATGTCAAAATGTCTATGTCAAATGTCCATGTCAAATGTCTTTGTCAAATGTCTTTGTCAAATGTCATGTATGGCAAGTGGAATGTATCAGCTAAACCATATGTAAAATGCACAAAAACAAGGTATTGAAGTAAAACATGGTTTAAATCAAGGTTATGTTTTGTGTAATAAATGCATGTTATACTGATATAAACATCTATGCGGTATTGTGAAAAATTCATTTAAACAAACCCAACGTCATATCAAAATGTAAGCATGTGAAAACAATGCACTAAGTATGTAATCAAATGAACATACATAGCGTGAAATGTCATGTAAAACGATGTACTAAGTAATGCACACAATGGGCACACCTAGCATGAAGTGTAATGAAATCATGTACTATAATGTACTAACGAACATAGCAGTATATGATGTGAAAACAGGAAAGCATGAAAGTAACAAGTAGGCACATGTGGGTAACTATATTAATAAACCGGACCTATAATCGGAAGATCGGGTAGCATGAGGGTTTGTAAACCAAATGAGTGTAGGAACTCATGTAACATGGTTTAACAAAGCCTACATACTAAATGAAACCTAACCTAAGTGCTTACGACCCATTACGACCCGTTTAGGTAGCTTATGCTACTTTAACGCGTCGTTCGCGTAAAACGCGTTCGGAACGCATAACTAGTCCTATGATAAGTAAAATATGCCTTAACATGTCTAATATTGTTGCCATATCAGTTTAGATACCAAAATTTATGTTACATATGCTTAAAATGAATTTTGGCGTAAAAAGGGCATTTTGGTAATTTACCTAAGGCATATAAACTACCTATCATACAACTACTTAAACGAAGCGACCATAAGGTATAACCTCGGAAGGTTATTCCCTATATACTATGGTCACCTAATATGTTTGGTCGGATCCTAATGATCGACCAAATGAGTCGGGTTCGAAAGCATAAGCGACTGATCAAGTCGCTTACCCTTACGACCCTAGACAACGTGGTAATCAGTAGGCATAGTCACAAGGACTATAACCATCGTGATTACAATCACGTTGCGAAGTTCTAACGAACTTCGCATTGACCATAAACTGGTCAATGCAGAAAGTCAAACAAGGTTTGGCTTTCGGACTCGAAAAGCAATAAAAGAACGAAGGAACACTTACAAAGGGTCCCCGAATGCTAATCTAGATTCAAATAACTCAGGTATGAAACAATGGTTCCAACTTAGAGTCTTTTGGATCAGATTCTTGTGAGGAAAAGTGAAGGGTGGAGGTGGGTATTTATAGTAAATGGTCCACCGTTAGGATCGTTTGTCGAATATCGTGCCTTAATCACATCCGTACATGTGTCGGAACCTTATGGTACCCAAAATGGCCACTCACCATAAGAGATCAACATGTGGCAAGGGGTTAGGGAGTGGTTAACAGCTGTTAACAGCTATAAAAAAGATATTTTGCTGCATCTAGCCCCTACTTAGGGACCTAGTTTGGCAGATTTATAGTTTCAGTCCCTGCAACCTCAAAACTTGGTTTACGATGCGTTTTTTTGACACGTTTAAGCCCCGTTAACCCCATTTCAAAGCTCTAAAATGAAGTTAAATTATAGGGAACTTAAAATGTGTTCAAAAATATCTCGGGTGTCGGTTCGTTCAGCCGTACGGTTACGTTGTTCGGCTAATTACGACGGAATGCGCATAAGCGCGAAAAATGATCCAAATGGCGTGACGAATGGATTTTTCTTATGCCAAACACTAAAATAAAATATTTTAGTGCTTACATAAATTTTTGGATGTCCGGATGTATTCAGAACGTAAGTTATGCGCGAAAATGCAAACTTGTGCACTTTTTGACGCTTTTTGTCCCTGAATGACCCCAAAAGTTTATTTTAGCATACCGAACCCATCAAAGCCTATTTATAAGCTATGTAAAGGATATTTATGGTATGTTTAACTTATGGTCATGTTCCGGAATGTCTGTTACAGTTCAAATTGGCATACTTTCGCAGTTTGTCAAGTTTAGTCCCTGTAAGCGAATTAACTTGTTTTTGCCATACCAAAGCCTTCAAAACTTATTTCTAAGTTATGTAAAGGTTATTTAAGGTATGTTAAGCCTATGTCACTATTCCAGAGTGTTTGTTGCATTAAACTGGTTATATTTATGCATTGGTGCGCGTATAACCTTCCAGAAAGCGATTTAGAGTTTGGAATTGAACAAAAATTGATATGTGCAAATGATACACATATTTTTTACAAATCCCAAGTATGAAATATAATATTTCATTGGTTCGGTATTTGTTTGATGGCCGTGGAGGCACAGGTGTTACACATATAAACATCATAATCAGTCAAATATGGCCCTATTACCTATTTAAAACATGTGCTACAATTGTACGGTACGGCCTGAAAAGCATGGTGTCACAACTGGCAACTAACCCAAGTATATTCTTAAATTCTAGGGATACGAACCTATAGTCGACACCAGTATCAAATAGTACAGATGCAAAGTGTTTGTTGATAGGGAACGTACCCATAACTACGTTCGGATCCTGGCGAGCTTCCCTAGCTCCAATGTTGAAAACTCTTCCTTGGGCTTGATTGTTCTTTGGGCAATCTCGCTTGAAATGCCTGACATCTCCGCAACTAAAGCATCCTTATTTGTTTCCAGTACCACCCTGGTTGTTGTTTTGGTTGCGGTTTCCATTACCAGCTTGGTTTCCAGAACCACCACGATTACCATTACCTCCTTGATTATTGTTTCCACCTTGGTTTTTGTTGCCATAACCGTTGCGACCACGGTTTCCGTTGCCATTACCATTTCCTCTCTGACCATTATTCCCACGATCGGCACCATACCAGCATATCTCTTTGGCATTGCCAACTTTTCCGCACGTTTCACACTTTCCAGCTCTGCATCGTCCAGTGTGATGAAACTGACACACATCACATTTGGGCAGGGTGCCCATATATCCTTTTCCTCTAATCTCAGCACCAGAAGTAGCAGCACCAGTCTTCATCTCGGCTGGTGGATTCGCATCTCTCTTCTTGTTACCACTGTTGTTTCCTTGAGTACCCTTCTTGAAATTGGAGAACATCCTTTTGTTCTCCCCTGATGACTCAACATGAGTCTCCTTCTTCTTTCCTTCAGAAACCGAAAACTTGTTCAATCTAATTGCTTCTTCAGTCAATGCCACACTCAAATCAATGGCCTCAGTGATCGTCAAAGGCTTCGAAGTAGTCACCATGCTCATAATTTGGGGTGCCAATCCCCAGATGAAGCATTCAACTCGCTTGAATTTCGGTTCTACCATGTAGGGGACAACACGAGATAGGTCATGAAATCTCTTCACATATTCAGCAATCTTAGGTCCATCCATCTTCAGATTCCAGAACTCGGTTTCCATCTTCTGAATCTCAGCTCTCGAGTAGTACTTCTTGCACATCAGTTCTTTCATCTCATCCCAGGTCATACTATATGCTGCTTCCTCACCTAGAGTCTGAACCTAAAGGTTCCACCAGGATAGAGCTCCGTCTAGGAATAGTCCAGAAATGTAAGTGGCCTGGTGCTCAGGCGCACACTTGCTCATTCGCAGCACAGAATCTGTCTTCTCAGCCCGTCTTACGAAAGCTACAGCACCTCCAGTGCCGTCAAAATTCAGAGGCTTGCAGTCAAAGAACTGCTGGTAAGTACAGCTTGTACAAGCAACATCATTCACAGAAAGCATTAGCAAACGCACATGGAATGTCCAAACGTATCGTAATGTGTCTTAAGTGACTTAAACATTACCGTGAGGTGGGTTATTTCCTGAGGTACCTCCGCTGTGTTCAGAGCGTAAGGCCTGATGTTTTGCGATTGCTTGTGAAATCCGTTCATGCAGTTCTGCCTCTGTTGTGGGCAACTAAGTGTTCCTTCGAGGAGGCATCTTCTATAAAGAAGATTGTATAGATCAGGTCTTACTCATATAATAAGTATATAGTATGTATATGTAGTAGCAATTATTATAGCAAGCAATCAGGTAACCAACACAATTATAATGCGAGCATGTAATTTAACAATGTATTTAATCAGAACATTACGATTAAGCTTTTCATTAATCATCGACCACGCATATTGTTACATGTTTTACAAAGTATCATATCAAAAGGGATCACAGGGTTACATTACCCTTATCCAAAATGTCTATCAGTCTACAACAGTCATACAATCAAAAAGTGGTCTCCAAAAGGCTTCATTAGCTCAGCTCAATAGCGGTGCTCTCATCAAAAGTAGCTACCTACATAAAACCAAAAACCGGCTATGCTGATGGTGGTGGAGGAACAAAAAGCAAGTTGCGCACATGCGCTAGCTCCTCCTCAAGATCATAAACATGACGCAACAGATAACTGGTCTGCTGCTCAACGGTAAGAAATCGAGTATCGAACTCAGGAAATGGAGTAAGCGGTGCAGGAGGGTGTGAAAATGGGGATGGTGATGAACGAGGAACAAATGCAGGCTGACACGGACATGGCAAAGGTCGCGGTATCATCTCAAGCTCTAAAATCCTGCGACTCATGATCTCATACTGAAGCTGCAATGATAAAGTAACTCATCCCGTGTATAACCAGTAAAATGTGAGGGATGGTAGGGATCAGAAATCGGCATGGTGTAAGGTGGGAACTATCTAAGTGGCTCGTCAAGTGGTGAAGAAGTAAAATGAGCAGAAGGTGTAGACTGTGGCATGTGAAGGAAAGCTGCTAATACATGAGGGTCATGGCTAGACTGTTGGCTAAAAGTGCCCTGCCCTGGACGGGGTGCGGGTATATCCTGCAAGAAAACAATAGGCAGGTCGACACGGTGCACATCTGACTCTAACGGGTGAAAAGGAGCAACATCAACGCGTGCAGGTGCAAGTGGAGGAGTGACTGGCTCAAAAACAGGAGGTGCAGGGACTGGATCGGGTATGAGGGGTTCAATATCAGGTATGCCAAATGGAACAGGGTCATGATCAGGTAAATGCTCAGGAGCATGTATCGGCTCAGGATCAGCGGGTGCATTAACAGGCTGATCAATAGGGATAAAATCAAGCTCAAGTCCAGGCTTAATGTCATGTGGAGGAGACGGTGCAGCTGACATGGTTGTATCATCGTTAGTATTAGTGGCGTAACGTCACAAACCAACTGCCTGTAGGACGGAAGATGTCACAGACTCAAAGTAATCTGGAACAGAGTGTAAACTGGAATCAGAAGAAATCTCGATAACAGGAATCCCCGGAAGTGGAACATCAACAATGTCCTCATCGAGCTCCCCATCGCCATGAGCAACATTAGGGAGACCTTCAACAAACAAATCGAAATCATCATCAAAAAGATCATCGAATGGCCAATCCTCAGGAGGAATGACCACTAAAGGAACAGGAGCGAGGATCGGTGCCACGACATGCTCACCATCGGGATGTTCGATGATAAGATGATCATGCACAAGAATGGGAATAACAAACGGATCCTCGTCCGGGATACCATCAGCAATCGGTAAATCATCTCCGAAATCGGGCAACGCAAAGGGTTGAAAGTCGTCGTCATCATCGGACATCATCTCCGGGTCACTCTCGGTATCGGAAGTAAAGATCTCTAGCTCAGGGACAATCTCATCGTCAAAAACAATAGCCATAGGATCATGGTCATCGGACAATCCGCTATCAGATGACGACATGGTATCTGTAACATAACAATCACCACATATGCACATATAATTAAGCATGTAATCAATGACAAGGTAATCATGTAATCATGTATCCTTCCTAGTCTCCCAGACTAAACCACCCAGTCTTCTAGACAGAACTACCTAGTCTCTCAGACTAAACCACCCAGTCTTCCAGACAGAACCACCTAGTCTCTCAGACTGAACCACCCAGTCTCTCAGACTGAACCGCCCAGTCTCTCACACTGAACCATAAACATAAACCTTGAAATGTGTTTCGTGTCTTGTTTGTAAAAATGTTAATTTCCCTTGGATCTGGGCGTTTCATGTATGCAATGAAAACATGTTGTAAAACTATTTTCATGAGAGCCCTAATGATTGTAGTCTAGACTCAAGAAGGAATCCTAGTTCGCTACAATCAAAGCTCTAATACCAAACTGTCACACCCTGTCTTTTGCGGAAGCGTGATTATGTGTGACTTGCTTAATATCATTGCATTCAATCATAACAGCAACTATATGATAAAAACCATAGATGGTCATCCATTAATTAAGTTTAAAAAAAACATCACAAACATCATTGTTTTAAACATAGACTTCAAATTCAAATTTTACAAACCATACGAATTGTTTAGAGTTCCAGAAGGACTCATCAAAAGACTCTAAATAAAATCAGGCTTTGGTAGATATGTCTCATCCAGGAATAAGACACACTAACCAAACCCTAAGACAAAGGATGACATCCTTTATTCTTAACACAACTTGAAACATCCAACGGCCGCCAGATCCACTTTTAATGCCCTGAAATACATGTAGTTTTAAAAACATCAACAAAAGTTGAGCGAGATCATTTGTTTGTTTATGTGTATGAATGAACCTTTGATATCATCGTATGTATGTATGTTTTATAAATCCCGGTATGAAAGCAAAACAAGGAAACATATCGATTAATGGTTTGCAAGGCCTTTAACATGTGTGCAACGGCGTAGGAAGGCTCAAACCTAGCAGATTTTGTACCGGGCCTCCGGCTGTAAGACATAGTCACCTCATGGGCCAAGCCCCGGTCCACATGGGTGTGGGCTCGCTACACCCAAATAGATCTATCACTCACGCCCCTCGGTCCTAACACAAGGATTAATGGTCTTAGGAGTGTGCCTACCCATTCACATGATCTACTGTACTTTCCAAAGCTAACCATACCAATTGTAATTGTTTGTAATCATTTTTTAACATGTACTTCACCCCCGAAGTTATAAAACAAAACAGTTTAAAGAAAAGGGGGACATGAACTCATAGTCTTGCGTCTTCAATCCACCGTAACTCAAGCTTCTTCGGGTAAACACGACTACCTACAACGTACTATGATCTATTAGACGGGCGGGTCGTGCCTTGACTTAGTATTAATGTCTTTGAGTTACGTTTCTTTTGTGTCTTCGATATTATTCCAAGTTATATAATTATTTGTTAAAATAATTAATATTTTAACTTAAACTATATTTATTAAATTTTGGAATAATTGTTAAACAATTATTTTAACTTAATACTTCCCAAGTATTTATACTTGTATATCCTTCCCAAGGATGGGTGTATTTGTATTTGCATTGTTATACTTGTGTATTTTTTGCCATGTATTAGGGTCGTATTCCAGTGTATTTGCATTCTTATACTTGTGTATTTTTTGCCATGTATTAGGGTCGTATTCCAGTGTGTATTTATACGTATGAGAATACGTATTTTTATTGTATTCATTAAGTATTCGTATACTTAATTTCGTATTAATTTTTCCGGAATATTATCTTTAATAAAAGTCCACTAATATATATTTCCAAAATATATATTGTAGTAAATACTACTTAGAAAAATTATTTATAATTTTTCTTTTGGCAAAAATATTTGTATTTTCTCATAAGTTTCAAAAATAATATATTTTCATGTCTAACTTGGAAAATATATATTTAAACTCATTTTTCTCAAAAAATGATATATTTCATATTTATTCGAGAAAATATATCTTTCACCTCAAAAATATTGTATTTCGTGTTTGTGTAAGAAAATATGTATTTCTTAAAAATAATATATCTTCTAAAAATCTCAAGAAAAAATATATATTCATACATGCCAAAAATAATATATTTTTCCCTTGTAAAAAATATGATATATTCTTGTAGTAATCGCAAAAATCATATTTTCATTTCCTAGGTGTCCGAAATATTATTTACCAAAATATACTTTGTGAATAAATTTTCCGGAATATTTTGTAAGTCTTATTCCATAGTTCGGTTTTCACCAATATTTTGTGTACAACTTGTATTTTTATTCCTTGCAATTTTGGTAATATTTTGGATTGTAATTCTTGGTATTTTGATGTGTTATATTATTTCATGTCCTAAAATATTATAACTAATACACAAAATATACAAATAATCACACACATGGTGTCTTCTAAATATATATTTCCTAAATACATACTTAGTCACTTTTATTTATAAAAACCAACCTCCAATATTTATATTTTTGTAATAAAAAATTATGGTAAAGTTTTTGTAACAATTTATGGTTTGAAATACCCTTGTAAATACTTGTCTAGAAATATTGTTCTAAGTGTCTAAATTTTTAGAAAATTTTTGTAACAATTTTGGGTTTGAAATACACTTGTAAATACTTGTCTAGAAATATTTTTCTAAGTGTTTAAATTTTTAGAAAATTTTGCCATAATTTCCCCTAAAAATGGAGGTTTCCATGCTTTCAAGCATATCATTTTCTTTTGTAAAAATCATCACAATCAATCCATAAACAATGATAAACAACCTTTACTTACCAATTTTGCCAAAAACAAGTATAATCTACTACTTCATGAACTTGCAGTTTCACAAAAATTTGTAGTAACTTACTAGTGTTATTAGTAAGCCTTGTTACCCTTTAAAGTGTGAGTGATTCTTTAAAAACTTCATTTTTAAAGAAGATTGATCTTTACAACTTATGATCATGTTTTCTAAAAATGTTTCTTTATGAATTCTTCTTGTTTCACAAGTGTTTCTACACTTGTTTAACCACCAAAAATAAGGTTTGTTTATGTAAGAACCAAGATTTAGTAAAACTTATATTTTTAACTTGGTTTATTTAGAAATCATCCATAAATCTTTAGATCTACAAGTATTACTGCTCACTTTGATCATTAATTTTCAAGAAACAACTTTATTCTTTCAAGTTCATGATCTTTGTGTGGATGATCCATTGATTTCTAACATGTTCATCCTCTCATCTTGCTAGATTACGTTTTTAATCATGATCTAGCAAGATCATATGATGATCAACATCATTTTCACATACAATCAACAATCATCAAGCATAACAACTCATAAACAACTTAGTTTCTTCATTAATCATGCTTATGTTCAAGTTTCATTGTTATGATTCTTAGTGTTCTTCATGATTAACATTATGATTCTTCTTTTAACCACTTAAAATGGAAGTAAAATGGAGTGTATAAGGTTCTTACCACTAGCTCAAGGCTAGGGATGATTCAAGTGAATAAAACAAGTGGGTAAAAGCAAATAGAGAAGGTCCTTGCACTTCCGTAAGCTCCTAGCTTCCTTGTATGACCTCTAACACCTTTGTATATACTTAGATTGTATGAGAATGGATGAATGATGATGGATGTGTGTGGGGTTGAGTTCGGCCGAGAGCACCAAGGGGGAAGGAAGAATGAGTGTGTGTAGAATGAAGTTATGATCCTAAGGTGTCTTCTTAAAACCATTCCAACATTTTGACTCTTGTATCATGTGTCATTAAAGGGGGAATAATATCTATTATTAAATTGGAATAAATCAACCAAGTGGGTCCCTTGTTAGGGCTGTAGACATGGGGGGGGGGGGGTATTAGAATAGGTTTAAACTAGATTAGTTTGTTTAGGTTAAAAACTAAGTATCTGGTTAGTTATTCTAGTTACTAGATATTTATGACGTGTTATGATGGTCGGGGACCATAGCTAGCTTGGTAATGTTAAAACAGTGCTTCTAGTGTAAATTTGATGTTTCGGGTAGTGTCCAATTATTCGGTTGGTTACCGGTCCGTTAAAGTGCTAAACTTTGCAGTTTAGTGTGCTTTATGTTACCTTTTGTGACACTTTTGATTCCCGACACTTAGGAAAGCATTCAGGACCATTTAACCATATTTCTGCATTATATCAGATTGTTTAAATGCTGATTTTTGCTGAATTCAGCACTTTGGGTGAGTTTTAGGCACTTTCCGGCACTTAAATTATCACTAGAAAGGTAGTTTTGTGATCCTTACTTTCCTACACACTATACTAGTGTAATACTTGGTTTCTGGCTCATTCTGTGTCCAATACACTGTCTGTCTAAGTGCTGAGATCTGTCAGCATTTTCCTGATTTATCAAACAACTGTGCTAACTATGTTTCGTGCATCATTTGAGTCAATAAAGCTCTCATGCATTCATGTCATAACATTTAGCAATATATGATGCACATGTATGTATAAAGGAGTAACCATAAAGCAGTTAATTGTAATTCAGCACAGTCATTAAGCACTAATCATGGTTTAATAATTGTACGGATACCTGAAATTTGTCAGTTGTCACAGGAATAAATATAATTTAAGTTAAAATATTATTATTTTAACTAATAATTATATACTTTGGAATTATAAAATTTACATCAAAGATGTAACTCAAAGTATACCAAGAATTCCAAAATTAGTCTTATTAAACAACTAAGACTAAGAGTCGTTACACGACCTAAATGTCTAATAAAACTTAGCACGTGTGTAGGTGATAGTACGACTTAAGGATACATACTTTGGGTACACAGGATACAAGAAGCAAATCAGTGAGTTCATGTCCCCCTTTTCTTTTAACTGTTTTCAGTTTTATAACTTCGGGGGTGAAATACATGTTACAAATGTTCAAACGGTTACAAATGGTATGGTTAGCTAAGGAATGAACTGTTAGATCATGTGAATGGGTAGGCGTTAACTTAAGACCATTAATCCTTGTATAAGGACTGAGGGGAATGAGTGATAGATCTATTTGGGTGTTGCGAGCCCCACCCATGAGACCGCGAGTTGGACCATGTGGTGACTATGTCGTCCCCGCCGGGTGGCCCGGTATGAAATACGCAAAGTTTTGAGCCTTCCTACACCATTGCACACATATTAATGACCTTGTAAATCATTAATCGATCTGTTCATAGACGCTTCCATACCGGTTACAAAGGCATACTTACAACTGTTTACAGGATTATTCGATCTCACAAACAAAATACATGAACTCGCTCAACTTTTGTTGATGTTTTCAAAATTACATGTATTTCAGGAAACAAGATGGATCTTGGGCGCTGGTTGTGACACCTGTGTCACTAAGACCATCAAACAAATACCAAACCAATGAAATATTGTGTTTCATACTTGGAATTTGTATAATTATGTGTATCATTTGCACATATCAATTCTTGTTCGATTTCGAGCATTAAATCGCTTTCTGGAAAGTTATACGCGAACTAATGCATAAACACAATCAGTTTAATGCAAAAAACACTCTGGAATAGTGACATAGGTTCAACATACCTTAAACAACCTTTACAAAACTTATAAATAAGTTTTGGAGGGTTTGGTGTGTCAAAATCAAGTTTGTTCGATCGCATGGACTATATGTGTCAAACTGTGAAACTATACCGATTTGTATAGTAACGAACATTCTGGAACTTGATCATAAGTTAAACATACCCTAAATATCCTTTACATAGCTTAGAAATAGGCTTTGAGGGGTTCGGTATGCTAAAATAAACTTTATGGATCAATAGGGACTAAAAGCGTCAAAAAGTGCATAAGTTTGCATTTCGCGCGTATCTTACGTTCTGAATATATCCGAACATCCAAAAATTTATGTAATCATTAAAATATTTTATTTTAGTGATTTACATGATAAAATTCCATTCGTCGCCTAATTTGGATCGTTTTTGCGTTCGTTACGACTTCCGTCGTAATTAACCGAACAACGCAATCGTACGACCAAACGAACCGACATCCGAGATATTTTTGAGCATATTTTAAGTTCCCTATACTTTAACATCATTATGGAGCTTAAAAATGGGTTTGACGAGTGTTAGAAGTACCGAAACGCGACGAAACAAGCTCAGGGGCTGAAACTGTCAAACTTTGAAAGTCACTGATCAGATGCAGGGTCCTTACGGACCGTAAGGGTCCCCTTGCGGACCGTAAAGCTGCCCAGCAAATAGAAAATGATTTTCAGCAACTGTTTGATAATTCAGGGGCTGTTTATGCCAATTTCTTTGTGTGTTAACCAAGTTAACACCTCTCCAAGGCTTTGAACCTGCACCAAACACTTGTATATCCATGATCTTTTGCTTGGAGGATACATAAACACTTGTCTTGATCTTGTTCATCATGCACAAGTATAAATAGCCAAGCATTTCATTTGATTTCCTCACCCTTGATCTGATTTTCTCTAAGTTGGAGTTATAAACTTCATACCTGAGATTATTTAGATCAAGTTCTCCCTAGCAAGGACCCTTTGTAAGCTTCTTTCGTTCTTTTATCGCTTTGCGAGCGTGAAAGTCAAACAGTGTTTGACTTTCTGCTTTGACCATGAGTTGGTCAACACGAAGTTCGTTTGAACTTCGCAACGTGAGCGTAATCACGATGGTTATAGTCCATAGTGACTATACCTACTGATTACCACATTGACTAGGCGTAGTGACGAGTCGTAGTTTCGGTCAAAATGCGCATTTAAGCGTATTTTGAAACCAAACTACTCTTGGTATCAAAACACTTTGTTTTGATATCAACACCTGTTTTCTAACTTAGTTAAGCATGTTTTAACATGCTTAGCTCGTCACTTTTAGTTTAGTGCTTGTTTAGAGTCGTAAGTCAAGCGGTCTAAACCACTGCTTAGACTTTCAAACTCGACCCGTTTGGTCAATCATTAGGATCTGACCAAGCATGTTTAGTGACCAAAGTTTCATAGGGAATAACCTTCCGAGGTTATACCTTATGGTCACATAGTTTAAGTAGTTGTATGATAGGTAGTTTATATGCCTTAGGTAAATGACCAAAATGCCCTTTTCATGCATAATTGGTATTTAAGCATATGTAACATAAACATTTGCCACTTAACTGATTATGCAACATATTTAAACATGTATGGCATATAATACTTGTCATAGGACTAGTTAGACGTCTTGAACGCGCGTTTGCGTGAATGACGCGTTAACGTAGCATAAGCTACCTTAACGGGTCGTAACGGGTCGTAAGCACTTAGGATAGGTTCCGTTTTAGAATGTAGACTTCGTTAAACCATATCACATGACTTCCAATGCTCATTTGGTTTACGAGACCTCATTCTACCCAATCTTCCGACTTAGGAGTCGATTGTTTAATATAGTGATTCCATACTAGGTGCCACTTGATTCCTTGATTTCCCGAGCTTTGTTAGGACACTTAATCAAGGATACTTGCAATCTCAAGTGAGTACATAGTCCCCTCTTTTACTGCTTTCAAATGTTTTGGGGTGAAACATATGTGCCTATTTGTTATTTTCATGATTTTAAACTATATGATTACACATGCTTAGTACTTATTCTTTTGACGAGTTAAACGAGTATCTATGGTTTAAACACTGATTTTCAAAACTTGTAAAACTAATTGTTGTATTGTACTCATTTTAATACATTCACCAAGCCAATTGGTAGTATGATATAGCGCTATAGGACTAGACACCCCATTCCTATTGTATGGAATGTCAGAAACCAAATTTTAACCAAATAGAAATTGTCTTTGTGGTATTTCTATAGTCTCCAAGGTGTAGTTTGATACACTAAGGTTTGAATGAATACTAAATCACGTTTTCTTGTATATTTTGATGTACTCTCAAATGTGATATTATTATCCAAAGTATATTTTGATTTACTATGTACAAAATCCAACATATGTTTTAACATACTACTTTTTTTATCAAAACCAAAGCATAGTTGATATGTTAATCTCAAAACCAAAGTATTGTTTGAAATGCTATTTACAAAACCAAAGTATATTGGTGATATACTACCAATTCTTTTATTTCAGTAACAAAAGTATATTTTGATATACTATACGTATAACTATTTCCAAACCAAAGTATATTTTATATACTACAAACCTTTTATCAAAACAATGCATTTTTAGAAACAAAACTTTTTACAAGGATTCATGGTTATTTTTGGTAAAACATAAAACCATTTTCTCATGTTAACTAAAGACATGAACCTAAATCAACAAAACCTATGTTACTCACAGGCATTTTTATGCTGACGTACCTATTTTCATATATGTTTCAGGTGGTGCTATGTGATGATTGTTGATACATGATATACATAGGATGGACTCGTGCCTTAGTGACATTAAAACTCGAAAGACAATATTTGTATTTATCTAATTTGTAATAAAACAATGAGTTCAATAATTCAATTAGACAAAACTATTTGATCCATGGTTGTGAAACAATGATTCTATTACAACACTCCCCGACGTTTCCGCCATGATTTGTTGTTTTACGTGGTCGGGGTGTGACATTGGTGTTATTTTCAAGATGTAAATTTCAAGTTTAGATGTCATCCACTTTTGTTGATCTGTAACTTACCCAGAGCTTATGTTGGTTGGAACTTAAATGACTTGTGTTTGTAACGTTTTAAACTCATGAATTGATGAACATCATTTTAATCATATAGTTGTTTATTATAACTGAATGCAATGATATTGAGCAAGTCACACATCATACGCTTCCGCAAAAGTCAGGGTGTGACACATTAACTATGATCAAGCCGACTAGTAGTATGTTATGGTACCATAGGATCTGACAAATCCGGTTACTAGGCTATTCACTTGATTTGGTGGGTAGTTTGGAGAACAACAGAAACTGTTATCTGATTAACAAATCATGTGTTGGTTTGTTAGTCATGTTAAAGAGGTCTTTCAGGGCCTATTAAAGATACCTCATGGGTGGTATATCGAGTTACACAGGTTTGAATGTATTCTTAATGACCAAAAGTTGTATTTCACAATTAAAACACGAACGATTGAACGATGGTTTATTACACGGACGATTTGAACGATTGAAACGATTTGAACGATGTTGGATGAATGTTTTCAAACGATGTCACACAACAAGGTTTACTTAAAGATATAAACCATACAACGTTTACTTTCAAAGACGATTTACTACTTGGTTTTACAAAGACAATTGTTTTCAGTCAAGATTCATGGCTACAACGGTTTTGGTTTTACATATATCAACTTGTAAAGTTTATAAAACATATTGCAATATCAAACACTTTTGATTTCAAGATACATACTCGACAACTCTTGTAGTTAGTCGAGGTATTGCAATATGAATTCAAAGCCATGAATTTGACATACAAAACCTATGTACTCGCCGACATTTTTATGCCGACTATTTTCACATATGTTTCAGGTTTTACTATGTGATGATTGTTGATTGCTTACTACACATAGGATGGACGCGGGCTTTAGTGACTTAAAACTTGAAAGACAATTGTTGCAATAATTTGGTTTGTTTCAAACAATGAGACAATTAACAAAATAAAACAAAACTTCAATTACCATGTGTTGTGAAACAATGATTTTGTTACGACACTCCCCGACGTTTCCGCCGCAGTTTGTTGTATTATGCGGTCGGGGTGTGACAGAAGAGTTGGTATCAGAGCTCTTGGTTGTAGGGAATTAGGTTATTAGTAATGCTCTTGACCTAGTCTATAACCTTCCTAGGACCCTAACGCAAGAAATTTGCGTTTAGATTCTTAATACAATACCAATCACCTATCCTTAGAAGATTAACAAAAACAAAACACAATTCATTCTCTCGAGTCAAAATTTTTCCAAAACTTCACAAGAAATCATCTATCCTTAGATTATTTGTTTTAGGATTTAATGCCTTTGATGTTTTCAAAATCTCGTCAAAAATTTGGGTCTTTATAATGTGAACACATGCAATCTGGAAGGGTGGGTGCCTGTACCTCGAATTTTCTGTCTAAGGCTAGAGTGTTCGTATAAATCCGCAGTATCGGACCAGTCACTCTTACCTGGGAACTCTTGGGGTGAGTGTCCACTTATAGGCTAAAGCATGTCTTCACGATACATTATTATGACCCACTTACTTTGATTAGTCACAGTGTTGTTTGTTTGTTTTAGTTAACGAACAAATGGTCACAATCCTCATGTTTCGTCGATATTTTTAATATTCAAGTTTTGAATATCTGATAACATCTCATTTGTTTTCCCTCATATTTTTCCACTATCTTTAGAATGCCTCCTCTATGCGACAACAGCAAGATAGTGGATTTGGCTATCAAAACCGCTCAACAAATAGGCGTATTAGTCGTTAGAACCATTCAGTTAGTTGTCACCATATCTAATGATGTGACTACTCAAGATGCACCTAAGAAGGCAAAAGCCAAGCCTTCAAGAAAATCAAAGAAGCGTAAAGCTTCAAGGAATCTTACAGTGATTGCTACAGTTCCGCTTAGCCAAGTGGGACCTAGCCTGGTGGCATCACCACCAGCTAAGAAACTATACAGAAGAAAATCTCCTCTGTGCAATCAATGTAACCGTCATCACCATGCCAGTGTCCAATGACAAAGATGCTAAAACTGTGAACGTATTGGTCATACAGCAAATGTCTGTCGTTTAGCCGCTAAACCAAACCAAGCTATGGCAGTTCCTATTCAATTTATCACAACTCCTCATGTGATGCATGTTTGTCCTAACTACCCACATGGAATCTGCTTCAATTGTGGTTATCCTAACCACTTAAATTGACTTGGCTGGCTAATGACGACTCAACGAATGGTCACAACGTTAACACTAGCAATATCAAGGCTTGTGCTAATGTCTGAATAAACACTTAAACTTTTGTGTTCTCTATGTATCTCGAAACACTTTGGTTGTTCTATAAATAAATTTGGTCGTTTCCATTTTATTTACAAGTCATTGTGAACACGTGTATGTATGACATACCCTTACGATACCGACACCAAGGAACTATGTTCCTTACAAGACAAACTACTCTTGTAGTTCTTCCATTTTGTGATCGCTCGCGATCTCCATAAAAATCCTAAGTACTCATTTCTTCTAAAGAAACAAAGTACAAGGTACAAGTTACTACTCTGGACGAAAACTCATAGTACCACTTTAAATCCTTGCTTGGATATCTAAGGGTACTTTTCATAATTCCTTAATTGGTCTTATGCGATATGTCTATGTACATATCATTACATTCTAGTTTTCATAACAATATACATAGTATATGATTTCAAAACATCATCCATAATTTCAAAAACATCATCCATGTTTTCAAAAACCTCATACATGATTTCAAAATCATCTCTCATGGTTTTAAAACATTTTATAAACATATTTACCTAATATACCTAGTATATGATTTCAAAAACATTACATAAGGTTTCAAAAACATAATTTCAAAGATCCCTTGCATAGTTTTCAAAGACATTATGCTCGTATGTTGACTGAGCATATGCAGTACACGATTTTCAAGAACACTCTGCTCGTATGTTGACTGAGCATACGTAGTACACGATTTCTAAGGACATTCTGCTTCGTATGTTAACTTAGAATGCCTAGCACATTGATTTCAAGGATCCTATTTGCTTCATATGTTGACTTAGCATATCTAGCACCTTGATTTCATGAACACTATACCTTGTTTGTTGACTTAACATTCCTAGTACAAGGTTTCGAAACAATTTCTCGCTACACGAATTCCAAAATCCTTATAGGATCTTCCTATCTTCATAGTTAGATCCTTGTGGATGTTTAAAGCACAAAATCAACGTCCTTAATTGGATTCTTTGTGTGCTTTAATACATATGTTATGATTCAATGAGGACAAGACCGACTCCTTATAAGATATTCCTATCATAATAGTTAGATTCTTGAGGATGTTTAAAGTACTAATTGAAGTCCATTGATTGGATTCCTGGTGTACTTTAAATGCAAGTGTACAAATCGATAACAAATTGATAACAAGCTGATGACCAAGTTGACAATTATGTGATTATGTGATTATGTGTTTATGTGTTATGTGTGATCCAAATGCTCGCTATCCAAATCCTTGTAGAGTCTTCCATATCTTCATATGATGGATTCTTAGAAGGATATCCAAAAGTACTATCTTAAATCCTTAATGGGCTTCTATGCAATAGTTAAGACCCTTGGATTGTAAAGTACTATTCCAAAGTTAAAGAGGATCATTCGTTGATGTAGTTAAAGACATCATTCGTTGATGTAGTTAAAGAGCCCCTTTGGTGGTCTAGTTAAAGAGATCATGTGTTGATCTAGTTAAAGACATCATTCATTGATCTAGTTAAATACATCATTCGTTGATGTAGTTAAAAAGACCCTTTGGTGGTCTAGTTAAAGAGATCATGTGTTGATCTAGTTAAAGATAACATTCGTTGATATTGTTAAAGAGACCCTTTGGTGGTCTAGTTAAAGAGATCATGTGTTGATCTAGTTAAAGATATCATTCGTTGATATAGTTAAAGAGACCCTTTGGTGGTCTAGTTAAAGAGATCATGTGTTGATCTAGTTAAAGATATCATGTGTTGATATAGTTAAAGAGACCCATTGGTGGTCTAGTTAAAGAGATTGATTCGTCAATCTATTTAAAGAGATCATGTGTTGATCTAGTTAAAGAGGTCGTTCATCGATCTAGTTAAATAGATCATGTATTGACCAGAGATCCTTTGGTGATCTAGTTGAAGAGACTCTTTGGTGGTCTATTTAAAGAGATCATTCGTTGATCTAGATAAAGACACTCTATGGTAGTCTAGTCAAGTCATCACAGGATTATACGTTTGATTTTTCCCTACACATTATAAAATGAACTCTGCGGATTGTGCAAGGAATTACGTAATTATGGATGCATACATAATTATAGAATTCAGTGCACAAAAACCACAGCAAGTTTTGTCATGTGTAAGAACCTATAGTGATAAGAATAACGAAACAGGAACAATGTAAAAAGGGCATGGTGGATACGCCGATGGTACTTCCTATATATAAGTGTTCCTTATTACATTGCGAGCTTAACGTTATTTAAGTTACTAGAAGTTCTGGACCTTGACCAATGTTGTTTTATATTATACTCTCCGACTTCAATTTTGAGCACACACAAGTTTCCTATCATAGTCTTCATAGGAAACATACTCTTCATCCGTTGTTCGAAACTCCAACTCCTTGTCGAAATCACACGTTCTCTATAATTTACTACAACAAGGACATCACTTTGACAATTACATGTCACTCTTGAGGTTCGGTACAATCATACACAAACCTATTGGAATGGAGTTTAAAGCTTTGGATCTGAACTCTTCCCTATAAACAACAGACGAGTACGAATAACAAAGTTCACTAGAAATCCAGTCGTGGCCCAGAGTTTTAGTTAGGGAACAAAGGATTTATTTGAAAGTGAAACATCCACATATGTTTTCACAAGTTTCCTCTAAATTAAATTCCGGGATGAAATTTCCTAAAGTAGGGGACACTGTGACATTTGTGCCTCTACGACCATCATATAAATACGAATCCAATGAAATCTTGTGTTTCATTCCCGGGATTTGTACAATTACATGTGACAAGTACACATATCAAGTTTCGTATGATTCCGAACTCTCGAGAAGCTTTTCTGGAAGTTTTACGTAAACTATTACGCAAATGTAATCAGTTTAACGCAACGTACACTCTGGAACAGTGACATAAGCTAAAAATACTTTAAATAACCTTTACATAACTTAGAAATAAGTTTTGAAGGGTTTGGTATAGCAAAAACAAGTTTATTTGATCACAGGGACTATTTGCGACACACTGCAAAAGTATACCTATTCGCATAGCAACGTACATTCTGGAACAAGATCATAAGCTAAACACACCCTAAATACCCTTTACATAGCTTAGAAATAAATTTTGAGGGGTTCTGTATGCGAAAATACGCTTATTTGATCACAGGGACTAAAAGCGTCAAAACTGTGAAAGTATGAAAACGCGTGCATATATTGCGTTCTGACCATATCCGGGCATCCAAAAATTTTTGTAATCACTAAATACCATTCGTCGTGCAATTTGGGTCGTTTTCGCGTTCGTTACGATTCAGTCGTAATTAACCGAAAAACGCAACCGTACAGCCAAACGAACCGACATCCGTGACATATTTTAGCATAATTCAAGTTAAATATACTTTAACTTCATCATGGAGCTAGAAACTGGGGTTGACGTGTCACACCCCGACCACGTAAACCAACGAAACGTGGCGGAAACGTCGGGGAGTGTTGTAACAGAATTAATTGTTTCACAACCATGGAAATTAAAGTTTTGTTTTATTTATCAAACAAGAGAGTTACATTGTCTTAAACAAGAAACAAAGAGTATATAACATAATTCAACTAGTTCTTGCTTCGTTTTAAGTCACTAAGGCACAGGTCCGCCTAAGTGTGTCTCGATCATCCTATGCAACAGCTCCTGAAAACACATGTGAAAATAGGTACGTCAGCATAAAAATGCCTGTGAGATACACAGGTTTTGTGAAAACAGGATTCATGACTTGCGTTTAAAGAAACTGTTTAATAAAAGTAGCCATTAATCTTGTTGAGTGGTTCCTTTCATAAATCATTTGAAAAGTAATAAATAAACCAAATGATATATATATGTATAAAAAGAATAATGTATGGTTAAGAGAATAACCATGAAAAATGAGTTTGTATAAGTTAAGTTATTTGTAAAACGATGTTTATGTGAAGATTGTATTGTAGATGTAATATGTCTAAACTGAAATGGTTTAAATAACGCTACGATATGTAATACCATAAAAGCACTTATATATAGGAAGTACCTGCGGCGTATCCACCATGTTTTTATTGTAATACACGTTGCCTCGTTACTTAAATCACTTACCCAAACAACCACCAAAATGTAATGTTTAACAATTGTAGAAATGTTTATGTATGGTCAAATACGGTTCACACGGTTCAACAGTTACAAACGGTTCACATAATCTAATGGTTACAATGGTTCACATAGTCTAATAGTTATAACGGTTCAAAATGTAATATAATCTGTTCATATGCTGGATGAGCGTATGCAACAAGATGTAATG
Organism: Helianthus tuberosus; assembly: GCA_030545235.1. NCBI lineage: Eukaryota > Viridiplantae > Streptophyta > Magnoliopsida > Asterales > Asteraceae > Helianthus > Helianthus tuberosus. Next base: position 127,929,529 of record CM060397.1, read on the forward strand.
TAAAACAATGTACTAAGTATGCTAAGTAAACATACAAAGCAGGAAAAGTCATGTAAATCAATGTGCTAGCATGCTCAGTCAACACACATAGCAGAAATGTAACGTAAAACAATGTACTAAGTATGCTAAGTAAACATACATAGCAAAAGAAATGTAATGTAAATCATGTACTATAAATGTACTAATGAACATAGCAAGTATATGATGTGAAAACAGGAAAGCATGAAAGTAATAAGTTGGCACATGTGTTTCACCCCAAAACATTTGAAAAATAGTAAAAGAGGGGTCTATGTACTCACTTGAGATTGCTCAATAGTCCTAGGATAACCACCAAGCCAAGCTAGAAGATCACTGGATCAAACGGCGCCTAATATAGGTAACTATGTTAATAAACCGGACCTAAATCGGAGGATCGGATAGAATGAGGGTTCGTAAACCAAATGAGTATGGAAACTCATGTAATATGGTCTAACAAAGCCTACTACTACAAAGGAACCTAACCTAAGTGCTTATGACCCATTACGACCCGCTTAGGTAGCTTATGCTACTTTAACGCGTCGTTCGCGTAAAACGGGTTCGGAACGCCTAACTAGTCCTACGATAAGTAAAATATACCTTAACATGTCTAATAATGTTGCCAAATCAGTTTAGATATCAAAAATTATGTTGCATAAGCTTAAAATGAATTTTGGCGTAAAAAGTGCATTTTGGTAATTTACCTAAGGCATATAAACTACCTATCATACAACTAACTAACATCGTGACCATAAGGTATAACCTCGGAAGGTTATTCCCTATACAACTACAGTCACCTAATGTGTTTGGTCGGATCCTAGTGATCGACCAAACGGGTCGGGTTCGAAAGTATAAGCGATTGTTTAGATCGCTTACCTTACGACCCTATATAAGCACTAAACTAAAAGTGACGAGCTAAGCATGTTAAAACATGCTTAACTAAGTTAGAAAACAAGTTTGGTATAAAAAAAAACGGTTTTGATACCTAAAAGTAGTTTGGTTACAAAATACGCAAGAATACGCATTTTGGCCGAAACTACGACTCGTCACTGAGCCTAGATAACGTGGTAATCAGTAGGCATAGTCACAAGGGACTATAACCATCGTGATTACGCTCACGTTATGAAGTTCAAACAAAATTCGCATTGATCATAAACTGGTGAATGCAGAAAGTCAAACATAGTTTGAGTTTAACGCTAAAACGCATAAAAAGAACGAAGGAATACTTACAAAGGGTCCCCGCAAGATTGATTTTCCAAGTATTCTCATGTATGAGGTGATGAAACACCCCAACTTAGAGAAATCTTAGATTGCAAGTGAATGGGATGGGGTATTTATAGTGTTCGGAGAGCCGTTAAGATCGTTTATCGAAAACCGAGCTTTGATCTCAACCATACACCTCAAGCCCATAGTTTTTACAATACCATTGGAGCCCCTAGTCTCAGGAAACACCATTTGTAAGTGGGTTTTGAGTGTGTAACAAGTGTTTAAACTGATTCAGCTGATCTGGGAGGGCCTCGTGGCCCGCGTAAGGTATGGGCAAACCTTACACGCCCCGCCTGGCAAGTCTGATCAGCAAACAACTTTGCAAAATGTCAGTTTCAGTCCCTGTTGTGTTATAAGCTCATTTCCGACACTTCTAAGGCCCGTCAAGCCAACTTTAAGGCCCTAAAATGATGCCTAAACATTGTGGACATGAAACATGCTCAAAAATATGCCGGATGTTGGTTCGTTTGGTGGTATGATCGCGATGTTCGCTTAATTACGACGGAATGCGCATAAGCGCGAAAAACGATCCAAATTGCGCGACGAATGGATTTTTCTCATGCCAAACACTAAAATAAAATATTTTAGTGCTTACATAAATTTTTGGATGTCCGGATGTATTCAGAATGTAAGTTATGCGCGAAAATGCAAACTTGTGCACTTTTTGACGCTTTTAGTCCCTGAATGACCCAAAAGTTTATTTTAGCACACCGAACCCCTCAAAGCCTATTTCTAAGCTATGTAAAGGATATTTATGGTATGTTTAACTTATGGTCATGTTCCAGAATGTCTGTTCCAGTACGAATCGTCATACTTTTGCAGTTTGTCAAATTTAGTCCCTACAAGCGATTAAACTTGATTTTGCCATACCAAAGCCTTCAAAACTTATTTCTAAGTTATGTAGAGGTTATTTAAGGTATGTTAAGCATATGTTGATGTTCCGGAGTGTTTGTCACATTAAACTGATTACGTTTATGCACCAGTTGGCGTATAACTTTCCAGAAAGCGATGTAGAGTTTGAAATTGAACAAAAATTGATATGTGCAAACGATACACATATTTCTACAGATCGCAAGTATGAAACACAATATATCATTGATTTGGTATTTGTTTGATGGTCACGGAGGCACAGGTGTCACAGTCTCCCCTACTTTAGGAAATTTCGTCCCGAAATTTATTCGTAGGACTCTGTCTGTGACTTTGTGTTAAATAACCATAAAAAATAAGCCATAATCTTGTCATTTTCCTCAACGGATATTTTTTTCAGAAGCGAAAATGAACGAACAGAGTCATTTTCCTCAACGGGTTCTTCGGAAATGGAAAATGAAGGATTTAACTAAACGAATATTCATTTCCCTCAACGGATATTCTTCAGAAGTAAAAATGAATGGATGATTCATTTTCCTCAATGGGTTCTTCGTCAGAAATGGGAATGAAAAAGGATAATCAAAATGATATTCATTTCCTCAACGGACATTCTTCAGAAACGAAAATGAACGGACGGAGGTATTTTCAACGGTTGCTTCCTCAGAAGCGGAAATGAAGGATTTAAACAAACGGATATTCATTTCCTCAACGGATAATCTTCAAAAACAAAAATGAACGGACGGGGTCATTTTCAACGGTTGCTTCCTCATAAGCGGAAATGAAGGATTTAAACAAACGGATATTCATTTCCTCAACGGATAATCTTCAGAAACGAAAATGAACAGACGGAGTCATTTTCAACGGTTGCTTCATCAGAGTTGAAAATAAATTGGGTTAACTCTAGATTCATGATAGAACTTGCTGTGATTTCTGTGCACTAAATTCCATAATTATGTATGCATCCATAATTACGTAATTCCTTGCACCGTCTGCACAATTTGTTTTATAATGTTTAGGGGAAGGAAATCAAACCTGTGATGAAGGTGACTAGACTACCATAGGGTCCTTTTAATTAGATCGACAGATGATCTTTTTAATTTAGGCCACCAAGGAGTCCTTTCAGCTATATCATCACATGATATTCCTAACCAGATTTTTGGATCAATCTATTTAACTAGACCACTCAAGGGGTCTAATGATGGAGTAGTACTTTATAATCCAAGGGACTTAACTACAACGTAGAAGTCCATTAAGGATTTTAAGTAGTACCTTTGGGTATCCTACTATGAATCCCTTATACGAAGATATGGAAGATTCTACGAGGATTTGGATAACATAATAGGATCACACAAAACATAAAAGGGAACACATAAGCACTTAATCACATAATTGTTTTCTTGGTTATTAATTGTTATTAACTTGGCGTCGATTTGAACATGGGTATTCAAGGCATACCAGGAACCCAGTTGATGGACTTTAACGTCCTCAAGAATCTATCTGAAAAAGATAGGATGATCTTCTAAAAATCCGATTTTTTGATTACAAGGAATCACCATATTCGAATTAAGGTATACAACAATTAAGGACTTACGGACATATCCTTAGGTACCCCATTAAGGAGTGGGTATTCGTCCAGGGTTGTAACTTGCGCCTTGTACTTTGCTTTCTTTGGAGGAAACGGGTACTTAGGATTTTTGTGGAAAACGCAAGAGATCATAAAATGAAAGAAATTTGGGGGTAGTCTATTCTTCAAGGAATACGGTTCCTTGATTGTCGGTATTGTAGGGGATATGTTGTTTTATACATGCAACCACATAAACATATTGCAAAGTAAATAAAAGATTTATTTATAAACAACATCAACAACTGTTTCTTAGATCTTGACAACAAAAGAGAATAATACATAAAGATTGATTATTTCTAACGGTGTTGTCTTCTAGTCGGTCAGATCCTGATCCCTGCGCTGGATTTGCATTAGCAAGCTTTGGGCAGTTTCTTCGGAAATGGCCCATCTCGCCACAGTTGAAGCAAGAACCGGGTGGAAAATGACCTTGGGCAGGAATGTTGTTAACTTGATTTGGTGCAGCTGCTGTTGGGCAAACCCTTGCCGTATGACCTATAAATCCACAAACTTGGCATGTGCGGCACTTCACACCAGTATGATGATGTAGGCTACATTGGTTGCACAAGGGTGCAGTTCCGTTGTAGGGCTTCCTAGCAGGGGGTTGAGCTGGTTGGTTGGGGACGGCTTGACCATTGTGAGCGACCATGACGAAGTTCTGAGAAGCCCTTCGCTTCTTTGACTTCTTAGGGGATCCATTATGTTCATCCATGGTCGTTGATTCCTCGGTTGGTTTCTTGTCACTTTTTCGGAAAAGTTTACCTTTCCTGATCTGAGATTCAGTCAAGGTAGCAGATAGCTCAATGGCCTGTCTAACTGTAGTGGGTTTACTACCAGTTATAATGTCTTGTACTAAGTCAGGGAGGCCATCAATGTACTTTTCGATTGCCTTATCCAAAGGCGTGACCATGTTTGGGCATAACAGACTTAACTCCTCATAACGGTCCGTGTAGGCTCGATGCTCACCGCTATCTTGCTTAAGATCATCAAATTCCCTTTCTAGAGCCCTTAGCTCATGACGATGACAGAATTCCTTCATCATAAGAGCCCTAAGCTCAGCCTAAGTCTGTGCTAAAGCAACCTCAGCACCACGGTCTCTCATCACCCCGTTCCACCATGTAAGAGCCCTCTTCTGAAACACACTGGAAGCAAACTCGACCTTGCGATTATCAGGACACTGAACGTGACGAAATGTACTCTCAGTGCTCTCGAACCATTGTAGGAGCCCAGTTGCTCCTTCAGAACCACTAAACTTGAGTGGCTTAGCCAAATTGAAACTCTTGAAATTGCATGGGGCATTATTGTTGTTGTTGGCTTGGTTTAGTTGAGCAATAAGATTTGGGAAAGCAGCAGCCATTTGCTGCGCGATGATTTCTGCCAGTTCGGCATTCGCTATCTGATTGTCTCGTTGAGGAGGCATTCTAAAAGAGGGAAACATAAAAAGGAAACGAGCGAGATGATTAGATGAAAAGGATGCAGTGATACAAAATTTGACAACAGCAAAGATGGTGGTCATTTGTTTGTTACCACAAGGCAAACAAATGACACGTTGTGACTAATCAAAGTAAATGGGTCAAAAATAATGTATTGCGAAGACATGCTCTCCTATAAGTGAACACTCACCCCAAGAGTTCCCAGGTAAGAGTGACTGGTCCGATTATGTGGATTTGTACGAACACTCTAGCCTTAGACAGAAAACCCAGGGTACAGGCATTCACTCTTCCAGTTTGCACGTGTTCACACTATTTAGGACCCAAAACTTTGACGAGATTTTGAAAACTCAAAGGGGTTCAAAACCTTACAACAGAGGGTTCAAAACCTAGTAATCAATCATCCAGAAACAGATGATTAATTTTCAAAGCAAATTCGGAATTGATGTTCTCGTCGTGGTTATCACCTAAGGATAGGTGACGTGAATGTTTTAAGATCTAAACACAAGATAACTTGTGTTGGGGTCCTAGAAAGGTTATAGTCTAGGTCAAAGCATTACTAATAACCTAATTCCCTATAACCATCGGCTCTGATACCAACTTTTCTGTCACACCCCGACCACGTAAAACAACGAAACGTGGCGGAAACGTTGGGGAGTGTTGTAACAGAATTAATTGTTTCACAACCATGGAAATTAAAGTTTCGTTTTATTTATCAAACAAGAGAATTACATTGTCTTAAACAAGAAACAAAGAGTATATAACATAATTCAACTAGTTCTTGCTTCGTTTTAAGTCACTAAGGCACAGGTCCGCCTAAGTGTGTCTCGATCATCCTATGCAACAGCTCCTGAAAACACATGTGAAAATAGGTACGTCAGCATAAAAATGCCTGTGAGATACATAGGTTTTGTGAAAACAGGATTCATGACTTGCGTTTAAATAAACTGTTTAATAAAAGTAGCCATGAATCTTGTTGAGTGGTCCCTTTCATAAATCATTTGAAAAGTGATAAATAAACCAAATGATATATATATGTATAAAAGAATAATGTATGGTTAAGAGAATAACCATGAAAAATGAGTTTGTATAAGTTAAGTTATTTGTAAAACGATGTTTATGTAAAGATTGTATTGTAGATGTAATATGTCTAAACTGAAATGGTTTAAATAACGCTACGATATGTAATACCATAAAAGCACTTATATATAGGAAGTACCAGCGGCGTATCCACCATGTTTTTATTGTAATACACGTCGCCTCGTTACTTAAATCACTTACCCAAACAACCACCAAAATGTAATGTTTAACAATTGTAGAAATGTTTATGTATGGTCAAATACGGTTCACACAGTTCAACAGTTACAAACGGTTCACATAATCTAATGGTTACAATGGTTCACATAGTCTAATAGTTATAACGGTTCAAAATGTAATATAATCTGTTCATATGCTGGATGAGCGTATGCAACAAGATGTAATGTAAAACAATGTACTAAGTATGCTAAGTAAACATACAAAGCAGGAAAAGTCATGTAAATCAATGTGCTAGCATGCTCAGTCAACAGACATAGCAGAAATGTAACGTAAAACAATGTACTAAGTATGCTAAGTAAACATACATAGCAAAAGAAATGTAATGTAAATCATGTACTATAAATGTACTAATGAACATAGCAAGTATATGATGTGAAAACAAGAAAGCATGAAAGTAACAAGTAGGCACATGTGTTTCACCCCAAAGCATTTGAAAAACACTAAAAGAGGGGTCTATGTACTCACTTGAGATTGCTCAATAGTCCTAGGATAACCACCAAGCCAAGCTAGAAGATCACAGGATCAAACGGTGCCTAATATAGGTAACTATGTTAATAAACCGGACCTAAATCGGAGGATAGGATAGAATGAAGGTTCGTAAACCAAATGAGTATGGAAACTCATGTAATATGGTCTAACAAAGCCTACATACTACAAAGGAACCTAACCTAAGTGCTTATGACCCATTACGACCCGCTTAGGTAGCTTATGCTACTTTAACGCGTCGTTCACGTAAAACGCGTTCGGAACGCCTAACTAGTCCTATGATAAGTAAAATATGCCTTAACATGTCTAATATTGTTGCCAAATCAGTTTAGATATAAAAAATTATTTTGCATAAGCTTAAAATGAATTTTGGCGTAAAAAGTGCATTTTGGTAATTTACCTAAGGCATATAAACTACCTATCATACAACTAACTAACGTCGTGACCATAAGGTATAACCTCGGAAGGTTATTCCCTATACAACTACGGTCACCTAATGTGTTTGGTCGGATCCTAGTGATCGACCAAATGGGTCGGGTTCGAAAGTATAAGCGATTGTTTAGATCGCTTACCTTACGACCCTATATAAGCACTAAACTAAAAGTGACGAGCTAAGCATGTTAAAACATGCTTAACTAAGTTAGAAAACAAGTTTGGTATCAAAACAAACGGTTTTGATACCTAAAAGTAGTTTGGTTACAAAATACGAAAGAATACGCATTTTGGCCGAAACTACGACTCGTCACTGAGCCTAGATAACGTGGTAATCAGTAGGCATAGTCACAAGGGACTATAACCATCGTGATTATGCTCACGTTATGAAGTTCAAACGAACTTCGCATTGACCATAAACTGGTAAATGCAGAAAGTCAAACACAGTTTGACTTTAACGCTAAAACGCATAAAAAGAACGAAGGAATACTTACAAAGGGTCCCCGCAAGATTGATTTTCCAAGTATTCTCAGGTATGAGGTGATGAAACACCCCAACTTAGAGAAATCTTAGAAATCAAGTGGGTTTGCAAGTGAATGGGATGGGGTATTTATAGTGTTCGGAGAGCCGTTAAGATCGTTTATCGAAAACCGAGCTTTGATCTCAACCATACACCTCAAGCCCATAGTTTTTACAATACCATTGGAGCCCCTAGTCTCAGGAAATACCATTTGTAAGTGGGTTTTGAGTGTGTAACAGCTGTTAACAGCTGTTTAAACTGATTCAACTGATCTAGGAGGGCCTCGCAGCCCACGTAAGGTATGGGCAAACATTACGCGCCCCGCCTGGCAAGTCTGATCAGCAAACAACTTTGCAAAATGTCAGTTTCAGTCCCTGTTGTGTTATATGCTCATTTCCGACACTTCTAAGGCCCGTCAAGCCAACTTTAAGGCCCTAAAATGATGCCTAAACATTATGGACATGAAAAATGCTCAAAAATATGCCAGATGTTGGTTCGTTTGGTCGTGTGATCGCGATGTTCGCTTAATTACGACGGAATGCGCATAAGCGCGAAAAACGATCCAAATTGCGCGACGAATGGATTTTTCGCATGCCAAACACTAACATAAAATATTTTAGTGCTTACATAAATTTTTGGATGTCTGGATGTATTCAGAATGTAAGTTATGCGCGAAAATGCAAACTTGTTCACTTTTTGACGCTTTTAGTCCCTGAATGACCCAAAAGTTTATTTTAGCACACCGAACCCCTCAAAGCCTATTTCTAAGCTATGTAAAGGATATTTATGGTATGTTTAACTTATGGTCATGTTCCGGAATGTCTGTTCCAGTACGAATCGTCATACTTTGAAGTTTGTCGAATTTAGTCCCTACAAGCGATTAAACTTGATTTTGCCATACCAAAGCCTTCAAAACTTATTTCTAAGTTATGTAGAGGTTATTTAAGGTATGTTAAGCATATTTTGATGTTCCGGAGTGTTTGTCGCATTAAACTGATTACGCTTTTGCACCAGTTGGCGTATAACTCTCCAGAAAGCGATGTAGAGTTTGAAATTGAACAAAAATTGATATGTGCAAACGATACACATATTTCTATAGATCCCAAGTATGAAACACAATATATCATTGATTTGGTATTTTTTTTTGATGGTCACGGAGGCACAGGTGTCACATGACGAGTGTCAGAAGTGCCGAAACGCGACAAACCACACTCATGGACCAAAAATGCCAAAATTCAAACTTGCTGCCCCAGATAGCTGCATACAAACCGTATGCCAGGACCCCCTACGGTCCGCATAGCTTGCTCAGAACCAGCAAACTGGTTCAGCCCCTTGTTTTCTTGTGCGTTGGCCAAGTTTGTTTGATCTCCTAGCATTTAAACCTGATAAAGACACTTGTCTAAATCCTATTAATCCTTTCTCAACACACAATTCACATGTCATCATCCAATGCCTCCTAAATTCCTATAAATAGCAAGCTTGAACAAACCCACAACTTGCTCATTTCTTTCTATCTCTCACACCTGCTCTCATTGGAGGCTACCAACATTTTGGAGGCTTCCTACTGAGCATTCTTAGTCATTTTTTCAAGCTTAGGACACTTGTAAGTGTTCTTTCATGCTTGTTATTTATTTTAAGCAAGAAAGTCAAACAATGTTTGACTTTCAACTTTGACCATGATTTGGTCAAGACAAATTTCGTTTGAACTTTTGTTGGTGCATATGTCTGTCGACTTCGTCTTGTATCGAGTCTTGTAGCGAGCATGATAGATCAGGGCACATTGTACGAGGAAAATTGGAAAAGGCATGAAACAGCCATTTCGCACAAAATGGAACTTGTCCATTTCACAAGAAATGGAACTGGTTATTTCGTACGAAATGGGCAGATGTTCATTTCGCACGAAATCACTTATCTATATATAGTGCCTTGATTCAAATCATTTGTATCTTTTCTGATTCCGGGAGCTGAGGTGCTGCCGAAGTGTCTCTAGCCTGTAAACGTTGTGAAATCAATAAACAAGACAGATTAATGTGAATCTAGTATGTATCCAGCTGAATAAAGATCAAATCAATAAATTCCACCTTTGATTTGATCCGAGAACTCTTCTGAACGACTCATTTGGTCATGTAAACGATCTTACAAGTGGTATCAGAGCTCAGGAGGAAGAGTTCTTACCAATTCAGCTGTTTTTCACTGGAATTTCTGACTTCTACACCTTCTTTTCAAAATTAATCAAGATTTCATAGTTAAAATGGAATGATTTTCACATATAACGTGCAAAACACTGTTTTAACTATTCCTTGAAAGAATCAGACCTAAAATTGACCTAGAACTTGATCAATTTTGTCAAAAACAGATCGAACAGGTGACATCAGCAGCATTTCATACGAAATAGCTCATATCGTGTGAAACAGCTCATTTCGTTTCAAAGGTGTCATTTCGTGTGAAAATTATATTCATTTCGCACGAAACACCCATTTCGTGTGAAATACATTTTCATTTCATACGAATTGAGTATTGTAGTCCATTTCGCTTGAAATTGCATCAGTTCGTTTGAAAGTGCTCTTCATTTCGCACGGAATGGTCATCTAGAGAACCATTTCGTTTGAAATTGACTCATTTTGCACCAAAGTTTCAATTCGTGTGAAAGTTACTTCCACTTCGCATGAATTGAACTGAACTGATTTCATTTCGTTTGAAATTAGTTTTATTTCGTTTGAAAAGTATTTCAGGTTATACGGTTTGAGTAATCATCACATCAGGTTGTTTGAACCTTGATTAAAATGTTTAACGAAATGGAAAATGATGATCTTGAAAGATTAAACAATTGGTATAAAGGGTATTTGGATAGGAGTTATAATGATATGAAAAAGGAAGGTTGGGTAAAAAGATTTGCATGTTTTTTTGTGTAAGAAAGATGAGACATTAAAGAAGCTGGAAAACCGGTTTGAAAGTTTACTTGAACATTTAAAAGGGTATGAGATAAGAATGACAAATACTGAAAAGATTTCAAAGTTTGCAGACGCGTTACCTGCAGAATGGGATGAGTTTTTTATTAATCTGAAAAAGGACTCTAGATTTTCAAAGTTTTATCCAAAAGAATTTATCAGAGAGCTCAAAACACACGAGTATGAAAATGACAAGAAAAAAAAGGTTTTGATAAATGATATAGAAAAAAATTTAGAAAAAATAAGTTTGGATGTGATGGTTGAAATGAGAAAAAGAGTCTATGTGTGTCTTGCAGCAAAAAATGTCATGAAATATGACATTAAGAGGGGTTGTTATATTGATGAAAATATGAATCCTCTTGATTTTGTTAAATTTTTTTGTGCAGGCACATACAAGACAGAGACAAAGGATATTTTAAAGAATGAAGATTCCGAGAAAAGTGAAACTTCAAGTTCTGAAAATGTGTGCTTCAAATGTGATGAATTCAAAGCAGACAATGTCAAACTCTTGAAAGACGTGGAGAGTTTGACATTGGAAATCAAAAATTTAAAAGAAAATGAAAAAGATTTTGAAAACAAAATAAAATCTTCAGAAAATGAAGATTTTTGGATAAAATTAGAAAATAAAAATTTAAAAGAAAAAGAAACAAAATTTCAAAGTCAAATAAAAGTTTTAGAAAATGAAAAATTTGTTCTTGAAGAGAATAAAATTGAAAATGAAAAAGCAATAAATTCTCATTGTGAAAAAATCTCTCAACTTGAAAAAGAGGTTGAGAGTGATAAAAATAAAATTGATGAGTTAGAAAAGACATTGAAAGGTTTTGTGACCTCATCAGTATTGATAGATCATATATGTCCAAAACCTGTCAATGAGATTCCAATAAGTGACAATGTCACAAATTATGACAATGTCATAATAGAAGATTGTGATAATAGATCTGATGATGAAGCTGAGAAAAAGAAAATATTTTTGAAATTAAAAGAAAATTTTCAAGAAACTGTTTTACAGTCTACTGAAAAAGGTGAATGCTCAACACAAAAACCTTCTAAGAAGAATGTAGAACAAAAACAAAATGTTAAAAATTTGAAAAATTTTCAAAGTAAAAATAAAAGATCATCAGTTCAATCATCCAATCAAAAACCACAAAAAGTTAAAAATCAAAACTCACAAAAAGTTGGTAATAAGTGGTGCAGGTTTGACCACAATGCTCAAAAGTTAAATCCAGCTTATAAGAGAAATGATGACTACCACAAAGCCAAACAATGTTATGATTTAAGTGTGTGGTTTGGAAGTGAAGAATGGTATGATAACAGAGTGTGTTACACATGTGGTTGTCAAGGACACATTGCTGTTAACTGCCAAAGTCAGAGTTTTGAGACAAGAAGATGCTTTGAATGTCATATCAGAGGTCATATTGCCAGAGATTGCCCAATGAGTTCAAAGGGACGATCGAGGGCTGAATCTCATGGAAAGATAAAGAAATCAGTCAAAGTCGAAGAAAAGCCCAAAGAACAAAAAGTGAAAGAACAGAAAGTGAAACTTTCACAAGGGCAGAAAGATAGACTGAGAAAGAAAAGGAAGAAAGCATGGGAGTATCTTGAAAATATTTTGTCCTCGGGTACAACTGGTGATTCAGATAAAAGTTCTGATGAATCGATTTGCTCAATGAAAAATGGTCATTCAAGCAAAACGAATTCATCAGATACAAATCTGAGGACAAAAGAGAGGATAAAGAAAGAAAAATTGACTAATCAAACTGATAAAAAATCAAAGAAAGTTAAATTTTCAGACAAAATCTTTATCAAAGTTTTTGAGTATAAAAAAAACTGTGAAAGATCATTCATGTCACAGGTTGATAAGTTTGGAAAACCTAAATCGTGTAAGGATTGGGTTCCAATAAAAAATGGCGATGAATTTGTTTTGTTGAAATCAAAAGAGCCATCTTCTGGCAATGAATTTGACTCATCAAAGTCAAAGGAGCCATGTTCGAGCAATGAATCTGATTCATCAAAGTCAGAGAAGCCATTTGTTGAGGTAAAAGGTGATAATTCCGTTAAGACAATGGATGATGCAAGTATTCCATCATTTTCAAACGGAAATTTAAAACAAAAAATTGAAAAGAAACCGAGTGACGATCACTCAAAATCACCCAAGGTTCGTCAGGCTTGGGTGGATCTCTTTAAATAAAAATCCTGACTTGCCGGAGCTCCCAAGTTGGTTATCGTGGAGCAGGAATCGGCATCTTTCTTGAGAAATTCACAGGGTGTTAACTGTGATATTTTGTCTTACAAGAGGTTAATCAAGGACATTAAGTTGTACTTGATTTAACTTTCTTACAAGAGGTATTGTTTTTATGAAAAACCAAAAAGTGTTAAAATTTTACATGTGGATTGTGAAAGGAAAATGTGATGAAAACCCCATGTTTAAGAAACGACAAGCAAAACTAATTTTCCGGAAAAACCATTTTGATTAAAACAAACTTAAGTGTTTTGAAACCATAATGGGAAAATAGTTTGTTGTCAGGGGGAGTTCTGATTGTTTATGCCAAGTGGATGGCAAATTGAAGCAATTCGAATCAGTTGTCACTTTATTTGTACAGTCTATTATTTTCAAATTTTCCCGGAAAATCAAAATTGAAACATATTTTGATTTTAGGGGGAGTAAGAAAATTTTTAGAAATTTTGAAAATTTGAAAAATACAAAAACATGATAAAATCTAAAAGGTCAAAAACATCAAAAATTCAAAAATGAGTTTTGTTATGAAAAAGAGGAAATGATAGTACATCAGTGGACTATCAGTGCACGCTAGAGAAATGTGGAGTTTTATAAAGTTTTTAAACAGTCTCACTAGGGATGTGTCGATAGGCTCAGCTAAGACCAGTAGTTTTGCGAAAACGATACAAACATAATGCAAAATGCCTAAATCTGGTGGGAAACACGGTCGAACGCATAGTATTTAGTTTTGTCCTTCTTGACTGTGTGTCTGCTAGGTAATTGCTGATTGTCTTAGGACATAAAACTGGTAAGTTTGTGAGCTTTCACAATTTTGCTAAAAAGTCACTGTGATTTTGTGTTTTCTTTTTGCAAAAATTTAAACTTGTTTGATTTCTTTATTTTGATTAAACATTGGACATCCTCTGCGTATACGTGAGTATCGACCTGGATGTTAATGCCTAATCGTTCTGCTTTAGTTTCTTTGGTGTTTCGTTTAAGCTTTGGATCACCTCTGTGTATACGGGAGTATCGAACTAGTGGTTAAAGCCTAAACACTTTCAACTTGTTTTATTTTTCCTTATTTTACTTAAACATTGGATGATCTCTGCGTATACGGGAGTATCGACCTGATAGTTAATGTTTAAGTGTTCTGGATTATTTTTGCACAAATCACAGTCGATGAAAGTTTAAAAGCGTTATTCGGGTCAGTGCATTATATGATGAGGGGATATGCTTAGATTGTGGGGTCCATAGGATTTTAGTGCTATCTAATATACCTTAAACGTATCGGTAAGCACTACGAACATCCTAGAGGAGTTTAAGTGGACCACAATATCGATGATCTAAGATGAATTATTTAAAAACTTTAAGTGATAAAATTTAGATCAATGGTGCAGCTGATGTGTCTCAATAAACTGATATGATCTTCTTACACAAACTCACAAAAATATTGTCTGTAATATTTCTTTATTGCATTTCTTTAAAAATCAAAAATCCAAAAAGATTTTCGGAGTGTTTTAGCATAAAATTTTGAAGTTTACAAAAATATTTTCGACAACTGATGTTGGAGAGCTGATTTTCAAAATTCCGGGTGCTAAACATGATGAACAGTGGGTTGGGAGAGTTGTGGTTAAAATGATAAAGAAATTTGAATGATACAAATACAAATGATGCAGCAGAGCTTATTGATGTTTAAATAGTTTATCTCACAATTAGTAGAGATTTATGCAGATGTGAACCAGGATTTGATCTCAAGGCGATAACTAATTCCAGACTGCGATCCCAGCTTGATGAAAGGGGGAGTCTGACGAGGTTAGAGCCAAAGTTAGATCCTGGAACAGCATTCGAAAAAAAAAGTTGCAGATGCTGAAGAGCTTAAGGAATCAAAAGACCTAATGAAGTTTTTGGAGAGCCAGGTTGCATTTCAAGAATAGTCAGGGTGAGATTCTGAAGACAAGAAAAAGATAGAGATTGAAGACGATGCTTAAAGTGTCAAATCCAAGGGGGACTGATCAAGATTGAAGACTTGACATAACTGAAGACTCGACACTGCAGACTCGTCGACATCCAAGGGGGAGTCTGTTAGTGCATATATCTGTCGACTTCGTCTTGTATCGAGTTTTGTAGTGAGCATGATAGATCAGGGCACGTTGTACGAGGAAAATTGGAAAAGGCATGAAACAGCCATTTCGCACGAAATGGAACTTGTCCATTTCGCACGAAATGGAACTGGTCATTTCGTACGAAATGGGCAGATGTTCATTTCGCACGAAATCACTTGTCTATATATAGTGCCTTGATTCAAATCATTTGTATCTTTTCTGATTTCGGGAGTTGAGGTGCTGCCGAAATATCTCTAGCCTGTAAACGTTGTGAAATCAATAAACAAGACAGATTAATGTGAATCTAGTATGTATCCAGCTGAATAAAGATCAAATCAATGAATTCCGCCTCTGATTTGATCCGAGAACTCTTCTGAACGACTCATTTGGTCGTGTAAACGATCGTACAACTTTGCAACGTGAGCGTAATCACGATGGTTATAGTCTCTTGTGACTATACCTACTGATTATCACGTTGACTAGTCGAAGTGACGAGTCAAAGTTTCGGTCAAAATGCATGATTATTTGCATTTTGCGAAGAAACTATTTTCGGGTAACAAAACACTTTGTTTTGATATCAAATCAGTTTTCTAACTTAGTTAAACATGTTTTAACATGTGTAACTCATCACTTTTAGTTTAGTGCATGTTTAGGGTCGTAAGTCAAGCGGTCTCGACAACCGCTTAGACTTTCGAACCCGACCCGTTTGGTCGATCATTAGGATCCGACCAAACATATTTTGTGACTATAGTTGTATAGGGAATAACCTTCCGAGGTTATACCTTATGGTCACTTAGTTTAATTAGTTGTATGATAGGTAGTTTATATGCCTTAGGAAAATGACCAAATTGTGCATAATTTCAATTTAAGCATATGTAACCAAGATTTTGACACTTAAACTGATTATGCAACATTATTAAACATGTTTAGGCATATAATACTTATCATATGACTAGTTAGGCCACCCGAATGCACATTGGCGCAAATGACACGTTAAAGTAGTGTAAACTACCTTAAAGGGTCATAACGGGTCATAAGCACTTAGGATAGGTTTCAAATTAGAATGTAGGCTTTGATAAACTATATCATATGAGTTCCAATACTCATTTGGTTTACGAGACCTCATTATATCCGATCTCCCGATTTAGGTCCCGATTACTAACATAGTGATTCCATACTAGGTGCCACTTGATTCCTTGATTTCCCAAGCTTTGTTAGGTCACTTAATCAACGAAACTTACAATCCCAAGTGAGTATATAGCTCCCCTCTTTTATGCTTTCAATTGTTTTGGGGTGACTCATATGTGCTAAATGCTTTTTGAGTTTTCTTAAATAAATGCTATGGTTTATATAAAACATGATGATTTCAATAATGTGAACGAACTCATTGGGGCGTTAGTCGAAAGACATTCGAATGACATTCATTAACTATGATTAAGCCAACCAGTAGTATGTTATGGTACCATAGGATCTGACAAATCCCGTTACTAGGCTATTCACTGGATTTGGTGGGTAGTTTGGGGAACGACAGAAACTGTTATCTGATTAACAAATCATGTGTTGGTTTGTTAGTCTTGTTAAAGAGGTCTTTCAGGGCCTATCAAAGATACCCCATGGGTGGTATATCGAGTCACATAGGTTTGAATGTATTCTTTAAAGGACGACCAAAAGTTGTATTTCACAATTAAAACATGAACGATTGAACGATGGTTTATTACACGGACGATTTAAACGATTGAAACAATTTGAACAATGTTGGACGAATGTTTTCAAACGATGTCACACAACGAGGTTTACTTAAAGATATAAACCATAGAATGTTTACTTTCAAAGACGATTTACTACTTGGTTTTACAAAGACAAATGTTTTCGGTCAAGATTCATGGCTACAATGGTTTTTGTTTTACATATATCAACTTGTAAAGTTGATAAAACATATTGCAATATGAAACACTTTTGATTTCAAGATACATACTCGACAACTCTTGTAGTTGGTCGAGGTATTGCAATATGAATTTAAAGTCATGAATTTGAGATACAAAACCTATGTACTCACCGACATTTTTATGCTGACTGTTTTCACATATGTTTTAGGTTTTACTATGTGATGATTGTTGATTGCTTGCTACACATAGGATGGACGCGGGCTTTAGTGACTTAAAACTTGAAAGACAATTGTTGTAATAATTTGGTTTTTATCAAACAATGAGACAATTAACGAAATAAAACAAAACTTCAATTACCATGTGCTGTGAAACAATGATTATGTTACGACACTCCCCTACGTTTCCACCGCGGTTTGTTATATTACGCGGTCAGGGTGTGACAATTAGTATGAAAGATTTAGCCCTGCATGGGAATCAATATCAGGGGTGAGTTTTTTGAAACATAATTCTCTCGTAATTTCCTGAATATTCATGTATTCTTCAATTTTCAGACACTCCATGTGATATTGCTGGTGTGTCAATTCGTAAATTATATGACAGTAACAAGGTTACCAGTTTATTACCCGTCACAAGAAGAGAAAGATAACCCAAAACTATATGCCGAAAATGTACGGAGATTGATGGCCCGTGAGGTATTTTTTCCAGTTTTCATTTAACATTTAACATTTTGTAATGTTCAATATGTGTTCAGTTTCTTTATGATATAACAAGAACAAATTATTGCATTTTAACCCTATATATTAAACTATTCTGACTTCAAATCACAATAATTAAGTTTTTAATGTTTAAATAAACATATTTTGTTTTAACTTAAGTATTTGATTTTTTAGCGTCAGCGTCATGTTTCGAGCTCTATGTATAAGGCTGAGCTGAGAAAGAAGACTGATAGGCCCTGAAAATGATAATTTAGTACCCATTTGGTGTACATTTTGAAAACACAAAGCAAACCATTGTTCAAGGATGTTTTGCGTGTCTAATGTTAAATAAAATCTTTTAAATTTTTTAATCTTTGTGTTGTTTTTTACAGGTCTATTTTTCTTGGGACAAAGTTCATAATACATGATACACAGCCTCCACATTCTGGTGCCAATATCCCACCGCCACCTGGATGATCAAAACGATTTTATTCAAATAAAGTCTCACCAAAAGTGCCAAGTGGCAGCTACAACGTCGCTCACATCACCTACAAGCTTAACATTCTCGGCACACGAGGCCCACGTAGGATGCACTGTGTCATGCACAAGATTCTCGCCTCCGCTCTTGAACCAGGTGGCATCGTGCCAGGTCAGCCCGACCAACTCTTGCTGCCCCGCTCCCTCGAAGACTCTTTCTGTAGCATTTCCTTCTGAAAGTCACTCAACCGCTCAACCGAATTCAGCAGCTCTAGGTTTTCGAGAACATGGGAGCCGCCACATCAGCCGACGTCCCGGATGGTGAAAAGTCAAAACTGCCTTTGGTTTTGAAAAACAAGCCGCCTAGGTGGCACGAACAGTTGCAATGTTGGTGTTTACCAAATTTCTTTTGAAATGCTATTAAGCACATCTGTACAATACATTATGCTTTAGATTTGACAGTGATGTTGATTATGTGAGGATAATCTGAAGTTACTTATTAATCTCTTTTCTTAACCATATTATAGAAGAATGATTATTCCCATTTCATAAATTGTCTGTTGCTTCTTTTTTTAATGTCATTTTTGGTCATTACATGCACTCAGATTTATCAAACACTCAAACCCACTATTAACAATAAAAGTTTGTTGTTTCAGGGTGATCATGTGGCACTTACGTTTGCATTTGCTGAAATGGGGCTTAAGTTACGGCGCCTTTACGTGAGAAAACAAGCTATGTAGGTTGTGGGTTTAAGTTACGGAGCCTTTGCATTTGCTGAAATGGGGCTAACCCATTCAACATGTATATCACTTAGAAGATTAACCATCTTGAATCGGTTCCTATTGAATATGGGATGGATCCACGTATATGTTTAAAATTTATACAACACAAATTGTGGGTTTGTAACTATGGACACAACTGCATTTTTATTTGTTATCTAATTACATTTCCGTTTGAGTACCATACAATAAACAAGGACCGCATTTTAAATTGTTTCCGACGCATCGTGCGGATTCCGGCTAGTATATATACACACACACACTCTTAGAAAACCATTTTTATGTGTGTATTTATGTGTATGTATTTAGAAGCTAGGAAGCTTGTTAACTAAATACATAAATACAAACACTTGAAAACACCATATACTTGAAGATAACCAAGTATAAAAATACATATGGATACTTATATATGTATACACACATATCCTCAAAGTGGTAACTTTGAATGCTAATACACTAAGAGATATATACAAATACACTTATATTATAGCGCTAATATTAAATTCGGACAATGGACAATTCGGACATCGGACAAACTAACTTATATATATTGAAGAAATAATATATATATCCTAAACCAACACTAAATATGAAATAAAGCTTGGTAAGAAACAAAATATATCATCACCGACAACAATCGTTCATATCGTCACGACCAGAAGCTTATACACATTACCTACAACATTTGGGCATTTTCACCACGAAAATATATATAAACAATTACGACGACGAGGATCTAAAAGTAATATATTTTTAGACAACTTCGAAATATATATTCAACACTCTTAAAATCCAGAAAGTGTTATATAAATAATCAATAAGTGAAAATACACAAGTATATAAGTATACTCATACGTATAAGAATACGTACACAAAAACACTTAGTGAAATCGCAAGACTGCAAGTAATGTACATGTACACACATACGTAAAAATGCGACATAAATACCTACAACAAATATACAAGTGAAGTATACAAGGTATACGTATACATATAAATACACAAGTACAGAGTGATGTACACAAATACACTTGATGAAGTGTACACATACAAGAGATAACATACATGTACACCGACATGAATACGATGTTAAAAATAAATATTTTTAACAACTATATCTAGTAAAGATATACTTATATATTTGAAGTACAAATATATACAAATGCAATGAACGAACATATATAAGTGAACGAGGTTCACCATTCGCAAATATATATATATATTGGAAGAATATATATATATATACACACACACACACAATTCATGACCACAAAACACCCGTGCGAGACACGGAGACGCATATGGGCTAGGCCCACTTACACCGTGTGAGACACGGTGATATGCACAAAATACAACATGTAAATCATATCAAATGAGGTATAAAACAACCCTTTTTGTACTCATGTTGGAAAAAGTGTGTTTCTTTGTATACTTTTGATTTCAGGATTAAAAAAGCTTAAACGGATAAAAGGAATAAATTAACACGAAAACCAACATAAATACGAAGAAAGGAAGTTGGCACACTATACCGACCCTCCAAACTTCACCCCAAAGACAAAAATAACAAAACCGGAACCCAAGCACGGGGCCGTGCCAGCCGGGCATGGGCCGTGCCCCCACTCAAGTTTCCAAGAAGATAAAGACAAACAGAAAACAAAAAGGGACACGAGGGCCATGTGATGCTGGCCCAAGTGTGGAGGAGCGGGCAATCTTGTATTTGGAGGCCCAAGATCGTGTGACAAAAGGGACTTCACTAAAATGTCTCTAACTTGGGCTACGGGTGTCCGTTTTGGGCGTGCGACCAGGAGAATCGATCGTGAGAGCGAGGCCAATCTTTCTACAAACCACCGGTCATCTTTCGGGGCCAAAAATGCTTATTTCTTTGAGTTATTTATCTTTTTATTTTTTTATTGCTTTTGGTGGACTTTTTTTCGTTCTAGCTTTTGGCCCAAGTGTGTTTTGAGGCCCGTTTTCAATTTACGTTATTATTTATATGGATGTAATGGGAGGAAGCTAATCAGCTTTGAGTTATATGAAAGTCATTTTTCTCTCCCGATTCACTAGTGAGTGTTTTGTGTGTGAAACCCCAATTTTCGTTATTCTTCGTGAATCAACAAATCTTGGAAGAATCGTTCCTGGTATTCTGTGAGAATTATCATGTCCAATTTCGTATCGCGTTTTCTAGCCTACATCACCGTGCCTCCTAAGCACGGGTGTCAACTCTCAGATTTGCAAATATGGGTTCGTACAGCAAGTACAGAAGACACGGGGCCATGTTAATGTGCCAACCAGACACGGGGTCATGTGAAGCTACTGTTTTCAAGTATAAAAGGAGGTGCTTAGCTCATTTGCAAACCATCCCCTGGCAAACCACTTCTCTCGCACCTGCCACGACTCCACCGCCACAATACTACCAGCATCCACCATTTTCGTCAATCATCCATCCTTAGAGTGTGTGTGTAGTCTCGGGATCTAAGATCGATAGTAAGAGTTTTTGTCAAACAAAGGTCATGCTTGGCTAATCTCTTACATCACTTGGCGAAGACAAAATCATTTATGTATTGTGACAACTCGTAATTAGGAGCCTTTCATTGTACATTGGTGAAACATGTTTGGATTATGTGACTATGTGATTGTTTGCAATAAAATGTTATGTTTCTAACTAAGAAGTGGTTATGTGAATATATGTATGTATATAAATAACTCGGATCACACAACTCAACTCGATCGCACAAGCACATGTTGGGCTGAACATCTCATCCTTGTCACACCTTTCACTCGGCCCACTATGATTAAACCCGAAACCAAGTGGATAGCCCATGATGGGTTCGGCCACTCCCCTATATAGACCAACGCAAAACCTTGTTGAGGGGTTTAGTTCCTTCATTATTTTGCAAAGCATAAACACACACCAAACCCTAAAAGCTTTCCCTCTTCCTCTCAAACCCGACGGCAAAAACATCCTTTCTTCATCGAAGATTTCCTTGATTCGGATCACCCTTTCGTTCTACCCTCTAACTGGTTAGTGTTATTATTATTGGTTGTATGTTGAATGATGTTGTGATCGATGTGATTCTATATAGTGGTTTAGGGATATTTCATGATTTATTGTAATGAAACTAGTGTTTGTTTATTTGACTCATGTGTAGTATATATACGGATCAATATAGGGTTTGATGATGCTATGATTTGAAAGATGATTTAGAACCGAATGCAAGTAAATCGGTTGTGATGTGTTTGAACACGGATGATATGTGATAATCCTAGCATTAGATCCGATTGAATGTTATGATAGGTGGTTGTCATGATTTCGATGATAATTAGGGTTTATATGAACTACATGATGATTGCTTGATTTGATCGAGAATTTGCATGATTTGAAACTGTTAGTTGTTGATTGATAACTACATAAATGGAAACCATGTAACTGATTTCCATGATTTTGGGATAATTAAAACTGATCACACAAGTCCCTTAGTCGCACAAGAGCTGAACGCACAAGCTCTTGGATCGCACAAGGGCAATCGCACAAGATAGTCGCACAAGATTGGTGCAACTGTTTAAGCACATTGTACAACTAGAATATGCATGATCGCACAAGACTTGTGGATCCCACAAGACAGTGCCGACCGCACAAGCCTTGGGCCATACAGTTATTTGAGTTGTTACGTTATTGGGCCGTGTGGCCCAACTCAATCGCACAAGAATCTTCGAGTCGCACAAGTTCATTATGATCGTACAAGGTCATTAAACTGGGAATTGTTTGGGCCGTGTAAGCTGTTGGGCTTCTTAATTGTGTGGGTCGGGTTTATGTTGGATCGCACAACATGTTGTGGATCGCACAAGATTGTGCCGAACGCACAACATGTTGGGCCGGGGTGTTTAGTTGGGCTTCATTAGGGAATTGTACAAATGGTTCGGCCCAAACCATTTGGATCTCACAAGTTGAACCTTGGGTTTATTTAACTGATTTGCTTAACATGTTCATTGTGCCATGATCATTACGTGTTCTTGACTGGTTAGTTCTGTGTAAACTTACGTGCACTACTTGAACCTAGACCTGACTTGTATCGTAACCATGTTAGGACATGGTTGACCACTAGGAGCTCAATCGACCCTTACTTATCTGCCAAGCTAACCTAAGGTGAGTTCACACTTTTCTACAAAGCATGGTAATTCCCGGTGGGATTGGGAATGGGTTAAGGAATAGGGATTTCCTCGTCCTGTTGGGACATGTTCAGGAATGTGAATTCCTCGTCCTGTTGAGAAGGACTTAGATATACTAGACTAGAACTCTATCAACGAAGTCCCTCCTTTTATATCGACTTAATCGCCGAGGCCAATGGCGAACGGGTCATTAGTTAAATAGCGTTATTAGGTTTAACAAACCTAACACCGTGCCGCAGAGGACGGGCGTGGACTAATGGACTAGGTACGTCAATGATGATAGACATTGACGAGGTCACATAAACATGACGAACGTTAGTAGTCGATATGGTAACAAGTCTGGTAGTTTAAACATGGGGTAGCCCCCACGGCTGAGATGGCCGAAGTAAAAAGGGATTAACTAATAAACGTTTTCGAACTATGGGGTAACCCCCACGGCTGGGTAGCCGGTTAAGATTAAACTATGTTTTTGGAACAACTCTAAAATCGACAACCAACTGTGAACTCGCTTAACTTTGTTGTTGACTCGTTACTACATGCTTTGCAGGTCACTAGGTTTAGCAGGAGCTTGCATGGGGAAGAGTCGTTGTGGAGAATGGACATTGAGTGTTCACGATGAACTTAAACATTTTTAATTTATGATTTGGGTTTTGAACTATTTGCTTCCGCTGATAACTTAGACTTATTAAACTGTTTTTGAACACCAATTATATTGCGTTGTTGGACATTCTTTTACTTTACTATTGTTCATTATGATTGGTGGCTTAATCCTGGTCATGTCACGCTCCCTGCGGTGATACTCCGCGTGTGGATTTTGGGGGTGTGACAGATTGGTATCAGAGCCATTGGTTATAGTGAACTCGGTTTTAAAAAGGGGAAAAGCTTTTTGACAAAACCAGACTATAACCTGTACAGTGCTCAACGATCCACAACGACACTTCGCTCCACGTGCAAGACTCGACACAATAGGTGATATGGTTTGAAATTGTATTGTTTGCCTGTTAGTTTAAGTAGCGCATTGATCCTGAGATACTTCGTTAGTGTAACAATGGTTGCTTGAACCTTGCGGGCTTGTTCTTTTCTGTCACTCCACACTTACACATTTTCGCGACACCTTTCTTACTTGTATTTCCTTCGATGTGAAGATCATGAGTGGACGCCTGAACTTGACTCAAGCCCAGCTGACGGCTCTAATCAATGAACGAGTTGCTGAGGCACTAGAAGTTGTCCCTGTAGGAGGTATAACCTGCTATTTCGACTTATCCAAGGATGTTTAGATCCTACTCTCATGAACCAAACCTCGTGCTTAATCTTGTCTTTTCTTTCTCGCGCGATAGGTCAGCCTGCTCAGCCTCCCGTGTGTATGTTCAAGACCTTTATGGACTGTAGACCTAGTACCTTCAGTGGTACAGAAGGAGCTGTAGGTCTCCTCCACTGGTTCAAGAAGCTCGAATCTGTCTTTGAGATGAGCGAATGCCCTGAGGCTCGTAGGGTAAAGTTTGCTACTGGAACACTCGAAGGTGCTGCGTTAACCTGGTGGAAAGCACAGGTTCAACTATTAGGGCTGGCGGTTGCTAATGCCACCCCATGGAACGACTTCAAGGAGCTGATCAAAGAGGAGTACTGTAGTCGGGATGACATCCACAAGCTAGAGGTAGAATTTTTCAATTTGAAGATGACGGGGTCTGAAATCGAGGCATACACAAAAAGATCGAACGAATTAGCTATCTTGTGTCCTACTATGGTGGATCCTCCCATCAAGCGTATTGAACTGTATCTCAAGGGTCTAGTACCAGAAATTCAAAGCCATGTGACTGCGGCTAACCTTGGTACTATTCAGCAAGTCATACAACTAGCTCATCGTCTCACGGATCAGGCAGTTGAGCAAAACAAGCTGCCCAAGCGTAAGTGGGATGGAAATTCAAGAAAGGGTTCAACTTCTGTTCAGTCTCAGTTACAGCAGCGAAGGACTGAGGACTATAGGAGCCCCAATCAGCAGTCTTCTGGGAGTCAAGGGCAGGGTGGATACAAGGGGAATCACCCCAAATGTAATCGCTGTAACTTGCACCACAGCAGACCATGTAGTAGAGGCAGCTGTCATCGGTGCAACAAGCCTGGTCACATTGCAAGGGAGTGTAGGAGTCATCATCCCGCGAATCAGAATCGGCAACAACAGCGAGCCCCACCAAACCAACGCCAGCAGCAGCAGCAACAACAAGATAACAACAAAGGGTGCTTTCAATGTGGTGCTGAAGGCCACTTCAAGAGAGACTGTCCCCAGCTGAACCAAAATCAGAACAACAACAATCAAGGGAATGGAAATAATGGGGGTAACAATGAAGGAAATGGTGCTAGGGGACGTGTTTTCGTGATTGGTCAGGGTGAAGTGAGGAACGATCCCAACGTTGTTATGGGTAAGTTCCTACTGGATGATTTCTATGTTTCTGTTTTATTTGATTCGGGTGTCGATACTAGTTACGTGTCCTTGAAAGTTAGTCAGATGATTAAGCGTACCCCAACACTTTTGAACACCAAGCACATTGTAGAACTAGCAAATGGTAAAATTCTTGAAGCCACACACATAGTTAAGGGTTGTAATATTGTTCTTGCTGGTCAGACTTTCTCTATCAATCTTATCCCCATCGTTCTTGGTAGTTTTGACATTGTTATTGGGATGGATTGGTTATCTCAACATCAAGCGGAGATTCTTTGCAAGGAGAAAATCATCCGTATTCCTCGTTCTGGTGAGGAACCTCTCGTTATTCGTGGTGACAAGAGTGGCGCTGTCGTGGGCATCATATCCTTTGTTAAGGCTCAGAAGTGTTTGCGGAAGGGCCACACTGCTATTCTGGCTCTCGTTACTGATACCTCGATGAAGGAGAAGAAGATAGAAGATATTCCTATTGTACACGACTATCCTGAGGTATTTCCTGAGGAACTACCTGGTCTTCCGCCTCACCGCCAGGTCGAATTCCAAATCGAGCTAGCTCCTGAAGCAGCGCCAATAGCTCGCGCACCTTATCGCTTAGCCCCATAAGAACTAGAAGAGCTGTCTACGCAACTACAAGAGCTTTTGGACAAGGGTTTCATTCGTCCTAGCTCTTCGCCCTGGGGAGCTCTAGTCTTGTTTGTGAAGAAGAAGGACGGTACCTTCCGTATGTGTATCGACTATCGTGAGCTCAACAAGGTGACCGTGAAGAATCGCTATCCTTTTCCGCA
Organism: Helianthus tuberosus; assembly: GCA_030545235.1. Taxonomy (NCBI): domain Eukaryota; kingdom Viridiplantae; phylum Streptophyta; class Magnoliopsida; order Asterales; family Asteraceae; genus Helianthus; species Helianthus tuberosus. The sequence continues at coordinate 127,955,971 of CM060397.1, forward strand.
TATTGATGACCTGTTCGACCAGTTGCAAGGGTCGAGCTTCTACTCGAAGATTGATCTGAGATCGGGATATCACCAGCTGAGAGTCCGAGATGACGACGTCTCCAAAACAACATTTAGAACTCGTTATGGGCACTACGAGTTTTTGGTCATGCCTTTCGGGCTGACAAACGCACCTGCGGTCTTCATGGATCTTATGAACCGAGTATGCAAACCTTACCTGGATAAGTTTGTTATTGTGTTTATCGACGACATCCTGATCTATTCCAAGAGTCAGGAGGAACACGAGCGTTATCTGCGACTCATTTTGGAACTCCTTCGAGAAGAGAAGCTGTATGCTAAGTTATCTAAATGTGACTTCTGGCTTCGTGAAGTCCATTTACTAGGACACATGGTGAATGAGGATGGGATTCATGTTGATCCATCCAAATTCGACTCAATCAAGAATTGGCCTGCACCTCGAACACCAACAGAAATTCACCAATTCTTGGGTTTGGCGGGTTACTACAGAAGATTCATCAAGGATTTCTCGAAGATTGCGCAACCCCTCACTTCACTGACTCATAAGGGTGTCACCTATCGTTGGGGTGATGCACAGGAATCTGCATTTCAGCACTTCAAAGATAGACTTTGTAGCGCACCAATTCTTGCGTTGCCTGAAGGCACAGAAGATTTTGTGGTTTACTGCGACGCGTCCATCCAAGGACTTGGTTGCGTGTTGATGCAACGTGACAAGGTCATTGCTTATGCATCACAACAACTTAAGGTTCACGAAAAGAACTACACTACCCACGATCTGGAGTTGGGAGCAGTTGTTTTCGCACTTAAGATATGGAGACATTACCTGTACGGTACCAAGTGCACCATTTATACCGATCACAGGAGTCTCGAGCATATCTTCAAGCAAAAGGAGTTAAACATGCGACAACGCTGATGGGTCAAGCTCTTAAATGATTACGAATGCGCAATCAAATACCATCCGGGCAAGGCCAATGTCGTGGCCGACGCCCTCAGTCGAAAGGATGCTACACCTAAGCGAGTGCGTGCGTTACAACTGACCATCCAATCTAGTCTTCCTACTCAGATACAAGATGCTCAGGTTGAAGCATTGAAAGCCGAGAATATCAGGGCCAAGTCCCTGTGAGGATCAAGGAAACGATTAGAACAAAAGGAAGACGGCGCTTACTACGTAACAGGGCGCATCTGGGTTCCACTTTATGGAAACTTACGTGAGCTTGTGATGGATGAAGCGCACAAGTCTCGTTACTCAGTACATCCTGGTTCGGATAACATATACCATGACTTAAAGACTACATCCTGGTGGCCTAGCATGAAAGCCAACGTAGAAACCTACATCAGTAAATGTTTGACTTGTGCGAGAGTCAAAGTCGAATACCAGAAACCATCAGGCCTACTTCAACAACCAGAGATCCCGAAATGGAAATGGGAGCAAATTTCCATGGATTTCATTACTGGTCTGCCTAGATCACAACGCGGAAATGACACTATTTGGGTGATAGTGGATCGATTGACTAAGTCCGCACAATTCTTGGCTATCAAAGAAACTGACAAGTTCTCTACTTTAGCAGACGTTTATTTAAAGGAAGTGGTTTCGAGGCACGGGGTGCCAACCTCCATTATTTCCGATCGTGATGCACGCTTTACTTCTGAGTTATGGCAAGCTATGCACAAGTCTTTTGGCTCACGTTTGGACATGAGCACAGCATATCACCCGCAAACGGATGGGCAGTCTGAGCGCCCCATCCAAACTCTCGAAGACATGCTTCGAGCGTGTGCAATCGATTTTAGCAATGGTTGGGAAAGACACCTCCCTTTAGTGGAATTTTCGTACAATAACAGCTACCACACCAGTATCCAGGCTGCTCTGTTTGAGGCATTGTACGGACGTAAATGCCGGTCACCTCTTTGTTGGGCGGAGGTAGGCGACAGCCAAATCACTGGCCCAGAACTCATCGTAGACACAACCGAGAAGATTGCTCAGATACGACAACGAATGGCGGCGGCTCGTGACCATCAGAAAAGATGCTGATAAGCGCAGGAAACCACTCGAGTTCCAGGTTGGATCGAGTGCTACTCAAAGTCTCACCTTGGAAAGGTGTTGTTCGTTTTGGCAAACAAGGCAAGCTCAACCCGCGATATGTCGGACCGTTCGAAATCATAGAGAAAATAGGCAAAGTGGCCTACAAACTAAACCTACCAGCAGAACTCAGTGGAGTTTACAACGTGTTCCATGTGTCAAAACTGAAGAAGTGTCTGTCAGATGAGACCCTCATAGTTCCTTTAAAGGAGCTCACTATCGACGAGCAGCTACGATTTGTCGAGGAACCAGTAGAGATTACTGACCGAGGGGTGAAGATTCTCAAGCGCACCAGAATTCCTCTTGTTCGAGTTCGTTGGAACTCCCGTCGTGGCCCAGAGTTTACCTGGGAACGCGAAGACCAGATGAAGCACAAGTATCCCCAGTTGTTCGGAAACAGTGAAACCGCTACTGAGGCTAAAGCTACTGCGGAATTTCGGGATGAAATTCCAAATCAACAGGGGAAGGATGTGACACCCCAAGAAAACCAGGAAAACCAAGCAACTTGACTAGCTTCCTCAGTGAGTACATGCTAAATTTCAGGACGAAATTTCTTTCAACCTGGGGATAATGTGACAACTCGTAATTAGGAGCCTTTCATTGTACATTGGTGAAACATGTTTGGATTATGTGACTATGTGATTGTTTGCAATAAAATGTTATGTTTCTAACTAAGAAGTGGTAATATGAATATATGTATGTATATAAATAACTCGGATCGCACAACTCAACTCGATCGCACAAGCACATGTTGGGACGAACATCTCATCCTTGTCACACCATTCACTCGGCCCACTATGATTGAACTGGAAACCAAGTGGACAGCCCGTGATGGGTTCGGCCACTCCCCTATATAGACCAACGCAAAACCTTGTTGAGGTGTTTAGTTCCTTCATTATTTTGCAAAGCATAAACACACACCAACCCCTAAAAGCTTTCTCTATTCCTCTCAAACCCGACGGCAAAAACATCCTCTCTTCATCGAAGATTTCCTTGATTCGGATCACCCTTTCGTTCTACCCTCTAACCGGTTAGTGTTATTATTATTGGTTGTATGTTGAATGATGTTGTGATCGATGTGATTCTATATAGTGGTTTAGGGATATATTGTGATTGATTGTAATGAAACTAGTGTTTGTTTATTCGGCTCATGTGTAGTATATATACGGATCAATATAGGGTTTGATGATGCTATGATTTGAAAGATGATTTAGAACCGAATGTAAGTAAATCGGCTGTGATGTGTTTGAACTCGGATGATATGTGATAATCCTAGCGTTAGATCCGATTGAATGTTATAATAGGTGGTTGTCATGATTTGGATGATTAATTAGGGTTTATATGAATTACATGATGATTGCTTGATTTGATCGAGAATTTTCATGATTTGAAACTGTTAGTTATTGATTGATAACTACATAAATGGAAACCATGTAACTGATTTCCATGATTTCGGGATAATTAAAACTGATCACACAAGTCCCTTAGTCGCACAAGAGCTGAACACACAAGCTCTTGGATCGCATAAGGGCAATCGCACAAGATAGTCGCACAAGATTGGTGCAACTGTTTAAGCACATTGTACAACTAGAATATGCATGATCGCACAAGACTTGTGGATCGCACAAGACAGTGCCGACCGCACAACCCTTGGGCCATACACAGTTATTTGAGTTGTTACGTTATTGGGCCGTGTGGCCCAACTCAATCGCACAAGAATCTTCGAGTCGCACAAGTTCATTAGGATCGTACAAGGTCATTAAACTGGGAATTGTTTAGGCCGTGTAAGCTGTTGGGCTTCTTAATTGTGTGGGTCGGGTTTATGTTGGATCGCACAACATGTTGTGGATCGCACAAGATTGTGCCGAACGCACAACATGTTGGGCCGGGGTGCTTAGTTGGCCTTCATTAGGGAATTGTACAAATGGTTCGGCCCAAACCATTTGGATCGCACAAGTTGAACCTTGGGTTTATTTAACTGATTTGCTTAACATGTTCATTGTGCCATAATCATTACGTGTTCTTGACTGGTTAATTCTGTGTAAACTTACGTGCACTACTTGAACCTAGACCTAACTTGTATGGTAACCATGTTAGGACGTGGTTGACCACTAGGAGCTCAATCGACCCTTACTTATCTGCCGAGCTAACCTAAGGTGAGTTCACACTTTTCTACAAAGCATGGTAATTCCCGGTGGGATTGGGAATGGGTTAAGGAATAGGGATTTCCTCGTCCTGTTGGGACGTGTTCAGGAATGTGAATTCCTCGTCCTATTGAGATGGACTTAGATATACTAGACTAGAACTCTATCAACGAAGTCCCTCCTTTTATATCGACTTAATCGCCGAGGCCAATGGTGAACGGGTCATTAGTTAAATAGCGCTATTAGGTTTAACAAACCTCACACCGTGCCTCAGAGGACGGGCGTGGACTAATGGACTAGGCACATCAATGATGATAGAAATTGACGAGGGCACATAAACATGACGAACGTTAGTAGTCGATATGGTAACGAGTCTGGTAGTTTAAACATGGGGTAGCCCCCATGGCTGAGATGGCCGAAGTAAAAAGGGATTAACTAATAAACGTTTTTGAACTATGGGTAACCCCCACAGCTGGGTAGCCGGTTAAGATTAAACTATGTTTTTGGAACTACTCTAAAATGGACAACCAACTGTGAACTCGCTCAACTTTGTTGTTGACTCGTTACTACATGCTTTGCAGGTCACTAGGTTTAGTAGGAGCTTGCATGGGGAAGAGTCGTTGTGGAGAATGGACATTGAGTGTTCATGATGAACTTAAACATTTTTAATTTATGATTTGGGTTTTGAACTATTTGCTTCCGCCGATAACTTAGACTTATTAAACTGTTTTTGAACACCAATTATATTGCATGGTTGGACATTCTTTTACTTTACTATTGTTCAGTATAATTGGTCGCTTGATCCTGGTCATGTCACGCTCCATGCGGTGATACTCCGCATGTGGATTTTGGGGGTGTGACATGTATTACTTTTGATTTCCTAGTTTTGGTAACTTTTTATTTGGGTTTGTATTAATGACTTTAGTAACTAGATTTTTAATTTAAAGGTGAACTTTACTTAATCATTTCTTCATGTTTTGTTGATTCACTCATTCGTGTCTTTACGGTCTATATAAAGCGCGTTAACTGCCAGGAAGGGGGTTAGAAGGGTGGTTGGGTAAAGTTCTTGCCATGTTTAGTGTATAGATCATGCGAGGATCTGATTCAAGCTTATTAGGACTTCCCTTGAGGCAGATAACATCAAATTAGGGGAAGTAAGAACGACTTGTAATCCCTTATAAACAAAATACTATTAAAACTTTAAACCGGCCTTGCGGGACTATATCCTTGCTGACTCAACCCAATGTGGCTTAGGGTAGCGTGGCCTCCAAAAGAGGGACATGCCACTTTTTGCATTAATAACTTACTTAATCATCTTTCAATAATCTGGTCTTGCGGGATTGTATCCCTGCTGACTCATACCAATATGGCTGAGGGTAGTGTTGCCACCAAAAGAGAGACATGCCACAATAACTAAGATAATCTCTTAAAAAACCCAAAGCGAGTAAATCATCAAAGGATACATAAATGCCTAGTCGGATCTAAGTGACTCTATCTTGTCTGTCTATTTTATTTATTTATTTTGTTTCTTTATTTATTTCTTTATTAAAAACAAAAATTTTCTCTCTATATTTGGTAAGAGACGTCGAAGATATTCCAGTATTAAAAACTCTTGTGTCCTTGGACGACCTGGTAAATTACCATCACTCTACTACGCCAACGATTGGTGCACTTTCCCTAGCGTGTTGTAGAGAGTGGTCGTTTTATATCGTGGTCTATCAGTTTAAAGCTTGATTAAAGGGTAAAAGGGTACTAAAAATACATTAAAAATTCGTACACGCTCCGAAACGTCAAGTTTTTGGCGCCGTTGTCGGGGACACACGGGTTTTAAGAAGGTTTAAAATCGACGGCCTAATCATTCTTATTTTTTTTCTAATTTTTCTTTTTAGGTTTTTCTTCTTTTTCTTTTAGTTTTTCACTTTCTGCAAGGGTGACACGGGGCCGTGTGTGATTAACACGGGGCCGTGTCACATCCCAATAACACCAGAACTTCTTTTTGTAGATATGAGCTGCAGCATGGGGCCGTGTGACAACCACACGGGGCCGTGTAACAACAACATTTTTTTAGAAAACAGTAGCCGCCTGATACCAACGGTTAAAACCAATCTGGAAAACATGGATGTTCATGATTATTTTTACCCCCCGCCACTCTTATGGTGAATGGTGCAAGTTATATGGTGGAATGCACAAAGAATTAGAATGTGTCATTCTAAGATTTGAGCCCCACTACTTAGCCCCATCGTTTTTCTTTGACGATCAATTTAAGATGGGCAAGAGTAAAAACAATAATGATGTCCATCCACCTGAATCCCATCAACCCTCTTACCTTGGAGACTTAGAAGATGTAAGTCAAATGGAAAAGAGAATTCTCCAAAAACTCAAAGAAATAGAATCCATGATGAAGGCATGATGTTCATCAAGAAACGAAAGCAAAGGAGAATCGATGGAGGCACATTCAGGCACAAACAATACCGAGACCAACAAACCGACCTTAGACACTTGCGAAAATGAAGGCGATAGTCGTCCCTATATCGACCTCGCGATGACAGTTCCCTTTACAGTGTGTGAGTCTCACACCAATGGTTTGAACAGGAGTGAGTCGACTCACACCTTCTTTAACAAGAGCGCGGATAAGGTAAATAAGGGAAGGTTTCGCCCTCCCACTTTTAAATAGGATTCTATCTTTCCGACAACCTCTTGCATTTTCGTACCTCTCGCCGGAGCCTAAGGTATATCCGGCAATATGGTGTTGTTCCAACCAGTAAGGAACCCCCTGATAGAGAACAGTTCTTTAAACCTTAGACAAAACTTCATAAAAAGCCTGAGACATGGGATCGTGTTCCTCGAGCACGGGGCCATGTCTAAACTTTTTACCAAACATGAGGGCATGTCAGAAAAACACAGGGTCGTGCCCCTCGTATTTTTCAGCACGGGGCCGTGTCACCCTAGACATGGGTCGTGTCTTACTAACGGACAACATTCTCTGACTCATGCAGGCGACACAGGGCCGTGCTTCCCAGGCATGGGGACGTGTCAATGTGGTGTCACTTTTTATAAAGTTAGCCTTGAGGAGAACGTTTGGAGCCATTCCAAAAAGACCAAGATCCTTCCAGATCTTGCATACATACCCAAAAGGTATGTTCTTGAAAAGGTTTCCTTAAACATTCTTGTCTTACCACTTTCCCTAGCGTGTTGTAGATAGTGATAATTTTATATCGTGTTTTATAAATTTAAAGCTTGATTAAAGGGTAAAAAGGTACTAAAAATTCGTACACGCTCCGACACGTCACACGGAGACGCATATGGGCTAGGTCCACTTACACTGTGCAAGACACGGAGACGCATATGAGCTAGGCCCATTCATACTCGTGCGAGGCATGAAAACACTTATGGGCCAGGCCCACTTACACTCGTGCTAGGCACGAAGACTGATGAAGGGCGAGGCCCGTTCATACACAAAATGGATACAAATATATACATATATATATATATATGTGTGTGTGTGTGTGAATTATATATATTAATAACGAACATACAAATCAAATGCCAATGTATTAAAAATAAACAAGGGTTTCCAAACGAACAATAAATACAAACCTAATGACATTCAAGGTGAGCAACGTGTACACGGTCTAGTAAATACCTAAGTGTCTAATGAGTTAGAACACTTGTAGATTGCACTACATATTTGGATACCCGCCTAGCTAGTGCATTTCTTACAAACACAAAACTATGAGTTCATGTCCCCCTTTTTCTTTTAAACGCTTTTCAGTTTTATAAATCTTGGGGGGGATACATGTTACAATGGTATGTATTAAGCTAAGAAATGAAACACCTAGATCATGTGCAAATAGGTTGAACTTAAGCACCATTAATCATTAGACCAAGGAACAAAAGGGGTAGATCTATTGGGTACTAGTGAGCCCCACTCATGGGTCAGTGTGGCCGCGTGTAGTGCTTTTGTGTCCTAGTAGAGGTTAATCGACACTAAATCATCAAGGGTTTGTGCTTCCTATGTCGGCACACATATTAATGTCCTTGCAAAACATTAGTGATCAACGATTTCATACACGCTTTACATACCACAATTTTACATATTGGTTTTTGATACAATAACTTTCAAATGTTTTGAAGATTCATTTGATACGAACTTAAACGCATGAATTCACCAACATTAAGTTGACTTTTCAAACTTACATGTATTTCAGTCAAGTAGTGGATCCTTGTACTTCATGAAACAAGAACGAGCATGTCAAGAAAGTGATGTCATCCTTTTGGAGGATATGGTTCACATCTCCCGCCCTTTTGCGAAAGATGGAATGCAAAACCTCGATTTGTTAAAACTTTATTTTTATACAAGTCTTTTTGTGAAACAATATAACTTGTGAGGTCTTTTGAGAACAACTTACGAGTTGTAAACTATTTCTTGTTGATGTATGGATGAACATCGTACGTATTTTATTCATATAGTTTGTTTACTTACATCGTTTGCAAGGGAAACAAATCAAGTTCATACCTTGTGCTTCCGCCTATGAGCGAGTGTGACAACCACCTTATCATTCACTCATCTTGTACTTTTTAAAACACCTATAACTCCCCTAACTCTCTCTCAAATCTCAGCTCTACCACCCACACCACCTCCTTCCATTTCCAAGCCTCCTTCATATACATTCAAGCATTCATCCATGTGTTTCAAGGTTGCATGAAGTGTATCAAGGCTTGAAGATCATCTAGGAGCAGCTTTACACATCTTGAAGCTTGTCATCCTCTTCTCTTCAACATCAAAGTTCATCCCTAGCCTTAGAGCTAGTAGTAAACCAACTAAACTTCTTTTTAAGCTTCTTAAAGTATGTAGATTATGGATGTACAAGTTGATCATCTTGAATCTCTCAAATAAAATACATGAAACCCTAACTAAAACAAGACAAAATAACTTATTTATGTGATTCTTGATGTTTATGTTAGTTATAGGTTATGTTAGACTAGAAGACCTTGCAAGCTTCTGTTTAAAAGTAGGATCTAAACATGTATATGTTTAGATCTAGCAAGATCTACAAACTTGAAGTGTCATGAACTAGATTATGATCTTGAAAATGATTTTTGAAAACATAAAGTTTATGAAGGAACTAAAAATACATGTTTAAGTTGGTGATCTTGGAAAAACTACAAAAAGAAGTTTATGTATATTTGGTAAAATAAAAGATGAACTTAGAAGAATGGTTATTTTAAAATATCTTGACAAGTATATATATAAAAGTTCACGATACTTGAAGTTGATAGAATATGAAATTTCCCGATTTTTTATCTTGGATGAACTTGATGAGTTTTGGATGATTATGTTAAATGGAAAAATTGATTTAAATACGTTTTGAAAATGTGGAAAACGTACCTAGTATAGGGGAAACTATGGCGAAATTTTCTAAAAATCTATTCATGACTAAGGTGTAGTTAACAAGGGATTTACATGACTAAAATGTGATTTGTAACCTTAATCATGTTTAGGCAAACTTTTGGTGGAAAAGTTAAGTTAAAAACTTAATTAATATTTTCCTAAAACTAAAAGAAACTTACATATATCTTAGGGAAAATATATATATATTTAGATCACTTACATGTGTATATATATGTTTATGTGCTAAACTGTATGTATTTAGAACAATTAGGATGCATACTTATCTAAATACCAATACACAAAATATACAAGTACAAACTATGCTTGAAAGCATGACAAAATATGTAAAAATATATTTACATATACACATGTCCAAAGATGGAACTAATACACAAGGGAAGACATATCTGTATACACTTATATTATATCCTCAAACATACATCGGATAATTCGGAAAATGGACACACACACACACACACACACACACACATATATATACACTAAATCGACAAGGTAAAATATACTAGAATTCAATAAATATATATATATATATATATAATTTACCGACAAGAAACGTATATATATCGTCACGACAAAGAATATATTTTACCAACACGAAACTTACGTAGTTTATTTACAAGAAATATATATAAACAATTTTACCAACAAGTTCTAAAAATATATTATTTTTAGACACTTAACTAATATATATATATATATATCTAACCATTCATAAATCCAGAAAGCTATATAAAAACAACTAAGTGAAATAATACAAGTATATAAGTATACTTATACATACACGAAAACATTTATTAAAATATAAAGATTACAAGTAGTGTACATGTATCCACATATACGTATAAATACGGCATAAATACCTACATCAAAAGTATACAAGTGAAGTATACATACATGGTATATGTATACGTATAAATACACAAGTATACTAGATGAGGTATACACATACAAGAGAATTTATTACATGTACACCTACACATGTTCGACGTTAAAAATATTTATTTTTAACAAACATGGCTAGTTAAGATATACATATATTTGAGAACAAATATATACATAAAGGAACAAACATAAATATACAAGTGAACAAAGGTCCACCACCCATTCACACTCGTGTGAGGCACGAAGACGCATAAGGGCTAGGCCCATTGATACTCATGCGAGGCACATAGACGCATAAGGGCTAGGCCCATTTACACTCGTGCTAGGCATGAAGACATATGAAGGACGAGGCAGTTCATACACGAAAAGTATAACAACCCTCCTGAATTTTTCTCACGCCCTAAAATATATTAAAATATTCCTATATGTCCTAAAATACACCCGTATGTGAAAACCGAGCCCAATATATGATATATCATTAAAAATTAATTAAAAAAAGTTTTAATGTCGCTCGCGGGCCGCGTAGACCCCTTAGGGATCTTACGCGGGGCGCGACAGCTCCAAACTCAGACGAAACCCTAGAGCGCCACGTGTCATCATCGTGTCAACCCTAAACCCAACGAATCAGCAACCCTAGCCCTATTACTCTACTACGCAGGCCGTGTAGACCTTGGTCTCACCTTACGTGGGCCGCGAGAAACCCGATTTCTGCCCCTATATAATGGGAGCTCGGGCCTTCAAACGAATTCGCTCATTTCCTTTTTCTCTCTCGAAATTTCTGATAATATATGTGATTTCCGGGCATAATACCCCCTAATTAACGAAGTTCTGCTCCGTTGTAAGTACTATAACCCCAGTTACGTATTAGATACGCTGCCCGATTGATCCAGGGTTCCGTAACGGCTGTCGAGGTTCTGCCCGACGTAGTCGTTGGAATGTCGTCTCGGGGAGGGTATTACTAATGTAAATATAAAGGGTTATTATACTAACGCGTGTGCATTGTGTAAATTATAGATAATCACCAGGAAACCTTAGAAGAAATCTAAGACAGCAATGTGAGTAATCTCCTTTTTGTAAAATGTTTTTACAAAACCTTAAATGTTTTACAATGTGATTAAGCAGTTATTGAGTCTTTGTAGTTCTTCAATTACTGTCGGTATGTTGGGGTTTTGTATACAAAATTTGGAACACGTTACCATTGGACAACGAGTTAGTCAATGTGTAATATGACCCACCAGTCAGGATTGACAGTACTGAATGAGTAATTGTGTAGAAATAAACAATGTGATAGCTCTCAATACTGTTAATTGATAAAACTCTTCTTGATTAAACTGGGATTCACTCACCAGTATTTCCCACTGACAAAATGTTTTTAAACGCGTTTCAGGTAACAAAATGTGAAGGCCAACTAGAAGCCAGCTGGACAGCACTGAAGGCTTGGAAAAGTGGCTATAAAAGTTACCTAAATAAAAGAAGATGTTTTATTCAATAAAATAGGGATTTTCCCTATGAAAATGTTTGTAATGAAAACTTGGGTTTTATCCCATTATGTTTAATATTATAAAAGTGTGGTATTTACTCTGATAAACATTTCCTAACTACGGTCCTGATGAAATTTCCGCTGCCAAAATGATAAACAAATGATACCACCAAAACTGGTCTCGCGGCCGTTCTCGGGACAGATAGGGGGCAGGGGTTGCGACAGAAGGTGGTATCAGAGCTAAGCCACTGATTCAGCCACAGAAGTGTTCTGCTGACACCGAAATATTATTTGAATTGTTAGGAAATTAATTATGGAAATACGTACATAATTGTATTTTATTGTTGTGTGTTATTTGACTATTTGTTAGTTTACAGTATGAGTGATCAAGGACCCTCAGACGTTTATCGTCAGTTGTCCGATTCACCTAGGAGTGAAGGTACTTCCTCACAGCCTGCCCTCCTCTCTGGGTATTCAGCTGACCAGGAAGAAGGGATGTTTGTCTTTAAGGCTCAGTCTGAAGAGCCATTCCCTCAGAAAAAGAGAGGATGGTTCAGTAATGGAGCATTCGAGCGTAGGAAAAGAATGCGAAAGTTGCAACAGCAGAGAGTCCTAGCAACCGCTAAGCGAGAGTCAGATGCCCATACACAGGATATGCTTAATAGGAGCTTAGCCAATTTTCATATCCTAGCAACAACAGCTGCCGACCCAAACCTGGAACAACTAGTAGCCCCACAACCCTTACCTTTGTTCCCCACTCAGCCGATGGAAATAGAAAACAACCCAGAAAACCAAGTCCAAATGCATGATTTCAACCCTGAGGAGATACCTAGGAAACAAGCCCCTGATCCCTTAGACCCAGATTATGATCCATGGTTCGATGATCATAGGGATTATGTGCCACGCTACCACCTAAATGACGAACCCATGCCAAACTTAGCAGCCTATCCAGGTCTGGACCCTCTAGATCCCTACTACTACGATAACGATGAATACATTAGGGAGTTCTTAGAGAATCCGTACCCTCAGGAGAATCACATGCCCCATTACCCAGACCCAGTACCAGCACCTTCACCCCCAATGAGTGCAGAAAATATGCACGAGCTCCGAACTTTTGGAGAAGAAATTTTAGAGAATAGTGAGAGTATGAGGCAGGTAGGAGAGCGACTCGTCTGGAAGTACGACAAGCGCAATATGGATTACTGGATGAATCCAGATCAGTGAAGGTGATGGTGGAGAGAATAATAATAATAATAATAATAATAATAATAATAATAAGAATAATAATAATAATAATATAATATAATATAATATAATATAATATAATATAATATAATATAATATAATATAATATAATATAATATAATATAATATAATATAATATAATATAATATAATATAATATAATATAATATAATATGTTTGTATGAAAAAAAAATTATATGTGTAATAATAATATATGATGTAGTATAGACCACTTAGTGGTTAGCGATGCATAGTAGTGTTGTAATTTTAATTCCAACTTTAGTGTGTATTAGACGCATACTATATAAGAAAGAGTAAAGTCGCAATGCTCGACGCTTTTGACCAATATGTGTGTTGTGTGATTGTTGCCTAAATTATTAATTATTTTGTGATATTAATGATTGGTAAATGTTTAAAATTCAGATGGACGACGAAGTAAACCAGGAAAACTAGAATAATGATAACCAGAGTAACAATAACCTGGATAACGATAACCCGAACAACAACAATAATGGAAACCAAGTGGATAACAGTGCCATGCAATATATAGTGGCACAAGGGATAATAGATGCGATGCCATATATTATCAAAACGGTTAAGGAAGCGGAAAATAAAATTAAGCATGATAGCAAACGACCCTCTAAACCTGAACACAGTGTGAACAATGGACCCGTACTTCAAGTGCCCATTCCCAAAAGAAGAAGAACCGTGTCTTACGGTTGTTCTTATAAAGAATTCTGGTCATGTAAACCAATGGAATTCTCGGGCAATGGAGGGGTCGTTGCATCTCTGCACTGGATAGAAAAGACTGAGGCAGTCTTAAGAATAAGTAAATGTGTGGAAGAGGATAAGATAATGTTTGCTTCCAATCTGTTTAAGAATTCAGCACTAGAATGGTGGAACACTATCCTCCAGTCTAAGGGAAGTAATAGAACTTACAATATGGAATGGGAGGAGTTTAAAAACCTGATAGAAAGGAAATTATGTCCTCCTAATGAAAAGGAACAGATAGCTAATAAATTCCTAAACCTTAGGATGACTGGAGTAGATAGTAAGGGTTATACTACGTTATTCTTTGAATATGCCTGAATAGTACCAACCCTTGCATCACCCGAACCAGTTTTAATCTCCCGTTACATCTGGGGATTAATTGGAGAGATTAGACATGTAGTCAAGGCAGCTAGACCTTAAACCATAGAAGAAGCTGTAGAACTAGCCAACACCTTGACAGATGAATTAGTCCGTACACGAGAAGAGGATCAAAGGAGGAACCTAACACAGAAGCTTACCCAAGAATTCCGTTCTGGAAATTCTAACCGTGGGAGAAATGTAGGTTCTACCTCTGCACGTTACTGTAAGTATTGCAAAAGGAAGCATTCTGGAAGATGCTCCATATACTGTAACTTTTGCAAAATATCCGGACACAAGGAGGAAGACTGCAGGAAAAAGCCTAACAACAGAATATGCTACAATTGCGGAGAACAAGGTCATATAAAGCCTAACTGTCCAAAGCTAGCTCCAGATACGAACACCAAGAATACTAAAAATGCTAGAGCATTTGTTCTAACTGTAGAAGAAGCAAAAATGATCCCGGATGTGATCACCGGTACGTTTTTAGTTAATGATGTTTTTGCTAAAGTATTATTTGACTCTGGTGCGAACCAAAAGTTTTATTAATACTTCATTTTGAAAACTTCTTAATCATTCATTAACTAAACTCCCACAAGAATGTCTAGTAGAGACAGCAAATGGGAAAACTATTAAGATTTCTGAAATCTTGCAGGGAGCAAGAATAGAAATTTTAAATCAGAAATTTATTGCAAACCTTTACCCTATGAATCTGGCAGGATTTGATGTTGTGTTAGGAATGGATTGGTTAATAACCAATAAAGCCAGTATTTTATGTGATCAAAAGTCAATTCAAGTAAATTCACCAAGGGGTGAAAGATCACAATTAAAGGAAATAAAACCTCTAAATCCACAAAGTTCATCTCTGTGATGAAAACAGCAAGTTATATCAGGAAAGGATCATTAGTGTATTTGATTTCTATAATCACTAATACTAAATGAAAAGAATTAAAGGATATTCTAGTAGTATCTAAGTTTTCAGATGTATTTCCAGAAGAGCTACCAGGGCAACCTCCAGACAGGGAAGTTGAATTCAGAATCCACTTAATACCAGGAACCGCACCAATTGCCAAAGCACCTTACAGTTTGGCACCCGCAGAAATGCAGGAACTGAAGAAATAATTAGATGAATTGTTGGAGAAGGGATTCATACAACTAAGCTCATAGAAGATTTATTCAAGATTTTTCTAAAATAGCCATTCCCTTAACTAAGTTAACCTGTAAATCCGTTAAGTTTGAATGGGGACCAAAACAAGAAGAAGCATTTAGAATTCTTAAGCAAAAATTAACCCATGTACCCATACCAGCGTTACCAGAAGGAACTGAATATTTTGTAATCTATTGTGACGCTTCCAAGTTAGGTTATGGATGTGTATTAATGCAACGTCAAAAGGTTATAGCTTACGCTTCTAGACAACTTAAGAATCATGAAGAGAATTATTCAACCCATGATCTGTTACACCCTGACTTTTGCGGAAGCGTATGATGTGTGACTGGTTTAATATCATTGCATTCAATCATAATAAACAACTACATGATCAAAACGATGTTCATCCATTCATAAAATTTGAGTATTACAAACACTGGTTATTTAAGTTTTAAAACACAACCTTCGACTAGGTTACAAACCAACAAAAGTGGATGACATCTAAACTTGAAGTCTACTTCTAGTTACAACACCCGCGCCCAAGATCCAACCTGTCACCTGAAATACATGTAATTTTGGAAAACATCAACAAAAGTTGAGCGAGTTCATGTGTTTTGTGTGAGTATTTGTAATCTTGTAAACCTTTGAGAGACTCCTTTGAGAACATGTATGAAAAGTGTGTATGAACATACCAAATAAATGTTTTACAAGGACATTAAGACATGTGAGGACATAGGGAGCACTCGAAATGAGTAGGCTTATACCCTTGTGGATTTTCCCTCGACTATGTCGATTTACCCCGACTATGTCAATTTCCCTTGACTATGTCAATTTCCCTTGACTATGTCAATTTACCTTGACTATGTCAATTTCCCTCAACTGGGACACCGAAACACTCAAGTGATCACATGAGGACCATGAGTGGGGCTCGGCCGTACCCGTTGGATCTAACCTTTGTCCCTAATTAAGTATTAATGGCATTTCAATATTTAGTCTATGCTCACATGATCTAATAGTGCATTTCATACCGTTTAAGCATTCGTAACATGTATTCCACCCCCGAGAGTTATAAAACTGAAAACAGTTAAAAGAAAAGGGGGACATGAACTCACTGGTTTGCGTCTTCGGTACTCGTAACTCAAATCTCGTCAGCAAACACGACTACCTACAATGTGCTAGGGTCAATTAGACGAGCGGGCCATGCCTTGCCTTAGTGTTTACGTTTTTGAATTACGTTTCTTTTATGTCCTCAATATTATTCCAAGTTATAATTACTTGTTAAAATAATAATTATTTTAACTTTATTATATTTAGTTTTGGAATAGTTTGTTGAACAATATTTCTGTAACAATATTTCTCAAGTATTTATTTTCGTATTTCCTTCCCAAGGATGGGAGTATTTCATACATGTATTTTCGTATTCTTGTGTATGTAGTTCCGAAATAATATATTTTCAAGTCACACTTAGAAAATATATATAAACTTATTTTGTCCAAAATAATGTATTTCAAGAAAATATATATTTTCCCAAAAATCATATATCTTCTAAATATTCTAAAAAAATATATTTTTACTTTCAAAAATAATATATTTTCTATTTGTCAAAAATATGATATACTTTGTAATAATAACGAAAATCATGTTTTCATTTCTTGTGTCCAAAATAATATTTACCAAAAACATATTTATAACGGTATTTTCCGAAATATTTTGTATGTTACGTTCTTGCGTTCGATTCCACAATATTAAGTGTGTAACTTATATATTTATTCCTTGTGATTTTTGGTATTATTTTGGATTATAAATTCTTAGTATTTTGTTAAGTTATATTACTTTAATTCGTAAAATAACATAACTATTACACCAAGTATACAAATATTCACACACAATGTGTTATAAATGTAAATATATATTCTAAATACATATTTATCCATTTTTATTTATAAAAACCAACCTCCGATACTTGTATTTTGTAACAAAATCTATGGCAAAGTTTGTATTGAAAACCATAGTTAAAACTCACTTGTAAATACTTGTTTAGAAAATATTTTTCTAAGTGTTTGTATTTTTAGAAAATTTTGTCATAGTTTCCCCTATAAATGGAGGTGTCCATGCTATTAAAGCATATCATTTTCTTTTCAAAAATCATCATAAACAATCAATAATCAATCTACACTCACCAAGTGCTAAAACAAAGCTATCTACATAATGATCATGAACTTGAGTTTTCATAAAAACTTGTAGTAACTTGGTAGTATGTTTAGTAGACTTAGTTACCCTTTAAGGTGTGTTTATTTCTTTAAAAATCTCATTCTTGAAAGATTTGAGTGTTTACTACTTGTTAGATGATTTTTCCAAAAATCATTCTTTTGAATTTTTCTTGTAAACAAAGTGTTCTTATACTTGTTTTATCACCAAAAATACTGTATATTTAAGTAAGAACCAAGATCTTCTAAAAATCACATTTTGAACTTGGTTCTTTTGGAAAACCATTCATAAATCTTAGATCCATAAGATTACTAACTTACTTTGTTTATTATTTTTCAAGAAACCACTTTATTCTTCAAGTTCATGCTTAACACATGAGGATGATCATCTTGTTTTATCACATAATCATCCTCTCTCTTGCTAGATCATGTGTTTAATCACAATCAAGCAAGCTCCTCATGATGATCGACATCATAATCTCTAGTAAATAACAAGCAAGTATCATTCATACACTAAACAACATAGTTTCATCATATATCAAGCTTATGTTTATGATTCATGTTTATGTTCTTTGGTGTTCTTGTGATTAACAACATACTACATCTTTTAACCAACTACATATGAAGTAAATAAGGATTATGAGAGTCTTACAACTAGCACAAAGGCTAGGGATGAACACAAGAGATGGTGATGACAAATGTGGATGATAAAAGCAATCGGGAGAGGTCCTTCAAGATCCAAGACCACCAAGCTTCTTTAATGACCTTCTTACACCTTGGAATGCACTTGGAATGGAGGGGATTGAGTTGAAAGTGATGGTGGGGGTGGTGCTTGCTCACGGCCGAAGAGAGGGAGAGAGGAAGGAGAGTTGTGAAGTGTGGTGATTATGAGCTCATGTCTTCTTATAATCCATTTGATGTTATTATCCATTGTGTCTAGTGTTTCATATAGTACATACATAATCTTTGGCATATCTTAGGAAGATTTAAGGAAATCTAGTGAGATTATGAAGATCAAGGTGTAGGGCCACACCCTTGATGCCGTAAATCATGAAGGGGGGGGGGGGAGTGGGGGTAAGTGTAAGTTTAAATGGTAAGTTAGATAACTAAGTTAGATTTCAAGTATATTAGTTAGGTGTTTATGTGTATGAAGTGTCATATAGTGTGTTAGGGTGTTCGGGGATCATAACTAGCTCAGAAATAATAAAACAATGTTTCTAGTATAATTTTGGTGTTTCGGGTAGTGTCCAGTTGTTAGGTTAGATACTGGTTCGTTAAAGTGTCAAACTATTCCGTTTAGTGTTCTTTATGTACCCCTTTGTGACACTTTTAATTCCCGACACTTAGGAAAGCATTCAGGACCATTTTGTCATATTTTGCATGTAACAATCTTGTTAAAATGCTGAATTTTGCTGATTTATGCAGAATTCTGCACTTTATGTGGGTTTTAGGCACTTTCCGGTACTTTATCTATCACCTAGAAAAGCAGTTTTGTAATCCTTACTTTCCTATACACTATACTAGTGTATCACTTGGTCTCTGGCTCATACTGGGCCTCAAAACACTGTCTGTCTATGTACTGAACTTCATCAGCATTTTAGTTTGTCTGATAATGGTGCCAATTCTGTTCTGTGCATTATTAGAACTATATCGTGTTGCATGTAGCAATTATAAAAGTCTTGCAACATGAAATGTCATTGTGTGTATATAACAGTAATCAGAAATTCATTTGTCTTGTAAATTAGATCATGCACAGTTATTAAAGCACATATTACTGTTCAATTAGTGTATGGAATGTACGGAAAAGTGACAGTTGTCACAGTCTCCCCCCGTTAAAAGAATTTCGTCCCGAAATTCAAGTGATGCCATCGGTCGCAGGGGCGTTGTGAATCAAATGTGGTCACTTAGATTTAAAATTTGTCTTCATGTTCCCATGTAACTCTGGGTCATGATATGAATTCTAACGTACTCAAGTAAATCAACTATGTCTTCTCCGTGTTTTGTGGACTCTTAGTCCGCATCCTTAACAGGTTCTATAGTAAATTGGAGTTTTTCGTTGACATGAATCTTGTTTGTGGGAACAACGATTGTTCCTTGAGTCAGACTCCTCTAAAGACTAGACACATGGAATGTGTCACGATCACTACTGATCTTTTCTGGAAGTTTCAGCTTGTGAGCGATGGTCCTGATCCCTACCAGGATCTCGAAAGGTCTAATATACCGGGGGTCCAACCTTCCACGTTTTCCAAATCGCATCACGCTTTCTCAAGGTGAGGCTCCCATTAAAGCCATACTTCTTATCTCAAATTCCTGCGATTTCCGCCGCTCGTCGGAGCAATCTTTCTGTATTCCGCGGGCTGTCTTGATATGATCACATATCTGAACGATCTTGCCTCTAATTTTTCCTGAACCAACTCGGGCCAGTAGATTGGTTATCTCCGGTCTCCGTTTAACACAACGGGGATCGACTTATTATGTTCCATATAAAACTTCACACGAAGCGGTTTAAACAACGGTGTGATAATTATTATTGTAGGAAAACTCCACTAAGGGCAAGTGAGTGTTCCAACTTTTCATCAAAGTTTATCACATAAGCACGTAACATGTCCATACAGTCTGCATCGTTCAGTAGCTCAGTCCATCTTTGTTAATATTTAAGTTCTTACGATCAACGGTGTGCTGCAACCCTTGTGATCAGTAAAGGTCGTGCAGCATTTTCTTACAGGTAATGACGTCAAATTTGCAGCGCGCAATTACTGTATCTAGATCAAGGTTTCTTCTCATGATCCTTTAATCAACGTGACGCGTACGCAACGTTGTGGTCTCGTTCCATCGACGCGCAATCGAGACTTTGTCGAGAAGCATCACATAATTGCAACTCTAACTCCTTAGCTCTTGATTGCAGGGCTGGCATGAATTTCATTCTTATCCACCATGTATCCTAAAGTTCTTACCTTGCGAATTCAAAATCCTCCCTTCGACATCCTAGCGCATAACCGTTCTTTCTCTAAGAGTCGCAAGATAAATTGCAGATGTCGCTCACGTCCTTCCTTGGTCGTTGGCCATATAAGAATGTAGTCAATAAATATAATCATGATCTAGCCAGGTATGGCTTACACATTCGATTCATGAGGTCCATGAATACTGTCAATGCATGTGTTAAGCCAAATGGTACGACAAGGAACTCGTAACGCTCGAAGCGAGTCCTAAAGATCGTTTTAGGGATATTTCCTTCTTGTATTCATAGTTGAGGACATCCTGTCCTCAAGTCGATCTTTGAGTGGTAACTATAACCTGACGATTAGTCTGTTCATGTCATCAATCCTTGGCAAAGGATACCAATCCTTGATATCCAATTCTCTGGAATTTATGCAAAGTGGAAACTATCAACTTTCTCCTTGTGTCCTTAACTAAGGATGTCATGTCCTTAATTCCCTCTGTCTAGCAGCTCTTGCAGTTATATCAGAGGCTCGTGCTTCTCGGACGAAGCTAGTCGGTAAGGCGTCATTCGGCACTGGTGCAGCTCCTAGCACTAGGTTCATCCTAAACTCCTCTTGTTGCTGTGCAGGTATTCCTGGAAAGTCTTCAGGAAGGTCTTCTGGGAATTCCTCCACCACAGGGTTGTCTTCTAGCTCCAGCTCCTGGGTCTCCTTATTGGAAACATGAGCTAGGAAGGCTATGCAGTCTACTCGGAGGCGCTTCTGTGTCTCTTCGACCAATGAGAGATGTCGTAGATCCGCTGCCTTGTGGGGTCTAACACCCTTGCACCTATTGCAAGATGGTTGTATACTATAAGTGTTTCATCATTCGCAAGAGGGGTGCGACTGATTTTCCTTATATCGAACGACTTCAGCTCTATACTTGGATATCCAATCCATGCTGACTATCATATCATGACTTCCCAAGTCAATGGTAACAGAAAGTTCCGGCCTTCTGAGCCCCCAAAATATAATCCTTATTGCTTCGTCTGCTTAAACTAGCCTTCTATATTCCTATTTCTAAAGAATACGGGACTTCTATTCTACTCGAAACTAGGCCAAGCAGTTTCTTAGGTTCTACGCATGCAAGGTTAAGGTTGGTGCCAGTATTAATCAAAAATAGATGCATAAGGTTGGTTAATAGGGAACGTACCCGTAACCGCATCTGGATCCTGGTGTGCTTCACGCGCTCCGATCATGAAGACCCTTCCTTGCTTGGTTCTTCCTAGGGCAATCTTTCCTAAAGTGCCCTGCTTCACCACACCTGTAGCAGCCTGGAATTTTCCCATTATCTCTTCCGTCTGGATCCTTCGCCCGACAGGCATCCTTGCTGTGCCCTTCCTTTCCACACCTAGGCCTCAGACATCGAACTTCACCGTAAAAATTGCATTCCTCGCACCTCGGCTTAGTCCCCAAGTAAACCTTACCACCAGCCTTATTAGCGGCTCCATAAGCTTTCCTGCCATGTGGCGGGTTCACTTCCCTTCTTTGGTTTGCTTTAGAGCTTCCATAGCTGACTTGGGTGCCTATCTTTAGGTTTCCAGACTTCCTTTTCTTGTTGCCTGGTGACTCCACATGAGTCTCTTTCTTTTTATCCTCAGATTTCGAAAATTTTCCCATGCGTAGAGCTTCTTCAGTAAGAGTGACACTCAAATTGATAGCCTCTGTGATGGTTGGGGGCTTTGAGGTAGTAACCATGCTCCTGATCTGAGGTGCAAGTCCCCAAATTAATCGCTCGATCCTCTTGAATTCCGGCTTGACTAAGTAGGGTACGACTCTAGACAAGTTGTAAAATCGCTGGACATACTCGGAAATCTTCGGCCCGTCCATTTTCAAATTCTAGAACTCCACCTCAAGCTTCTGGATTTCAGCCCTAGAACAGTATTTCTTCTCCATCATTTCCTTGAGCTCATCCCGGCTCAGTGCATGAGCAGCTTCGTCACCGAGGGTCTGAACCTGTAGGTTCCACCAAGAGAGTGCGCCGTCCAAAAACAACCCTGAGATATAAGTAACACTCCGCTGGGGCGAACAGTTACTCATTCTTAGAATGGAGTCAGTCTTTTCTGCCCAACGAACAAATGCAACGGCATCTCCTGTGCCATCAAAATTCAATGGCTTGCAGTCCAGGAACTGTTTATAGGTGCAGCTAGTTGGAGGGTTATTTCCGGAAGTGCCACCGCTATGTTCGGAGCGGAGGGCTTCATGTCGTGCAATTGCCTGTGACATGCGTTCTTGAAGCTCGGCTTCTGTCCTTGGTAACGTACTGGTGTTTGTGTCACGTCTGGGCGGCATTCTCTTCTGTCAAAATGGTAGGGAGTAAGTTAGACAACATTCCATAATTGTCTACGGGGTACATATTACTACAAGCAAACATGTAATCACCCAATATCACATGCATATATAATCAACAATGTATGAGCGAGGAAACAGTTACTGAGCCTTCACATAGGCTTGGCAACTTGGCTTATTGTTGGTAACGGGAAAAATAAAATGAACTCGAGGCTACATCGCCTCGGTCGTACAAGTTTCATGAAGTGGTAGTTGTTTTCCTTCTATATAGCTTTACAAGACGGGTATACTTCCCTTGAGATGGGTGTTGTCCATGTAGGGGTGATAGAGAGTGTAACGTCACTGAATCTTTCCGAATGTTATCCATCTTCACCTGCTTAATTATCGGTTCTCAAACGTCTCGTACACGGGCAGAAGTGTCAGACACGAAGTAGGCAAAGACAGGTTTCCTACTTTATAAAATGCTAAAGTAATGGTCCAGGTGTTGTTCTACTAGATGATGGTGTGAACACCTATAGATTATTTTTGGAGGGATGGTGATCATTAACCTGACCCGCAGAGTCCACCAGGATTCCCATGCACTACAAGTTGTTATTACGTGGGCCCCCGTAATAATAAATTGCCTTGCACAGTTACCCCAATTTTCTCTCGTCCAAGTAGATGATCAACCAAGGAGGGGACACTACTGTCCTTATACCTCTGTCATGGAAAGGACCATTGCGGTGGTCCACGCGCCAACACTCGTTATCGTTACACGTGAATAGGCACGATGATTAAATGAAATTGGAATAAGGAGAATTCCTAGTAGTTGGAGGGGCACCTTTAAGATGAATTCTTCATCTTCCTTTTCTGGTCAAGTGTGCCATCAATCTTGCTTCATAAAAGCCGCAGGGACCTTGTCCTGCTGATTAAGAAGTTGTTCAAGGTTGCCGCCTCTGCCTCGCCGTCACTACCGTAGTCAGGCACCTTCACGATCGAGAGGGAAGAGCAGCCATCTCCTATGGAAGCAAGCTCGGAATCTTGTTTGGTAATCACTCCAGCCATGATCTTTGCAATGAACGCGTGGCCGATAGCTTCATCGTGCGAGTAAGAATAATAATAGGATTCGGAGTCGAAGGTATCTTATTCACGTCAATAATTATTCTGTACACTTATTCGTATGTATATATCGATAAACAAATATGTTACTTAGTATAAACAGGCAATTCGATGCATCATATCACATATAACTCTTGTTTATCCTTTTGGGGGTCATTTTGTCTTTGGCAAGTCCTTAGTTGGCACCTTATTTTGGGGTATTCTCCTCCCTACTAATGTCCTTGCCTTGTCTCTTCTTTGAAAAATGTTTGACTCATGGATCTTGACACTTACGTGAATGCAATGAAAAACCCTTTTTTTGTAAAAATGATTTTGTGAGAGAGTTCTAATGATTGTAGTCTAGACTCGAGAAGGAATCCTAGTTCACTACAATCGAAGCTCTGATACCAAACTGTCACACCCTGACTTTTGCGGAAGCGTATGATGTGTGACTGGTTTAATATCATTGCATTCAATCATAATAAACAACTGCATGATCAAAACGATGTTCATCCATTCATAAAATTTGAGTATTACAAACACTGGTTATTTAAGTTTTAAAACACAACCTTCGACTAGGTTACAAACCAATAAAAGTGGATGACATCTAAACTTGAAGTCTACTTCTAGTTACAACACCCGCGCCCAAGATCCAACCTGTCACCTGAAATACATGTAATTTTGGAAAACATCAACAAAAGTTGAGTGAGTTCATGTGTTTTGTGTGAGTACTTGTAAGCTTATAAACCTTTGAGAGACTCCTTTGAGAACAGGTATTAAAAGTGTGTATGAACATACCAAATAAATGTTTTACAAGGACATTAAGGCATGTGAGGACATAGGGAGCACTCGAAATTAGTAGGCTTATACCCTTGTCGATTTTCCCTCGACTATGTCGATTTACCCCGACTATGTCAATTTCCCTTGACTATGTCAATTTACCTTGACTATGTCAATTTCCCTCGACTAGGACACCGAAGCACTCAAGTGATCACATGAGGACCATGAGTGGGGCTCGGTCGTACCCGTTAGATCTAACCTTCGTCCCTAATTAAGTATTAATGGCATTTCAATATTTAGTCTATGCTCACATGATCTAATAGTGCATTTCATAGGCATTTCATACCGTTTAAGCATTCGTAACATGTATTCTACCCCCGAGAGTTATAAAACTGAAAACAGTTAAAAGAAAAGGGGACATGAACTCACTGGTTTGAGTCTTCGGTACTCGTAACTCAAATCTCGTCAGCAAACACGACTACCTACAATCTGCTAGGGTCTATTAGACGAGTGGGCCGTGACTTGCCTTAGTGTTTACGTTTTTGAGTTACGTTTCTTTTATGTCCTCAATATTATTCCAAGTTATAATTACTTGTTAAAATAATAATTATTTTAACTTTAAATTATATTTAGTTTTGGAATAGTTTGTTAAACAATATTTCTGTAACAATACTTCTCAAGTACTTATTTTCGTATTTCCTTACCAAGGATGGGAGTATTTCATACATGTATTTTCGTATTCTTATGTATGTAGTTCCGTAATAATATATTTTCAAGTCTCACTTAGAAAATATATATAAACTTATTTTGTCCAAAATAATGTATTTCAAGAAATTATATATTTTCCCAAAAATCATATATCTTCTAAATATTCTAAGAAAATATATTTTTACTTCCAAAAATAATATATTTTCTCTTTGTCGAAAATATGATATACTTTGTAATAATAACGAAAATCATGTTTTCATTTCTTGTGTCCAAAATAATATTTACCAAAAACATATTTATAACGGTATTTTCCGAAATATTTTTTAAGTTACGTTCTTACGTTCGATTCCACAATATTAAGTGTGTAACTTATATATTTATTCCTTGTGATTTTTGGTATTATTTTGGATTGTAAATTCTTGGTATTTTGTTAAGTTATATTACTTTAATTCCTAAAATAACATAACTATTACACCAAGTATACAAATAATCACACACAACGTGTTATAAATGTAAATATATATTCTAAATACATATTTATACATTTTTATTTATAAAAGCCAACCTCCGATACTTGTATTTTGTAACAAAATCTATGGCAAAGTTTGTATTGAAAACCATAGTTAAAACTCACTTGTAATACTTGTTTAGAAAATATTTTTCTAATTGTTTGTATTTTTAGAAAATTTTGCCATAGTTTCCCCTAAAAACGGAGGTGTCCATGCTATTAAAGCATATCATTTTCTTTTCAAAAATCATCATAAACAATCAACAATCAATCTACACTCACCAAGTGCTAAAACAAAGCTATCTACATAATGATCATGAACTTGAGTTTTCATAAAAACTTGTAGTAATTTGGTAGTATGTTTAGTAGACTTAGTTACCCTTTAAAGTGTGTTTATTTCTTTAAAAATCTCATTCTTGAAAGATTTGAGTGTTTACAACTTGTTAGATGATTTTTCCAAAAATCATTCTTTTGAATTTTTCTTGTAAACAAAGTGTTCTTATACTTGTTTTATCACCAAAAATAGTGTATATTTAAAGTAAGAACCAAGATCTTCTAAAAATCACATTTTGAACTTGGTTCTTTTGGAAAACCATTCATAAATCTTAGATCCATAAGATTACTAACTTACTTTGTTTATTATTTTTCAAGAAACCACTTTATTCTTCAAGTTCATGCTTAACACATGAGGATGATCATCTTGTTTTATCACATAATCATCCTCTCTCTTGCTAGATTATGTGTTTAATCACAATCTAGCAAGATCCTCATGATGATCAACATCATAATCTCTAGTAAATAACAAGCAAGTATCATTCATACACTAAACAACATAGTTTCATCATATATCAAGCTTATGTTTATGATTCATGTTTATGTTCTTTGGTGTTCTTGTGATTAACAACATACTGCATCTTTTAACCAACTACATATGAAGTAAATAAGGATTATGAGAGTCTTACAACTAGCACAAAGGCTAGGGATGAACACAAGAGATGGTGATGACAAATGTGGAGGATAAAAGCAATCGGGAGAGGTCCTTCAAGATCCAAGACCACCAAGCTTCTTTAATGACCTTCTTACACCTTGGAATGCACTTGGAATGGAGGGGATTGAGCTGAAAGTGATGGTGGGGGTGGTGCTTGCTCACGGCCGAAGAGAGGGAGAGAGGAAGGAGAGTGGTGAAGTGTGGTGATTATGAGCTCATGTCTTCTTATAATCCATTTGATGTTATTATCCATTGTGTCTAGTGTTTCATATAGTACATACATAATCTTTGGCATATCTTAGGAAGATTTAAGGAAATCTAGTGATATTATGAAGATCAAGGTGTGGGGCCACACCCTTGATGCCGTAAATCATGAAGGGGGGGGGGGGGGGGTGGGTAAGTGTAAGTTTAAATGGTAAGTTAGATAACTAAGTTAGATTTCAAGTATATTAGTTAGATGTTTATGTGTATGATGTGTTATATAGTGTGTTAGGGTGTTCGGGGATCATAACTAGCTCAGAAATAATAAAACAATGTTTCTAGTATAATTTTGGTGTTTCGGGTAGTGTCCGGTTGTTCGGTTAGATACCGGTTCGTTAAAGTGTCAAACTATTCCGTTTAGTGTTCTTTATGTACCCCTTTGTGACACTTTTAATTCCCGACACTTAGGAAAGCATTCAGGACCATTTAGTCATATTTTGCATGTAACAATCTTGTTAAAATGCTGAATTTTGCTGATTTATGCAGAATTCTGCACTTTATGTGGGTTTTAGGCACTTTCCGGCACTTTATCTATCACCTAGAAAAGCAGTTTTGTAATCCTTACTTTCCTACACACTATACTAGTGTATCACTTGGTCTATGGCTCATAATGGGCCTCAAAACACTGTCTGTCTATTTACTGAACTTCGTCAGCATTTTAGTTTGTCTGATAATGGTGCCAATTCTGTTCTGTGCATTATTAGAACTATATCGTGTTGCATGTAGCAACGATAAAATTCTTGCAACATGAAATGCCATTGTATGTATATAACAGTAATCAGAAATTCATTTGTCTTGTAAATTAGATCATGCACGGTTATTAAAGCACAGATTACTGTTCAATTAGTGTACGGAATGTACGGAAAAGTGACAATTGTCACATGATCTAGAGTTAGGAGCTATAATTTTTGCCCTTAAAATTTGGAGACATTACCTATACGGTAGTAAGTTTAGCATATTCACCGACCATAAGAGTTTAAGGTATGTTTTTGGGCAAAAGGAATTGAATATGAGACAAAGACGCTGGATGGAGATACTTAGTGATTTTGACTGTAATATCCAGTATCATGCAGGAAAAGCAAATGTAGTAGCTGATGCTTTAAGTCGAAAGTATCATGAAAATCCAAAAAGGGTACGTTCTCTTAAGTTAAATCTAGAAATAGATTTAAATGATCAGATTAGAAAAGTACAAGAATCAGTAATCAAGGATGATACTGAAAAGTTAAAAGGAATGATTAAGGAATTAGAACAAGGAACAGATGGGATTTGGAGATTCCATAAGAAAAGAACGTGGATACCTAAATTAGGAAACCTACGCCACCGTATATTAGAAGAAGCCCATAAGTCTAAGTATACGATGCATCCTAGAAGTGATAAGATGTATCAAGACTTAAGAAAGAATTTCTGGTGGATAGGAATGAAAAAGGATATAGCAGCATATGTTGCAAAGTGTTTAACTTGTTCACAAGTTAAAGCTGAACATCAGAAACCCTCAGGTTTATTGCAACAGTTAGAAGTGCCAGTCTGGAAATGGAAATTGATAACAATGGATTTTGTTACTAAATTACCCAAAACAAGAAAAGGTAATGATACAATCTGGGTGATTGTAGACAAGCTAACCAAGTCAGCTCATTTCCTACCAATGAAATAAACTTTCATGTCACACCCCGACCACGTGAGACAACGAAACGTGGCGGAAACGCCAGGGAGTGTTGTAACAGAATTAATTGTTTCACAACCATGGAAATTAAAGTTTCGCTTTATTAATCAAATAAGAGAGTTACATTGTTTTAAACAAGAAACAAAGAGTACATAACAAAAATTAACTAGTTCTTGTCTCGTTTTAAGTCACTAAGGCACAGGTCCGCCTAAGTATGTCTCGATAAGTCCTATGCATCAACTCCTGAAAACACATGTGAAAATAGGTACGTCAGCATAAAAATGCCTGTGAGATACATAGGTTTTGTGAAAATAGGATTCATGACTTGTAAGTTTAAGAAAATGTTTAATAAAGTTTAGTCATGAACCTTGTAAATTGATTTGTTTTGTAAATCGTTTGAAAAACAATAAGTTCAGATGATATGTATAAATAAGAGAATAATGTATGGTTAAATGAATAACCATGTAAAATGAGTTTGTATAAGATAAGTTGTTTGTAAATCAATGTCTTGTGAAAAGTATGTTATTTGTATAAAATGTTATATGTCTCAAATTGAAATGATTCAAATAACGCTACGATATGTAATACCATACAAACACTTATATATAGGAAGTACCAGCGGCGTATCCACCGTGCTTGTATCATATTACACACGCCTCGTTACTTAAATCACTTACTCAAACCAAACCATCAAGATGTAATGTTTAACAATTGTAGAAATGTTTAGGTATAGTCAAATGTCTATTGTCAAATGGTTCACATGGTTCAATAGATACAAATGGTTCACATAATGTAATATAATGTGTTCATATGTTGGATGAGCATATGCAACAAAATGTAATGTAAAACAATGTACTAAATATGCCCACAATGGACATACATAGCATGAGATGTAATGTAAAACAATGTACTAAGTATGCACACAATGGACATACATAGCATGAAATGTAATGTAGAACAATGTACTAAGTATGCACACAATGGACATACATAGAATGAAATGTAATGTAGAACAATGTACCAAGTATGCACACAATGGACATACATAGCATGAAATGTAATGTAAAACAATGTACTAATAGTGTACTAATGAACATAGCAAGTATATGATGTGAAAACATGGAAAAACATGAAAGTAACAAGTAGGCACATGTGTTTCACCCCAAAGTGTTTGGAAAACAGTAAAAGAGGGGTCTATGTACTCACTTGAGATTGCTCAATAGACTTTAGATATCCACCAAGCAAAGCTAGAAGATCACGGATTCAAACGACACCTAATATAGGTATCTACGTTAATAAACCGGACCTATATCGGAGGATTGTATAGAATGAGGGTTCGTAAACCAAACGAGTATGGGAACTCATGTAATATGGTTTAACAAAGCCCACATACTAAAATGAAACCTAACCTAAGTGCTTATGACCCATTACGACCCGTTTAGGTAGCTTATGCTACTTTAACGCGTCGTTCGCGTAAAATGCGTTCGGAATGCCTAACTAGTCCTATGATAAGTAAAATATGCCTTAACATGTCTAATATTGTTACCAAATCAGTTTAGATACCAAAAGTTATGTTACATATGCTTAAAATGAATTTTGGCGTTAAAAGGGCATTTTGGTAATTTACCTAAGGCATATATACTACTTATCATACAACTACTCAAACGATGTGACCATAAGGTATAACCTCAGAAGGTTATTCCCTATACAACTATGGTCACCTAATGTGTTTGGTCGGATCCTAATGATCGACCAAACGGGTCGGGTTCGAAAGTATAAGCGATTGTTTAGATCGCTTACCTTACGACCCTATATAAGCACTAAACTAAAAGTGACGAGCTAAGCATGTTAAAACATGCTTACCTAAGTTTAGAAAACAGGTTTGGTATCAAAACAAACGGTTTTGATACCTAAAAGTAGTTTGGTTACAAAATACGCAATAACACGTATTTTGGCCGAAACTACGACTCGTCACTGAGCCTAGATAACGTGGTAATCAGTAGGTATAGTCACTAAGGACTATAACCATCGTGACTACGCTCACGTTACGAAGTTCAAACGAACTTCGCATTGACCATAAACTGGTCAACGCAGAAAGTCAAACAAAGTTTGACTTTAACGCTAAAACGAATGAAAAGAACGAAAGAACACTTACAAAGGGTCCCCGAAAGCTTTGATCTCCAAGAAATCTCAGGTAGGAAGTGTATGAACACAACCACTTAGAGAAAAATTCAGATTTCAAGTGGGTTTTGAGTTGTGAATCAAGGGGTATTTATAGATGTGGTAGAACCGTTAGGATCGTTTATCGAATAACGTGCTTTGATCTTGTCCATACACTTGTTGAAACCTTGTGGTAACTCAAAATGGCCCCTCATGAACTGAAAGGGCAAGTGTGGGTGATTTTTGAGTGGTTAACAGCTGTAATCAGCTGTTAAAACTGATTATTCTGATCTAGGAAGCTGACACGGGCCGCGTAAAGATACACACAACACTCACGCGGGCCGCCTGGCCCTTCTGGTCAGAAACAAACTTTCAGAAATGACAGTTTTGGTCCCTGTTATGCATTGAAGCCATTTTCGACATGTTTAAGGCCCGTTAAGCCAACGTTAAGGCCCTAAAATGATTCCTAAACATTGTGGACATGAAACATGCTCAAAAATATGTCGGAGGTTGGTTCGTTTGGTCGTCGATCGCGATGTTCGCTTAATTACGACAGAATGCGCGTAAGCGCGAAAAACGATCCAAATTGCGCGACGAATGGATTTTTCTTATGCCAAACACTAAAATAAAATATTTTAGTGCTTACATAAATTTTTGGATGTCCGGATGTATTCAGAACGTAAGTTATGCGTGAAAATGCAAACTTGTGCACTTTTTGACGCTTTTAGTCCCTGAACGACCCAAAAGTTTATTTTAGCACACCGAACCCCTCAAAGCCTATTTATAAGCTATGTAAAGGATATTTATGGTATGTTTAACTTATGGTCATGTTCTGGAATGTCTGTTACAGTTCCAATTGGCATACTTTCGCAGTTTGTCAAATTTAGTCCCTGTAAGCGAATAAACTTGTTTTTGCCATACCAAAGCCTTCGAAACTTATTTATAAGTTATGTAAAGGATATTTAAGGTATGTTAAGCTTATTTCACTATTCCGGAGTGTTTGTTGCATTAAACTGGTTATATTTACGCATCAGCGCGCGTATAACCTTCCAGAAAGTGATTTAAAGCTTGAAATCGAACAAAAATTGATATGTGCTAAAGATACACATATTTATACAGATCCCAAGTATGAAATACAATATTTCATTGGCTTGGTATTTGTTTGATGGCCGCAGTGACCCAGGTGTCACATTTCAGTATGGAACAGTTAGCTAAATTATTTGTAAATGAAATAGTTTCATTACATGGAATTCCTCTATCAATTGTTTCTGACAGAGATAGTCATTTTACCTCTCATTTTTGGACAAGTTTCCAAAAAGGAATGGGAACCAAGTTGAATCTAAGCACCGCTTATCATCCTCAAACGGACAGACAAAGCGAAAGGACAATTCAGACAATGGAAGACATGCTTGGAGCTTGTGTAATTGATTTCAGAGGTAATTGGGACAATAATTTACCATTGATAGAATTTTCTTATAATAACAGTTATCATACAAGTATCAATGCTGCACCATTCGAAGCACTTTATGGACCAAAGTGCCGAACGCCAGTCTGTTGGGCAGAAATTGGAGAAAAGCAACTATCTGGACCCGAGATAGTACAAGAAACAACAGACAAAATCATTCAAGTCAAGGAACGACTGAAAGCAGCACGTGATTGACAAAAGAGTTATGCTGATAACAGACGAAAGCCCTTGGAATTTAAAGTAGGAGATAAAGTGTTATTGAAAGTCTCTCCTTGGAAGGGAGTGGTAAGATTCATCAAAAGGGGAAAGCTAAGCCCCAGGTATGTTGGACCTTTTGAGATTATTAGAAGAATAGGACCTGTAGCCTATCAGCTACAACTGCTAGAGGAAATGGTAGAAATACATGATGTATTTCATGTATCTAATCTCAAGAAGTGTTTAGCTGATGAATCACTTGTAGTACCTCTTAAGGATATAGAGGTAAATGAACAGTTAAAGTTTGTAGAGAAGCCTCTACAGATTGAAGACAGGAAAGTTAAGAACCTCAAGCACAAGAGATTAGTTCTGGTCAAAGTGAAATGGGACTCCAAAAGAGGACCAGAATACACATGGGAGCTTGAATCAGAAATGAAAAGGAAATATCCACACCTATTCCAGTAGATCTCGAGGATGAGCTCTAAAACAAGGTGGGGAGGATATAACAACCCTCCTGAATTTTTCAGACGCCCTAAAATATATTAAAATATTCCTATATGTCCTAAAATACACCCCGTATGTGAAAATCGAGCCCAATATATGATATATCATTAAAAATTAATTAAAAACAAAGTTTTAATGTCGCTCGCCGGCCGCGTAGACCCCTTAGGGATCTTACGCGGGGCGCGACAGCACCAAACTCAGACGAAACACTAGAGCGCCACGTGTCATCATCGTGTCAACCCTAAACCCAACGAATCAGCAACCGTAGCCCTATTACTCTACTATGCGGGACGCATAGACCTTGGTCTCACCTTACACGGGCCTCGAGAAACCCGATTTCAGTCCCTATATAATGGGAGCTCGGGCCTTCAAACAAATTCGCTCATTTCCTTTTTCTCTCTCAAAATTTTTGATAATATAAGTGATTTTCGGGCATAATACCCCCTAATTAACGAAGTTCTGCTCCGTTGTAAGTATTATAACCCCGGTTACGTATTAGATACGCTGCCCGATTGATCCAGGGTTCCGTAACGGCTGTCGAGGTTCTGCCCGACGTAGTCGTTGGAATGCCGTCTCAGGGAGGGTATTACTAATGTAAATATAAAGGGTTATTATACTAACGCGTGTGCATTGTGTAAAATTATAGATAATCACCAGGAAACCTTAGAATAAATCTAAGACAACAATGTGAGTAATCTCCTTTTTGTAAATTGTTTTTACAAAACCTTAAATGTTTTACAATGTGATTAAGCAGTGATTGAGTCTTTGTAGTTCTTCAATTACTGCTGGTATGTTGGGGTTTTGTATACAAAATGTGAAACACGTTACCATTGGACAACGAGTTAGCCAATGTGTAATATGACCCACCAGTCAGGATTGACAGTACTGAATGAGTAATTGTGTAGAAATAAACAATGTGATAGCTCTCAATACTGTTAATTGATAAAACTCTTCTTGATTAAACTGGGATTCACTCACCAATATTTCCCACTGACAAAATGTTTTTAAACGCATTTCAGGTAACAAAATGTGAAAGCCAACTAGAAGCCAGCTGGACAGCACTGAAGGCTTGGAAAAGTGGCTATAAAAGTTACCTAAATAAAAGAAGATGTTTTATTCAATAAAATAGGGATTTTCCCTATGAAAATGTTTGTAATGAAAACTTCGGTTTTATCCCAATATGTTTAATATTATAAAAGTGTGGTATTTACTCTGATAAACATTTCCTAACTACGGTCCTGATGAAATTTCCGCTGCCAAAATGATAAACAAATGATACCACCAAAACTGGTCTCGCGACCGCCCGTTCCCTGGACAGATAGGGGGTGGGGGTTGCGACAAAAAGAACACACACACACATATATGGATTCGGTTCAATGAAGAACCACCACGAATTGTGGGAACCATGAGAACCTTACTTCCTGCACGAGTTAGGCCATCATTTTTTGTATAAACATATATGAAAATGCTAAAACAAGTGATTTTTTAAAGATTTTTGAGAAAAAAAATTGAAAAAAACTTTTGGAAGGCCTAGTTCTCATGGTTTTCACAACTCAAGGTGGTTCTCATTTTATCCTATCCATATATATATATATATATATATATTAACAACAAACGAATACACAGAACTACCAACGTATTAAAACCAACAAGGGTTCCCAAACAAACAAATAGAAGTCCTAACGAATATTAAAGATGAGCGACTTATACAAGGTCATTTAAAGACCTAAGTGTCTAATGAGATTAAAACACATGTAGGTTGTGAGTCACGCGTGGATACCCAGATTTGCTAGCACACATTCATTTGGATGCAAACCGTGAGTTCATGTCCCCGTTTTCCTTTAAATGCTTACTATCGGGTACGATACATGTTAAATGGTATGATAAGCTAGGCAATGAAACACACTTAGATCATGTGCACGTAAGGTGTAACTTAAGCACCATTAATCACATATAGACTGAGGAACGAATGGGGTAGATCTATTGGGTTTTGCCGAGCCCCACTCTTGGTCCACAAGACCGTTAGAGTGCTTTTAATCCTAGTCGAGGGTAATCGTCATAAAATCATCAAGGGTTAGATTGCTTCCTATGTCGGCACATATATTAATGTCCTTGCAACACATTAATGATCAACGATTTCATAGACGCTTTACATACCAGTTTTCTATACAAGAACTTCAGATGTTTTAGATATTCATTTGATACAAAACAAACACATGAATTCACCAACATTATTGTTGACTTTTCAAACATACAGGTATTTCAGGAAATTAGTGGATCCTTGCATGGCACGAATTAAGAATCAAGAAGTCTAAAAAAGCGATGTCATCTTTTTTGGAAAGGGTTTGGTTCACATCTTTCACCCTCGAGTGAAATATGGAATGCAAAGCCTTAAGTTGTTAAACTATATTTTTGCATAAAACTTTATAACATTGTGTTATCTTTTGTGAATAATTGTGGCTTGTAAACTTTGTTTCAAATCAATGTCGTGAATGAACATCGTATTTTTTTTTCATATAGTTTGTTTACTTACATTGTATGCAATGAGAACTACTCACGATCATATCTAGCGCTTCCGCCTATGAGCGGGTGTGACACTTTATTGCTAGCAATCGACAACCACATGGACCAGACTGTTGAATTTTTTTTTAAATAAGGGCTGAACCTGTGATTGGGTGTAAACATCAGGGACGAAACTATACTTTACTCTATTATATATTACACAAGTGTAATATAAAAAACACCTTTGCGGACCACCAACACTTTTCCTTGCAGTCTACAGCGTGTTTTTCCATCAGTTTTTTAGTTTTCTCATTTATATAGGGTTTTCTTATGATCCGCTTTCTATATATATGTGGGGGGGGGGGAAGATGGGGGAGATCAAGAGAAAACCATGATTTAGTTGAGAATGAAGAGAATTAATTTTGGCCCTTGATTTTACATCAATGATAGATATTACATAGATAAGTGATCATGTACAAGAGATAATTCTTGTACAAAGTGTAGGAGACAAGCTTAACCATTGATCTCCCAAGATCAATGGCTCAAAACTAGGGGTGACATTTTCGTAATTATGAGGTTCAAACAATTGAAGAAAAAAATAAAGAAAGGGTATTTTGGTCATTTCTCACTTAAACTCCTTCCCCCTTGATTTTCAAACGGTTATAACTTTTCATACGTTAATATTTAAAAAAAAAATACACTGTATTAACGAGTATTTAATTATCTTTAATTCGAGCAGCATATTGCTATAGTTTTCTTTAAAAAATTACATGATTTTGAAAGACCCATTACGTGTTTACGTGATTTTGAATACCCAGCACATGAGTACGTGATTTTCAATACCCATTACGTGATTTAATTAATAATTTTAGTATGTAAAACCACACTAAGTGATTACGTTATAAACATAATTGTAATAACATAGTTATAACAAGTCATATTGAATGTGTAATTAAGTAATGGATTTAAATTGAATGTGTAATCTCATAATCGTTTATATTGAATGTGTAATCACATAATGGGTATTCAAAATCACGTAGTCATGTGTTGGGTATTCAAAAACACGTGATTACGTAATGGACTAATGAGTATTCAAAATCAGGTAAATTTTAAAAAAAAAACTATAGCAATAAATCGCTCGATTTAAAGAGAATAAAATGCTGGTTAATACTGTGTACTTTTTTTTAAATATTAACGTATGAAAAAGTTATAGATGTTTGAAAATCAAGAGATAAATTGTTCACTTGAGAAAGGACTATAATACCCTTCCTCCCATGACACTTGTCTTTCTCTAATTATCATGTATATTTTGTATGAAATTGTAGTTTTCTACAAGATCCAACCTCATATTACATATGGCATATTAAATTAAGTGAAATATTATAAGTATTTATTGAGGCTATAATGGTAAAAGAAAAACAACTAAATTAATTTGGAAACCGCAATTTTTTTTTTTTTTTGAAAAAGGGCGAAAATTTCATTAAAACTTAAGATGCTCAAGAATGATACAATACATGAAAATGAAAATGGTACAGTGAACTGTGACAATTGCACTACATGGGGAAGGCCGAAAAACTAAAACCCCTCCATTTCTCCCATACTATTTCAGAAAGCCCAGCCCAGTTCTTGACCCATATGTACGAGATTGCTTTGATGTCTCAAATCAGTTTTGCAATTATGGGAGGTTTTTGTTTGAAGATAAGTTCGTTCCTCATTTTCCATATATTCCAACAAGATGCCGCCACTACTACACAAACTGTCCTTTTTAGTACTTTCTGACATTTATACGAATCTATGTATTCCAGCAATTGTACCACACTCAATGTGTAACGAGGTAAAGGTATTTTCAGCCATTAGAAAATCAATGTCCATACCTGCTGAGCCATATCACAAGTGACAAGGAGGTGGTTAATCGATTCTGTCGCACTATTACAAAGAACACAGCTCGTCGAGG
This sequence comes from Helianthus tuberosus, assembly GCA_030545235.1. NCBI lineage: Eukaryota > Viridiplantae > Streptophyta > Magnoliopsida > Asterales > Asteraceae > Helianthus > Helianthus tuberosus. The sequence goes on from CM060397.1 coordinate 127,993,740, forward strand.
GTAACAAAATGCGTCTAATCTGAAGTGCTTCCTTAGTTGCGATATGATCTCGTACAACACGCCAAAGGAAGCAATTCACTTTTTTAGGTATCCAGTGCAGCCAGGTGAGTACCTTAGTTTCTCTTATTGTGGTGATGTGCTCCAGCTCCGCCCTTAAATTGCTGACTAGGAATTCTATGATATCTAAGCACAACTTCCATAACCATGAGTCTGAGCCAGGCCCAAGCCTGACGTTGTTTAGAAATTTGATGCAATCAGCCCATTCTGCAAGATGCTCAGCCTGTGTAAGGATGTTCCTGCTACCCCAAAACCATTCGTTCCTGCCTTGGATTAATTTGTAACGATCCATAACTTTGCAGTGTTTCTCACTTTTGAGGGCATATAGGCTGGGGAACAATTCACATAAAGGACGACTTCCAACCCAAGTATCCAGCCAAAACAACGTCTTATCACCCCTACCCATTTTCGGAGCCAATCTATCTTGAACGTTGATGGATTGATTTTATGTTAACCGACCCATGTTAACGATGGACTTCCATTCCCTACCTATGGAGTTTTTCATAGGGGTGTAAGAGTGACATCTCACACCTCCATGTAGAGTCGTAATAAGTCTTGCCCAAAGTGTTGAGATCTCATTCTTATATCTAACACACCATTTGACCATTAGAGCCTTGTTGGTGGAGGCGAGACTGCCTACACCCAAGCCCCCCTTATTTTTTGGCGTGACTATTTTAAACCATGGGACCCAGCTTAGTTAATTTTTTTCCAAATATCCACCCCACTTGAAATTGCGTCGAATTCTTTCTAATTGTTTCGTCACTTGCAACGGCGCACAAAAAAGTGAAAAGTAGTAGGTGGGAAGGTTACCTAGAAGCTTCAATGAGTGTCACCCTACCTCCAAAGGATAACGTTTGAGCTTTCCATAAGGTGAGTTTTTCCTCGAAACTTTCAATTACGGGTTTCCAACTCCTAACCAAACCCATTTTGCACCAACCGGAAGTCCAAGGTAGGTAAATGGGAACGCGCCCGTTTTACAATGAAGGATAGAGGCCTTATGCGCAACATCTTCGTTTGACACACCAACCCCAAAACATTGGCTTTTTGTAAAATTGACTTTTAGAATGGAGGACAAATGAAAGCATCTTAGCAGTCTTTAGAGGTTGTGAAAGTTTGAATCAGACCACTCACCAACAAACAAGACATCGTTCGTGTAAAGTAAGTGTGAGATGGGTGGCCCGTCGTTTGGCATTTTGAACCCCTTAAAGATCCCTTGCGCGTTTGCACTAACCGTAGCCACATGTAGTGCTTCCATGGCCAGTATGAATAATAATGGAGATAATGGGTCACCTTGACGAACACCACACTCAATGTTGAATTCAAGCGAAGGTGACCCATTCACAAGTACGGAGGATCTCGCAGATGAAAGGATTCCCATGACCCATTTCCGCCACAAAGCGGGGAACCCCATTTGTGAGAGAGTGGAATCCAAGAACTTCCACCTAAGAGAGTCAAAAGCTTTTTTTGAAATCAACTTTGAACAACATCATCTTGCTTTCCGTTTTCTTACCCCAAGAGGCTAGCTCATTTATTATTAGAGGCCATTCCAATATGCTACGCCCTTCGATATATGTCGTTTGAGTATCACTCACCAAATTCCCAATCACTTTCTTTAATCTTTTGGCAAGTATTTTTAAGACTAACTTCGACATGCAACCTATGAGATTAATGGGTAGAAACTCACAAATGAATTGAGAGTTAGTAGATTTTGGCACTAGAGTAATAAAACTCTAGTTACAACCCTGATTTAACTTTCCGTGCACATAGAAATACTCTAAAATATTAACAAAGTCGGCTTCAAGAATATCCCAAAAGTGCTTTATGAAGCTAAAAGTAAATCAGTCGGGTCCCGGAGCCTTGTCACCACAAACAATACCATACGGCCTCCTTGATTTCCTTTTTAGAGAAGCGTTTTACCAACATGGCCGATTGGTCCAAAGAGAGTACCTTGAAGCCATTATTTATAAAATTTGGTCTATTATGGTTTTCCTCTTTGAATATTTGTTTGAAATAATTCTTTATTGCCTCCTTTAGAGAATCAGGTTGCGAGATCCAAACATTGTTGAAAATAAGCTCATTGATCCTGTTGTGCTTTTGGTGACCTTTGATTATACCATGAAAAAAGGATGAATTTTCATCACCCTCCGTCACCCATTTGACTTTCGCCCTCTGTTTTAAGTCTTCTAGATTGTTGTCTTCAATTTCGGCCAATGTTTTGGCCCACAGATCTCTGTTTAAACTCTCTTCCTCAAAAAGGGGTGTGGATTCAGCTTTTTGATCGAGTTCTTCAACTTTCTTCGCAATATCACAAGTGATTGCACGGTACCTGTTTTTTATATTCCAACACCAAGGTTTGATCGCCATTTTGACGGCCCTCAAACAGTGACCCATCAACATGTCCGGTGGATTAAAATGTTGAATCCCAGTGTATGATCTTTTTACTATACTCGAGAGGCTCTCCTCTTTTAGCCATGAGTTAAAAAATCAAAATGGTGGGATTCCAAACTTCTCATCAGAACATTTTATAATAGAGGGTGATGATCTGACCTGTATCTTGGTAGACCTGTGAGTTTTGCTGGCAGCCAGTTGGATAGAAACGAGTGACAGACCAATATTCGGTCGATTTTGCTGAAGCGCTTACCATCATCAGATCTGTGTGTGAACGAGCAACCAAGCATTGCATACTCGGATAAGGCGGTTGTCCGAATAAACTGGTTGAAAGCCTCCGATGCTTGTGGGTTGAATTTTGAATTCTTGTGCTCACTGGGTTCGCGCACGCAGTTGAAGTCACCTAGAAAAATCCAGGACCCGTTGTAGGAGTTTATGAGATTGATTAGTTCCAGCCACATGTTTCTTTTTAGATTTAGGTCTTGAGGGGTGTAGATATTCACAACATTGAATTCCCTACCTCCATTTCTTAATTTCTCCATAGTGGCTAAGTAGAACCTATTTGAAATTGTTGTCTTTCGGACCAACACCATTGGGTCCCAGATATTCAGCAGCCCCCGACCTTCCAGAAGCATCTACCGAGTCTGATTCAAATAGTGAGTTACCCCAAAAAGTATTCACCTATAAGTTTGCAAAATCCGTGAACTGTGTCTCCTGTATTGCATTGAAACTAATGTTATTATGCCTTTTCAGTTCCCTTATGTGCTCCGCTTTCATGGAGTTACCCGCCCCTCTAATATTTGCAGCTAAATAATTCATTGGGGAACAATAGACACCTGTTCACCAATGACCTGCTTCGTTAGGTCTTCTTCTATTTTGGTCATGTCGCAACCCAGATATTCACCTACTTCTTTTGTGAGGTTTACTTCCTTTTCCGCCTCCCTATTCTCTGGATGAAAATCTGAATCGAACGAGCATGGATTTACCACATCTAACTTGGACCCAACAAGTTTGCTTCTGTGTTTCGAACCATCTCTGTTTCGTGTAGCCCACAGAGCATCTTTCATCTTCATGGAAGGGAATCGAAACTTTGATTTCCTTGTGTTACCTATTCGGTTTTCGGTTGGAGACGCCTGTTGTGATGCAGCTCTAGGTGAATTGTTAGGGTTGTTTAAGTCAATAGGATGTACATTATTCTTGACCTGTTGTAATAATTCCCTGAGGTTGAAAGGATTAGCGGATTCTGGATCCGCTATATCGTGCGAGTTGGGCTTGGGGTGGATGTGTTTTCATTGGGCCTGGGTGGGGGTGTCTCCAAAATACACACATCTTCATCAAAAAGTTCATGCAAGCCTAATGCGGAATCTTTGGCCCAAAGATCTATAGGCCTAATGCATGGTGGGGGAGGGGGAGTGTCATATGGGCCCATAGAGGAACCTTCTGCATTTGATGGTATGGCCCCCACATTGATATTGCTGCTGCTGGAGAGAGAGTTACTTGGGGATTGTGAGGCAGCCGCCGAATTAGGTGAGGGTGTAATTATTTTTTTCCACCAACTTTTGGTTTCCCAAGGAGACTGAGGCATCTACCCTACCAGTGCCTATTGACGTTTCTCCTACCCTTGCCGGAGTTTTTTCCGGTCGAACATCGGCCTCTTGTACTGGAAATCTGACACTGTGTAAGGTACGTCTTTAGAGATCCACACCACAAAAGTGTTTCCATCCCACTGTATATTGAGTTTGCTGTTTATTCTCCCAACAGTCGATGTAAGGATGCAAAGATTATCAGCTGATAGATCAAAGTCGCCAGATGAAGCCTTCAAGGGAGATACAACTCTGCCTAGCAACCCACCAATCTGATCAAATATTGATGGGTCCCAAAGCTGTAACGGGACGCCCTTGATGGAAATCCATGCTAGCCTTTCAAAGGCCAGGTATTGCCCTTCCCATGGGTTTAGCGAGGAGAACCATGTCGACCAGATGTCTTCCATGCAATTTCGTAGGTCCATTGCACGTTTTGGTGAAGAGAAAGTAAGTAGTACTCTTAGGCCCCCGAGGTAATGTATGGAGAAGCCAGTTAGACCAGCCGACTCCAAAAGCTCACCGAGGCGTTTAAAGTCATAGGGGTTTCTAATTTCTCCTTCCAAAGAATTGTGCCTCCATCTTTTTGAAGTCGCTCCTTCCTGCAAACGAAGTTCAAGTTCTACCTCCTTAACTCTTGCATCTTGTATGCCTGTGACCACGTCGCATTTCTCCTTGACGGTGGGATTCTGGTTGTGTTGGGTTTTCTCCAGTGCCTTCAGTTTAGCCATTTTTCGTGGCAGAACATGTTTTTTATTGGCCACCTTCCAGACCTGAGGAACTCTCCGTCTTCTTTGTTTATCAGTCTCCTTTTCAAATTTGGCAAGTCTTAAAAAGACCCTTCGTTTGTCGATTATTACCGCCCCCAGTTCTTTTTGCAGCGAGATAGCATCATTAACCTCAGCAAATCGAATGAAGCCAAAAGTGTTCCCGAACTTATCTTTTTTCCTTGGTACATATGCATCTGTCATTGAGCCAAAAACTTCAAATATCTCCCAGAGAAGATAACTGGTACACTTCTCCGGAAGAGTTCCGATGTAGAACGTCGTTTCATTGACTTTTCGTTTACCGTGGTTTGGTCGCCCACCGTCGTCTTTGAGAAGTCTTCTACCCTTGTATCTTGCCACTTGCCATGGTTCTTCCTTAGGTCTATTTCCGTATCCCCAGTCTTCATCATAAACCCAATCTTCTTCGTAACCCCAGTTTCCGCCTTGTCTGTCTTCAAATCTCCGGTAACTCCAGTCTTCGCCGTTACGTCTCCCTATCTTCCCCACAACCCTCTCAAATGTGTGTATATTATATCGGCATTTGTTAATCAAATGCTGGCAACACTTAATACAATATAGATTAATCATGTCGCAATTTTTATTTAATAAAATTTCTAAAATTACTAATTTCTCTCCTCTCTCCTAATTTAGAGTTAAATGCACTTATGGAACAGCAAACGAAACACATAATCAGTCGAGACAAAATTCGAAGAAACGGATGATTTACACATGCGTAGCTTGATAACATAACAAGACAGATATATCATATATGTATCAACAAGATACAAACAGGCATCACATATACCAAACAATATACACATGTACGAGACGAATTTGTAGCAAGTATGACACCATCACGATTATTAACAAACTGGACTAAAAGAAGGACAGGTTGATTAAGAAGATGAAAATGCGTAAAACATGTAACTGAGTAAAAGGATGAAAATGCCTCGACTTAACATTAAAAAATGGATGGGTAAGAGTTAGAAACCACAAGGACCCAAATGCAAAAGTTAAAATAAAAAATCTTCATGAATGAAAGTCAAAAATAACCAAACAACAAGGATGAAAATAACAATTTACTCGTTTGCAAATAACGTTAAGGTTCTCACATAATCTCTATCTTATGCGTGTGTAACATATATGTGTATAGTGCAGAATAATAACTTTTTATGCTTGAAAACAGGGCCGGCCCAAGCCTAAGTATTTTGAGACTTGGGCTTTAGGCCTCCAAATCAATAGGGCCTCCAACTTAAAAAAATAAATTACATATGATATTTACGTTAGGCTGAACTTATCTTTACACATACAAAAAATATATAAAAATAAAAAAAATTAAGTTAACTTCACCAACAATAAACCTTTTAGTTTATTTTGCAGATGCCAAGCCCGGGTAAAAGAGAGTTTTTTTTTTTTTTTTCTCAAATAGTGTTTTTTCTTTTGAAAAAAGGCCTAAAGTTTTTAAATTTGTTTTTTGCCACCAAAATGGTTGAGTGGGCTTTGCTTGAAAGAAAAACTCTTTTTTACAATAAGTGACCAATGTGTATATCAATCAAATAAGTCAGCACGTCATTCGAAAATAACAACCTAACACTTTCAAATTAACACAAAGTCGTATACTTTATTTAATTACTCTAATAACCGTACGATGTACAGGTGTGAGGATGAGTTAGAATTTTGTTAAAACATATGGTATTTAACTATTTATATACTACCACATGCTCAATAATAGTTAACATACAGTCAACCCGACTTTTGGTTTTGTACAGTCATCTCCAGCCCCTTTCTATTTTTATAACATTCTTATTATTATTGTTGCCCATCATCCTTTCCTATTTTCGGATCCAAGATTCCTTATTACATCTCAACTTTCAACCCCTCTAGGTTACTTTTCTTCTAGATTCGACACTGACTACCATCAACTTTAGATGAAGATCCAGTGTGACGTTTGTAATGAAAATGAAGCTGTAGTGTATTGCTCTGCGGACGAGGCGGCTCTTTGCTTTGCCTGCGACCACAGCGTGCACCACGCCAACAAACTCGCCGAAAAACACCCGCGTTTCAACCTTCTCCACCCGGCACCTAAAGATTCTCCGGTGTGTGATATTTGTCAGGAGACAAAAGCTTTCCTGTTTTGTCAACAGGATAGAGCTATACTATGTAAAGATTGTGATGTTGGTATACATAAAGTCAACCAACATACAAGAAATCACTCCCGGTTTCTTCTCACCGGAGTTAAGCTTTCTCCTACCGCTTCTTTGTACTCGTCTTCCACCACCAAAAACGGCATCGTTTGTGGACAACAAGGGAAGCCACTTGCTTCTATGACCATGAAGAAGGCTGGTGTTCAAACTCCGAGCCCCCACCAAGAATCAAACGGGTTGGGTCACGGGTCCTCCACGAGTAGCATATCAGAGTACTTGATTGAGACGCTTCCCGGTTGGCATGTTGAAGATTTTCTTGATCCACCTCCGACTTTCTCCAAGGTGTGTAGCTTCTAATATTATTCTTATTTTGATTATCGTATGTTCTGATATATTTACCGTTTTAAAACCTTATGGCTTTCGCCATAATAAAAAATAAAATTTACATCAAGATAGTTGGTAAAAGGGCAACAAGCTGCGCCGCTACCCAAGTGGTGACGGAAGCTGAACTTTTTTAGTCAGAGACGATCGTTAACCAAATTCTAGTGGATCAGCAAAAACTCGTTGTGCTGATTATTATTAGATATATATTTGTTTATTAAGTTTTGATCACAAGTTTGATGAAATTACAGGCTGGTGACAACGATCCATGGCCGGTTTGGGCAGAGGATCTATTAGATGGAAGCTTCAATAGTTCTTTCGAACCGGAATCAATGGGGATATGGGTTCCACAAGCTCCACCGGCGGAGCCACAGCCACAGTATGCTAATGTTCTTCCACAATTCGAGCCCGGTTCATATACAGGATTTGGGGATCAAATAATTAACGGATCATCACTTTCATTTGCACCAAATAAGATCGCTAAGGGCCCAAAATCAAGCAGAAAGTGGACATCCGACAACGGAAATTGCTTCACTGTGCCTCAGATCAGTCCTTCTTCAACGACCTCCAAGAGATGAAGAACACTTTGGCACTAAACTTGTTATTGCGTTATACGTTGGTATTTTTTTTTTTTTTCTCTTTGTTATTATGTTATATGCTGTTCTTAGATTTTTAATTTGTTTTCCTGTACTCCAAATATCATATGGGTCTATATGTTGTTCTTAGATTTTTAACTTCCTTTCCTGTACTCCAAATATCATTTGGGTCCTGCTTTTAATAAAATAAACGAAAATCAAGGTCTTGCATGTGAATCCAGATCGAATTGAGTGATAAGTTCAAAATCGATTATTATTTTATATCAAAAATCTACTTTTTAATAGTTTTTCTTAAATGGTTTAGATAAGATATTTTTTTTTCTTTATGAATGCCTTTACAATTAAAAGGAATTTATTATGATATTATACTATAATTATATATATAGGGGAAGGTTTATTGGGGAACACTAAAAAAGTGGGGAACAGCGGTGAACCGACTCAAACGAACTCCGATTGGACTCATTCCAGCGGCGTTGGAATCGGCTCGTCGAACCCTAACTAAGATCTCTTAACCCTAAACCCTAAATCCTAACTCCTAAACTCTAAACCCTAAAGCTAAAAAATAAGGTTAAAACCTAAGCTAAACCGTAAAATATAAACTATAAACCCTAAAAGTTAAACCCTAAAGGCTAAACCTAAAGCTAAACCCTAAACCCTAAAGCTAAACCCTAAGGCTAAACCCTAAAGCTAAACCCTAAAAAGCCAAACCCTAATATGTTTAGGATTTAGGGGTTATGATTTAGGGTTTAGGGTTAAGAGATCCTAGTTAGGGTTCGACGAGCCGGTTCCAACGCCACTAGAATGAGTAAAATCGGAGTTCGTTTGAGTCTGTTCCCCACTTTTTTAGTGTTCCCCAATGAACCTCACACTATATATATATTATATATATATATGTATATATATATATATGTATATAGGGAGAAGATCATGCGAGAACCACATCTTATTGCGAGAACCGCGAGAACCAATGTGAACACAACCAAAAATGCCTAAAAATAGTTAAAAATCACACAAATTTTTTTTTAATATTTTTTATAAAAAAAATCGCTACTTTTCAAAGCAAAAAAAAAAATTTTAATTTTTTTTTTTTTTTAAATTTAAAAAAAAAAATTTAAAAAAAAAAAATTTTTTGCTTCTAAAAGTAGCGATTTTAACATAAAAAAAATTAGATTTTTTTTAGATTTTTTTAGGTTTTTTGGGGGTTTAGTTTTTAGCATTTTAGCTTGGGGGGGGGTTTAGGTTTTTGGGGGGTGGGGGAGGGGGGTTTAGGTTTTTTTTTTTTGGGGGGGGGGGGGGGTGGGGGGTTTGGTTTTTTGGGGGTTTTAGTTTTTAGCATTTAGCTTGGGGGGGTGGGGGGTTTAGGTTTTTTTTTTGGGGGGGGGGGGGTGGGGGTTAGGTTTTTTTTAGCTATTTTAGGTTGTGTTCACATTGGTTCTCGCGGTTCTCACAATAATGATGGTTCTCGCATGAGCTCCTCCCTATGTATATATATATATATATATATAACAGTGAAAAGTGTGAGAACGGTAAGAACGATTTTGGTGGTGACATGTGGCATTGATGCTAAATTACACTAAGGGGTAATATTGACAAAAAAACCCACTCATATGAACTAGCTGTTCAAATAAAACGCCATAAAAACACCCAATTCAGAAAAACGCCATGAAAAATACCCCGTTAAAAACGCCATAAAACACCCAGTTTAGAAAAACGCCATGAAAAAACTCAGTTGAAAACGTCATAAAACACTCAGTTCAGAAAAACGCCATGAAAATACCTAGTTAAAACGCGATAAGAACACCTAGTTCAGAAAAACATTGTTAGAAATGTAGGCTTAGAAAACAAATGCATTATGTAAGCAATGCAAAATAGAGTAGCAGCAGATGCTCTATTGTTTGATGCGCTAATATAATAGATGCTCTAGTACTAGATGCTCTAATCAGATGCTCTAATAGATGCTCTAGTACTAGATGCTCTAACAGATGCTCTAATATGTGGCACGCGTTATTATATGGGATGCGTTATTATGGAGCAAGTTCAGAAAAACGCCATGAAAATACCTAGTCTAAAACGCCATAAAACACTCAGTTCAGAAAAACGCCATAAAACCCAGTTAATTTCTTTTCGAAAAGTATATCAATAGTATACTCGTTGGAAAGATAAAAAAACATTGAGTTTTATGGTGTATTTTTTTTCGAAAAATAATCACGTATAAAAAAGTTATTGTCGTTTAAATATGATGGGGGAAAATGGCATGTGATTAGCATGTGCACATTTGCTTGGATCTTCCTATTTTACCCCTCCTGATAGTTCCAAGGCCCATATTATTTACAAAAATGCTACCGCATCAATCTAAGCCACAAACCACTAAGATCTTGTGGCTGAGAATCGTTCTCACCGTTCTCACACTTTGAGGCGTTCTCTCCTGATCTTGTTTCTATATATATAGGGTCGGGATTTAGAGAAAATGGTGGAAAGTGTGAGAATGGTGAGAACGCTTATGGATCGTCCAATCAAAACAATCTATGGACTAGATTGGCGCGGTGGCGTTTTCGTAAATAACATCAATTTTATTACGTGGACGCGCTTCATTAAGGGTAAAAGCGTCTTTTGACAACTCCAAACTAAACGTCATCTCATGAAAATAAAACGCCAAACAAAAATCACACACCATTCTAACTAAAAACGCCATTAGATATAAAACGCCAAACTTAATTATAATAAAATCCCGCCAAAAAAATCCTGTATATACAACAACTCAGACCTTCAATTAAAAATACACACAAAATCCCCAAACGTCATATTTAATATATACCATTCGTCTGATAAACACCAGAAAACCCAAACATCAAATATCTTGTTGTCAATAAAGTTTAGCTGTATGGGGTGGACAACATTGTCAGATATCTTTCTTAACTGAGGATTAAAAATGTTGTCCAACACCATTCAGCAACATTTTATTGATTTTAGCATTATCAAATTTACAGTTTAAAGATGGTTTATTTAGTGGCGTTCTTTTTCTCGGTAAAACGCCAAAAAAGATAACATTTTGGCTGAAAGGGTGTAAACTCAATAACATTTTGCTGGATGAGATGGACAAATATTATAGAAAAAGAGGCTGATTTCAGACTTTGTGCTTCCAAACGGCGACAAAAAAACTACTTCAAAAAACAAAAATAAAAAAAAATCATACGAAAGTCGAAACAGCCAGTGAAGATGCTTCAAAAGAAGAAAGAGACTGGTGACAGTGAAGATTTGGAAGATCAATATTTATTTTGTTTAATTTTCTTTTTCAGTTGATTGTTATGTAATAAAAACCTCATATCTAATAAAAACGTCAAAAAGCAAAATACTTGTCAAAACGCCAACATGCCATAAAACGCCACAAAAATTACCAAACCATAATAAAATTACTTTGGACAAGTATTATAAAAAACCCAAAAAAAAAAATAAAAAAAACAATAAAAAAATAAATAAAAAATAAACTTGAAAATGTAACTAGAAACAGTAACTACAAATCAGTAATAATGAAGATAGGGAAAAATTATTATATTAGAATCTAAAACGCCAAACTTGAAAGATGGGACGTGTTACAGACTTCAGAGATAAAGCTTGTCAAAAACAATAATTACAAACAGTAACTGAAAAGACGAACACTTTATTATAATAATGCACCGCCTAACTTAGGCGCCAAAAAGACATCCTATAAAATGATACGTCTCAGCAACTTCCATTTGATCAAACCAAAAAAACAAACGCCAATACTACTAAATACCACTCACTGTAAAACGCCAAAAAATAAAAAAATCAAAGATGGCTAATATGCTTTCTTGGATATTCAGTATTGTTCTTCGTGAAGTTTCACTGAATGAATTGTTAGAAGAGGGGAGTAACTCAATAAGATTTTGCTGCATGAGATGGACAAAAATTCAAGAAAAATATACTGATGCCAGTCATATGACATTTTGTATTTTTTGTTCTTGAAGAAGGCTTGGATGAGGAGAAGAGATCAATGACACTGAAGAGTGGGATGATTATAAAGATGAAGATCAAGATAAAGAAAAAGAAAAAGCGAAAAATCCACTCACACATCATAGATCTATGTCCCCAAACATCCACAAAAAAAGCCACTTCAACAGACGAGCTGGCAAAAAAAATCAAACCGATGGGTTTGTTAAGTTTTACATAAAACGCCATATATTTGGTGATAGTTCTTTACTATTAAAGAAGAGAGAGACTGATGACAATGAAGATTGTGAAGAGAGATCCGATTAGGATTGTTAATTTATTTTCTTCGCTTGTATTTTTTTTCCTGTAGTTGAAATATAATCTAACAATTGTAAAACGCCAAGATAACACAAACGCCAAAATGTATATAAAAAATAATAGAACAATGGGCCATCTTGTTTAAAACGCCTTGAAAAACGTCATTCAGATAGATTTTCTGACCCCCTGGGTTCCAATGGCATACGATTTGAAAAACGCCATAAACTCCATAAACGCAAAATGTTAATACAATGAAACCATTGAACGCCATTAATTATTGAATTTGGTTAACGCCAAAAATCTTAAACCCCGAAAATTAAAACAATATTGGGAAAAGCGGAGCTGGAAAAGCAGAAGATGAAAGGACAAAAAAGCCCCTCCGCCAAACTGGATAAGGAGAAAACGCTCAAAAGTGTGAGAACGGTGAGAACGAATCCTTGCCCAACACGTGTCACGCGGCATAGAGAAGGGCGGAGGGGCATTTTTTGTCCTTTCATCTTCTGCTTTTCCAGTTCCGCTTTTCCCAATATTGTTTTAATTTTTAGGGTTTAAGATTTTTGGCGTTAACCAAATTCAATAATTAATGGCGTTTAATGGTTTCATCGTATTAACATTTTGGCGTTTATGGAGTTTATGACGTTTTTCAAATCGTATGCCATTGGAACCCAGGGGGGTCAGAAAATCTATCTGAATGGCGTTTTTCAAGGCGTTTTAAACAAGATGGCCCACTGTTCTATTATTTTTTATTTACATTTTGGCGTTTGTGGTAACTTGTCGTTTTACAATTGTAAGATTATATTTCGGCTACAGGAAAAAAAAATAGAAGCGAAGAAAATAAATTAAAATTCCTAATCGGATCTCTCTTCACAATCTTCACTGTCATCAGTCTCTCTCTTCTTTAATAGTACAAGAACTGTCACCAAATATATGACGTTTTATGTAAAACTTAACAAACCCATCAGTTTGATTATTTTGCATGCTTGTCTGTTGAAGTGGCCTTTTGTGGATGTTTGGGTACATATATCTATGACGTGTGGGTGGGTTTTTCGCTTTTTCTTCATCGTCATCTTTATCTTTATAATCATGGCACTCTTCAGTGTCATTGATCTCTTTTCCTCATCCAAGCCTTATTCAAGAACAAAGAACACAAAATGACATTCGATTGTCATCAGTATCTTTTTCTTGTAGAATTGTCTATCTCATGCAGCAAAAACTTTCTGAGTTACTCCTCTCAGCTAACAATCCATTCAGTGAAACTTCACGAAAAACAATACTGAATATCCAAGATAGTATATTAGCCATCTTTGATTTTTTTGATTTTTTGGCGTTTTGCAGTGAGTGGTATTTAGTAGTATTTTTGGCGTTTGTTTTTTTGGTCTGATTAAATGGTAGTTGCTGAGTGTTATTGTTTTTTATAAGCTTTTTTCTCTGAAGTCTGTAACACGTCCCGTCTTTCAAGTTTGGCGTTTTAGATTCTAATATAATAAATTTTCCGTCTCTTCATTTTTACTGTTTTGTAATTACTGTTTCTAGTTACATTTTCAAATTTGCTTTTTTTTTTGTTTTTTATAATACTTTTTCAAAGTAATTTTATTATAGTTTGGGAGTTTAAACAAGCATTTTGGCTGTTTTGGCTTTTTTATTATATATAGCGTTTTTATTATATAACAATCAACTGAAAAAGAAAAAAAAGAATATATAAATAATTGATCTTCCAAATCTTCACTGTCACCAGTTTCTTTCTTCTTTTTTGAATCATCTTAACTGGCTGGTTCGACTTTCTTATGATTCATTTTGTTTTTTTTTTTGTTTTTGTTTTTAAAGTAGCTTTTTTGTCGCCGTTTGGAAGAATAAAGTCTGACATCAGCATCTTTTTCTTGAAGATTTGTCCATATCAAGCAGCAAAATGTTATTTAGTTTAGACCCTTCAGCCAACAATCTTGAATTATCCAATGAACGATGTTTGATTTTTTTTAACTTTTTTTGGCGTTTTACTGATAAAAAGAACGCCACCAAGTAAAAGTACCTTTAAACCTCAAAATTTGATAATGCTAAAATCAATAATATTTTGCTGTATGAGATGGACAACATTGTTAATCCTCGGTTAAGAAAGATAACTGACAATGTTGTGCACCCCATATAGCTAAACTTTATTGACAACAAACCTCAATAATGTTTTTGTATGTTTTGCCGTTATAAATTGGATGGAGGCGTATGGGATATATTAAATATGGCATTTGGGTTTTTGTGTGTGTTTTTAATTGAAGGTCTGAGATGTTGTATATATAGGATTTTTTTGGCGGTTTTTTTAGGCGGGATTTTACTATAATTAAGTTTGGCGTTTTATATCTAATGGCGTTTTTACTTAGAATGGTGTGTGATTTTTGTTTTTGGCGTTTATTTCATGAGATGGCGTTTTGTGTGGAGAAGTCAAGAGTCCCTTTTACCCTTAATGAAGCGCGTCCACGTAATAAAATTGATGTTATTTACGAAAACGCCACCGCGCCAATCTAGTCCATAGATTGTTTTGATCGGACGATCCATAAGCGTTCTCACCGTTCTCACACTTTCCACCGTTTTCTCTAAATCCCGACCCTATATATATAGGGGAATGTTTAAATGAGAAAGCTAAATATTGTGAGAACCGTGAGAACAAATTAAAAAACCGAGAGAACTTGGTCAAAAACAATTCAAATTCAAAAAATTTTTCTACACTTATCATTATTATTCGAATACAATGTTAGAAATTTAATTTACACGTTTAAATTTACAGGAATTCGTATATAAAGAAAATTTACACATGTGTAAGTTTGCCATTTACGCATGTGTAAATCTGTTATATTTACACATGTGTAAAAAATCTAAAAAGAGTGATTTTGAAAGGAGAAATGAATTATTTGATGTTGTAAATTCTTTATTTGATGTTGTATCCTAATTAGAATGAGGTTTGTATTAAAAAATTGGTTTTGACTGGTTTTTCATTCGTTCTCACGGTTCTCGCAATATTTAGCGTTCTCAAGATAACCCTCCCCTATATATATATATATATATATATATATATATATAGGGTTAGGATCATGTGAGAAGCGCTAGGCTAATTGAGAAACTTGAGAAGCATTCTGGACCACACATTTTCCCTAAGCTTTTCGTAATATACACATATGTATAGTTTAAAAGTAACTATATACATATATGTATATTGAATTATACACATATGTATATAGTCAAATGTAAACTATACATATGTGTATATTAAGAGAAGCTTAGGAAAATGTATGGCTCAGAATACTTCTCAAGTTTCTCAATTAGCCTAGTACTTTTCACATGATCCTAACCCTATATATATATATATATATATAGAGAGAGAGAGAGGAATAGGTTTATGTGAGAACCCTCTAAAATCGCAAGAATCATGAGAACTCCTGTTTACAGTGTGATTTTTTCAACCAAATTTTGTACAAAGGTAGATTAACATCTAACTAAGAGACCTGTGAAAAAAAATAAGAAAAAAAAATCTACAAGCCAACACTTATTCGACATGTAAGCTTGATTTACACTGGTGTAACTCACTGATGATGTAAGCGGCCCTAGAATGTTACGACAATGTAAATCTGATTTACACCACCGTAAGAAGTCACATATATAATTTTATTTTAAAGTGACATAAAAAATAATAATTTCGTCAAAAGAAAATTTCAAAAAAAAATTATATCAAAAGTTCTTGCATGAAGATGTGGTTTCTATTTTAGCCATTCCCTATAATTAATATATATATATATATATATATATAAAGTAAAATCTCGCCAGAAGGCGGTGTGGGAGTGCCTGAAGGGTGCTCATGTTCAGGATTTTTTTGACTGTTATCCCAATTGAGGGGCTGGGACAATGTATGTCAACAGTAGAATACAGAGCCATCCTTAAATACCGGCTGATGATCCCTATGTACCCAAAAGATTAAACCTGCCTGATATATCATAAAGCTTGTATGGATAAATACGGAGAGCATGCCGTACATTGTAAAGAGCTCCCTGGGTTTAAATATCCGCATGACTAGGTGCGAGATGTTTTGTGGGACATCCTGAGAAGAGCTGGGATTTCGGCTAAGAAAGAGGCACTGTAAATTTCCTTACGGACCCTATGGAAGGGAGATCTACTCTGCGACCAGCGGATCTACTCGTCTTTGATTGGGCTACTAGGGGGAAACATACTTGTGTGGACCTCACGGGGGTTTCCCATCTAGTTGGTTTAAGGGAAAACGGGTTTGTAGCTGGACAAGCAGCAAGAAATGCAGAATCGAAGAAAGTTGATAAGCACGCTAAAACTTGTGCATAGAACCAGCATGTTTTTGTCCATTTTGCCTTTGACACATTTGGCTCCCCAGCATCAGAAGCTATCCAATTCCTGACCAGGGTCCAGCGGGTCATCCACAACAATTACTCAGCCTCAGGGGGACAGGGTTTTGTCTTTGGTAGACTAGTGGGAGACCCGCGCGTTGCGGCGGAGTCGATAGTACGAGAGCATATCATAAACTTACCCGCAACACTTACTATCTACTATACCCGTAAGGTAGATTACCGTATTGGTATATTTCTAAAATAATAAAACATACCGTATTGTTGCATTTTGTCGTTAGAGGTTCAAGTATTTCAAGTAACCGGATGAACTTATGTAAAGCGATTTATATGATCAAAGAATAAATGTATGAACTGTATATTCATATCGTGTTAATATTAAGTACTTTTTAACTATTATGATCATATGAAAGCACATGGGTAACAACGAGAATGAAGAAAGGTGTATCAATAACAAGGAGAATGAAGAAAGGTGTATGAAAGAGAATGAAGAAAGGTGTATGAAAGACGCCACCCATGTCTGCCACTGCTGCGAGTAGAATCAGAAGGTGTGTTGCACCTGTCGGCTGTGCAGCCACCTGAACTGGCCGATTGAATTATTTATCTTGTCCACGATCCTGTCATAGTTCATGAAAACGGGTCAAGTAACGAATATTAGCTAAAAGGGATTAAGTCAAACGTGTCAAACAAGTCAAAGTCAGCCAAAGATGTTTTTTATTTTCTTACCAATCACAGAGTGTAGAATAAACTGTTTTTGCCAATGCATCACGACTCAAGGCTGCAGCCGCTGGATCCAGTGGTTTTGTAATATTTACGTCTGGAGTTACGATAACATGCTCACATAAAGATTGTTCAAGCGCTTTCGCATCACACCTGATAAGAAACATGGATAACTGAGATTACTTTCATATTATATGTCATTAACGACTAATCAAATTGCATAATGACAGGTTGAGTTGATTAGATTCGGACATGAGTAGCTCGGCTGTTGTACGAAGAGGATAACGATTTTTCGTCTTTCCTTTGGAAGAATCTAACTCCTTTCCCTTGATGAAGTCAACGTTTCGCGCCTCACCTTCTAAAACCAAGGTAACAACTTGCCCAAGAATTGTATATAATCAAAAACAAAAAATCATACCCAAATTTCTTCTGTTTAGGGGGAGTGGTGAAGAGAATCTTGGCAGCAGTGATGAAGTCGAGCTTTTCCAGGTCTCGATACGAGTCATGGTGAGTGAAAGACCGATCGCCCTTCTCTCCGTTCTTGTTCGGTTCAGTCGCTGGTCTGTTGTTCGTAGAGAAGCGTTTCCCGTTTGCAAGGCTGAATCTTTCTGACGTTACAATCCGTATTATCCCTCTACTCCTTCCCAACAGCATTATCGAACACTATCCTCCAGTTTGTTACATGTTATGATGATATGATCATCTGTTCTTCTATGAAAAATGTATACATGAAACGAAAGTGACAGATTAGTTTCAAAATATAAAGCATTTAATCCTATAAGCATCCTAATCCCTATGAATGGTTTGCTTCTATAAACGAAATGAACAATTA
The DNA here is from genome assembly GCA_030545235.1 of Helianthus tuberosus. Taxonomy (NCBI): domain Eukaryota; kingdom Viridiplantae; phylum Streptophyta; class Magnoliopsida; order Asterales; family Asteraceae; genus Helianthus; species Helianthus tuberosus. Next base: position 128,011,823 of record CM060397.1, read on the forward strand.
AAATTCACTCAGAAGCTTTATTTGAAATAGATGCTTGATGAAAAATGTTTGTTTGATAAGCGTTTCGTGTCTAAACAACGTAACTTAGCCATCTTAATACTGTAAAGCACTTTTAATAAAAACAACTTCTTTTAAAAAAATAACAGAATGATCAATATAATTAGACGATGAATTCGTTAAAAACGGCTTATTAGAAACCACCGTTTTCTCCCCTTCATTCACCACTTCTCCCTGTGAGGAAGCATACCAAGCATTACTAACTCGAAGAAAAAAAAAGTATCAAGTATAGGCGAAACTTTCAAACCATATACCTAATAATGGGCCAATTTGGTTCATCTTTTATCTCCCAACGGGTCAAATGATATAAATTACTTAAAGGGAATATGGCCAAAGTGACCTGGTGGGGCCAGATTTTATGTTCTAAAAATAATTAATGCGCTACATATGATGGCAAAAACTACACTATAAAAATAATATAACTTTTTAACAAGTCGATTACTTTGGGTGACTTTGGCGGTTTGGCCATATTCCCTTTAAGTATTTTAGATGCTTTGACCCAAACCCGTTTTAGCTCATTACCCAAGCCACCCCTTTACCCACCTCTAAATTTAATAATTATATAGAAAGTAAAAAAAAAAAAGATGCCAAGCAATTTCATCAGCCTGACTTCCCCAGTTCCCGCAACCTGCTCCCTTGCGTTTGAATTCATTCCTATACGTAAGATAACAAAGAATTCACAAAATTAAAAAATGATGAGCAATTTATAAGTCAATGATCCAAATATCGAAAAAAAGGTCTAATGTATCAAAGCTGGAATATTGATAATGATAGAACCTTTTGATATTCTTCAAGAGTCATCTCCTATAATAAAAAAATAAATAAATAAAAAGTCAGTAAACATGCTTGGTTTACCTTAAAAACGGTAAAAGGGTTATATTTTTATACCTAATTAATCTCATGCAAAATATTTAACTATTTATATCACTCAAAGGAAACAGTCAAACAAGTGTTAGCAGGTCATCAAAAAGAGCCGAACCCAACCCACTACAACCCGTTTTGGCCATCACAAAACTACCCAATCCTCAGGCTCCTCCTCGGGCTCATTTACAGCATTCTCCTTTTTTCTCATTGTTTGAATCTTCCTCGTTCTAACGGCTTATTATCAGAAACCACCGTTTTCTCCCCTTCATTCACCACTTCTCCCTGTGAGGAAGCATACCAAGCATAACTAACTTTAAGAAAATAAAAGTATCAAGTATAGGCGAAACTTTCAAACGATATACCTAATAATGGGCCAATTTGGTTCATCTTTTATCTCCCAATGGGTCAAATGATATAAATTACTTAAAGGGAATATGGCCAAAGTCACCTGATGGGGGTGGGCTGGGTTGACGCTCAAACACTTTTTGTCCAGATTTTATGTTCTAAAAATAATTAATGCGCTACATATGATGGCAAAAACTATTTATAAGTCAATGATCCAAATATAGGAAAAAAGGGTCTAATGTATCAAACAGACTAATAAAAACTACCCATATCAAACAGACTAAGGTTACCTGGACTGGACATCAATCTTGCCTGTTAATTTCTTCATGACACAAGACATGCCTGCATTAGTAGCATACATAACAGCAAAATTACGAGCCTGTTCCCAGGCCGTCCCTACTCCGAAAGACTATAACAATGGTGGATACCCTCCAAAACAAGAAAGTTTCTGTGCATGCAGCAACAACATATTCGTAAGCAAGCAAGCTTTAATATAAGGAACCATGGCAACAAAGCTTTTATCAAGATCGATTAACAATTATTTATAATTGATTATTAGAAAAAAGAATGTGTTGGAGTAGTGGAATCACAATACGTCAAAAATATGCCAAATTGTAGTATATGTAGTACTACATTCACGTGTCCGATATAAAGTTTTCTTGTTTTCTTATGAAGAAAACGAAGAAAGAGTTTTCTCATGATCGTGTTTATATACCTCTGGATCAAGTTCGCAGCCTTTGGACGGTGTCTGAAAGGAGAGAAGAGAGCAGCCAGCCTCAAAAAAACATCCAAAGAGATACCCGTGTAGGCTCCTGCGACGGCGCTGGAGATGGTGGAGAGGGGAAGGTCAATCGGGAAACACTGTTTGGCAACCCAATTTTGAAAATCTTAACATGTTCCAGAACTGTAACTAAGCAATCCTTCAAACACATACAACTGATTATAAACCATCGAAACCTTTTTTTTCATTGAATAGTTCACACTTTCTTCCCCATACCACACCTCATAACCAACACTGGACATACCCTTCACCATAACACCATGTTGCTAGTTCCACTCGCTTCCATTCCGGCAGTACTGGAGAAAATTTCATGTTGCTAGTTCCACTCGCTTCCACATGAGACAGAGTAAATCATTACCCGATCATTTGAACTAACATATGTTTCCATAATATTTTTTTACCCTTATGCACTGGATTAAAGATGATAAATACATACCATGGTTGGGCTTTCAATCTGCGTCACCGTCATCTACAACAACATTTTTGCCTTAAATCTTCGTACACTAAGATAACACAATCACACACACTTTATAAAAATAAAATATCAGTTGATAGAATCAAAAAACAAAATGATACAGAACATGTTCCAATTCAGATGGTATAATCAAAATTAATGAAATTAATGAATGAGTTAAGTAGTGAAACATCAAAACAAAATGAAATGTAACACGGAAATGAAAAGCAAGATTAATTCAGAAAACAAATGAACAAACCCTAACTAAAAAAACAGAGATTTATACCGGTGAGTTCCCGGCATCGATTTGCGTTACGACATGAAACCAGAACGACTTCCCTCAGTCCTTCCATTGCAAATAGTACACTACAAATTGGTGGGGTGAAACCGGAATCAGCGTGCGATTGAGGTCAGCGGCGGCGGTGCTGCTGGCGTCTCTTCAATTCTCTCCCTCTTTGGAGTTCTCTCTCCCATCGCTCTTTACAGAATCAGTAGGAGGAGATACAACCTACATAAAACCACCAACAATCACAATCATCACACAAATTGCAACAATATTCCAACTTAACAGCAAAACCCTTGATCCAATGAGTCATACTTCAAATTGGTAACCACAATCCGAATTAAACAGAAACATAACAACAACACAATCACAAAAAAACTTACACAAATGAGCCCTAAAATTGTAAGATCTTGAAACGAAAGCGATGAAATCTACAAAAATTTAATCCATGCAATTGTGAAATTAGAGAGCTAGGAAATAGGAAACCTTGGTTTCATATGATGAGATGAGTCGGTTGCAGCCTTTAATTAAGACTCTGGTATCCAAACCCTAGATCGATCATCTTCTGGCATGATGTCTTGCTTGCTTGAGCAGAAGTGGCTACTCCGAACAGAAACCCGAGTGGGAAATCTGATTTTTGATATGGGGGAGGAACATATTCATCGCCAATGGAAGCTTTAAGAATTGAAACTCGGGTTATAGGGAACTGGCGAATACCAAAGATCGTAACAATTGATGGAGGAAATAGGAAATAACTGAATTCGTTTGTGGCTGTAGAGATTCAATCATAAAGGTAGATTGAAAGATACCTGATGATAATATTCGGGTATGTAAGGAGAGGAGGATAAAATGGGAAGAAAAATGAAAAAATATAGGTTTTATTTAAGACTTTTAGTCTGTTATCTTAAAAAATGGGTGTTAAATTACTTTTGTGTCCATTGGAAATGTATTATATAGTTATATAGATTAGGGTTTGCAATTCAGAAAGGGGTGGTGGCGCAGCTTGTTGCTCGTCTACCTTCTGTCTTGATGTAACTTGCCAAATATGAATGAAATAAACAGTATAATTGAGTGGTACGATGATGGTGGAGAATGTAAGAAGGAAACATGGGGTGATGGACTGGTGGTTAAAGAGAAAGATGAAAAGGCTATTTAAGAGAGAGAGAGAGAAAGAGAGAGAATGGTTTATTATGTAGATCACTATAATTTTGGTGTTTTACTAGTTGTACATGTAGCTGTAGAGACTTGTAAGAAATTGAACAGTACAAACACCTGACACCAGCTTTTTACAAATTAATATAGGGAAGTCAATGAGGTAGTGGTGGAGTGGTTGGGGAAAAACTTGGTGTTCCTTGTGACTCAGGTTCGACTCTCACTCTCCTCATTATTTTCTGCGGCATCCTGGTGAAGGGCGAATACGGGTGGCGCCAGTTCGTCTTGGATGGGAGGCGAGGTTTTACCGATTATTCCACTGTCGTGCCTTCGGGCGCGTGGAGGTCGGGTTTCCGCGCATCTGGGAGAGCCAAGGGGCTGGCGGCGGTCGAGTAGTCGACCTTGTCCACAGCGCCCGGTATCAGGATGGTTGGCACGTCGGTTCTTGCCATTAAAAAAAACTTAATATAGGGAAAATAGTAAAATAATAGTCATAAATTAATAAATGAGAAAAGATACTTGAAAAATAGTAATAATAATTTAATAATCATATGAAATTAATGGAACAACAAATTGTTGATTGATATTTTATATTTAATTCTTTAAAATATCCTTATTTTAGTATATATTTAACCAAAACAATTAAAGGCAAAAAAAATTGATTATTTAAACGTTTTGGAAACGTGCGCAAGAGATGAAAATGATATGTACTATTGAGCTAATAGTTGGAGGGGACATTTATTTAATTTATTGAGATTACTATTATTGAAACTTAAGAAATAGGATATGCACTAGTCACTAAGCAACCCGACGTGCTTTTATTATATTATATTATACATATTAACATTTAGAAGATGCATACGTAAGCAAGTAATAGTTTTTTCAAATGGTTGGCCACTTTGGGCGGCCATGTTGACTTTTGTGTTTTTTTTTTTTTTTTTCATATAATAGTTCTTTATAGATGATGCCAAATTACAGTTTTATCCCTGGTGTAAAATTATGATTTCGCCCTGGAATCAAAATAAAGTTTTGCTTTTGCCCCCTGCTTAAATTTACGATTTTGCCCTCTGTTAAAAAATACAATTTTGCCCACAGTTCAAAATAAAATTATGAGTTTTCCCTCAGCTAGAGTCATGCCAAATTACGATTTGGTTCCCAGTTTAAAATTACGATTTTGCCAGTTTGCTGACGTAATAGGGAATAGTTTTGTGAACTGGTTGGTCTTACGATTTTGCTCGCAGCTAAAATATTACGATTTTGCCCCCATTTCAAAATAAAAAAAATGGTTTTGCCTTCAGTTCAAAATATTATTTTACCTTCATTTTAAAATTACGATTTTACCTCCGTTAAAAATTGCAATCTTGCCATCGTTCTTTTTTCTTTGGCAAAACCATGGTAGTGTTTTATTTTACTTTGTTGACTTAATTTTGTTTTTATTCACGCCAAACAGCTGCCTACCACTCGCTAATTGGTCCTGACAAGTTATTGTTTTGCCCCCAACTCTAAATTACACGTTTGTCATCGTTTTAGTTAATATTTTTTTATCATAACTATGTTACTGTTTTTCTTTAATTGGTTAACTTGATGTATCTTTTTTGATATCGTGTTATAGATATCATGTATAACTAACCGACATAAAGGCGTACATGTTATTAACCTAAGAAATACTCGGTTTAGCGCCCCGCAACGCGGGCGGCGCATAACTCTAGCTGCCTAACACTGGCTCATTAGTCCTGAAAAATTACAGTTTTGCCCTGAGCCCAAAATTATGGTCTTATCATCGTTTTTTTTTTCATTGCAAAATTGTAGTAGTCTTTTTTTTAATGGATTGAGAATTATTCGGCCATCGCCTCGCAACGCGGGCCGGGTTGCGGGGCCGGGCACCTACTAGTTTTACCACATTATAAAGCATGCAAAACCATATAAAGTTGACAGATGTCAACCCAGTATAGGTTGACAATTTTTTATTTTGGTCCGTATGGAAAATTGAAATTTGGACGGTTGGGCTATGGTACGACCAAGAAGAAATAAATCAACCATTTATATTTCAATGACTAAGGTTAGAGATTATGGAATAGAGCCTTTACAGGTTTTATTGTGTCACCTTAGAATCACATTATCAAAAGCGTCTCTTTAAACAACTAATTTATAGGGTAAATCCCTTTTTTCATCAATAGCCCCTCTCTCTCTTTACACACACATCTTAGGGGTGAGCATAATTAGGGTTGAACCGAAAATAACCGAGAACCGACCCTATAAAAAACCGAAACCGACCCGGAATATATCATCTAGGGTAGTTAGTCGGTTCCTACATTTGTTATGGAATCGGGTCAGGTCGGTTCTGGTCCAAAAAAGGCAAAAACCCGAGTTTGAATTCCCTGGACCGACTTCAGACTAGGTAAGCATATCGACTGGTCTATGGCCTATTACTGATTGGACTTTGTTAACGACAATACCTAATTAACATGTACACAGTACACTGATCATCAATCCTCATTCATACGAATTCAAATCATGTTTCACTTACAATCTTCATTCAATTTCTTGGTTGCTTTTGTTCTTCATTCTTCAATTGACGATTGCTCTACGCTTGTTGACAAGGTACATGCTTTTATACTAAATAGCTTCCGTGTCTATGTTGAGGAACCGGATTATATTTAGTGACATGTATTCGGATTTTTATAATAAAAAAATCATACTCTGCCCTCGTTCGTTGACTTCCGGTGTTGATGACATCGTACTCTGCCCTCGTTCATTGACTTCCTTGTCCGTTGTTCATCTTTATCATCCGTCTCTTCCCGGGATCGTGTAATTCTGATACCACTAAATACATATATATAAACACAATTAAGTTTAATATTGTTCTAACATAATCCCCCTTAAACTTGATTATGTTTTGTCGCATACATCAAGATGCTGTGATTGGCTTCATCCACAGCTTTACGGGCTTCATTGAAGTTGAACCGGCGGCGTTTCTTGTGCAGGTTCCAGGTTCCTTCCCAACTATTTCCGGCATAGAGAGCATAATGCTCTGTTGCAGCTTCCTCCGGTACCGAGTCTGCACTCCTTCTTCTTTCTTGACCATTGTTGGTGTTTGAGCTTTCACCTTCCGTTATCATTTCTTTATCGTACACCCTCTCTTGAATAGATTTGAACCTGTAATAATATATCAAGACATCCAAATACATAGCGCAAACGATTCTCATAAAATCTCCGTCTTGATATTCAAAACACAAATCTTTAGCGATTGCCGGCCATAAGTTGTCATTAGTGACACTTCGATAGCCTCTGTCCCTCTCTACCATTACATAGAAACCAAGCAGATTGATTCTTCGTTCATCAGACATCAATGGTGGAATAGGCCTTGAAGATATTCCCATCTTCTTATTTAAAAACCAACCCACCATTTCTTCGAATTTCTTTTCAAGATCATATTTGTACTTGAACACGAAATCTCGATCATCGATCATATCCATCAATGCCTTGCAATCCGTAAAGTCATGAAACTCCAGTGCTCTTATTATCATTCGACTCCAATCATTTTCATTATCATTTGAAACATTTAGTGTTTCAAAATATGAATTCAAATAATTTTCTTAGAGTTCTTCATTCACCGAACACATTTCCATCAATCTCTATTTTTCGCTTAAACCCAATTCTTCTTCTTTAGTTAACCCACTCGCATCATTCACTGTGTTTACTACCGGAGATGAAAACATTGGGAAAATCTTACACGTGTCACCGGACTTCCTGACCGTAAAACCTTGAAGCGTTAATTGATCAAGGCTCAGGACGTTCCGGTCAAGTTCCGGTGAGTAGAACACGCTTTGTATTCTCAGTGTATCGTTCCCAGATTTCATTTCAACAGACCCCACCCCTCGTATGAACAGAAAATTGTTCTCTCCTGATCTTGTTTCAACACCCATCATGTGTTTTACATGTTTGAAAACATTTAGATTACCCGTGAAATGATGATTAAACGTAGGATTTACGTACCAGATGTCTCCCTATTGTCCACCATCAGTCCCGGTGACAATCATCTCATTCTGGCAGTGAACATCATCATCCTGTCTTCTAGTTCCGGTGTTAATTGCCTGCTAGATCAGTTGGGACGCTTCATCATTTTCTTTGGCCTTGCACATGTAGATTTGGTGGCTCGGTTGATGACAGTAGTAGCAAAGTCTCACATGAGGGATCTGTCTTTCTTTCTCGTTCTTCTCATCAACACAATGTTGACATGGCATGGTGGTTGAATTTGGTTTGATTTCTGCACCCTTCCTGGTAGTGGCTCTGATACCACTATGTTAGCGGAAGCCGTTATCATCATCGTTGTCGTGTTCCTGTTTGTGACTCTGTATGTGTTTGTACAGAGAGTATACAACAAACTCTTGTAAATGGATATTGTATTGAAATATCTTGGCCTTGTGATCTTCTAATTGAATAGTATAAACATTCAGCCTTTCCCTTATAAAGGCAATCACTGCATCTTTTAATTGCATATAATGGTTACGTATTGTATGCCCTGGTTCTCGGTAGTAATGATGTATTGGTTGTTCCCTTGTTCTAGTCTCTACTCCACAAGAGTTTCGTATTCGTTTAAAAACATCTAAATTACCCGCATAATGGTGCTTAAACGTTGTACTTACATGCCATACATCTGCCCATAATCCATGTTCTGTGCCGGCGACAATCAGTTCTTTGAAAAAATCATACTCTGCCCTCGTTCGTTGACTTCCGGTGTTGATGACATCGTACTCTGCCCTCGTTCGTTGACTTCCTTGTCCGTTGTTCATCGTTATCATCCGTCTCTTCCCGGGATCGTGTAATTCTGATACCACTAAATATATATATATATATATATATATATATATATATATAAACATAATTAAGTTTAATATTGCTCTAACAGTCTACACTGTTGTCATGCCAAGAAACTATGCAATCTCTGACAAATCATGAATGGATTGAAACTGAAACAAAATTGACCATGGAACCTTGCTTGATTTCGATTCAAATGCTATCCAGCCTATCCTGTGTGTTGCGTTCAATCGATTACATTCATCAGTAGCTAGCTTCTGGGAAAAATGGGGGAAAGTACGGGTCGGTTATCAACCGAAGAACCGATAAACCCGAATAAGAAAAGAACCGGAACCGAGATTTGATATAGGGACTTTATTAGGGTATTGTTTCAATGGGTTGTCGGTTCTAGGGCCGGGTCAGGTAATTCTAGTTTCGGGTCGGTTAGTTCAGTTTGCTCACCCCTAACACATATTGTTATTGTCAAAAATTGCAATCACAACCCACCAATAGCATGGCCTACTTTAAGCATGTTTCCATCCCGCTCAATGCATCCAAAATCCTCGGACCAACGATGTGTTTGTACGTTTTCTTGAACTTCGTTTATACATTTAATTTTGTTTCTTTCAGGAATACTAGATATGCAAGTTTGAACTTTTACTCTGTTATAAACTTCTTTGAATATCCTAATCGGCTTTATTTATTGATATGATTGCAAAATCATTTTGCTATGCATGTTTTATAACGGTTCATAATTGTTATTTTATATATTGATCATTGGGTAAATTACTTTTTGAGTCCCTGTGTTTTAGTGGTTTTAACCACTTAAGTTCAAAATCAAAATGTTTAACGCCCTGAGTCCCTATAAGCATGTTTCTTAACCATTTGAGTCCAAATTTCTAACACTGTTAGAGTTATTCTGTTAACTTTTGATCATTTCTTCATTACCCTATTGTTATATGTTTCTAACTTGGACTTTTAGCTAATTTGATAGCGTGCAATAGATATTAAATTTTTGTTTTGTTGAACCCATTATAATTACTGGATGTTCATTTTAAGTGATTTGGATGATCAATATTGGACTTACTAATTTAGAGGAGTATTGAGATTAAAAAAACCTTCTTTGTATATATTATCATTGATATGAATTCTGATAATCCGACTTCTATACTGGAGCATTTAAATCACCTATGGGGATAACCTATGAGTAACACGTGTGCGTTATAACTTTTGGTATGATAAGTCCTACAAAAGGGTGCACATTTGTGGAACCAATAGGTGTTCATGTGGTGGGTTACAATTTGAAGGCAGGGCTCATTTTTGTGGCTACAATCCAGATTATTCAAAACCACCAACCGATTATGAACTTTGGAGGGGTTTAAGAACTTCGGATGAATGGATGGGATCACCAAATTGGGGAAAACAGAGCCCAAGCTTGTTCAACACCAAGAATTCTAAATACTGCATCAGCTATGGAAGAAATCAGGAACTTACAACATACAGGTTCATTTCAAGATTATTGTAATTCATTTGATTTTCTCCTTTCTAAAGTGGTTTTAAGTGAGTATTATGCTACAAGTTTATTCATGAGGGGTCTCAAACCTGAAATTGGGGGTTGGGTTAAGTTGTTTGGACCAAAGATACTTGAGGATGCCTATGAAAGGGCAAAGAAACAAGATACTTTTCTTGCATTTTCCATGGCAGTAAAGAATTTAAGAAGGTTGGAGATCAATCTTTTAGTATAAATCATGATGAGGAATTTAATGAAATTGAAATTCAAGCCGTTGATGAATCTGAAAATGGGGTTGAGATTCAAGAACCCATTGATCAAGATTCATGTAATAGTGAGGATTCAAAAGAAAAGATGTCACGTTTGAAAACGAACTGGTTCCGGTAATTCAAAAATCATGTTTGAAAAGGATTTTGGTTCCTTGGATCATGGTATGTACGTTATTGAAGTGGGTGATGATGTTTTTTAGGAACCTGATAAGAAACGAGTTGTTACATCTAAAACTAAAAACATTATGGGTGATGATGTTGTGGTAAACAAAAAGAATTATGCAAGCAATTATAAATTCCAAGGGCATGGCCAGAGAATTTTGTTGAGAACAAGATTGGAGAAGTCTATGGTATGGGTTATAGTCAAACAATGGAATTGCATTACAAACTGTTACAAAAGATAAAAGGTTTAATGTTTTTAAGTCTAAGAAAAAGTGGCAATTAAGTGTTGAGTTAATGGTCGTTAAAATTTTTGAATGGAAACCGGGTTGGCGAAGTGGTTCGGCTTGTATTAGTTATGTTGAAGGCTCTCTTATTAAGGTATTAGCTCTCATGGTCACTAGGAAGAAAGATGAATATAGGAATCCGAATTCGAAACATATATACAAGAATCATGGTTTATATGAAGAACTTTATGAAATTACTTTAGTTGATGAGCAAAAGAATAAAGGAATGAGAAATAGGAAGATATCTTGCAATGTTGATAGTCATTTTGGTGGAGTTGTTGACCAGTTGATGCAGTTTGGAAAAGTTAACAGACCCATTTTAGGAATTAAGTTTGTACCTGGTCAATCTGTGGAGCAATCAGAAGTCAGCAAAGTACTTGTTTCAGATGCTCCTCCAAACAGCTCGGCTGGAAAAGGACTAGCTGATTTTAAAATTTTTAAAAGTGTTACAATACAATTCACTCCAAACACCCCTATCGATATCTTTTATCGTCCATATGAGCCAGTTCGGAACACATTATCTACGATAGTTGGAGCTGAGGAAGCAACTGGAATGACACAAAGAATATACATGAAGTCGAATGTTCATTTCGAAGTAAAAAGATTGCCTGCTGATCGTGTTTTGCTTGATTACAAAGAGAAATCAAATGGAGTTCAAGCTCAAGTACATATGGAAGGTTTGTATTTGTATCATAAATGGAAATCCAAACCAAGGTGGCCCAAAACTAGTTCAAAAGCTAAAGACATTGCTATAATTCTGAATCAATCTTATCATATGTTGGTGTTGCTACATTTCGTTCAAGGGTAATAAATGGTGCACTTGAGTACGTTGCTAAAGATCTTCGGCATCGCTACAATTCAGTTCTACAAGAATGGATTTTAGCACACTTCTCGTTCAAGCCACATTGTTGACTCCTTTACAAAGAACAAAATTCCCTGATGAGTTTCTTATTAACTTTAGTTCTACATTGATGAAACATGATAATCAATTGGTAATAACAAGGCTGCAAAAGGCTACAATATGGTTGCATTTTGTCAATACTGAGAGATGAGCAACAAACTATCTCATGGAAATGAGTTCTTCTTATGACAGTCTATGGCAACTGTGGTTCTATTTTAGCATATCAGTTGTAAAATAATTCTTTTTTGCACTATCATTCTTAAGGACAAGAATGTTTAGAGGGGCATGTATTGTTACGTGTCAATAAGTGGGAGGGGTTAACTATATTTGTTAAGTAGTTTAGGGGGTTATTGTGAACACTTCAATTGTACTTAAACAATCAGTGAATGAATGAGAAAGCATCGATGAATTGAAATTGGGTTTTACCCTTCTTCCTCTCTTAAATGTTCTTCTTTTTCTCTTTATCGATCATTAAGCTTGATAACCATTTTCACACGTATCACCACCCTACACTCCTAGCATATTTTGGTACATTGGTATCGATACACAGCTTTAGGTTGAAGGGTGTGGGGTCATGGATGTAGGGGCGCAACTTAAGAGGGGCCGGGGGGAGCCCCCAAACTTTTCGCTCAGTAGTGCTATACATGTAGTTTTCGTATAGAAATTTTTGGGTATATACGTTTTCAACCCCCCGGTTCTATTGAAATTTTTGGGTATATACGTTTTCGACCCCCCCTGTCTTCATTGTCAAGCTTCCCCACTACATGGATGGAACATGATTCACCAGATAGGAACATGAATGGAAGGCTAAACAACCCCCTCCTTGATTGATGGTGGTTGGCGTGGATTAAACCACAATTACCAAGGCCTTCCATTTGATGACTTTGAGACAAAAAATGAAGAAACACCAAGTTAATTCGTAGGTTAACTTGTGGGGTTAGTCTCGTTCAAATAAGTTTAATCTTCTTTCTTTCTCGGCTAATGACTGCTTGATCCGGCAAAACAACATAACACCGTGAAGCAGTAGTTAAAGCTAGGGCCTTCGCCACCACCCATTTCATGAAGAAGTCGACCGCAACTATTATGAACTTCACCACGCCTGGCGCGTCAGGAAAAGGTCCTACCATATCAATACCCCATTGTTGGAACAGCCATGCCGTTGTGAGGGGAACTAGAACATTCTTCGGGCGAATTGTCTTTGGCGTGTGACGCTGGCACGAATCGCACTTGCGCAAATGTCACACCCCAACCGATGGCGGAAACATCGGGGCAGGACGAGTACGAGATTTCTCGGACTTCATAACGTTAATTGCGATAGTATTTAATCAAAACCGATTTCAATTCACTGATCATAATTCAAGTACATCATTGAAATCAAAATACAACATTTAATTCGAAATAAGACAAGTACAACAAGAAACAAATACAACATAGTTTTTGAAACAAATACAACAACCTAACTAGATTTCTAATGTGTGTATCTAGTCATCCCTACTAACTCTCATCATCCTCAACGTCAGCATCCTGCAACATGTTTAAAGTACAGTCCAATACAAAATGTATTGGCGAGCATACAAGTTTAAAAAATAGCATAAGTATAAAAATGATTAAATGAATCCACATGGAAAAACTTGTTATCTAGATTAACGTAAAAACTGGCATGTGATTAAAGTGTCAACCAAAGATTACTGCTAGCGTAATCCGATCGTAAAAACGATAGGACCGTTCTGTTTTAACTTAACATGACCATAAGACTATGGGCGTTGCAATACATGTTAAGGGGACGCTCATACGAAGTTAATGTCACACCCCAACCAATGGCAGAAACATCGGAGTGAGATGAAAACAACATTGCTCGAGACTTTATAACACTATTGTGACAATGTTTAATGAATACTGATTTCATTTCATCGCAAATAATTCAAGTTACAATTTTTTTGAAATTAAAAGTACAACATTTGAAAGAGAAAGTACAACATTGTTCAAGAAACGATACAACATATTTCAATAACGATACAACAACATAATCTAGAACCTAAGTGTGTATCTAAGCAATCCTACTAGATTCCATGAGCATCAATGTCATCAACCTGCAATATGTTTTAAAGTATAGTTCAATACACAATGTATTGGTGGTGTGCGTATAGCGTGATATGATTTTATTAATATTTTAAGCCCGTTTTACGCATTAGTCAAGTTTTAAATTTATAAAACACGATATTATACTAACACTAAACACACACTTGGGCAAGTGCACCCATCGTGAGCGTAGTATAGTGTTGGTAAGATACCGAGGTTGTCCAAGGACACAAGAGCTTTTAATACCGGTTTATCGTCAACGTCTAATCGATCTGAATTTTTGAAAAGAGTTTTTAAACATGAAAGTAAAAATAAAAATGAAAAGATAAATAAAATGAAAGGACAAATAAACAAGATAGAATCACTTGGATCCAACTCATCTTTAACGTATCCTTTGATGATTTTCGCACTTTCGGACTTTTTAAGAGATTATCTTAGTTATAGTAGTAGGCCTCTCTTTTGAAAGTGACGTTACCCTCAACCCAGTGGTTTGAGTCAGCAAGGATACAATCCCAAAGGGTCGGAATACTGAAAGACAATTAAATTAGTTATTAATGCGAAAAGTGGTAGGCCCCTCTTTTGAAGGTGACGTTACCCTCGGCTAAGTGGTTTGAGTCAGCAAGGATAAAATCCCAAGAAGCCGGTTTAAAGTTTTAATAGTAGTTTACATATGAGGGGTTCAAGCTATTCGCACCCCCCGCCATCCAATACCTTTGGGGTATTGAAGGAGGTCCTAGTAAGCTTGAACCAAGTCCTTGCAGGATCTATACACTGAACGAGACAAGAACTTTACCAAACCACCCTCCTAACCCCCTTCTAGGTAGTTAACGCGCTTTATATAGATCGTAAAGACACAAATGAGCATATCAATGACATCATGAAGAAATGGTAAAGAAAATTCACTTTCAACATAAGAAACTAGTTATTAAAGTCATTAATACAAACTCAATTAAAAAGTGCCGAAAGATTAAAATTCAAAAGTAATACATTAAAGACTTGTCTTTACCAAGTAATGTAAGAGATTAGCCAAACATGGCCTTTGTTTAACAAGAACTCTTACGATCAATCTTGGATCCCGAGACTACTACACACTCTAAAGATGAAAGATGGATGATGGTGGTAGGTGTTGGTGTTGTAGTAGTGGTGGAATGGTGGTAAAGTGGGAGAGAAGTGGTTTGCTAAGCGATACCTTTGAATTGAACCAAGCACCCCTATTTATAGCCAGAACAGAGCCCCAGCCACGACCCCATGTCCACTGGGCATGGCCCATGGCCATCTTCTTCTCTTCCTTCATTTAATTCATCTGTCAGCAGAGGGCCCCACACGACCCCGTGTCTTCTGGGAACGGGCCCCGTGGTCAACTCTTCACTGTATTATCAAGATTCTGCAAATCTAAGAGTTGACCACGCCCCATGGTGAGCTGGGCCCGACCTCGTGGTGGGTGTAGAAGCTTCTGCATAGTTTGTCTTGTTGTGCAGGGTCTGACCAAGGCCCATGCCTGGCTGGGCACGACCCCGTGGTCAGCTTCTGTCTTCTTGTTTTTGCTTTGGCGGATGCTGCCGAGGGGTCGGGCATGTCACGTTATTCCTTCTTCTTATATTTATGTTGGTTTTGGCTGCTTATTTGTTCCTTTTGTTCTTTTAAGCTCGTTTGGTCCTGTAAATTCAAAAGGAAGAAAGAAACACGTTTTTTCCAATATTAGTACTAAAAAGGGTTGGTTTTATGCCTCTATTGATGTACTTTATATTTTGCATTTTGCACACATCAATTGGCGAGTATACAAGTTTAATAATAGCATAAGTATATAAAATGGTTTAAATAGATCCACATGGCAAAAATAGTTAACTAGATTAATGTACGCCTGGCATGCAACTATACAAGTCAATCCTCTGATTACCGCATGTTTTAAAGACTTAACATGACCACAAGACTACGGGCGGTGCGTTACTCCTATAGCGCTATACATGTTAAGGGGAGGCTCATACGAAGTTAATGACAAGTAAATCACATAAGAATGCTCCAAGAATACAAATCAAGTATCACGTATTTAAGCATGCATGATTGGATTGTTTGTGTTTGTATAAAGTATAAGCGTGAATGTGTAATTTGATAAGTAAACATATTGCACCCTAAAGTGTAAAACGTAAAAAAAGGGCGTTCGAGTATACTCACGGTTTTGCAAAGCTTTTGCACTTAGAATAATCTACCTTTTTTCTGATGTTTGAAACTGATTTGAGAGCGATTTGAGAGTGTAGATGAGTTAGGAAAGTGAAAAAGAGTGATAAGAAGCTTGATTATATAGTGGTTGGTTAGGGTTAGGGTTTTAACGGAGTTTAAAGGTGATGATTGGGTGAGTTTGGAGGTGGAAAAGTTGGCCAACCCGCAGCCAGGAAACAACATTCTGCGGATTGACAACCTTAGCGGCACGCGAAGAGAAGAGGGGTAGGGCCTCGCATAGCGTGGCGCTACCTTAGTCCAGAAATTTTGATTTCTTTAACTTTGGCCCTTGAACTTTGATATTATTATCATTTTAGGCCATAACTTCCATTTTTAGCACAATTCCAAGTATGTAACATGTATGCAACCATAATTTGAGTATCGTGAATGCATGTATAAGTATTTGCATGTATAAAGAGTATCAAAATGCGTATTTACGACTGATTGCATGTACAACAAATAAGTATAAAGAAAGAATTTGTAACACCCCAAAAAGTTTAGATATGCATATGTGTTTAAAATAACTAGAAACATAACCTAGTTAGAATGTATGTGAAATGTTAGCCTAAAGATGAATAATGACCAATTAGAAGTAACACTTAAAATGGAGGGACCAAAAGTGGACAATGAGAAAGTAAAACTATTAAAAACAAAACTTAAACACAAACACAAACACAAACACAAACACAAACATATGCGTGTGTATGTAACGATCTGGGCAGAAGAAAGAAAAGGGAAAACCCCTCTCAAGACAAGATTCAGCAAATTAGAAGTGATTTTGAGCAAAATTTGGATGCATGTGTATAGTTCCTTAATCATCTAAGTATTCTAAACAAAAGGTAAGTTAAATTGAATGATTGGATGATCTTTAATGAAGTAGGTTATAATTAATCTGTGAAATTATATGAAATTAGGCATGAATATTGGTTAGAAGCATCATATAGAAGATGCATTATGTATAATTTTGTTCATTTGAATGATTTGAAGTAAACCCCACTTGATGTAGAACTATGATGAAACATGATGATCATTAAGGTGAAATTTGGTGTAATGTTGATGTATGAATTGTGTGTAATAGAGTAAATGTTATATGAAATTGATATAGAATGAAAATTATGTGAATCTTGTTGATTTGATGATCCACTGTGTGAAATAGTAAGATGATACTTAGAATACTTGTACGCTATGCTATGCTATGTTAGTGGTACGCATACCAAGTATTTGATAAAATGTCTAAATGACAATAACATGTGAAATTGTCTTCAAGTAATAGAGGAGTGTGTAAAGAATGTGGGAATAATGTGTATGATAGCAAAATATCATGAGGAACATGTTATTGATGAAATCCATGTATGAATATAGTAAATGTGTGATTTAAGTAGAAGTATTTTCTAAGAATGTGCTATATGCTTGATTGATGTAACACTTTAATCGTTTGTGGGGTTCGGGGTGATGAAACGGAATCTATCCAGAAAGTTACAGCCGAATTTAATCGGCTGTAACCAGGTCAAATCTTGTCAAAAACTGATGTTTATTGAGTTTGTGATGAACTTCCAGGAAAAACCTTTCTAACTCAACTGGATTTGCATTTTTTCGATGAAAATTGAACGGTTTATGAATTTTTCCGTATCGAAGGTTCAGGCTGCGTTTTCTGGCAGAATTTGCAGCCCATTACGAATGTCCTAACTCAATTTAGGAAATGAGTTAAAATCTCAAATTTTTACTGTAGGTAGCTTCAGGAGGTCATGAGAATCTCCAACTGAAATTGTGTCAATCGGATAATCGAGGATTTTTAAATGAATTTTTCCGTGGGCTACAGTCAGAAAGTGACGAATCTGATTGCTGCTTAGTAAATGATTTTTTTTTCTAAATTTTTGGTAGAGAGTTAGATTCTAAAAATTTAACACAAGGATAACCCCTCTGAGAGGCACTCACATAAAAAGATCATAATTTTTCAAGCTCGTATGAACAGTAAACGGACGTCCCAAAATAGCCTATTTTCAGTGAATTGAGCTATGCATGTTAGTGAATGATTCATTAATGAAAGTAATGCAACTTAGAATTTGAAATGAATATCGATATGGATGAACATGCAAACTAACAAGTTATGAAAATGATGGCATGAAAGGATAGGAATTTACATTGGCAAGGACTCAAGCACGGATGGCTAACGAGTCAAAGGGAGGCAAGAAGACGAGCTCGAACATGGACGCATAAGGTAAGTGATTTCCGGAATCACTCTTTAGTATTTAAGGGGAATCGTTATATGTTAATTGTTGAGAGGCATGTAGGAATGTAAAATCAATGGAAGTACTAAGAAAAGTTTGATGGTATTAGGTTGATAGTGGTCAACTAAATTGGAAGTTGTATAATAAAAACCAAACGGGTCAAACTAAGAAGTAAGATTAATCGCTTAAATGACAGAATTAAAGTATGTTTGGGCTTATGTGGATGTTAAAATTATTGTTAGAATGGGACTATGATAGTGTAAGGAGAAATGAGACCTCGTTTAGATGTTACATATTTAATTTGAAGCCAATTGGAATAGGCATGATCGAGTGGGACTCGAAACAGATCAAATAAAGCTGCAAACACAAAAACAGCAGCAGCTGGCCGTAAGTTACGGCACGTGAGCCATAACTTACGACATTTGAGCCGTAGCATAAGGCGGGATTTGTAAAAGTTTTGATGTTTTTTGTTTCTTGTATTTGACTCGTCCCAGTACCCCGTAAGTTGTTTTTAAGGCTTTAAAGTTATGTTAGATCTGTAAAACTTAAGTATATATAAGAATATAAGTATGGAAATAAGAATTATGGTCGCGGTTTTGTATGTGGGTGCCATATAAACGAATATGTGATTTTGTGATTAGAATTTGAATTGAACGAATGTGTTATACGCGTGTAAGAACTAACTCATGATAAGTATGTTTATAGACGGATAGTGCGTGTATGATTTATGTACAGAAATTGAAAATGAACATGTGAATGTGAATTGCATGTATGTATTTAGGTATAGAATCGTAGTGAGTACATGTCATGTGTATTTGAATGTGAGGTGTTTGTATGGGATAGGTATGTATGTATGTATATGGATACGGATACATGTAAGTGTAAACACGGGATGTAACTTATTGAATGTATATCAATGGTATGAGTTTATGTGAAGTGGTAGGTTTTCAATACGTTTGAGATTTATGTCTTCCTAAACGTATTGCTATTGAGAATGAAACAGGAATGCAGGTATGTAAGTATTGAGCTTTCAAAGGTTGGAGGCTCGGTGTAAAAGAATGAACTCAAAAGAATATCATGTTGGAGTTGTATACAAAGATAGATTGCTATGTGGTTATATATTTTTATGTCCTTATTTAATATATATGATGTCACCATTTACTAACGTGCTGGTTATATATGGTGACTGCAGGTTAGTCAGATATTCATGATGGACAAGTGAACGAGGGTCGAGTTGAAGATCATGGATTGTACGGGAAAGCTGTCACGTTATTTGTAATTATTTTTTAACATAGTTACATTAAATAAATTATGAATGATGTATTTATGTTAAAAAGGGTTGACCTAAACGGTATTCAAGTATGTTAGAGCAATTAAAAGAAAGAAATTTTACGGTTCATTTTCCGCTGCGTTGTTTTGGGTCAAAACGCTTATAGGGTCTTACAGAATTTCATTATGATTAATTCTCGGATTACAAGGCTGGAAATGAAATACGATTACAAAAAAAAAAATAAAAGTTTCCAAAAATAGGAATACAAGTAATCTTTCTAAACAAGGAAAGCTCTAAAAATGCTAAGCGTTACAGTTGATGACAAGTTTATAACATAAGAATGTTCCAGTAACACGAATCAAGTTTAACGTATTAAGCATGCATGTTTGGATTGTTTGTTTGTGATTGCTTAAGTATGTGTGATTGTGTAAGTTAAATAAGTAAACATATTGCACCCAAAAGTGTAAAACGGAAAAAGGGTGTTCGAGTATACTCACAGTTTTGCAAATCTTTCTTTGTTATTCCCGCGAGGTGACGAGTCGAAGGCTGTAACACCGAGGTTACCCTACATGGGGTAAACGAAAGTGTAAGTATTTGGAGTTTGAATGGAGGATTCAGATTTGGAAATAAAAGTATAAAAGTATGATTAAACAGGAAAATATATCTCGTCTAGGCACTCATTGTGACACTAAGTTACTGTGATTTCATGGGTCTGAGTTTACCCAATAGAATCAGCAACGAGGAACGCAGAACTAAGATAAACGGAAAACTGAAGGTGCAAAACACTGTTCGTGTGACTGGAATAGTCCCTTCATGCAAATGGATGTTCTGTTCGCGCGAACAGGGTCCATTCGTGCAAGTGGGAAGTTCCCAGTCGTGCGAAGGACCTGTCTTTGACACCTTAACCATTATTTGGTTAACGTTCTGATTTCGGTTTAGGATTTATATGTTATACTTATATAGTAATAGTATTTACAGTCCAATAAGTCAAGGAGTTCACAGAAGTCATGTATGGAGGTAATAACCTCATTATATGTTTCACCAAAACACAACTTCGTTAATGTTGTTGACAAACCGGTTGGTCATGAATAATACAAAAGGTAAAGAATACAATAAGTAAATACCAAACAGCCGAACAAGAACAACCCAGGCGTGTCATTCCCAACATGGCAAGTGTTGGAGGCCATGCGGGTTTAACTCATTCTAGGTCTAGGAGACCGTTTGGGTGTTCGTTTGCAAATCCAAGTGAGGCGGTGGAACTAGATTGAAAACCAAGGTTGTGAATGCGGTGGAACTTGGACCTCGAGATGGTGAGTGATATGAGTAAAATGCAACATATAAATTGTATCAAATAAGGTATAAAAACAACCATTTTTAGTACTAATGTTGGAAAAAATGTGTTTCTTTGTATACTTTTGATTTTCAGGATTAAAAGAGCTTAAATGTACAAAAGGAGCAAATTAACAGCAAAAACCAACGTAAATACAAAAGAAGAGAAGTTGACACTTCATACCGACCCTCCGAGCTTCACCCCAAGGCCAAAAATAACAACTTAGAAGGCTGACACGGGGCTGTGCCACCCTGGCACGGGGCCGTGCCCAGTCGAGATTCTCTGCAGAAGAAAAGACAACAGCAAAAGACAAACCAGACACACCAACACAGGGCCGTGCTAAGGCAAAACGGGGTCGTGGTCAACTCCCAGATATTTAGAATCTTGGATAGTACAACAAGTACAAGCAAGTATAATGGCCACGGGGCCGTGCCGTTGATACAAGGGGTCGTGTTAGAACAAGATCTGACACTGCAGTTAATGAAGAAGAGAGAGAATGAAGGACACGGGGCCATGCCAGGTAGGCATGGGGCCTTGTTGACAGTCTGTTTTCAGCTATAAATAGGGGTTCTTGGTTTCATTTCAACTCATCCCTTGGCAAACTACTTCTCTCACACTTGCTACCACTCCACCACCACTACAACACCATCATCCATCTTCCATCATTTAGAGTGTGTACTAGTCTTGGGATCCAAGATCGATTGTAAGAGTTCTTGTTAAACAAAGACCATGCTTGGCTAAACTCTTACATCACTTGGTGAAGATAAATCTTTTATGTATTACTTTTTGATTTCCAATCTTTGGCTCCTTTTTAATTGGGTATGTATTAATGACTTTAATAACTAGTTTTTATATTGAAGGAGACTTTATCTAACCATTCTTCATATGTTGTTGATTCACATATTCATGTCTTTACGGTCTATATAAAGCGCGTTAACTACTTGGAAGGGGGTTAGAAGGGTGGTTGGGTAATTCTATGTCTCGTTCAGTGTATAGATCCCGCGAGAACCTGGTTCAAGCTTAGTACTACTTCACGGTTTGGGCGGTACTGTTCGCCCCAGAAGAAAGTATGAAACCGCTTGAATCCCTTATCTATAAACTACTATTAAAACTTTAAACCAACCCTGTGAGGACTGTATCCCTGCTGATTCAGACCAAAGGGTTGAGGGTAACACTGCCTGGAAGGGGGCCTACCACTTTCGCATTACTAACTTACTTAATTATCTTATAATAATCCGTCCTTGCGGGACTGTAACCCTTCTGACTCAGACCAATAGGTTGACGGTAACGCTGCCTGGAAGGGGGGCCTACTACTATAACTTAAAGATAATCTCTTAAAATGCCCAAAGTGCGAAATCATTAAAAGATACATAAAAGAGGAGTTGGAACGAAGTGATTCCTTCTTGTCTATCTGTTTTTCCTTATATTTCATTTTTGCTTTTTAGTTTATCTCATTAAAACCTTTTCATCAAATTTTGGTTAGATTAGACGTTAACGATAAGCCGCGATGGGTGCACTTGCCCTAACTTGTGTGTAGAGTGATAATATTATATCGTGTTTTATAAATTTTAAACTTGAATTTGCGAGTAAAAAGAGCTAAAAAATATCTTAAAAATATACCTACACCACACCACGTCAAGTTTTTGGTGCCTTTGGCGGGGATACAAGGATTTTGAGAAAGCTTAAAATTAGCAGCCTAATCAAATTCTAAACATTTTTCAAAATTGCGCACTCATTTTCAAAACTTTTTCTTTTTACAGTAGGTTTAACATGGGGCGGTGCCACTGGGACACGCCCCTGTGCGGCAAATTTTCTTAAAAACCTTCTTCAAACGCCCATATACAGATTCGCCCACGGGGTCGTGCCAGTCCAGCATGGGGCCGTGGTCAGCATTCTGTTAAATTTTAATCTTCTGTTTTCTGATCCCGAGGCTCGTTATTCTTCTGGGTATCTTCCAATACTATGAATTACTACTCAGAATGTGACAAGCGACAAAAATACAGGTATCCATACAATTAATTAATATTGATTAGTGCTTAATGACTGTGCTGAATTATAATTAATAACTTAAACTGCTTTCTGATTACTGCATCATACTTACATGTGCATTACATATTATATAATGTCACCTCATTATCACATGCAAACTTTATTGACATATACGATGCACAAAGCACAGCTAGCACAGTTAGCGAATAACTCAGAGAAATGCTGACGATGTTCAGTACATAGACAGACAATGTTTTGAGACCCAGTATGTGCCAGAAACCAAGTTCTACACTAGTATAGTGTGTAGGGAAGTAAGGACCATAAAACTGCTTCACTAGGTGATAGTTTAAGTGCCGGAAAGTGCCTAAAACCCACATAAAGTGCAGAATTCTGCATATTTCAGCAAAATTCAGCAATTTAACAAGCTAGTAACATGCAAAAATATGGCAAAAAGGTCCTGAATGCTTTCCTAAGTGTCATGAATTAAAAGTGTCACAAAGAGTACTTAAAGAACACTAAACGGAATAGTTTGACACTTTAACGAACCGGTACCTAACCGAACAACTGGACACTACCCGAAAAACCAAAATTATACTAGAGACATTGTTTTAATGTTTCTGAGCTAGTTACGATTCCCAAACACCCTAACACACTATATAACACATCATACACTTAAACACTAACCTACACACTTAACATCTAACTAAATTACCTAACTTAACATTAAAACCCAACCAAGACCCCCCCTTTTCATGGACGGTTCAAGGTGGCCCCACCACCTTGATCTCCTCAATCTTATTAAGATCTTATATGATCTCTAATGATTTAGTAGAAGATTTGTTGTGTACTTATCCAACATAATACCCAATGGATAATGGAATTAGATGGATTATAAGAAGACTACAAGCTCATCATTCTCACAACTCACCTCCTCCTCCCTTGCTCTCTCCCTCTCGGCCGTGAACCCCCACCACCACCATCATCACTTCCATTTCAAGATCAACCATTTCCAAGTGTACTCAAGGTGTAAGGAGCCATATAAGAAGGTTTGGTGGTCTTGGATCTTGAAGGACCTCCATCAATTGCTATTATCCTTCACTTTTGCCATCATCATCTTCGTGTGTTCTTCCCTAGCCTTGTGCTAGTTGTAAGACTCTCATGATCCTTATTTACTTCATATGTTGTTGGTTAAATGATGATGTACATTGATAAACTTGATGAACACTAAAAGACATAAACATGAATCATGAACATAAGCTTGATATATGATGAAACTATGTTGTCTAGTGTATGAATGATACTTGCTTGTTATTTACTTGAGATTATGATGTTGATCATCATAAGGATCTTGCTAGATTGTGATTAAACACATGATCTAGCAAGAGAGAGGATGATTATGTGATAAAACAAGAGGATCATCCTCATGTGTTAAGCATGAACTTGAAGAATAAAGTGATTTCTTGAAAAATAATAAACAAGTGAGTTAGTAATCTTATGGATCTAAGATTTATGAATGGTCTTCCAAAAGAGCCAAGTTCAAAATGTGATTTTTTGAAGATCTTGGCTCTTACTTAAATATACACTATTTTTGGTGGTAAAACAAGTATAAGAACACTTCGTTTTCAAGAAAAATTCAAAAGAATGATTTTTGGAGAAATCATCTAACAAGTTGTAAACACTCAAATCTTTCAAGAATGAGATTTTTAAAGAAATAAACACACTTTAAAGGGTAAATAAGTCTACTAAACATACTACCAAGTTACTACAAGTTTTTATAAAAACTCAAGTTCATGATCATTATGTAGATAGCTTTGTTTTAGCACTTGGTAAGTGTAGATTGATTGTTGCTTGTTTATGATGATTTTTGAAAAGAAAATGATATGCTTTAATAGCATGGACACCTCCATTTTAAGGGAAACTATGGCAAAATTTTCTAAAAATACAAACACTTAGAAAAATATTTTCGAAACAAATATTTACTAGTGAGTATTAACCATGGATTTCAATATAAATTTCGCCATAGATTTTGTTACAAAAATACAAGTATCGGAGGTTGGTTTTTATAAATAAAAATGAATAAATATGTATTTAGAATATATATTTACATTAAAGACACTTGTGTGAATATTTGTATACTTGGTGAAAAAGTTATATTATTTTAGGGTAAAATAATATAACTTAACAAAATACCAAGAACTTACAATCCAAAATAATACAAAAAAAATCACAAGGAATAAATATATAAGTTACACACTTAATATTGTGAAATCGAACGCAAGAACGTAACTTACGAAATATTCCGGAAAATACCGCTATAACTATGTTTTTGGTAAATATTATTTTGGATACAAGAAATGAAAATATGATCTTTGAAAATATTACAAGAGTAATATTGTATTTTCGACAAAGAGAAAATATATTATTTTTGGAAGTAAAATATATATTTTCTTGAAATATATTATTTTGAGATTACAAATACAAGCATACGAAAATACAGGTATGAGATACCCCCATCACTAGGAAGGAAATACGGAAATAAATACTTGAGAAGTATTAATACAAAAATATTGTTTAAACAATTATTCCAAAAATTAAATATAATTTAAAAGTTAAAATAATTATTATTTTAACAAGAAAATTATAACTTGGGATAATATTAAAAGAAACGTAACTCAAGAACGTAAACACTAAGGCAAGGCACGGCCCGTTCGTCTAATAGACATTAGTACGCTGTAGGTAGTCGGGTTTGCTGAAGAGATTTGGGTTACGATTCTGAAGACGCAATACTGTGAGTTCATGTTCCTCTTTTCTTTTAACTGTTTTTAGTTTTATAACTTCGGGGGTGATATACATGTTAC
Organism: Helianthus tuberosus; assembly: GCA_030545235.1. Taxonomy (NCBI): domain Eukaryota; kingdom Viridiplantae; phylum Streptophyta; class Magnoliopsida; order Asterales; family Asteraceae; genus Helianthus; species Helianthus tuberosus. The sequence continues at coordinate 128,037,653 of CM060397.1, forward strand.
AATTGTTTACAAACATTTTATACATGGTATGATTAGCTTAAGGAGGGTTACTGCTTGATCATGTGAGTGGTGGGTATAACACTTAAGGCCATTAATCCTTATCGTAGAACCGAGGGACATGAGTGATAGATCTATTTGTGGACCAGGGTGGCCCATGTGGTGACTATGTCTTATTCCCGGAGACAAATTTGCTAGGTTTGAGTTTTTCTGCACCATTTCACACATATCAATGGCCTTGCAAACCATTGGTGATCTGTTTTTCCTTATTGCTACATACCAGGGACATACATACATACAAGACATACTTTAAAGGTTTATTCATACATAAACGCATGAACTCGCTCGACTTTTGTTGATGTTTTTAAATTACTTGTATTTCAGGGAACTAATGGATCTGGCAGGTGTATGCATGTGTTTCAAGCTGCGTCATAAATAAAAGATGTCATCCGAGGTCGTAGGGTTTAGCAGATGTATCTTACTCCTGGATGAGATACATGTTTCTAAACTCGGGTTTTTTAAGGTCTTTGTCGAGTCTTGGTGAACTCCTTAAAACATGTTATGGTTTGTAACTTAAATTTGGTGTCGATGTGTCAAACAAGTATGTTGTGGTATTTTCAAACTTAATTTTTATGGATGAATATCTTTTGGTTTTATCATATAGCATTGTTATGATTGAATGCTATGGTATTAAGAAGTCACACCAATAACCACACTTCCGCAAAAGTCAGGGTGTGACAGCTTGGTATCAGAGCTTCGATCGTAGCGAACTAGGATTCTTTCTCGAGTCTAGAATACGATCATTAGGGCTCTCACGAAAATGTTTTCACAAACATGTTTTCATTGCATACACAAAATGTCCAGATCCAGGAAATAAACATTTTTACAAATAAAAGACACAAAATACATTTCAAAGAATTCGTTTATAATTCAGTCTGAGAGACTGGGGAGTTAGTCTAAGAGACTAGCTGGGTAGTCAGTCTGAGAGATTGGGGAGTTCGTCTGAGAGACTAGCTGGGGCAGTCTGAGAGACTAGGAAAGTTTAGTCTGAGAGACTGGGTAGTTCAGCCTGAGAGGCTGGGTAGTTAGAGAGACTAGTTGGGACAGTTTGAGAAACTGGGAGGTTTAGTCTGAGAGACTAGGTGGATCAGTCTGAGAGGCTGGGTGGGATAGTCTGGGAAGACTAGGATACATACATGCTTACATTGTTACTACTTACATGTTTACTTGATGATTGTTGATATATGTGCATATGTTGTGATTGCTTTGTTACAGACACCATGTCCTCATCTGATAGTGGAGTATCAGATACCGTAGACCCTATGGCCATAGTTTCTGATGATGAGATCATCCCAGAGGATGAGTTTTTTACATCTGACACTACGAGTGAGGACGATGATGATTTCCAGCCGTTTGCTTTACCAGATTTTGGCGATGATATACCGCTAGCTGATGGTCTTCCTGGCGAGGATCTACTTCTTGTTCAGATCCCTGCTCCTTTTTCCTCTTGTTGCATTTCCTCTCGAGGATCTGCCTCTTGATGCCATGTCTGACGACATCGATCTTTTGTTGAGGGTCCCCCTGAGGGTGCCCAGGATGATGGAGCTCCAGTCGATGATGCCGTTGTCGCTCCACTTGTCGAGATTCCAGTCGTCGATGTCATTGCTGTTCCGCTTGTTGAGATTCCTGTCGTTGAGATTTCGTCTGACCATTCTGGTCCTGATTTATTCGAGTCTGTGTCATCTACTACTCTACATGCACTGGGATTACAGCGTTATCCCAACGATTCTGATTCCGACACAGCTATGTCTGCCGCACCTATTCCTCCGCAGGACTTCGAGTTTGATGATGAGTTTGATCCAGTCTTTCCACACGACTTTAACCCTGAGCATGAGATTGAGTTTGTCCCTGATGATCAGCCTTTTGAGGCACCTATCATTCCTGACGATCAGCTCTTTGATATACCCGCTGATCTCGAGCCGATACCCGCTGATCTTGAGTTAGCTCCAGCCGACCATGAGCCTTTGATTGCACCCGAGCCTATACCTACTCATGATCCTCTACCGGAGCATGAGCCCGTTTACATTCCAGTTGTTGCACCACTGTTACCTGACCCTCTACCTGCACCCGCAGACCATGCTCCTTTTGCTGACCATGTAGATCCCCGTTATGCATTCACCCGCAATGGGTGGATAGATGATGATGACCTGCCTCCTTTTGTTAGACCTGTTACTCCCCCACCTGCACCTACACATGTACCAGTTGACATTGCCCCGTTTCACCCACATGTGTCTGACATTTACCGCACAGATCTACCGGTCACATTCCTACAGGATATCCCTCCTCCCCATCCAAGGGAAGGTCCATCGAGTCAACAGCCCAGTCACATACCACCTGTGTCAGCAGCTTTTCCTTTCATGCCACAGTTTTCACATACTGCACCTTTTGCTGCTGCACCAACGGGCAAGCCACTGATTTGGTTTCCGCCCAACATGATGCATGTTTCTGATCCATATCATCCCTTCCATTACACTGGATACACGAGAGATGATCTGCTTTTGTCCTTACAGCTCCAGCAGGAGATGTTGTGTCACAGAGTCATGGATCTTGAGAGGATTCCGCATCCTCCACCTTGCACTTGTCAGTCACCATTCGCGACTCCACCCGCTCCTCTCCTGCCATACCCAGATTTTGATGTCCGTTTTCTTACTATGGAGCAGCAGGTTAGCTATCTGTTGCGTATTGTTCATGCCCTCGAGGAGGAGCTAGCGCATCTGCGCAGTTTGCTTTTCGTTCCTCCACCTCCTCCTCCTCCTCCACCATCAGCATAGCAGTTTTCGGTTTTATGCAGGTAGCATACTTTTGGTGAGAGTGCAGCTATTGAGCCCAGATTGCACAACCTTTTACGACCACTTTTGACCTTTGCCTTTTGATTGTTGTAGTTTGATGGATAGTTTGGATAAGGGTGATGTGACCCTGTAGTCCCTTTTGATATATGGTACATTTGTGAAACATGTAAAACTGTAATTGTGGTCATTGATATATGAAAGCCCAATCGCAACATTCTCATTATATACGTTGTTGGATTACTGGTTTGTGTTATGACATGGGATGTTATGTGTTTACTTGTGTTGATGAATGTTATTACATACGCGTACTACATATTTATATGCATAAGACCTGACCTATACTATCTTCTTTAGAAGATGCCTCCTCGAAGAGACAACACACTGCCTACAACTGAGGCCGAGTTACAAGAACGGATTTCACGAGCGATAGCACAACACGAGGCCTTACGCTCCGAGCATAGCGGAGGCACCTCAGGAAGCAACCCACCTCTTGGTAATGTTTGAGTCATTAACGAAACATTACGTTACATTTGGATATTCCATGTGCGATCGCTAATGCTTTATGTGAATGATGTTACTTGTACAGGTTGTACCTATAAGCAGTTTCTAGACTGTAAGCCTCTAAATTTTGACGGCACCGGGGGTGCTGTAGCTTTTGTCAGATGGACGGAGAAGACTGATTCTGTAATAAGAATGAGCAAGTGTGCCCCACAACACCAAGTCACCTATATCTCCGGATTGTTCTTAGACGGAGCGCTTTCCTGGTGGAATCTTCAAGTCCAGACCTTGGGAGAAGAAGCTGCTTATGCCATGACATGGGATGAAATGAAGGAGCTCATGCGAAAGAAATACTGCTCTAGGGCTGAAATCCAAAAGTTGGAAACGAAATTCTGGAACATCAAGATGGACGACCCAAAGATTGCCGAATACGTGCATAGATTTCACGACCTATCTCGCGTGGTACCATATATGGTTGATCCGGAATTCAAACGCATCGAGCGTTTCATTTGGGGGTTGGCACCTCAGATTATGAGTATGGTGACGACGTCAAATCCTGCAACAATCACGGAGGTGATTGATCTGAGTGTAGCACTAACTGAAGAGGCAATCAGGTTGAACAAGTTTTTGATCTCTGACCAGAAGAAGAAGGAGAATCACGTTGAGTCATCGGGTGAGAACAAAAGGAAGTTCTCAAACTTTAAGAAGGGTACCAGCAGCGCCAACAAGAAGAAGGATGTGAACCCACCAGTCGAGGTCAAGACTGGTGCTGAAGCCAAGGGAAAAGGATATATGGGCACTTTGCTCAAATGTGATGTGTGCCAGTACCATCATGCCGGCCAGTGCAGAGTTAGGAAATGTGAGTCTTGTGGGAAGGTTGGCCAATTAAAGGAGACATGCTGGGCTGGTACTGGTCGTGGTGGTCAGAGAGGTCATGGAAACAATAACCGTGGTGGAAATGGATATGGAAACCGCCCACAAGGAGGAAATGGCGGTAATGGGAATCGTGGTAATTTTGGGAATCAAGCTGGTAGTGGGAACCGTGGAGCAAACAACACTCATGTTGGTGCATACATCTGTCGTCTTCGTCTTAAATCGAGTCTGGGTTGCAATGCAGTTCTGTACAAGTGTGATGTCATAAAGATGACATCATTACATGACATCATCACTTGAAATAGCTTGAACATGTGTGATAGCTTGAACATGTCTGATAGCTTGAACCGTGTATGTGTCATTTCAAGCTGTCTAGCATTTAGTATAAATAGGCATGTCATGTTTCATTTGAAGCGAATAGGAGAGAGCCTTGTAACTTATACCGAAGTGCTGCCGGTATATTTTGTGCCTGTAATAGCTGTTAAATCAATATACAAGAGATTTAAAGTGATATTCAAGCTGTTTCAAAGTCGGTTTCTTATTTTCCGCATCTGAAACTGATAAAATCTCTTCTGAACGACTCGTTTGGGTCATTAACCGATCCTACAAGTGGTATCAGAGCTCAGGAGGAAGAGATCTTGCCAAAACAGCTTGTTTTCGTCACTTTTTCTGATTTCTACACCATTCTTTTTCAAATTCAAAAATTTTTCACAGTTAAAATCGGCTCAAACTTTCACATCTTATGCGTAATCATGTTTAAACGAATCCTGGAAAGTTTCAGCATTAAAATCGACTTAAAACCGGTTAAAATCTCTAGTTCGCTTGAAATTGGTTCGTAGATTGCTGACGTCATTGACTGTTCAAGCGAACATAACACTGTGTGTCAGCTTGAAACTGGTTTCTCGCTTGAAAATACACCGTGTTCGCTTGAAATTATCTGTTCGCTTGAATTTACATTGTTGAGCTCGCTTGAAATCATTGACCGCTTGAAATCATTGACCGCTTGAAAACATTGATCGCTTGAAATCATTGACCGCTTGAAAACATGTATCGTGTATTGTGAAACATTCTAATCGAAGTGATCAGTAGGTTGGGGATAGATATCACATGTGTTTGTGCCAGTTTGCATTAAAGCAATCACGTGTTGTCGGATAAGTGTTGCATGTGATAATATTCTTAGTTTGGTCATTTCAAGGTTTACGGCCCAATCATACATAAAAGTGAATCAGATTGCATGTGTTTCTCAGATATTTTTTTGATAAAGTTGCATGTGAATTTGTGTTGTCAATTAAATTGTCGGCTAAGTGGGTTTTTAGTTTGTCAGCCCAACATTACATGTGATATACTTGATTTGATCCTATCAATGATTCAATATACATCGGCCTAGTTTGTTTTCTAAATTGGTTCAGCCAAAGTTTTGAAGATTCAAACAGGTCGTGTGAAAAAGTCCAATTCGTTTGAAAGATTATCAATTCGCTTGAAAGTTAGTTTCAGTTCAAACGGTTTGGAGTTCAAAGGTTTCAAAGGGTCAGGTTGTTTGAATTCGATCCAGGTCATAGCAGTCCGCACAGTGTGTCAACATTCAGTCCACACAGAATATCCACCAGTCTGAATATCAGTTCGTTTCAGTTAACTTGATAAGTGTTTAAGCTGATAGTTTGTTTGTTTGTTTCAGGTATTTTTACAAGGTGATACAAACTCATTTGAAAATCCGAAGCATGGACAACGATTTTTACAACGCGTTTGCTACTCCGACTACTCCAGTTTCTATTGCTCAGAATATGAACTTGGAAAATGAAACCGGGACATCACAGAAACCGCCTAAGCTCTTGGATATTGATGATTACAATGCATGGTCCAAACGGTTTGGTAATTGGGTTGAAGCTTATCACTTGAATGCATGGGATCACACTGAAGAACCATATGAAAAGCCCACAAGGAATGGTATTCAGTTAACAGTCAGAGAAATGAGTGCTGATGAGAAAAAAAAGTATAAAGATGAGAAATTGATGGTGAGTCTACTTCAGCAAGCAATTAAAGAGGACATTCTGATTTTGCTTCAACATGATGGAAGTGCTTATTCAATCTGGACTGAATTGGAAGCAAAATCTGTAGGAAGTGATGATATGCTTAAAAACAAGATGTCTCTCATGAAGAAAGAATTTGATCTTTTTCGAAGTTTAAAATCTGAAAACACCAAGCAAATTATTGAAAGATATTGTAACTTGGTGAGAAATATGTCGAAATAGGGAATAAAAAAGGATACTGATGAGCTAATTGAAAAACTTGCTGATGCGTTACCACATGAGACTTGGGGAACATTCCTGATGATGTTGAGAAACAATCGAAAAGAGTATAAAAAATTAACACTGGGTGAGTTCATCAAACATCTGGAAGCTCAAGAAATGGAGCAGAGGAAGATCGCTCGAATGAAGAATTATGATGGAGAACAAGACATCAGCTTGTACTTTAAGAGTGGTGTTAGTGAAAAGACAAATTTCTCTCCAAAGGTTGAAACAACTTATAATGCAAAAGGTTCTTCTGAAAATGCGTCTCAGGGATTAAGCAGCACAACAGGATTCTCTTCATTTCCAACATATGATCCTTAGTTTACTACAACAAAGAGTGGCAAGGTTCTTCAATGCAACGTTGCTTTAAAGCTTGAGAATGATCAGAATTATACTGAGGAAGTTGCAAAAAGTCACATGTCTTTGTTGGTGACCGTGCTTGAATCTTATGGTGGATTAGTTGCAGGAAGAATCGGTAATCCAATGCTCACGAAAGAGGATTACGATCAAATCGATGCCGAGGACATGGAATTGATGGATATTAAATGGTGCATGGCTAGTGTATTGCGACGAGCTGAAAAGTTTAAACAAATTACAGGCAGAGATGATTTTCGTGAGGCTCATGTGTCAACTTTAGGTTTTGATAAGTCTAAAGTTACGTGTTTTCGTTGTAGGGAAAAGGGGCATTTCAAGAGAGAATGCACAAATCGAGAAGCGAGTGGAGCTCAAAATCCCTTTGGAAACAATGATTATCACAAAAAGGCGATTTATCATCAAGTCACACCACAGCCATATCAACAACAACAAGCATCGCGTCAAGCACAAACTGCACATGGAAGAATGGAGATTAAAGATTCAAAGAAAGCTTGTCTGGGGAAGGATGGTGGATTCAGTTGGGATAATTACATTCCAATAAATAGCAAAGTGTGTCTGGCAGATCAAGACGATGAAAAGTTAGTTGATGGTTTCAATTGGGACAATTTTTGCCCAGATCAAGAATTAATGGCAAGAGAAATATCCAAAGACACATCGAATGTTAAATCTTTTATTGCTAATGCTTACGACCTAAAATGGGCAGAAAAAAATCAGAAAGGTCAGGGAAGCTGAAGAAGAAAAATGGAGAAAAATTGAAGAAGAAGAAGAAGAAGAAAGGTTAAAAGCTGAAGCCGAAGCCGAGAAAAAGAAAAGAAATGAGTTTTTTCAATCAAACAGAACAGTCAAAGATGTTCCTGAATTTGAAATCAAAGTTGATACTGAAGCAGTCAAAGTTCCTGAAAAGTGTTTGAATTGTGATTCTTTGATCAAGCAAAACAATGAACTGTTGCACAACATTAACAGATTAAAAGAATCGTATGATACATTGAACAGAGAAATCAACAAGTACACTGATTCAAACTGTGAACAAGCTGTAGCAATGAATACACTCAAAGGAGGTTACATGAGACAACTTGATGATGTCAACTTCTACACAAAGAAATATGCTGATCTGGAATTGATGCTGGCAACACAAAGAATAGAAACTGAGAGAGTTAAAAATTTATTAGAAAGTTACTCATGTTCTACTTTTGTTGTTGACAGGATTTATCCAATTGTGGAACAAATGAAGACGTTTGAAGAAGTGAAGACTTCAGAAGAAAAGAAATCCGAGACAAAAGAAGATGATGAAGTGAAAATTTCTGGTGAGAAACCAAGTGTTGTCTATAATAAATGTCCACCCCCAGTCGAAAATGGATATTTGTCTCGAAATCCAAATTCCGAAAGAGTTAAAAAGGCAATTAACTTACAGTGGGAGTCTGTGTCGTCAGATAACTTACCAGAAAATATTGATGTCACGTTTACATCGTCCTATACTGATCATGAGTCCAAGTTGATAAAAAGTGTGGTCGATCAGGTGTTAGACAAAGATGACAAAGAGGAGTCAAAACCGGAGTCCAAATCCGAGTCAAAGTCTGGGTCCGATACGTCAAAGTCAACAATCAAAAAGGACAAACGGGTTTATGATAAGGAATTTTTGTTATCAAAATCTAATTTGAATGACGAACCTGTCAAAGTAGCATATATTTTGAAAGATTCTGACAAATTATATTCTGATGAGATTTTTCCAATAAGAAGTGTTAGATTTGAAAGGATCAAAAAGGTTTTCAAAACGACAGAAATCAACATTTCTGAAATAAAAGATATTAATCTTTCTGAAAATCCAAGACCTTACACCTCAAGAGTGCAACAAATATTAAACAAGAAAAAGGGTTACAGTTCTGGTTCTGGTATTCATATAAAACCAAACCATAACTGTAATTTCAAAAAGAAAGGATTAGGATTTAATCAACCGAAAAATTATAAAAATGAAAAATTTTATAAACCAAAAACTGTGTTTGTTTCAGGAAAATCTTTAGATGATGAGAAAGAGCAAGCATTCAGAAAGCAGACAAATCAAGAATTCCTTGCAAAGAAGCAAGATGAGATGAAGAAAAGTGTTATTCAGAAGAAGACTGAGACAAGAACCTGGTTTCAGTGCAAAACTGCTGGTCATATTGCTAGAAATTGTCCGAAAACATTCAAACCAAAACAGGAAGTCTCTGGTAAAATGAAAGAAAAAGTTGTTGAGAAAACTAAACTTACAACCAGAAAATTTACAGGCTTTGAAAATTCAACCTTTGAAATTGGTGAATGTTCAAAGAATGTGGTTAAAAGAAAAGAAAATCTGAAAAATCAAAAATGGGTTGTTAAGGGTTCAGGAAACAGTTCTGGTGATGAATCTGATTTCACAAAATCAGAGGAGCCAAAAGTTGTTAAAGAAAAGGTTGAGAAATCAGTTCCGAATATGGATGATGTGAATTTTCCACCTTTGCGGGCTGAAAATTTTAAGAAGAAAGTTGGAAATGTTGAAATTTCAAATCAATTTTATTTTGATAAGAAGAAATTTGATGTTGATAAGGCTTTCAACAGAAATGTGAAACACTTTTTTGGAAAAATGGTCGATGGTAAGGTCAAAGGAGTTAAAGAATTCTATGCTTCCAAAATGAATGTTTACAAGTCTGTTGAAAGTAAAGATGAAGAAGAGGTTGTTACACCCAAGTAAGGTCAGGCTTGGGTGGATATATTTTTCAAAAAGTAAAAACCTGACTTGCCAGAGCTCCCAAGTTGGTAATCGTGGAGCATGAATCGGCATCCTTCTTGATAATTGTTTATGAGAATGAATTTTATAATGACTAATTTTTAAGTCATACTACAGGAATTGCCGGAACTCCCAGGTTGGTAAGTGTGGAGTATGAATCGGCACTTTGAGAATTCAACCAACAGATGAGGTTTGGTTGAAAATGCTTGATTGGATTGATCTTACAAGTGGTAAATCAGGGACATTAAGTTGTATCTGATTTCCTATTAGTGGTTAAAAACAATGTGATGAACCAAACCCCTAACCTACAAATGGTAAAATCAACAAAACTAATTTTCCGAAAAAACCATTTGATTAAAACAAACTTAAGTGTTTTGAAATCAATGGGAAAATAGTTTGTTGTAAGGGGGAGTTCTGATTGTTTATGCCAAGTGGATGGAGAATTGAGGCAATTCGATATCATTTGTCATGTTCTTGTACAATTTGTTTTCAATTTTCTTTAGATGTATTTGTATTTTAGGGGGAGTATATTTTTTCAGAAAATCCAAAAACATTAGAAAATTTGAAAAAGCCAAAAACATGATAAAATGAAAAATGAGTTTTTGTTGTATAAAAGAGGAAATGATAGTACATCAGTGGACTGTCACAACATGCTAAAGAAATGGAGAGAAAAATGTGATAAACGGTCTCACTAAAGATGTGACGATAGGCTCAGCTAGACTAGTAGATTTGCGATAATGATACAAACTTAAATGAAAAAGCCTAGTTCTAGTGGGAAACATGGTCGAAAGCATAGTACTTAGTTTTGTCCTTCTTGACTGTGTGCCTACTCAATAATCGCTGATTGTGGAAAGACATATAACTGGTTAAGTTTGTGAACTTTCACAACTTTGCTAAAAAGTCGCTGTGATTGTGCATTTCATTTTGCAAAAACTTAAACTTGTTTTATTTCTTTATTTTGTTTAAGCATCGGACATCCTCTGCGTATACGTGAGTATCGACCTGGATGTTGTTGCCTAAACGTTCTGCTTTATTTTCTTTGGTGTTTCGTTTAAGCTTTGGACCTCCTCTGCGTATACGGGAGTATCGACCTGGTGGTTAAAGCCTAAACAACTTCAACTTGTTTTATTTTTCTTATTTTGTTTAAACATTGGACTTTCTTTGCGTATACGGAAGTATCGACCTGGTTGTTAATGTTTAAACATTCTACTTTGTTTTCGCACAAATCACAGTTGATAAAAGTTTAAAGGCATTACTTGAGTCAGTGTATTGCATGATGAGGGGATATGCTGAGATCGTGGGGTCCATAAGAATTTAGTGCAAATTAATATACCTTAACGTATCGGTAAGCATTTCGAAAGTTTTTAGATTGAGTTTAAGTGGACAACAATATCGTCAATCAATGTGAATCGTTTAGAACTTAAAATGAAATCAAGCTTAACGGTGTTAGTGATTTGTCTCAAAAACTGATATGATCCTCTTGCACGAACTCACAAAAATATTGTCTGTAAATATTTCTTTATTGCATTTCATTACATTCAAAATTCCAAAAGATTTTCAGTGTGATTTAGCATAAATTTTGAAAAATTCAAAAAGATTTTCGACAACTGGTGTTGGAGAGCTAATTTTCAAAATTCCAAGTGCTAAACATGATGAACAGATGGTTTGGGAGAGTGTGTTGTTTATGAAAATAAAAATGATATATTTCTTCAAGTGGTTCATCATTGTAAAATTATTCTTTGATTGTATAATTCTTGCAAGTGTATCATTAGATGGTGAGATTGTTTTTACTAGTTATCATCAGAAAATTTATTTGTGGGTAGAGAATGTGCAGGTTATTTGAATGATAGAGAGTCAGGTTCCGATACCTGAGGAATGTGTGATTTCAACATGCCAGACTGCGATCCCAGCATATCGAAAGGGGGAGTCTGAAGACATCCGAGTAAAGATTGTTCGTGGGGAGTTGGTTGATGCTGAAGAGGAGAAGTAGATAAAGTTTGAGGATGCTTACAACGTCAGATATTTCAAAGAGTTCGAAAGGACTGATAAAGACTGAAGATGTAAAGACTCGTCAACATCTGAGGGGGAGTCTGTTGGTGCATACATCTGTCGTCTTCGTCTTAAATCGAGTCTGGGTTGCATTGCGGTTCTGTACAAGTGTGATGTCATAAAGATGACATCATTACATGACATCATCACTTGAAATAGCTTGAACATGTGTGATAGCTTGAACATGGGTGACAACTTGAACATGTGTGATAGCTTGAACATGTGTGATAGCTTGAACATGTCTGATAGCTTGAACCGTGTATGTGTCATTTCAAGCTGTCTAGCATTTAGTATAAATAGGCATGTCATGTTTCATTTGAAGCGAACAGGAGAGAGCCTTGTAACTTGTACCGAAGTGCTGCCGGTATATTTTGTGCCTGTAATAGCTGTTAAATCAATATACAAGAGATTTAAAGTGATATTCAAGCTGTTTCAAAGTCGGTTTCTTATTTTCCGCATCTGAAACTGATAAAATCTCTTCTGAACGACTCGTTTGGGTCATTAACTGATCCTACAACTCAAGATGGTAATGGGAATGGTAATGGTTGGGGACAAGGATGTTTTAATTGTGGAGACGTGGGGCATTTCAAGAGGGAGTGCCCAAAGCTCAATCAAGCTCAAGGAAGGGTTTTCAACATCGGAGCGAGGGAAGCTCGCCAAGATCCAAATGTGGTCACTGGTACGTTCCCTATCAACCAACGCTTTGCATCTGTACTATTTGATACCGGTGCCGATTATAGTTTGTATCCCTAGAATTTAAGAGTATACTTGGATTGGTAGCTAGTAAGCTAGATATTCCGTATTCGATAGAACTAGCTAATGGAAAGCTAGTAGAAGCGAATGAAGTCATCAGAGGTTGCATGATAGAATTGGGACAGCACGAGTTTACTCTTGATCTGCTGCTAGTCGAGTTGGGAAGCTTCGACGTGGTAGTGCGGATGGATTGGTTGTCAAGCAACCGAGCAGAGATCGTATGTCACGAGAAAGTCATTCGCATTCCAATGGCGAATGAAGAAACAGTTGTGGTACATGGAGAGAAGCACGATACGCCCCTAAGGATCATCAGTTGTTTGAAGGCTCGAAAGTGTTTGCAGAAAGGATGTGTTGCCTTCTTGGCACACATTGTGGATAAAGAAGCCGCTGAACCGAAGATAGAAGATATCCCAGTCGTGAAGGAATATCCTGAAGTCTTTCCCGAAGACTTGCCAGGATTGCCACCGCAAAGGCAAGTCGAGTTTCACATTGACTTAGTTCCAGGTGCTGCACCTGTAGCTAAGGCACCTTATCGACTTGCACCTTCAGAAATGCAAGAGCTGTCAACACAACTCCAGGAGCTATTGGACAAGGGATTTATCAGACCAAGCTTCACGCCTTGGGGAGCTCCAATTTTGTTCGTTAAGAAGAAATATGGTAGTTTCCGCATGTGTATCGACTACCGGGAGCTAAACAAGTTGACCATTAAGAATCGGTATCCTTTGCCAAGGATTGATGACCTGTTCGATCAACTGCAGGGTTCAAGTTTTTACTCCAAGATCGATCTTCGATTAGGTTATCACCAGTTGAGAATTCAAGAGGAGAGTATTCCAAAGACGACCTTTAGGACTCGCTATGGACACTACGAGTTCCTGGTAATGCCGTTTGGTTTGACAAACGCACTAGCAGTGTTTATGGATCTGATGAACAGAGTCTGCAAACCATACCTCGATAAGTTTGTGATTGTGTTTATTGACGATATTTTAATTTATTCGAAGACGAAGGAAGAACATGAGCAACATCTAAGAGCCATCTTAGAGCTGCTCAAGGAAGAGAAATTGTACACAAAGTTCTCGAAGTGCGAGTTCTGGTTGCGTGAGGTTCAGTTCCTTGGTCACGTGGTTAACGGAAATGGAATCCATGAGGATCCCACAAAGATCAAGGCGATCAAGAGTTGGGAGACTCCAAAGACGCCAACCGAGATCCGTCAATTCCTAGGTTTGGCAGGATATTATCACAGATTTATTGAGGATTTTTCGAAAATCGCTCAACCTTTGACCTCCCTTACACAGAAAGATAAGAAGTATGAATGGGGAGACAAGTAAGATGAAGCATTTCAATTGTTGAAAAACAAGCTTTGCGATGCACCGATCTTATCCCTACCCGAAGGCACTGACGACTTCGTGGTATATTACGACGCCTCGCGTCAAGGTTTAGGCTGCGTGCTGATGCAGCGACAGAAGGTTATAGCTTATGCTTCACGCCAGTTGAAGATTCATGAGAAGAACTACACCACACATGATTTGGAACTAGGCACTGTGGTGTTTGCTTTAAAGATCTGGCGACATTACTTGTATGGCACGCACAGTACCACCTATACCGATCACAAGAGTTTACAGCATATATTCGATCAGAAAGAGCTTAACATGAGACAGAGACGATGGGTAGAGTTGTTAAATGATTATGATTATGAAATTAAGTATCACCCAGGGAAGGCGAATGTAGTCGCAGACGCCTTGAGTCGGAAAGAAAGAATCAAGCCCATAAGGGTTTGGGCTTTAGAAATGATTATTCAGACGGACCTCTCATTGCGCATTCGTGCCATGCAGAGAGAAGCTCTTAAGGAAGAGAATCTTGAGAATGAATATCTCTGTGGGATGGAGAAGCAGTTAGTACCCAATGATGAAGGAACGTTGTGCTTCATGAAACGAATTTGGGTTCCTCTCTTTGGTGGTCTGAGAGAAGTAATTTTTGAGGAAGCCCACAAGTCACGGTACTCGATCCATCCAGGATCGGATAAAATGTACCAAGATTTAAAGGATTTTTATTGGTGGCCGAGATTGAAAGGCGATGTTGCAACATATGTTGGCAAATGCTTAACTTGTACCAAGGTAAACGCCGAATATCAGAAGCCTTCAGGTCTTCTGCAACAACCTGAAATACCCATGTGGAAATGGGAGCAGATTTCAATGGACTTTATAACGAAGTTAACAAGGATGCCCAGAGGCCACGATACGATTTGGGTAATCGTAGACCGACTAACGAAATCTGCACACTTTTTGCCAATCAAGGAGAAAGACAACACTAGCAAGCTTGCTGAGCCATACCTCAGAGAGATAGTTGCACGGCATGGAGTGCCTCTCTCGATTATTTCTGATAGAGATGGAAGATTCGTATCAAGGATTTGGCAATCCTTCCAAGAAGCCTTTGGTTCTCAGTTGAATCTGAGTACTGCATTCCATCCGCAGACTGATGGCCAGAGCGAACGAACGATTCAAACATTGGAAGACATGTTGCGAGCTTGCGTAATGGATTTGGGTGGTAGTTGGGACACTCACTTACCCTTGGTAGAATTCTTGTACAACAACAGCTACCATGCGAGTATCCAAGCTGCACCATTTGAGGCTCTCTATGGACGCAAGGGTCAATCACCGTTATGCTGGGCAGACGCGGGTGATAGACAGCTTGTTAGTCCCGAATTGGTTCAAGAGATGACTGATAAGATTATACAGATCCGAGAGCGCATCAAAGCGGCTCGTGATCGACAAAAAGTTACGCGGACCAAAGGAGGAAACCTCTGGAGTTTGAGGTAGGAGATATGGTTTTGTTAAAGGTCTCACCCTGGAAGGGTGTAGCACGCTTTGGGAAGCATGGGAAATTGAACCCAAGATACATTGGACCGTTCAAAATCCTGGAAAGGATTGGTCTTGTAGCTTACAAGTTGGACCTACCCGCAGAACTGAATGGAGTTCATGATACATTTCATGTATCTAATATGAAAAAGAGTCCAACTCAAGAAACAGTTGTCATTCCTGCCGATGAAGGCCGCATTGACGACACACTCCACTTTACTGAAGAACCTGTTGAGGTTACTGATTAGAAGGTTAACAAGACACGCAGGAGTAGTGTTAAACTCGTCAAGGTGCGTTGGAATGCGCGTCACGGCCCAGAGTTTACTTGGGAGCGTGAGGATCGCATGAAGGTGAAATACCCACATTTGTTCCCCAAGACCCCTGCAGCCAGTAGCAGAACTAAAATTTCGGGACAAAATTTTCTTAACAGGGGGAGAATGTGACAACCGTAAAAAATACAGGTATTCGTACAATTAATTAATATTAATATTAATTAGTGCTTAATGACTGTGCTGAATTACAATTAATAACTTAAACTGCTTTCTGATTACTGCATCATACTTACATGTGCATTACATATTATATAATGTCACCTCATTATCACATGCAAACTTTATTGACATATACGATGCACAAAGCACAGCTAGCAGTTAGCAGATAACTCAGAGAAATGCTGACGATGTTCAGTACATAGACAGACAATGTTTTGAGACCCAGTATGAGCCAGAAACCAAGTTCTACACTAGTATAGTGTGTAGGGAAGTAAGGACCATAAAACTGCTTCACTAGGTGATCGTTTAAGTGCCGGAAAGTGCCTAAAACCCACATAAAGTGCAGAATTCTGCATATTTCAGCAATTTAACAAGCTAGTAACATGCAAAAATATGGCAAAAAGGTCCTGAATGCTTTCCTAAGTGTCGGGAATTAAAAGTGTCACAAAAGAGTACTTAAAGAACACTAAACGTAATAGTTTTACACTTTAACGAACCGGTATCTAACCGAACAACCGGACACTACCTGAAACACCAAAATTATACTAGAGACATTGTTTTAATGTTTCTGAGCTAGTTACGATCTCCGAACACCCTAACACACTATATAACACATCATACACTTAACATCTAACTAAATTACCTAACTTAACATTAAAACCCAACCAAGACCCCCCCCCCCCTTCATGGACGGTTCAAGGTAGCCCCATCACTTTGATCTCCTCAATCTTATTAAGATCTTATATGATCTCTAATGATTTAGTAGAAGATTTGTTGTGTACTTATCCAACATAATACCCAATGGATAATGGAATTAGATGGATTATAAGAAGACTACAAGCTCATCATTCTCACAACTCACCTCCTTCTCCCTTGCTCTCTCCCTCTCGGCCGTGAACCCCCACCACCACCATCATCACTTCCATTTCAAGATCAACCATTTCCAAGTGTACTCAAGGTGTAAGGAGCCATATAAGAAGGTTTGGTGGTCTTGGATCTTGAAGGACCTCCATCAATTGCTATTATCCTTAACTTTTGCCATCATCATCTTCTTGTGTTCTTCCTTAGCCTTGTGCTAGTTGTAAGACTCTCATGATCCTTATTTACTTCATATGTTGTTGGTTAAATGATGATGTACATTGATAAACTTGATGAACACTAAAACACATAAACATGAATCATGAACATAAGCTTGATATATGATGAAACTATGTTGTCTAGTGTATGAATGATACTTGCTTGTTATTTACTTGAGATTATGATGTTGATCATCATAAGGATCTTGCTAGATTGTGATTAAACACATGATCTAGCAAGAGAGAGGATGATTATGTGATATAACAAGATGATCATCCTCATGTGTTAAGCATGAACTTGAAGAACAAAGTGATTTCTTGAAAAATAATAAACAAGTGAGTTAGTAATCTTATGGATCTAAGATTTATGAATGGTCTTCCAAAAGAGCCAAGTTCAAAATGTGATTTTTTGAAGATCTTGGTTCTTACTTAAATATACACTATTTTTGGTGGTAAAACAAGTATAAGAACACTTCGTTTTCAAGAAAAATTCAAAAGAATGATTTTTGGAGAAATCATCTAACAAGTTGTAAATGCTCAAATCTTTCAAGAATGAGATTTTTAAAGAAATAAACACACTTTAAAGGGTAACTAAGTCTACTTAACATACTACCAGGTTACAACAAGTTTTTTTATAAAAACTCAAGTTCATGATCATTATATAGATAGCTTTGTTTTAGCACTTGGTAAGTGTAGATTGATTGTTGCTTGTTTATGATGATTTTTGAAAAGAAAATGATATGCTTTAATAGCATGGACACCTCCATTTTAAGGGAAACTATGGCAAAATTTTCTAAAAAAAACAAACACTTAGAAAAATATTTTCTAAACAAATATTTACAAGTGAGTATTAACCATGGTTTTCAATATAAACTTCGCCATAGATTTTGTTACAAAAATACAAGTATTGGAGGTTGGTTTTTATAAATAAAAATGAATAAATATGTATTTAGAATATATATTTACATTAAAGACACTTGTGTGAATAGTTGTATACTTGGTGAAATAGTTATATTATTTTAGGGTAAAATAATATAAATTAACAAAATACCAAGAACTTACAATCCAAAATAATACCAAAAAAAATCACAAGGAATAAATATATAAGTTACACACTTAATATTGTGAAATCGAACGCAAGAACGTAACTTACGAAATATTCCGGAAAATACCGCTATAACTATATTTTTGGTAAATATTATTTTGGATACAAGAAATGAAAATATGATCTTTGAAAATATTACAAGAGTAATATTGTTTTTTCGACAAAGAGAAAATATATTATTTTTGGAAGTAAAATATATTTTCTTGAATATTTAGAAGATTTATGATTTTTGAAAAAAAAAAATATTTTCTTGAAATATATTATTTTGAGATTACAAATACAAGCATACGAAAATACATGTATGAGATACCCCCATCCTTGGGAAGGAAATACGGAAATAAATACTTGAGAAGTATTAATACAGAAATATTGTTTAAACAATTATTCCAAAAATTAAATATAATTTAAAAGTTAAAATAATTATTATTTTAACAAGAAAATTATAACTTGGGATAATATTAAAAGAAACGTAAATCAAGAACGTAAACACTAAGGCAAGGCACGGCCCGTTCGTCTAATAGACATTAGTACGCTGTAGGTAGTCGGGTTTGCTGAAGAGATTTGGGTTACGATTATGAAGACGCAATACTGTGAGTTCATGTTCCCCTTTTCTTTTAACTGATTTCAATTTTATAACTTCGGGGGTGATATACATGTTACAATTGTTTACAAACGTTTTATACATGGTATGATTAGCTTAAGGAGGGTTACTGCTTGATCATGTGAGTGGTGGGTATAACACTTAAGGCCATTAATCCTCGTCGTAGGACCGAGGGACATGAGTGATAGATCTATTTGGGTGTAGCGATCCCACACCCATGCGGACCAGGGTGGCCCATGTGGTGACTATGTCTTATTCCCGGAGACAAATTTGCTAGGTTTGAGTTTTCGTGCACCATTTCACACATATCAATGGCCTTGCAAACCATTGGTGATTTGTTTTTCCTTATTGCTACATACCAGGGATATACATACATACAAGACATACTTTAAAGGTTTATTCATACATAAACGAATGAAATCGCTCAACTTTTGTTGATGTTTTTAAATTACATGTATTTCAGGGAACTAATGGATCTGGCAGGTGTATGCATGTGTTTCAAGCTGCGTTATAAATAAAAGATGTCATCCGAGGTCGTAGGGTTTAGGAGATGTATCTTACTCCTGGACGAGATACATGTTTCTAAACTCGGGTTTGTTTAAGGTCTTTGTCGAGTCTTGGTGAACTCCTTAAAACATGTTATGGTTCGTAATTTAAATTTGGTGTCGATGTGTCAAGCAAGTATGTTGTGGTATTTTCAAACTTAGTTTTTTATGGATGAATGTCTTTTGGTTTTATCATATAACATTGTTATAATTGAATGCTATGGTATTAAGAAGTCACACCAACAACCACGCTTATACAAAAGTCAGGGTGTGACACAGAAGACTACACCTACTACATTGAGGATGATTATGAGGAACCTTATTGTACCATTTACGGTGAATCCCATTCGGTACAACATTGTTACCTTTTCAAACCATCAAACTCAAACACCACATATGAAGAACCAAGGTTTGAGATCCCAAAGTCAAGCTTTGACTGGGTTGCCAATCCATTTGAAACATACGACATGCCACCAGTAATTAATCCCAAAGTCGAAAGGCTAATACAAAGTTTCAAAAATCTAGAACTCTTAATTAAGAGATCTCGTGAAAAGGAAGAGACCATTTGTACTAAAGAGGTAATAATCGAAGAGGTAAAAATAGAAGAG
This sequence comes from Helianthus tuberosus, assembly GCA_030545235.1. Taxonomy (NCBI): domain Eukaryota; kingdom Viridiplantae; phylum Streptophyta; class Magnoliopsida; order Asterales; family Asteraceae; genus Helianthus; species Helianthus tuberosus. The sequence goes on from CM060397.1 coordinate 128,057,353, forward strand.
CAACAAAACGAAAAACTCACAGATGAACCAAACCAAGAAGAAGGTAAGTCTAAAACTAATGATTTTAAAATAGAACAAAATTTTCAAGAAATTCACGTTTTGCAACCTTTTTTTGAAAATCATTTTTCGTTATCCTCTCATGCCAAGTTTTTAAAAGAGTTAAACACTACTACTAAAATCGAAGAATTAGTTAGCATCACGCTAACAAATTATCAAACTTCACTAATAAAAGATGAATACCATGAACTAAACATAAAACCGGTACCATGTTTTTTTCAAAACATCTTTGTTAGTAATGTGCTAATTGATAAAGATCTTTGTTTCAACATAATGCCAAACTATATTTTCGAAAAATTGGGTACTAGTGATTTTTCTCCTCTTAAGATTCCTATTTTTCTCTCTAACCGAAAAATGATAAACGTCACGGGAATAGTTGAGGATGTCTTAATTCAAACAAGTCAAACGGTAATACCAACTGACTTTATCATCCTAGATGATACCCCCCTCGTGTTGGGACAACCGTTCATAAAATCTCATCAAACCTTGGTCAACTAGAAGCAAAACAACCTACCACTTCAATTTGGGGCCGACAAAAGGTACGTCAATCTTGATCAATCAATGAAATATCCAATTGGCAATGACGACCCCTTAATTGAAGATGAGCCAGAACCACCCGATAAAATTGGTCTAGCCAAGGAGCCTTATAAACGTGGCACACCATGGAGGCATTCCATGGACTATCCAGTAGTAAAGTAGTTTTAATCTTAGTATAACTTTTAAGCTTTTATTTTTGAGTTTTTATTTTAGTAGGAATAAAATACACTCAAAAAGATGGTGAGAAGGTCAAAGGATGTTGAAACAACATCCCATTCCGAAAACAGACTACTCCCGATTAAAAATCTTCAATTCTGTAAGTGCAGCACGAGGCCGTGTTAGGTAAGCACGCCCCCGTGCCCCAAGTCTGCTGTAACATTGTTTATTCTGTAACCTTGACAAGGGGCCGTGCCCTATGAGCATGCCCCCGTGTTTGCTTTCTAGAAAAATTTGGTACAGGCACTTTTCACACGAGGTCGTGGCTCCCACACACGGGGTCGTGTCAAGTGTCTGTTTTTCCAAAAAAAAAAAAAACTTTAACACACATCTTACACATTTAATCAATTTAACCTATTTTGGATACATTGAGAACAATGTGTAATTTAAGTAGGGGCGGGGGGAACTCAATAACTTGAATTTGTTTGTCCTAAATCAAGCCTGACACGAAACTCTACTAGGAACCGCTAAAACACCTCAAATCTTTTTCAAAATTTTCTTTGTTTTGTCTTGTTTATAGTTTAAGTTAGAAACCAATTTCTAAAAAGTTCAAGTTTTTACAAGTTTACAACCGATAGCGACGTGATAAAAAGAACCAACAAGAAAAATCTATAAAAATAGCATGACAATTCTTTGTAAAATTTGATTATATATATAATTTCACACTTATACCTCTTTTCCCACAAAAATGTGAGTTTTGAGCATTTACCGAGCATTCAATCATATATATTTACTCAATGCACATCTTTCGTTTCTTATGCTAACAGACGTATAGTTCTTACGAATCTAGAACTTGACAAAACAATACATTCCCGGTCCTTACCGACGAATCCAAGTAAGTAAATGATGGAGGCATTAGGATTTTAAACCCTCTTTTTCATCTTCAACTTTATTTTCTCTTTATCTCCCCACCATAGACAAAAATAACAAAAATATTCCCCTAGTTAAACCCCTTTGAGCCTAAACCTTTCGATCAAAACCCGTAAAATACCATTTTGCACAAACCACCCATCACCCCAAAACCAATTTTTATTTTCACACCCTTGTTTTTAGTAAAATGTGGTTCTTTTAAACATCATATAAAAAGAGGTGACTTAGTTTTATATCAAAAAGATATCTCTAGCTACTTGAAATAAATAAGCAGAAATTATTGCTTATAAATATGTAGTTTATAACTAAGTCAATAACAAATAAATTTTCAAAAGAGGACATTTTACGTTTTAGGCACTTTTCAATAAAACTATCCTACCTTTAGCCAAAACCTACCCTTTCAAAGTCCTCTTGATATTTACATGGATTATGTTAAAAAGGAGGAGGTTTGATTACTTGTCAAGCATATGGTAGGAGTAAGTTCTATACCAGTATCAAGCGTTTCACCTATACATCTTCGCCCGAGTGTTGAGTGATCACTAGTGAGGTGTGTGAATTTGTATATAGCTAAATGAAATTTTATAAAGGCATGTTATGCCCAAAAATATTTATTTTTCTTAAAAAAAGGTTCAAAATAGATCATGTCGAATAGGATGGTAAATAATATAAAAACATGAATAAAGAACTTGGACTCCCGACACTCTACAAACAAGACCCGAAAACTTCTTCTCTACCAATTCCATTTGGGTGTGTAAGCAACATTAAAGAATTTTGCTTGAGGACAAGCAAAGATTCAAGTGTGCGGGTATTTGATATTAGTAAAATGCAACATATAAATTGTATCAAGTAAGGTATAAAAACAACCCTTTTTAGTACTAATGTTAGGAAAAGTGTGTTTCTTTGTATACTTTTGATTTTCTGTATTAAAAGAGCTTAAATCTACAGAAGGAACAAATTAACGACAAAAACCAACATAAATACAAAAGAAGAGAAGTTGACACTTCATACCGACCTTCCGAGCTTCGCCCCAAGTCTAAAAATAACAAGTCAGAAGGCTGACACGGGGATGTGCCACCTTGGCACGGGGCCGTGCCCCCTTGGCACGGGGCCGTGCCCAGTCAAGATTCTCTGTAGAAGAAAAGACAACAACAAAAGACAAACCAGACACACCAACAAGGGGCCGTGGTAAGGCAACACGAGGCCGTGTTCAACTCCCAGATTTCTAGAATCTTGGATAGTACAACAAGTACAATGGCCACGGGGTCGTGTCGTTGACACATGGGGTCGTGTTAGTACAAGATCGACACCGCAGTTAATGAAGATGTTAGGAAACTTTAAATATAAGTATTGAAGAAAAAGATGATCATCCTGATCATAAGATGAAGATACAGTCAAGGAGTATTACTAAGAAGGTGCCTACATGATATCTTGACAAGAAGAAAAGAAAGATACATCTTCAACTAAGAATCAGGAGAAGATCAAAACAAAGAAGACAATCAGATAGAACCTTTCTGATGAAGTCTGATGATAAATCTGGTATTTATCAGAATCTGGTAAAGTCTGATCACCAGAAATCTGATGATCAAGTTCATCAGAATTCTGGTAAGTAGTCACTAGAAATTCTGGTAGACCCACTTGTCTTCTGGATAAGGCCTGACACAAACCCAAAAAGGAGCAAGTTGGCAATAACCGATTCAATGAATATGCCAAAAAGTCCCTTTATGCAGAGCAAGTAGCGAATAAACAATTGTTTATTCAGATCCGAACTCTCTATAAATAGAGATGTCAAACCTCAAAGGATAAATGAGTTGTGCTTAGCATTTAGTACACACACTACACATTCCATTGCCCTTCACTTAGAATTCTTTGAGTATTCGTTTTGTAATATTCAATAACTTTGTTTTTGCAAAGTCATTTAATACACTTAAAAAATTCTATAACTTGTTTCTTGAAAGTCTGATTTCTAGTTCCGCACTATATTTTTTTCTAGGTAAAGGGTTACCCCGGTGATTCTATATATCAACAAAACAAAAAATACAAGTAGCGTGGTGAAACCCACACTAGTTCAAACATGGGACATCCCCCATGAGAGTACGCCAAAAAACCAAAACAAAAAGCCAAGAACCTCAAAAACAAAACAACTAGACTATAATCTAGAAATAACAAACACAAAGAAATCATCCTCCATCATCATCCAACACGTTGCTATAGATCTCCCAAGATTCCAGCAGTCTACACACCCTGTTACACTCCTTGAACTTTACTCCCATTAGCTTATATCGAACAGTTTGCAAGATTAAATTGCTCAAAACAACTGGAGGTCTTGTTTGGTTCCTGAACAGTCTAGCGTTTCGCTCCTGCCACACAAAATAAACTGATGCAGTAACTATAAGCCTGCTAATATAGTTAATCGCTGATTTAGAACTAGCTCGAGTCCCCAACCAGTCAACTATAGCGTCCCACGCTGAGCCAACCAAGCTCATCCCTCCTTTGTCACGAATCTTGATCCAAACTTGAGTAGAATAGTTACAGTAAAAAAACAGATGGTTGTAAGAATCAACATCCGCATAGCACAAAAGACAGCACATCATATTCATATTTTCCCTTCTCAAGAAATCCCATTGAAGAATCTTGTCTTGCGTCAAAAGATTACGACGAATCACCAGCCACATAAAGAAAGCATGCTTGGGAATACACTATGGGAACCAAACAAATTTAACCCAATCCACCTTCTCTGCTCGACGTCTAAGCGAATGCCAGACCTGAGTCGATGAATGGTCAACAAACTCATTACCATCCTTCCACATAAGCTGATCAGATGTGTTAGGCACCGTATGGATACTATCAAGTTGTATTAAAACTAGAAACGTGTCCCTCCACGCCACTGGCCACCTCCAAACCCCGTTAACATGAATCTCTTGAACTGTAGTGTTAAGAGAAAAACATGCATTTGAGATAGTTCTAGGAGTCAGAAGATTACCAAGCGGACCCAGTTGACTCCACAAATCATACCAAGCTGACGTGTTACACCATAACCCAATTTATACCAAATAAACTCTCGAATAGAAGGTCTTAGCTGTAACATTTTCCGCCAACTCCAACAACTATTCGCCACCGACTTACAAATCCAGAAGCTATTACCTTTGAGACGGTACGAATGAATCCATGCCACCCAGAGAGAGTCACGTTTAACCAGAATACTCCAGATATGGGAAGTCATGACCGCTTTAATCCTACGGATACCTAACCCCCCTTCATACTTAGGAACACAAATAGAATTCCAAGATGCTTTAGCCTTTCCCTTATGGAACGATCCATCCAACGACCAAAGAAAGTTTCGCATTTTAGCTTCCAGATCAAGAGTGATACGAGTAGGAAGGATAAACACAGAAGACCAGTAAATATGCATGGAAGAAAGAACAGAACTAATAAGCTGTAACCTGCCCGCAAAAGAAAGAAGCTTATTTTTCCAGTTAGAAATCCGATGGTCCAATCTTTCAACAAGAACACTACAGTCTTTGTATACAAGCCCAGAAGATATAAGAGGGACCCCCCAAATACTTCACCGGTAACGACCCTTCAACAAAAGTCATGATGCTCAAAATATGGTGTTTAACATGAGAGGGCACATTACAAAAAAAACCCCGTGCTCTTTTGGATACTAGGCACTAAACCAGACATATTCGTAAAATTTGAAAGAGAGTTCATGATACACTGTACCGAGTTAATGTCGCCTCTAGCAAATAGGAATAGGTCATCAGCGAAACATAAGTTAATGATACGTTGTTTCTCACATTTATTATGATACTTGAAAGACTTATCAATTCTAGTAGCCCGTTGTAAGATGCACGTCAAAATCTCCATAACAAGCGTGAAAAGATAAGGAGATAGGGGATCACCCTGACGAAGACCACGCTTACCCTTAAAATAGCCATAGACATTTCCATTAACACATAACGAATATGATGTTGTCGAGACACACATCATGATCCATTCCACCATCTTTATATTGAAGCCAAACCCAATCAAAACATTTTTTAGGAAGCACCAATCAACCGTATCATAGGCTTTCTGAATGTCCACCTTAAAAGCACAACGAGGGGGACCTGAATTTCGATGGTAATTGTTCATTAATTCTTGAGTAAGAAGAATGTTATCTGAAATTTTCCTACCAGGAACAAGAGCAGATTGATTTATACTAACTACTTGATGAAGCACATCCTTTATACGATCCACAATAATCTTGCTCACACATTTGAACAAAACGTTGCAACAGGCAATAGGCCGATAATCTGTAACTGTAACCGGAGAGGATTTCTTCGGCACAAGGGCAATAAGGGTATGATTAAGTTGGCCAAGCAACCTACCTGTGTTAAAGAAATCAATGACTGCCATAGAAACATCATTCCCTACGATCGGCCAGGCAACTTTAAAAAACACAGCAGTGAAACCATCCGGGCCTGGAGCCTTGTCATTACCAATGGAAAACATAGCTTTCTTTACTTATTCTACCGTAACCGGATGAATCATGTGATCAGCATCAATCGGGTTCACAAACTTAGTAAAAGGATCAGGAGTAGGATGCATAGATAAATCATCTTGGCACCCCAAAAAGACCTCATAATGTTTAACAAAAGCATCCTAAACCGACTCACCTTCGTAGTCCACTCCATTCGTGTCCAACACAACTTGAATTCGACTTCGATGGTTCCTATTCTTCACTGTTACATGAAAGAAAGCAGTGTTTGCATCATTTGCCATATTAAGTTTGGGTATCTCTATCTGGGATCAACAATTGGTATCAGAGCAGATTGAATAAATTATTTTCAAAAGATCAACTGCTTATTTTTCTTGATATCCAACTCTTAAACCAAATATGGCAAACTTTCAAACATGGAATAATGCTTTCAATATTGGGTCTATGTCTAAACCTCCGAACTTGGTCAGAGAGGAATACCCACAATGGATAATCAGGATGATCAACTTCCTTAATGGACATGATCGAGCTATGTTTGCATCCATTGTGAGGGGTCCGCATATACCAACTACTGAAATAGCAGCTGTTCCAGCAACAGATCGAACCCCAGCTATCCCTGCCTCCTTGATTCCAAAAAATGAAATTCACTGGAGTCAAGAAGACAAGGATCTGGTGGCAGCTGATGAAGGGCTAAATCACTTCTGATTATGGTACTTTCAAATGACATATTTTCACAAGTAGATGCATGTGCATCTGCTAAAGAAATATGGGATCAACAGGAAAATTTATGTGAAGGAGGTGAAAGAATGAAAAGAAACAAGAGAACAAATTGTGTCTCTTCTTATGAAAGATTTAAAAGTCTCCAAAATGAGACTCTTTCAGAGACATATAACATGTTCACCCAGCTTTTAAATGAACTTAAAAAGTTTGGTATTGAGAAATCTAACGATGAAAAGAAGGTTAAGTTCATAGATGCACTGCCAAGAGAGTGGCGTAGTCTTACTATGACTTTGTCATCAACCCTTGAATTAGGGAATATGAACTTGCATGATCTTTATAGCATCTAAGTCCCTAGAGAGGAAGAAATCTATGAGAACTCAAACCAAAGGGGGGGACCTATAGCTCTTGTTTCACACACCCAACACACACAAAAACCACCAGGTTCAGATCCACAAACCTCTCATTGCTAGAATACAGAAATTTCTGATGTTTCATCAGATTTTTCAGCCTTTACTAAGGCTATAGCCCTGCTCACAAAGACATTGAGCAAAGGCTGCGAGGAGGAAGTGGTAAATTTTAGAAAAGTGATAGAGGGAGGATGGAAGGAAAATCAAGGGAAAAGGGAAAGACAGAAGTTGTTTGCTACAAATGCAGACAAAAGGGGCACTATGCTTCTGAGTGCAAGAATAAGAAGCTGAAGGACGTGACATACTATGAAAAGAAGCTTGAAGAAGCTAAGAAACAACAACAGAAAGTTAGCTTAATAGCAGGTACTGATACCTGGTTAACCGATGATTCTTCTGATGAAGAAGAGGAGGAAATGGCTAATTTCTGTGTGATGGCCACAACTTCCGATGATTGCTCCACATCATCAGAACAAAAAGTAAGTTCAGATAATCTAGATTTGGAAAAACAACTGAACAAACTTATGCAAGATTTTGTGCTTCTACAAAACAAAACCTCATCAGAAAGCACAAAATCTGACGATCTGCAAATATTGCTCAATAAAACCAAAGGTGAAAACCAATCACTCATTGATCAAATTTTGATAAAAGACTCAAAAATTGAATTTTATGAAAAAGAAAGAAAAAAATCTTTACAAGAAAATTCAAGATAATGAAATCAATGTGAAGGGATTTCAACAAGCTAAAGACTTTATTCAAATTATTGAAGCTGTTGGTGCAGTTGTCTGTTGACTTCATCTTCGTTCGAGTCTCAGATTGTGAAAGAGCCCGAAGACCGGTAAAGACTGAAGATGCGAAGACTCGATACTTCAGAGTCGTCAACATCCGAGGGGGATTCCGTTAGTGCATCCGTCTGTCGACTTCGTCTTGTATCGTGTCTAGTATTAGATTTGTTAGATCAGGGTGCGTTGTACGAGAAAATAGGAGATTCTGTCTGAGCACTCTTCTGATCGACTCGTTAGGTCGTTTCACGATCCTACATGTGGTATCAGAGCTCAGGAAGAAGAGTTCTTACCGTTTAGTTCGTTTTCGCTGAAAAATTCTGATTTCTACAACCTTCTTTTCAAAATTAATCAAGTTTTCACGGTTAAAATTGGCTAAAATTCTCACAATGTGTGCGTAATTGTGTTTTAACAAACCCTTGAGAGTTTCAGATCATTATTCGACCATTTGCTTGATCAATTAAACAAAGTTTGGACCGAAACGATGATGTCATGCTAATTTCCTTTGAACTAGATTGCTGATTTCGTTTGAGAAAGTGCATAATTGCTGATTTCGTTTGAAAGAACTTGATAATCTCGTTTGAGTGTGCACATATTAGACTGATTCCGTTTGAAGGTTCTGGATTATTCTGTTTGAATTCGAGTATTCCGCTTGAACAACTGGTTAATATCATTTGAACCTGTAATACCGTTTGAGGATGTCTTTTGAAAGGTGCAATCTCATTTGAAATCGTGATCTCATTTGAAAGTTCATACAAGTTCAACTATTTCATTTGAAATAGTGGATGTTTCAAACGAAATTAGGTAGATTGATTGAACAGGGTATTTCGTTTGAGGGTGTTTGAATATGTCATGATTTCACGTGAAACATATCATCGAACCAACTGAATACAAACTGAACCGCCCAATCACAGTTCAATTAAAATCCAAAATCAATACATTTGCATGTGAATTAAAGTCATCGATTTTAATTGTGTTGTCAGTTCATTAAAATCAAAGAAAAGTGTGCATGTGATTCTTTAATCGATAAAAGGGAGGTCCAATGAGAATTTAGAAGGTAAAAGGATTGTCTGCTCATTAAAAAGTGTATGTGTAGCAATTGATTAAAGTTTGTCACGTGAACACTTTTGATCGGTCCAATCAGTTGTCTGATGTGCATGTGAATATGGCCATTGTTATCGGCCCAATCATGTTAGTTTGATTATTGATATTTGAGGCCCAATCACAATATATGATCAAGTCTTAAAGTGCGGCCCAATTGAAATTATAGTTCAGTTTGAGGATTTCGTTTGAACAGGATTTCAGATTGGTTTGAAATATGACGAAAAAGTTTGATGAGATGGTAAATCATGATCTTGACAGGTTAAATGATTGGTATCGAGGGTTTTTGGACGATAGTTATAGAAATGTGAGAAAAGATGGTTGGGTGAAAAGGTTTAAATACTTTGTGTGTTTGAAAAATGAAACATTGGATGATCTGACAAACTGATATACAGTTTTACTTGAGCATTTAAAAAGTCATGAGAGAAATTTGACAGATGTTGAAAAGATAGCAAAGTTTGCTGATGCATTACCTGTTGAATGGGGTGATATACTAAAAAGTATAAAACAAGATTCAAGTTTTTCAAAATTACATTTGAAAGGTTTCATCAGCAAATTGAAAACTCATGAGTATGAAATTTATAAGAAGAAAGGAGAATTGATTGATAAAATAAAAGGAAATTTTAATAAAATGAGTTTGGATGTAATTGTTGAAATAAATAAAAGAATATGTGTGTGTCTTGCAGCAAAAAAATGTCATGAACTATGAAATTAAGAGGGGTTGTTATATTGACGAAAATATGAATCCTCTTGATTTCGTTAAATTTTTTTGTGCAGGAACATACAAGATAGAGAAAAAGGAAATTTCAAAGAATGAAGAATCAGAAAAGCTTGGATCTTCAAATTCTGAATCTGTGTGCTCAAAATGTGTTCAATTTGAAGCTGACAATGACAAACTCTTGAAGGATTTGGAGCGTTTGACATTGAAGATCAAAAATTTGAAGGATGAGAAGCAATCTGATGATAAACAGATTCTTGTTTTGCAGGAAAATTTTGAGATATTGAAATCTGAAAATGTCAAACTGTTAAGTGGGTTAAACAGTTTGACATTAGAAAACAAAAATTTGAAAGAAAATGAAAGAGATTTTGAAAAGAAAAGAAAATTTTTTGAAAATGAAAAGGTAAAAACTGAAAAAGAATTTCAAAGTCAAATAAAGATTCTTGAAGATGGGAGATCTGTTTTTAGCAAGAATAACATTGAAAAGCAAAAAGTAATAAACTCTCATCTTCAGACGATTATTCGACTTGAAAAAGAAGCTGAAAATGCTCGGAATAAAATCAAAGAGCTTGAAGAGAAATTGAAAGGTTTTGTGAATACTTTTTCGATTCCTTGTCCAAAACCGATCAATTATGTTCCAATAAGTGACAATGTCACAAACTTTGACAAAGTCAAAGTTGAAGATTGTGATGAGAAAACTGATGATGAAGTTGAAAAAAGAAAAATATTTTTGAAATTAAATGAAATGTTTCAAGAAACTGTTCTACATTCTACTGAAAAAGGTGAATGCTCAACGCAAAAACCTGTAAAGAAGAATGTTGAACAAAAACAAAAGGATAAAAACCGAAAAATGTTCAAAAAGAAAATAAAAGCTCATCAGTTCAATCATCCAATCGTGATAAAAAATCACAAAAATTAGAAAATCAAAACTCAAAAATTGTTGATAATAAGTGGTGTAGGTTTGACCACAGTGCTCAAAAGCCAAATCCAGCATACAAGAGGAGAGATGGATATCACCAAGCCAAACAATGCTATGATCTGAATATTTGGTGTGATAGTGGTGATTGGTACGATAACAGAGTGTGTTACACTTGTGGTGTTCGAGGACACATTGCTGTTAACTGCCAAAGTTGGAGTTATGAGACGAGAAGATGCTTTGAATGCAATATCAAAGGACACATTGCCAGGGATTGCCCAATGAGATCAAAGGGAAGATCGAGGGATGAATCTCAGAAAATGGCAAAGAAACCAGTCAATGTCAAAACAAAGCCTAAAGAACAGAAAGTTCAAGAACATAAAGTTCAAGAACAGAAAGTTCTAGAACAGAAAGTAAAGCTTTCGCAGGGGCAAAAAGACAGACTGGGGAAGAAGAGAAAGAAAGCGAGAGAATATCTCAAAAGGATTTTGTCCTCGGATACAGCTGTCAAAGCGAATAACAGTTCTGATAAATCATCTTGCTCTCCAAGGAATGAAAAATCTAGCAAAACGGATTCATCAGATACAAATCTAAGGACGAAAGAGAAATCAAAGAAAGTGGAGAATTCACTTCCTGGTGATGAATTTGTTTCTCCGGAAACAAAGGAGCCAGTTGTTGGCAATGAATCTGACCCATCAAAGTTAGACAAGCCAAGTTCAGGCAATGAATCTGGTGTGGTAAAGCCAGAAGAGCCGTGTGTTGAGGTAAAAGTTGAGAATTCTGGTCTAACAATGGATGATGTAAATTTTCCACCATTGTTGAACAAGAATTCAAAATCACCCAAGGACAGTCAGGCTTGGGTTAATCTGTTTAAATGAAAAACCTGACTTGCCGGAGCTCCCAAGTTGGTAATCGTGGAGCAGGAATCGGCATTGTTCTTGAGAAATTCACTTCGGTGATATGTCAACTTACGAGTGGTAAATCAGGGACATTAAGTTGTACTTGATTTTCTAAAAGTGATTGTGTTAAAAAAATCTGGAAATGTTAAATCATACAAATGGTTAAAGAGAACAAGGTGATGAATGAGATCCCCATGTTTGAGAAATGACTCACAAAACTAATTTTCCGGAAAAACTATTTTGATTAAAACAAACTTAAGTGTTTTGAAATCACTATGGGAAAATGTTTTGTTGTCAGGGGGAGTTCTGATTGTTTATGCCAAGTGAATGGAGAATTGAAGTAATTCTCATCATGTTGTCAGTTTTTTTTGTACAGTTGGTTTTTAAATTTTCCCAGAAAATCAAAATTGAGACATATTTTGATTTTAGGGGGAGTGAAATTTAAAAAAAAATAGAAAATTTGAAAATTTCAAAAACATTGAAAAATGCAAAAATGAGTTTTGTTGTAAAACAGAGGAAATGATAGTAAATCAGTTGGACTGTCACAGCATGCTAAAGAAATGGAGAGATAAAATGTGATAAACGATCTTACTAAAGATGTGACGATAGGCTCAGCTAGACTAGTAGATTTGCGATAACGATACAAACATAAATAAAAAAGCCTAGTTCTAGTCGGAAACACGGTTGAAAGCATAGTACTTAGTTTTGTCCTTCTTGATTGTGTGCCTACTCAGTAATCGTTGATTGTCGAAAGACATAAAACTGGTTAAGTTTGTGAACTTTCACAACTTTGCTAAAAAATCACTGTGATTGTGCTTTTCATTTTGCAAAGATTTAAACTTGTTTTATTTCTTTATTTTATTTAAGCATTGGACATCCTCTGCGTATACGTGAGTATCGACCTGGATGTTATTGCCTAAACGTTCTGCTTTATTTTCTTTGGTATTTCGTTAAAGCTTTGGATCACCTCTGTGTATACGAAAGTATCAACCTGGTGGTTAAAACCTAAACAACTTCAACTTGTTTTATTTTTCTTATTTTGTTTAAACATTGGACTTTCTCTGCGTATACGGAAGTACCGACCTGATTGTTAATGTTTAAACATTCTGCTTTGTTTTCGCACAAATCACAGTTGATAAAAGTTTAAAGGCATTACTTGAGTCAGTGTATTGCATGATGAGGGGATATGCTGAGATCGTGGGGTCCATAAGAACTTAGTGCAAAATTAATATACCTTAACGTATCGGTAAGCATTTCGAAAGTTTTTAGATTGAGTTTAAGTGGACAACAATATCGTCAATCTATGTGAATCATTTTCGAAATTCCAAGTGCTAAACAAGATGAACTGGTTTGGGAGTGTGTGTGCTGAATTGAAAATTTTTGATTTAAGAAAAGAAGTTGAGATTAGTTAATCAGGGTCATTAATTTGAACTTGATGTAACTATTACTAGTAAGTTTTTCTTATTGATTTAAGTAAAAACTTATATTTTGTTGAGAATTATGTAGGTGATGAGCTGAACAGAACTAAAACCAGGGTTTGATCTCAAGGTGATAGCTAATTCCAGACAGCGATCCCATCATGATGAAAGGGGGAGTCTGACGAGGTTAGAGCCAAAGAGAAAATACTGGTACATGATAAGAAAGAAAGAAGACCGATCAAGATTGAAGAGTCATCATGTTGAAAACTCTCACTGAAGATTCCGTCAACATTCAAGGGGGAGTCTGTTGGTGCAGTTGTCTGTCGACTTCATCTTCGTTCGAGTCTCAGATTGTGAAAGAGCCCGAAGACCGGTAAAGACTGAAGATGCGAAGACTCGATACTTCAGACTCGTCAACATCCAAGGGGGAGTCTGTTAGTGCATCCGTCTGTCGACTTCGTCTTGTATCGTGTCTAGTATTAGATTTGTTAGATCAGGGTGCATTGTACGAGAAAATAGGAGATTTTGGGCTGTGTTTAAGGTAATTCCGCTTGAAAGTGCACCTGGCACTTTCAAACGAAATCAACATGTTTAATTTCGTTTGAAAGTGGCAGTGACACCTTCAAACGAAATTACCCTCCCTATATATACCTCCTCATACGAAATCATTTGTAACCTTCTTGATTCCGACGCCAAGGTGCTGTCGAAGGGTCTATGTGCTGTAAATCATTTCAAGATCAATAAACAAGACAATTAATAGTGAATACAAGCTAAACAAAGACAGAATCAATGAATTCCGCCTCTGATTCTGTCTGAGCACTCTTCTGATCGACTCGTTAGGTCGTTTCACGATCCTACAGAAGCAACACCAAAGAACAAAGGTGGGGGGCTGGGATATGTTAAAACTAATATTAAAACTCCTACCATCTTTGTAAAGGCATTTGAAAACAATTCTGATAAGAAAATATCAGATTCTGATGCTGAATCATGCAGATCTAGCATTTTTTATAACCTGTAATCATCACCCAAAATCTGTGTGAAAAGGGATGAAGTCTTCAAAAACAATGAAAAACTAAGAATTCATCCTAAATTTCACAAAGGCAAAAATATTCCATCACAATCATCTTTGTCTAAAACATTAGACAAATCAAATTGTATGTGTGTTGAAATACTGAAGCTAATTCATCAACATCTCTCAAAAGAAAATCATCCTGCTAATGGCTCAGCGTTAAGCAGACAATCTGATGAGAATTTCTCCTCTGATGAAGAAATCTCTAGCATATTTTCATCAGAAAAAGTACCCAAACAAGTTTGGGTACCAAAAAATCTCTAACCTCATAATTTCAGGACCATCATGTGCAGCAGATCTGGTACTGCGATTCTGGAAGCTCCAAGCACGTGACTGGGGATAGGAGCTTACTCAATAATTATCAAGAAAAACTGGGTAAATTTGTAAATTTTGGAACTGGGGTGAAGGGAAGAACAATGGGATATGGCACCATACAATATGGAGCTTTAACCATTGAAAAGGTTGCCTATGTAGAAGGTTTAAAATACAATCTACTAAGTTGTGGGTAATTTTGTGACAAAGGCTTTCAGGTAACCTTCTTACCTGAAAAATGTCTGTTGGTTGGTTTGGATGATAACAAAATATATTTAAGTGGGAAAAGAATTAGAAATTCCATCTACTACTTTGATTTCAGAGAAGAAATTGAGCATCCACGATTATGCTTATTTTCAACTGAAAACAAAGGTAATAGTTGGTTATGGTATAAAAGGCTTGCCCATTTAAATTTTAAAACCATCAACCAACTGGCAAATAAAAATCTGGTAAAAGGTCTACCATACATATCATCCAAAAAGGATAAGATTTGTGAAGCATGTGAGTTTGGCAAATCAAAGAGAGGCTCACATAAAACAGTTTCAAAATCTTCAATTTCTGAAAACTTAGTACTTTTGCACATGGACCTTTGTGGACCTGTACAAACTGCCAGCTTTTCTGGTAAGAAATAGATATTGGTCATTGTAGATGACTATTCAAGGTACACTTGGGTTGAATTTTTAAGAAAGAAAAGTGAAACCCCTGATCTGATCATTAATTTCATCAGAAAAATTGAAAATCTGTTGAAATTACCTGTGAGAATGATCAGATCTGACAATGGAACAGAATTTAAGAATGCAAAACTTGAGACTTTCCTTGTGAGTAAGGGAATATCTCATGACTTTTCTGCTCCAAGAACTCCTCAATAGAATGGAGTTGTAGAAAGGAGGAACAGAACTCTGGTAGAAGCAGCTAGAACTATGCTTGCTTATGCCAGATTGCCCACTTATTTTTGGGCTGAAGCTATGTCAAACGCATGCTTTACACAAAACAGATCTATCATTAACAAAAGATATCAGAAAACCTCATATCAAATTATCAACCACAGGGTTCCAAGTGTCAAATTTTTACACACCTTTGGTTGCAATTTTTTTGTCTTTAATGATTTTGATAGTCTGGAAAAATTTGATAGAAAAGAACAAAAAGGAATATTTCTTGGTTTCTCATTGTCCTCAAAAGCTTATAGGATTTTTCTTTTAAACACAAGGACAATAAGAGAAAGTCTATATGTGTCTTTTGATGACTCATCAGAAACCAAAATTTTTGATGAAATTATGAAGGATATAAACTTGTTAAAACAACCTGAAAATTCTGAAAGTCTTCTCAACAAGCTAACTTAAGAACTATTAGAACATGATCATATGATAAACATATCAAACAAAAATATGTCATGTACTAACCTTACAGATGATCCGGAACCTCCAACAGAAATTGTCCAAAATGATCAGAATTCTGATATTTCATCAGAAAATGTTATTGAACAACAGAATTCTGATCCTCTTGACACCATTGAGGTCACAGATCAGGGGGAAGCTTCAAATCCATCACCAAGTACAAGTTCTCACAACAACTTGAGATGGATCAAGGGACACTCACTTGCAGACATCGTTGGTGACCCTGAAGTAGGTGTTAAGACAAGATCTGCAACGGCTCATGAATGTCTTTATGTTGGATTCTTAAGCATAATTGAGCCAAAATCTGTCAAAGAAGCACTAAATGACTCAGATTGGGTCCAAGCAATGCAAGAAGAGCTTGACCAATTCTAAAAGAGTCATGTGTGGGATCTGGTACCCAAACCAAACAAAAGTCTATCATTGGTTCCAAATGGGTACTCAGAAACAAGTCTGATGAACAAGGCATCATAACAAGGAACAAAGCAAGGCTTGTGGTCAAAGGCTATTGTTAACAAGAAGGACTTGATTATGATGAAACCTTTGCACCAGTTGCCAGGCTTGAAGCTGTTAGAATATTCCTGGCTTATGCTACCTCAAACAACATCAAAGTTTATTAGATGGATGTAAAGTCTGCTTTCTTAAATGGTGAAATTGAAGAAGAAGTACATGTGCGTCAACCAGAAGGCTTTGTTGATCCTCAATGTCCTAATCATGTCTTCAAACTGAATAAAGCCTTGTATGGATTGAAGCAAGCTCCAAGAGCCTGGTATGAAACACTATCCAACTTCTTAATCAATTCTGGCTTCACCAAAGGTACAATTGACACAACTCTTTTTCTAAAAACACATAAGGGGCACACACTTTTGGTTTAAATTTATGTTGATGACATAATATTTGGATCCACTAATGACAAATTCTGCAAAAAGTTTGAGAAATTGATGACCAGCCACTTTGAAATGAGTATGATAGGTGAATTAACCTTTTTCCTTGGCCTGCAAGTAAAACAACAAAGGGATGCCATATTTTTGAGTCAATAGAAGTATGTCAGAACTATTTTGAAAAATATTCACTAGAAAACTGCTCATCTTCAAAAACTCTCATGGCCACTAGAAACAAACTAGATTCTGATCCAGAAGGAAAGCCTGTGGATATAAAAACTTTTTGAGGAATGATAGGATCACTACTATACCTAACTGCCAGTAGACCAGACATAATGTTTTCTACATGTTTTCTGGCAAGGTATCAATGTAATCCTAAAGAATCCCACATAAAAGCTGTCAAAAGAGTTTTCAAATATCTAAAAGGAACTTCAAATCTTGGCCTATGGGAACACAAATTTAGAACTAATTACATACACAGATGCAGACCATGCAGGATGCAAACTTGACAGAAAAAAACACATCTAGTGCCTGTCAGATGTTGGGAGAAAAATTAGTCTGTTGGGCAAGCAAAAAGCAAAATTGTGTTGCCACATCCATAGCAGAGTCAGAATATGTAGTAGCAGCAAGCTGTTGTTCACAAGTTCTGTGGATGCAAACTCAACTAGAAGATTATGGAGTAAATCTGACAAAAATTCCTATTTTGTGTGATTCTATGAGTACTATTGCAATAACCTCAAATCATGTGCATCACTCTAGAATCAAACACATAGATGTCAGATATCATTTCATAAAAGATCATGTTGAAAAAGGCAACATAGAAATGTATTTTGTCCCAACAGAAAACCAATTTGTTGATATTTTCACTAAACCATTAGATGAAAATAGACACAACTTTCTGATCAGTAAATTAGGGATGGTCAACATGGAAATTGAACAAAAGGGAATTGAGTCACAAATTAAAGAAAAATCTGATACACATTTGTCTGATCAGATTTCTGGTGAAAATTCTGATAATCCATCAGAAGTTCAAATTCCAGAAAATCTGGTAAATTACCAGAAGTTGACTAAGTCAACAGAATTTCTGATAATACATAAGTTATCATATTTTCTTTATCTTTTCACATGCATGCACAAAAGTCCATTTGTAATCATCATTTTTCATTGATTTTGTATATTCTTTTAATTTTTCATTTTTTTTTCTTTCATTTTTTATTCCTTTATATTGCAAATCTCTTTAGACTAGGGTAATCAAAATTTTATCTCTTTAGTATAGGGCTGATAACGTCATGGACAGAAAAGCCTCTGGGAATTTGTTAATGGTAGTTAAACTCTCTCTCTTTCATTCATTACATTTCATCAATATTAAGGAGATAGAAGTGATATATAGGCAGATAATCATGAAAACTTATCAGAAAATGGCCGCTTAAACCATTAATGCAGGAGATTTTATCTCATTTATTCTTTTTTGCAAATCTGACAGAAAATTGAATAACAAAGAAAATGGAGATACAAAATCTGATTTAAGTAGATATCATTTACGGCAAACTTCAATTTTACTATAAATGATCACCACTTTGAGCTTAGTCAGTCACTATCAACTAAGAAAACCCTAGAGAAAACTCTTTCTTCTTCTCCACACCTCTCAAAAATGACAACTATCAATGCTGATCGATTCCCACTTCCATACCACCAATATCATAATCTCAGAATAAGGATCAACTTTGAAGGTCCTCAATGGGAGGGATGCCAAATCATCCTAAACATGATTATGGGGAGTCGTTTGAGATATGCCCTCACAGCTCACATCATGATTTACCCAGACATCCTTCAAATGTTCTGGAGAAATGCAACATTGTTGTTGCGTGAGGGTAGAGGTTTGACTTCCATCAGAAGTGTGGTGCTTAACCAAAGGATAGTGGTGACTGAAGACATCATCGGAAGAGTTTTAGAACTTGATGATGATAATGCTGTTGTTCCTTTTACAAAAGCTCAAATAGATGAAACTCTGGAGCAAATGGGGTACAATCCTAGAAACCCACTAGGGCCGAACACCAAAACAGGCTTTATCAAGCCATGGCAGTATCTGGTCACACAAATGGGGGCATGCTTCTCAAAGAAAATTTTCAACCATCATGAAGTCTCCTATAGGTTGATGGAGCCTATACATGCACTTGTACAGGACATCCCTTACAATTTCTCTCATTACATAATGAAAGATCTTGCAAGCAACCTATGGTCTGGCAGACCATTCGTGGTATATCCTCGTTTTCTGATGAGGATAATCACAAGTCAGCTAGACTTTGGAGGTGTTCCTGCAGGGTACCCCAGGGCTGAGATGAGGCTTAAACAAAATATGAACCTCAACATGCTCATACCTACTGACCAGAACATTGGCCTAGTGACAGCCCTATGGTTATTCATGGAGATCATCTATGGAAAAGGGATGGACCTTGATTAGGTCATTTTAGTTTAAGTTTTTTTTTTTGTTATGTTTGTTTTGTTTTGTATGTTAATATATCATGCTTTTAAAGTTTTTGTTTTCTGGTTCATTGATTGGGGGGAAGTAAAAACAAAAATGGGTAAAGTCATATGATAAAGGGAAGAAGTTAAAAACCACAAAAACAACATATGATCATCAGAAACAAAACATTTGTCACCAAACTTTAAGTTTCTGATAACATAAAGTTGAAATATGGTAAAATCTGGTAACATAACTTCAAAATTCTGATGAATTTTTATGAACTGTTGAACTTCAAAAGGAATAAAAACGATGAAATGAAGACAAAAACAGAGTAAAAAGTTTTAGAAAAACATCAACACACTTAATCATCATTTTTAAACTTTTTCAAAAAAAATTCCTGGAAGAAAGAACAAGAGACTAGGATGCCACCAGAAAATCATATGTAAGTTGAAATACTAAACATTTGCTCATTCCCTCTCATCTAAAAAAATGATGCACTAGAATATCTTTTACTCAATCAGAAGGAAAACTTCTAAACGAAAGTTTACAAGTCAGAGGGGAACTTCATCTAAGGAATCCTGTTGAATTCTGTTGAAATCTATTGACTTCTGTTGACTACAGTTGACAAGTCAACAGAATTCAATACAAGAGGAAATGCAAACATTCGTCAGAAATAGAATTCTATTTCTGATGACATCATCAGAATTGAATTTTGACTTTGAAAAGGGGGAATAACATAAAGGCAGCTGATTGGACCATTCATCAAAAATTGGTCCCACAAGAATGGAAAGGTGTCATGTGACCGGTAGTGTTCTCCAATTAAAATTCAGTTCCAAACAAATGGAATGATTGAAGAAAATACAAGTTGAGAAGGTATAACCACGATTACACGATTAAAACCCATTAAATACCTTGATACCCATGATCCAACGGTTACTTTCTGAACCACATTTCACATCACATGATCTAACGGTAATAAAGGTAATTAATGTTCTATTAACCGCTATTACAAGCCACGTTCCATGTCCCCTCAACTCCCACAACCACTCATCTCTGCTAAAATCCTTACTATAAAACCCAACCTTAGCAGAAATTCTCAAATCACTCACCTTCATCCTCACAAAAACCTTAAACCCCGAAACCCTCTGTTTTTTTTTTCAAAAGCCAAAATTCCCAAACCTCAAACCCTAACTCACAAAAATTAAGAAATGGCAGAAGTTAATCTCAACATTCCAATCGTTCAACATGATGTACCATTCATTGAAGATGGAGAATTTTTGCCAATGAAAGAGAATAACTTGCTGATGAATACAGAGCATTCCGAATACGATGAAAGATGTCAACTTTTGATAGAATTTCTCTTAAATTGTCCAATCTCAAGAGCATTATCTAAAGGAAGAGAAGTACCAGAAAGATTATTGCAACAATTTATTCACACTTTCAGTGAAGATGGAGAAAATCAAGTCTCTGCTCATGTTTGGGGAAATGTCTCAGTGACATTAACTCCTGCAAGAGTAAGAGAATGGCTTGAACTTCCTACTTTTGTCAACTATATTAAAGCACCAAGAAAAGAAGATCTGATAAGCTTTCTTATTGAGCTTGGATACAAAAACAAGAAGGTTAGCAAAATTGGTGGACTCCGAAGAAATGAAATGCCAGCTTTCTGGCAAGTCATAATGGAAGTGTTAAACAAATGGCTCACATCAAAGATAGGAGGAGCTGATTAAGTGAATCAAGCAATTCTGTCAATCATGTATGGACTCATAACAGGGTTCAAATTTGATTATGGGACAGAAATCTTCAACCTAATCAAGAGATCAATTCTTACAAAAAATGGAAGAATCACTTCACATCTACCATATCCAAGGTTCATTTCAGTCTTCATCTTTGAAACTTTTGTTGAAAGGAATGTAGAAATTCCTATTTTTGAAGATGCTTGGAGTTCAAACATAATGAAACCTTGGAGTGCCAGTCAAGGGTGGACATCAGACAGGGATGTTCCTGTGTTACCAGAAAGTATGCTGAGTCTAATTTCATCAGACTCACCATACAGACTGAGACATGAGGAACTTCTCAACAAATTAGATACACCAACAGAGGAACCCAGCAAAGAAGTTTATAATTGCTCTTCTTCACCAAAAGGAGAAGAGGTTGAAAAGTCTTGGACATCAGAAACAGAACCTGCTGGAGGAAACCAAATTCTGATGATAAGAAATTCACTAGAAAATAAGAAAGATTCAGAACCTGCTGGAAGCCATCAGAATCCTGATATTGGAATTCATTTTTAGTTTAAAGCTCATCAAGATACAGAAGATCAACATTATGAAGAATCTCATATTACTAGAGCAACTCATGAAGAAACTGAAGTTAATCATTATGAAGAATCTCATATTGCTGGTACAACACATGAAGCCACTGAAGTTCTACACTTTGATGAATCTCAAATTGTTGGTACGGACTCTCTCTTAAACACAGTTTTAATTGATACTTCTTTAAAAAGAACTAACTCAGAAGATTCAATTACTGCATCATACAAAGTTGAATATAGAAAAACTGTTGTTGATGAGGATGTTACTAGTGCAATTCATCTCAACTCTGAATCAGAAAATGAGGAAGAGACTAAGATCACAACAGATAGAGATCAGGAAACCGGTCAAGGAAATCTGGTAAGAGATAATTTGTTTATCTCAACAAGTTATGGAGAATCATTCACTGATTTGATTCAAGGACATAAAGAAATCCAGGGTGAAAATGTGTTATTCACTTCTGGTGGAGATGACTCTAGCATACTCAAGGTTGCACCAGATTATGGTAAAACCAAAAGTACACCAATCATTCCCAAAACAGCTGCAAATGTGTTTACAGCTGGTATGTTAGAAGGAGCATCTGTTGTTCCAAATGTCCCTGAACCACCCATGTCACAAGAGAATTTGGAAATAGTTTTAGAAAATGTATTCAAGGCCTGCAAAAAGAACCCTGTAGAAGAGAAGCTTGATCTGTTGCTGTCAAAGATACAAGGTCAAAGAGCAGAAATGAAGACCTTATCAGAATCAGTGGAGTTCGTAAAGGCACAGACTGAAAGAAAAAACACTAAAGCACTGAAAGCTCTGCAAAAGCAAAAAAGAAAAGGCACCAGAAACCAGCATTTCAGCATCAGAAATTCAAAAGGTTTTCACAGAAATGGAGAAAATCAAAACACAAGTTACAAATGTTGTGGAGTCAAGACAATCAAGCAGCTCAAACAAAGTCTTGGAAGAAATCACCATTCTAAGGGCAAGCAACAATAGTATCACTGATGCCCTTGAAAAATTGATAAAAGAATGGGCTGCTCTGAAGGAGAAAAATCAAACTGAATTTGTAGAAATACAGGAAAATGTAGCCAACAACACAAAACTGGTAGGAGAAGTGTAGTATCTCATGAAGAGAATGCATTTCAACATTGCCAGATTGGCTAAGCTTAAGCCTAAGGAAATCATGAAGGCACTTCCAGTTGAACAATCACACCAGGAACTCCCAAATTCAACCCCACAACAATCAACTGCCATACCAATCACTGAAGCTAGAACCACTGTAATGGGTCCACCTCCTGCAGTTCCAAAAGAAGAAATGTTAAAAAGGTTAACATCTTCCATGCCTCTAGCAATCACAAATTTGAACCTCAAAACTTCTCAAACTGGTCCAAAGCCAACTTCTTCTGGTGACACTGTCATAAGTACAAAAATAACTCAACAAGAAATGAAAGACTGGGAAGAAGAAGCTGACTCAAGACAACCACAGATTGTAAAAAGAAAAATCTCCGAAACCCAATCTGTTATGGTTCAAGAGATTGACAGGGATATTATGATATTCCTTGAATACAAAATGGTGGAATACTATTGGACTCAAGAAAATGTACCAGAAAGGCCACCAACTCCTTACAGATTGGCTATATGGGAAGAAAGGTTAGAAAGAGGTTCAAGGAGCATCCACTACACCAATTAAAATCTAATAAGAAGAATCATAAAAGTAGATGAAGAGAAGATTGGAACTGATGGTGTTGGTGGAACCTATGTGCAGAACAGATACACACTTCTTAGAGAAGATGGTGAGAAGAGAAAGTGACAGATGGAGACCTTGCTGACAAGTTTCATCCCCTAAATATCTTGTTCATGAAAGACTTCTATGAAAAGGAAAGAGGGAACACAGAAGAGCTTTGATAAGCATATCAGAGGCTGGAATAAAGCTATTTGAAAGAGTAGCTTTTTCTGACTTTGATCTATACATCAGTTATGACTATATGCATAACAAGAAGGTCTACCTCACTGCACCAGGTACAATAATTCCCTCAGAGCTAATAGAAGATGCAAGATCTAGAGACATCATTGAACTACCAATGATAAAAGACAGACACAACTACAGTGTAGTCTATAGAGATTTTGAAAAGAACAAAGCTCTATTCAGAAGTGTTGACATCTGCAAGTACTCCAATCAGACACTAAGGTTTATTATGAAGTGCATGAACAGGAGGCAGGAATAGTTTCAGAAGAAAGGAATGAACAAAGAAAAGGAATGGCAGGAGATTGAACAAATGATTGAAGAATGGATACAAGCAAGGGGCTGGTACAAGGATATGTATGATATTTGCAATAAATACATCTCCTACAAAAAGAAATTGAAGTCTAGAGATGTACACCAACGTGTGAAGTTGTTTTGAAAAACATGTCTTTAGATTTTTCTATCATATAATTTGTTTCAAAATAGAAGTAACTTGTTTGATTTTCAAATTCTGTTTCCATTGTTTGGGAATTTTTTTTTCATGAGGTAGTTTATTTTTCTTACGATACTTAGGGGGAAATTGTTAAGAAACTTTAAATATAAGTATTGAAGAAAAATATGATCATCCTGATCATAAGATGAAAATACAGCAATGAGTATTACTAAGAAGGTGCCTACATGATATCTTGAAAAGAGGAAAAGAAAGATACATCTTCAACTAAGAATCAAAAGAAGATCAAAACAAAGAAGACAATCAGATAGAACCTTTCTGATGAAGTCGGATGATAAATCTGGTATTTATCATCAGAATCTGGTAAAGTCTGATCACCAGAAATCTGATGATCAAGTTCATCAGAAAATTCTGGTAAGTAGTCACCAGAAATTCTGGTAGACTCACTTGTCTTCTAGATAAGGCCTGACACAAACCCAAAAAGGAGCAAGTTGGCAATAACCGATTCAATGAATATGCCAAAACGTCCCTTTGTGCAGAGCAAGTAGCGAATAAACAATTGTTTATTTAGATCTAAACTCTCTATAAATAGAGATGTCAAACCCCGAAGGTTAAATGAGTTGTGATTAGCATTTAATACATACACTACAAACACCATTGCCATTCACTTAGAATTCTTTGAGTATTTGTTTTGTAATATCTAATAACTTTGTTTTAGCAAAGTCATTTAATACACTTAAAAATTTATATAACTTGTTTCTTGAAAGTCTAATTTCTAGTTCCGCACTATATTTTCCTATTTTGTGAAATCATTTGCCATATTAAGTTTGGGTATCTCTATCTGGGATCAACAGAAGAAGAGAAAGAGAATGAAGGACACGAGGCCATGCCAGGTAGCCACGGGGTCGTGTTGACAATCTGTTTTCAGCTATAAATGGAGGTTCTTGGTTTCATTTCAACTCATCCCTTGGCAAACCACTTCTCTCACACTTGCCACCACTACACCGCCATCATCCACCACCATCATCCATCTTCCATCATTTAGAGTGTGTCATAGTCTCGAGATCCAAGATCGATTGTAAGACTTCTTGTCAAACAAAGGCCATGCTTGGCAAAACTCTTAAATCACTTGGTGAAGACAAATCTTTTATGTATTACTTTTTGATTTCCAATCTTTGGCTCCTTTTTAATTGGGTATGTATTAATGACTTTAATAACTAGTTTTTTTATACTGAAGGCGAATTTATCTAACCATTCTTCATATGTTATTGATTCAGATATTCATGTATTTACGGTCTATATAAAGCGCGTTAACTACTTGGAAGGGGGTTAGAAGGGTGGTTGGGTAATTCTACGTCTCGTTGAGTGTATAGATCCTGCGAGAACCTAGTTTAAGCTTAGTACTATTGTTCGCCCCAGAAGAAAGTCGGAAACCGCTTGAATCCCTTAACTAGAAACTACTATTAAAACTTTAAACCAACCCTGTGAGGACTGTATCCCTGCTGACTCAAACCAAACGGTTGAGGGTAACGCTGCCTGGAAGGGAGCCTACCACTTTTCGCATTATAACTTACTTAATTATCTTTCAATAATCCAACCTTGCGGGACTGTATCCCTGCTGACTCAGACCAATAGGTTGAGGGTAACGCTGCCTGGAAGGGAGCCTACTACTATAACTTAAAGATAATCTCTTAAAATGCCCAAAGTGCGAAAATCATTAAAAGATACATAAAAGAGGAGTTGGAACCAAGTGATTCCTTCTTGTCTATCTGTGTTTCCTTATATTTTATTATTGCTTTTTAGTTTATCTCTTTAAAACGTTTTCCTCAAAGTTTGGTTAGATCAGACATTAACGATAAGCCGGTATTAAAAGCTCTTGTGTCCCTAGACGACCTCGGTACCTTGCCATCACTATACTACGTCCGCGATGGGTGCACTAGCCCTAACGTGTGTGTAGAGTGATAATATTATATCGTGTTTTATAAATTTTAAACTTGAATTTGCAAGTAAAAAGAGCTAAAAAAATATCTTAAAAATATACCTACACCGCACCACGTCAATGAGCTTCATTATTTCGATAACCAAGTTGCTAGGATTTGAAGATTAGAAGAAAAGGTAGAAGATTAAGTTAGAAATGTAAAGTCAGTGAGCTAAGATTCACTTAGAAGTTTCTAGAAATGCTATGCTGGAAGTGCACCAAATCAGTAAGTTTGAGAGAATTTCAGAGTGTGAAAGGTGTAAAATGAGGGTGAAGGTTTGTATTTATAGGCTGAAAGGGAGTTTGGAGTGAATGGGCTTTTGATGATTGGGCCTTGTGCAACTAGGCCTTGGGACGGGTGGGCTCTTTGTGCGAAAGGGGTGGTCCCTTAGTACGAAGAGGAATGTTTAGTTGCACGAAGGATTAATTTTCCGTTTTCGTGTGTTCGGACCGGTTTTAAGTGTTTTAAGCATACAAGTGCAATGTATATGTGTAATATATAAATAAATGCATGTATGAACTGATTTTGCATGTAAAACAACTATGAGTTTGCGTATAAGAGTAGGTAATGAAGGTATAACAAGTATGTATAACACAATGTATAAATGATGTAAAACAATCAAGTTTTACTACGATCAAAGCATTGGATTACAATGTTTGGAAATGAAATACGAATACAAAGAGATTACAAGTTTCCAAAAATAGAAATACAGACAAACTTTATAAATAAGGAAAGTTCCAAAATGCGAAGTGTTACAGCAAAACCTCTACTGCATCGAGGTGCGTACCTGGCCAGTAGTACCCCGTGTTCATGACCTTTGTAACTACCATGTGCGGGCCTGCATGGATCCCACATATTCCTTCATGAACTTCTCGGATCAGATAATTCGCATCCTGTGGGTTCACACAGCGCAATAGGGGACCTAGGTATGACTTCCGATACAAGAGCCCATCGTCCATCTGGTAATGTAGTGCTTTATGTTGTATCTTTCGAGCTTCTGCCTTATTGGTCGGTAAGGTTCCCGACTAGAGATACTAAATGTTGGGAGTCATCCATGATGGTGACCCTATTTTGGTAACATTCACTTGGCGCAAAGAAACAGAAGGATTTTTTAGTACCTCGATACGTACATCCTTTGCCAAATGTTGAAAACTTGTAGCAGCCACCTTGCTGAGCGCATCTGCTGGTTTGTTATTGCTCCTATTGATATGCATGACTTTGAATGATTGAAACCTTTAGATCAACTCTCTAGCTTGCTCAAGGTACAAAGCCGTGATCTCACCCTTAGCGTCATATAAACTGTTGATCTGTGTTACGACTAATAGAGAATCAACATGTGCTTCCAAATTTTTCATGCCTATTTTGATTACAAGGTGTAAGCCAGCTAAGAATGCCTCATATTCGGCTTCCTTGTTGGTATTCTTGAAGTCGAGGCGAATAGCATACGTGAATTCATGCTTTTTAGGGCTGACTAGTCGTAGACCTGCGCCTGTGCCATCATTGTTAGAGGCTCCATCAGTGTAAAGCAACCAAACTTCTTTATATTGTACTGGTGCATGAGTTTGTATGGCTTCGGATTCCTTGATTTTGTCGGCTTTTACCTCTATAGCAAAATCAACTAAAATTTGCCCTTTGATCGCTGGTCGAGGCTTATAAACAATGTTGTAGTGACCTCCCAATTCTATGGCCCATTTGGCTAGTCCCCCCGAGATCTCGGGTTTCTTTAAGATATTGCCAATGTGATAGTTTATAAGGACACTGATAACATGATTTGTAAAGTAACGACGCAGCCGGCGTGATGCGTGAACTAGTGCCAAAACCAACTTCTCCATGATTGAATGTTGTGTTTTGGGATCAATTAGCACTCGACTAACATAATAGATCGGTGTTTGTACCCCTTCCCTGTCGACAAGGAGTATTGCGCCTTCAGCTCTGTCTGAAGCCACATGTATAAAACAATCGGCTCTTTCTCGCGAGGCGCGGTAAGGGTTGGGAGTTGAATCAAACACTCTTTCATTTCTTTAAACGTGCCTTCTGCTTCAGGTGTCCAACAAAACTCATTTTTTTCCACACAGTTGCGTAGAGTACTGATTAAGTGCGGCGAGCCTATCAGCTAATCTTTGCGTATCTTTGATGGTGCTTCATGAAGGCATGTGCTTTATTGCCTGCACATTTTCTGGGTTGAGTTTAAGACCACCCATGGTGATGATAAAACCCAATAATTTACCTTCCTCTATCCCGAAAGAACATTTGCTCAGGTTGAGCTTCATGTTTACACTACGCAATGAGTTGAACGTCTTCTCGATATCTTTGAGCATCAGATCTTCTTCTCTGCTCATGATGACTAGGCCATCCATGTATACCTCCACATGCTTCCCTATGTCATCCCCAAACGTGTGATCCATTAACCTTTGATAGGTTGCGCAAGCCAAAAGGAATCTTGGTATAACATAAGATTCCCATTTACGTTCGGAACGCCATCTTATCTTTATCCTTCATGGCCATCTGTACTTAGTGATAGCTTTTGTAACAATCTAAAAAGCATTTCCACCGAAATGGCGCGAGAGAATCAATCTTCTTATCAATCTCTAGGAGTGAGCAACAATCTTTGGGACAAGCTTTGTTTAGGTCTTTGTAGTTGACGCACATACACTATCCTCTGTTTCACTTTTTGACCATGACTTGGTTAGCTACCCAGGTCTGATAACGTACCTCATGCAATATACCCGCGTTCAGTAACTTTGTCACTTGTTCATTCAACGGCCTTGTTTTTTTTCTAGGCCCAAGCTGCGTTTTCTTTGCACCACTGGTTCAATCGATAGGAAAGTATTTAAGAAATGCTCTATGATGTTTCTTGGTACCCCTGTCACATCTGCTGGCGTCTATGCAAAAATGTCCATATTTTTTAATAGAAGTTGTTTCATGAAGGCGCGAACAATTTCGAACATGGCTTGTCCCAGTGTTACTGTTTGTTCAGGGTATTTGCGGTTTAGCACCCATTTCTCAGGCTTGGTGCATGGTGTGCTCTTACATGTTTTCACTGGTCATGCATCATCAGTCAACGTGACTTCTTGTCTTGAATAGATGATTGGCACGCCTTTTTTCCATTAGAAAACCAACTGTCGAATGAGGCGTTGATGTCACCATGCTGAGTTGACCTTGTGTTTCTCTCCCTATCAGAACATCATGCTGAGAATGTGCGGGGATTACCATGAAGTTTACTTCAATTTTTCTTGCATGTTTTTCATCTGTGAGCGTGACGGGAACAATATTTGTCCTAGAGGAAAAATTGTTTCATTGCAAAATCCTCACAAAGGATAATCTATTGTTCAAAACGTGCCTTATCCTCTGGGTCAAATTGAATGAAGCATTTTTCATATATGATATAAACTGTGCTCACCCGATCAATGAATACATAGTCTGTGCTGTAATGACCGAGGGCTCCGGTAATAACGACAGGACGCGTTGCGCGTGGTCCCCCGTGTACTACTAGAAATATTACCTGTTGCTCACGCCACGAGTCGTTCTGTGGTTGCTTGCTGTAATTCTTAGTGTTTTTCTTTGGTCCGCCTTGACTGTGTGAGTATCTAACTGCCGAGTTTTCTTGTTAGGACACTCGTCTGTGCTCTGAATCTGACGAGTCTCCTTGCGAACTTTCTTGATTAGGTGGGTAAGCTTCCCACTCTACAAGGCTTTTTCAATTTCCTGGCGCAAGAAGATACAATCATCTGTGAGATGCTCGGTGTCTTTGTAATATTCACAAAATAGATTTGGCTCTTGGTCCTTTTTGTTGCGCATCGAAAGCGCAGGCTTGAACTGATGGTTCTTCGTGGTTAGCACCTTTAAAGGTGTTTTAGTTAGCAGAGTCCAATGTTTTTCTCTGTTTTCATTCTTGATAGCTTTCATGTACCCAATTTTGTTGATCGTTGTGCAAGCATCGTCGCCATGGTTGGGTTTCTCATCATAACTGTTGTATTAACTCAGCTTCCAGTCGGAGTTCTTTACCTTCTTGCTGAGCTGACTCTTTTCATGAGTGTGGCTATTGGAATTATACTCAGTTAAGTATTAGCTGCTCTTTCCACTAGTTACTATTTTTTTGTCCGCACAATTATCTTGGCGGCTGCCATCAGTTTATCCTAGTCTTTGGGTATCCCATCCCTTCTATTATACTGCGTATCAAACTATCACAGCGTACAACATGAGTGAAGTTTGTGTGCATCAAATATTCACTAACGTTTCCAATATCCAAACATTTTTTGTTGAACCGAGTAATGAATTCTTTGAAACCTTCATTATCTCTTCGCCAAATGTTCAGTACCTCGGTTGTATCATGCTCATGGCGCCTTTTCTGACTAAAATGTGCGAGAATCATTTCTTCTAAGTCAATCCATGACTTAACTTTGCCTGCTGCGAGGCTAACAAACCAAGCGCGTGCTGCACCCGTCAGGATTTAAACAACAAGATGGCACTACATCATGTGGGTTCATCCGCTGACGACACGAGTGCTTGTAAAAACTTGAATATAATCATCCGGGTATGACACCCATTGAACTTACCGATGGTTGGCGGGAGTTTCGCCTTTTCCAATGGTGCAAGAGCAATTTCTCGTATGAACTTCGATTGCTCTATTGCTGCTGCTGGCCGGTAAACCAGGATATAATCTTGCTCAAACGACTGGTTATATATGTAGTGCGAGCCCGTGGCTTATAGGACTCATGATTTCTTGGTAAACAGCTAAATACCGACGAACTATCGCCCACATGATGTGTTGGGTTCGATTCGTCGGTGTGTGTATCCCATTCGCCATTCATGTCGCGCGGGCTGAGACGGCTACTCACTGGTGTTCATCTGTGTGAATGAGTGTGATGGTTATCATAATTCTTTCATGTGTTAGTGCTTGTATCCCGCATAGTGCTGACGCCTTGTTGTGGACCTCTCCTTGGTGAGGGTGACTTGTGATGCCGGTTTCTGTCTGTTCGTTCTGATAGTATGTATGAGGGTGCGCGTTCCCCTTGAGGAGAGCTATAATCTAGCTCCCTAGGTGCTGGGATCACCATAGGAGCTTGTTGCATTTGAGCTTATGTTTGAGACGGAGCTTGTTGCACGCACATCTGTGCATAAATGGCATTAAGTGTTGCTTGGATTTTGATGAACCACGAGGTGAGAGATTCCCCCTCTAGTAATAAAAACGAAAGTTGCGTCGATGGTCCAACACCATGACTTGTTGAGGTCACGTTCTGGTTGGTACGAGTACCACTGGCGTGCATGGCCCCAAATTTAGTGTATTCTCCTTCGGTATACTCGTCAATCGAGTGGTTTTGGACGTGAGCGTTGTCTTCTACCGCTCCTGACTGAGAGGTTGAACCGAAATGAAGGAAAGGGCTTGTTAGATCTGCCATGAGATCGAGAAAACCCAAAAAGAAAGAAGATGAAAGTAGTAGTAAAATTGGTAGGCACCAATGAAGAAATACCAAGTTAATTTGTAGGTTAACTTGTAGGATTCGGCTCGTTCAAATAAGGTTAATCTTCTTTCATTCTTGCCTAATGACTGCTTGATCCGGCAAAACAACACAACATCATGAAGCTCGTTATAAGGAGGGGGATTGGGGGATTCTCCTTGTAACCACCTTCCAGCATGAGAATAAGAAATTGTTTTGAGGAATATAAGTGTGTGTATTAAGTAAGAGTGCAAGAGAGCGATCCTTAAATATCGAGGTGAAGTCCTCTATTTATAGCCGAAGAGAGTAACGAAGGAGATGGGCTGATTGGCCTTGGGCTCGACGTCATCATCAAGAAATATTCCATTTGTCCCCTTGGACACAACCGTTATTGTCTGTAGGCAAATGGGAAGATGGCGCACACTGATTGGATCCACGCGGCCTGGTAGTTATCCTTGTTGTCAGGTCTGCCATATAAGCGGTTAATAGAGATCATGGAGCAGTGGTTAGCGGACGGTGATTGGCGACACGCTACTGTCCTTTTGTACTTCTTGTCTCTTGCACGATTGTTCATCATGAAGCTCTACTGGACACAGCCTGGCGTACACCTATTGGTCGTATGCTCTGACACTTGGACTGGTTGTACTATGCCTCACTGGCATGCTCAGACTCGCGTCGATGAGGCTTGCGCCATCAGGCTTGCTCGAATCTATTGAAAATAACTAAGTTTTACATTCGTTTGACTTGGATATGGCCTTCTACGCATGGCCCATGTTTGTAGTTGCGCATGTCGGCGCAGGATTTGGGACTGATGTGCGTGAAGTGTTATGCTTTTAATGTTTATTTTAAGCCCTTTTACACTTTCTTTAGCCAAGTTTTAAATTTATAAAACACGATATTTACTAACACTAAACACACATATGGGCAAGTGCACCCATCGTGAGCGTAGTATAGTGTTGGTAAGATACCGAGGTCGTCCAAGGACACAAGAGCTTTTAGTACCGGTTTATCCTCAACGTCTAATCAAATCGAAAAGTTTAGAAAAATGATTTTAAACTAGGAAAAATAAAAACTAACTAAAATGCTGAAAAATAAAAATAAAAGAAAAACAGATAGACAAGATGAATCACTTGGTTCCGACTCGTGTATAGTGTAACCTTTGATTATTTCCGCACTTTTGCACTTATTTAAGAGATTATCTTAGTTATTGTAGTAGGCCCCTCTTTTGGAGGCAACGTTACCCTCAACCCAGTAGTTTGAGTCAGCAAGGATACAATCCTAAAGGGTCGGATTATTGAAAGATAATTAATTAAGTTATTAATGCAAATTATGGTAGGCCCCTCTTTTGGAGGTGACGTTACCCTCGACTAAGTAGTCTGAGTCAGCAGGGATACAGTCCTAAATAGCCGGGTTATAGTATTAATAGGAGTTAACTTATGAGGGGATCAAAGAGTTTGGACCCCCACCATCCAATACCGTTAAGTATTGAAGGAGGTCCTACTAAATTTGACCCAGGTCCATTGCAGGACCTCTAAACGCTGAACAATGGCAAGACTCTTACCAAACCGTTCCCTTAACCCCCGACCAGGTAGCCAACATACCTCCATATAGACCGTGGAGATATGAATGGTGAAAATATTTTATTTTATATAGACAGTAAAATAATGTCAAGACACCACGGACAAACGATAAGGAAGAATCACCTTCAACATAAGAAACTAGTTATTAAAGTCATTAATACAAAACCAAATAAAAAGTGCGAAAAGATTAGAAATAAAAAGTATTACACTAGACACTTGTCTTCACCAAGTGATGTAAGAGACTTAGGCAAACATGGCCTTGATTGTCAAGAACTCTTACGATCAATCTTGGATCCCGAGACGACTCACACACTCTATGATGGACAATGGATGATGGTGGTGGATGATGGTGTTATGGTGGTGGTGGGTGGTGGATGAAGTGTGAGAGAGGTGGTGTGCCAAGGGATGGTTTAAGCTTGAGCCAAGCACTCCTATTTATAGGCTGAACAGAAGCTCGGGCACGGCCCCGTGTCCAGTGGGCACGGCCCCGTGTCCACATCCTTCTCTTTCTTCATTTATTGCAGCTTGTCTTATTAGTTGACCACGCCCCCGTGTCCGCTGAGCACGACCCCGTGTGCAGAAGAATCTTTGTACTATGAAGATTTGCCTGGATTGTGCGAATCTTATAGTTGACCACGACCCCGTGCCCGCTGAGCACGGCCCCGTGGTGGGCAATAGAAGCTTCTACCACTTTGTCTTTTCTGCTGACATTTGGGCACGCCCCCGTGCTGGCTGAGCACGGGGTGTGTTCAGTCTTCTGTCTTCTTGTTTTGCTTGGGAAGATGCTGTCGTGGGGTCGGACATGTCACGTTTGTTCCCTTTCTTGTATTTATGTTAGATTTTGTTGTCTTTTTGCTTCTTTTGTTAATTTGAGTTCATTTAATCCTGAAAATACAAAAGGAAGACAAAAGCACACTTTTTCCAACATTAGTACTAAAAAAGGGTTAGTTTTATGCCACAATTGATGTAATTTATATGTTGCATTTTTCACACATCAAATACCCCCACACTTGAATCTTTGCTTGTCCTCAAGCAAAACTCTTTATAATGTGTCTTTACACACCCAAATGGAATGGGTAGAGAAGAAGGTTTTTGGGCTTGTCATAAAGTGTCAGGATTTCCAAGATTCTTTATTTAGTTTTATTTTTATTTATTTACTATCCTATTCGTCATGATTTATTTAAAACTTTTCATAAGATAAATTACTTATTAGGGCATAACATGCCTCTTTAAAATTCTATTTATATACAAGTTCACATACCTCACGGGGATCACTCAACACTCGGCCGAAAATGTATTTTTGTGGATCACTCGAGAGCGGCATGGAACTTACTCCTACCATAGGCTTGCCAAGCAATCAATCCTCCTCCTTTTTAACTATGTACCTTTGTAAATATCAAGAGGACTTTTTGGGTGAAGGGTTAGACTTGGGTTAAAGGTAGGTGGTTGGGTTAGTGGTTAGTAGAAAAAAAACGAAAAGCGTAACAAGCGTCGGTTTTCGTAAGACTTTATTTTTTTATTTTGATGAAGCTATTATTCAAACAAAGTCATTTTTGATAAACTTGTTTGTTTATTTGTTTTTGCTTCGTCATCAACAAATATATATATATATATATATATATATATATATTTAAGTTCATACGAAAAGCCGAGCTAGTTACTAAAACAAAGGGTTGAAAATGAAAAAGGTTTTGGTGGGTAAAAGGGTGTTTGGTTTGGGTTATGAAATGAAAAGGTTTAGGCTCAAAGGGGCTAACTAGGGGGATTTTGGGTAGGTGGTAAAAAGAAAGAAAAATAATGGTGTAGAAACAAAAAGGGTTAGTCCTAATGCCTCCATCATTTACTTACTCGGGTTTAAGTTGGTAAGGACCGGGAATGTATCGTCGTGGCAAGTTCTAGAGTCGTAAGAACTAAGCGGCTATTCACACAAGAAACGAAAAATGAGCATTTAGTTTAATGATATGTAATTGTATGCTCAATAAAGGCTCAAAACTCACTTTTGTGGGAATGGGTTTTTTATGTGATCAAGTATATATAATCAAATTTTAACTAAGTTTGTCATGCCTTTTCATAATTTTCTTATGTTGGTTCTTTTCATCACGACGCTATCGGTTGTAAATTCGTAAAAATATAACATTTTTAGAACTTGAAATTCCCAAGTTAAACCTAGACAAGTAAAAAATTGAAATTTTTTGAAAAAATTTAGGGTGATTAGTGGTTCCAATGGAGTTTTGTGTAAGGCTTGTATTTAGGACTTGCAAGATTCAAGGTTTTAGCATCCCCCCCACACTTAAATTACACATTGTCCTCAATGTGTCCCAAAAATAAGTTTTTAGGTTGATTGAATGTGTAAAAAGGTGTGAAAAAGCAAAAATTTGTGTGTTATTGGGCACTGGACACGGCCCCGTGCCTGGTGGGCACGACCCCGTGTTCAGGTGCCAGTAACGAAAACTTACAGAAGGTGGACACGGGGGCGTGTTGGCTGGACACGACCCCGTGTTTGTCAAGGTCTGCAGAAATAAAACAAACAGCAGGTTCAGGGGAGTGGGCACGGGGGCGTGTTGGCTGGACACGGCCCCGTGTGGACAATCTGCAAGGTTGAAATACAGGTTTCTTTCTTCGGTTTTCCTGTCCCGGCTTTAGTAGTACTAATTCTTAGTACTCTAAGCCTCGTATGTACCTGCTTAATCAATAAACACCATACCATACCATAGCAAACATCCTAATTTTACCAAGTTCAACATCCATGTCAACAAAGTTAAAAGAAAAATAATTGCAGAAAATAAAAGAAGTTAGGGAAAGTAAATTGTTCAACACTTGGCACGCAGGCCTTAAATTGTTCAAGATTAGAAAAGGTTAACCTGGGGAATCATCAACCAACCGCTTCTTCCTACGATCCACCCGGCTAGTCCATGTCTTCATCCTCATCATCATCATCTCCATCATGCCCGGCAATGTACTCCCGGATATTGCCGATATCATCTTGGATATCGGATATGTTTCTCTCGATCTCCCCAACCCGGTTGTACGTGTTGCTTGCCATATTGTAGGTGTTCCTGGTGCACATGAGGTTTTCCTGCAACAAATCATGCAAACTTTGAAAGTTAGGAAAACTGCCTCCTAAGGAGGAGGATTGGCCCGGATCACCATGGGGCTGGTATTGGTACACTGATGATGTTGTGGAGCGTGGAGGACAAGTGCTTCTTGTGGGTTCCATGCATGACCTTGCATCCTTTGAAAGCTTACCGTCCCGTTTTCAGCCTCATAAATTAGGTTCATTGAGCGGCAAATGTGTATATCTACCCTTCCCAACCATGGGCTTCTACCGAATGACCTAGGTATGTTGGCGAAGTGTTTGAAAAGACGGTACACCCATCCCCCAAAGAAGATAGGGGTTGGTGCAGTAGCAAGGCGGTTATGATGCATGTTTCGGAGCATGAGGAACGGAACATCAAGGGGCCTGCGGTTATGGATGCAGTGGAGGACAACCAAATCTCTTAACCCAACGACGCCACTGCTATCGTGTCTTTGACTAAGAGAGTAGCCAAGGAGCCTATGGATGTATCTGTAGAGCGGATCCCTCAACTTCTTGCTCTTAGTGCTGCTCGGATTGTAGTATCCTTCACCAATCTGAGCCCACGCGGCTTGGCGATCGTTTTCACCTATCTCTCACATCCCACCGGTATTTTACTCGTTTCCCGCATCCTCTTCCGCATACAACCCGACAATCGATCCAAATTATGCCATAGAGATCGAATATCTAGTTCCGCCACATCGGAACGCTACCCCATCATTGTCGAATGGGTCGCACCTTGAGTTGAACGTGAAGGTGCTATAGAATTCCAAAGTGCATTCGTGGACGGCACGGAGTCGAGTTGTTAAGGTGACTCTTAGTGGTCCTGTGACAAGGTTGTTGAAGCGGTCGAGTTGGTTCACCAATGTTAACAAATTCGTACATGCTTGCCTTGGGTATTCCTACGGCCTTGTTTGAAGTACTTCGTATCTAGCCCTTGCATCGAGCTCATTTGCGTTAAACCTTGTGAACTTCCTTGCCATCTGAAAGAATACACCAAAAGTTAGCACGAAACATTAGGATTTTTGGACAAAACTGCAAACAGTGGGCTGGACACGACCCCGTGTTCAGCGGA
Organism: Helianthus tuberosus; assembly: GCA_030545235.1. NCBI lineage: Eukaryota > Viridiplantae > Streptophyta > Magnoliopsida > Asterales > Asteraceae > Helianthus > Helianthus tuberosus. The sequence continues at coordinate 128,094,435 of CM060397.1, forward strand.
CACGGCCCCGTGTCCAGGCGTCTGTTACACAAAAATTCCATTTTTCGACCCGGTTTCGAAAACTTGAAAATTTTTTGTTCAATAGGTGCGGTTTCCCCCGAAAATGAAACCCCAAGTGCCATTTTCCCAAAACAACCCGTTTACCCTATTAATTTCATCTTTTTCGGTTCAAAAACAAGGGTTTGTGGTTTTCATGAGAAATCGGGCGAATATATGAACAATACAAGTGGATTTACTTCCCATAACACTAATCTAACTAAATGCTAACAGATCTAAACAAAAATTTGAGGTTCGATCCGGATGAACTTCAAGAACCCTAGATTTTTCCCAAATTTTTGGTGTTTTAACTACATGCAAGTAACTAATCTAACTAAGAATAGTGATAGAATCATACCTTGATGTTGTTAAAATGATAGGAGACGTTGAAAATCTGCGGAAAATCGCCAGGAACCAGAGTGTTTTTGGGGAAACGGGGCGTGTGGAATGAAGTAACTGTTATGAAAAAGGGGTTTTATCCCGACTGCAGCGCGGACATGGCCCCGCTGACAAACGATAAGGAAGAATCACCTTCAACATAAGAAACTAGTTATTAAAGTCATTATTACAAAACCAAATAAAAAGTGCGAAAAGATTAGAAATAAAAAGTATTACACTAGACACTTCTCTTCACCAAGTGATGTAAGAGACTTAGGCAAACATGGCCTTGATTGTCAAGAACTCTTACGATCAATCTTGGATCCCGAGATGACTCACACACTCTATGATGGACAATGGATGATGGTGTTATGGTGGCGGTGGGTGGTGGATGAAGTGTGAGAGAGGTGGTGTGCCAAGGGATGGTTTGAGCTTGAGCCAAGCACTCCTATTTATAGGCTGAACAGAAGCTCGGGCACAGCCCCGTGTCCACATCCTTCTCTTTCTTCATTTATTGCAGCTTGTCTTATTAGTTGACCACGCCCCCGTGTCCGCTGAGCACCATCCCGTGTGCAGAAGAATCTTTGTAATATGAAGATTTGTCTGGATTGTGCGAATCTTATAGTTGACCACGACCCCGTACCCGCTGAGCACGGCCCCGTGGTGGGCAATAGAAGCTTCTACCACTTTGTCTTTTCTGCTGACACTTGGGCACGCCCCCGTGCTGGCTGAGCACAGGGCGTGTTCAGTCTTCTGTCTTCTTGTTTTGCTTGGGAAGATGTGTGACACCCGTGTCACTGCGACCATCAAACAAATGCCAAACCAATGAAATATTGTATTTCATACTTGGGATTTGTAAAAATATGTGTATCGATTGCACATATCAACTCTTGTTTCGATTTCAAGCTCTAAATCGCTTTCTGGAAGGTTATACACGCACTGATGCGTAAATATAACCAGTTTAATGCAACGAACACTCCGGAATAGTGAAATAGGCTTAACATACCTTAAATAACCTTTACATAACTTAGATATAAGTTTTGGAAGGTTTGGTGTGGTGAAAACAAGTTAATTCGCTTACAGGGACTAAACTTGACAAACTGCGAAAGTATGCCAATTTGAACTGTAACAGACATTCCGGAACATGACCATAAGTTAAACATACTATAAATATCCTTTACATAGCTTATAAATAGGCTTTGAGGGGTTCGGTATGCTAAAATAAACTTTTGGGGTCATTCAGGGACAAAAAAGCGTCAAAAAGTGCACAAGTTTGCATTTTCGCGCATAACTTACGTTCTGAATACATCCGGACATCCAAAAATTTATGTAAGCACTAAAATATTTTATTTTAGTGTTTGGCATAAGAAAAATCCATTCGTCACGCCATTTGGATCATTTTTCGCGCTTATGCGCATTCCGTCGTAATTAACCGAACAACGTAACCGTACGGCTGAACGAACCGACACCCGAGATATTTTTGAACACATTTTAAGTTCCCTATAATTTAACTTCATTTTAGAGCTTTGAAATGGGGTTAACGGGGCTTAAACGTGTCAAAAAAACGCATCGTAAACCAAGTTTTGAGGTTGCAGGGACTGAAACTGTAAATCTGCCAAACTAGGTCCCTAAGTAGGGGCTAGATGCAGCAAAATATCTTTTTTACAGCTGTTAACAGCTGTTAACCACTCCCTAACCCCTTGCCACATGTTGATCTCTTATGGTGAGTGGCCATTTTGGGTACCATAAGGTTCCGACACATGTACGGATGTGATTAAGGCACGATATTCGACAAACGATCCTAACGGTGGACCATTTACTATAAATACCCACCTCCACCCTTCACTTTTCCTCACAAGAATCTGATCCAAAAGACTCTAAGTTGGAACCATTGTTTCATACCTGAGTTATTTGGATCTAGATTAGCATTCGGGGACCCTTTGTAAGTGTTCCTTCGTTCTTTTATTGCTTTTCGAGTCCGAAAGCCAAACCTTGTTTGACTTTCTGCATTGACCAGTTTATGGTCAATGCGAAGTTCGTTAGAACTTCGCAACGTGATTGTAATCACGATGGTTATAGTCCTTGTGACTATGCCTACTGATTACCACGTTGTCTAGGGTCGTAAGGGTAAGCGACTTGATCAGTCGCTTATGCTTTCGAACCCGACCCATTTGGTCGATCATTAGGATCCGACCAAACATATTAGGTGACCATAGTATATAGGGAATAACCTTCCGAGGTTATACCTTATGGTCGCTTCGTTTAAGTAGTTGTATGATAGGTAGTTTATATGCCTTAGGTAAATTACCAAAATACCCTTTTTACGCCAAAATTCATTTTAAGTATATGTAACATAAATTTTGGTATCTAAACTGATATGGCAACAATATTAGACATGTTAAGGCATATTTTACTTATCATAGGACTAGTTATGCGTTCCGAACGCGTTTTACGCGAACGACGCGTTAAAGTAGCATAAGCTACCTAAACGGGTCGTAAGCACTTAGGTTAGGTTTCATTTAGTATGTAGGCTTTGTTAAACCATGTTACATGAGTTCCTACACTCATTTGGTTTACAAACCCTCATGCTACCCGATCTTCCGATTATAGGTCCGGTTTATTAATATAGTTACCTATATTAGGTGCCGTTTGATTCCGTGATCTCTAGCATTGCTTGGTGGTTATCTTAGGACTTCTGAGCAATCTCAAGTGAGTACATAGACCCCTCTTTTACTATTTTCCAAACTGTTTTGGGGTGAAACACATGTGCCTACTTGTTACTTTCATGCTTTCCTGTTTTCACATCATATACTGCTATGTTCGTTAGTACATTATAGTACATGATTTCATTACACTTCATGCTAGGTGTGCCCATTGTGTGCATTACTTAGTACATCGCTTTACATGACATTTCACGCTATGTATGTTCATTTGATTACATACTTAGTGCATTGTTTTCACATGCTTACATTTTGATATGACGTTGGGTTTGTTTAAATGAATTTTTCACAATACCGCATAGATGTTTATATCAGTATAACATGCATTTATTACACAAAACATAACCTTGATTTAAACCATGTTTTACTTCAATACCTTGTTTTTGTGCATTTTACATATGGTTTAGCTGATACATTCCACTTGCCATACATGACATTTGACAAAGACATTTGACAAAGACATTTGACATGGACATTTGACATAGACATTTTGACATGATTTACATTTGACACATAAACATGTTTGACATTTGTTTTACACTACATGATTTACATCTTGACATAAACACTTTGACATATTATCCAATACATTTGACAATTGGTCTAGACATAGACATCATACATTGTTGGTTTGGTTTGATTAAGTGATTAAGTAACGATGCGTGTGTAATATGATACAAGCATGGTGGATATGCCGCTGGTACTTCCTATATATAAATGTTTGTATGGTATTACATATCGTAGCGTTATTTGAATCATTTCAGTTTGATACATATAACATTTTATACAAATAACATACTTTTCACAAGACATTGATTTACAAACAACTTATCTTATACAAACTCATTTTACATGGTTATTCATTTAACCATACATTATTCCCTTATTTATACATATCATCTGATCTTATTGTTTTTCAAATGATTTACAAGACTAAGCAAATTACAAGGTTCATGACTAAACATTTTCTCAAACATAAGTCATGAAACCTATTTTCACAAAACCTATGTATCTCACAGGCATTTTTATGCTGACGTACCTATTTTCACATGTGTTTTTCAGGAGCTATTGCATAAGATGATCAAGATACACATAGGCAGACTTGGGCTTTAGTGACAATAAAAGATACAAGACTAGTTAATTATGTTGTATTTCTTTGTTTGATAAGACATTGTAACACTTTTAATTAATAAAACGAAACTTCAATTGCCATGGATTTGAAACATTAATTCTGTTACAACACTCCCCGACGTTTCCGCCACGTCTTGTTGTTTTTACGTGGTCGGGGTGTGACAGAAAAGATGGTATCAGAGCCAATGGTTATAGGGAATTAGGTTATTAGTAATGCTTTGACCTAGTCTATAACATTCTTAGGACCCTAACGCGAGTTTACTTGCGTTTAGTCATAAAACAATACCGTCACCTATCCTTAGGCGACTATCACAACAAGAACATAAATTTCAAAACCGCTTTGAAAACTAATCATCTGTTCTAGGATGATTTATTACAAGGTTTTGAACCCCTTTGAATTTTCAAAATCTCGTCAAGGTTTTGGGTTTTAAATAATGTGAACACGTGCAAACTGGAAGGGTGAATGCCTGTATCCTGGGTTTTCTGTCTAGGCAAGCACTTCGTATACATCTCATCAGACACGAGACCAGTTGTGCTTACCTGGGAATTCTTGGGATGAGTGTTCACTTATAGGCGAGCATGTCTTCGCGATACATTATTTTTGACCTATCTACTTTGATTAATCACCGAGGTCGTTTGTTGCTTTGTAGTAACAAACAAATGACCAATATCCTTGCTTTCATCAGATTTGTTTCATCTCATTCATTTCGTCTAATTCTCTCACTCGTTTCCTTTCATGTTCTCCTCTTTTAGAATGCCTCCACGACGCGAAAATCCAGTATCTGTTGACGAGCTGGCAGCTGTCATTACACAGCAAATGACTGCTGCAATCCCGATCATCGTTGCCCAATGCCACCAAGCTATCAACAACAATAATGCCCCATGCAACTTCAAGACGTTCAACTCGGCTAAGCCATCAAAGTTTTCTGGGTCTCAAGGAGCGACTGCACTTCTGCAATGGTTCGAGAGTCTAGAGAGCACTTTCAGGCATGTTCAATGTCCAAACGAGCGAAAGGTAGATTTTGCATCTAGTGTCTTCGAGAAACGAGCTTTGACATGGTGGAACGGTGTGGTGAGAGATAGGGGTGCCGAAGTGGCACTGGCCCAAACTTGGGAAGAACTTCGAGCACTGATGATGAAGGAATTCTGTCCTCGTCACGAGATCAGGGCATTGGAAAGGGAATTCGATGACCTTAAGCAAGACAGCGGCGAACATCGAGCATACACTGATCGATATGAGGAGCTGAGCCTGTTGTGTCCTACCATGGTTACGCCTTTGGATAAGGCGATCGAAAAGTACATTGATGGTCTCCCTGACTCAGTTCAAGACATTGTTACTGGTAGTAACCCCACTACGGTTAGGCAGGCCATTGAGCTATCTGCAACTCTGACTGAATCTCAGATCAGGAAACGTAAGCTTTTCCGGAAGGGTGACAAGAAACCAGTCGAGGAATCGAAACCAATCGAGGAATCAAAGACCATGGATGAGCAGACTGGATCCCTTGAGCGGTCAAAGAAGCAAAAGGCTTCTCAGAACTTCGCCATGATCGCTCACAATGGTCAAGCCGTCCCCAACCAACCCGCTCAACCCCGTACTAGGAAGCCATACAATGGAACTTCACCCTTGTGCAACCGATGTGGCCTACATCATCATGCTAATGTGAAGTGCCGCGAATGCCAAATTTGTGGACTTAAAGGTCATATGGCAAAAGTTTGCGTTGCAGCAGTTGCACCGAATCAAGCCGACAACAAACCTGCTCGAGCTCGCTTTCCACCAGGTTCTTGCAACAAGTGTGGTAAGATGGGACATTTCCGAAGAAATTGCCCAAAGCTTGCTAATGCTAATCCAGCACAGAGATGAGCATCTGATCGACTAGAAGACAACACTCTTTAGAAATAATCATATCTTATGTATTATTTTCTTTTGTTGTCAAGGTCCATGAAACAGTTGTTATCATTGTTAATAAATAAATCTTTTTATTTACATTACAATGAATATTATGTGGTTGTATGCATAAACAACATATCCCCTATAATACCGACAATCAAGGAATCGTATTACTTGAAAAGCAAACTACCCCCAAAATTCTTCCATTTTACAATCTCTTGCGTTTTCCACAAAGATCCTAAGTACCCGTCTCTTGCAAAGAAACGAAGTACAAGATAAAAGTTATAATTCTGTACGAATACCCCAAGTACCACTATAAATTTTTAATAGGGTACCCAAGGGTATTTCCGTATGTCCTAAATTATTGTGTACCTTAATTCGAATATTGCGTTTTCCTGAAAAACGAAAATCGAATTTTTGGTAGATCATCCTATCTTCATGGATGGATTCTTGAAATGATTAAAGTACCAAATGAAATCCACGAATTGGATTCCTGGTGTACTTTGAGTATCCGCGTCCAAAGATAACAAATTAATAAACAAATTAAACAACTATGTGATTATGTGTTTATGTGTTCCCTTTTATGTTTTTGTGTGATCCAAATTCTTGTCATCCAAATCCTCGTAGAATCTTCCATATCTTTGTATAAGGAAATTCATAGTAGGATATCCAAAGGTACTAAATTAAATCCTCAATGGGCTTTTACGTAATAGTGAAGATCCTTGGATTATATTGTACTATTCCATAATTAGACCCCTGAGTGGTCTAGGTAAACAGATTGATCCAAAAATCTGGTTAGGAATATCATGTGATGATATAGCTGAAAGGACTCCTTGGTGGCCTAATTTAAAAGGATCCTTTGTCGATCTAGTTAAAAGGACCCTATGGTAGTTTAGTCACACTCATCATCAGGTTTGATTTTTCCTCCCCTTCACATTTCAGACAAATTGTGCGGACTATGCAAGGAATTGCGTAATTATGGATGCATACATAATTATGAAATTCAGTGCACGGAAACCACAGCAAATTTTGTCATGTGTCTAGAGTCTATTCTGTTCATTTTTGTTTCTGAAGATGTAAAATGACTATTCCGTTCGTTTTTGTTTCTGAAGATGTAAAATGACTATTCTGTTCATTTTTGTTTCTGAAGATGTAAAATGACTATTCCGTTCATTTTTGTTTCTGAAGATGTAAAATGACTATTCCGTTCATTTTTGTTTCTGAAGATGTAAAATGACTATTCTGTTCATTTTTGTTTCTGAAGATGTAAAATGACTATTCTGTTCATTTTTGTTTCTGAAGATGTAAAATGACTATTCTGTTCATTTTTGTTTCTGAAGATGTAAAATGACTATTCCGTTCATTTTTGTTTCTGAAGATGTAAAATGACTATTCTGTTTTGTTTCTGAAGATGTAAAATGACTATTCTGTTCATTTTTGTTTCTGAAGATGTTGTGGAAAATGACTATTATGTTCATTTTTGTTTCTGAATAATGCCTGTTGAAAATAACTCCGTTCATTTTTCATTTCTGAAAAATGTTCGTTAAAGAGAAATTACAGGATTACGTCTTATTCATCTTTGATGGTTATTTAACACAAAGTCACAAATAGACTCCTACGAATTAATTTCGGGACGAAATTTCCTAAAGTAGGGGAGACTGTGACACCCGTGTCACTGCGACCATCAAACAAATGCCAAACCAATGAAATATTGTATTTCATACTTGGGATTTGTAAAAATATGTGTATCGATTGCACATATCAACTCTTGTTTCGATTTCAAGCTCTAAATCGCTTTCTGGAAGGTTATACACGCACTGATGCGTAAATATAACCAGTTTAATGCAACGAACACTCCAGAATAGTGAAATAGGCTTAACATACCTTAAATAACCTTTACATAACTTAGATATAAGTTTTGGAAGGTTTGGTGTGGTGAAAACAAGTTAATTCGCTTACAGGGACTAAACTTGACAAACTGCGAAAGTATGCCAATTTGAACTGTAACAGACATTCCGGAACATGACCATAAGTTAAACATACCATAAATATCCTTTACATAGCTTATAAATAGGCTTTGAGGGGTTCGGTATGCTAAAATAAACTTTTGGGGTCATTCAGGGACAAAAAAGCGTCAAAAAGTGCACAAGTTTGCATTTTCGCGCATAACTTACGTTCTGAATACATCCGGACATCCAAAAATTTATGTAAGCACTAAAATATTTTATTTTAGTGTTTGGCATAAGAAAAATCCATTCGTCACGCCATTTGGATCATTTTTCGCGCTTATGCGCATTCCGTCGTAATTAACCGAACAACGTAACCGTACGGCTGAACGAACCGACACCCGAGATATTTTTGAACACATTTTAAGTTCCCTATAATTTAACTTCATTTTAGAGCTTTGAAATGGGGTTAACGGGGCTTAAACGTGTCAAAAAAACGCATCGTAAACCAAGTTTTGAGGTTGCAGGGACTGAAACTGTAAATCTGCCAAACTAGGTCCCTAAGTAGGGGCTAGATGCAGCAAAATATCTTTTTTACAGCTGTTAACAGCTGTTAACCACTCCCTAACCCCTTGCCACATGTTGATCTCTTATGGTGAGTGGCCATTTTGGGTACCATAAGGTTCCGACACATGTACGGATGTGATTAAGGCACGATATTCGACAAACGATCCTAACGGTGGACCATTTACTATAAATACCCACCTCCACCCTTCACTTTTCCTCACAAGAATCTGATCCAAAAGACTCTAAGTTGGAACCATTGTTTCATACCTGAGTTATTTGGATCTAGATTAGCATTCGGGGACCCTTTGTAAGTGTTCCTTCGTTCTTTTATTGCTTTTCGAGTCCGAAAGCCAAACCTTGTTTGACTTTCTGCATTGACCAGTTTATGGTCAATGCGAAGTTCGTTAGAACTTCGCAACGTGATTGTAATCACGATGGTTATAGTCCTTGTGACTATGCCTACTGATTACCACGTTGTCTAGGGTCGTAAGGGTAAGCGACTTGATCAGTCGCTTATGCTTTCGAACCCGACCCATTTGGTCGATCATTAGGATCCGACCAAACATATTAGGTGACCATAGTATATAGGGAATAACCTTCCGAGGTTATACCTTATGGTCGCTTCGTTTAAGTAGTTGTATGATAGGTAGTTTATATGCCTTAGGTAAATTACCAAAATACCCTTTTTACGCCAAAATTCATTTTAAGTATATGTAACATAAATTTTGGTATCTAAACTGATATGGCAACAATATTAGACATGTTAAGGCATATTTTACTTATCATAGGACTAGTTATGCGTTCCGAACGCGTTTTACGCGAACGACGCGTTAAAGTAGCATAAGCTACCTAAACGGGTCGTAAGCACTTAGGTTAGGTTTCATTTAGTATGTAGGCTTTGTTAAACCATGTTACATGAGTTCCTACACTCATTTGGTTTACAAACCCTCATGCTACCCGATCTTCCGATTATAGGTCCGGTTTATTAATATAGTTACCTATATTAGGTGCCGTTTGATTCCGTGATCTCTAGCATTGCTTGGTGGTTATCTTAGGACTTCTGAGCAATCTCAAGTGAGTACATAGACCCCTCTTTTACTATTTTCCAAACTGTTTTGGGGTGAAACACATGTGCCTACTTGTTACTTTCATGCTTTCCTGTTTTCACATCATATACTGCTATGTTCGTTAGTACATTATAGTACATGATTTCATTACACTTCATGCTAGGTGTGCCCATTGTGTGCATTACTTAGTACATCGCTTTACATGACATTTCACGCTATGTATGTTCATTTGATTACATACTTAGTGCATTGTTTTCACATGCTTACATTTTGATATGACGTTGGGTTTGTTTAAATGAATTTTTCACAATACCGCATAGATGTTTATATCAGTATAACATGCATTTATTACACAAAACATAACCTTGATTTAAACCATGTTTTACTTCAATACCTTGTTTTTGTGCATTTTACATATGGTTTAGCTGATACATTCCACTTGCCATACATGACATTTGACAAAGACATTTGACAAAGACATTTGACATGGACATTTGACATAGACATTTTGACATGATTTACATTTGACACATAAACATGTTTGACATTTGTTTTACACTACATGATTTACATCTTGACATAAACACTTTGACATATTATCCAATACATTTGACAATTGGTCTAGACATAGACATCATACATTGTTGGTTTGGTTTGATTAAGTGATTAAGTAACGATGCGTGTGTAATATGATACAAGCATGGTGGATATGCCGCTGGTACTTCCTATATATAAATGTTTGTATGGTATTACATATCGTAGCGTTATTTGAATCATTTCAGTTTGATACATATAACATTTTATACAAATAACATACTTTTCACAAGACATTGATTTACAAACAACTTATCTTATACAAACTCATTTTACATGGTTATTCATTTAACCATACATTATTCCCTTATTTATACATATCATCTGATCTTATTGTTTTTCAAATGATTTACAAGACTAAGCAAATTACAAGGTTCATGACTAAACATTTTCTCAAACATAAGTCATGAAACCTATTTTCACAAAACCTATGTATCTCACAGGCATTTTTATGCTGACGTACCTATTTTCACATGTGTTTTTCAGGAGCTATTGCATAAGATGATCAAGATACACATAGGCAGACTTGGGCTTTAGTGACAATAAAAGATACAAGACTAGTTAATTATGTTGTATTTCTTTGTTTGATAAGACATTGTAACACTTTTAATTAATAAAACGAAACTTCAATTGCCATGGATTTGAAACATTAATTCTGTTACAACACTCCCCGACGTTTCCGCCACGTCTTGTTGTTTTTACGTGGTCGGGGTGTGACAAGATGCTGTCGTGGGGTCGGGCATGTCACGTTTGTTCCCTTTCTTGTATTTATGTTAGATTTTGCTGTCTTTTTGCTTCTTTTGTTAAATTGAGCTCATTTAATCCTGAAAATACAAAAGGAAGACAAAAGCACACTTTTTCCAACATTAGTACTAAAAAATGGTTAGTTTTATGCCACAACTGATGTAATTTATATGTTGCATTTTGCACACATCAGGACCATACCCCTTTAAAAATATATTAATATAATAAAAGGGATATTGATTTGGGTCATGACCATACCCTTAGAGTAGTGGTTTTAGATGGTAGATTAGAGATGGGTGACATGACGCCTATGTGGAGGGTTATGATGGTCATGACCCTTTAGCCTTATGCACTTATATTAAGATATTTATATCTAACTTCAAACCTGGTTTGTTAGTACTCACTATAGGAGTACACAAGTTGAGGCAAGCTCAAGCTCGTCTAAATTCCAGCTCAGTCCTTTGTTATTTTTAGTTATTTAAAGGCGAATTGGAAATAAATAATCTCACCTAACTCAATTTGGCCGATAATAATTCAAAGTCAGTTATTGGCCGATAATAATCCGAACTGGTCAATTTATTTTGTAAAAATATTCCGCCGTTAAAATAGCTTAACGGAGTTAAGTTTTTTTTTCCGAATTACAAACCGATGTTTTACAGGCTTTTGATCAGAACGAGGATACGATTCGATTGATGTAAAACTTACCTCGAAATTGTGCTCGAAATGGCTTGATTTTTGTTAATTGGTAGTTTAAACACCCGAATTAAAGCACTGTTTTCGTGGGTTGAGGCAGTATTTCGAGGTAAGCTTTACATCAATCGACTCGTATCTTTATTCTGATCAAAAGCCCTAAAACATCGGTTTGTAATTCGGAAAAAAAAACTTAACTCCGTTAAGCTATTTTAACGGCTAGGGCTGCAAACGAACCGAACGAACGCGAACAAGTCCTTGTTCGTGTTTGTTTGTTAAGAAATATATGTGTTTACGAACGGTTCATGAACGCTTACCGAACGAGATTTTATGTCCGTGTTTGTTTGTTAAGGAAATGAACTTGTTCGTGTTTGTTTGTTAATTTTAGGCAACGAATGAAAAGGGACGATGATGAACACAAATGAGCACAAACTAATGTTCATGAACACAAATGGTAACAAACGAACACAAACAAACGTTGATGAACAAAATATATAATACACTGACAATTATTAAATATTGTATTTATCGGAATTTTGAAGTATTTAAATAAAATATAAAAGCTAAAACACTAATGAATTATCGAACACAAACGAACATGTTACCGAACGTTCACGAACATAAATGAACGAACGCGCCATCTGTTCATGTTTGTTCATTTAACTAAACCAACGAAATTTCTTGTTTTTGTTCGTTTGTTTAATAAACGAACGAACACAAACGAACTTCCCGCCGAACAGTTCACAAACTGTTCGCCGAACGTTTGGTTCGTTTACAGCCCTATTAACGGCGGACTACTTTACAAAAAAAAAATTGACCAGTTCGGATTATTATCCGCCAATAACTGACTTGAGATTATTATTGTCCAAATTGAGTTAGGTAAGATTATTTATTTCCAATTTGCCTTATCTAAATATTTTATTTGTTTTTCTTATTTTTACATGTTTATAAATATGAATTTTCATATTTGAAATAATATGCATGATGTAGTTGATTATATCGTAGTTTCAAACATAGTATCAACTTTGTGTAAATATGTATTTAATATATTGACAAAACTCATATAACTTCTAGGCTTGTTTAGATAGTTAGTGGAGCTTGGGAAGTGAAAATTGAGATGGAGCTCATTTATTAAATAAGCTCTAATAGAGGTTTGAGTTTGAACTCGGATTCCATATTTAAATTTGACTCGTTTTAAACTTTTGACAAGCTGATTTTGAGTAGTTCGAGTGCGGTTTACATATTTTACGGCTACCTTTCAAAAAAAACATATTTTACGGCCATGGTATTCACTGTGCTTTTCATAATCTTTCTTAATAATAAATTATTGTTGTTATTATCTATTTACCAAGTATATTTTAGCTTACCGTTTTTATTTTATTTTCACATTAACATGTTTTGAGAATACTCGTGAGAAGTAGTGAAAAGAAATACGTGACACACAGGTAAAGATTAAAATGTTAATTAAACACGGATGTATTAATTCATCATTAAATATTACTTTTCGTGATATTCTAACACGTTAAATTGATATCCTTAATTATATAAACGTGGTACATCACCTATATTTTAAGTTAAGGTGCTACATTTACGTATGAAAGAAAACATTGATTTGATCTTTAAATCATCCAACCAAATATATTTCTATTTTAGAACGAAAAAAAAAAAACTAAGTAAATGGGACAATTCATTACCTATATATTTCTAAAGATCGTATCCGACCCATGAACAAACTTCTACCCTAGAATGTGACAATTCATTACCCTAGAATGTGACAATTCATATAAGTAAATGGGACTTTGCTCTAGCAATTTAAGGACATCATATACGGGAAGCTTGGACACCTTACTCCTTACATGTACTTGCTATATACCAAAGATATTTATATTCATTTATTCAACACAAATATAGTCATGTGAAATCCATGGAAAATCATCAAGGATAAGCTATAAGTCTTTTTCTTTCTCCTCTCTTTCCAATTTAAAACATACATGGACAATTATTTAACGAAGAGCATATATAGGCTATAGGGTGTGGTCATGACCCACATGATCACCATGACCCTCTATGTCAATGTCATGTCACCCACCTCTAATCAATCATCCAAAACCACTACCCTAAGTGTGTGGTCATGACCCAAACCACTATCCCCTTATTTATTTTGATTTATTTTTTTCGAAAGGAAAAAGAAAGGAAGTATTCGAAAATGGAAAAGAGGACCATGGTTGCCATGATTTAATCCATGCGAACCATGGTGGATCAAGCAATGGGGTGGTGTAGTCTTCCATTCATGTTCCTACATTACGAATCATGTCCCAACCATAACCCCACACCCTTCAGCGTGTAAAAATGCAATATTTGTTAAAACTTTAATAACTTAGAAAGTTCTTTAATTTTTTTTAATATTAAATATACTCACTTTCATTCCAATCACCAGGGAAATAAAACTTTAATAACTTAGAAAGTTCTTTAATTTTTTTAATATTAAATATACTCACTTTCATTCCAATCACCAGAGCAAATTACATAAGGATAGCAGGTAGATGAGCAACAAACTGCGTCGCCATCCACTTCTGAATAGAAAACCCTAATTTACTAAAAACAAAGTCTCGCCCCTGAGGGGTCGAAAAGTTGTTGTGAACCACACGCTGAAATCTAGCCAAGAACTGAACCGCCTCCGGCGCCAAGGAGCCGAACGTGTCAAACGCCAGGGGGACAAAGGCATGCTGATTATCCTCACAAACTTTCGCATGCTTTTCCACCTTCTTTGACTCTACTTGCTGAGCGTCAAACGATAACGAACTGACACCGTATAAAATACTGACAACGCCGTCGTTACGAAGTTTATACATATAACATATACTTATGGATTTCGTTTTGCGAAAATATTATGCTTTCAAACAACACAAAACGCAAACGTGAACGAAAAACGCGGAAACAGTAACGCACCGACAATCAACGAGTAAACGGAAACACCGGACTCGAGTTTCGTCCCAATATTAATATATTATGATATATCTAACTTCGTTTTCAAATTTTATTATCCGTAGTTGAAAATGGATCGCAAAACGGACACGAAACGACGAACGACATGTTTCACGCGTTTTAACGCAACTGATAAAATACGCGTCAAACCTCAATTTCCAACGTATTTCTTTTAGCATTCTAGACTTAACGTTATATTTTACGACAAAACGACGATCGGGTTCCAGTAATGGGCTTCAGAAACGATTTGGGCCGCTCAAAATACGCTAACGGGCCTTGCTGTCACACCCCCAAAATCCACGTGCGGAATACCACCGCTTGGAGGCGTGACTGACCAGGATCCAGCCACCAATTATACTGAACATTGGTCCATAATAGAAATGTTCACCAACCACATTAGTTAATAAACATCATAGTTCGAAGTTTATAAAAGTTTAAGTTCGAATGACAGCTTAAGTAAACAGCGGAAGTATAAACCAAACAGTTTCAAAACAAAGTTCATAGTTCAATTTTATTTAAAACCCAACACATGGGTTAGATGACCACTACACATTCCCAAGCGGCAAGCTCCTGAGTCACTGGGTACCTGCAAAGCATGCAGTAGGGTATCAACAAAAATGTTGGCGAGTTCACGAGTTGTCCAGTTTTTAATTACCAAAAACTTGTTTCACCAGTTAATTTATCTGTTTATACATGCGATGGGGAGCTACCCCATAAGTAAGCGACTAAACTATTTTACAATACCGAATACTTACTTAACCGTACGTTTCCGTAGTGCCCCGTTTGTCAATGTTCTATCATCATTGACGGTTTGCCAGAGTACATTAGTTCACTCCCGTTCCCAGTAACAAGGGTCAGTGTGAGGCTGGTTACACCTAAATAGCGCTATTAACTAATAACCCGTTCGCCAGGCCCCGGCGACTAATCGGTATTAAATGGTAGGGACTTAATGATAGAGTTTCATTTAGTGTTGCTTGTTGCATTACCGTATAAACAATAATTAACCAAGAGTCCCATTAAGGGGAAGAAAAGTAAGTTTGTATCCCTTACGCGGGGATAGCGTTGTTTAAGTTTCCGTTTCCCAAAACCACCAGGAACGCATGCTTTAATAGTTGTGAACTGACCTTGGGTTGCTCGGCAGACCGTTTACTTGGTCAAGTACGTTGGTCACCACGTCCTAACATGGTTACCAGTATAGGTCAGGTTTGGGTACAGGAAGATCACGTATATTCTACACATAGCTAACACATTGCATGCATAACATATAAATATCCAGCAAGTTATCGAGCCTGTTCTAATACGTAAGCAGTTAAACAGTAACCGTCAACACCTAACATACAAATCATAAGTGTTATTGGGCCTATCCAATCATACTAACAGTTAACAGCATCACAGAGTCCAAATAAAACGGTATGCACAGTCCACACACTTTCGGCCCAATAACGGAGACAAGCAGCCCATTCGAGACAAGGTGGTCTCGACTCGAGAACGTGCGGTCTCGAGTCGCAACCATGAGATCTCGAGTAATGCTGGCATGAGTCGCAACCTCGGAGGTCTCGAGTCCAGTCTCGAGTCGAGATCATGAAGTCTCAAGTCGAGACCTTGCCGGTCCCGAGTCCTTGAAGTCTGCCTTGATTGAGTTGTTTGGTCAAGGTCTCGAGTCGCAATTGCTGTGGTCTCGAGTTGTCACGTGTTGGTCTCGAGTCGCAACCGGGGGTCTCGATTCGCAACCCCGGATACGTGCACATGAAGTTCTTCTAGAACTTCTGATGTACTAACCAATAGAATTGCAATTTCATGTAATTGTGTACTATCCAATAGGATTTCATAAACATGTTTTCTTGTCTAAATTCTAATTAAATCAGATCAAACATCACATATTCAAATGTTTATCTCATATTCAACATTGTTCATCATATTCAACATTTGTTCATCATATGTTCATATCATATTTAACACATATTCATAATGTTCTTCATGAGATCATTCAAGCATGAAATGTTGTGATCAAGGATCAAGTAAATCTTGCATCATCTCATCAAACACACATTTGTCCTAAAATATCTAACATGAATCGGATAGCAAAAATCATCCTAAGCTATTAATCATTTACCATTCAAAACATCTTAGCAAAATATTATCATACAATAGTTCATTATCATTTAACCATTACAAACTCACTAATCATACAAAAATCATGCAAAAAGACCTCTAAACTAATCATGTATCTTATTCATTAAGCACACATAATTTCTAACACACATTAAAACACTAACCGGTTGTGTTCCAAGGTGTGAGGGTATGGAGGATCGATGAACGGGCTTCCAAATGATGATTCCAAGCTTGAACCGAGAGTTCTAGTGTTGCCGGTTGGATCCGAGAGAGGAAGAAGATGGTGTTTGGTGTTGGTGCTCTAGGGTTTTAGTGATGGAAAGAGTGTGTAGGAGAGTGTGTGTGGAAATGTTGCAAATGGTGAAAAGTGGCAAGGTTGGCCACTCTTGTGGGTTTTATACCCGGACCGAGTTGGTGCACCCTAGTGGGTTTCCGAGCGGCATGGCCCAACCGGTCCAATTGTTTCACTGTTTACTCGAGACCAAGTGGTCTCGAGTCGGGTTCATGGTCTCGGCTTACTATATATTTATATATATAACTATGTATATCATATTTACACATTATCGGCACGTAGCACATCAAGATAAATCACGACTTTCATTTAATATTATGTACACGCAAGTTCAATACAAGGTGGTTGCTCGGGAAAACCCAGAGTGTCACATTATCCTCAAGTTTTAAGAACTTTCGTCCCGAAAGTTAAGGCAGTCACTGTCAAGCTAGTGTAAGTGAGAACGTTTCAACGGGGTGTTACATCATCCCCCCGTTAGTTTGGAATTTCGTCCCGAAATTCGGTTGTAGCTTCAGCGCTGGGAGTTTCATTTGGGAACAACTGGGGATACTTGCGCTTCATCTGATCTTCCCGCTCCCAGGTAAACTCTGGGCCATGACGCGAGTTCCAACGAACTCGTACGAGAGGTATCTGGCTACGTTTGAGGGTTTTGATCTCTCGATCCGTGATCTCAATCGGTTCCTCAGTAAAGTGTAGTTGTTCGTCAATAGTTAGTTCCTTGAAAGGAATGATGAGTGTTTCATCTGACAGACACTTCTTCAGATTAGACACGTGGAAGACGTTGTGCACAACACTCAGTTCTTCAGGCAGATTCAGTCTGTAAGCGACCTTACCGATCTTTTCAGTAATTTCGAATGGTCCGACATATCGCGGATTAAGCTTGCCCCGTTTTCCAAAACGAACCACACCCTTCCAGGGTGAGACTTTAACTAGAGCCCGGTCACCAACCTGGAACTCTAGCGGTTTCCTATCCTTATCAGCGTAGCTCTTCTGACGGTCACGAGCTGCCGCCATGCGTTGCCTAATCTGGGCAATCTTTTCTGTAGTGTCTACCACAAGTTCTGGACCTGTGATCTGGCTGTCACCAACCTCCGCCCAGCAGAGAGGCGATCGGCATTTACGACCGTACAATGCCTCAAAGGGTGCTGCCTGAATGCTGGTGTGGTAGCTGTTGTTGTAGGAGAATTCTACTAACGGTAGGTGCCTTTCCCAACCCTTGCCAAAATTGATCACACATGCCCTAAGCATGTCTTCAAGGGTTTGGATGGTGCGTTCAGACTGCCCATCCGTTTGGGGATGATAAGCGGTGCTCATGTCTAAACGTGAGCCAAAGGATTTGTGCATAGCTTGCCACAACTCAGAAGTAAAACGCGCGTCCCGATCGGAAATAATAGAGGTCGGCACCCCGTGCTTCGAAACCACTTCCTTTAAGTATACCTCTTCTAAGGTAGAGAACTTGTCTGTTTCTTTAATAGCCAAAAAGTGGACAGATTTAGTTAATCGATCCACTATCACCCAGATGGTGTCATTTCCGCGTTGAGACCTAGGCAAGCCAGTAACAAAATCCATGGAAATTTGCTCCCATTTCCACTGTGGGATCTCTGGTTGTTGGAGTAGGCCCGATGGTTTCTGATACTCAGTCTTGACTCTTGCACAAGTCAAACATTTTCTGACATAGGTTGCTATGTGGGCCTTCATGCTAGGCCACCAGTATGTGGTCTTTAAGTCGTGGTACATCTTATCTGAACCAGGATGTACTGAGTAACGGGACTTGTGGGCTTCATCCATTACAAGCTCGCGCAGATTCCCATAAAGTGGGACCCATATGTGCCCGTTTACGTGGTAAGCACCATCTTCTTTTTGTTCTAGCCGTTTTCTTGATCCTCGCAGGCACTCAGCCCTGACGTTCTCGGCTTTCAACGCTTCGACCTGAGCGTTTCGGATTTGTTTAGGGAGGTTCGAGTGGATGGTGAGCTGTAAGGCACGAACACGCTTAGGTTTGGTTTCCTTCCTGCTGAGGGCATCTGCCACCACATTAGCCTTGCCTGGATGGTATTTAATCGCACACTCGTAGTCATTTAGGAGTTCGACCCATCGGCGTTGCCGCATATTCAACTCCTTTTGTTCCATTATGTGTTGGAGACTCTTGTGATCAGTGTAAATCGTGCACTTGGTACCGTACAAGTAATGTCTCCAAATCTTGAGCGCGAAGACCACAGCTCCGAATTCTAAGTCATGTGTCGTGTAGTTCCGTTCGTGGATCTTGAGCTGTCACGAAGCGTAAGCAATAACCCTCTCGCGTTGCATCAACACGCAACCAAGTCCTTGAATGGAAGCGTCGCAGTAAACAACGAAGTCGTCGGTACCTTCAGGTAAGGAAAGAATAGGAGCACTGCAGAGGTTCTTCTTTAGTTCCTGAAAGGCAGATTCCTGAGCATCATTCCACTTATAAGCAACACCCTTCTGAGTGAGGGTCGTAAGTGGTTGGGCGATCTTAGAGAATCCCTTGATAAATCTTCGATAGTATCCTGCCAATCCCAAGAATTGGCGAACTTCGGTCGGAGTCTTAGGTATAGGCTAGTTCTTAATGGATTCGATCTTAGCGGGGTCGACGTGAATCCCATCCTGATTGACTATGTGCCCAAGGAAATGGACTTCTCTAAGCTAGAAATCACATTTCGAGAATTTGGCGTACAGTTGCTCATTGCGAAGGAGTTCGAGAATAAGACGCAGGTGTTGTTCATGCTCCTCTTGACTCTTCGATTAAATTAGGATGTCGTCAATAAACACAATCACGAACTTGTCGAGGTAGGGTTTGCACACTCGGTTCATTAGATCCATGAAGATCGCAGGTGCGTTGGTCATTCCGAAAGGCATAACGAGGAATTCGTAGTGACCATAGCGGGTTCTGAAAGCCGTCTTAGAGACGTCCTCATCACGGACTCTCAGCTGGTGATAACCCGATCGCAGATCGATCTTGGAATAATAGCTCGACCCTTGCAGCTGGTCGAACAGGTCGTCGATACGGGGAAGTGGATAACGGTTCTTGATGGTACCTTGTTCAGTTCGCGGTAATCAATGCACATTCAGAATGTGCCATCCTTCTTTTTGACAAAGAGCACTGGGGCTCCCCAGGGTGATGAGCTAGGACGGATAAAACCTTTGTCCAAGAGTTCTTGTAGTTGAGTAGAAAGTTCCTTGAGTTCTGTGGGAGCTAGATGATAAGGTGCACGAGCTATAGGTGTTGCTCCGGGAGCTAGCTCGATTCGAAATTCGACCTGACGGTGAGGAGGGAGTCCAGGTAGTTCTTCAGGAAATACTTCAGGATAGTCGCGTACAACAGGAAAATCTTCAATCCTGCTTTCCTTTTTCTGCGTGTCGGCAACAAGTGCTAAGATAGCGGTGTGCCCCTTTCGTAAACACTTCTGGGCTTTTAAGAATGAAATGATGCCTGTGACTTCTCCGCTTTTGTCGCCTTGAACTATAAGGGGCTTGCCAGGAGGACGGGGAATACGAATAGCTTTCTCTTGGCAGAGGATTTCAGCTCGATGCTTGGATAACCAATCCATACCAATGACGACGTCGAAGCTTCCGAGAATGATGGGGAAGAGATCGATACGGAAGGTCTGACCAGACAATTCTAGTTTGCAGTTACGAATAACGTGTGAGGCCTCGAGGTTTCTACCATTAGCTATTTCAACGATGTGCTTAGAGCTTAGCGGCGTAAGAGTGGACTTAAGCTTCTTACTAATACGTAGGGATACATAACTAGCATCTGCTCCGGAATCAAATAATATGGAAACATAACGATCATTAAGTAGGAACTTACCCGCCACCACGTTAGGGTCGTTCCTTGCTTCAGCAGCCCCAATCACGAATGCCCTTGCATTGTTTCCAGCTCCCTGGTTGTTGTTGTTGTTTCCAGTACCTCGATTATTGTTGCTGCGATTCTGGTTCAGCTGAGGGCAATCCTTTCGCATGTGCCCTATTGCCCCACATTTGTAGCATTCACGATTGTTTCCTTGCTGCTGCTGTTGCTGTGGTTGATGCTGATTCTGCCTAGCTGGGAACTGGCTCCTGCAGTCTTTGGCTTCATACCCCATCTTGTTGCATCGCAGACACTGACCTTTGCCACATGGCCCATTGTGGTGTCGGTTACATTTGTTACACTTGGGGTGGTTTCCTCGATAGCCACCCTGTTGCTGAGGGCCTTTGTTGTTTTCAGTCTTCCTTTGCTGAACTGAGGCCTGAGTGGGGTTAGCATCCTTACCCTGATTTCCATCCCACTTTCGTTTGTTATCGCTAGAAGTTCCGGCAGTAGCACTGATCCTTTTGGGCAGCTTGCCCTCCTCCACAGCCTGATTGGTGAGTTTATGAGCAAGCGGACCACGGGCTGTATGGTATTGAGGTTGGCTGAGGTTACATGGCTCCGGATTTCTGGGACCAGACCTTTGATGTACAATTCGGTCCTTCGATACATAGGTCGGGACATGTTTGGGCAAAGTGCAGCATAGTCGTTGGACCGCTTGGTGTAGGTCTCAATCTCTGATCCAACCATCTTGAGCTCATAGTATTCGTTTTCGAGTTTGTGGATGTCATCCCTGTGACAGTACTCCTCTTTGATCATGTCCTTGAAATCTTCCCACGCAGTAGCATTAGCAGTTTCCAGACCAAGCATCTGAATCTGTGCTTTCCACCATGAAAACGCGTTTCCTCAAGCGTACCAGTCGCGAACTTTACCCAGCAAGCAGGGGGACACTCGCAGACATCAAAGACAGCTTCGGCCTTTTCAATCCAGTGCAGTAGGCCTATGGCAGCCTCAGTGCCATTGAAAGGGAGAGGCTTGCCATCCATGAAGGTTTTGAAAGTACAAACACGTGGCTGCGCAGGCGCAGGCTGACCTGTCGTGGGAAGTGAAGCGAATAGGCTTAGAGGTGAAAAGACGATGTGGGGGTAGGATCTAAACATCCTAAAGTAACGAGTTTACCTCCAGGGTGAGCTGCGAAAGCTGCAGCCACCTTGTTGAGCAAGTTAGTGAACTGAGCCTGAGTCATGTTAACGTTTCCTCTTCCGCGTCCACTCATTGTCTTCATAGCCAGAAAACACAGTATGAGTGTGATGTCGTAACGTAGCGAGAAAGAGGTAAAAGAAGGATGTGTATCTATCTAATTAGGCACACTAGTATGTATAGTAGAGCAGTTAACATAAGATAAACAAGCAAGTAAACACAAGTCCGAGCTATGAGGTCTAATATGTTGAGTCTTGCCCTTGGAGTGTAGTGTCTTCACGAGTCACGGGTTATAGTCTGGTTTTTCTCAAAAAGACTTTCTTTTTAAAACCAAGTTCACTATAACCAATGGTTCTGATACCAATCTGTCACACCCCCAAAATCCACGTGCGGAATACCACCGCTTGGAGGCGTGACTGACCAGGATCCAGCCATCAATTATACTGAGCATTGGTCCATAATAGAAATGTTCACCAACCACATTAGTTAGTAAACATCATAGTTCGAAGTTTATAAAAGTTTAAGTTCGAATGACAGCTTAAGTAAACAGCAGAAGTATAAACCAAACAGTTTCAAAAGAAAGTTCATAGTTCAAGTTTATTTAAAACCCAACACATGCGTTAGACGACCACTACACATTCCCAAGCGGCAAGCTCCTGAGTCACTGGGTACCTGCAAAGCATGCAGTAGGGTATCAACAAAAATGTTGGCGAGTTCACGAGTTGTCCAGTTTTTAATTACCAAAAACTTGTTTCACCAGTTAATTTATCTGTTTATACATGCGATGGGGAGCTACCCCATAAGTAAGCGACTAAACTATTTTACAATACCGAATACTTACTTAACCGTACATTTCCGTAGTGCCCCGTTTGTCAATGTTCTATCATCATTGACGGTTTGCCAGAGTACATTAGTTCACTCCCGTTCCCAGTAACAAGGGTCGGTGTGAGGCTGGTTACACCTAAATAGCGCTATTAACTAATAACCCGTTCGCCAGGCCCCGGCGACTAATCGGTATTAAATGGTAGGGACTTAATGATAGAGTTTCGTTTAGTGTTGCTTGTTGCATTACCGTATAAACAATAATTAACCAAGAGTCCCATTAAGGGGAAGAAAAGTAAGTTTGTATCCCTTACGCAGGGATAGCGTTGTTTAAGTTTCCGTTTCCCAAAACCACCGGGAACGCATGCTTTAATAGTTGTTAACTCACCTTGGGTTGCTCGGCAGACCGTTTACTTGGTCAAGTACATTGGTCACCACGTCCTAACATGGTTACCAGTATAGGTCAGGTTTGGGTACAGGAAGATCACGTATATTCTACACATAGCTAACACATTGCATGCATAACATATAAATATCCAGCAAGTTATCGAGCCTGTTCTAATACGTAAGCAGTTAAACAGTAACCGTCAACACCTAACATACAAATCATAAGTGTTATTGGGCCTATCTAATCATACTAACAGTTAACAGCATCACAGAGTCCAAATAAAACGGTATGTACAGTCCACACACTTTCGGCCCAATAACGGAGACAAGCAGCCCATTCGAGACAAGGTGGTCTCGACTCGAGAACGTGCGGTCTCGAGTCGCAACCATGAGATCTCGAGTAATGCCGGCATGAGTCGCAACCTCGGAGGTCTCGAGTCCAGTCTCGAGTCGAGATCATGAAGTCTCAAGTCGAGACCTTGCCGGTCCCGAGTCCTTGAAGTCTGCCTTGATTGAGTTGTTTGGTCAACGTCTCGAGTCGCAATTGCTGTGGTCTCGAGTTGTCACGTGTTGGTCTCGAGTCGCAACCGGGGGTCTCGACTCGCAACCCCGGATACGTGCACATGAAGTTCTTCTAGAACTTCTGATGTACTAACCAATAGAATTGCAATTTCATGTAATTGTGTACTATCCAATAGGATTTCATAAACATGTTTTCTTGTCTAAATGCTAATTAAATCAGATCAAACATCACATATTCAAATGTTTATCTCATATTCAACATTGTTCATCATATTCAACATTTGTTCATCATATGTTCATATCATATTTAACACATATTCATAATGTTCTTCATGAGATCATTCAAGCATGAAATGTTGTGATCAAGGATCAAGTAAATCTTGCATCATCTCATCAAACACACATTTGTCCTAAAATATCTAACATGAATCGGATAGCAAAAATCATCCTAAGCTATTAATCATTTACCATTCAAAACATCTTAGCAAAATATTATCATACAATAGTTCATTATCATTTAACCATTACAAACTCACTAATCATACAAAAATCATGCAAAAAGGCCTCTAAACTAATCATGTATCTTATTCATTAAGCACACATAATTTCTAACACACATTAAAACACTAACCGGTTGTGTTCCAAGGTGTGAGGGTATGGAGGATCGATGAACGGGCTTCCAAATGATGATTCCAAGCTTGAACCGAGAGTTCTAGTGTTGCCGGTTGGATCCGAGAGAGGAAGAAGATGGTTTTTGGTGTTGGTGCTCTAGGGTTTTAGTGATGGAAAGAGTGTGTAGGAGAGTGTGTGTGGAAATGTTGCAAATGGTGAAAAGTGGCAAGGTTGGCCACTCTTGTGGGTTTTATACCCGGACCGAGTTGGTGCACCCTAGTGGGTTTCCGAGCGGCATGGCCCAACCGGTCCAATTGTTTCACTGTTTACTCGAGACCAAGTGGTCTCGAGTCGGGTTCATGGTCTCGGCTTACTATATATTTATATATATAACTATGTATATCATATTTACACATTATCGACACGTAGCACATCAAGATAAATCACGACTTTCATTTAATATTATGTACACCCAAGTTCAATACAAGGTGGTTGCTCGGGAAAACCCAGAGTGTCACATTATCCCCAAGTTTTAAGAACTTTCGTCCCGAAAGTTAAGGCAGTCACTGTTAAGCTAGTGTAAGTGAGAACGTTTCAACGGGGTGTCACATCATCCCCCCGTTAGTTTGGAATTTCGTCCCGAAATTCGGTTATAGCTTCAGCGCTGGGAGTTTCATTTGGGAACAACTGGGGATACTTGCGCTTCATCTGATCTTCCCGCTCCCAGGTAAACTCTGGGCCACGGCGCGAGTTCCAACGAACTTGTACGAGAGGTATCTGGCTACGTTTGAGGGTTTTGATCTCTCGATCCGTGATCTCAATCGGTTCCTCAGTAAAATGTAGCTGTTCGTCAATAGTTAGTTCCTTGAAAGGAATGATGAGTGTTTCATCTGACAGCCACTTCTTCAGATTAGACACGTGGAAGACGTTGTGCACAGCACTCCATTCTTCAGGTAGATTCAGTCTGTAAGCGACCTTACCGATCTTTTCGGTAATTTCGAATGGTCCGACATATCGCGGATTAAGCTTGCCCCGTTTTCCAAAACGAACCACACCCTTCCAGGGTGAGACTTTAAGTAGTCCGACATATTATGTACACGCAAGTTCAATACAAGGTGGTTGCTCGGGAAAACCCAGAGTGTCACAGGGCCCAACCCACTTAATATAACCTTATGTATATATATGTAGAGCAAACCCTAATCCCCATTTTCTTCTAAAAATCACGCACACCAAACCATTCATATTCTTTCTGCGTATGTTTCTTCTTGGAGAAACCCTAGACAAACACCCCTCTGCTCTCTCGTTCACACCCACAACCGACACCCCCAACTCCCCCTTACCCTCACTTCCGACAATGATCAGACAGCACCGCGGCACGACAGAGGATGGCGGGGGTCGGCGCTAGCTCCGGTGACGGCGCCGCCGCGTGCGACTGATGCGGTGAAGACACGAGAAATAGAGAGATCTGGTGGAGATGGGGAGCGACGGTAGAAGAGGGTAGAGCCGTCGGACGCGGTCAGGCTGCAGCAGACGTCGGTGATGACAACGAAGGTGGTGCCCCCTCCTTTCCAACGAGATGTTAGGGTAACCCCCCCCCCCCCAATCTTCTGCCTTTCTTTTCTTAAAATATTTCAAGAATGTTACGAGTTAATCCACATAAGGTATTTTATTTTCTATTTCCGGTGATAATCGGGTGATAATGATGAAGATGATGAAGTATTGTCACACCCCAACCGATGGTGGAAACATCGGGGCATGGCACTGAGCGAAACAGATTGTCCATGAGTATCCATAACAACTATTCATTACCAGATAATTAAACGTCGTGTCCCATACCACAACATATCCAAATAAAAACAGTTATTACAAATAATTGTCTAAAAAACAAATAATGTTCCGACGACTCAGATTTAAGCGTGACATATCTACACCCCTAGCTTGATTCCACATAGGAAGCATCCTAGTAGATAGCATCCTAAACACCTGTCACATACGTAAAAATAGAGGTCAATACACATAGTGTAAAGGTGAGCATACAAGTTTAATAGATATAATAGAGTTTGAAATCGTTTACGCATAACCAGCATGAAACATGTATAATGTGAAGGCAAGCAGGATATCGACAGAGAAATATGCACAGACGTGACTGCGAGTTGTAAAATGCGCAACATATATCCCCACTGGGACACGTGAAGTAAAGCCCTTAACAACCCCTGTCCACGACAGGTGCTGAGTCCAAACTATAGTACTATCATTGCTAAGGTGTCAGGAAACAATCACTGTGTTAACATAACATACAAGCATTCATCGAATAACACATAGCATGCAACAACGGTTAGCGTATAAATAGTGTTTGCGTTGTGTGTCGATTGTGATTTGGAATAAGTAACGTATGTAACACCCAAATGTGCGTAAAGCAAAAAGGGATCGAGTATACTCACAGATTGTGTTTAACAAGTAAACACGCTCTTGGATTGAAGGGAGCGCTAGGAGAGATTAGCCTGAATAGTTAACGATAGCATAAACGATAAGCGGTGCGTAAAACGGTGTAAAGTACCAAGTGTCGGATGGTAATCCGATCGGATGGCCAGTTCGATCGGATGGCCAGTTCGATCGGATGTCAATCGTTCGGATGGTCATCCGATCGGATGGCCATTCGATTGGATTGACACCTCGTTTGGTGAAGATGTGTTTGTGTATGATGGTTTGCCTTTTGAAGTTTTCGTCGTAGCATTTTGAAAACAGATAAGTATCTATACCTTTCAGGTCGGTCGATCGAATGGCGGTTCGATCGGGTGACGATCCGTCTGGCGAGGTATTTCTCAGAGAACAAGTTCATAGCAGTGTTGTCACTCGATCGGGTGGTCTACCGATCGGGTGGCAATCCGTTAGAACTGGTAGTGCATTGAACATGTTGAAAATTGTTAAGTGTTAAAGTTCCAAACATCACATGGTCGGATGGTCGTTCGATCGGATGGTAATCCGATCGGACGGTAATCCGTTCGACGTTCAGCACCTTGGAAAGTTGAATTAAAAATTAAAAGTTTGAGTGTGGGACCAAGTGTAAGCCGATCGGGTGGCTGTCCGATCGGAGGGCAATCCGATCGGACGGCAATCCGTCCTAGCGACCTGATCGTCCTGACACTGGATTGTTTTGAAAGTTTGCAGTTTTGATCGAGACGGGGTGATAACGTATTAAACAACAGAAACCTTGTCAAGACCCTAGTGACCCGATCGAACAGGAATCACCCAGATCCAACCCGTTCACAGGTTCGTGACGGAGGTTCAGGTTTAACCCGAAATCGGTTGTCTCTTAGATAGAATTCAGATCTTGAACCAATACATCACCAGGAAAGAGTAGAAGATCAGAACTAGTTCTTATTCTATCGGTTTTGAGTGTATTGAGTGTAAAAGAGTTGAAAGAAAGTTTGAAAACCATCTTTAAATCCTTTTCACCATGAATATGTTCAGATCTAAGCAAGATCTTTGTTCATTCACGTGGAAATCGTCCAGATCTAAGTTGTTCTTGGTGGATTGAAGCCAAAACATGAAGTTCATAAGAACTCCATGATGACATCATCCTAGAACACCTCGAATCCACTGATTTCACGGTTAAAAGTCAAGATTCGAAAGAGAGAATGGTGAAGAAGTGTGTGTAAATCATAGAAGTACAAGATTTAGGTTGAAAACTTACAAGAATCGCGAGAAATCGAAAGAAAGAGGGGCTGAAGCGAGCTGGTCGAGCAGAGGAGTTGTCACATCAAGTGATGTAACAAGTGATGGTATTTATAGGGTTTCCCAAAAAGGAAAGTGCAAAGGGTCGAGTGGGTCACCGTTCGGATGGCTGTCCGATCGGTTGGCCATCTGATCGAGCAGTCACTCGATCGAGTGGCTCCGACGATTTGAGTCTCGGCGTGTCGTTTCGTGCGTTGGGTTTTGTGATGCGTTTAAGCGAGTTTGCGATAGAATTTCGCATTAGCTACACAATTAATCCCAACTACTATATCTAACATACAATCACTATAATTAACTTGCGTTTAGCGTCTGCGATTCGATTGCGATAGAGTTGCGATTGCGTTTCGATTAATTACCACAACATAAATATAAATAAACATGCACAAGTAACACAAAAGTAACACACACACGTAAAACAATATCCATAACGCATAATTCGGGTTGCGATTGCAATGCGATAAGCGATAAAGCGATAAAACATGCGATAAACATCGATTAAACCTCGATTATTAACAAGTACCCCACATAATACAACTAATGCGATAAAATAAATAAATAGATTACAAGTCAAGGAAGTCAAAACAGTAGTTGAGCAAGGAGTGACAGATCGCAATTAGCAATCTTTTCTTCCTTTGACTTCAATCTTGACTCTGACTTTGACTTTCGAAACACGGGGTGTTACAAGTATGGTGGCGGCCGACGACGGCCTGCCGTCTTAACAGCGCCGATGACACCACGAACACAGTGGTGTTGTTTGGGTATGGTTATTAGCTTCGTTCAAGTCTAGTGTTGTTACGGGTTATCGGGAATGTTTTGGTTCAAATTTGGTTAGAACAGAAATGAAGGTGGCAGTTCAGTCTTGGGACTGTAACGTTTATCGAGCACATCAGTGGTTTCGGGTCAGAATTTGGTTCAAGTTGGATTTGTTTTGGGTTTCGGGTTCCAGTCAAGGTGGTCGACGGGTCAACTTAGCTTCTGTTCGGGTCAACCCGGTCAAACCGAGTCGACTCGGTCAACACCTGAGTCAACCCGAGTCAACAGAGGTCAAACAGGTCAACGCTCGGTCAACACGAAGGACAGTATAGTTTTAAGCGTAGCGAATTAGTTTACGTTAGATTTATATAGTTAAACGCGCAACCGAGCTCGACCGATACCTTTTAGTGTTTATCTACGTTTTATTTTGTCGAAAATTTATTATATAGTGATTGACTCAATTGAATTATTGTTGAGTTTTGACAAAATACGACTTTTATGGTCGGGTTATTCAAAAAACAGAGGAAACTCCGTCCGTTTGTCATAAAAATCTGAAATACAAACCCTAATCTTATTGTTTAAAACGACACTTATCGAACTTCGAGTTCCTCTTATAAAATAGATATAAATATATATTTATTTTGATGACGTCCTACGATTTACAAAACAAGTTATAAGTTAACGAAACCCGACATTTATTTAACATAAACATAAGGTTTATATTTACTTCAAACAACGATATTCCGAGCACTTTTATACGATAAATATAACATGTATACCTATTTTAAACATTGTGGATTTGAATATGTAGTTCACACATCGACTTCGTACATTTTTTTTATGAAATAAAATATAACGGTTTATATTTATTTCAAACGACGACTTTAAACCCTGTTACACACTAAATGTAGTTTTCATATTTATTACAAACGTTAGTATTCGGAAATCTTTTAAAGTAAATATAGTTATTTATATTTCTTTCAATTATTTAGAATCCGAATATTCTTATAAAACGAATACAGTGGCTTTTATTCATTTCAAACGTCGCTAATTCGTGCGACCTTACGAAATAAATATAATCGTTTTATTTATTTCAAACGTCATTAGTCTGTATACTTTTATAAAATAAATATAATGTAATGTTTTATATTTATTCCAAACGCCAACAATTCGAACATAAATATATGTATTTATTTAGTTACGTCTTACGAAAACTACGAAGAGTCGTACTACTGTTTCATCTACGCCTTCTATTCACGACTACTAGCACGACTTCGTAAGTATTTATATTTATATATATAAATATATATCTAAATCCTTCGGAAAACTAAGTCGTTTCTACGACTTAGTATTATCCCGATTATAAACGGGATCAAATAACCATAGATTAGTTATTCTAAGTCAAGATAACACTACCTTAGATTCGTTTAGTTAACGATTCGGTAGAGCTCGGACACGTAGTTTAGCTACGTTTAAATTAGAAACTGATAAGTTATTCCATGTTAGGAATACAATAGATGCACGCTAGCTAATTCACGTTCTTGGAACGACACTTCGGAATCACGCTAAGCTAGCTTTGCACAGGAATATCCAGGTGAGTTCATAACCCCCACTTTTTACTGTTTTTACATTTTTTATAAATGTTTTCGGGGGTGGAAAGACATGCAAGTTTTTGCAAAAGAAAACACTATTTCGATGAACGAAAACACATATTTATAAACCATGTTGCAAATTAATTTCAACGAACTCGAAAGGTTTACGAACGATTTATACTAAACATACCGGTTCTACAAAACGTGCATGATTTTCTTGACTAGTGACGGGAATGTCCTAGTTACTACAACGGGACTGGGTTGTTATGCGTACGAACAACGAGACAACCCAATGGGTTTATGTCCCCCTTTTTCTTTTGAAATACATATTAACTAGGGTATGATTAAGCTATGGAATGAATTCTTGGATCACGTGCGAATAGGCGCTAACTTAGGCACCATTAATCCTTTTAAGGACCACGGAACAGGGGGTAGATCTATCGGGTACGGGCGAGCCCCACTCACGGTCCTTGTGCGGCCACTTAGAGTGCTTTTATGTCCCTGTCGAAGTGAATCAACACTTAAATCGTCTACCGGGTTGAGTGCTTCCTATGTCGGCACACATATTAATGTCTTAGCTACACATTAATGATCATTAGGTTCATAGACGCTTCCATACCAGCTTTTGATACTCAAATTTTCAAATGTTTTTAAGATTCATTTGATGGAAACTCACAAATACATGGATTTACAAACTTTGGTAGCGTTCTCAACTTATGTACAAGTAAGAGGACGAGTTGGTCCTGTTTACAAAGACTCTTTTGGGCTCGGCCCATTCTCTCTCGTGCAATGCACAAAGATTTTCGTGGGCTAGACTCACAGTTTTCATATATCATGCCGAGAAAATGATTTTACTATATTTTCTCAACAACTTTTAAACCGGTTATCAAAAAGATTTATTTTAAATCTTTTCAAAACAAACTATGAACTCGCTCAACTTTATGTTGACTTTCTCGCATGTTCTTTCTCAAGTTGCATTTTCACAACAATGGTACGGTTGGAATAGGAGAACCCATGGGAATTCGAGTACTTAGTGGCGTTCATTTTCTAGAAGTCTTAGCTTATTTGCTTCCGCTGTGCAATGAAGATACCGGTCCAGTCACACCAGCTCTGATATTTCGGGGTGTGACACCCCCCCCCTAAAAAAACCTAAAACTAAAGCGTAAATATAACCCCAAAAAAACCTAAACCACCCACCCGCACCCCTCAAAAAACCTAAACCCCCCCCCCCCCCACCCGCACCCCCCAAAAACTTAAACCCCCATTCCCCCCCCCCCCCCCCCACACACACACACAAAAACCTAATTCTAAACCTCTAAAAAACTTAACCCTAAAAGCTAAACTAAACTCGAACGCTAACTTTAAGCATATAATGCACATGTATAGCATATACATATAATGCACATGTCAATACACATATAATGCACATGTACAGTATAAGTTTTTTTTTTTGGAAAATTGTTTTTTATATATAATAAATAGCGATTTTTATAAAATAATTGTAAAAAAAATATTGGCATGTTTTTTAGGCTTTTTTAGTTAGTTTTCTAGTTTTCTCATATATATATAGTTTTCTCATGATCCTCTCCATATATATATATATATATATGGGAGGATTGTCTTGAGAACACTAAATATTGCGATAACCATGAGAAAAAAATGAAAAAACCAATCAAAAATAGTTTTTTTTAATACAAATATTATTATAATTAAAATACGACATTAAAAAAATTACTCTTTAATAATTCATCTTTCCTCTCAAAATCACTATTAATAAATTTTTTACCAATGTAAAATTAACAAATTTATATATGTGTAAATGGCAACCTTACACATTGTAAATTCTCTTTATTTATGGTTACATATAAATTTAATGTCTAATATTGTATTTGCATAATAATTAATAATGAGAAGTGTAGAAAAAAAAAATTTTATTTGAATTTGAAGTGTTTTTTATCAAGTTGTCGTGGTTTTTTTACTCGTTCTCACGGTTCTCACAATATTTAGCGTTTTCAATATAACCATCCCCTATATATATAAGATCAGGATCAGGATCAGGATCAGGATCAGATGAGCTCCTTCGAATTATGAGAACCGCAATAACTTCTTGATTTCTATAAAATTATACAAGGTTCTCGATACTAATTTATACCTTTATTAACTTATCATCCCCAATTCCCCACAAGTAACAATACACAGCAGTTTGTTTGGATGAGCAAAGGCCAAGTCGTTCACTCCTCCAACATGAGCATCAATATGCATGATGAAGAGGTGGTCTTATAAGGAGGATCACACGATTCATTTCTAAATAACCAACATTATCTCAACTCAGCTCTAATTTTCGGATAAAATCGTTTGGTGCAGGATAAACATACAAATGGATTAAATGCTTAGTTAAAGCAACACCTGTGATGTGACAATCAGAAGCTTACGAGTCCAACTTTAAGAAGAAAAGCAAATGTACCTACCAAAAAATATTTCCATCCGGACTCCACGGTTCACAGAAATGGGTGCATCCTTAACAAATGATGCCTGCACAACCATCTTGACGGTGAGTTCTAGTTAAACAAATGGTTGCTCAACTACCAAAGCGGAGCCAGATGAGTAACTCATCAAATGTGTGTATCTTATGTCAATTTTCACCATATCATTAATAGTTTACATCGAAGTTGCTAATTATAGTTTAAATTAAAACGTGACACATGAGAAATGGTCTTCAGATAATTTGATTGGAACCTGAAAGGACAAAGAGCAAGTTGACATATCCCATATCTTGAATGATTTTGATGCTAGATTTTTCATGAGACCCAATTTACCAAAGCGTGATTACACCATTGAGAGATCGAACTACAAGATTGAAAAAAAAAAGGAGTAAACAGCCATTTTGGTCCATGTGGTTTGGGCACTTTTGCCATTTTAGTCCAAATCTCAAACTTTTTAAATCCGTGTCCCTATGGTTTCACTTTTATTGTCATTTTAGTCCAAAATTCAAAACCTCTTTTTTTTTACTGTTCCAACCTGTCTATTTTGTCTTTTTGTGCAGTGGCATTTTTGTCTAACTGATTTTCATTTAACCTATTAATAATTAATAAACTAAATAAAATATATTTAATTCCTTTAAATACCCTCATTTAACACAAACCCTAATCCCTAATCATCATCTTCTCCCAACTGATCTAATTTTCCTTTAAATACATGGCTCGAGTGAAGTCAGGTTTGCCAATTTAGCACCCCAAACCCAATTTAAAATTCTCTCTCATCTTCTTCTTCTTCTTCAGTCACAAGGTCCAATTTTCTCACTGTAAATCAATGGGGAATCCTACCAGAAGAGCCACCGGCTCAGTTTTCCGGTCTCACTCACCTTCTGTAAGATTCTACAACTCGTCTTCTTCTAACACATGAGCCTCTTAAACCTCCACGTTCTCAACGACGACATCTTCGTTTTTCCAAAACCGATTTGCGCATCCTACACGCGTTAACATGTACGGATCATCTCCATCACCGTCATCCGTTAGATTCTCTCCGAGCCGTTCGATCTCTGCCGTGCCAAACGGTAACAATCCGATGGTGAAAAAGTCATTACAGGCTCCGAAACGGATGTGTATGCGTTCACCTACTTCGTATCCAGACTCATTTCCGTTAACTGTGTATATGTCTCGTTAATTTCGGTAGTGTTGACGTTATTAAAAAAAGAAATTTTGGGTGCTAATAATTCAAGGTTTTGACTTATTCTACAGGTTTGTGAAGTGAGCTCAAGGGATCGAAATTTCAATCAGACGGTTGCAGGGGAGAAATTATGGATTAGGGTTTGGGTTTGGGTGTGGGGAGAATATGAAGAAGATGAAATATATCTCTTAAAAATATGTTAAATGAAAAGCAGTTGGACAAAAATACCCCTGCACAAAAAGACAAAATAGACAGGTTGCAACAGTCAAAAAAGGGAGTTTTTGAATTTTGGACTAAAATGACAATAAAAGTGAAACCACAGGGACCCAGATTTAAAAAGTTTGAGATTTTGACTAAAATGACAAAACTGCCCAAACCACAGGGACCAAAATGGCAGTTTACTCTAAAAAAAATCAATATATATATAGTGTGAGTTTTATTGGTGAACACTAAAAAAGTGGGTACCGACTCTTAAAGATTTAACATAACATGTTAAAAATCAATTTTCTTTTTAAATTTTTTTCGGCGTTTTTCTTAATAAATACTTGTAGAAGCAATTTTAATAAAAAAATCAAAAAATAAAATTATAAAAAAAATTGTTAAAAAAGGCTTAGTTTTTTTTTACAAAAATGATTTTTTTTATTAGAATAGTTTCTACCCATTTTTATAAGCAAACGCGCTAAATTTTTTTTTAAAAACAATTCATTTTTAATATGTTAAGTTAATTTTATAAGATATATTTTTATCTGTTTTTTAAACATTTTTTTTAATATTTTTCCCTCTTTTAATTTTTTATTAAAATTTTTAACATGTATTTATAAGGAAAAACGCCAAAAAAAACTTAGAAAAAGTTGATTTTTAACTTGTTAAGTTGAATTTTTAAGAGTGTTCCCCGGTTCCCCACTTTTTTAGTATTCGCCAATGAACCCTCCTATATATATATATATATATATATATATATATACACATAGGGGAATGTTCAATTGAAAACCACTAGTTATTGTGAAAACTCAAAAACTAATTAAAAAAAGTTAAAAAAAAATTTTGTACTGCACATGTGTAATACTACACATGTGTATTATTACACATGTGTACTACAAAAAAAAATTGAAAAAGAAATTTTTTTATATAAAAAACCTATGATTTTTATAAAAAAATTGAAAAAAAAAGTTGGTGTGTTTTTTAGGCTTTTATTAGTTAGTTTTCGAGTTTTCACAATAAAAGTGGTTTTCATTTAAACCATCCCCTATATAAATATATATACATATATATATAGGGAGCCGCTAAAATGAAAACCACCCCCAGTTGTAAGAACCGCAAGAACCACTATCCATCAATCAGAATAAGGGTTAATTTGGTCATTTGATCTAAATGTCTTGTCCATCTTTTTTTGTGTATGTATTTGTTCAATGAATTCAGAATCTCTCTCCTCTGTCATTTACTCTACCCCCAATAATACTCATCTTCCTCAAATACATTTAACAACAAAAGCCAAAAGTGAGACTCACCTGGTTCCTCCTAGTTCCTCATCTCCATCAAATATGACACTCACCATCAAATATGAGTCTCACTTGGTTCCTCCTTTCCCACTCGATACCCATCCCCCTGTATATACATATATATATACATATATATATATATATATATAGGGGAAGGTTCAAATGAAAACCAATAGTTATTGTGAAAACTCGAAAACTAATTAAAAAAGCAAAAAAAACCATACCAATTTTTTTTTTTTTTTTGCATACTAATTTTCGCAACTTTATATATATAAAAAAATTAAAATTTTTTTTTTTTGTAGTGCACATGTGTAATACTACACATGTGTACTACAAATTTTTTTTAAAAAAAAATGTTTTTTATATATATAAAAACCTACGATTTTTATAAAAAAATTGAAAAAAAAAACAAATTTTGGTGTGTTTTTAGGCTTTTTTTAGTTAGTTTTCGAGTTTTCACAATAAAAGTGGTATTCATTTGAACCATCCCCTATGTATATATATATATATATATATATATATATATAGGGGATGGCTCATGAGAAAACCAAAAAACTAACTAAAAAAACATACCAATATATATATAGGGGATGACTAATGAGAAAACTAGTTTAAATAAGAAAACCAAAAAACTAACTAAAAAAGCCTAAAAAACATACCAATTTTTTTTTTGTTTTAAATTTTTATAAAAAAATCGCAGGTTTTTATGAATGGAAATTTTTTTTTTAAATATAATTTTTTTTTGTTGTATTGCACATGTGCACTATTACGGATATAGTGCACATTTGTAGTACACATATAATGCACATGTGCAGTACAACAAAAAAAAAATTTGAAATTTTTTTTATATATAAAAACTAGCGATTTTTTATAAAAAATTGTACAAAAAAAATTTGTATGTTTTTTAGCTTTTTTTTAGTTAGTTTTCTAGTTTTCTCATTTATATGTAGTTTTCTCATGATCTTCTCCATATATATATATATGGTCCAGATTTAGAGAGAACGGTGAAAAGTGTGAGAACGATTTTTGTGGTGACATGTGGCATTGATGTTAAATTACACTAAGTGGTAATATTGTCAAAAAACCCACTCACATGAACTGGGTGTTCAAATAAAACGCCATAAAAACACCCAATTCAGAAAAACGCCATGAAAATACCCAGTTAAAACGCCATAAAACACTCAAAAGCTATTTTTTTGAGCTATAATTTATAACAGCTAAAAAAAAACATTTTTTTAAGCCATAAAACACTCAAAAGCTATTTTTTGAGCTGTAATTTACAACTGCTCAAAAAAACCATTTTTTTGAACGCCATAAAACACTCAAAAGCTATTTTTTTGAGCTATAATTTACAACAGCTCAAAAAAACCATTTTTAACGCCATAAAACAGTAAAAATACCCAGTTAAAACGCCATAAAACACTCAAAAGCTACTTTTTTGAGCTATAATTTACAACAGCTCAAAAAACCATTTTTTGAACGCTACAAAACACTCAAAAGCTATTCTTTTATGCTATAATTTTCAACAGCTAAAAAAACCATTTTTTTGAGCCATATAACTCAAAAAATGTGCGTGTAAGTTTATTTGTGCTGATTTTTTGGCGGTTTATGTGTCTAACCGCCTAAATTAATATTTTTTGAGCTCAGAAAAAATCATAATTTGTACTAGTGTAAAAACACCATAAAACACTCAGTTCGGAAAAAAACGCCAAGAAAAAACTCAGTTGAAAACGCCATAAAACACCCAGTTCAGAAAAACGTCATGAAAATACCTAGTTAAAACGCCATAAAAACACCCAGTTCAGAAAAATGTCATGAAAATACCTAGTTTAAAACGCCATAAAACACCCAGTTAAGAAAAACGCTATAAAACCCAGTTTTTTTTTTAAAAAGTATATCAATAGTATACTCGTTGGAAAGATAAAAAAACGCTATGTTTTATGGTTTATTTTTTTTTTCGAAAAATAATTACGTATAAAAAAGTTATTGGCGTTTAAATATGATGGGGGAAAATGGCATGTGATTAGCATGTGCACCTTTGCTTGGATCTTCCTATTTTACCCCTCCTGGTAGTTTCAAGGCCCATATTATTTACAAAAATGTCACCGCATCAAACTCAGCCACAAACCACTAAGATCTTGTGGCTGAGAATCGTTCTCACTGTTCTCACACTTTGAGGCGTTCTCTCCTGATCCTGTTCCTATATATATATATATATATATATATATATATATATATATATGTAGAGGTTGGTTAACTGTAGGTCCCGTGAGCCGTATGGATCGTAACAGAATCGTCGATCTAACCTAGAGTGCGGAATCCTCTAGATCAGATTTAACAGAAAATGTGTAGAAAACCGAAATCACTTTAAACCCGATCTTTATTGATTATCTTCTAACAATTACAATCAATCAAGATCTCCAAATTCGTCCAAGCCTTTCTCTTTCACGAATTCTCTCCAAGAGTGATTAGAAGATTAACCTAAACCCTAATGCTAAGCTTTGTTTATATAGGACAAAGCTTTGCACATGGGCTAGGTCATGGGCTAGGCCCATTTCGCCTACCATCCCCATATGTGGGTTTGGTTTGGCCCAATCACACTTAATTAACTATTACAAAGCTAAACTCGCTAACTGTTTATCGTTTTACTAATTACAAGATATCCAAAGACCAAATCTAAGCTGTTGTCACAAATATGCACCAACAAACTCCCCCTTGACAATAGCTCGCAAAGGTAACTTCAGTCTTCAGAATCTCACAGTCTTTTGGTCTTTGGATAGCTTCAGCTTTAACAGCTTCTGTCACCAACAGACTCCCCCTAAGCTGATGCATCCAATCACCAAATCTTCAAAACTTTAGCACTTGAGTAAACTCCAGTTCAACATTTGTATAGCATTCTTCAAACTCTTCAACTTTGTTTGCAATGTAGAAAGGAGGTTCTACCATGCATCCAAACAAACTCTCATCTTCACAGCAACTTCTCAGCAACACAGCAACTTCTCAGCAACACACTGCTTCAATCTGTGTACTATAAAACAAACATCTCGAGAAACCATAAGAATTTTTCAACATAAGTTAAACAAATTATTATTATTCAAGAGATTAGTTAAACTGTATAACAGATTAAGCACTTTCCAATTCAACACCAACACGCACAAATTTTAAACAAACACTCCATAACCTGCATCATTTCAAAATTTTGAACCCACTTACTAACACCGTCTCCCCCTATCAGTAACAATTCCTCCAAGAATAACAGTTTCCCGTACATTAAGAATTTTTATCAGAAAAAGACACTATTTTTGTATTTTTATATTTTCTAAAAGCAAATAAATACGTAAAGCAATAAACACTCTATTTTTGTGAGAACCACCGGTAAGAAGATCATATCAGCACAATCAAACTGTTTCACACTATTAGATAATTCTTTATTTAATTTTTCGTGAAAAGCAGTTCAAGACGATTACCAGTATGTTTGTCCACCTAAACAAAATGCATGAACATTTCAAGTACCATTACCGTATGATACGTCAAGGTAATATTAATTCTGATATATTAGTGTAACCCACTTCAGGATATACCCCCGCGATCAAGGTATGCACAAAGATTCATCGTAGTAGGTGAGTATACTGAATTCATCCGTTTTGATTTTCAACGTTTAGATAATTGGTGAACAGGTCAGTACTTCCGTACAGCAAAGAGACCAAATTATCTAACGAGGGCTAAGACAAATACCATTTTTGGTACGATTTATGCATTTAGCACATTTGAATAACTCTCTTTGAGAGCTTCTTTATTTTCAGGGTTTTGGCATTTTTAGCTCTTTTAAGATATCCTGGGTGTGTCTAGGTCAGCATATATCTGGATGCAGCAGAAGGACACCCCTGATATCCCCAGATGAAATAACAGTATAAAGACCCAAAACTTCAGATTTTGGCAATCTATCAACGCAAGATTTAAGGTCATTAAACCATACACCACTGATGTGTTCCCCACTCATACTCAGTGCATTTAGGTTTATATCACATTGGTAAGTTGATTATTTCATGCTTTTGCCTACTGGTACATCATATGATGAAGCTGCTATCACACTTAAGCAATTTAATTCAGTTTGAGTGTGAGAGTCTAACTTGCTGATGTACTATCATTTCTTCCTTTTCACACAATGATAACCCATATTTGATTTTCTATTTTTTATGTTTTTTTTATTTTTCAATGTTTTTGTATTTTTGATTTTTTAAGAAAGCAATAAACTATTTACAAAAATTCTTATGAAAAACCAGTTATTCAGGATTCCTCATCCCGTTGAGTTCGACTAAGTGTTCAAAGCGAGCTCGATCAAAAGCTTTTGTGTAAAGATCAGCAAGGTTATCTAGTGTGTCGACTCGGTGTAATTCAATGAGTCTCTTTTCAGCACAATCCCGTATAAAGTGATGACGTATGTCAATATGTTTGGTTCTACTGTGCTTTACGGGATTGTTTGTGATTGATATAGTGGCATTATTATCTATCATAATAGGAGTACGAGTGAAATCCAAACCGTAATCACGCATCTGCTGTTGAATCCAGAGAACCTGAGAGCAACAGCTACCCGCAGCAATATATTCAGCTTCACACGTAGATGTAGACACACAGGATTGCTTCTTGCATTGCCAAGACACGATCCTGCCTCCTAAAAACTGACAACCACCTGTTGTAGACTTTCTGTTTGATTTGCATCCTCCAAAGTCTGAATCAGTGTAAGCAACGAACCTCAAATCATTATCAGCTAGATACCACAACCCAAGTTTAGGTTTCCCCTTCAAGTAACGAAGAATACGCTTCACTGCTTTCATGTGTGACTCTTTTGGATTCGCCTGATATCTGGCACACAAGCATACTGCGAACATGATGTCAGGTCTTGAAGCAGTCAGGTACATTAGAGAACCAATCATCGCCCTGTATTGAGTAGGATCAACGTCTTCAGTACTTTCATGATCTGGGCCAAGATTGTGATTTTCGCAAATAGGTGTGTTGAAAGTAGAGCAATCATTCATTTTGAACCGATCCAAAATGTCATACACATACTTCGTTTGATGAATAAACATCCCATCCTCCTTCTGTTTAACTTGTAATCCTAGAAAGTAAGACAGTTCACCCATAGCGCTCATTTCAAACTTGCTCTTCATCACCTGTTCAAATTCCTTACACATGTTCTCATCTGATGACCCAAAGATGATGTCATCCACGTATACCTGTACCAGCAGAAAATCATCTTTCTTCCTCTTTATGAACAGTGTACTGTCAATCTGACCTCTTTCAAAACCATTCTGGAGCAGATGTGTAGACAGTGTCTCGTACCACGCCCTAGGAGCTTGATGTAACCCATACAAAGCCTTATCAAGTTTGTACACTCGATCTGGATAGTCTGGATCAACGAACCCATCTGGTTGTGAGACATACACCACTTCTTGGACTTTCCCGTAAAGAAATGCACTCTTCACGTCTAGTTGAAAAACTTTGAAGCCCTTGAATGAAGCAAAAGCCAGAAACAAACGAATTGCCTCCAACCTTGCCACTGGTGCAAACACCTCATTGTAATCTATCCCTTCTTGCTGATTGAACCCTTTTACAACCAACCGAGTCTTGTTGCGCGTGACAATTCCTCTTTCATCT
Source organism: Helianthus tuberosus (assembly GCA_030545235.1). Lineage (NCBI taxonomy): Eukaryota > Viridiplantae > Streptophyta > Magnoliopsida > Asterales > Asteraceae > Helianthus > Helianthus tuberosus. The sequence goes on from CM060397.1 coordinate 128,135,836, forward strand.
TTCTTGCACCTAAATACCCATTTAGTGCCAATCTCTCTTTCACCTTTAGGAAGGTCCACTAACTCCCATACCTTCAACTTCACAAACTGGGCCAATTCTTCTTGCATAGCTTCAACCCATGAATTGTCTTTAAGAGCCATATGAATGTTTTTCGGCTCCTCTTGGGAAATAAAGCAACTATACAAGCATTCATTCACTATCCCAGTCTTCTCAATCGAAACAAATAACCCAGAATTCGCTGCTATGCTTCTTCTCGTCTGAACACCTGCAGTAGGATCTCCAAGTATCATGTCAACTGGATGATCTCTATTTGCTCGTGTAGTAGCAACCGCATCGACTTCTAGATTATCACCCAGGTTTGATCCAACCTCCCCCTGAATATTCTGATTTGCAAACGGATTAATGAAATCCTCCCCCTGATTGGGTTCAGGTTCACTATCGCTTGAATCAGGATCAGCAGCACCTTGGGAAGTCTCCGCAGCATCTGACATATCAACATTCGATCTAGGCATGAACTCGCCTTCATCGTCTTCACATGCCACTGTTTGAATCAGCTGAGAATCATCAGCATCAGAAACCTCAGGAATATTAAATGATTTAAAAACACTTTCATAATCATATAATATAGCAGGACAACTCGTTGATTGTTGAGGTTTGTAGGAAATAATTTCCACATTAAAAACAACCTCAATTTTACCAGTTTTGAGATTAAAAACCCTTTTATTCGGTGTGCCAGGCACGTAACCTAGAAAGTAGCCTTCGTCAGCCACCTCACCGAATTTTTGTTTATCTTTGTTTCACACAATTGTGCAGGGTAATCCAAACGGTTCAAAGCCTGTTAAGTTCGGTTTTTCGTTAAACATAAGTTCATGACATGTTTTGTTAAAACGTTTAACGGTTAAAACTTTGTTTAGGACGTAGCAAGCTGTATTCACAGCTTCTCCCCAGAAAAGAACTGGTAGCTTTGAATCTGAAAGCATCGTCCTAGCGGCTTCAATCAACGTCCTGTTTTTCCTCTCAGCGACTCCATTCCGTTGAGGAGTATAAGGAGCAGAATATTGATGTTCTATTCCCTTTCGAAGACAGTAGAGATCCAGAATCCGATTCTTGAACTCCGTGCCATTATCACTCCTTATTCTCTTGATCCTTGCATCATGGACGTTTTCCAATTTCGTAAAAAGATCTATCAGTATCTCAGCTGTCTCATCTTTTGTACCTAAAAAGAAAACCCATGAATAACGTGAGTAATCATCAGTGACAACCAGACAGTAGTACTTTCAACCTATGCTCCTCACGTTCACTGGACCGAATAAATCCATGTGAAGTAATTCATAAGGGGCATTAATGGAATTTACTGTTTTAGGCTTATGAGGTTTCTTGTGTTGTTTTCCCTTTTGACATGGAAGACATTTATCTTCCACTTGAAACCTCAGCAATGGAACCCCTTTCACTAGCTCATTTTTAATTATATAATTCATTTTGCGGTAGTGAATATGGGCCATGCGTCTGTGCCACAACATAGATTCAGCTTCAGATGCTTTTGACAGTAAACACGCCACCACAGCAGTTGGATCCTTGGCACCCATGTCCATGACATAAGTATCATTTTTCCTTGGTGCACGCATTACTATCCAATCGTTCGGAATGACCAAACCCGGTTTCAACACCAATGCCTCAGTATTAGTAAAGTGGACTGAGTGACCCTTGTCACAGACTTGTGACACGCTCATCAGATTGTGTTTAAGCTGCTCAACATAGTTCACTTTGTCCAAAGTGATCTTCCCATTCGTCATTTTTCCTCGTCCAGTAATCCTACCACCTTTAGCACCAGCAAAATTAACATGTCCACCATCATAATCTTCAAATTCAGAAAAGAACCTCACATCCCCCGTCATGTGCCTAGAGCAGCCACTATCAACATACCATAAGTTGATAATCCTCCTTAGCAGCTCCTGCACATACCAACCAAAAGATTAGTTAGATTGGGGGACCCAAGCCTTAATGGTCTTGGGTCTTCCAAATTCACCAACTATTTGAACATCCATCCAGTATCCATTACTCCTAACTGGAGTCTTGGATCTTGGACCTGTTGATGGAAATGGGTTTTGATTTCCATAAGGTCTCTGGTCCTGAGGGTACCTATTTGTGTTTGGACTATGTGACCTTTGAAAATTTTGATTTTGATTCCATGAACCTTGATTGTAATTTCTAAAGCCATTGTTATAAAATTTCGACCACCGGTATTTTGGTATCGATTTTGATATTGACCTTGACTTTTGAAATTATTTGAATTATGATTGTTCATTCTTGGTGAACTACTCCTAGGTCTTTCATATCTGCCTGATGTAGATTCAGGCTGAAATCTTGGTTGATTTCTTTGAAAACGAGGAACTTGTGGAGTTCCTTTTTCAACCTTATCTACACCACCAGCAACACCCGGTTGTTGCTTTGGACCAGATTTCTTTGGAGAATTTAAGACTTTCTCCTCATTATCACCTTTCTTCTCTGGTGATTTCCCTCTTTGTCTCTCACTAACTTGTGCTTCAACCTTTTTGTTAGGACAGCAGCTAGCTACATGTCCCTTAGTGTGACATTTGAAGCACGATCTCTTTTTCGAAGACTTCTCAGCTAAAGCCTTTGAACTAGATTCTGGTTTTGATGATGATGCCTTAGAAGGATTTGGTTCAGTTTGCTTAGTTTCAAGATTTTCTATGTTTTTATTTTTTGCAAACTCTAAATTTGATTCGTTTTCAATAACAGCTGTTTCGTTTTTCATGTCACTTCCTTGAACAAAATTAACCTTTTTAACAAAAGTTGGATTTTTATTCCTAGGATTTGAGTTTTTCTTTTTCAAAACAGGTTTGCTGTTATTTTCCTTCTTAGCATCATTATCTTCAGACACATCACCTTGACTAGATGTGAAACTACTTGGTGATGTTGACAGAAAGTCTGTGAACTCATCTTCATCAGGTAAGAAAGAATAGTCATGACTAAGAGGAGGTGGGATTTCATTAAAGCCCTTGAATCCCACACTGGTCTTGTCATTACTCTTCTTTAACCCACCCATCATGTGTTTCATAACAAAAGTAGAATCCCTGAATTGATCTAATTTCTTTTCAAGTTCAACAATTTTGAGTTGTGCATCTGACAACTCTTTGCATTTTTCAGAAATCTCTTTTGTTTTCTCAGCCATCATGTCATGAGCTAAGTCTATGACTTGAAGTTTTTCGTTTAGTTTGCTGGTTAAAACTTCAATTTCAGCCTCATAGCCTTTTATCTTTTTCAAATATGATGACTCGTTTCTTTTAGCAAAGAAATTTGATTCTTTTACGTTAGATATTTCTCACCAGACTTTTGTTTTGAGTTGACAACCTGTCAACTTCACCCTGTAATTCACGACACTTTAAACAAATAGAAGTAGCAGAGTTACTTACCTCTCGTGTCGATTTGTCTGAGTTGGCCATAAGAGCAGCAAGTTGAGCTTCCATTCTTTTGATGATTTCATCTTTCGCTTCGTCTTCCCTTTCATGCTCAGACTTTGGCTTTTCTTTTTCAGCATCTGTTGTCTGATCAGCATTATCTATCTCAGCTTCACTTTTCTTCTCAACCTTAGCATCATCTACTATAGCTTCACCTTCATCAACTGCCACAATCTCTGCCATGAATGCCTGAGTGACATTCTCATCATTTTCCAAGTGAATACTCCAGTCATATGAACCCTCTCTTGCAGTAGAGATCAACGCCCTTGAGTTAGAGTTGTTTGATGAATTTCTATTGTTTGAACTCTGACTCGAAGTCTCATGCTTTTGTTTCTGACATTCCCTAGCGAAGTGACCATAACTCTGACAGTTAAAGCACCTGACTTTGGTCTTGTCAAATCCAACACTCTTCCCTACAAACTTTCTTCCAGTCCTGTTCATGAACCTCTTCACACGTCTTGATATCATGGCCATCTGCCATTGTAAATCCATCTCTTCTAGATCATCAGGGTCAATCTGATCATAATCTTCATCTAAAGTGGCAGGATCAGATATCTTCCCCTGAATGTAGTTCTCATAAGAAGCAACAAACGAAGCAAGTAGAGCAAGATGTTCTTCAGCAGACTTCACACTCATTGGCATCGACTTTGTACTACTACTTTGCTTAGTAGCTGATGATCTCTTAACTCCTGTTGATCCTCCTGAAGCTGCTACAAAACACACATCACCTTCCTCATTTACTGTGACATGCTCATTATCACACGAAAGAAACGCGGTAGCAGAGTCGCTAGAAGCATCATGAGATGAAGAAGATGTAAGCCCATTGTAGATCCCTGGATCTTGAACCTGATCATATCCAGTGTCCTTCTTCATGCTGAGCTCATAAGCTCTTAGCTTTCCAAGTACTTCTTCTAGCTCCTTTGTGTCATAATCTGCTTCTCCCTTGATCATGAGAGTGTAGATATCCCATTTAGCAGGTAGAGCATCCAGCAGCTTGTCATTTTTCTCTATGTCAGTATAGCAATCTACATCATAATTGTCCAATTCTGACATCAGATGGTAGTATCGAGTGATGACGTCCTCAAGTGACTCATTTTTCATGTACTTGAACACAGCAAACTGCTTCTTCAGTAGATCAACTTTGTTCTTCTTGACATCAGGATTTCCCTCATATCTCTTCTCTAGTGCATCCCACATTTCCTTTGAAGTAGTGTACTTCTTAAAGGTATGCTTGATGCCATCAGGTAAAGACATTTTAATGGCAGCCAAAGCTCTCTTTTCAGCCTCATACATTTTCTTTTGTTTGGCATCCATATCAACATAAGCAGTTATACGTTGTCTTCCCTCAAACTCATGAGTTGGGTTCACATACCCATCGTCTATACATATCCACATACGAGTGCCCTGGTACTCAACAAAGGATTGAAACCTATCCTTCCATGTCAAGTAGTTCTCCACCTTCATCATCTTAGGTGGTTTGTTCGTTGTGCCTACCTCATGTTCCATCCTTAAGAGTTCGTTCAATTTAGACATGTTCGACATTTTAACTTAAGCAGACCGGTTAAACCGTACAATTTTAGTCCGAAACCTGTTTTTACCAAGTTATACCGTTAGATTCGTCTCGAGATTACGATTCCAATGATATATAATGTCAAAAACCGTTTTCGGGATTTTCCAGAGTTTAGTTTTTTTTTTTTTGTCCTAAAAATCCAAGGATTCCAACGGTGCGAACGGTTTCCTGAGATTAGTTACGGATGATTTCCTAAACGCGAAACTGTGAATTTTTTCTTACGCAAGCCTAGAAAAATTCCACCTCTCGTCCGAAATGGTTCTAAGTCTGAAATGGTTATCAGGAATAGTTCTTTGTTCGAAATGAACACAATCTTATCCGAAATGAAGCTGTATGATCCGAAATCAACACCCTTCAATCCGAAATGATCCGAAATGCACTAATCTGGTCCGAAATTCAACAGTCTGATCCGAAATGATACTCTCTTGTCCGAAATCAATCACCTTCTGATCCGAAATCAACTATATAATCCGAAATCAACTATATAATCCGAAATGCAAGTCAATCTTGTCCGAAATGCAAGTTTTTGATCCGAAATCCAAGACTGAAGATCCGAAATGCAAGTAGAAGATCCGTAATGCTTGTTTTTAATCCGAAATGCAATTCTGATGACTCGAAATGCAGTCCAGATGATCCGAAATGCAAGCAAAAGATCCGAAATGCTTGTTTCTGGTCTAAAATCCTTGCAGTTTGTTCGAAAACAGCAGCAGCAACCCGAAAACAGCCGTCAAACACGTCCAAAAATCCGATTTTCTGCAGAAACGATTCTGAACCAAGCCAATCGAGAGCGTAATGCTCTGATACCAATTGTAGGTCCCGTGAGCCATATGGATCGTAACAGAATCGTCGATCTAACCTAGAGTGCGGAATCCTCTAGATCAGATTTAACAGAAAATGTGTAGAAAACCGAAATCACTTTAAACCCGATCTTTATTGATTATCTTCTAACGATTACAATCAATCAAGATCTCCAAATTCGTCCAACCCTTTCTCTTTCACGAATTCTCTCCAAGAGTGATTAGAAGATTAACCTAAACCCTAATGCTAAGCTTTGTTTATATAGGACAAAGCTTTGCACATGGGCTAGGTTATGGGCTAGGCCCATTTCGCCTACCATCCCCATATGTGGGTTTGGTTTGGCCCAATCACACTTAATTAACTATTACAAAGCTAAACTCGCTAACTGTTTATCGTTTTACTAATTACAAGATATCCAAAGACCAAATCTAAGTTGTTGTCACAAATATGCACCAACATTAACGTACAATACCTCTTATCCTACATTAGGTACGTGATGCCCACAGCCGTTCGATCTTCAATCCATCAAACGTGGGCTAAACTAATTTATATCATTAAATTAATCATATTAATATATTCAAATCTTACCAAAAAGGTTTAAAATCATCAATACAAGATCGTAATCTATGTAACTGACAGAAGATAGTTTAAAATCAAAACCGAAATCAAATTCAACAACTTGAGATTCTTCTTCCCAACCTCCCTTTGTTCTTCTTGCTACGATTTCATCAAACTATAATAAGAACTGATGAATTGGGAGTTCTAATTGAACGACAATAACATCGATCGACCAACAATCGAAGAAGATGATCCTGGTTGATTACTGTAATATGCGAATTCAGTGTTTTCAAAGAAGGGTTTTTAGACCATGCGAAGTGCATTTGAACATGCGAAAAACATTTGAAAAATATTAAGTTATGTCTTGGTTAGGGTTTTTATAAACATGCAAAAAAGAGTTATAACATGCGAAATCAAATGCTTCATTGAATATAGGTTTGGTTAATTATAACATGCGAAAAGAGTTATAACATGCGAAATCTAATAGCCTGGTTTTTTATAATGTGCGAAGTTGTCACACCCTGACTTTTGCGGAAGCGTGGTTATTGGTATGACTTACTTAATACCATAGCATTCAATCATAACAACACTATATGATAAAACCATTAGATGTTCATCCATAAATTAAGTTTGAAAATAGCACAACATAAATTGTTTGAAACGTTGACACCGAATTCAAATTACAAACCATAACATGTTTTAATGAGTTCCCGAAGACTCGACAATATAACTTGAACAAACCCGAGCTTAGAACCATGTATCTCGTCCAGGAGTAAGATACATCTCCTAAACTCTAAAGACTTGGATGACATCTTTTATTTATAACGCAGCTTGAAAACATGCAACACTTGCCAGATCCACTTAGTTCCCTGAAATACATGTTGTTTAAAAACATCAACAAAAGTTGAGCGAGTTCATGTGTTTCATGTATGAATAAACCTTTAAAATATGTTGTATGTATGTATGTATGTCCCTGGTGTGTAGCAATAAGGAAAACAGATCACCAATGGTTTGCAAGGCCATTGATATGTGTGAAATGGTGCAGGAAAACTCAAACCTAGCAAATTTGTACCGGGCCTCCGGCTAGAAGACATAGTCACCCTATGGGCCACCCTGGTCCCCATGGGTGTGGGCTCGCTAAACCCAAATAGATCTATCACTCATGTCCCTCGGTCCTACGACGAGGATTAATGGCCTTAAGTGTTATACCCACCTTTCACATGATCTAGCAGTAACCCCCCTTAGCTAACCATACCATGTATAAAACGTTGGTAAACAATTGTAAAATGTATTTCACCCCCGAAGTTATAAAACTGAAAACAGTTAAAAGAAAAGGGGGACATGAACTCACAGTACTGCGTCTTCGGTACTCGCAACTCAAACCTTGTCAGCAAACACGACTACCTATAACGTATTAATGTCTATTAGACGAACGGGTCGTGCCTTTGCTTGATATAAATGTTTTGGAGTTACGTTTCTTTTAAGTCTTCAATATTATTCCAAGTTATAATTACTTGTTAGAATAATAAATATTTCAACTTAAATTATATTTAAGTTTTGGAATAATTGTTAAACAATATTTTTGTAACAATACTTCTCAAGTATTTCCTTCCCAAGGATGGGGGTATTTCATACATGTATTTTCGTATACTTGTATTCGTAGTTCCAAAATATATTTTCAAGTCTCACTTTTAGAAAATATATATATAGACTTATTTTGCCCGAAAAGAATGTATTTCCCAGAAAATATATATCTTTCCCAAAAATCATATATCTTCCAAATATTCCAAGAAAATATATTTTTACTTCCCAAAAATAATATATTTTCTCCTTGTCGAAAATATGATATACTTTATAATAATAATAATAATAAAAATCACATTTTCATTTCTTTCGTATCCAAAATAATGTTTACCAAAAATATATTTATAACGGTATTTTCCGGAATATTTTGTAAGTTACGTTCTATCGTTCGGTTCCACAATATTATGTGTGTAACTTATATATTTATTCCTTTGTGATTTTTGGTATTATTTTGGATTGTAAGTTCTTGGTATTTTGTTAAGTTATATTATTTTAATCCCTAAAATAATATAACTACTACACAAAGTATACAAATAATCACACACAATGTGTCTTTAATGAAAATATATATCTTTCAAATACATATTTAGTTATTTTTATTTATAAAAACCAACCTCCAATACTTGTATTTTTGTAACAAAATCTACGGCAAAGTTTATATTAAAAATCATAGTTAAAACACACTTGTAAATATTTTTCTAAGTGTTTATATTTTTAGAAAATTTTGCCATAGTTTCCCCTAAAAAATGGAGGTGTCCATGCTATCAAAGCATATCATTTTCTTTTTAAAAACATCACAAACAATCAACAATCAACCTACACTTACCAAGTGCTACATTAATGCTATTTACATAACAATCATAAACTTGATCTTTCATAAAAAAAACTTGTAGTAACTTGGTAGTGTGTTTAGTAAACTTAGTTACCCTCCAAAATTGAAAGATTTAGGTGTTTACAACTTGTAAACATATTTTACAAAAATGCTTCTTTATGAAATCTTCTTGTTTCTCTAGTGTTTCTACACTTGTTTTATCACCAAAAATAGTGTAAGTTTAAGTAAGAACCGTGATCTTCTAAAAATCACATTTTGAACTTGGTTCTTTTGGAAAACCATTCATTATTCTTAGATCTATAAGATTATCAAGTCACTTGATTATTATTTTTCAAGAAATCATTTTATTTTTCAAGTTCATGCTTACACATGAGGATGGTTATCTTGCTTCATCACATAATCATCCTCTTACTTGCTAGATCATGTATTTAATCACAATCTAGCAAGCTCCTTATGATGATCAACATCATAATCTCAATAAAATAGCAATCAAGTATCATTCATACACTAAACAACATAGTTTCATCATGATTTCATCATATTTCAAGCTTATGTTCATGTTTCTTCATTAGGTTCTTTAGTGTTCTTCATGATCATCAATCTATAACATCTTTTATCCATTAAAATGTGAAGTAACAAAGGGTTATGAGAGTCTTACTACTAGCTCTATGGCTAGGGATGAACACAAGAGATTGAAGGTGATGAATGTGGTGGATAAAGGCAAGCAAAAGAGGTCCTTCAAGTTCCACAAGCTCCAAGCTCCCTTGAATGAAGTTTAACACCCTTGTATGTGCTTTGAATGGATGAGAAAGTTTGAATGAAGGTGGGTGTATGGTGGGTGATGTTCGGCCGAGAGCAAGAAGGAGAGGAGGAGAAAGAAATGTGATGAGATGAAGTGTTGGTGAATGATAGTTAAGGCCTTATGGTTAATATAAACTCACTTCCAACATGTGTTTATCCTTTGGGTTATATGTTCACATAGTACATGACACAATCTATTAAACAATCCACTAAAATCCCACCAATTAGGCATGTGGGCCGATTACTAGCTTGTGGGGGGGGGGGTCTAATTGTAAATTTTAACCATATAGTTAGATGAAAGTTCAATTCCAAATATATAGTTAGTTAAGTTAGTTACTAGATATTTTAGTGGGTGTTAGGGTGTTCGGAGATCATAACTAGCTTAGAGATAATAAAACAATGCTTATAGTATAATTTTGGTGTTTCGGGTAGTGTCCGGTTGTTCGGTTAGATACCAGTTCGTTAAAGTGTCAAACTATTCCGTTTAGTGATCTTTATGTACCCTTTTGTGACACTTTTAATTCCCAACACTTAGGAAAGCATTCAGGACCATTTAGTCATATGTTTACATGAAACTAGCTTGTTAAAAAACTGATTTTTGCTGAAAAATGCAGAATTCTGCATTTTGGGTGAGTTTTAGGCACTTCCCGGCACCTAAACTATCACTTAGGAATGCAGTTTTGTGGTCCTTAATTCCCTACACACTATACTAGTGTAGAACTTGGTTTCTGGCTCATACTGGGTCTCAAAACATTGTCTGTCTATGTACTGAACCCCGTCAGCATATTCCTGTTTTATCCGTTAACTGTGCTTTGTGCATCATATATGTCAATAAGGTTTGCATGTGATAATGTGGTGACATTATGTAATATGTGATGCACATGTAAGTATAATGCAGTAATCAGAAAGCAGTCTAAGTTATCAGTTGTAATTCAGCACAGTCATTAAGCACCAATTAACATTAATTAATTGTACGGATACCTGGATTTTTGACGGTTGTCACATTCTCCCCCTGTTAAGAAAATTTCGTCCCGAAATTTTAGGTTCTGCTACTAGCTGCAGGGGAGTTTGGGAACAGGTGCGGATATTTTGCTTTCAGCGATCCTCACGCTCCCAAGTGAATTTTGGGCTGTGTCACGCGTTCCAACGAACCTTGACGAGTTTAACACTACTCCGTCGCGTCTTGTTAACCTTCCAATCAGTAACCTCAACAGGTTCTTCAGTAAAGTGGAGTGTGTCGTTAATGTGGACTTCATCGGCAGGAATTATAACTGTTTCTTGAGTTGGACTCTTTTTCAGATTAGATACATGGAATGTATCATGGACACCATTCAGTTCAGCGGGTAGATCCAACTTGTAAGCTACAAGACCAATCCTTTCCAGGATTTTGAACGGTCCAATGTATCGCGGGTTCAACTTTCCACGCTTCCCAAAGCGTGCTACACCCTTCCAGGGTGAGACCTTTAATAAAACCATATCTCCCACTTGAAACTCCAACGGCTTCCTTCTTTGGTCCGCATAAATCTTTTGTCGATCACGAGCTGCCTTGATGCGCTCTCGGATTTGTATAATCTTGTCTGTTGTCTCTTGAACCAATTCGGGACCAACAAGCTGTCTATCACCCGCGTCTGCCCAGCATAATGGTGATCGACACTTGCGTCCGTAAAGAGCTTCAAACGGTGCAGCTTGAATGCTTGCATGGTAGCTGTTGTTATATGAGAATTCAACCAATGGTAGATGGGTGTCCCAACTGCCACCCAAGTCCATAACACAAGCTCTCAGCATGTCCTCTAGCGTTTGAATCGTTCTTTCGATTTGCCCATCCGTTTGTGGGTGAAATGCAGTGCTCAGATTCAACTGGGAACCAAAGGCTTCTTGGAAGGATTGCCAAATCCTTGACACAAACCTTCCGTCTCTATCAGAAATGATTGAGAGAGGCACTCCATGTCGTGCAACTATCTCTGTGAGGTATAGCTCGGCTAGCTTACCTGTGTTATCCTTTTCCTTGATCGGAAAAAAGTGCACGGATTTCGTCAGACGGTCTACGATTACCCAAATCGTATCATGACCTCTGGGCGTCTTTGGTAGCTTCATTATAAAATCCATTGAAATTTGCTCCCATTTCCACATGGGTATTTCAGGTTGTTGCAGAAGACCTGAAGGCTTTTGATATTCGGCCTTTACCTTGGCGCAAGTCAAACATTTGCCAACATATGTTGCAACATCACCCTTTAATCTCGGCCACCAATAGAATTCCTTCAAATCCTGGTTCATCTTATCCGATCCTGGATGGATCGAGTACCTTGATTTGTGCGCTTCATCGAAAATAATGTCTCTAAGTCCACCAAAGAGGGGAACCCAAATTCTTCCCAAGAAACACAACGTTCCTTCCTCGTTTGGTACCAACTGTTTCTCCATCCCACGGAGACACTCATCCTCAAGATTTTTTTTCCTTAAGAGCTTCTCTCTGCGTGGCACAAATGCGCAACGAGAGGTCAGTTTGAATAATCCTTTCCAAAGCCTAACCCTTATGGGCTTGATTCTTTCTTTCCGAATCAGGGCGTCTGCGACCACATTCGCCTTCCCTGGGTGATACTTAATTTCACAATCATAATCGTTTAACAACTCTACCCATCGTCTCTGTCTCATGTTAAGCTCTTTCTGATCGAATATATGCTGTAAGTTCTTGTGATCAGTAAAGATTGTGCATCGCGTACCATACAAATAATGCCGCCAGATCTTTAAAGCAAACACCACAGCGCCTAGTTCCAAATCATGTGTGGTGTAGTTCTTCTCATGAACCTTCAACTGGCGTGAAGCATAAGCTATAAACTTCTGTCGCTGCATCAATACACATCCCAATCCCTGACGCGAGGCGTCACAATATACCACGAAGTCTTCAGTGCCTTCGGGTAGGGATAAGATGGGTGCATCGCAAAGCTTGTTTTTCAACAACTGAAATGCTTCTTCTTGCTTGTCTCCCCATTCATACTTCTTTTCTTTCTGAGTGAGGGAGGTAAAAGGTTGAGCGATTTTCGAAAAATCCTCAATAAATCTGCGATAATATCTTTCCAAACCTAGGAATTGACGGATCTCGGTTGGCGTCTTCGGAGTCTCCCAATTCTTGATCGCCTTGATCTTTGTGGGATCAACATGAATTCCATCTATGTTAACCACGTGACCAAGGAACTGAACTTCACGCATCCAGAACTCGCACTTTGAGAATTTCGCGTACAATTTCTCTTTCTTGAGCAGCTCTAAGATAGCTCTTAGATGTTGCTCGTGCTCTTCCTTCGTCTTCGAGTAGATCAAAATATCGTCGATAAACACAATCACAAACTTATCGAGGTACGGCTTGCAAACTCTATTCATCAAATCCATGAAAACTGTTGGCGCGTTTGTCAACCCAAACGGCATAACCAGGAACTCGTAGTGCCCATATTGAGTCCTAAAGGCCGTCTTTGGAATACTCTCCTCTTGAATTCTCAACTGGTGATAACCTGATCGAAGATCGATCTTGGAGTAAAAACTCGAACCTTGTAGTTGATCGAACAGGTCATCAATCCTCGGCAAAGGATACCGATTCTTAATGGTCAACTTGTTAAGCTCTCGGTAGTCGATACACATGCGGAAACTACCGTCTTTCTTCTTAACAAACAAAACTGGAGCTCCCCAAGGTGAGAAGCTTGGTCTAATAAGTCCCTTGTCCAAAAGTTCCTGAAGTTGTGTTGACAGCTCTTGCATTTCTGAAGGCGCAAGTCGGTAAGGTGCCTTAGCTACAGGCGCGGCGCCTGGAACTAAGTCAATGTGGAATTCGACTTGTCGCTGCGGCGGCAATCCTGGCAAGTCTTCGGGGAAGACTTCAGGATATTCCCTCACGACTGGGATATCTTCCAACTTTGGCTTAGTGGCTTACTTGTCCACAATGTGTGCCAAGAAGGCAACACATCCTTTCTGCAAACATTTTCGAGCTTTCAAACAACTGATGATCCTTAGGGATGTATCGTGCTTCTCTCCATGTACCACAACCGTTTCTTCATTCTCCATCGGAATGCGAATAACCTTCTCGTGACATACGATCTCTGCTCGGTTGCTTGACAACCAATCCATTCCGACTACCACGTCAAAGCTTCCCAACTCGACTGGCAGAAGATCAAGCGTAAACTCGTGCTCCCTGAGTTCTATCACGCAACCTCTAATGACTTCATTCGCTTCTACTAGCTTTCCATTAGCTAGTTCTATTGAGTACGGAATATCTAGCTTACTAGCTACTAACCCAAGTATATTCTTAAATTCTAGGGATACAAAACTATAATCGGCACCGGTATCAAATAGCACAGATGCAAAGCGTTGGTTGATAGGGAACGTATCAGTGACCACATTAGGATCTTGGCGAGCTTCCCTCGCACCGATGTTGAAAACCCTTCCATGAGCTTGGTTGATTTTCGGGCATTCTCGCTTGAAGTGCCCAACGTCTCCACAATTAAAGCAACCGGGTCCTCGACCGTTTCCATTCCCATTACCACCTTGATTGTTATTCGCTCCACGGTTTCCATTACCAGTTTGATTCCCAAAATTACCACGATTACCATTTCCGCCATTTCCTCCTTGAGGGCGGTTTCCATACCCATTTCCACCGCGGTTACCGTTTCCATTACCAAAACCTCTCTGACCACCACGACTGTCACACCCCGACCACGTAGAACAACAAAACGTGGCGGAAACATCGGGGAGTGTTGTAACAGAATTAATTGTTTCAAACCCATGGCAATTGAAGTTTCGTTTTATTAATCAAACATGAGAGTTTACATTGTTTTAATCAAGAAACAAAGAGTACATAACATAAATTAACTAGTTCTTGTCTCGTTTTAAGTCACTAAGGCACAGGTCCGCCTAAGTATGTCTTGATAAGTCCTATGCATCATCTCCTGAAAATACATGTGAAAATAGGTACGTCAGCATAAAAATGCCTGTGAGATACATAGGTTTTGTGAAAACAGAATTCATGACTTATGTTTGAGAAAATGTTTAGTCATGAACCTTGTAATTTGCTTTGTCTTGTAAATCATTTGAAAAACGATAAGATCAGATGATATGTATAAATAAGAGAATAATGTATGGTTAAATGAATAACCATGTAAAATGAGTTTGTATAAGATAAGTTGTTTGTAAATCAATGTCTTGTGAAAAGTATGTTATTTGTATAAAATGTTTTATGTCTCAAATTGAAATGATTCAAATAACGCTACGATATGTAATACCATACAAACACTTATATATAGGAAGTACCAGCGGCGTATCCACCATGCTTGTATCATATTACACACGTCTCGTTACTTAAGTCACTTACTCAAACCAAACCATCAAGATGTAATGTTAAACAATGTACTAAGTATGCACACAATGGACATACATAGCATGAAATGTAATGTAAAACCATGTACTAAGTATGCACACAATGGACATACATAGCATGAAATGTAATGTAAAACCATGTACTAGGTATGCACACAATGGACATACATAGCATGAAATGTAATGTAAAATAATGTACTAAGTACGCACACAATGGGCATACATAGCATGAAATGTAATGTAAAATAATGTACTAAGTACGCACATAATGGGCATACATAGCATAGAATGTAATGTAAAATAATGTACTAAGTACGCACACAATGGGCATACATAGCATGAAAGCAATGAAATCATGTACTATAATGTACTAACGAACATAGCAGGTATATGATGTGAAAACATGGAAAGCATGAAAGTAACAAGTAGGCACATGTGTTCCACCCCAAAAAGTTTGGAAAACAGTAAAACAGGGGTCTATGTACTCACTTGAGATTGCTTAGTAGTCCTTGAGTAACAACCAAACAATGCTAGAGATCACGGATATCAAACGGCACCTAATATAGGTAACTATGTTAATAAACCGGACCTAAATCGGAGGATTAGATAGAATGAGGGTTCGTAAACCAAACGAGTATGGAGACTCGTGTCATATGGTTTATCAAAGCCTACATACTAAATGAAACCTAACCTAAATGCTTACGACCCATTACGACCCGTTTAGGTAGCTTATTCTACTTTAACACGTCGTTCACGTGAAACGCGTTCGGACCGCTTAACTAGTCCTATGACAAGTAATATATGCCTCAACATGTCTAATATTGTTGTCAAATCAGTTTAGATACCAAAAGTTATGTTACATATGCTTAAAATGAATTTTTGGCGTCAAAGGGGTATTTTGGTAATTTACCTAAGGCATATAAACTACCTATCATACAACTAACTAAACGTCGTGACCATAAGGTATAACCTCGGAAGGTTATTCCCTATATACTATGGTCACCTAATGTGTTTGGTCGAATCCTAATGATTGACCAAATGGGTCGGGTTCGAAAGTATAAGCGATTTATTAGATCGCTTACCCTTACGACCCTAGACAACGTGGTAATCAGTAGGCATAGTCACAAGGAACTATAACCATCGTGATTACGCTCACGTTGCGAAGTTCAAACGAACTTTGCATTGACCATAAACTGGTCAATGCAGGAAAGTCAAACAAAGTTTGACTTTAACGCTAAAAACAATAAAAGAACGAAGGAACACTTACAAAGGGTCCAAGAATGGAAGGTTTGAATCCGAACACTCTCAGGTATGAAGTGTTAAACACAACAACTTAGAGAGCAAGTTCAGATTCAAAGGTGTGGGTTTTTGCAATGAATGGGGTTGTGTATTTATAGTGTTCGGACCACCGTTAGGATCGTTTCTCGTAAACCGTGATTTAATCACATCCCTACACTTGTTGGCAACCTCATGTACATCACATTGGCCCCCCCATAAGCAGGAAACAACACTTGGAATTGGATTGGGAGTGCTAAACAGCTGTAATCTGCTGTAAATTTGATCTTATCTGATCTGGGGAGCTGAGGCGGTCCGCGTAAGAGGACTCACTAATCTTACGTGGGCCGCCTGGCCTGTCTGGTCAGAAACAAACTTTCATAAATGACAGTTTTGGTCCCTGTTATGTGTTTAAGCCATTTCCGACACGTTTAAGGCCCGTTAAGCCAACTTTAAGGCCCTAAAATGATGTCTAAACATTGTTGACATGAAACATGCTCAAAAATATGTCGGATGTTGGTTCGTTTGGTCGTATGATCGCGATGTTCGCTTAATTACGACGGAATGCGCACAAGCGCGAAAAACGATCCAAAACGCGTGACGAATGGATTTTTCTTATGTCAAACACTAAAATAAAATATTTTAGTGCTTACATAAATTTTTGGATGTCCGGATGTATTCAGATCGTAAGTTATGCGCGAAAGTGCAAACTTGTGCACTTTTTGATGCTTTTAGTCCCTGAATGACCCAAAAGTTTATTTTAGCATACCGAACCCCTCAAAGCTTATTTCTAAGCTATGTAAAGGATATTTATGGTATGTTTAACTTATGGCCATGTTCCGGAATGTCTGTTACAGTTCAAATTGGCATACTTTCGCAGTTTGTCAACTTTAGTCCCTGTAAGCGATTTAACTTGATTTCGGCATACCAAACCATCTAAAACTTATTTCTAAGTTATGTAAAGGTTATTTAAGGTATGTTAAGCCTATTTCACTATTCCAGAGTGTTCGTTGCATTAAACTGGTTATATCTACGCATCAGAGCGCGTATAACCCTCCAGAAAGCGATTTAAAGCTTGAAATCGAACAAGAGTTGATATGTGCAAACGATACACATATTTTTACAAATCCCAAGTATGAAATACAATATTTCATTGGTTTGGCATTTGTTTGATGGTTGGAGTGACACAGGTGTCACAACGACCAGTACCAGTACCAACCCAACATGTCTCCTTCGAATGGCCAACCTTCCCCCAAGACTCACATTTCCTAAATCTACACTGGCCGGAATGATGGTACTGGCATACATCACATTTGGGCAGAGCGCCCATGTAACCTTTTCCTTTGTTTTCAACCCCAGTCTTGGCTTAAGCTGGTAAGTTCACATCCTTCTTCTTGTTAGCACTGCTGGTACCCTTCTTAAAGTTTGAGAACTTCCTTTTGTTCTCACCGGATGACTCAACGTGAGTCTCCTTCTTTTTCTGATCAGAAATAGAAAACTTGTTTAACCTGATCGCTTCTTCAGTTAGTGACACACTTAGATCAATCGCCTCAGTGATTGTGGCAGGCTTTCACGTTGTCACCATACTCATAATCTGAGGTGGCAACCCCCAAATAAAACGCTCAATGCGCTTGAATTCCGGATCAACCATGTATGGCATGACGCGAGACAAGTCGTGAAATCTCTGCACATATTCAGCAATTTTCGGACCATCCATCTTGAGGTTCCAGAACTCAGTTTCCAACTTTTGGATTTCAGCCCTGGAGCAGTATTTCTTTCGCATGAGTTCCTTCATTTCATCCAATGTCATGGCATAAGCAGCCTCTTCTCCCAAGGTCTGAACTTGGAGATTCCACCAGGATAACGCTCCGTCTAAGAATAATCCAGAGATGTAGGTGACCTGGTGCTCCGGTGCACACTTGCTCATTCTTATCACATAATCAGTCTTCTCCGTCCATCTTACAAAAGCTACAGCACCCCCGGTGCCGTCGAAATTCAGAGGCTTACAGTCTAGAAATTGCTTATAGGTACAACCTGTACAAGTAACATCATTCACAGTAAGCATTAACGATCGCACATGGAATATCCAAATGTAACGTAATGTGTCCTTAGAGGCTTAAACATTACCATGAGGTGGGTTGCTTCCAGAGGTACCCCCGCTATGTTCAGAGCGCAGGGCCTCGTGTTGTGCTATCGCTCGTGAAATCTATTCTTGTAACTCAGCCTCTGTTGTGGGCAATCGAGTTTCTCTTCATGGAGGCATCTTCTATAAGAAGATCGCATCGGTCAGGTCATAATAAGTATAGTAAGTACATGGCATGCACACGTAATAACATTTATCAACATAAGTAAACACATAACGTAAACAAGTAATTCAACAACGTATATAATGAGAATTTTGCGATTGAGCTTTCATATATCAAATGACCACAAATACAGTTTTACAAGTTTCACAATGTACCATACATCAAAAGGGACTACAGGGTCACATCACCCTTGCCCAAAATATCCATCAAACTACAATAATCATGACATCAAAATGTGGTCCTCAAAAGGCTGTGCAAGCTGGCTCAATAGCTACATTCTCACCAAAAGTATGCTACCTGCATAAAACCAAAAACCGGTATGCTGATGGTTGTGACAACCCTCACTAAACCAGGTATCCGTACGACTTAATTAATAATTAATTACTGCTTAATTACTGTGCTTGCTTGATCTTGTGGATAAACTGCTACTTGATTTCTGATACATGCATATACCTGCATCAAACTTTACTTACCGTCACTACATTATTTACATGCTGAACCTTAGTGACAAACATGATGCACAAAAAGCACAGTAGCACTATAAATGGATAACCTATTGAACATGCTGATAAAGCCAGCATCAGGCAGACACTGCCTCTAAGGCCTGTATGAGCCATAAATATTTTACTACACTAGTGGTGAGTGTAGGGATACAAGGGTTGTAGAACTGCGTCTCTAGGAATAAGTTACAATGACTGGATGTGCCTAAAACGTGCTCTAAGCACAAAAACTCAGCACTTTAATAAACAATCCAGCTTTTAGCTAACTAATAAAGTGCCAAAACATGAGGAAAATATTCCCAACACTTTGGAGGAATAAGTTGTGTCACTAAAAATGATATTAACGACACTTTAAAGCTTTGTTAAGCGCTTTGACGGATCACTATCCAACCGAACAACCGGACTATACCCGGAACATGAAAATATTGTTAATAACATTAATTATCTTTTTCTGAGCCAGTTAGGGTCCCTGAATACCCTAACACCCACAATAAAGCACAACACACTACTAACCGGGTTAATCACTTAACTAACCTAGATTAACCTAACTATAACTAACTAATGGTTGGATTTGAACTAGATTACCCCCCCCCCCCCTTGACCGAACTCGGTCACATTGTGACCCCCATGGTACATCATTTGAATATTTTAATTCCTCTTGTCTCATATCTAGAGAGCATGAAAACCTTTGGATAATTGCCACTCTAATTGCCTATAAGTAACAAGGCTTGCACATCATAATCTTTCACCACCCAACTCAACAAAACACTCCCTCTCTCTCTCTCTCAAAGGCTTCGGCCGAACACCCCCTCAACATCCATCATATTTTTCGGTTTTAATCACCTCATCTCAAGACCATTCAAGTGTTAAGGATCCCATATAAGAAGGCTTGGTGCATTCGGAAGGCGAAGGACCTCTTCTCGTTGCTTTTATCCTCTCATTTTGCGCCTAGATTCTTCCCTAGCCTTGAGCTAGTAGTAAGTTGCTTGAATCACCTTCTCGAACTATTTTAAGATGGTTAAAATGATTTGTAACGGTTAAAACTCGTAATCTTACAAAATGACACACAAAAGTTTACTAAAAATGCTTGTAATGATGGTTAAAAGCTCATATGTTGTGTAAATCTTGTAGTAATTGATTTGTGTGATTATTTGGACCCGATCTATGTTGTGGTAGCTCGGATCGTCATTTAACCCGGGTTGGTCATGATCATGGATCGTGACATAAGGTTGTTTTGGAAGTAACAAGGGTTAAAGGATGAAACTCTACCACACACGAATCATGAACTTGTGTAAAAGCGATTTTACTTGTGAAATAGTGTTTAAAACTAGTAGATCTACGCATCTACAAGCGGTATTTTCAAAGAACCAAGTATCAAAGAAATCATGTTTTCTAAAGACGGATCTTACACTAACACGAATGATTTTTAGAACACACAAGTGTGTAAACACTTGTGTAGCACACACTTTCGACAAAATAACTATTTTTGAAAAAGATGACGAGAAGTTGTAAAGACGGAATTTCCCTAAAAACGAGGTTTTTACGAAATCGGATTGCTTTATATAAAGATCCGCTAAAAGTATTGGGATTTACATCATAGTGTTGGAAAAACTACAAGTTCATGAGATTCTTGCGATTTACATATTTATTGACTAGTTGTTGTTTCGGACATTGTTTTGGTTGAATAAGAAAATTGTTGATTTGAATTATAAAAGAAAATGATACGCTTAAAAGCATGGCCACCTCCAGTTACAAAGGAAACTCTGGCGAAAATTTTCCAAAAACCTAACACTTAGAAATATTTTCACTACAAGTGTTAGAAATACTTTTCGACATGTTTTCAAAGTATAAGTTTCGCCACGACTTTATTTACAAAATATCGGAGGTGGGATTTTCGCAAAATTAAACGTGATAAATATATATTTAGTAACTATATTTTTCACAACGTCACTTGTCAATTATTTGTGAAGATACATAAATATTATTTTTAGGGTAAAAATAATAATATCGAATGTTAACGAATCCAAAATAATACGAACGCTTTCACGATAAATATATAAGTTACACCGGTAATTATTATTACCACTCGAACGTTAAAACGTAACTTACGCATTTTAAGGAAATATTTATGAACGCGTACGTTGTCAATATATTATTTTGGGAAAACTTTATGTAATAGAAAATATAATATTTTTGAGAAGAATATTTATATTTTGGAGTTAGAAATAAAATATATTTTAAGTGAGACTTAATAATATATTTCAAACGCACATGTATTAAATCCCCCATCCTTGGGTAGGAAAATAATTACCAAGTATATACAGAATGTAAACACGAAATAGTTGTCTAACTATTTCCCAAAAACTTAAACCATAAAGCTAAGGCACGGCCGTCCGTCTAATAGAGTTAGTACCTGTAGGTCGCCGCACAGCTGCTTGATTTGGAGGTATACTTGGTAGAGACGCACCACTGTGAGTTCATGTCCCCCTTTTCTCTTAACTGTTTTCAGTTTTCTAAACTACGGGGGTGAAATACATGTTACTTTGATTACAAGTACTTTATACATGGTATGGTTAGCGTAAGGAGGTTTACTACTTAGATCATGTGAGTGGGTAGGAGCAACATGAGGCCATTAGTCCTCATGGTAGGACCGAGGGACAGGAGCGGTAGATCTATCTGGGTGTAGCGAGCCCAGCCCCATGCCAAACTAGAAACGGACCTCGGGGTGACTTCGTGCCCAACGCATAAATTCGCTAGGTTTGAGTCTCCCTACTTGCACTTCACAAATATCAATGGCCTTGCAAACCATTAGTGATCTGAATTCCCTTACTTGCTACATACCAGGATTATTTTTATACTTACAAAGGTTTATTTACTCACTTACACATGAACTCGCTCAACATTATTGTTGATTTTTCAACTTACATGTATTTCAGGGAATTAAAGGATCTGGCGCGGTATGACACGTTTTCCCGCTGCCCTAGTTACGAGGTCATCCGGGTTTAGGGAATGTGACTCTTTCCTGGACAAGTCACAGTCCTTAAACTATGCTTATGTTATGTTTGTTGAACAATGTTTATGTCGTTAGGATGTGTTTCCGTTAAGACAATGTTATTGTATTTGGTTTTTAAAACTTAATCGAATGGATGATCTTGCATGGTTTTATTTCATATAGCTTTGTTATGGTTAAGCTATGGTATTAAGAAGTCACACCAAATTAACCACGCTTCCGCAAAGCCAGGGTGTGACAGCTTGGTATCAGAGCTCTGATCATAGCGAACTAGGATTCCTTCTCGAGTCTAGACTATGATCACTAGGGCTCTCATGAAAACATTTTTTTTTATTGCATACCACTTAAGTCCAGATCCAAAACGTTTTTACAAACAAATGTTGAGCACATTTTATTTATTGTTTATAGGCTCAGTCTGGGAGGCTGAGGCTCAGTCTGGGAGGTTGAGGCTCGGTCTAAGAGACCGAGGTAGTTGGCTAGTGGGACTAGGAGAATTGGCTAGTGGGACTAGGAGAATTGGCTAGTGGGACTAGGAGGATTGGCTAGTGAGACTAGGAAGAGCAGTCTGAGGGGCTGGGAGAATTGGCTAGTGGGACTAGGAAGAGCAGTCTGAGATGCTGGGAGGCTTGTGGGACTAGGAGAATTATTTGATTGCTTACTTGATGACTAATGTGCTTATCTGATTATATGATTGATTATTTGTACGTATTGTGTTTATGTTACAGACACATGGACTCGACCGGCACTGGTGATTCAGACACCACGGGCCCTAGACCTATAGTATCAGACGACCTAGAGTCTTCAGAGCGCGAGGTTCACACATCCGACGTTACTAGCACAGACGAGGATGACTTTCAGCCCTTTGTGTTACCTGATGGTGCTGATGAGCTCGCTGATGGCCCATTGGCCGGGGACCTACCGCTTGTAGAGATCCCTGCTCCCATACCACTTGCTTCATATCCTGCTTACGATATGCTCCTCGACGCCGACGTCGTCGATCTGTTTGATGACGAGCCCTTAGAGGATGAGGTTCAGGGCGAGGCCCTTCTTGTTGCTGGAGACCTTTTGTTGATCGCAGATGCTCCTGCCGAGGAGTCACCCGCTCACTCTCCGGTCCCAGACTCGTTCGAGTCTGTGGCCTCCGCACCTTCACACACCCAGAGTGCGCAGCACTTCTCACATGGATCAGATCCCGACCAGGCATCCTTTGTTGCCCCTATTCCTAGTTTTGCTTTCGACCACGATGATGTGGAGGATTCCGATCCTGTCTTTCCCCCAGGATTCGACCCAGATCAGGATGTAGAGTTTATACCCATGGATCAGCCTATGGAGGATCCAGTCGACCCAGTAGACCCAGTTGATCCCATCGATCCCGAGTTTGATTTTGGGATGGCCTTTGATGACCCCGAGCCTGCCATGGCCCCTGAGCAGGTAGCTGCTCTAGACCCTGCGTTTGAGCATGACCCAGTTCATGCTGACGCACCTATTATTGAGCCGGTCATTGCTGACCCACCTATTGATGATCACCCAGTGGATGCTCCGTTGTTGGAGGGCGATCATGTCGTTGCTGTTGATCATGATGATCCCCCACTTATTGCTGATGCACCTGTTGACCCTCTTGTTGCACCCCACCATGATCCCATGCCTGTTCAGTTTGATCATGCACTTTTTGGGGCACAGATGGACCCACGAGATGAGCACGCCCAGCATGGGTGGATTCCTGCTGATGATGAGGTTCCACCTATTCCCCCTCAGATCACTGATACTCGTCACATTGATACCTCCTTTTCATTTCCTCGGTTTACACCTCTAGCGCGACCTGGAGAGGGTTCTTCGGCTCACCCTTTTGGACATGTGCCGGTATCTATCCCTGCTATACCACCGTCTGCTACTTTTCCCCCTATTTCTCCATTTCATGTGGCACCTTTTGATCCCACCAGTGAGCCGTTTCTCTGGTCGTCACCACCTGCCATGACACCGACCGACCCTTACCATCCTTTCCATATGGGATATTCCATTGAGGATGCTTTGATGTCTTTTGTCGCCCAGCACGAGGCACACACGCAGCGCATTCAGGAGCTTGAGAGAGCCCAGCCGCCGCCGTGTCAATGCCAGGGTCAGACCCACTCTCCTTTGCAGCCCTCTCGACCTTTACCACCAGACTATGATGCACGCCTTTTTGCCCTAGAGCAGCAGGTTGCTTCTTTCTTACGTACCCAGAGAGCCATGGAGGAGGACTGGCTCCAGTTGCGTCGTTTTTTCTACACTCACTTTCCCCCTCCTCCACCGCCATCTGTGTAGAGCTCTTCAGTACCGTATAGGTAGACATTGGTGAGAAGACGGCGAATGCTTTTGACTGCACAGCATTTTTGGAGACAACATTATGATTCTGACTTTTGTTGACATGTATTTGATGTACTGACACTGATTTGATATAGTTTTTGGACTAGGGTGATGTAGCCCTTAGTCGATGACGATGTATGACACTATTATGTACCTGTACACTTACTATGTGGTCTCGATATATGGCAATCGCAGTATTCTCATCATATTTTATGCTTGATTTGATTATTTATATTTTATGACATGGGATGTTGTGTGATTGATGTTTGTGACATGGGATGTTATGTGAATAATATATTGATAACATGAGATGTTATGTACTATTACTATCATAATAAAGCGTACGTATTATAACATGGGATCTTTATTATGGCCTAACCGACGTAAACCCATCTTTTAGAAGATGCCGCCGAGACGTCAAACGCCGATGCCTACCAATGAGGCAGAACTCCAACAAGTCATCGTTGCTGCCATCACACAATACGCCGCCTCGCAAGGAGGACCCAGCGGAAGCAGCTCAAACAACAATGGCAACAACAATCCACCTCATGGTAATACTAAGTCATTTAGACATACCATGACCTAATTGGATATCTATAGCAAAGATGCTAATGCCGTTCACATGTTACAATGTGTGTGCAGGGTGCACCTACAAGCAGTTTCTAGACTGCAAACCGGTCAACTTTGATGGCACAGGAGGTGCTGTCGCCTTTGTTCGTTGGGCTGAGAAAACTGAATCTGTTCTTCGCATGAGCAAATGCGCACTAGATCAGCAAGTCACCTATATCTCGGGGCTATTCTTGGATGGAGCCCTCTCTTGGTGGAATTTGTAAGTACAGACACTTGGTGAAGCTGCTGCCTACGCGCTAACCTGGACCGAACTGAAGGAACTTATGCGCAAAAAGTACTGCTCTCGTGCGGAAATCCAAAGATTGGAAACTGAGTTCTGGCATTTGAAAATGGAAGGTCCAAAGATCGCAGAATACGTTCAGAGGTTCCATGACTTATCGCATGTGGTACCCTACATGGTCACTCCGGAGTTCAAGCGGATTGAACGTTTCATTTGGGGATTAGCTCCTCAAATCATAAGCATGGTGACCTCATCCAAGCCTGCGACAATTACTGAGGCAATTGATCTGAGCGTGGCTCTCACAGAGGAGGCTATTCGCCTGAACAAGTTCGATGATGCTGAGCCTAAGAAGAAAGAGACTCACGTCGAGTCATCAGGAGGTAACAAATGGAAGTTCTCGAACTTCAAGCAGGGCGCTAGTGTGGTGGTTAAGAAAGGAGGATCAGGCACGCCAGCTCAGGTTACAGCTGGTAGTGGAAAGAAAGGAAAAGGATATATGGGCACCCAGCCCAAGTGTAATACCTGCCAACGCCACCATTCTGGCCATTGTAGTGTGAAAGTATGCAAAGCATGTGGAAAGCTGGGCCACTTGAAGGACACTTGTTGGGCCACTGCTGGCCAGGGAGGCCAGGGAGGATTCGAAAACAGAAATAACAACCGGGGTGGGAATGGAAATCGCCCACAAGGAAACAATGGAGGTAATGGGAATCGAGGCAACAATGCTAATCAAGCGGGCGCCGTGAATCGTAACCAGAGGAATAATTAAGCTGGTGGAAACGGGCAGAGACCCGGATGGTTCAACTGTGGTGATCTTGGGCATTACAAGAGGAACTGCCCAGAGTTAAACCAAGCCCGTGGAAGAGTGTTTAATATTGAAGCGAGGGAGGCGCGCCAGGATCCCAATGTTGTCACTGGTACGTTCCCTGTAAACCAACGTTATGCATCCGTTTTATTTGATACTGGCGCCGATTATAGCTTCGTGTCGTTAGAGTTTAAGAATATGCTTGGTTTAGCCGCTAGTAAATTAGATATTCCGTACTCAATCGAATTGGCTAATGGAAAGATAGTAGAAGCCAATGAAGTTATCAGAGGTTGTGTGATCGAATTGGGAGAGCGTGAGTTTGCTTTGGATCTACTACCAGTCCAGTTGGGAAGCTTCGACGTGGTGGTAGGAATGGATTGGTTATCAAGCAACAAGGCAGAAATAGTTTGTCACGAAAAGGTCGTTCGTATCCCAACCGAAGATGGCGAAACAATTGTGGTTCACGGGGAGAAGCGTGATACGCCGTTAAGAATTATCAGCTGCCTGAAAGCGCGAAAGTGTTTGCAGAAGGGATGTGTTGCCTTCCTGGCACACATTGTGGATAAGAAGGCTGCTGAGCCGAGAATAGAAGACATCCCTGTCGTGAGGGAACATCCAGAAGTCTTCCCAGAGGACTTACCTGGACTGCCACCTCAGAGACAAGTAGAGTTCCGCATTGACTTAGTTCCAGGCGCCGCGCCTGTGGCTAAGGCACCTTATAGACTTGCTCCGTCTGAAATGCAGGAACTGTCGACACAACTTCAAGAGTTGTTAGACAAGGGATTTATCCGACCAAGCTTCTCGCCTTGGGGAGCTCCAGTTTTGTTTGTCAAGAAGAAGGACGGTAGTTTTTGTATGTGTATTGACTACCGGGAATTGAACAAGCTGACGATCAAGAATAGATACCCTCTGCCAAGGATCGATGATCTATTCGATCAACAGCAAGGTTCAAGCTTTTATTCAAAGATCGACCTTCGATCTGGATACCATCAGTTAAGGATTCAAGAGGAGAGTATCCCGAAGACAGCCTTCAGAACTCGTTATGGGCACTACGAGTTCCTAGTTATGCCGTTTGGGTTAACAAACGCACCTGCAGTGTTCATGGATTTGATGAATAGAGTTTGCAAGCCGTACTTGGATAAGTTCGTGATAGTGTTCATCGACGACATCTTGATTTATTCAAGGACAAAGGCTGAGCACGAACAACACCTAAGAGCTATTTTGGAGCTGCTGAAGAAAGAACAGTTGTATGCCAAATTCTCTAAGTGTGAGTTTTGGCTACGAGAAGTACAATTTCTTGGGCACGTGGTAAATAGAGATGGAATCCACGTGGATCCCACCAAGATCGAAGCGATTAAGAATTGGGAAACGCCAAAGACGCCAACCGAGATTCGACAATTCTTGGGTTTGGCTGGCTATTACCGAAGATTCATTGAGGGTTTTTCAAAAATCGCCCAACCATTGACGCTCCTCACGCAGAAAGATAAGAAGTTTGATTGGGGAATCAAACAGGAAGAAGCGTTCCAGATATTGAAGGATAAGCTCTGCAATGCGCCAATCTTAGCACTACCGGAAGGTACAGATGATTTTTTGGTATACTGCCACGCTTCGCGTCAAGGATTGGGTTGCGTGTTGATGCAACGCCAAAAGGTTATTGCTTACGCATCACGTCAATTGAAAGTGCACGAAAAGAACTATACCACACATGATTTGGAACTTGGCGCAGTGGTATTTGCATTAAAGATCTGGAGACACTACCTTTATGGTACAAAGTGTACAATTTTTACAGATCACAAGAGCCTACAACACATATTCAACCAGAAGGAGCTGAATATGAGGCAAAGATGTTGGGTTGAGTTGCTGAACGATTACGACTGTGAGATAAAGTATCATCCAGGGAAGGCGAATGTGGTCGCCGATGCCCTAAGTCGAAAGGAGAGGATCAAGCCCATAAGGGTTAGGGCTTTAGAAATGATTATCCGAACCGATCTTTCCTTGCGCATTCGTGCCGCGCAGAAAGAACCTCTCAAGGAAGGAAACCTTGAAGAAGAATATCTCCGTGGGATGGAGAAGCTACTGGTACCAAACGAGGAAGGAACGTTATGTTTTGAGAAAAGGATTTGGGTTCCTTTGTTTGGAGGTTTAAGGAAGGTTATTTTCGATGAAGCTCACAAGTCGCGGTACTCTATCCACCCTGGAGCGGATAAGATGTACCAGGATCTCAAGGATTATTATTGGTGGCCTAGGATGAAAGGCGATGCTGCTGTTTATGTGAGCAAATGTTTAACATGCGCTAAGGTTAAAGCCGAATATCAGAAGCCTTCAGGACTTCTGCAACAACCCGAGATTCCCAAGTGGAAATGGGAACAAATCTCCATGGATTTTATTACAAAGTTGCCAAGAACGCCAAGAGGCCATGACACTATTTGGGTAATAGTGGATCGATTAACGAAGTCAGCACACTTCTTACCTATCAGAGAGAAGGATAATACGAGCAAGTTGGCCGAAATTTACATGAGAGAGATCGTTACGCGCCATGGAGTACCTCTCTCAATCATTTCCGATAGAGACGGAAGGTTCATATCAAGGATTTGGCAATCCTTCCAAGAAGCTTTTGGCTCACAATTAAATCTGAGCACCGCATTTCACCCGCAGACCGACGGGCAAAGCGAGCGGACGATACAGACTTTGGAAGACATGCTGAGAGCGTGTGTTATGGATTTGGGCGGTAGCTGGGATAAGCATTTGCCTTTGGTCGAATTTTCATACAACAACAGCTACCACACCAGTATTGGAGCCGCGTCATTCGAAGCTCTTTACGGATGCAAGTGTCGATCACCCCTATGCTGGGCTGACGCAAGTGATAGGCAGCTTGTTGGTCCCGAAATCGTCCAAGAGACGACAGACAAGATTGCGCAGATTCGAAAACGCATCGAAGCGGCTCGTGAAAGACAGAAAGCCTATGCAGATCCAAACCGGAAACATTTGGAATTCCAAGTTGGAGACATGGTTTTATTGAAAGTTTCACCCTGGAAGGGTGTGGCACGCTTCGGAAAGCGTGGAAAGTTAAATCCGCGCTACATTGGTCCATTCAGAGTTTTGGAAAGAATAGGACTAGTAGCATACAAGCTGGACTTACCTGCCGAGCTGAATGGAGTTCACGATACATTTCATGTATCCAACCTGAAGAAAAGTCCAACTCAAGATACCATTGCCATTCCCATCGACGAGATTCATGTTGACGACACGCTCCATTTCGTTGAAGAACCGGTTGAGGTTACGGATTGGAAAGTAAACAAGACCCGCCGGAGCAGTGTCAAGCTCGTCAAAGTTCGTTGGAATGCCAGACATGGTCCTGAATACACCTGGGAGCGTGAGGACCGGATGAAAGAGAAATACCCCCACCTATTTCCCAAGAACCCTGCATCTACAAGCAAGAACTTAAAATTTTGGGACGAAATTTTTCTAACGGGGGGAGAATGTGACAACCCTCACTAAACCAGGTATCCGTACGACTTAATTAATAATTAATTACTGCTTAATTACTGTGCTTGCTTGATCTTGTGGATAAACTGCTACTTGATTTCTGATACATGTATATACCTGCATCAAACTTTACTTACCGTCACTACATTATTTACATGCTGAACCTTAGTGACAAACATGATGCACAAAAAGCACAGTAGCACTATAAACGGATAACCTATTGAACATGCTGATAAAGCCAGCATCAGGCAGACACTGCCTCTAAGGCCTGTATGAGCCATAAATATTTTACTACACTAGTGGTGAGTGTAGGGATACAAGGGTTGTAGAACTGCGTCTCTAGGAATAAGTTACAATGACTGGATGTGCCTAAAACGTGCTCTAAGCACAAAAACTCAGCACTTTAATAAACAATCCAGCTTTTAGCTAACTAATAAAGTGCCAAAACATGAGGAAAATATTCCCGACACTTTAGAGGAATAAGTTGTGTCACTAAAAATGATATTAACGACACTTTAAAGCTTTGTTAAGCGCTTTAACGGATCACTATCCAACCGAACAACCGGACTATACCCGGAACATGAAAATATTGTTAATAACATTACTTATCTTTTTCTGAGCCAGTTAGGGTCCCTGAATACCCTAACACCCGCAATAAAGCACAACACACTACTAACCGGGTTAATCACTTAACTAACCTAGATTAACCTAACTATAACTAACTAATGGTTGGATTTGAACTAGATTACCCCCCCCCCCCTGACCGAACTCGGTCACATTGTGACCCCCATGGTACATCTTTTGAATATTTTAATTCCTCTTGTCTCATATCTAGAGAGCATGAAAACCTTTGGATAATTGCCACTCTAATTGCCTATAAGTAACAAGGCTTGCACATCATAATCTTTCACCACCCAACTCAACAAAACACTCCCTCTCTCTCTCTCAAAGGCTTCGGCCGAACACCCCCTCTACATCCATCATATTTTTCGGTTTTGATCACCTCATCTCAAGACCATTCAAGTGTCAAGGATCCCGTATAAGAAGGCCTGGTGCATTCGGAAGGCGAAGGACCTCTTCTCGTTGCTTTTATCCTCTCATTTTGCGCCTAGATTCTTCCCTAGCCTCGAGCTAGTAGTAAGTTGCTTGAATCACCTTCTCGAACTATTTTAAGATGGTTAAAATGATTTGTAACGGTTAAAACTCGTAATCTTACAAAATGACACACAAAAGTTTACTAAAAATGCTTGTAATGATGGTTAAAAGCTCATATGTTGTGTAAATCTTGTAGTAATTGATTTGTGTGATTATTTGGACCCGATCTATGTTGTGGTAGCTCGGATCGTCATTTAACCTGGGTTGGTCATGATCATCGATCGTGACATAAGGTTGTTTTGGAAGTAACAAGGGTTAAAGGATGAAACTCTACCACACACGAATCATGAACTTGTGTAAAAGCGATTTTACTTGTGAAATAGTGTTTAAAACTAGTAGATCTACGCATCTACAAGCGGTATTTTCAAAGAACCAAGTATCAAAGAAATCATGTTTTCTAAAGACGGATCTTACACTAACACGAATGATTTTTAGAACACACAAGTGTGTAAACACTTGTGTAGCACACACTTTCGACAAAATAACTATTTTTGAAAAAGATGACGAGAAGTTGTAAAGACGGAATTTCCCTAAAAACGAGGTTTTTACGAAATCGGATTGCTTTATATAAAGATCCGCTAAAAGTATTGGGATTTACATCATAGTGTTGGAAAAACTACAAGTTCATGAGATTCTTGCGATTTACATATTTATTGACTAGTTGTTGTTTCGGACATTGTTTTGGTTGAATAAGAAAATTGTTGATTTGAATTATAAAAGAAAATGATACGCTTAAAAGCGTGGCCACCTCCAGTTACAAAGGAAACTCTGGCGAAAATTTTCCAAAAACCTAACACTTAGAAATATTTTCACTACAAGTGTTAGAAATACTTTTCGACATGTTTTCAAAGTATAAGTTTCGCCACGACTTTATTTACAAAATATCGGAGGTGGGATTTTCGCAAAATTAAACGTGATAAATATATATTTAGTAACTATATTTTTCACAACGTCACTTGTCAATTATTTGTGAAGATACATAAATATTATTTTTAGGGTAAAAATAATAATATCGAATGTTAACGAATCCAAAATAATACGAACGCTTTCACGATAAATATATAAGTTACACCGGTAATTATTATTACCACTCGAACGTTAAAACGTAACTTACGCATTTTAAGGAAATATTTATGAACGCGTACGTTGTCAAGATATTATTTTGGGAAAACTTTATGTAATAGAAAATATAATATTTTTTAGAAGAATATTTATATTTTGGAGTTAGAAATAAAATATATTTTAAGTGAGACTTAATAATATATTTCAAACGCACATGTATTAAATCCCCCATCCTTGGGAAGGAAAATAATTACCAAGTATATACAGAATGTAAACACGAAATAGTTGTCTAACTATTTCCCAAAAACTTAAACCATAAAGCTAAGGCACGGCCGTCCGTCTAATAGAGTTAGTACCTGTAGGTCGTCGCACAGCTGCTTGATTTGGAGGTATACTTGGTAGAGACGCACCACTGTGAGTTCATGTCCCCCTTTTCTCTTAACTGTTTTCAGTTTTCTAATCTACGGGGGTGAAATACAAGTTACTTTGATTACAAGTACTTTATACATGGTATGGTTAGCGTAAGGAGGTTTACTACTTAGATCATGTGAGTGGGTAGGAGCAACATGAGGCCATTAGTCCTCATGGTAGGACCGAGGGACAGGAGCAGTAGATCTATCTGGGTGTAGCGAGCCCAGCCCCAGGCCAAACTAGAAACGGACCTCGGGGTGACTTCGTGCCCAACGCATAAATTCGCTAGGTTTGAGTCTCCCTACTTGCACTTCACACATATCAATGGCCTTGCAAACCATTGGTGATCTCAATTCCCTTACTTGCTACATACCAGGATTATTTTTATACTTACAAAGGTTTATTTACTCACTTACACATGAACTCGCTCAACATTATTGTTGATTTTTCAACTTACATGTATTTCAGGGAATTAAAGGATCTGGCGCGGTATGACACGTTTTCCCGTTACACTAGTTACGAGGTCATCCGGGTTTAGGGAATGTGACTCTTTCCTGGACAAGTCACAGTCCTTAAACTATGCTTATGTTATGTTTGTTGAACAATGTTTATGTCGTTAGGATGTGTTTCCGTTAAGACAATGTTATTGTATTTGGTTTTTAAAACTTAATCGAATGGATGATCTTGCATGGTTTTATTTCATATAGCTTTGTTATGGTTAAGCTATGGTATTAAGAAGTCACACCAAATTAACCACGCTTCCGCAAAGCCAGGGTGTGACAATGGTGGAGCATGAGGAGGTGGAGGAACGAATAGCAAACTACGCACATGCGCTAGCTCCTCCTCGAGGGCATGAAAACGACGCAACAGATAGCTGATCTACTGCTCCATAGTAAGAAAACGGACATCAAAATCTGGGTATGGCAAAAGAGGAGCGGGTGGAGTCGCGAATGGTGACTAACAAGTACAAGGCAGAGGACGCGGAATCCTCTCAAGATCCATGACTCTGAGACACAACATCTCCTGCTGGAGCTGCAAGGACAAAAGCAGATCATCCCTCGTGTATCCAGTGTAATGGAAGGGATGATATGGATCAGAAACAGGCATCGTGTTGGGCGGAAACCAAATCAGTGGCTCGCCCGATGGTGCAGAAGCAAAAGGTGCAGTATGTGAAAACTGAGGCATGAAGGGAAAAGATGCTGACACAGGTGGTACAGGGCCAGATGGCTGGCTAGATGGTCCTTCCCCTGGACGGGGTGGAGGGATATCCTGTAGGAACGTGACCGGTAAATCAGTGCGGTGTATGTCAGATACATGTGGGTGAAACGGGGCGATATCAACATGTGCATGTGCAGGTGCAGGTGGGGGAGTAATAGGATTAATGTAAGGAGGTAGGTCATCGTCATCCTCTATCCACCCATTGCGGGTGAATGCATAACGGGGATCTATATGGTTAGCAAAAGGAGCATGGTCTGCGGGTGCAGGTAGAGGGTCAGGTAAAGGTGGTGCAACAACTGGTATGTTAACAGGTGCATGCTCTGGCAGGGGATCGTGAGCAGGTATCGGCTCGGGTGCAATCAAAGGCTCAAGGTCGGCTAGTGCTAACTCAAGATCAGCGGGTATCGGCTCGAGATCAGCAGGTATATCAAAAAGCTGATCGTCAAGAATAAAGTCGACCTCATGCTCGGGATCAATGTCAGGATCAAACTCATCATCAAACTCGAAGTCCTGTGGAGGAACAGGTGCGGCAGACATAGCTGTGTCAGAATCAGAATCTGTGGGATAACGCTGTAATCCCACAGATGTGTAGAGTAGTAGATGACACAGACTCGAATGAATCAGGACCAGAATGGTCAGACGAAATCTCAACGACAGGAATCTCAATAAGCGGAACAACAATAACATCGTCGATTGGAATCTCGACAAGTGGAGCGACAACGGCATCATCGACTAGAGCTCCATCATCCTGGGCACCCTCAGGGAGACCCTCAATAAAAAGATCGATGTCGTCGTCAGACATGGCATCAAGAGGCAGATCCTCGAGAGGAAATGCAGCAAGAGGAAGAGGAGCGGGGATCGGAACAAGAAGTAGATCCTCGCCAGGATGACCATCAGCTAGCGGTATATCATCGCCAAAATCTGGTAAAGCAAACGGCTGGAAATCATCATCATCGCTACTCGTAGTGTCAGATGTAAAAACCTCATCCTCTGGGATGATCTCATCATCCGAAACTATGGCCATAGGGTCTACGGTGTCAGATACTCCACTATCAGAGGAGGACATGGTGTCTGTAGCAAAGCAATCACAACATATGCACATATATCAACAATCATCAAATAAGCATGTAAGTAGCAACAATGTAAGCATGTATGCATCCTAGTCGTCCCAAGACTATCCCACCCAGCCTCTCAGACTGAACTACTTAGTCTCTCAAACTAAACCTCCTAATTTCTCAAACTGAACTACCCATCTAGTCACTCAGACTAACTCCCCAGTCTCTCAGACTGACTACCCAGCTAGTCTCTCAGACTAACTCCCCAGTCTCTCAGACTGAATTATAAGCGAATTCTTTGAAATGTATTTTGTGTCTTCTATTTGTAAAAATGTTCGTTTCCTGGATCTGGACATTTCGTGTATGCAATGAAAACATGTTTGTGAAAACATTTTCGTGAGAGCCCTAATGATCATAGTCTAGACTCGAGAAAGAATCCTAGTTCGCTATGATCGAAGCTCTGATACCAAGCTGTCAGACCCTGACTTTTGCCGAAGCGTGGTTATTGGTGTGACTTACTTAATACCATAGCATTCAATCATAACAACGCTATATGATAAAACCATTAGATGTTCATCCATAAATTAAGTTTGAAAATAGCACAACATAAATTGTCTGAAATGTTGATACCGAATTCAAATTACAAACCATAACATGTTTTAATGAGTTCACGAAGACTCGACAACATAACTTGAACCAACCCGAGCTTAGAACCATGTATCTCGTCTAGGAGTAAGATACATCTCCTAAACTCTAAAGACTTGGATGACATCTTTTATTTATAACGCAGCTTGAAAACATGCAACACTTGCCAGATCCACTTAGTTCCCTGAAATACATGTAGTTTAAAAACATCAACAAAAGTTAAGCGAGTTCATGTATTTCGTGTATGAATAAACCTTTAAAATATGTTGTATGTATGTATGTCCCTGGTATGTAGCAATAAGGAAAACAGATCACTAATGGTTTGCAAGGCCATTAATATGTGTGAAATGGTGCAGGAAAACTCAAAACTAGCAAATTTGTACCGGGTCTCCGGCTGGAAGACATAGTCACCCTATGGGCCACCCTGGTCCCCATGGGTGTGGGCTCGCTACACCCAAATAGATCTATCACTCATGTCCCTCGGTCCTACGACGAGGATTAATGGCCTTAAGTGTTATACCCACCTTTCACATGATCTAGCAGTAACCCTCCTTGGCTAACCATACCGTGTATAAAACATTGGTAAACAATTGTAACATGTATTTGTTGGGATTGAACCCTACCAGAGGAACGGATAATAAAAGCCAAAACTTGATCACGACAGTGGATTCACAATAAGCAGTTGTTTACATTACGCTTTCCCCTTGAAAGTGATTATAACAACTGATGGCTCTCTATCCACTGTCCGTATACAACTGATGTTACCCTTTCAACTACTGACAAAGCCCTGAAGAAGTAAACACTGCTGGTTCAATCTACTGATGACAAAGCACTGCCCATTCAAGGACTGATCAACCTTGAGGAAAGTACTGATGTAAAGAGAAAGTAGTAGTTTAGTGTGTCATCTGTTTTATACATAGTCAGTGGTTAGGATTAGCAGTGTTTGTATAGGAACAGTTGTTACAGGTTGTTAGGCTGTTAGACGTCACTTTCAAGGTGACGTCAGCTGAGATGCCTCAGTGGTTTGGTTTGTCTATAAATGGAACAGTACCCTGTACTGTTACATTTGATCATCTTGAGTGAGTTCTTCTCCTCAATTCAATCCTTTTATCTTGTGCAACCGACCATGGGGTATCAGGCTGAGGGGGAGTTTAGTTTGTAAGCTTGCATTGTAATCTTTTGCTTTGAATTGTAATCTTTCGACTCTATGAAAAGCAAATGTTTATCAAACTATATTCTCCTTGATTGTGTTTACAAAGTTTGTTGTTCATTTCCGCTGCACTTAAACTCTGCTCATTTCTATTTGATTTGTTCACATTATGCAAACAAACACAATCATGAGAGCCTACGATCCTAACAATTGGTATCAGAGCTCGGGCAGTCAAATTCGATTTAACAATCAATTTGACATAACAGTTCAGCTCAAAAAATCATTGATACTAAGGTTGGTTATATTCAGTTGAAAAACAGAGTAACGAGTAATTAGTACAAAACTGCTATTCAAAAAACTCTGTAAAACAACCAAGATGTCATAAGACACATAAATTTTCACACAACAAGTGATGTCATACACAAGTCACGCATAGTTTTCAGATCTGAAAACGTGTCTGTTAAACTATGGTATTAATTCTTCTTTTCAAAATTGATTTCAAATGTTGTTATGAAATTTGTGATGTTTTCATTATATTAGATGCTAAAGTATGAACCTCGGATTAACAAAAACCTATGTTCATAAAACATTGGTGTTTTTGCTAACGAAAAGGAGGGAAATTAAAACTTTAGTCACTTGATCCTATGTGTTGAAAAACAGGTTGAGATCCTCAAAAGGAATAAACCAACCCAGTTAAAATTACATTAAGAAAATCAGGGGTCAAAAATGTCCAGATCATAGGTGATGTGAAATTTGGCATGAGCATGTGTATAAATGACCAAATCTCTCAAAACATTACTGCAAAATGATTTTGGAATAAGTATTCCTTCAATAATACCTCCCAGTAAGTATTTCAGCACTTATGAATGGGAAGGGTAAAAAGGGAAGAAGAAAATCATAAAAACTCAAAAAGTGTGTTTATCTCAAAACTTTTGAAGTCAAAAGAAAAGAGTATAAATATAAAACGCTTAAGAGTCAAAAATTGGGGTAACAATGGTCATTAAGCAACTGTGTGCATTCATTGGTTCAGGAAAAGGTTCAGGTAACAATAGTATTCGCAGAGAATAAACTTTCAAAAGGACCAGACAAATTTTCAGAATCATCACATGGTAACAAAATCTACACCAGGGTTTTCGAAAAACTCATGTGATCTTGTGTCCTCATTTTTCTGTTGTCAATCAATCAACAAGAGAATGGTACCAAACAGTGGTCAAAATGTATTTAAAATTTCATACCACTGTTGTCAAACCACTGACCATTTTCATAAGCTTGAGATTGATATGATTAGGAGTTTCAGGGGAAAATTATACCAGATTCTTTTTGATGTTGTTTTCAGAAAATCCTTTACTTATTTTTCTGAAAAAGGATTCTCTCGAATAAGGCAGGATATATCTGTCACACCCCGACCGCGTAAAACAACAAAGCGCGGCGGAAACATCGGGGCGTGTTGCAACAGAATTAATGTTTCATAACCATGGATACCAAAAAGTGTTTCGTTTTATTAAACATTGAATAATTACATCGTCTTGAAATCTAAATGCACTATATTAAACATAGTCTATCATTGTTATTGAGTCACTAAGGCCTTGTCCAGTCCTATGTGAGCATGCATCTTATCAATCGATATCATTCAACAATACCTGAAACATATGTGAAAACGAGGTCAGCAAAGAAATGCTGGCGAGTACATAGGTTTTGTAGGAGTGTCGAAATCATGGCTAGTTTAGACGTTGCAATACTTTATTTAAAAACCTTGTTTTGAAAAGAGTATAATATTGCAACTTAATTAACCAACTCAAATCAAGCGGGTTATAATTTGTAAAACCTCGTAGCCATGACTCTTAACCCAAAAACATTTGTTTTAGTAAATTATTTGAAAAACAATGATAAGTTCAGGTGATATGTATAAATAAGAGAATAATGCATGATTAAATGAATAACCATGTAAAATGAGTTTGTATAAGATAAGTTGTTTGTAAATAAATGTCTTGTGAAAAGTATGTTACTTGTATAAAATGTTCTATGTCTCAAACTGAAATGATTCAAATAACGCTACAATATGTAATACCATACAAACACTTATATATAGGAAGTACCATCGGCGTATCCACCATGCTTGTATCATATTCCACACGCATTGTTACTTAATCACTTAATCCAAACCAAACCACCAAAGTAATGTTCATGCCCAAATGTAAATCATGTAATATGTATAACCAAAATAATATCGTATATCTCTTTGAAGCCAATCGTTTACCCAATCGTTAAAACATCGTGTGAAACCCAATCGTTACCCAATCGTTAAAACATCGTGTGAAAACCAATCGTAAATCGTTTAATTCGTTTTAGGTCGTGAAACTACTTATAAGGTCGTCTCGCTAATAACATTCAAACCTTCGTGACTTTCATCGCTTCTCGTTTTCGTCGCTTCTCGTTTTCGTATTAACAAACCTCCATAGGGTAAGTTAATAATTACAGATTCAGTCGCTACCTACCATACCCACACATAACCACGGGTGTAGTAAATAACGGGATTTGTCAGATCCTATGGTACCATAACCTAATACTGGTCGGCTTGATCATTGCTAATGAATGTCATTTGTTATGTAACTACAACCAACAAGTTTGTTCACTTTATGAAATCGTTATTAGTTTTGTATAAATCGCCTTAATTGTTTTTGAAACCATCGTTATAACATCGAAAACATTTAGCACATATGAGTCACCCCAAAACAGTTGAAAACAGTAAAATAGGGGAAGAATGTACTCGCCTGATAATGCTTGGAGGTCTTGAACAACAACCAAACAAAGCTAGAGGGAGCACGGAATCAGTCGGCAAACTAAAACTATATAAATAAACCGGACTTAAATCGGGAGATCGGATAGAATGAGGCTTGGTAAACCAAATGAGTATTGGAACTCATATGATATGGTTTAACAAGGCCTACATACTACATTGAGACTAACCTAAGTGCTTTCGACCCAACGCGACTCATTAAGGTAACTTATGCTACTTTAACGCGTCGTGCGCGTGAAACGCGTTCGGACCGCCTAACTAGTCCTATGACAAGTAGAATATGCCTAAACATGTTACATAATCAGTTATGTGACAAAGGTTTAGGTTACATATGCTTAATTACCAATTATACATGAAAAGGGTATTCTGGTAATTTACCTATGGCATATAAACTACCTATCATACAACTACTTAAACGATGTGACCATAGGGTATAACCTCGGAAGGTTATTCCCTACCTACTATGGTCACCTAATGTATTTGGTCGGATCCTAATGATCGACCAAATGGGTCGAGTTCGAAGGTATAGGCGATTTATTAGATCGCCTACCCTACGACCCTAGACAACGTGGTAATCAGTGGGCATAGTCCCAAGGGACTATGACCAACGTGATTACACTCACATTGCGAAGTTCAAACGAACTTCGCATTGACCATTACTGGTCAACGCTGAAAGTCAAACAAAGTTTGACTTTCTGACTCGAAAAGCAATAAAATAAGGAAAAGAACGAAAGAATACTTACCCAGGGTCCCCGAATGCTAATCCCGATCCAAGAACTCAGGTATGAAAGAATGGTTTCAACTTAGAGCTCTCAAATCAGAATTCTTGTAAGAAATGAGGTTGGGGTGATGGGGTATTTATAGTTTTCGGGTAACCGTTAGGATCGTTTCTTGGAAAAGGAGGCAACGATCAAAGCCGTACACTTGTCGGAATGTTATGGTGCCTAAATTGCCACTAACCATAAGGATTTGACATGTGGAAGAGAGATTAGGAGTGCAAAACAGCTGAAAACAGGCTGTTAAGTACTCTGCATCTGGTCTGCAGACCCCTAGCGCACCGCTACGCTAAAAGTGTAGCGCACCGCTAGGCCCTAGTTTGGCAGAATTACACTTTTGGTCCCTGTATTGAAATCAGCCCATTTTCGACACGTTTAAGGCCCGTTAACCCCATTTCAAAGCTCTAAAATGAAGTTAAAGTATAGGGGACTTAAAATATGCTCAAAAATATCTCGGATGTCGGTTCGTTTAGCCGTACGAACGCGATGTTCGCTTAATTACGACGGAATGCGCACAAGCGCGAAAAACGAACCAAATGACGCGACGAATGGATTTTTCTTAAGGCGAACACTAAAATATAATATAGTCATGCTCACATAAATTTTTGGATGTCCGGATGTATTCAGAACGTAAGTTACGCGTAAAAATGCAAACTTGTGCACTTTTTGACGCTTTTAGTCCCTGAATGACACAAAAGTTTATTTTAGCATACCGAACACCTCAAAGCCTATTTCTAAGCTATGTAAAGGATATTTATGGTATGTTTAACTTATGTTCATGTCCCGGAAGGTCTGTTACAGTTCAAATTGGCATACTTTCGCAGTTTGTCAACTTTAGTCCCTGTAAGCGATTAAACTTTGATTTCACCACACCAAACCTTCCAAAACTTATATCTAAGTTATGTAAAGGTTATTTAAGGTATGTTAAGCCTATTTCACTATTCCGGAGTGTTCGTTGGATTAAACTGGTTATATTTACGCATCAGAGCGCGTATAACCCTCCAGAAAGCGATTTAAAGCTTAAAATCAAACAAGAGTTGATATGTGTAAAAGATACACATAATTTTACCAATCCCAAGTATGAAATATAATATTTCATTGGTTCGGTATTTGTTTGATGGCCGTGAAGGCACAGGTGTTACAGTCTCCCCTACTTTAGGAAATTTCGTCCCGAAATTTATTTAGAGGAAACTTGTGAGAGTTTAAAACATGAAGTTGAAAAGATCAAACAATATTGGTTAGGGTTCTGAACTTCTAGTAACCTTAATAACATTATGCTTGCAATGTAAGAGGGATACTTATATACAAGTATATGAAGCGTCATTGGTGCGTCCACCGTACCTCCATTACATCGTTCTCATTTCGTTATTGTTGTCACTATCGGCTCTTACACATAATAAATCTTACTGGGTTTCTGTGCACTAAATTTCATAATTATGTACGCGTCCATAATCAGACAATTCCTTGCATAGTTCACTCAGTCTATTTTATAATGTGTAGGGGAAAACCAAATGAACAATCCTGTGATGAGTGTGACTAGACCGCCATAGAGTCCTTTTAATTAAATCATTAAATGATCTAAATAGACTATCAAGGAGTCTGTCCAGCTACATCACTAGATGTCATTCTTTAACCAAATTGTGAATCAATCTTTTTGATTAGACCACTAAAGGGTCTCT
The DNA here is from genome assembly GCA_030545235.1 of Helianthus tuberosus. Lineage (NCBI taxonomy): Eukaryota > Viridiplantae > Streptophyta > Magnoliopsida > Asterales > Asteraceae > Helianthus > Helianthus tuberosus. The sequence goes on from CM060397.1 coordinate 128,177,333, forward strand.
TATGAATCATGGAGCGGTACTTATATAATCCAAGGGTCTTAACTATTACATAGAAGCCCATTGAGGATTGAAGGTAGTACCTTTTGAATATCCTGCTACGAATCTCTCATATGAAGATATGAAAGATCCTGCGAGGATTTGGATAACGAATATCCAGAGTATTAAAAACACAAAAATGCATAAAAGAAAACATGAGATGAATAAACACATAGTCACATAACCACAAAATTGTTTAACTAGAAGTTTGTTCTGCTAACAGAGTACATGTATTTAAAGCACACTAGGAACCCATCTCGTGGATTTCATTTGGTACTTTAAATATTATCAAGAATCTAACTATAAAGATAGCAAGATTTCTAAAAGAAAAATTCGATTTCGATTTTAAGAAACCGAAATGTTCAAATTTAGGTATAAAAGGAATCCAATTAAGGACTCTGATTTGAACGATAATCATCCACAAGGATCTAATTGTAAAGATAAAAAGATCCCATATGAATTTTAGAAGTTGAAGATGTTTTGAAACCTTGCACTGGATGTGCTTAGGTCAAAACATGATGTAAAATGCTTATGAAGTTGAGATGCCTGATATGTCAAGGCGACATATGAAGCGGAATTTGAAGGTTAAGTCAATGTATGAGGAAAATATTTTTGAAAACTATGCATGGGGTTCTTTTAAGAAAAACGTGTTTAACGTTTTTGAAACCTTATATATAATATTTTTTTTTGAAATCATAAAGTAGGTGTAATAGGTAGATATATTTACAAAAATGTTTTAAAATCATGCGAAATGAATTTTGAAATTATGTATAAGGTTTTTGAAAGACATGAATGATGCTTTTCGAAATCATGCACTTGATCAGAAAATGTATTGTGTTAATATTGTCTTCAGACTATATGAAATATTTTGAAATTAGAAAGGTTGGTTTTGATAACATGGCCAATGTTTTTGAAATAACACAGACAATGCATCTAGAAAAATTGTTTTCAAACTATATGAAATGTTTTGAGATCATGAAGATTGTTTTGAAATACTGGTACTGTGTATGTTGAAAAATCAAAACGTAATGGGTATGAGATTTGAAAATACCCTTAGTTATCTAACCAAGGATTTAAAGGCACAGATGTGCGAAAAGCACGATTACTCATAATGTCACTTAATTTTCTGTACTTTGTTTCTTAGAGTGAAACGAGTACTTAAAATTTTCGAGGGAATCATGAGCAATCATTTGAGAGAGAGAAATCACAAGAGTAGTTTGTAAGGTACATAGTTCCTTGATGTAGGTATCATAGGAAAAGCCATACACACCTAGCAGGGGGTTGAGCTGGTTGGTTGGGGACTGCTTTACCATTGTGAGCGACCATGGCGAAGTTCTGAGAAGCCTTTCGCTTCTTTGACTTCTTAGGGGATCGTTCATCCATGGTCTTTGATTCCTCGATTGGTTTCTTGGCTGATGGTGTTGTCACCTGACTAGGTCCTGCCTGTGTTGGTGACTCTTGAGTGGCTTCATCCTGGAGATGATACATGGCAGTAGCTAATTCAACAGTCTTCAGGGCTACTTCGCCTATTCGCTGAGCGAATTTTGGCTGCTTGCTCAGATATCTGGGCGTCATCGTGATGAAGAGACATTCTTGAAGAAAAAGTAAAGGCATAGGGAGAAACAGGTGAAAGATTTTTGGACAATCAAAACAGAATGATAACGCATGAAGATTGCGATCATTTGTTTGTTACCTAAGGCAAACAAATGAGACGGTGACTGATCAAAGTAAATGGGTCAAAAATAATGTATCGCGAAGACATGCTCGCCTATAAGTGAACACTCATCCCAAGAATTCCCAGGTAAGCACAACTGGTCTCGCGTCTGATGAGATGTATACGAAGTGCTTGCCTAGACAGAAAACCCAGAATACAGGCATTCACCCTTCCAGTTTGCACGTGTTCACATTATTTAAAACCCAAAACCTTGACGAAGTTTTGAAAACTCAAAGAGGTTCAAAACCATATAATAGAGAGTTCAAAACCTTACAATAGAGAGTTCAAAACCTAGTAATCAATCATCCTAGAACAGATGATTAGTTTTCAAAGCGGTTTTGAAATTTATGTTCTTGTTGTGGTTGTCACCTAAGGATAGGTGACAGTATTGTTTTATGACTAAACGCAAGTAAACTCGCGTTAGGGTCCTAAGAAGGTTATAGACTAGGTCAAAGCATTACTAATTACTAATAACCTAATTCCCTATAACCATTGGCTCTGATACCATATTTTCTGTCACACCCCGACCGCGTAAAACAACAAAGCGCGGCGGAAACATCGGGGCGTGTTGCAACAGAATTAATGTTTCATAACCATGGATACCAAAAAGTGTTTCGTTTTATTAAACATTGAATAATTACATCGTCTTGAAATCTAAATGCACTATATTAAACATAGTCTATCATTGTTATTGAGTCACTAAGGCCTTGTCCAGTCCTATGTGAGCATGCATCTTATCAATCGATATCATTCAACAATACCTGAAACATATGTGAAAACGAGGTCAGCAAAGAAATGCTGGCGAGTACATAGGTTTTGTAGGAGTGTCGAAATCATGGCTAGTTTAGACGTTGCAATACTTTATTTAAAAACCTTGTTTTGAAAAGAGTATAATATTGCAACTTAATTAACCAACTCAAATCAAGCGGGTTATAATTTGTAAAACCTCGTAGCCATGACTCTTAACCCAAAAACATTTGTTTTAGTAAATTATTTGAAAAACAATGATAAGTTCAGGTGATATGTATAAATAAGAGAATAATGCATGATTAAATGAATAACCATGTAAAATGAGTTTGTATAAGATAAGTTGTTTGTAAATAAATGTCTTGTGAAAAGTATGTTACTTGTATAAAATGTTCTATGTCTCAAACTGAAATGATTCAAATAACGCTACAATATGTAATACCATACAAACACTTATATATAGGAAGTACCATCGGCGTATCCACCATGCTTGTATCATATTCCACACGCATTGTTACTTAATCACTTAATCCAAACCAAACCACCAAAGTAATGTTCATGCCCAAATGTAAATCATGTAATATGTATAACCAAAATAATATCGTATATCTCTTTGAAGCCAATCGTTTACCCAATCGTTAAAACATCGTGTGAAACCCAATCGTTACCCAATCGTTAAAACATCGTGTGAAAACCAATCGTAAATCGTTTAATTCGTTTTAGGTCGTGAAACTACTTATAAGGTCGTCTCGCTAATAACATTCAAACCTTCGTGACTTTCATCGCTTCTCGTTTTCGTCGCTTCTCGTTTTCGTATTAACAAACCTCCATAGGGTAAGTTAATAATTACAGATTCAGTCGCTACCTACCATACCCACACATAACCACGGGTGTAGTAAATAACGGGATTTGTCAGATCCTATGGTACCATAACCTAATACTGGTCGGCTTGATCATTGCTAATGAATGTCATTTGTTATGTAACTACAACCAACAAGTTTGTTCACTTTATGAAATCGTTATTAGTTTTGTATAAATCGCCTTAATTGTTTTTGAAACCATCGTTATAACATCGAAAACATTTAGCACATATGAGTCACCCCAAAACAGTTGAAAACAGTAAAATAGGGGAAGAATGTACTCGCCTGATAATGCTTGGAGGTCTTGAACAACAACCAAACAAAGCTAGAGGGAGCACGGAATCAGTCGGCAAACTAAAACTATATAAATAAACCGGACTTAAATCGGGAGATCGGATAGAATGAGGCTTGGTAAACCAAATGAGTATTGGAACTCATATGATATGGTTTAACAAGGCCTACATACTACATTGAGACTAACCTAAGTGCTTTCGACCCAACGCGACTCATTAAGGTAACTTATGCTACTTTAACGCGTCGTGCGCGTGAAACGCGTTCGGACCGCCTAACTAGTCCTATGACAAGTAGAATATGCCTAAACATGTTACATAATCAGTTATGTGACAAAGGTTTAGGTTACATATGCTTAATTACCAATTATACATGAAAAGGGTATTCTGGTAATTTACCTATGGCATATAAACTACCTATCATACAACTACTTAAACGATGTGACCATAGGGTATAACCTCGGAAGGTTATTCCCTACCTACTATGGTCACCTAATGTATTTGGTCGGATCCTAATGATCGACCAAATGGGTCGAGTTCGAAGGTATAGGCGATTTATTAGATCGCCTACCCTACGACCCTAGACAACGTGGTAATCAGTGGGCATAGTCCCAAGGGACTATGACCAACGTGATTACACTCACATTGCGAAGTTCAAACGAACTTCGCATTGACCATTACTGGTCAACGCTGAAAGTCAAACAAAGTTTGACTTTCTGACTCGAAAAGCAATAAAATAAGGAAAAGAACGAAAGAATACTTACCCAGGGTCCCCGAATGCTAATCCCGATCCAAGAACTCAGGTATGAAAGAATGGTTTCAACTTAGAGCTCTCAAATCAGAATTCTTGTAAGAAATGAGGTTGGGGTGATGGGGTATTTATAGTTTTCGGGTAACCGTTAGGATCGTTTCTTGGAAAAGGAGGCAACGATCAAAGCCGTACACTTGTCGGAATGTTATGGTGCCTAAATTGCCACTAACCATAAGGATTTGACATGTGGAAGAGAGATTAGGAGTGCAAAACAGCTGAAAACAGGCTGTTAAGTACTCTGCATCTGGTCTGCAGACCCCTAGCGCACCGCTACGCTAAAAGTGTAGCGCACCGCTAGGCCCTAGTTTGGCAGAATTACACTTTTGGTCCCTGTATTGAAATCAGCCCATTTTCGACACGTTTAAGGCCCGTTAACCCCATTTCAAAGCTCTAAAATGAAGTTAAAGTATAGGGGACTTAAAATATGCTCAAAAATATCTCGGATGTCGGTTCGTTTAGCCGTACGAACGCGATGTTCGCTTAATTACGACGGAATGCGCACAAGCGCGAAAAACGAACCAAATGACGCGACGAATGGATTTTTCTTAAGGCGAACACTAAAATATAATATAGTCATGCTCACATAAATTTTTGGATGTCCGGATGTATTCAGAACGTAAGTTACGCGTAAAAATGCAAACTTGTGCACTTTTTGACGCTTTTAGTCCCTGAATGACACAAAAGTTTATTTTAGCATACCGAACACCTCAAAGCCTATTTCTAAGCTATGTAAAGGATATTTATGGTATGTTTAACTTATGTTCATGTCCCGGAAGGTCTGTTACAGTTCAAATTGGCATACTTTCGCAGTTTGTCAACTTTAGTCCCTGTAAGCGATTAAACTTTGATTTCACCACACCAAACCTTCCAAAACTTATATCTAAGTTATGTAAAGGTTATTTAAGGTATGTTAAGCCTATTTCACTATTCCGGAGTGTTCGTTGGATTAAACTGGTTATATTTACGCATCAGAGCGCGTATAACCCTCCAGAAAGCGATTTAAAGCTTAAAATCAAACAAGAGTTGATATGTGTAAAAGATACACATAATTTTACCAATCCCAAGTATGAAATATAATATTTCATTGGTTCGGTATTTGTTTGATGGCCGTGAAGGCACAGGTGTTACAATATCATTCAACATTTTTAAGAATAGTATATTTTGAACTTTTACTAGTTTTTGATAGTAAAAGTTTCTATCTCCTGTCAGGATGTATAACCTTTATTTTTGTTGGTTATATTATCCTCAAAACAGATCAAAAGGAAATTGGTACAAGTATCAACGTCATATCTAACTCAAGTTTGTCTTAAAACTGATCAAAGATTGATTGCCAAAAGATCTTGAAATATTGGGGTACTCTTGTTGTAATTTAAATGTTATAGCAAGAATGAGTTGCCTTAGTAAAAAGTTTACATCATCTGGGGGTACTAAACCACTGTCAGGGAGTTGTAAAAACTTCAAAATATGTAAATGACATGTGGAAAAACCTTGAATGAAAATCTCAAAACAGTTGCTGACATACTAGTCTTTCAAATCATTACCATTAACTTACCCCTAACCACTGTTTTGCTCAATCATCTGTTTCCTAAATACTGTCCACTGCTGAAAGTCAGCCACTGATCCTTCATTTTTTTTGGCAAGCACTGATGTTCAAAATCAGTGTCTTATCCATTGATATGCTATCCACTGATAGTAAAAACCATCCACTATTATCACATTATTACCGTTGTAACCACTGTTGTTTGGTTCATCAGTGGTTCTCAAAACAACTGTCCTCCACTCTTCATCCATTTCATCAGAGGTTGGCACGTGGTCAGTTTTTAGCCCTCAGATCTTTGTAACCGCTGCCACATCAGCACTCACTTTTTTCCTTAATAAAACCCTGATTAAAACCCCCAAACAGGGTTTTACACTGTCGAATTGAATTCTAAAATTCTCTTCTCAAAGCAGTTTTTAACCCTCCATCCCAAAATCATTCTCTGTTCTTCTTCATCAAAATGATGAAATCAAAATCAAAGTCAAAATCTTCATCATCATCTTCCAAAGAGGTCGCTCAAAAGGCTGCTGAATCCATTGAAATACCATACAAATCCCCTCACAACTATTTGGGTCTACTCACAAAACCCACAAACAACCACACCTTTTATTCCATCATCGACACATTATCTTAATCAAAGTACAAAACTTTGTTGATAGCAGATGCTCCCATTTACCTGCAAACCCAGAGAGAGTTTTGGAAAAATGCTACTCTTGAAAAACAAGACGATAAAGTAGTAGCCATCAACTCCTCGATACAGGGTAAAGCGATTCAAATTACTCCGCAATCAATCTCAGAAGTCTTTAAACTCGATGATCAGAAAGGTAAAACTTCCTTTGATAAAACCGAGTTGAAAACTGATTCTTAAAAAGGAGATATACAGAACAACCAAAAAAGGATACCTTACAAAAAGGTTTCTTTCCTTATGCACCAAGGTTTTTATTTCACACTCTCTTGATGTGTGTCTCGAATAAAACAACTGCTTTTAACGAAATACCTTCAAAGATTCAGTGCCTGGGTTATGCTATTTTAAACAATGAAAATTTTAACTATTCCCAGGAAATCTTTGATGATTTGGTGAAAAACGTTGATAGCAAAGCATTTTTACTTTTTCCAAGATTTTTAAGCTACTATTTTAAACAAAAATTTGGAAAAGAAAATGAAAATTTGCTCAAACAGGGTGTCTATTTTCAAATAAAAAGGGTTAACAGCTGAATCATTTTCTAGAATGATGGCACCAATAAAAACAAAAGCAGAGGTGCCTGAGCAGAATTTAGCAGTTACCACTGCTCCTCAGACATCTGCTGCTAAGCCCACTGCTCCAGGTGATCATAGCAGCACAACCACTGCTTTGAAACCCACACCTGCCATTACCAAAAAGACCAAAAAGAAAACATCCAGAAAACCCACCAACCCCAAAACAAAGGCAACTATGGAAGATGAGATCCCAGAGTCACTGCCAGTGATAACACAAATGTCACTTACAACCACTGCTGCTACTTCCTCACAGCAGTTGGAAGAAAGATCTCCACCATTGCCTCAAACTCCTCATGCATCCTCACAAAAGGATCAAGTTGTAAGCAAAGGGACCCCACAATATGAAGCTCTGGACCCAATCAGATCCATCTTCCTCAGTCCTGATCCCAAGGACATGTCTCTTTCAACACCCATACCCTCACCAATCACATTACCACAATCAATAATACCCTTGTTGCATGCAGTTGCTATAGCTCAGACACAAACCAGTTCCTCTCTATCACCTATCACTGAGAGTATACTCCCACAAGTGACTGGGTCTGATGCTACTACCCCTGCTATCCCAGCAACAACTGAGGAGGTTACACCCCTTGAGTTACAAGTAACTCTTGGTGGTAGTTCAAGTGGAGCAGCAACTACAAGTGATGGATCAACAGATCTGCATTTGGACAGTTGTTTCATTAGTAAGACTCCCTTGAAGGCAATTTCTTCTATAGCACCTTCGGTAACCACCAGTGAGTTTGTTTTAACCACTGGTACACTCAAAAGGTTATCAAGTGTTGAAGAGAGAAGACCCCAGAACCAAGAACAAGGGGCATCAATGAGTGATTTTTGGGACTCAGTTCCTAAGTCACACATTGGTACAACCACTGCTGGTGGGGAATCTGATGATCCCATTAAAGTGGGTGATGATTTAAAATATCAGGAATTGACGGGCAGAGTTGAAAAACTTGAAACATCAGTTGTTGAAATAAAGGATATGGTGCAACAGCTGTTAAAAGCTCAAAAAGCACAATCCACTGCTGTTCCAGCTCAAGCACCTGCACAACCTGCACCTGTGGCAAATGAGTTGTGGAACTTATTCCATCCCCTGCTAGAAAAACAAAAACAAATGGCTGATCAGCAGCATGAAATACATGTAAAAATGCTGACAAACATGGTGGAGTCAAGATATAAAGATACTCAAGCAGACATCAAAGCTATCAAGGCTCATATCTAAAGCACCACTGGAAAAGTTCCTTCCACTATCCTTTTCATGGATAACCCCCTTCCAGATAATGCCAAAAAGGGGGAGAAAATCAAGTTGAAAAAGAAGGGAATAGAAGATGGTCTGTATATTGAACCAGAACAAGAAAAACAGACATCTAAACCACCTCCAAAAGGCTCCAAACCTCAAACCACAAAATCTCAAACTTCCATCCAAACAGCTGATACAACAGTGGTTTCAAAAACTGCTAGCCAAACAGCTGTCATTGCTTCAACACACACCACTACAACACACACTACAACCACAACCACAACCCTACCACCATCATCATCTATAATAACATCACCACCATAGCCTCCTGCCAAAAAGCAGAAGACAGCAGATGTTACAACATCTGTTGTAATGACAATAGTGGTTGAAACACCAGTTGTTTCAACAGCTGTTAGTCAATCAAAAATCACTGTCACTCAAACCACTGATCCACCCAAAACATCACCAGCCTCTCCTACAATAAAAAGGAGAAGGGTTTTCATTCCTAATGATGATTCTTCATCACCATCAGCAAAAACAACTTCACCACCTTCAACCCCTGCTCAAAAGCAGAAGACATCTACTGACAAATCAGTAGTTGTAATGACAACAGAGGATGAGACACCAGTTGTTTCAACAGCTGTTTGTCAACCATCCACCACTGCTCTCATCATTCCTACATCACAACCAAAATTATCTCCACCCATAAAGCTTCACAAAAGAAAAAGAGAAACAACTCAGGCAACTGATGAAAAATATGATCCTGTTGCTGCTAAATATCCACTAGAACTAGAAGCTGTGAAAAATGAGATGAAACAATTTTACACCGAGGATGATCCTTCAAAAAGAAGATTTCCTTCTCTCATAGGCTTCATAGTCCCAGAATACATGGATGAATATCTCGAGATGAAAGCAAGGCAAGCAAAGATTAGAGCTAAACTCGAATGCAAAGATCAAGGTGATGAAGCCATTTCTGAAATTTGGAATTTTTGCTCACAAAAGTCAAGCTGATGGAAAACTATGCACAAGATCTGAGCAAAGAAAAAGCAGATCAACGAAAAGAAATGAGAAAAAGTTATCTTGCATACATCATGAAAGAAAAATTATATCAAGCTGAAGAACACCAATTTGAAGAATGGCCAATGGTTGCCTTAAAGCATGAGGCAAACAGGATTGAAAGGATTAAAAATGATCCAAGAAAGAAGAAGACAGCTCCAAATTGGAACAAATACAAAAAGCTCATTGCTCATCTTACATCTGAGTATAAAAGAAAGAAGCAAGAGCCGGTGGATGCTAAGGTGGATACTGCTGAAGTCATAGCAAAATGGACAAAGCAGTATACCGACGAAGCTTGTGAAAGGCTTAAGAAAAGAAGGATAACAGTCTCAGACACTTCTAAGAAGCCTGACTACAAAAAGCTAGAACAGCAGATTGATGCTCTTAAAACACTGCTCACATCAGCAGATAACCCTATCCTTGTGGAAAACCAAGAAAAAGGAAAACTGCTGACCAGTGAAGAAGAAAAAGAAAAGGAAGCTGAGTACTTCACAGAAGCCATCAAGAAAATGGATCTAAAAGAAGAGAGCTCAGTGAGCCTTCAAAACCTTGTCAAAAAGGTATTAACCAAACCTGCAGCAGATATCTCAGACACTGAACTTGAACAAAGAAAAATGCAAGAGCTGATTGAACAAGAAGCTGCAGAAGACATAGCTGCAGCAAATGAAGTCATAGAAGAGGCTTTTAAACGAATGTCTGAAGTTCAGGATACTGCTTTACAATTTTTCTCAAGGCCAAAATCTCCAAGCTCATCTGCAAATAAATCTCTCCCAAGAAACCCATTGGGATTAAAAATACTAAAGTGGCTCTCTGATCAAAAGACCCATGTATTGACCCTGGTCAGATCCAATGGTGAAGTGAAGTACATATCAAGGAAAGAAGCACTAGGCCTTAGTGTTGAAGATTTGCAGGATCTCCTTGAACTTTCACTGTGCAGGGATGAGGATGACTCAAGTTCCAAGGACTTTGAAGTTGAATTTAAAAGGCAAGTTAAGGAGCTTCTGATGAGAAATAAAAATCCAGAATAATGAAGGGTTTTGGCATTATCTGTTCCAGGGGGAGATTGTTGGGATTGAACCCTACCAGAGGAACAGATAATAAAAGCCAAAACCGGATCACGACAGTGGATTCACAATAAGCAGTTGTTTACATTAGGCTTTCCCCTTGAAAGTGATTATAACAACTTATGGCTCTCTATCCACTGTCCGTATACAACTGTTGTTGCCCTTTCAACTACTGACAAAGCCCTGAAGAAGTAAACACTGCTGGTTCAATCTACTGATGAGAAAGCACTGCCCATTCAAGGACTGATCAACCTTGAGGAAAGTACTGATGTAAAGAGAAAGCAGTAGTTTAGTGTGTCATCTGTTTTATACATAGTCAGTGGTTAGGATTAGCATTGTTTGTATAGGAACAATTGTTACAGGTTGTTAGGCTGTTAGACGTCGCTTTCATGGTGATGTCAGCTGAGATGCCTCAGTGGTTTGGTTTGTCTATAAATGGAACAGTACCCTGTACTGTTACATTTGATCATCTTGAGTGAGTTCTTCTCCTCAATTTAATCCTTTCATCTTGTGCAACCAACCATGGGGTATCAGGCTGAGGGGGAGTTTAGTTTGTAAGCTTGCATTGTAATCTTTTGCTTTGAATTGTAATCTTTCGACTCTATGAAAAGCAAATGTTTATCAAACTATATTCTCCTTGATTGTGTTTACAAAGTTTGTTGTTCATTTCCGTTGCACTTAAACTCTGTTCATTTCTATTTGATTTGTTCACATTATGCAAACAAACACAATCATGAGAGCCTACGATCCTAATAGTATTTCACCCCCGAAGTTATAAAACTGAAAACAGTTAAAAGAAAAGGGGGACATGAACTCACAGTACTGCGTCTTCGGTACTCGCAACTCAAACCTTGTCAGCAAACACGACTACCTACAACGTACTAATGTCTATTAGACGAACGGGTCGTGACTTTGCTTGATATTAATGTTTTGGAGTTACGTTTCTTTTAAGTCTTCAATATTATTCCAAGTTATAATTACTTGTTAGAATAATAAATATTTCAACTTAAATTATATTTAAGTTTTGGAATAATTGTTAAACAATATTTTTATAACAATACTTCTCAAGTATTTCCTTCCCAAGGATGGGGGTATTTCATACATGTATTTTCGTATTCTTGTATTCGTAGTTCCAAAATATATTTTCAAGTCTCACTTTTAGAATATATATATATATATAGACTTATTTTGTCCGAAAAGAATGTATTTCCCAGAAAATATATATCTTTCCCAAAAATCATATATCTTCCAAATATTCCAAGAAAATATATTTTTACTTCCCAAAAATAATATATTTTCTCCTTGTCGAAAATATGATATACTTTATAATAATAATAAAAATCACATTTTCGTTTCTTTCGTATCCAAAATAATGTTTACCAAAAATATATTGATAACGGTATTTTCTGGAATATTTTGTAAGTTACGTTCTATCGTTCGGTTCCACATTATTATGTGTGTAATTTATATATTTATTCCTTTGTGATTTTTGGTATTATTTTGGATTGTAAGTTCTTGGTATTTTGTTATGTTATATTACTTTAATCCCTAAAATAATATAACTACTACACAAAGTATACAAATAATCACACACAATGTGTCTTTAATGAAAATATATATCTTTCAAATACATATTTAGTTATTTTTATTTATAAAAAGCAACCTCCAATACTTGAATTTTTGTAACAAAATATATGGCAAAGTTTATATTAAAAATCATAGTTAAAACACACTTGTAAATATTTGTTTAGAAAATATTTTTCTAAGTGTTTATATTTTTAGAAAATTTTGCCATAGTTTCCCCTAAAAATGGAGGTGTCCATGCTATCAATGCATGTCATTTTCTTTTTAAAAACATCACAAACAATCAACAATCAACCTACACTTACCAAGTGCCACATTAATGCTATTTACATAACAATCATGAACTTAATCTTTCATAAAAACTTGTAGTAACTTGGTAGTGTGTTTAGTAAACTTAGTTACCCTCCAAAATGTATTTACTTCTTTATAAACTTCATTCTTAAAAGATTTCGGTGTTTACAACTTGTAAACATATTTTACAAAAATGCTTCTTTATGAAATGTTCTTGTTTCTCTAGTGTTTCTACACTTGTTTTATCACCAAAAATAGTGTAAGTTTAAGTAAGAACCATGATCTTCTAAAAATCACATTTTGAACTTGGTTCTTTTGGAAAACCATTCATTATTCTTAGATCTATAAGATTATTAACTCACTTGATTATTATTTTTCAAGAAATCATTTTATTTTTCAAGTTCATGCTTACACATGAGGATGATCATCTTGCTTCATCACATAATCATCCTCTTACTTGCTAGATCATGTATTTAATCACAATCTAGCAAGCTCCTTATGATGATCAACATCATAATCTCAAGAAAATAGCAATCAAGTATCATTCATAGACTAAACAACATAGTTTCATCATGATTTCATCATATTTCAAGCTTATGTTCATGTTTCTTCATTAGGTTCTTTAGTGTTCTTCATGATCATCAATGTATAACATCTTTTATCCATCAAAATGTGAAGTAACAAAGGGTTATGAGAGTCTTACTACTAGCTCTATGGCTAGGGATGAACATAAGAGATTGAAGGTGATGAATGTGGTGGATAAAGGCAAGCAAAAGAGGTCCTTCAAGTTCCACAAGCTCCAAGCTCCCTTAAATGAAGTTTAACACCCTTGTATGTGCTTTGAATGGATTAGAAAGTTTGAATGAAGGTGGGTGATGTTCGGCCGAGAGCAAGAAGGAGAGGAGGAGAAAGAAGTGTGATGAGATGAAGTGTTGGTGAATGATAGTTAAGGCCTTAGGGTTAATATAAACTCAGTTCCAACATGTGTTGTCACGACCCCTGACCCCACCCTGGATAGAATCGAGAGTCGCGAGCAGCCAAGTGGTACCGGTGGTTATTTTGAAAAGTAGTGCAGCGGAAATTTCGTCAGAACCGTGAGTTAGGAAAAATATCAGAGTTTAGAAAACTCCGGATTTTTTTTATTAAATAGATGGGATAAACCCATGTTTTACAAAGGTAGCTTTAATAAGGGATAAACCCAATTACATAAAACAACTTTTCTTAATTTGATTTAATTAATAAAATAAGCCACTTCTTGAAGCCCTTCAGTGTCGTATCCAACTCTTACTCCAATCTACTGTAATTACCTGAAACGCGTTTTAAAAAGATTTTGTCAGCAGGAAATACTGGTGAGTTCATTCAGGTTTTATAAAATGACCTTTAGTTATGAATTACAGCATAAGAGCGATTACAATGGCTTTTATCTTATTTTTATCTGGCGCCTTGTCACCCGTGTGACGATGGTCATACCACTATTGGGTCTTTCCCCAAGTAGTGACGCTTATCACGGTGAGGATTTATTAGCCTAACCCGTGAGAAATTAGTAATGTGCACAATACCCCACTAGCCAGTGATTAAGATAACCACGACTTAATCCCTGTAATTATAACATTTGAAAATGGAGCATTGTAAAATATTTGATAAAAAGAGAATGACTCACATTGCAGATTTAACGGGCAGAGTTTAACCTACTGATTAGCCTTGTAACCTAATTCAAATAATAATGTATACGAAAACTAGGTTAGTAACTGAATACAACTTTTACGATAAGCTCACGAGATTAAAACCCTCACGACGAATGACAAAGTGCAATACTTAAACATCTATCGGATTCGCAACGAATGACAGAGTCTACCCCGAGTTTGGGTGGCACTCAAACATCCTGTCGGATTCACGACTAATGACAAAGTATAGCATTTAAACATCCTGTCGGATAGTTTCAATCGATCAGATATTGAAGCGTAGCAGCGATTGAGTTAATACCCTGTATTGTAGCAGCACCCCACTATCTTAATTGAAATTTCGACTTCTGAGCAGCCAAACTTCGTTTTTGTAAAAAGATTTCGACATCAGAGGACTGCTCGTAACCCCTTCTATTTATAGCAGAAATTTGGAGCTCTCGCGGCCCTCGTGAACCTTTGCTCGATCTTTACGCGGCCCGCGTGGAAGTGTGGATCAGATCGAAGGTTGTTGAGTCACCGGTGGTCACGACACGTGGCCTTCATGCATAACCGGAGACCTACAAGCTGTCGCAGCCTGCGTGACCTTCTGCCTATTCTTTACGCGGCCCACGAGAAGACCACAAATCTTGATTTCTTGATTTTTGATATGGATTGGGGTTTCAGGGGTTCGGGTTTTTACTTATGGATCAATTTAGGACATTTTTGAATATAATTATATCATAAAGAAAAAGGGAATAAAATAGTGAGAAAAGAGAATGGACCCACTTTGTAACTTTAGGGTTCAACTAGAAAGTCTCCTGGTAGAATATTGGGTATAACTTCTGAGCTATTTATATATATATATATATATATATATATATATATATATATATATATATATTTGTACTCGTGTTAAGTATAGTACCCCTAATTCAACCTTGTCCCTATGTCACGAGACAGAACCCCAATGAACTTAGTCAGGCAGAGCCTTGACATGTGTTATGGGGCTCAGATCAATCGGAAAGGGCAGCGGTGATCGGGAGTTTACAACACTTAAAATGAGTCATGGTTTTATTATTTATTAGAAATATAGAACTTTTTTAGAGAGAGAGATCGCTAGAGATGGAAACGTAGACGAAGTAATTGTGACAGTGTGAACCTCTCCTATTTATACTTAAACTGAGGCTTACCCCTAAGTTTAAAAGATTCCTTTTCATTTTTGAATACACACGTAGATGTAGACGTGTTCATGCAATTCACTCAAATGTAAATTTAGTTTCTCAACTTTTGGTATGACGCCACGTACACCAATTCAATTGAAATTGAACTGTGAGTTAATTATTTTATTATTATATTATTATTTTATATTTTATTTTAATTCTTTTCCTGATATACACACACACTTCAACAAAATTTAAGTTGTTAACTTTAATTATTATTTTATTTCATTCGTAAGTTTTTAATTATTATTATTATTATTTTATTAATTTTATATATTATAATTAATTCAACTACTTCAGTTTTTTGGCGTTTATAACTTCTAAAATATGACGTTTTATAAAATAATAAATATGTCATTAGAACGAGAATATTTTTGTCTACATTTTGAACCAAGTTTCATTAAAAACAGAGTATGTTCAAATATAATGTATTTTTATAGTTTAATTATTAAACGGTTCCTGGGACCGTCTAGGTACTTTATATTTCTAGCATTCAACATACCCGTAATCTACCTGTCTAATAATATAAATTTTTATATACTTTTATTTTATTTAGAAAGGTCACCCATATACGGACCAATTAATTAGTATAATATTTCAACCAAAAATAGTTTTTAAAACTATTTCGGTCGAATAATTGTATTAAAAATAAAACTAGTTACTAGTGGCTAATAAATTTAAACAACCCTAAAAATTTTATATGGTAAAAATGGAGATGTTACATGTGTTTATCCTTTGGGTTATGTGTTCACATAGTACATGACACAATCTATTAAACAATCCAATAAAATCCCTCCAATTAGGCATGTGGGCCGATTACTAGCTTGTGGGGGGGGGTCTAATTGTAAATTTTAACCATATAGTTAGATGAAAGTTCAATTCCAAATATATAGTTAGTTAAGTTAGTTACTAGATATTTTAGTGGGTGTTAGGGTGTTCGGGGATCATAACTAGCTTAGAGATAATAAAACAATGCTTCTAGTATAATTTTGGTGTTTCGGGTAGTGTTCGGTTAGATACCGGTTCGTTAAAGTGTCAAACTATTCCGTTTAGTGATCTTTATGTACCTTTTTGTGACACTTTTAATTCCCGAAACTTAGGAAAGCATTCAGGACCATTTAGTCATATTTTTACATGAAACTAGCTTGTTAAAAAGCTGATTTTTGCTGAAAAATGCAGAATTCTGCACTTTGGGTGAGTTTTAGGCACTTCCCGGCACCTAAACTATCACTTAGGAATGCAGTTTTGTGGTCCTTACTTCCCTACACACTATACTAGTGTAGAACTTGGTTTCTGGCTCATACTGGGTCTCAAAACATTGTCTGTCTATGTACTGAACCCCGTCAACATATTCCTGTTTTATCCGTTAACTGTGCTTTGTGCATCATATATGTCAATAAGGTTTGCATGTGATAATGAGGTGACATTATGTAATATGTGATGCACATGTAAGTATAATGCAGTAATCAGAAAGCAGTCTAAGTTATCGGTTGTAATTCAGCACAGTCATTAAGCACTAATTAACATTAATTAATTGTACGGATACCTGGATTTTTGACGGTTGTCACAGAAGTCTGTTCGAGCAACATGCGATTTTATATACATTGATGTTGATGATTTCATATAGCTATATCCACGTTTATTAAAGTGCACAAATAAGAAATTAGGAATTGAAAATTATAATAAATATAAAAAACCAATATATGAATAAAAAATGAATTTAATATCGATGTGACTGTAATGTGACCTGTAATGATCACTTTTAACATAAATACTCTAAACTTACCACCCTATCTACATAATAAAATTACTATTTTAATGTATAATACTCATCCATAACAACCTTCCAGATTAAGACACCAAAACAAACACACACAAAACCCACACAAAGAAAAATACGAGATAACAAACAAAATGTCTTCTGATGATTCTGAAAAACTGAAGAACTTTGCAATAAAGGAACTATTTTCAACTCACACGTTGACAGAAATTAGCACTGATGTCAACTCTTCTCACTTGAATCTTGATGTGCAGGGGAAGATTCTTACAGAAATAAAAAAAAAAACAAAACATGTGGGAAAAACTCCTTGAAGAATGAACAGTCTCGAGCTAATGACTTGGTCTTCTCTTTTCTGAATGATGCTCTGTCTACAGTGAAAGAGAAGATGGAGTTCAGCTTGACAGAATGTGACAAGATCTTTGCTTCAAGAAATTAGGTTTCTCTTGATCATTTTATAGTCTTTTGTTGTGTTAAACAATACCTTTATGTTTATGATGTTGTATTCTGCTTATTTTGTATACATATTTTAAGCATCTGATGGTTTATTATATATATATCGCATGACTGAAATATATATATATATATATATCGCAACACATTCAAGATAACATAAATCGCATGTCATAGAATGGAAACACAAAAAATCGCATGTTGCATTACTTATAAATTCATGTATATGAAATCGCATGTTTAGATATTAAAATCGCATATTAGTATACTAAAACCCCATGTTAGTATACTAAAACCCCATATATATTAAATCGCATGTTTATCGTGTAAAAACACATGTACAATTAAAAAATGGCATGATTCTTTAATCTTCATCATCTGAAACCTCTTCCCAGACATCTTCTTCACTACCATCATCACTCCCTCCACTATAATCTTCAAACTCATCTTCCTCTTCATCGACTTCATCTTCGACTTCATGGACTTCATGGCTGGGATCTTTTTCAATTTGGACTCCCTTCATCTTCTTTTGTTTTTACCTTTCAGGACCCCGCAAGTCCGAATATCATGACATTTTTCATTGCATACACTACATGTCCTTGTCCTCTTCCATTTGCGGCTGATCATTTGTTCCTTCTTTGATTTAATCCTTTTATGCGAGCCACGACCTTTGTTTCTCATACCAGTTGGGACACGGACAGTAGGCGGTGCATCAATTGCTGGTTGTTGATAACCAATTAACTTTGAAAACCGGTCAAACTTTGGTTCAAACGGCTTGGTTATGCAACTCTGGTCCACTTTTTCTTTAATCTCCTTCATTTGATCCTTGACTAGAATGGGTTGATCAAGGTCAGTAATCAAATTGCTAACCAGATACTCCCCTGTATACATGATTTCACGAGCAATCTGTTTAGCCTTGTATTGCTCATCCTTTGCATCGACCTTTACATCAAACGTGGAGTTTAATTCATTCGGAACCACATGTTTTGTCCATCTCTTCATAACATATTTGTTTGGTATTTCTTTAACTCCAAACATCTTGAAAAGAAAATAGATGTGTTTACATAACGGCCCATACTGTTCGAAACGCAGACAGCTACATTGTGTAGTTACATCTTCTTCAAGTTTCTTGGAACACACCTACAGAAACAATAAAACAAATCAAATCATAAAATCGCATGTGTAGGTGAACAAAAGTAATTTGAATTCGCATGGGTTCGTCAAAATCGCATGTTGTAAAATATATTCAGTATTCAATTCGCATGGGTATGTCAAAATCGCATGTTGTAAAATATATTCTGTATTACCTCTAAAAACCCTTCTCCATGAGCTTTAAAGTCTTTCAACGATATCCTTAACTGGTCACCCTCGATTTTGGTGTCCCTCGGTAGACATTCAGTAGTAGTTCCGTATATCTCCATCTGCTGATCGAAGAATATAGGTGTATATCTTAGCAGCATCTGCTTCCAGAGTAGTTTTGCTCAAATTATAAGGCTCTGTATATCTTGAAATATGATCATTCTTTCTATGATTGAACCTTTGGACATCCATTGAACCGTCAAAATGATTCATAAACTCTACAAGAGTGAGTTGTGAATTAGACACCTGGCAAAAAAATGGTTTTCACTATCTGATCTTGAAGTAGTTCTCATAAGTCCAGACATTGGCTCGTGCCGGTAAAAAGCCAGAATCCACATGGATCTTGTGACACCCGGCTTTCAGGCCGTACCGTACGATAGTAATATGTGTAGTGAACACGTAAAATGGTTTTTTTGTGATATTTATATATGATATTTGATGTGTTGGTAAATTCAGATGTTTATAAAAATTATATTGGCAATGATAAAACAAACGCTTATCGCGTAACGATTAAAATGCGAAACGAACGTCGGTGACCACCTGATCAGTGATAAAATCCTAAAAATAGTCTGTTATGATTAGAATAATAATTTTAATCATATCCGTGAGGAAAAATAAATTAAAACGCTAAGAAACTCTATTTTTCGAGTTTGAGCGCGTACCGCGCAATACTGCGCGAATTAGACAAAATACTGTCAACACAGCCAGTCAAGGCAACTGGTAATTATTTCAGTAATAATATTAAGTGATTATTTTTATAGAATGATAAAAATAATTTAAAACGCACTAAAACGGGATTAAAACGCTAGATAAAATAACCGGTAATCAGTAAAATACCTGTTTTTAACTCAAATTTGCATATAATATATGTATGTATATAATGTGTGTGTGTGGGAATGAAAGGTGGCAGCCCTATGGCAGCCCACCTCTTTCAAATATGCTTCCCTCTTGCCAAGTGTTGTCTTGAAAAAACATACCTTCATTTAAACCTTCCATTACACACTTCTCATTCCATAAACCAAGAACAAAAATCATTCTCTCTCTCTCTCTCCTTGAACATTCTCGGCCGAACACCCCCTTACCACACTATCATTTCATTTTCAAATTCAAATCATCAAGATTCAAGGGCCTTACATGGTGATTTCAAGCTTGTAAGGAAGTTTGGAGGTGATTTCAAGTAGATTCGAGCAAGAACAAGGCCTTATATCACCATCTTTATCAAAAACCCACTAAGAATCTTGAAGGTATAACATAATTTCTTTAAATATTGTTATTGATTCATAGTGATAAAGAAGATAGTGAAAGTTTCTCTTGATTCTTGAATCTAAACATTAACTTGAAAACTACAATGAATGAGATTTTAAAAAAATAAAAATGAGTGTATGCATGTATGTATAGATGGCCGAATATGTGTGTATGTATGTGTATAAGTTGTATTTTGAATTTTTGATGAAAGATTTCTTGGTTATTTGATTTCTTGAAAAGTATGAAGCATGAAGGAATTTTTAGTTGTCATACAAGAATGTTCTAAAGTGATTAGAGATTTGAAAGTGAAATATTGAAAAGTAAATTTTTGGAAGTATGTGTGTGTATGTGTATTTCGTATATATGTATGTATATATGTATGCATGCATGCAAAAGTTGTTATATAATCTTAAATGTACAAGATCTAAGCATGAATAAATATGGATGATTTGAATGATCTTGGTGATATGTGTAATATTTGTAAGATTATGATGTTAGTAAACTTCAAAGCATGATTAGATCATAGGTGATGGTAATGATGTTGTGTGAGTGCATTAGATGCACATATGTGAACTTACATGATGATATGAAGGAATGAAATAATCATATGATTAATATTTCATAAAAATATGATTTAATCAGATTATAAACACTAAAATAAAGTTATTTTAAAGTGTTTGGTGACATATAACTTTGTCATGATGTTTACTAGCCTTGCATGTTGTACTTGGTGCTTTAGAAGTTGAAAAATACGTGAAATCGCATGATTTATGTGACTTACACAAAAACTGCACTAATCTGATTGTAACCACTATTTTAATCAGTAAATAAAAAGTATTGTGTTAAAATATCAAGTCGTTTCGAGTTGGGATGATTATAGTAATGTTTAACGCAAAACTATGCGTTAAAACGGTCAAAAATCGGCTTTTCGAGTGATTTTTATAAAACTGATTTAGATCAGTAAGTAAACTGATATTTTTAGTTTAAAAATAAGTATTTTAACTAATTTTAATTTTACTTGGTGTTTGGTTGGTCATACGTGACTTCCGACGCCCGAAAATGTTACCGAATCGCTAAAATACGCATTTTTCAATGAACACTAGTATGGGTAATTTTTGGGTGAACCTTATGTGTTAATATGTGTTATGTGATTTAAACATGTGAATGTGAAAATATGTTAAGTTTTAACATGATATTAGAAATTTAGCTTATGCATGTATGTTTGTGCGTTTTGTGCGGTAGAAACGGTAAAAATCGCGTTAAATGTGTAACTTGTTTGTCGAGCATGAAAATTGGTACATATAAGATATTTTGTGTATACTTGCTTTAAAAATGATAAAATATATAAGTTAACAAGATTTCGCGTTTTTCGATAATAATTTATGTGAACATTTATGTATATATATTACGACGCGCAAATCGTAGATATATTACGTATAAACGGGAGTGTTAAGGGATTCACATAATAACGGTCACCAATAAAATCGTTCGAATCGCAAAATCTTAAAAATATATATATATATATGAACTCATATATATATATATATTAACGTGCCAACATAATCAAAACGTGAACTTTTCGAGAAAATCTCAAAGTTATGTGACAATTCTAAGAAACGGAGAAACTTAGGATTTTTGTGATGAATATTGATTTAAAAATCATTCCTGTATATATATAATAGGACGTGTAGAAATCAATCTCTGGGATTGCGCTATTTAAAATACGCACCCAAATGTGAGTGTCACTAAACCCCTCTTTTACTGCTTTGTATATATTTTGTGGGTAGAACACGCCAATAAAAGGGTTTAATAATGTTTTGGGATTAAAACATATCTTTTAATATAAAATATATATTTTCATTGAAAATATATGGAGTTGGTAAATCATACGTTTCAACATAAAACGTTTTTGATGAATGAATGTTTGGAGGAGAAATCGGGATGGTACGGTGTTTCCGAGGAGAAACAGACCGTAAAGTTGGAACGAAGGCTGCCTGGTCTCAAGGGAAGGGATTTCAAGAGATTCGTACAACTTCGTATATTAAATTTTCATATTAGTAGGATATATATATTGTACGTGAGGCAGACATCATATTTGGTCTCAAAGTGGACCCTGTGCCCATGATGTCGTTTAATCGATTAAGTAAATGTACGCGAGGAATTGTTGGTAGATCTATCGGGTTGACAACCCCGTCATGACCGGTCGCCCCGTGTCAAGTCAAGCGACGGATTTAGATTCTGGTTATTGTCTAGCATTGATTATCCCTGCATGGTAAATATATAGTTCGTATTTTCTAGCTAACATACGAGTCCGAAAATTGACGCTGTGAATTTAATATATAAAACTTGGGTAAGAGCATAATGTCAGGTTTCTGAACTACGACGGATGACCCATGGATTTTATTAAGGAAGTAAAACGGACTTTCTAAAAATTATATGGATGTTTTAAAATAAACACATAATCAGAAAGTTTTCCTTTGGAATGAATTGTTTGTATGTGAATATGTGAACTCACCTTCCTTTGTGTTGACACTTGATTTTAACATGTTCTACAGGTACTTGAGTTCGGCTTCGGGAATCATGGCGTATCTTGTGTTTGATGATGCATGTTGTGCTACTTAAAAATGTTGGACTACTTTTAAACTTTCTGGGACGTATGTAATAAGATCCGCAAGGATCAAAGACAACTTAACTTTTGTGGTTGTGTCATGGTTTTAAAAATGTAATGTTTAAATACTTTATGTTTTAAAATAAGTCAATATGTCCAACAAATAAGTGCATCGTTCAACAAGATATAAATGGGCACCAACTTCTGTCACCACTACGTTAAATATTCCGCTGCAACGTCTTTGGGTGTGACAGATCTCATCACAAACATATCATCAATCCATTTATTTTGGGTAAGACTGAACTCGATCGTTACCAACTTCCACTGTCTCTCAAATACTTCTGGCTCAATGGAATCAATCCATATAATATCGCACATCTTCCTTTTAAACTCCTCATTATTACACAACTCGTGTCCAACCTACACTAATAAATGGTTTTCTTATCAGCATGTAACGGATATATAGGGTAAAAAAAATGCTAATGACACACAGTATAGCGTAGTCTACCTTATCTGCCACTTTTTTCGTTATATGCCATATGCACAATCTGTGTCTGCTGGTTGTAAAAACACCCTCGATAGCCTGTTTCATCGCAGGGTCTTGGTCTATCACTACAACCTTTGGCTGACGTCCAAATGAATTTACAAAGGAATTGAGAAGCCATTTCTAAGACTCACTGCTCTCCGACGCCAACAACCCAGCTCCAAGGGTTACATTTCGACAGTGGTTGTCAAATGCACTTTCATTTACGCTACCATCCGGTTTTGTGCCAGTTCTCACAGGTAATCTGTTTTCAAGTTTGCAAACGCCTAAAAGGAGGCTCCATATAGCAGTCGTTATAAGCTATCACAAGATTCCAGTTACAATCTAGGGTTTTGAAAGTTGATTGTCATTGAAATCGGTCAGAGACGGTGGATTCAGGGGCGATTGGAGCTCTTCCCGTAGACGATGATGATATCTTTAGATGATGATGAAGTATTTATAGAAGAGTGGATATAAGCTGCATTTCTCCATATACCGTTTGGATCTCCAAAGAAGGAGCGTGCAAAAAGAAACAGAGTTTAATTGGGGGAGAAGTTCGGTCCAATGAAAAAGTTGCAGGGATGTTAATTACTCTCGGCTCTAGTTTTAAAGCGGGAATTAAATATTTTATTTTATTTTTCATTTATTTATTGAAATTTGAAAAGGTATGACATCATGGATTTTAAAATTGACATCATCATTTCTAAATTCTTGTCTAGATTGGGTGAATTTGGCCATATGACATTAGCCTTAATCTCTATTTGATATGATGTCGGTAGGTGTAAGTTTGAGATTAAAAGAAGAGTTAAATGCCATTTTAATCTCTGTGGGTTGGGCCATTTTGTCAGTTTAGTCCAAAGGTTTCATTTTTTGTCTGTGGGTCCAAAAAGGTTTCATCGTGCCATTTTAGTCCACTGAGTTAACTTCGTCCATTTTTTCTGTTAACGAGAAGGGCAATTCGGTCATTTTATATGTATATCTGTTAACTAGAATGGCAATTCGGCCTTATAAAATCACCAAATTGCCCTTCTCATTAACAGAAATAATGGATGAAGTTAACCCAGTGGACTAAAATGGCAACGGTGAAACCTTTTTGAGCTCATAAGCAAAAAAATGAAACCTTTGGACTAAACTGGCAAATTTTCCCAAACAACAGGGACTAAAATGGCATTTAACTCTTAAAAGAATTAACTCACTCAAATCATAGTTTTCTTCTCATTAGTCCAGTGGTGTCTGTTTAAGTCCAGCAAGTTGACAGCCTTTCCAAATGGCTAGTTCCTAATCTTCATTTACACAATAGACCCTAGACTATCAACAATGACAATTAGCTAAATGTAACAATACTTCCCTCTTAAAGTAATCCATTACCTCAAGAATTAGAATCAAAATACTCTCAAGTCTCAATTGACAATCAATCGTTATTCCTAATTAACTGCAGTCTTTGTTTGCCATTTGCCCAGTTTGTTTGTTCTTCTTGTGTTAACCCGTTCCTACCATCAAAGGATCTTAAACATGATTCTTTCCATCTTCAGCCACTTATATACATATCCTATATATTAAAACTTCCTAACTAAATTGGTTTAGTTTTGCCATTAACTTATTCGTTGAGGCCTAGTACATATATTGTTCGCCAGTTGCCCGATCCACCAGACAACAGTCCAGTTCACCTAACAAACCCGGCCCAATCAAGTGATTATCAGCCCGAACAACAATCGGTCAGTTTGGTTCAAAGTGGCTAAAGGCCAGCTAAGGGCCCAACTTCCATTCACATGCCCACGTTCAGCACATCTGTCTTTGTTTTGAAGCATGCAAGTTTTTATTATTTTATTTCTTATTTAGTTTATTTTATTTGAAGTTTTCAAAAGTAGTATTTTATTTTCCCTAAATGTAGCAACGTGGGTGGTTATTATTTTACCACTATTACACTGCAACTGTGAATGGAATGACTCAGTTTTTCGATTAAAATTTTTGAGTTCTCTAGTTTGTTTAGAGAATTTGTCCATTGCTATCCTAGTTTTGGCAGGTTTAGGAGGTGATCTTAGGATACCGATTTGAGCTCGCGTGGTGAATTTGTATCGTGATAGTTCGAACTGGAATTGCCCAGCGAAAGCTTTTCGAGTGGTGTGACTGTATCTCGAAGAGATCTTTGCTGAGTTTGTCTTTTATCGGGTTAAATTGATCCTATCTATACGACTCTGCCCACCATTTAGTATCAGAGCCATGGATACCCGAAGTAACACGGAGTTGAAGAAAATTTTAGAGACTGTTGAAGCAGATAAGAAGGATATGGCACAATAGATGAAGGCAATGCAAGATCAGATTCAGGAGTTGGTTCTTTCCCAAAACCGACGAACGAATGGTGACGACTCCAGTTTTGGTGATTCGGTTAACAAAGAAGGAACTGGGAGTTGGCATCCAAATGACATCAAGGTTGACATACCTGAATATGATGGAAAGCTTGATCCAGATGAATTTTTGGAGTGGATCCGAACTGTAGAACGGGTATTCGATTACAAGCAAACCACCGAGGACAACAAAGTTAAAATTGTTGCTCTAAAATTACGAAAGTATGCTTCAACCTGGTGGTCAAATGTTTGCTTGAAACGTGAAAGAATGGGGAAGGAAAAGATCAGAACTTGGTCTAAGATGAAAGGGAAGATGAAGCAGAAGTTCCTTCCTTCTTACTATATCCAGGCTAGTTTTTCACAATTGCACTCCTTGAAGCAGGGAACAGGTTCAGCTGAAGATTACTCATGTGAGTTGAGTATTTACTGATGAAGTGCGACATACCAGAGGATGATCCTCAAACCCTAGTTCGTTATCTGGGAGGTTTAGAGCCGCGTGTTTCTAACGTGGTAGAGTTACACTCTTATCAAACCCTAGATGAACTAACCTTGTTGGCCCATAAAGTCGATTCCCAGCAGTGGGCCAAAAGTAAACAGGAACCTAATCGTTTCACTTTTCGATCCAGTTCAGCCCAAAGGCCCAGACCTGCAATTAAGCCCACCCCTTCATTGAACCCTAAAACCCCAGCAACTCATAACCCAACTCCAGCATCCCAAAAACTCCAAGACGCTATTTCAGATGTCAGGGACTAGGGCACATCGCTTTAGAATGTTCCAATAAACATATCATCACCCTGGCTGACTTCGAATTAGCTAGTGGGTATGAATTTGGCACCGAGTCTCTTGAAGAACAATTGTTAGTAGCTGAAAAAGAAGTAGAGGAGATTGGTCCAGATGAGGGTGAATGTCTGGTAGTCCGACGAGCCTTGAATAGTATTCCAGCATGGAGGGAAAATCTTCAACGTGAGTCTATTTTTCACACCAGGTGCACCATTGCTCACAAGGTATGCACTGTTATAATTGATGGGGGGAGTTGCACTAATGTGGCATCACAGACTCTAGTCACCAAACTAAACTTACCAACTGAGCCTAATCCAACTCCTTATGTGATTCAATGGTTAAATCAAGTCAAGGGGATTCGAGTTTCTGATCGAGTTTTAATATCACTGAGTATTGGCAGGTCCTATACCGACGAAATTTGGTGTGATGTGCTCCCTATGGATGCTTGCCATTTACATCTTGGTCGCCCTTGGCAGTTCGATCGTCGCGTGATACACGATGGCTATCGAAATACCTATTCTTTCACCCACAAAGACCGAAAAATCGTATTAACCCCTATTACTCAAACTACCCAAAACACAAAAGCCCCATTACCCTTAAGTACACTGCTTAAGGCAGAGCAACATGAGTACGAGTCTTCCAAAGAATTTATTTTACTTGGCTGTGAAGACGAAGACAAAACACCAATTATCCACCACTCCCCCGTTCAACCGTTACTTCAGTCTTATGGCCATGTTTTTCCAGCTGAAATACCATCTGGGCTTCCCCCTTTACTAACCATCCAACACAAGATAGACTTGATCCCGGGGTCGGTTCTACCAAACAAGCCCGCCTACCGTATAAACCCAAAGGAATCAAATAAGATCAGAAAGCAGATCGATGGTCTCTTGCAGAAAGGGCTCATTAGTGAATCTCTCAGTCCTTGTGCAGTTCCGACAATACTTGTACCAAAGAAAAATGGTGAATGGAGGATGTGCATGGATAGTCGATCAATCAACAAGATCACTATTAAGTATCGTTTTCCAATTCCTCAGTTGAATGATTTATTGGATGAACTTTATAGGGCAGCCGTGTTTTCTAAAGTTGATTTACGAAGTGGGTATCACCAGATTCGGATACACGAGGGAGATGAATGGAAAACAACCTTCAAGACAAAAGAAGGGTTGTATGAATGGCTTGTTATGCCGTTCGGCTTGTCTAACGCTCCAAGTACCTTCATGCGCTTAATGAATCAGGTACTTAAACTGTTTTTGGGCAGATTCATTGTTGTATATAGCCCGACCACAAGTGACCATCAGACACATCTTCAACAATTATTTGATGTGCTCGATCGAGAAAAATTATACGGGAATTTGGAAAAATGTGAATTTTTTGTCAATCAGGTTACTTTTCTTGGCTATATAGTGTCTGCCTAGGGTATTCAGGTTGATAACAGGAAAGTGCAATCAATACGTGATTGGCCTGTGCCACAATCGATTCAACAGGTTCGGAGTTTTCATGGTCTAGCCTCGTTTTACCAGCGTTTTGTTAAGAATTTCAGCACGATAGTGGCCCCTATGACTGAAATTACAAAGTATAAACAGTTTGTTTGGACTCCTCAAGCCCAACACGCCTTTGACGAGCTCAAAAAATTATTGTCCTCAACCCACGTTTTTGCCCTTCCTTGTTTTGACTAGGTGTTTGAAGTTGAATGCGACGCTTCCGGGGTAGGCATTGGGGCCGTTTTATACCAGCTGGGTCGCCCAATTGCTTATTTTAGTGAGAAACTAAACGATGCAAAACGGCGTTATTCTACGTATGACAAAGAGTTCTATGTGATTATTAGAGCTTTGGATAATTGGCAACACTACTTAATTTCTAAGGAATTTATTCTACACTCTGATCACGAGGCTCTCAAATATATTCAAGGGCAACAGAAGCTTCAACCTCGACATGCCAAATGGGTGGAATATTTACAAATTTTTAACTTCACAATCAAGCATAAGTCTGGTAAATTTAACAAGGGAGCTGATGCATTGTCACGGAAATATTCACTGGTCAATTCGTTACAGCCGCGGGTTCTAGGATTCGAGCTTTTAAAAGATGAATATGAAGCTGATCCAGATTTTGGTGCTGTGTTTCTAAGCTGCCAGAAGCATGCTACAGGTGAATATCACATATGTCAAGGGTTCCTTTTCCGGCATCAGCAGCTTTGCATTCCACGGCATAGTGTTCGGGTGTTATTGATTCAAGAGGTCCACGAGGGAGGCCTAGAAGGTCACCATGGGTTTGGTAAAACACTCCTGATGCTGCAAACCCATTTTTTTAGGCCTAAGCTTCGACGTGATGTTGAGCATTTTATTCGTCGTTGCCTGCCATGTCACAGGGCCAAATGTCATTCGTCTCCACATGGTTTATACATGCCGTTACCGGTTCCCCGTAGCCCCATGGGAGGACGTAAGTCTCGATTTTATTACCGGACTACCCCGTACGCAACGACAGAAAGATTCTATTATGGTCGTAGTGGATCGGTTTTCTAAAATGGCTCATTTTGTTGCTTGTCATACGACTTACGATGCTGTCTAAGTTGCCACTCTTTATTTTCAGGAAATTGTTCGACTTCATGGTGTTCTAAAAACGATGGTTAGTGACCGAGATGTTAAGTTTCTTAGTCACTTTTGGCTGACCTTGTGACGTAAGTTGGGCACAATTCTCAAGTTTAGCACTTCAAGCCACCCCCAAACGGATGGTCAAACAGAGGTGACCAACCGCACCCTTGGAAACCTGCTTCGAGCTCTTATCAAGACCAACCTGAAAGGGTCGTAAGCATGTTTTATTCCAGCCGGGTGATCTCGTATGGGTTTATCTTCGTAAAGAGCGTTTCCCATCCAAACGACGCTCCAAGCTCAGCCCCCGTTCGGATGGCCCATTTCGTATTCTCTCCAAGGTTAATGACAATGCATACAAGGTTGACCTTCCGAGTGATTATGGTGTGTCAGCTACGTTTAATGTCGCAGATCTGCAACCTTATTTTGACCCTGATGAATGTCTTCCAAGTTTGAGGACAAACTTTTCCGAAAAAGGGGAGGATGTTCGCCAATTGCCCGATCCACCAGACAACAGTCCAGTTCACCTAACAAACCCGGCCCTATCAAGTGATTATCAGCCCGAACAACAATCGGTCAGTTTGGTTCAAAGTGGCTAAAGCCCAGCTAAGGGCCCAACTTCCATTCACATCCCCATGTTCAGCACATCTGTCTTTGTTTTGAAGCATGCAAGTTTTTATTATTTTATTTCTTATTTAGTTTATTTTATTTGAAGTTTTCAAAAGCAGTATTTTATTTTCCCTAAATGTAGCAACGTGGGTGGTTATCATTTTACCACTATTACACTGCAACTGTGAATGGAATGAATCAGCTTTTCGATTAAAATTTTTGAGTTCTCTAGTTTGTTTAGAGAATTTGTCCATTGCTATCCTAGTTTTGGCAGGATTAGGAGGTGATCTTTGGATACCGATTTGAGCTCGCGTGGTGAATCTGTATCGTGATAGTTCGAATTGGAATTGCCCAGCGAAAGCTTTTCGAGTGGTGTGACTGTATCTCGAAGGGATCTTTGCTAAGTTTGTCTTTTATCGGGTTAAATTGATCCTATCTATACGACTCTGCCCACCATATACTATATAAAAAAATTCTTAAAAGATTGGAGGCTCTTATTTTTTAGTGGCTCGTGCCTAGGCTGGAAAGCCCATTGGGCTGGCCCAGTACTAGACGATTTCTTAGACCCTAATCTGAGTACTCGCTACAAGGTACGGTGCTGAGGCGCTTTTCTTCACCTCCGGATAATTACTTAGAATCAATCAAAGGCGGTCAACCTCAGCCAGAATCGGATTTAGTCGGTTAACTTGGGACGAGTTTGACTTAAAATAAATATAATTTCTATTACTCGGCATAAACCATTTTTTGGTATTTGAACGTGCGTATTTTTTATTTATATTGATATGTACATATTTTGTTATATATATTAATAAAATTATGATATATGATACATATAACTTCCTGAAAATTAATTTTTTTATAATTTACGATGTACGAGTACTCTCAACTCTCCAGCGACCGACCGGGGAGCGCATAACGATTTCTGCAACCATGGTAATAGGGTAACCTAGATGCATTTAATGGTGGTTTGATACTCAAATTTCTTGTACCATTCTTTGTAGTTGTTGAAGCATAAGAACTATAGACTTTTGAATTATGTGATTCTTGTGAATTATGTGATCCTTATGAGCATGTTAACATTGAATTGGACATATCTGCAACCTAGCCAAGGAATAAGTATACTTCAGTGCTGTTGTTTGGAATTTTCAGTGATAAGGTGACCAGAAGATCTAACTGCTCTGGTTATGTGTAATTTCAGGAAAGAAAAAGAATTGACTTGATCAAATCATAGCTTCCTTCCCCATAGTCCAATGGTGCTTAACTACATCAGATTAAGAGCTTACTTACTTTCCATACGGTTAGTTAAGTTGTATGGCCTTTTGCCCGTTTGGGTCGGAGGCGTGTTTTAATGAAGTTTACTTTTCAAAAAAAAAAAAAGTTAACTTGTTAATATGTATGTATTCACACAATAGACCCTAGACTGTCAGCAGAGACAGCTAGCAATATTTTCTATTTATTACGTTTGAAGGTTTAAAGTGCAAAAAGAAAATGGAAACAAAATACAAAAATATAACACACTAAAAAAATAAACAAATAAATATAGCAACAGATAATACCAGTAACAGGACACCCTTATTATTGCAGAGAACTACACTCTAGTCCACAACCAATCCTCAACACAAACCATCACCATTTACCACCCACAAATTATGAAATAAACAGCACACAGCTTCAATTCCACCCAAAAGACTAAAGTTTAAAACTGCTTCAAGTTATGGCGGTAGAACACAGCTGGATCATCCAATAATTCTAGTCCGCCCTCGACTGACCAGCTCGAGAAGAAAGAATGATGCCAACAATAAGACCGTAGAGAGCAAGGGCTTCTGCAAAAATGAGGATCAGGATCATCCCCACAAAAAGTTTAGGTTGTTGTGCATTGGCTCTGAAAATACCGGAAAGAAACAAATTATTAACATATGTTAAGGTCTTTTAAAAAAACTGCACAAATACAAGAACTTTTTATACATAAAAACACAGTTGCAAGAACTCGTCATGTGACCAAACAGAAAATCAAAAAGAAGGTGGCAATTTTGACCCGTTTACTTATGAATGAATTATGCTACAAAAGAAACAAGTCAATTGGTCAAATGGATTGAAGTAGTTGAAAACAGCTCAATGTGTACTTTTTATGCATACATCTAACTAGATCCTTCTATTTGAGGCATTACTATTGTGATTATCTATATTTATTTTATAATCATATATTCCTGTTTAACATGAAAATTCTTCATAGAAAACGAAAGAGAGCCGTGCTCAAACCGTACCAAATAACACCCATTTTAACTCGTTAATCAACCCAACCCATTTACATGTGTGAAGTTGGTCTAAAGCAAATCCTCCCGGTCTTAACTACTCACAAGAACATTTTCATTTCTAAAATCTCCTGCCAAATTCTCGCTTGCCTCCAGCTTTAACTCTGATGCATCTCTGATCTAGACAAGAACATTTTCATTTCTAAAATCTCATGTTTTTCTACTTCAGATTGATACATGGGACTAAAGTGTAAACAACTATATTAATATGACAAAGCATGATCATAACTAGCGGATAAAGATAAACCAAGCGTATCATGCAACTTGAACTGTACAGTATAGTTTGAAATTATGGGATGAGAAATGAATCGATTACTAATGTGATGCCTTCTAAACATTATGGTATAAAGTTAGTGTATATATTACTTCCTAAACATTAAGGTATATAGTAAATACCAATGTGATGTCTTCTACTCTTCTAGTCAGCAAAAACGAAAACAAGAGATTGTATCTTTAGATGCTCCTAATATGCACAAGCCACCAAATTAAATCGCCATAAAAATTAAGAAAATCACAGATTAAAAATCTCAAATGTATTTCTTTTATTATTTTGTAATAAAGTGTGTATATATATAACTTTTCAGTTTTGGACATGATTATATTGAGACTAAAGTTTAAATACTATATTAAGATAACAGGCATGATCCTTTTCATACATACGGAATTCAGAACATCTCAATTAAACATTAAGGCTTAGTAATTTTTATTAGCAAACACCATGCATCTGCGATGCACTGCGGGCATTACCCATCGGCTTTTAGGATCAAAACGCAACAGACCGCCACTCGCAAATTTAAAAACCAAGCACGTTAATTCAACTATCAGCAATGGAGCATAATGAGACATAAATTCCATCCATTTGACAGTATATAAAGATCACCACTGATCACAGCTAATGTCAATCAAACTAACAACACATTAACAAACATACATACAAATTAAAACAAAAATTACCTAACACCAGCATCACCAACAATTCCAATAGCCATACCAGCAGAAAGACCAGCAAGACCACAAGCCAAACCAGATGAAAGATGTGCGTATCCATCAAACAAGTAATACGATTTCGCCTTAGGGTTGATACCAGTGCTGATAATCACAGCAATAATCAAACCGTAAATCCCCAACACTCCAGCCATAACAACCGGCACAATCGACTTCATCACCAACTCCGGCCTCATCACTCCCATCGACGCCACTCCAACGCCGCTCTTCGCTGTCCCGTAGGCCGCCCCCATACCTGCACAACAATATACGGTGAAATACTTAATTAAGCATTGCATTACTGAAACATATAACGGAATTCAAACCATGGATACCTAATGGGCTAATAATAATAATAAACCTAATATCCAATATATACAAATCTGAACCGCTAAAACCCTAGATCGGTGCGATTTATGTAAGGAATAAGTTATTGAATGGATCGAGGAGGTTGATTAGACACACTTACAGGAGAAGACAAGTGCGGCAGCGGCTCCGAGGAATCCGAAGAACGGTGCCGTTTCATCGCCGGAGAACGTTGAAGACATGATCGGATCTGATGAGAGAGAGAGAGAGAGAGAGATTGGTGTATAAGTTGAATTGTATGGTGGGTTTTGGATGATCGTGATCGGGTGTATCTCGAAGTGTGATTCACGTTGTTTCCAGTGATTAAAAAATGGGCTCTCGAGGATGAGTCTAAGACGTGGAGGATGAGTCAGTCATCTATGTGCCTGTGCGATGTGATGGGAGCGACAAAGAATTGCGATACTCGTTTTTTTAGTTTTTTTATTCATATTATATTTTATTGTAGCAGTATTGTAATAGGTATACATCTAAAACGAAGTAATTGTGTGACAATCGGTAATTAACGCCTCTTAATTACGCGATTAACAAACGTTTAAGACGATAATAAATAGTGTTTAAGACACGAATTAACTTAATTAGGCTTTTGCAATGCCTAGGAACGCCTATTCCTGACAACGCCGTACAAAATACTGACAACGCCAACAAATACGAATTCTATATGTATGTTGTATACATATGAACTTGGTTTTACGGATTTATTATGCTTTCGAACGGCACAAAACGCAAACCTGAATGAAAAATGCGGAAACAATAGCGCACTGACAATCAACAACGAAACGGAAGCACCGGACACGAGTTATGTCTCGATATTAATATAATATGATATATTTGGCTTCGTTTTCAAATTTTAACGTTCGCATAAGAAATCGGATCGAAAAACAGAATAAAGACGAAAAAAGAAACGTTTTAAGCGATTTAACGCACCGACAACTTACGCGATTAATATTGACTACCGACATCCTTTTTACGAAGTTTTGACCCTAAAATAATATTCTACGACATTTTTCGACGATCTGGTTCCAGCAACAATATCGGGCCGCATAAAAACACAAGATACGGGCCAACGGGCCTTGGGACCTACCCAAATTTAAAACCTTAGTATTTAAACCCCTTATAATTTCAAAAAAAAAAAAAAAAAACCTAACCCCCTTCATTTTGTTTCAGCCGCACATAATCACAGTCCCTCCACTCTCCCTCTCTCAAGAAACCAGTGACCGGAGATCGGAGCTCCTGCGTCCCGTATTCCGGCGAGTCACCTCAAGACCTCTCTCAGCCCTCTTGTTCCCTTGACCGGCGACTGGAGCCGGACTCCGGCGGCTATGCGGCGGGTGTCTGCTGTAAACCCGACGAAATACGCACACCAGATGTAACGTTCTGCGTTCCCAACTTTTACCTTTTGGCAAGACTAGTCCCTATACTATTTGAGACTTAACTATGTTAAACTATGGGAAACGTTTGTGAAACTTTGTAATACTTGAAACTTGACTCTTGATGCTTGATACTTATTAAACGCTATGAAACTTGATTCTTGGTGAGTCTTGAAACTTGATACTTGATACTTGATACTCGACTCTTGATACTTATTGAACGAGATTCTTGATACTTATGGAATGAGAAACTTGATTGATCAAGAAACTTTGACACTTTGGTTAAACAGGAAACTTGACACTTACTAGCTAGCTTATACGTAGACTTGAAACATGGAAACTTTTTGTGTTAGTTATACAACTTTATCATGTGATGATATTACACAATAATACGCAACGCAACACTTAACCTAGCTCGCAAAACGAACCGAAACTAGAAATCTAGCGAACAAGGATTGGCTGTCCGGATGGACATCCGATCGGATGGCCATTCGATCGAACAGTCATCCGATCCAGGCCATCCCACCGCCTTATCCTCTCTTGCACTATAAATACCTCATGTCACATCACTTGATGTGACAGGCTTATCCGACCAGACGCACTCTCTCGTTCTAAGGCACTTTTCTATCGATTTCAAGTGATTCTTGTAAGTTTTCTCCATAAATCTCGTACTTCTATCATCATTACACAATTCTTCACCATTCCTTCCATCAAAATCACTGAGTTCCTTCACGGAATCACTCGATTTGGACTCTTGAAGGTGACATCTCACGGGTTGCTTATGTAATCAGGTGAATGACGTCATCTCCTCGGGAATGGTGCAGATCCACCCGTATTGTGCACATTTAGACACGAATCTTTGCAAACCTTAACATTTTTCTCAAAGGAAATTCATACTTTAAAACTTTTCTTTAAACTTTCTTAACTCTACTACTCAACTCAGTGAAATCTGGATCCGAGCAGGCTGTAGACTTGTTCTTTAGTCTGGAGTCGGTTTGAAAACGAATTATCACCGAAGAGATGACCGATCTACGGATCAGACATGAAACTCCGTCAAGAACAGTTTCCCTGATCGAACGAGGTGATTCCCATTCGATCGGACAAGCTGAACCTTGGTGGGTTTTCCGTTGTCTTGAAACGTTATCATGTCACCTCCGTTAAACTCAAACTTAGAAATTTTACAAAAGTTTCAAAGGAACAAGTTCACCACAGTCGAATGATCGTCCGATCGAACGACCATCCGACCAGGCGACCTATTCCCTGTAGCCTTCAACACTTAAACTTCTTGAATTAGGACTTCAAACTATCAAACTTTTACTCGAAGAGTCATCCGACCGGACGGTCATCCGACCGGATGACCATCCGATCGAATTACTTGAACTTATACTACAATGAAAACTTCAAAAGTTTGAAACATTTTGCAAGCACACTGCCGTTCGAACGATCATCCGATCGGATGGGTCTCATCTGAGTCGAATGGTCATCGGACCGGATGACCATCCGATCAGGAGACCATACAGACACTTCTACTCGACTTCGCACGATTCAACATTCTGTTCGACACTCATACTGTTATACTATAATCAAGCTAACTACCAGCGTTCCCTTCGATCCAATTAGTTGGTGTTGATACTTAGCACCCACTGTGAGTATACTCGATCCCTTTTTGTTTTGAACACTTTTTGGATGCAACATGTATTCTATAAACATGACACTTGAAACTTGTTTGTAAACTTACTCTATCCGTAGTAACATGGAAACAGGATACTTGTGAAATTTGAGACTTATATGCTATGTGACGTTTAATCCTTAACAATTATGGTTGTATGCATATGCTATAGGTTGTGACACCCCGCCTGCTATTCTCTTGGGTTTTGTTAAGATCAAACCTCCCGTTAGACTTTGGGAAAGGCAATGAACGTTTATAGCTCCCTCTAGACTCTTGGGATTGCTATGTTAACTGCGTTGGAAATGTGTGTTACATAGGGACTGCGTTAGCTTAGCATGGTGAAACTTGTTATATGTTTTCATGGCAGATACGAGTTTTTGGAACGTTTTAAACTACTATGCTATTACGTACTCAAACTTGTATACTCGCCAACATTTTTTTGATAGTATTTTAATGCATGTTGCAGGTTGATAGTAGTTGGAACAAGAATCAAGCTAGGATGATGCTTAGAAACTCACCTAGTTAAATTCAAGAATTTGAACAATGATTGATCGTTGCGTAATCGGACTTTTTTGGATTGATGTTATACAATTTATTTCATGAATTTAATTAATCTATATTGAAACTATTAGTGTTATGGTAACTCTTGAGCAATCTGAACGCTTAGGGCCGCGCCCCGATGTTTCCGCCATCGGTTGGGGTGTGACAGATTGGTATCAAAGCCATAACTATAGGGAATTAGGGAAAGTAGGAATGCTTTGCCTAGTCTATAGTTCTAGGAATCTTGACTCTTATCTGTTGTTTAAGACATATGCATTCTACCGTACTTGCTTCCTAGCAACACATTTCCTGTTAAACTTACATGCCTTTCCTAAGGCTAACACAATACACACTTGAACGCTTTGAAAACACTGCAAAGTAGTGTTTGTGTTTTGCACGAGATTTACCTTCAAGTCAGGAGTGACATCCGAACCTTGAAGGAAGTTTCCATGTACCGACACTATTAGGGTACGAAGTTGTCAAATTAGAAGTGAAACTCACATCTTGATAACTAGTCCCACTCTCTGATTTTCTGTCTCGCCAAAGTCTCAAAATTCTCAATCAATTAGGGACGTGTAATGACCGAAAGGACAAATATCGTAAGCCTAACATTGATGACGTATTTGTCTAAGTAAGCCAAGGCATGTTGCCTCAATTCGAGAGGGGTTCGATTTACTTTGGTTAGTCAACGTTCCTCTACCCGGGACAATCCTATGTTTTTGCACCTACCTTTTATGTTATCTCGATTTTACATGTGGTTTTAAACTTGATTCTTTGTTCATTTTGAGACTTTTACACAAATCGCACGTATCTCCGCAATCTAAAACAGTAATCATAACCTCTAAGGATTGAACTAAATTTATGAAGCTATACTCGTTGTGTTATACTACGTGGAAGTCTTGATTAAACTATGGGAAACATGATTGAACGTTATGTGAAGGTACCGTTGTGAGTAGCAAAACACGATATGTAACATGGCACTGAACGACGAGACGGACGTAACATGGACGAACCATGGTGGATACACCGCTGGTACTTCCTATATATAAGTGTTTCCAACATTTTACCGAACTTTCGTAACACGTGCCATGAGAAAATCGGTGTTTTGCAGACTCATGTTGAGAATGTTGAAACTACTTGCTTGATCTATGTGTACATAACCGGTTGAAGCGCATGAAAATGATGGAATGTACTATTATGGTTGGCAAAATACGGTACGTAACATGACTCCAAACGACGAGACGGACGTAACATGGACGAAACATGGTGGATACGTCGCCGGTACTTCCTATATATAAGTGTTTCCAACATGTTACCGACTTTCGTACCACGCGCCATGCGAAAGTCATTTTTCGGACTTGTGATGAGAATGTTGAACGTATTATGCTAGGTGAAACTTGTTGAACGTTTTGTGATGTGTGAAACTTGAGTCTTTATGCGACCGTGTGTGAAACTATATACTACGAGACTTTATGATCTAGACTTATATGATCCTTTTCTTAGATCCTTAGATGTCTTCCTGTAAACTATCTGACTCTCTCAAGAGATCCAGTGTCACACCCCCAAAATCCACCCGCGGAGTACTACCGCTTGGAGGCGTGACTGACCAGGATCCAGCCACCAATCATATTGAACATGCGAGTTAAAAGATATAAAAGTTTAACCAATACAATTGGTGTCCAAACAAACACATAGTTAAGTTGCAAGCGGAAGCATAAGTCTTAAATCAAAACATAAGTTTAATTGTTTCATAGTTTAACATGGCACACAGTCGTCCATGTCCCACAACGATCCTCCTCCATGCAAGCTCCAGCTTAAGAACCTAAGGACCTGCAAAGCATGTAGTAACGAGTCAACAACTAGTTGAGTGAGTTCACGGTTGGGTGTTCGTTTTAAGTTGTTTCGAAAACAGTTTCCTTTAGCTGGCATCCTGCCGTGGGGGTTACCCCATAGTTAAAAACGTGACTTGGTTATTCCCGGTTACTCTGGCAATCCTGCCGTGGGGGCTACCCCGTGTTAGTTATCTGGCATTTCGGCCGTGGGGGCTACCCCATGTATACACTAGACTCGTTACCATATCGACTGCTGACTGTAGTCATGTTTATGTGCCCTGAACTGTCAATGTCTATCATCATTGACGTGCCAGTAGTCCATTAGTTCACGCCCGTCCTCTGCGGCACGGTGTGAGGTTTGTCAAACCTAAATAGCGCTATCTAACTAATGACCCGCTCGCCATTGGCCTCGGCGATTAAGTCGATACAAAGATGAGGGACTTCATGATAGAGTTTTGGTCTAGTACGAGTTATCTGTCCGTGAGGACGAGGAATTACATTCCTGAACCTTTGCTGTCCTACCCAAGGAGGACGAGGAACCCAGTTCCTTAACCCCAATTCCCGACCCCTGGGAATCCCATGCTTTGTAGAGGGTGTGAACTCACCTTGGTTTGCTCGGTAGAAAACACAGAAAAGTCAAACAAGCAACGTTGAGGCTACTCACGTCCTATCATAGTTGTATCATACAATCAGGTTCGCATTCAAGAAGTGCACGTATGGGTTACACGTTTAATCATAGCAGATCAACAATGTTCACGTTCAACAGTAACATACAAGGTCTGCACATTGGGCCCAAGGGTCCGGCCCAAACAATTAAGTCCATAATTAAACAAGTCCAACAGTGTGTACCCGCATATGATCCCGAGTCGCAACTAGGCGTTTGCGACTCGCAACCGGAGTCGCAACCATGGTTTCGGTTCGTGCTGGTTTGGTTACGAGTCGCAACCGGACTCGCAACGGTGGTTTCGAGTCACAAGGTTTGGTGTG
This sequence comes from Helianthus tuberosus, assembly GCA_030545235.1. NCBI lineage: Eukaryota > Viridiplantae > Streptophyta > Magnoliopsida > Asterales > Asteraceae > Helianthus > Helianthus tuberosus. The sequence continues at coordinate 128,217,039 of CM060397.1, forward strand.
CTGATCCGGTGTGGTTTCGAGTCGCAACCGGATGTTTGCGACTCGCAACTGATGTCGCAACCAGGAGATTCCGACTCGTTGTGCTTGGTTTCGAGTCGCAACCGATGGTTGCGAGTGGACATAAGCTGATTCGGAACAGTGTACTATTCTGATTTCATGCAGTTTGTACTAACCAACCAAATTCCTTAAACATGTTCCTTGTCTAGCAATTTACTAAAAATGGATCAAACAAATCAGATTTCAAATATTCAACATGTTCATATGATATTCAACCATGTTCTTCATGTTCATCAAATATTCAAAACACATTCAACGCATATCCGGATATTCATCAAACACAAACAGCCCCTATTAAACATATTTTTCATTTTCGGACAAGGGTTATATTATCCAAACTAGATATCAAAGCTCATATTGCAACAAACATTTATTCTATAGTCCTCATGAGCAACAACAATCTTGACATCGGTTATACAAGGAGAATCTATATTTGTCATGTATGAACCTTAACAAGCAAACATGTTATCAAATCATCATTATCAACCGAAAATCATACATCATCATCAACTCAAAACACAATACACATCCGGTTCACAAGCATCATCAAGCATACACTACACTAGTTAAGTTCTATCATTCATACCATCATTTAACACAACAAATATCATAAAATCACTAACAAACATCATAACCACTAACCGGTTGTGAGGTGGTGAAAGATGAAGCTTTGGTTTGGTGTGAACAAGCCAAATCCGAGAAAGCCTTCTTGTGGTCGGTTGGTTGGATCCGAAATGAAGGGGAAGAGAGGTGATGTTTAGTGTTTAGGGTTTTTGTGTGAGAGAGTGGAGAGTGTGTGTTGGAGAGTATGAGTGGATTGTCCAAAATGACAACATGACTATCTATCTAGTATATATATCCGCTCCGAATGACACACCCTAATGGGCTCTCGGTTAGGCTAGGTGCGTATGTGTGTGTGCGGCCCAACCGGCCCGTATGTTATACTAGTTCACTCGAGACCACATGGTCTCGAGTCGGGTTCGTGTTATCTCGGTTCCTATGTACATACATCGCATACATACACATAAGCATACACACGAATAACACAAAAATCATATAAAGGTTCACTTATCGTTCATTAAACCACATAAGTTTAACTAGTCACACGTTTAAGCATACAACGAAAGGTTCTAAATTTCGAGTTGTCACATCATCCCCAAGTTGAAAGAAATTTCGTCCCGAAATTTGGTAGGCTCTCACTGAGGAAGCTAGTTAAGTTGTATGGTTTTCCTGGGGTGTCACATCCACCCCCCGTTGATCTGGAATTTCGTCCCGAAATTCCGTAGCTTCGGCCTCAGTAGTGGGTGTACTGTTTGCGAACAGTTGGGGATACTTTTGTTTCATCTGATCTTCGCGCTCCCAGGTGAACTCTGGGCCGCGACGTGAGTTCCAACGAACTCGAACAAGAGGTATTCTAGTGCTCTTGAGGACCTTAACATCCCGGTCCGTGATCTCGACTGGTTCCTCGACGAATCGTAACTGTTCGTCGATCGTGAGTTCCTTCAAAGGAACTACGTGGGTCTCATCTGATGGACACTTCTTCAGATTTGACACGTGGAAAACGTTGTGAACTGCACCGAGTTCCGCTGGTAAGTTTAGTCTGTAGGCCACCCTGCCTATTTTCTCAATGACCTCGAAAGGTCCAACGTATCGTGGGTTGAGTTTGCCGCGTTTACCAAAACGAACCACACCCTTCCAGGGTGAAACTTTGAGTAATACCCGCTCCCCAACCTGGAGCTCAAGTGGTTTCCTGCCCATGTCGGCGTAAACTTTCTGACGTTCACGAGCGGCCGTCATGCGTTTTCGGATCTGAGCGATTTGCTCGGTTGTGTCTACCACATATTCTGGGCCAGTGATCTGACTATCTCCCACCTCTGCCCAGCAAAGAGGAGACCGGCATTTACGTCCGTACAATGCCTCAAACGGAGCAGCTCCAATGCTGGTGTGGTAGCTGTTATTGTACGAGAATTCCACAAGTGGCAGATGCTTTTCCCAGCGGTTGCCAAAGTCGATCACACATGCACGAAGCATGTCTTCTAAGGTTTGAATAGTGCGCTCGGACTGCCCGTCCGTCTGAGGATGGTACGCCGTGCTCATGTCTAATCGTGAGCCGAAGGATTTGTGCATTGCTCGCCACAGCTCTGAAGTAAATCGTGCATCTCGATCCGAGATGATAGAGGTGGGCACCCCGTGCCTCGAAACAACTTCCTTGAGGTAGATTTCTGCAAGAGTGGAGAACTTATCCGTCTCCTTGATAGCCAAGAAGTGTGCAGATTTTGTGAGTCGATCCACGATCACCCAAATAGTATCGTTCCCGCGCTGGGATCTAGGTAGGCCAGTAACAAAATCCATGGAAATTTGCTCCCATTTCCATTGAGGTATCTCTGGTTGTTGGAGTAGGCCTGAGGGTTTCTGGTATTCCGACTTGACCCTAGCACAAGTCAAACACTTGCTGACGTAGGTCGCTATGTGGGCCTTCATGCTAGGCCACCAGTACGTAGTCTTGATGTCGTGGTACATTTTATCCGATCCAGGATGTACCGAGTAGCGAGACTTGTGTGCTTCGTCCATCACAAGCTCTCGTAGGTTGCCATAAAGTGGGACCCAAACGCGTCCCGTTACGTAGTAGGCACCGTCTTCCTTCTGTTCTAAGCGTTGCCTCGATCCGCGTAGGGCCTCTGCCCTGACGTTTTCTGGTTTCAGTGCTTCTATCTGAGCTGCTCGTATTTGGGAGGGAAGACTAGAATGGATCGTGAGTTGTAAAGCTCGCACGCGCTTAGGCGCAGTGTCCTTCCGACTGAGGGCGTCGGCCACAACATTGGCCTTGCCCGGGTGATACCTGATTGAGCACTCGTAGTCATTTAGTAGTTCGACCCATCGTCGTTGTCGCATATTCAGTTCCTTCTGCTTGAAGATGTGCTCGAGGCTCCTGTGGTCGGTGTAGATGGCGCACTTGGTACCATACAGGTAATGTCGCCATAACTTAAGTGCAAAAACAACAGCTCCCAGCTCTAAATCGTGCGTAGTGTAGTTCTTTTCATGAACCTTGAGTTGGCGTGAGGCGTAGGCTATAACTTTATCTCGTTGCATCAACACGCAACCAAGACCCTGAATTGATGCGTCGCAATATACCACAAAGTCATCTGTGTCTTCCGGCAAGGAAAGGATAGGTGCGCTACAAAGTCTATCCTTTAGGTGCTGAAATGCCAACTCCTGTGCGTTTCCCCAGCGATAAACAACGCCCTTCTGCGTTAGTGAGGTGAGGGGCTGTGCAATCTTAGAAAAATCCTTTATGAATCTCCGGTAGTATCCCGCCAAACCCAAGAATTGGCGAATTTCCTTTGGCGTACGAGGTGCAGGCCAGTTCTTAATCGAGTCTATCTTGGATGGATCAACGTGAATCCCATCCTTGTTCACCACGTGGCCTAGGAAATGGACTTCTCGAAGCCAGAAGTCGCATTTCGAGAACTTTGCATAAAGCTGTTCTGTTCGAAGGAGTTCCAGAATAAGTCGCAGATGCTGCTCGTGTTCCTCCCGACTCTTGGAATAGATCAGGATGTCGTCGATGAAGACTATAACGAACTTGTCCAGGTAAGGCTTGCACACTCGGTTCATCAAGTCCATGAAAACCGCAGGTGCATTTGTCATCCCAAAAGGCATGACCAAAAACTCATAGTGCCCGTATCGAGTTCTAAAAGCTGTCTTGGAGGCGTCCTCTTCCCGGACTCTCAGCTGGTGATAACCCGATCTCAAATCGATCTTCGAATAGTAGCTCGACCCTTGCAGCTGGTCGAATAAGTCGTCGATACGCGGTAGTGGATAACGGTTCTTCACCGTCACCTTGTTGAGTTCTCGGTAGTCGATGCACATTCTGAAAGTACCGTCTTTCTTCTTCACAAATAACACTGGAGCTCCCCAGGGCGATGAGCTAGGACGAATAAAACCCTTATCCAGGAGCTCTTGTAATTGCGTGGAGAGTTCTTTCAACTCTGATGGGGCTAAACGATAAGGTGCACGAGTGATAGGCGCAGCTCCAGGAGCTAGTTCAATCTGAAACTCGACTTGGCGATGAGGCGGAAGACCAGGTAATTCCTCAGGAAATACCTCTGGATAATCGCGTACAACTGGGAAATCTTCTATCTTCTTCTCTTTCTCCGTGGTGTCAGTAATAAGAGCTAAAATAGCAGTGTGGCCCTTTCGCAAGTACTTTTGGGCCTTAAGGAGAGAAATGACGTTCTCAACAGCACTCCTCTTGTCGCCATGAATCATGAGGGGTTCACCATCGGGACCTGGAATACGGACTACCTTCTCGTTGCAAAGAATTTCTGCTCGGTGTTGGGATAACCAATCCATCCCAATGACAACGTCGAAACTACCCAAGACAATAGGAACGAGATCGATAGAGAAGGTCTGGTCAGCGAGAATAAGTTTACAACCCTTGACTGTGTGTGTGGCTTCTAAACTCTTACCATTTGCTAGCTCTACGGTGTGCTTGTTGTTCAAAGGGGTTGGAATACGCTTAAGCATTCGACTAACTTCTAGTGACACGTAGCTAGTATCGGCACCCGAATCAAATAAAACTGAAACATAAAAGTCGTCGAGAAGGAACTTACCCGCCACCACATTGGGGTCATTCCTTGCTTCACCTTGGCCGATCACGAACGCCCGCCCCCGGGCTCCATTGTTGCTGTTGTCGCGTTTCTGCCTCATCTGCGGGCAGTTCCTCTTAAGATGGCCTTCAGCCCCACAACGGAAACACCCCTTTTTGCTACCCTGCTGCTGCTGGTTTCGGTTTGTAGGATATGGGCTCCTACAATCTCTAGCCATATGTCCTGTCTTCTTGCACCTATGGCAACACGATTCCGCACATGACCCGGTGTGGTGTTGATGGCATTTGCGGCATTTCGGCTTATTCCCAAGGTATCCCCCTTGATTTTGGCAGTTCAGCCCCTGCTGTACGAGTTTCCCGTGCGGGTCCTGTTGTATAGGGCCACGACCTTCACTCTGGTGATTACCCCAAATATGCTTGGTGTTAATAAGAGCATTTGCATTGGAGGGGTTGCGCTTGGGTAACTTGCCCTCTTCCACTGCCTGATCAGTGAGCTGGTGCGCCAAACGAACGATTTGTTGGATTGTGGAAAAGTTGGCCGCAATAACGGACCCTTGGATTTCTGGGGCTAAACCTCTGAGGTATAGCTCGAGTCGTCTAGTAATGGGTTGTGACAAGTTAGGACATAAGGCAGCCAAATCGTTGGCCCTTTTTGTGTACGCTTCGATCTCAGATCCTTCCATTTTCAAGCCAAGGTACTCTATTTCAAGTTTTAGGATGTCGTCCGGGTGACAGAATTCTTCCTTGATCAAATCCTTGAAGTCGCTCCAGGGGGTGGCATTCGCATCCGCCAATCCGAGCATCTGAACTTGTGTGTTCCACCAAGAATACGCCTTCCCCTGCAAGGTACCAACAGCGTACTCTACTCGTTTACTGGTAGGGCTTTCACTTTCTTCGAATGCAGATTCGATCCTGCGAATCCAGTGTAGGAGACCTATCGCTCCTTCGGTGCCACTAAAGGTACTAGGTCGACAGTCCATAAAAGTTTTAAAGGTGCACACAGGTGGCTGAGCATGCTGACCTCCTGCGTGTGCAGCTGCAAGTGTTGCGGCAACTCGTTCGTTGATCAAAGCCGTCAACTGGGCTTGTGTCATGTTAACGCGTCCAGACATGATCTTCATACCAAGAAGATTGTGAGTGAGAGGGGTTCGCGAAAGTATGATGTCAGAAGTGAGTAAGTGCACACGTGTTCAAGCAACAATAGTTATACTAACCAAGCATGCCATAAGCAATGTACCATGTAACTAACAAGTAGGCAATATATACACAGATCATATTACCTAGAATGTCGAGCCTTGCATGTGGAGTGAAACATCGTTGTGGACCGTTGAGCACTGTACAGGTTATAGTCTGGTTTTAACAAAAACGTTTTCCCCTTTATTAAAACCAAGTTCTCTATAACCAATGGCTCTGATACCAATCTGTCACACCCCCAAAATCCACCCGCGGAGTACTACCGCTTGGAGGCGTGACTGACCAGGATCCAGCCACCAATCATATTGAACATGCGAGTTAAAAGATATAAAAGTTTAACCAATACAATTGGTGTCCAAACAAACACATAGTTAAGTTGCAAGCGGAAGCATAAGTCTTAAATCAAAACATAAGTTTAATTGTTTCATAGTTTAACATGGCACACAGTCGTCCATGTCCCACAACGATCCTCCTCCATGCAAGCTCCAGCTTAAGAACCTAAGGACCTGCAAAGCATGTAGTAACGAGTCAACAACTAGTTGAGTGAGTTCACGGTTGGGTGTTCGTTTTAAGTTGTTTCGAAAACAGTTTCCTTTAGCTGGCATCCTGCCGTGGGGGTTACCCCATAGTTAAAAACGTGACTTGGTTATTCCCGGTTACTCTGGCAATCCTGCCGTGGGGGCTACCCCGTGTTAGTTATCTGGCATTTCGGCCGTGGGGGCTACCCCATGTATACACTAGACTCGTTACCATATCGACTGCTGACTGTAGTCATGTTTATGTGCCCTGAACTGTCAATGTCTATCATCATTGACGTGCCAGTAGTCCATTAGTTCACGCCCGTCCTCTGCGGCACGGTGTGAGGTTTGTCAAACCTAAATAGCGCTATCTAACTAATGACCCGCTCGCCATTGGCCTCGGCGATTAAGTCGATACAAAGATGAGGGACTTCATGATAGAGTTTTGGTCTAGTACGAGTTATCTGTCCGTGAGGACGAGGAATTACATTCCTGAACCTTTGCTGTCCTACCCAAGGAGGACGAGGAACCCAGTTCCTTAACCCCAATTCCCGACCCCTGGGAATCCCATGCTTTGTAGAGGGTGTGAACTCACCTTGGTTTGCTCGGTAGAAAACACAGAAAAGTCAAACAAGCAACGTTGAGGCTACTCACGTCCTATCATAGTTGTATCATACAATCAGGTTCGCATTCAAGAAGTGCACGTATGGGTTACACGTTTAATCATAGCAGATCAACAATGTTCACGTTCAACAGTAACATACAAGGTCTGCACATTGGGCCCAAGGGTCCGGCCCAAACAATTAAGTCCATAATTAAACAAGTCCAACAGTGTGTACCCGCATATGATCCCGAGTCGCAACTAGGCGTTTGCGACTCGCAACCGGAGTCGCAACCATGGTTTCGGTTCGTGCTGGTTTGGTTACGAGTCGCAACCGGACTCGCAACGGTGGTTTCGAGTCACAAGGTTTGGTGTGCTGATCCGGTGTGGTTTCGAGTCGCAACCGGATGTTTGCGACTCGCAACTGATGTCGCAACCGGGAGATTCCGACTCGTTGTGCTTGGTTTCGAGTCGCAACCGATGGTTGCGAGTGGACATAAGCTGATTCGGAACAGTGTACTATTCTGATTTCATGCAGTTTGTACTAACCAACCAAATTCCTTAAACATGTTCCTTGTCTAGCAATTTACTAAAAATGGATCAAACAAATCAGATTTCAAATATTCAACATGTTCATATGATATTCAACCATGTTCTTCATGTTCATCAAATATTCAAAACACATTCAACGCATATCCGGATATTCATCAAACACAAACAGCCCCTATTAAACATATTTTTCATTTTCGGACAAGGGTTATATTATCCAAACTAGATATCAAAGCTCATATTGCAACAAACATTTATTCTATAGTCCTCATGAGCAACAACAATCTTGACATCGGTTATACAAGGAGAATCTATATTTGTCATGTATGAACCTTAACAAGCAAACATGTTATCAAATCATCATTATCAACCGAAAATCATACATCATCATCAACTCAAAACACAATACACATCCGGTTCACAAGCATCATCAAGCATACACTACACTAGTTAAGTTCTATCATTCATACCATCATTTAACACAACAAATATCATAAAATCACTAACAAACATCATAACCACTAACCGGTTGTGAGGTGGTGAAAGATGAAGCTTTGGTTTGGTGTGAACAAGCCAAATCCGAGAAAGCCTTCTTGTGGTCGGTTGGTTGGATCCGAAATGAAGGGGAAGAGAGGTGATGTTTAGTGTTTAGGGTTTTTGTGTGAGAGAGTGGAGAGTGTGTGTTGGAGAGTATGAGTGGATTGTCCAAAATGACAACATGACTATCTATCTAGTATATATATCCGCTCCGAATGACACACCCTAATGGGCTCTCGGTTAGGCTAGGTGCGTATGTGTGTGTGCGGCCCAACCGGCCCGTATGTTATACTAGTTCACTCGAGACCACATGGTCTCGAGTCGGGTTCGTGTTATCTCGGTTCCTATGTACATACATCGCATACATACACATAAGCATACACACGAATAACACAAAAATCATATAAAGGTTCACTTATCGTTCATTAAACCACATAAGTTTAACTAGTCACACGTTTAAGCATACAACGAAAGGTTCTAAATTTCGAGTTGTCACATCCAGGGCCAACTCTCAGAAGAAAATGATTTCATTCATGGCCGATCAGATTGCTCGCATCATGCCAAATATCGTCTCTGAGATCCAGGGATCGAACACTTCTCCCTCCTCTGTGGATTCTAAAGCGGAGAAACCAAAGCCTGTGAGCTTCAACTACAAACACTTCGTCTCTTGCAACCCTAAGCCTTTCATGGGCAGTGATGGGGTGACTCCAATGCTGGAGTGGTTCGATAGCATGTAAGTCACTTTCATCAACAGCGAATGCCCTGAGCATCTAAAGACTAGGAGTGCAACAAGCATGTTCCAAGGAAGAGCTCTAGAGTGGTGGGCAAATGAGAGAAACATCCACTCGAACGAAGAATCTTATGCTCTTCCATGGCCTGAGGTGAGAGATTTGATGATGCTCAAATTCTGCCCTCCCCATGAACAACTAAAACTTGAGGAAGAGTTCTGGCACCTCAAACAGGTTGGAGATGACAACTTGGGTTACACTACCCGTTTTAAGCAACTCAGCATAATCGTGCCTCACTTGGTTTTTACTCTGAAGCGCATGATAACCAAGTACATTACTGGGTTACCTCCTGCCATGCGTGACTCGATTGAAGCAGCTTAGCTCGAGACTATTGAAGAGGTTTATCGTCTTGCTGCAAGTTTAAACAACAACCGTGTCCGTGACAAATAGTTCGCTACTCCTGCTCTGTTGAAATCAGCGAACCAAGTTACACAGCAGCCTAGTGACAACAGAAACAAGAAACGAAAGTCTAAGGGTTCTGGCTACAATGCCATTGTCCCAGCTGCAAATGCAAACCCTGCAGGCAATACCATTGTGCCTGCTGCTGCTGCTGCTAACCCTCCGGCTCTGGAAAACAAGAAGCCGTACACGGGAATTCATCCCAAGTGTCACACCCCCAAAATCCACAAGCAGAGTATCACCGCTGGAGGCATGACTGACCAGGATCTAGCCACCAATCAGATTGAACTCATAGGTATATTTAAAATAAAACTTTCATTTGTTAACATTAAGTGTTACAACATTACAAATAATTCACAGCATACAGCGGAAGCATAATTCATTCGTTAGGTGTTTATAAACCACATGTAAAAACCATTAGTCTTGTGTTGCGATTCCATGTATCTTGACCCATGACCACTCCAGCCTCCCAGACAGCAAGTTCCAACAATATGCACCTAAAGGCCTGCAAGGCATGTAACAACGAATCAACAACAAAGTTGAGCGAGTTCACAGTTGGTTGTCCATTTTAAAGTTGTTCCAAAAACCATAAGTTCTTCCGAAAACCATGTGTTAACCAATTCCTTGTTTCCCAAACCATAACCAGTGGGGGTTACCCGATGTAACCACTAGACCGTTACCATATCGACAACTGACTGAGAAAGTTGTGCCCTACGTCAATGTCTATCATCATTGACTAAGTGCCCAGATCCATTAGTCCACTCCCGTCCTCTGCGGCACGGTGTGAGGCTTGTCAAACCTAATAACGCTATTTAACTAAAGACCCGCTCGCCATTGGCCCAGCGATTAAGTCGATATAAAAATGAGGGACTTAATGATAGAGTTTTGTCTAGTAAGTTATATGTTATCATCCTTCTCATCGAGGATGGAGGTACATATTCTACCCAAGAAGAATATGCAGGTTTAATCTTGTCATCCTTCTCAACGAGGATGTAGTACGTGTTCCAAACCAGGAGATCACGTAGTTTCTGATTCAATCCTTTACCCATTCCCAACCACCAGGAATCCCATGCCTTGTCGAAAGTGTGAACTCACCTTGGTTTGCTCGGTTAGATTAGTTTCTTGTTTAACAGTTGATCAAACACGTCCTAGCATGGTTACCGATAACAATCAGTTTCATGTGCACATAGCCCACATACTTCACGTTATTCACATACGTTCATAGTGTGCACATTGCATAACAGGTATCAACCACTTCAAGCACATAACACGCATAATAGATGATTTACTGCTCACCCTTGACATTTCAGGTTTCCCACTCATGATTATGTTATACCCTCTTTACAACACATGCAAATATTAACATACTCATCATAGCCTACAAAATCAACATACTCAATACTCATACAAGTTCACAATTCATGCATTTTCACTTAACAGTTAATAACAAAGAAATGTTCTATTTATGCAACCAAACTAAAGTTCTCAATCTCATACTGTAAGGTTATCTCTTAGCAACAGTGTCCACATAACTATCCTTCATCACATGTGTTGGATCGTCCGTGTGACCCTAACGAGTCGATCTGAGTAGTTCCTCATCAAATACAAAGGCGGAATCAATGTAAATGACGTAAAACAACTTGTTCCTTTCTAATCTTTATCTATTACTGATTTCTTGAGCTTTTACAGATCTGATTACAATTCGGCAGCACCTCGGCTCTCAAACAATGATCTCTAATTTCGCTCCAAATGAACATAGCACACACGTATTTATACTAAAGGTGATTTCGCTTGAAGCTGTCACATCCCATTTCAAGCGAAATTAACATGTTGATTTCGCTTGAACAGGTCTATGTCACTTTCAAGCGAAATTACACATTAACATATAAACAAACCCTAATTTCAACCCTGTTGTGTGCTCGTTTATCCTATCTAGACATAAGACTCGATTAATACGAAGTTAACAGACACTAGATGCACCAACAGACTCCCCCTTGGATGTTGACGAAGTCTTCGGCATCGAGTCTTTAGTCTTTGTCTCTTTCCAAATTGTCTTGACATTGTAAAAGCTTCCTTCAATCTTTATCTTCAAACTTTAATCTTCAATCTCCCATTAGAATGTTAATCCAGAATCTAGACTCCCCCTTTCGATGACTCCCCCTCTCGATCAGCTGGGACTTGAATTCTGGTTTAAACTTTGACATTTTCAAAGTCACGGGGAACTTGATTCCTGTTTCCTGCACAATCTCTACCTAAATATAAGATATATGACAATAACAGTTTCAATTCCAAACTTACCATTCACCTTCATTTGATGAATTTGTCAGAAATAGAAATCCACTTAAGTATTCGGGTCCAAATTAATGACCCTGATTACTCAATTAGTCTACCAAGTCCAACTTAATGACCTTGGTTGATCTGAGACAATTCACACTGACATTTTAAAACAAACTTTTCAAATAATTTTCTAAAATTTACAAGTTTCAAATTAATGAACTTGCTTTAACTTTTCAACTTTCACAAACTTATCATGTTAAGCTCACAACTCATCCTCCAGTTCAGAAACTTCCTGCATCTGCTTCAAATTGAATCTGAAGATCAGTTTTCCACTTGGGTTTGTCAGAAAACAAAGCAGAAATGTAAAATCTTTTTGGATTTTTTAATAAAATTTCTAAACTAGAAATGAAATATAGAAATAAAATGCAGTAAAAGTAAACTATATACAAACATATTTTTGGCGAGCGTGTTAGGGAATCATATCAGCTATTCGACAAGTCACGAGTACCGTTAAGCTTTAATTACATACTCAGAATTAAACAATTCGCTTAGATTGTCGATATACTGATCCACTTAAATTTTCACACAAATTTCAATCTGTCCAGGATATGGATTAGATGTTTTAGAGACTTAAACTTATACGTGTGTCCCACCTCTTGAATATACTCCCGTATCCAAATCCCAATATTCAGTCTTACAGGTGAGTATACCACATATGATATCTGTAAGGGGTTAGATGCGAAAACCGTGAGAGCTCAGGTCAGAACTTCCGTTCAGCAGAGAGATGACGGCTTCGACTTTTAGTGGGTCCCCTTTAGAGGATCTTTTTTACAACAGCCATGATTAGCATTTTTCGATGTTTTATCATTTTTTAGCTGAGGGGGGGTGCTATATTTCAAGCAATGCAGAAAGTATTATTCGGGGACTAGGCCATTGCTTCCGCAAAATCAGAAGTCCCGGAATAATACCCCAGATATCACTGAGTATAAAGACCTAGTATCTCAGAAAGAGGGATCCTTCAAACAAGATTTCAGGGGTTACCTATATATCCAAGTAGTGTTCCCCGATAAATAAGCAAGTAAGGATTTTAGGTTTATATCTCGAACAAACCTACTAAATGTGTAAAAACCTATCGGCATATCATCAGCGAGACTGTTTAAAACTTTTTAAACTTTACAATTCTTTAGCATACTGTAACAGTCAAGCCGATGTACTATCATTTTCCCTTTTACACAAGCTCTTTTCCATTTTCTATTGTCTTTGGATTTTGAAAATATCTCATGTTTTTTGGATTTTTGAAATTTTTTTTACTGTTTTTGTATTTTTTGAAAATATTACCCTATACTCTCCCCCTAAATACCAAAACAAGTAAAAAATCGTCAAACCATTGCAGATTGCTTCTCAACATCATCATCTACCGTGGTACCTTCATCAACGCCAAGAATCTCCTCCAACACCGATAAAAGCTTCATACCGTTCAATTTTAGCAAATATTGAAAACGAGTTTTATCAAATGCTTTGGTATGTAAATCAGCTTTTTGTTCGTCAGTGTGGATTTTCTCAATTCGTATCAACTTCTTCTCGAAACAATCTCGGATGAAGTGATGACGAATTTCAATGTGTTTCGTTTTAGCATGATGAACAGGATTTTTAGTAATGTTTATCGCGGCCTCATTATCAACAAAGATAGGGGTGTTAAGAAATTGCAAACCATAGTCGCGCATCTGTTGCTGGATCCATAAGATCTGAGAGCAGCAACTGCTAGCAGATACATACTCCGCTTCACATGTGGATAAAGCCACAGAGGTCTGCTTCTTGCATTGCCAGGTGAGCAATCGTGATCCAAAGAACTGGCACCCCGCTGTTGTTGATTTAGCGTTAACTTTGCAGCATCCAAAATCTGAATCGGAATAACCTTCGAGCATGAATTCGCCATCTTTTGGATACCACAACCCCAACGATGGAGTTCCTTTAAGGTAGCGTAATATCCTTTTAACAATGACCGTGTGTGAAGCTCTCGGGTTAGATTGAAATCTTGCTGCGAGGCAGGTTGGATACATAATATCAGGTCTTGAAGCAGTCAAGTACATCGGCGATCCGATCATATAACGATACATCGTTTCATCTACCTTCTCTCTGGTGAGATCATGGTTTATCCCATGGTTCATAACTAATGGGGTGGAAGCTGGAGTAGAACCTGACATCCCAAATTTCTCTAAGATATCATGAACGTACTTCGTTTGATGTATGAAAATTCCCTTAGGCAGTTGATCAACCTGTAGACCCAAAAAGAATTTCATCTCACCCATCGATGACATTTCGAATTTCTGCTTCATAACTTTTTCGAAATCTTTGCACAGATTCTCATTTGTTGACCCAAATATGATGTCGTCCGCATATATCTGAACTATCAAAAGATGTCCGTCGACCTCTTTGGTGAAGAGAGTGGCATCCACTTTTCCACGAATGAACCTGTTGGCTAACAGGTGTTCAGACAATGTCTCGTACCAAGCTCTCGGGGCCTGGTGTAAACCATACAGCGCTTTATCTAGCAAGTAGACCTTGTATTTGTAGATTGGATCGGTGAAGCCAGGTGGCTGTCCGATATATACCTCCTCTTTTACCTTCCCATAGAGAAACGCCGATTTAACATCTAACTGATATACTTTGAAATTTTTCCAAGATGCAAATGCTAGGAATATTCTGATCGCTTCAAGTCTAGCAACTGGAGCATATACTTCAGTGAAATCTATCCCCTCTTGCTGACTGAAACCCTGGACTACGAGTCGAGCTTTGTTATGAATAATAACTCCTCGATCATCTCTCTTGCACTTGAACACCCACTTGGTGTTTATCTTCCTCTGACCATCAGGCAACTCTACTAACTTCCACACTCCTAACTTCTCAAACTGACTCAACTCTTCTTGCATAGCATTGACCCAAGAATCTTCAGTTAGCGCCTATTTGTATGTTCGCAGTTCGATCTGCGAAATAAAACAACTTAGTGAAAACTCAGTTTGTAAAGGTGCTACTGTAGAATAAAAACAAGGCCTTGGTCAATTTGACGTCTAGTGCGAACGCCTGAATGTAACTCTCCAATTATCAGCTCCTCTGGATGGTATGAAAGAGTTCTTGGCATCACCTCGCCTGGAATATCTACCTCGCCTTCCAGATTTGTAATATTTTGATTTGCACCTTGTTCTCTGACTGGGTTTGTTTGACTTGAAATCTGAATTTGCTCCCCCTCAGAATCTGAATCACCACGATCAAATACTGGTCTGTTCTCAGATTCTTGATCATCATTCTGTGCCGTCTGATTATCATGAGCAACTTCATTTTGTTGAATATCATCATGTTCTCCAGCATTACTAGGAACTGCTTCATCATCATTTGAAATTTGTCGTCGACTTGAATACTCAGCTGGGAACTTTTCCTGCAATGACTCATACTCTCTTAGAATATCCAACTCATCAAAGAAATCTTGTTCTTCTTCTTCTTCCATGTCAAATGCATCCCATAATTTGTCATAGTGAAAACGCCATGAATCTCCAGGATTCTGCGGTGGCATTGTGTAACCTTGACACTCAACATTGTGTGCTTCAATAATCCGCTTCAAGCTTGGAACAAAAACTCGTTTCAATGGACTTGAGTAACCCACGAAAATTCCTTCAATGCTCTTTGCACCAAACTTTCCAAAAGGCTCTAGAACTGTGCAGGGTGACCCAAACGGTTCTAAATACTTCTGGTTCGGTTTGCAGTTGTTGATCAGCTCAAAACACGTCTTATTGAATTTCTTGACAGTGAGAACCCGATTGAGTGTATAGCATGCGACTGATACTGCTTCTGCCAAAAAATTAACAGGTAATTTAGAATCAGCAAGCATCGTCCTGGCCGTTTCAATTAGCGTCCTGTTCTTTCTTTCAGCTACTCCATTCTGCTGCGGAGTGTAAGGCGCGCTAAATTCATGCAATATACCTTTTTCATCACAAAACACTTCCATTTTGCTACTTTTGAACTCTGTACCGTTATCACTTCTTATTCTTCGAACATGAGTTTGGTACAAGTTTTCAAGCTTTTTGATCAACATTATTAAACTCCCAAATGTTTGATCTTTTGATTGCAAAAATGAAACCCATGAAAACCTCGAGTAATCATATGTGACTACTAGACAATAGAGATCCCCAGTTATGCTTTTGACGTTTACTGGACCAAACAGATCCATGTGGAGTCTCTCTAAAGGTCTAGAGATTGAGTTTTCTTTCTTCCTGGGGTGAGATTTCTTCTTTTGCTTTCCTTTGATGCAACTAATGCACTCCCCCTCAAGATGAAAACCTTTCAAATGAACACCAGTAACCAAATCATTATGCACCAGGTGATTCATTTTTCTCAAATGTATATGACCCATTTTCCGGTGCCACAACTGTGATTCTTTTTCTGTTGCTCTTGACATAAAATAATGAGTCTGACTCGTGGTTGTAGTTGCTACGCTCATATCCAATACATACAGGTCATCAACTCTTGGTGCTCTCATGATAATCCATTCTTCAGGGATAACAAATCCTGGTTTCAATATCAAACATTCTTTGTCTGTGAAGTGAGTAGTATACATCCTATCACAGATCTGAGAGATACTCAGAAGATTATTCTCAAGCTCAGCAACGTAGTTAACTCTTTCAACGTTACAATCCCATTGGATAACGTTCCTTCTCTAACTATTCGACCTCCTTGATTGCCTGCGAAACCTACATAACCTCCATTGAAATCTCAAACATCATACAGCAGGATTTTCTTTCCTGTCATGTGCCGAGAAGCTCCACTATCCATAATCCAACGTGAAACGGATCTTGGAAGCTCCTGCACATTTCAAAAACACTTTAGTTAGATTTGGATGCTACCCAAGCCTCTTTTGACTCAGGTAGGTTGACTTTGATGTGAGATTTAACAGTGTAAAGTGACGAAAAATTCTGATCATTCATCGTTAAGCTCTCTGCAGACTCAACCTCAACCTCTTTATATAAGAAAAATTCATCTTTTTGAGATTGACCAGATGGTTGGTCTTTCTTTGGTACATTCTTCTTTTTAGAAGTTGTAGCCTCTTGTGATTCAAGTTTCTCATAATAATCCAAAGGAACATCCATCTTTACCGGCGTGGTAGAAGACGATTGTTTTTCTGACTCTGAAACCTTTGGTTTTGGAACACTTGATTTCTTTTGAACCACTTTTGGCTTCCATGCTTGTTGAGACGATGCAACTCGTTTGTAAAACTTGTCATTTTTAGTTACCATATTTTTAATAGGTTCAATTTTTATCTTGGTGTTGTCATTTTTCAAAACCTTTTTCTCAATAACCAATGGAGCTTTTCCCTTCACATCATCTTTCTTTCTTGAATTCATCACAACTTCAGTCTTAGGCTTCAAGTTGGTACACTGTTGTGCAATATGTCCAACTTGATTACATTTGAAGAATGTTCTGGTGTCAACTACCCGACTTGTGCCATCAGACTGAGGCTGTGAAGCTTTCTTCTCAAAGAACTCTTTGTTTGATTTTGAAAAAATCTCAAATTCTTCATCAGAAAGTGAACTTGAACTGTTCACAAACACCTTTTTCTCAGCAAACCTTCTGTTTTGAACATTTTTCCTTTGATAATTCTTACCACCCTGATAATCACCCGACCATCTGTTTCGATTGTTGTTATAAAAATGCGGTGGAACAACAGGTTTCTTGTAGTAAGCTTTATCGTTTTCAAAATTCATTTGTCTCTTCGTCTGATTCAAATCATTTACTTCAGACAAATCAATTTCAATCAATTTGAACACATTTGTCAATTTAGCAACATTAACATTCTCCAGAGGAAACTCAGAATCCGAATACAATTTATCCGATCCCGTCATCTTGTACATGACAAGAGTAGGTTCTTCATTTAAGTTGTTTTTGGATTTTGGTTTCGGAATGTAATTGTTCAGAAAACACTCTTCATCTTCAACTGAATCACTATCAGACTTCAAAACACTTTCAGCCATGCCTTTCACAATATCAGTTTGAACACTATCATCAGATGAAGAAAATGTAACATCAATTGACTCTGGAAGTTTTATTTTATTCGTTTCATCTTCATCATTAACCAACCCGGACTTTTTCTTTGAAAAATTGGTTAGCACTGGTGGTGGAACCTGATGAAACCCAACCCCAGTTTCATCCGAGTAAACATCTTCGCCTGCTTTGTTTTTCCCGATATGTTTGGGAACAATGTGTTGTAAAACAAAGCTTGCGGAGTTGTAACTGGTTAATTTCAGCTGGATACGTTCATTTTCAATTTTAGCTTCTTGGAATTGAAGCTTCAACTTAGCAATTTCATCCAATTGCTGGTTGATTAACTCCTCTTTCACTCTAAGAACACCGGTCAGCTGAAGATTTTCTTTGTGGGTCTTACCATTTCTTTCATCAGAATCTTTAACCGTTCGTTTTAGCTTCTCAAAATTTTCTGAAATTTGACGATTTTCAAGAATCAATTTTTCATTTTCTTTCCTAATTCTTTCTACGTCATTTTTATCGTTTTCGATTTTCTCAGTTAATTCTTTTAATTTGTCGTTCGAAGCTTTCAACAACTTATCACGGTTTAAGATCTGATCTTCAACACTTCTGACTCTACTAGTCAGATCTTCAACTTTCTTACCACTGAGGTAAGCATTTGTACTACAAGCTTTGCACTCTTTCATGCAATTTTTGCAGTTGTTCTCAGATTTACCATTCTTACCTGACTCATGTGTATTGTTTGAACTGACCTTGTTTTTGGACTCAGTTCCAGAACCAGAAACTACCTCTAGTTCTTTTGCAGCTAGAACTTTGTCAGCCATCTTTGTCAAGTTTTCAGCGGTGAAATCCTGTGATGTATCAATAATTCCATCATCCACTTTCTTTGGCTGCGGTTCTTTTGCTGTTTCTTTCTCTTTCTCATCAGATTCTCCTCCTCCCCACCATTCTCTCTGTCTAGCTTCTTCTTCATCAGCAAGTTGTTTGGTGAGAACTTCAATATCAACAGTATCTGGATCCACAGCTATATTCCCATTAGGATCAAGATAACATTCTCTATCAGGATCCCATCCCATCGCCTTGCTTTCTTTGCTTCCATCCATGTACGATAGATTCTGCTTTTCATGACTTGAGCTGTTTCCCTCCTATTCACATACTTCACTTTCTCAGATCTGTTATCTTTGAACGGAACAATCTTTGCTGCTGTAAAGGCATAACCAACTGCGTCTTCCTCAGGAAAAACATCACTCCAATCAACCTTCATCGTCATGAAAATCTGCAAGTGCCCTGGATTTCTCTTTGGGTACCTCCTCTATCTGCTTCATCATGGGAGGTTCTGATTTATTCTGATGACAAATTGCCTTTTTGTAATAATCCTCTCAAAAAGGATTTGCAGTATCATCAGTGTAAGCATTTCTTCACTCACGCTTAAAGTGACCTTTCTGCTTACATTTGAAGCACATCACTTTAGACTTGTCAAAGCCTAACTTGGTAGAAGGTCCACCAATAGACTGTCTTCCAGTAATCTCCATGAAACGCTGCGCTCTTCTCATTGCACTAGCCATACACCACTGTATATCGATCAATTCCATCTCCTTAGGATCGATTTGATCGTAGTCTTCCTTTGTTAGGTTGGTGTTGCCTATCTTTCCTGCAACGAGACTTTCGTACGATTCTAACACAGAGGCTAAGAACACCATCTGTTGTTTAGCAGACTCTTCGCTAAAATTCTGACCATTCTTCAGATCCACAGCGATGTTACATTGAAATATATTCTTTGGTGCAGATTGGTTTGAATTATTTGATGAAGATCCACCATGATAGCCACTGCTAGGAGTTTCTTGATTCATTGAGTTTGAGCTTTCCGCTGAAAAAGCTGTCTTTGGTGATGTAGTCTTTGGGATCACACTACCTCTGTAATACAATTTCACATTCTACTGATAAGATGTGTTGTTGACTTTATTGGATTTTTTTATCTCCAATTCATGGCTTTCCAGTCTTTCAATAAGCAGGCCAACCTTCAAATCAGCTGGCTTTATCGTATTCTTCAGCATCAATGCAAATTATTGCCAGTCTTGCTCATTCGGAAGTGCGTCAAACAACTTGTCTACCAGCTCTTCTTGAGTGTAAATGATATCATGTCTAGCAAGCTCCATCTTCAGATGCCCAAATCTCTCAATCATCTTGGAAACAGACTCGTTCTTTAAACAACCAAACAAATCAAACTCTTTACGTAACAGTTTCTTTTTGTTCTTAACTATTTCAGCACTACCAATACATTTAATTTTTCCCAAAGGTCTCTTGAATCTTTGTACTCGATCAGTGTGATAATGTCATCTCGAACAGATTGGTGAAGCAGAGCAATACATTTTTGTTCAGCAACATATCTTTCAATTTGATTTTCTTCCAAGTTCTCATAATCATCTCTCCCCAAATCAAAACCATTTTTCAAACTTCTCCAACTCTGATAAGCAAACTCCTTAAGCCATTACTCAAATCTTGTAGCCCACCTGTTGTAATCTTCAATCGCCATCAACTTGGGCGGCTTGTTGTATGTTCCATACGCACTGTCTACACTCATAGCATCATTGAGAATTTTCTTTGCATTTGGTGTTGGTATAGTTTCATTTGTATTGTTTAATGTAGCATCTCCAGAACCACCAGTAAAAGCAAACACATCACAGAAAGGATTCATGAAATCATCCATCTTTCAAGTACCTGAAACAGTCAACGAACACTTAGAAAAATTTTTGAAATTTTGAAAATAGCAATTTCAAGCGAAATCAGTTGAAGCGAAATAGCTTCAAACGAAATTAACTCTCTTCAAGCGGAAATATGGCTTTTCAAGCGGAATAAGACTCAAGCGGAATCAAGTTTGAAGCGAAATCACTTATTTCGCTTTAACATTCAAGCGGAATCTGATTTCACTTGAAATCCAAAACAGTTTCAAGCGAAATTAGCCAAAGAAGTTGATTTCGTTTGAAATAACACAAGCAAGTTCAAGCGAAATCAAGATGATGTCAGCATTTACGAACAGATTTTCAAGCGGAATTAATCAATTTTGTCAGAATTTGTTCGAATTAAGGTCCAATTCTTTCAAGGATTAGTTAAAACTATGTTTTGCTTGATATGTGTGAGTTTTAAGCCATTTCAACCGTTAAATTTTGTTTAAATCAGAAAAGAATGAGTAGAAGTGTGAGAATCCGATGAAATCAAGCTGAATTGGTATGAACTCCTCGTCCTGAGCTCTGATACCGCTTGTTGGATCGTCCGTGTGACCCTAACGAGTCAATCTGAGTAGTTCATCATCAAATACAAAGGCGGAATCAATGTAAATGACGTAAAACTGCTTGTTCCTTTCTAATCTTTATCTATTACTGATTTCCTGAGCTTTTACAGATCTGATTACAATTCGGCAGCACCTCGGCTCTCAAACAATGATCTATAATTTCGCTCCAAATGAACATAGCACACACATATTTATACTAGAGGTGATTTCGCTTGAAGCTGTCACATCCCATTTCAAGCGAAATTACACATTAACATATAAACAAACCCTAATTTTTACCCTGTTGTGTGCTCGTTTATCCTATCTAGACATAAGACTCGATTAATACGAAGTTAACAGACACGAGATGCACCAACAACATGCTTTCATGTTAGAAGTTATGGCTTAACAAGTAACTATTACTTCAAACTCATAGCACAAGTAACAGGTGGTTTACCATACACACAAGGCACATCAGGTTTCATGTTCATCAATCAATGTTTTTCAACCTTTACAAATCATGTACTAATGTAAACATCATAATCTACTAACCTACTGTTCATGTGAAGTTCCTTGGCGAAACACCACAAGTGACGAAACTCTAAGTTTCATCGGCAGAAGGGGTGGCGAAACCTGACTTTCGTCAGGACTACCTTGTAACGAAACATTCATGTTTCGTCGATGACATCATGCAACCCTAGAATAACCACAGCAGTTACAGGTTACAGTTCATTCAGATTCATTCTAACCCTAATCGATGACATCATGCAACCCTAGAATAACCACTATATAATCTGATCATATAGGAATCATGTTATTATACATGAATCATGTGATTCTCGTTCACAGCAAACTGACCAACATGACTATTCCAATAGCTAATCATTATCATCACAATTATTAATTAACATAGTACTAGTAACTATCACTGAACATTGATAGGGTCACATGGGCCGCCATTTGTGATTATCATCTCCACTTTGTTTGATAACATCAAGATTACATCACATGGCCAAATCCATATATTCATCACATATTACGGTGCAACATAATCACTATCACATATAACAATACCAATCATTATAATAACGAATTCTCAATTTCACATAATATTCGCATAACCTAATCATCACCATAGAACATTCATATACACTTCAGTTAATCGAAATCATACAAGGAAACAATCAACATAGCAGGGAATTTACTAATCAACGGTTGGTTCGAACAATATGATGTCCTCGATGATGGGGGGGGGGTCTGCTACTGCTGCTCGTAATCTTGAGAGATGGGTAGGGTTTCGTTTTGTTAACTTCTCAAGTTATATGTAATCCTATCTCATAATTTTATAAATAAGCAGGTTCATGTATTGTGGGCCAGATATGAACATGGGCCGAAACCAACATAAACCGGACTAAGGATGTGTGCGCATGTATAGTGGGCCAAACCCACTTGAATTGTGTTTTGTTTTATTTCTCAATTGGGCTCCTAAGATACTGGGCCAGGTACAATCAACTCCAGAGGGTGGGCCGAATTGGTTTGGGATTGAAATGATAATAGAATGAAGTGTGTGTGTGAGCAGCCCAACATAGACTCGACTACACACATAAGCATACACGAGCACGTTTACGTAAAACAAGTCTAACACGATCATGAATAAGAACGAAGAACAGTGAGAATCATAAATACGAGATTACACGATACTAACCTTGAAAGTTTGGGTTGTCACATCATCCCCAACTTGAAAGAAATTTCGTCCCGAAATTAAGCACGTAGTTACTGAGGAAACTTGTTAGGTTGCATGGTTTCCTGGTTTTCCTGGGGTGTCACATCATCCCCCCGTAGGTTTGGAATTTCGTCCTGAAATTCCGCGGTAGCTTCAGCCTCAGTAGTGGTTTCATTGTTCTCGAACAACTAGGGATATTTCTGTTTCGTTTGGTCTTCTCGTTCCCGATAAACTTTAATCCCTCCATAGACACTTTTGACTTTCATTGCTAAAATGATACAACCTTTACACCACACTGATGTTGTAGGACAAACGACGATTCGCCACTAGGGAGAGGGGCACTCAAAATTTTCTCCTCACAAGGTATATCCGCGCGTTATCTGGATACCTAATCCACCCTTACTACTGCATTGAAACTATCAAGGATAACAGAAGGAAGGTCGATGTCGAACACTTATCCCACAAGGTCGAGTTTGCATTCCAACGAACATACAAGGCTTCAATTGACTTGCCATCAGCCGATTCCATAACAAGTTCGGTTTTGAGAAGCATCAGGGTTAAACAGAACCGAGACGAAGCGATTTGCTACTCATACAAGCTACCATGTTGCTATTATTCTGGCGTCGCCCACGCCAATCCTAAATGCCCTTCCACGAGCATCGTTCCCAGTGTTTGTTGTAACGAGAATTTCCAGTACTGCCGTCATTCCATTGGTTGTTGTCGTCTTGATTTAACAACGACCAATCTATGTCGTAGGCACCTTCATTTCCATACTGTTGGTTACCATTACGAGTATCTCGATGTTGCCATGACTGTTACCTCTAATGTCATTGCTTGTAATGGAGCCCTACGATCTTTCACCGATAAGGTCCATCTTTTCACATTCCGCGCCCCGTCCTAAGGCGTTACTCATCGTGTTGGCAGTGACACATTCCATACTACCGTCCGTTGTCCTCACTTATGCCCCGATTGATTCGTAAGAGTTGGTTCCCATCAGCCACTGACTAGGGTTAAAGATTCAATTGAAGTCAAATTGCTGATGTTTGCTGCCGGAAATCAAGGTTGTCCAAATACTGGGGTCGGTAAAGTACTACGTTTACCCTCTTGTCCATCATCCATGCAAGTTGACTGAGTAACACACGGTATGTTTCCAAGGTGTTGCAGAAGTGATCGCACTTCAGATTCTAAGTCGTCAGTACATTGAGTTCCCACAAACAAGGAGGAGTGAGAGGGGTACAGACCAATCATTGATACTGCAACATCCAACTCGGGGACGTTCGTACAAGCACCTAACATTCTACACAGTTCGCTAGGCGTTCAGGTGGGTGTTCAAGTAATACTCGATAGCATCGAGATTCGAAAGGTTTCAGAGGGAAATGAAAAGATCACATTCAAGTAGGAAACAATCACTGTTATGACTCCTATAGGCTGTTGTGTTTCACATCAACCAAATAATGGAACGGAACAACTTTTTCACTTGTTAAGCCTCACTGGGACTCGCATGCACCCCACATTATTATTATGTGTGCACCCACAATAATATTGCGATTTGCATGCTCATCTCAGTTCCTCCTAACTCATGTCAAATGGTTCCTCAAACTCAGATGTCAAACGGAGGTCGTCAAAGTAATAGGATCACAAAAATCCAAGGACTATGGTTTACTATCAACGCATCATAAGGTGAGTAAGCAATCCATGCCATCATGCTATAGTGACGAGTGTGTGTTCGTATGTTTCGTCATAAACAAATGTGTACTAGTTACGTAATGTATGCAATAAGTAAGAAAGACGAACCTTGCAATCTGGAGCTGAGTGTCATGGTCGTATTCACGTTTTCAGAACTGTTCGGTTATAATCTAGTTTTATAAAAACGTTTTTCCCCTATTTAAAACCAATTTCACTATAACCAATGGCTCTGATACCAATCTGTCACACCCCCCAAAATCCACAAGCAGAGTATCACCGCAGGAGGCGTGACTGACCAGGATCTAGCCACCAATCACATTGAACTCATAGGTATATTTAAAATAAAACTTTCATTTGTTAACATTAAGTGTTACAACGTTACAAATAATTCACAGCATACAGCGGAAGCATAATTCATTCGTTAGGTGTTTATAAACCACATGTAAAAAACCATTAGTCTTGTGTTGCGATTCCATGTATCTTGACCCATGACCACTCCAGCCTCCCAGACAGCAAGTTCCAACAATATGCACCTAAAGGCCTACAAGGCATGTAACAACGAATCAACAACAAAGTTGAGCGAGTTCACAGTTGGTTGTCCATTTTAAAGTTGTTCCAAAAACCATATGTTCTTCCGAAAACCATGTGTTAACCAATTCCTTGTTTCCCAAACCATAACCAGTGGGGGCTACCCCATGTAATCACTAGACCGTTGCCATATCGACAAGTGACTGAGAAAGTTGTGCCCTACGTCAATGTATATCATCATTGACTAAGTGCCCAGATCCATTAGTCCACTCCCGTCCTCTGCGGCACGGTGTGAGGCTTGTCAAACCTAATAGCGCTATTTAACTAATGACCCGCTCGCCATTGGCCCGACGATTAAGACGATATAAAAATGAGGGACTTAATGATAGAGTTTTGTCTTGTAAGTTATATGTTGTCATCCTTCTCATCGAGGATGGAGGTACATATTCTACTCAAGAAGAATATGCAGGTTTAATGTTGTCATCCTTCTCAACGAGGATGTAGTACGTGTTCCAAACCAGGAGATCACGCAGTTTCTGATTCAATCCTTTACCCATTCCCAACCACCGGGAATCCCATGCCTTGTAGAAAGTGTGAACTCACCTTGGTTTGCTCGATTAGATTAGTTTCTTGTTTAACAGTTGATCAAACACGTCCTAGCATGGTTACTGATAACAATCAGTTTCAGGTGCACATAAACCACATACTTCACGTTATTCACATACGTTCATAGTGTGCACATTTCATAACAGGTATCAACCACTTCAAGAACATAACACGCATAATAGATGATTTACTGCTCACCCTTGACATTTCAGGTTTCCCACTCATGATTATGTTATACCCTCTTTACAACACATGCAAATATTAACATACTCATCATAGCCTACAATATCAACATACTCAATACTCCTACAAGTTCACAATTCATGCATTCTCACTAAACAGTTAATAACAAAGAAATGTTCTATTTATGCAACCAAACTAAAGTTCTCAATCTCAGACTGTAGGGTTATCTCTTAGCAACAGTGTCCACATAACTATCCTTCATCACATGCTTTCATGTTAGAAATTATGGCTTAACAAGTAACTATTACTTCAAACTTATAGCACAAGTAACAGGTGGTTTACCATACACACAAGGCACATCAGGTTTCCTGTTCATCAATCAATGTTATTCAACCTTTACAAATCATGCACTAATGTAAACATCATAATCTACTAACCTACTGTTCATGTGAAGTTCCTCGGCGAAACACCACAAGTGACGAAACTCTAAGTTTCGTAGGCAGAAGGGGTGGGGAAACCTGACTTTCGTCGGGACTACCTTGTGACGAAACATTCATGTTTCGTCGAGTTCCTCTTTCGTCGGGTGATAACCACAGTAGTTACAGGTTACAGTTTATTCAGATTCATTCTAACCCTAATCGATGACATCATACAACCCTAGAATAACTACTACATAATCTGATCATATAGGAATCATGTGATCATACAGGAATCATGTGATTCTCGTTCACAGCAAACTGACCAACATGAATATTCCAATAGCTAATCATTATCATCACAATTAATTAATTAACATAGTACTAGTAACTATCACTGAACATTGATAGGGTCACATGGGCCGCCATTTTTTATTATCATCTCCACTTTGTTTGATAACATCAAGATTACATCACATGGCCAAATCCATATATTTATCACATATTACGGTGCAACATAATCTCTATCACATATAACAATACCAATCATTATAATAACGAATTCTCAATTTCACATTATATTCGCATAGCATAATCATCACCATAGAACATTCATATACACTTCAGTTAATCGAAATCACACAAGGAAACAATCAACATAGCAGGGAATTTACTAACCAACAGTTGGTTCGAAGAATATGATGTTCTTGATGATGGGGGGGGGGGGGTCTGCTACTGCCGCTCGTAATCTTGAGAGATGGGTAGGGTTTCGTTTTGTTAACTTCTCAAGTTATACGTAATCCTATCTCATAATTTTATAAATAAGCAGGCTCATGTATTGCTGGCCAGATATGAACATGGGCCGAAGCCAACATAAACCGGACTTAGGATGTGTGCGCATGTATAGTGGGCCAAACCCACTTGAATTATGTTTTATTTTATTTCTCAATTGGGTTCCTAAGATACTGGGCCAGGTACAATCAACTCAAGAGGGTGGGCCAAATTGGTTTGGGATTGAAATGACAATAGAATGAAGTGTGTGTTTGAGTGGCCTAACATAGACTCGACTACACACACAAGCATACACGAGCACATTTACGTAAAACAAGTCTAACATGATCATGAATAAGAATGAAGAACAGTGAGAATCATAAATACGAGATTACACGATACTAACCTTGAAAGTTCGGGTTGTCACACCAAGTGTGCAACTTGTCATTTTCATCACCCGGCTAACTCTGCTTGTCGTCTGTGTACCAACTGCAACCGTTATGGTCACACGACTCCCTACTGCCACCAAGCCAATCAGGTCCAGCAAGTACCGCCCGTCCAGCTAGCCCAGCTAGCTCTCCCAGCTCCTCCACAGAACCCCAGGCCAGTCAACAATGTTCGTGCATTCTACAAGTGTGGAGACACTACTCATCTCCGTAACCAATATCCCCAGCTAAACCAGGAGCAACAGCCAGCCGCTCGAGGATGAGCGTTCAACATCAATGCAAACCTAGCTTGTGACGACAATGACTGTAACATCTGTGCTTGTAATCATTGTGAACAGTTCAATTATCAATAAAACAAAGTTATTTGATCCCAATGTTTGTTTGTTTATGTTTTACATTTTTCATGTTTTGACTTTTGTTCAATTTCAAACTCTATATCGCTTTCTGGAGAGTTATACGCAAAATGGTGCGTAAACGTAATCAGTTTAATGCGACAAATACTTCGGAACACCAACATATGCTTAACATACCTTAAATAACCTTTACATAAATTAGAAATAAGTTTTGAAGGCTTTGGTATGGCAAAAACAAGTTAATTCGCCTACAGGGACTAAAATTGACAAACTACGAAAGTATGCCAATTTGAACTCTAACAGACATTCCGGAACATGACCATAAGTTAAACATACCATAAATATCCTTTACATATCTTAGAAATAGGCTTTGAGGGGTTCAGTGTGCTAAAATAAACTTTTGGGTCATTCGGGGACTAAGAGCGTCAAAAAGTGCACAAGTTTGCACTTTCGCGCATAACTTACGTTCTGAATACATCCGGACATCCAAAAATTTATGTAAGCACTAAAATATTTTATTTTAGTGTTTGGCATAAGAAAAATCCATTTGTCGCGCAATTTGGATCGTTTTTCACGCTTATGCGCATTCCGTCGTAATTAAGCGAACATCGCGATCGTACGACCAAACGAACCAACATCCGGCATATTTTTGAGCATGTTTCATGTCCACAATGTTTAGGAATCATTTTAGGGCCTTAAAGTTGGTTTAACAGGCCTTAAACATGTCGAAAATGGCCTTAAACACCAACAGGGACCTAAACTGTCATTTCAGCAAACTTTCTTCTGATCAGAACACCCAGGCGGTCTGCGTAAGCCCAGGGTGATTCTTTACGAGGCCCGCGTCAGCTCCCCAGATCAGTTTAATCAGTTTTAACAGCAGATTACAGCTGTTAATCACTCACAACTCACCCACACTTGCCCTTTCAGTTCATGAGGGGCCATTTTGAGTCACCACAATGTTTCAACAAGTGTATGGACAAGATCAAAGCACGTTATTCGATAAACGATCCTAACGGTTCCAAGAATCCTATAAATACCCACCAACATCACTTGCAAAACCCACACAAATCTGATCTCAAAGCTCTAAGTTGAAGCCATTACTTCATACCTGAGCTATTCGATCAAGATTTACTAGCGGGGACCCTTTGTAAGTGTTCTTTCGTTCCTTTCATTCGTTTTAACGTTAAAGTCAAACTTTGTTTGACTTTCTGCATTGACCAGTTTATGGTCAATGCGAAGTTCGTTTGAACTTCATAACGTGAGCGTGATCACGATGGTTATAGTCCATAGTGACTATACCTACTGATTAGCACGTTATCTAGGCTCAGTGACGAGTCGTAGTTTCGGCCAAAATGCGTGTTAATGCGTATTTTGTAACCAAACTACTTATAGGTATCAAAACCATTTGTTTTGTTACCAAACCTATTTTCTAAACTTAGGTAAGCATGTTTTAAGATGCTTAGCTCGTCACTTTTAGTTTAGTGCTTATATAGGGTCGTAAGGTAAGCGATCTAAACAATCGCTTATGCTTTCGAACCCGACCCGTTTGGTCGATCATTAGGATCCGACCAAACACATTAGGTGACCATAGTATATAGGGAATAACCTTCTGAGGTTATACCTTATGGTCACGAAGTTTAGTTAGTTGTATGATAGGTAGTATATATGCTTTAGGTAAATTACCAAAATGCCCTTTTTACGCCAAAATTCATTTTAAGCATATGTAACATAACTTTTGGTATCTAAACTGATTGGGTAACAATATTAGACATGTTAAGGCATATTTTACTTTTCATAGGACTAGTTAGGTGTTCCGAACGCGTTTTACGCGAACGACGCGTTAAAGTAGCGTAAGCTACCTAAACGGGTCGTAAGCACTTAGGTTAGGTTTCATTTTAGTATGTGGACTTTGTTAAACCATATTACACGAGTCTCCATACTTGTTTGGTTTATGAACCCTCATTCTATCCAATCCTCCGATTTAGGTCCGGTATATTAACATAGTTACCTATATTAGGTGCCGTTTGATATCCGTGATCTCTAGCATTGTTTGGTTGTTACTCAAGGACTACTAAGCAATCTCAAGTGAGTACATAGAACCCCCTCTTTTAAATGTTTTCAAGGTGTTTATGTGAGTACATAGACCCCTCTTTTACTGTTTTCAAACTGTTTTGGGGTGAAACACATGTGCCTACTTGTTACTTTCATGCTTTCCATGTTTTCACATCATATACTTGCTATGTTCGTTAGTACATTTATAGTACATGATTTACATTACATTGTTTTGCTATGTATTTTTACTTAGCATACTTAGTACATTGTTTTACTTTACATTTCTGCTATGTATGTTGACTGATAGCATGCTAGCACATTGATTTACATGACTTTTCTGCTTCGTATGTTAAAATAGCATACTTAGTACATTGTTTTCATATAACATGTTCACATTTTCTATGACATTTGGTTTGCACAAACGGGACTTATATACGTTCATTAACATTAGCTACGCCACTCGGTAGTAAGTACTGGTACCATAGGACTTGACAAATCCCATTCCTGACATCCCGGGTTTGTTTGGATGTAAGGAATGACTGAATCCAAAAACATTTCTTTTGATAACCTTGACTGAAAGGGTTATCCGACTGTCTCAAGGCTTGAATATATGCGTTAACTTACCACATAAATGTTTGTATCAATAAAACATGCATTACTTTGCAAAACATAACTTTTTGATATATTCAAAATACTTTGTTTTGTACATTTTTACAATTGGTTTATGTAACAATACACTACTTACCAGACTTAACATTTGCTACACATTACTTGACTACATTTGGACTATTAACATTTGACATGATTTATACAAGGACTTTTGACAATTGGTTTAAACATAGACTTTATACATTGGTGGATTGTTTAAGTGACTTAAGTAACGAGATGTGAGTAATATGATACAAGCATGGTGGATACGCCGCTGGTACTTCCTATATATAAGTGTTTGTATTATATTGCCTATCATAGCGTTATTTAAATCATTCAATTTGGACTTATACATTTTACACAAGTAACACGATTTTCACAAGACTTTGGTTTACAAACAATTCACTTTATACAACTCATTTTACTTGGTTATACATTTAACCATACATTATTCTTTTATTTATACATATCATTTGATCTTATCGCTTTTTAAATGAATTACAAAACAAAACAAATTACAAGGTTCATGACTGACTTTTGCTAAACAACTTTTTCTAAACTTATAAGTCATGAATACTATTTTCACAAAACCTATGTATCTCACAGGCATTTTTATGCTGACGTACCTATTTTCACATGTGTTTTTAGGAGCTGTTGCTTAGGATGATGATCGTGACACTAGGGTGGACCTGTGCCTTAGAGACATAAAATAAAGATAGAACTAGTTTAATTATGTTCTGAACTCTTTAATTCCTGTTTTGAGACAATGTAACACTCTTGTTTGATAAATAAAATATAACTTTGTATGCCATGGTTGTGAAACAATTAATTCTGTTGCAACACTCCCCGACGTTTCCGCCACAAGTTGATGTTCTACGTGGTCGGGGTGTGACAGAAAAGTTGGTAACAGAGCCAATGGTTATAGGGAATTAGGTTATTAGTAATACTTTGACCTAGACTATAACTTTCTAGGACCCCAACACAAGTTATCTTGTGTTTAGATTTTAAAACATGCATTTCACCTTTCCTTAGGTGATAACCACAACGGGAACATCAAGTTCGAATCCACTTTGAAAATTAATCATCTATTTTTGGATGATTGATTACTAGGTTTTGAACCCTCTGTTGTAAGGTTTTGAACCCTTCCAGTTTGATTTTTGGCCTTGTGCCTTTCAAATTTTCAAAATCTCGTCAAAGTTTTGGGTTCTAAATAGTGTGAACACGTTCAAACTGGAAGAGTGAATGCCTATACCCTGGGTTTTCTGTCTAAGGCTAGAGTGTTCGTACAAATCCACATAATCGGACCAGTCACTCTTACCTGGGAACTCTTGGGGTGAGTGTTCACTTATAGGCGAGCGTGTCTTCGCGATACATTATTTTTGACCCATTTACTTTGATTAGTCACTGTGTGTCGCTTGTTTGCTTTGCGATGCGGAGGAATGACCACCATCTTTGCTTTTGTTGATTTTGTTTCATCTCATTCTTTTCACCCAATCATCTCACTCGTTTCCTTTCATGTTTTCCTCTTTTAGAATGCCTCCTCGACGCGAAAACCAGATAGCGACTGCCGAACTGGCAGAAATCATTGCGCTGCAAATGGCTGCTCAATTCCCAAACCTCTTTGCTCAATGGAACCAAGCCAACAACAACAACAATGCCCCATGCAATTTCAAGAATTTTAACTCGGCTAAACCACACAAGTTTAGTGGTTCTGAGGGAGCGACTGGGCTTCTTCAATGGTTCGAGAGCATTGAGAATACTTTCCGTCACGTGTAGTGTCCTGACAATCGCAAGGTCGAGTTTTCTTCGAGTGTGTTTCAGAAGAGGGCTCTTACGTGGTGGAACGGGGTTATGAAAGATCATGGTGCAGAAGTTACTCTAGCACAGACATGGGCTGAACTTAGGGCCCTTATGATGAGGGAGTTCTGTCCTCGTCATGAACAGCGAGCTTTGGAGAGAGAGTTTGATGACTTGAAACAAGACAGTGGCGAGCACAGGGCGTATACTGATAGGTTTGAGGAGTTGAGTCTGCTTTGCCCAACAATGGTTACCCCACTCGACAAGGCTATCGAAAGATACATCGATGGTCTACCTGACTCAGTACAAGACATCATTACTGGTAGTAACCCTGCCACACTCCGTCAGGCGATCGAGTTAGCAGCGACATTGACTGAGTCGCAGGTTCGAAAGGGAAAGCTGCATAAAAAGGGTGACAAGGGTAAGAAGCAGGCGTCTGACAAGGAGGATGGCAAGAAAGGTGAAGACAAGAAGGGAAAACATTCTGGTTCCTCAAGAGGGTCTAGGAAGCGAAAGGCTTCCCAAAACTATGCCGTTACTGCACCGGCTCAAGCTGCACCAAATCAGCCTGCACAACCACCAACCAAGAAGCCATATCTTGGCAATGCACCTTTGTGCAACAGGTGTAATGGCCATCACCTACCATATCTCCAATGTCGTCATTGCACTAACTGCGGAAGAAATGGTCAACTTGCTGCTATTGCCGCATTCCTGCTAATCAGAATCGGGCAGTTCAGAACCCGGCTCAACAAGTTGCTCAGCCTCTTGCTCAGCAACAAGGTCAAGCTGCACGACCTCATTTTCCTCCTGGTTCGTGCTACAATTGTGGGGATCTGACCCACTACAGAAACCGGTGCCCAAGGCTAGCCAACCAGAATCAGAATCCAAATCAGAATCAGGCCCAGGCTCGAGGTTAAGTCTTCAACATGAATGCTCAAGAGGCCCAAGCAGACAATGAAGTGGTGAACGGTACGTTCTTTATTAATAATCAGCCTGCATCTGTTCTTTTTTATTCGGGTGTCGACAAGAGTTTTGTGTCATTGTCTTTTGAGCCTATGCTTCGCGTGTCTAGAACGAAACTAGGAAAACCCTTGACAGTAGAGGTTGCTAGTGGTGAACCCATTGTTCTTGATTCTGTTCTTCGCAACTGCCAGTTGAACCTTAACGACCATCTTTTTCCTATTGAACTCACGCCTATGCAACTTGGAAGCTTCGACGTTATTGTGGGTATGGATTGGTTAGCCAAGCATCGCGCAGAGGTAGTTTGTTTTGAGAATATTGTTCGTGTGCCGCTTTCGACAGGCGAGATCCTACAGGTTCATGGTGAGAAACCTGCCGGTGGTCTCAAACTCATGTCTTGTTTTAAAGCTCAGAAGTATCCGCGAAAGAATTATGTGGCCTTCTTGGCACATGTTACAGTAGATAAAGGCAAAGGTAAGTCTATCCAAGATATTCCCGTTGTTCGGGATTATTCTGAAGTATTCCCTGAAGATTTACCTTGTCTACCCCCAGCACGCCAAGTCGAGTTCCGTATTGATCTCGTACCTGGTGCAAATCCCATTGCCAGAGCTCCATATCGTCTTGCACCGTCTGATATGCAAGAGTTGTCTAAGCAGCTTCAGGAACTCTCTGACAAAGGTTTTATCCGTCCTAGCTTTTCACCTTGGGGTGCTCCCGTTCTTTTTGTCAAAAATAAGGATGGATCTTTTAGGATGTGTATCGATTATCGTGAGCTTAACAAGCTTACCATCAAGAATCGATATCCCCTACCTCGCATTGACGATCTCTTTGATCAGTTACAAGGTGCTTCTTATTTTTCGAAGATTGATCTGCGATCTGGATATCATCAACTTCGGGTACATGAAGAAGACCCAAGACAGCGTTCCGCACTTGATATGGGCATTATGAGTTCATAGTTATGCCATTCGGTTTGACTAATGCTCCTGCTGTTTTCATGGACTTAATGAATAGGGTCTGCAAGCCTTATTTGGATCAGTTCGTCATTGTTTTTATTGATGACATTTTGATATACTCTAAGACGCGAGCTGATCACGAGCAACATCTTCGTCTTACTTTGGAACTCCTAAAGAAAGAGCAACTTTTTGCCAAATTCTCCAAGTGTGAATTCTGGCTTAAAGAAGTTCAATTCCTAGGACATATTGTCAACGAGCAAGGTATTCATGTAGATCCCTCCAAGATCAGTGCGATTAAGGATTGGGATACGCCTACTACTCCTACTGAAGTTCGTTCTTTTCTTGGACTTGCGGGTTATTACCGCCGCTTCATTGAAAACTTCTCAAAGATTGCAGTTCCTCTAACTGCTCTAACTCAGAAGAGCAAGCCCTTTGATTGGGGATTCAAACAAGAGGAAGCTTTTCAAAACTTGAAACAGAAACTTTGTGACGCACCTGTTCTGACTTTGCCTGAGGGCAATGATGATTTCGTCGTTTATTGTGATGCATCTAAATTGGGTCTTGGCTGTGTTCTGATGCAAAGGAACAAAGTCATAGCATATGCATCGAGGCAGTTGAAGATACATGAGAAGAACTACACCACTCATGATCTTGAGTTGGGTGCAGTTGTCTTCGCTCTTAAGATCTGGAGACACTATTTGTACGGTACAAAATGTGTGGTTTTCACGGACCACAAAAGTCTTCAGCATATCTTCAATCAGAAAGAACTCAACATGAGGCAACGACGTTGGGTTGAGCTTCTAAATGACTATGACTGCGAAATTCGCTACCATCCTGGTAAGGCGAATGTCGTAGCCGATGCATTGAGTCGTAAGGAACGTACTAAGCTTCATTGTGTTCGTGTTCAATCTGATATTCAAGCTTGATCTGATATCCAAGCCCGCATTTCTCAGGCTCAACACACTTGTGTTTCACAAGGTTTAATGGATAAGGAATTTCCCTATCACATAACACCTGATCTTGAACTAAAAGACAATGGATCGTATTACTTCATGGACTGTTTGTGGGTCCCAAGCCAAGATAACCTTCGCACCTTGCTTATGGATGAAGCCCATAAGTCTCGTTATTCTGTTCATCCTGGCTCAGATAAGATGTATAAGGATCTTCGTATTCAGTATTGGTGGCCTGGTATGAAGAAAGACATTGCCTTATACGTATCAAAATGCCTTACTTGTCTTAAGGTTAAGGCTGAACATCAGCGTCCTTCTGGTTTATTGGTGCAACCAGAGATCCCAGTTTGGAAATGGGAAAACATTACTATGGATCTCATTACTAAACTTCCGCGCACAAAGAAAGGTCATGATGCCATCTGGGTAGTTGTTGATCGTCTTACTAAGTCAACGCATTTCTTGCCAATCCGTGAGGATTTTTCTACTGACAAACTTGCTAAAATCTACGTGGATGAAATTGTAGCTCGACATGGTGTTCCTTTGAATATCATTTCTGACAAAGATGTTCGTTTCACTTCTCATTTTTGGAGAACCATGCAATCTGCTATGGGGACCTAACTTAATCTGAGCACAACTTATCATCCGCAAACGGATGGTCAATCTGAAAGAACAATCCAGACTCTGGAGGATATGCTTAGAGCTTGTGTGATCGATTTTGGTGGTAGTTGGGATTCACATCTTCCGTTGATTGAATTCTCCTACAACAACAGTTATCACTCCAGCATCAACATGGCTCCTTTCGAGGCTTTCTATGGTCGAAAATGTCGTTCACCAGTCTGCTGGAATGAGATCGGTGAGGCTCAGCTTACTGGATTTGCCCTCATTTTAGAGACAACTGATAAGATTAAGAAAGTTCGTGATAACCTTCAGACAGCTAGAAGCCTTCAAAAGAGTTACGCGGACCCAAAACGCAAGCCCTTGGATTTTCAAGTCGCTGATCTTGTATTACTTAAGGTCTCACCTTGGAAAGGTGTGATCAGATTTGGAAAGAAAGGAAAACTTGCTCCTAGATACGTTTGACCATTCAAGATCGTCGAAAGAATCGGTAAGGTAGCCTACAGACTTGAGTTACCTCCTGAACTTGGAAATGTTCATCCAACATTTCACGTGTCCAATCTCAAGAAGTGTTTAGCTGATGAGAACCTCCACATACCACTTGATGAAATTCGTGTTGATAAAACACTGAAATTTGTAGAGAAACCTGTGGAAATCATAGAACGTGAAGTCAAGTGGCTCAAACGCAAGCACATTCCATTGGTCAAAGTTCGCTGGGAATCTAAACGTGGACCTGAGTTTACTTGGGAACGTGAAGATCAAATGAAGGCAAAGTACCCACATCTTTTCCCACGGGTTTCCTCTAATTAAATTTCAGGACGAAATTAAATTTCGGGACGAAATTTCCACAAGTAGGGGAGACTGTAACATATGTGCTTGTAATCATTATGAACAGTTCAATTATCAATAAAACAAAGTTATTTGATCCCAATGTTTGTTTGTTTATGTTTTACATTTTTCATGTTTTGACTTTTGTTCAATTTCAAACTCTATATCGCTTTCTAGAGAGTTACACGCAAACTGGTGTGTAAACGTAATCATTTTAATGCGAAAAATACTCCATAACATCAACATATGCTTAACATACGTTAAATAACCTTTACATAACTTAGAAATAAGTTTTGAAGGCTTTGGTATGGCAAAAACAAGTTAATTCGCATACAGGGACTAAAATTGACAAACTGCGAAAGTATGCCAATTTGAACTGTAACAGACATTTCGGAACATGACCATAAGTTAAACATACCATAAATATCCTTTACATAGCTTAGAAATAGGCTTTGAGGGGTTCGGTGTGCTAAAATAAACTTTTGGGTCATTCAGGGACTAAGAGCGTCAAAAAGTGCACAAGTTTGCACTTTCGCGCATAACTTACGTTCTGAATACATCCGGACATCCAAAAATTTATGTAAGCACTAAACTATTTTATTTTAGTGTTTGGCATAAGAAAAATCCATTTGTCGCGCAATTTGGATCGTTTTTCGCGCTTATGCGCATTCCGTCGTAATTAAGCGAACATCGCGATCGTACAACCAAACGAACCAACATCCGGCATATTTTTGAGCATGTTTCATGTACACAATGTTTAGGCATCATTTTAGGGCCTTAAAGTTGGCTTAACGGGCCTTAAACGTGTCGGAAATGGCCTTAAATACAAACAGGGACCTAAACTGTCATTTCAGCAAACTTTCTTCTGATCAGAACACCAAGGCGGCCCGCGTAAGCCCAGGGTGATTCTTTAAGCGGCCCGCGTCGGCTCCCCAGATCAGTTTAATCAGTTTTAACAGCAGATTACAGCTGTTAACCACTCACAACTCACCCACACTTGCCCTTTCAGTTCATGAGGGGCCATTTTGAGTCACCACAATGTTTCAACAAGTGTATGGACAAGATCAAAGCACGTTATTCGATAAACGATCCTAACGGTTCCAAGAATCCTATAAATACCCACCAACATCACTTGTAAAACCCACACAAATCTGATCTCAAAGCTCTAAGTTGAAGCCATTACTTCATACCTGAGCTATTCGATCAAGATTTACTAGCGGGGACCCTTTGTAAGTGTTCTTTCGTTCCTTTCATTCGTTTTAACGTTAAAGTCAAACTTTGTTTGACTTTCTGCATTGACCAGTTTATGGTCAATGCGAAGTTCGTTTGAACTTCATAACGTGAGCGTGATCACGATGGTTATAGTCCCTAGTGACTATACATACTGATTACCACGTTATCTAGGCTCAGTGACGAGTCGTAGTTTCGGCCAAAATGCGTGTTAATGCGTATTTTGTAACCAAACTACTTATAGGTATCAAAACCGTTTGTTTTGATACCAAACCTATTTTCTAAACTTAGTTAAGCATGTTTTAACATGCTTAGCTCGTCACTTTTAGTTTAGTGCTTATATAGGGTCGTAAGGTAAGCGATCTAAACAATCGCTTATGCTTTCGAACCTGACCCGTTTGGTCGATCATTAGGATCCGACCAAACACATTAGGTTACCATAGTATATAGGGAATAACCTTCCGAGGTTATACCTTATGGTCACGAAGTTTAGTTAGTTGTATGATAGGTAGTATATATGCCTTAGGTAAATTACCAAAATGCCCTTTTTACGCCAAAATTCATTTTAAGCATATGTAACATAACTTTTGGTATCTAAACTGATTGGGTAACAATATTAGACATGTTAAGGCATATTTTACTTGTCATAGGACTAGTTAGGCATATTTTACTTGTCATAGGACTAGTAATGCATATTTTACTTAAAGTAGCGTAAGCTACCTAAACGGGTCGTAATGGGTCGTAAGCACTTAGGTTAGGTTTCATTTTAGTATGTGGACTTTTTTAAACCATATTACACGAGTCTCCATACTCGTTTGGTTTACGAACCCTCATTCTATCCAATCCTCCGATTTAGGTCCGGTATATCAACATAGTTACCTATATTAGGTACCGTTTGATATCCGTGATCTCTAGCATTGATTGGTTGTTACTCAAGGACTACTAAGCAATCTCAAGTGAGTACATAGAACCCCCTCTTTTAAAT
Source organism: Helianthus tuberosus (assembly GCA_030545235.1). Classification (NCBI taxonomy): domain Eukaryota; kingdom Viridiplantae; phylum Streptophyta; class Magnoliopsida; order Asterales; family Asteraceae; genus Helianthus; species Helianthus tuberosus. The sequence continues at coordinate 128,255,596 of CM060397.1, forward strand.
GTTTTCAAGGTGTTTATGTGAGTACATAGACCCCTCTTTTACTGTTTTCAAACTGTTTTGGGGTGAAACACATGTGCCTACTTGTTACTTTCATGCTTTCCATGTTTTCACATCATATACTTGCTATGTTCGTTAGTACATTTATAGTACATGATTTACATTACATTGTTTTGCTATGTATGTTTACTTAGCATACTTAGTACATTGTTTTACTTTACATTTCTACTATGTATGTTGACTGATAGCATGCTAGCACATTGATTTACATGACTTTTCTGCTTCGTATGTTAACTTAGCATACTTAGTACATTGTTTTCATATAAGATGTTCACATTTGCTATGACATTTGGTTTGCACAAACGGGACTTATATACGTTCATTAACATTAGCTACGCCACTCGGTAGTAAGTACTGGTACCATAGGACTTGACAAATCCCATTCCTGACATCCCAGGTTTGTTTGGATGTAAGGAATGACTGAATCCGAAAACATTTCTTTTGATAACCTTGACTGAAAGGGTTATCCGACTGTCTCAAGGCTTGAATGTATGCGTTAACTTACCACATAAATGTTTGTATCAATAAAACATGCATTACTTTGCAAAACATAACTTTTTGATATATTCAAAATACTTTGTTTTGTACATTTTTACAATTGGTTTATGTAACAATACACTACTTACCAGACTTAACATTTGCTACACATTACTTGACTACATTTGGACTATTAACATTTGACATGATTTATACAAGGACTTTTGACAATTGGTTTAAACATAGACTTTATACATTGGTGGATTGTTTAAGTGACTTAAGTAACGAGATGTGAGTAATATGATACAAGCATGGTGGATACGCCGCTGGTACTTCCTATATATAAGTGTTTGTATTATATTGCCTATCATAGCGTTATTTAAATCATTTAATTTGGACTTATACATTTTACACAAGTAACACGATTTTCACAAGACTTTGGTTTACAAACAATTCACTTTATACAACTCATTTTACTTGGTTATACATTTAACCATACATTATTCTTTTATTTATACATACCATTTGATCTTATCGCTTTTTAAATGAATTACAAAACAAAACAAATTACAAGGTTCATGACTGACTTTTGCTAAACAACTTTTTCTAAACTTATAAGTCATGAATCCTATATTCACAAAACCTATGTATCTCACAGGCTTTATATGCTGACGTACCTATTTTCACATGTGTTTTCAGGAGCTGTTGCTTAGAATGATGATCGTGACACTAGAACGGACCTGTGCCTTAGAGACATAAAATAAAGATAGAACTAGTTTAATTATGTTCTGAACTCTTTAATTCCTGTTTTGAGACAATGTAACACTCTTGTTTGATAAATAAAATATAACTTTGTATGCCATGGTTGTGAAACAATTAATTATGTTGCAACACTCCCCGACGTTTCCGCCACGAGTTGATGTTCTACGTGGTCGGGGTGTGACAATGACGTCGTTAATGGTACGTTTCTTGTTAATAATCTTTACGTTTTGATACTATTTGATACTGGTGCCGACCGAAGCTTTGTGTCTGTAGAATTTGAATCTTTGTTAAACTATGCACGCTCTAAACTACCTAAATCGTTCTCTATTGAGATTGCCGATGGTAAGTCTATTCTAGTTGATTCTATTCTCAGTGGTTGTTCCTTGACTCTTAACGACCACGTCTTTGCTATTGACCTCATACCCATGCAATTGGGTAGTTTTGATATCATAATCGGCATAGATTGGTTACGTAAGAACCATGCCGAAATCGCTTGTCACAAGAAGTACGTTCGTTTACCTCTCCCGTCTGGTGAAACTTTGCACGTCTATGGAGACCGACCTTCTAGGGGACTGAAGTTGATGTCATGCACTCAAGCGAATAAGTGTTTACGTAAACAGTACTTTGCCTTCTTGGCCCACGTGGTGGAGCAAAAGGGTAAGGGAAAGAGCGTAAGCGATGTTCCAGTAGTGTGTGACTTCCCTGACGTCTTTCCTGAAGATCTTCCTGGTCTTCCTCCTCCTCTATCCGTCGACTTTCGTATTGATCTCATACCTAGTTCGAATCTTGTCGCCAAGGCTCCGTACCGACTTGCACCCTCTGAGATGCAAGAGCTATCTAGTCAATTACAAGAACTGCTCGACAAAGGTTTTATTCTTCCGAGTACCTCTCCCTGGGGTGCTCCTGTGCTATTCGTCAAGAAGAAGGATGGTTTGTTTCATATGTGTGTCGACTACCGTGAGCTTAATAAACTCACTGTTAAGAATCGTTACCCTCTCCCTCGTATCGATGATCTGTTTGACCAACTACAAGGCGCGTCCTGTTTCTCTAAAATCGACCTTCGATCTGGTTATCATCAGCTCCATGTTCTCGAAGAAGATATTCCCAAAATCGCATTTCACACTCGATATGGGCACTACGAGTCCGTGGTTATGCCTTTTGGTTTGACCAACGCACCCGTTGTGTTCATGGATCTTATGAATAGTGTTTGTAAACCTTATCTGGATCATTTTGTGATAGTCTTGATTGATGACATTCTTATTTATTCGAAAACTCGAGCTGATCATGAACGTCATCTACATCTTATGTTAGAACTTTTGCATGGTGAACGCTTGTACGCAAAATTTTCTAAGTGTGAATTTTGAATTAATGAAGTACAATTTCTCGGGCACGTTGTTAGTAAGCAAGGAATTCATGTTGACCCTTCTAAAATCGAAGCTGTGAAGAATTGGAGTACGCCTAAATCTGCCTCTGAGATTCGTTCCTTCTTAGGATTGGCGGGTTATTACCGTCGATTCATCTTGGACTTTTCAAAAATCGTTGTCCCTCTCACTTCGTTGACTCAGAAAGAGAAACCTTTTGCTTGGGGACCCGAGCAAGAGGAATCTTTTCAAACTTTGAAGAATCTTCTTTGTAATGCTCCTGTCCTCACCTTCCCTGATGGGAATGACGATTTCGTGGTATATTGTGATGCCTCGAACTGTGGCTTGGGTTGTGTGCTCATGCAGCAGGACAAGGTTATCGCTTATGCCTCCCTACAACTAAAGATACATGAGAAAAACTATACCACTCACGATTTAGAGCTTGGCGTAGTTGTTTTTGCGTTAAAGATCTGGCGACACTACCTATATGGTACTAAGTGTGTGGTTTTCACTGACCATAAGAGCCTGCAGCACATCTTTAACCAAAAGGAACTGAATATGCATCAGGGATGATGGGTGGAATTGCTTAACAACTACGACTGCGAGATTCGCTATCATCCTAACAAGGCGAATGTTGTGGCCGATGCTCTAAGTCGTAAGACTCGTGTTAATACTATCCGCTGTTTTCACATCTCTAGCGACCTTCACACTTGTATCCGTGAAGCTCAGTATTCGTCAGCTAATGTGGGTAGTCTAATCGTTGAAGTACGAGGTGCTTCTGTGGAACAACTCGAAACAAAGTCTGATGGTCTTAATTACTACCTTAATCGTATCTGGTGTCACACCCTAACTTTTGCGGAAGCATGATTATGTGTGACTTGCTTAATATCATTGCATTCAATCATAACAACAACTATATGATAAAACCAAAGATGATCATCCATGCAATAAGTTTAAAATATCACAAACATCATTGTTTTGAAATCTTAACACAGACCTTGAATCCATATTACAACCATGCAAATAGTTTTAGAGTTCCATAAGGACTCAACAAAAGACTCTAAATAAAACCAGGCTTTGAAAGATGTGTCTCATCTAGGATAAGACACACTATCCAAACCCTTAAACATCGGATGACATCTTTTATTCTCAACATAACTTGAAAACTCCAAACGCCCACCAGATCCACACTTAATTCCCTGAAATATATGTAGTTTGAAAAATCAACAAAAGTAGAGCGAGTTCATATGTTTGTATGTGTGCACGAATAAGCCTTTGAAATCATTGTAAGTATGTATGTATGTTTGTAAACCCTGGTATGAAAGCAACAAGGAAAACAGATCACTAATGGTTTGCAAGGCCATTAATATGTGTGACGTGATGTAGGAAGGCCCAAACCTAGCAAATTTGTCTCCGGCAATAAGACATAGTCACCTCATGGGCCAAACCCCGGTCCATATGGGTGTGGGCTCGCTACACCCAAATAGATCTATCACTCATATCCCTCGGTCCTACTACGAGGATTAATGGTCTTAAGCGTTATACCCACCACTCACATGATCTAGCAGCACCCTTCCTTAGCTAACCATACCACATATAAACGTTTGTAAACAGTTTGTAACATGTACTTCACCCCCGAAGTTATAAAACTGAAAACAGTTAAAAGAAAAGGGAGACATGAACTCACAGTCTTGCGTTCTTCGTAATCACAGTAACTCAAAGCTCCTTCGGATGTACACGACTACCTACAACGTACTAAGGTCTATTAGACGAGCGGGTCGTGCCTTGACTTAGTATTACTTAGTGTCTTTGAGTTACGTTTCATTGTGTCTTCATTACTATCCCAAGTTATATAATTATTTGTTAAAATAATAAATATTTTAACTTAAATTATATTTATTAAATTTTTGGAATAATAGTTAAAACAATATATATTAACTTGATACTTTTCAAGTATTTATACATGTATTTCCTTCCCAAGGATGGGTGTATTTGTATTCGTATTCGTATTCTTATACTTGTATATTTTTGCCATGTATTGGGGTCGTATTCCGGAGTATATTTATACATACAAAAATACGTATTTTCTTGTAAATGTTAAGTATTTTATACTTAATTTTTTCCGGTATAATATCTTCAGTAAAAATACATTAATATATATTTCCAAAATATATATTTTAAGAAATATTACTTAGAAAAATTATTTATAATTTTTCCCTTGGCAAAAATATTTATAAATCTCATACAAGTCTCAAAAATAATATATTTTCAAGTCTAACATAGAAAATATATATAAACCCTTTTTCTTTCAAAATATTATATGTCAAGTTTACTTAAGAAAATACATTTTCTCCCTGTCAAAAAATTGGTATAATCTTGTAATAATTGTAAAAATCATATTTTTGTTTCCTTGGTGTCCAAAATATTATACCAAAAATATACTTGTGAATAAATTTTCCGGAATGTTTTGCGAGTTATATTCCTTAGTTCGGTTCTAACAATAAATTGGGTATTCTTTTTATATTTATTCCTTGGAATTTTGGTAATATTTTGGATTGTAAATTCTTAGTATTTTGATTAGTTATATTATTTCAATTCTTAAAATAATATAACTAATACACATAATATACAAATAATCACACACATGGTGATATCTAAATATATATTTTTCTAAACACATATTTAGTCACCTTTATTTATAAAAAAAAAACCAACCTCCAATATTTATAATTTTTATAACAAAATTTATGGCAAATTTATGTAAAAATTCATGGTTTGAAATACACTGTAAATACTTGTTTAAAAATATTTTCTAAGTGTTTAATTTTTAGAAAATTTTTGGCCATAGTTTCCCCTAAAAATGGAGGTTTCCATACCCTGAAGGTATATCATTTTCTTTTGTAAATCACCACAATCAATCAACAATCAACAATAAACAATCTACACTTACTAATTTTGCCAAAAACAAGCATAAACTACCACTTCATGAACTTGAAAATTTACAAAAAATTGTAGTAACTTACTAGTGTATTTAGTAAGTCTTGTTACCCTTTAAAGTGTGGTTGATTCTTTAAAAACATCATTTTTAAAGAAGTTAGTTCTTCACAACTTATAATCACATTTTCTAAAAATGTTTCTTCTTGGATTTCTCTTGTTTCATAAGTGTTTCTACACTTGTTTAACCTCTTAAAAACATGGTTGATTTCTTTAAGAACCAAGATTAGGTAAAACTTGTATTTTTAACTTGGTTTCTTGAAAAATCAACTTTGAAATTTTAGATCTACAAGAATTACATCTAATTTTAATCATCATTTTACAAGAAAACAATATATTCTTTCAAGTTCATGTTTTTCATGAGGATGATCTATGAATCTTTAACACTTTCATCCTCTCATCTTGCTATATTATGTTTTTAACCATGATCTACATCATTTTCATAAGTAAACAACAATCAACAAGTAAATCAACACATAAACAACATGATTTCTTCATGATTTAAGCTGATGTTCATGTTCCATTCTCTTGATTTTTAGTGTTCTTCAAGATTAACATTATGTATCATTCTTTAACCACTTAAATAAGATGTAAAATGGAAAGATTAGTGTTCTTAGCACTAGCTCAAGGCTAGGGATGATCAAGAGAAGAAAAGAAGTGGATAAAAGCAAATGGTGAAGGTCCTTGAACTTCTACAAGCTCCTAGCTCCTTTGTGCACCTTCTAACACCTTTGTATATGCTTGGAATTAGATGAAGATGATTGAATAATGGTGATGGTGGTGTTGTTGTTTTTGACCGAACCCAAAAAGAAAGGAAGAGCGAAAGTGTGTGTGTTGGTGTGTGAAAGATATGAAGCTTATGAACTTGATGGTTAATCTTATACCATGCTAACTTCTCATTTCCATTGTGTAATATGTCTTTAAAGAAGAAACAAGATCAAATATTAAATTGAAAGAAAATCTCATGGTGGGGGCCATGTTGGGCTGTCCACTAGGTGGGGGGGGGGGTATAGGTGTAGGTTGTAACTAGATGTTAGTTATTATGGTTAGAATCCTATGTATAGTTAGGGATCTAGTTATTAGATATTTATATAGTGTGTTCTGATGTTCGGGGATCATAACTAGCTTGGCAATGTTAAAACAGTGCTTCTAGTGAAAATTTGGTGTTTCGGGTAGTGTCCGGTTGTTCGGTTGGTTACCGGTTCGTTAAGGTGCTAAACTATGCAGTTTAGTGTGCTTTATGTATCCTTTTGTTACAGTTTCGATTCCTGACACTTAGGAAAGCATTCAGGACCATTTTACCATATTTCTTCATGATATAAATGTGTTTAAATGTTGAATTTGCTGATTCTGTAGAATTCTGCAGTTTATGTGAGTTTTAGGCACTTTTCGGCACTTAAACTATCTCTAGGAAGGCAGTTTTATGATCCTTACTTTCCTACACACTATACTAATGTAATACTTGGTTTCTGGCTCTTTCTGTGTCTCAACACATTGCCTTTCTATGTACTGAACTCCGTCAGCATTTTTCTGATTTGTCTGATAATTGTGCTAACTGTGTTTCGTGCATCATTTGAGTCAATAAAGTTCTCATGTAATAATGATATGACATTAAGCAATATGTTATGCACATGTATGTATACGCCAATTATCAGAAAGCAATTCAAGTCACTAATTGTAATTCAGCATAGTCACTAAGCACTAATCATGGTTTAATAGTTGTACGGATACCTGGAACTTTTACAGTTGTCACATTCTCCCCCTGTTAAGAAAATTTCGTCTTGAAATTTTAAGCTTTACTACCAGCTGCAGGGGAGTTGGGGAACAAATGCGGGTATTTAGCTTTCATGCGATCTTCACGCTCCCAAGTAAACTCTGGGCCGTGACGCGCATTCCATCTAACCTTGACAAGTTTAACACTACTCCTCCTAGTCCTGTTAACCTTCCAGTCAGTAACCTCAACGGGTTCGTCGGTAAAGTGGAGTGTGTCGTCAATGTGAATTTCATCGGCAGGGATGACCACTGTTTCTTGTGTTGGACTCTTCTTCAAATTAGATACATGAAATGTATCATGAACACCATTGAGTTCATCTGGTAGCTCCAACTTGTACGCTACAGTACCAACTCTTTCTAGAATTCTGAACAGTCTGATAAATTGTGGGTTTAACTTACCACGCTTCCCAAAGCGTGTCGCACCTTTCCAAGGTGAAACTTTCAACAAAACCATATCACCCACTTCAAATTCCAAAGGCTTCCGTCTTTGGTTCGCATAGCTCTTTTGTCGATCGCGAGCCGCCTTGATGCGCTCTCGGATCTGTATGATCTTATCAGTTGTCTCTTGGACCAGTTTGGGACCAACCAGCTGTCTATAACGGTGATCGACACTTGCGTCCGTAGAGAGCTTTAAACGGTGCAACTTGAATGCTTGTATGGTAGCTGTTGTTATAGGAGAACTCAACCAAAGGTAGGTGAGTGTCCCAACTACCACCGAAGTCCATTACGCAAGCACGTAGCATATCTTCAAGTATTTGAATCGTTCTCTCACTCTGACCGTCCGTCTGTGGATGAAAAGCAGTACTCAGATTTATCTGAGAACCAAACGTTTCTTGAAAGGATTGCCAAATCCTTGACACAAATCTTCCATCTCTATCAGATATAATCGAGATAGGCACTCCATGACGTGCGACTATCTCTCTTAGGTACAGCTCAGCTAGCTTACCTGTGTTATCCTTTTCTCTGATCGGCAAAAAGTGCGCAGATTTTGTCAAACGGTCCATGATTACCCAAATCGTGTCATGACCTCTGGGTGTTCTGGGCAACTTCATTACGAAATCCATTGAGATCTATTCCCACTTCCACATGGGTATCTCCGGTTGCTACAGAAGACCTGAAGGCTTCTGATACTCGGCCTTCACCTTGGCACAAGTCAAACACTTCCCAACATAAGTAGCCATATCACCCTTAAGTCTTGGCCACCAATAACAATCCTTCAAATCTTGGTATATCTTGTCTGATACTGGGTGGATCGAGTACCTCGATTTATGAGCTTCATCAAAGATAACCTCTCTAAGACTACCAAAGAGAGGAACCCAAATTCGTCCCATAAAACACAAGGTTCCTTCCTTGTTGGGTACCAACTTGTTCTCCATCCCATGGAGATATTCAGCCTGTAAATTTTCTTTCTTAAGAGCTTCTCTTTGTGCAGCACGAATACGCAACGAGAGGTCTGTCTGAACAGTCATCTCCAAAGCCCTAACCCTTATGGGCTTAATCCTCTCTTTTCGACTTAAGGCGTCTGCCACCACATTCGCCTTTCCTGGATGATATTTTATTTCATAATCATAATCATTTAACAGCTCTACCCAACGTCGCTGTCTCATGTTAAGCTCTTTCTGATCGAAGATGTGCTGTAGGCTCTTGTGATCCGTAAAGTTCTTAGATCGGGTACCATAAAGGTAATGCCGCCAAATCTTCAAAGCAAACACCACTGCGCCTAATTCCAAATCATGCGTGGTGTAGTTCTTCTCATGAACCTTCAATTGGCGCGAAGCATATGCGATAACCTTTTGTCGCTGCATTAGCACACATCCCAATCCCCGACGCGAGGCGTCACAGTAGACCACGAAGTCGTCGGTGGCTTCGGGTAGGGATAAAATAGGTGCATTGCAAAGCTTATTTTTGAGCAGCTGAAAAGATTCTTCTTGTTTATCTCCCCATTCGTATTTCTTATCCTTTTGAGTAAGGGATGTCAGCGGGTGAGCGATTTTAAAAAAATCCTCAATGAATCTGCGATAATACCCTGTTAAGCCCAAAAACTGTCGGATCTTGGTTGGCATCTTCGGAGTTTCCCAATTCTTAATTGCCTCGATCTTGGTGGGATCCACATGAATTCCATCTTCATTCACCACGTGACCAAGGAACTGTACCTCACGCAACCAGAACTCGCACTTTGAGAACTTAGTGTAAAGTTTCTCCTTCTTTAGCAGCTCTAAAATAGCTCTAAGGTGTTGCTCATGGTCTTCTTTTGTCCGTGAATAGATCAAAATATTGTCGATAAATACAATCACGAATTTATCGAGATATGGCTTGCAAACTTGGTTCATCAAATCCATGAATACTGCCGGTGCATTTGTCAAACGAAATGGCATCACTAGAAACTCATAATGTCCATAACGAGTTCTAAAGGCAGTCTTCGGTATACTCTCTTCTTGAATCCGCAACTGGTGATAACCTGATCGAAGATCGATCTTGGAGTAGTAACTCAAACCTTGAAGTTGATCGAATAAATCATCAATCCTCGGCAAAGGATACCGATTCGTGATGGTTAACTTGTTCAGCTCGAGGTAGTCGATGCACATACGAAAACTACCATCCTTCTTCTTGACAAATAGTACTGGAGCTCCCCAAGGCGAGAAGCTTGGTCTAATGAATCCCTTGTCTAGAAGCTCCTGAAGCTGCGTCGACAACTCTTGCATCTCTGAAGGCGCAAGTCAGTAAGGTGCCTTGGCTACAGATGCGGCGCCTGGAACCAAGTCAAAGTGGAATTCGACTTGTCGTTGGGGCGGTAATCCTGGCATGTCTTCGGGGAAGACTTCAGGATATTCCCTCACTACAGGGATATCTTCGAGCTTCGGTTCTTCGGCTTCTTTATCAACAACGTGAGCCAAGAAGGCAACACATCCTTTACGCACAAACTTTCGGGCCATCAAACAACTGATAATCCATAGAGGCGTATCATGCTTTTCTCCATGCACTACAATCGTCTCTCCATTCTTCATCGGGATGCGGATAATCTTCTCATGACATACGATCTCAGCTCGGTTACTCGACAACCAATCCATTCCAACTACTACGTCGAAACTTCCCAATTCTACTGGCAGCAGATCAAGCATAAACTCACGCTCTCCAAGCTCTATCACACAACCTCTAATTACTTTGTCTGCTTCTACTAGCTTCCCATTAGCTAGTTCTATCAAGTACGTGATATCTAACTTACTGGCAACTAACCCAAGTATATCCTTAAATTCTAGGGATACGAAGCTATAGTCGGCACCAGTATCAAATAGCACAGATGCAAAATGTTGGTTGATAGGGAACGTACCAGTGACTACGTTCGGATCTTGACGAGCTTCCCTAGCTCCAATTTTGAAGACTCTTCCTTTGGCTTGATTGTTCTTCGGGCAATCTCGCTTGAAATGCCCAACATCACCACAGCTAAAGCAACCTTGTCTGTTTCCAGTACCACCCTGATTGTTGTTGTTATTTACTCCGCGGTTTCCACTTCCTGCTTGGTTTCCGTTTCTGTTTCCATTTCCATTACCTCCTTGGTTATTCCTATTCCCATTACCGTTTCCACCACGGTTACCATTGCCATTTCCATTTCCTCTCTGACCACCATTCCCACGACCATTACTAGCCCAGCACATTTCCTTCGAATGACCATTCTTTCCACATGATTCACATTTCCTAAACTTGCATTGGCCGACATGATGATACTGACATACATTACACTTGGGCAGGGTGCCCATGTATCCTTTTCCTTTGTTCTCAGCAGTAGCAGCACCAGTCCCGACCTTGGCTGATGGGTTAGCATCTTTACGCTTGTTAGTACCGTTGTTGTTTCCTTGGGCACCCTTCTTCAAATTCGAGAACTTCCTTTTGTTCTCTCTAGATGACTCGACATGAGTCTCTTTCTTCTTCTGCTCAGAGATTGAAAACTTGCCCAATCTGATTGCTTCCTCAGTTAAGGCCACGCTCAAGTTAATGGCTTCAGTAATCGTTGGAGGCTTCGAAGTAGTCACCATGCTCAGTATTTGGGGTGCCAATCCCCAAATGAAACGTTCAACTGGCTTGAACTCTGGTTCTACCATGTAAGGGACAACTCGAGATAAATCATGGAATCTCTACACGTACTCAGCGATATTGGGACCATCCATTTTTAGATTCCAAAACTTGCTTTCCAACTTCTGAATCTCTGCCCTTGAACAGTACTTCTTACGCATCAGCTCTTTCATCTCATCCCAAGTCATTGCATATGCTGCAGCTTCACCCAAGGTTTGAACCTGAAGGTTCCACCACGACAGGGCTCCATCTAGGAATAGTCCAGAAATGTAAGTGACTTGATGCTCCGGTGCACACTTACTCATTCACAGCACAAATTCCGTCTTCTTGGCCTATCTTACAAAAGCTACAGCACCTCCAGTGTCGTCAAAGTTCAGAGGCTTGCAGTCAAGGAACTGCTTGTAAGTACAGCCTGTACAAGCAACATCATTCACAGAAAGCATTAGCAAACACACATGGAAATGTCCAAACGTATTGTAATGTGTCTTAAGTGACTTAAACATTACCGTGAGGTGGGTTATTTCTTGAGGTACCTCCACTGTGTTCAGAGCGTAGGGCCTCATGTTGTGCGATTGCCTATGAAATCCGTTCGTGCAATTCTGCCTCGGTTGTGGGCAACTGAGTGTTCTTTCAATGAGGCATCTTCTAAAAGAAGATTGGATAGGTCAGGTCTTATTTGTATAATAAGTATTACGTATATATAATAGCGTTCATCATAGCAAGGATGTTATTTAGCATCATAATCAAATTACAAACATGTAAATTAACAATGTATTTAATGAGAACATGACGATTGAGCTTCCATTAATCATCGACCTCAAATATTGTTACATGTTTTACAAGTGTATCATATCAAAAGGATCACAGGGTCACACTACCCTTGTCCAACAAGTCTATTAGTCTACAAATGTCATTCAATCGAAAGGTGGTCTCCAAAAGGCTTCACAAGCTAGGCTCAATAGTGGTGCTCTCATCAAAAGTAAAGAAACCTACATAAAACCAAAAACCAGCTATGCTGATGGTGGTGGAGGAGGAGGAAAGAAAAGCAAGTTGCGCACATGCGCAAGCTCCTCCTCAAGCTCATATACATGACGCAACAGATAACTGATCTGCTGCTCGACCGTCAGAAATCAAGCATCAAACTCTGGAAAAGGAGTAAGAGGTGCAGGGGGATGTGAAAATGGAGACGGTGATGAATGAGGGGGAACAAAAGTTGGCTGACAAGGACATGGTAAAGGACGCGGTGTCATCGCAAGCTCCAAAATCCTATGACTCATGATCTCATACTGAAGCTGAAGTGATAAGAGTAACTCATCCCGGGTATAACCAACAAAATGTGAGGGATGGTAGGGATCCGAAATCGGCATGGTGTACGATGGGAACCATCGGAGTGGCTCATCCAGTGGCGAAGAAGTAAAAGAAGGAAAAGGTGCAGACTGGGGAATGTGTGGAAAAGCTGCTGAAATATGAGGATCATGACTAGGCTGCTGGCCTGAAGTGCCTTCCCCTGGACGGGGTGCGGGTATATCCTGCAAGAAAACGATAGGTAGATCAACACGATGAACATCAGACTCCACTGGGTGAAAAGGAGTAACATCAGCGGGTGCATGTGCAAGTGGAGGAATGAATGGCTCAATAACAGGAGGGTCAATGGGTGCAGGAACTGGATCAGGTATGAGGGGTGCAACGTCAGGTAAGCCAAATGGAATAGGGTCATGATCAGGCAAAGGCTCAGGATCAGCAGGTGCATCGTTAGGCTGGTCAACAGGAAAGAAATCTAACTCAAGATCAAGCTCGGGATCGCATGGAGGGGATGGTGCAGCTGACATGGCTGTATCATCATCAGAATCAGTGGCATAACGTCGCAATCCAACTGCCTGCAAGGCGGAAGACGTCACAGACTCAAAGGAATCTGAGATAGAGTGTAAACTAGAGTCAGAGGAAATCTCAATAACGGGAATCTCGAGAGGTGGACTAGCAACAACGTCCTCATCTAGCTCTCCATCACCATGGGCATCATCGGGAGGACCATCAACAAACAGATCAAAATCATCATCAAACAGATCATCAAAAGGCCAATCCTCAGGAGGGATGACCACTAAAGGAACAGGAGCGAGGATCGGTGCCACAATATGCTCACCATCGGGATGCTCGATGATAAGATGATTATGGACTGGAATGGGAATAACAAAAGGATCCTCGTCTAGAATACCATCAGCAAGCGGTAAGTCATCTCCAAAATCAGGAAACGCAAACGGCTGGAAGTCGTCGTCGTCATCTGATAGCATATCCTGGTTGCTCACAGTATCTGAGGTAAAGATCTCTGGCTCTGGTGCGATCTCATCATCGGACACAATAGCCATGGGGTCATTAGTATCGGACAATCCGCTCTCGGATGAAGACATAGTGTATGTAACAGAACAATCATAACATATGCACATATATTAACCATTATCATTTAATATGCAATCAAAGACAATGTATCATGAAATCATATATCCTTCCTAGTCTCCCAGACTAAACCACCTAGTCTCCTAGACTAAACCACCTAGTCTCCTCCCAGACTAAACCACCTAGTCTCCCAGACTAAGCCACATAGTCTCCCAGACTAAACCACAAAAGTAAACCTTGTAATCGTGTTTCTTGTCTTTTCGTTTATAAAAATGTTTGTTTCCCTGGATCTGGGCGTTTCGTGTATGCAATGAAAACATGTTGTAAAAACATTTTCGTGAGAGTCCTAGTGATTGTAGTCTAGACTCGAGAAGGAATCCTAGTTCGCTACAATCGAAGCTCTGATACCAAACTGTCACACCCTGACTTTTGCGGAAGCGTGATTATGTGTGACTTGCTTAATATCATTGTATTCAATCATAACAACAACTATATGATAAAACCAAAGATGATCATCCATGAAATAAGTTTAAAATATCACAAACATCATTGTTTTGAAATCCCAACACAGACCTTGAATCCATATTACAACCATGCAAATAGTTTTAGAGTTCCATAAGGACACAACAAAATACTCTAAATAAAACCAGGCTTTGAAAGACGTGTCTCATCTAGGATAAGACACACTATCCAAACCCTTAAACATCGGATGACATCTTTTATTCTCAACATAACTTGAAAACTCCAAACGCCCGCCAGATCCACACTTAATTCCCTGAAATACTTGTAGTTTGCAAACATCAACAAAAGTTGAGCGAGTTCATGTGTTTGTATGTGTGCATGAATAAGCCTTTGAAATTATGGTAAGTATGTATGTATGTATGTTTATAAACCCTGGTGTGACGTGATGCAGGAAGGCTCAAACCTAGCAAATTTGTCTCCGGCAATCAGACATAGTCACCTCATGGGCCAAACCCCGGTCCACATGGGTGTGGGCTCGCTACACCCAAATAGATCTATCACTCATGTCCCTCGGTCCTACTATGAGGATTAATGGTCTTAAGCGTTATACCCACCACTCACATGATCTAGCAGTACCCTTCCTTAGCTAACCATACCACATATAAACGTTTGTAAACAGTTTGTAACATGTACTTCACCCCCGAAGTTATAAAATTGAAAACAGTTAAAAGAAAAGGGGGACATGAACTCACAGTCTTGCGTTCTTCGTAATCACAATAACTCAAAGCTCCTTCGGATGTACACGACTACCTACAACGTACTAAGGTCTATTAGACGAGCGGGTCATGCCTTGACTTAGTATCACTTAGTGTCTTTGAGTTACGTTTCATTGTGTCTTCATTACTATCCCAAGTTATATAATTATTTGTTAAAATAATAAATATTTTAACTTATATTATATTTATTAAATTTTTGGAATAATAGTTAAAACAATATATATTAACTTGATACTTTTCAAGTATTTATACATGTATTTCCTTCCCAAGGATGGGTGTATTTGTATTCGTATTCTTATACTTGTATATTTTTGCCATGTATTGGGGTCGTATTCCGGAGTATATTTATTCGTACAAAAATATGTATTTTCTTGTAAGTGTTAAGTATTTTATACTTAATTTTTTCTGGAATAATATCTTTATTAAAAATACATTAATATATATTTCCAAAATATATATTTCAAGAAATATTACTTAGAAAAATTATTTATAATTTTCCCATGGCAAAAATATTTATAAATCTCATACAAGTCTCAAAAATAATATATTTTCAAGTCTAACTTAGAAAATATATATAAATCCATTTTTCTTCCAAAATATTATATGTCAAGTTTACTTAAGAAAATACATTTTCTCCTTGTCAAAAATATGATATAATATTGTAATAATTATAAAAAACATATTTTTGTTTCCTTGGTGTCCAAAATATTATTTACCAAAAATATACTTGTGAATAAATTTTCCGGAATATTTTGGGAGTTATATTCCTTAGTTCGGTTCCACCAATAAATTGGGTAATCTTTGTATATTTATTCCTTGGAATTTTGGTAATATTTTGGATTGTAAATTCTTGGTATTTTGATCAGTTATATTATTTCAAGTCCTAAAATAATATAACTAATACACATAATATAAAAATAATCACACACATGGTGATATCTAAATATATATTTTCCTAAATACATATTTAGTCACCTTTATTTATAAAAAAAAACCAACCTCCAATATTTATAATTTTTATAACAAAATTCATGGCAAACTTTATGTAAAAATTAATGGTTTGAAATACACTCTAAATACTTGTTTAAAAATATTTTTTAAGTGTTTAATTTTTAGAAAAATTTTGCCATAGTTTTCCCTAAAAATGGAGGTTTCCATACCTTGAAGGTATATCATTTTCTTTTGTAAATCAACACAATCAATCAACAATCAACAATAAACAATCTACACTTACTAATTTTGCCAAAAACAAGCATAAACTACCACTTCATGAACTTGAAAATTTACAAAAAATTGTAGTAACTTACTAGTGTATTTAGTAAGTCTTGTTACCCTTTAAAGTGTGGTTGATTATTTAAAAACATCATTTTTAAAGAAGTTAGTTCTTCACAACTTATAATCACATTTTCTAAAAATGTTTCTTCTTGGATTTCTCTTGTTACATAAGTGTTTCTACACTTGTTGAACCTCTTAAAAACATGGTTGATTTCTTTAAGAACCAAGATTAAGTAAAACTTGTATTTTTAACTTGGTTTCTTGAAAAATCATCTTTGAAATTTTAGATCTACAACACTTACATCTCATTTTAATCATCATTTTACAAGAAAACAATATATTCTTTCAAGTTCATGTTTTTCATGAGGATGATCTATGAATCTTTAACACTTTCATCCTCTCATCTTGCTAGATTATGTTTTTAATCATGATCTTGCAAGATCGTATGATGATCTACATCTTTTTCATAAGTAAACAACAATCAACAAGTAAATCAACATATAAACAACATGATTTCTTCATGATTTAAGCTTATGTTCATGTTTCATTCTCTTAATTCTTAGTGTTCTTCAAGATTAACATTATGTATCATTCTTTAACCACTTAAATAAGATGTAAAATGGAAAGATTAGTGTTCTTACCACTAGCTTAAGGCTAGGGACGATTAAGAGAAGAAAAGAAGTGGATAAAAGCAAATGGTGAAGGTCCTTGAACTTCTACAAGCTCCTAGCTCCTTTGTGCACCTTCTAACACCTTTGTATATGCTTGGAATTAGATGAAGATGATTGAATGATGGTGATGGTGGTGTTGTTGTTTTCGGCCGAACCCAAGAAGAAAGGAAGAGAGAAAGTGTGTGTGTTGGTGTGTGAAATATACGAAGCTTATGAACTTGATGGTTAATCTTATAACATGCTAACTTCTCATTTCCATTGTGTAATATGTCTTTAAAGAAGAAACAAGATCAAATATTAAATTGAAAGAAAATCTCATGGTGGGGGCCATATTGGGCAGTCCACTAGGTGGGGGGGGGGGGTATAGGTGTAGGTTGTAACTAGATGTTAGTTATTATGGTTAGAATCTAAGTGTATAGTTAAGGATCTAGTTATTAGATATATATATAGTGTGTTATGATGTTCGGGGATCATAACTAGCTTGGTAATGTTAAAACAGTGCTTCTAGTGAAAATTTGGTGTTTCGGGTAGTGTCCGGTTGTTCGGTTGGTTACCGGTTCGTTAAGGTGCTAAACTATGCAGTTTAGTGTGCTTTATGTACCCTTTTGTGACAGTTTTGATTCCCTACACTTAGGAAAGCATTCATGACCATTTTACCATATTTCTGCATGATATAAATGTGTTTAAATGCTGAATTTGCTGATTTTATGCAGAATTCTGTAGTTTATGTGAGTTTTAGGCACTTTCCGGCACTTAAACTATCTCTAGGAAGGCAGTTTTATGATCCTTACTTTCCTACACATTATACTAGTGTAATACTTGGTTTCTGGCTCTTTCTGTGTCTCAACACATTGCCTGTCTATGTACTGAACTCTGTCAGCATTTTTCTGATTTGTCTGATAATTGTGCTAAATGTGTTTCGTGCATCATTTGAGTCAATAAAGTTCTCATGTAATAATGATATGACATTAAGCAATATGTGATGCACGTGTATGTATACGGCAATAATTAGAAAGCAATTCAAGTCACTAATTGTAATTCAGCACAGTCATTAAGCACTAATCATGTTTTAATAGTTGTACGGATACCTGGAATTTTGACAGTTGTTACATCTGGGTGCCAGATCGCGACAATCTTCGTGAGCTCATTATGAATGAGGCTCACAAATCTCGATACTCTATTTATCCTGGTGCTGATAAGATGTACCATGACTTGCGTATGACTTATTGATGGCCTGGTATGAAAAAGGACATTGTTGCGTACGTCTCCAAATGCCTTACTTGCACGAAGGTAAAGGCTGAACATCAACGTCCTTCAGGTCTTCTTGAACAACCCGAAATCCCTGTGTGGAAATGGGATAGCATCGCTATGGACTTTATAATTAAACTACCCCGTACATGTCACACCCGACCGCGTAAAACAACAACCGCGGCGGAAACGTCGGGGAGTGGAGTAACAGAATCATTGTTTCACAACACATGGTAATTGAAGTTTTGTTTTATTGAATTAAAATGTTTACATTGTCTAGGAGTTTACAGAAGCATAACATGAATTAAACTGTCTTTCATAGTTTTAAATCACTAAGGCCCTCGTCCGATCCTATGTTTGCATTATGATCATCTAACAATAGCACCTGAAACACATGTGAAAATAGGTACGTCAGCATAAAAATGCCTATGAGATACATAGGTTTTGTTGTTGCAGGGTTCATGACTTGTAAGTTTAAAGAAATGTTTCACAAAAAGTAGTCATGAACTTTATAAATATGTTTTCTTTTATAAATCAGACGAAAACCGATAAGAAATCAGATGATATAAAAGAATAATGCATGATTAAATAAATAACCAAGTAAAAATGAATTTGTGTTAAATATGTGGTTTGTAAAAAAAATGTCTTGTGAAAATATGTTATTTGTATAAAATGTAACATGTCTTGTCGAAATGATTTAGATAAGCTACGATATGTAATATCATAAAAGCACTTATATAGAGGAAGTACCAGCGGCATATCCACCATGCTTTTATCATATTACACACGTTTCGTTATTTAAATCACTTATAAATAAACTACCAAAATGTCTTGTAAAGTAAATGTCAAGTAACAACGATATCATGTACGGTGAATAAAAAAGCGTTTACTTAACCCCGTATGTAAAATGTCAATGTATAATCAAATGTTATGTGAAATCAAATATTATGTACGGTGAATAAAGAATCTACTCAAACCATATGTAAAATGTACAAAACAATGTATTTGAATAAATCATAGTTTAAGTCAAAAGTTATGTTTTGTAAAATCAATGCTTTACTGATAAGAACATTTATGTGGTAATGATTATCGTATACATCCAAGCCTTGAGACTGAAGGACAAACCCTTAACAAGTTAAAGGTTTATCAAATTTTCGGATTATGTCATTCCTTACGTCCAAACAAACCTAGGATTCCAGGAATGGGAGTTGTCAATTCCTGTGGTACCACTACATACTACCGAGTGGCATGATCAGTGTTAATGAACGTATTTTAGTTTCCTTAAACAAACCAAATGTCATACCAAATATAAGCATGTTATGTGAAAACAGTGTACTAAGTATGCTAAATGAACATACATAGCAAAAATGTGATGTAAATCAATGTGTACATATGTTGAAATAAACATATGAAACAAATGTGTTTATGAAATCAATGTGCTAGCATGCTCAATCAACATACATAGCAAAGCATAAATGAAATCATGTACTATATGCGTACTAATGAACATAGCAAGTATATGTCATGAAAGTACGAAAAGCACAAAAGTAACAAGTAGGCACATGTGTATCACCCCAACATATTTAAAAGCAGTAAAAGATGGGACTATGTACTCACTTGATATTGCTTAGAAGTCTTGATATAACAGCTAAACAATGCTAGAAGGATCTCGGAATCAATCGGCACCTAATATAGGTAACTACGTTAATAAACCAGACCTAAATCGGAAGATCGGATAGAATGAGGTTTCATAAACCAAATGAGTGTTGGAACTCATACGATATGGTTTAACAAAGCCTACATTCTAAATCGGAACCTATCCTAAGTGCTTATGACCCGTTATGACCCGTTTAGGTAGCTTACGCTACTTTAACGCGTCATTTGCACAAAAGCGCAAACGAGTAGCCTAACTAGTCCTATGACAAGTATTATATGCCCTAACATGTTTAATAATCAGTTTATGTGGCAAAATTTAAGTTACATATGCTTAAAAAGGAATTATGCGCAAAAAGAGCATTTTGGTCATTTTCCTAAGGCATATAAACTACCTATCATATAACTAAGTAAACTAAGTGACCATAAGGTATAACCTCGGAAGGTTATTCCCTATACAACTATGGTCACAAAACATGTTTGGTCGGATCCTAATGATCGACCAAATGGGTCGGGTTCGAAAGTCTAAGCGGTGGTTTAGACTGCTTAACTTATGACCCTATATAAGCACTAAACTAAAAGTGACGAGTTAAACATGTTAAAACATGTTTAACTAAGTTAGAAAACAAGTTTGATATCAAAACAAAGGGTTTTGATACCCGAAAATAGCTTCGTTGCAAAATACGCATAAATACGTATTTTGACCGAAACTTTGACTCGTCACTACGCCTAATCAACGTGGTAATCAGTAGGTATAATCACAAGGAACTATAACCATCGTGATTACGCTCACGTTGCTTGAAATGCATAAACACTGTTTGACTTTCATGCTTGAAATGCATAAACAAGCATGAAGGAAGCTTACAAAGGGTCCAAGCTTGGAATAAGAACAAAGAAAACAGAAGGAGATGCACTAGAACTCAGGTAGGTGGTTTCCAACCATGGCAACCTCCACATAGAGTTCAAAAGATGGAATGAGCAATGAAATGGGCAGAAATTGGGGGCATTTATAGTGAATTTGAAGCTACAAGATGATGCTAAGTGGTTTGTGCATTGCCCAAGGCATTATCTCAACCATACAAGTGTGTGGATAGAATTAAAACCACTCAAAATGCCCACAATTTGCAAAACAATGGCCAAAACTAGCTTAAAATTACATGTGCAGCAGCTGGAATGAAGATTCTGTCGATATTGAGGCGTCGCGTGCCACCACAGGTACCCCCCTTTGCTGTGGCGCGACGCTAGCACCTGCCTGAGCCAGAAACTTTCAAAAATTGGCAAGATTGGTCCCTGCAGCATGTTTAAGCCATTTTTGATGCATTTAAGCCCTGTTAACCCATTTTCAAGGCTCCATAATGATGTCAAAGTACATAGAACATGAAATATGCTTGAAAACATCTCGGATGTCGGTTTGTCTGGTCGTACGGCCTCGTTGTTCGGTTAATTACGACGAAACACGAACGGACGTGAAAAACGATCCAAATTACGCGACGAATGGTATTTTAGCATTCCAATCACTAAAATAAAATATTTTAATGATTACAAAAATTTTTGGATGTTCGGATATGTGCAGAACATAAGATATGCGCGTAAATGCAAACTTGTGCACTTTTTGACGCTTTTAGTCCTTATTGATCAAATAAGTTTATTTTCGCATACCGAACCCTTCAAAGCCTATTTCTAAGCTATGTAAAGGATATTTAGGGTATGTTTAACTTATGATCATGTTTCGGAAGGTACGCCACTATACGAATCGGCAGACTTTCGCAGTTTGTTGCAAATAGTCCCAGTGAGCAAATAAACTTGTTTTTGCCATACCAATCCCTTCAAAACTTATTTCTAAGTTATGTAAAGGTTAATTAAGGTATGTTAAGATTATGTTGATGTTCCAGAGAGTTTGTCGCGTTAAACTGGTTACATTTACGCATCAGTTTGCGTATAACTTTCCAGAAAACGATTTAGAGTTTGAAATCGAACAAGAATTGAAATGAGAAATTGTCGAACATAAATAAATAGATATAGGGATCAAAATACATTATTTCATTGGTAATTGAACTGTTCAGAGTTTGTATAATGATTACATAAGCACATATGTCACAGTACACCCGCTGGTCATGATAGTATTTGGGTAATCATTGACCGTTTGACTAAATCAGCCCACTTTCTTCCTATTCGTGAGGATTTCAAAGTGGAGAAACTTGCTCGAATCTATACCGATGAAATTATATGCCATCATGGCATACCTCTTGATATAATACCTGACCGTGATGGTCGTTTCATTTTCCGTCTTTGGCAAACGTTTCAATCCGCGATGGGTTCTCATTTGAATCTTAGTACGGCTTTTCATCCTCAGAAGGATGGACATACAGAATGTACAATCCATATCCTAGAGGATATGCTCCGTTCTTGTGTCATCGACTTTGGTGGTAACTGGGATGTATATTTACCATTGATCGAGTTCTCGTACAACAACATCTATCATTCCATGTCACACCCTAACTTTTGCGGAAGCGTATTATGTGTGACTTGCTTAATATCATTGCATTCACTCATTACAAACAACTATATGCTAGAAACCATGATGTTCATCCATTACTAAATTTCAAAACATTACAACCCACATTGTTTAATACCAAACAAGACTTCGAGTTTAAAAATACAACCCAACCGATTGTTTAAAGTTCCATAAAGGTCTTGACAAAATACATAGATAAAACAAGGCTTTGAACCATGTATCTTATCAAAGATAAAATACACCATTCAAACCCTTCAAAATAGGATGACATCATTTCTTGGGAATACTTCTTGAAAACTTTAAACGCCCGCCTAATCCATATCAATTTCCTGAAATACATGTAGTTTGAAAACATCAACAAAAGTTGAGCGAGTTCATGTGTTTTGTATGTGAGATCATAATAAACTTGTAATCACTGTAAGTATGTATTTGTAAACCGATATGAAAGCGTCTATGAATAGATTAATTAATGATTTGCAAGGTCATTAATGTGTGTGCAATGGTGCCGGAAGGCTCAAACCTAGCGGATTTTGTACCGGGCTTCCGGCTAGAAGATATAGTCACCACCTTCGGCCACTTCCGAGTTCTGGCCCAGGGGTGGGGCTCGCAACACCCAAATAGATCTATCACTCATGTCCCTCGGTCCTTCAACGAGGATTAATGGTCTTAAGCATTGTACCCACCACTCACATGATCTAACAATTCATTCCTTAGCTAACCATACCATTCGTAAACGTTTGTAAACAATTGTAACATGTATTTCACCCCTGAAGTTATAAAACTGAAAACAGTTAAAAGAAAAGGGGGACATGAACTCACAATCTTGCGTCTTGCAAACTGGTGTAACTCAAAGATCCTGTCCCGAAGTCGTGTAACTTCCTACACACGTGCTATGGTTTATTAAACGGCTGGGTCATGCCACGGCTTTTAGTCGTGTTTGTTATGACTTATCATTCTTTGAGTTATGTCTTTGACGTAATAAATATTACTCCAAAGTATATAATTATTGGTTAAAATAATAATATTTTAACTTAAATTATATTTACTATTTATTGGAATATTTGTTAAGGTAATATGTTTTAACTTAATTGACTTCTAATCCTTCCATGAATAATTCCCCAAGGATGGGTATACTTGTATTTGTGTAAATTTAGTCTTGTGTATTTTGCCAAGTATTGGTGGCGTATTCTGGTGTGTATGTATACGTATGAGGATACGTATTTTTATTGTATTTATTAAGTATTCTTATACTTAATTTTTGTTTTTAAACTTTCCAGAATATTATTTTTAACCAGTAAAAATCACCAATTTATATTCTTAAAATACATATATTTTAAGAAAACTTTTATAGAAAATTATATATAATTCTTCTTTGGCAAAAATAATATATTTTCAAGATTAACTTAGAAAATATTTATAAATCCATTTTTCTCCCAAAAATAATATTTTCTAAATTTGTTTAAGAAAATATATATTTTCTTCAAAAATATTATATTTTTCTAATTGTTCAAGAAAATATATATACCGTTTCTCTATTAAAAAATAATGTATTTTCTACTTGACAAAAATATGATATATTTTTGTAACACTTGTAAAAATTATAATTTCAGTTCCTTTGGTTCCCAAAATACCGTTTAACTTAATTGTCAAAATATATGTGAACTTAATTCTAGAATATATATGCAATCCATATTCCTTGTTCGGTTTGCCCATCATTCGAGTATAAATTATATATTTGCTTTCTTGGAGTTTTGGTAATATTTTGTATTATAATTCTTGGTATTTTGGTAAGTTATATTATTTCAAGTCCTTAAATAATATAACTAATACACATAATATACAAGTAACACACAAATTGTGACTTCTAAATATACTTTCCTAAATATATACTTAGTCATTTTATTTATCAAAAACCAACCTCCAATATTTGTAATTTTTGTAACAAAAATTGTGGCAAATTTTTATATGAAAAACCATGGTTTAAATTTACTTATAAACACTTGTATAAAAATATTTTTCTAAGTGCTTAAATTCTAGAAAAAATTTGCCATAGTTTCCCCTTAAAAATGGAGGTTTCCATGCTTTCAAAGCATATCATTTTCTTTTAAAATCATCACCAATCAACAACAATTCAATCAACACTTACCATGAGCCAAAAGCATGCAATTTACACTACATCATGAACTTGAAATTTTGTAAAAACTTATAGTAACTTAGTATGTTATTTAGTAGGTGTAGTTACCCTTTAAAACATGATAATTTGTTTGTAAATCACATTCTTGAAAAATTTAGTCCTTTACAACTTGTATGAAGTTTTTCCAAAAATATTTCTTCTTGTATTTTTCTTGTTAATAACACATTTCTATCCTTGATTTAACACTAAGAACATGATTAGTTTCTTTAAAAATCATGATTATGTAAATCTTGTATATAAACTTGGTTTCTTGAGAAAATTAGTTTTGTAATCATCCATTTACAAGACTTTTATCATGTTTCAATCATCATCATACATAAAAACAACTTCATCTTTCAAGTTCATGTTTACATAAAGGATGATCACTTTTATTTTCACAAGATTCATCCTTTCACTTGCTAGATCATGTGTTTAATCACAATCTAGCAAGTTCCTTATGATGATTAACATCATAATCACAAGAAATCAATCATCAAGATATACACATACACTAAATCAACTTAGTTTCTTATGTTATTTAGGTTTATGTTAGAGTTCATCTTCTTGTTTCTTCATGATCTTCATGTTTAGTCATTAACATAATCTTTTAACCATCAACATAAGAAGTAAAATCAAGTTATAAGAGTTGTTGGTGCATACGTCTGTCGACTTCGTCTTGTATCGAGTCTTGTATTGTAATAGATAGATCAGGGCATGGAAAACGAGGAATTGTATATTTGTAGGTAATTACGCATGAAATGACACATAGGTCATTTCATACGAAATTAAGGGTATTTCGCACGGAATTATATTTTCGTGTGAATGATGATTTCGTTTGAGTAATTTCATGTGAAATCAGATTTCGCTTGGCCAGTTCATGCGAAATTAGCTCACCTATAAATAGCTGATGTGCCTTGTCATTTGTAACGAAATTACTTCCGGTAGCGAAGCTCTGCCGAAGTGTCTACAGCATTGTAATCGATCTGATATCAATCTAAAGACAGTTTAAAGTGTATTGCAAGCTGAATTACCTCGATACGTTAGTTTCCGCCTCTCGTATTGAGCAAAAACTCTTCTGAATGACTTGTTTGGTCGGTAAAACGATCCTACAAGTGGTATCAGAGCTCAGGAGGAAGAGTTCATACCAATTCAGCTGCAAAATCTGATTTCTACACCTTTTTTTTCAAAATTAACAACTTTTCATGGTCAAAATGGCCTGATTTTCTCACATTATATGCGAAACAGTGTTTTAACAAACCCTAGAAAGAATCAGACTCTAATTCGAAGTAAAACATGATCAATTTTTGAAAAAAACTGTCCGAAAGTGTAATTTCGCACGGAATCAGATCGTAATTTCGCTTCAGAGGTTAATTTCGCTTGAAAGTGTACATCAGAGTGTTAGTCCATACGAAATAGTAGTTGATTTCACATGAAATTAGCTATTTCGTTTGAAGCTAATTTCGCACCAAAGGTTATTTCGTTTGAAAGGCTATTTCGCGTGAAAAATATACTGATTTCGCTTGGAAAGTTGATTTCACTTGAAAGAGGATTGATTTCGTTTGAAACCTAATTCCGTGTGAAAAGTGATTTCATGTGAGAAAGATATTTCATTTGAAACTGATTGTTTGTGAACTTTTGAAAACTAAATCATGGATAACGAGTTTTATAATGCCTTTGCTAGTCCGATGACTATTGCTCAGAGTACATTACTTGAAAATGTAACTGGAACAACACAAAAACCACCTAAGCTTATGGATATTGATGAGTTTAGTGGATGGGCTGAACGTTTTGCTAACTGGGTTGAAGCATATCACTTAGATGCATGGGAACATACTGAAGTTCAATATGCTAGACCAGTCGGGAACAATAATGTGAAAATACCAATTAGAGAATTGAGTGCTGATGAGAAAAAGAAATACAAAGATGAGAAATTGATGGTTAGTTTGTTGTAGCAAGCGATTAAAGAAGACATCTTGATCTTACTTCAACATAATGGAAGTGCATTTTCGATTTGGAAAGAGTTAGAATCAAAGTTCATGGGAAGTACCGATATGCTTAAGAACAAAAAGTCACTTTTGAAAAAAGAGTTTGATCTATTTCGTGGTTTAAGAACGGAGAACACCAAGCAGATTATCGAAAGATATTGCAACTTGGTGAAAAACATGAACAGG
This sequence comes from Helianthus tuberosus, assembly GCA_030545235.1. Classification (NCBI taxonomy): domain Eukaryota; kingdom Viridiplantae; phylum Streptophyta; class Magnoliopsida; order Asterales; family Asteraceae; genus Helianthus; species Helianthus tuberosus. The sequence continues at coordinate 128,282,423 of CM060397.1, forward strand.
TTGGGCATCAATAAAGATAAAGATGAGTTGATTGAGAAGTTGGCTGATGCATTGCCACATGATGTTTGGGGAACGTATTTGATGATGTTGAAAAATAAACTAGATTTTAACAATATCACGCTAAGCGAGTTTATTAAACATCTTGAAGCTCAAGAGATGGAACAAAGGAAAATTGCTAGAATGAAGAACTATGATGGAGAACAAGACATTGGGTTGTACTACAAAGGTGGAGTTAATGAGAAGAACAACATTTCACCAAAGATTGAAACGGCCTTCAATGCAAAAAGTCCTTCTGAGAGTTCATCTCAGGGATCAAGCAGTAAAACAGGATTTACTTCATTTCCATCATTTGATCCACATTTTACAGCAACAAAGAGTGGCAAAGTAATTCAATGCAATATTGCATTAAATCTGGAAAATGATCAAAACTATTCAGAGGAAGTAGCTAAAAGTCATATGTCTTTGTTGGTAACTGTACTTGAATCTTATGGTAGTTTAGTTGTAGGGAGAATCAGGAATCCAATTCTTACAAAAGAGGATTACGATCAAGTCGATGCTGAAGAGATGGAGTTGATGGATATAAAGTGGTGCTTGGCGAGTGTGTTGAGACGAGCTGAAAAGTTTAAACAAATCACAGGCAAAGATGATTTTCATGATGCAAATGTTTCAACTTTAGGATTTGATAAATCTAAAGTTACTTGTTTTCGTTGCAGGGAAAAGGGGCATTTCAAGAGAGAGTGCACAAATCGCGAAGCAAACGGAGCTCAAAATCCTTTTGGAAACAACGACTGCTATTGAAAGGCGATTTATCATCAATTTGCTCAACAGCCATATCAACAACAACAGCCACAAACTGCTCATGCTAGGAAAGAAATTGAAAGTTCAAAGAAAGCTTGTGTTGGTAATCAAGATGATGGAAGTTCATCAAAAGGATTCAGTTGGGATAAATATATTTCAAATGATAGTAAAGCATGTATGGTAGATCAAGAGGATGAAAAATTGCCCGAAGGTTTCAGCTGGGACAATTATTGTCCAGACAAAGAATTCTTGGCTAAAGGTTTTGTTGCTCAGGTTATTAATGATTATACTGATGACTATTGGGCAGAAAAAATCAGACAACATTTAAATGCTGAAGCTGAGAAAAAGAAGAAATATGAAGAAGAAGAAGAAGAAGAAGAAGAAGAAGAACAAATGAGAAAAGCTGAAGCTGAGAAAAAGAAAAAGGTTGAAGAAGAAATTCAAGTAAGAAAAGTCAAAGAAATTCCAGCATTTGAAATTAAAACAGATGCTGATGCAGTCAAGATTTCTGAGAAATGTATGAACTGTGAATCTCTGATAAAGCAAAACAATGAATTGCTACACAACATAAAAAGGCTGAAAGAATCATATGATGTCTTGAACAAAGCCATGAATCAATACAACGAGACAAGCAGTGAACAAGCCATATCAATGAATACACTCAAAGGAGCATATATGAGACAGCTTGACAATGTCAACTATTACACTGAATAGTGTGCTGAGCTTGAGTTAAAACTGGAAACTCAGAGAATAGAAACCGAGAGAGTTAATAGATTGTTAAAAAGTTACTCATGTTCTACTTTTGTGGTTGACAGGATTTACCCCATAGTAGAAGAAATGAAGACTTTTGAAGAAGAAAAATCTGAAGAGAAGAAGTCTGAAACAAAAGAAGATGATGATGTGAAGATTTCTGTTAAGAAACCAAGTGTTGTCTATAAAAAATGTCCACCCTCGGTCGAAAATGGATATTCTCCTCGAAATCCAAATTCAGAAAGAGTCAAAAAGGCAACAAACTTATAGTGGGAGTCTGGGTCTTCAGATAATTTGCCAGAAAATATTGATGTCACGTTCACGTCGTCTGACACTGATCATGAGTCCGAGTTAATAAAGAAAGTGGTCGATCAGGTGTGGATAAGGATGAAACGGAGGAGTTCAAATCAGAGTCAAAGTCTGAGTCCAACAAGTCAAAGTCAAAAGTCAAAAAGGACAAACGGGTTTATAATAAAGAATTTTTGTTATCAAAATCTAATTTGAATGACGAACCAATCAAAGTAGCATATACTTTGAAAGATTCTGACAAATTATATTCTGATGAGTCATTTCCAATAAGAGGTGTTAAAACTGAAATGATCAAAAAGGTTTTTAAACTAACAAAAATTAATATTTCTGAAATAAAAGATGTAAATCTTTCTGGAAAATCTAAACCTTACACCTCAAGAGTTCAACAAAGGTTAAACAAGAAAAGGGTTACAGTTCTGGTTATCAAAATAAACCAAACCATAACGGTAATTTCAAAAAGAAAGGTCTTGGTTTTATTCCATCAAAAAATCATAAATATGAAAAAGATTATAAACCAAAAACTGTTTTTGTTACAGGAAAATCATCTGAAGAAGAAAAAGAGCAAGTGTTTAGAAAGCAATCTAACAAAGAATTCCTTGACAAGAAGCAAGAAGAAATGAATAAAAGTGTTACTCAGAAGAAGATAGAGACGAGAACCTGTTTTCAATGTAAAACAGTTGGTCACATTGCCAGGAATTGTCCAAAGGCAATACACACAAAACAGGGAGTCTCTGGTAAACTGAAAGAAAAGATTGTTGAGAAAACTGAACCACCAACGAACAAATTTAAAGTTTTTGAAAATTCAACTTTTGAGGTTGGTGAATGTTCGAAAGATGTTTACAAAAGAAAGGAGAAACTTAACAACCAAAAATGGGTTGTTAAGAATTCAAGTAAAAGTTCTGGTGATGAATCTAATTCCACAAAATCAGAGGAGCCACAAGTTGAGCTAAAAATTGAAACATCAGTTCCGCCTTTGGATGATGAAAATTTTCCACCATTGCGAGCTGAAAATTTTAAAACAAAAGTTGGAAAAGTTGAAATATCAAATCAATTTTTTTCTTAAAAAAAAGAATTTGATATTGAAAAGGCTTTTAACCCCACAGTACAAAATATTTTTGGGAAAAAGATTGATCGAAGGGTCAAAGGGGTAAAGGAATTCTATGAGAAAAAGATGGTAGGTAAGCAACCGAGTGTTGGTAACTCGGAATCTTCCAAGGATTGTCAGGCTTGGGAGAATCTCTCTAACTGAAAAACCTGACTTGCCGGAGCTCCCAAGTTGGTAATCGCGGAGCATGAATCGGCATCTTTATTGAAAAATTGTTTTTTATAATAAAATTGAAAATTTTTCACTAGTATGACTTGCCGGAGCTCCCAGGTTGGTAAGTGTGGAGTAGGAATCAGCATTTTGAGATTTCAACCTACAAGTGGTAATTGTTGGTAAGCAAACCAACAAGTGGTTGAAAGAGAGGTTTTATCTTCAAGATTAATCAGGGACATGAAGTTGTACTTGATTTATCTTTCCTACAAGTGGTATTTTGAAAAACAAGATGATGAATTTATCCCCTAACCTACAAGTGGTTTTATGAAATCAACAAAACTTATTTTCCGGAAAAACCATTTTTTATTAAAACAAACTTAAGTGTTTTGAAATCTTAATGGGAAAATAGTTTGTTGTGAGGGGGAGTTCTGATTGTTTTTGCCAAGTGGATGGCGGATTGAAGTGATTCGATATCAGTTGTCATTTTACTTGTACAGTTTGTTTTCAAATTTCCTTTTAATGATTTTGAATTTTAGGGGGAGTAAGAAATTTCAGAAAATCCAAAAACATTATAAAATTTGAAAAAGGCAAAAACATGATAAAAACAAAAATGAGTTTTGTTGTGGAAAAGAGGAAATGATAGTACATCAGTGGACGATCACAGCATGCTAAAGAATTGGAAAGTCAAAATGTGATAAACGGTCTCACTGATGATATGCCAGTAGGTTTTCACACATTTAGTAGATTGTGACGAGATATAAACCTAAATTTCAAACTTACTTATATCGTGGGGAACATCTCTCGGATATATGGGTAACCCCCGAAATCTTGTTTGAAAGATCCCTTTTTCTGAGATACTAGGTCTTTTTACTCAGTGATATCTGGGGTATTATTCCGGGACTTCTGATTTTGTGGAAGCAATGGCCTAGTCCCCGTATAATACTTTCTGCTTGCTTGAAATATAGCACCACCCGCAGTACAAAAAATGATGAAACATTGAAAAATGCTAATCATGTGCTGTTGAAGAAAAGATTCTCTAAACGGAACACACCAAAAGTCGAAGCCATCATCTCTCTGATTTTGCGGAAGCAATAGCCTGAGCTCTCATGGCCCTCGCATTTAACCCTTTACAGATATCATCTAGGTATACTCACCTGTAAGACTGAATATTGGGATCTGGATACGGGAGTATATTCTGAGGAGGGACACGCGAATAAGTTTAAGTCTCTAAAACACTAATCTCGTATCTCAAAACAGTTGAACTTTGTGTGAAAATTTAAGTGGATCAGTATACTGACAATCTAAGTGAATCGTTTAGAACTTAAAATGTTTAAAGCTTAACGGTGTTGGTGATTTGTCTCAGAAACTGATATGATCCTCTTATGCAAACTCACAAAAATATTGATTGTAAATATTTCTTTACTGCATTTTGTTAAATTCAAAATTCCAAAAGGATTTTAGTGTGTTTTAGCTTACATTTTTGGAAATCCAAAAAGATTTTCGACAACTGATGTTGGAGAGCTGATTTTCAAAATTCCAAGTGCTAAACATGATGAATAAAAGGTTTGGGAGAGTTTGTTTGAGATGTTTTAAGATGAAAAAGATATTTGAAAAGAAAAATGATATTTCTACAAGTGGTTCATCAGAGATCAACATTGTAAAATCTTTTATGGATTGATTGGTACCTGCATGAGATTTCTAAGTTTGATAAATTTTAAATTTGAGAAATTTATTGTGAGGTAAAGATTGTGCAGGTTAGCCAGGTTTTGATCCTGAGTAGGATGTGAGCTAGATCACAATCATAGAACCTGTGAAAAGTGAATTCCAGACTGCGATCCCAGCTTATAAAAAGGGGGAGTCTGATGATATCAAGAGGGAATCTGAAGATGTAATTTGCTGTTGCTAATAAACATAAGGAATTAAGAGACCTGATCCAGAGGAGTATAGAGCCAGGTTGAGATTCTGAGAGAAAGAGAAAGAGATTGATTGAGGATGCTTACAATGGAGAATCTTTGGAGAGATCGAGAAGACTGATAAAGGCTGAAGGATTGACAACAGAAGACTCGACACTAAAGACTTCGTCAACATCCGAGGGGGAGTTTGTTGGTGCATACGTCTGTCGACTTCGTCTTGTATCGAGTCTTGTATTGTAATAGATAGATCAGGGCACGGAAAATGAGGAATTGTATATTTGTAGGTAATTTCGCATGAAATGACACATAGGTCATTTCATACAAAATTAAGGGTATTTCGCATGGAATTATATTTTCGTGTGAATGATGATTTCGTTTGAGTAATTTCGTGCGAAATCAGATTTCGCTTGGCCAGTTCATGCCAAATTAGCTCACCTATAAATAGCTGATGTGCCTTGTCATTTGTAACGAAATTACTTCCGGTAGCGAAGCTCTGCCGAAGTGTCTACAGCATTGTAATCAATCTGATATCAATCTAAAGACAGTTTAAAGTGTATTGCAAGCTGAATTACCTCGATACATTAGTTTCCGCCTCTCGTATTGAGCAAAAACTCTTCTGAACGACTCGTTTGGTCGGTAAAACGATCCTACAAGAGTCTTACTACTAGCACAAGGCTAGGGAAGAAATCAAAGATGTTGAAGATGATAAACTAGGTGGATAAAAGTTCTAGAGAGTGGTCCTTCAAACTCCAATGGCTCCAAGCTCCTTAATCTTGCTTCTTGCACCTTGGAATACTTTGGAATGGATGAACAAGAAATGAAAAGGGGTGGTGTTGTGGTGGTGGGTTACGGCCGAGAGGGAGAAGGAGGGAGATGAGAGTGAAGTGTTGATGTTGTGAAAATGAGAGAAGTGAGGGACTTGTGGTCTTTAAGTAATGATCATCCAACATTAGCATATCCTTAGGTTAATATTCTTCAAAAGTCTTAGACAAATCTATTTAACAATTGCAAGAAAATCATGGGGTGGGCACCATGTCCATAACCGTCACCAAGGGGGGGGGGGGTTATAAGGTAGAGATGTAATGGATAGTTAGATGTTATGGTTAGAATCTAAGTGTTAAGTTTAGTGTTTTTAGATGTTATGTAATTATAAGGTGTGTTAAGATGTTCGGTGACCATTACTGGCTCGGAAATGTTAAAACAATGCTTCTAGTGAAAATTTGGTGTTTCAGGTAGTGTCCGGTTGTTCGGTTGGTTACCGGTTCATTAAGGTGCTAAATTACGCAGTTTTGTGTGCCTTATGTTCCCTTTTATGACAGTTTTGATTCCCGACACTAAGGAAGGTATTCGGGACCATTAAACCGTAATTCTGCAAATTATTTTAGTGTTAGAATGCTGAATTTTGCTGAAAATTGCAGAATTCTGCAGTTTTTGTGAGTTTTAGGCACTTTCCGGCACTTAAACTATCACTAGGAATGCAGTTTTATAATCCTTACTTTCCTATACACTATACTAGTGTAACTCTTGGTTTCTGGCTCATTTTGTATCTTAACATTATGTCTGTCTGAGTACTGAACTCCCGTCAGTACTTCTAGTTTATCTGATAACTGTGTTAACTTTGTTTCGTGCATCATTTGAGTCATAATGTGTTGCATGCAATAATGATATGAAATCATGCAATATGTGATGCACTTGTATGTATATGATGATAATCAGAAAGTATTCATGTCATTAATTCAGATCAAGCACAGTTGTTAAAGCACAAGTTACTATTTAGCATGTACGGAATTACATGGAAAATTGATAGTTGTTACATTCTCCCCCCGTTAAGAAAATTTCATCCCGAAATTTTAAGCTGCGCTATCGGTTGCAGGGGAGTTAGGGAACAAGTGTGGATACTTTGATTTCATTCTATCTTCACACTCCCAAGTAAACTCTGGGTCGTGTCGTGAATTCCAGCGAACCTTGACAAGCTTAACACTACTCCTCCGATTCTTGTTGACTTTCCAGTCTATAACCTCAACGAGTTCTTCAGTGAATTGGAGAGTGTCATCGATATGCACTTCATCCGCAGGGATGATAACTGTCTCTTGAGTTGGGCTTTTCTTCAGGTTTGATACATGAAATGTATCATGAACACCATTTAGTTCCTCTGGTAATTCTAGCTTGTATGCAACGGTACCAACCCTTTCCATATCTTGAATGGCCCAATGTAACATGGGTTTAACTTGCCACGTTTCCCGAATCGTGCTACACCTTTCCAAGGTGAGACCTTCAACAAAACCATGTCTCCTACTTCAAACTCCAAAGGTTTTCGTCTTTGATCTGCGTAACTCTTTTGTCAATCATGAGCCGCCCTCATGCGCTCTCAGATCTGCATGATCTTATCTGTTGTTTCTTGAACTAGTTCGGGACCAACCATCTGTCTATCTCCAGCATCTGCCCAACACAACGGTGAACAACACTTAGGGCCATAAAGAGCTTCGAACGGTTCGGCTTGATTACTCGTATGGTAGCTGTTATTGTAGGAAAACTCAACTAGAGGTAGATGAGTATCCCAATTGCCACCTAAATCCATTACATATGCATGAAGCATGTCTTCTAGTGTTTGAATAGTTCGTTCGCTCTGACCGTCTGTGTGCGGGTGAAAAGCCGTACTCAGATTCAACTAAGATCCAAAGGCTTCCTGGAAGGATTGCCAAATCCTTGATACAAACCGTCCATCTCTATCAGATATTATCGAGATAGGCACTCCATGACGTGCTACTATCTCCTTAAGGTAAAGCTCAGCTAGCTTCCCAGTGCTATCCTTCTCTCGAATCGATAGGAAGTGCGCAGACTTTGTCAACCGATCCACTATTACCCAAATCATATCATGTCCTCTAGGAGTCCTGGGTAACTTTGTTATGAAGTTCATAGAAATATGTTCCCACTTCCACATTGGTATTTCAGGCTGTTGCAAAAGTCCTAAAGGCTTCTGATATTCGGCCTTGACCTTAGCATAGGTTAGGCACTTCCCAACATAAATGGCTACATCACTTTTGAGTCTTGGCCACCAATAATAATTCTTCAGATCTTGGCACATATTGTCCGATCCTGGATGGATCGAGTACCTCGATTTATGAGCTTCATAAAAAATAACCTCTCGTATACCGTCATAGAGCGGAACCCAAATGCGTCCCATGAAATACAAGGTTCCTTCCTCGTTAGGCACCAACTTCTTCTCCATTCCTCGGAGATCTTCAGCCTTAAGATTCTCCTTCTTAAGAGCTTGTTGTTGTGCGTCACGTATGCGTGAGGTGAGATCCGTCTTAATAGTCATTTCTAAAGCCTGAACCCTTATGGGCTTAATCCTTTCCTTTCGACTTAAGGCGTCTGCTACCACATTCGCCTTTCCAGGATGATACTTGATCTCGCAGTCATAATCATTCAGCAACTCAAGCCATCGTCGCTGTCGCATATTAAGCTCCTTCTGATCAAATATGTGTTGTAGACTTTTGTGATATGTGAAAATAGTACATCGAGTACCATACAGATAATGTCGCCAGATCTTCAAGGAAAATACCACTGCACCTAGCTCCAGATCGTGAGTGGTATAATTCTTCTCATGTACCTTCAGTTGGCGTGATGCATAAGCGATAACCTTTTGGCGTTGCATGAGCACGCAACCCAATCCCTAACGTGAAGCGTCATAATATACCACGAAGTCTTCCGTGCCTTTGGGTAGGGATAGTATCGGGGCATCGCATAGCTTGTTCTTGAGCAGTTGAAAGGCTTCTTCTTGCTTGTCTCCCCATTCATACTTCTTGTCCTTCTGAGTAAGGGAAGTTAATGGTTGAGCTATCTTGGAGAAATTTTCGATGAACCTGTGGTAATAACCTGCTAAACCCAAAAACTGTCGAACCTTAGTCGGTGTCTTAGGAGTTTCCCAGTTCTTGATTGCCTCAATCATTGTGGGATCCACATGAATACCATTCTCGTTTACCACATGACCGAGGAACTGTACTTCGCGAATCCAAAATTCGCACTTCGAGAACTTAGCGTAGAGCTTTTCCTCCTTTAGTAGCTATGGAATGGCTCTGACATGCTGCTCATGCTCTTCCTTTGTCCACGAATAAATCATAATATCGTCGATAAATACAATCACAAATTTGTCAAGATATGGCTTACACACACGATTCATCAAATCCACAAACACTGCTGGTGCGTTAGTCAATCCAAACGGCATCACGAGGAACTCTTAGTGTCCATAACGAGTTCTAAATGCGGTCTTTGGTATGCTCTCCTCATGAATCCGCAACTGATGATAACCCGATCGAAGATCAATCTTGTAGTGGTAGCTTGATCCTTGCAGGTGGTCGAATAAATCATCAATCCTCGGCAAGGGATACCGATTCTTGATGGTTAGCTTGTTCAGCTCCTGGTAGTCGATGCACATTCGAAAGCTACCATCCTTCTTCTTGACGAACAACACTGGAGCTCCCCAAGGATAGAAGCTCGGCCTTATGAATCCCTTGTCCAATAACTCCTGAAGCTGCGTGGATAACTCTTGCATCTCTGATGGCGCAAGTCGATAAGGTGCCTTGGCCACAGGCGCGACGCCTGGAACCAAGTCAATGCGGAACTCGACTTGTCGTTGCGGAGGTAATCGTGGCAAGTCTTCGGGGAAGACCTCAAGGTATTACCTTACCACAGGGATATCTTCAAGCTTTGGCTCTTCGACTTCCTTATCCACAACATGAGCTTAGAAGGTAACACATCCCTTCCGTAGAAACTTCTGCGCTTTCTTACAATTGATGATTCGCAAAGGCGTATCATGCTTCTCTCCGTGAACCACAATCGTCTCCTCATTCGTTATCGGAATGCGAATGATCTTCTCATGACAAACTATCTCCGCACGGTTGCTAGATAACCAATCCATCCCAACTACAACATCAAAACTTCCCAAATCGACTGGCAGAAGATCTATCGAAAACTCACGCTCACCACTAATCACCTCATTCGCCTCTACTAACTTTCCATTAGCCAACTCTATCGAATACGGGATGTCTAAATTACTCGCAACTAAACCAAGTATATTCTTAAAGTCTAGGGATACGAAGCTAAAATCGGCACCAGTATCAAACACCACAGATGCATAACGTTGATTAATAGGGAACGTACCAGTAACCACGTTTGGATCCTGACGTGCTTCCCTAGCTCCAATGGTGAACACTCTTCCACGTGCTTGATTATTTTTAGGGCAGTCCCGCTTAAAGTGCCCCATATCACCGCAACCATAACATCCTTGGCCGCGTCCATTTCCATTACCACCCTGGTTGTTGTTGTTGTTGTGTCCTCCACGGTTTCCATTTCTCGCTTAATTCCCGTTACCACCACGGTTCTGATTACCATACTGATTTTCGTTACCACCACAATTACCATTACCATTTCCATTACCATTACCACCTTGCCCTCCATTTCCATGACCTGTTCCATACCAACACGTCTCCTTAGAATGCCCAATCCTTCCATAGTCGCCACACTTCCTATATCTGCACTGACCGACATGATGAAATTGGCAAACGTCACACTTTGGTAGGGTACCCATGTACCTTTTTCCCTTATTTTCAGCATTTGCAGTGCCAGTCTGTGCCTCAGCTGGCGAATTACCGTCTCTTCGCTTGTTGGCATTGTTGTTGTTCGCTCGGGTGCCTTTATTGAAATTAGTGAACATTCTCTTATTATCCCCTGATGACTCCACATGAGTCTCCTTCTACTTTGTCTCAGAAATCGAAAACTTTCCCAACCTAACTGCTTCCTCAGTAAGCGCCACACTTAAGTCAATAGCCTCGGAAATAGTTGGAGGCTTGGAAGCTGTCACCATGCTCAGAATCTGAGGTGCCAATCCCCAAATAAAACGTTCAATCCTTTTAAACTCCGACTCCACCAAATAAGGAACAACTCTCGACAAATCATGAAATCTCTGAATGTATTCAGCCACCTTTGGACCATCCATTTTCAAGTTCCAGAATTCTGTTTCCAACTTCTGGATCTCTACTCGATAACAATACTTTTTATGCATTAACTCCTTCAGTTCATCCCACGTTAATGCGTACGCAGCTGCTTCACCTAAAGTCTGAACCTGAAGGTTCCACCATGACAGCGCTCCGTCTAGAAACAATCCAGAAATATACGTGACACTTTGTTCTGGAGCGCATTTGCTCATTCTCAATACAGAATCCATCTTCTCCACCCAGCGTACGAAGGCGACAGCACCCCCTGTGCCATCGAAATTTAGGGACTTGCAGTCCAAGAATTGTTTATAGGTACAACCTGTAACACAAGCAACATCATTCACAGAAAGCATTAGCCAAGCACAATTGGAAATATCCAAATGAATTCTAATGTGTCTTAGGTGACTTAACATTACCGATTGGGGGGTTATTCTAAGAGGTACCTCCGCTGTGTTCGGAGCGGAGTGCCTCGTGCTGTGCGATGGCTTGTGAGATGGCCACTTGTAACTCTGCCTCTGTCCTCGGCAGAGGGTTGTTGGTATCGATATTCCTTTGAGGTGGCATTCCTATTCTAGTAAGAAGATTTGGGTAGGTCAGGCCTTATTCGTTAAATAAATAATTGTCTAGGAGTCATATGTACATATAAATAAGCAATCATCATAGCAAGCAATCATGCAACAAGATAATCATAGCACGAACATGTAAACCAACAATGTATTTAATGAGAACACGACTATTGAGCATTCATTAATGACCAGCCACAAGTTACATTGTTTTCATAATGTATCATACCAAAAGAGACATAGGGTCGCACTACCCTTATCAGATAAGTCTGTCAATGTACAAAATAATATAGTCAAAAAGAGGTCTTCCATTCTTCACAATCTTGGCTAAATTGTAGTGCTCTCATCAAAAGTAGTGCATCTGCATAAAACCAAAAACCTACGGTGCGGATGGCGAAGGAGGAGGAGGGAAGAAAAGCAAACTGCGGACATGTGCAAGCTCCTCCTCGAGCTCGTAAACACGGCGAAGCAAAAAGATAATCTGCTGCTCGACTGTGAGAAAGCGGGCATCAAAACCCGGAATAGGTGCGGGAGCAGCAGGTGGAGGTACGAATGAAGCTGATGATGAATGTGGAGGGACAGAAGCAGAATGACAGGGACAGGATGACCGTCGGGCACCCTCACTAAGCTCCAGCTCGAGAACTCTACGACTCAAAATCTCAAACTGTAACTGGACTGATAAAATAAACTCATCCCGTGTGTTGCCAACGTAATGCGAGGGATGGTAGGGGTCAGAGATAGGCATGGTATAGGGAGGGAACCATCGAAATGGCTCATCAAGCGATGCAGATGTAAATGGAGTGAAAGGTATGGTCTGTGGGATCGGAGGGAAATCGGCTGAAGCAAACGGATCAAAACTCGGGGGCTGTCCCAAGGTACCCTCCCCTGGTCGGGGAGCAGGGATCTCCTAGCGAAATACAATCGGAAGATCAGTGCGATGAGCATCAGACACACATGGAGGTGGGGGAGCAACACTGACGGGTGGGGCTGTGGTACATAAGGATCAACAAGTGGAAGCTCAAGTGGTGCAGGAATCGGCTCTGGGATAAGCGAAGCAATATCAGGCAAGCCAAACGGAACAGGTTCTGGCTCAGGAACAGGCTCTGGGACGTGAGGAGGTGTAGGGACTTGAGGAGGGGATAATGGTGCAGCAGACATCACAGTGTCGTCATCTGAATCAGTGGCATGAAGCTGAAGTCCTGCTGCCCACAGGGCTGAGGAAGTCACAGACTCAAAGGAGTCTGAAACTGAATGCAAGCTGGAGTCAGAAGATAACTCGATAACAGGTATGACTGGAGGGGGTACATCTAGTACTATAACATTGTCGACCTCTCCATCACCCTGAGCATTAGCTGGGGGACCATCCAAAAACAAGTCAACGTCATCGTCGAAAAGGTCACCGAAGGGCCAATCCTCAGGGGGAATGACCACGAGGGGAACTGGATCAAGAATAGGTGCAACAATATGCTCACCATCGGGGTGACCGATGATGAGGTGATCATGAATAGGAGCAGGAAGGGCACAAATGTCTTCAACAGGAATGCCATCAGCTAGAGGTGCGACATCTCCAAAATTCGGGAGAGCGAAGGGCTGAAAGTCATCGTCATCATCAGACATCATCTCTGGATCACTCTTGGTATCCGATGTGAAAATATCCGGCTCGAGCACGATCTTATCGTCTGAAACGATGGCCATAGGGTCGTGAGTGTTAGACAATCCGCTCTCAGAGGAAGACATGGGTGTCTGTAACATAATAATCATAACATGTGCACATATATTAACCACTAACACTCAGTGTATGCAAACAAAGACAATCATCACTTAATCATGTATTCACGTTATCCTTCATGAGTCCTTTTTCTATCTTAACTAGTCCACTCCGTGCAAACTAAAACCACCACTGTGACCTTGCTCGTGTTCGTTGTCTTTCCTTTGTAAATCGTTTGTTCCATGGATCTTGGCGTTTTGAAAATGCAATGAAAAATATTTTGTATTTTGTAAAAATATTTCGTGAGAGAGTCCTAATGATTGTAGTCTAGACTCGAGAAGGAACCCTAGTTCACTACAATCGAAGCTCTGATACCAAACTGTCACACCCTGACTTTTGCGGAAGCGTATTATGTGTGACTTGCTTAATATCATTGCATTCAATCATAACAAACAACTATATACTAGAAACCAGGATGTTCATCCATTACTAAATTTCAAAACATTACAGCCCACATTGTTTAATACCGAACAAGACTTCGAGTTTAAAAATACAGCCCAACCGATTGTTTAAAGTTCCATAAAGGTCTTGACAAAATACATTGATAAAACAAGGCTTTGAACCATGTATCTTATCAAAGATAAAATACACCACTCAAACCCTTCAAAATAGGATGACATCATTTCTTGGGAATACTTCTTGAAAACTTAAAACGCCCACTTGATCCATATCAATTTCCTGAAATACATGTTTGAAAACATCAACAAAAGTTGAGCGAGTTCATATGTTTTGTATGTGAGCTCATAATAAACTTGCAATCACTGTAAGTATGTATTTGTAAACCGGTATGAAAGCGTCTATGAACAGATCAATTAATGATTTGCAAGGTCATTAATATGTGTGCAATAGTGCAGGAAGGCTCAAACCTAGCGGATTTTGTACCGGGCTTCTGGCTGGAAGATTTAGTTACCACCTTCGGCCACTTCCGGCCCAGGGGTGGGGCTCGCAACACCCAAATAGATCTATCACTCCTGTCCCTCGGTCCTTCAACGAGGATTAATGGTCTTAAGCGTTGTACCCACCACTCACATGATCTAACAGTTCATTCCTTAGCTAACCATACCATTCGTAAACGTTTGTAAACAATTGTAACATGTATTTCACCCCCGAAGTTGTAAAACTAAAAATAGTTAAAAGAAAAGAGGGACATGAACTCACAATCTTGCGTCCTGCAAACTGGTGTAACTCAAAGATCCTGTCCCGAAGTCGTGTAACTTCCTACACACGTGCTATGGTTTATTAGACGGCTGGGTCGTGCCACGGCTTTTAGTCGTGTTTGTTATGACTTATCATTCTTTGAGTTACGTCTTTGATGTAATAAATATTACTCCAAAGTATATAATTATTGGTTAAAATAATAATATTTTAACTTAAATTATATTTATTATTTATTGGAATATTTGTTAAGGTACTATGTTTTAACTCAATTGACTTGTAATCCTTCCATGAATAATTCCCCAAGGATGGGTATACTTCTATTTGTGTAAATTTACTCTTGTGTATTTTGCCAAGTATTGGTGGCGTATTCTGGTGTGTATGTATACGTATGAGGATACGTATTTTTATTGTATTTATTAAGTATTCATATACTTAATTTTTGTATTTAAACTTTCCGGAATATTATTTTTAACCAGTAAAAATCACCAATTTATATTCTTAAAATACATATATTTTAAGAAAACTTTTATAGAAAATTATATATAATTCTTCCTTGGCAAAAATAATTATATTTTCATATAAACCTCAAAAATAATATATTTTCAAGATTAACTTAGAAAATATTTATAAATCCATTTTTCTCCCAAAAATAATATATTTTAAATTTGTTTAAGAAAATATATATTTTCTTCAAAAATATTATCTTTTCTAATTGTTCAACAAAATATATATACGGTTTCTTTATTAAAAAATAATGTATTTTCTACTTGACAAAAATATGATATATTTTTGTAACACTTGTAAAAATTATAATTTTCGTTCCTTTGGTTTCCAAACTACTGTTTAACTTATTTGTCAAAATATATGTGAACTTAATTCCGGAATATATATGTAATCCATATTCCTTGTTCGGTTTGCCCATCATTCGGGTATAAATTATATATTTGTTTTCTTGGAGTTTTGGTAATATTTTGTATTATAATTCTTGGTATTTTGGCAAGTTATATTATTTCAAGTCCTAGAATAATATAACTAATACACATAATATACAAGTAACACACAAATTGTGACTTCTAAATATATTTTCCTAAATATATACTTGGTCACTTTTATTTATCAAAAACCAACCTCCAATATTTGTAATTTTTGTAACAAAAATTATGGCAAATTTTTATATGAAAAACCTTGGTTTAAATTTACTTATAAACACTTGTTTAAAAATATTTTTCTAAGTGTTTAAATTCTAGAAAAATTTTGCCATAGTTTCCCCTTAAAAATGGAGGTTTCCATGTTTTCAAAGCATATCATTTTTTTTTAAAATCATCACCAATCAACAACAATTCAATCAACACTTACCATGAGCCAAAAGCATGCAATTTACACTACATCATGAACTTGAAATTTTGTAAAAACTTGTAGTAACTTAGTATGTTATTTCATAGGTTTAGTTACCCTTTAAAACATGGTTATTTGTTTGTAAATCACAATCTTGAAAAATTTAGTCTTTTACAACTTGTATGAAGATTTTTCCAAAAATATTTCTTCTTGTATTTTTCTTGTTAATAACACATTTCTATCCTTGATTTAACACTAAGAACATGATTAGTTTCTTTAAAAATCATGATTATGTAAATCTTGTATATAAACAAGGATTGGCTGTCCGGATGGACATCCGATCGGATGGCCATCCGATCGGATGGCCATTCGATCGAACAGTCATCCGATCCAGGCCATCCCACCGCCTTATCCTCTCTTGCACTATAAATACCTCCTGTCACATCACTTGATGTGACAGGCTTATCCGACCAGACGCACTCTCTCATTCTAAGGCACTTTTCTGTCGATTTCAAGTGATTCTTGTATGTTTTCTCCATAAATCTCGTACTTCTATCATCATTACATAATTCTTCACCATTCCTTCCATCAAAATCCCTGAGTTCCTTCACGCCATCACTCGATTTGGACTCTTGAAGGTGACATCATCACGGGTTGCTTATGTAATCAGGTGAATGACGTCATCTCCTCGGGAATGGTGCAGATCCACCCGTATTTTGCACATTTAGACACAAATCTTTGCAAACCTTAACATTTTTCTTAAAGGAAATTCATACTTTACAACTTTTCTTTAAACTTTCTTAACTCTTCTACTCAACTCGATGAAATCTGGATCCGAATAGGCTGTAGACTTGTTCTTTAGTCTGGACTCGGTTTGAAAACTAATTATCACCGGAGAGATGACCGATCTACGGGTCAGACATGAAACTCCGTCAAGAACAGTTGCCCTGATCGAACGGGGTGATTCCCATCCGATCGGACAAGTTGAACCTTGGTGGGTTTTCCGTTGTCTTGAAACATTATTATGTCACCTCCGTTAAACTCAAACTTAGAAATTTTATAAAAGTTTCAAAGTAACAAGTTCACCACAGTCGAATGATCGTCCGATCGAATGACCATCCGACCGAACGACCATCCGACCAAGCGACCTGTAGCCTTCAACACTTAAAATTTTTGAATTAGGACTTCGAACTATCAAACTTTAACTCGAACAGTTATCCGACCGAACGGTCATCCGATCATCCGATCGAATGACTTGAACTTATACTACAATGAAAACTTCAAAAGTTTGAAACATTTTGCAAACACACTACCTTTCGAACGATCATCCGATCGGATGGGTCTCATCTGAGTCGAATAGTCATCCGACCGGATGCCCATCCGATCAGGAGACCAGACAGACACTTCTACTCGACTTCGCACGATTCAACATTTTGTTCGACACTTATATTGTTATACTATAATCAGGCTAACTACCAGCACTCCCTTCGATCCAATTAGTTGGTTTTGATACTTAGCACCCACTGTGAGTATTCTCAATCCCTTTTTGTTTTGAACACTTCTGGGATGCAACATGTATTCTTTAAACATGACACTTGACACTTGAAACTTGTTTGGAAACTTACTCTATCCGTAGTAACATGGAAACAGGATACTTGTGAAACTTGAGACTTATATGCTATGTGACGTTTAATCCTTGTATGTGACATGTCTTAACAATTATGGTTATATGCATATGCTATAGGTTGTAATTCCCCGCTTACTATTCTCTTGGGTATTGTTAAGATCAAACCTCCCGTTAGACTTTGGGAAAGGCAATGAACGTTTGTAGCTCCCGCTAGACTCTTGGGATTGCTATGTTAATTACGTTGGAAATGCGTGTTACATAGAGACTGCGTTAGCTTAGCATGGTGAAACTTGTTATATGTTTTCATGGCGGATACGAGTTTTTGGAACGTCTTAAACTACTATGCTATTACATACTCAAACTTGTATACTCGCCAACATTTTGTTGATAGTATTTTAATACATGTTGCAGGTTAATAGTAGCTGGAACAAGAATCAAGCTAGGATGATGCTTAGAAACTCACCTAGTTACATTCAAGAATTTGAACAATGATTGATCGTTATGTAATCGGTACTTTTGTGGATTGATGTTTAGACAATTTATTTCATGAATTTAATTAATCTATATTGAAACTATTAGTGTTATGGAAACTCTTGAGCAATCTGAACGCTTAGTGCCACGCCCCGATGTTTCCGCCATCGGTTGGGGTGTGACACCAGATACCCCAACCCCCACCATCGTTAAACTCCCACATACACCAACCCCCACTCTCGTCTCCCTCTCGTTTCACCGGTGAAGTTTCCGGCAGCAGTTGCAGCGCAGCCGCCACTACGACGACGATGGAGGAGGTGATCTGATGATGATGACACGCTCATAAAGATAATGGTGGGGTGACCGGTGACCTAGGCAGCGACAAAGAGAGAGAGAGAGAGAGAGAGAGAGAGAGAGAGAGAATCTGAGAAAGAGAAGGAACGACTGCTCTGACAATTCCCGACAAAACACCGGTAAGTGCCGATTCTCTTCAAGCTTCGGGAAGCTTTGATTGTTTTACACAGTACTGATTTTTTTGGGGATCTTGATAATTGTGGTGGTGGCCGGCGGTTTGGTGGAGCCCGGTGATGGAGGAGAACCGCCGACGGCGGTGGGGCCGGCGTGGTGGTCATAATTTGGTTCGGATCAGATTCGTGATTTGGGTCAACTGTGTTATGTATTGGTTAGACTTTGTTCGGCTCGAGATGGTCAGACATGGTCAAAGACAGATTTGGTTCAAGTCGGGTTTTGGTTCAGTCAACACCAGGTCGACTCGGTCAACACCCGGTCAAAAGCAGTCAACGAAAGTCAACACGGTCAACTGAGGTCAAAGTCATTCAACACGAGACACGGTAAAGATTTAGTTGACGCGAAATTTCTGAAATTATTGTTATACATTCTATAGTATTACATGAACCGAGCTTGAACCGAATTATTTAGTGATTATATACGTTTTGTTTTTGGCGCATTTTGATGAAAACTATATATGATTGATTACATGGCGTTGATTTTTTGATTGAATTTTGAAAATAAATCGACACTTTAGTTGTCGGGATCGTCAAAAAACAGAGGAAACTCTGTCCGTTTTTCGTTAAAAACCTGAATTATAAAACGTATTTAAATCTTAACAACGACACTTATCGAAATCCGAGTTTTCTTATAAAATAAATATAAAAATATATTTATTTTAGTGACGTTTTATAACTTATAAACTGAAATTATAACATTTCGATAACACGCGAGTTACAACTTAACGAAACCCGACACTTATTTAGATAAATATAATTATCTATATTTATTCCAGTTTCTCCTCTCGCGAAGTTGACATATCCTCCGTCAAATTTTTATGTCATTCAACTGGGATATATCTCATGTCATGTGTCTATAACAACTAGTATTAATAAACCAAAGTCTAAAGATAGCCCTCCATAGTCGTTCCTACACATTTAGCGGAATCAGTTAGAATTAGAACCCAGGCCATTGTGGACCTGAGTTGACCATCGCTATCTGTGTAAGAGACCTCGCGAAAGATCATATAACTCTTAGTATCGCTTGAGGTTTTAGGTGATGAGATAGATGTTGACGGTTCTGAGCACTGAGACTGGGATCTAGCAGGAACTTTGGGTTTCCAAATTTTGGTGTCTGAAATTTTTGAAACATTTCCTTTAAAAGGTGTAGCTTTTGACTTCATTTGAAACATGTTTGTATTTGCAAGTTTTTGATTGTCCTTCTTCGCTAGATTCCAGTCTCCATCAGAAGGCTTGGAGTTAGGAGGTCGATTTTTGAGTGATTGAGAATGCATAGCCTTCTGATGATATGTGGTACCATAGTAGTAAGGACAATGAACACATTTTATAGCAATGTGTCCCGAAATTCCACAATTGAAACACGTTTGCCTTTTTGAGAAAAAGACATTTAGTTCTGCTTGTGTTATTCTCGGGAACTGATCAAGTCTTTTCTTTCCATTTGATGCTGATTGCTTGTGTGCATGTTTGAACTTGGATGAACCCTTCTCACAGTTATCAGCACAGGAGTAAGTATCGACAACTTTACCCTTCAGTTTTGGTTCAGTTTGCTTGAGAGACGGGTTTTCCTATAAAACTTTCTTTTTTCGTGATCTTCTGTTTTTACATGATCGTGTTTTTCTTTGAAGGAATAGATTCAGTAGACTATGCTTTATTTGAAACACTTTCTTTAGAATCTGATCCTTTAGGGTCAAGAGTTGAATCATTTGTTGAATTGACTTCCACAGATCCCTTTTCCTAAGGAGATATGTTCTCAGGAGTTTTTGTAGAAAAGGTTTCCATAGATATCACTTCTTCAGTTTTATCAGTTGAATCAACTGTTGAATTGATTTCCATGGATCCCTTTTCTTCAGGCTCCAATATCTCATGAGTTTTTTCAGAATCGGTTTCTACGGATATCTCTTCTTCAGCTTTATCAACTTCTGAGTCCTTGACGTCAACTGATTCTTGTTTGTCAGATGATGAGTAGTCTATGTGTGAAACTGTTTGACTCTCTTATGTCGCAACGTTGCGTGACTCTAATTGTTCATCATAATTGAAATCTTTGGAAGAGCTGTGCTCATTATCTGATGTTCCAGAATCTCCCGTTTGATTGTCTGGTTCGTCAGATAACCCCTGTTTATCGATTTCTTCACTATCACAATAAAAAACATCAAGTTTTTCATCTTTATCATGAGTTTCTGATGTATCATTCGATGTTTCAGGCACACAAGAACAGTTGCCCGAATCACTAGAACTGATTTCTGAGTTACTTGAAATGTATGTTTCAAGTTTATCAGTCAATACATCAGGTTTCCCTGTCAAAAAATTTTTAACACAACCATTTTCATCACAACCATAGTCTTAAAACACAGCACCAGATTCATCAGTTTTAGTGGGAACACCCCAAGTCTCATCAAACCAAGAAAAAACATAGTTCCAAGCATAAAGGTCATGTCTATCACATGAAGAAATAACAGCATCAGCAACACTTTGATGTGATTCATCATCTTCCTTAGACTTCTCCTCAGTGTTTACTGACTCTGCACATGAACTAGAATAGTCAGTGTTGTCAACAGAATTAGAGTATAACAAACTTTCTTCGGTCTCCTCTGTGGATTTTCCAGCTGATTCATTTGAAAAATTTTCATTTAAACAATTTTCTTTTTAATTTTTAACAAAATTCATTGGTTTTTTTAAAATCAGCGGGTTGGCCATTTTTAGATTTTAACGGTTCCCATGGAATATAATCACTAGGTTTACCATAGATCATTTTATCATAGTTCTCTATTTCTTGCTTAGTAGTGGGCAATCTAGAGTAGTTATGATTATATGGTGGTGGAACCTGTGTAGATCCCAAACCCTTTCCCTTGTTTTCCTTGAATGCAAGTTGAACATTGCATAAATTACGAACAATGCCACTGGAAGTATCAAAATTTTTAATGTTTAACTCATTTTTCTTGTACTTTCCAGTGAGAATTTCCAGCTCAGCTTTCACAGAGTCGCATTCTAAGGTCTTTACTATGAGTCTGTGTTTATAGTCGTGAACCCAACATTGCTGTTGATTCGAGTCTCTGTGAAGCTGAGCTATATCCTTCTTAAGCGTGTCAATCTTTACACAGAGAATTTTATTGTTCTCTCGAAGACTGATGCAATTTCCCATGGCACTGTTATAATCAGTGATCAATGCAGAATTTTGTGATCTTAGAAGTGCAACTTTCTTTCTACAGTGCTCAGTACATAAAAGAGAATTTACCGTCTCGAAGAGCGATCTCGGTTCCTCAGTCTGTGCCATCAAGCATTGATGAACCTTTTCAGCAGCAGCAGCTTCAGACAGCTTCATGGATTCCACTTGTGCAACTGCATCAGCCCAGTTGAAGCCACGTTGTTCTTATGCAATCAAGGCTCTTCCAGCTCCAGAGTTTCCTTATCCTATCGAAGTCTCAGCAGGTGTGACAGGGACCATTGACCTTTCCTTGTTCTGAGCTGCAGTTGCTTGAGTAGCCTCATATCCCACTAGTTCCCTTCTATAATCCCTAGCAAAGTTTCCTGACTCATAACACCTGTCGCACCTCAGCTTGTCTTTCAATGCTCCAGGATGAACGTTTGTCACGGGACGATGTCCATACTTTTTAGCAAACGTGTCCACTTTAAAAGCTGATATACAAGATTCCAAGCCACATCCAGTTCATCCAAATCTTCTTCAATCACCTGATTTATCTATGGAGTTATGTCATTTGAAGGCATGAGTTCACCAGCTAAGAAAGCATTTAAACTGGTGATCATGGAAGTTGCGAGAGCCAACTTTTCTTCATTTTGCTTAGTCAAGAAGGCCATATGTTCAATTGAAGGTGTGGATGGAATGTTATGAGATGCAGGCTGGGCGGGAGGACCAAAAGCAACATTAGCATGTTATGGCTGAGGTTGGGGTTGCTGCTGAACGCTGGTGGTATTGAAAGTTGCTGCTTGAGAAGAAGGAAGTGACATTTCGTAGACGTAGTTGGATTTTGGCGCTGCTACAGGACTGAACACAATGTTTGGATTGTTTTTCATAACTCCATGAACTGGACTGAAAACCAAATTTGTATGACCTTGAGACATCAAAGCAGCATTGTTGGGACTAGTCATGTCGGCGGTCATCAGTGAATTCTTGTGATTTATCTCTTTTTGCTGATTATCAATATCATTAGACTTGATTGTGGAAATCAACTCAGTAAGTGTCATTTCATTCAGATTCTTCGTACGCTTGTTCATAGAAACCTCAGCATCCCAGCTTTTTGGCAGTGAGTTCAGTAGTTGGCGATTCATTCCATTGTTTGAGATGTTGATTCCAACACTTACCATTTGTGACACAAGTTTGACGAATCTCCTTATCTGGTTTTCAATAGTTTCTCCATAAATGTGATTAAAAGAAATGAACTGTTGATTCATCATGTTCACTTTGCTTGCCTTCATGTCAGCATTACCCTCAAACAAGTGTGTCAGCTCATCCCAAATTTCCTTTGCACTTTTGCAATTTCGGACGACAATTGAAATGTCTAGACCAAGTGCCATTGAGAGAGTTCCAAAAGCAGCTTCATCCTCAGCTATGACCTTTTTGTCTTCTTTCGTATATATGCTATCAGGTTTTGGAATCTGGGTTTGAGGGTCATCTTCAGTAGAGTACATGACAGTACGTGGTCCATTCTTGATACTCCTCCAAACGTGAAGTTCCTTGGCCTTACAATACTGCTCAAACCTGAACTTCCACTCATAGTAGTCGTCTCCGTACAGAAACCTTGGAACCTTGGTGGATGTGCCAATAACTTGATCGAGTTTATGATGGAAGGCCAAATACTGTGTCTGAATAGCAGCAAGGGTAGCATTGGCGAGATTAGCAGCAGTCACAACGCCGTTTATAACACCGTTTGAGTTCAACATGTTGTCCGAAATGAACAGTGGTCCGAGATGATGAGGTTCGAGATGATAGGGTTCGAGATGATCAGTGGTCCGAGATGATGAGGTTCGAGATGTTTGTCCGAGATAAGGTAGTTGTGACATTTGTGCCTTTACAACCATTATACAACTCCGAGCAATTTCAAACCTAATGAAATCTTGTTTTTCATATTCGGGATTGTATAATTACATGTGACAATTATACATATCATATCTTGTACGATTTCGAACTCTCGAGAAGCTTTTCTGTAAGTTTTACGTAAACTGTTACGCAAACGTAATCAGTTTAACGCAACGTACACTCCGGAACAGTGATATAAGCTAAACATACCCTAAATATCCTTTACATAACTTAGAAATAAGTTTTGAAGGGTTCGGTATGTGAAAAATATGCTTATTTGATCACTGGGACTAAATGCGTCAAAACTGCGAAAGTATATCAATTCGCGTATCTCTGCATACAGACCATATACACACATCTAAAAAAATTTTTAATCATTAAAATATTGTATTTTAGTGATAAGAATGCAAAAATATCATTCGTTGCGCAATTTGGATCGTTTTCGCGTTCGTTAAAGCGTTCGTCATAATTAAGCGAAAAATGCGACCGTACAACCGAACGAACCGACATCCACGATATTTACGGGCATATTTCAAGTCCCCTATGCTTTAATGTCCTTATAAATCCTGAATTTGAGGTTAACGGGGGTTAGATGCGTCGAAAATGAGTTTATCAAGCTGCAGGGACCAAAACTGCCAAATTCTAAAGCTGAGTTGAAGAGGGCTCGCGTGGCACGACAGCAAGAGCTGGGCAGAAAGTTGTTTTTTTTTTAAATCATCTTGTTGCACTCGAATTCTTCCATGGTTTTCAATCTTGTGGGCAATCTTGTGTGATCTCCAAGCATAGAATCTGATCTTGGACACTTGTTATGATCATAATCATCCTTGGGCAACACTCAAAACACATGTCAAGATCTTGTGCACCCCCAACTACTATAAATAGCAAGGCCTTCTTGCTCAATTCCTTGCTCATTTGCTCTTTCTCATCAAAATCATGTAAGATTAAATATATTATGGTGTAATATTTAATCTACTAGCCATTATAATCATTTACATTATATAGATCAAAATATATAACAACCTATTAAATAATTAGTTGGCAATTGTTGATGGACCATATTACCCTTATTAACTAATTAGTTTTCCTCTTGGGTGCATATATAAAGAGACTAATGTAGAGGTTAAAGGGTTAGACTTCAAGACAATTGACACAACCTAATTACTCATAACATCAAATTGCCTCCTCTCCTATACCGATTACCCTTTATCGGTTCTTATCACCATCATTAGATTGCACCCTAAGGAGGAACCAGATCAAGTTGTCAATCATGTCAAACACTATTGCTGCGTCTCCATCTGGATTCTTTGCTAGCCTGTCTCTTGCAATCAGGTATGTTATTTATGTTTTCCATTATGCATAAAACAAAACTGATCAACATGTGGTATCAGAGCATATGTTGATAATTCGGTTATGTTTTCGTATCCATTATTCTGGGATTGAAATCTGGAAAACAGAGTTTTGGAAACTTAATAAAATTTAAAAGTCTTTTTCGAGGCCAAGTATCTCGAAATCACTGTTTCGGGAAAAACATAAATTTGAAACCCTGTTTTGAGTTTCTTCTTCATAAACAATTTCGGATCTTATGTTTTAATGTCTTATAACTGTTTCGAAATTATAACATATTAATTCACCTTTCCGAAATCATTAAAATAACAGATTTCGGATTCCAGAATTATGTTTTTTAATTTTAGGGTTCATCTTATGTTCTTATGAGAAATTCGAAAATTCCCTGAATTTTGGAATTAAATTTAGATTATTGGATGTTTTTCCTAGTTTTGATCTAAATTTCATCTATTAAAATTTTGAAATATGTTATAGAATTAAATGGATATTATTTTGAAATATTTTGATCAATTTAGATTAGCATTAAAATAGGAAACTAAATCCCATAATCCCTAAAAATTCAAATTTCAAACTTATCACAACTAACAGCTTCTAATCAGTAGATTTCGAGACTTGGAGAATAAGTTTCGAAATTAGGTGGTTTCGACTAAGGTTGCGACTCGAAATCATAAAGGTGTTAGTCTTCATGACTCGAAACCATGAGGTTCCGACTCGAGACCATAAGGTTGCGACTCGAGACCATGAGGTTTCAGTCTTCATAACTCGAGACTAAGATTCCGACTTGAAAACATTAGGTTCCGACTCGAGATCATGAGGTTTCAGTCTTCATAACTCAAGAATAAGATTCCAACTCGAGACCATAAGGTTGCGACTCGAGACCATGAGGTTTCATTCTTCATAACTCGAGACTAAGATTCTGACTCGAAACCATTAGGTTCTGACTCGAGACCATGAGGTTCCGAGTCGAGACCATAAGACCTCACTGAGACCTCACACAAAACCTCAAGTTGAGTTGCGATCTCATAACTGAGTCGAGGTCTCATAATTGAGTCGAGATCTCACTCGAAACCTAAGACTACGAGATCTCATAATTGAGTTCCATCTGTGCTATCAGATGGTTTGCTATTAAACCATATTTAATAGCTTAACTTGAATGAGCTTCTGATGTATCATTTCTGGCCAAAGCTGATTTAACACATCTATTTATTGTTCAAGTATTATAAAAGCTATGTTGAGTATGCATTAAAAACGTGAATGTCTTAATTTCTGGCCAAAGCTGATTTAATTCATTCATGTCTAGCATACTTAATAAGTGCATAACTAAAGTGATTGTCTCATTTCTGGCCAAAGCTGATTTGTCACGATTACTTTGCACACATGCTTAAATGATTACACTTCTGGCCAAAGCTGATTTGTCTTCGTTTAAGTAGAACTTTAACTAAGTCTATTATTTTGATGTTAGTAATAGACATATCACAACTTCTTCAAATAATGATCCTCACGTTAATGATCCTTCATTAATCTTATGATCATTTTTTTGTTTGCCTTAATTTTTAGTACCCATAACTTTACTCACTATAATTTTCTTCTATAAGTTAGTATCTCATACACTCTAAATCCTAAACCTAATATGTTTTGCTTTACTTAAAGTTTCTATAAGATTAGCTCTTAAATTAAATCCTTGATTATCTCTTAAGACACGATAATCCTATTGCTCTCTTCTGATAAAGCACTACAGAAGAAAAGTAGAGCATGATGAATACGACAAATCGAACATGATGTCTCTTATAATAATCAAGAACTCTCTAACATAATTGCTGTCACTAAAAGGTTATTCCAGCTTAAGTTTTTCCTAAGATTAATCTATTTTCTATGGAATAATCATAAGAATTCCTAAGATGCATGCCTTCATTTAAAATTATAAACTGTAAAGCTAAGTGGTATATGTGAATACATCATAATGTACAATACCATGACCCATAAAGTTAAGGGCTTACGCATAGAAATAAGTACATTTTTCCAGTAAATTACATACTAAGATTTTCACTTGTACAATTTGATGCCTTATAAATCAACTATAACACTCAAAAGTACCAAAGTATAATGAGTGTGTTGATAAGCAACATATGTACAAAGAAATAAATGTTTAAAGCTGAAAAATAAGTTGTTACTCACCTTATAACCACTTAAACTTTAAAAGAGGATTGTTCTAAGGTGCATTGTAAAAAATACAAGTACAAAAATTCCAACTCTAAAGGTTCTTCAAGGGAGAATCTCACTGCATAATTATGCCATTAGACTGGGCATAAGCAACGAGACTATCCATTATTCAAAAGAACAGTTGGATAAATTAATTAGATAGCCACCTACTAATGATATTTAAGTCTGCTAATTTTAATATTCCTATTAACACATGATTACTTGACTCTAGCTCCATACGTTTCCTTACCAGAATTCAACAAGTAACTAACATGGGAGTTAGTGACAAAAATTAAATGTTAAGGCTATAATAACCATAATAAGCAGTCTTCTAACAACGTTTTTTCGATACCTTATATATATATTCTGAAGATTAGTCAGAATATAGTATCATAATTAAGCTATGTTATAAAGGTTGTGAGGTTTGCATGGTCAACATAAAGTCACACTTACCTTAAACTCTCATCTTATTTGTTCTAAATATCTAGATAGAAACATTACTAAGATGAAACTAGATGATACCTTACACTTTCACAACTTTTGTTATCATGAAAATGAGAATTTGACAAAAGGAAATTGAGACCTATAAATTTCATCAATTATAACCGAAATTCATGAGAAATCATGACATGGTTAATGAGGATGATTTTCTTTCATCTAATCTCATTCTAAGTGATTTTAAATCATGACGTTAAAGCCCTAAAATATGACTTGGCTTAAGGAATAAGTATGGGTCCATCATAAGTCATTCATTGACATTCGTGGAACTTATTCCAAATGGAATATTCAGACATAATTCATTTATCATTTAAAAGACTATCCACTTGTATCTAAATTTTGTCGCATATGGCCCACGGTCTTAGAAGAGATGTATTAATATATATACTTAATAAGATTTCTATTAGATATGTCCCTGAGTTTTCTTATGATATCTGGACATTAAGAAAATCTAATAAAGTCTAACATATGTATGATAGGTTCCCACGTCACGTACCTCATTGAAACTTATCTTGTAGCATTTTGAGATATCACAGATCAGTGGGAGCATTAAGTGTCTTAATAATAACGTGCAATAGTTGCAAGAGGCGGGGGGTGAATACTTCATATTACTTCAATTTACACCTCTTGTACAAGACACTGCTCCATCTCGACACTGTTCTATCAAAACTTGTCTCCTTAAAATATAAAGCTGCACTTACAAAAGTTTCATTGTTGCTTAATTATGGGCACACTAAGATTTCTTACCTAAAGTAACACAATCCTCAACAAGAGAAACTACAACGACTGATGTCATAAATTTGTTTTTCTCTATTAGAATTTGTTGGTCATTACATATTGACCCTAAGCATGCTGAGTTCCTTAAGATTTCTAAGGTCAGTGGGAGCAGTCAAAGTCCTTATCATGACTTGCAAGGAATACAAGAGGCAGGGGGAAAAGTGTCATTAAATTTCACTCCGAATTTAGCTCCGATTACACCTTTTGTACACCATACTGCACCAACTCTTACAAACTTAGAATCCTAAAAATGATAGCAACCTAACCAAGAGCTAATCCATAAAACTGAAACTTCTAATAAACCCAATAATCAACTCAGGAGGTCATCTAGGTTTAAAAACCTACTAACTCTGATGATTACATAACCTCCCTAACTAAAGTTGAAACGGATTTTGGAAAAGTTTACTGATCCTATCTCTTCAAATTAAGCCATTAGTGTCAATCAATCTTCTAAATGGAATAAAACAATTTTCTAGTAAAACTGATTTTATGTGTTCGTATAACGTTTGAGATTTGATTTAATTTCAAGCAAGCGAAAAGTATTATACGGGGACTAGACCATTGCTTCCGCAAAATCAGAAGTCCCGGGATAATACCCTAGATATCACTAAGCATAAAGACCTAGTATCTCAGAAAGAGGGACCTTTCAAACAAGATTTCGGGGGTTACCCATATATCCGAGAGATGTTCCCCACGAGATAAGTAAGTTTGATATTTAGGTTTATATCTTGAACATAATCTACTAAGCGTGTAAAAACCTACTGGCACATCATCAGTGAGACCGTTTATCACATTTTATCTTTCCAATTCTTAAGCATGCTGTGATAGTCCACTGATGCACTATCATTTCCTCTTTTTCACAACAAAACTCATTTTTGATTTTATCATGTTTTTTACTTTATCAAATTTCTAATGTTTTTGGATTTTCTGAAATTTCTTTCTCCCCCTAAAATTCAAAATTCAAAACCATTTTAAAGAAGATTTGAAAACAAACTGTACAAACAAACTGACAAACTGATGTGAAATGCTTCAATTCTCTATCCACTTGGCATAAACAATCAGAATTCCCCCTGACAACAAACTATTTTTCCATCATGATTTCAAAACACTTAAGTTTGTTTTAATCAAATGGTTTTTCCGAAAAATAAGTTTTGTTGATTTCACTTGTAAAAACGGGGATAAACTCATCACATTGTTCTTTCAGCCATTTTGTATGAAAGATAAATCAAGTTCAACTTAATAACCTTGATTAACCACTTGTAGGAATAACCAACAACCACTTGTCGGTTTTTCACAAACACACCACTAAAAGATCAAAATTTCACAAACATGAAATTCTCAAGAAAGATGCTGATTCCTGCTCCACTCTTACCAACTTGGAAGCTCCGGCAAGTCATACTTTTTACATATGAAAAACAGACATCCAAGCCTGACCAAACTTGGATGTGACCTCTTCAGTTTCACTTGGGGTTTCAACATTTCTTTTTTCTTCATAAAAATCTTTCACCCCTTTTACCTTTCCATCGACCATTTTCCCAAAAATATGTTTCACTTTTCCATTAAAAGCTTTTTCAACATCAAATTCTTTCTTCTCAGAATAGAATTGATTCGAGATCTCAACCTTACCAACTTTTTGTTTAAAATTTTCAGTACTCAATGGTGGAAAGTTGACATCATCCATTGGCGGTACTGACGTTTCTATTTTTAACTCAAGTTGTGGCTCTTCTGACTTTGACGAATCAGATTCATCGCCAGAATTCACATCTGATTTCTTAACAACCCATGTTTGGTTGTTAAGATTTACTCTTCTTTTGTAAAACCTTTTTGAACATTCACCAACTTCATATGTTGAATTTTTAAATACTTTGAATTTTTCAGTTGTTGGTTCGGTTTTATCAACAATCTTTTCTTTGAGTTTAGAAACAACTTCCTGTTTTGTGTTGGTTGCCTTTGGACAATTCCAGGCAATATGACCAACTTCTTGACATCTATAACAGGTTCTTGTCTCTTTTCTCTGATAAGCTCCATTCTTCTCAAATTTTTGTTTTTCTGCAAAGAACTCTTTATTTGATTGCTTCCAGAATGAGCTCTTTTCTTCTTCCTCCGAACTTGCTCCTGAAACAAATACAGTTTTTGGTTTATAAGTTTTCTCATTTTTATGATTTTTCTGTGGAATAAAACTTAACCCTTTCTTTTTGAAATTACTGTTATGGTTTGGTTTCTTTTGAAAACTAGAACTAGAACTGTAACATTTTTTCTTGTTTAACCTTTGTTGAACTCTTGAGGTGTATTTTTTAGGTTTTTCAGAAAGATTTACATCTTTTATTTCAGAAATATTAATTTCTGTTAGTTTGAAAATCTTTTTAATCATTTCAGTTTTAACAACTCTTATTGGAAATTCCTCATCAGAATATAATTTATCTGAATCATTCAAAGTATATGCCACTTTGATTGGTTCGTCATTCAAATTAGATTTTGATAACATAAATTCTTTATTGTAAACCCTTTTGACCGACGACTTTGGACTGTCAACTGATGAACTCGAACTCTCGGATTTGGACTTTGACTCTGACTCCTCATCTTTATCCAACTCCTGATCGACCACTTTCTTTGTTAACTCAGACTCATGATTAGTGTCAGACGATGTGAATCTAACGTCAATATTTTCTGGTAACTCATCAGTTGTTTCAGACTTTAAATTTATATTGACTGCCTTTTTGACCTGCTCCTCATTTGGTTTTCTGGGAGAATAACCTTCCCAGATCGGAGGCGGACACTTGTTATAATTTGCACTTTGTTTCTTACCAGTATCCTTCTCTTCCGTCTTCTTTTCTTGAATTGCTTCAAAACCTGCAACAGTTGGATAAATTCTGTCAATCAAATAATCAGAACTTGAATAACTTTGCAACAATCGTCTGATTCTTTCATTTTCTATCTTTTCAGTCTCCAACTCTTGCTTCAACTTTGCACACTCTTCAATATAGTGATTGATAGCCTTTTGTTAGACACCATCACTGCATTCATCATGGTTAACGCATCTTCTCTTTCAGAATTTGTCTTTTACAAACTATTCACCGTTCTGTTCAAAACATCATATGACTCTTTCACATAATTGACATCGAACAATAACTTTTCTTTCAACTTTTCAAGTTCACTATACTTCTCGTCTTTTTCTTCGCAATGTTTGCAAGGTTCCAAACATTTTAGACAAGGTTTGATGACCTCAACATTCTTTTCAAATTCAACCACTTTCTCAACTTCAATCACCTTCTCAGCTTCAACCATCTTCTCAACAACTTTAACTTCTTCACTTTGTTCAAACTTCTCTTTTTGAACGAAACTCTCACATTTCATCTTTTTCTATTCTTTTGCTGCTCGTCTCTCCTTCAGCTTCTCCAATCTATCTACAAAATAAAACTGAAAACTTTCAGGAGATAATGAAGTTTTTCCAATGTTTATTTGTGTTTCTTCTTCATCATCACTGCTATCAGATGATGATTGATCAAAGACTGTTGTCTTTTCTGAACTATCATCTGAAGAAACAGATTCTCCATCTTGACTTTTATCACTGTAATCAAACACACTCATCCATTCTTTCATCAAATCTGGTTCTTGAACTATTTGTGCAATGAATGCTACTAGCTTTGAATCAGGCGGAATGTATTTATCCCAGCTAAAACCTTCTGCCACTTTTTCATCATCTTAATCAATTATACAAAATAAGCTTTCTTTGTTGACTCTTCGATCGCCTTCTTAGCATGTGCAGATTGTGGTTCTTGTTGTTGATACGGTTGTTGAGCAACTTGTTGATATATATAGCTTTCCGATAGTAATCATTATTTCCGAACGGATTCTGAGCTCCTCCTGCTTCTCGATTGGTACATTCACTCTTGAAATGTCCTTTTTCCCTGCATCGAAAACAAGTAACTTTAGATTTATCAAAACCCAAAGTAGAAACATTAGCATCACAGAAATCATCTCTTCCCGTAATCATCTTAAATTTCTCAGCTCTCCTCAACACACTCGCTAAACACCACTTAATATCCATAAGCTCCATTTCCTCAGCATCAATCTGATCGTAATCCTCTTTTGTTAGCATAGGATTTCCGATTCTGCCTGCAACCAAACCCTCATATGATTCTAACACTGTAGCTAGTAATGCCATATGACCTTTAGCAACTTCTTCAAAGAACTTTTGACCATTCTGAAGATGCAACGCGATGTTGTAGTGTAAAACATGACCATTACTGCTGCTTGAGCTTTGGAACTGATGATTTGGAGTTGAAACATTCGGACTAATACTCGAGTATGAAGAAAAACCACTGTTGCTGCTTGGACTTTGATTAACTGATCCAGATGAGTTTTCTACGCTGAAAGCAGTTTGGACCTTTGGACTTGCTTCAACATCCTGAACACTCCCTTTGTAATATATCTTGATGTCTTGTTGACCACTTGGATTGTTCATTCTAGCAATCTTTTGATGTTCAAGATCTTGTCCTTCAATTTTTTCAATGAACTGAGAAATTGTCAATTTGTCATATTCTCCAGTGTTCTTTAAGATCATCAGATATGTACCCCATTCTTTCTGAGGTAAAGCATCAGCTAATTTATCAACCCATTCTTCTCAATCTTTGTTGATATCCAAAAGAGACATTGATCTCACTAAATGAGAATATCTTTCGATCAGTTTCTTTGAAGTTTCACCCGACAAACTCGTAAACAAATCAAATTCTTTCTTTAACAATGATTTCTTACTCCTGATCATCTTCTCACTTCCCTCAAACTTAATTCGAAGTGCTTCCCAAATCGAACGTGAAGTATTATCATGTTGAAGTAATAGGAAGATGTCTTCTTTCACAGCTTGCTGGAGTAGACTAATCATCATCTTTTCTGCTTTGTACATGTCTCGTTCTTTATCCGACAACTCAGAAATAGTTTTAATAACACCCACATCTGTACGCGGTTTAACATACTTTTTCTCAATACACTCCCAAGACCTCAAATGATTTGCTTGAACCCAATTTTCAAATTGATCTTTCCAACCATAATATTCCTCAATGCCTATTAGCTTTGGGGGTTTTTGCAAAGTTTCGGTTTCATTTTCCATGTTCATGCTCTGACTAATACTAGCAGGAGTACTCGGGGCAGTAGCAAACGCGTTATAAAATTCCTCTTCCATGTTTTGGTAATAAGTTTTCACAAAATCAGCTTTTCAAACGAAATAACACAATTCACACGAAATGAACTTTGATGCGGAATGAACTCTTTGGTATGAAATGAGTGATTTCGTACAAAATGATAACCTTCTTCAAACGAAATACCCTGTTCAAGCGAAATGACAGCAAAATGATTCCGTACGAAATGATTTCACACGAAATAGATGTTTTCGTGCGAAATGAACCAATTTTTCAAACGAAATGATGATTTCGCGCGAAATGAAACTTCAATTCGTATGAAATGCTGCTGATGTCATCTTTCCGAACATATTTTCAAGCGAAATGAACAGGTTGAACAAGTTTTAGGTCAATTTTAAGTCTAATTCTTACAAGGATTAGTTAAAACAGTGTTTCGATTATAATGTGTGAAAATCAGCCCATTTTAACCATGAAAACTTGTTAATTTTGAAAAAGAAGGTGTAGAAGTCATAAATATGATGAAATCAAGCTGAATTCGGTAAGAACTCCTCCTCCTGAGCTCTGATACCACTTGTAGGATCGTTTTCAAGACCAAAACGAGTCGTTCAGAAGAGTTCTTGTCAATACGAGAGGCAAAAACTAACGTATCGACTTAGAAACAGCTTGAAATACACTCTAATTGTCTTTTAGATTGATATAACAACTTTTTACAGCGAGTAGACACTTCAGCAGCACTTCGGCTCTGGAATCGAAAACTTACAAACGAAATGGCACAACCTAGAATATATAGGCAACTGATTTCGTACGAAATAGATAAGACTCATTTCGTACGAAATGGACAGTGTCTATTTCGTACGAAATGCCCTTGTTCTATTTCGTGCGAAATAGTCACTAACACACATTTCTCGTATTTCGTGCCCTGATCTTTCTAATCTAGTACAAGACTCAATACAAGACAAAGTCGACAGACATATGCACCAACACTAAACCAAATCCTGATATAAGCGTTAAGACATAAAGAAGCATGATTGATTGTCAAAGGTCATACTCATGAAGAGATAAATTGTCAAAGAATCATTCTTACCTATCTTAAAGAAGATTTCTTTGAGGATCATCACTGTTCTAGTAGCTTATAATAGTTTAAAGCTACATTAGATGAACATTAAAAACAATTTTCCCTAATAACTGGCTAACATATTTACATGTTCAATAGATAACAACCTGAAAGTTATGAACTTAAGGTTATAGAACAATTTGTCAATAAGCCAATAAAATCCATATATGGGTTAGTGCAAACATCATAATGTGATGAAATCTTAACGCAATTATTTTCATCAAGAATCAAGTGGATTAATGTACCTACCTCAAAATGAGTGGGAGCAACTAAAATAAACTTGTCTATATAGAGGCCATTCTTTTGACAAGTATATGTTACACAAGTCAAAGTATTGTTAATACAAACTTTGATATAATAGATCTCAGAGATATCTCTTACGGCTTAGATATCATAACATACCGAGTAAGACCCAATGGGACATTAGTTTCGTTCCATAAGTTTCACCTTAAATGGGTCCTTACATATGTAACAAACAATACTGCTCTTCTTTAGAGGATAATAGGATAAATGAGATTTTTTCCTTACGCTTCATTAATTAGAAGCCTTATGTAAGTTCAAGTATATACTCATTTAGATATTACTCACATTGCAACACACTAGATATGTCTGGATTAATGTGAAGCATCTAATAGAGTATTATAATATCTTTAAAAGAAACGAGAGGCTATAACTTAAAGAATAAGTGAGAACTCAAACCGGTTGATTATTCTAACTTTGTAATATTCAAAGATGACAAAATGTAATTTCGGGTATATCTTTATGTCAGCAAACAAAACTTATCTCATGGAGGAGTCATAATGGACTTATATCAACAACTTAAGTTATAACGACATAATATAGTCACTAAATGTTGTTAGAAACTTATTAGTTGACTCATAAGTTTATTAACTCCATATAATTAATGTATTGAAGACTTATTGTGATAAAGTCAGCTACCATGACTCCTTGAACAGTAACAGTTCGAGAGGTGCTGCATTAAGTTTTGATACGCAATTAATTATTCGTTTATGAACGAAATGAGGAAACTAAGTCTTTGTATCGAATACATTCATGATATGCTTAAGGATCCTATAACTGAAGGGCTATTACCCATAAGTCTTATTAAGAGAGCTCATAGATGGGTTTTAATTGATGGCCATGCGCAACTGCATATCGTATTATGAATGACTAAGTATTAGTTAATCTTCCTTATCGGTTTGATTTTGTATGTCTCTAAGCATATGTTAAACCGGTATAATGGCATATAGACAAATCAAATTACAAATCAAACAAAGGGCTTATGCATATTTTGATCATAACGATTAGGTTTTAAATTGAGGCTATAGTATGACTAATGGGGGTCATGAGTCGCATAATTATTCAATGGCTGTATTTCTCTGCTATAGTTTTTGGTTTAAGGCTAAAATGAGTGTTAACTCCTGATCAGGCTTATCTAATACTCATAGTAAATGATTACTCGGCTAAGTGGGAGAATGTAAGATTAAATAGATTATGGTGCAATATTTAATCTAGTAGCCATTATAATCATTTACATTATATAGATCAAAATATATAACAACCTATTAAATAATTATTTGGTAATTGTTGATGGAACATATTACCCTTATTAACTAACTAGGTTTCCTCTAAAGTAGAGGTTAAAGGGTTAGACTTCAAGACAATTGACACAACCTAATTACTCATAACATCAAATCGCCTCCTCTCCTATACCGATTACCCTTTATCGGTTCTTATCACTGTGACAATTGTGCCATTTTGATCATCAAACAATTACGAATCCAATGAAATCTTGTATTTCATTCTCGAGATTTGTACAATTACATGTGACAAGTACACATATCAAATTTCGTACGATTCTGAACTCTCGAGAAGCTTTTCTGGAAGTTATACGTAAACTATTACGCAAATGTAATCAGTTTAATGAAACGTAAACTTCGGAACAGTGACATAAGCTTAACATACCTTAAATAACCTTTACATAACTTAGAAATAAGTTTTGAAGGGTTTGGTATGGCAAAAACAAGTTTATTCGATCACAGGGACTAATTGCGTCAAACTGCAAAAGTCTGCCGATTTGTATAGCAACGAACACTCCGGAACAAGATCATAAGCTAAACATACCCTAAATACCCTTAACATATGTGACAACTGTGCTCTGTAATCAATGTACAATGCAAAACAATGTTAACTATTAATTAAACAATGTGTTTTGATGTTATTATATATGTAATTGTGTTTGATGATTTTACGATTCGATTCAATCTCGATTTCAAGCTTTAAATCGCTTTCTGGAAAGTTTTACACAAACTGGTGCGTAAACACAGTCAGTTTAATGCAACAAACACTCCGGAATAGTGAAATAGGCTTAACATATCTTAAATAACCTTCACATAACTTAGAAATAAGTTTTGGATGGTTTGGTGTGTTGAAAACAAGTCTATTCGATCGCAGGGACTATTTGTGTCAAACTACGAAACTATACCAATTTGTATGGTATCGAAGAGTCCGGAACTTGATCATAAGCTAAACATACCATAAATAACCTAAACATAGCTTAGAAATAAGCTTTGAGGGGTTCGGTATGCGAAAACATGCTTATTTGATCTTACAGGGACTAAAAGTGTCAAAAAGGACGTAAGTGTGCATTTTCGCGCATATCTTACGTTCTGACTACATCTGGACATCCAAAACTTTTGTAGACACTAAAATATTTTTATTTTAGTGATCGGCATGCAAAAATACCGTTCGTCGCTCAATTTGGATCGTTTTCGAGTCCGTTTGAGTTTCGTCGTAATTTGACGAACAACGCGACCGTACGAACAAACGAGCCGACATCCGAGAGTGTTCCAAGCATATCTTGAGTCCTCTAAACTTTAATGACCTTGTAGAGCCTTAAAAATGGCTTAACGGGTGTCAAAAGTGCTAGAAATGGGCTTATACAAGTACATGGACCTAAACTGTCAATTTTGAAACTGTTGCTGATCTGTGAAGCCCAGGCGGGCTGCGTAAGGTATCCCCCTACCTTTACGCGGGCCGTGTGAGCATTCCAGCGACCAGAAACTTGTTTTCAGCAACTGTTTGATAGTTTAGGGGCTGTTATGGTAATTCTTTTGTGTGATGGGCAAGTTTAAGTGATCACCAAGGTTACTAATCAGCTCCTAACAAATGTATGCCCATGATTATTGCTTGGAGACCACACAAACAAGTGTCATGATCTTGTTCTTCATGCACTACTATAAATAGCAAGCCATCCCATTCCATTTTTCTCACATTTGATCTGAGAATTCTCTAAGTGGTTGTGATTATTCAATACCTACCTGAGAATACTTAGAATCAAATCTATTTGGACCCTTTGTAAGTCCTCTTTCATTCTTTTATTGCTTTCCTAGCTAGAAAGTCAAACAGTGTTTGACTTTCAGCTTTAACTAGTCAATGGTAAACGAGAAGTTCGTTTGAACTTCGCAACGTGAGCTTAATCATGATGGTTATAGTCCTTAGTGACTATACCTACTGATTACCAAGTTGACTAGGCGTAGTGGCGAGTCGTAGTTTCGGTCAAAATGCGCATTTAAGCGTATTTTGCAACCAAACTACTCTAAGGTATCAAAACACTTTGTTTTGATATCAAAACCTGTTTTCTAACTTAGGTAAGCATGTTTTAACATGCTTAGCTCGTCACTTTTAGTTTAGTGCTTGTTTAGAGTCGTAAGTCAAGCGGTCTAAACCACCGCTTAGACTTTCGAACTCGACCCGTTTGGTCGATCATTAGGATCCGACCAAGCATGTTTAGTGGCCATAGTTGCATAGGGAATAAACTTCCGAGGTTATACCTTATGGTCACCTAGATTAAGTAGTTGTATGATAGGTAGATTATATGCCTTAGGTAAATGACCAAAATGCCCTTTTCATGCATAATTGGATTTTAAGCATATGTAACCTAAGCATTTGTCACCTAACTGATTATGCAACCTATTTAAACATGTTTAGGCATATAATACTTGTCATGGGACTAGTTAGACGTCTCAAACGCGTTTTACGCAAACGACGCGTTAAAGTAGCATAACTACCTTAATGGGTCGTAACGGGTCGAAAGCAATTAGGTTAGGTTCCGATTTAGAATGTAGGCTTTATTAAACCATATCACATGAGTTCCAACACTCATTTGGTTTACAAGACCTCATTCTGTCCGATCTTCCGATTTAGGTGTCGGTTTATTTACTAGTGATCCGATTACTAGGTACTACTGGAATTTCCTTGGTTTGTCTGAGCTTCGCTAAGTTCTTTAGATCAAGGATACCCTTCTATTCAATGTGAGTACATAGTTCCCCTATTTTACTGTTTTCAATTGTTTTGGGGTGATTCATATGTATTAAAACGATTTCGATATTTAAACGATGGTTTCAAAAACAATAAAGATGGTTTATATTAAACTAATAATGATTTCGATAATGTGAACGAACTTGTTGGTTGTAGTTACATAACGAATGACATTCATTAATTTTGGCCGAACCGACCAGTATTAGGTTATGGTACCATAGGATCTGATAAATCCCGTTATCAGACTACACCCATGGTTATGTGTGGGGGGTTATGTAGGTAACGACCGAATCTGTGATTGTTAACTTACCCTTTGGTGGTTTGTTAATACGAAAAGCGAGATAGTCGAGTCACGAAGGTTTGAATGTTATTAGCGAGACGACCAAAAGTAGTTTCACAATTAAAACGAAAAAGATTTTGGGACGAATTAAACGATTTGGAACGACTTAAACGAAATAAACGATTTGAACAAACGATTGGTTTGGGTTGGGTTGTGATTAGGTAATGGGATGGGTGTAACATGATAAAAGCGTGGTAGATACGCCGCTGGTACATCTTATATATAAGTGCTTTTATCATATTACATTTCATGTCATTATTTAGTTCACTTGGGAAACGATTTTGAAACGATGTTACACAACGAGGTTTTCAAAATGATATAAACCATATGAGTTTTATTAACGAGTTTTTACGAGATATTTTATGAGTTGGTTTACTAAAACAAATGTTTTGGGGTTAAGAATCATGGCCACGAGATTTTATAAAATATAACTAACTTGATTTGAGTTGGTTAATTATGTTGCAATACACTTTTCAAAACGAGGTTTGTACTTTTGACTCTTGTAGTCTGATGAGGTACTGCAACATACAAACGAGCCATGAATCCGATACTCTCACAAAACCTATGTGCTTGCCAACATTTCTTTGCTGACTTTGTTTTTACATATGTTTCAGGTGATGTTGCGTGATGATTGCTAGGGAGCATGTTCACTTAGGATTTGGACGTGGCCTTAGTGACATAAAAATGATAGTAGACGATATTTAATTTATTTGTTTGGTTTTTCAGACAATGTAAATCACTTAATGAATCAATAAAACGAAACTTTTAATTACCATGGTTGTTGAAACGATGATTCTGTTACAACACTCCCCGACGTTTCCACCACGGTTTGTTGTTTTACGTGGTCGGGGTGTGACATAAGAGTTGGTATCAGAGCCAATGGTTATAGGGAATTAGGTTATTAGCAATGCTTTGACCTAGACTATTACTTTCTAGAACCCTAACACAAGTTTACTTGTGTTTAGATTTTAAAACAATACCATCACCTATCCTTAGGTGATAACCACAACAAGAACACAATAACAAATCCACTTCGACAATTAATCATCTATCCTTGGATGACTGATTGTAAGGTTTTGAACCCTTCCAGTTTAATTCATTTTCGGCTTTATGCCCTCTGAATTTTCAAAATCTCGTCAAAGTTTGGGTCTAAATAATGTGAACACGTGCAAACTGGAAGAGTGAATGCCTGTACCCTGAGTTTTCTGTCTAAGGCTAGAGTGTTAGTATAAATCCGCAGTATCGGACCAGTCACTCTTACATGGGAAATCTTGGGGTGAGTGTTCACTTATAGGCGAGCATGTCTTCAGTGATACATTATATTGACCCATTTACTTTGATTTGTCACTGCGTAACGATTGTTTGTCCGAAGTAACGAACAAATGATCGCCTTCCTTGTATTTTGTTGATGTTTTCAATGCCTCTTTTTCCCAATTATCGACCTCACTCATTTCTCATGTTTCCTTGTTAGACAATGCCTCCTCGATGCGATGCTCGAACTTTTACTACTGAGGAAGTCGTAGCCCTTGTCTCTCAGCAAATGGTTGCTGTACTTCCAGGCATTGTGATCCAAATCCACGAGTTATACAACAACAATAATAACAACAATAATGCTCAGTGTAATTTCAAGAATTTCAATTCTGCGAAGCCGCTTAAGTTTTCTAGGTCACAATGAGCAACTGCGCTCCTACAGTGGTTCGAGAGTATCGAGAGCACATTCAGACATGTGCAATGTCCGAATGCGCGTAAGGTTGAATTTGCATCAAGCGTGTTCGAGAAGCAAGCTCTTACATGGTGGAACGGAGTGATGCGTGATAGGGGTGCCGAATTGGCATTAGCATAAACTTGGGAAGAGCTCCGAGCTCTCATGATGAGAGAGTTCTGTCCCCGTCACGAGATTCGAGCTTTGGAACGAGAATTCGATGATTTGAAACAAGACAGGGGAGAACATCGTGCTTATACGGATCGATTTGAGGAGCTCAGTTTGTTGTGTCCCATTATGGTTACCCCACTGGAGAAAGCAATCGAGAGATATATTGATGGTTTACCTGATTCCATACAGGATATCGTGACCGGTGTTAATCCTACTACCGTTCGTCACGCGATCGAGTTGTCTGCTACCCTGACTGAGTCTCAAGTCAGGAAGGGTAAACTTACCC
This sequence comes from Helianthus tuberosus, assembly GCA_030545235.1. Lineage (NCBI taxonomy): Eukaryota > Viridiplantae > Streptophyta > Magnoliopsida > Asterales > Asteraceae > Helianthus > Helianthus tuberosus. Next base: position 128,323,814 of record CM060397.1, read on the forward strand.
GCAAGTGTGATAAAAAGAAGTCGACCGATTCTGACAAGGGTAAGGGTAAGAAGAAGGGTGAGTCTTCTAAAAAGTCAAGGAAGCGCAAGGCTTCTCAGAACTTTGCTGTCACCAACCAGAACCCTCAGAACCTACCGACTCAACCTCTAGCAAAGAAAGCATATGCTGGTACCGCACCTCACTGGGCCCAATGCAACGGTCACCATGTTGCCCAACAGGCCTGTAAACACTGTGCTACGTGTGGTAGACTTGGGCATTTGGCCAACGTTTGTCGTTTTTGGCTAAAATCAGGATGCTCAGATTCTAGCACAAGCCCAAGGGAATGCTTCGAGATTCCCACCTGGTTCGTGTTTCAATTGCGGAGAAATGGGTCATTTCCGTAACAACTGCCCGAGATTGGTAAATGCGAATGTCAATCCGAATGCAAACGCGAACGTGAATGTGAATCCCGCTCGTGGACGAGTATTTAACTGAACGTGAATGAGGCGAGGGTAGACAACGAGGTTGTTAACTGTACGTTCCTTGTTAACAATCAACTTGCATCTGTTCTTTTCAATTCTGGTGCCGATAGGAGTTTTGTTTCGTTATCCTTTGAGCCTTTACTTGTGATACCTAGAACTAAACTGAGGAAACCCTTATCTGTCGAGGTTGCTACTGGTAAACCACTCATACTCGATTCTGTTATTCATGGTTGTCAATTGAACCTCGATAACCATCTTTTTTCCTATTGACCTCATACCGATGCAACTTAGGAGTTTCGACATTATCGTGGGGATGGATTGGTTAACCAAACATCGAGCTGAGGTGATTTGTTTTGATAAGATCATTCGTATTCCTCTTTCGTCTGGCGATGTTCTGGAAGTTCATGGTGAGAAGCCATCTGGTAGATTGAAACTCATGTCGTGTACGAAAGCCCAAAGTTACTTACGAAAAGGATATGTTGCTTTTCTGGCACATGTCACCGAGGAGAAAAGCAAAAACAAGAGTATTCAGGATATTCCGATTGTTCGGGATTATCCAGAGGTGTTTCCTGATGAACTGCCTGGTTTGCCTCCAGTTCGTCAAGTCGAGTTTCATATTGACCTTGTACCCAATGCCAACCCGATTGCGAAAGCACCTTATCGTCTTGCACCGTCGGAGATGCAAGAGTTATCGAAACAGCTTCAAGAGTTATCTGATAAAGGATTCATCCGACCGAGTTATTCACCTTGGGGAGCTCCTGTCCTCTTTGTGAAAAAGAAAGATGGATCTTTTCGAATGTGTATCGATTATCGTGAGCTTAATAAGCTTACCATCAAGAATCGATATCCCCTACCTCGAATTGATTATCTCTTTGATCAGCTGCAAGGTGCTACCTATTTCTCTAAGATCGACCTGCGTTCTGGGTATCATCAGCTTCGTGTATTCAAAGAAGATATTCCCAAAACTGCTTTCTGAACAAGATATGGGCATTACGAGTTTACTGTCATGCCTTTTGGTTTGACGAATGCTCCAGCCATCTTCATGGACTTAATGAATAGGGTCTGTAAACCTTATTTAGACAAGTTCATCAGTGTGTTCATCGACGATATTCTCATTTATTCGAAGTCTCGAGCCGATCACGAGCAACACCTTCGTTTGACTCTGGAACTCCTAAAGAAGGAACAACTTTTTGCTAAATTCTCCAAGTGTGAATTTTGGCTTAAAGAAATTCAGTTCTTGGGTCATATTGTCAACGAGCAGGGTATTCATGTGGATCCATCCAGGATTGTTGCAATTAAGGATTGGAACACACCGACAACGCCTACCGAGATTCGATCTTTTCTTGGTCTTGCTGGATATTATCGTCGTTTTATTTTGAATTTCTCGAAGATTGCGGTTCCACTCACTGCTTTGACTTAGAAGAATAAGCCTTTTGAGTGGGGACCCAAACAAGAAGAAGCATTCCAAACGCTGAAACAGAAGCTCTGTGATGCTCCTGTTCTATCTTTGCCCGATGGAAACGATGATTTCGTTGTCTACTGTGATGCATCCAACTTAGGCCTTGGTTGCGTTCTTATGCAACGAGGTAAAGTTATAGCATACGCGTCTAGACAATTGAAAGTCCACGAAAAGAACTACACGACTCATGATCTTGAGTTGGGAGCTATGGTTTTCGCTCTCAAAATCTGGAGACACTACCTCTATGGCACGAAGTGTGTGGTTTTCACATACCACAAAAGTCTCCAGCATATTCTTAATCAGAAGGAGCTGAACATGAGGCAACGACGTTGGGTTGAACTCTTAAATGATTACGATTGCGAAATTCGCTACCATCCTGGTAAGGCGAATGCCGTAGCCGATGCGCTTAGTCGAAAGGAGCGAGTCAAGCTTCATTCTGTTCGAACTCTATCTGATCTTCAAACTCGTGTTCTTCAAGCTCAGCAATTTTGTGTTTCACAAAATTTGATGGGTAAGGAATTACCACGTCAACTTGAGCTTAAGCTCGAAGCAAAGGACGATGGTTTACTCTATTTCAAAGATCGTTTGTGGATTCCGAAACAAGACGATCTTCGCACCCTAGTGATGGACGAATCTCACAAGTCTCGATATTCTATCCATCCTGGTGCTGATAAAATGTACAAGGATCTTCGTACTCAGTATTGGTGGCCTGGTATGAAGAAGGATGTTGCCTTGTACGTATCGAAATGCCTAACTTGTCTCAAAGTCAAGGCTGAACATCAACGACCTTCTGGTTTGCTTGTACAACCAGAGATACCGGTTTGGAAGTGGGAGAACATTGCTATGGATCTCATCACTAAATTACCGCGTACATCTAAAGGTCACGATGCTATTTGGGTTGTTATCGATCGACTGACGAAGTCAGCTTATTTTATTCTGATTCGCGAGGATCTATCTGCTGATAAACTTGCAAAGATTTATGTTGATGAGATTGTATCACGACATGGTGTTCCTTTGGTTATCATTTCCAATCGTGATGCTCGATTTTCATCTCATTTTTGGAAGACCATGCAATCTGCCATGGGAACCCAACTAAATCTAAGCACTGCTTATTATCCCCAAACAGATGGACAATCTGAGAGAACGATTCAAACTTTGGAGGATATGCTTAGAGCATGCGTGATAGACTTTGGTGGTAATTGGGATTCTCATCTGCCATTGATCGAGTTCTCTTACAACAATAGTTATCATGCTAGTATCAACATGGAACCATTCGAGGCTCTCTACGGTCGAAAATGTCGTTCACATGTCTGTTGGAATGAGATCAGTGAAGCTCAGCTTACTGGACCTGGGCTCATTCTAGAAACAACAGACAAAATCAAGAGAATTCGCGATAATCTTGTGACAGCTAGATGCCATCAAAAGAGTTATGCGGATTTACGACGCAAGCCCTTAGAATTTCAAGTCGGAGACCATGTCCTACTCTAGGTGTCACCTTGAAAGGGAGTGGTGAGATTTGGAAAGAAAGGAAAACTTGCACCACGATATGTTGGACCATTTAAGATTGTTGAAAAGGTCGGAAAGGTTGCCTATCGACTAGAGCTACCTCCAAAGCTTGGAAATATCCATCCGACTTTCCACGTGTCCAATCTGCGAAAGTGTTTAGCTGACGCTGATCTTCACATTCCACTCGACGAAATCCAAATCGATGAAACGATGCACTTTGTCGAGAAACCTGTGGAGATAGTGGACCGTACATATAAACAGTTGAAGAACAAACAAATTCATTTGGTCAAGATTCGCTGGGAATCCAAACTTGGCCCAGAGTTTACTTGGGAATGTGAGGACCAAATGAAGGCGAAATATCCGCAATTGTTCTCACAAGTTTCCTCTAGTTAGAATTTCCGGATGAAATTTCCTAAAGTAGGGGAGACTGTGACAACTGTGCTCTGTAATCGATGCACATTGCAAAACAATGTTAATTATTAATAAAACAATGTGTTTTGATGTTATTATACGTGTAATTGTGTTTGATGATTTTACGATTCGATTCAATCTCGATTTCAAGCTTTAAATCGCTTTCTGGAAAGTTTTACGCAAACTGGTGAGTAAACACAGTCAGTTTAACGCAACAAACACTCCAGAATAGTGAAATAGACTTAACATACCTTAAATAACCTTCACATAACTTAGAAATAAGTTTTGGATGGTTTGGTGTGTTGAAAACAAGTCTATTCGATCGAAGGGACTATTTGTGTCAAACTACGAAACTATACCGATTCGTATGGTAACGAAGAGTCCGGAACTTGATCATAAGCTAAACATACCATAAATAACCTAAACATAGCTTAGAAATAAGCTTTGAGGGGTTCGGTATGCGAAAACATGCTTATTTGATCTTACAGGGACTAAAAGTGTCAAAAACGGCGTAAGTTTGCATTTTTGCGCATATCTTACGTTCTGACTACATCTGGACATCAAAAATTTTGGTAGATACTAAAATATTTTTATTTTAGTGATCGGCATGCAAAAATACCATTCGTCGCTCAATTTGGATCGTTTTCGAGTCCGTTTGAGATTCGTCGTAATTTGACGAACAACGCGACCGTACGACCAAACGAGCCGACATCCGAGAGTGTTTCAAGCAAATTTTGAGTCCTCTAAACTTTAATGACCTTATAGAGCCTTGAAAATGGCTTAACGGGTGTCAAAAGTGCTAGAAATGGGCGAATACAAGTACAGGGACCTAAATTGTCAATTTTGAAACTGTTGCTGATCTGTGAAGCCCAGGCGGGACGCGTAAGGTATCCCCCTACCTTTACACGGGCCGTGTGAGCATGCCAGCGACCAGAAACTTGTTTTCAGCAACTGTTTGATAGTTTAGGGGCTGTTATGGTAATTCTTTTTTGTGATGGGCAAGTTTAAGTGATCACCAAGGTTACTAATCAGCTCCTAACAAATTTATGGCCATGATTATTGCTTGGAGACCACACAAACAAGTGTCATGATCTTATTCTTCATGCACTACTATAAATAGCAAGCCATCCCATTCCATTTTTCTCACATTTGATCTGAGAATTCTCTAAGTGGTTGTGATTATTCACTACCTACCTGAGAATACTTAGAATCAAATCTATTTGGACCCTTTGTAAGTCCTCTTTCATTCTTTTATTGCTTTCCTAGCTTGAAAGTCAAACAGTGTTTGACTTTCAGCTTTGATCAGTCAATGGTCAACGAGAAGTTCGTTTGAACTTCGCAACGTGAGCGTAATCACGATGGTTATAGTCCCTAGTGACTATACCTACTGATTACCACGTTGACTAGGCGTAGTGACGAGTCGTAGTTTCGGTCAAAATGCGCATTTAAGCGTATTTTGCAACCAAACTACTCTAAGGTATCAAAACACTTTGTTTTCATATCAAAACCTGTTTTCTAACTTAGGTAAGCATGTTTTAACATGCTTAGCTCGTCACTTTTAGTTCAGTGCTTGTTTAGAGTCGTAAGTCAAGCGGTCTAAACCAACGCTTAGACTTTCGAACTCGACCCATTTGGTCGATCATTAGGATCCGACCAAGCATGTTTAGTGACCATAGTTGAATAGGGAATAACCTTCCGAGGTTATACCTTATGGTCACCTAGTTTAAGTAGTTGTATGATAGGTAGATTATATGCCTTAGGTAAATGACCAAAATGCCCTTTTCATGCATAATTGGATTTTAAGCATATGTAACCTAAACATTTGTCACCTAACTGATTATGAAACCTATTTAAACATGTTTAGGCATATAATACTTGTCATATGACTAGTTAGACGTCTCGAATGCGTTTTACGCGAACGACGCGTTTAAGTAGCATAAACTACCTTAATGGGTCGTAACGGGTCGAAAGCACTTAGGGTAGGTTCCGATTTAGAATGTAGGCTTTGTTAAACCATATCACATGAGTTCCAACACTCATTTGGTTTACAAGACCTCATTCTGTCCGATCTTCCGATTTAGGTGTCGATTTATTTACTAATGATCCGATTGCTAGGTACTACTTGAATTTCCTTGGTTTGTCTGAGCTTCGCTATGTTCTTTATATCAAGGATACCCTTCTACTCAATGTGAGTACATAGTTCCCCTATTTTACTGTTTTCAATTGTTTTGGGGTGATTCATATGTATTAAAACGATTTCGATATTTAAACGATGGTTTCAAAAACGATAAAGATGGTTTATATTAAACTAATAATGATTTCGATAATGTGAACGAACTTGTTGGTTGTAGTTACATAACGAATGACATTCATTGATTTTTGCCGAACCGGCCAGTATTAGGTTATGGTACCATAGGATCTGACAAATCCCGTTATCAGACTACACCCATGGTTATGTGTGGGGGGTTATGTAGGTAACGGCCGAATCTGTGATTGTTAACTTACCCTTTGGTGGTTTGTTAATACGAAAAGCGAGATAGTCAAGTCACGAAGGTTTGAATGTTATTAGCGAGACGACGAAAAGTAGTTTCACAATTAAAACGAAAATGATTTTGGGATGAATTAAACGATTTGGAACGACTTAAACGAAATAAACGATTTGAACGAACGATTGGTTTGGGTTGTGACTAGGTAATGGGATGGGTGTAACATGATAAAAGCGTGGTAGATACGCCGCTGGTGCATCTTATATATAAGTGCTTTTATCATATTACATTTCATGTCATTATTTAGTTCACTTGGGAAACGATTTTGAAACGATCTTACACAACGAGGTTTTCAAAATGATATAAACCATACGAGTTTTATTAACGAGTTTTTACGAGATATTTTACGAGTTGGTTTACTAAAACAAATGTTTTGGGGTTAAGAATCATGGCCACGAGATTTTATAAAATATAACTAACTTGATTTGAGTTGGTTAATTATGTTGCAATACACTTTTCAAAACGAGGTTTGTACTTTTGACTCTTGTAGTCTGATGAGGTACTGCAACATACAAACGAGCCATGAATCCGATACTCTCACAAAACCTATGTGCTCGCCAGCATTTATTTGCTGACTTTGTTTTTACATATGTTTCAGGTGATGTTGCGTGATGATTGCTAGGGAGCATATTCACTTAGGATTTGGACGTGGCCTTAGTGACATAAAAACGATAGTAGACGATATTTAATTTGTTTGTTTGGTTTTAAGACAATGTAAATTACTTAATGAATCAATAAAACGAAACTTTTAATTACCATGGTTGTTGAAACGATGATTTTGTTACAACACTCCCCGACGTTTCCGCCACGGTTTGTTTTTTTACGTGGTTGGGGTGTGACAACATAGGTTAGAAATAAGTTTTGAGGGGTTCGGTGTGAGAAAATATGCTTATTTGATCAACGGGGAGTAAAAGCGTAAAAAACTGCGAAAGTTTGCATAAACGTGCATATCTCGCGTTCTGGCCATATCCGGACATCCAAAAAAAATTTTAATCACTAAAATATTTTATTTTAGCGATAGGAATGCAAAAATAGCATTCGTCGCGCAATTTGGATCGTTTTTGCGTCCGTTCAAGTTTCATTGTAATTAACCGAACAACGCGACCGTACGAACAAACGAACCGACATCCGTGATATTTTCAAGTATATTTCAAGTCCCCTATGCTTTAACATCCTTGTAGAGCCTTAAAAATGGGTTAACAGGGGTTAAATACGTCAAAAATGCACATAGAAATGTGTAGGGACCTGTTCTGCCAAATCTGAAACTTCTGCCTATGCCCTCGCGTCTGGCGACAGCAGAAGGCCTTTGCTGTCATGTGCGGCGATGCCCTGATCTGGACAGAACTCTTGTTTTAGCTGCTGCACATGTACTTTTAAGTCTAGTTTTCAATATTGTGGGTGTTTTGAGTGATCTCCAAGTATAAAATCTGATCATGGACACATGTAATCATCCTATGCTTGCTTAGGCAATACACAATACATGTGGCATGATCTTGGAGCTTCACAACAACTACAAGTACCCCTAAAGTCTGCCCAATTCTTTGCTCATTTCCTTATTCTCATCTCTTGAACTCTAAGTGGAGGCTACCATCTTTTGGAGGCCACCTACCTGAGTTTTCTAGTTCATTTTCTAGCCTTAGAACATTTTGTAAGTGTTCTTTCATGGCTAGTTCTTTTATTTCAGCAATTACAACCTGAAAGTCAAATAGTTTGACCACCGTTTGACTTTCAGTTTTGACCATGAATTGTTCAAGTCAAAGTTCAATCGAACTTTGCCACGTGATCGTAATCACGATGGTTATAGTCCCTTGCGACTATGCCTACTGATTACCACGTTGACTAGTCGAAGTGACGAGTCAAAGTTTCGGTCAAAATGCCCGATTATGTGCATTTTGAAACGAAACTATTTTCGGGTATCAAAACACTTTGTTTTGATACCAAATCAGTTTTCTAACTTAGTTAAACATGTTTTAACATGTTTAACTCGTCACTTTTAGTTTAGTGCTTATTTAGGGTCGTAAGTCAAGCGGTCTCGACAACCGCTTAGACTTTTGAACCTGACCCGTTTGGTCGATCATTAGGTTCTGACCAAACATATTTTGTGACCATAGTTGTATAGGGAATAACCTTCCGAGGTTAAACCTTATGGTCACTTAGTTTAATTAGTTGTATGATAGGTAGTTTATATGCCTTAGGAAAATGACCAAAATGCCATTTTGCGCATAATTTCATTTTAAGCATATGTAACCGAAATTTTGACACTTAAACTGATTATGCAACATTATTAAACATGCTTAGGCATATAATACTTATCATAGGACTAGTTAGGCCATCCGAACACACATTTGCGCAAATGACACGTTAAAGTAGCGTAAACTACCTTGACGGGTCATAAGCACTTAGGATAGGTTTCAAATCAGAATGTACGCTTTGTTAAACCATATTATATGAGTTCCAACACTCATTTGGTTTACAAACCTCATTCTATCCGATCTCCCGATTTAGGCCTCGATTATTAATGTACTGATCCGATACTAGGTGCCACTTGATTCCTTGATTTCCCGAGCTTTGTTAGGAAACTTAATCAAGGATACTTACAATCTCAAGTGAGTACATGGCTCCCCTCTTTTATGCTTTTAATTGTCTTGGGGTGACTCATATGTGTTACATGCTTTTCATGTTTTCAAAACAATGCTATGGTTTATATAAACACGATGATTTCAATAATGTGAACGAACTTGTTGGGGCATTAGTCGAAAGACATTCGAATGACATTCATTAACTATGATCAAGCCGACCAGTAGTATTTTATGGTACCATAGGATCTGACAAATCCCGTTACTAGGCTATTCACTAGATTTGGTGGGTAGTTTGGGGAACGATAGAAACTGTTATCTGATTCACAAATCATGTGTTGATTTGTTAGTCTGGTTAAAGAGGTCTTTCAGGGCCTATTAAAGATACCCCATGGGTGGTATATCGAGCCACACAGGTTTGAATGTATTCGTTAAAGAACGACCAAAAGTTGTATTTCACAATTTAAAACACGAACGATTGAATGATGGTTTATAACACGAACGATTGGAACGATTTGAACGATTGGAACTATTTGAACGACTTTGGACGAATGTTTTCAAATGATATCACACAACGAGCTTTACTTAAAGATATACATATATATACAAAACACATGTACAAAACGATTTACTACTTGGTTTTACAAAGACAAATGTTTTCAGTCAAGATTCATGGCTACAATGGTTTTGGTTTTACTTATATCAACTTGTAAAGTTGATAAAACATATTGCAATATTAAACACTTTTTGATTTCAAGGTACATACTCGACAACTCTCGTAGTTGAACGAGGTGTTGCAATATGGATTCAAAGCCATGAATTTGACATACAAAACCTATGTACTTGCCGACATTTTTATGCTGACTGTTTTTCACATATGATTTAGATTCTATGATGTGATGATTGTTGATTGATTGCTACACATAGGATGGACATGGGCTTTAGTGACTTAAAACTTGAAAGACAATTGTTGTAATTATTTGGTTTGAATCAAAACCATGAGACGATTAATAAAATAAAACAAAACTTCAATTACCATGTGTTGGGAAACAATGATTCAGTTACGACACTTCCCGACGTTTCCGCCACGGTTCGTTGTATTACACGGTCGGGCTGTGACAGAAGAGTTGGTATCAGAGCTCACGGATATAGGGAATTAGGTTACTAGTAATGCTTTTGATCTAGTCTATAACCTTCCTAGGACCCTAACACAAGAAATTTGCGTTTAGATTCTTAATACATTACCAATCACCTATCCTTAGGTGATTAACAAAAACAAAACACAATTCATTCACTCGATTCAAAATTTTTCAAAACATCACAAGAAATCATCTATCCTTAGATGATTTGTTTTAGGCTTTTAATCCTTTGGTGTTTTTAAAATCTCGTCAAAGTTTGGGTCTTTATAATGTGAACACATGCAATCTAGAAGGGTGGGTGCCTGTACATCGAGTTTTCTGTCTAAGGCTAGAGTGTTCGTACAAATCCGAAGTATCGGACCAGTCACTCTTACCTGGGAACTCTTGGGGTGAGTGTCCACCTATAGGCTAAAGCATGTCTTCGCGATACATTATTATAACCCATTTACTTTGATTAGTCACTATGTGTAGTTTTTTTGTTTGAAATAACAAACAAATGGTCACAATCCTTATGCTTCATCTATATTTTTAACATTCAGTTTTGAATATCCGATAACATCTCACTTGCTTTCTCTCATGTTTTCCACTATCCTTAGAATGCCTCCTCATCACAGCGACACTCAAAAGTCTCAACTGGCTGCTACTATCGCTCAACAACTGAGCATAATAATCCGTGGGGCCATTGAGTTAGTTGTCGCCATGTCTCATCTCAATGATGAAACTACTCAAGAAGCACCTAAGAAGGCAAAATCCAAGCCTTCAAGAAAATCAAAGAAGCATAAAGCTTCAAGGAACCTTACAACGATTGCTCCAGTTCCGCTTAGCCAAGTGGGAGCTAGCCAGGTGGTAGCACCACCAGCTAAGAAACCATACAGAGGAAAAGCTCCTCTATGCAATCAATGTAAACTTCATCACCAAGCTAGTGTCCAATGCCAAAAATGTTCAAACTGTTGACGTTTTGGTCACACAACAAATGTCTGTCGTTTTGCCATTGCGCCAAACCAAGCTATGGAAGTTCCTACTCAATTTATCGCAACTCCTCATGCGATACATGTTTGTCCTAACTACCCACATGGAACCTGCTTCAATTATGGTTATCCTAACCACTTCAATTGACTTGGCTGGCAAATGACGACTCAACAAAGGGGCACAAGATTAACACTGGCAATATCAAGGCTTGTGCTAATGTCCGAATAAACACTTAAACTTTTGTGTTTCGGTTTCCTTTCCAAGGATCTTGAAACACTTTGGTTGTTCTGTAAATAAATTGATCGTTTCATTTTATTTACAAAGTCAATGTGAACACGTGTATGTATGACATACCCCTACGATACCGACACCAAGGAACCGTGTTCCTTGCAAGACAAACTACTCTTGTAGTTCTCCCATTTTTGTGATCGCTCGCGATCTCCACGAAAATCCTAAGTACTCGTTTCTTCTAAAGAAACAAAGTACAAGGTACAAGTTACAAACTCTGGATGAATACTCATAGTACCACTTTAAATCCATGCTTGGATATCTAAGGGTACTTTTCATAAGTCCTTAATTGGTCTTATGCGATATGTCTATGTACATATCATTAATTCTGTTTTTCATAACAATATACATAGTATATGATTTCAAAACATCATTCATGATTTCAAAAACATTTCATATGGTTTAAAAACATTTTAAACATAGTATATTTTCCCGATATACGAAGTGCATAATTTCAAAAACATCATCAATGGTTTCAAAAAAAAATGTCACACCCTGACTTTTGCGGAAGCGTGGTTATTGGTGTGACTTCTTAATACCATAGCATTCAATCATAACAATGCTATATGATAGAAACCAAAAGATATTCATCCATAAAAATTAAGTTTGAAAATACCACAACACACTTGGTGAAACATCGACACCAAATTTAAGTTACAAACCATAACATGTTTTAATGAGTTCACGAAGACTCGACAACATAACTTAAACCAACCCGAGCTTAGAACCATGTATCTCGTCCAGGAGTAAGATACATCTCCTAAACCCTACGACCACGGATGACATCTTTTATTTATAACGCAGCTTGAAACACATGCATACACCTGCCAGATCCACTTAGTTCCCTGAAATACATGTACTTTAAAAACATCAACAAAAGTTGAGCGAGTTCATGTGTTTTGTATATATATGTATAACCCTTTGTAAACAGTGTAAGTATGAAAGTCCCGGTATGATAGCAAACAAGGAAAAGATCACCAATGGTTTGCAAGGCTACTGATATGTGTGACGGTGTAGGAAGACTCAAACCTAGCAAAGTTATACCGGGCTTCCGGCTGGAAGACATAGTCACCCTATGGGCCACCCTGGTCCTCATGGGTGTGGGCTCGCTACACCCAAATAGATCTATCACTCATGCCCCTCGGTCCTTATACAAGGATTAATGGTCCCAAGTATCCGCCTACCCATTCACATGATCTATGGTTCTTTCCTAGGCTAACCATACCAATTGTATTTGTATGTAATCCTTTTGTAACATGTATTTCACCCCCGAAGTAAATAAACAAAACAGTTTAAAGAAAAGGGGGACATGAACTCACAGTATTGCGTCTTCAGAATCGTAACCCAAATCTCTTCAGCAAACACGACTATCTACAATGTACTACTGTCTATTAGACAAACGGGCCGTGCCTTGTCTTAGAGTTTAACGTTTTTGAGTTACGTTTCTTATGTTCCCAGTATTATTCCAAGTTATAATTACTAGTTAAAATAATAATAATTTTAACTTTAAATTATGTTTAGTTTTGGAATATTTGTTTAAGCAATATTTCTGTATTAATACTTTTCAAGTATTTATTTTCGTATTTCCTTCCCAAGGATGGGGGTATCTCATACATGTATCTTTGTATTCTCGTATTGGTAGTCTCAAAATAATATATTTCAAGTCTCACTTTAGAAAATATATATGTAAACTCATTTTGTCTAAAAATAATGTATTTCAAGAAAATATATATTTTTCTCAAAAATCATATATCTTCTAAATATTCAAGAAAATATATTTTGCTTCCAAAAATAATATATTTTCTCATTGTCGAAAATACAATATTACTTCTTGTAATATTTTCAAAGATTATATTTTCATTTCTTGTATCCAAAATAATATTTACCACAAACATATTTATAACGGTATTCTTCGGAATATTTTATAAGTTACGTTCTTGCATTCGGTTTCACAATATTAAGTGTGTAACTTATATATTTTATTCCTTGTGATTTTTGATATTACTTTGGATTGTAATTTCTTGGTATTATGTGAAGTTATATTATTTTACCCTAAAATAATATAACTATTTCACAAAGTATACAAATATTCACACAAGTGTCTTAATATATATATATATATATATATTCTAAATATATATTTACCCATTTTTATTTATAAAAACCAACCTCCAGTATTTGTATTTTTGTTACAAAAATTATGGCAAAGTTTATATTACAAATCATAGTTAAAACACACTTGTAAATATTTGTTTAGAAAACATTTTTCTAAGTGTTTATAGTTTTAGAAAATTTTGCCATAGTTTCCCCTAAAAATGGAGGTGTCCATGCTATCAAAGCATATCATTTTATTTTTTTAAAAACATCACAAACAATCAACAATCAACCTACACTTACCAAGGGCCACATTAATGCTATTTACATAACAATCATGAACTTGATCTTTCATAAAAACTTGTAGCAACTTGGTAGTGTGTTTAGTAAACTTAGTTACCCTTTAAAGTGTGTTTATTTCTTTCAAAATCTCATTCTTGGAAGATTTAGGTGTTTACAACTTGTAAACATATTTTACAAAAATGCTTCTTTATGAAATCTTCTTGTTTCTCTAGTGTTTCTACACTTGTTTTATCCCTAAAAATAGTGTAAGTTTAAGTAAGAACCAAGATTTCCTAAAAATCATATTTTGAACTTGGTTCTTTTGGAAAAACCATCCATAAATCTTAGATCTATATGATTATCAACTCACTTGATTATTATTTTTCAAGAAATCATTTTATGTTTCAAGTTGATGAGGATGATCATCTTGTTTCATCACATAATCATCCCCTTACTTGCTAGATCATGTGTTTAATCACAATCTACCAAGCTCCTTATGATGATCAACATCATAATCTCAAGTAAATAACAATCAAACATCATATATACACTAAACAACAAAGTTTCATCCATATTTCATCATACATCAAGCTTATGTTCATGCTTCTTGATTATGTATTTTAGTGTTCATCATGTTTAACAATGTTCATCACTTATTAACCAACTATATATGAAAGATCAAGAGATCATAAGGGCCTTACTACTAGCACAGGCTAGGGAAGAACACTTGATGTTGATGAGGACAAAAGTGTTGGTTAAAGCAATCGGGTGAGGTCCTTCAAGTTCCACAAGCACCAAACTTCTTTGTATGGCTCCTTACACCTTAGAATGATCTTGGAATGGATGGATAATGGATGAAAAGTGGTGGTGGTGTGGGTGTGTGTCACACCCCGACCACGTGTTACATACAAAACGTGGCGGAAACGTCGGGGAGTGTTGTAACAGCATTATTGTTTCACAACCATGGCATACAAAGTTATAGTTTATTTATTAAACAAGGGTGTTACATTGTCTTAAATAGGAAACAAATAGTTTATAACATAATTAAACAAGTCTATCTCCATTTTTAGTCTCTAAGGCACAGGTCCGCCCTAGTGTCACGATCATCATCCTACGGAAAAGCTCCTGAAAACACATGTGAAAATAGGTACGTCAGCATAAAAATGCCTGTGAGATACATAGGTTTATTAAAATAAGGTTCATGACTTGTGTTTTAAGAAAATGTTTAGTCATGAACCCCGTACTTTGCTTTGTCTTGTAAATCATTTGAAAAACGATAAGATCAGATGATATGTATAAATAAATGTAAGGTCAAATGAATAACCAAGAAAATGAGTTTGTATAAGATAAGTTGTTTTATAAATCAATGTCTTGTGAAGATAAGTTGTTTATGTAAAACGTAATATGTCAAATATTGAAATAATTAAGTAACGCTACGACATGTAATATCATACAAACACTTGTTTATAGGAAGTACCAGCGGCGTATCCACCATGCTTGTATCATATTACACACGCCTCGTTACCCAAATCACTTAATCAAACCAACCACCAATGTAAATTGTTTATGTATAAATGAATTGTCATGTGTTAATGTGTAAACCATGTCGAAGTGTCTATGTCCAATGTAAACCACCAACTATGTATATCAATGTCAAAATGTTTATGTTTAATGTAGATCATGTAATGTGTAACCAAAAATGTCATGTATGGTAGGTGAAATATATCAACTAAACCATATATATAATGCACAAAAACAAGGTATTGAAGTAAAACACAGTTTAAATCAAAGTTATGTTTTGTGTAACAAATGCATGCTTTACTGATACAAACATCTATGCGGTATTGTGAAAATGCATACATCCAAGCCTTGAGACTGTGGCGATAAACCCTTAAACAAATTAAAGGTTTATCTAAGTTATGTATATCGAATTCGGTCATTCCTTCCAATCCAAACAAACCCAGGATTTCAGGAATGGGAGTTGTCAATTCCTATGGTACCACTACCTACTAACGAACGGCGTGATCAATGTTAATGAATGTATTGTTCCATGTTAAACAAACCAAATGTCATACCAAAATGTAAGCATGGTATGAAAACAACTGTACTAAGTACGCACACAATGGGCATACATAGCATGAAATGTAATGTAAAACAATGTACTAAGTACGCACACAATGGGCATATGGGCATACATAGCATGAAATGTAATGTAAAACAATGTACTAAGTACGCACACAATGGGCATACATAGCATGAAATGTAATGTAAAACAATGTACTATAATGTACTAACAAACATAGCAGGTATATGATGTGAAAACATGGAAAGCATGAAAGTAACAAGTAGGCACATGTGTTTCACCCCAAAACAGTTTGGAAAACAGTAAAAGAGGGGTCTATGTACTCACTTGAGATTACTCAGTAGTCCTGGAGTGACAATCAAATAATGATAGAGATCTCGGAATCAAACGGCACCTAATATAGGTAACTATGTTAATAAACCGGACCTAAATCGGAAGATCGGGTAGCATGAGGGTTCGTAAACCAAACGAGTATGGAGACTCGTGTAATATGGTTTAACAAAGCCTGCATACTAATTGAAACCTAACATAATTGCTTACGACCCATTACGACCCGTTTAGGTAGCCTATGCTACTTTAACGCGTCGTTCGCGTGAAACGCGTTTGGACCGCCTAACTAGCCCTATGACAAGTGTTATATGCCTAAACATGTTACATAATCAGTTATGTGACAAAATTTTAGGTTACATATGCTTAATTACCAATTATACATGAAAAGGGTATTCTGGTAATTTACCTAAGGCATATAAACTACCTATCATACAACTATTCAAACGAAGCGACCATAGAGTATAACCTCGGAAGGTTATTCCCTATATACTATGGTCACCTAATGTGTTTGGTCGGATCCTAATGATCGATCAAATGGGTCGGGTTCGAAGGTATAAGCGATTTATTAGATCGCTTACCCTACGACCCTAGACAACGTGGTAATCAGTAGGCATAGTCCCAAGGGACTATAACCAACGTGATTACACTCACGTTGCGAAGTTCAAACGAACTTCGCATTGACCATAAACTGGTCAACGCAGAAAGTCAAACAAAGTTCGACTTTCAGACTTGAAAAGACTCAAAAAGCAATAAAAGAACGAAAGAATACTTACGAAGGGTCCCCGAATGCTAATCTCGATTCAAGAATCTCAGGTATGAAACAATGGTTTCAACTTAGAGTTTCTCAAATCAAAATTCTAGTGAGTTTAGCAATGGATGGCATGGGGTATTTATAGTGTTTCCCGAACCGTTAGGATCGTTTCTTGGAAAACGTGATTCGATCTTGGCCCTACACTTGCACCCATGGTATTGTAATACCATGTGCATCAAAAACCAGCCCATAGAATTGAGAAAAACCATGTGCAAGGTTGGAACGGACCAGATTCGATGTTTCTGCATGTTTTCTGCTGTCAGAGGGCTGATGTGGCCCGCTTCAGGATCAGACAAAGCTCAGGCGGGCCGCCTGGAGCTTCTGATCAGAAAACAAGTTTCCATTTTGACAGTTTCAGTCCCTGTTGTGTTTTAAGGCCATTCCCGACACTTCTAAGGCCCGTAAAGCCAAATTTAAGGCCCTAAAATGATGCCTAAACATTGTGTACATGAAACATGCTCAAAAATATGTCGGATGTCAGTTCGTTTGGTCGTACGAACGCGATGTTCGCTTAATTACGACGGAATGCGCATAAGCGCGAAAAACGATCCAAATGACGCGACGAATGGATTTTTGGAAAGCCAAACACTAAATCATAATATAGTCATGCTTACATAAATTTTTGGATGTCCGGATGTATTCAGAACGTAAGTTATGCGCGAAAATGCAAACTTGTGCACATTTTGACACTTTGAGTCCCTGAATGACCCAAAAGTTTATTTTAGCATACCGAACCCCTCAAAGCCTATTTCTAAGGTATGTAAAGGATATTTATGGTATGTTTAACTTATGGTCATGTTCCGGAATGTCTGTTACAGTTCAAATTGGCATACTTTCGCAGTTTGTCAAGTTTAGTCCCTGTAGGCGAATTAACTTGTTTTTGCCATACCAAAGCCTTCAAAACTTATTTCTAAGTTATGGAAGGGTTATTTAAGGTATGTTAAGTATATGTTGAAGTTCCGGAGTATTTGTCGCATTAAACTGGTTACGTTTACGCATCAGTTTGCGTATAACTCTCCTGAAAGCGATGTAGAGTTTGAAATTGAACAAAAGTCAAAACATGAAAAATGTAAAACACAACCAAACAAACATTGGGATCAAATAACATTGTTTTATTGATAACTAAACTGTTCACAATGATTACAAGCACAGATGTTACAGTGTGGTTCTCGGCCGAGAGGGAGAGGAGGAGAAATGGGTTGTGGTTAAGTGTGTAAGAATGAAGACCCTTAATCCTTCTTATAACCTCTAATCCTTTTGTCCAACGGGTCTTATGTCTTCAAAGTACTGTAGGATCGATTTCGGATCCGAACGAGTCGGTCAGAAGAGTTTTTTCACCAAAACAAGAGGCGGGAACAAGTGTTTCGGTTCAATTCAGCAAGTATTCACTTTAATCTGTTGTTTCTATTGATGAAAATGCTAATGTAAATTGTTTATGTATAAATGAATTGTCATGTGTTAATGTGTAAACCATGTCGAAGTGTCTATGTCCAATGTAAACCACCAACTATGTATATCAATGTCAAAATGTTTATGTTTAATGTAGATCATGTAATGTGTAACCAAAAATGTCATGTATGGTAGGTGAAATATATCAACTAAACCATATATATAATGCACAAAAACAAGGTATTGAAGTAAAACACAGTTTAAATCAAAGTTATGTTTTGTGTAACAAATGCATGCTTTACTGATACAAACATCTATGCGGTATTGTGAAAATGCATACATCCAAGCCTTGAGACTGTGGCGATAAACCCTTAAACAAATTAAAGGTTTATCTAAGTTATGTATATCGAATTCGGTCATTCCTTCCAATCCAAACAAACCCAGGATTTCAGGAATGGGAGTTGTCAATTCCTATGGTACCACTACCTACTAACGAATGGCGTGATCAATGTTAATGAATGTATTGTTCCATGTTAAACAAACCAAATGTCATACCAAAATGTAAGCATGTTATGAAAACAACTGTACTAAGTACGCACACAATGGGCATACATAGCATGAAATGTAATGTAAAACAATGTACTAAGTACGCACACAATGGGCATATGGGCATACATAGCATGAAATGTAATGTAAAACAATGTACTAAGTACGCACACAATGGGCATACATAGCATGAAATGTAATGTAAAACAATGTACTAAGTACGCACACAATGGGCATACATAGCATGAAATGTAATGTAAAACATGTACTATAATGTACTAACAAACATAGCAGGTATATGATGTGAAAACATGGAAAGTATGAAAGTAACAAGTAGGCACATGTGTTTCACCCCAAAATAGTTTGGAAAACAGTAAAAGAGGGGTCTATGTACTCACTTGAGATTACTCAGTAGTCCTGGAGTAACAATCAAATAATGATAGAGATCTCGGAATCAAACGGCACCTAATATAGGTAACTATGTTAATAAACCGGACCTAAATCGGAAGATCGGGTAGCATGAGGGTTCGTAAACCAAACGAGTATGGAGACTCGTGTAATATGGTTTAACAAAGCCTGCATACTAATTGAAACCTAACATAATTGCTTACGACCCATTACGACCCGTTTAGGTAGCTTATGCTACTTTAACGCGTCGTTCGCGTGAAACGCGTTTGGACCGCCTAACTAGCCCTATGACAAGTGTTATATGCCTAAACATGTTACATAATCAGTTATGTGACAAAAGTTTGGGTTACATATGCTTAATTACCAATTATACATGAAAAGGGTATTCTGGTAATTTACCTAAGGCATATAAACTACCTATCATACAACTATTCAAACGAAGCGACCATAGAGTATAACCTCGGAAGGTTATTCCCTATATACTATGGTCACCTAATGTGTTTGGTCGGATCCTAATGATCGATCAAATGGGTCGGGTTCGAAGGTATAAGCGATTTATTAGATCGCTTACCCTACGACCCTAGGCAACGTGGTAATCAGTAGGCATAGTCCCAAGGGACTATAACCAACGTGATTACACTCACGTTGCGAAGTTCAAACGAACTTCGCATTGACCATAAACTGGTCAACGCAGAAAGTCAAACAAAGTTTGACTTTCAGACTTGAAAAGACTCGAAAAGCAATAAAAGAACAAAAGAATACTTACGAAGGGTCCCCGAATGCTAATCTCGATTCAAGAATCTCAGGTATGAAACAATGGTTTCAACTTAGAGTTTCTCAAATCAAAATTCTAGTGAGTTTAGCAATGGATGGCATGGGGTATTTATAGTGTTTCCCAAACCGTTAGGATCGTTTCTTGGAAAACGTGATTCAATCTTGGCCCTACACTTGCACCCATGGTATTGTAATACCATGTGCATAAAAAACCAGCCCATAGAATTGAGAAAAACCATGTGCAAGGTTGGAACGGACCAGATTCGATGTTTCTGCATGTTTTCTGCTGTCAGAGGGCTGATGCGGCCCGCTTCAGGATCAGACAAAGCTCAGGCGGGCCGCCTGGAGCTTCTGATCAGAAAACAAGTTTCCATTTTGACAGTTTCAGTCCCTGTTGTGTTTTAAGGCCATTCCCGACACTTCTAAGGCCCGTAAAGCCAAATTTAAGGCCCTAAAATGATGCCTAAACATTGTGGACATGAAACATGCTCAAAAATATGTCAGATGTCAGTTCGTTTGGTCGTACGAACACGATGTTCGCTTAATTACGACGGAATGCGCATAAGCGCGAAAAACGATCCAAATGACGCGACGAATGGATTTTTGGCAAGCCAAACACTAAAGCATAATATAGTCATGCTTACATAAATTTTTGGATATCCGGATGTATTCAGAACGTAAGTTATGCGCGAAAATGCAAACTTGTGCACTTTTTGACACTTTTAGTCCCTGAATGACCCAAAAGTTTATTTTAGCATACCAAACCCCTCAAAGCCTATTTCTAAGCTATGTAAAGGATATTTATGGTATGTTTAACTTATGGTCATGTTCCGGAATGTCTGTTACAGTTCAAATTGGCATACTTTCGCAGTTTGTCAAGTTTAGTCCCTGTAGGCGAATTAACTTGTTTTTGCCATACCAAAGCCTTCAAAACTTATTTCTAAGTTATGGAAGGGTTATTTAAGGTATGTTAAGTATATGTTGAAGTTACGGAGTATTTGTCGCATTAAACTGGTTACGTTTACGCATCAGTTTGCGTATAACTCTCCAGAAAGCGATGTAGAGTTTGAAATTGAACAAAAGTCAAAACATGAAAAATGTAAAACACAACCAAACAAACATTGGGATCAAATAACATTGTTTTATTGATAACTGAACTGTTCACAATGATTACAAGCATAGATGTTACAGTGTGGTTCTTGGCCGAGAGGGAGAGGAGGAGAAATGGGTTGTGGTGAAGTGTGTAAGAATGAAGACCCTTAATCCTTCTTATAACCTCTAATCCTTTTGTCCAATGGGTCTTGTGTCTTCAAAGTACTGTAGGATCGATTTCGGATCCGAACGAGTCGGTCAGAAGAGTTTTTTCACCAAAACAAGAGGCGGAAACAAGTGTTTCGGTTCAATTCAGCAAGTATTCACTTTAATCTGTTGTTTCTATTGATGAAAATGCTGATTACAATCACGACAACACTTCGGCAGCACTTCGTGGCTCACCGGAAGACAACACATACCTAGAACTATGATTTCGCTCCAGACACACACCTATATATAGGCCTTACAATCTCGAGCGGAATCATATCAAATAAATTGTAGCGAAATCAGGATCTAAACACTTCGGGCGGAATCAGCTTGATATAGGGTTTCGCTCCAAATGACAAGACGTCATTTGGAGCGGAATCACTTCCTAAATACAATTTCTAGGATTCCGTGCCCTGTTCTATATTTTTCTACACAAGACTCGATACAAGACATAGGCGACAGACGGATGCACCAACAAACTCCCCCTCGGATGTTGACGGAGTCTTCAGTGTCGAGTCTTCGGTTGTCAAACCTTCAGTCTTTATCAGTCTTAGAGCTTCTCTTCGAATATTCTCCATTGTAAGCATACACAATCAATCTCTTTCTCTTTCTTCTAGAATCGCAATCTAGCTCTGAGCTCTCTCTTGATATCCTCAGACTCCCCCTCTCATTAAGCTTGGATCGTAGTCTGGAAATCACCATCTGCTCAGATATCGAAATCTGGTTTTGGTCAATCTTCATATCTACACATTCTCTACTATACACATAAGTTTCTCAAAGATTAAATCTTTAAAATTTAGAAACTATTTGCAGACAAAATGATTTGTTCTCTGTAAACCATTTGTAAAAACCTTTTCATACTCTCTCTCCCAAACCTGTTCATCAAGTTTAGCACTTAGAATTTTGAATGTCAACTTTCCAACAACAGTTGTCGAAAATCTTTTTGGATTTTACAAAATTTATGCTAAAACACACTTCAAAACTTTTTAGATTTTTAATGAGAATGCAATAAAGAAATATTTACAAACAATATTTTGGTGAGTTCGTGCAAGAGGATCATATCAGTTTATGAGACAAATCACTAACACCGTTAAGCTTGATTTCATTTTAAGCTCTAAACGATTCACATAGATTAACGATATTGTTATCCACTTAAACTCAATCTAGAAACTTTCGAAATGCTTACCGATACGTTAAGGTATATTATATTTGCACTAAGTTCTTATGGACCCCATGATCTCAGCATATCCCTTCATCATGCAATACACTGACTCAAGTAATGCCTTTAAACTTTTATCAACTGTGATTTGTGCGAAAACAAAGCAGAATGTTTAAACATTAACAATCAGGTCGATACTTCCGTATACGCAGAGGAGGTCCAAACCTTAAACGAAACACCAAAGAAAATAAAGCAGAACGTTTAGGCAACAACATCCAGTTTGATACTCACGTATACGCAGAGGATGTCCGATGCTTAAACAAAATAAAGAAATAAAACAAGTTTAAATCTTTTCAAAATGAAATGCACAATCACAGTGACTTTTCAGCAAAATTGTGAAAGTTCACAAACTTAACCAGTTTTATGTCTTTCGACAATCAGCGATTACCGAGTAGGCACACAGTCAAGAAGGACAAAACTAAGTACTATGCTTTCGACCATGTTTCCCACTAGAACTAGGCTTTTTCATTTAAGTTTGTATCGTTATCGCAAATCTACTAGGCTAGCTGAGCCTACCGTCACATCCTTATTGAGACCGTTTATTACATTTTAACTTTCCATTTCTTTAGCGTGTTGTGACAGTCCACTGATGTACTATCATTTCCTCTTTTATGCAACAAAAACTCATTTTTCATTTTATCATGTTTTTGTCTTTTTCAAATTTTCTAATGTTTTTGGATTTTCTGAAATTATACTCCCCCTAAAATACAAATACATCTAAAGAAAATTGAAAACGAACTATACAAGAACATGACAACTGATATCGAATTGCCTCAATTCTCCATCCACTTGGCATAAACAATCAGAACTCCCCCTCACAACAAACTATTTTCCCATTATGATCTCAAAACACTTAAGTTTGTTTTAATCAAAATGGTTTTTCCGGAAAATTAGTTTTGTTGATTTTACCATTTGTAGGTTTGGGGAAAACTCATCACATTGTTTACCAACTCTTTTAAATGATAGTTAAATCAAGTTCAACTTAATGACCTTGATTAACCACTTGTAAGATCTAATATCAAACATTTTCAATCAATCATCATCTGTTGGTTGAATTCTCAAAATGCCGATTCCTACTCCTCGCTTACCAACCTGGGAGTTCCGGCAATTCACACTTCTCAATTTAAAATTTTCAAAACCTTTTCAAGAAAAATGCCGATTCATGCTCCGCTATTACCAACTTGGGAGCTCCGGCAAGTCAGGTTTTTACTGTTTGAAAAATATATCCACCCAAGCCTGACCTTCCTTGGGTGTAACAACCTCTTCTTCATCTTTACTTTCAACAGACTTGTGAACATTCATTTTGGAAGCATAAAATTCTTTAACTCCTTTGGCCTTACCATCAACCATTTTTCCAAAAATATGTTTCACATTTCTGTTGAAAACCTTATCAACATCAAATTTCTTCTTGTCAGAATAAAATTGATTTGAAATTTCAACTTTCCCAACTTTCTTTTTAAAATTTTCAGCCTGCAGAGGTGGAAAATTCACATCATCCACATTCGGAACTGATTTCTCAACCTTTTCTTTAACAACTTTTGGCTCCTCTGATTTTGTGGAATCAGATTCATCACCAGAACTGTTCCCTGAACCCTTAACAACCCATTTTTGATTTTTCAGATTTTCTTTTCTTTTAACCACATTCTTTGAACATTCACCAATCTCAAAGGTTGAATTTTCAAAGCCTGTAATTTTCTGGTTGTAAGTTCAGTTTTCTCAACAACTTTTTCTTTCATTTTACCAGAGACTTCCTGTTTTGGTTTGAATGTTTTCGGACAATTTCTAGCAATATGACCAGCAGTTTTGCACTGAAAATAGGTTCTTGTCTCAGTCTTCTTCTGAATAACACTTTTCTTCATCTCAACTTGCTTCTTTGCAAGGAATTCTTGGTTTGTCTGCTTTCTGAACGCTTGCTCTTTCTCAGCTTCTAAAGAGTTTCCTGAAACAAACACAGTTTTTGGTTTATAAAATTTTTCATTTTTATAATTTTTCGGTTGATTAAATCCTAATCCTTTCTTTTTGAAATTACAGTTATGGTTTGGTTTTTTATGAATACCAGAACCAGAACTGTAACCCTTTTTCTTGTTTAATCTTTGTTGCACTCTTGAGGTGTAAGGTTTTGGATTTTGAGAAAGATTAATACCTTTTATTTCAGAAATGTTGATTTCTGTTAGTTTGTAAACCTTTTTAATCATTTCAGTTTTAACACCTCTTATTGGAAAAATCTCATCAGAATATAATTTGTCAGAATCTTTCAAAGTATATGCTACTTTGACTGGTTTGTCATTCAAATTAGATTTTGATAGCAAAAATTCCTTATCATAAACCCGTTTATCCTTTTTGATTGTTGACTTTGACTTGTCAGACCCAGACTTTGACTCGGATTTGGACTCCGGTTTTGACTCCTCTATGTCATCTTTGTCTAACACCTGATTAACCACACTTTTTATCAACTTGGACTCATGATTAGTATCGGACGATGTGAACGTAACATCAATATTTTCTGGCAAATTATCCGACGACCCTGACTCCCACTGTAAGTTAATTGCCTTTTTGACTCTTTCGGAATTTGGATTTCGAGACAAATGTCCATTTTCGACTGGGGGCGGACATCTATTGTAGACTACACTTGGTTTCTTACCAGAAATTTCTACTTCATCCTCTTCTTTTGTCTCGGAATTCTTTTCTTCCGAAGTCTTCTCTTCTTCAAACGTCTTCATTCTTTCAACAATCGGGTAAATCCTGTCAACAACAAAAGTAGAACATGAGTAACTTTTCAATAAATTGTTGACTCTTTCAGTTTCAATCTTTAGTGTTGCCAACTTCAATTCCAGCTCAGCACACTTCTCTGTGTAATAGTTGACGTCATCAAGCTGTCTCATGTAAGCTCCTTTGAGTGTATTCAATGCAACTGCTTGTTCACTGTTCGAATCAGTGTACTTGTTAATCTCTCTGTTCAAAGTATCATAAGATTCTTTCAATATTTTTATGTTGTGTAGCAGCTCGTTGTTTTGCATGATCAAAGAATCATAATTCAAACACTTTTCAGGAACTTTGACTGCTTCAGTATCAACTTTGATTTCAAATTCAGGAACATCTTTGACTGTTCTTTTTGTTTGGAAAAACTCAGCTCTTTTCTTTTTCTCGGCTTCAGCTTCAGCTTCAGCTTTTAACCTTTCTTCTTCTTCTTCCTCTTCTTCAATTTTTCTCCATTTTTCCTCTTCAGCTTCCCTGACTTTTCTATATTTTGCAGCCCAATACTCATCATAGGCATTAGCAATAGTCATCTCTTTCAAGCAAAATCACAAGAATATACTTTCAAGCAAGATCTCTGTTTGAAGCGAAATCACAAAGTAATTTGGAGATGAATCATAATTTTGCAACTTGGAGTCGAACTGGTGAATATTCTGTGCAGAATGAAGGTTGACACACTGTGCGGACTGCTATGACCCTGATTAAATTCAAACGACCTGACCTTACTCCAAACAATCTGACAAGGTTCAAACAAACTGGACCTTTGTATAATCAAACCCTGAGACTTGTACCTTTGACTGATCAATCCGTGTGAGTTGGTTTTTCAAACGAGTCACACTACACGACAAAATTCTTAAATGCTCACAATTCAAATCACATGCAACTGACACTCGTTTTTCAAACGGCTAACAAGTCTTTCATTTCACATGCAAATGTATTGGGATATATGGTCGACAAATAATAGTCACAAATCAATCTCAATGAGCCGACAATATTAAACTATTAAAATTGGTTGAGCCGATGAATCTTTAATCAAATGCCAAACTTGAATCGAGATATTCATGTGACCAACTGACGTTTACCTTTGACTTTAATATTTGATTGGGCCACTAAACTTTCACATGTAATATCAGACAAACTTCAATTTTTAAATGAATATGATTGGGCCACACTTTAAATCTGATCACATGCAATATGATATCATCACAAGCAATCTGCCGATATACCACTAAGCCGACAATACTTATATCAGAACATGTAGATTTATCACATGCAAACTGATGTCCACAATTAAAGTCAAAGAATTCTTTTGGAGCGGAATCACTTAACACTTCTGAGCGGAATTAGAACCAACTCAGTTCGAGCGGAATCTGTTATTTATTACTCTGGAGCGAAATCTGAATTTGTCAGCCTGGAGCGGAATTAGCAATATTCTGGAGCGGAATCTGAGATTTTGGAGCGAAATCAAACTGAAAGCCGATTTGGAGCTGAATCAAGATCAATTCTCGAGCTGAATCACTATGACGTCATCTTTTCCGAGAACAGTTTCGAGCGAAAGGTCAAAAATCTCAAGTTTTAGGTCGATTTTACTACTGAAACTTTCAAGGCTTTGTTAATACGTAATTCCGAGTGCACTGTGTTAATTTGAGCCAATTCGGACCGTGAAAAGTTTTGATTTTCGAAAAAGAATGGTGTAGAAACAGAAATCGCAGCTGAATTTTATAGAACTCTTCCTCCTGAGCTCTGATACCACTTGTAGGATCGATTTCGGATCCGAACGAGTCGGTCAAAAGATTTTTTCACCAAAACACGAGGCGGAAACAAGTGTTTCAGTTCAATTCAGCAAGTATTCACTTTAATCTGTTGTTTCTATTGATGAAAATGCTGATTACAATCACGACAACACTTCGGTAGCACTTCGTGGCTCACCAGAAGACAACACATACCTAGAACTATGATTTCGCTCCAGACACACACCTATATATAGGCCTTACAATCTCGAGCGGAATCACATCAAATAAATTGGAGTGAAATCAGGATCTAAACACTTCGGGCGGAATCAGCTTGATATAGGGTTTCTCTCCAAATGACAAGATGTCATTTGGAGCGGAATCACTTCCTAAATACAATTTCTAGGATTCCGTGCCCTGTTCTATCTTATTCTACACAAGACTCGATACAAGACATAAGCGACAGACGGATGCACCAACAAGTACACTACACAATCTTCTCCTAAATCAATTGAGATTATGCAATATCTAGTAAGATTGTGGAGATCAAGGGTGGGCCACCTTTGGTGACCGATTACTAGCATAGGGGGGGTCTAATTGTAAATTTTAACCATATAGTTAGATTAAGGTTCAATTTCAAGTGTTAGTTGCAAGTGTTATTTACTAGATATTTTTAGTGGGGTGTTATGATGTTCGGGGATCATAACTAGCTCAGAAACACTAAAACAATGCTTCTAGTATAATTTTGGTATTTTGGGTAATGTCCGGTTGTTCGGTTAGATACCGGTTCGTTAAAGTGTCAAACTATTCTGTTTAGTGATCTTTAAGTACTGTTTTGTGACACTTTTGATTCCCGACACTTAGGAAAGCATTCAGGACCATTTAGTCATATTTTTGCATGTTACTAGCTTGTTAATTTGGTGAATTTTGTTGAAATATGCAGAATTCTGAACTTTATGTGGGTTTTAGGCACTTTCCGGCACTTAAACTATCACCTAGTGAAGCAGTTTTATGGTCCTTACTTCCCTACACTCCATGCTAGTGTAGTACCTTGTCTCTGGCCCATACGGGGTCTCAAAACACTGTTTGTCCATGTACTGAACATCGTCAGCATTTTTCTGAGTTATCCGCTAACTGTGCTTTGTGCATCATGTATGTCAATAAAGTTTGCATGTGATAATGAGATGACGTTATGTAATATGTGATGCACAAGTAAGTATGTTGCAGTAATCAGAAAGCAGTTTAAGTCATTAATTGTAATTCAGCACAGTCTTTAAGCATTAATCAATATTAATTAATTGTACAGATACCTGTATTTTTTACGGTTGTCACATTCTCCCCCTGTTAAGAAAATTTCGTCCCGAAATTTTAGTTCTGCTAGCAGCTACAGGGGTGTTGGGGAACAAATGTGGGTATTTTGCTTTCATGTGATCCTCACGTTCCCAAGTGAACTCTGGGCCGTGACGCGCATTCCAACGAACCTTGATGAGTTTAACACTACTCCTGCGTGTCTTGTTAACCTTCCAATCAGTAACTTCAACAGGTTCTTCAGTAAAGTGGGGTGTGTCGTCAATGTGAACTTTGTCGGCAGGAATGACAATTGTTTCTTGAGTTGGACTCTTTTTCAGATTAGATACATGAAATGTATAATGAACGCAAATCATTTCTACGGGTAAATCCAACCTGTAAGCTACAAGACCAATCCTCTCTAGGATTTTGAATGGTCCAATGTCTCATGGGTTCAACTTCCCACGCTTCCCAAAGCGTGCTACACCCTTCCAGGGTGAAACCTTTAACAAAACCATATCTCCTACCTCAAACTCCAAAGGTTTCCTCCTTTGGTCCGCATAACTCTTTTGTCGATCACGAGCCGCCTTAATACGCTCTCGGATCTGTATAATCTTGTCTGTCATCTCTTGAACCAATTCAGGACCAACAAGCTGTCTATCACCCGCGTCTGCCCAGCATAGCAGTGATCGACACTTGCGTCCATAGAGAGCTTCAAACGGTGTAGCTTGGATGCTCGCATGGTAGCTGTTGTTGTACGAGAATTCTACCAAGGGTAAGTGAGTGTCCCAACTACCACCCAAATCCATTATGCAAGCTCGCAGCATATCTTCCAACGTTTGAATCGTCCGTTCACTCTGGCCATCAGTCTACGGATGGAATGCAGTACTCAGATTCAGCTGAGAACCAAAGGCTTCTTGGAAGGATTGCCAGATCCTTGACACAAACCTTCCGTCTCTATCAGAAATGGTCGAGAGAGGCACTCCATGCCATGTAACTATCTCTCTCAGGTATAGCTCAGCAAGCTTGCTAGTGTTGTCTTTCTCCATGATTGGCAAAAAGTGTGCAGATTTCGTCAGACGGTCTACAATTACCCAAATCGTATCATGACCTCTGGGTGTCCCTGGTAACTTCGTTATAAAGTCCATTGAAATCTGCTCACATTTCCACATGGGTATTTCAGGTTGTTGCAGAAGACCTGAAGGCTTCTGATATTCGGCCTTTACCTTGGCACAGGTCAAACATTTGCCAACATACGTTGCAACATCACCCTTTAATCTCGGCCACCAGTAGAAATCCTTTAAATCTTGGTACATCTTATCCGATCCTGGATGGATCGAGTACCGTGACTTGTGAGCTTCATCAAAAATAACGTCTCGTAGACCACCGAAGAGGGGAACCCAAATTCTTCCCATGAAGCACAACGTTCCTTCCTCATTGGATACTAACTGTTTCTCCATCCCACAGAGATACTCATTTTCAAGATTCTTTTCCTTAATAGCTTCTCTCTGCACGGCACGAATGCGCAATGAGAGGTCCGTTTGAATAATCATTTCCAAAGCCCTAACCCTTATGGGCTTGATTCTTTCTTTCCGACTCAGGGCGTCTGCGACCACATTCGCCTTCCCTGGGTGATACTTAATTTCACAATCATAATCGTTTAACAACTCTACCCATCGTCTCTGTCTAATGTTAAGCTCTTTCTGATCGAATATATGCTGTAAGCTCTTGTGATCAATAAAGATTGTGCATTGCGTACCATACAAATAATGCCGCCAGATCTTTAAAGCAAACACCACATCGCCTAGTTCCAAATCATGTATGATGTTGTTCTTCTCATGAACCTTCAACTGGCGCGAAGCATAAGCTATAACCTTCTGTCGCTGCATTAATACACATCCCAATCCCTGACGCGAGGCGTCACAATATACCATGAAGTCGTCAGTGCCTTCGGGTAGGGATAAAATTGGTGCATCGCAAAGCTTGTTTTTCAACAACTGAAATGCTTCTTCTTGCTTGTCTCCCCATTCATACTTCTTGTCTTTCTGAGTGAGGGAGGTCAATGGTTGTGCGATTTTCGAAAAATCCTTAATAAATCTGCGATAATATCCTGCCAAACCTAGGAACTGTCGAATCTCGGTTGGCGTCTTCGAAGTTTCCCAATTCTTGATCGCTTCAATCTTTGTAGGATCCACATGGATTCCATCTCCGTTAACCACGTGACCAAGGAACTGAACCTCACGCAACCAGAACTCGCACTTCGAGAACTTTGCGTACAATTTCTCTTCCTTGAGCAGCTCTAAGATAGCTCTTAGATGTTGCTTATGTTCTTCCTTCGCCTTCGAATAAATCAAGATATCATCGATAAACACAATCACAAACTTATCGAGGTACGGCTTACAAACTCTATTCATCAAATCCATGAATACTGCTGGCGCGTTCGTCAACCCAAACGGCATAACCAGGAACTCGTAGTGTCCATAGCGAGTCCTAAAGGCCGTCTTTGGAATACTCTCCTCTTGAATTCTCAACTAGTGATAACCTGATCGAAGATCGATCTTGGAGTAAAAACTTGAACTTTGAAGTTGATCAAACAGGTCATCAATCCTTGGCAAAGGATACCGATTCTTAATGGTCAATTTGTTTAGCTCCCGGTAGTCGATACACATGCGGAAACCACTGTCCTTCTTCTTGACAAACAAAACTGGAGCTCCCCAAGGCGAGAAGCTTGGTCTGATAAATCCCTTGCCTAAAAGTTCTTGAAGTTGCGTTGACAGCTCTTGCATTTCTGAAGGCGCAAGTCGATAAGGTGCCTTAGCTACAGGCGCAACACCTGGAACTAAGTCAATGTGAAACTCGACTTGTCTTTGCGGCGGCAATCCTGGCAAGTCTTCGGGGAAGACTTCAGGATATTCCTTCATGACCGGAATGTCTTCTAGCTTTGGCTCAGCGGCTTCCTTGTCCACAATGTGTGCCAAGAAGGCGACACATCCTTTCTGCAAACATCTGCGGGCTTTCAAGCAACTAATGATCCTTAGAGGCATATCGCGCTTCTTTCCATGTACCACAATTGTGTCTCCATTTGCCATCGGAATGCGAATGATCTTCTCGTGATATACAATCTCTGCTCGGTTGCTCGACAACCAATCCATCCCTACTACCACGTCGAAGCTTCCCAACTCGACTGGTAACAGATCAAGCGTAAACTCGTGCTCTCCCAATTCTATCACGCAACCTCTGATGACTTCATTTACTTCTACTAGCTTTCCATTAGCTAGTTCTATCGAATATAGAATATCTAGCTTACTAGCTACCAACCCAAGTATATTCTTAAACTCTGGTGATACAAAACTATAATCGGCACCAGTATCAAATAGTACAGATGCAAAGCGTTGGTTGCTAGGGAACGTACCAGTAACTACATTTGGATCTTGGCGAGCTTTTCTCTCTCCGATGTTGAAAACCCTACCATGAGCTTGGTTGATTTTCGGGCATTCTCGCTTGAAGTGCCCAACGTCTCCACAATTAAAGCAACTGGGTCCTCGACCATTTCCATTCCAATTACCACCTCGATTGTTGTTTGCTCCCCGATTTCCACTACCAGCTTGATTCCCAACATTACCACGATTTCCATTACCGCCATTTCCTCCTTGCGGGCGGTTTCCATTACCACTTCCATAACCTCTCTGACCACCACGACCAGTACCAACCCAGCACGTCTCCTTTGAATAACCAACCTTTCCACAAGACTCACATCTACCAGCTCGGCACCGTCCATTGTGATACAACTGACACGCATCGCATTTGGGCAAGGTGCCCATATACCCTTTTCCTTTGTTTTCATCACCAGTTTTGACCTTGGCTGGTGCGTTTGCCTCTTCCTTCTTGCTAGCACTACTGGTACCTTTCTTGAAATTTGAGAACTTCGTTTTGTTCTCACCGGATGACTCAATGTGAGTCTCCTTCTTTTTCTGGTCAGAAATCGAAAACTTGTTTAACCTAATAGCTTCTTCAGTCAGTGATACACTCAGATCAATAGCCTCAATTATTGTTGCAGGCTTCGACGTCGTCACCATACTCATAATCTGAGGTGCCAACCCCCAAATAAAACGCTCGATGCGTTTGAATTCCGGATCAACCATGTATGGTACCACACGAGATAGGTCGTGAAATCTCTGCATATATTCAGCAATTTTCGGGCCATCCATCTTGAGGTTCTAGAATTCAGGTTCCAACTTTTGGATTTCAGCCCTGGAGCAGTATTTCTTTCGCATGAGTTCCTTCATTTTATCCCATGTCATGGTATAAGCAGCTTCTTCTCCCAAGGTCTTGACTTGAAGATTCAACAGGAAAGCGCTCCATCTAAGAACAATCCATAGATATAGGTGACTTGGTGTTGCGGAGCACACTTGCTCATTCTTATCACAGAATCAGGCTTCTCCGTCCATCTGACAAAAGCTACAGCACCCCCGGTGCCGTCGAAATTTAGAGGCTTACAGTCTAGAAACTGCTTATAGGTACAGCCTGTACAAGTAACATCATTCACATAAAGCATTAGCGATCGCACATGGAATATCCAAATGTAACGTAATGTTTCTTTAATGACTCAAAAATTACCAAGAGGTGGGTTGCTTTCCGAGGTACATCCGCTATGCTTGGAGCGTAAGGCCTCGTGTTGTGCTATCGCTCGTGAAATCCGTTCTTGTAACTCGGCCTCAGTCGTAGGCAGTGTATTGTCTCTTCGAGGAGGCATCTTCTATAAGAAGTTTGTATAGGTCAGGTCTTATGCATATAAGTATGTAGTATGCGTATGTAATAACATTTATCAACGCAAGTAAACACATAACATCCCATGTCATAACACAAACAAGTAATCCAACAACGTATATAATGAGAATGTTGTAATTGAGCTTTCATATATCAATGACCACAATTACAGTTTTACATGTTTCACAAATGTACCATATATCAAAAGGGACTACAGGGTCACATCACCCTTGTCCAAACTATCCATCAAACTACAACAATAAAAAGTCAAAGGTCAAAAAGTGGTCATCAAAAAGGCTGTGCAATCTGGGCTCAATAGCTGCACTCTCACTAAAATTATGCTACCTGCATAAAACCAAAAACTGCTATGCTGATGGTGGAGGAGGAGGAGGAGGTGGAGGAACGAAAAGCAAACTGCGCAGATGCGCTAGCTCCTCCTCTAGGGCATGAACATGACGCAACAAATAGCTGATCTGCAGCTCCATAGTAAGGAAACGAACATCAAAATCTGGGTATGGTAAAAGAGGAGCGGGCGGAGTCGCGAATGCTGACTGACAAGTGCAAGGTGGAGGACGCGGAATCCTCTCAAGATCCATGACTCTGCGACACAACATCTCCTGCTGGAGCTGTAAGGACAAAAGCAGATCATCTCTCGTGTATGCAGTGTAATGGAAGGGATGATATGGATCAGAAACATGCATCGTGTTGGGCGGAAACCAAATCAGTGGCTCGCCCGATGGTGCAGTAGCAAAAGGTGCAGTATGTGAAAACTGTGGCATGAAAGGAAAAGCAGCTGACACAGGTGGGACATGACCAGATGGTTGGCTAGATGGTCCTTCCCCTGGACGGGGTGGAGGAATATCCTGTAGGAACGTGACCGGTAGATCGTTGCGGTGTATGTCTGACACATGTGGGTGAAACTAGGCAATGTCAACTGGTGCATGTGTGGGTGCATGTGGGGGAGTAACATGTCTAACAAAAGGAGGCAACTCATCCTCATCTATCCACCCATTGCGGGTGAATGCATAACGGGGATCTACATGGTCAGCAAAAGGAGCATGGTCTGCGGGTGAAGGTAGAGGGTCAGGTAATAGTGGTGCAACAACTAGAATGTCAACGGGGTCATGCTCCGGTAGAGGATCATGAGCAGGTATGGGCTCGGGTGCAATCAAAGGCTCAGGGTCAGCTGGTGCAAGCTCAAGATCAGCGGGTATATCAAAGAGCTGATCGTCAGGAATGACAGGTGCCTTAAAAGGCTGATCATCGGGGATAAACTCAATCTCATGCTCAGGGTCAAAGTCGTGAGGAAAAACTGGATCAAACTCATCATCAAACTCGAAGTCTTGTGGAGGAACAGGTGCGGCAGACATAGCTGTGTCGGAATCAGAATCAGTGGGATAACACTGTAATCCCAGTGCATATAGAGTAGTAGATGACACAGACTCGAATGAATCAGGACCAGAATGGTCAGAAGAAATCTCAACGACCGGAATCTCAATAAGCGGAACAACAATGACATCGGCGACTGGAATCTCGACTAGTGGAGCGACAATGACATCATTGACTGGAGCTCCATCATCCTGGGCACCCTCAGGGGGACCCTTAACAAAAAGATCGATGTCGTCGTCAGACATGGCATCAAGAGGCAGATCCTCGAGAGGAAATGCAGCAAGAGGAAAAGGAGCAGGGATCTGAACAAGAAGTAGATCCTCGCCAGGAAGACCATCAGCTAGCGGTATAACATCACCAAAATCTGGTAAAGCAAACGACTGGAAATCATCATCGTCATCACTCGTAGTGTCAAATGTAAAAACCTAATCCTCTGGGATGATCTCATCATCCGAAACTATGGCCGTAGGGTCTATTGTATCTTATACTCCACAATCAGAAGAGGACATGGTGTCTGTGACAAAACAATCACATATATGCACATATATCAACAATCATCAAATAAGCATATAAGTAGTAACAATGTAAGCATGTATGCATCCTAGTCTTCCCAAGACTATCCCACCCAGCCTCTCAGACTGAACTACTTAGTCTCTCAGACCAAACCTCCCAGTTTCTCAAACTGAACTACCCAGCTAGTCTCTCAGACTAACTCCCCAGTCTCTCAGACTGACTACCCAGCTAGTCTCTCAGACTAACTCCCCAGTCTCTCAGACTGACTACCCAGCTAGTCTCTCAGACTGACTACCCAGCTAGTCTCTCAGACAGACTACCCAGCTAGTCTCTCAGACTAACTCGTAAGTCTCTCAGACTGAATTATAAACGAATTCTTTGAAATGTACTTTG
The DNA here is from genome assembly GCA_030545235.1 of Helianthus tuberosus. Lineage (NCBI taxonomy): Eukaryota > Viridiplantae > Streptophyta > Magnoliopsida > Asterales > Asteraceae > Helianthus > Helianthus tuberosus. Next base: position 128,359,237 of record CM060397.1, read on the forward strand.
TGTCTTTTATTTGTAAAAATGTTTGTGTCCTGGATCTGGACATTTTGTGTATGCAATGAAAACATGTTTGTGAAAACATTTTCGTGAGAGCCCTAATGATCGTAGTCTAGACTCGAGAAAGAATTCTAGTTCACTACGATCGAAGCTCTGATACCAAGTTGTCGCACCCTGACTTTTGCGGAAGCGTGGTTATTGGTGTGACTTCTTAATACCATAGCATTCAATCATAACAATGCTATATGATAAAAACCAAAAGATATTCATCCATAAAAATTAAGTTTGAAAATACCACAACACACTTGGTTGAAACATCGACACCAAATTTAAGTTACAAACCATAACATGTTTTAACAACATAACTTAAACCAACCCGAGCTTAGAACCATGTATCTTGTCCAGGAGTAAGATACATCTCCTAAACCCTACGACCACGGATGACATCTTTTATTTATAACGCAGCTTGAAACACATGCATACACCTGCCAGATCCACTTAGATCCCTGAAACACATGTAGTTTAAAAACATCAACAAAAGTTGAGCGAGTTCATGTGTTTTGTATACGTATGTATAACCCTTTGTAAACAGTGTAAGTATAAAAGTCCCGATATGATAGCAAATAAGGAAAAGATCACCAATGGTTTGCAAGGCCACTGATATGTGTGACGGTGTAGGAAGACTCAAACCTAGAAAAGTTGTACCGGGCTTCCGGCTGGAAGACATAGTCACCCAATGGGCCACCCTGGTCCTCATGGGTGTGGGCTCGCTACACCCAAGTAGATCTATCACTCATGCCCCTCGGTCCTTATACGAGGATTAATGGTCCCAAGTATCCGCCTACCCATTCACATGATCTATGGTTCTTTCCTAGGCTAACCATACCAATTGTATTTGTATGTAATCCTTTTGTAACATGTAATTCACCCCCGAAGTAAATAAACAAAACAGTTTAAAGAAAAGGGGGACATGAACTCACAGTATTGCGTCTTCAGAATCATAACCCAAATCTCTTCAGCAAACACAACTACCTACAATGTACTACTATCTATTAGACGAACGGGTCATGCCTTGGCTTAGAGTTTAACGCTTTTGAGTTACGTTTCTTATGTTCCCAATATTATTCCAAGTTATAATTACTTGTTAAAATAATAATCATTTTAACTTTAAATTATATTTAGTTTTGGAATATTTGTTTAAGCAATATTTCTGTATTAATACTTCTCAAGTATTAATTTCCGTATTTCATTCCCAAGGATGGGGGTATCTCATACATGTATGTTTGTATTCTCGTATTGGTAGTCTCAAAATAATATATTTCAAGTCTCACTTTAGAAAATATATATGTAAACTCATTTTGTCTAAAAATAATGTATTTCAAGAAAATATATATTTTTCTCAAAAATCATATATCTTCTAAATATTCAAGAAAATATATTTTACTTCCAAAAATAATATATTTTCTCATTGTCGAAAATACAATATTACTTCTTGTAATATTTTCATTTCTTGTATCCAAAATAATATTTACCAAAAACATATTTATAACGGTATTCTTCGGAATATTTTATAAGTTACGTTCTTGCGTTCGGTTTCACAATATTAAGTGTGTAACTTATATATTTTATTCCTTGTGATTTTTGGTATTACTTTGGATTGTAATTTCTTGGTATTATGTTAAGTTATATTATTTTACCCTAAAATAATATAACTATTTCACAAAGTATATAAATATTCACACAAGTGTCTTAATATATATATATATATATATATATATTCTAAATATATATGTACCCATTTTTATTTATAAAAACCAACCTCCAATATTTGTATTTTTGTTACAAAAATTATGGCAAAGTTTATATTACAAATCATAGTTAAAACACACTTGTAAATGTTTGTTTAGAAAATATTTTTCTATGTGTTTATATTTTTAGAAAATTTTGCCATAGTTTCTCCTAAAAATGGAGGTGTCCATGCTATCAAAGCATATCATTTTCTTTTTTTTTTTTTTAAACATCACAAACAATCAACAATCAACCTACACTTACCAAGTGCCACATTAATGCTATTTACATAACAATCATGAACTTGATCTTTCATAAAAACTTGTAGTAACTTGGTAGTGTGTTTAGTAAACTTAGTTACCCTTTAAAGTGTGTATTTCTTTCAAAGTCTCATTCTTGGAAGATTTAGGTGTTTACAACTTGTAAACATATTTTACAAAAATGCTTCTTTATGAAATCTTCTTGTTTCTCTAGTGTTTCTACACTTGTTTTATCACCAAAAATAGTGTAAGTTTATGTAAGAACCAAGATTTCCTAAAAATCATATTTTGAACTTGGTTCTTTTGGAAAAACTATCCATAAATCTTAGATCTATAAGATTATCAACTCACTTGATTATTATTTTTCAAGAAATCATTTTATGTTTCAAGTTCATGCTTACACATGAGGATGATCATCTTGTTTCATCACATAATCATCCCCTTACTTGCTAGATCATGTGTTTAATCACAATCTAGCAAGCTCCTTATGATGATCAACATCATAATCTCAAGTAAATAAAAATCAAACATCATACATACACTAAACAACATAGTTTCATCCATATTTCATCATATATCAAGCTTATGTTCATGCTTCTTGATTATGTCTTTTAGTGTTCATCATGTTTAACAATGTTCATCACTTATTAACAAACTATATATGGAAGATCAAGAGATCATAAGGGCCTTACTACTAGCACAAGGCTAGGGAAGAACACTTGATGTTGACGAGGAAAAAAGTGTTGGATAAAAGCAATCGGGTGAGGTCCTTCAAGTTCCACAAGCACCAAGCTTCTTTGTATGGCTCCTTACACCTTAGAATGATCTTGGAATGGATGGATGATGGATGAAAAGTGGTGGTGGTGTGGGTGTGGTTCTCGGCCGAGAGGGAGAGGAGGAGAGGATGAGAGATGGGTTGTGGTGAAGTGTGTAAGAATGAAGACCCTTAATCCTTCTTATAACCTCTAATCCTTTTGTCCAATGGGTCTTGTGTCTTCAAAGTACACTACACAATATTCTCCTAAATCCATTGAGATTATGCAATATCTAGCAAGACTGTGGAGATCAAGGGTGGGCCACCTTTGGTGACCGATTACTAGCATGGGGGGGGTCTAATTGTAAATTTTAACCATATAGTTAGATTAAGGTTCAATTTCAAGTGTTAGTTGCAAGTGTTATTTACTAGATATTTTTAGTGGGGTGTTATGATGTTCGGGGATCATAACTAGCTCAGAAACACTAAAACAATGCTTCTAGTATAATTTTGGTGTTTCGGGTAATGTCCGGTTGTTCGGTTAGATACAGGTTCGTTAAAGTGTCAAACTATTCTGTTTAGTGATCTTTAAGTACTCTTTTGTGACACTTTTGATTCCCGACACTTAGGAAAGCATTCAGGACCATTTAGTCATATTTTTGCATGTTACTAGCTTGTTAATTTGCTGAATTTTGTTGAAATATGCAGAATTCTGCACTTTATGTGGGTTTTAGGCACTTTCCGGCACTTAAACTATCACCTAGTGAAGCAGTTTTATGGTCCTTACTTTCCTACATTCCATGCTAGTGTAGTACCTTGTCTCTGGCCCATACGGGGTCTCAAAACACTGTCTGTCTATGTACTGAACATCGTCAGCATTTTTATGAGGTATCCGCTAACTGTGCTTTGTGCATCATGTATGTCAATAAAGTTTGCATGTGATAATGAGATGACATTATGTAATATGTGATGCACAAGTAAGTATGTTGCAGTAATCAGAAAGCAGTTTAAGTCATTAATTTAATTCAGCACAGTCATTAAGCATTAATCAATATTAATTAATTGTACGGATACCTGTATTTTTTACGGTTGTCACAAAAAAAAACCTCAAACATGGTTTTAAAGGCATTTCACATGGTTTTAAAACATTTTATAAACATATTTACCTAGTACACCTAGTACATGATTTCAAAAACATTACATACGGTTTTAAAAACATTAAACATATTTTCAAAGATCCCATGCATAGTGTTCAAAGACATTCTGCTCGTATGTTGACTGAGTATACGTAGTACACGATTTTCAAGAACACTCTGCTCGTATGTTGACTGAGCATACATTGTACACGATTTACAAAGACATTCTGCTTCGTATTTTTTACATAGCATGCCTAGCACATTGATTTCAAGGATCCTATTTGCTTCATATGCTGACTTAGCATATTTAGCACCTTGATATCATAAACACTATATTCGTATGTTGACTTAGCATACCTAGTAGAAGGTTTCAAAACAATTTCTCGCTACACGAATTCCAAAATCCTTATAGGATCTTCCTATCCTCATAGTTAGATCCTTGTGTATGTTTAAAGCGCAAAATCAAAGTCCTTAATTGGATTCTTTGTGTGCTTTAATACGTATGTTACGATTCAATGAGGACAAAACCGAATCCTTATAAGATCTTCCTATCTTTATAGTTAAATTCTTGAGGATGTTTAAAGTACTAATTGAAGTCCATGGATTGGCTTCCTGGTGTACTTTAAATGCATGTGTACAAATCGATAACAAGTTGATAACATGTTGATGACCAAGTTGACAATTATGTTATTATGTGATTATGTGTTTATGTGTATATGTGTGAATCCAAATGCTCAATATCCAAATCCTTGTAGAATCTTCCATATCTTCATATGATGGATTCTTAGAAGGATATCCAAAAGTACTATCTTAAATCCTTAATGGGCTTCTTTGCAATAGTTTAGACCCTTGGATTGTAAAGTACTATTCAAAGTTAAAGAGATAACTCGTTGATCTAGTTAAAGACATCATTCGTTGATGTAGTTAAAGAGACCCTTTGGTGGTCTAGTTAAAGAGATCATGCGTTGGTCTAGTTAAAGACATCATTCGTTGATGTAGTTAAAGAGACCCTTTGGTGGTCTAGTTAAAGAGATAATGCGTTGATCTAGTTAAAGACATCATTCGTTGATGTAGTTAAAGAGACCATTTGGTGGTCTAGTTAAAGAGATCATGCGTTGATCTAGTTAAAGACATCATTCGTTGATGTAGTTAAAGAGACCCTTTGGTGGTCTAGTTAAAGAGATCATGCGTTGATCTAGTTAAAGACATCATTCGTTGATGTAGTTAAAGTGACCCTTTGGTGGTCTAGTAAAGAGATTGATTCGTCAATCTAGTTAAAGATATCATGTGTTGATACAGTTAAAGAGACCCTTTGGTGGTCTAGTTAAAGAGATCATGTGTTGATCTAGTTAAAGATATCACGTGTTGATATAGTTAAAGAGACCATTTGGTGGTCTAGTTAAAGAGATTTATTCGTCAATCTAGTTAAAGAGATCATGTGTTGATCTAGTTAAAGAGACCCTTTGGTGGTCTAGTTAAAGGGATTGATTCGTCAATCTAGTTAAAGAGATCATATGTTGATCTAGTTAAAGAGACCCTCTGGTGGTCTAGTTCAAGAGGTCGTTCGCCGACCTAGTTAAAGAAATCATGTGTTGATCTATTTAAAGAGGTCGTTCGTCGATCTAGTTAAAGAGATCCTTTGGTGATCTAGTTGAAGAGACTCTTTGGTGGTCTGTTTAAAGAGATCATCCGTTGATCTAGTTAAAGAGACTTTATGGTAGTGAGGTAGTCTACTCAAGTCATCACAGGATTATTTGTTTGATTTTTCCCCTACACATTATAAAATGAATTGTGCGGACTGTGCAAGGAATTACGTAATTATGGATGCATACATAATTATGGAATTCAGTGCACAGAAACCACAACAAGTTTTGTCATGTGTAAGAACCTATAGTGATAAGAATAACGAAACAGGAGCAATGTAACAAGGGCATGGTGGATACGCCGATGGTACTTCATATATATAAGTGTTCCTTATTACATTGCGAATGTAGCATTATTTAAGTTACTAGAAGTTCTGGACCTTGACCAATGTTGTTTTATGTTATACTCTCCGACTCCAACTTCGAGCACACACAAGTTTCCTATAATAGTCTTCATAGGAAACACACTCTCTATCCGTTGTTTGAAACTCCTACTTCTTGACGAATTCACACGTTCTCCATATTTTACTACGACTAGGATATCATTTTGACAATTACATGTCACTCTTGAGATTCGGTACAATTATACACAAACCTATTGGAATGGAGTTTAAATCTTCGGATCTGAACTCTTCCCTATAAACAACAGACGAGTACGGATAACAAGGTTCGCTAGAAATCCATACATGGCCTAGAGTTTTACTTAAGGAACGGAGGATTTATTTGAAAGCGAATCATCCACATTTGTTCCTACAAGTTTCCTCTAAATTAAATTTCGGGACGAAATTTCCTAAAGTAGGGGAGACTGCGATAATTGTGCCATTTCGATCATCATACAATTACGAATCCAATGAAATCTTGTATTTCATTATTGGGATTTATACAATTACATGTGACAAGTACACATATCAAATTTCGTATGATTCCGAACTCTCGAGAAGCTTTTCTGGAAGTTATACGTAAACTATTACGCAAATGTAATCAATTTAACAAAACGTACATGACGGAATAGTGACATAAGCTTAACATACCTTAAATAACCTTTACATAACTTATAAATAAGTTTTGAAGGGTTTGGTATGGCAAAAACAAGTTTATTCGATCAAAGGGACTAATTGCGTCAAACTGCAAAATTCTGCCGATTCGTATAGCAACGAACACTCCGGAACAAGATCATAAGCTAAACATACCCTAAATACCCTTAACATAGCTTAGAAAAAAGATTTTAGGGATTCGGTGTGAGAAAATATGCTTATTTGATCAACAGAGAGTAAAAGCGTCAAAAACTGTGAAAGATCATATGTTCTGACCATATCCGGACATCCAAAAATTTTTGTAATCACTAAAATATTTTATTTTTGTGATAGGAATGCAAAAAATCCATTCTTCGCGCAATTTGGATCGATTTTGCGTTCGTTCGAGTTTCGTCGTAATTAACCGAACAACGTGACCGTACGACCAAACGAACTGACATCCGTGATATTTTCAAGTATATTTCAAGTTCCCTATGCTTTAACATCCTTGTAGAGCCTTGAAAATGGGTTAATAGGGGTTAAATGCGCAAAAAATGCACATAGAAGAGTGCAGGGACCTGTTCTGCCAATTCTGAAACTTCTGCCTATGCCCTCGCGTCCAGCGCCAGCAGAAGGCCTTTGCTGTCGCATGCGGTAACGCCCTGATCTGGATAGAACTCTTGTTTCAGTTGCTGCACATGTATTTTTAAGTCTAGTTTTCAATATTGTGGGTGTTTTGAGTGATCTCCAAGTATAAAATCTGATCATGGACACATGTAATCATCCTATGCTTCCTTGGGCAATACACAATTCATGTGGCATGATCTTGGCGCTTTACAACAACTATAAATACCCCTCAAATCTACCCAATTCTTTGCTCATTTCCTCATTCTCATCTCTTGAACTCTAAGTGGAGGCTACTGTCACGGCCCCCGACCCGGTTTGACCCGTTTCAGGAGCCGCGGAACAGAAAATCCCGTGGTATTTATTTAATTGAGTTTAACAGCGGAAGTTTATCATTAGGATCTTTTTAAAGCTAAAATTTTCCCGATTATTTTATTTCACAACTCGGGATAAAACCCCGGTAATTTACAATCATATGATTTCACGAAGAAATCTTTAAGTTACAAAACATGATTTCTTTATTTTATTATGAGCCACTTTCTTAAGCTTGAAGTGCGTCACGGCACTTTTCCTGAATCACAACAGATCACCTGAAACATGTTTGAAAAAGGTTTTGTCAGCGGGAAATACTGAGTGAACCATTCTTTTTACTAAAATGACTCATTTGTTATAATTTACAGTATTAAGAGCGATTACAATGTTTTTATATCAACCAACTACCCTCGGTATTTGTCACTCGACTCTTTTCTATGACTATGGTCATATCACCCATTGGCTAACTCGTTGTCCAATGGTGAAGATTATCAAGTAATGTATACAAAACCCCACATACCGGCTGTAATATGGAGATTACATAGACTTAATCCCTGTAATTATAACCTTGAAAATAAACATGCTTTTGTAAACAAATTTGATAAAAATAGAATGACTCACATTGCAGATTTAACACGGACAGAGTCTAGTCTACTGATTAGCCTTGTTAACCTATTTTAAATAACAATGCACACAAAACTAGGTTAGTAACTAATGCAGCATTTACGATAGCTCACGAGATTAAACCTCACAACGAATGACAAAGTGCGATACTTAAACATCCATCGATTTAACGATGAATGACAAAGCATAACCCTAATGTGGACAGCACTTAAACATCCATTGGATATTTTAATCGATCGGACAATGAATCGTAGCAGCGATTGAGTTATTACCCTGTTTTGCGGCAGCGATTTGTGATCCTGTGTGTTTTAATCGTAAACAGAACGTAACTCAGTGTGTATTTGGAATTTCTACGTCGTTCAAGTGCCCAGATTCCAGTCCCAATCCCCTCTATTTATAGGTAAATTTCGACCCCCCTCGCGTGACGCGAGGGGTCCCCCTAGGGGCTTCGCGTGATGCGAAGGCCATCTATTTTCCAGAGGGTAGCCACGTCCTAGACTAGCCTAGCTGAGTTGACAGATTTCATAAATTCGTTTTTGACAGCGTTTTATATAGATAATCGTAACTAGGGTTTTACCCCCCCTGAGTTTTAGGGGCCCTGATCCTGATTCTGATTATTCTGAAAATTTCAGGGTTTGTGTAGAATCACTTGGGTGTTTCAATTAGGGTTTCCTATTGCACTAAATATAGTAATAAATAATAGTTTTGGTGAGAGTTGTTACATCCTCCCCACCTTAATAAAAATCTCATCCTCGAGATTCACTGGAATAAGTGTGGATACTTTCGCTTCATTTCAGATTCCAGCTCCCAAGTGTATTCAGCTCCTCTCTTTGAATCCCACTTGACTTTAACTAGCACTAGTCGTTTATGTTTAAGAAACTTTATCTTTCGATCTTCGATTTGAAGAGGTTTTTCAACAAATTTCAAGTTTTCGTTTACCTCTATATCTTGAAGAGGTACTACCAAAGATTCATCTGATAAGCATTTCTTGAGGTTGGATACATGAAATATGTCATGTACTCCAGCTAACTCTTCTGGTAGTTGTAAACGATAAGCAACTGGTCCTATACGTTGAATCACTGGAAATGGTCCTACGTATCTGGGACTTAGCTTTCCTTTCTTACCGAATCTAACAACTCATTTCCAAGGGGAAACTTTCAACAGTACTCTGTGTCACACCCCTTTGCACGAGGTGTGATCATGAAAGGTTCTCATTGCATACGAAAGGTAAACATACTATATGCTCATAAATTTGTTTCAAAATGCCAAACATTACATAACCGAAAACATGGTTTAAGTGTTTACATCACAAGACACCAGTTTGTCTGATAAGTTTACAACTTTATTCAAATATAAACAAAATCGACATCCAAGAGCATGAGTAAAACCGCGCGCACATCCATCCTAGTTACCTGAAATACATGTGAGTTTTTGGAAAAACGTCAACATAATGTTGGTGTGAATTCATGCAGTTTTGTGTTGAACACGTTTGTATACTTTGTATGAAAACATGACAAGTATCTTGTGAAAATAAAGTATTCTTGTGGTATAAACCAAATAACGTATTCTTGTTTAGTTAATGGGTTGCAAGGCCATTAACATGTGACACGACATAGGAAGTCACCAAACCATAGGCATTTTTCTAGTAGTCGATTCACGACTGAGACACAAAAACACTACTCGGCTCTAGTGGTTACCAAGAGTGGGGCTGCCCTGAACCCGTTAGATCTAACCTTCTGTTCTGCGGTCTTAGTATGTACACGATTAATGGTGCTTATGGTACCCTATTCGTGACACTATTTCTCGTTTATGATACCAAGTATCAATTCTCGTTTATTACATCAAGTATCAATTCTCGTTTATTATATCAAGTAACATGTATTTCACCCCCGAAGTTATAAAACTGAAAACAGTTAAGAGAAAAGGGGGAGCATGAACTCACAACTTTGCGTTCCTAGCGTCGTAAACTTCACCGGATTTGCTTAATTAGCGTCGTGACCTAAACGGGTTTTATTATCGTTAGTCACTAGACTTGTATCGTACAAGTACAAGTCACTGTCTTTTATGTATATGTTTTCTTGTGTTAAAAATAATCCATATTTTTAACTAAGTGTCTTACTTATATTATTTTCTCAAAAATACATATAAGTTTCTTGTATTTTGCACTTTGCACCCAAATTATGTATCTTGTATGTTGTATGTGTATTTTTGTTACAAAAATTATGGCGAGGTTTGTATTTGAACATCATAGTTTAGAACACACTAGCAAACATTTGTCTAGAAAATATTTACTAAGTGTTAGAATTTTCAGAAAATTTCACCATAGTCTCCTTTGTAAACGGAGGTGTCCATGCTAAGTAGCATATCATTTTCTTTAATATACAACACATTAGATCGTTCTCAAATAATCAACCCGACATTCTGACATGCAAGATACTACTTTTGTCGTTTCAGTTTTAATACATAAAACTGGACTGTTTTCGGACATTTTAATAAAATGGTTAACTTATTCCAATAATTCCCAAATTTTTACAGAACGTCTTAATCGAACCAAAAATTATTGTGTAAAAATATCGGGGTCCAGTTCATTATCAGTAATTTATAGAAAATCGTTTACCAGACTGCAATCAGATTTGTTACATTCTGATTGCAGTCTACGGAATAGTTCGTTTAAAATTCCTCGTAAGTCTGTTTAACGAAATTCCAGTTGGAGGGTCACAAATACATCAGCGATCATCTACGGTAAAAATTTCAGGGGCTGGTTCTATTCAGGTTTCAAGTTGTGACTGAAAACGTAAAGCCCATTTTACTGCAGTAAAACTCAGCCTTAGCTGCTGTCATGAAAACAGACTTTTAAAATAGTAAACGACCTCAAAAAAATACAATTCCAGCGCCATTTTCTTCGTTTTTCAAAAATACACAATTTAGGCTTCAGAAATTCCGTTTTTCGATTTATTAAAGTCTGTTTACAGCCTGTTGAAGTCGGCTGAATAAGTACATCAGCATGTTATTTTGTGGTTTAAATGTTACTAAATCATATTAACATGTGTCCGAACAACGGGTTTATCAAAAGTTCGACGATCAAACATCATATATGTATTAACCAACCCTAAACCAACAAGTTTTCATCTTCAAATAATCTTTTATATTCAAGTTTCATGTAAAGTTTCATATTCATCATCTTAGTGTTCTTATTCTTGTGATTTAACCAAAAACATCATACTACATATTTTTTTATCACCAAAAATAAGATGAACAAGGGTGTACTGAGACTTACTACTAGCACAAGGCTAGGATAGAATTTCTAGTGCAAAGATGATGAGGAAAGATGATGAACAAGACTAGAACAAAGCTCCTTAACTTGCAACCTCCATAGATCACCTTGCAAGCTTGGAATGGACTTGAAAATGGGGAAGATGATGATGTGAAAATGGTGGTGGTGGATTCGGTTTGGGGCAGCCGTGAGGGAGAGAGAGAGAGTGAGGTGAGAGAGGTGAATCTTGTGAATGATGGAGTAGATCATGTGCCATGCTTTAATAAATGTCTTCATATATTTTGTTTAGTTCTACAAGTAAAGATCTAGTAAAAATCTAAGCAAGATCAATTGAAATCCCATGAGATCAAGTAAGGTCCTTGGTGGGACCACCATAACCATCCAACATAAAGGGGGGGGGGGGGTAAAGTGTAACATTTTTCAACTAGGAAGAAATGGATAGTTAGTTTCCAAGTATAAGCTTCCACATGTTATTTATTTGATATTTAGTGGGTGTTAGGGTGTTCGGGGATCATGACTGGCCAAGAATTAGATAAATAATGTGTTTGGCAAAAATTTGGTGTCCCGGGTAATGTCCGGTTGTTTGGTTAAATACCGTTCCGTTAAAGTGTTAATTTGCACTGTTTAGAGTCTTTCTTGTGCCCTTTTGCCCCCTTTCAATTCCCGACACTTAGGGAAATATTCTGGACGATAGAACGTAAATTATGTATGATATTTTATTGTTTAAAAGCTGGTTATAGCTGAATTTAGAATAATTATGCACTTAAAGTGCGTTTCGGGTGCTTTTTAGTGCGTATTTTAGCTTTCGGAGCGTCTATATGTTAACCCTTGTATGTACTCTTGGGTTTTAATATATTTTTGACGTTGGACCTACACCTAGGCCTCAGTTCTAATGTCTGACTGCTTTCTGCAGAGTTGTTGACATATTGTGTTTTACCGGTGAGTTTACTAGTATTTCTGACGCAACGCTCTTGTTAAGGCATAAAGCAATATTTTGTAGTATTAATCGTGCATGAATTCACTTGTATATAATGTAATCAATCAATGTTGACATTTAAGCACCTAATTGCAGTCGTTAAGTAATAATTAAAGTGTACGGAAATTACCGGTTTTGTGCCAGTTGTCACACTCTGTCTCCAACTTGGAATTCTAACGGCTTGCATCTATTGTCTTCATAACTCTTCTGGCGATCTCGAGCTGTCTTCAGCCTTTCCTTGATTTGAGTAATCTTATCAGTAGTTTCTTGCACTATCTCGGGACCTGATAATTGACTTTCTCCTATTTATGCCCAACAAACTGGAGTTCTGCACTTTCTTCCATACAGTGCCTCGAATGGAGCAGTTTCAATACTTGAATGATAACTATTGTTATAGGAGAATTCAATTAAAGGTAAGTGATCATCCCAATTTCCACCAAAATCTATCACACATGCTCGGAGCATGTCTTCGAGAGTTTGGATCGTCCTTTCACTTTGTTCGTCTGTTTGTGGATGATATGCGGTACTCAGATTTAGTCGAGTTCCCATTGCTTGCTGGAAACTCGTCCAAAAGTGAGAAGTGAAACGACTATCTCTATCTGATACAATGGAGAGTGGAACTCCATGTAAAGATACAACTTCATCTACATACAACTTTGCCAATCTTTCCATGCTAAAGGTTTCTTTCATAGGCAGAAAGTGAGCTGATATGGTTAATCGATCCACAATTACCCAAATCGCATCATTACCTTTTCTGGTTTTGGGTAACTTAGTAACAAAATCCATTGTTATGAGTTCCCATTTCCATACAGGCATTTCTAGTTGTTGTCATAGACCTGAAGGTTTCTGATGTTCTGCCTTAACTTGTGAACATGTAAGACACTTAGAAACATATCTAGCTATATCCTTCTTCATGCCTATCCACCAGAAATTATTTCTTAAATCTTGGTACATTTTATTGTTTCCAGGGTATATGGTATACCTAGATTTATGGGCTTCTTCTAAAATTTTATTTCTTAATTCTCCCTGCTTAGGTACCCATATTCTGCTTTTGTGGAATCTCCAAATTCCATCAGCGCCTTGCTCTAATTCTTTTATTCGTCCCTTCATTCCTTCAGCATCATCTTGGATTGCTGTTTCCTGAACATTCCTTAATTGTTCCATTAAATCTATTTGTAGATTTAATCGAAGAGCACGAACCCGTCGTTGCTTCTCATGGTACTTACGACTTAAGGCATCTGCAACTACATTTGCCTTTCCTTCGTGATACTGAATATCACAATCGTAGTCACTTAGGATTTCCATCCATCTCCTTTGCCTCATGTTTAACTCTTTTTGCCCGAATATATATCTTAAACTTTTATGATCTGTATAGATAGTAAACTTACTTCCATACAGATAATGTCTCCAGATTTTTAGGGAAAAAATTACGGCCCCTAATTCTAAGTCATGAGTCATATAGTTTTCTTCGTGTTTTTTCAATTGTCTTGAGGCATACGCAATTACCTTCTTGCGTTGCATCAGCACACATCCAAATCCTAGTTTTGAAGCATCACAATATACTTCAAAATCTTCAGTTCCTTTTGGTAAGGCTAAGATTGGAGCATTGGTTAATTTTTGTTTCAAGATCCTAAAGGCTTCTTCTTGTTTAGGTCCCCATTCAAACTTAACTGCTTTACAGGTTAGCTTAGTTAATGGTACAGCTATCTTGGAAAAATCCTTAATAAACCGTCTATAATATCCAGCTAAACCTATAAAACTTCTAATTTCCATTGCGGTTTGCGGAACCCTCCAATTGGTAATTGCCTCTATCTTAGCAGGATCTACATGAATACCTTCATGATTCACCATGTGTCCTAGGAATTGCACCTCTTGTAGCCAAAATTCACACTTCGAGAATTTGGCATAAAGCTTTTCTTTTCTTAACAAAGTTAAGAGTGCATGTAAGTGCTCACAATGTTCGGTCTGACTTTTGGAATAAAGAAGTATATCGTCTATAAAAACAATCACAAATTTATCCAAATACGGTTTACAGATTCTATTCATCATGTCCACGAATGCGGCAGGAGCATTTGTTAACCCAAAGCGCATGACTGTAAACTCGTAATGACCATACCTAGTCCTGAAAGCAGTTTTAGGTATGTCTTCTTCTTGTACTTTCAATTGATGATATCCAGAGCGTAAATCGATCTTAGAAAAATATCTAGCTCCTTGAAGTTGATCGAAAAGATCATCAATCCTAGGTAATGGGTATCGATTCTTAATTGTAATCTTATTTAATTCTCTATAATCAATACACATTCTCATTGAACCATCCTTTTTCTTTACAAACAACACTGGAGCTCCCCACGGGGATGAGCTAGGTTGTATGAATCCTTTACTTAGTAATTCATCTAATTGCTTTTTAAGTTCTAACATTTCGGTAGGAGCTAACCGATAAGGTGCTTTAGCTATCGGTGTAGTTCCTGGAATTAAATGAATTCTAAATTCTACCTCCCTATCTGGTGGTAATCCTGGTAAATCTTCTGGGAATATATCTGAGTATTCTGAGACTACATGAATTTCCTTAAGTTCTTTACCCTTAGTATTAATGATTACCGAAATCATATATACTATTCCTTGCTTTCGTTCATAACTAGCAACTTTCATTACTGATATGAACTTCATGGGTTTGCGCGATTTATCTCCTGTAATCATGATTACTTCTCCAGTAGGTGCCTGAATTTCTATAGAGTTCTGGTCACAAAGGATTCGATCATGGTTGGCTACTAACCAATCCATTCCTAACACAACATCGAATTCAGCTAATTTCATAGGTAATAAGTTTGCAGAAAAGTTATGACCTGAGAGTTCTATTTCTACTTTTTGCAAAACCTGATTTATTTTAACTGAATTCCCATCTGCGGTTTCGACTGTAAAAATCTGCCTAATGTTGGTTAAGGGTAACTTAAGAGCTTGGCAGAATAAAGTATTTATAAAACTTTGGTTTGCACCAGAGTCAAATAATACTTTTGTGTAAACGTTGTGAACTAAGAACATACCAACTATCACATCTGGAATGAGTTCTGCTTCTTGAGTGGTCAGCTGGAATGCTCTGACATTCTTCTTAGTAGCTCCGTCGGTCGCCTTGGGTTTGTTGTCTGCTGGTTTGACTAATTTAGGACATTCTGGTTTAAAATGTCCCTTTTCTCCACAGTTATAGCAGATCGTTGTTTTCTTTCTGCAATCTTCTTCGCGATGTCCTACCATTTTGCAAAAATTATAGGTTACACTACATCTTCCATAATGTTTCTTTTTGCAATTCTTGCAGAATGGCAGAGTTGAGGATTGTCTCGTTCCTCTTCTTTTGAAGCTGTTATTATTACCCGTACGAAATCCTTGGGTAATTTTCTGAGCCAGTTCCTTTTTCCTGTTATCATCTCTTGTGCGTACTAGTTCATCAGTTAGGGTGTTGGCTAATTCCACTGCATCGTCAATAGTGCGAGGTCTCGCAGCTTTAACGATATTGCGGATTTCACCAATCAATCCCCATATATAACGAGAAATGAGTACCGGTTCTGGCGAAGCCAATGTTGTTGGACTCTGTATGCCCAAGACACACATTAAATTGATGTGGCTAGTACGTTATGATCCAAGTCGGGTCATACCCAATAACAAGCTAGACAAACACCTACAATATTTATTTATGATATGATCAAACAAATAAATATTATCACTTATAATATTTAGAAATTGGTTTTCTAAATAATTGCACTTCTGAAACTAATAGATTATACGGATAATTTATTATGAGAGAGTATTTTATTTTGTTATTTAATGGGTTAAATAACATTATAAAAGTTATGATTTGTTGCATAAAAGTCTTATAAACATATGCTATTATATTTATAAAAGTTATAAATATAATGCAAGACTTAAATTTGAAATTGGAAAATTTTGATTGGTCAAAATGGAGGCCTTATGGCCGTCCACTTTGGGTCTTCCCAAGGTGGTCTTCCACCAACACAAATGCATGCAAATGTCATAAAAGAAAGGCACTTGATTGGATAAAAGTTGCAACAACTCTCTCTCTCATTTTAAATACATTTTCTCTATTATTTTTGAAGTTGCAAGAACTAGCAAAACTCTCTAATTTTTCCTCAAAAATTTCGGCCAAGGTGGTCATCCAAGAGAGTTTTTCAAGTGCAAATCCTAGCAATCTCAAGGTGTTTATTGGGGCTTTCGGGTATACTAGCTTGAGGCTTTCTCGTTTGGAAGCTACCATTCAAGATTCATCATCATCTTCCATCTCCTTGCTCCAAAGAAAGGTTGAATTCTCAAACACCCTATGGTTGTATTTTGATAGCATGTATGTCATATATGGATCCGATTTTGGGTTTTTGCATTAAAAAGAGTTTTAAATCTTGTAAAGTAACATGTTTTAAATCCTTATTCCGCTGCGTTTTAATTTTATTCGGATAAAATTAGCTTTGATAAACATGTTAAAAACCCTTCAATGGCATCTAGAGCCGCTTATATGAGTGCATGCTTCATTGGATTTAAAATTTTCGGGTTTTGGGTTTGGTTAAACCCTATGGCCGAAAGTTTTGACCATGGTTCTCCTTTTATTTTTCAAGATTTACCTCCTACATGCATAAAGGAATCTTGAAAAAATTATGTCATATTGATGATTTGTTTTGTTTGGACAAAAACCCACATTTTTCGGTTTTTCATTCTTGGCCGAAAAATGTAGGTTGTAAAAGGAAACCATTTTTTGCTCTTGAAATTTATATATATGTGGATATATATTTCGGTGTTCATAACCTAGCCATGACCTTGTGTGAATATATTTGTGTTTGTGATTTTGGTTAATTATTCAATGGGTTATAATAATTATTATTTTGTCTTCCATTTGTAAAAATATGTAATTTATTTATTTTTCATTTGGTATGTAAGTAAATAGATTAGATGCATTTATTTTACTAGAAAAATGTATTAGGATACTTTTATGTAAAAGAAGATGCACACAAAAATGCGGTTTTGGTTTTTGCCAATTTCGGGCATAAAGGACTTCATAGTTCTTAACGGGATTTTAGCCCGATAACCAAAACACATTTTTGAAGTCCAAAGGAGTTTGGAGCTGAATTTAAAAGACATTTGGAAGCTCAAAGAAGTGAAGAAATCACAACACAAGATGAAGACTTGAAGCATTTGGATGCGGGATCGAGTGGGAGTTCACCGACACTTTTTTTGTGTCCATATTCACCCTTTAGGAAGGACCTTTTGACACACTTGTTTCGGCTAACAAGTGTGGTCAAAATAGTTGGCTATGGTTATGCACCTTTTAACATATGTGTTGTGTGCTTGTATGGTTATATTTTATTTATGGTTGTTTGGATGATATTTGGATATGCATACTTAACAACTAATAACCCGTAACAAGCTTAAAATTGGTTCTTACAAAATCATTAAAACGATTAATAAAAGGTTTTATTAAAAATTAATGATTTTATAATAAAATGGGTTTTATTAAAAGAACCTTGAAAATTGGTTTTCACTAAAGTACCATTGATTTGAATGCATGCAAATATATGGTACATAAAATTTTTCTAAACTAGAATTTTGAAAAATAAAAATCCCTTTTATAAAACAAGTCAAACACCATCCTTTTATACAACACTCAAATTACTTGGGAACTCTTTGTGGGATAAAGGTCACCTAACCACATTTGAGGAAACTTGTATATTTGAGGTGGGTTTACCATGTTTGTGGGATAAAGGTCACCTAACCACTTATGTGTATAAACTCACACGTGTGTGTAAGTTGGACGACTTGATTTGGAAACCATGAACTTAGGGTCACCGAAGCATGGCGAACAAAAGGTGTTGATGGGATTAAACATGCCATCTAAACATGAAGATGTTTAACCGATCCCATATGGCTAGAAGTTGCAAAGGGTTGCAATTGTCAAACGTTGACTACCTTGTTAATTTAAAAAATGGGATAAAGGTCACCTAACCAATATTTAAATATAACGTTGGATTCTAGATTTTAATTATTAATTGTCTATGAGACGTTAAAAGGGTATTAATGATTAAAATTTTAATAATATCGAAAATACTAAAATTGAACTTTGTTAAATTTTGTAGATGGCCGCTAACAATGCAAACCGTCCGTAACCTATCACTAAGAACCATCCTTGAAAAGGATCGTCTCAACCATAACAACTTCATGGATTGGTTTCGAAACTTGAGAATTGTTCTCAAGCAAGAGAAGATATCCTATGTGTTGGACGATCCTATTCCCGATCAACCTGACGAGGAAGATGTAGAAGCCTACAATGATTGGGTTAAGTATACCGAGGACTCCATGCAAGCCTCTTGCCTCATGCTGGGAACTATGATTCCCGAGATTCAAAAGGACTTTGAACATCATGGGGCATACGACATGATTACCCAATTGAAGGAAATGTTCCTACAACAAGCAAGGGTAGAACGCTTCGAAACGGTTCGAGCACTTCATGCATGTCGAATGGAGGAAACCCAATCGGTCTCATCTTACGTCCTTAAGATGAAAAGCCACATTGATCGCCTCGAGAGGCTCAATTGTCCCGTCTCTAAAGAGTTGGCTACGGATTTGATCCTCAACTCTTTAACAAAGAAATTTGAAAGCTTTGTTATGAACTATAACATGAATGGATGGGACAAGAGCATTGGTGAGCTTCATGCAATGCTCAAAACGGCCGAAGCAGGAATGGGTAAAAAGGCTTTACCCGTTCTAACGATCAATGAGGGGGGCAAGAAAGGGCAACACCCCGACTCCAAGGCAAATGTTGCCAAAGGGAAGGGCACGTCAAAGGGAAGGGAAAAAGAAAGGCTAAAGCAGAACCACCAAAACTAAAAGAGAAGAAGGCAAAGGTTGCCACGAGCGATCCATGCTTTGAGTGTGGAGAGATAGGGCATTGGAAAAGGAATTGTCCAACCTATCTCAAAGAGTTGAAAAACAAGAGGGATGCAGGGCAAACCTCAGGTACAATCTTTATGATACATATTGATCTAAATGTTATTTCTTCTAACACATGGGTATTAGATACCGGATGTGGAACTCATATTTGCAATTCGTTGCAGGGGTTCAAAAGAAATAAGCATTACAAGAAGGGAGACACTAGTCTCTTCATGGGCAATGGAGCGAAGGTTCAAGTTGAAGCCCAAGGAGACTATGTTTTAAAACTTCCAAGTGGTTTGGAAATATGTTTGAAAAATGTTTTGTATGCTCCTAGTTTGACTAGGAACATTATTTCTGTTTCCCTTTTAAGACAATATGGATTTGATTTGAAGTTTGTGAACAATGAAATTTATGCTTTGATGAATGACATGTTCTACTTTAAAGCTACGCCTTCAAATGGTATTTATGAATTGGTTCATGATTATACATCATTTGATAATTCGATGTACCAAGCAAACACCAAGAAACTCAAAATGGATTTGAGTGAGACCTATCTTTGGCATTGTCGTCTTGGTCATATAAACAGAAATCGCATGCAAACACTTCAAAAGAATGGTCTTTTGGAAACAAATGAAATTGGTTCATTTGATACATGTGAATCTTGTTTACAAGGTAAAATGACCAAGAAACCCTTTAGTGGCACAAATCAAAGGGCAAAAGATTTATTAGGCATCATACATTCGGATATATGTGGTCCTTTTAAGCCAATGACTAGGAATGGTGAAAGATACTTCGTAACTTTTACCGACGACTTCAGTCGTTATGGTTATGTGTACTTGCTAAGACACAAAGATGAAGTTTTTGAAACGTTCAAAATCTTCCAAAACGAAGTAGAGAATCAACTTACCAAGACAATCAAAGTTCTTCGTTCTGATAGAGGAGGTGAATACCTTAGCGACGCTTTTAAAGATCATCTTAGGAGTTGTGGGATCATCTCACAACTTACTCCACCTGGAACACCACAACATAATGGTGTGTCTGAGAGGAGGAATCGAACTCTATTGGATATGGTTCGATCTATGATGGCTAGAAGCACATTGCCTCTATCATTTTGGGGTTACGCTTTGCTCTCCGCGGCTCGTATATTGAATATGGCCCCAACCAAGAAAGTGGATAAGACACCTTTTGAAATATGGCATGGAACGGTTCCATCATTATCATATTTGAAGGTATGGGGTTGTGATGCTTATGTGAAGCAATACACCCCAAACAAGTTAGAAGTATGATCCATTAAGTGTATCTTCGTAGGATATCCTAAAGACGATATAGGATATTATTTCTACGATCCAACAGAGCAAAAGGTATTTGTTGCTCGAAAGGGTAAGTTCTTGGAGGATAAGTTCCTTATGGAAGGAACTAGTAGAACAGTGGAACTTGATGAGGATCAAGAACCACAAGCCGATACACGTTTGGTTGATACTAGCACTCAACAAGAGGTTGTTGAAAATGATCAAATGGTTGATCAACATACACAAAACGTTCGCAGATCAGGTAGAATTAGTAATCCACCTGAAAGATATGGATTTTTCATGGATGGATGCTATGTGGTAGATTCAGATGAACCAACCACATACCCTGATGCAATGTCAAAATCTGATTGCGACAAATGGCTTGAGGCTATGAACGTAGAGATGCAATCCATGTATGACAACCAAGTTTGGGAATTGGTTGTGCCACCTCTTGACTCCAAAGTAGTTGGAAGTAAGTGGGTTTTCAAGAAGAAAACGGATATGCATGGTAACTTGGATACTTATAAAGCGAGACTTGTAGCAAAAGGTTTCACTCAAACTCAAGGGGTTGATTATGATGAGACCTTCTCGCCAGTGGCAATGCTAAAGTCGATTAGGATATTATTTGCCATAGCTGCATATTATGACTATGAGATTTGGCAAATGGATGTCAAAACGGCTTTCCTCAATGGATATCTTGATGAAGATGTCTATATGGTTCAGCCTGAAGGTTTTGTCGATCCAAAACATCCTAACAAAGTGTGCAAGTTAAAGAAATCAATCTATGGATTGAAACAAGCATCGAGAAGTTGGAATCACCGTTTTGAAGAAGAAATTAAGAATTTTGGGTTCATCAAGAACGGGGATGAAGCTTGTGTGTATAAGAAAGCTAGTGGGAGCACCGTCACTTTCTTAGTATTGTATGTCGATGACATTCTACTATTTGGAAATGACATTCCAACCATGGAAGGTGTAAAAGCATGGCTTGGAAGATGTTTTTCCATTAAAGATCTTGGAGAAGCTGCCTATATTTTGGGAATAAAGATCTATAGGGATAGATCAAGGCGCTTGATAGGTTTAAACCAAAGTGCATACATTGACAAAGTCTTGAAAAGGTTCAAGATGGAGAACTCTAAGAAAGGTTTGGTACCTATTCAAAAGGGGACAATATTGAATGTGACTCAATGTCCAAGCTCAAAGGATGAGCAAGAAAGAATGAAAGGAATCCCATATGCGTCTGCTATAGGATCCATAATGTATGCAATGATATGCACAAGACCGGACGTGTCATGCGCCTTAAGCATGACAAGTAGATACCAGCAAAATCCAGGTAACAGTCATTGGATGGCTGTTAAGAGCATATTGAAATACCTTAGGAGGACTAAGGATATGTTTCTAATATATGGATCTGGTGAAGAGGAACTCGTTGTAAAAGGTTACACGGATGCGAGTTTCCAAACTGATCGAGATGGTTCTCGATCACAATCTGGGTATGTCTTCATTTTGAATGGAGCTGCAGTCTCTTGGAAGAGCTCAAAGCAGGATGTTGTAGCATTGTCCACTATAGAATCAGAATACATCGCCGCCTCATTGGCAGCACAAGAAGCTGCGTGGTTAAAGAAGTTCATTGCTGACCTAGGGGTAGTCCCTACCATTCAAGACCCCCTAGAGATCTTTTGTGATAACGAGGGTGCGATTGCTCAAATCAAGGAACCTCGTGCACATCAAAAGACTAGGCACATTGAGCGGAGATTCAACTACATAAGGGATGAAGTTGAAAAAGGAAAGATATGTATTCGCAAAGTTCACACCGATCAAAACATTGCGGATCCACTCACGAAGCTCCTTGAACGGCCAAAACATGAGGGTCATACTTGTGCCTTAGGACTTCGGTATTCTAGTGATTGGATTTGATCTATTTTGTATTTGGATATTGGAACAATTGTTATTTTAACTCTTTTATGGTATTTTGAGTTATGTTCCATTTTAGCATGTTTAAATCCGTGAATAAATTAATTATTCTAAATGTCCGTAGTCGATCATACTTGTGGGAACAAATATGAATGTAAGACTATTATGAACTTGGATTGGTGGATATTCATTAGGTATGAATATAGAGCAAAGTGTTGCTGCCAAAGTTCATAGATATTTGTGGGATACAAATATTGGACTGACCCGCTCTCAAATGTTACTGCATGGAATCATTGATTGATCATAAGTAAATTTGAGCAAAGGCGAATATCATAGTATCCTCTGACCTGAGATACATATTGGGTCTTGATATTCACTAAATATTATGCCTTGACTTAGTTCTTCGCTGTCTGTAATAAGATAGTACATAAGACTAAGCTCAGGTATGGTACGAGGTGATTGTGAGAGACGTATGTAGTCAAGAAGGGATTTGTTCCTCTTATTCGTTGAGAGTAAGATGTCTAAGGCCTGCTTAAGTTAAATCAACAGAGAATGATCACACTGTGTCTCTGGATTTGACATGACATCTGTAACGAAAGGATAAATGATAGATTCACCTAAATCATTTTCAAGTAAGGGACTTGAAGGAGATGATGTTATTGAATGGCACTTCGTCATACGTATTAGGGGTAGTAAACCGTTGTTAGGCGTCATTTACTGCTTGCATCAATCTTCTATGTATCTTGTGCAAGTGGGAGATTGTTGGACTCTGTATGCCCAAGACACACATTAAATTGATGTGGCTAGTACGTTATGATCCAAGTTGGGTCCTACCCAATAACAAGCTAGACAAACACCTACAATATTTATTTATGATATGATCAAACAAATAAATATTATCACTTATAATATTTAGAAATTGGTTTTCTAAATAATTGCACTTCTGAAACTAATAGATTATACGGATAATTTATTATGAGAGAGTATTTTATTTTGTTATTTAATGGGTTAAATAACATTATAAAAGTTATGATTTGTTGCATAAAAGTCTTATAAACATATGCTATTATATTTATAAAAGTTATAAATATAATGCAAGACTTAAATTTGAAATTGGAAAATTTTGATTGGTCAAAATGGAGGCCTTATGGCCGTCCACTTTGGGTCTTCCCAAGGTGGTCTTCCACCAACACAAATGCATGCAAATGTCATAAAAGAAAGGCACTTGATTGGATAAAAGTTGCAACAACTCTCTCTCTCATTTTAAATACATTTTCTCTATTATTTTTGAAGTTGCAAGAACTAGCAAAACTCTCTAATTTTTCCTCAAAAATTTCGGCCAAGGTGGTCATCCAAGAGAGTTTTTCAAGTGCAAATCCTAGCAATCTCAAGGTGTTTGTTGGGGCTTTCAGGTATACTAGCTTGAGGCTTTCTCGTTTGGAAGCTACCATTCAAGATTCATCATCATCTTCCATCTCCTTGCTCCAAAGAAAGGTTGAATTCTCAAACACCCTATGGTTGTATTTTGATAGCATGTATGTCATATATGGATCCGATTTTGGGTTTTTGCATTTAAAAGAGTTTTAAATCTTGTAAAGTAACATGTTTTAAATCCTTATTCAACTGCGTTTTAATTTTATTCGGATAAAATTAGCTTTGATAAACATGTTAAAAACCCTTCAAATGTTGGTACCACTCTAGCATATTCAAAGAATGTTGAAGTATAGCCGCGACAATCTACACCCATGATTCTATGATTTAAGAACTTATTCGCCATTTGATCTCTTTCATATTTGGGACAGAATTTTCTTTCTACAAGACCCTTAAATTCTTCCCATTTCATGGCATAAGCCCTATTTCTTCCTTTAGCCTTTAATACCGTGTTCCACCATTCTAGCGCCCCTTCTTTGAAAAGATTTGACGCGTACATGACATGATCATCCTTGACACATTTACTTATTGTAATCACTGCCTCGGTCTTTTCTAACCAACGCAGTGCCGCAGTTGCTCCTTCATTGCCTGCAAATTCAGTGGGTTTACAAGCAAGAAATTCTTTGAAAGTGCAACCAGGTGTTGCAGTTTTCATTTTCTTAGGGAGCGGAGCTTGCCGTAGTTCATTATCATGATTAGTATGATTAGTGCCTCAGTTTACGCTATTACTGAAGTTATCTTCAGAAATACGTTTGCTAGGAACGATTTGTTGCGGTTCAGCAGGTTTCTGGACAGCAGCGACTATTGCCGGAATATCATTGGCTATCCCTTGAGCAACGATATTTTCTATATCTTGCCTAGTCATATATTGATCCCCCGGTTGTTGCTCAGATTGATTAACCTCATTAACTGGTTCATTATTAGCGTTTTCCATCCAATAAATAACAATCATACACAAATCAATCATATAATTTCACAACACAAATTTAACCAAAATTATCGATTTCTCGATTTTAATTTTATATATTTATAATATGCGTCCATACACACCTTTATCTTACAAAGTCTTATTTTAAGTTATTTTACACCTACTGATTTTTTTATTAATATTACTGTTATTATAAAAACACAGATTCACCACCTACTTCTCCCTCGTCAACTTGCATTTTTAATAACGATGTTCCCTTTCATCATATTTCCATGAGATTTGTCCTCCAATCTCTCGGATCCTATTCCCAGCATCCATTAATTCTTCGCCAACATGGCGGAGTTCAGCCATATTCTCATTACTCATCGGTGGATTTGGCAGAGGTTCTGGATCGAACCGAGGAAGAAAGGAATAAGGACTGTTGATCAGGTTTTGGAATTGCCAATCATTCGTCCACCATTCGTTCATTCCCAAAGGTTGAGTATGGATTATTGGTTCTGGGATTGCTGGTTCCAGATTTATAGGGAGTTGATTTTCGATAGGATTAGAGTAAAAATTATTATTATTGACAGGCTTAATAGTATCACAGCTTGTCAATATAAAATCTAATTCCTCCTGAAATGTCATTTCCTGAGTTTGTTTAGAGCTTTCTTCAATTTCCATTTTAGTTTGTCTAAAACCTTTTCCAACCTCCATTTCTATTTGCTTAGAATATTTCTCAAACTGTATTCCCATTTGTCTAGCATCTTCCCCTACTTCAATCTCCAATTCCTGTTGTCTCGAACTTTCCCCGGTTTCAATTTCTTTTCCTTTTTCTAAGGGATTGTTTATTTTAGGAAGTCTCTTAGCTGGCTTTTTCCTATGTACACGCCTTCCCCATACGAATCTCTTTCTTTTCTTAGGTTTTGGCTTTTCCAGAGGTGGAGCGTTGAATTCTATAGGTTGTTCCACATCAGGAAAGCACCCAGTAAATTCTTTAGAAACTTCTATGTTTACAGGGTAAAGGTTGAGATTCTCTAGGGCTCCAGATAACTCATTCATGTTGTTTAACATATATGTAAAAAAAATTAAATTTTATAACAAATTTTACAGATAAACCTCAAATATTATTGCATATTCTGTGACTAATTTAATACAAAGGAAAAATTGACAATTTAAACATACTAGGTTTTATTGTAATTTTATTTATTTACTAGATGATATTTCTAGCTTGTAAGTTGCTAATACGGAGTTATGGTATTCTAAAGATTAGCATTTACTGCTACGGTGGCTAGCATATAAAGATCCACCCATTTTTCATCTAAATTGTCTTCCCATGGTGATTTACTGATTAATTCCTGGGTTTCCTCTTTAACTTTCTTTTCTCGGGATTTCTTTAATTTCTCCTGACTTTTTCTAATAATCAAACTTCTTTTATCAGGAGAAAGTGGTTCCTCGTATTGGGCTTTTCGAACAAATATTCCTTCTTCAGGAGTTTGGGATGAACTTCCCTTTTCATTTGATGACCTATCTAATTTAAGATAGATGTTTGAAAGCTTTTGTTTACCCATACTGTAACTAACAAAATAGTCAGTTAATAAAACACATGATCACATAATAATAATCAGGAAAAATTAAGTATTTCTAAATATTTAATTAGCTTAACTCAGTGGCTCTGATACCACATTTTTCTGTCACGGCCCCCGACCCGGTTTGACCCGTTTCAGGAGCCGCGGAACAGAAAATCCCGTGGTATTTATTTAATTGAGTTTAACAACGGAAGTTTATCATCAGGATCTTTTTAAAGCTAAAATTTTCCCGATTATTTTATTTCACAACTCGGGATAAAACCCCGGTAATTTACAATTATATGATTTCACGAAGAAATCTTTAAGTTACAAAACATGATTTCTTTATTTTATATGAGCCACTTTCTTAAGCTTGAAGTGCGTCACGGCACTTTTCCTGAGTCACAACAGATCACCTGAAACATGTTTGAAAAAGGTTTTGTCAGCGGGAAATACTGAGTGAACCATTCTTTTTACTAAAATGACTCATTTGTTATAATTTACAGTATTAAGAGTGATTACAATGTTTTTATATCAACCAACTACCCTCGGTATTTGTCACTCGACTCGTTTATGTGACTATGGTCATATCACCCATTGGCTAACTCGTTGTCCAATGGTGAAGATTATCAAGTACTGTATACAAAACCCCACATACCGGTTGTAATATGGAGATTACATAGACTTAATCCCTGTAATTATAACCTTGAAAATAAACATGCTTTTGTAAACAAATTTGATAAAAAGAGAATGACTCACATTGCAGATTTAACACGGACAGAGTCTAGTCTACTGATTAGCCTTGTTAACCTATTTTAAATAACAATGCACACAAAACTAGGTTAGTGACTAATGCAGCATTTACGATAGCTCACGAGATTAAACCCTCACAACGAATGACAAAGTGCGATACTTAAACATCCATTGGATATTTTAATCGATTGGACAATAAATCATAGCAGCGATTGAGTTATTACCCTGTTTTGCGGCAGCGATTTGTGATCGTGTGTGTTTTAATAGTAAACAGAACGTAACTCAGTGTGTATTTGGAATTTCTACGTCGTTCAAGTGCCCAGATTCCAGTCCCAATCCCCTCTATTTATAGGTAAATTTTGACCCCCCTCGCGTGACGCTAGGGGTCCCCCTAGGGGCTTCGCGTGACGCGAAGGCCATCTATTTTCCATAGGGTAGCCATGTCCTAGACTAGCCTAGCTGAGTTGACAGATTTCATAAATTCGTTTTTGACAGCGTTTTATTTAGATAATCGTAACTAGGGTTTTACCCCCCCCCCCCCTGAGTTTTAGGGGCCCTGATCCTGATTCTGATTATTCTGAAAATTTCAGGGTTTGTGTAGAATCACTTGGGTGTTTCAATTAGGGTTTCCTATTGCACTAAATATAATAATAAATAATAGTTTTGGTGAGAGTTGTTACAGCTACCATCTTTTGGAGGCCACCTACCTGAGTTTTCTAGTTCATTTTCCAGCCTTAGAACATTTTGTAAGTGTTCTTTCATATCTAGTTCTTTTATTTCAGCAATTACAAGCTGAAAGTCAAACAGTTTGACCACCTGAAAGTCAAACAGTTTGACCACCGTTTGACTTTCGGTTTTGACCATGAATTGGTCAAGTCAAAGTTCAATCGAACTTTGCAACGTGATAGTAATCATGATGGTTATAGTCCCTTGCGACTATGCCTACTGATTACCACGTTGACTAGTCGAAGTGACGAGTCAAAGTTTCGGTCAATTGGCACGATTATGTGCGTTTTGCGATGAAACTATTTTCTAACTTAGTTAAACATGTTTTAACATGTTTAACTCGTCACTTTTAGTTTAGTACTTATTTAGGGTCGTAAGTCAAGCGGTCTCGACAACCGCTTAGACTTTAGAACCCGACCCGTTTGGTCGATCATTAGGATCCGACCAAACATATTTTGTGACCATAGTTGTATAGAGAATAAACTTTCGAGGTTATACCTTACGGTCACTTAGTTTAATTAGTTGTATGATAGGTAGTTTAAATGCCTTAGGAAAATGACCAAAATGCCCTTTTTACGCATAATTTCATTTTAAGCATATTAACCAAAATTTTGACACTTAAACTGATTATGCAACATTATTAAACATGCTTAGTCATATAATACTTATCATAGGACTAGCTAGGCCATCCGAACGCGCATTTGCGCAAATGGCGCGTTAAAGTAGCGTAAATTACCTTAACGGGTCATAAGCACTTAGGATAGGTTTCAAATCAGAATGTAGGCTTTGTTAAACCATATTATATGAGTTCCAACACTCATTTGGTTTACAAGACCTCATTCTATCCGATCTCCCGATTTAGGCCTCGATTATTAACATAGTGATCCGATTCTAGGTGCCACTTGATTCCTTGATTTCCCGAGCTTTGTAAGGACACTTAATCAAGGATACTTGCAATCTCAAGTGAGTACATAGCTCCCCTCTTTTATGCTTTCAATTTTTTTGGGGTGACTCATATGTGCAAAATGCTTTTCATGTTTTCAAAACAATGCTATGGTTTATATAAACACGATGATTTCAATAATGTGAAGGAACCTGTTGGGGCGTTAGTCGAAAGACATTCGAATAACATTCATTAAATATGATCAAGCCGACCAGTAGTATGTTATGGTACCATAGGATCTGACAAATCCCGTTACTAGGCTATTCACTGGATTTGGTGGGTAGTTTGGGGAACGACAGAAACTGTTATCTGATTCACAAATCATGTGTTGATTTGTTAGTCTTGTTAAAGAGGTCTTTCAGGGCCTATTAAAGATACCCCATGGGTGGTATATCGAGTCACAGAGGTTTAAATGTATTCTTTAAAGAACGACCAAAAGTTGTATTTCACAATTTAAAACACGAACGATTGAACGATGGTTTATAACACGAACGATTGGAACGATTTGAACGATTGGAACTATTTGAACGATTTTGGACGAATGTTTTCAAATGATATCACACAACAAGGTTTATTTAAAGATATAAACAATACAATGTTTACTTTCAAAGACGATTTACTACTTGGTTTTACAAAGTCAAATGTTTTCAGTCAAGATTCATGGCTACAATGGTTTTGGTTTTACTTATATCAACTTGTAAAGTTGATAAAACATATTGCAATATTAAACACTTTTTGATTTCAAGGTACATACTCGACAACTCTCGTAGTTGGACGTGGTGTTGCAATATGTATTCAAAGCCATGAATTTGACATACAAAACCTATGTACTCGCCGGCATTTTTATGCTGACTGTTTTTCACATATGTTTCAGGTTCTATGATGTGATGATTGTTGATTGATTGCTACACATAGGATGGACACGGGCATTAGTGACTTAAAACTTGAAAGAAAATTGTTGTAATTATTTGGTTTGAATCAAAACCATGAGACAATTAATGAAATAAAACAAAACTTCAATTACCATGTGTTGTGAAACAATGATTCTGTTACGACACTCCCCGACGTTTCCGCCGTGGTTCGTTGTATTACGCGGCCGGGTGTGACAATCACCATCATTAGATTGCACCCTAAGGAGGAACCAGATCAAGCTGACAATCATGTCAAACACTATTGTTGCGTCTCCATCTGGATTCTCTGTTGGCCTGTCTCTTGCAATCAGGTATGTTATTCATGTTTTCCATTATGTATAAAACAGAACTGATCAACAAATCACTCTAAGAGGAGTTGCTACCATCTTTGGATGCCTTCCATCTGAGTTTTCTTCATCCTAGAACATAAATAAGTGTTCTTCCTAGTCTTATTTATTTTAGCTATTTCAAGCTAAAAGTCAAACAGTTTGACTTACTGTTTGACTTTCGGTTTTGACCATGAATTGGTCAAGTCAAAGTTCAATTGAACTTTGCAACGTGATCGTAATCATGATGGTTATAATCCCTTGCGATTATACCTACTGATTACCACTTTTACTAGTCGAAGTGACGAGTCAAAGTTTCAGTCAAAATGCACAATTATGTGCATTTTACGACGGAACTATTTTCGGGTATGTTTTGAAACCAAATCAGTTTTCCAACTTAGTTATACATGTTTTGACATGTTAACTCGTTACTTCTAGTTTGGTGCTTATATAGGGTCGTAAGTCGAGCGGTTTGACCACCGCTTTGACTTTCGAATCCGACCCGTTTAGTCGATCATTAGGATCCGACCAAACACTTATTGTGACCATAGTTGAATAGGGAATAACCTCATGAGGTTAAACCTTATAGTCACTTCGTTTGGTTAGTGTTATGATAAGTCGATTATTATATGCCTAAAAATGACCAAAATGCCCTTTTTGCGCATAAATCCGTTTTAAACATATGTAGTCAACTTTTTGACATATAAACTGATTTTTTAACTTAATTAAACATATTTTGGCATATAAGACTTATGATAACACATATTTAACCATCTGAACGCATAGCTACGCAAATGACACGTTCAAGTAGCGTAAACTACCTTAACGAGTCATAATGGGTAAAAAGCACTTAGGATTACTTTCAAATTAGAATGTAGACTTTGTTAAACCATTTCATATGAGTTTCTACACTCATTTGGTTTACAAGACCTCATTCGATCCGATCTCCCGATTTATGTACCATTACTTCAACATAGTTACCCGATGTTAGGACACATTAGGACACGTTCGAAGCTTTGTTATATAACTTGATTCAATGATACTTTGCAATCCCAAGTGATTACATAGTCCCCTCTTTTACGTTTTGAAAATGTTTTGGGGTGATTCATTTTTGCCTATTCACTATTTTCATGATTTCAAAGCTATATGATTTCGCATGCATAGTACTTATCCTTTAACGAATTGAAACTGATACCTATGGCTTAAATAATGATTTTCAAAGTTTGTAAGACTATTTGTTGGTGCGTATTTATACTTATACATTCATTAACAATGATCAAGCCGATTGGTAGTACGATATAGCGCTATAGGACTTGACACCCCATTCCCGTTGTACGGAATGTCAGAAACCAAAGTTTAAACCAAATAGATTTTGCCTTCGTGGTAAATCGATAGTTACCAAAGTGTAGTTTGATACACTAGGTTTGAATGTATTGCCAAACCTCCACAATGTGTATTACAAAGGTTTTCCAATTAAGCCATAAAAACTTATCTTTTGTTGATTTCCTAAACCAAAGTATATTTTGATATACTACCAAAGCATCGTTTAATGTGCTATTTTTAAACCAAAGTATAGTTTGATAAGCTATTCAAACCAAAGTATAGTTTGATATACTACCAAATCACAATTTAAGTATATTACGATATACTTCCGAAGCATAGTTTGATATGCTACCAATGTGATATTGTTTACTAAAGTATAGTTTGATATACTACTGATTCTGTGATTTCCAAAACCAAACTATATTTTGATATACTACCGAAGCATAGTTTGATATGCTATTTTCAAGCCAAAGTATAGTTTGATATACTACCGATGCTTTCATTTCTATACCAAGGTATATTTTTGATATACTACTTAACCTATTATCTCATGAACCAAAGTATATTTTGATATACTATCAATTCAACTATTTCAAAACCAAAGTATATTTGATATGCTATTTATTCTATTATTTCAAAACCAAAGTATATTTGATATACTACCTATTCTATTATTTCTAAACCAAAATATATTCTTTGTATATACTACAAATCCTTTTATCAAAGAAAAGTTTTTTTGAAACCAAACTTTTATCAAGGATTCATGGCTATTTTTATAAACATATAATCTTTTCTTATGGTATGCAAAGCCATGAATCTAATTCACAAAAACCTATGTTACTCATAGGCATTTTTATGCTGACGTTTTATTTTCACATATGTTTTAGGTTTTATTATGTGACGACTGTTGATTACTTGATTCACATAGGATGGACGCGTGCCTTAGTGACTTTAAAACTTGAAAGACAATTGTTTGTATTTATTTGGTTGTATCAAAACAATGAATCTATTAACGAAATAAACAAACTTTCAAATACCATGTGTTGTGAAACAATGATTCTGTGACATGACTCCCCTAAGTTTCCGCCGCGGTTTGTTGTATTACACGGTCGGGGTGTTACAGTAGTTATCCGAGATGCAAGTAACAATATCCAAGATGAAAGACAATCTTCAAACAATTAATTCGAGATGACTTGAATGTTGTCCGAGATGACTTGAATGTTGTTCGAGATGAAGGCAATCTTCAACAAGTGTTATCCGAGATAGTATGATGTTTATCCTAGATGGTATGAATGCTATCCGAGATGGTTTGAATGTTATCCGAGATGGTATGATGTTTATCTGTGATGAAGGAAATCTTCAAAGCTGATGATCCGGGATGTCGTCTGAGATTGTCCGAGACACTATGAAGATGATCCGAGTTGCATGTAAAAGGGTCCGAGATGATTAGATCTTCAAGCAGTTAAGGTATGAGAGCATAGAGAGAAACTGAGAGTTTATCGTTCAAGCATTGTGTGTATATGTTTGATGTTGTTCTCGTCCTTTTAATCTAAAGTGAATCTTTGGTTATCTGTTGTGTTATTTGCTATACTCTGTTTTGGTTTGCACCGTCACGGGGATTCCGCACTCGTGATTGTGTTTGTGATAAACAGGGACTAGGTTTCGTATCGATCCTCCGAGGAAAACAGATCTACAAGATCTTCAAGCAGAAACGAACACAAACAGTAACCAGCAACAGTCCGAGATCCAGAATCCGTGTGATATCAGATCCGAGCCTGGAAACAAGTTCAACAGGCTTTGATACCAATTGTAAGTCTCGATACGAGATCACAATGATATCACACAAGCTAGTTTGGTGGCGGAATCACACAAACAAGCTATGATTCAAGAAAAGAAAAGGAGATGAAGTAGAAAGATTATGGATTGATGATTAATCTTGTATACAAGGATTGTCAAATACAAGATCTTCTATGATGTCACCAACAACCATTCTCCTAAACATGATTTACTATATATAGTAAGTGATTAGGAAGCACACTCCCTAAACCCTAGGCCCAAACCACAAAAGCCCACTCTATACCCACTAATCCACTATTCCATAAACCTAATTAGGGCCTAACATGTACTATATGCAATAAAATAAAATAAAAAGTTATTAACTTTCTGGTATCTTAAAATACCTTCCCGTTATACATTATATTATTATTAGGGAAAATTACACTTTTCGTTCTTTATGTTTGTATCGAATTGCAATGGTTAATCTTTAACTTTAATAATTACATTCACAATCTTTTTTTTGCTAAAACTATTACACCATAGGTCATTTGAAACTAACTTGGTTAAAATTTTCAGTTAAGTCATGTTTCATAAGGATAGTTTGGTCTTTTTATCAATTTAATTAAAAATAGTTTAGTAAAAAAAAAACATAAAACTAAAATATATATTTTAAACCCAATCTCTCGATCTCTCAACCATCTGTCTCCCCTCTAAACTTCTTCTTCCCCAACCAAATCTACATCCCTGTTCTTATTATTATTATTATTATTATTATTTTTTTTGCAATTTCAAATCCTAACCAGAGCACAACATCCCTGCATAAAAAACCACCATTCTTCTTATCACTCCCAAAACACACACACACAGTTAAGGCTTCAACCTTCAAACCAATGGACCACCGGAGTAATGGTGGTTTACGGCAACGAGGCGAAGGCGGCGGATTCAAACAAGTTTCACCTTAGCCGATCTGTTCTTATGATTTCCCTTGTTCAGTTTAATGGTTGACCTTTAGATCTGGGTAAGTAAATCCCATATCTATAACAGATCGAGACGATGGTGGTGGCTGCTCGGAGATGGTGGTTGTCGAAGGTGGTTTCCGGTGATGATTGTGTTCTATTGTTTGTTTTAGGCTTCATGGAACTGCTAAAACTTGCGTTCAAATTGACGGCAGGACTAGCGATGGGGTTGCACACATAGTGGAGATTTCTGGGTGTCCAAGGAATGAGGGAGTGTTTAGAGTGAATGATGGTCGGAATGGTTGTGGCGAGGCTTTAGGTGGTGGTCGACGACAGGATTGGTGGTGGTGAGAAGCTTAGGTTACATGTTTGAGAGAGAGAAAGAGTTGAGAGTGTAAATTTTGGTTTACAAATATAAATAAATAAATATATTTTTTTGTTTTTTTTATTTTTTTAATATTTTTTTAAGTAAATAGGTAAAATTACAAAACTACCCTCGTGTGAATAGACTTAACATAAAATTTTAACCTAGTTAATATTAAAGGACGTAAAGTGTAACATGTTTTACAAATAAAGGATTGTGACTGTAATTATTGAAGTTAAAGGTCATCTATTGCAATTTGGTACAGACATAAAAGACGAAAAGTGTAATTTACCCTTATTATTTATTTATTTATTTGCAAGTTACCAATTATCATTTCAAATAATTAACCATAATCAATAATTGTGACAAGAAAGAACAGCAATTTCGTTACCGTTGGCAAAAGGAATCTACGTAATATTTTTGTCCATATCCATAATTGATCAAAAGCGGAGACAAAAAGATTTGTTTAAAGCAGATAATGTCATTTGGCATGTTGGACTAATGGCATCGAATCTGCAAACCTTTTGCAACCCGTGTTACATCTACGAAAACGACCCATCGGATCTGTTGTTGTATATCCACCTAAATTTCTTTAAAATTTTGTAAACAAAGCAACCTGTAGATACGTAGCGCGCCAACATGTAGATATGTTACGCGCCAAAGCTACCAATACAGAGCTGAAGCTTCGGCCTCCGTATACCCCCCAAGTTATTTAGAGGTGGACTATGTTTAATTCGCATTCGATTCTCCCTTTTCAGTCACAACTCTCTCGAATTTTATGTTGGAACTCCTGGCACTAAACGACCAACCACTCAAACGACTTCTTTGCTGCAGAACCGTCGTACAAAAACAACTTGAAACCGTTGATAACAATGACCGGACATCCGATAGCTTGATCGGGTGACTTCTGGTTCGTCTTTCTGACTTGGTGATTCAGGAAGTTATTCGAACCCTAATATGTGTGCTCTAATATGTGTGATTGTGTGTGGACTAAAATTATAAAAAAAAAAAAGGTGTATCGACATATTCAGTCATATTCACACGTTTAAGGAAACTAAGGATTTATTTTTATTTAATTTAAAAGTCTTCATAATCCACTTTACGCCTCCAAAATATGTTTAGCCACATAGGAATGGATTCACAAATAAAAATGATTTATTAATAACTTTTTCTTTAACGGATTCACAAATAAAAATGGTTTATAAATAACTTTTTCTATAATAAAACAAGTATTAATTGATTTACAAATAAATATACAGTTTCTAACAATATACAACAAATAAACTAAGTGCTAGGAAACCTAAAAATATGTAAATATTTGATTCAATTCATAGCTCAATGAATGACAACCCAAATGCCTTCACTTGGGATTTCTTGATGAACCACAAATAGCATATAGTACCCGGCGGGTGCAACATTTCCTGACGATGGCGCAGTCGTAATAACTTCGTATGTCATTTTCCCGACACTCTTCATGGCCTTGGCGCCGTCAAGAACCAACAACCTTTGATTCATTGAAAATGAGTGCGTGTTAAACGAGGGCGCAATCAATGTCACCGAAATTAGGTTCAGATCCACATGGTTCTGAACCGTGAACCTAACCACTATTTGTTTACCATATTGTATTTTTGTTTGTGTCGCTGGTGAAATTATCTTTGGGCGGATCCCAGATGAACTAGGATCCAAATACGAAGGCGAAAACGCCTCCAAGCTTAATTCAGTAGGAAAAAGTACGTTTGTAAAATTATAGTACACATGTGGGTTACTTCCACCAACCAATACTCTCCCATCTCGAAGCAAAACTGCAGTCGAATGGTACATTCGTGGTATGGTGCTCGGGTTTTCCACATCAAAACGTTTACTAACCGGATTATAAGGTCGGTAAATTAACGGGTTAAGAACCGGGTTCCTCCCATATTCCCACCCGGCAGTACCATTCGACCCACCATTAACAATCAAAACGTCCCCGTTTGGTAGCAATATCATATCACTCATAACCCTACCCATCGGCATAATTTCCATGACCCATTTTGGATCCGGGTCGGATATCCTAATTCTACCACAACTATTCAAAGCTCCATCAAACTTCCTATTTTGTGCATTCACAAATGCACCTTTAGGTGCACCACCACAAACCAAAACCTCCACCACCGCTACATTCCCTTGTACAACACGCATCGGAAGTAGTACCGCGGAGCCTGTGCTTGGATAGTTCCTCGGCTCGCCACCCGGGATCTCTGGGAACGTTCTCAAAACCTTGTTCCGAGCATAATCGAACAAAATAGCTCGATTATTAGCGAAAATAAACAAATTACCATCCGTGTTAAGAAACACGGAATGGATATAAATTATTCTCAACGTTTAAATCATTAGTTTGCACTAAAAATGGCAAACTATAAGCTTTATCTGAAGATGTAGTCTTCGGGTAAAACTCATAGTTATATTGCCTGCGGCCGCCAATCACAATCTGGCGACCGTCAGGCAATATATGGTTAGTTGCATACCATCTCCGGTTAACCAATCCGGATTCTATCTCCTCCCACTCACAATTGACACAAGAGTTATTGAAGACCCTAATGACACGATCACCGTCATTAAAGCCGCCTGTCTGGACAAGGCTACCGTCGGGCGTTAACACGCCCGAAGAACACCAAACGTCCGTTAGAACCATGA
Source organism: Helianthus tuberosus (assembly GCA_030545235.1). Lineage (NCBI taxonomy): Eukaryota > Viridiplantae > Streptophyta > Magnoliopsida > Asterales > Asteraceae > Helianthus > Helianthus tuberosus. The sequence continues at coordinate 128,396,416 of CM060397.1, forward strand.
GCGGACGAATGGAATTCGATGCGACATCGTATTCGACAGAATGGGCCGAGCAGTCTTTTTTCAAAACATAGTCGTTTTGATCCTCCCGGCATTTGCCGTCCGGGAGGGAAATGTTGGAGGCGCCGAAGTCTGTCCGGTCGAAGATGATGACGCGGTCGGTGGGGAGGAGTTGCATGTGCATGGCGGAGATGCCGATGGTTGGTTGGAGAAGTGACCAACTGCCGGCGGTGGTCGGGTATGATGCGGTGGCGAAGAGGATGAAGAAGAAGAAGATAAAGAGATGAGGTGAAACCATGGTGGGGACTTACTCTGTAAGGTCTGTGTGTAACTATATTTCAAAGATTATTATTGGTATTAGCATTAGGGTATATATTACGAAAATAAAATGTTGACAATTTATAAATAAAATTTATCTGGAATTTATTTCTATACAAACGAAGACAATTGGGTCTATGAATATGACTGACAATGGTATCTTGGTCTAGTAACATAATGCATATATGTGTATTAGAGGTAGGGATGGTCATCACTCACAAAATCCAATCAATTTCTGTCATGTCATCGAGCTTTATTACATCACTAGCATCACCACACCCAACAATTTCCCTCAAAACCAACAATTTCCCTCACCACCCAACACTTCTTCACGCGTTAAAAAAATAACGCGTTTTAACTTTGACGCGTTATAAACACTAGTGGTGGCGGTGTTTTTTTTTTTTTTTTTTTTTTGTATAACTCATTATATTACTTCTTCATGCGTTAAAAGTTTACCGCCCCGGGTCCCCTTAAAATGAATGATTCGGGTTTAAGGTATGCAAAGCAGGTAATAGACGTATTTTAGGGTAGATTATAGAGAATGTTTGCTTGGAAAAAGTATGGTTGTATTAGATTTGAAAGTTATAAGGGGACCCGGGGTGGAAGCAACATACCCCGTGATGATGTTCTATAACTCGTTATACACCACCGCCTCTCAATTCTATAACGGGTTGATTATATAACGCGTGGAATATATCACACGTGATTGTTTGAGTTGTTTGAGGGAAATTGTTAGGTTGTGAGGGTTTATTGTTGGGTTGTGAGGGTTTATTGTTGGGTGTTGTGAGCGATGACCATTTCCACTAAAAAATGTTGTGAGTGATGGAATAATGGTTGATGACATGGTGAAACTTGATTGGATGTTGTGAGTGATGAGTGAGTGACCACCCCTACCCTACTATATAAAATACTTAAAATCATATAAATTAAAAAAAATCGTGTTGTGGTGCGATCTTTTATGAACTAAAACAAAATGAAAAATTTAAGAGACTTTTTAGTGATGAGGTTATTTTGGATTGTTTAAACTCATGATTCTCATATTCAGATTTCACTACTTTTGTTTGTTAAATTTATTTGTAAAATCAAAAGGCTTGTAGTAAGGTGTTGGTTGTTTGGCAACTTCTGAATGGTTAAATGCTGAACTAGTAAGAGGTCTGAACGATTAAGGGGCTGTTTGTCAACATCTGAATGGTTAAGTGCTGAACCAGTAAGAGGTCTGAACCATTAAGTGCTGAATCAGTAAGAGGTCTGAACCATTAAGAGCCAGTATACTGCTTAATCGTTCAGAGGCAAATGTCTGACCAATTCATATTAGAGGTCTTAACCATTTAGAGGCAAATGTCTAAACCATTCAGACATCTGCTCGCGAAACAAACAGTCTGAACCATTAAGTGCTGAACCAGTAAGAGGTCTAAACCATTAAGAGCCTCACTAAGAGGAAAACAAACAGCCCCTAAGTGTTGAATCAGTAAAAGATCTGAACCATTAAGAGCCAGTATAATACTTAACCATTCAGAGGCAAATGTCTTACCAATTCAGATTAGAAGTCTTAACCATTCAGACTCAATATAATGTTTAACCATTCAGAAGCAAATTTCTGAACCATTCAGACATCTACATGCGAAACAAACTATAACAACCCTCGAAATATTTTCGACACCTCTAAATTATATTAAAATGTCCCAATATGTCTTAGAATATAACCCGTATGCGAGAACTGAGCCCGAAATACGTTAAAATATTAAAAATTAAATAAGAACTAAAATAATTGGGCCGTGGCGGGGCGCGACCCCCCTTTGTCTTTCGTCGTCGCGGGCCGCGAGGAGCCTGGCCACCCACCCTCCTCCGGAAGCCGCCACGTGGCAACACGTGGCGAAGCTAGAATGGTGACACCTCAAAGCTACAGACTACACCCCCTATTCGCGGGGCGCGACGGCCCCCCTAATCTCGTCACGGGGCGCGACGGAACCAGAAATCAGCCCTATATAAAGAGGGCATCGGACCTTCAGCCTGCTCGTTCATTTTCTTTTCTCAATCTCGAATTTCTCACATAATAGGCATAATCTCCGAGTATAATACCCCCTAATTAACGAAGTTCTGCCCCAATGTAAATATTATAACCCCGGTTACGTATTAGATACGCTGCCCGATTGATCCAGGGTTCCGTAACGGCTGTCGAGGTTCTGCCCGAAGTAGTCCTTGGAATACCGTCTCGGGGAGGGTATTACTAATGTAAATAAAGGGTTATTATACTAACATATGTACATTTATGTAAATTATAGATTATCACCAGGAAACCCATACAGAAAACCTAAGTCAGCAATGTGAGTAATCTCCTTTTTGTAAATTATTTTTACAAATCTTAAATGTTTTACAATGCTATTAAGCAGTGATTGAGTCTTTATAGTTCTTCAATTACTGGCGGTATGTTGGGGTTTTGTATACAAAATGTGGAACACGTTACATTGGACAACGAGTTAACCAATGTGTAATATGACCCACCAGTCAGGATTGATAATACTGAATGAGTAATTGTGTAGAAATAAACAATGTGATTGCTCTCAATACTGTTAAAGATAAGATGTTTCTTGATTAAACTGGGATTCACTCACCAGTATTTCACACTGGCAAATGTTTTTAAAACGCGTTTCAGGTAACAAAATGTAAAAGCCAATTATAAGAAAGCCAGCTGGAGAGTACTGACGGCTTGGAAAAAATGTGGCTATAAAAGTTAACTAAAAGACGATGTTTTAAATTCAACAAAATAGAGTTTATCCCTATAAACATGTTGTAATAAGAAACTTGGGTTTTACCCATGTGGTTATTAATATAAAATATGGTGGTTTTACTCTGATAAATATTTCCTAACTACGGTCCTGATGAAATTTCCGCTGCCAAAATAATAAATAATGATACCACCACAACTGGTCTCGCGGCCGCCCGTTCCCAGGACAGATAGGGGGCGGGGGTTGAGACAGAAGGTGGTATCAGAGCTAAGCCACTGATTCAGCCACAGAAGTGTTCTGCTGACATCAATATATTATTTAAATTGTTAGGAAATTAATTATGGAAATACGTGCATATCTGTATTTTATTGTTGTGTGTTATTTGACTATTTGTTAGTTTACAGTATGAGTGATCAAGAACCCTCAGACGTGTATCGTCAATTATCCGATGCACCTAGGAGTGAAGGTACCTCTTCATAGCCTGCCCGCTCTGGGTATGCCGCTGATAATGAATAAGGGATGTTTGTCTTTAAGGCTCAGTCTGAAGAGCCATTCCCTCAGAAAAAGAGAGGATGGTTCAGTAAGGGAGCATTTGAGCGTAGGAAAAGAATGCGAAAGTTGCAACAGCAAAGAGTCCTAGCAGCCGCTAAGCGAGAGTCAGATGCCCATACACAGGATATGCTTAATAGAAGCCTAGCCAATTTCCATATCCTAGCAACAACTGCTGCTGACCCAAATCTGGAACAACTAGTAGCCCCACAACCCTTACCGTTGTTCCATACTCAGCCGATGGAGATAGAAGAAAACCCTGAAAATCAAGTAGAAATGCATGATTTCAACCCTGAGGAGATACCTAGAATACCAACCCCTAATCCTTTAGACCCGGATTATGATCCATGGTTCGATGATCATAGGGATTATGTGCCGCGCTACCACCTAAACAACAAACCGATGCCGAACTTAGCAGCCTATCCAGGTCTGGACCCTCTAGATCCCTACTACGACAACGATGAATACATTAGGGAGATCTTAGAGAATCCTTACCCTCAGGAGAATCCCATACCCCAGTACCCGGACCCAGTACCAGCACCTGCACCCCCAATGAGTGTAGATAATGTGCATGAGCTCCGAACTTTTAGAGAAGAGATCTTGGAGAGTAATGAAAGGATGAGGCAGGTAGGAGAGCGACTCGTCTGGAAGTACGACGAGCGCAATATGGATTACTGGATGAACCCAGACCAGTAAAGGAGGTAGTGGAGTTGGTAATAATAATAGTAATAATAAATGTTGTACTATAGACCACTTGTGGTTAATGATGCATAGTAGTATTGTATTGTAATTTTTAATTTCTAGTATTGGTTTGTATTAGAAGCATACTATGATAGAAAAGAGTAAAGTCGCAATGCTCGACGCTTTCGGTTAATATGTGTGTTGTGTGGTTGTTACTCAATTTGTTAATTATTTTGTGAAATGTTTAAAATCCAGATGGACGACGAGGTAAACCAGGAAAACCGGAATAACGATAAACAAAGTAACATTAACCTGGATAATGAGAATCCGAACAACAACAACAATAATGGAAACTAAGTGGATCACAATGCCATGCAACATATAGTGGCACAAGGGATAATAGATGCGATGCCATATATTATAATAACAGTTAGGGAAGCCGAAAATAAAAGTAAACATGATAGTAAGCGACCCTCTGAACCTGAAAACAACGTAAACAATGGACCCGAACTTCAAGTGCCCATTCCTAAAAGAAGGAGAACCGTGTCTTACGGTTGTTCTTATAAAGAATTCTGGTCCTGTAAACCAATGGAATTCTTGGGCAATGAAGGGGCCGTTGTATCTCTACGCTGGATAGAAAAGACTGAGGCAGTCTTAAGGGTAAGTAAATGCGCAGAAGAGGATAAGATAATGTTTGCTTCCAATTTGTTTAAGAATTCAGCACTAGAATGGTGGAACACTATCCTCCAGTCTAGGGGAAGTGATAGGACTTACAATATGGGATGGGAGGAATTTAAAAACATGGTAGAAAGGAAATTCTGCCCTCATAATGGAAATGAACAGATAGCAAACAAATTCCTAAACCTTAGAATGATTGGGGTAGATAGTAAGGGTTATACTACCTTATTCTTTGAATATGCCCGAGTAGTACCAACCCTTGCTTCACCTGAACCAGTTTTAATCTCCCGTTACATCTAGGGATGAATTGGGGAGATTAGACATGTAGTCAAGGCAGCTAGACCTCAAACCATAGAAGAAGCTGTAGAACTAGCCAACACCTTGACCGATGAGTTAGTCCGTACGCGAGAAGAGGATCAAAGGAGGAACCTAACCCAGAAGCTTACTCAAGAATTCCGTTCTAGAAATTCTAACCGTGGGAGAAATGTAGGTTCTACTTCTACACCCTACTGTAGGTATTGCAAAAGAAAGCATTCAAGAAGATGCTCCATATACTGTAACTTTTTCAAAATATCTGGACACAAGGAGGAAGACTGCAGGAAAAAGATTAGCAACAGGATATGCTACAACTGCGGAGAACAAGGTCATATCAAGCCTAACTGTCCAAAGTTAGCTCCAGCTGCAAATAACAAGAACACTAAAAATGCTAGAGCATTTGTTCTAACTGCAGAAGAAGCAAAGATGATCCCGGATGTGATCACTGGTACGTTTTTAGTTAATGATGTTTTTGCTAAAGTATTATTTGACTCTCGTGTGAACCAAAGTTTTATTAATACTTCATTTTGCAATCTTTTTAATCAATCATTAACTAAACTTCCACAAGAATGTCTAGTAGAGACAGCAAATGGTGAAACCATTAAGATTTCTAAAATCTTGCAGTGAGTAAGAATAGAAATTTTAAATCAGAAATTTATTGCAAACCTTTTGTGACAACTGTGCTCTGTAATCGACGTACAATGTAAAACAATTTTAATTATTAATAAAACAATGTGTTTTGGTGTTATTATGTGTGTATTTGTGTTTGATGATTTTACGATTCGATTCCGATTTCAAGCTTTAAACCCCTTTCTGGAAAGTTTTACGCAAACTGGTGCGTAAACGCAGTCAGTTTAACACAAAAAACACTCCGAGATAGTGAAATAGGCTTAACATACCATAAATAACCTCCACATAACTTAGAAATAAGTTTTGGATGGTTTGGTGTGTTGAAAACGAGTCTATTCGATCGCAGGGACTATTTGTGTCAAACTGCGAAACTATACCGATTTGTATAGTAACGAACATTCCGGAACTTGATCATAAGTTAAACATACCCTAAATATCCTTTGAATAGCTTAGAAATAGGCTTTGAGGGGTTCGGTATGCTAAAACAAACTCTATTGATCAATAAGGACTAAAAGCGTCAAAAAGTGCACAAGTTTGCATTTTCGCGCATATCTTACGTTCTGAATATATCCGGACATCCAAAAATTTATGTAATCATTAAAATATTATATTTTAGTGATTGGCATGATAAAATTCTATTCGTCGTTTAATTTGGATCGATTTTGCGTTCGTTACGACTTCCGTCGTAATTAACCGAACAACGCGATCGTATGACCAAACGAACCGACATCCGAGATATTTTTGAACATGTTTTGAGTTCCCTATACTTTAACTTCATTTTTGAGTCTTGAAATGAGGTTAACGGGGCTTAAATGTGTCAAAAATGGGCCGAAATGCATGTTTTACAAGTTCAGGGACCTGTTTTGACAATCTGCCAAAGATGGCCCAGGCGGGGCGCGTAAGCCCAAGCCATATCTTACGCGGGGCGCATGGACATGCCAGACAGAAACATTGAATCTGGTCATTTAGCTTGATTTTGATGGTTTTGATCAATGGTTTTCAATGCTATGGGCTGGTTTGTGTGGAGAACAAGTCCCCCAATCATTCTTTAACAATTGTATGGCCTAGATCATTCCCTCCTTTCCAAGAAGTGATCCTAATGGTTTGTGAAAAACTATATAAAGCCATGTCCCTCATTCATTTTTCTCACATTTGATCTGAGAATTCTCTAAGTGGTTGTGATTATTCACTACCTACCTGAGAATACTTGGAATCAAATCTATTTGGACCCTTTGTAAGTCCTCTTTCATTCTTTTATTGCTTTCTTAGCTTAAAAGTCAAACAGTGTTTGACTTTCAGCTTTGACCACGAGATGGTCAACGAGAAGTTTGTTTGAACTTCGCAACGTGAACGTAATCACGATGGTTATAGTCCTTAGTGACTATACCTACAGATTACCACGTTGACTAGGCGTAGTGACGAGTCGTAGTTTCGGCCAAAATGCGCATTTAAGCGTATTTTGCAACCAAACTACTTTAGGATATCGAAACACTTTGTTTTGATATCAAAACCTGTTTTCTAAATTAGTTAAGCATGTTTTAACATGCTTAGCTCGTCACTTTTAGTTTAGTGCTTGTTTAGAGTCGTAAGTCAAGCGGTCTAAACCACCGCTTAGACTTTCGAACTCGACCCGTTTGGTCGATCATTAGGATCCGACCAAGCATGTTTAGTGACCATAGTTGCATAGGGAATAACCTTCCGAGGTTATACCTTATGGTCACCTAGTTTAAGTAGTTGTATGATAGGTAGTTTATATGCCTTAGGTAAATGACCAAAATACCCTTTTCATGCATAATTGGATCTTAAGCATATGTAACCTAAACATTTGTCACTTAACTGATTATGCAACCTAATTAAACATGTTTAGGCATATAATACTTGCCATAGGACTGGTTAGACGTCTCGAACGCGTTGTACGCGAACGACGCGTTAAAGTAGCATAAGCTACCTTAATCGGTCGTAACGGGTCGAAAGCACTTAGGTTAGGTTCCGATCTTGAATGTAGGCTTTGTTAAACCATATCACATGAGTTCCAACACTCATTTGGTTTACAAGACCTCATTCTATCCGATCTTCCGATTTAGGTGTCGATTTATTTACTAGTGATCCGATTACTAGGTACTACTTGAATTTCCTTGGTTTGTCTGAGCTTCGCTAAGTTCTTTAGATCAAGGATACCCTTCCATTCAATGTGAGTACATAGTTCCCCTATTTTACTGTTTTCAATTGTTTTGGGTGATTCATATGTATTAAAACGATTTCGATATTTAAACGATGGTTTCAAAAACGATAAAGATGGTTTATATTAAACTAATAATGATTTCGATAATGTGAACGAACTTGTTGGTTGTAGTTAGAGGTGTACAAATCGGTTTTTTTCAAAAACCGGTTTCGGTTTTTTCACCCAAAATAAAAACCGGTTTTTTTTTATAACCGGTTCCGGTTACTAACCGGTTTTTTAGGTCCAAAACAATAACCGGTATAACCGGTTGGGACGGGTTTTTAACCGGTTTTTGCAAAAAACCGGTTTTTTACCGGTTTTAATTGGTTTTTTAATAACCGGTTCGGTTAATAACCGATTTTTGAAGTCAAGAATAGTAACCGGTATAAAAACCAGCGGTTAAAAAAAACCGGTTATAAAAAAACCGATTTCGGTTTTTTTCCGGTTTCGGTTCTAAAACCAGTTTTTTTTGTACACCTCTAGTTGTAGTTACATAACGAATGACATTCATTAATTTTGGCCGAACCGACCAGTATTAAGTTATGGTACCATAGGATCTGACAAATCCCATTATCAGACTACACCCATGGTTATGTGTGGGGGTTATGTAGGTAACGACCGAATCTGATGATTGTTAACTTACCCTTTGGTGGTTTGTTAATGCGATAGGCGACGTAGTCGAGTCACGAAGGTTTGAATGTTATTAGCGAGATGACCAAAAGTAGTTTCACAATTAAAACGAAAACGATTTTAGGACGAATTAAACGATTTGGAACGACTTAAACGAAATAAACGATTTGAAAGAACGATTAGTTTGGGTTGTGATTAGGTAATGGGATGGGTGTAACATGATAGAAGCATGGTAGATACGCCGCTGGTACATCTTATATATAAGTGCTTTTATCATATTACATTTCATGTCATTATTTAGTTCACTTGGGAAACGATTTGAAACGATGTCACACAATGAGGTTTTCGAAATGATATAAACCATACGAGTTTTATTAACGAGTTTTAACGAGATGTTTTACGAAATGGTTTACTAAAACAAAAAGTCTTTGAGTTAAGAATCATGGCTACGAGATTTTATAAATTAAAACCATCTTGATTTGAGTTGGTTAATCATGCTGCAATATTATATAGTTTTCAAAACAAGGTTTTCGAGGTATTGCAATATATATAAACGAGCCATGATTCCGATACTCTTATAAAACCTATGTGTTCGCCAGCATTTCTTTGCTGACTTTATTTTTACATATGTTTCAGGTGATGTTGCGTGATGATTGCTAGGGAGCGTGTTCACTTAGGATTTGGACGTGGCCTTAGTGACATAAAAACGATAGTAAACAATGTTTAATTTTTTTGTTTGGTTTTAAGACAATGTAAATTACTTAAGGAATCAATAAAACGAAACTTTTAATTACCATGGTTGTTGAAACGATGATTCTGTTGCAACACTCCCCGACGTTTCCGCCACGGTTTGTTGTTTTAACGTGGTCGGGGTGTGACAGAAGAGTTGGTATCAGAGCCAATGGCTATAGGGAATTAGGTTATTAGTATTGCTTTGACCTAGACTATAACTTTCTAGGAACCTAACGCAAGTATTCTTGCGTTTAGATTTTAAAACAATACCGTCACCTATTCTTAGGTGATAACCACAACGAGAACACAATAACAAATTTGCTTCGAAAATTAATCATCTATCCTTGGATGATTGATTGTAAGGCTTTGAACCCTCCCAGTTTGATTCATTTTCGGCTTTATGCCCTCTGAATTTTCAAAATCTCGTCAAAGTTTTGGTCTAAATAATGTGAACACGTGCAAACTGGAAAAGTGAATGCCTGTACCCTGAGTTTTCTGTCTAAGGCTAGAGTGTTCGTGCAAATCCACAGTATCGGACCAGTCACTCTTACCTGGGAACTCTTGGGGTGAGTGTTCACTTATAGGCGAGCATGTCTTCAGTGATACATTATTATGACCAATTTACTTTGATTTGTCACTGCGTAACGTTTGTTTGTCCGAAGTAACAAACAAATGATCGCCTTCCTTGTGTTTTGACGATGTTTTCAATACCTCTTTTGTTTTTCCAATTGTCGACCTCACTCGTTTCTCATGTTTCCTTGTTAGACAATGCCTCCTCGACGCGATGCTCAAACTTTTACTGCTGAGGAAGTGGCAGCCCTTGTCTCTCAGCAAATGGCTGCTGTGCTTCCAGGCGTTGTGACCCAAATCCATGAGTTATACAACAACAACAATAATAACAACAATAATGCTCTGTGTAATTTCAAGAATTTCAATTCTGCGAAGCCGCTTAAGTTTTCTGGGTCACAAGGAGCAACTGCACTCCTGCAGTGGTTTGAGAGTATCGAGAGCACATTCAGACATGTACAGTGTCCGAATGCGCGTAAAGTTGAATTTGCTTCAAGTGTGTTTGAGAAGCGAGCTCTTACATGGTGGAACGGAGTGATGCGTGATAGGGGTGCCGAAGTGGCATTAGCACAAACTTGGGAAGAGCTCCGAGCTCTCATGATGAGAGAGTTCTGTCCCCGTCACGAGATTCGAGCTTTAGAGTGAGAGTTTGATGATTTAAAGCAAGATGGGGAAGAACACCATGCTTATACGGATCGATTTGAGGAGCTTAGTTTGTTGTGTCCCACTATGGTTACCCCACTAGAGAAAGCAATCGAGAGGTATATCGATGGTTTACCCGATTCCATTCAGGATATTGTGACCGGTGTTAATCCTACTACCGTCCGTCATGCGATCGAGTTGTCTGCTACCCTGACTGAGTCCCAAGTCAGGAAGGGTAAACTCACCCGCAAGGGTGATAAAAAGAAATCAACCGATTCTTACAAGGGTAAGGGTATGGGTAAGAAGCAGGGTGAGTCTTCTAAAAAGTCGAGGAAGTGTCAGGCTTCCCAGAACTTTGCAGTCACTGCGCAGAACCCTCAGAACCCACCGACTCAACTTCCTGCAAAGAAAGCATATGCTGGTACTGCACCACATTGTTCTCGATGCAATGGTCACCATGTTTCCTAGCAGGCCTGTAAACAGTGTGCTACGTGTGGTAGACTTGGGCATTTGGCCAACATTTGTCGTTTTGGCCAAAATCAGGCTGCCCAGGTTCCAGCTCAAGCTCAAGGGAATGCTGCGAGATTCCCACCTGGTTCGTGTTTTAATTGCGGAGAAATGGGTCATTTCCGCAATACCTGCCCGAGATTGGTAAATGCAAATGTCAATCCGAATGCAAACGCGAACATGAATGTGAATCCCGCTCGTGGACAAGCATTCAATCTGAACGCGAATGAGGCGAGGGCAGACAACGAGGTTGTTAACGGTACGTTCCTTGTTAACAATCAACTTACATCTGTTCTTTTCGATTCTGGTGCCGATAGGAGTTTTGTTTCGTTATCTTTTGAGCCTTTACTTGCGATACCTAGAACTAAACTGAGGAAACCCTTATCTGTCGAAGTTGCTACTGGTAAACTTCTTGTTCTCGATTCTGTTATTCATGGTTGTCAATTGAACCTCGATAACCATCTTTTTCCCATTGACCTCGTACCAATGAAACTTGGGAGCTTTGACATTATCGTTGGAATGGATTGGTTAACCAAACACCATGCTGAGGTGGTTTGTTTCGATAAGATCATTCGTATTCCTCTTTCGTCTGGTGATGTCCTAGAGGTTCGTGGCGAGAAACCGTCTGGTGGATTGAAACTCATGTCATGTATGAAAGCCCAAAGTTATTTGCGAAAAGATATGTTGCTTTTCTGGCACATGTCACCGAGGAGAAAAGCAAGAACAAGAGTATTCAGGATATTCCGATTGTTCGGGATTATCCAGAGGTATTTCCTGATGAACTGCCTGGTTTACCTCTAGTTCGTCAAGTTGAGTTTCATATTGACCTTATACCCAATGCCAACCCGATTGCGAAAGCACCTTATCGTCTTGCACCGTCTGAGATGCAAGAGTTATCGAAACAGCTTCAAGGGTTATCTGATAAGTGATTCATCCGACCGAGTTATTCACCTTGGGGCGCTCCTGTCCTCTTTGTGAAAAAGAAAGATGGATCTTTTCGAATGTGTATCGATTATCGTGAGCTTAACAAGCTTACCATCAAGAATCGATATCCCCTACCCCGAATCAATGATCTCTTTGATCAGCTTCAAGGTCCTACCTGTTTCTCCAAGATCAATCTGCGTTCTGGGTATCATTAACTTCGTGTATTCGAAGAAGATATTCCCAAAACTGCTTTCCGCACGAGATATGGGCACTACGAGTTTACTGTCATGCCTTTTGGTTTGACAAATGCCCCAGCTATTTTCATGGACTTAATGAATAGGGTCTGTAAACCTTATTTAGACAAGTTCATTATTGTGTTCATCGACGATATTCTCATTTATTCAAAGTCTCGAGCCGAGCATGAGCAACACCTTCGTTTGACTTTAGAACTCCTAAAGAAGGAACAACTTTTTGCTAAATTCTCCAAGTGTGAATTTTGGCTTAAAGAAGTTCAGTTTTTGGGACATATTGTCAACGAGCAAGGTATTCATGTGGATCCATCCAAGATTGTTGCAATCAAGGATTGGAATACACCAACGACACCTACAGAGATTCGATCTTTTCTTGGTCTTGCCGGATATTATCGTCGATTTATTTCGAACTTCTCAAAAATTGCGGTTCCACTCACTGCTTTGACTCAAAAGAATAAGCCTTTTGAGTGGGGACCCAAGCAAGAAGAAGCGTTCCAAACGCTGAAACAGAAGCTCTGCGATGCTCCTGTTTTATCTTTGCCCGAGGGAAATGACGATTTCGTTGTCTATTGCGATGCGTCCAACTTAGGCCTTGGTTATGCTCTTATGCAACGAGGTAAAGTTATAGCATATGCGTCTAGACAATTGAAAGTTCACGAGAAGAACTACACCACTCATGATCTTGAGTTAGGAGCTGTGGTTTTCGCTCTTAAAATCTGGAGACACTATCTTTATGGCACGAAGTGTGTGGTTTTCACAGACCACAAAAGTCTCCAGCATATTCTTAATCAGAAGGAGCTGAACATGAGGCAACGATGTTGGGTTGAGCTCTTGAACGACTATGATTGCGAGATTCACTACCATCCTGGTAAGGCGAATGTCGTAGCCGATGCGCTTAGTCGAAAAGAGAGAGTCAAGCCTCATTCTGTTCGAACTTTATCTGATCTTCAAACTCGTGTTCTTCAAGCTCAGCAATTTTGTGTTTCACAAAATTTGATGGGTAAGGAATTACCACGTCAACTTGAGCTTAAACTCGAAGCGAAGGACGATGGTTTACTCTATTTCAAGGATCGTTTGTGGATTCCGAAACAAGACGATCTTCGCACCCTAGTGATGGACGAATCTCACAAGTCTCGATATTCTATCCATCCTGGTGCTGATAAAATGTACAAGGATCTTCGTACTCAGTATTGGTGGCCTGGTATGAACAAAGATGTTTCCTTGTATCTAGTGAAATGCCTAACTTGTCTCAAAGTCAAGGCTGAACATCAATGACCTTCTGGCCTGCTTGTACAACCAGAGATACCGGTTTGGAAGTGGGAGAACACTGCTATGGATCTCATCACTAAATTACCGCGTACATCAAAAGGTCACGATGCTATTTAGGTTGTTATCGATCGACTGACGAAGTCAGCTCATTTTATTCTGATTCGCGAGGATCTATCTGCTGATAAATTGCAAAGATTTACGTTGATGAGATTGTATCTCGACATGGTGTTCCTTTGGACATCATATCTGATCGTGATGCCCGATTTTCATCTCATTTTTGGAAGGCCATGCAATCTGCTATGGGAACCCAACTAAATCTAAGCACTGCTTATCATCCCCAAACAGATGGACAATCTGAGAGGACGATTCAAACTTTGGAGGATATGCTTAGAGCATGCGTGATTGACTTTGGTGGTAATTGGGATTCTCATCTGCCATTGATCGAGTTCTCTTACAACAATAGTTATGACGCTAGCATTAATATGGCACCATTCGAGGTTCTCTATGGTCGAAAATGTCGTTCACGTGTTTGTTGGAACGAGACCGGTGAAGCTCAGCTTACTGGACCGGAGCTTGTTCTGGAAACAACAGACAAAATCAAGAAAATCCGCGATAATCTTGTGACAGCTAGATGCCATCAAAAGAGTTATGCGGATGTGCGAAGCAAGTCCTTAGAATTTCGAGTCGGAGACCATGTCCTACTCAAGGTGTCACCTTGGAAGGGAGTGGTGAGATATGGAAAGAAAGGAAAACTCGCACCACGATATGTTGGACCATTTAAGATTGTTGAAAAGGTTGGAAAGGTTGCCTATCGACTAGAACTACCTCCAGAGCTTGGAAATATTCATCCGACTTTCCACGTGTCCAATATGCGAAAGTGTTTAGTTGACGCTGATCTTCACATTCCACTCGACGAAATCCAAATCGATGAAACGATGCACTTTGTCGAGAAACCCGTGGAGATAGTGGACCGTACATACAAACATTTGAAGAACAAATGGATTCATTTGGTCAAGATTTGCTGGGAATCCAAACGTGGCCCAGAGTTTACTTGGGAATGTGAGGACCAGATGAAGGCGAAATATCCGCAATTGTTCTCACAAGTTTCCTCTAGTTAAAATTTCGGGACGAAATTTCTTAAAGTAGGGGAGACTGTGACAACTGTGCTCTGTAATCGACGTACAATGTAAAACAATGTTAATTATTAATAAAACAATGTGTTTTGGTGTTATTATGTGTGTATTTGTGTTTGATGATTTTACGATTCGATTCTATTCCTATTTCAAGCTTTAAATCGCTTTCTAGAAAGTTTTACGCAAACTGGTGCGTAAACGCAGTCAGTTTAATGCAACAAACACTCTGAGTTAGTGAAATAGGCTTAACATACCATAAATAACCTCCACATAACTTAGAAATAACTTTTGGATGGTTTTGTGTGTTGAAAACGAGTCTATTCGATCGCAGGGACTATTTGTGTCAAACTGCGAAACTATACCTATTTGTATAGTAACGAACATTCTGGAACTTGATCATAAGTTAAACATACCCTAAATATCCTTTGCATAGCTTATAAATAGGCTTTGAGGGGTTCGGTATGCTAAAACAAACTCAATTGATCAATAAGGACTAAAAGCGTCAAAAAGTGCACAAGTTTGCATTTTCGCGCATATCTTACGTTCTGAATATATCCGGACATCCAAAAATTTATGTAATCATTAAAATATTATATTTTATTGATTGGCATGATAAAATTCTATTCGTCGTTTAATTTGGATCGATTTTGCGTTCGTTACGACTTCCGTCATAATTAACCGAACAACGCGATCGTACGACCAAACGAACCGACATCCGAGATATTTTTGAGCATGTTTTGAGTTCTCTATACTTTAACTTTATTTTTGAGCCTTCAAATGAGGTTAACGGGGCTTAAACGTGTCAAAAATGGGCCAAAATGCATGTTTTACAAGTTCAGGGACCTGTTTTGACAATCTGCCAAAGATGGCCCAGGCGAGGCGTGTAAGCCCAAGCCATATCTTATGCGGGGCACGTGGCCATGCCAGACAGAAACATTGAATCAGGTTATTTAGCTTGATTTTGATGGTTTTGATCAATGGTTTTCAATGCTCTGGGCTGGTTTGTGTGGAGAACAAGTCCCCCAATCATTCTCTAACAAATGTATGGCCTAGATCATTCCCTCCTTGCCAAGGAATGATCCTAACGGTTTGCAAAAAACTATATAAAGCCATGTCCCTCATTCATTTTTCTCATATTTGATCTGAGAATTCTCTAAGTGGTTGTGATTATTCACTACCTACCTGAGAATACTTGGAATCAAATCTATTTGGACCCTTTGTAAGTCCTCTTTCATTCTTTTATTGCTTTCTTAGCTTAAAAGTCAAACAGTGTTTGACTTTCAGCTTTGACCACGAGATGGTCAACGAGAAGTTCATTTGAACTTCTCAACGTGAGCGTAATCACGATGGTTATAGTCCTTAGTGACTATACCTACTGATTACCACATTGACTAGGCGTAGTGACGAGTCGTAGTTTCGGTCAAATGCGCATTTAAGCGTATTTTGCAACCAAACTACTTTAGGATATCGAAACACTTTGTTTTGATATCAAAACCTGTTTTCTAAATTAGTTAAGCATGTTTTAACATGCTTAGCTCGTCACTTTTAGTTTACTGCTTGTTTAGAGTCGTAAGTCAAGCGGTCTAAACCACCGCTTAGACTTTCGAACTCGACCCATTTGGTCGATCATTAGGATCCGACCAAGCATGTTTTGTGACCATAGTTGCATAGGGAATAACCTTCCGAGGTTATACCTTATGGTCACCTAGTTTAAGTAGTTGTATGATAGGTAGTTTATATGCCTTAGGTAAATGACCAAAATACCCTTTTCATGCATAATTGGATCTTAAGCATATGTAACCTAAACATTTGTCACTTAACTGATTATGCAACCTAATTAAACATGTTTTGTGACACCTGGGTCACTGCGGCCATCAAACAAATACCAAACAAATGAAATAGTGTATTTCATACTTGGGATTTGTACAAATATGTGTATCATTTGCACATATCAATTCTTGTTCGATTTCGGGCTCTAAATCGCTTTCTGGAAGGTTATACGCGCACTGGTGCATAAATATAACCCGTTTAATGCAACGAACACTCTGGAATAGTGAAATAGGCTTAACATATCTTAAATAACATTTACATAACTTAGAAATAAGTTTTTGAAGGCTTTGGTATGGCAAAATCAAGTTAAAAAGCTTACAGGGACTATAGTTGACAAACTACGAAAGTATGCCAATTTGAACTGTAACGGACATCCCGGATCATGGCCATAAGTTAAACATACTATAAATATCCTTTTCATATCTTAGAAATAGGCTTTGAGAGGTTCGGTGTGCTAAAATAAACTTTGGGTCATTCAGGGACTAAAAGCGTCAAAAAGTGCACAAGTTTGCACTTTCGCGCATATCTTGCGTTCTGAATACATCCGGACATCCAAAAATTTATGTAAGCACTAAAATATATTATTTTAGTGTTTGGCATGAGAAAAATCCATTCGTCGTGCAATTTGGATCGTTTTTCGCGCTTATGCGCATTCCGTCGTAATTAAGCGAACATCGCGATCGTACGACCAAACGAACCGACATCCGGGATATTTTTGAGCATGTTTCATGTCCACAATGTTTAGGCATCATTTTAGGGCCTTGAAAATGGCTTAACGAGCCTTAAACATGTCGGAAATGGCCTTAATACACAACGGGGACTGAATTGGAAACTTTGGAAACTGGTTGCTGATCAGAAGGACCTTAGCGTGACACCTAGCCCCATTGGCGTCACGCGAGGCCCCTTCTGATCAGCAAAAGCCATTTTAACAGCTGTTAACAGCTGTTTAGCACTCCCAACTCAATTCCACTTGTTGTTTCCTGATGTTGGGGGGCCAATGTGATGTACATGAGGTTACCAACAAGTGTAGGGATGTGATTAAATCACGGTTTACGAGAAACGATCCTAACGGTGGTCCATTTCCTATAAATACCCAACCCCCACTCCTTGCAAACCCACATTTGATCTGAGTTTTCTCTAAGTGGTTGTGATTTCTCACTTCCTACCTGAGATTACTTGGAATCAAATCTTGCTGGGACCCTTTGTAAGTGTTCCTTCGTTCTTTTATCGCTTTTCGAGTCCGAAAGTCAAACTTTGTTTGACTTTCTGCGTTGACCAGTTTATGGTCAATGCGAAGTTTATTTGAACTTCATAACGTGAGCGTGATCACGATGGTTATAGTCCCTAGTGACTATACCTACTGATTACCACGTTATCTAGGCTTAGTGACGAGTCGTAGTTTCGGCCAAAATGCGTGTTATTGCGTATTTTGTAACCAAACTACTTTTAGGTATCAAAACCGTTTGTTTTGATACCAAACCTGTTTTCTAAACTTAGTTAAGCATGTTTTAACATGCTTAGCTCGTCACGTTTAGTTTAGTGCTTATATAGGGTCGTAAGGTAAGCGATCTAAACAATCGCTTATACTTTCGAACCCGACCCCTTTGGTCGATCATTAGGATCCGACCAAACACATTAGGTGACCATAGTATATAGGTAATAACCTTCTGAGGTTATACCTTATGGTCACGGCGTTTAGTTAGTTGTATGATAGGTAGTTTATACGCCTTAGGTAAATGACCAAAATACCCTTTTTACGCCAAAATTCATTTTAAGCATATGTAACATAACTTTTGGTATCTAAACTGATTTGGTAACAATATTAGACATGTTAAGGCATATTTTACTTATCATAGGGCTAGTTAGGCGTTCCGAACGCGTTTTACGCGAACGACGCGTTAAAGTAGCATAAGCTACCTAAACGGGTCGTAATGGGTCGTGAGCACTTAGGTTAGGTTTCATTGTAGTATGTACGCCTTGTTAAACCATATTACATGAGTTCCCCTACTCATTTGGTTTACGAGCCTCATTCTATCCGATCTTCCGATTTAGGTTCGGTTTATTAATGTAGTTACCTATATTAGGTGCCGTTTGATATCCGTGATCTCTAGAATTGTTTGGTTGTTACTCAAGGACTACTAAGCAATCTCAGGTGAGTACATAGACCCCTCTTTTACTGTTTTCAAACTGTTTTGGGGTGAAACACATGTGCCTACTTGTTACTTTCATGCTTTCCATGTTTTCACATCATATACATACTATGTTCGTTAGTACATTATAGTACATGATTTCATTACATTTCATGCTATGTATGCCCATTGTGTGCGTACTTAGTACATCGCTTTACATTACATTTCATGCTATGTATGTCCATTGTGTGCATACTTAGTACATTGTTTTACTTTACATTTCTGCTATGTATGTTTACTGAGAGCATGCTAGCACATTGATTTACATGACTTTTCTGCTTAGTATGTTAACTTAGCATACTTAGTACATTGTTTTCCTATGACATGTATTCAATTTCTATAACATTTGGTTTGCACAAACGAGACTCATATACGTTCATTAACATTAGCTACGCCGCTCGGTAGTAAGTACTGGTACCATAGGACTTGACAAATCCCATTCCTGAAATCTCGGGTTTGTTTGGACGTAAGGAATGACCGAATCCGAATACATTTCTTTTGATAACCTTTACTAAAAGGGTTATCCGACTGTCGCAAGGCTTGGATGTATGAATTTTCACAATACCGCATAGATGTTTATATCAGTATAGCAGTCATTTATTACACAAAACATAACTTTGATTTAAACCATGTTTTACTTCAATACCTTGTTTTTGTGCATTTTACATATGGTTTAGTTGATATATTTCACTTACCATACATAAACATTTTGACATTTACATACACAATTCATGATTTACATTAGACAGAAACATTAGACATAGACATTAGACATGGTTTTCACATAAACATTTTGACATTTGATTATACATAAGCATTTTACTTTGGTGGTTTGGTTTGAGTAAGTGATTTAAGTAACGAGGCGTGTGTAATATGATACAAGCATGGTGGATACGCCGCTGGTACTTCCTATATATAAGTGTTTGTATGGTATTACATATCGTAGCGTTATTTGAATCATTTCAATTTAAGACATATAACATTTTATACAAATAATATACTTTTCACAAGACATTGTTTTACAAAACAACTTATCTTATACAAACTCATTTTACTTGGTTATTCATTTAACCATACATTATTCTCTTATTTATACATATTATCTGATCTTATTGCTTTTCAAATGATTTACAAAACAAAGCAAATTACAAGGTTCATGACTAAACATTTTCTTAAACATAAGTCATGAATTCTATTTTCACAAAACCTATGTATCTCACAGGCATTTTTATGCTGACGTACCTATTTTCACATGTGTTTCAGGATATGATGCATAGGATTTATCAAGATACACTTAGGCGGACTTGGGCCTTAGTGACAAAAAAAGATGCAAGACTAGTTATTTATGTTATATTTCTTTGATTGTCAAGACATTGTAACTCTTCTAATCAATAAAACAATATTTCAATTTCCATGTGTTATGAAACAATGATTCTGTTACAACACTTCCCGACGTTTCCGCCATGTTTTGTTGTTTTACGTGGTCAGGGTGTGACATGTTTAGGCATATAATACTTGTCATAGGACTAGTTAGACGTCTCGAACGCGTTGTACGCGAACGACGCGTTAAAGTAGCATAAGCTACCTTAATGGGTCGTAACGGGTCGAAAGCACTAAGGTTAGGTTCCGATCTTGAATGTAGGCTTTGTTAAACCATATCACATGAGTTCCAACACTCATTTGGTTTACAATACCTCATTCTATCCGATCTTCCGATTTAGGTGTCGATTTATTTACTAGTGATCCGATTACTAGGTACTACTTGAATTTCCTTGGTTTGTCTGAGCTTCGCTAAGTTCTTTAGATCAAGGATACCCTTCCATTCAATGTGAGTACATAGTTCCCCTATTTTACCGTTTTCAATTGTTTTGGGGTGATTCATATGTATTAAAACGATTTCGATATTTAAACGATGGTTTCAAAAACGATAAAGATGGTTTATATTAAACTAATAACGATTTCGATAATGTGAACGAACTTGTTGTTTTACGTGGTCGGGTTTTGATAGAAAAGTTGGTATCAGAGCTCATGGTTATAGGGAATTAGGTTATTAGTAATGCTTTGACCTAGTCTATAACCTTCCTAGGACCCTAACGCGAGTTTACTTGCGTTTAGACATAAA
This sequence comes from Helianthus tuberosus, assembly GCA_030545235.1. NCBI lineage: Eukaryota > Viridiplantae > Streptophyta > Magnoliopsida > Asterales > Asteraceae > Helianthus > Helianthus tuberosus. The sequence goes on from CM060397.1 coordinate 128,417,327, forward strand.
ACAATACCGTCACCTATCCTTAAGTGACAACCGCAACAAGAACATAAATTTCAAAACCACTTTGAAAACTAATCATCTGTTCTAGGATGATTAATTACTAGGTTTTGAACCCTCTGTTATAAGGTTTTAAACCCCTTTGAATTTTCAAAACCTCGTCAAAGTTTGGGTCTTATAGTGTGAACACGTGCAATCTGGAAGAGTGGATGCCTGTACTCTGAGTTTTCTGTCTAAGGCTAGAGTGTTCATACAAATCCACATAATCGGACCAGTCACTCTTACCTGGGAACTCTTGGGGTGAGTGTCCACTTATAGGCTAAAGCATGTCTTCGCGATACATTAATATGATCCGTTTACTTTGATTTGTCACCGTCTCATTTGTTTGCCTTAGGTAATAAACAAATGATCGCAAATTCTTATGCATTGCCATTCTGTATTGTTTATCCGATGACGTTTCACTTGTTTCTTCCTATATCTTTCATTTTCTTCTAGAATGTCTCTTCCTCTCAGCAACGGTCAAATGTCCGAGGGAACAGCCAAATTTGCCCAGCGAATAGGCGAAGTGATTCTGAAGACTGTGGATTTAGGCATTGCCATGTATCGTCTCCAGAATGAAGCCACTCAAGAGTCACCAAAGGAGACAGAGGCCAAGCCTTCACCTAAACCCAAGAAACGTAAAGCTTCAAAGAATCCCGCAGCGGTTGCACCAAAACAGGCAAGACCTAGCCAAGTGACAACACCACCAGCCAAGAAACCAATCAAGGAATCAAAGACCATGGATGAACAGACTGGATCCCCTAAGAAGTCAAAGAAGCGAAAGGCTTCTCAGAACTTCGTTGTGGTCGCTCACAATGGTCAAGCCAGCCCCAACCAACCAGCTCAACCCCCTGCTAGGAAGCCATGCAATGGAACTGCACCCTTGTGCAACCAATGTAACCTTCATCATCATGCTAGTATGAAGTGCCGCAAATGCCAGATTTGTGGACTTATAGGTCATACAGCAAGGGTTTGTCCAACTGCAGCCGTACCAAATCAAGCAGGACCCATCCGGGTGGCAACACCACCTGCTAAGAAGCAATACAAGGGAACGGCACCAATATGTGACAAATGTAATGGGCATCACCAAGCTCACTTACCGTGTCGTCTGTGTGTATCATGTGGGCGAGTTGGTCACCTGGCAAGTGTTTGTCGATGTAACCCGAACCAAGGTGGTCCAAATCAACCACAAGCCAATCTTGCTCAAGCTCGCTTCCCGCCTGGGTCGTGCTACAACTGTGGCGAGATGGGTCATTTCCTAAAGGATTGCCCAAAGCTTGCTAATACAAATCCAACCCACGGATGAGCAGTTGGCTGACTAGAAGATGTTGCTGTCTTATGCTTTTATTCTTCTGTTTTCTTGTAATGTGAAACAATCTGTTTTGTTTATAAATAAATTATTGTTCACAATTCTGATATACGAGTGTAGTTACATGTGTGTATGACTTTCCCTATAATACCTACATTAAGGAACTATGTTCCTTACAAACTACTCTTGTGAATATTTTCCCATCCTTGTGTTTACTCATGATTCCCATAGAAAATTTTAAGTACTCGTTTCATTCTAAGATACGAAGTACAGAAAATAAAGCGAAATTATGAGTAATCATGCTTTTTGCACATCTGTGCCTTTGAATCCTTGGTTAGATAACTAAGGGTATTTTCAAATCTCATACCCATTACGTGCTGATTTTTTTTTCAACATGCATAACATAAGTTTTCAAAAACAACCTTCATGATTTCAAAAACATTTTATACATAGTTCGAAAACATTTTAATATAGTGTATTTACTTAACATAACAAATGCATGATTTCAAAAACAATGTCTATGTTTTCAAAAACAACCTTTATAATTTCAAAATGTCTCATATAGTCTGAAAACAATATTGACACGGTATATTTTCTTATCAAGTGCATGATTTCAAAGAGCATCATTCATGTTTTCCAAAAACCTTATACATAAATTTCAAAATTCATCTCACATGATTTTAAAACATTTTTATAAGTATACTTACCTAGTACACCTACTTTATGATTTCAAAAGTATTATATATAAGGTTTCAAAAACATTGAACACATTTAAAAAAAGAAAAAAACCCCATACATTGACTTAACTTTCAAATTCTGCTTCATATGTCGCCTTGGCACATCTAGCGTCTCAACTTCATAAGCATTTTTACTTCATATTTTGACATAAGCACATCCAGTGCAAGGTTTCATAACATCTTCAACTTCTAAAATCCATATGGGATCTTTTTATCTTCACATTTAGACCCTTGTAGATGATTATCATTCAAATCAGAGTCCTTAATTGGATTTCTTATGTACCTAAATTCGAACATTTCGGTTCCTTATAATCGAAATCCAATTTTTTTCTTTTAAAAATCTTTCTATCTTTATAGTTAGATTCTTGATAATGTTTAAAGTACCAAATGAAATCCACGAGATGGATTCCTAGTGTGCTTTAAATACATGTGCTCCGTTAGCAAAACAAATTAACAAATTAAAGATCTAGATAAACAATCTTTGTGGTTATATGACTATGTGTTTATGCATCTTGTGTTTTCTTTTATGCATTTTGTGTTTTTGTATACTCTGGGTATTCGTTATCCAAATCCTCGTAGAATCTTTCATATCTTCATATGAGGAATTCGTAGTAGGATATTCAAAAAGGTACTACCTTAAATCCTTAATGGGCTTCTATGTAATAGTTATGACCCTTGGATTATATAGTTCCACTCCATGATTCATAAGAGACCCTTTTAGGGGTCTAGTCAAAAAGATTGATTCAAAAATCTGGTTAAGAATGACATGTGATGATATAAGCTGAAAAGACTCCTTGGTTGTCTATTAAAATCATTTATTGATGATTTAATAAAAGGGACCCTATGGTGGTCTAGTCACACTCATCACAGGTTTGTTCATTTGGTTTTCCCCTACACATTATAAAATAGACTGTGTGGACTATGCAAGGAATTGTGTAATTATGGACGCGTACGTAATTATAAAATTCAGTGCACAGAAACCCAGTAAGATTTATTATGTGTATGAACCGATAGCGACAACAATAACAAAATGAGAACGATGTAATGGAGGTACGGTGGACGCACCAATGACGCTTCATATACTTGTATATAAGTATCCCTCTTACATTGCAAGCATGATGTTATTAAAGTTACTAGAAGTTCAGAACCCTAACCAATGTTGTTCGATCTTTTCAACTTCATGTTTTAAACTCTCACAAGTTTCCTCTGAATAAATTTCGGGACGAAATTTCCTAAAGTAGGGGAGACTGTGACACTTGGGTCACTGCGACCATCAAACAAATACCAAACAAATGAAATAGTGTATTTCATACTTGGGATTTGTACAAATATGTGTATCATTTGCACATATCAATTCTTGTTCGATTTCGGGCTCTAAATCGCTTTCTGGAAGGTTATACGCGCACTGATGCGTAAATATAACCCGTTTAATGCAACGAACACTCCGGAATAGTGAAATAGGCTTAACATATCTTAAATAACATTTACATAACTTAGAAATAAGTTTTTGAAGGCTTTGGTATGGCAAAATCAAGTTAAAAAGCTTACAGGGACTAAAGTTGACAAACTGCGAAAGTATGTCAATTTGAACTGTAACGGACATTCTAGATCATGGCCATAAGTTAAACATACCATAAATATCCTTTTCATAGCTTAGAAATAGGCTTTGAGAGGTTCGGTGTGCTAAAATAAACTTTGGGTCATTCAGGGACTAAAAGCGTCAAAAAGTGCACAAGTTTGCACTTTCACGCATATCTTGCGTTCTGAATATATCCGGACATCCAAAAATTTATGTAAGCACTAAAATATTTTATTCTAGTGTTTGGCATGAGAAAAATCCATTCGTCGCGCAATTTGGATCGTTTTTCGCGCTTATGCGCATTCCGTCGTAATTAAGCGAACATCGCGATCGTACGACCAAACGAACCGACATCCGGGATATTTTTGAGCATGTTTCATGTCCACAATGTTTAGGCATCATTTTAGGGCCTTGAAAATGGCTTAACGAGCCTTAAACATGTCGGAAATGGCCTAAATACACAACGGGGACTGAATTGGAAACTTTGGAAACTGGTTGCTGATCAGAAGGACCTTAGCGTGACACCTAGCCCCCTTGGCATCACGCGAGGCCCCTTCTGATTAGAAAAAGCCATTTTAACAGCTGTTAACAGCTGTTTAGCACTCCCAACTCAATTCCACTTGTTGTTTCCTGATGTTGGGGGGGCAATGTGATGTACATGAGGTTACCAACAAGTGTAGGGATGTGATTAAATCACGGTTTACGAGAAACGATCCTAACGGTGGTCCATTTCCTATAAATACCCAACCCCCACTCCTTGCAAACCCACATTTGATCTGAGTTTTTCTCTAAGTGGTTGTGATTTCTCATTTCCTACCTGAGATTACTTGGAATCAAATCTTGCGGGGACCCTTTGTAAGTGTTCCTTCGTTTTTTTATCGCTTTTCGAGTCCGAAAGTCAAACTTTGTTTGACTTTCTGCGTTGACCAGTTTATGGTTAATGCGAAGTTCATTTGAACTTCATAACGTGAGTGTGATCACGATGGTTATAGTCCCTAGTGACTATACCTACTGATTACCACGTTATCTAGGCTTAGTGACGAGTCGTAGTTTCGGCCAAAATGCGTGTTATTGCGTATTTTGTAACCAAACTACTTTTAGGTATCAAAACCATTTGTTTTGATACCAAACCTGTTTTCTAAACTTAGTTAAGCATGTTTTAACATGCTTAGCTCGTCACGTTTAGTTTAGTGCTTATATAGGGTCGTAAGGTAAGCGATCTAAACAATCGCTTATACTTTCGAACCCGACCCGTTTGGTCGATCATTAGGATCCGACCAAATACATTAGGTGACCATAGTATATAGGGAATAACCTTCCGAGGTTATACCTTATGGTCATGGCGTTTAGTTAGTTGTATGATAGGTAGTTTATACGCCTTAGGTAAATGACCAAAATACCCTTTTTACGCCAAAATTCATTTTAAGCATATGTAACATAACTTTTGGTATCTAAACTGATTTGGTAACAATATTATACATGTTAAGGCATATTTTACTTATCATAGGGCTAGTTAGGCGTTCCGAACGCGTTTTACGCGAACGACGCGTTAAAGTAGCATAAGCTACCTAAACGGGTTGTAATGGGTCGTGAGCACTTAGGTTAGGTTTCATTGTAGTATGTAGGCCTTGTTAAACCATATTACATGAGTTCCCATACTCATTTGGTTTACGAGCCTCATTCTATCCGATCTTCCGATTTAGGTCCGGTTTATTAATGTAGTTACCTATATTAGGTGCCGTTTGATATCCGTGATCTCTAGCATTGTTTGGTTGTTACTCAAGGACTACTAAGCAATCTTAGGTGAGTACATAGACCCCTCTTTTACTGTTTTCAAACTGTTTTGGGGTGAAACACATGTGCCTACTTGTTACTTTCATGCTTTCCATGTTTTCACATCATATACATACTATGTTCGTTAGTACATTATAGTACATGATTTCATTACATTTCATGCTATGTATGCCCATTGTGTGCGTACTTAGTACATCGCTTTACATTACATTTCATGCTATGTATGTCCATTGTGTGCATACTTAGTACATTGTTTTACTTTACATTTCTGCTATGTATGTTTACTGAGAGCATGCTAGCACATTGATTTACATGACTTTTCTGCTTAGTATGTTAACTTAGCATACTTAGTACATTGTTTTCCTATGACATGTATACAATTGCTATAACATTTGGTTTGCACAAACGAGACTCATATACGTTCATTAACATTAGCTACGCCGCTCGGTAGTAAGTACTGGTACCATAGGACTTGACAAATCCCATTCCTGAAATCTCGGGTTTGTTTGGACGTAAGGAATGACAGAATCCGAATACATTTCTTTTGATAACCTTTACTAAAAGGGTTATCCGACTGTCGCAAGGCTTGGATGTATGAATTTTCACAATACCGCATAGATGTTTATATCAGTATAGCAGTCATTTATTACACAAAACATAACTTTGATTTAAACCATGTTTTACTTCAATACCTTGTTTTTGTGCATTTTACATATGGTTTAGTTGATATATTTCACTTACCATACATAAACATTTTGACATTTATATACACAATTCATGATTTACATTAGATATAAACATTAGACATAGACATTAGACATGATTTTCACATAAACATTTTGACATTTGATTATACATAAACATTTTACTTTGGTGGTTTGGTTTGAGTAAGTGATTTAAGTAACGAGGCGTGTGTAATATGATACAAGCATGGTGGATACGCCGCTGGTACTTCCTATATATAAGTGTTTGTATGGTATTACATATCGTAACGTTATTTGAATCATTTCAATTTAAGACATATAACATTTTATACAAATAATATACTTTTCACAAGACATTGTTTTACAAAACAACTTATCTTATACAAACTCATTTTACTTGGTTATTCATTTAACCATACATTATTCTCTTATTTATACATATTATCTGATCTTATTGCTTTTCAAATGATTTACAAAACAAAGCAAATTACAAGGTTCATGACTAAACATTTTCTTAAACATAAGTCATGAATTCTATTTTCACAAAACCTATGTATCTCACAGGCATTTTTATGCTGACGTACCTATTTTCACATGTGTTTCAGGATATGATGCATAGGATTTATCAAGATACACTTAGGCGGACTTGGGCCTTAGTGACAATAAAAGATGCAAGACTAGTTATTTATGTTATATTTCTTTGATTGTCAAGACATTGTAACTCTTTTAATCAATAAAACAATATTTCAATTTCCATGTGTTATGAAACAATGATTCTGTTACAACACTTCCCGACGTTTCCGCCACGTTTTGTAGTTTTACGTGGTCGGGGTGTGACATGTTTAGGCATATAATACTTGTCATAGGACTAGTTAGACGTCTCGAACGCGTTGTACGCGAACGACGCGTTAAAGTAGCATAAGCTACCTTTGTCACACCCTGGCTTTGCGGAAGCGTGGTTAATTTGGTGTGACTTCTTAATACCATAGCTTAATCATAACCAAGCTATATGAATTAAAAACATGCAAGATCATCCATTAAGTTTTGAAAACCAAATACAGTACCATTGTTTTAACGGGAACATACCCTAACAACCATAACCTTGTTCAACAGACATTTCAAACTTGAAACATAACATAAACATGATTTAAGGGTTGTGTCTTGTCCAGGAAAGAGACACATCCCCTAAACCCCGGATGACCTTGGAAACTAGTGCAGCGGAAAACATGCCATACCGTGCCAGATCCCTTTTAATTTCCTGAAATACATGTAAGTTGAAAAATCAACAATAATGTTGAGCGAGTTCATGTGTAAGTGAGTATGTAAAACACTTGTAAGTATAAAAGTTCCCTGGTATGTAGCAGTGTAAGGAAAAGAGATCACCAATGGTTTGCAAGGCCATTAGTATGTGTGAAGTGTAAGTAGGAAGACTCAACCTAGCAGATTTTTGCATCGGGTACAAAGTCACTCAAGGTCCGTTCTGCTGGGCCTCTTAGAGGTCCGTTCTGTTGGGCCTAGAGTTGGGCTCGCTACACCCAGATAGATCTACCGCTTACGTCCCTCGGTGTTTCTGCCTACCCATTCACATGATCTAAGTAGTAAACCTCCTTACGCTAACCATACCGTGTATAAAGTACTTGTAATCAAAGTAACATGTATTTCACCCCCGCAGTTAAGAAAACTGAAAACAGTTAGAGAAAAGGGGGACATGAACTCACAGTGAAGCGTCTCTACCAAGTATCTCCTGCTCACGCAGCTGTGCGACGACCTACAGGTGCTAATTTCTATTAGACGGACGGCCGTGCCTTAGCTTTATAGTTTAAGTCTTTGGGAAATAGTTAGACAACTATTTCATGTTTACATTCTGTATATACTTGGTAGTTAATCTTCTTCCCAAGGATGGGGGATTCAATACATGTGCGTTCAAATTATATCATTAAGTCTCACTTAATATGTATATATTTCCAATTCCAAAATATAAGTATTTTTCTCAAAAATATTATATTTTCATTTCTCATAAATCTTCTCCAATAATACGTTGTTAAAATACGCGTTCATAAATATTTCCGTAAGTGCGTAAGTTACGTTTTAACAATCGAGTGGTAATATACTTACCTGTGTAACTTATATATTTATGGTGAAAGCGTTCGTATTATTTTGGATTCGTTAACGTTCGTAAATATTATTTTTACTCTAAAAATAATATTTATGTATTTTCACAAAATAATCATAAACAGTGTGTGAAAAATATATATATTTATCACGTTAAATTTTGTGAAAATCCCACCTCCGAATATTTAGTAAATAAAGTCATGGCGAAACTTATGTTTCGAAGACATGTCAAAATAATTCTAACACTTGTAGTGTAAATAGTTCTAAGTGTTAGGTTTTTAGAAAAATTTCGCCAGAGTTTCCTCTGTAACTGGAGGTGGCCAAGCTTTCAAGCGTATCATTTTCTTTTACAAAAATCAATTTCAACAACTTCCTTAATCAATCAAACAATTTCCGACTCATCAAACTAGTCGACAAGTATGTAAGTTGCATAATCGCATGAACTTGTAGTTTTTCCTAAACTATATTGTAAATCCCATTATATTTTGTGGATCTTTATATAAAGTAATTTTGATCTCGTAAAAACCTCGTTTTTAGAGAAATCCGTCTTTACAACTTCTCGTCCTCTTTTACAAAGTTTGTTATTTTGTTGAAACTTTTCATTTCACAAGTGTTTACACACTTGTGGTTTATAAAAATCATACTTGTTAGTGTAAGATCCGTCTTTTAGAAAACATGATTTCTTTAACGCTTGGTCCTTTGAAAATACCACTTGCAGATACGTAGATCTGCTAGTTTTAAACATCATTTCGCAAGTAAAACTCTTTTACACAAGTTCATGATTCACGTGTGGTAGAGTTTCACCTTTTATCCCTTGTATTATCCAAAACAAGCTTATGTTAAGATCCATGATCTTACTAAACCGGGTTAAACGATGATCCGAGCTACCACATCATAGATCGGGTCTAAATAAACACAACTTTCAAATACTACAACATTTACACAACTTATGAGCTATTAACCACCCTTCTTAGAATTTTAAGTAAACTTTAAAGCATCAACTTGTAAGATTCCGAGTTTTAACCGATAAAAATCCTTTTAACCACTTTAGAATAGTTCAAATACAAGTTTTAAGTATTATACCTCTAGCTCAAGGCTAGGGAAGGATCTTGACGAAAATGGCGTGGATAAAAGCTAGATAAAGAGGTCCTTCGCGTTCCGCTTGCTCCAAGACTCCTTGTATACGACCCTCGACACTTGTATGAACTTGGAATGTGAAGATGGAAATCAAAAATGGATGTGTAGGGAGGGGGTGTTCGGCCGAGAGCTCAAGAGGGCAAGAGAGAGAGTTGTTGTTGTGTGTTGTGTTGTGTAATGATCTCTTGTGTTTAGGCTCATACTTATAGATAATTCTAATGTGTATTATCCAATGGTCATTGTGTTAATTAGATATTAGACAAGTTAGATCTAGCAAATCTTGCAAGGACAAGATATGTCCCCTAGGGGACCGAATTCGGTCAAGAGGGGGGGGGGTCCTTGGTTCGATTTCAACCATTAGTTGGTTACTTAGTTAGGTTAACTAAGTTAAGTAATTAACTCGGTTACTGACGTGTAGTATGTTATGACGGGTGTTAGGGTATTCGGGGACCCTAACTGGCTCAGAAAAAGGTAAATAAGGAAAATAACAATATTTTCATGTTCCGGGTAAAGTCCGGTTGTTTGGTTGGATAGTAATCCGTTAAAGTGTTAGCAAAGCTTTAAAGTGTCGTTATTACTCTTTTTAGTGACACAGCTTATTTCCTGACACTTTGGAAAGTGTCTAGTAATATTTTTTCTCATGTTTTGGCACTTTATTAGTTAGCTAAAAGCTGAATTGTTATGTAAAGTGCTGAATTTTGTACTTTAAGTACGTTTTAGGCACATCCAGTCACTGTGACTTATCCCTAGAGACGCAGTTCTACAACCCTTATATCCCTACACTCACCACTAGTGTAGCAAAATATCTCAGGCTCTTACAGGCCTTAGAGGCAGTGTTTGCCTGATGCTGGCTTTATCAGCATGTTCAGTAGGTTATCCGTTATAGTGCCACTGTGCTTTTTGTGCATCATGTTTTTCACTAAGGTTCAGTATGTAAATAATGTAGTGACGATAAGTACAGTATGATGCAAGTAAGTATATGTATCAGATATCAAGTAGCAGTTCATCAGCTAGTTCAAACAAGCACAGTAATTAAGCAGTAATTAATCATTAATTAAGTCGTACGGATACCTGGTTTGGTGAGGGTCGTCACATTCTCCCCCCGTTAAATAAATTTCGTCCCGAAATTTAAGTTCTGCTACTAGATGCAGGGTTCTTAGGAAAAAGGTGGGGGTATTTCTCTTTCATCCGGTCCTCCCGTTCCCAGGTGTATTCAGGACCATGTCTGGCATTCCAACGAACTTTGACGAGCTTGACACTGCTCCGGCGGTTCTTTTTAACTTTCCAATCCGTAACCTCGACCGGTTCTTCAACGAAGTGGAGCGTGTCGTCAACATGAATCTCGTCGGTGGGAATGGCAACGGTGACTTGAGTTGGACTTTTCTTTAGATTGGATACGTGAAATGTATCGTGAACACCATTTAGTTCAGCAGGTAGGTCCAACTTGTATGCTACTAGTCCTATTCTTTCCAGATTTCTGAAAGGACCAATGTAGCGCGGATTTAACTTCCCACGCTTCCCAAAGCGTGCCACCCCCTTCCAGGGTGATACTTTCAATAACACCATTTCTCCAACTTGGAAATCCACATGTTTCCGGTTTGGATCCGCATAGGCCTTTTGTCTGTGGCGAGCTGCTTCGATGCGTTTAAGAATCTGTGCAATCTTGTCTGTCGTCTCTTGGACGATTTCGGGACCATCAAGCTGCCTATCACCTGCGTCAGCCCAACATAAGGGTGATCGGCACTTGCGTCCGTAAAGGGCTTCAAATGGTGCGACACCAATACTGGTGTGGTAGCTGTTGTTGTATGAAAATTCGACCAAAGGCAAATGCTTGTCCCAGCTACCGCCCAAATCCATAACACACGCTCTCAGCATGTCTTCCAAAGTCTGTATCGTGCGCTCGCTCTGGCCGTCAGTTTGCGGATGAAACGCAGTGCTCAGATTCAATTGTGAGCCAAAGGCTTCTTGGAAGGATTGCCATATTCTTGACACAAACCTTCCGTCTCTATCAGAGATGATTGAGAGAGGCACTCCATGGCGCGCGACGATCTTTCTCATGTAAATTTCAGCCAATTTGCTAGTGTTATCCTTCTCCCTGATGGGTAAGAAGTGTGCTGACTTTGTTAATCGATCCACTATCACCCAGATAGTGTCATGGCCTTTTGGCGTTCTTGGCAATTTTGTAACAAAATCCATGGAGATTTGTTCCCATTTCCACTTGGGAATCTCAGGTTGTTGCAGAAGTCCTGAAGGCTTCTGGTATTCCGCTTTAACCTTAGCGCATGTTAAACATTTGCTCACGTAAACAGCAACGTCGCCTTTCATCCTAGGCCACCAATAGTAATCTTTGAGATCCTGGTACATCTTATCCGCTCCTGGATGGATAGAGTACCGCGACTTGTGAGCTTCATCAAAAATAACTTTCCTTAAATCACCAAACAGAGGAACCCAAATCCTTTTCTCAAAACATAACGTTCCTTCCCCGTTTGGTACCAAAAGCTTCTCCATCCCACAGAGATATTCTTCTTCAAGGTTTCCTTCCTTGAGAGCTTCTTTCTGCGCGGCACGAATGCGCAAGGAAAGATCGGTTCGAATAATCATTTCCAAAGCTCTAACCCTTATGGGCTTGATTCTCTCTTTACGACTTAGGGCATCAGCGACCACGTTCGCCTTCCCTGGATGATACTTTATCTCGCAGTCGTAGTCGTTCAACAATTCAACCCATCGTCTTTGCCTCATATTCAACTCTTTCTGGTTGAATATATGCTGTAGGCTCTTGTGATCTGTAAAGATTGTACACTTCGTACCATAAAGGTAGTGTCTCCAGATCTTTAGTGCAAATACCACTGCGCCAAGTTCCAAATCATGTGTGGTATAGTTCTTTTCGTGCACTTTCAGTTGACGCGATGCGTAAGCAATAACCTTTTGGCGTTGCATCAACACGCAACCCAATCCTTAACGCGATGCGTCGCAGTATACCACAAAATCATCAGTACCTTCCGGTAGTGCTAAGATTGGCGCATTGCAGAGCTTATCCTTCAGTATCTGGAACGCTTCTTCCTGTTTGATTCCCCAATCAAACTTCTTATCTTTCTGGGTGAGGAGCGTCAAAGGTTGAGCGATTTTTGAAAAATCCTCAATGAACCTTCGATAGTAGCCAGCCAAACCCAAGAATTGCCGAATCTCGGTTGGCGTCTTTGGCGTTTCCCAATTCTTGATCGCCTCGATCTTTGTTGGATCCACGTGGATTCCATCTCCATTTACCACGTGCCCAAGGAATTGGACTTCACGTAGCCAAAATTCGCACTTGGAGAATTTGGCATACAGCTGTTCCTTTTTCAGCAGCTCTAGAATGGCTCTAAGATGCTGCTCGTGTTCAGCCTTCATCTTTGAATAAATCAAGATGTCGTCGATGAATACAATCACGAACTTATCCAAGTACGGTTTGCAAACTCTATTCATCAAATCCATAAAGACTGCAGGTGCGTTTGTCAAACCAAACGGCATAACTAGGAACTCGTAGTGTCCATAACGAGTTCTGAAGGCTGTCTTTGGGATACTTTCCTCTGATTACGATTCACGGCGCCCGCTTGGTTAGCATTGTTGCCTCGATTCTCGTTACCTCCATAGTTTCCTTGTGGGCGATTTCCAATACCGCCACGGTTATTATTTCTATTCCCAAAACCTCCTTGGCCTCCCCGGCCAGCACTAGCCCAACAAGTGTCCTTTGAGTGGCCACGTTTCCCACATGCTTCGCATACTTTTAGCCCGCACTGACCAGAATGGTGGCGCTGGCAGGTGTTGCATTTGGGCTGGGCACCCATATACCCTTTTCCTTTCCTCCCTCTACCAGCTGTATTCTGAGCTGGCGTGTCTGATCCTCCTTTCTTAACCGCCACATTGGCGCCCTGCTTGAAGTTTGAGAACTTCCGTTTGTTACCTCCTGAAGACTCAACATGAGTCTCTTTCTTCTTATGCTCAGCATCATCAAACTTGTTCAGGCGAATGGCCTCCTCTGTGAGAGCCACGCTCAAATCAATCGCCTCAGTAATGGTCGCAGGCTTGGATGAGGTTACCATGCTTATGATTTGAGGAGCTAAACCCCAAATGAAGCGCTCGATTCGCTTGTATTCTGGTGTAACCATGTAAGAAACCACTTGAGATAAGTCATGGAACCTTTGAACGTACTCCGCTACCTTTGGACCGTCCATTTTCAAGTGCCAGAACTCGGTCTCCAATCGCTGGATTTCTGCGCGTGAACAGTACTTTTTGCGCATAAGTTCTTTTAATTCGGTCCAGGTCAGCGCGTAGGCAGCAGCTTCGCCTAGTGTCTGTACTTGCAGATTCCACCAAGAGAGGGCTCCATCCAAGAATAGCCCTGAGATATAGGTGACTTGCTGATCCAGTGCGCACTTGCTCATGCGAAGAACAGATTCGGTTTTCTCAGCCCAACGAACAAAGGCGACAGCACCTCCAGTGCCATCAAAGTTGACTGGTTTGCAGTCTAGAAACTGCTTGTAGGTGCACCCGTGAGGTGGATTGTTATTGCCTTGGTTAATACTTCCGCTCGTTCCTGGCTGAGACGCTGCATACTGTGCTATGGCAGCAGCAATGACTTGTTGTAGTTCTGCCTCATTAGTAGGCATGTGTGTCTCACGTCTTGGCGGCATCTTCTAAAAGATGGTTTAAGCTGGTCAGGCCATAGTAAAGCTCCGTAGGTCAGGTCATAATGTAGCGTACGTATATAACGATAATAATAGTAAAAACACATAACATCTCATGTTATCATCACAAATTCCAATCACACAACATCCCATGTCATAAAAATACAAGTAAGCAATCAAGCGAATCAAATATGATGAGAATACTGCGATTGTCATATATCGAGACCACATAGTAAGTGTATCAGTACATCCCTGTATCATACAATCATCAATCAACTAGGGGCTACATCACCCCTGTCCAAAAGCTACATCATGTCAATGTCAAATACGTCAAATACAAGTCAACAAAAGTCAGAATCAAATGTAGTCTCCAAAAATGTTGTGCAGTCCAACAATCGTCGTCTTCTCATCCTCGTCTACCCAAACAGCACTGATGAGCTCTATACAGATGGTGGTGGAGGAGGGGGAAAGTGGGTGTAAAGTAAACGACGTAACTGGAGCCAGTCCTCCTACATAGCCTGCTGGGTACGAATGATAGTAGCAACCTGCTGCTCTAGTGTAAAGAGACGGGCAGCATAATCTGGAGGTAAGGGTCGAAATGGCTGCAGAGGAGAGTGTGTCTGACCATGGCACGGACACGGTGGCAGCTGAGCTCTCTCGAGCTCCTGGATGCGCTGCGTGTGTGACTCGTGCTGGGCGACAAAAGACATCAAAACGTCCTCGATAGTATACCCCCTGTGGAAAGAATGGTAGGGGTCAGTAGGTGGCATACCAGAGTCTGGTGCCCAAAGGAATGACTCACTGGTAGGATCAAAAGGTGCCATATGAAATGGAGCAACAGAGGGTGGAACAGATGACATCTGGGGCATGAAGGGGATAGACATCGGTACATGCCCAACCGGATGGGCTGAAGAACCCTCTCCAGGCCTCGCTGGAGGTACAAACTGGGGAACCTGAAAAGAAGAATCAACATGTCGTGTATCAGGGATCTGAGGGGGAAAAGGTGGAACATCCTCATCAGCAGGTATCCAACCGTGCTGTGCATGCTCATCTGGTGGATCCATACGTGCTGCGAACAGTGCATGCTCGGGCTCTAGTGGTATGGGATCAGGTGCAACAAAAGGGTGAACAGGTGCAATGTGCTCAACAGGATGGTCAACAGGTATATCAACAACAGGTAGAGGAACAATAGGATCAACAGCAACATGATCGCCCTCTAACAAAGGAACATCCACGGGGAGATCATCAACAGGTGGGTCTGCTATAACAGGCTCAATAGGGATGCCAGCATGTACGAGGTCATGCTCAAGTATGGGGTCTAGAGCGGCTGCCTGCTCAGGAGCGACGACAGGCTCGGGATCATCAAAAGCCATCTCGAAGTCAAACTCGGGGTCGATAGGATCTACTGGGTCAGCTGGATCCTCCATGGGCTGATCCATAGGTATAAACTCGATCTCATGATCTGGGTCGTATCCCGGGGGAAAGATAGGATCAGAGTCCTCTATGTCATCATGGTCAAACGCAAAACTGGGAATAGGTGCAACAGAGGATGCCTGGTCAGGATCAGAATCATGCGCCAAGTGCTGTGCGCTCAATGTGTGAGAAGGTGCGGATGCCACAGACTCGAAGGAGTCTGGGACAGGAGAATGTGCAGGCGAATCCTCAGCGGGAACGCCAGCGATCAACAGAAGATCGTCCGCAGGAAGAAGGGCCTCGCCCTGGATCTCATCCTCAAAAGGCTCATCCTCAAATAGGTCAATATCGCCGTCAGCCTCGGCGTCAAGAAGGAAATCATATGCTGGATAAACGGCTAAAGGTATAGGAGCCGGAATCTCTACTAGAGGTAGGTACTCAGCGGGAGGGTCATCTGCAGGCTCATCAGCACCATCGGGTAGTGCGAAGGGCTGGAAATCATCCTCGTCAGTACTGGTATAGTCAGAGGTGTACACCTCGTGCTCGGAGGATGTGAGGTCATCAGATACGATAGGTATGCGTCCAGTAGTGTCCGAATCGCCAGTACCGGCGGAATCCATGAGTCTGTAACATAAACACAAATATGCTCAAATAATCAGTCATACAATCAGATAATCACATAAATCGCCAAGTAAGATATCACATAATTCTCCTAGTCCCACTAGCCTCCCAGTCTCCTAGACTGCTCTATCAACTACCTCGACCTCTCAGATCGAGCCTCGGTCTCCAACACCGAGCCTCAGTCTCCAAACTGAGCCTACTCTTCCTAGTCCCACTAGCCAATTCTCCTAGTCCCACTAGCCAATTCTCCTAGTCCCACTAGCCAACTACCTCGATCTCTCAGACCGAGCCTCAGCCTCTCAGACCGAGCCTCAGCCCTTCCAGACTGAGCCTATAAATAATAAAATGTGCTCAACATTTGTTTGTAAAAAGTTTTGGATCTGGACTTAAGTGGTATGCAGTAAAATGTTTTCGTGAGAGCCCTAGTGATCATAGTCAAGACTCGAGAAAGAATCATAATTCGCTATGATCAGAGCTCTGATACCAAGCTGTCACACCCTGGCTTTGCGGAAGCGTGGTTAATTTGGTGTGACTTCTTAATACCATAGCTTAATCATAACCAAGCTATATGAATTAAAAACATGCAAGATCATCCATTAAGTTTTGAAAACCAAATACAGTACCATTGTTTTAACGGGAACATACCCTAACAACCATAACCTTGTTCAACAGACATTTCAAACTTGAAACATAACATAAACATGATTTAAGGGTTGTGTCTTGTCCAGGAAAGAGACACATCCCCTAAACCCCGGATGACCTTGGAAACTAGTGCAGCGGAAAACATGCCATACCGTGCCAGATCCCTTTTAATTTCCTGAAATACATGTAAGTTGAAAAATCAACAATAATGTTGAGCGAGTTCATGTGTAAGTGAGTATGTAAAACACTTGTAAGTATAAAAGTTCCCTGGTATGTAGCAGTGTAAGGAAAAGATATCACCAATGGTTTGCAAGGCCATTAGTATGTGTGAAGTGTAAGTAGGAAGACTCAACCTAGCAGATTTTTGCGTCGGGTACAAAGTCACTCAAGGTCCGTTCTGCTGGGCCTCTTAGAGGTCCGTTCTGTTGGGCCTAGAGTTGGGCTCACTACACCCAGATAGATCTACCGCTTACGTCCCTCGGTGTTTCTGCCTACCCATTCACATGATCTAAGTAGTAAACCTCCTTACGCTAACCATACCGTGTATAAAGTACTTGTAATCAAAGTAACATTTATTTCACCCCCGCAGTTAAGAAAACTGAAAACAGTTAGAGAAAAGGGGGACATGAACTCACAGTGAAGCGTCTCTACCAAGTATCTCCTGCTCACGCAGCTGTGCGACGACCTACAGGTGCTAATTTCTATTAGACGGACGGCCGTGCCTTAGCTTTATAGTTTAAGTCTTTGGGAAATAGTTAGACAACTATTTCGTGTTTACATTCTGTATATACTTGGTAGTTAATCTTCTTCCCAAGGATGGGGGATTCAATACATGTGCGTTCAAATTATATCATTAAGTCTCACTTAATATGTATATATTTCCAATTCCAAAATATAAGTATTTTTCTCAAAAATATTATATTTTCATTTCTCATAAATCTTCTCCAATAATACGTTGTTAAAATACGCGTTCATAAATATTTCCGTAAGTGCGTAAGTTACGTTTTAACAATCGAGTGGTAATATACTTACCTGTGTAACTTATATATTTATGGTGAAAGCGTTCGTATTATTTTGGATTCGTTAACATTCGTAAATATTATTTTTACTCTAAAAATAATATTTATGTATTTTCACAAAATAATCATAAACAGTGTGTGAAAAATATATATATTTATCACGTTAAATTTTGTGAAAATCCCACCTCCGAATATTTAGTAAATAAAGTCATGGCGAAACTTATGTTTCGAAGACATGTCAAAATAATTCTAACACTTGTAGTGTAAATAGTTCTAAGTGTTAGGTTTTTAGAAAAATTTCGCCAGAGTTTCCTCTGTAACTGGAGGTGGCCACGCTTTCAAGCGTATCATTTTCTTTTACAAAAATCAATTTCAACAACTTCCTTAATCAATCAAACAATTTCCGACTCATCAAACTAGTCGACAAGTATGTAAGTTGCATAATCGCATGAACTTGTGGTTTTTCCTAAACTATAGTGTAAATCCCATTATATTTTGTGGATCTTTATATAAAGTAATTTTGATCTCGTAAAAACCTCGTTTTTAGAGAAATCCGTCTTTACAACTTCTCGTCCTCTTTTACAAAGTTTGCTATTTTGTTGAAACTTTTCATTTCACAAGTGTTTACACACTTGTGGTTTATAAAAATCATACTTGTTAGTGTAAGATCCGTCTTTTAGAAAACATGATTTCTTTGACGCTTGGTCCTTTGAAAATACCACTTGCAGATACGTAGATCTGCTAGTTTTAAACATCATTTCGCAAGTAAAACTCTTTTACACAAGTTCATGATTCACGTGTGGTAGAGTTTCACCTTTTATCCCTTGTATTATCCAAAACAAGCTTATGTTAAGATCCATGATCTTACTAAACCGGGTTAAACGATGATCCGAGCTACCACATCATAGATCGGGTCTAAATAAACACAACTTTCAAATACTACAACATTTACACAACTTATGAGCTATTAACCACCCTTCTTAGAATTTTAAGTAAACTTTAAAGCATCAACTTGTAAGATTCCGAGTTTTAACCGATAAAAATCCTTTTAACCACTTTAGAATAGTTCAAATACAAGTTTTAAGTATTATACCTCTAGCTCAAGGCTAGGGAAGGATCTTGACGAAAATGGCGTGGATAAAAGCTAGATAAAGAGGTCCTTCGCGTTCCGCTTGCTCCAAGACTCCTTGTATACGACCCTCGACACTTGTATGAACTTGGAATGTGAAGATGGAAATAAAAAATGGATGTGTAGGGAGGGGGGTGTTCGGCCGAGAGCTCATGAGGGCAAGAGAGAGAGAGAGTTGTTGTTGTGTGTTGTGTTGTGTAATGATCTCTTGTGTTTAGGCTCATACTTATAGATAATTCTAATGTGTATTATCCAATGGTCATTGTGTTAATTAGATATTAGACAAGTTAGATCTAGCAAATCTTGCAAGGACAAGATATGTCCCCTAGGGGACCGAATTCGGTCAAGAGGGGGGGGGGGGGTCCTTGGTTCGATTTCAACCATTAGTTGGTTACTTAGTTAGGTTAACTAAGTTAAGTAATTAACTCGGTTACTGACGTGTAGTATGTTATGACGGGTGTTAGGGTATTCGGGGACCCTAACTGGCTCAGAAAAAGGTAAATAAGGAAAATAACAATATTTTCATGTTCCGGGTAAAGTCCGGTTGTTTGGTTGGATAGTAATCCGTTAAAGTGTTAGCAAAGCTTTAAAGTGTCGTTATTACTCTTTTTAGTGACACAGCTTATTTCCTGACACTTTGGAAAGTGTCTAGTAATATTTTTCTCATGTTTTGGCACTTTATTAGTTAGCTAAAAGCTGAATTGTTATGTAAAGTGCTGAATTTTGTACTTTAAGTACGTTTTAGGCACATCCAGTCACTGTGACTTATCCCTAGAGACGCAGTTCTACAACCCTTATATCCCTACACTCACCACTAGTGTAGCAAAATATCTCAGGCTCTTACAGGCCTTAGAGGCAGTGTTTGCCTGATGCTGGCTTTATCAGCATGTTTAGTAGGTTATCCGTTATAGTGCCACTGTGCTTTTTGTGCATCATGTTTGTCACTAAGGTTCAGTATGTAAATAATGTAGTGACGATAAGTACAGTATGATGCAAGTAAGTACATGTATCAGATATCAAGTAGCAGTTCATCAGCTAGTTCAAACAAGCACAGTAATTAAGCAGTAATTAATCATTAATTAAGTCGTACGGATACCTTGTTTGGTGAGGGTCGTCACAACCTTAATGGGTCGTAACGGGTCGAAAGCACTTAGGTTAGGTTCCAATCTTGAATGTAGGCTTTGTTAAACCATATCACATGAGTTCCAACACTCATTTGGTTTACAAGACCTCATTCTATCCGATCTTCCGATTTAGGTGTCGATTTATTTATTAGTGATCCGATTACTAGGTACTACTTGAATTTCCTTGGTTTGTCTAAGCTTCGCTAAGTTCTTTAGATCAAGGATACCCTTCCATTCAATGTGAGTACATAGTTCCCCTATTTTACTGTTTTCAATTGTTTTGGGGTGATTCATATGTATTAAAACGATTTCGATATTTAAACGATGGTTTCAAAAACGATAAAGATTGTTTATATTAAACTAATAACGATTTCGATAATGTGAACGAACTTGTTGGTTGTAGTTACATAACGAATGACATTCATTAATTTTGGCCGAACCGACCAGTATTAGGTTATGGTACCATAGGATCTGACAAATCCCGTTATCAGACTACACCCATGGTTATGTGTGGGGGTTATGTAGGTAACAACCGAATCTGATGAATGTTAACTTACCCTTTGGTGGTTTGTTAATGCGATATGCGAGGTAGTCGAGTCACGAAGGTTTGAATGTTATTAGCGAGACGACCAAAAGTAGTTTCACAATTAAAAAGAAAACGATTTTAGGACGAATTAAACAATTTGGAACGACTTAAACGAAATAAACGATTTGAATGAATGATTGGTTTGGGTTGGGTTGTGATTAGGTAATGGGATGGGTGTAACATGATAGAAGCATGGTAGATACGCCGCTGGTACATCTTATATATAAGTGCTTTTATCATATTACATTTCATGTCATTATTTAGTTCACTTGGGAAACGATTTGAAACGATGTCACACAATGAGGTTTTTGAAATGATATAAACCATACGAGTTTTATTAACGAGTTTTAACGAGATGTTTTACGAATTGGTTTACTAAAACAAAAGTCTTTGAGTTAAGAATCATGGCTACGCGATTTTATAAATTATAACCATCTTGATTTGAGTTGGTTAATCATGTTGCAATATTATATAGTTTTCAAAACAAGGTTTTCGAGGTATTGCAATATATATAAACAAGCCATGATTCCGATACTCTTATAAAACCTATGTGCTCGCCAGCATTTCTTTGCTGACTTTATTTTTACATATGTTTCAGGTGATGTTGCGTGATGATTGCTAGGGAGCATGTTCACTTAGGATTTGGACGTGGCCTTAGTGACATAAAAACGATAGTAAACAATGTTTAATTTGTTTGTTTGGTTTTAAGACAATGTAAATTACTTAAGGAATCAATAAAACGAAACTTTTAATTACCATGGTTGTTGAAACGATGATTCTATTGCAACACTCCCCGACGTTTCTGCCACGGTTTGTTGTTTTAACGTGTTCGGGGTGTGACACCTTTACCCAATGAATCTGGCAGGATTTGATGTTGTATTAGGAATGGATTGGTTAATAACCAATAAATCCAGTATTTTATGTGATCAAAAGTCAATTCAAGTAAATTCACCAAAGGGTGAAAAGATCACAATTAAAGGAAATAAGTTCTCTAAAACCACGAAATTCATCTCTGTGATGAAAACTGCAAGTTATATAAGGAAAGGATCATTAGTGTATTTGATTTCTATAATCACTAACACTAAAGGAAAAGAATTAAAGGATATTCCAGTAGTATCCCAATTTTCAGATGTATTTCCAGAAGAACTACCAGGACAACCTCCAGACAGAGAAGTTGAATTCAAAATTCATTTGATACCAGGAACTGCACCAATTGCCAAAGCACCTTACCGTTTGGCACCCGTAGAAATGCAAGAACTGAAGAAACAGTTAGATGAATTATTGGAGAAAGGATTTATACAGCCAAGTTCATCACCATGGGGAGCACCGATTTTATTCATTAAAAAGAAGGACGGATCAATGCGTATGTGCATTGATTACCGAGAATTGAATTAAGTCACGATTAAGAATCAGTATCCATTACCAAGAATCGATGATCTGTTTGATCAGTTGCAAGGAGCACAATTTTTCTCTAAGATCTACTTAAGGTCAGGATATCATCAATTAAAGGTACAGGAAGAGGACATTACTAAGACCGCTTTCAGAACAAGGTATGGCCATTATGAATGTACTGTCATGCCATTTGGTTTAACCAATGCCCCAGCTGCATTCATGGACATGATGAACCGAATATGTAAGCCATATTTGGATATATTCATAATTGTCTTTATAGATGATATTCTTATTTATTCTAAAAACAAGGAAGATCATGCAGCGCATCTGCACGCACTTCTAAGTTTATTGAGGAAAGAAAAGCTTTATGCTAAGTTTTCGAAGTGTGAGTTTTGGTTAGAACATATACAATTTCTTGGACATTTAGTCAATCATGAAGGAATTCATGTAGATCCCACCAAGATCGAAGCGATAACCAAGTGGAAAACCCCTAAGTCACCAACTGAGGTTAGAAGTTTCTTAGGATTGGCCGGTTATTATCGAGGATTTATTCGAGATTTTTCTAGAATAGCCATTCCCTTAACTAAGTTAACCTGTAAATCTGTTAAGTTTGAATGGGGACCAAAACAAGAAAAAGCCTTTAGAATTCGTAAGCAAAGATTAACCAATGCACCCATACTAGCGTTACCAGAAGGAACTGAAGATTTTGTAATCTATTGTAACGCTTCCAAGTTAGGTTATGGATGTGTATTAATGCAACGTCAAAAGGTTATAGCTTACGCCTCTAGACAACTTAAGAATCATGAAGAGAATTATTCAACCCATGATCTAGAGTTAGGAGCTATAATTTTTGCCCTTAAAATTTGGAGACATTACCTGTACGGTTGTAAGTTTACCATATTCACCGACCATAAGAGTTTAAGGTATGTTTTTGGGCGAAAGGAATTGAATATGAGACAAAGACGCTGGATGGAAATGCTTAGTGATTATGATTGTGATATCCAGTATCATGCAGGAAAGGCAAATGTAGTTGCTGATGCTTTAAGTCGAAAGTATCTTGAAAAGCCAAAAAGAGTACGTTCTCTTAAGTTAAATCTGCAAATAGATTTAAATGATCAGATTAGAAAAGCACAAGAATCAGTAATCACGGATGATACTGAGAAATTGAAAGGAATGATTAAGGAATTAGAACAAGGAACAGATGAAATTTGGAGATTCCATAAGAAAAGAGTGTGGATACCTAAATTAGGAAATCTACATCACCGTATATTAGAAGAAGCCCATAAGTCTAAGTATACGATGCATCCTGGAAGTGATAAGATGTATCAGGACTTAAGGAAAAATTTCTGGTGGATAGGAATGAATAAAGGATATAGCAGCATATGTCTCAAAGTGTTTAACTTGTTTACAAGTCAAAGCTGAACATCAGAAACCTTCAGGTTTATTGCAACAATTAGAAATGCCTGTATGGAAATGGGAATTAATAACAATGGATTTTGTTACTAAATTACCCAAAACCAGGAAAGGTAATGATACAATATGGGTGATTGTGGACAGGCTAACTAAGTCAGCTCATTTCCTACCAATGAAAGAAACTTGTAGTATCGAACAGTTAGCTAAATTATATGTAAATGAAATAGTTTCATTACATGGAATTCCTCTATCAACTGTTTCTGACAGAGATAGTCGTTTTACCTCTCATTTTTGGACAAGTTTCCAAAAAGCAATGGGAACCAAGTTGAATATAAGCACCGCTTATCATCCTCAAATGGACGGACAAAGCGAAAGGACAATTCAGACATTGGAAGACATGCTTAGAGCTTGTGTAATTGATTTCGGAGGTAATTGAGATGATCATTTACCATTGAGAGAATTTTCTTATAATAACAGTTATCACACAAAGTATCAATGCTGCACCATTCGAAGCACTTTATGGACGAAAGTGCCGAACGCAAGTCTGTTGGGCAGAAATTGGAGAAAAACAACTATCTGTACCTGAGATAGTACAAGAAACAACAGACAAGATCATTCAAGTCAAGGAACGACTAAAAGCAGCACGTGATAGACAAAAGAGTTATGCTGATAACAGGCGAAAGCCATTGGAATTTCAAGTAGGAGATAAAGTGTTATTGAAAGTCTCTCCTTGGAAAGGAGTGGTAAGATTCATAAAAAGGGGAAAGCGACCTTTTGAGATTATTAGAAGAATAGGACCTGTAGCCTATCAGCTACAACTGCCAGAGGAAATGTCAGGAATACATGATGTATTCCATGTATCTAATCTCAAAAAATGCTTAGCTGATGAATCGTTAGTAGTGCCTCTTAAGGATATAGAGGTAAATGAACAGTTAAAATTTGTAGAGAAGCCTCTACAGATTGAAGACAAGAAAGTTAAGAACCTCAAGCACAAGAGATTAGTTCTAGTCAAAGTGAAGTGGAACTCCAAAAGAGGACCAGAATACACATGGGAGCTTGAATCAGAAATGCAAAGGAAATACCCACACCTGTTCCAGTAGACCTCGAGGAAGAGCTCTAAAACAAGGTGGGGAGGATATAACAACCCTCCAAATATTTTCGACACCTCTAAATTATATTAAAATGTCCCAATATGTCTTAGAATATAACCCGTATGCGAGAATCGAGCCCAAAATACATTAAAATATTAAAAATTAAATAAAAACTAAAATAATTGGGCCGTGGCGGGGCGCGACCCCCTTTGTCTTTCGTCGTCGCGGGCCGCGACGAGCCTGGCCACCCGCCCTCCTCCAAAAGCCGCCACGTGGCAACACGTGGCGAAGCTAGAATGGTGACACCTCAAAGCTACAACCTACACCCCCTAGTTGAGGTGCGCGACGACCCCCTTAATCTCGTCGCAGGGCGCAACGGAACCAGAAATTAGCCCTATATAAAGAAGGCATCGGGCCTTCAGCCTGCTCGTTCATTTTCTTTTCTCAATCTCCAATTTCTCACATAATAGGAATAATCTGCGAGTATAATACCCCCTAATTAATGAAGTTTGGCCCCAATGTAAGTATTATAACCCCGGTTACGTATTAGATACGCTGCCCGATTGATCCAGGGTTCCGTAACGACTGTCGAGGTTCTGCCCGACGTAGTCGTTGGAATACCGTCTCGAGGAGGGTATTACTAATGTAAATAAAGGGTTATTATACTAACATATGTACATTTTTGTAAATTATAGATTATCACCAGGAAACACTTACAGAAAACCTAAGTCAGCAATGTGAGTAATCTCCTTTTTGTAAATTATTTTTACAAAACCTTAAACGTTTTACAATGCTATTAAGCAGTGATTGAGTCTTTGTAGTTCTTCAATTACTGCCGGTATGTTGGGGTTTTGTATACAAAATGTGAAACACGTTACCATTGGACAACGAGTTAGCCAATGTGTAATATAACCCACCAGTCAGGATTGACAATACTGAATGAGTAATTGTGTAGAAATAAACAATGTGATTACTCTTAATACTGTTAAAGATAAGATGTTTCTTGATTAAACTGAGATTCACTCACCAGTATTTCCCACTGACAAATGTTTTTAAAACTCGTTTCAGGTAACAAAATGTAAAAGCCAATTAGAAGAAAGCCAGCTGGAGAGCACTGATGGCTTGGAAAAATGTGGCTATAAAAGTTACATAAAAGACGATGTTTTAAATTCAATAAAATAGGGTTTATCCCTATAAACATGTTGTAATAAGAAACTTGGGTTTTACCCATGTGGTTATTAATATAAAATATGGTGGTTTTACTCTGATAAATATTTCCTAACTACGGTCCTGATGAAATTTCCGCTGCCAAAATAATAAATAATGATACCACCACAA
Source organism: Helianthus tuberosus (assembly GCA_030545235.1). Taxonomy (NCBI): domain Eukaryota; kingdom Viridiplantae; phylum Streptophyta; class Magnoliopsida; order Asterales; family Asteraceae; genus Helianthus; species Helianthus tuberosus. Next base: position 128,443,164 of record CM060397.1, read on the forward strand.
CTGGTCTCGCGGCCGCCCGTTCACGGGACAGATAGGGGGCGGGGGTTGCGACACAAACAGTCTGAACCATTAAGTACTGAACCAATAAGAAGTTTAAATCATTAAGAGTCTCACTAAGAGCTACACAAACAGCCCCTAATTGGTGTATATCATGAGGTTGAGATTTCTCGTTTGACGGTGAATTGAAGATGTTTGCATAAAAATAGAATTAGTGAGTGCAATCTCTTAGATTTATAAAAAAAAGGTTATTGTGAAAACTCAGTTATCATCATAACTAGGTTTATACCACACACGTGTGTTGCAGCGCGCTTGGGTTTAACTAAGACAATACAACCATGAGTATCTAAGCCAACGGGCAAATAGGATGAAGCCATCAAAAACATAATAAACCAATATAGAACACGAACAATGCGACTTTTCTATCTCGCTCTCTCTCTCTCTATCTATCTATATATATATATATATATATATATATTCCCATAACACGAACAAACATGCATGCACTGATCAATATGTGAGTGAGAAAATTGAGTATTAGCGGAATTAACCTAATCTGGGAACTATTCGTGAACAAAATGACTTTCAGATCATTTACACCTTGTTGGCAGGTATATCACTTCCATATTTGGTACATATTTTTGAACCTCCCCATTCTTCAAGTATTCTTCCATTCCTGGGAACTTGAGCATGTAATTATCTTCGCCATGATCAACAGTGGTGGATCTTTAACTTTGTCACACCCTGACATTTGCGGAAGCGTATGATGTCTGACTTATTCAATATCATTGCATTCAATCATAATAAACAACTATATAATCAAAACGATGTTCATCCATTCATTAAGTTTAAAGTATTACAAACACCAGTCATTTAAGTTTCAAACAACACAACCTTCGACTAAGTTACAAACCAACAAAAGTGGATGACATCTAAACTTGGAATTTACTTCTAGAAACAACACCAACGCCCAAGATCCAACTTGTTACCTGAAATACATGTAATTTTGAAAAAATCAACAAAAGTTGAGCGAATTCATGCGTTTTGTATGAGTACTTATAAGCTTGTAAACATTTGAGAGACTCCTTTGAAAACAGGTATGAAAAGCATCTATGAACAGATCAAATTAATATTTTGTAAGGACATTAATGTATGTGAAGACATAGGGAGCACTCAATATGAGTAGGCTTATACCCTCGTCGAATCCCCTCGACTGTGTCAAATTCACCTTGACTGTGTCAAATTCACTTGACCGTATCAAATCACCTTGACTGTGTCAAATCACCCTTGACCGTTGTCGAATCACCTCGACTAGGACACCAAAGCACTCAATTGGTCACATAATGACCATGAGTGGGGCTCAGCCATACCCGTTAGATCCAACCTTTGTCCATATTTCTTATGAGAGTTATCGGCATTTCAATTTCAATCTATGCTCACATGATCTAATAGTTCATTTCATAGCCAAATCATACCATTTAAACATTCGTAACATGTATTCCACCCCCGAGAGTTATAAAACCAAAGTCAGTTAAGAGAAAAGGGGGACATGAACTCACAAGTTTGCGTCCTGTTATCTCGTATGCTCAAAGGTCCTTCTATGAGTCGTACAACTACCTACACACGTGCCATGTGTTATTAGACGTTTAGGTCGTGTAATGACTCTTTGTATTTGTTGTTATGTCTTAGCATTCCTTGAGTTACGTTTTTGAAGTAATTGTATTATCCCAAAGTATATAATTATTTGTTAAAATAATAATATTTTAAGTATTGGTGGCGTATTCCGGTGTATATTTATACGTACGAGGATACGTATTCTTATTGTGTTTATTAAGTATTCTTATACTTAATTTTTGTATTAACTTTTTTGGAATAATATTTCTAACAAAATATATATTCTCAAAATATATATTTTAAGGAACTTACATAGAAAAATTATTTATAACTATTCATTTGGCAAAAATAATATATTTTCAAGTTTAATCTTAGAAAATACATATAAATCTATTTTTCATCCAAAAATAATGTATTCTATGTTTATTTAAGAAAATATATATTTTCTCCCAAAAATAATATATCTTCTAAGAATTCCAAGAAAACATATATATTTTTCTTTTCCCAAAAATAATATATTTTCTTCTTGTCAAAAATATGATTTATTTTATGATACTTATGAAAATCATATTTTTGTTCCCTTGGTTTCCAAAATACCGTTTACCAAAATATACTTACAAATCTAATTCCGGAATATTTATTGTAGGTTGTATTTCTTGATTGGTTTCTCCAATATTTTGGGATAAATTATATATTTATTTCTTGTAATTTTGGTAATATTTTGCATTCCAAATTTTGGTATATTTGTGTGTTATATTATTTTCAAGTTCCTAAAATAATGTAACTAATACACATCATATACAAGTAACACACATATTGTGACATCTAAATATATTTTCATAAATATATACTTAGTCACTTTTATTTATAAAAAATCAACCTCCAATGTTTTTAATTTTCGTAATAAAAATTATGGCAAACATTTAGATGAATCCATGTTTAAAATTTACTTATAAACACTTGTTTAAAAATATTTTTCTAAGCGTTTAATTTCTACAAAAATTTTGCCATAGTTTCCCCTTAAAAATGGAGGTTTCCATGCTTTCAAAGCATATCATTTTCTTTTAAAATCATCATCAATCATCAACAACTCAATCAAGACTTACCATAAGCCAAGATCATGTAGATTACACTACATCATGAACTTGAAATTTTGTTAAAAACTTGTAGTAACTTACCATGTCATTTAGTAGGTTTAGTTACCCTTTAAAACATGGTTATTTGTTTGTAAATCACATTCTTGAAAGATTTAGTCATTTACAACTTGTAAGATGATTTTTCCAAAAATAATTCTTTTGTATTTTTATTGTTACCAACATGTTTCTAGTCTTGATTTAACACTAAAAATATGATTAGTTTACTTAAAAACCATGACTTTGTAAATCTTGTAAATAAACTTGGTTTCTTGAGAAAATTATTTTTGTAATCATCTATTTACAAGACTTTCAACATAAATCAACCATCATCATACTCTAAAACATTTTTATTTTCAAGTTCATGTGAAACATAAAGGATGATCATTATGATTTCTTCAAGATCCATCCTTATACTTGCTAGATTATGTGTTTAATCATCATCTAGCAAGGTTATTATGATGATCAACATCATAAACACAAGAAATCCACAAACAAGTTTCATACATACACCTAATCATCTTAGATTTCATGTTATTTAGCTTTATGTTAATGAGCATCTTCTTATTTCTTTGTGATTTTTTAGTTTAACCACTTACATAACACTTTAACCATTATGATGAGAAGTAAAAACAAGATCATGAAGCTTACTACTAGCTCTAATGGCTAGGGAAGTGGCACAAGAATGGAGGTGATGATTATGGAAGAAAATGAGTGGTTAAAGACTCCACAAAGAGGTCCTTCAAGTTCCTACACTTCAAGCTTTCTTAGATGGCCTCCATACACCTCTAGATCACCTTAGATTATGAGTTTGGAGCTTGAAAATGATGGGTGTGAGTGTGTGTATATGAGCCGAGACTAAGAGGGGGAGAAGGAGGTTGAAGATGATGTTGTAAGATGGTGAATGATGGAGTGGTAATATTTTATGTTTTATAAAATTCTAACAATATTTTAAGCTATATTTATGGGAATATTCTACAACATAATCACATAAAATAATCAAATAAAATCATATGTGGGACCCTTGTCCCTAACCGTCCAGCAGGGGGGGGGGGGGTAAAATGTAACATTTTAATTATAAGTTACAAGATCTAGTTAGATTTCAAGGACTTAGTTAGGTATTTTTATGTATTTAGTGTTTATGAGATGTAATATGATGTTCGGTGACCATAACTAGCTTCATAACACCAAAACAATGCTTCTAGTGAAAATTTGGTATTTTGGGTAGTGTCCGGTTGTTCGTTTCGTTAATGTTCGTTAAAGTGCTAAATTGCTTAGTTTAGTGTGCTTTATGTTGTGTTTTATGACAGTTTTTATTCCCGACACTTAGGAAAGTATTCAGGACCATTAAATCATAATTCTGCATTATATTTAGTTGTTAAAATACTGAAAATTGCTGAATTTGTTTATTTTCTGCAGAATTCTGCTGTTTTGGTGTGTTTCTAGCATTTTCTAGCACCTAATTCATCACTAGGAAGGCAGTTTTGTAATCCCTACTTTCCTACACACTATTCTAGTGTAACACTTGGTTTCGGGGCTCATTATGTGTCTTAATTTCATGTCTGTCTGAGCACTGAACTCCCGTCAGTACTTCTAGTTTATCTGATAACTGTGCTAACTTTGTTTCGTGCACTAATGAAACCATATTGTGTTGCATGAGATAAAGATAAAAATCTTGCAACATGAAATGCCATTGTATGTATATGACAGTAGTCATAAATTCATTCGTCTTTTTAATTCAATCATGCACAATCATTAAAGCATAGATTACTGTTTATTATTGTAAGAAATTCATGGTAAAGTGTCAGTTGTCACATTCTCCCCCCGTTAAAAGAATTTCGTCCCGAAATTCAAGCTACGTATAGATTGCGGGGGAGTTGTGAAATGGACATGAATATTTAGGCTTGATTTGGCCTTCATGTTCCCAAGTAAATTTTGGGCCATGATGTGGATTCCAACGAACTTCCACAATTCAATTATGACTTCCCCGTGTTTTTTGGACTTCCAGTCCGCAACCTTAACGGGTTCCTTAATATATTGGAGTTTGTCGTTGACATGAATCTTGTTTGCGGGAATGTCGACTGTTTCAGGAGTCAGACTCTTCTAATGACTAGATACAAACGTGTCGTGAACATTGCTAAGTTCTTCTGGAAGTTTCAGCTTGTAAGCAATGGTTTCGATCCTTTCCAGGATCTCGAAAGGTCTAATATACCGTGGGTTCAACTTCCCACGCTTTCCAAACCGTACCACGCCTTTCCAAGGCGAGACTCTCATTATAACCATATCTCCAATCTCAAATTTCCAACGATTTTTCCGTCGCTTGTCGGCGTAGCCTTTCTGTATATCACTTGCTGTGTTGATACGATCACATGTCTGAACGATCTTGCCTATAGTTTTCCTGAACCAATTTGGGGCCAGTAATTCGTTTATCTCCGGTCTCCGTCCAACACAATGGGGACCGACACTTATGTTTCATATAAAGCTTCACACGAGGCGGCCTAAACGGCGGTGTGATAAATATTATTGTAGGAAAACCCCACTAAGGGCAAGTGAGTATTCCAACTTTTCATCAAAGTTCATCACACAAGCACATAGCAGGTCTACTAAAGTCTGTATCGTCCTATCACTTGGACCATCCGTCTGAGGATGAAATGTGGTACTAAGGTCCAATCGTGACCTAAATGCCTTTTGAAACGTCTGCCATATCCTTGGCACAAAACGACCATCTCGGTCGGAACAAGATAGAATTAGGCACTCCATGACGTGCCACAACCTTTCTAGGCTAAATCTCTGCTAATTCCCTTGTGTTGTCTTCCTCACTATTTGGTAGGAAATATGCAGTCTTGGTGTGTCGATCAATGATCAACCAATTCATAACATGCACTCCTTAGGTTCTCGGTAGCCTTGTAATGAAATCCGTTGAGATTTGTTCCTATTTCCATATGGGAATCTCAGGCTGTTGCAGCAGCCCTGATGGTTACTTGTATTCTGTCTTATCCTTGGCATAAGCAAGACAGTTACCCGCATATGTAGCTATATCAGCTTCCATCTTGGGCCACTCGTACTAATCCTTCAAGTCTTGGTACATCTTGTCGGATCCGGGACGGATCGAGTACCTTGACTTATGAGCCTTGTCCCAAATAAGCGTACGTAAATTGTCGCGAAACGGAACCCCAAGTCGTCCATGGAGTATAAGGTTCCGTCTTCCTTAGGTAATAACTGCACTTCCATTCTACGTAACGCTTCGTCTTGAAGGCTTTCTAGTTTGAGCACCTCTTGCTCAGCTTCACGAATTCGAGAAGCGGGATTCGTCTGTATGGTATTCTCTAAGGCTCGCACCCTTAGAGGCTTTGTATAACAACCCTCCTGAATATTTTTCAACACCCTAAAATATTTTAAAATACCCCTATATGTCTTAAAATACACCCCGTATGTGAAAACCAAGCCCAAAATATGATCTAGCATTAAAAATAAATTTAAAACAAGAAAAATGGGGTCCTCATGGGGCGCGTAAGCCACCCCATGAGCTTACGCGGACCGCGACAGCTATAAGATCAGATGCAGCCCTGAGCTGCCACGTGGCAGCAACATGTTGAACCTATGTTGTGACCCGGATCACCTACGCCTAGACCCCCCTATTACACGGGCCGCATAGGCCTTAGCCTTACCTTACGCGGGCCGCGAGAGACTTGAATTACAGTCGTATATAAGAAGGCATCGGGCCTTCAGTTGAAACTCGCTCATTTCCTTTTCTCAATCTCGAATTTCTGATAATAGACACTATAATCGGGTATAATATCCCCCTAATTAACGAAGTTCTGCCCCGATGTAAGTATTATAACCCCGGTTACGTATTAGATACACTGCACGATTAATCCAGGGTTCCGTAACGATTGTCGAGGTTCTGCCCGACGTACTCATTGGAATGCCGTCTCGGGGAGGGTATTACTAATGTAAATATAAAGGGTTATTATACTAACAAATGTATATTGTGTAAATTATACATAATCTACAGGAAACCTTAGAAGAAACCTAAGTTAGCAATGTGAGTTTATCCTCTTTTTGTAAACCTTTTTTATGAACTGTTTTACAAAACCTTAAATGTTTTACAATGTAATTAAGCAGTGATTGAGTCTTTGTAGTTCTTCAATTACTGCCGGTATGTTGGGGTTTTGTATACAAAATGTGGAACACGTTACCATTGGACGACTAAATGTGTAATATGACCCACCAGTCAGGATTGACAATACTGAATGAGTAATTGTGTAGAAATAAACAATGTGATAGCTCTCAATACTGTTAAAGGATAAAATGCTTCTTGATTAAACTGGGATTCACTCACCAATATTTCCCACCGACAAATGTTTTTAAAACGCGTTTCAGGTAACAAAATTTAAAAGCCAATTAGAAGAAAGCCAGCTGGAGAGCACTGGCGGCTTGGAAAAATGTGGCTATAAAATTTACCTAAAAGACGATGTTTTAAATTCAATAAAATAGGGTTTATCCCTATAAACATGTTGTAATAAGAAACTTGGGTTTTACCCGTGTGTTTATTAAATATGGTGGTTTTACTCTGATAAACATTTCCTAACTACGATCCTGATGAAATTTCTGCTGCCAAATGAATAAGTGATAAACAAAATGATACCACCACAACTGGTCTTGCGGCCGCCCGTTCCCGGGACAGATAGGGGGCGGGGGCTGCGACAGAAGGTGGTATCAGAGCTAAGCCACTAATTCAGCCACAGAAGTGTTCTGCTGACATCAATATATTATTTAAATTGTTAGGAAATTTATTATGGAAATACGCGCATATCTGTATTTTATTGTTATGTGTTATTTGACTATTTGTTAGTTTACAGTGTGAGTGATCAAGGACCCTCAGACGTGTATCGTCAATTGTCTGAGTCACCTAGAAGTGAAGGTACTTCTTCACAGCCTGCCCTCTCTGGGTATGCTGCTGATAATGAAGAAGGAATGTTTGTCTTTAAGGCTTAGTCTGAAGAGTCATTCCCTCAGAAAAAGAGAGGATGGTTCAGTATGGGAGCATTTGAGCGTAGGAAAAGAATGCGAAAGTTGCAACCGCAAAGAGTCCTAGCAGCCGCTCAGCAAGAGTCAGATGCCCATACAAAGGATATACTTAATAGAAGCCTAGCTAATTTTCCTATCCTAGTAACAACTGCTGCCGACCCAAACCTGGAACAACTAGTAGCCCCTCAGCCCTTACCTTTGTTTCCTACTCAGCCGATGGAGATAGAAGATAACCCTGAAAATCAAGTAGAAATGCATGATTTCAACGGAGATACCTAGGATACCAGCCCCTAATCCCTTAGACCCGGATTATGATCCATGGTTCCATGATCATAGGGATTATGTGCCACGCTACCACTTAAACAACGAACCCATGCTGAACTTAGCAGCCTATCCAGGTCTGGACCCTCTGGATCCCTACTACGAGAATGATGAATACATTAGGGAGATTTTAGAGAATCCTTACTCTCAGGAGAATCCCATGCCCCAGTACCCAGACCCAGTACCAGCACCTGGAACCCCAATGAGTGCAAATAATGTGCATGAACTCCGAACTTTCAGAGAAGAAATCTTGGAGAGTAGTGAGAGAATGAGGCAGGTAGGAGAGCGACTCGTCTGGAAGTACGACAAGCGCAATATGGATTACTGGATGAATCCAGACCAGTAATGTGATGGTGGAATTGGTAATAGTAATAATAATATCATAATATATAATATGTTTGTATAAAAATATATATATATATATATATATATATATATATATATAATAACATATCTTGTAGTATAGACCACTTGTGGTTAGCGATGTATAGTAGTATTGTATTGTAATTTTTAATTTCTAGTATTGGTTTGTATTAGAAGCATACTATAATAGAAAAGAGTAAAGTCGCAATGCTCGACGCTTTTCGTTAATATGTGTGTTGTGTGATTGTTACTTAAATTATTAATTATTTTGTGATATTAACAATTGGTAAATGTTTAAAATTCAGATGGATGATGAGGTAAACCAGGAAAACCAGAATAACGATAACCAGAGTAACATTAACTTGGATAATGAGAACCCAAACAACAACAACAATAATGGAAACCAAGTGGATCACAGTGCCATGCAACATATAGTGGCACAAGGGATAATAGATGCGATGCCATATATTATCAAAACAGTTAGGGAAGCCGAAAATAAAAGTAAACATGATAGTAAGTGACCCTCTGAACCTGAAAATAGCGTAAACAATGGACCCGTACTTCAAACACCCATTCCCAAAAGAATGAGAACCGTGTCTTACGGTTGTTCTTATAAAGAATTCTGGTCTTGTAAACCAATGGAATTCTCAAGCAATGAAGGGGCTGTTGTATCTCTACGCTGGATAGAAAAGACTAAGGCAGTCTTAAGAATAAGCAAATGTGCTGAAGAGGATAAGATAATGTTTGCTTCAAATCTGTTTAAGAATTCAGCACTAGAATGGTGGAACACTATCCTCCAGTCTAGAGGAAGTGATAGAACGTACAATATGGAATGGGAGGAGTTTAAAAACATGGTAGAAAGGAAATTCTGCCCTCCTAATGAAAAAGAACAGATAGCAAACAAATTCCTAAACCTTAGGATGATTGGGGTAGATAGTATGGGTTATACTACATTATTCTTTGAATATGCCCGAATAGTACCAACCCTTGCTTCACCTGAACCAGTTTTAATCTCCCGTTACATCTGGGGATTAATTGGGGAAATTAGACATGTAGTCAAGGCAGCTAGACCTCAAACCATAGAAGAAGCTGTAGAACTAACCAACAACTTGACAGATAAATTAGTCCGTACACGAAAAGAGGATCAAAGGAAGAACCTAATCCAGAAGCTTACTCAAGAATTCCGTTTTGGAAATTCTAACCGTGGGAGAAATGTAGGTTCTACTTCTACACCCTACAGTAAGTATTGCAAATAAAGAATTCAGGAAGATGCTCCATCTACTGTAACTTTTGCAAAATATCTGGACACAAGGAGGAAGACTGCAGGAAAAAGATTAGCAACAGGATTTGCTACAACTACGGAGAACAAGATCATATCAAGCCTAACTGTCCAAAGTTAGCTCCAGCTACAAATAACAAGAACACTAAAAATGCTAGAGCATTTGTTCTGACTGCAGAAGAAGCAAAGATGATCCCGGATGTGATCCCTGGTACGTTTTTAGTTAATGATGTTTTTACTAAAGTATTATTTGACTCTAGTGCGAACCAAAGTTTTATTAATACTTCATTTTGCAAACTTCTTAATCAATCATTAACTAAACTCCCATAAGAATGTCTAGTATAGACAGCAAATGGGGAAACCATTAAGATTTCTGAAATCTTGCAGGGAGCAAGAATAGAAATTTTAAATCAGAAATTTATTGCAAACCTTTACCCCATGAATCTGGCAGGATTTGATGTTGTATTAGGAATGGATTGGTTAATAGCCAATAAAGCCAGTATTTTGTGTGATCAAAAGTCAATCCAAGTAAATTCACCAAGGGGTGAAAAGATCACAATTAAAGGAAATAAGTTCTCTAAATCCACGAAAATCATCTCTATGATGAAAACTGCAAGTTGTATAAGGAAAGGATCATTAGTGTATTTGATTTCTATAATCACTAACACTAAAGGAAAAGAATTAAAGGATATTCCCGTAGTATCCCAGTTTTTAGATGTATTTCCAGAAGAGCTACCAAGACAACCTCCGGATAGGGAAGTTGAATTCAGAATCCATTTGATACCAGGAACCGCACCAATTGACAAAGCACCTTACCGTTTGGCATCCGCAGAAATGCAAGAACTAAAGAAACAATTAGATGAATTGTTGGAGAAAGGATTCATACAGCCAAGCTCATCGCCTTGGGGAGTACCGATTTTGTTTGTTAAGAAGAAGGACAGATCAATGTGTATGTGTATTGATTACCGTGAATTAAACAAAGTCACGATTAAGAATCGATATCCGTTACCAAGAATAGACGATCTGTTTGATCAATTGCAAGGAGCACGATTTTTCTCTAAAATCGATTTAAGGTCAGGATATCATCAAGTGAAAGTACAGGTAGAGGACATTCCTAAGACCGCTTTCAGAACAAGGTATGGCCATTATGAATTTACTGTCATGCCATTTGGTTTAACCAATGCCCCAGCTGCATTCATGGACATGATGAATCGAATATGTAAGCCATATTTGGATAAATTCATAATTGTCTTTATAGATGATATTCTTATTTATTCTAAAAGCAAAGAGGAACATGCAGCGCATCTGCACGCACTTCTAAGTTTATTAAGAAAAGAAAAAGCTTTATGCTAAGTTATTGAAGTGTGAATTTTGGTTAGAACAGGTACAATTTCTTGGACATTTAGTCAATGATGAAGGAATTCATGTAGATCCCACCAAGATTGAGGCAACTACCAAGTGGAAAACCCCTGAGTCACCAACTGAGATTAGAAGTTTCTTAGGATTGGCCGGTTATTATAGAAGATTTATTCAAGATTTTTCTAGAATAGCCATTCCCTTATCTAAGTTAACTTGTAAATCCGTTAAGTTTGAATGGGGATCAAAATAAGAAGAAGCCTTTAGAATTCTTAAGCAAAGATTAACCCATGCACCCATACTAGTGTTACCAGAAGGAACTGAAGATTTTGAAATCTTTTGTGACACTTCTAAGTTAGGTTATGGATGTGTATTAATGCGATGTCAAAAGGTTATAGCTTACGCCTCTAGACAACTTAAGAATCATGAAGAGAATTATTCAACCCATGATCTAGAATTAGGAGCTATAATTTTTGCCCTTAAAATTTGGAGACATTACCTTTACGGTAGTAAGTTTACCATATTCACCGACCATAAGAGTTTAAGGTATGTTTTTGGGCAAAAGGAATTGAATATGAGACAAAGACGCTGGATGGAGATACTTAGTGATTTTGATTGTGATATCCAATATCATGTGGGAAAAGCAAATGTAGTTGCTGATGCTTTAAGTCGAAAGTGTCATGAAAAGACAAAAAGAGTATGTTCTCTTAAATTAAATCTGCAAGTAGATTTCAATGATCAGATTAGAAAAGCACAAGAATCAGTAATCAAGGATGATACTGAAAAGTTGAAAGGAATGATTAAGGAATTAGAACAAGGAACAGATGGAATTTGGAGATTCCATAAGAAAAGAATATGGATACCTAAATTAGGAAACCTATGTCACTGTAAATTAGAAGAAGCCCATAAGTCTAAGTATACGATGCATCCTGGAAATGATAAGATGTATCAGGATTTAAGAAAGAATTTCTGGTGGATAGGAATGAAAAAGGATATAGCAGCATATGTTATAAAGTGTTTAACTTGTTCATAAGTTAAAGCTGAACATCATAAACCCTCAGGTTTATTGCAACAGTTAGAAATGCCTGTATGGAAATGGGAATTAATAACAATGGATTTTGTTACTAAATTACCCAAAACAAGAAAAGGTAATGATACAATCTGGGTGATTGTGCATACGCTAACTAAGTCAGCTCATTTCCTACCAATGAAAGAAACTTGTAGTATGGAACAGTTAGCTAAATTATATGTAAATGAAATAGTTTCATTACATGGAATTCCTCTATCAATTGTTTCTGACAGAGATAGTCGTTTTACCTCTCATTTTTGGATAAGTTTCCAAAAAGCAATGGGAAACAAGTTGAATCTAAGCACCGCTTATCATCCTCAAACAGACGGACAAAGCGAAAGGACAATTCAGACAATGGAGGATATGCTTAGAGCTTGTGTAATTGATTTCAGAGGTAATTGGGACGATCATTTACCATTGATAGAATTTTCTTATAATAATAGTTATCACACAAGTATCAATGCTGCACCATTCGAAGCACTTTACGGACGAAAGTGTCGAACGCCAATCTGTTGGGCAGAAATTGGAGAAAAGCAACTATCTGAACCTGAGATAGTACAAGAAACAACAGACAAAATCATTCAAGTCAAGGAACGACTGAAAGCAGCATGTGATAGACAAAAGAGTTATGCTGATAACCGACGAAAGCCATTGGAATTTCAAGTAGGAGATAAGGTGTTATTGAAAGTCTCTCCTTGGAAAGGAGTGGTAAGATTCATCAAAAGGGGAAAGCTAAGCCCCAGGTATGTTGGACCTTTTGATATTATTAAAAGAATAGGACCTGTAGCCTATCAGCTACAACTGCCAGAGGAAATGGCAGGGATACATGATGTATTTCATGTATCTAATCTCAAGAAATGCTTAGCTGATGAATCACTCGAAGTACCTCTTAAGGATATAGAGGTAAATGAACAGTTAAAGTTTGTAGAGAAGCCTCTACAGATTGAAGACATGAAAGTTAAGAACCTCAAGCACAAGAGAATAGTTCTAGTCAAAGTAAAGTGGGACTCCAAAAGAGGACCAGAATACACATGGGAGCTTGAATCAGAAATGCAAAGGAAATATCCACACTTGTTCCAGTAGACCGGACGAGCTCTAAAATAAGGAAGGGAGGATATAACAACCCTCCTGAATATTTTTCGACACCCTAAAATATTTTAAAATACCCCTATATGTCTTAAAATACACCCCGTATGTGAAAACCAAGCCCAAAATACGATCTAGCATTAAAATTAAATCACAAACAAGAAAAATGGGGTCCTCGCGAGGCGCGTAAGCCACCCCTTGAGCTTACGCGGGCCGCGACAGCTACAAGATCAGACGCAACCCTGAGCTGCCACATGGCAGCAATGTGTTGAACCTATGTTGTGACCTGGATCACCTACGCCTAGACCCCCCTATTACGCGGGTCGCATAGGCCTTAGCCTTACCTTACGCGGGCCGTGAGAGACTTGAATTACAGCCCTATATAAGAAGGCATCGGGTCTTCAGTTGAAACTCGCTCATTTCCTTTTCTCAATCTCGAATTTCTAATAGTAGACACTATAATCGGGTATAATATCCCCCTAATTAACGAAGTTCTGCCCCGATGTAAGTATTATAACCCCGGTTACGTATTAGATACGCTGCCCGATTGATCCAGGGTTTCGTAACGGTTGTCGAGGTTCTGCCCGACGTAGTCGTTGGAATGTCGTCTCGGGGAGGGTATTACTAATGTAAATATAAAGGGTTATTATACTAACGCATGTATATTGTGTAAATTATAGATAATCTCCAGGAAACCTTAGAAGAAACCTAAGTCAGCAATGTGAGTTTATCCTCTTTTTGTAAACCTTTTTTGTGAACTGTTTTACAAAACCTTAAATGTTTTACAATGTAATTAAGCAGTGATTGAGTCTTTGTAGTTCTTCAATTACTGCCGGTATGTTGGGGTTTTGTATACAAAATGTGGAACACGTTACCATTAAACGACGAAATGTGTAATATGACCCACCAGTCAGGATTGACAATACTGAATGAGTAATTGTGTAGAAATAAACAATGTGATAGCTCTCAATACTGTTAAAGGATAAAATGCTTCTTGATTAAACTGGGATTCACTCACCAGTATTTCCCACTGACAAATGTTTTTAAAACGTGTTTCAGGTAACAAAATGTAAATGCCAATTAGAAGAAAGCCAGCTAGAGAGCACTGACGGCTTGGAAAAAGGTGGCTATAAAAGTTACCTAAAAGACGTTGTTTTAAATTCAATAAAATTGGGTTTATCCCTATAAACATGTTGTAATAAGAAACTTGGGTTTTACCCATGTGTTTATTAAATATGGTGGTTTTACTCTGATAAACATTTCCTAACTACGATCCTGATGAAATTTCCGCTGCCAAATGAATAAATGATAAACAAAATGATACTACCACAACTGGTCTCGCGGCTACCCGTTCCCGGGACAGATAGGGGGCGGGGGTTGCGACACTTTGCGCGTTTCTTTGCGGCTCAAGGCGTCTGCTACAACACTTGACTTTTCCAGGTGATAGTTAACCTCACAATCTTAACCATTCAGTAGCTCAATCTGTCTTCTTTATCTCATGTTTAAGTCCTTATGATCGAAGATGTGCTGCGAACCCTTGTGATCAGTAAAGATCGTGCAACATTTTTCCCGTACAAATAATGACGCCAAATCTTCAACGCGCAATTACTGCACCTAGTTCAAGGTCTCTTCTCATGATCCTTTAATCAATGTGACGCGTACGCGATGACTTGGTCTCGTTGCATTAACACACAATCGAGACCTTGTCGAGAAACGTCACAAAAACCGCAATTCTAATGGTACTGTCAGGTGAAGACAAGAGAGGTATCGTCTGGGTTAAGGTTGTTAGCGGTTGTGTAATCCTTGAAAAGTTTTCTAGGAGTCGTTTGATACAGTCTACAATCCCCAAAAATTCTTAGTTGTGTCCTTGGGACTCCTTAGTTCTTGATTGCAGGATTGACATGAATCCCGTTCTTATTCACCACGTGACCTAAGAATCTTGCCTCGCGAATCCAAGGTTCACACTTGGATGGCTTTGTATATAACTGTTCTTTCTTCAAAAGGTCCAAGATATCTCAAAGATGTTGCTCATGACCTTCCTTGGTCTTTGAGCTTATAAGAATGCAGTCAATAAATATAATCATGATTTTATCCAGGTATGGCTTACACACCCGATTCATGAGGTCCATGAATACTGCCGGTGCATGTGTTAAGCCAAATGGCACGACAAGGAACATGTAATGCTCAAAGAGAGTCCTAACGGTCGTTTCAGGGATACTTTCTTCTTGTATTCTCAGTTGAGGACATCCTGACCTCAAGTCGATCTTCGAGTAGTAACTAGAACCTTGTAATTGGTTGAACAAGTCATCAATCCCTGGGCAAAGGATACCGGTTCTTGATATCCAATTCTCTGAAGTTGATGCAAAACGAAAACTGCCATATTTCTTCTTAACGAATAATAATGGGGCTTCCCAAGGTGAGAAGCTCGGCCTGGTAGATTTCCTTTGCCTAGCAGCTCTTGCAATTGCATTGGAGGCTCCTGTGTCTCAGACGGAGCTAGTCGGTAAGGTGCCTTTCGTCACTGGTGCAACTCCTGGCACTAGGTTTATCCTAAACTCCTCTTGTCACTGTGGAGGTAACCCAGACAAGTCTTCAAGGAAGGCTTCTGGAAATTCCTCCACCACGGGGATGTCTTCAGGCTTTGGCTTCTTTGTCTCCTTAAAGACATCATGAATAAGGGAGGCTATGCAGCCTTTCCGGAGGCGCTTCTGTGTCTCTATGACCAACGTGATACGTCGCAAATCCATCGCCTTATGGGGCCTAGGGCTCTCGCGTCTAACGCAAGAGGGTTGTGTACTATAAGTGTCTCACCATTCGCAAGAGGGGTGCGAATGATTTTCCTTATGACGAACAACCCCAGCTTTATCCTTGGATATCCAATCCATGCTGACTACAATATCGTGACTTCCCAAGTCAACGATAATAAGAGGTTCCCGCTCTCTAAGTTCCAAAATACAATCCTTAATCATTTCCTTCGCTTTACTAACCTTCCATTCGCCAATTCTAAAGAATACGGGACGTCTATTCTACTCGAAACTAGGCCAAGTAGTTTCTTAAGTTCTAAGGATACAAGGTTAAAGTTGGTGCCAGTATTAATCAAAAATGGATGCATAGAGTTGGTTAATAGGGAACGTACCCGTAACCACATCTGGATCCTTGTGTGCTTCACGAGCTCCGATCGTGAAGACCCTTCCTCGCTTGGTTCTTCCTGGGGAAATCTGTGAGAACCCGACTTTCCAAGGTCTTTCCTCGACACGTTAGTTGTTCACAGCTATGTCTTCATAATTTGTTTTAATTTATTTACATTGAAATTGTGCACAGTTGTTATATGATTGTTATGTTGTGTCATTGTTTGGGTAGCGTTCGACAATTTGTGAATTGCTTATGTATATAAACTAAACTTCACTTGACAAAAACATGGTGTTTCATCATCATGAGGAGTTTCGTCATCATGAGGCCCGACGAAACATGGTGTTTCGTCAAGGGGCAGATCTTTCGTCAAGCATGGGCCTAGGCCCAGAACAATTAGCAGCTCAGGTCTGATGTGTTATAAATTCATGGCACCTTAGACGTAAAACAGAAACCCTAAGTTCCTCTCATCTTCTCCCTACTCTTCGACAGCAGCCTTTTCATTCGAACTCCTCCCTCGCTCGTTCCAACATCATCGTATACGCACAAACGTATGGTTAGTACCCTGTCGATTAGGATCCTGTGAACTATTGATATTTACTAGAACATGAGAATAATTATGATTTAGGAATGAGCATCATAATCTGATATGTATGGTTTGGTTTCATGTATGAGGGTCAGTGGTTGGTGTTGATGATGATAGGGGTTTGAGAGATTGATTATGTTAATACACTGTTCATGTATGTAAAGATCGTTCATTTGTAGATCGAAGAATTAGGACTGTTTGTGACATATGTTTAATGATATAACTTGACGGCTTGATTCAATGTGAATAATGAATCTTGATATTAATTTCTGGTAAACGAGTAATAGGAATAATGATTCGAGTAGTAACTGTTGTTAGCAATGATTTGGAACATACTGACATGTTTAGGGTTAGAAATTACTGATGATTGAATTATGTGCATGATGTAAACTATTGAGCATAAACTGTAACTGTTAGAAACAAAACGTTTGATCCGATTGGGGAAATGATTAACTTGTTTGCTGTAACTGTTAGAAACAAAACGTTTGATCCGATTGGGTTGGTTATTAAGGAAATAGCTTAACAGTTATGCATGTCGACGAAACATATATGTTGGCGAAACATATATGTTGGCGAAACACTTATGACGGCGAAACACTCAGTTCGACGAAACATGGGAGTTTCGTCGACATGAATCATGGCGAATCATGGATGTTTCGTCGATAGGGTGAACAACACAGTAAGCTAAGTTGACTTGGTTGAACGAATATGTTAATGAAATTATAATATTAACTATTAATGATGACTAACTATGACAAGAGAGACATAACTTAGTTTTCATGTATGGCACATCCAACTGTTAGGCACTATTACGAATTATGCATGTAAACTGTGGAATTGAATGAGTTTGTTTAACTACTATGTGCCTTTAGGAATCACTGTTTGTAATGCATACTGTTATTTATATGTGAACCTTGTGAATGTAAACTGACATCACATACGTGAATACCATAGGCTGTGACTATTTAAGTGTGAACAAGTAACAAAACATACCGAGCAAACCAAGGTGAGTTCACTGTTCTTTTCCAAGCATGCGTAACGTTGGGTATTGGGTTTGACTGGAATGTTAAACCTGTGTTGTTGGTTAATACACGTATATCTATCAAACAAGTCCCTCCTACCGATCATTGCTTGTAGGGCAACGGGGTATTAGTTAGTAGCGCTACTTAGGTTTGGCACCCTCACACCGCACCGAGGAGGTAGGGAGTGAACTAATGACCCCTATCTTGACCATTGCTTTGATAGAGCCAATGGGGTTTAGGGCAAATAATCTGGATCCATCGGTGGTAAGCATGTGATTAACAACAATGAATCTGTGAAACGTTTTAATCTGGTAACTGGTAACTAAACACGTTAATAAACTTTGAACTCACCAGCGTCGTCTGACACACTTGTCTGCATTCTTGTAGGTCGTTAGAATCTTGATTATGGACTTGCTATCTGGGAGTGCTGGAGTGGTCATGGATCGAGACTCTTGGATACTTATTACATTGGTTTAGAACACTTGCTTTGGAAACAGTTGATTTACAATTTACTATATGCTTCTGCTGAATGTTTACTTTGGTTTTAACTTATGACTTGGATTTATCATATGCGATGAATCGAATGTTTTAATTAAGTGTTTATTATTGGTTCAATGTGATTGGTGGCTTGGATCCTGGAACGTCACACGTCCCGCGGTGATTCCGCACGTGGTATTTTAGGGGTGTGACAGTTTGGTATCAGAGCCACTGGTTATAGTGAACTAGGTTTTAAAATGTTTTATAAAACCAGACTATAACCGAACAACTTCGAAAATCAACCATGACACTCAGCTCCAGATTGCAAGGTTCGTCTCATGTTTACTTTTTGCATTACTTGCTTAGTAGTTACACACACACATGACTTGCATGAAACAACATATTTGATACCTTGATGTGATTACCGGTGCTGCATGTCTTAGTGAGGCTAGATAGTGTGGCACTACTCTTCGACTCTTGTGATTATTGATCCCGTCATGCTTTTTGTTTTGATTATTTGAATGTGGGGGAAACTTTTAGCGCAAGTTAAGAGGCACCGAGATGAGCTTGCAAATTGCCTTATTATTATGGGTGCACACATAATAATAACGTGAGGTGCATGTGGGTCCCAGTGAGGCTTAACGAGTGTGAGAAGGGTTCTGCCCTATAGTTTTGTGTAAACTATGTAGTTTGTAAATGTCAACGTGATATTCAACTCCTGCCTTATCTCGATCCTTAAATTTGTTCCCTCTCCTTATATAGAATCATGAGTGGACGAGGTCATGGATGTGGTCACATCGCGATGACCCAAGCTGAGCTGGCAAACTTAATCAACACACGTGTGGCTGAGGCGTTGGCAACCTACCAAGCTGGTACGAAATGTACCAAATACTCTTTAATCTTGTGTCGTGTACACAACTCTTACCCCTGTGTTGTATTTTCTTTCATCCATTAGGTCAGCCAGTGCACCAGAACAATCCGTCTGCTTGCACGTTTAAGACATTTATGGATTGCAAGCCACAAACCTTCAGTGGGACTGAAGGGGTTTTGGGGCTACTTCAATGGTTCGTGAAAGCTGAGTCAGTGTTCGCTATGTGTAATTGTCCCATGGGGGACCGTGTGAAGTATGCTACAGGCACTTTCGAGGATGGTACCTTAACTTGGTGAAATGCCCAGGTGCAGATGTTGGGCATCGAGATGGCTAATGCAATGACTTGGGATGATTTTAAGGAGTTGATGTGAGAAGAGTACTGTCCTCGTGATGAGATTCAGAAGCTCTAGAACGAGTTCTACGATTTGAAGATGGAAGGATCCGAGATCGAGGCTTACACGAAATGATCTCATGAACTAGCAATTTTGTGCCCTAACCTGTCTCGACCTCCACATCGACGAGTTGAGCTGTATCTCAAGGGCCTAGCCCCAGCTGTAAAGGGTATGTCACTGCTGCAAACCATAACAATCTACCCCAGATCATCCGTTTGGCACATAAGATTACTAACCAAGAGGTCGAGCGTGGATCGCTACCGCCTCGTAAATCTGCTACTACCTCTACTGCTACAGCTACCACACCTGCTAGGGATAACAAGCGTAAATGGAATGATACTGACAAGGCAACCAGTGCGAGTCAATCTCAGAAGAGGCCTGGCAACAACAACAATCAGCTTCAGTTAGTCGTCCTCAGTTTACCAAGGCCAGAGCAGCAATCAGAATCAAAGCTCCTATGCTGGTAGGAAGCCAAAGTGCAACAGGTGTGGGTATCATCATCATAGATCATGTGTTCAGTCTTGCTATAGGTGTGACAAGGTGGGCCATATGGCAAAGGACTGCAGAGCTCCACACCCAAAGTAGCAGCAGCAAAACCAGCAACCGAATCAGCAACATCAGCATCAGCAACAGCAAAGGCAACAGTCCCATCAGAACCAAGGCTTTAAAAAGGGATGTTACCAATGTGGGGATGAGGGTCATATTAAACGGGATTGCCCTCACTTGAACCAGAATGCCAACGATAACAACAACCGTCAGAACAACAACAACAATGCTGGGAACAATAATAATGGCAACAATGGGGGCAATGGAGCTCGTGGAAGGGTATTTACTATTGGTGCGGGGGATGCTAGGAATGACGGCAATGTCGTGACCGGTACGTTTTCTATGAACAATCTTATTGCTTCTGTGTTATTTGATTCTGGTGCCGATTGGAGTTATGTGTCCCTAGAGTTTAGTCAGCGCTTAGGGTTAACTCCAACACCTTTAGAGGTTAAGCATGTAGTAGAATTAGCCGATGGCAAACCGATTTAAGCTTCGCATGTCCTATTTGGGTGTAAACTAGATCTTGTGGGTCAAGTGTTTGATATTGATCTCCTTCCTGTTAGCCTCGGTAGTTTTGATATAGTGGTTGGTATGTATTGGCTGTCTAAACACCAAGCTGAGATTCTGTGTAAGGAGAAGATTGTACGTATTCCTCTCCCTGGTGGAGAGCCATTATCGGTTCAGGGGCATCGCAGCGGTGCGATGGTTGGTATCATCTCAGCTATGCAAGAGCAGAAATGTCTACGAAAGGGGTATCCTGCTATTTTAGCACTTGTTACTGATACTCCATCAGGGGAAAGAAAGATTGAGGATCTGCCAGTTGTACGTGAATTTGCCGATGTGTTTCCTGAGTAACTTCCTGGTTTACCTCCTCACCGTCAAGTGGAATTTCAGATTGATCTTGCACCAGGAGCAGCCCCGATAGCTCGTGCTCCTTACCGTTTAGCACCTAGAGAATTGCAGGAGTTGTCTAATCAACTGCAAGAGTTACTGGATAGGGGCTTTATTCAACCCAGCTCTTCGCCTTGGGGAGCCCCAGTTATGTTCGTAAAGAAGAAAGACGGGTCCTTTCGTATGTGTATTGATTATCAGGAGCTCAACAAGGTGACCATCAAGAACCGCTATCCATTGCCACGCATCGATGACTTGTTTGACCAGTTACAGGGGTCAAGTTTTTACTCGAAGATCGATTTAAGATCAGGCTATCATCAGATGAGCGTCCAAGAGGAGGATGTTCCTAAAACGGCTTTTCGAACGCGGTATGGGCATTATGAGTTTTTAGTTATGCCGTTTGTGTTGACGAACGCGCCAGCGGTTTTCATGGATCTCATGAACCGTGTATGCAAACCGTATCTCGATGACTTCGTTATCGTGTTTATAGACGACATTCTGATCTATTCGAAGAGCAAGGAAGATCACGAGCGGCACCTACGTCTTATTTTGGAGCTTCTGAGGAAGGAGCAGCTTTACGCGAAATGTTCTAAGTGTGACTTCTGGATTCGAGAGGTACACTTCCTTGGCCACATTGTGAACAAATCTGGGATACACGTGGATCCTACAAAGATTGATGCTATCAAAAATTGGGCTGCACCGAAGACTCCTTCAGAGGTGCGATAATTTCTTGGACTCGCAGGTTTATTAAGGACTTTTCGAAGATCGCCCAACCTCTTACTTCATTGACACAGAAAGGCGTTGTATACTTATGGGGAACGAAAAAAGAAGAGGCTTTCCAGTTGTTAAAACAGAAACTCTGCAGTGCACCGATCTTGTCTCTACCTGAAGGTACAGAAGACTTTGTAGTATACTATGATGCTTCCATACAGGGTCTTGGTTGTGTGCTGATGCAACGCAATAATGTGATAGCCTACGCCTCTCGACAGTTGAAGGTTCACGAGAGGAATTATACGACACAGGACTTGGAGTTGGGAGCCGTAGTATTTGAGCTCAAAATTTGGAGGCATTACCAGTAAGGTACTAAATGCACTACTTATACCGACCACAGGAGCCTCCAGCATATTTTCGACCAGAAGGATTTGAATATGCGACAGCGTCGCTGGGCAGAACTCTTGAATGACTATGATTGCGCCATCAAGTTCCATCCAGGCAAAGCTAATGTTGTAGCTGATGCTCTCAGTCGAAAGGAATCGAAACCCAAACGTGTTCGCGCCTTGCAGCTTACTGCCCATTCTAACCTACCTGATCAGATTCATTCTACACAAACCGAAGCGTTAAAAGAGGAAAAAATTGAAGCAGAGTACTTAAGGGGCATGGAGAAACGACTCGAGAAGAGATCTGATGGCATTTACTATTTTATGGGGCGGATATGGATTCCGTTGTTTGGAAACCTTAGAGATCTTGTGATGGACGAAGAGCACAAGTCTCGATACTCTGTACACCCAGGCTCGGATAAGATGTATCAGGATCTCAGAGTCATGTATTGGTGGCCGATGATGAAAGCTCACATCGCAACCTATGTGAGTAAGTGTTTGACCTGTTCGAAAGTTAAAGTGGAGTATCAGAAACCGTCCGGATTGCTGCAACAACCAGAAATACCCATGTGGAAGTGGGAGCAAATCGCAATGGATTTTGTCACAGGTTTGCCGAGAACTCAAAACGGAAACGATACCATCTGGGTGATCGTTGATCATCTCACAAAGTCAGCACACTTTCTGGCAATCAAGGAAACAGATAAGTTCTCACAACTAGCTGCTGTCTATCTTAAGGAGGTGGTTTCTAGGCACGGGGTGCCGACATCTATTATCTCTGACCGTGACCCTCGTTTCATCTCAGATTTGTGGCAGTCGATGCACAAATCATTCGGTTCGCGTCTCGATATGAGCACTTCTTATCACCCGCAGACGGATGGTCAAAGTGAGCGAACCATCCAGACACTTGAGGATATGTTACGAGCATGCGTGATTGATTTTGGCAAGGGTTGGGAGAAACACTTGCCGCTGATAGAGTTTTCTTACAACAACAGGTACCACACCAGCATTCAGGCAGCTCCATTCGAAGCATTGTACGGACGGAAATGTCGCTCACCACTTTGTTGGGCTGAGGTGGGTGACAGCCAGGTTACTGGCCCAGAACTTGTACTTGAAACCTCAGAGAAAATTGTCCAGATCAGGAATCGTATGGCGGCAGCGCGTGATCGTCAGAAAAGCTACGCCGATAAGCGTAGAAAACCGTTGGAGTTCGCAGTTAATGATCGCGTTATGTTGAAGGTCTCACCCTGGAAGGGTGTGGTGCGTTTTGGAAAACGCGGCAAGCTAAACCCTCGTTATGTATGGCCATTCAAAATTCTGGAACGGATTGGTAAAGTGGCCTACAAGTTAGAGTTACCTGCTGAATTGAGTAACGTCCATGATGTGTTCCATGTGTCGCAATTAAAGAAGTGTTTGTCTGATGAAACACTGGTCGTACCATTTCAAGAGCTGAAGATTGATGACAAGTTGCAGTTCGTCGAAGAACCAATAGAAATTATGGAGCGGGTGTCACACCCCGACCGCGTATAACATGCAACCGCGGCGGAAACGTCGGGGAGTGTTGTAACAGAATTATTGTTTTACAACCATGGTATTTAAAGTTATGTTTTATTTAAAAACAAAGCGGGATTACATTGTCTTAACTTGACTGAAACAAAGAGAAACAAGAGCACATAACATTATTAAACTAGTTCTAGCTTCATTTTAATGTCACTAAGGCACAAGTCCGCCTAAGTGTATCTCGATCATCCTATGCAACAGCTCCTGAAACACATGTAAAAATAGGTACGTCAGCATAAAAATGCCTGTGAGATACATAGGTTTTGTGAAAATAGTATTCATGACTTGAGACTGTGCGGTATTGTAGAAATGCATACATTCAAGCCTTGAGACTGTGGCGATAAACCCTTAAACAAATTAAAGGTTTATCTAAGTTATGTGTATCGAATTCGGTCATTCCATCCATCCAAACAAACCTAGGATTTCAGGAATGGGAGTTGTCAATTCCTATGGTACCACTACCTACTAACGAACGGCGTAGCTAATGTTAATGAATGTATTTTTGTCCCATTTAAACAAACCAAATGTCATACCAAAATGTAAGCATGTGATGTAAAAAAAATGTACTAAGTATGCAACAATGGACACACATAGCATGTGATGTAAAACAAATGTACTAAGTATGCAACAATGGACATACATAGCATATGATGTAAAACAATGTACTAAGTATGCACTAAATGGACATACATAGCATAAAATGTAATGTAAAACGATGTACTAAGTATGCATTAAATGGACATACATAGCATAAAATGTAATGTAAAACGATGTACTAAGTATGCACTAAATGGACATACATAGCAAAAACATAATGAAATCATGTACTATAAGTGTACTAATGAACATAACAAGCATATGATATGAAAACATGGAAAGCACGAAAGTAACAAGTAGGCACATGTGTTTCACTCCAAAATGTTTGAAAAACAGTAAAAGAGGGGTCTATGTACTCACTTGAGATTCCTCAATAGTCTTTAGATAACCAACAAGCAATGCTAGAAAGATCACGGAATCAAACGACACCTAATATAGGTAACTATGTTAATAAACGGACCTAAATCGGAGGATCGGATAGAATGTGGTTTCGTAAACCAAATGAGTTTAGGAACTTATGTATTATGGTTTAACAAAGCCTACATCCTAAAATGAAACATATCCTAAGTGCTTACGACCCATTGCGACCCGTTTAGGTAGCTTATGCTACTTTAATGCGTCGTTCGCGTAAAAAGCATTTGGTTTGCCTAACTAATCCTATGACAAGTAAAATATGCCTTAATATGTCTAATATTGTTTCCAAATCAGTTTAGATATCAATGATTATGTTACATATGCTTAAAATGAATTTTGGCGTAAAAAGGGCATTTTGGTCATTTTCCTAAGGCATATAAACTACCTATCATACAACTAACTAAACGAAGTGACCATAAGGTATAACCTTGGAAGGTTATTCCCTATATAACTATGGTCACCTAATGTGTTTGGTCGGATCCTAATGATCGACCAAACGGGTAGGGTTCGAAAGTATAAGCGATTGTTTAGATCGCTTACCTTACGACCCTATATAAGCACTAAACCTAAAGTGACGAGTTAAACATGTTAAAACATGTTTAACGAAGTTTGAAAACAGGTTTGGTATCAAAACAAATGGTCTTGATTGTCACACCCGCTCATAACGGAAGCGCGAGGTGTGATCTGATCGGTTCTCATTGCATAACAATATAAGTGAACAATACTAAATGAATAAAAACAAGCTCCAATGCCATTGTCATAATTGTTTTGAAAGGACGCAACATAAGTTAAATGTATTTGTTACAAAGCATCAAATGAAAATATGTTTTCATCGTTCTATACATCAAAATGTAAGTCTTAAAATGTCAAGGCTTTGACCACTATATCACCGCAAAGAGGCGGTATATAACGGGAAAACCCTTCAAATGGTGGCATGGAGTCTTGATACTTGCTTTCCTTGACTGAAATGTCTGCATGGTCCACTAATTCCCTGAAATACATGTTAAGTTTGAAAACATCAACAAAAGTTGGCGAGTTCATGCAGTTTAGTTGTACGATATTTATCTGTAAAATGTGACTTGTATAAAATGTATCTGTAAAATGTGAGTTGTATAAAATGTATCCATAAAATGTGAGTTGTATAAAATGTATCTGTATGTAATGATGTAGTATGTAAAGCGTCAATGAAATCGTTGATCATTAATGTTTCGCGAGGACATTAATATGTGTGACGAAATAGGAAGCAATCCAAACCTAGACGATTTTGTGTCGACTACTATCGACTGGGACACAAACGCACTCTTCTGTATGGGTCCACGACCAAGAGTGGGGCTCGCCAAAACCCATTAGATCTAACCACTTGTACCTAGGTCCAAACTGGATTAATGGTGCTTAGATGTATAACCCTAATTCGCACATGATCTAAGGTGTTTCATTCCCTAACTTTAACATACGTTGAACATGTATTTTCCCAGATAGTTGTAAAGTTGTAAAACATTTAAATGAATAGGGGACATGAACTCACAGTATCGCGTCCTGTGAATAGAAGTAACTATGATCTCACGTGCGGTCGTCCTGAATAGTGTTGCGACCTACAAATGTTCTTATATTTGTTAGACACTTCGGTCTTTGTAATAACTTGAGTACAAGTCTTGTGTCTTAAATATGTGTAAGACTTGTATGTCTTTACTGTTCGTTGAACTGTGTATTTAGATGAATGATTTGTTAAACTGTTATATATATATATATGTCATCTTGTATCTTGTGAGTTGTATCATCGGGTCTTGTCTTCTTGATTTCGTGTCGTTGTGTAAGTAAATTGTATAATTGAATTTCCAATAATGGTGTCATTAGGCCGAGCCCATGTTTTCATGTTATTGGGCCCCAAATAGTGTTGGGCCCCAAATAGTGTTGGGCCTAAATAGTGTTGGGCCTAAATAGTGTTGGGCCTAAATAGTGTTGGGCCTAAATAGTGTTGGGCCTCAATAGTGTCGGGCTTAAATAGTGTTGGGCTTAAATAGTGTTGGGCTTAAATAGTGTTGGGCTTAAAGAGTGTTGGGCTTAAATAGTGTTGGGCCTTGGCCCATATGTTTGGTATTGGGCTTGGCCCATGAGTTTTTGATATTGGGCTTAGCCCATGTATTTATGTTAAGCCCATTATAAAATGTAAGCCTATTTGTATAAAGTAGCCCATTAAGAAATGTAAGCCCATTTGTATAAAATAGCCCATTAAGAAAATATAAGTCTTTCATTTCTATAAAACATTTTTATAAAAATTCACTAAGTATACTTTTTAGTAAATAAAAACATAATAGTTTTTATAAGTTTAAAAATGTCCAAATTTTGTTAATGGTAACATATTTTAGTGTCCGCGTCGAAAGATCGCCCAAACGTCGTAGTAAGTCCTCGAATTGGTGATATGTTCATAGGTTCGTCCGTCGTCCGATTTGACCATAATTTGTATTCGATTACTCGGATGATCCGTAACTCGCTTTTAAGGCGTAATTATATGAAGCCTTGTAAGACTTTGATTATTATGTAACATGTGTTAATAATAACCATTGTAATCAAGTAACTATCTTTGATATATATAACTAATACATCAAATACCACATAGCACTTAAGTTGTTAAATTAATCAAATATATATTTTCTCAAAATATATATTTATAACTAACTTTGTTTTTATAAAAAGAATTCTCTAAATCTTTTTAAATCTTGTAAAGGTTTAGCCAAAAATGATGGTTTAATTAACATATAAATTATTAGAAAATTTGGCCATATAACCTTTGTATTTTTAACTTTACCATGTTTAATCAAACTTATCATTTTCTTTTCAAAATCACCATCAATTTACTCATAACATCTTAACTAAAACATATGAGATTTTTATAACATAAGCTTATCAAAATGATCTCCAAATCATGTAGGGTTTTAAACATGATCATAATATATGTTAACTAGTTCAAAAACCTAGTTTACTTCTAGTTTTAATAACTTTTATAAAAATCTCATGTTGTATGTTACTTTTTATAATCTTGTAAAAGTCTTGTTTTTAAATAAAAACATTAAGTAAATTAACAACACCATAATTTATGATCATCCATTCATCCTTTAAGTTTAACAAAAACCCTTTAACATAAACATGTATAATTGTTAGATCATATTTTTTTAACATCATCTAACAATTTATTTATATCATAATCCTCATAACAAGATCAAATATGCATATAACTAGTCTTAGATCACAATATAAACAAACATAAATATATCATGATTATTATCTTTGCTTCTTTGTATTTTTCATGTTTATTATGTATGATTACTTAGTTATTATTAGTTATAATAACAATCATAAACATAATATAAATATGAAAAAAATAGATCTAGAAGCTTACTTCTAGCACTAGGCTAGGGATGATCTTTAGAGAATGATTAAGAGTTAAGAATATGAAGATCTTGATGATTTAAGGCTCTTGTATGGATGAATACACTTCCTTTAACTTGCAAATGCTTTAGATCACCTTAAGCTCCATGAAACTCCATGTTGATCATCAAGATTTGATAAAATTTAATTGGGTTTTTATGGTGTTCTTGGTGGAAATGGATGAAGATGATGAAAGAGTTTGTGTTTGTAATAAAAGGTATAAAGTGATGATAAAATGGTTAGTAACTTAATGTGTAAGTGTTCTAATAATTTACCTATTTCATCCACTTGTAACTTAACCAAAAATAACTAGATATTTAGCAAGTAATTAAGGGGTGTGGGACCCCTTATTTACGGCCCACATATGGGGGGGTACCTTATGTTGTTGAAAAGTGTTGGTAAATTATAAGGTTTCAAAAATGAGAATAAAAGATGTAAGTATTTAGGTGTTTAAGGTTTACAATTTTTCGAGATGATTCATGACTTGAAATGTTCATAAACTAGTTTTACAAGACCAAAAATAATGTTCACTAGTTCGCTACATGTGCCAAAATATAGTTCGGCTAGATGTTTAGCGCTCGTTTCGCAAGAAGATAGTCGAAAGGTTAACATATATAAGTTATAGGGAAATATTCGGTTATGTATTTATATGATATCCCCTATGTATTTTTATATGAAATTCGTGCTTAAACAACACTTTTGCATCTTGTAATTAAAATACAAATGCTGAATTTTTGCGGAAAAATAATGAAATGGTCACTTTTAGCACTTTTCGGACAGTTTTTAGTGCTACCGGACATTGGTAATGTATTAAACCAAACCTTTGTATTCCCATATAGGGTTTAATGTATATTTGATGTTGGACTTTCGTCTAAGTCCTAAAGATGTAATTTAGATGGTTTATGCGGATCCTGAGTTTTCGTCAGCACACTAGTTTACTAGGTACTACTCTAGTTGTTTCGATGCATTGTTTACACTATTTCAAATGTAACCAATAAAAATGAATAATGTGCATCATAAATGAATATTCCATGAGTGTTCTAAGATGTATATCATGTAATCATGCAGTTCGAATATTCAAAACACATACTTGTATAATGTAAATCATTGCTTTAAATGTACGTAAATTACCAGAAAGTGGCAGTTGTCACATTCTCCCCCTGTTATTGAGAATTTCGTCCCGAAATTCAAGCTGAGTCATCCTTTGCAGGAGTATTCTCGAACAGGTGGGGGTATTTTGGTTTTGATTTGATTTTCACGTTCCCAAGTATATTCGGGTCCGTGTCGAGAGTTCCAATGAATTTTTGTTAATATGTTACGACTCCTTCATGTTTCCTGGACCTTCCGGTCCATGACCTCAACAGGTGCTTTGGTGAATTGGCGTTTGTTATCTATATGAACCTCATCCTCCGGGATGAAAACTGTTTCTTGCGTTGGACTCTTCTTGAGATTCGACAAATGAAATATGTCGTGTACTCTACTTAGTTCTTCTAGTAACTTCAGTTTGTAGGAAACGGTGCCAATCTTTTCCAAGATTTCAAATGGACCTACATAACGGGGGTTAAGCTTTCCACGCTTACTGAATCTTGCCACACCCTTCCAAGGCAAGACTTTCAATAAGACCTTGTCTCCGACCTCGAAGGATAATGGCTTCCGTCTCTTGTATGCGTAGCTCTTTTGTCGATCACGAGCCGCCTTGATATGGACTCTGATCTGGAAGATTTTATCTGTAGTCTCTTGGACTAACTCCGGACCGATAAGTTGTTTATTTCCCGCTTCCGCCCAACATAGCGGAAAGCGACTCTTTTGACCGTAGAGAGCTTCGAACGGTGCAGCCTGTATACTTGTGTGGTAGCTGTTGTTGTAGAAAAACTCAACCAATGGTAAGTGAGTATCCCAGTTTCCGCCCAAATCCATAACACATGCACGAAGCATATCTTCGAGTGTTTGGATTGTCCGTTCGCTCTGGCCATCAGTTTGTGGATGAAAGGTCGTGCTTAGATTTAAATGAGATCCAAAGGCCTGTTGGAATGACTTCCAAATTCTTGACACAAAGCGATCGTCTCGGTCTGAGATGATTGAAATAGGCACTTTATGACGAGCCACTATTTCCTTGAGATAGGGTTCCGCTAGTTTCTTTGTACTATCCTCCTCCCGAATCGGTAAGAAGTGTGCAGACTTGGTTAGTCTATCGATGATTACCCAATCATGTCATGACCGCATAAGGTCCTGGGTAACTTCGTAATGAAGTCCATCGATATTTGTTCCCATTCCAAAATGGAATCTCGGGTTGTGGTAACAAGTCCGAGGGTTTCTGATATTCAGCCTTAACTTTTTGCGTAAATCAAGCATTCTCCTACATAAGTCACGATATCACTTTTGAGGTTAGGCCACCAATAGTATTCTTTTAATACTTAGACCTATGTGCTTCCTCAAAATATCATCTCGAAGGCCGCCAAAGAATGGAACCCAATTTCGACCCATAAGGTATAAAGTTCCATCTTCTTTCGGCACTAATTGTTTCTTCATGCCTCGAAGTGTTTCTGCTTGAATATGTTCTTCCTTGAGCACTTGTGAATCATCTTCTATAATGCTTGAACTCTCAATGTTCGAACTCGTTCCTTGCGGCTCAAGGTGCCTACTACAACTTTCGCCTTGCTCAGATGGTACTTTATTTCATAATCATAGTCGTTCAACAATTCAACCCTACGTCGTTGACGTATGTTTAATTCTTTTTGGTTGAATATGTGTTGAAGGCTTTTATGATTTGTGAGAATAGTGCATTGAGTACCATATAAATAATGTCGCCATATTTCAAAGCGAATACCATCACGCCTAACTCAAGGTCGTGAGTGGTATAGTTCTTCTCGTGAAATTTTAGTTGACGCGACGTGTACGTGATAACTTTTTCACGTGGCATGAGCACACAACCCAAACCTTGATGCGAAGCATCACAGTATACAACAAAGTCTTCGGTACCGTCGGGTAATGATAAGATTTTGAAATGCTATGCACCAATCTTAAGGACAAGTTGTAATGCTACTTCTTGTTTTTCGATTGGGGCAATTTCTTGTCTTTCTGTGTGAGGGAGGTTAGCGGTTGGGCAATCTTAGAAAAAAACTCAATAAATCTTTGATAATATCCCGCTAATCCCAAAAATTGTCGGGCTTCAGTTTGAGTCTTGGGCTCTTCCCAATTTTTAATTGCTTCAATCTTGGATGGTCTACATGTATACCTTTCTCGTTCACTATATGCCCGAGAAATTGTACTTCGCGAATCCAAAATTCGCACTTGGAAAATTTCGCGTATAGTTTCTCCTTCTTTAGCAGCTCCAAAATGGTTCTCAAATGTTGTTCGTGTTCATCAGTCGGTCGTGAGTATATTAATATGTCATCAATAAATACTATGACATTTGTCGAGGTACGACTTGCACACAAGATTCATTAAATCCATGAAGATCACTGTTGCTCTCGTTAAACCAAAAGGCATAATCGAGAAACTCGTCATAACTATAACGAGTTTTAAAAGCTGTTTTCGGTATGCTTTCCTCATTAATTCATAACTGATGATACTCCGATCGTAAGTCTATCTTGGAGTAGAAGCTAGAATCTTTCATAAACCATTTGAGTTAGTTAGAAATTCATTTGTAACATGGTTTAGAAATATTAATTTTCATTCATCGAAATGTTGTGCTCTTTTGCAAAACTTGTATGTCTTTCCACCCCCAAAACCTTTATAAAGATATATAATGGTAAAGAGTGGGGGTTATGAACTCACAGCATCATTATTCGGTCAACTACAAGGTTCAGAAGGTGCTAACCGATATGAAGATCTGGCTATTGGTGTGGCTCCCGTTACCAAGTCGATGTGAAACTCGACTTGTCGATATGGTGGTAGTCCTGGCAAGTCTTTAGGAAAGACTTCAGGGAATTCTTTTACCACAGGAATATCTGTCATCTGAGGCCCATCGGCCTTCTTGTCGACAACAAGTGCTAGAAAGGCAATACAACCTTTTCGTAAGCACTTTTGTGGCTTCATGCAATTTATGGTCCGCAATGATGTGTTGCGCTTCTCTCCATGGATAACAAGTGTATCTTCGTTCGGTAGTGGTAAGCGAATGATCTTCTCATGATAGAAGACTTCGGCACGATTATTGGATAGCCAATCCATGCCAACCACTACGTCAAAAATACCCAACTCAATGGGTAAGAGATCGATATGAAATTTCTGCTCCTAACTCGGCTAGTTTACCATTTGCCAATTCTATAGAATGAGGAGACGTCTAGCTTACTTGACTCTAGGCCAAGTACATTTTGAATTCTATGTAGTAAGGACTTCCCTGTACAGATGTAGAGGACAACCCAATCCCTATGTTTAGATGTAGGATAACCCAATCCCTAATTGTAGCTAGGACAATCCCGTCACTAGCCATGAAACTATGCATCTGAGATGTTGAGATAAAGCTAAAAATCGGCAATGGTATTAAATAATATGGATGTGAAATGTTGATTGATAGGATACGTAACGGTGACCCTTTATGATTTGACAAGAGTCAGCTAATTTCCCATTAGCTAAGTTGATATAGTAATGTGTGTCCAACATGACTCTAATTCGAGTATATGCTTAACATTTAAAGACAATAGCTAAGCTCGGTGTTGATATTAAAAGAATTGGTACTTGATGATCGTAGAGTGTACTTTTCATGACTTCATTGTGATTTTTTTTTTGTGAAATATTCATAGTTCTAACCACACACACTTATTCACTAGCTTGATCCGTTCTTAAGTATTATCGTCTTACTAGCCTTTGTTTTGCGCCCGGTATCAGCACACTGCTACTCTTGGCGCTTTTGCAATTGCCCATATGATGGACGTCTCACTTGTCGCATTTAGAATTTCGGCAAGTTACCAGCATACATATTGGTGCCAAAATCGTTTATGGCAGCAATTGCCTTCGTTTCTCTCATGGCGAGAGTTATTGTTTGAGTGATCGAGGTAGGGTGGGATGATGCGGTCATGTTTTGGATTTCAGGGCTAAACTTAAATTATAACGCTCAATGCGTTTGAATACGGGCATTACCATATATGGAACAACCCTGGAGAAACCGTGAAAGCATCGAATGTAACCAACAACGTAGGCTCTAGTCGTGATCGAGTTCTAGAATAAAATCATATGAAAATTGATATGCAAATCAGATATATAAAAAATGATGTATGGTTAAATAAATAACCAATTGAAATGTAGTGTATGGAATATATCATGTCTTGAAATAGAATATTATGTCTTGTGTAGAGGATGCCGTGTCTTGTGCAAAAATGTCATGTCTTTTCTTTGTCGAAGAGGTTTGAATAACACCACGATATGCAATATAATATAAGCACTTATATATAGGAAGTACCAGCGGCGTATCCACCATGCTTTTATCATATTACACACGTCTCATCACTTATAAATAACCACCCAAAAATGTCTTGTGTATACCAACGTCAAATGCCATGTATAACAATGTCTTGCGTAACAATGTCATGTATAAACCATGTCTTGTGTAAAAGCAATGATTTTCAGCACATAACTTTTGACTTAAACATTTGATTCTTTTGGCGCCATTATCTTTTTAATACACACTATTAAAAGAATCTAGACATGTATTTGGATAAATAAAGTCTATCAGGTGCCCAAGAATGAAGAATGCAATCAATCGGTCATGGAAACCTCAAGACCGCATTGTTCATACATGTTTGAATAAATGATAATGTGGATAACCAAAACCAAAAGGTGTATTGCCTCTTGCGTGTATTGGTCATATGTCTAAATGGAAAAAGAAAAATAATTCGTTGAGGAGGGGAAACCAACCAGTGGTCTTCGTCCATATAATATGTATTCCCTACTCTATGGACCTTGATTGTCCTAAGTAGAGAAAATCATTTGTCTTACATGTCCATGTGACAATTATGGTAATAGTGATTGAGTTTCATGAGCTCTCGCAAAATTATTAGAATCTCCAACAATGTTGAATAGAATGCAATGAGGGAGTTGCAACATGGCTCATGCCATACCATTCCTTGGGAAAAGACAAATGTCAAGCGACAGAATTTATTGTATCATTTCCAATAAATATGGTATGGTGGAAAATGATAAGGTAAGGTAAGGTAGGGTAAAGTGGCATAGACACCATGGAACCAACCCATGTTCAAGAATTTCGAGAATGTTGAGGAAAATCCTCCATGAGTGGCTAACAAGTTTTGTTTGTTTAAATGACTAGTCTCAACTGAATCGTGATATAGATCGAATGTTAGGTGTGAACAAATACATGTCGTCTTCCTGTATTGTATTGCATTGTAAGGTGTTTATACTAACCACCTCAGTTCGTGTTCTAATAGATAAGAAAAATTGAATCTCAAGTAATAACTTAAGAATTTTGAACGAATAGTGATCATTAGCTTGGCCCGCAGAGTCCACCAGAATTCCCATGCACTACAAGATGTTATTACGTTGGCCACCGTAATAATAAATTGCCTTGCATGGTCACCCTAGCGTTCTCTCATACGAAACAGCCGATCAGTAAGAGAGGAAACACTATGGTCAATATACCTTCAACATAGGAGGGACCTTCGTGATAGCTCACGTGTCAATGTTCGTTGTCATTACTCGCAGAACGACATGGCGTTAGATGAAATAGAAATGGAAAGAATTTGTAACAATAACAACTGAAGGGGCACCTTCAAGATGAGTAATTCATATTCCTTGTAGGGACAAGAGTATATCAACCTTGATTAATATGAGTCACATGGATCTCGTCCCACTAATGGAGTTGTTGTCCAAGGTTACCACCTCCGTCTCGTCGTCATTATCATGGTCAGGCATCTCAGCATTCACGAGAAAGCAACCATATTTTACGGAATTAAGTTTAAGATTTCACTTAGGAATCATGTTCGCCATAAGCTCCACAGTAGACGTGAGGTCGATATTTTCATCGTGCGAGTAAAGAATAATAATAGAGTTTGAAGTCGAAGGTATTTTGTTCTTGGCAAAATATTTTGTACAACACATATATAAATAAATCATATATATATATATATATATATAATCACATGAAATCCTATCTAACAAGGATTTCTATCTTGCATAAGTTGAATTTGTATATGCTGAACTTGTAAACTATTTATGATGTGTAGACTGATAATGTAATGTGTCTATCTTGTATAAGCACTGATAATGTAATGTATTGTAGGCACATAGTCTGTTAATGTAACGTGTCTATTCCTCATAGACTTCACCCATGGTAATGTCCTCGCTTGATTTATGTGAAATGAATTTTTGTTGTAGTGGACCTTGAAAATGTTTATGCAATGAAAACCTTTTGACCTGTCCAATTTTATTTATAATCTGTTCAACATGAACAAGAGGTTTTCGTGAGAGATCCTTAGTGATTGTAGACTTAGAGTCGAGAAAGAATCCTGGTTCACTACAATCGATGCTCTGATACCAATCTGTCACACCCGCTCGTAACGGAAACGCGAGGTGTGATCTGATTGGTTCTCATTGCATAACAATATAAGTGAACAATACTAAATGAATAAAAACAAGCTCCAATGCCATTGTCATAATTATTTTGAAAGAACGCAACATAAGTTAAATGTATTTGTTACAAAGCATCAAATGAAAATATGTTTTCATCGTTCTATACATCAAAATGTAAGTCTTAAAATGTCAAGGCTTTGACCACTATATCACCGCAAAGAGGCGGTATATAACGGGCAAACCCTTCAAATGGTGGCATGGAGTCTTGATACTTGCTTTCCTTGACTGAAATGTCTGCATGGTCCACTAATTCCCTGAAATACATGTTAAGTTTGAAAACATCAACAAAAGTTGGCGAGTTCATGCAGTTTAGTTGTATGATATGTATCTGTAAAATGTGAGTTGTATGAAATGTATCTGTAAAATGTGAGTTGTATAAAATGTATCCATAAAATGTGAGTTGTATAAAATGTATCTGTATGTAATGATGTAGTATGTAAAGCGTCAATGAAATCGTTGATCATTAATGTTTCGCGAGGACATTAATATGTGTGACGAAATAGGAAGCAATCCAAACCTAGACGATTTTGTGTCGACTACTATCGACTGGGACACAAACGCACTCTTCTGTATGGGTCCACGACCAAGAGTGGGGCTCGCCAAAACCCATTAGATCTAACCACTTGTACCTAGGTCCAAACTGGATTAATGGTGCTTAGATGTATAACCCTAATTCGCACATGATCTAAGGTGTTTCATTCCCTAACTTTAACATACGTTGAACATGTATTTTCCCCGATAGTTGTAAAGTTGTAAAACATTTAAATGAATAGGGGACATGAACTCACAGTATCGCGTCCTGTGAATAGAAGTAACTATGATCTCACGTGCGGTCGTCCTGAATAGTGTTGCGACCTACAAATGTTCTTATATTTGTTAGACACTTCGGTCTTTGTAATAACTTGAGTACAAGTCTTGTGTCTTAAATATGTGTGAGACTTGTATGTCTTTACTGTTCGTTGAACTATGTATTTAGACGAATGATTTGTTAAACTGTTATATATATATATATATTTCACCAAATATATATATATATGTCATCTTGTATCTTGTGAGTTGTATCATCGGGTCTTGTCTTCTTGATTTCGTGTCGTTGTGTAAGTAAATTGTATAATTGAATTTCCAATAATGGTGTCATTGGGCCGAGCCCATGTTTTCATGTTATTGGGCCCCAAATAGTGTTGGGCCTAAATACTGTTGGGCCTAAATAGTGTTGGGCCTAAATAGTGTTGGGCCTAAATAGTGTTGGGCCTCAATAGTGTCGGGCTTAAATAGTGTTGGGCTTAAATAGTGTTGGGCTTAAATAGTGTTGGGCTTAAAGAGTGTTGGGCTTAAATAGTGTTGGGCCTTAGCCCATATGTTTGGTATTGGGCTTGGCCCATGAGTTTTTGATATTGGGCTTAGCCCATGTATTTATGTTAAGCCCATTATAAAATGTAAGCCTATTTGTATAAAGTAGCCCATTAAGAAATGTAAGCCCATTTGTATAAAATAGCCCATTAAGAAATGTAAGCCCATTTGTATAAAATAGCCCATTAAGAAAATATAAGTCTTTCATTTCTATAAAACATTTTTATAAAAATTCACTAAGTATACTTTTTAGTAAATAAAAACATAATAGTTTTTATAAGTTTAAAAATGTCCAAATTTTGTTAATGGTAACATATTTTGGTGTCCGCGTCGAAAGATCGCCCAAACGTCGTAGTAAGTCCTCGAATTGGTGATATGTTCATAGGTTCGTCCGTCGTCCGATTTGACCATAATTTGTATTCGATTACTCGGATGATCCGTAACTCGCTTTTAAGGCGTAATTATATGAAGCCTTGTAAGACTTTGATTATTATGTAACATGTGTTAATAATAACCATTGTAATCAAGTACCTATCTTTGATATATATAACTAATACATCAAATACCACATAGTACTTAAGTTGTTAAATTAATCAAATATATATTTTCTCAAAATATATATTTATAACTAACTTTGTTTTTATAAAAAGAATTCTCTAAATCTTTTTAAATCTTGTAAAGGTTTAGCCAAAAATGATGGTTTAGTTAACATATAAATTATTAGAAAATTTGGCCATATAACCTTTGTATTTTTAACTTTACCATGTTTAATCAAACTTATCATTTTCTTTTCAAAATCACCATCAATTTACTCATAACATCTTAACTAAAACATATGAGATTTTTATAACATAAGCTTATCAAAATGATCTCCAAATCATGTAGGGTTTTAAACATGATCATAATATATGTTAACTAGTTCAAAAACCTAGTTTACTTCTAGTTTTAATAACTTTTATAAAAATCTCATGTTGTATGTTACTTTTTATAATCTTGTAAAAGTCTTGTTTTTAAATAAAAACATTAAGTAAATTAACAACACCATAATTTATGATCATCCATTCATCCTTTAAGTTTAACAAAAACCCTTTAACATAAACATGTATAATTGTTAGATCATATTTTTTTAACATCATCTAACAATTTATTTATATCACAATCCTCATAACAAGATCAAATATGCATATAACTAGTCTTAGATCACAATATAAACAAACATAAATATATGATGATTATTATCTTTGCTTCTTTGTATTTTTCATGTTTATTATGTATGATTACTTAGTTATTATTAGTTATAATAACAATCATAAACATAATATAAGTATGAAAAAAAATAGATCTAGAAGCTTACTTCTAGCACTAGGCTAGGGATGATCTTTAGAGAATGATTAAGAGTTAAGAATATGAAGATCTTGATGATTTAAGGCTCTTGTATGGATGAATACACTTCCTTTAACTTGCAAATGCTTTAGATCACCTTAAGCTCCATGAAACTCCATGTTGATCATCAAGATTTGATAAAATTTAATTGGGTTTTTATGGTGTTCTTGGTGGAAATGGATGAAGATGATGAAAGAGTTTGTGTTTGTAATAAAAGGTATAAAGTGATGATAAAATGGTTAGTAACTTAATGTGTAAGTGTTCTAATAATTTACCCATTTCATCCACTTGTAACTTAACAAAAAATAACTAGATATTTAGCAAGTAATTAAGGGGTGTGGACCCCTTATTTACGGCCCACATATGGGGGGGGGTACCTTATGTTGTTGAAAAGTGTTGGTAAATTATAAGGTTTCAAAAATGAGAATAAAAGATGTAAGCATTTAGGTGTTTAAGGTTTACAATTTTTCGAGATGATTCATGACTTGAAATGTTCATAAACTAGTTTTACAAGACCAAAAATAATGTTCACTAGTTCGCTACATGTGCCAAAATATAGTTCGACTAGATGTTTAGCGCTCGTTTCGCAAGAAGATAGTCGAAAGGTTAACATATATAAGTTATAGGGAAATATTCGGTTATGTATTTATATGATATTCCCTATGTATTTTTATATGAAATTCGTGCTTAAACAACACTTTTGCATCTTGTAATTAAAATACAAATGCTGATTTTTTGCGGAAAAATAATGAAATGGTCACTTTTAGCACTTTTCGGACAGTTTTTAGTGCTACCGGACATTGGTAATGTATTAAACCAAACCTTTGTATTCCCATATAGGGTTTAATGTATATTTGATGCTGGACTTTGGTCTAAGTCCTAAAGATGTAATTTAGATGGTTTATGCGGATCCTGAGTTTTCGTCAGCACACTAGTTTACTAGGTACTACTCTAGTTGTTTCGATGCATTATTTACACTATTTCAAATGTAACCAATAAAAATGAATAATGTGCATCATAAATGAATATTCCATGAGTGTTCTAAGATGTATATCATGTAATCATGCAGTTCGAATATTCAAAACACATACTTGTATAATGTAAATCATTGCTTTAAATGTACGTAAATTACCAGAAAGTGGCAGTTGTCACATTGATACCTAAAAGTAGTTTGGTTAAAAAATATGCAAGAATACGCATTTTGGCCGAAACTACGACTCGTCACAATGCCTAAATAACGTGGTAATCAGTAGGTATAGTCACAAGAGACTAAAACCATCGTGATTACGCTCACGTTATGAAGTTCAAACAAACTTCGTGTTGACCATAAATTGGTCAATGCAGAAACTCAAACACAGTTTGACTTTCACGCTTAAAACGCGTAAAAGAACGAAAGAATACTTACAAAAGGTCCAAGAATGGAAGTTTTGATCTAATTTTTCTCAGGTATGAAGTGTAACACTCCAACATAGAGAAAGAAATCAGATCAAAGGTGTGAGTTTGAAGGCAAATGGGTGGGGGTATTTATAGATTTCGTAGAGCCGTTAAGATCATTCATCGAAAACCGAGCTTCGATCTAAGTCGTACACATCATACCCACTGATTTGTAAAACCATGGGCACTCAAAACAAGCCCATAGATTGCCCAAAACCATTGGCAATAGAGGGAAACAGCTGGATAAAGCTGGAAATGAAATTTTCTGATATGGGACATGGATATGGACCGCATCCATAAGTCCATACGGTCCGCATGGACCCTGCAGACCAGCAACTTTCGCAAAATGTCGGTTTTGGTCGCTGTGTGCGTATTGATGTGTTTTGGCACTTCTAACACCCGTCAAACCCATTTTCAAGCTCCATAAGGATGATAAAACATAGGGAACTTAAAATATGCTCAAAAATATGTCGGATATCAGTTCGTTTGGCCGTACAGTTGCGTTATTCGGTTAATTACGACGGAAGTCGTAACGGACGTGAAAACGATCCAAATTGCGAAACGAATGAAGTTTTATCATGCCAATCACTAAAATAAAATATTTTAATGGTTACAAAAATTTTTGGATGTCCGGATGTATTCAGAACGTAAGATATGCGTGAAAAAGCAAACTTATGCACTTTTTGACGCTTTTAGTCCCTGAAAGACCAAAAAGTTTATTTTAGCACACCGAATCCCTTAAAGCTTATTTCTAAGCTATGTAAAGGATATTTAAGGTATGTTTAACTTATGATCATGTTTTGGAATGTCCGTTACAGTACGAATAGGCATACTTTCGCAGTTTGTCGAAATTAGCCCCTGTAAGCGAATAGACTTGATTTTGCCATACCAAAGCCTTCAAAACTTATTTCTAAGTTATGTAAAGGTTATTTAAGGTATGTTAAGCATATAATGATGTTCCGGAGTGTTTTTCACGTTAAACTGATTACGTTTACGCATCGGTTTGTGTATTACTCTCAAGAAGGCGATATAGAGTTTGAAATTGAACAAAAACCAAAACATGAAAAATGTCAAACATAATTAAACAAACATTGGGATCAAATAACATTGTTTTATTGATAACTAAACTGTTTACAATGATTACATATCACAGATGTCACAGTCTCCCCTACTTGTGGAAATTTCGTCCCGAAATTTGTTTAGAGGAAACTCGTGAGAAAAGATGTGGATATTTCGCCTTCATTTGATCTTCACATTCCCAAGTAAACTCTGGTCCATGTTTAGATACCCAGCGAACTTTAACCAAAGGAATGCACTTGCGTTTGAGCCACTTGACTATACGGTCCATGATTTACACAGGTTTCTCAACAAAATGCACCGTGTTATCAACACGAATCTCATCAAGTGGTATGTGGAGGTTCTCATCAACTAAACACTTCTTGAGGTTGGATACTTGAAAGGTTGGATGAACGTTTCCAAGTTCAGGAGGTAACTCAAGTCTGTAGGCTACCTTACCGATTCTTTCGACGATCTTGAATGGTCCAACGTATCTAGGTGCAAGTTTTCCTGTCTTTCCAAATCTGATCACACCTTTCCAAGGTGAGACCTTAAGTAATACACAATCACCGACTTGAAATTCCAAGGGCTTGCGTCGTCGGTCCGCGTAACTCTTTTGACGGCTTCTAGGTGTCTGAAGGTTATCGCAAACTTTCTTAACCTTATCTGTTGTCTCTAGAATGAGGTCAGGTCCAGTAAGCTGAGCTTCACCGATCTCATTCTAGCAGACTGGTGAACGACATTTTCGACCATAGAGAGCCTCGAAAGGAGCAATGTTGATGCCGGAGTGATAACTGTTGTTGTAGGAGAATTCAATCAATGGAAGATACGAATCCCAACTACCACCAAAATCGACCACACAAGCTCTAAGCATATCCTCCAAAGTCTGGATTGTTCTTTCAGATTGGCCATCTGATTGTGGATGATAAGCTATGCTCAAATTTAGTTGGGTCCCCATAGCAGATTGCATGGTTCTCCAAAAACGAGACGAGAATCGAGCATCTCTGTCAGAAATAATGTTCAAAGAAACACCATGTCTAGATACAATTTCATCCACATAAATTTTTGCAAGCTTGTCAGCAGATAGATTCTCACGGATCGGCAAGAAATGCGCTGATTTTGTAAGACGATCAACAACTACCCAGATGGCGGCATGACCTCTCTTAGTGCGCGTAAGTTTGGTAATAAGATCCATAGCAATGTTTTCCCATTTCCAAACTGGAATCTCTGGTTGCTCCAATAAACCAGAAGGATGTTGATGCTCAGCCTTAACCTTAAGACAAGTAAGGCATTTTGAAACGTATAAGGAAATGTCTTTCTTCATACCAGGCCACCAATACTGAGTACGAAGATCCTTATACATTTTGTCTGCAACAGGATGAATAGAATAACAAGACTTATGAGCTTCATTCATAAGCAAGGTGCGAAGATTGTCTTGACTTGGGACCCACAAACGGTCCATGAAATAATATGATCCATTGTCCTTCAGTTCAAGATCAGGCTTAATGTGATAGGGTAATTCCTTACCCATCAAGTCTTGCGAGACACAAGTATGTTGAGCCTGAGAAATGCGAGATTGGATATCAGATCGAACTTTGACATAGCGAAGCTTGATTCATTCTTTACGACTTAATGCGTCAGCCATGAAATTCGCCTTACCAGGATGGTAGCGAATTTCGCAGTCATAGTCGTTTAGAAGTTCAACCCAACGTTGTTGCCTCATGTTGAGTTCTTTCTAATTAAAAATATGCTGAAGACTCTTGTGGTCGGTGAAAACCATACATTTTGTACCATACAAATAGTGTCTCCAGATGTTGAGAGCGAACACAACTGCACCTAACTCAAGATCATGAGTGGTGTAGTTCTTCTCATGTACCTTCAACTGCCTCGATGCATATGTTATGACTTTGTTCCTTTGCATGAGAACACAGCCAAGACCCAAGTTTGATGCATCACAATACACGACGAAATCATCATTGCCCTCAGGCAAAGTTAGAATAGGCGCATCATAAAGCTTCTGCTTCAAGGTCTGAAACGCTTCTTTTTGTTTGGTTCCCCATTCAAAGGGTTTGTTCTTCTGAGTTAGAGCAGTTAGAGGAACTGCAATCTTTGAGAAGTTTTCGATGAAGCGGCGGTAATAACCCATGAGACCAAGAAAAGAACGAACCTCAGTAGGTGTAGTACGCGTATCCCAATCCTTAATCGCACTGATCTTGGAGGGATCTACATGAATACCTTGTTCGTTGACGATATGCCCCAAAAATTGAACTTCCCTAAGCCAAAATTCGCACTTGGAGAATTTGGCAAAAAGTTGTTCTTTCTTCAGGAGTTCCAGGGTAAGACGAAGATGTTGCTCATGATCAGCTTGCGTCTTAGAATATATCAAAATGTCATCAATGAAAACAATGATGAACTTATCTAAATAAGGCTTGCAGACCCTATTCATCAAGTCCATGTAAACAGCAGGAGCATTAGTCAAACCAAATGGCATAACTGTGAACTCATAATGCCCATAACGAGTGAGGAAAGCTGTCTTGGGAATATCTTCTTCATGCACACGAAGTTGATGATACCCAGAACGAAGATCAATCTTTGAAAAGTATGAAGCACCCTGTAAATGATCAAAGAGATCATCAATGCGAGGTAGGGGATATCGATTCTTGATGGTAAGCTTGTTAAGCTCACGGTAACCGATACACATCCGGAAAGATCCATCCTTCTTCTTGACAAAAATAACGGGAGCACCCCAAGGTGAAAAGCTAGGATGAATAAAACCTTTGTCAGAAAGCTCCTGAAGCTGCTTAGACAACTCTTGCATCTCAGATGGTGCAAGACAATATGGAGATCTGGCAATAGGATTTGTACCAGGTACAAGATCAATACAG
The DNA here is from genome assembly GCA_030545235.1 of Helianthus tuberosus. NCBI lineage: Eukaryota > Viridiplantae > Streptophyta > Magnoliopsida > Asterales > Asteraceae > Helianthus > Helianthus tuberosus. The sequence continues at coordinate 128,487,107 of CM060397.1, forward strand.
AACTCGATTTGGCATGCTGGGGGTAAACCAGGTAACTCTTCAGGAAATAATTCAGGATAATCTCGAACAACAGGGATATCTTGAATAGACTTACCTTTGCCTTTATCTGCTACGACATGTGCCAAGAAGGCCACATAATTCTTTCGCAGATACTTCCGAGCATGAGTACAAGACATGAGCTTGAGACTACTAGCAGGTTTCTCACCATGAACCTGTAGGATCTCACCTGTCGAGAACGGAATACGAACAATCTTCTCAAAACAAACTATCTCTGCGCGATGCTTGGCTAACCAATCCATACCCACTATAATGTCGAAACTCCCAAGTCGCATTGGCGTGAGGTCGATAGGAAAAAGATGGTTGTTAAGGTTTAACTGGCAGTTACGAAGAACAGAATCAAGAACAACGGGTTCACCACTAGCAACTTCTACTATTAAGGGCTTTCCTAGTTTCGATCTAGACATGCGAAGCAATGGCTCAAAATACAATGACACAAAACTCTTATCGGCACCCGAATTAAAAAGAACAGAAGCAGACTGATTGTTAACAAAGAACGTACCGTTCACCACCTCGTTGTCTGCTCGCGCCTCATTGGCATTCATGTTGAAAACTCGACCTCGAGCCAGAGCCTGATTCTGATTCTGATTTGCGTTGACCAGTCTTGGACACTGGTTTCGATAATGAGTCAGGTCTCCACAATTGTAGCACGAACCAGGAGGAAAGTGAGGTCGTGCAGCTTGTGCTTGCTGTTGAGCAGGCGGCTGAGCAACCCGCTGAGCTGGGTTACGAGCTGCTTGATTGGGAGCAAAGCGATAAATATCAGCAAGATGACCCGACTTCCCACAGTTGGTACAAAAACGGCACGAAACTTGAGGTTGATGGTGACTATTGCATCTGTTGCACAACAGTGCATTCCCCGCATACCGTTTCTTAGCTGGTGGTTGTGCGGGTTGGTTGGGAGCTGCCTGGTTAACTTGGGCAGTGACAGCAAAATTCTGGGAAGCCTTACGCTTCCTAGACCCCTTCGAAGAACCAGAATCCTTGCCCTTCTTTTTCTTACCCTTCTTGCTCTCACCCTTATCAGATGACTGTTTCTTACCCTTGTCGCCCTTTCTGTGTAGCTTACCCTTTCGGACCTGCGACTCAGTCAATGTTGCAGCTAACTCAATTGCCTGACGAACTGTGGTAGGGTTGCTACCAGTGACGATGTCTTGCACGGAATCAGGAAAGCCATCAATATACCTCTCGATAGCTTTCTCGAGTGGGGTAACCATGGTAGGGAAAAGTAAGCTCAACTCTTCATACCTATCAATGTATGCCCGGTGCTCACCACTATCCTGCTTCAAATCATCAAACTCTCTTTCTAAAGCCCTCAATTCATGATGAGGACATAATTCCCTCATCATGAGAGCCCTAAGCTCAGCCCAAGTCTGTGCTAAAGCAACCTCAGCACCACGGTCTCTCATAACTCCATTCCACCATGTAAGAGCCCTCTTCTGAAACACACTGGAAGCAAACTCGACTTTCTGATTTTCAGGACACTGAACGTGACGAAACGTACTCTCAATGCTCTCGAACCACTGTAGGAGCCTAGTTGCTCCTTCAGAACCACTAAACTTGAGTGGTTTAGCCGAATTGAAACTCTTGAAATTGCATGGAGCATTCTGGTTATTGTTGGCTTGGTTCACTTGAGCAATAATGTCTGGGAGTACAGCAGTTATATGCTGCGCCATTATAGCTACCATTTCGGCATTAGATAGCGGATTTTCGCATCGAGGAGGCATTCTAAAAGAGGAAATATGGGAGGAAACGAGTGAGATGATTAGATGAAAAGAATGAGATGATGCAAAAATTGACAAAAGCAAGGATGGTGGTCATTCGTTTGTACCACAAAGCAAACAAACGACACACAATGACTAATCAAAGTAAATGGGTCAAAAATAATGTATCGCAAAGACATGCTCGCCTATAAGTGAACACTCACCCCAAGAGTTCCCAGGTAAGAGTGATTGGTCCGATTATGTGGATTTGTACGAACACTCTAGCCTTAGACAGAAAACCCAGGGTACAGGCATTCACCCTTCCAGTTTGCACATGTTCACACTATTTAGAACCCAAAACTTTGACGAGATTTTGAAAACTTGGAAAGCACAAAGCCAAAAATAATCATTCAAAAACGGATGATTAAATTTTCAAAAACCATTATGAAAAATCGAAGGGTTCAAAACCTTATAATAAATCATTTAAAAACAGATGATTGATTTTCAAAAAGCTTTTTGGAAAATTGTGTTCTTGTTTTGGGTAATCACCTAAGGATAGGTGAAGTACATGTTTTAAGATCTAAACACAAGATAACTTGTGTTGGGGTCCTAGAAAGGTTATAGTCTAGGTCAAAGCATTACTAATAAGCTAATTCCCTATAACCATTGGCTCTGATACCAACTCTTCTGTCACACCCTGACCGCGTATAACATGCAACCGCGGCGAAAACGTCGGGGAGTGTTGTAACAGAATTATTGTTTCACAGCCATGGTATTTAAAGTTATGTTTTATTTAAAAATAAAGCGGGATTACATTTTCTTAACTTGACTGAAACAAAGAGAAACAAGAGCACATAACATTATTAAACTAGTTCTAGCTTCATTTTGATGTCACTAAGGCACAGGTCCGCCTAAGTGTATCTCGATCATCCTATGCAACAGCTCTTGAAACACATGTGAAAATAGGTACGTCAACATAAAAATGCCTGTGAGATATATAGGTTTTGTGAAAATAGGATTCATGACTTGAGTTTAAAGAAATGTTTAATAAAAATTAGTCATGAATCTTGTTAAGTGTTTTCTTCTATAAATCTTACAAAAATGTGATAAGAAATCAGATTATATAAAAGAAAGGTGTATGGTAAATTAAATAACCAAGTAAAATGAGTTGTATAAACTGTTTTGTAAAATAATGTTTTGTGAAAAATATGTTATTTGTGTAAAATGTTATATGTATAAATTGAAATAATTTAAGTAACGCTATGATATGCAGTATCATACAAGCACTTATATATAGGAAGTACCAGCGACGTATCCACCATGCTTGTATCATATTACACACGCCTCGTTACTCAAATCACTTACCCAAACAAACCACCAATGTAAATTGTTCATGTTTAAACCAATTGTCAAATGTTATAGTGTAAACCATGTCAAAATGTTTATGTCAATGTAAATCACGTAATGTGTAAACCAATGATAAATGCTTATGTCAAATGTAAATCATGTAATGTGTAATCAAATGTGATGTATGGTAAGTGAAATGTATCAACTAAACCATAGGTAAAATGCACAAAAACAAGGTATTGAAGTAAAACGTAGTTTAAATCAAAGTTATGTTTTGTGGAAATGCATGCTATACTGATACAAACATCTATGCGGTATTGTAGAAATGCATACATTCAAGCCTTGAGACTGTGGCGATAAACCCTTAAACAAATTAAAGGTTTATCTAAGTTATGTGTATCGAATTCGGTTATTCCATCCATCCAAACAAACCTAGGATTTCAGGAATGGGAGTTGTCAATTCCTATGGTACCACTACCTACTAACGAACGGCGTAGCTAATGTTAATGAATGTATTTTTGTCCCATTTAAACAAACCAAATGTCATACCAAAATGTAAGCATGTGATGTAAAACAAATGTACTAAGTATGCAACAATAGACATACATAGCATGTGATGTAAAACAATGTACTAAGCATGCACTAAATGGACATACATAGCATAAAATGTAATATAAAACGATGTACTAAGTATGCACCAAATGGACATACATAGCAAAAAACATAATGAAATCATGTACTATAAGTGTACTAATGAACATAACAAGCATATGATATGAAAACATGGAAAGCACGAAAGTAACAAGTAGGCACATGTGTTTCACCCCAAAATGTTTGAAAAACAGTAAAAGATGGGTCTATGTACTCACTTGAGATTGCTCAATAGTCTTTAGATAACCAACAAGCAATGCTAGAAAGATCACAGAATCAAACGGCACCTAATATAGGTAACTATGTTAATAAACGGACCTAAATTGGAGGATCGGATAGAATGTGGTTTCGTAAACCAAATGAGTTTAGGAACTCATGTATTATGGTTTAACAAAGCCTACATTCTAAAATGAAACCTATCCTAAGTGCTTACGACCCGTTTAGGTAGCTTATGCTACTTTAATGCGTCGTTCGCGTAAAACGCGTTTGGACCGCCTAACTAGTCCTATGACAAGTAAAATATGCCTTAATATGTCTAATATTGTTGCCAAATCAGTTTAGATGTCAAAAATTATGTTACATATGCTTAAAATGAATTTTGGCGTAAAAGGGGCATTTTTATCATTTTCCTAAGGCATATAAACTACCTATCATACAACTAACTAAACGAAGTGACCATAAGGTATAACCTCGGAAGGTTATTCCCTATACAACTATGGTCGCCTAATGTGTTTGGTCGGATCCTAATGATCAACCAAACGGGTCGGGTTCGAAAGTATAAGCGATTGTTTAGATCGCTTACCTTACGACCCTATATAAGTACTAAACCTAAAGTGACGAGTTAAACATGTTTAACGAAGTTTGAAAACATGTTTGGTATCAAAACAAAGGGTCTTGATACCTAAAATAGTTTGGGTACAAAATACGCAAGAATACGCATTTTGGCCGAAACTACGACTCATCACTATGCCTAAATAACGTGGTAGTCAGTAGGTATAGTCACAAGAGACTAAAACCATCGTGATTACGCTCACGTTATGAAGTTCAAACGAACTTAGTGTTGACCATAAACTGGTCAATGCAGAAAGTCAAACACAGTTTGACTTTCACGCTTAAAACGCGTAAAAGAACTAAAGAATACTTACAAAAGGTCCAAGAATGGAAGTTTTGATCTAATTTTTCTCAGGTATGAAGTGTAACACTCCAACTTAAAGAAAGAAATCAGATCAAAGGTGTGAGTTTGAAGGCAAATTGGTGGGGGTATTTATAGATTTCGTAGAGCCGTTAAGATTGTTCATTGAAAACCGAGCTTCGATCTAAGCCGTACACATATACCCACTGATTTGTAAAACCATGGGCACTCAAAACCAGCCCATAGATTGCCCAAAACCATTTGCTATAGAGGGAAACAACTGGATCAAGCTGGAATTGAAATTTACTGATCTGGGACATGGATACGGACTGCATCCATAAGTCCATACGGTCCGCATGGACCCTGCAGACCAGCAACTTTCGCAAAATGTCGGTTTTGGTCCCTGTGTGCGTATTGATGTGTTTTGGCACTTCTAACACCCGTCAAACCCATTTTCAAGCTCCATAAGGATGATAAAACATAGGGAACTTAAAATATGCTAAAAAATATGTCGGATAGCAGTTCGTTTGGCCGTACAGTTGCGTTGTTTGGTTAATTACGACGGAAGTCGTAACGGACGCGAAAACGATCCAAATTGCGAAACGAATGTAGTTTTATCATTCCAATCACTAAAATAAAATATTTTAATGGTTACAAAATTTTTTGGATATCCGGATGTATTCAGAACGTAAGATATGCGCGAAAATGCAAACTTATGCACTTTTTGACGCTTTTAGTCCCTAAATGACCAAAAAGTTTATTTTAGCACACTGAACCCCTTAAGGTATATTTAAGGTATGTTTAACTTATGATCATGTTTCGGAATGTCCGTTACAGTACGAATCGGCATACTTTCGCAGTTTGTCGAAATTAGTCCCTGTAAGCGAATAGACTTGATTTTGCCATACCAAAGACTTCAAATAACATTGTTTTATTGATAACTGAACTTATGATCATGTTCCAGAGTGTTTGTCGCATTAAACTGATTACGTTTACGCATCGGTTTGCGTATAACTCTCAAGAAAGCGATATAGAGTTTGAAATTGAACAAAAACCAAAACATGAAAAATGTCAAACATAATTAAACAAACATTGGGATCAAATAACATTGTTTTATTGATAACTGAACTGTTTACAATGATTACATATCACATATGTCACACCGGGAGGTCAAGGTCCGTAAGCATATTCGAATTCCGATTGTAAGAGTTTGTTGGAACTCAAGGCGTGGACCGGAGTTCACATGGGAACGCGAAGATCAGATGAAGCTCAAGTACCCACATTTATTCCCAGATGACAAGTCCAAGTCTAGCAAATCTAAGTCTGGCACAAATAGTGAATTTCGGGACGAAATTCCCCTTCAAGTTGGGGATGATGTGGCACCTGGGGAAAATCCACAGTCATCTTGATCTGACACTTTGCTGTTTTCGGAGTACTTATCAAATTTCGGGACGAAATTTCCTTTAAGTTGGGGATGATGTGACAACCCGACTTTCCAAGGTCTTTCCTCGACACGTTAGTTGTTCAGAGCTATGTCTTCATAATTTGTTTTAATTTGTTTACATTGAAATTGTGCACAGTTGTTATATGATTGTTATGTTGTGTCATTGTTTGGGTACCGTTCGAAAATTTGTGAATTGCTTAAGTATATAAACTAAACTTCACTCGACAAAAAACATGGTGTTTCGTCATCATGAGGAGTTTCGTCATCATGAGGCCCGACGAAACATGGTGTTTCGTCAAGGGGCAGATCTTTCATCGAGCATGGGCCTCGGCCCAGAACAATTAGCGGCCCAGGTCTGATGTGTTATAAATTTGTGGCACCTTAGACGTAAAACAGACACCCTAAGTTCCTCTCATCTTCTCCCTACTCTTCGACGGCAGCCTTTTCATTCGAACTCCTCCCTCGCTCGTTCCAACATCATCGTATACACACAAACATACGGTTAGTACCCTGTCGATTAGGATCCTGTGAACTATTGATATTTACTAGAACATGAGAATAATTATGATTTAGGAATGAGCATCATAATCTGATCTGTATGGTTTGGTTTCATGTATGAGGGTCAGTGGTTGGTGTTGATGATGATAGGGGTTTGATAGATTGATTATGTTAATACACTGTTCATGTATGTACAGATCGTTCATTCGTAGATCGAAGAATTAGGACTGTTTGTGACATATGTTTAATGATATAACTTGACGGCTTGATTTGATGTGAATAATGAATCTTGATATTAATTTCTGGTAAACGAGTAATAGGAATAATGATTCGAGTAGTAACTCTTGTTAGCAATGATTTGGAACAAACTAACATGTTTAGGGTTAGAAATTACTGATGATTGAATTATGTGCATGATGTAAATTGTTGAGCATAAACTGTAACTGTTAGAAACATAACGTTTGATCCGATTGGGGAATTGATTAACTTGTTTGCTGAAATCACGGGGGTTGGTTATTAAGGAAATAACGTAACAGTTATGCATGTCGACGAAACATATATGTTGGCGAAACACTTATGATGGCGAAACACTCAGGTCGACGAAACATGGGAGTTTCGTCGACATGAATTATGGCGAATCATGGATGCTTCGTCGATAGGGTGAACAACACAGTGAGCTAAGTTGACTTGGTTGAACGAATATGTTAATGAAATTATAATATTAACTGTTAATGATGACTAACTATGACCAGAGAGACATAACTTAGTTTTTATGTATGGCACATCTAACTGTTAGGCACTATTACGAATTATGCATGTAAACTGTGGAATTGAATGAGTTTGTTTAACTACTATGTGCCTTTGGGAATCACTGTTTGTAATGCATACTGTTATTTATATGTGAACCTTTTGAATGTAAACTGACATCGCATACGTGAATACAATAGGCTGTGACTGTTTAAGTGTGAACAAGTAATAAAACATACCGAGCAAACCAAAGTGAGTTCACTGCTCTTTTCCAAGCATGCGTAACTTTGGGTATTGAGTTTGACTGGAATGTTAAACCTGGGTTGTTGGTTAATACACGTATATCTATCAAACAAGTCCCTCATACCGATCGTTGCTTGTAGGGCAACAAGGTATTAGTTAGTAGCGCTACTTAGGTTTGGCACCCTCACACCGCACCTAGGAGGTCGGGAGTGAACTAATGACCCCCATCTTGACAATTGCTTTGATAGAAGCAATGGGGGTTTAGGTCAAATAATCTGGAGCCATCGGCGGTAAGCGTGTGATTAACAAAACGAATCTTTGAAACTTTTTAATCTGGTAACTGGTAACTAAACACGTTAACAAACTTTGAACTCACCAGCGTCGTCTGACACACTTGTCTGCATGCTTGCAGATCGTTAGAATCTTGATTATGGACTTGCTATCTGGGAGTGCTGGAGTGGTCATGGATCGAGACTCTTGGATACTTATTACATTGGTTTAGATCATTTGCTTTGGAAACAGTTGATTTACAATTTACTATATGCTTCCGCTGAACGTTTACTTTGGTTTTAACTTATGACTTGGATTTATCATATGCGATGAATCGAATGTTTTAGTTAAGTGTTTATTATTGGTTCAATGTGATTGGTGGCTTGGATCCTGGTATGTCACACGTCCTGCGGTGATTCCGCACGTGGTATTTTGGGGGTGTGACACAATCTTTCCTAAAGTGCCCCACGTCCCCACATTTGAAGCAACCTGGAACTCTACCATTATCGTTTCCGTCCTGGTTGCCGCCATCATTTCCTCCTTGTTTGGGATACTTTGCCCAACAGGCGTCCTTGCTGTGTCCTTTTCCACACCTATCACACTTAGGCCTCAGACATCGACCATCATGGTGGAATTTGTACTCATCACATCTCGGCTTAGTCACCAAGTAAACCTTACCACCGGCCTCATTGGTGGCTCCATAAGCTTGCATGCCACGGGGTGGGTCCAATTCCCTTCTTTTGTTTGCTTTAGAGCTCTCATAACTGACTTGGGTGCCTATCTTTAGGTTCGAAGACTTTCTTTTGTTATTGCCCGAAGACTCCACATGAGTCTCTTTCTTGTCTGTCTCAGATTCCAAAAACTTTCCCATACGAAGAGCTTCTTCAGTAAGTGCGACACTCAAATCGATAGCCTCTGTGATGGTTGGAGGCTTTAAGGCAGTAACCATGCTTAGGATTTAAGGTGCAAGCCCCCAAATGAATCTTTCAATCCTCTTGAATTCAGGCTCGACTAAGTAGGGAACAACCCTAGACAAGTCGTGAAAGCATTGGACGTACTCAGAAATCTTCGGCCCGTCCATTTTCAAATTCCACAACTCAGTCTCAAGCTTCTGGATTTCGGCCCTAGAACAGTATTTCTTCCGCATCAATTCCTTGAGCTCATCCCAGCTCAGTGCATAAGCAGTAGCTTCACCAAGGGTCTGAACCTGAAGATTCCACCAGGAGAGGGCGCCATCCAAAAACAACCCTGAGATATAGGTAACTTTGTGCTCGGGCGAACATTTACTCATTCTCATAACGAAGTCAGTCTTTTCTTGTCAACGAACAAAAGCAATGGCACCTCCTGTGCCATCAAAACTCAATGGCTTGCAGTCCAGGAACTGTTTATAGGTGAAGCTAGTTGGAGGGTTACTTCCGGAAGTGCCACCACTGTGCTCAGAGCGAAAGGCTTCATGCTGCGCTATAGCTTGGGAAATGCGCTCATTGAGTTCGGCCTTAGTTAATGTAATGGTGTCCGTGTCACGTCTAGGCGGCATTTTCTTCTGTCAAAAGGTATGGGGTAGGTTATACAACATTCCATAATTATCTATGAGGTACATATTACCACAAGCAAACATGTAATCACCCAATATCACATGCATATATAATCAACAATGTATAAGTAAGGAAACAACTACTGAGCTTTCATATAGGCTTGACAACGTGACTTATTATTTGTAACGGGCAAAACAAAATGAACTCGAGGTTACATCACCTCAGTCATACAAGTTTCATAATATGAAGGTAGTAGTTATTTTCCTTCTACATTGGTTTTTTAGGTCTTTAGCTTCACAAAGGCGGGTATACTTCCCAAGAGATGGGGGTTGTACATATAGCGGTGATAGAAAGTGTAACGTCACTGAATCTTTCCCGCGTGTTAGCCATCTTCACTTGCTTAGATATCGGTTCTCAAACGACTCGTATACGGGTAGAAGTGTCAGACACGAAGTAAGCAAAGATAGGTTTCCTACTTTGTAAAGGGCTAAGGCAACTGTCTAGGTATTGTTCTACTAGATGAAGGTGTGAACACCTAGAGATTATTTTTGGATGGGTGGCGATCATTAGCTCGACCCGCAGAGTCCACCAGGATTTCCATGCACTACAAGTCGTTATTAAGTGGGCCTCCGTAATAATAAATTGTCTTACATGGTCACCCCAATTTTTTCCTCGTTCAAAGCAGAAGAACAGCCATCGTCTATGAAAACAAGCTCAGGATCTCGTTTGGTAATCACTCCAGCCATGAGCTTCCAATAAACGCGAGGTCGATAGTCTCATCGTGCGAGTTAAGAACAACAATAGGATTCGGAGTCGAAGGTGTCTTGTTCACGTCAATAGTTATTCCGTACACTTATACGTATATATATCAATAAATAAATATGTTACTTAGCATAAACAGGCAAATAGATGCATCATATCACATATAACTCTCGTTTGTCCTTTCGGGGGGGGGGGGGCGTCATTTTGTCTTTGGCAAGTCTATTTCATGTAGACTATACCTCAGTTGGTACTTTAATTGGGGTATTCTCCTCCCTCCTAATATCCTTGCCTTGTATTTTCTTTGAAAAATGTTTGACTCGTGGATCTTGGCGCTTTCGTAAATGCAATGAAAAACCTTTTTGTAAAAATGTTTTCGTGAGAGAGTTCTTAGTGATTGTAGTCTAGACTCGAGAAGGAATCCTAGCTCACTACAATCGAAGCTCTGATACCAAACTGTCACACCCTGACTTTTGCGGAAGCGTATGATGTGTGACTTATTCAATATCATTGCATTCAATCATAATAAACAACTATATGATCAAAACGATGTTCATCCATTCATTAAGTTTAAATTATTACAAACACCAGTCATTTAAGTTTCAAACAACACAACCTTCGACTATGTTATAAACCAACAAAAGTGGATGACATCTAAACTTGGAATTTACTTCTAGAAACAACACCAGCGCCCAAGATCCAACATGTTACCTGAAATACATGTAATTTTGAAAAACATCAACAAAAGTTGAGCGAGTTCATGCGTTTTGTATGAGTACTGATAAGCTTGTAAACATTTGAGAGACTCCTTTGAAAACAGGTATGAAAAGTGTCTATGAACATATCAAATTAATGTTTTGCAAGGACATTAATGTATGTGAAGACATAGGGAGCACTCAATATGAGTAGGCTTATACCCTCGTCGAATCCCCTCGACTGTGTCGAATTCCCCTCGACTGTGTCAAATTCACCTTGACTATCTCAAATTCCCTTGACCGTATCAAATCACCTAGACTGTGTCAAATCACCCTTGACCGTTGTCGAATCACCTCGACTGAGACACCGAAGCACTCAAGTGGTCACATAAGGACCATGAGTGGGGCTCGTCCGTACCCGTTAGATCTAACCTTTGTCCATATTTCTTATGAGAATTATCGGCATTTCAATTTCAATCTATGCTCACATGATCTAATAGTTCATTTCATAGCCAAATCATACCATTTAAACATTCGTAACATGTATTCCACCCCCGAGAGTTATAAAACCAAAGACAGTTAAGAGAAAAAAGGGACATGAACTCACAAGTTTGCGTCCTGCTATCTCGTATGCTCAAAGGTCCTTCTATGAGTCGTACAACTACCTACACACCTGCCATGTGTTATTAGACGTTTAGGTCGTGTAATGACTCTTTGTATTTGTTGTTACGTCTTAGCATTCCTTGAGTTACGTTTTTGAAGTTTTGAAGTAATTGTATTATCCCAAAGTATATAATTATTTGTTAAAATAATAATATTCTAAGTCGGTATATCATGCAGTTATACGTATGTGTTCTCCCAAGGATGGGTATAATCATACTTGTGTATATTAGACTTGTGTATTTTCCAAGTATTGGTGGCGTATTCCGGTTTATATTTATACGTACGAGGATACGTATTCTTATTGTGTTTATTAAATATTCTTATACTTAATTTTTGTATTAACTTTTCCGAAATAATATTTCTAACAATATATATATTCTCAAAATATATATTTTAAGGAACTTACATAGAAAAATTATTTATAATTTTTGCTTTGGCAAAAACAATTGTATTTTCGTTTAAACCTCAAAAATAATATATTTTCAAGTTTAATCTTAGAAAATACATATAAATCTATGTTTTACCCAAAAATAATGTATTCTTTGTTTATTTAAGAAAATATATATTTTCCTTTACCTAAAAATAATATATTTTCTTCTTGTTAAAAATATGATTTATTTTATGATACTTATGAAAATCATATTTTTGTTCCCTTGGTTTCCAAAATACCGTTTACCAAAATATACTTACAAATCTAATTCCGGAATATTTATTGTAGGTTGTATTCCTTGCTCGGTTTCTTCAATATTTTGGGTATAAATTGTATATTTATTTCTTGGAATTTTAGTAATATTTTGTATTCTGAATTTTGGTATATTTGTGTGTTATATTATTTTCAAGTTCCTAAAATAATATAACTAATGCACATCATATACAGGTAACACACATATTGTGACATCTAAATATATTTTCCTAAATATATATTTAGTCACTTTTATTTATCAAAAATCAACCTCCAATGTTTGTAATTTTCGTAATAAAAATTATGGCAAACTTTTATATGAATCCATGTTTAAAATTTACTTATAAACACTTGTTTAAAAATAATTTTCTAAGTGTTTAATTTCTACAAAAATTTTGCCATAGTTTCCCCTTAAAAATGGAGGTTTCCATGCTTTCAAAGCATATCATTTTCTTTTAAAATCATCATCAATCATCAACATCTCAATCAAGACTTACCATAAGCCAAGATCATGTAGATTACACTACATCATGAACTTGAAATTTTGTTAAAAACTTGTAGTAACTTACCATGTCATTTAGTACGTTTAGTTACCCTTTAAAACATGGTTATTTGTTTGTAAATCACATTCTTGAAAGATTTAGTCATTTACAACTTGTAAGATAATTTTTCCAAAAATAATTCTTTTGTATTTTTCTTGTTACCAACATGTTTATAGTCTTGATTTAACACTAAAAATATGATTAGTTTACTTAAAAACCATGACTTTATAAATCTTGTAAATAAACTTGGTTTCTTGAGAAAATTATTTTTGTAATCATCTATTTACAAGACTTTCAACGTATATCAACCATCATCATACTCTAAAACATTTTTATTTTCAAGTTCATGTGAAACATAAAGGATGATCATTATGATTTCTTCAAAATCCATCCTTATACTTGCTAGATCATGTGTTTAATCATCATCTAGCAAGGTTATTATGATGATCAACATCATAAACACAAGAAATCCACAAACAAGTTTCATACATACACCTAATCATTTTAGATTTCATGTTATTTAGCTTTATGTTAATGATCATCTTCTTATTTCTTTGTGATTTTTGAGTTTAACCACTTACATAACACTTTAACCATTATGATGAGAAGTAAAAACAAGATCAAGAAGCTTACTACTAGCTCTAATGGCTAGGGAAGTGGCACAAGAATGGAGGTGATGATTATGGAAGAAAATGAGTGGTTAAAGACTCCACAAAGAGGTCCTTCAAGTTCATACACTTCAAGCTTCCTTAGATGGCCTCCATATACCTCTAGATCACCTTAGATTATGAGTTTGGAGCTTGAAAATGATGGGTGTGGGTGTGTGTATATGAGCCGAGACTAAGAGGGGGAGAAGGAGGTTGAAGATGATGTTGTAAGATGGTGAATGATGGAGTGGTAATATTTCATGGTTTTATAAAATTCTAACAATCTTTTAAGGTATATTTATGGGAATATTCTACAACATAATCACATAAAATAATCAAATAAAATCATATATGGGACCCTTGTCCCTAACCGTCCAACAAAGGGGGGGGGGGGGTAAAGTGTAACATTTTAATTATAAGTTACAAGATCTAGTTAGATTTCAAGGACTTAGTTAGGTATTTTTATGTATTTAGTGTTTATGAGATGTAATATGATTTTCGGTGACCATAACTAGCTTCGTAACACCAAAACAATGCTTCAAGTGAAAATTTGGTATTTCAGGTAGTGTCCGGTTGTTCGTTAAAGTGCTAAATTGCGCAGTTTAGTGTGCTTTATGTTGTGTTTTATGACAGTTTTGATTCCCGACACTTAGGAAAGTATTCAGGACCATTAAATCATAATTCTGCATTATATTTAGTTGTTAAAATGCTAAAAATTGCTGAATTTGTTTATTTTCTGCAGAATTATGCTGTTTTAGTGCGTTTCTGGCACTTTCCGGCACCTAATTCATCACTAGGAAGGCAGTTTTGTAATCCCTACTTTCCTACACACTATTCTAGTGTAACACTTGGTTTCGGGGCTCATTCTATGTCTTAATTTCATGTCTGTCTGAGCACTGAACTCCCATCAGTACTTCTAGTTTATCTGATAACTGTGCTAACTTTGTTTCGTGCACTAATTAAACCATATTGTGTTGAATGTGATAAAAATAAAAATCTTGCAACATGAAATGCCATTGTATGTATATGAAAGTAGTCAGAAATTCATTCGTCTTGTTAATTCAATCATACACAGTCATTAAAGCACATATTACTGTTTATTATTGTACGGAATTCATGGTAAAGTGTCAGTTGTCACAAACTTTGGATCATTTACACCTATCATATCTATTTTGTATTAAAATATTAATATTAATTTTCAATTTCATAAAAATTTAAAAAATAATGAAATTTGAGCTGAACGTGTTTGGGATCGTCTAGATTTTCTGGTTCGGGTCGGGTTGAACCCGCCAACTCATTTTTTTAATTAAACATAGACACTAACTATTGATTAGTAGTTGCAATATTTTTTGGAAAGAAAAGTGTTGACCCAACCCCTATCCGTTTCGACTCATACGAAAACGCTACTCATTTTGATGGTTCGACCTAAAACTGTTTTAACCAATTTCTCAATCTGTTGTGACATGTCCATTTTTATACCTCTACCAATAATCATCCGAAAAATTCCAGGAAAAAAAAAGATTATTTTTGAAATAAAAGAGGCTTTGCATATCTATTTGACACATAACTATTTATTAGAAAAGTTAATATTTTCAGACAAAAAGCGTATCGACCTATATAAAAAAACACCCTTACCCATTTCGCTTTGTACCAAAAAATTCCTGTTGTAACCCAACACCATTTGACATGTTACCCAAACTACTTGATCCGCCATTTTAATGCCTCTACCAACAACCATTAAAAAAAGCATCAATAAACCAAATTAATAGGTGAATATGGTGGTTACCTACCGAACGAAAGAGCGTGAAAACAAAGACCGGAGAATGAAAGTCCATTAAGTTCTTTTGAGATTTTGTGTAGTAGCATTAGCAAACACCATTGCTATCTCATAATCCATCTGTAAAATTCAAAAACACATACAGCTTCTAAAGACATCTAACTTCACCAATATGAAATGAATACTGACCACTATCTTTTTAAAGATAATAGTGATACACAAATAAAACAGTCAAAAAAAGAAACCAACCTGTCACTCAGAAGACCACCATTCCATCGATTCTTCTCCTGCTGAAAAGACCACCATTCCGCCAATTCATCCCCAGACCGCTGTTGTTCGTTAGGTAATCCTTCTAATTGTCTACTAATCCTGGACTCCTCACTTGAACTCACCACCACTTTCCCACTTCACAACTTTCTGAGCAATTCCCCTAAAAACACAGGCATAACAACAAAGATCAAACTCAGTAATCATAACATATCAGAGTTACCTTGATGTCTTGTAATTGAGCAAAATCATTAAGTAATTCCTCTTATGAAGCATATGCTTCACTAAACAATCTCGACTTTTCTAGGCAAACAATTACATAAAGTACTTGAACAAATTCAGAAAATTAGCATGTCTTCAAAATTCAAACCGGTGGTCGTTTAAGGAATTCATAAAAGTTTTATGCCTGGTATCTGTTAATGATAAGAGGTGACTGAGTAGAACAAACTGAAAATGAAAACGTACCTGAACCAAATAGGTGAACAGATAACCATACACTAAATCGTCAAATAGGTAAACTGTCTATGCCATGTGAAGCAACTCGAAAGACGGTTCCATACCCTATGATCAGAAACCAATTCTAAACCGACCTCGGTACCGAGTGCTATAAAACCAGTTGACTTCTTCAAAAATTCGATTCAATACCCGAGACAGTAAATGGTTTTTGTCCCGATTGACCATACCAGGAGCTGATTTGTACACGGTATTCAGAAACTAATTTATAATTTTTGATTTATTTTTACTCTATAAATAGGAGTCAAAAATTTTGTTCTAATTAGTAATCACACCTGAAATAATCTGTTTAACCCCTTTGTAGTAACCCCAGATGACTACTCCCCCATCACTTTTTTTCCGGTTTCTTCATGCATATCAGCATAAGTATAATCATGTCTGGCAACACATGAGTTTTTTGTTCCATTTCTTTGAATCTGACCAAAATGACAAACATATTATAAAGGTATCAGTAATGCATCCAAACAATCAAAAAATTGAAATGCCAATTGCCTAACGTGAAACCTAGTAGAAGTGCATCTGGTATGAAAAGCAACTTTGATACAAATGTTATGAGGAAAGTAAATTGTTTGTAGTGAATTCCAAACACTCAAAACTGTAAATGAAAGCAAGCAAACCTGCTGCAACATTTGAACCTGATCACATGCTGATCCTGCCCTTAACGTTATCTTCTTCCTTTTTACCTCCTTAACATCCCGTTTTCATCAACCATTTAGCTGCTAATCACATCAATGTGGTAAGAAAGGCCAACATACAATCATGCAAATTCCAAATCCAACCTTTGATAAGAGCTTTACCGGAATCACTTTCATGCCTAATACCATCATCATCGATCCTTGGACCTTCAAGAAAACCAAACTTACAGTGTAAAAAGGCGTCGTAATCTTGCCGGAGCCCTAGTTGTGTCACCGAAGTTCGTTTCTGAAGTCACCGCCATACCTATAACCAGAACCTCCATCATTGCGTTCCGTAGGATCGGTTTTTGAGTCCCGAACAATTGTGAATGACACGTGTGACGTGCGTAATCCGTACACGTGCGTGGACCGAACACTAGAACCGTACTATATTCTGTGATTCTATTCGAAAATATGAAAAGATACAATGAACCGTGAATCACCTTTTTCCTTTCTCTCTCTACTTTCTCTCTCTAGCTCCTATGCTCCAAATGGTGAAAATGGCAAAAGTTGGCAAAAGTCCTAAACTAAAGCCCTAACTCCTCTATTTATAGGCAAAGGATATAAGGAGAGTTTCCTTATTTACAATAATGCCACCTTGCCTTTTCTATCTAAATATTACAAAATAAGGCTTGATTAGTTCAGTTTCTCGCTACGGTCTATATTGGCGGAGGCGATTGACATTACTGCACTAACACCTTCTTAATCGTCATTACCTTCAATTGAACGGAGACCGGAACCCTGGAACTTAGCCCACCCGATTAGCGATTCTGATAAAGAAAACACTGCCGATACCATGTTTCATGCTGGAACCCTAACCGCCGCCGCCACTAACCACTGAACCTTTTCGCAGCCATCTTCGTCATATTCGTCGCTTTGTAACAAAAATCGCTATCATCGTCGTCTCCTTTATCTCACATCATTCTCCGTCTGTCTCAGTGGTATATGTGCAATCATAAGTGAGGATGAAGATGCGTGTTGTTGGTGAAATACCAAAACTAACCCTTTTCTACTGTTTAAAACGTTGGTTTATTAATATATAGGAGAATTTTTTTATATATCATATAATTGAATAAATCAAAACAAGAGAATGATATGTAGATACAAATAAATATACCCTGAATTATGAAGTAACGATTCCATATAACGGGTGTGGGGCGTTGGTTGGGGCGGGGAATGTTAGGTAACGTTGGCTAACCCACACCGTGCCAGCGTTGGCCACGGCTTTACCCCTCTAGCATGGCTTTGAAGCCTGGCGTGAGGGGGGGAGGTCTGAGGTGGCTGGCTTGGATTGGCTGGTGACATATGACCGTTGGGCTAGCTGTTTGGCATAGTCGTTGGCCAACGACTATTTAAAAAAATTATTTTATTTATATTCTATATAAAACAAACAATTCTTGCTTATTTTTACTATCAAAAACCACTACCAACCTCCAAAAAAATATATACAATAGATTCTTCAAATTCAAGCGATTCGTATGATATATTTTTTTTGTCATCCTCATCCGATGACTGGGTGGAAATATTATTATCAAGAGTGGCGATGGTCGTGAAAGCTATTGTTGAAGATTCAGATGAAGGGACTTCCCAACCCCAACCCAAACAGAGGAAGTATATTGTTCATGAACGCGAAACCGCAAACGATTTGCTGGTAAGCGATTATTTCTCACCTCAACCAACATATGATGAAAAAATGTTTAGGCGTCGTTTTCGTATGAGTAAAAATTATTTTTAAGAATATCAAAGGATTTAGATGATAATTATGCACATGGTAATTTAGGATTTACCACTTGGCAAAAAGTCAAGGCCACCCTAAGACAATTGGCTTATGTGTCACGACCCACGACCCGGTTTGACCCGTTTCAGGAGCCGCGGGACAGAAATCCCGTGGTATTTAATTAATTGAGTTTGACAGCAGAAGTTTATTATCCGAATCTTTTTAAATGCAAAAATATTTCCCGATTATTTTATTTCACAACTCGGGATAAAACCCGGTAATTTACAATCGTTTGATTTCACGAAGAAATCTTTTATTTTTACAAAACATGTTTCTTTATTTTATACTGAGCCACTTCCTTGAGCTTGTAGTGCTTTATGGAACTTTTCCTAGATCATAACAGATCACCTGAAACATGTTTGAAAAAGGTTTTGTCAGCGGGAAATACTGAGTGAATCATTCTATTTTGCATAATGATGCATAGTTATTAATTACAGCATAAGAGCGATTACAATGGCTTCTATATTATTTTTATCTGGCGTCCTGTCACAATGGTGACGATGGTCATACCACTATTAGATCAATGAACCTAAATAGTGATGATTATCCCTAGTAGGTCAATGAACCTAACTGGGAGAAAATTAGTAATGTGCACAATACCCCACTAGCCAGTAATTCAAGATATCCACGACTTAGTCCCTGTAATTATAACCTTTGAAAATAATTTGAGGTATTGTAAAATAGTTGATAAAAAGAGAATGACTCATATTGCAGATTTATACGGGTAGAGTTTATCCTACTGATTAGCCTTTTAACCTAAATTTAATAACAGGCACACAATTCTGGGTTAGTAATCAATACAGCATTTACGATAACTCACGAGATCAATCCTCACAACGAATGACAAAGTGCGATACTTAAACATCCATCGAATTAACGACGAATGACAAAGCATAAACCCTAATGTGGGCAGCACTTAAACATCCATTGGATAGTTTAATCAATCGGACATTGAATCGTATCAGCGATCGAGTTATTACCCTGATTGCGGCGTCGATTAGTGATCCGTGTATGTTAATTGTGGTAAACAGAGCATAACTCAGTGTATTTTGTGAATTTTTACGTCGAACGAACAACAGAATGCAAGTGCCAGACCCTTCTATTTATACCCAAATTTGTTATCTCCCGCGTGTCGCGAAGGACACCATGGTCCCTGTCGCGTGTCGCCTGAGGTGTCAAAATAGGGTAGGCCTGCTTCGTCACCTATCTAGCCCTGATGAGTCGACGTTGCGTGAATTTTCAATTTTGACAGCGTTTTATAAAGATAATCATTAATAGAGTTTTACCCCCCTTGAGTTTTAGGGGCCCTGATTCTAATTCCAACTATCTTGAAAATTTTAGGGTTTGTTCAGAATCACTTGGGGTTTCTCAATTAGGGTTTCCTATTGGTCAATTAAAGTAATAATTAGTACTTTTTGATGAGAGTTGTTGCATTATGGCAATAGTTACGACATAATGGACGACTATTTAAAATTGTCGGCACGAGTGGCTAGGGAAAGTCTTCACAATTTTTGTGTGTATATCATTGAACTATATATAAAAAGATACTTGAGAAAACCAATGTTTAGTGATATGTAACAACTTTTGGAACATCACGCTAAATATCATGGTCTCCCCGGGATGATAGGTAGTTTAGAGTGTATGAAATAGGAGTGGGAACTTTGTCCAACTGCATGGCAAGGATCTCACACCAGCGGATATCATGGAATTCCGGCTATGATGCTTGAAGCTGTTGCATCGCAAGATCTTTGGATCTGGAATGCATTCTTTTGTATGCCAAGTTCACATAACGATATAAACATTATACATTACTCGCCCCTTTCAATGATCTAATAAATGGTGTTGGACCAAAAGGAACACTTATTGTAAATGACGTTGAATACAAGTATGGGTACTATCTTGTTGATGGAATTTCCCTAACTGAGTTGTTTTTGTGAAATCATTTTCAAGAGAGGGAACCCAAGATCCTAAAAGGATAAAGTTTAACAAAGTTCAGATTGCGGCACGCAAAGACGCCGAGCGAGCATTTGGTGTTTTGCAGAAAAGGTGGCTCATTTTGAGCATGCCTTGTAGATTGTATGTAAAAGATCAAATAAGAAATGTGATGTACGCGTGCATCATTCTACACAACATGATTTTAGAGGATGAAGGGCGTGCAATAGTTGAATATTATGGCGAGAAGACTAGATCAAATAACGAAGATATTAGTAACGAAGAGAGAACGCAAAACCAAATTCTAATCGAGTCAAGACAAATAAATTCAGACCTTCAAGTTGATTTGGCAGAACATGTTTCGACACTTCCTAGATTCGACTCCATTGAAGATGAAGATGATTGATTGATTTTTTTTGCTGATGTAATGTATTTTTTTGTTGTAGTTATTTAAAATTACTTTATTAAATTCTATGATATAAAAAAACAAATAAAATTCGGTCCACGTGGCATCCCAACGCCGTCTGGCCATGCCCCTTCCGCACCCCACTTTTTTGGGTGTGGACTAGTAGAGCCCACTAGTTCCACATGTCGAGCAATGCCCCCAACCCAAGCCCCCTCACAACCCATGGTCTAATACTCTGGGGTGGGGGGGCTTGGGTAGGGGCCATGCTCGACACGTGGCGAGTGTGGGTTCCACCAGACCATCCCAACAAAAGTGAGGTATGGAAGCGGCGTGGTCAGGCGGCGTTGGGGTGCCATGTTTAATTTTTTATAATTTTTTTATATAGTTGACATTTATATAAATAAAATTAATTTAAAAAAAGTTACACCACATCCTAAAAATTTAAAAAAAAAAGCCTACTTATTAAATCCTGAAAAACTAAAAAAAGTAATTACTAAATCCGAAAAAAATTACAAAGTTCGGTAGATATTAAAGTGGGAAACCCACTTAAATTCCGAATTCCCGTCATGCCTCCACTCGATTGTCGTGGGTCAAGTTGCCCGCAGGGACACACTCGAAACAAACTTTAAACAGATCCAACTTCGGTTTGAGTTCACGCCACTTGTGTTGGCAGGCATTTAAATTGTGACGAGCGTTCCGAACGTGTTGTTGGTATTGCTGGAACGTTCGTCCCCAATACGCGGTTTGTCCGCGTTGTAGCGCACGTTGTGCATCGACGATCGATGTCACAAGTGCGATCTCCTCCTCCATCCATTGCACCATGTTCGGTTTTTTGAGGTGGCTTTGGTTGAAGAAGATTTGTTATTTGGTGTGGATTTGGTTGAAGAAGATTTGTAAATATTTGTGGAAAACATGAAGTTTGGGATATGTATTTATAGGTGAAAAAATTGTAAATTTTTTTTAAAAATTTTCTTTTTTACTACAAAACCGCCATCCCCAACGACTATGGCAAATGGCTACCCCAAACGGTCATATGCCACCAACCAATCCAAGCCAGCCACCTCAGACCTCCTTCCACCCAACGTCAGGCTTCAAAGTCACGCTAGCAGGGCAATACCGTGGCCAACGCTGGCACGGCGTGGGTTAGCCAGCGTTGCCTGGTATCCTCCGCCCAAACTAACGCCCCACACCCCACACCCGCTAGTCTAATATCTAACACTTCATCTTGAATGTATCTGAAAAGTAGGTTAACTATTATCGTATGGTTTTATTATTACCGTTTACTAAAACTCTAAATTTATTCAGGTCCCCTAAAATATGGACATAAGAAAGTAGCTTATAGTATGGTTGCGTACGGCTGTGCAACGGTTCAGAACCAGACCGAATCGAACCGATCGGCATAAAAAAGTAGCTTATAGTATGGTTGCATACGGCTTTGCAACGGTTTAGAACCGGACCGAACCGAAACAGGACTGAATCGAAACCGTTTAATGCTAAATATAAGAACCGAAACGTGTTCTTACGGTTTCGGCTCGGTTCAGAACCGGGTTAAATGGTTCTCGTGTAAACGGTTTTTGCCAGAACCGGTTGTTAATTAAATCCTAAAATTAACAATAAAATAAAAACAGTAAACTGTTTAAAACATATAACTAAGAGTTGCAACATCCAAAATTCAAACCAATCAAAGTAAAAGTAACAACAATAAAAATGTTTTAAACCATGAAACGAAAATATACAATGTAAAAAAAACAAAAGTTAACTAAAAAGCTTTTAGTAAACCATCACAACAACTTCATTTAAACATTACGTCAATTCTATTTTTATATTCTTTGATACCAGAAACAATTTTTAAATATAATATTTTAAGTTTAAATAAATTAATAGGGTTTTTTAATATATAATTTAAAGTTTAAACCCAAACCAGTTTTAGTGGTTCTTTAAACGGAACTGTCGGTTATAACCGGAACCGAACCCGGAACCGTTTAATGCTAAATATAAGAACCGGAACCAGACCCGAAATACAATAATACGGTTCGAA
The DNA here is from genome assembly GCA_030545235.1 of Helianthus tuberosus. Lineage (NCBI taxonomy): Eukaryota > Viridiplantae > Streptophyta > Magnoliopsida > Asterales > Asteraceae > Helianthus > Helianthus tuberosus. Next base: position 128,510,106 of record CM060397.1, read on the forward strand.
TCTGGCGGTTCTAGTTTGATTCCTCAGTAACAACCAGGTTGCATATAAAAAAACATCATAAAAAATTTTCTTTAGTTTTGATTTTACGATGAAATAAAATAATATACAGACATTTTTCTCTGTTTTTAAATTCTAACGTTATGCTGACTATTAAGATTTAGAGTTAACTTTCGTTTTATACGTGGTTTGGTCATTTTAACGGATTTGCTCAAATAGTTTACAAATAGTCATTCTCCTCCCTGATCTTTCGAGTTTGTCACCAGTTTGCTACCTGGCTCTAACACAGTTAGAACGTTCAATTAAAAGTTGGGGGATTTCGGTAGTTTACTTCCTGGCTCTAACTCAATTAAAACGTTTAGTTAAGAGTCGCGGTAGTCGTGGTCGGCAGGTGGTAGTTGCAGGTGGTGGTAGATGGTTGTGGATGGTGGTGGCCGGTAGAAAGAGTGGTTGGAAAGATGGGTGATCAGAAAAGAATTACTTATATATATGTAAATAAACAAGTTAAAGGTTATTTAGGTGAAAAGACTTACATGCACTTGCTTTTTTCTATAAAATTACCAAAATACCCTTCTAGTTAATGGATTTTTTAGATGGACTTAGAAGCGGGGAGCAAAATGACGATAAGTTAGAAAAAATTAAGGAGGAAAATGGCTATTTTTAAACTATTGGGGCAAAGCCGTTAAAATAACCAAATCACATGGAGCAAAATGGAAGTGAACTCTAAGATTTATTTTTACGGATTTGATACAAAAAGTGAGTATCTATGTATGTGGGTGTGGTCAGGGCCGGCCCTGAGAATTCATGTACCCTGTTCGAGCTCGAAATAATGTGCCCTTATAGGCCTTAGCGAAATTGAGTATTGGGATCACTAAAGATCTAAACCTAATGCCAAAGGGGTTAATAACTAATCTAAACCATAAGAATAGTTTTGTAAGGGGGCCTATATTAGTGTTTGTATGAGTGTACCCTATTAAAAAAATATTTTACATATACATATCGGGTTTTTTCATAAAAAAACGTACCCCTCAAAATATCGGGCCTTGGCCGGTGGTCCTCCCCACCCACCCCCAGGGCCGGCCATGGGTGTGTTCAGGACCATTATGACCACCATGATCCTCCACATCAGCAACATGTCACCCACCTCTAATTCACTATTTAAAACCACTGCCCTAATGGTGTGGTCATGACCCAAACCACTATCCCATTATTTATTATAATATATTTTTGTCTAAAGAAAAGAAATGAAATCTTAGAAAACGAAAAGGAGGACATGGTTGTCATGATTTAATCCATGAGAACCATAATGGATCAAACAAAGGGGTGGTATAACCTTCCATTCATGTTCCTACATGACGAATCATGTCCTAACCGTATCCTCAGACCCTTCAACCTAATAGTACATTTTATTTCACACATACAAACAAATATATGCATACATCTCAATAAATCATGCTTCAACGTGTACTTTATTCAAGTTGACAAAGGTGCTGTTTGTTTTTTCTGTAGGAAAAGGTCTGCAGTCTGCGGACCACATCTGCAGGCATCTGCAGGAGAAGAGGTGGACCAAATGTCTGCAGTCTGCAAGGAGAAGAGGGTTTGTTTTTTTTTTATATAAAACCTCTTCTAAACCTCTTCTAGGTTTAAAACACACACACTCTACTCTCTCTCTAAAATTTGCCATCATCACCACCGCCACCACTTCACCACCGCCATCATCACCACCACCGTCACCACCTCCGCCTTCACACCGTCACCACCCTAACCTAGACACCGTCACCACCCTTCACACCGTCACCACCCCCCCTTTTTGTCTTCGATCAGCAACAGACCACCACCACCAACGTCGGGTGGTGGTGTGCGACGGTCAGAAGAGGAGAGAGAGAGAGACCGAGAAAGAAAGAGGAGAGAGAGAGAGAACCGGTGATGAAGATGGCGTGCAGATCGACGACGGCACACGGTGGGTTTTGTTTCTGATCGATTTAGGGTTTTGTTTCTGACGATTTGGGGTTTTGTTTTCTGATCGATTTAGGGTTTTGTTTCTGACGATTTGGGGGTTTTGTTTCTCTATTTGGGGGTTTTGTTTCTGACGATTTGGGGGTTTTGTTTCTGTCGGAGCAGGGGTGGTGGTGGCGGAGCAGGGGTGGAGGTGATGATGATGATGGTGGCGGAGCAGGGGTGGTGATGATGATGATGATGATGATGATGATGATGGTGGCGGAACAGGGGTGGTGGTGATGATGATGATGATGATGGTGGCGGAGCAGGGGTGGTGGTGGCGGAGCAGGGGTGGAGGTGGAGGTGGTGCCAAGAAGAGGTAAACGTCTGCGAGGAGAAGACTTGGGTCCATGTCTGCTCCAAGAAGAGGTCTCGCAGACCTTTTTAATGAAAGGTCTGCGATAAAACAAACAAGCTGCAGACATCAAACGTCTGCGCGCGTCTGCGTCGCGCAGACATAAGTGACCAGAAGTACTTCTGGCCAAAAAACAAACAGCACCAAAGTGACAACTTTGGTAACCCGTGAGGATTTCGTCTATGGTGATGACTGATTGTAATGACGGTGAACACAGGGTTTAGACTTTAGTGAAGGTTTACTTAAGCTTTTAATTTATTTATCGATAATAATATACTAAAATAATTTTAATTTATTATAGAAATATAACTAAAAAGACTAATCTACTCATTGCCTATTGATAATTGATGCTCACAATTTAAACAGTAACACTTTTAACTTATAATTTCATTGTGAGAAAAATGCTTGGTAAGTTAGTATGGTTTGCTCTATTTTTACCTATAGTCTCTACACGTTTAAAATTACAACTAGTCTTCAACTTTTGCACATTCGTTTTCGGATAGTCCCTAATATAGATGGGGGTTGATTTTTGGTGTTAAATGGGTGTGAAATTACTAAAATGCCCTCACTAATAAAAAAATATTTAAAACATTAAAAAAGTCTAATTAATCCTTATAAGTGGGCCCCACCAGTTTCTTAAAATATAAAATTAACTCTTCTACCCAACCCCACCCCTATCCCCCACCTTCCCTATGTCTTCCCGACAAACCCACCCACCTCCGAGCACTCCAAACCCCCACCACTGTAACTCCAGCCGACCACCCAACTCCGAGCACCAAAACCTCCCACCGCTACTGTCACACCCCAATCGATGGCGGAAACATCGGAGTGAGACGAACGAGATTGCTCAAAGGCTTCATAACGGTATTGTGACAATATTTAATTCAAAATCGATTTCATTCATAGAAATAATTGTCAATTACAACACGGAAATCAAAGTACAACATTTAAAGATAAAGTACGACAACAAGTACAACTTCAAAATCTATCATTTCTAAGTGTTTTTCTAAGCCGTCCCTTCTAGATTTCGTCATGATCATCATCATCAACCTGCAACATGTTAAAAGTATAGTTCAACACACAAGGCATTAGCGAGTATACAAGTTTAATACATAGCATAAGTGATAAAATTTTAAACGCATAAGTGATAAAATTTTAAACGAATGAGTTAATTACTCATTTCGTCCTTGTGGTTTATCAAAAATCACTATTTCAATCCATTAGTTTAAAAATTACGATTTCAGTCCATGTGGTTTCACTTTCATAACCATTTCAGTCCACCTCGTAACCATTTCAGTCCCTGTACTTAACAGAATAAATGGATTGAAATGGTTACGAAAGTGAAACCACAGGGACTAAAATCGCAAATTTTAAACTAATGGACTGAAATAGTGATTTTTGACAAACCATAGGGATGAAAACAATAATTAACTCTTGTAAAACTCGACTTTTCAAGTAAAAGTCAAAGTACAAGTCAAAGTTAAAGTCAATACATGTCATTATTCAGATTTGTCATTCTTGCTTAATTATTGCTTGTACTCTCGAGATTCGATAAATGATATATTGGTTAATGATATTTTAAAACCACGATTTACTACTAAGTGAAGTAACAATGAGATAAACGCAGAAATCACAACTAAATGTTATTTTACTTAACGCTATCACATCGCAATTACAACGCAAACTTGAAACGCAGTTATTGGTATTGTTCTATGTGTGTGTTATTATGTGCTTTACTTGTGTGTGCGTAGTATATGTTTTGGGATATTATTCGCAAATGCAATCGCAACGCAATCTCATTGCAACTTGAAACGTAGAGTTACTTCTATGCTTTTTATGTGTTATGTTATTTGTGTAACTACTTGTTTAATACTATCGCATCGCTTACTCGCAACTCGCTTAAACGAAACGCTACGCTCAACGCACGAAACGAAAGTCGAAAAACTAACTCGCACAGGCCAACTGATCGAATGACCGTTCGGTCGAATGATCATCAGTCAGGATGACCATCCGATTTGGATGGCCATCCGATCGGCTGACCATCCGACCCACCTTCCTGCAACGCCTTACTTCCCCTCTCACACTATAAACACCCCCTATCACATCACTGGTCATTGATGTGACAGCTCTATCCAACCCAACTCGCTCCAGCTCGTTCTAAGGCATTTTTCTCTCGATTCCAAGCGATTCTCGTAAGTTTTCTTCCTAAATCTTGTACTTCCATCTTCATTGAACACAACTCCATCATCTTCTCCACTGAAATCACTACATTTCACCAAGAAATCACCGGATTTGAACTGCTTTAGGGTGACGTCACCTCGGGTTCTTATGAACACTTAAGTGTGACATCATCCCATCAAGATTTGTCCAGATCTAAAGGATTTCTACACGCTTTTACACTGATTTCGACAAGATCTAAACATTTTCAATTGGATTCAAACTTTTCTTCAACATTTTTCACTTTTCACTCAAAACCGCTGGAATCTAGACTCATTCAGGCTCTCTACTCATTCTCTAGTGGAGAACCGTCTGAAAACGGACTTCCATCGAAAAGACGACCGACTCACGTGTAACGCCCTGCGTTTCGAAACTTTTATCGTTTGGCAAGTCTCGTCCCTGTAATACTTAATGATACTTATTTGAGTCTTAACTATGTGAAACTTTTATCTTCTGATACTTGACTCTTGAAACTTGACACTTGTTATACTTGACGAGAAACTTTGATACTTATTGAATGAGAAACTTGATACTTAGTGGAACGAGAAGCTTGATACCTGTTGAACGAGAGACTTTGATTATTTATTAAACGAGAGACTTTGATACTTGATACTTTGATACTTGAAACTTTGATACTTGATATTTTGATACTTGATACTTATCGAACGGGATACTAGCTAAAACGCAGACTTTAAGCACGGAAACTTTTGTGTTAATTATATAGTTATACCATGTATTGGTTACTCACAATAATACGCAACGCAACGCTTAATCTAGCTCGCAAAACGAACCAAAATCGGAAAACTAGCAAGTGGATCTCGGCTGCCCGAATGGACATCCGATCGGATGACCATTCGACCGAATAGCCATCCGACCCATTGCGCACTTACACCGCCTTAGTTGTCAACATCAACTATAAATAGGCCCCTTGTGCTCTCATTCTCACCTTCCACTCTCTTTCATCCGAACACACGCACTCTCTGTCATTTTAAGCAAGATTCAAGACAAACTCGTAAGTATTCTTCCCTGATTCTTGTACAACTTTCATCAATTATCACTTCTACACAAGATTTTTCATCAAAATCGACTAATTTGGGGTCTCTTGGAGGTGGGTTCCACTCAGAAGTTGGTATAAACTATTGTGGAGCACCATTTAAGCAAGAACGACCCAAGATCTAACAGATTTTCACAACTTTTATACAAAAACTTAATAATCTCACGCTTTCACATCAGATCTGACGGGATTTCACAGGGTTTCCGGATCAGATCTGATGAACATCACGTTTTACAACTACTTTTCAGACTTTCGTCGATTTTTATACAGAATATGGGAAACATCAGACTCAAACCGACTTCCGGCTCGTCCCTTAGCCGAAGACCGGCTTGAAAACTGATCTCCGCTGTAAAACGGGCCAGTTGACGGGTCCAAACATGAGACACCACCAGAAACAGTTCATCAGTTCGAGAAGGGGGTGGTTTCCAGCCGACCGAACGAGCTAAGTTTGGTATGTTTCCGTTGTTTGACACGTCGTGCACCATCTCCGTTAACTCGAAACTTAGAAAATTTCACGAAACTTCACACACTGATCATCTGTCCGAATGGCCATCCGATCGGATGACCATTCGTCCAGATGATCTGATTATGTTGACACTTGTTTGTTTTACATGACACTATGATCACAACGTTTGAAACTTTATCAGTTCACAAACTTAAACCATTGTTCGAATAGCCATCTGTTCGAATGGTCATTCGTCCGAATGACCATCCGATCGGATGAAGTCCATCTATTTGAATGGTCATCCGACCGGATGACCATCCGCTCAGGTATTCTATCAGACATTTTACTCGATTTTCGCACAGTTCGACACTCTGTTCCCGATCGGGTCAACACTTAGAGGACTTATTGTCACACCCTAAAAACGTCGCAGCGGAATATAAAACGCAGTGGTGGCGGAAGTTGGTGCCCATTAATATCTTGTTGAACGATGCATTTAATTGTTGGACATTTTAATTTAATTAAAACATAAGTTTTAAACATAAAGTTTCAAACCACGACATAACCATAACATAGTTTAGTTGTCTTGATCCTTATGGATCTTATTACATTTGTCCCAAACTGTTTTAAAAGTTTTTCCAACACATTTTCAAACCACACATGCATCAACAACCACAAGATACGCCATAAATCCCGAAGCCGAACTCAAGTACTTGAAGAACACGTTAAAATCAAGTGTCAACACAAAGGAAGATGAGTTCACATATTCAAATTTAAAACAATTTGACCCAAGGAAAAACTTTCCAATTATGTGTTTATAAAAAAATCCATATAATTTACGAAAGTCAATTTATTTCCTTAATAAAAATCCAAGGGTCAGCCGTCGCAAGCGTTTCCCAAAAACCCTCGAACAAAGCATCAAATGTTCGGACTCGTAAGTTAGCTAGACATTACGAACTATATATCTACAATGAAGGGATAATCAATGCCAGACAATGAACAGAATTTCAATTCGTTGTTTGACTTGACACGGAGCAACCGGTCGAGACCATTACTTGCGCATATAAAACGTAATATCTTTGGTAGATCTATCGGGTTGACACTATGGAGTAATTTAAATATGTGAATATGGTAATATCTTGGTGTCAACCCGATAGATCTACCAAAAATTCCTCGCGTGCAATACTTAAATGATTAAACGACATTACTTGCGCATGGCCCATATCGAGACCATCTATGATGCCTGCCTCACGTACAATATATATATCCTACTAATATGAAAATTTTAATATAAACCGTTGTACGACTTTACTGAAATCCCTGGGACCAAGTAAATTCGTCCCAACAACACGTTCGTTTTCTCTGAAACACCGTACAAATCCCCGTTTGTCCCCAAAACATATATTCAACAAAACCATTTCATCCCCGAAACATATATTCAACAAAACCGTTTCATCCCCGAAACATATATTTTCACCAAAACTGTTTCTCCCCGAAACATATATATTTATCAAAACCGTTTCATTCCGAAACATATAATTTCACCAAACCCGTTTATCCCCGAAACATATAATTTATCAAATCCATATATTTTCAACGAAAATATATAATTTATATCAAAAGTTATGTTTTATTCCAAAAACATTATTAAACCCTTTTTGGCGTGTTCTTCCCCCACAACAAATACAAAACAGTAAAAAGACGGGGTTTAGTGACACTCACCTTTGGGTGCGTATTTTTAAATAGCGCAATCCCACAAATTGATTTTATCAATCAATATATCACAAAAATTCCTAAGTTTCTTCGTTTCTTAGAATTTTCACATAACTTTGAGATTTCCTCAAAAAGTTATCGTTTTAGATTATGTTGGCATGTTAATATATATATGAGTCTATATATATATATTTTTAAGATTTTGCAACTTGAACGATTTTATTGGTGACCGTTATCATGTAAATCCGTTAACACACCCGTTTATACGTAATATATCCACGATTTATGCGTCGTAATATATATACATAAAGGTAAACATTTTAACACGCGAAATCTCGTTAAATTATTTATTTTGTCATTTTTAAGGCATGCATACATAAAATAACTCATATGTATCAATTTTCATGCTCGACAAATAAGTTACATGTCAACACTTAACATATTACCATATTCACATATTTCAATTACATAACAAATTTTTACACATAAGGTTCACCCATAAAAAAAACCCATACTAGTGTTCATTGTAAAACGCGTATTTTAGTGATTCGATAACGTTTTCGGGTGTCGGAAGTCACATATGACCAACCAAACACCAAGTAAACTTAAAATTAGTTAAAATACTTATATTTAAACTAAAAATATCAGTTTACTTACTGATCTAAATCAGATTTATAAAAATCGTTCAAAAAGCCGATTTTTGCCCGTTTTACCGCATAGTTTTGCGTTAAACGTTACTATAACCATCCCAACTCAGAATGACTTGATATTTTAACACAATACATGTTATTTACTGATTAAAATGATGATTATAATCAGATTAGTGCAATTTTTGTGTAAGTCACATAAATCATGCGATTTCACGTATTTTACAACTTCTAAAGCACCAAGTACAACATGCAAGACTAGTAAACTTTATGACAAAGTTTTATATCATTTAACACTTCAAAATAATCATATTTTAGTGTTTATTATCTGATCAAAAATTATTTTTTATCAAATCATGCTCAAATCATCTTTTCATGATTACATATCATCATTACACATGATTTAAATACACCCAAGAACACATTAATTCCATGTTCCTACAAATCACAACATATGTCATCCACAATCATCTAATCGTACATACATAAATGCAAGTATTCTTACATTTCTGAGTATGTGACAAACATTTACATGCATGCATACACATATACATACGTATACATGACATATACACACACATGAACTTCCAAAAGTTCACTTTTTTATCAAGTCCTTTTCAAATCACAAAACCCTTTTAGAACATTCTTTATGACAACTTTTGATTCTTGCATGTAATCAATCATTCAAGACTCATGTTATTCAAGAATCATTTAATCAAAAATAAAAAAAAAACAATCATATACACACACACATATACCTACGGCCATATATACATACATATTCATCCATTTTTATTTCCTTTAAAAACCCATTTGTTTTAGTTTAAAGTTTTGTGAAATATCTTAAGAATCAAGAGAAACCTTCCATAACCATCAACATCACTATGAACCAAGAACAAAATTTAGAGAAATGATTCTTATACCTTCAAGGTTCAAGTGGGGTTTTGACAAGAATGATGATATGGAGCTTGTTCTAGCTTGAAACTTCTTGAAAACACCTTTAAACCTTCAAATGGACTTGAAATCTCTTTGAAATGGATTTGAATCCTCTAGAGCAAAGTGGGAAAATGAAAATGGAGATGTACAAGGGGGTGTTTGGCCAAGATTATGAGAGAGAGAGTGTTAGAGTGATTTTTGAAAAGTTTATGTTGGTTCTTGTGAGATTATGGAAGATGTTTAAAGTTATAATCATTACACACATTTCTCTAGTTCCTACACGTGTCACATTGGAAGAATCAAGAAGATATGGGCACCCCTAGGGGCTGCCACCTCTCACCTCACATATACATATACATATATGTATGTAAATTAGAGTAAAAACTGGTATTTTACTTGATACCGGGTATTTTATCTAGCGTTTTAATCACGTTTTAGTGCATTTTAAATTATTTTCATCATTATATAAAAATAATCACAGTAAAATATTACTGAAATATTTATCAGTTGCCTTGACTGGCTGCGTTGACAGTATTTTGTTAGATACGCGTAGTATCACGCGGTACGCGTTCAAACTCGAAAAATAGAGTTTCTTAGCGTTTTAATTTATCTTTTCCTCCCGGACATGATTAAAATTACCATTCTAATCATAACAGACTATTTTTTAGGATTTTAACACTGATCGGGTGGTCACTGACATTCGTTTCGCATTTTATTCGTTACGCGATAAGCGTTTATTTTATCGTTGCCAACATATTTTTATCAATGTTTGGATTCACCAACACATTAAATATCACATATAAACATCAATATCAGTCAAATACAGCCTTTTTATTTATTCATGACACTTGTTACATTTGTACGGTACCGTCTGAAAAGGCAGGTGTCACATTCTCCCCCTGTTTAGGAAATTTCGTCCCCGAAATTCTACTCTACAGGTTTCGTTTTCGCACTAGGTGGGAAGAAATGAGGATATTTCCGTTGCATCTGGTCCTGTCGTTCCCAAGTGAACTCGGGTCCACGTTTAGAATCCCAGCGTACCTTGACCAACTTTATCCTACTCCTCTTGAGTTTCTGAATTTTCCAATACACGACCTCCACTGGTTCCTCGATAAATCTCAGTTTATCATCTACTCGAACCTCACCAGGGGGTATAATCAGCGTCTCATCAGACAGACACTTTTTCAAATGGGAAACATGAAACACATTATGAACTCCACTCAACTCTTGCGGCAGCTTAAGCCTATACGCGACTGATCCAACTCGAGATGCGATTTCGAAAGGACCTATATAACGCGGGCTCAGCTTTCCCCCTTTTCCAAACCTCACAACGCCCTTCCAAGGAGATACCTTCAACATAACCCGATCACCAACCTGAAACTCCAACGGTTTCCTCTGGTTATCCACATAACTCTTCTGTCGATCTGCGGCATTTTTCAACCTTCCCTTAATCTGGACAAACTTGTCCGTGGTTTCCTAGATAAGCTTGGGTCTGGTTAAATGCTTCTCTTCGACTTCAGCCCAACAAAGTGGCGATCGACACTTCCTTCCATACAAGGCTTCAAACGGAGCGGCCTTGATACTAGCGTGGTAACTATTGTTGTAAGAAAACTCTACCAACGGCAATTGAGTATCCCAACTTCCACCGAAATCAATCGCAGACGCTCCTAACATATCCTCTAATGTCTGAATGGTTCTTTCACTCTGACTATCCGTTTGAGGATGATACGCAGTACTCATGTCCAAATAAGAACCCAACGCCTCTTGAAGAGATCGCCAAAACCTGGAATCAAACAGACTGTCTCTATCCGAGATAATTGACACTGGTACTCCATGATGAGCTACAATCTCTTTAAGGTACAACTGCGATATCTTCTCCATGTTGTCTGTTTCCTTAAGCTCCAAGAAATGAGCAGACTTTGTCAATCGATCCACAATTACCCATATCGTATCATGTCCACGTGACGTACGGGGTAACTTGGTGATAAAGTCCATCGTAAGATGTTCCCATTTCCACTTAGGAATCTCTTGTTGCTGCAGAAGCCCAGACGGCTTCTGATGTTCAGCCGTAACCTTTGAGCACGTCAGACATTTACCCACGTAGACCGCAATATCTCTCTTCATATTCGGCCACCAGTATAACTCCTTGATATCCTGATACATCTTGGTAGAACCTAGGTGAATGGAATATCTGGATTTATGAGCTTCGTTCATAACCAGTTCACGTAGGTTACCTCTAAGCGGAACACTATTGGGATTGAACCCTACAAAGGAGCAAAAACTGGTTCAGAACAGTAGATCATCATAAGCAGTGCTTATACAAAGACTTTCCCCTTGACAGTGGCTCCAACAACTGATATTCTCTAAGTACTGATCTACCTAACAACTGTTATGTCAAAGAACTGTTGTTTGATATAAAGGATTGAAGCCCTAACTACTGCTGCTACTCAAGCACTGATTAAGACAAAGCACTGTTGACTCAAGGCCTGATCAACCTATGAATGAAAGCACTGATTCACAACATCAGTGCTTAGGAAACAATAGTGGGAAGCTACAAGCAGTGTTTATATAATCAGTGTCTATGTAATAGTTTATTCATTGTATTATTGTTTTGTACATCAGTGGTTAGAGGTTGTTAGATTGTTAGATGTCACTTTCAGGGTGACGTCAGCCAAAGATGCTCAGTGGTTTGCTTGTACGATAAATAGAACAGTACCCTGTTCTATTCTGTTAGCTCTTTTCACCTAAGTCTTTCTGTACGAACAATCACTGAGCTCAGGCTGAGGGGGAGTCTTATGCATGCATGCATAATTAAGTCTTATAACAAATACAAGCATTCGATTAATGAAATCATGCCTGCTTAAAATTTTATTCCATTGATTGTGTGATTAAAGTTTATTTCCATATTCCGCTGCACAATACTTGTTTCATCTTTCCATTTCTTGTTAAACAACACAATCAAAGAAACTCAGATCCTAACAAACCCATATCCGGTTCATGAAGTACATCACTTCATCCGCTTTTAGTATCAGTTCACACTCTAATCCTCTCAAACCTTCTCTTCTCAGGTTCTCATCCTTTAAAGCCACTCGTTGTGCATTACGAATTTGATCAGTCAAACTCGTCTGTATGGTCAAGACCAAAGCACGCACATGTAGAGGCTTCTCCTATTATTTTATGCTGAGCGCACCCGCAACAACATTTGCTTTTCCAGGGTGATAACGAATATCACACTCGTAATCGTTGAGTAACTCTACCCAATGTCGTTGTCGCATGTTGAGCTCCTTCTGATCAAAGATATGCTGGAGGCTATTATGGTCTGTGTATATCGTACACTTTGTGCCATACAAATAATGTCTCCAGATCTTCAAGGCAAACACAATAGTTCCTAACTCCAAATCATGTGTCGTGTAATTCTTCTCGTGCACTTTCAATTGTCTGGATGCATCGGCTATCACTTTGTCTTTCTGCATAAGCACGCATCCAAGGCCCAAACGTGACACATCACAATATACAATGAAATCATTACTTCCATCAGGAAATGAAAGAATAGGTGCACTACACAACTTTTCCTTCAACATTCGAAAAGCTTCCTCCTTCTTTTCCATCCAATCAAACTTCCTTTTCTTCTGGGTCAATAGCGTCAAAGGTTGCGCTAATCTGGAGAAATTCTCAATGAATCTCCAGTGATACCCAGCAAGTCCTAAGAATTGTCCCACCTCCGACGGAGTCTTTGGCGCTTCCCAATTCTTGATCGCCTCTATCTTCGATGGATCCACATGTATACCTTTCTTGTTTATGACGTGCCAGAGAAAACGAACTTCTCTAATCCAGAAATCACATTTAGAGAACTTGGCATACAACTTCTCTTCCTTCAACAGCTCCAAAATCAACTTCAAATGATACTCATGATCTTCTTTGGTTCATGAATAGATAAGTATGTTGTCGATGAATACTATCACGAATTTATCCAAACAGGGTTTGCATACCCTGTTCATGAGATACATGAACACAACTGGCGCATTAGTTAAGCCAAAAGGCACGACTAGAAACTCGTAATGGCCATATCGTGTTCAAAAAGCAGTCTTCGGAACATCTTCGTCAGCAACCTTCAACTGATGATATCCTGAACATAGGTCAATCTTCGAGTAGTAACTAGATCCCGGTAGCTGATCAAACAAATCGTCAATCCTTGGTAAAGGGTGCCGATTCTTGATAGTCAACTTGTTCAGCTCTCTATAATCGACACACATCCTGAAGGATCCATCCTTCTTCTTCACAAAAAAACAGGTGCACCCCAAGGCGAAAAGCTTAGTTGAATGAAACCTTTGTCTAGTAGCTCTTGAAGCTGATTTGACAATTCTTTCATTTCTGATGGTGCTAATCTATAAGGATATTTTGCAATTGGTGTAGCACCAGGTACCAGATCAATTCTGAACTCAATCTGTCTCGTAGGGGGTAATCTAGGTAAGTCTTCAAAAAAAACTTCTGGATAATCGCGAACTATAGGAATCTCTTCGATCTTCCTACCTTCAGCCTTCGTATCTACTACGTTAACTAAGAACACAGGATAACCCTTTTGCAACAACTTGTGCATCTTCATAACACTGACGATACTCAACGCTCGACTCGATCGGTCTTCGTGAACAACTATTGCTTCACCACCATCAGGATGAGGTATCCTCACTTGCTTCTCCGAGCAAACAATCTCAGCTTTCTTCTTGGATAGCCAATCCATCCCCACAACTACATCAAAACTCCCCAGCTCCACTTGTAATAAATCGATACTAAAACTATGATCATCTAACTGAATACTACAACCACGAATGACTTCGCTAGTCTCTATCAGTTTACCATTTGCTAGTTCTATCGAGTACTTTTAACTTAGCTTACTTGTTGGAGAACACAGAAATGGTTCAAAGTTTTTCGAAACAAAACTCAAGTCAGCCCCGGTATAAAAAAAAGTACGAACGTAGAATGGTTATTGATAAAAACATACCGGTAACAACAACAGGATTGTCACGTGCCTTTCCAGCATTTAGCTCGAACGCTCTACCCTTGGCATTCTGACCCTTTACTTTAGGACAATCCCTCTTGAAATGTCCTTGTTCACCGCACTGGAAGCATCCCTCTAGCTTCGTCCCCTCCGAAGTACTTTTAGCATAGCACTCGCGGGTAACATGCCCAGTTCAACCACACCTGGCGCACTTTTTCTGCTCATCCTCATGAGTCTTCCTATCAGAACCACTCCTGCCATCCCTGGCATTATCCCTTCTAGAACTGCTAGAACTTACCACATACGCCTTCCCCGAACTACGTTTCCTATCACGCTTCTCATCGGTTTCCTTCCTCAAGCTCTCAGACTTGCGCTTCTTCGAATCTCTTGACTTAGATTCAGAACGCCCCGACCGTTCAGATTTCACGTCTGCATTGGCCTTGCCCGATGACTTCCCGGTTTCCTCCTTCTTGTTTAGACTACCTTTGCGAGCAGCGTCATCCGCTAACGATTTCGCCAATGTAGTAGCCTCTAGGTAGGTAGTGGGTTTACCTGATGTAACCATGCTACGAATTCGTGCCGACAACACCCAGATATACCTCTCTACCTTAACATACTCAGGAGTAACCATCCATGGAACTAACCTTGCCCAATCGTTGAAACGAGATATGTAAGCTCTGGCATTCAGACCTTCCATGGTTAGGTTCCAGAATTCGGTCTCGATTTTCTGTATCTCACTACGCGGGCAATATTCTTTTAGGAGCATCTCTTTATGTTCGTTCTAGGTTAAACCATAGGCAGCGTCTTCACCCAAAATTTGAACTTGCGAGTTCCACCAGGATAGTGCTTCATCAAGAAAAAAATAAGAAGCATACCTAACCCGTTGATCAGCAGCACAACCACCGATTGCCATGACGGATTCCATCTTCTCAATCCATCTGGTGATCTCCAAGGGTCCTTCGGCACCGGTAAATTGTGACACCTGTGTATTTTAATCTCTGTACAATTCCAAACAATTTTGTATTTAATGAAATATGGTGTTTTAATTCCAAATATTTGTTTAATTAATTGTGACATTAGTACGTTTTTAATCATTGTTCAATTTCGAACTCTTAAACCTTTCTGGAAGTGAAATCATAAACTGTTATGTAAACGTAATCAGTATAATGCAACATACACTCCGGAACAATGAAATAAGTCAAACATACTGTAGGATCGAGATTCGACCTAACGAGTCGTTCAGAAGAGTTCTTAATCAATACGAAAGGCGGAATCACTCGTATCGATGTTGAATCAGCTTGTATTGCACTTAGAATCACTTTAACTGTCTCTGGTATTGATATCAGAATGTTTTACAAGGCTGGAGACACTTCAGCAGAGCTTCGCTACCGGAATCAGAAGTTACAAATGAATGACCAAGACCTAGTATTTATAGGGAACTCCACTTCGCATGAACTGGACATTCCACTTCACATGAACTGGACACTCCACTTCACATGAACTGGCACATGCCACTTCACATGAACTGGACCTGCCAGTTCGTGTGAAATGGTAAGTTCAGCTCCGTTTCCTGTTTCTATCGTTCTATACGTATAGGTCTATCAATTCTAGTACATGACTCGATACAAGATGAAGTCAACAGACATATGCACCAACAAACTCCCCCTTGGATGTTGACGAGTCTTCGGTGACAATTTTTCAAAGTGTCGACTCTTCAGTCTTGATCAGTCTTCATGCTCTCTCCAAAGTATCTGACACTATAAGCATCCTCAATCTCTATCTTCTCTCTCTCTCTCTTTTCCCTTTCAGAATCGCAACCTGGCTCTCTCCTCCTCTTGCTCAGATCTCTCGATTCTTTAAGTTCATCAGCATTAGCAGCTTCTATCTCGAACGCTTTTCTAGAATCTGAATCTGGCTCTAATGCTTTCACAGGTTCTGGAACGTCTCCTGGCTTTCCGTAGCAACAGGATTAGGAACCTGGCTTTTCCATCTTCAGACTCCCCCTTTCGATAAACTGGGATCGTAGCCTGGCATAACACTTATCATAGGTTCAGGAACGATTCCTTGCTCTTAACCTGCAACAACTCTACCCAAAAGTAAGATTTTATAACAATTTTAGACACTACTAGTATTTGAAACATTCAAATTTTAATCATTTAATCATTTCAAAATCATTACTCATTTCAAACAAACTCTCCCAAACCACTGTTGTTCATCATGTTTAGCACTTGGAATTTTGAAAATCAGCTTTTCAACATCAATCGTCAAAAATAAGATGAAACAAAATCTTTTTGAATTTTTCAAAATTTTATGCTAAAACAGACTAAAATCTTTTTGGATTTTTGTTTTTAATAAAAAGCAGTAAAGAAATATTTACAGACAATAATTTTGTGAGTTTGCGTAAGAGGATCATATTAGTTTTTGACAAATTACTAGCACCGTTGAGCTTTAAACACTTTAAGTTTTAAGCAATTCACATAGATTGACGATATTGTTGTCCTCTTAAACTCAATCTAAAAACTTTCGAAATGCTTACTGATACGTTAAGGTATATTAATATTGCACTAAATTCTTATGGACCCCACGATCTCAGCATATCCCCTCATCATGCAATACACTGACTCAAGTAATGCCTTTAAACTTTCATCAACTGTGATATGTGCGAAAACAACGCAAAATGTTTAAACATTAACAATCAGGTCGATCTTTCGATACACAGAGAAAGTCCAATGTTTAAACAAAATAAGAAATAAAAAAACAAGTTGAATATGTTTAGATCTTAACCACCAGTTCGATATTCACATATACGCAGAGGTGATCCAAGATTTAAACAAAACACCAAGAAAAAATAAAGCAGAACGTTTAGGCACTAACATCCAGTTCGATACTCACGTATACGCAGAGGATGTCCAATGCTTAAACAAAATAAAGAAATCAAACAAATTTAAATCTTTTCAAAAAGAAATGCACAATCACAGTGACTTTTTCAGCAAGTTGTGAAAGTTCACAAACTGAACGATTTTTATGCTCTTTTAGCATTCAGCGATTACCGAGTAGGTACACAGTCACGAAGGATAAAACTAAGTACTATGCTTTCAACCGCGTTTCCCACTAGAATTAGGCTTTTTCATTTAAGTTTGTATCATTTTCGCAAATCTACTAGTCTAGCTGAGCCTATCGTCACATCTTTAGTGAGACTGTTTATCACCTTTTTAACTTTTCAATTCTTTAGCGTACTGTGACAGTCTACTGATGTACTATCATTTCCTCTTTTTACACAACAAAACTCATTTTTGATTTTTCATGTTTTTGGCTTTTTCAAATTTTCTATTGTTTTTGGATTTTCTGAAAATTTCTTACTCCCCCTAAAATTCAAAATCGTTTAAAGAAAATTTGACAAACCGATGTGAATTGCTTCAATTCGCCATCCATTTGGCATAAACAATCAGAACTCCCCCTGACAACAAACTATTTTCCCATTATGATTTCAAAACACTTAAGTTTGTTTTAATCAAATGGTTTTTCCGGAAAATTAGTTTAGTCATTTCAACGAACATGGGTATTCATTCATCACTTTGTTTTTCAAATTACCATTTGAATGAAAGTTAAATCAAGTTCAATTTAATGACCTTGATTAACCACTTGTAAATTCTTATCAACACCACCATTTGTAAATCGAAATATAACAATTTTCAATTACTCAAGAAGGATGCTAATTCCTGCTTCACGATTACCAACTTGGGAGCTCCGGCAAGTCCAGATTTTTAGTCATGATAGGTTCTATCCCAGTTACTAACCTGGGGTGAACCATCTTCATCTGGTTTCCTCATTTTCTTTTCATAAAATTCCTTTACCCCTTTGACCTTCCCATCAATCATTTTACCAAAAATATGTTTCACTTTGGGGTTAAAAGTTTTTTCAACATCAAATTCTTTCTTTTCAGAAAAAATTTGGTTTGAAATTTCAACTTTTTCACTTTTTGATTTAATATTTTCAGCCCGCAATGGTGGAAAATTTGCGTCATCCATTGGTGGTACTGACTTTTCACCTTTTGGCTCAACTTGTGGCTCTTCTGACTTTGACGAGTCAGATTCATTGCCAAAAAATAGCTCCTCTGATTTTGACGAATCAGAATTATTGCTAGAACTATCATCTGATTTCTTAACAACCCACTTTTGATTGTTAAGATTCACCTTTCTTTTATAGAAACCTTTTGAACACTCACCAACCTCAAATGTTGAATTTTCAGAAACTTTAAATTTTTTGGTTGGTGGTTTGACTTTCTCAACAACTTTTTCCTTGAGTTTATTAGAGACTCCCTGTTTTGTTTGGATTGCCTTTGGACAATTCCTGGCAATGTGACGAACTGTTTTGCATTGAAAACAGGTTCTTGTCTCTTTCTTCTGTTGAGCAACATCTTTCATCATTTCCTCTTGCTTCTTTGCAAGGAATTCTTTGTTTGTCTGCTTCCAAAATGAGCTCTTTTCTTCTTCTTCCGAGCTTGACCCTGACACAAATACAGTTTTTGGTTTATAAGTTTTCTCATTGTTATGATTTTCTGGTGGAATAAAACCTAGACCTTTCTTTTTGAAATTACCGTTATGGTTTGGTTTCTTTTGAAAACCAGAACTAGAACTGTAACCTTTTTTCTTGTTTAATTTCTGTTGAATTCTTGAGGTGTACTTTTTAGGTTTTTTTAGAAAGATTTACATCTTTTATTTCAGAAATCTTAATTTCTGTTAGTTTGAAAACCTTTTTGATCATTTCAGATTTGACACCTCTTATTGGAAATTCTTCATCAGAATATAATTTGTCAGAATCATTCAAAGTATATGCTACTTTGAATGTTTCATTATTCAAATTATTTTGTGATAACAGAAAATCTTTATTGTAAACCCGTTTGCCCTTTTTGACTGTTGGACTTGAAGTGTCGGACTCAGACTTTGACTCTGACTTTGACTCCTCCGTTTCATCTTTATCCAACACTTGATCGACCACTTTCTTTATTAACTCAGACTCATGATCAGTGTCGGATGATGTTAAAGTGACATCGATGTTGTCTGGCAAGTTATCTGAAGGCTCAGATTCCCACTGTAAATTGTTTGCCTTTTTGACTCTTTCTGAATTTGGATTTCGTGGAGAATATCCATTTTCAAGCGGGGGTGGACACTTGTTATAACCAACACTTTGTTTCTTACCAGAATTCTTCACTTCAGTATCCTTTTTTGTTTCGAATTTCTTCTCTTCGGATGTTTCTTTTTCAAACGCCTTCATGCCTTCAACTGTAGAGTAAATCCTGTCAATCACATAAGAAGAACATGAGTAACTTTTTAACAACTTGTTTACTCTTTCAGTTTCTATCCTTTGAATTTCCAATTTCTTTTCAAGCTCAGCACACATATCAATGTAATAATTGACCATTTCCTGCTCTATCATATATGCTCCATTGAGTGTCTTCATAGCTGTAGCTTGTTCACTGCTTGACTCATTATATTGGTTCATGGCTTTGTTTAAGACATCATACGATTCTTTCAGTCTATTCATGTTGTGAATTAACTCGTTGTTGTGCTTTTTCAGAGTCTCACAGTTTTCACAGTTCTCATACGCCTTTTCTTCATCAGCTTCCTTTTTAATCTCGAAAGCTGGAATTTCTTTCACCTGCTTCTTTATCACACGGACTTCTTCTTCATCATTCTTATCTTTCATTCTTTCTTTATTTCTTTCAGCTTGAAATTTTAAAAGCTTTTTCATTTTTTCTGCATAATATGAATTATCATCATCACAATCATCTTGTTTTTCAACCTTCTTCTTTGCCATTTGAGCATTTTCAGCATCTCTCTCGGCTAGATATTTTAAGTGCTCTTTCATACTATCTGCCCAATATGAATTATCATCATCACTGACTTCAATGACTTGAGCAACAAAAGCTTTATGAACTGAAGTCTTGTTAGGATCATAATCATCCCAACTGAAGTCTTTTGGAAGCCTTTCATCATCTTGATTTATCAGACATGCTTTACTATCAGCTGAAATATATTTGTCCCAACTAAATCCTTTTGGCGATTTTTCATCATCTTGATTAACTAGATAAGCTTTCTTTGATTCTTCAATCTCCTTCCTAGCTTGTGAAGTTTGTGGCGATTGTTGTTGATATGGCTATTGAGCAACTTCATGATAAATCGCTTTCCAATAATAATCATTGTTTCCAAAAGGATTTTGAGCTCCATTTGCTTCGCGATTTGTCCATTCTCGCTTGAAATGCCCTTTTTCCCTGCAACGAAAACAAGTAACTTTAGATTTATCAAATCCTAAAGTAGAAACATTAGCATCACGAAAATCATCTCTTCCTGTAATCTGCTTAAATTTCTCAGTTCTCCTCAACACGCTCGCTAAGCACCACTTAATATCCATTAATTCCATCTCCTCAGCATTGATTTGATCGTAATCCTCTTTTGTCAACATTGGATTTCCGATCCTTCCTGCAACTAAACTCCTATAAGACTCTAACACAATTACCAATAAAGACATATGACTTTTTGCTACTTCTTCAGAATAATTTTGATCATTCTCAAGATTTAAAGCAATGTTGCACTATAATACTTTTCCACTCTTGGTTGCTGAAAAGTTTTGATCGAACGATGGATATGAAGAGAATCCAGTTTTGCTACTTGATCCTTGAGATGAACCTCCAGAAGAACTTTTTGCATTGAAAGCAGTTTCAATCTTTGGTGCAATGTGGGTCTTATCACTAGTACCTCCTTTGTAATACAGACCAATGTCTTGTTCACCATCATAGTTCTTCATTCTCGCTATCTTTCGTTGTTCCATCTCTTGAGCTTCGAGTTGTTCAATAAACTTGTTCAGTGTTAGATTGTCAAATTCAGGTTTATTTTTCAACATCATAAGATACGTGCCCCAGACATCTTGTGGCAATGCATCGGCCAGCTTTTCAATCAATTCATCATTATCTTTCTTAATGTTCAATCTCTTCATGTTCATCAACAAATTGCAATATCTTTCTATAATTTGCTTGGTGTTTTCAGTTTTTAATCCACGAAATAGATCAAATTCTTTCTTCAAAAGTGACATTTTGTTCTTGATCATCTCTGTACTTCCAACAAAGTTTGATTTTAGTTCTTTCCATATTGAATGTGCACTTCCGTTGTGTTGTAGTAAAATCAAGATTTCTTCCTTAATAGCTTGCTGCAAGAGACTCACCATCATCTTTTCATTTTTGTATTTCTTTTTCTCATCAACATCTAGATTCGACCTAACGAGTCGTTCAAAAGAGTTCTTGATCAATACGAAAGGCGGAATCAGTCGTATCGATGTTGAATCAGCTTGTATTGCACTTAGAATCACTTTAACTATCTCTCGTATTGATATCAGAACGTTTTACAAGGCAGGAGACACTTTGGCAGAGCTTCGCTTCCGGAATCAAAAGTTTCAAATGAATGACCAAGACCTAGTATTTATAGGGAACTCCACTTTGCAAGAACTGGACATTCCACTTCACATGAACTGGACACTCCACTTCACATGAACTGGCACATGCCATTTCACATGAACTGGACCTGCCAGTTCGCATGAACTGGCCAGTTCGTGTGAAATGGTCAGTTCAGCTCCGTTTCCTGTTTCTTTCATTCTATACGTCTAGGTCTATCAATTCTAGTACATGACTCGATACAAGACGAAGTCAACAGACATATGCACCAACAAACTCCCCCTTGGATGTTGACGAAGTCTTCGGTGTCGAGTTTTTAGTGTGTCGACTCTTCAGTCTTGATCAGTCTTCATGCTCTCTCCAAAGTATCTGACACTGTAAGCATCCTCAATCTCTATCTTCTCTCTCTCTCTCTATTCCCTTTCAGAATCGCAACCTGGCTCTCTCCTCCTCTTGCTCAGATCTCTTGATTCTTTAAGTTCATCAGTATCTAGATCTCTAATATCAACCTTCTCTCAATTATCCTTAACTGGTATAACATATCGATATTCAGTACATTCCCATGCATCTAAGTAATATGCTTGAACCCAATTTTCAAACCGTTCTGCCCATCCACTATACTCCTCAATATCCATAAGCTTAGGCGGTTTTTGTGTGGTTCCCGTTTCATTTTCTAGCATTGTATTCTGAATCACAGTGATCGGGGTAGCAAATGCATTGTAGAATTCGTTTTCCATGATTCAGTTTCAACTATTCATAAACTCAAACTTTTCAAACGAACTGGAGTGTTTTCAAACGGACTGAAGTTGATGCGAACTGAAAGTTAATTTGGTGCGAACTGTTCACCTTCCAAGCGAACTGGCCAACACTTCAATTCGTGCGAACTGTCTTTGTTCCAAACCGTGCGAACTGATATGGTCTAAACGCACTTCATGCGAACTGATATGGTCTAAACCCACTTCATGCAAACTGATATCGTTTAAACCCACTTCATGCAAACTGATATGGTCTAAACCCACTTCATGCGAACTGATATGGTCTAAACCCACTTCATGCGAACTGATGTGTCCAAACCATGCGAACGGGAATCAAATTTCATGCGAACTGGAACATCTTTGAACAAACTGATGAATTTTTGTCAAAATTGACCACGTTTTAGTTCGATTTTAAGTCTGATTCTTTCAAGGATTGATTAAAACTGTGTTCCGCACGTTATATCAAGAAATCAGTTCATTTTATCCATGAAATCTTCGTTAATTTTGAAAAATCAGGTAGAAAGTGAGTAGAAGTGAGTAGAAATCAGATAAACTAGTGAAAACAAACCGAAAACGGTAAGAACTCCTCCTCCTGAGCTCTGATACCACTTGTAGGATCGAGATTCGACCTAAAGAGTCGTTCAGAAGAGTTCTTGATCAATACGAAAGGCGGAATCAGTCGTATCGATGTTGAATCAGCTTGTATTGCACTTAGAATCACTTTAACTATCTCTGGTATTGATATCAGAACGTTTTACAAGGCTGGAGACACTTCGGCAGAGCTTCGCTACCGGAATCAGAAGTTACAAATGAATGACCAAGACCTAGTATTTATAGGGAACTCCACTTCGCATGAACTGGAAATTCCACTTCACATGAACTGGACCTGCCAGTTCGCATGAACTGGCCAGTTCGTGTGAAATGGTCAGTTCAGCTCCGTTTCCTGTTTCTATCGTTCTATACGTCTAGGTCTATCAATTCTAGTACATGACTCGATACAAGACGAATTCAACAGACATATGCACCAACAAATACCCTAAATACCCTTTAAATAACTTAGAAATAAGTTTTGAAGGATTCGGTATGGCAAAAACATGTTTATTCGAACTTAAGAACTATTTGCGACAAAACTGCGAAACGAACGTTGGTGACCGCCCGGATAATATTTAAATCCTAAAAATACGCTGTTATGATTAAAATTTTATTTTTAATCATGTTCATGTTGAAAAATAAATTAAAACGCTTAAAAACGTTAGTTTTCAAGTTTAAGCGCGTACCGCGTGTTACTTCGCAACGCAGCGCGTATACTGCGAAACACAGACAACGCAGCCAGTCTTGGCAACTGATATTGATTTCAGTAATATTTTGGTGAGTTTATTTTTATAGAATAATAAAATAATTTAAAACGCCATAAACCGGGATTAAAACGCTAGATAAAATACCTGGTATCCAGTTAAATACCTGTTTTTAACCTATACATACTAAATATATGTATTTTATACATACATATATATATATATATATATATATGTGTGTGTGTGTGTGTGTGTGTGTGTGTGTATTCGTGAGTAAGAGAGAGAAGAAAGCCACCTCCCACCTACTCTTGCTACTTGTAAGATTGCATGCAACCTTGAGAATCTAGCATATCTTGATAAATCCAACAAATCTTCTCATTCCAAGACTCAAGTTTCTCACTCCTCTCTCTCTCCTTCATGCAATCGGCCAACACCCCCTAACTCCCTTTCATTTTCGAATTTTAATCCATTTCTTCAAGATCTAAGCCCTTTCCAAGTTGGTTTCAAGCAGTTTTGAATATCCTAACGTGATTTGAAGGTGTTTCAAGCAAGAAGCAAGCTCCATATCATCATACTTTGTCAAAAACTAATCAAAATCTTGAAGGTATAAACTTTATTTTTAAATCCTTGTTCTTGATTTTTGGTGTTATTGATGATGATAGAAGTTTCTCAAGGTTCTTTGATTTTTCATTAACTTGAAACTAAAAAGAAATGGGTTTTATACAAAATAAATATGGAAGTATATATGTGTGTATATATGGCCGTATGTATGCATGTGTGTAAGGAGATTGAGTTTGATTTTTGATGGATACTTATTTGATTTATTCATGAAAAGTGAATGCATGTTTAATCAAATAGATGTAATGTAAAAGTTCTTGTGATTTGTATTGATTATTTGACAAAGCAAATTCTTGGAAAAATATATATGTATGCATGTGTCGTATATGTATATATATATGTACATGCACATGTGAATTTTTGCTAGTTAGTGTAAATTAATGAAAGAAGGTTGCATGCAATTATGTCTAGATGAATAGATGATGATTGATGAATATGTCTTTAATTGTATGAATTAATATCATGTTTGATGCATTCAAGTTTATATGAAATGAAAATGATATGATAAGTGTGCTTTATATACTTGTACATAAGCATGCATGTTGATTAAAGGATCAAGAAATGATGAAAAACGATTATATCACAAAAATGTTTTTAAAACAGGTTCTAAACATTAAAAATAACTTTATTTGATATATTATAATGGCATGAAACTTTGTCATAGGTTTGGTAGCTTCGCATGTTGTACATATAGCTTAGAAAGTGGTAAAATATGTGAAATTTGCATGATTTATGTGGTTTATGTGCGACCTGCACTATCATGAGTATAACCACTATTTTATTTAGTAAATAACATGGGTTATGTTAAAATATCAAGTCGTTACGATTTGGGATGGTTATGGTAACGTTGATGCAAAAGTAAGCGGTAAAACGGTTAAAAAATCGGCTTTTCGGAGGATTTTTATAAAACTGATTTAGATCAGTAACTAAACTGATATTTTTGACATAAAAATAAGTATTTTAACTTATATTAAGTTTATTGGTGTTTGGTTAGTCATACGTGACTTTTGACGCCCAAAAATGTAACCGAATCACTAAAATACGCGTTTTTCAATATACCCTAGAATGGGTTCTACATGGGTAAACTTTATGTGTTACAATGTGTTATGTGATTTATAATATGTGTATGATGACATGTTAAGACTTGACAAGATTATGTGTATTACGTTATTAATTATATGTCACGTTTGAGTATATATGTTACGACGCACAAATCGTAGATATATTGCTTACAACATGATGAGGTCACCAATAAAATCATTCAAGTCACAAAGTTCTTAAAACATATAAATGAAATCATATATATATATATATATATATATATATATATACACACCAAGATAATCAAAAGTAATAAATTTTCGAGAAAATCTCAAAGTTATGTGAAAATTCTAAGTATCGGAGAAACTTACGTATTTTTGTGAGTTTTTTATTATTAAATCGTTTCTTACTTAATTTAGGATGAATAAACAATTTGAGAGATTTTGTGTTAACACATAAAAACTCACCCAAAGGTGAGTACATAGTTCCCCTATTTTACGTTTTCAAATGTTTTTGGGGTGAAGCATATGTGCATAACTTTACTTTTCGTTTTCATGAAATTAAACATGTTTTGTTACATATTACATATAATACATTATTTCAAAGACATTTTTCATGGTATATTGACTTAGTATACCTAACATTTGGTTTCAAGGACATTTTACTTGGCATATTGACTTAGTATGTCTAGTATATGGTTTTCAAACATTTTCATGACATGCTTACATTGAAAAGGACATTTGGTATGTTTAACGGGACAATAGTACATTCATTAACATTGATCACGCCGCTCGGTAGTATGTAATATCGCTATAGGACTTGACAAATCCTGTTTCCGCTTCCTACGTTTGTTTAGAAGTGTTAGGGAATGACAGATTCCGAATACATTTTTGATAAACCTTGATCCTGATAAGGGTTTATCCGACAATCTTAAGGCTTGAGTGTATGCGATAGACAAACCACATAAATGTTCATATCGATAAATACAATGGTTTTCAAAACATAACTTTTGTTTATTCAAAAACCTTGTTTTGTACATGACATTTGGTTACACAAGACATTTGGTTTATACATGACATTTGACATTGTTTACACATGACATTTGACATTTGAACAAGACATTATTTGATGGTTATTGATAAGTGATTTAAATAACGAGGCGCGTGTAATATGATAAAAGCATGGTGGATACGCCATTGGTACTTCCTATATATAAATGCTTTTATTGTATTGCATATCGTGGCGTTATTTAAACCACTTCAACAAGGACAAGACATGACATATTTTATACATATTATTTTCATTTGGCTATTTACTTAACCATACATCATTCTTTTATATCATTTGATTTTCATATGATTTTATAAAAGAAAATATTTTATAAGTTTCATGACTACTTTTTGTTAAACATTTCTCTTAAGATTCAAAGTCATGAATCTTCAACACTACACCTATGTTACTCACAGACATTTTTATGCTGACGTGTTTACTTTCACATATGTTTCAGGAGCGAATGTTTGATGTGAGCGAGCTTCACTTAGGGCGACTTGGGCCTTAGCAATCTAAAATCAAGAAAGTTATCATCTTTTATGTTATGTGTTTCGTTTAAACTAAGACAATGTAATAATTGAAACTTGTAAAACTAAACTTTAATTTTCATGTGCTGTGAAACAATAATTCTGCCACACGACTCCCCGACATTTCCGCTGTGGTTTGTTGTTTTACGCGGTCGGGGTGTGATAGAAGAGTTGGTATCAGAGCTCATGGTTATAGGTAATTAGGTTATTAGTAATACTTTGACCTAAACTATAACCTTTCTAGGACCCTAACACAAGTTACCTTGTGTTTAGATCTTAAGACAATATTATTACCTATCCTTAGGTGTTACCCAAAACAAGTACACAAATCTCAATTGCATTTGAAAATCAATCATCTATCCTTAGATGATTTGTTCTAAGGCTTTATGCCTTTAAAGTTTTCAAATCCCATCAAAGTTTGGGTTTTAATAATGTGAACACGTGCAATCTGGAAGAGTGGGTTCCTGTACCCTGAGTTTTCTGTCTAAGGCTAGAGTGTTCGTACAAATCCACATAATCGGACCAGTCACTCTTACCTGCGAACTCTTGGGGTGAGTGTCCACTTATAGGCTAAAGCATGTCTTCATTATGCATTATATAGACCTATTTACTTTGATTAGTCATTGTGTGTCGATTGTTTGTTTTAAGCAATGAATAAATGACCACCTTCCTTTGTGTTGTTAATATTTTCAATACTTCTTTTGATTATCCTATGTCAATCTCACACATTTCCTTGTGTTCCTTTTCTTTTAGATGCCTCCTCGACGTGATTAAACTCAAGATGCCGCAATGGCAGCTATGATCACTCTGCAAATCGCCGCTGTACTCCCGAACCTAGTAACCCCGTTAAACTAAGCAAACAACAACAACAATAACAACGCACTTGTTCCGTGCAACTTTAAGACATTCAATTCGGCTAAACCGCTTCAGTTTTCTAGGTCAGAAGGAGCAACTGGGCTCCTACAGTGGTTTGAGAGTCTCGAGAGTATGTTTCGTCATGTTCAATGCCTGAATGAGCGAAAGGTTGAGTTCGCGTCCAGTGTAATTTAGAAAAGGGCTCTTACATGGTGGAATGGTTTGATGAGAGACAGGGGTGCTGAGGTGGCAATGGCTCAAACTTGGGAAGAGCTTCGCGCTCTTATGATGAAAGAATTTTGTCCTCGTCATGAACTTCGGGCACTGGAAGACGAATTCCATGATCTCAAGCAAGATAGTGGAAAGCACCGTGCCTACACGGACTGATATGAAGAACTGAGCCTGCTGTGTCCCACCATGGTTACGCCTTTGGACATATTGAGAAGTATATAGATGGTCATCCTGATCCTGTTCAGGATATTGTCACCAGCAGCAACCCTACCACTGTTAGGCAAGCCATTGAGCTAGCTGCGACCTTGACTGAGTCTCAAGTCAAGAAAGGGAAGCTGCACCGTAAGGGTGACAAGAAACCATCTGCTAAGACTGAGAAGAAGGAGGGAAAAAAGGCTGAAACCTCGAAGAAGTCTAGGAAGCGTAAGGCTTCCAAGAACTTTTCCGTTGTTGCATAGACTAATCAAGCTGCTCCTACCCAGCCAGCATAACCACCCGCCAAGAAACAATATGTTGGTAATGCACCTCTTTGTAACAAGTGCAACTATCATCATCAACCACATCTTCAATGTCGTCTTTGCAACAACTGTGGAAGATATGGCCATTTGGCTAACTCATGTCGATCTCCTCCTGCTCCGAATCAAGTGGTTCAAAACCCTGCCCAACAGCCAGTAAATCCTGCACGACCTCACTTTCCGCCTGGGTCTTGCCACAATTGTGGAGATTTGACTAACTACAGGAACAATTGCCCGAAGTTAGCTAATGCGAACCCGGCTCATGGATGAACGTTCAATATCAATGCCAATGAAGCGCGTGCTGACAACAAAGTGGTTAATGGTACGTTTTATGTTAACAACCAACTTGCTTCTATAGTTTTTGATTCGGGTGCCGACAAGAGTTTTGTATCCCTAGCTTTTGAACTTTTGCTTGCAAAGCTTAGAACAAAACTAGGAAAGCCTTTGACAATAGAGATAGCTAGTGGTGAACCCCTTGTACTCAATTCTATCATTCGGAATTGCCATATGAACCTCAATAATCACCTTTTTTTCCCATTGACCTCACGCCAATGCAACTTGGGAGTTTCGATGTTATAGTAGGGATGGATTGGTTGACCAAATACCATGCAGAAGTGGTTTGTTTTGACAAGATTGTTCATGTGCCTCTTTCGTCTAGTGAAGTCTGAGAGGTTCGTGGAGAGAAACCCGCTAGTAGCCTTAGACTGATGACAAGCACTCAAACCCAAAGATACCTACAAAAGAATTATGTGGCTTTCTTGGCACGTGTCGTAGAGGAGAAAGACAAGGGTAAGACTGTTCAAGACATCCCATTGTTCGGGATTATCCTAAGGTTTATCCTGAAGAGTTACCTAGTTTACCCCTAGCACGTCAAATCGAGTTCTGTATTGACCTTGTACCTGATTGCTAAATCTCCTTATCGTCTTGCACCGTCTGAGATGTAAGAGTTATCGAAGCAGCTGAAGGAGTTATCTGACAAAGGATTTATTCGTCCGAGCTTTTCACCTTGGGGAGCGCCTATCCTATTTGTAAAAAAGAAGGATGGATCTTTCGAATGTGTATCGATTATCGTGAGCTTAACAAACTCACCATCAAAAATCGATATCCCCTACCTCGCATTGATGATCTCTTTGATAAGCTTCAGGGTGCTACCTGTTTTTCGAAGATCGATATGCGTTATGGGTATCATCAGCTTCGTGTACTCGAAGAAGATATTCCCAAGACTGCTTTCCGCACATGATACGGCAACTATGAGTTCACTGTTACGCCTTTCGGTTTAACAAACGCTCCTGCCATCTTCATGGACTTGATGAATAGGGTTTGTAAGCCTTATTTGGACAAGTTCATCATCGTTTTCATTGATGACATTTTGATCTATTCCAAGACTCGAGCTAATCACGAACAACATCTCCGTCTAACAATGGAGCTCCTAAAGAAGGAACAACTCTTCGCTAAATGCTCCAAGTGTGATTTTTGGCTTAAGGAAGTTCAATTTTTAGGACACATTGTCAACGAACAAGGTATACATCTAGATTCCGCCAAAATCAGTGCGATTAAGGATTGGGATACATCGACTACTCCTACCAAGGTTCGTTCATTTCTGGGTCTCGCGGGTTATTACCGCCTCTTTATTGCAAACTTCTATAAGATTGTGGTTCCTCTCACAGCCTTAACTCAAAAGAATAAATCTTTTGAGTGGGGACCCAAACAAGAAGAAGCTTTTCAGACACTGAAACGAAAACTTTGTGATGCTCCTGTGTTATCTTTACCTGAGGGCAACGGCAATTTCGTTGTCTATTGTGACGCATCAAATCTAGGCCTTGGTTGTGTTCTAATGCAAAGGAACAAAGTCATAGCCTATGCGTCAAGACAGTTGAAGATCCATGAGAAGAACTACACAACTCATGATCTGAAGTTAGGAGTTGTGGTTTTTGCTCTCAAGATTTGGAGACACTACCTTTACGGAACAAAATGTGTGGTTTTCACTGACCACAAAAGTCTCCAACACATCTTCAACCAGAAATAATTAAACATGAGGCAACGATGTTGGGTGGAACTTTTCTAAACGACTACGACTGCGAGATTCGCTACCATCCTGGTAAGGTGAATATCGTAGCCGATGCGCTAAGTCGAAAAGAACGTGTCAAGCTTCATTGTGTGCAAGTTCGATCTGATATTCAAGCCCGCATCTTTCAACCTCAACGTACATGTGTAACCCAAGGCTTGTTGAAAACTGAGCTACCGCTTAATCTCGAGCTTCAACTCGAAACAAATGACAATAGGTTATATTATTTCATGGACCGTTTATGGGTTCCAATTCAAGATAATATCTGCACCTTGTTGATGGATGAAGCTCATAAATTTCGTTATTCAATTCATCCTGGTGTAGATAAAATGTATAAGGATCTTCGAACCCAATATTGGTGGCTGGGAATGAAGAAAGACATCGCCTTATACGTATCCAAATGCCTTACTTGTCTGAAGGTTAAGGCGGAACATCAACATCCCTCTGGATTATTGGAACAACTAGAGATACCAGTTTGGAAATGGGAAAACATTACCATGGATCTCATTACCAAACTACCGCGCACTAACAGAGGTCATGATGCCATTTGGGTAGTCGTTGATCGTCTGACAAAATCATCACATTTCTTGCCAATCCGTGAGGATTTATCTGCTGACAAGCTTGCCAAGATCTATGTAGATGAAAGTGTATCCCGACATGGTGTTCCTTTGAATATCATATCTGACCGAGATGGTCGATTCTCATCTCACTTTTGGAGAACCATGCAATCTGCTATGAGAACCCAACTCAATTTGAGCACAGCTTATCATCCTCAAACGGATGGACAATTCAAAAGAACAATCCAGACATTGGAGGATATACTTAGAGCTTGTGTGATTGATTTTGGTGGTAGTTGGGATTCGCATCTACCGTTGATCGAATTCTCCTACAACAATAGTTATCACTCCAGCATCAACATGGCTCCTTTCGAAGCTTTATACGGTCGAAAACGTCGTTCACCGGTCTGCTGGAATGAGATTGGTGAAGCCCAGCTCACTGGACCTGAACTCATTCTAGAGACTATAGACAAAGTCAAGAAAATTCACGACAACCTCTTAATAGCTAGAAGCCGTCAAAAGAGTTATGCGGATAGACTACGCAAGCCTTTGGAATTCCAAGTCGGTGATCACGTCCTACTCAAGGTATCCCCTTGGAAAGGTGTAATCAGATTTGGGAAGAAAGGAAAACTTGCTCCACGATATGTTGGACCATTCAAGATCATTGAAAGAATCGGAAAAGTAGCCTACAGACTTGAGCTGCCTCTTGAACTTGGAAATGTTCATCCAACTTTCTACGTGTCCAATCTTAAAAGGTGTTTGGCTGATGAAAACCTCTACATTCCCCTTTCGTGTCGATAACACATGCACTTCGTCGAGAAACCTGTGGAAATCATGGACCGACAAGTCAAGAAACTCAAGCGCAAGCGCATACGGATAGTCAAAGTTCGCTGGGAATCCAAACGTGGCCCAAAGTTTACTTGGGAATGAGAGGATCAAATGAAGGCGAAGTATCCACACCTTTTTTCACAAGTTTCCTCTAATTAAATTTCGGGATGAAATTTCCTAAAGTAGGGGAGATTGTGACACCTGTGTATTTTAATCTCTATACAATTCCAAACAACTTTGTATTTAATGAAATATGGTGTTTTAATTCCAAATATTTTTTTAATTGATTGTGACATTAGTACATTTTTAATCACTGTTCAATTTCGAACTCTTAAACCTTTCTGGAAGTGAACTCGTAAACTGTTACGTAAACGTAATCAGTATAACGCTACATACACTCCGGAACAATGAATTAAGTCAAACATACCCTAAATACCCTTTACATAACTTAGAAATAAGTTTTGAAGGATTCGGTATGGCAAAAAACATGTTTATTCGAACTTAAGAACTATTTGCGACAAAACTGCGAAACGAACGCTGGTGACCGCCGGGATAATATTTAAATCCTAAAAATATGTTGTTATGATTAAAATTTTATTTTTAATCATGTTCGTGTTGAAAAATAAATTAAAACACTTAAAAACGTTGTTTTTCAAGTTTAAGTGCGTACCGCGTGTTACTGCGCAAAGCAACGCGTATACTGCGAAACGCAGACAACGCAGGTAGTCTTGGCAACTGGTATTTATTTCGGTAATATTTTGGTGAGTTTATTTTTATAGAATAATAAAAATAATTTAAAACGTCATAAACCGGGATTAAAACGCTAGATAAAATACCCGATATCAAGTTAAATACCTGTTTTTAACCTATACATACTAACTATATGTATTTTATACATATATATATATATGTGTGTATTCGTGAGTAAGAGAGAGAAGAAAGCCACCTCCCACCTAGTCTTGCCACTTGTAAGATTGCATGCAACGTTGAGAATCTAGCATATCTTGATAAATCCAACAAATCTTCTCATTCCAAGACTCAAGTTTCTCACTCCTCTCTCTCTCTCTCCCTCCTTCATTCAATCGGCCAACACCCCCTAACTCCCTTCCATTTTCGAATTTTAATCCATTTATTCTAGATCCAAGCCCTTTCTAAGTTGGTTTCAAGCACTTTTGAAGATCCTGTAGGATCAGGATTCGATCAAACGAGTCGTTCAGAAGAGTTCACGGTCAATACGAAAGGCGAAATCAGACGTATTGATGGTATAACAACTAGATTTGCATGTAGAATCACTTTAAATGTCGAATGTATTGATTTGATAGTGTTTACAGATCGTTCGACACTTCGGCAACACTTCGTCTCCGGAATCAGATTCTACAAATGAATACCCAAGACCACATATATATAGGAGAGCTAGACCGCATGAACCAGTCTACGCGAGCTGGCCCAGGTCGCATGACCTGGCCAGAACGCATGAACTTGGTCACCTCGTGCGAGGTGGCCTAGCCACTTCGTGTGAGGTGGCTCGTTCAAGTCTATTTCCTGTTTCTCTCGTACAACGTGTCCTGTTCTATCTATTCTAGTTACATGATTCGATACAAGACGAAGTCAACAGACATATGCACTAACAAACTCCCCCTTGGATGATGACGAGTCTTCAGTGTGTCGAGTCTTCCGTCTTAATCAGTCTTCTCGCTCTCACTAATGTATTCTCCATTGTACGCATCTTTATCAATCTCTCTCTTACTCTTCCAGAATCTCAACCTTACTCTTCGAACTTTCTAATTCTCTTGATCAGATCTCTTGATTCATTAAGCTCTTCAGCATTAGCAGCTTCTATCTTGAACGCTATTCCAAGATCTGAATCTGGCTCTTACGTCTTCAGACTCCCCCTTTCGATAAGCTAGGATCGCAGTCTGGAATTCCCTATCTGCAGGCTTTGGATCGGAAACCTGGCTCTAATCTGCATACGCTTATGCGGAAAGTCCTCAGGAGTCGAATCCTAGCTCTTTCAAAGCTTTTTACCTACACATACTCTACCCAAAACATAAGGTTTTTCATTTTAAAAACATTCATAGTCTAATCATCTAGACACCATTTGCAAGATAGACAATTTTGACATTGATGAACTCTGATTATTCACTTGTAAAAACAAATTTGGTTTCAAATTAATGAACCATTTAATCATTTCAAATTCATTTGTCATTTCAAACAAACTCTCCCAACCCTTGTTGTTCATCATGTTTAGCACTTGGAATTTTGAAAATCAGTTTTCCAACATCAGTTGTCGAAAATAAGATGAAATAAAATCTTTTTGAATTTTCAAAATTTTATGCTAAAACATACTGAAAATCTTTTTGGATTTTGGGAAATAAACTATATACAGACATCTTTTTGTGAGTTTGTGTAAGAGGATCATATCAGTTTTTGAGACTTATCACTAACACCGTTGATCTTGATTTAACTTTAAGTCTTAAACCAATTCACTTCTGATTGTCAGTATTGTTGTCCACTTAAACCTCTACACAATGTTTCAATTGATTCAAGATACGAGATTAGATGTATTAGAACTAACTTATTAGCGTGTCCCACCTCAGAATATACTCCCGTATCAAAACTCCCTAGATTCAGTCTTACAAGTGGGTATACCAATCTGATATCTGTACTCTGGGTTAATGCGAGACCTTGAGAGCTCAGGTATGAACTTCCGTTCAGTCAAAGAGATGAAGGCTCGACTTTAGGTGTGTTCCCTTTAGGGAATCTTTTCTTCAACTGCAATTGATTCGGATCTTTTGATATTTTATCAATTTTTGTGCAGAGGGTAAGCTTTAAAAGCGCATAAAGTATTATACGAAGTCTAGGCCATTGCTTCCGCAATATCAGAAGACTAGGTATAATACCCCAGATATCAAACAATATAAAGACCTAGTATCTCAGAATCCGGCAATCTCTCAAACGAAATTTCGGAGTACTAAGTCCATATATCCGAGAGATGTTACCCACTAGAATAAGCAGTTATTCGTTATGTTTATATCTCGAACACAATCTACTAATCGTGTGAAGTCTACTGGTACATCATCAGTGAGACTTGTTTAAAAAACATTTTTCTTTACATTTCTTTAGCATGTTGTGATAGTCCACTGATATACTATCATTTCCTCTTTTTCACAACAAAACTCATTTTTGATTTTTCGATGTTTTTGTATTTTTTATTTTATCATGTTTTTGGATTTTTCAAATTTTCAAAATTTTAATTTTTTACTCCCCCTAAAATAAAAAATAAGTTTCAATTTTTGATTTTCCAGGAAAATTTGAAAGTAAAAGCAATAAACTGTACAAATAAAATGACAAACTGATGTGAATTGCTTCAATTCTCCATTTTCTTGGCTTAAACAATCAGAACTCCCCCTGACAACAAACTATTTTCCCATTATGATTTCAAAACACTTAAGTCTGTTTTAATCAAAATAGTTTTTCCGGAAAATTAGATTTGTTGATTTCACACATCATGAGGATTCATTCATCACTTTGTTCTTTCAACCACTTGTAAAAATTATCACTTGTAGATTTTTCACAGAAACATTTTTCAAGAATGATGCCGATTCATGCCCCACGATTACCAACTTGGGAGCTCCG
This sequence comes from Helianthus tuberosus, assembly GCA_030545235.1. Taxonomy (NCBI): domain Eukaryota; kingdom Viridiplantae; phylum Streptophyta; class Magnoliopsida; order Asterales; family Asteraceae; genus Helianthus; species Helianthus tuberosus. The sequence goes on from CM060397.1 coordinate 128,545,878, forward strand.
GCAAGTCAGGATTTTACTTTTTAAAGAATCTCACCCATGCCTGATCAATCCTGGGTGAACCATCATCATTTGGTTTAACAACTTTCGATTCATAAAATTCTTTCACTCCCTTCACCTTCCCATTAGCCATCTTACCAAAAATATGTAGCACTTTACCATTAAATGCTTTTTCAGCATCAAATTCTTTCTTATCAGAGAAGAATTGATCTGAAATCTCAATCTTACCAATTTTTGATTTCAAGTTTCCGTTTGACAATGGTGGAAAATTTTCATCATCCATTGTCGGAACGAAATTCTCATCATTTAGCATAACAGGTGGCTCCTCTGACTTTGACGAATCAGATTCATTGCCAGAAACAACTTTTGATTTCTTAAACCCATTTATGTTTGTTTAAATTGGCTCTTCTTTTGTAAAAAAATGTTTCGAACTTTCACCAATTTCGAAAGTTGAATTTTTGAACTACTTAAATTTTACTATTGGTTGTTCCTTTTTATCAACACATTTCTCTTTCAATTTAGAGTTAGAAGAAACTTCCTGTTTTGTGTTGGTGGGCTTTGGGCAATTCCAAGCAATATGTCCAACCTCTCGGCATCTGAAACAGGTTCTTCTTTCAACTCTCGGTTCAGATTCCTTCAACATATTCTTTTGCTTTTCGGCGAGAAACTCCTTGTTTGACTGTTTCCAGAAAGGTTTCTCCTTCTCCTCTTCAGAACTTGCTCCTGAAACAAATTTAGTTTTTGGTTTAACTTCTTTATAATTTTCATGATTTTCTGGTGGAATAAAACCTAATCCTTTCTTTTTGAAATTACTATTATGGTTTGGTTTCTTTCGATAACCCGAACCAGAACTATAACCCCTTTTCTTGTTCAATCTTTGTTGAACTCTTGAAGTGTACTTTTTAGGTTTTTCAGTAAGATTTACATCTTTTATTTCAGAAATATTAATTTCTGTTAATTTGAAGACCTTGTTAATCATTTCAGTTTTAACACCTCTTATTGGAAATTCTTCATCAGAATATAATTTGTCGGAGTCATTCAAAGTATATGCTACTTTGAATGTTTAGTCATTCAAATTATTTTTTGATATTAGAAAATCTTTATAGTAAACCCTTTTGACCGGTGAACTCGAACTTTTGTCTGATGAACTCGAATTTTCAGATTTAGACTCTGACTTTGACTCTTCATCTTTATCCAACACCTGATCAACCACTTTCTTAATTAACTCAGACTCATGATCAGTTTTAGACGCTGTGAAGGTGACATCAATATCATCTGGTAATCCATCGATAGACTTGGATTTCAGATTCAGGTTGAGTGCTTCAGCCACCTTTTCAAAGTGTCGGGGGGTATAGCCATCCCACATTGGATTTGGTACTCTGTTATAATTCAAACCAGTTTTCTTACTAGAATTTGCTTCATCTTCTGGATACTTATGAGCTGCAACAGTAGGATAGATGTGATCAATAACATACTCTGAACTTTGATAACTTCGAAGTAAAGTATTCACTCTTTCTGTTTCAATCGTCATCGCTGCCAATTCTTGTTTCAGCCCATCAATAATCTTGATATATTTGTTGATTGCAGTTTGCTTTTGAAGAACTGTTGCTTTAAGAAGATTCTTCATCCGGATATCCTCATCACTAGCTTCTTTATACCAATTGACTTTTCTACTTAAGAGATCATATGATTCCTTTATGCTTCTCACATTATGCAATAAGTTCTCTTTGAGCTTCTCCAATTCAGCATACTTTGTATCTTTCTCGGCACAATCTTTGCAGGGTTCTAAACACTTAGCACAAGGTTTTTCAACATTGGATTTGGTACTCTGTTATAATTCAAACCAGTTTTCTTACTAAAATTTTCTTCATCTTCTGCATACTTATGAGCTGCAACGGTAGGATAGATGTGATCAATAACATACTCTGAACTTTGATAACTTCGAAGTAAAGTATTCACTCTTTCTGTTTCAATCGTCATCGCTGCCAATTCTTGTTTCAGCCCAGCAATAATCTCGATATATTTGTTGATTGCAGTTTGCTTTTGAAGAACTGTTGCTTTCAGAAGATTCTTCATCCGGATATCCTCATCACTAGTTTCTTTGTACCAATTGACTTTTCTACTTAAGAGATCATATGATTCCTTTATGCTTCTCACATTATTCAATAAGTTCTCTTTGAGCTTCTCCAATTCAGCATACTTTGTATCTTTCTCGGCACAATCTTTGTAGGGTTCTAAACACTTAGCACAAGGTTTTTCAACCTCTACAATCTTTTCAACTTCAACTATTTTTTCAACTTCAACTATTTTTTCAACTTCAACTATTTTTTCAACTATTTTCTCCACCACCTTTTCAATCACAAACGTTTCTTTCTCAACTTCTATCTTCACTTCATTCTCTTCAACCTCGACCTTCTCTGTCAGTTTTTCTTCAACTTTTGCCTTATCAGCTTCTATCTTAACTTCAGTCTTTTCTTCAACAACCCTTCTTGCTTCCATTTCTCTCTTCAGTCTAGCAACCCTTTTCTCTTTCAATATCTCTATTTTATCTGCAAAAAATAAATCAAAACTATAAGGATCCAATTGTTTTCTAGCTTTATTAATATACTCTTCCTCATCATCAGTGTCTTTATCACTTTCTGAAGACTTAAAAATCGGTTGTCTTCTAGGACTGTTCTTAGATTTGATTGATTCTTCTTCCGAGGTTGAATCTTCAAAGATTCAAGCAACAAATGCTTTAGAAACTGAAGGTCTAGAAGGATCATAATCATCCCAATTGAAACTTTCGGAATCCTTTCATCTTCTTGGTCTACCAGACCAAAACAAGCTTTACCCTTTGATTCTTCAATCGGAATAGTACGTGAGTGTGAAGATTGTTGTTGATATAGTTGTTGAGAAACCTGATGATAAATTGCTTTTCTATGATAATCGTTGTTTCCGAAAGGATCTTGTCTTCCGGTTGCTACTCTGTTTGTACACTCTCGTTTAAAATGTCCTTTTTCTCGGCAACGAAAACAAGTAACCTTCGATTTGTCAAAACCTAGCTGAGATGTTGCAGCTTCACGAAGATCATCTCTTCCGGTGATCTGTTTGAACTTTTCTGCTCTTCTCAAAACGCTAGCTAAACACCACTTGATGTCCATCAACTCAAGTTCTTCACAATCAATCTGATCATAATCCTCTTTAGTAAGCATCAGATTTCTGATTCGTCCAGTAACTAAGCTTTCATACGACTCTAACACAGTGACAAGAGATGCCATGTGTTGCTTCGCAATATCTGGAGAAAATTTTTGACCATTTTGAATATGTAATGCAACATTGCATTGCAATACTTGACCGGTAAAATTTGTTGAACTTTGTTGTTGAGAACTCGGTGTCGAGAAATTTGGTTCAAAACTTGAATAAGACGAAGAATATCCACTGCTCTGATTTGTATTGCTTGCATTTGTTCCGGAAGAATTTTCAGCACTGAACACAGTTTGAATCTACGGACTAGGAGTAGTCTCAATCTTGTTTTCTCTGTAGTACAGACTAACATACTGTTGAGCACCCGGACTTCTCATTGTAGCATTTTTTCGAATTGATAGCTCATGTTCTTCCAACTTCTATATAAACATACTCAAATTCATATCTTCAAATTGTCGGTTATGCTTTAAAATCAACAGATATGTTCCCCATTCATTCTGTGGTTGCGCATCGGCTAGCTTATCAACCCATTCTTCATCTTCTTTCTTGATGTCTAATCTTTTCGTCTCCATGACTAGATGACAATATCTCTCGATAATCTTCCTAGTTGTCTCACCTTCAAAAGCTGTAAACATATCAAACGATTTCTTTAGTAATGCTCGCTTATTTTTGATCATATCGGCACTACCCTTAAACTTTTTAATCAACGCTCTCCAGATTGATCTAGCAGTTCCCTCATGTTGAAGCAAAACAAAAATATCTTCTTTTACTGCTTGTTGAAGAATGTTAATCATCAATTTTTCACTGGTATATCTTAATTTTTCATCCGATAAAAATTGACTTAATTGTTTTTCATTTCCAAGTTCATCTTTTGGTAAAATATAATCTTTCTCTAAAGACACCCATGTATCAAACTTGTTCGCTTGTACCCAGTTTTCAAAACGGTCTTGCCACCCTTTAAAGTCCTCAATGTACATAAGCTTTGGAGGCTTTTGGAAAGTTCCCGTTTCATTCTCGATACCGACAGTTTTGGGCAACGGTAACAAGAGTAACCAGGGCAGTAGCAAATGCATTATAAAATTCGTTGTCCATGTTGTGGTACGAAAATTTCAAAAACTATCGATTTCAAACAGTCTGGAATGTCACGCGAGCTGGAATTCCTCAAACCGTATGAACTGAAATCACTCCAAACGAGCTGGAGTTATTTTCAAACGGTCTGAATTAAAATGAACTAAGAAAACTCAAACACACTAGGTCACTCCGTACGACCTAGATACTTTCAAGCGGTCTGGGTCACACCGTTTGACAATTTTAAACGAGCTGGAAAATTTTCAAACGACCTGGTAAAACTGATTCATCTCGTGCGATCTGAAGTAAATATTCAAACGGCCTGGTATAATAAAATATCCTCGCGCGGTCTGAAACAACAAACTCAAAGAGCTGATAAAGTCTCACGTGATTTGGAGATGTTTCACACGATCTGAGCATAATTCAAGCGACTTGGACATAATTTCAAACGACCTGAAGATTTTTCGAACGATCTGAAGGGTTTTTCAAGCGATTTGGACAGAGATTCACTCCGTTTGAAACTTCTAAGTCAAAAAATTCATCATTTTGTCAAATTTGATCAGTTTTTAGTTTGAATTTACGGTTAAATTTGTTCCCAGATTGTTCAAAAAAGTGTTTTACGTGTTATTTGTCAAGATCAGATCATTTTAGCCGTGGAATCTCGGTAAATTTGATGAAAAAGTGTAGAAAAATGAGTAGAAATCAGCTTTATCCGTGAAAAACAAGCTGTATGGTAAGAACTCTTCCTCATGAGTTCTGATACCACTTTTAGGATCGAGATTCGATCAAACGAGTCGTTCAGAAGAGTTCACGATCAATACGAAAGGCATAATCAGACGTATTGATGTTATAACAGCTAGATTTGCATGTAGAATCACTTTAAATGTCGATTGTATTGATTTGATAGTGTTTACAGATCGTTCGACACTTCGGCAACACTTCGTCTCCGGAATCAGATTCTACAAATGAATACCCAAGACCACATATATATAGGAGAGCCAGACCGCATGAACCAGTCTACAAGAGCTGGCCCAGGTCGCACTACCAGGCCAGATCGCATGAACTTGGTAACCTCATGCGAGGTGGCCTAGCCTCTTCGTGTGAGGTGGCTGGTTCAGGTCTGTTTCCCGTTTCTCTCGTACAACGTGTCCTGGTCTATCTATTCTAGTTACATGACTCGATACAAGACAAAGTCAACAGACATATGCACTAACAGATCCTAAGGTGATTTGAAGGTGTTTTAAGCAAGAACCAAGCTCCATATCATCATACTTTGTCAAAAACCCATCAAAATCTTGAAGGTATAAAGTTTATTTTTAAATCCTTGTTCTTGATTTTTGGTGTTATTGATGATGGTAGAAGTTTCTCAAGGTTCTTGGATTTTTCATTAACTTGAAACTAAAAAAAAAATGGGTTTTATACAAAATAAAAATGGAAGTATATATGTGTGTATATATGGCCGTATGTATGCATGTGTGTATGTATTTGAGATTGAGTTTGATTTTTTATGGATACTTGTTTGATTTATTCTTGAAAAGTGAATGCATGTTTAATCAAATAGATGTTATGTAAAAGTTCTTGTGATTTGTATTGATTATGTGACAAAGGAAATTCTTGAAAAGTGAATGCATGTTTAATCAAATTGATTATATGTATGCATGTTTCGTATATGTATATATATGTACATGCACATGTGAATTTTTGCTAGTTAGTGTAAATTAATGAAAGAATGTTGCCTGCAATTATGTCTAGATGATTAGATGATGATTGATTAAAGGTTCAAGAAATGATGAAAAACGATTATATGACAAAAGTGTTTTTAAAACAGATTCTAAACATTAAAAATAACATTATTTGATATATTATAATGGCATGAAACTTTGTCATAGGTTTGGTAGCTTCGCATGTTGTACATATAGCTTAGAAAGTGGTAAAATATGTGAAATTTGCATGATTTATGTGGTTTATGTGAGACCTGCACTATCATGAGTATAACCACTATTTTATTCAGTAAATAAAATATGTTATGTTAAAATATCAACTCGTTACGATTTGGGATGGTTATGGTAACATTTGATGCAAAACTATGCGGTAAAACGGTTAAAAATCGGCTTTTCAGAGGATTTTTATAAAATTGTTTTAGATCAGTAACTAAACTAATATTTTTTACATAAAAATAAGTATTTTAACTTATATTAAGTTTACTTGGTTTTTGGTTAGTCATACGTGACTTCCAACGCCCAAAAACGTTACCGAATGACTAAAATACGCGTTTTCAATATACCCTAGAATGGGTTGTAAATGGGTAAACTTTATGTGGTACAATGTGTTATGTGATTTATAATATGTGTATGATGACATGTTAAGACTTGACAAGATTATGTGTATTACGTTATTAATTGTATATCACGTTTGAGTATATATATGACGACGCACAAATCGTAGATATATTGCTAATAACATGATGAGGGTCACCAATAAAATCGTTTAAGTCACAATTTTCTTAAAATATATATATACGAACTCATATATATATATATATATATATATATATATATATATATATATAAATACACCATATTATGACACCTGTGTCACTTCAACCATCAAACAAATGCCAAACCAATGAAATATTGTATTTCATACTTGGGATTTGTAAAAATATGTGTATCGTTTGCACATATCAACTCTTGTTCGATTTTAAGCTTTAAATCGCTTTCTGGAGGGTTACACGCGCTCTGATGCGTAAATATAACCAGTTTAATCCAAAGAACACTCCGGAATAGTGAAATAGGCTTAACATACCTTAAATAACCTTTACATAACTTAGAAATAAGTTTTAAAGGCTTTGGTATGGCAAAAACAAGTTAATTCGCTTACAGGGACTAAACTTGACAAACTGCAAAAGTATGCCAATTTGAACTGTAACAGACATTCTGGAACATAACCATAAGTTAAACACACCTTAAATATCCTTTATATAGCTTAGAAATAGGCTTTGAGGGGTTCGGTGTGCTAAAATAAACTTTTGGGTCATTCAGGGACTAAAAGTGTCAAAAAGTGCATAAGTTTGCATTTTCGCGCAAAACTTACGTTCTGAATACATTTGGACATCCAAAAATTTATGTAAGCACAAAAATATTTTATTTTAGTGTTTGTCATAAGAAAAATCCATTCGTCACGCCATTTGGATCGTTTTTCGCGCTTATGCGCATTCCGTCGTAATTAACCGAACAACGCAATCGTACGGCCAAACGAACCGACATCCGAGATATTTTTTAGCACATTTTAAGTTCCCTATACTTTAACTTCATTTTAGAGCTTTGAAATGGGGTTAATGGGCCTTAAACGCGTCGGAAATGACCTTATAACACAGCAGGGACCAAAACTGTAAATCTGCCAAACTAGGTCCTTGCGCACCTCAACAATGTGAGTGTTGCGGTGTGCAAGCAGGGGCCAGATGCAGCAAAACGTTTTTCTCAACTGTTAACAGCCCTTAAACACCCTCCAAAGGCCAAGTGCCACATGTTAATCTCTTGTGGTGGGCAAAATCAGTTACCACAACATTCCGACAAGTGTACGGGCGAGATCATTCCCTCTTCTCCAAAAAACGATCCTAACGGTGAACCGAAAACTATAAATACCCAACCCACTTCATTGCAAAACCCACTTGAAATCTGAGATTTCTCTAAGTTGGGGTGTTTCATCACCTCATACCTGAGAATACTTGGATTATCAATCTTGCGGGGACCCTTTGTAAGTGTTCCTTCGTTCTTTTATTGCTTTTCGAGTCCGAAAGTCAAACTTTGTTTGACTTTCTGCATTGACCAGTTTATGGTCAATGCGAAGTTCGTTTGAACTTCATAACGTGAGCGTAATCACGATGGTTATAGTCCCCAGTGACTATACCTACTGATTACCACGTTATCTTGGCTCAGTGACGAGTCGTAGTTTCGGCCAAAATGCGCATTCTTGCGTATTTTGTAACCAAACTACTCTTGGGTATCAAAACCGTTTGTTTTGATACCAAACCTGTTTTCTAAACTTAGTTAAGCATGTTTTAGCATGCTTAGCTCGTCACTTTTAGTTTAGTGCTTATATAGGGTCGTAAGGTAAGCGATCTAAACAATCGCTTATACTTTCGAACCCGACCCGTTTGGTCGATCATTAGGATCCGACCAAACACTTTAGGTGACCATAGTAAATAGGGAATAACCTTCCAAGGTTATACCTTATGGTCGCTTCGTTTAAGTAGTTGTATGATAGGTAGTTTATATGCCTTAGGTAAATTACCAAAATGCCCTTTTGACTCCAAAATTCGTTTTAAGCATATGTAACATAATTTTTGGCATCTAAACTGATTTGACAACAATATTAGACATGTTAAGGTATATGTTACTTGTCATAGGACTAGTTAAGCGGTCCGAACGCGTTTCACGCGAACGACGAGTTAAAGTAGCCTACCTAAACGGGTCGTGATGGGTCGTAAGCACTTAGGCTAGGTTTCATCTAGTATGTAGGCTTTGTTAAACCATACTACATGAGTTCCCATACTCGTTTGGTTTACGAGCCCTCATTCTATCCGATCCTCCGATATAGGTCCGGTTTATTAACATAGTTACCAATATTAGGTGTCGTTTGATTCCGTGATCTCTAGCATTGCTTGGTGGTTATCTTAGGACTTCAGAGCAATCTCAAGTGAGTACATAGTTCCCCTATTTTACTGTTTTCCAAACTGTTTTGGGGTGAAGCATGTGTACCTATGTGTTATTTTCATGATTTCAAAGTATAATTGATTATACATGTTATTACTTATCTTTTGACAAACTAAATGACTATCTATGGTTTAAACACTGATTTTTCAAAGAACATAAAATAAAAATGTTGAATTGTACTTATTTTATGTTCACCAGACCGATTGTTAGTATGATATAGCGCTATAGGATTAGACACCCCATTCCTGTTGTCATGGAATGTCTGAAACCAATTTGTTTCTCCATCCAAATAGGGATTGCCTTTGTGGTATCCTTATAGTCTCAAAGGTGTAGTTTGATGCACTAGGTCAGAATGAATTCTTAAATCACACATTTAAAGTATATTTTGATATACTCCCAAAAAGTATAGTTTGATATACTCTCATGTGTGGTATTGTACAGAACCAACATATATATTTTATCAACAAACCAAAACATATTTTGATATGTTATTTATGAAACCAAAAAATAGTTTAATATGTTATTTACAAATCCAAAGTATACTTTTAATATGCTACTATAAGGTTATTCGTTTAACCTTACATTATTTTACAAAGCATAACTTTTGATTTATTCAAACACTTTGTTTTGTACATTTTTACTTGTCGTTTAAGAAATCTCATTTTACTTACCATACATTTAACTTGAGTTATACAATAACATTGGACTATTGGTTTAAACATGAACATTCTATATTGGTGGTTTGGTTTGAGTAAGTGACTTAAGTAACGAGGCGTGTGTAATATGATACAAGCATGGTGGATACGCCGCTGGTACTTCCTATATATAAGTGTTTGTATGGTATTACATATCGTAGCGTTATTTGAATCATTTCAATTTAAGTCATATATCATTTTATACAGATAACATACTTTTCATAAGACATTGTTTTACAACAACTTATCTTATACAAATTCATTTTTACTTGGTTATTCAATTAACCTTACATCACTCTTTTACGTATCATCTACTTTATCATCACTTTTCGAATGATTTATAAAACAAAACAATTTACAAGGATCATGACTGACTTTTGTTAAACAACTCTTTCTAAACTTATAAGTCATGAATCCTATATTCACAAAACCTATGTATCTCACAGGCATTTTTATGCTGACGTACCTATTTTTACACATGTTTCAGGTGCTGTCCTGAGATGATTGTTGATACATGCTACATTTAGGATGGACTCGTGCCTTAGCAACTTTAAAACTTGGAAGATCATAGTTGTACTTATTTGATTGTATTAAAACAATGAGTTCATTTATTCAATAAAACAAAATTATTTATTCCATGGTTACGAGACAATGATTCTGTTACAACACTCCCCGACGTTTCCGCCACGTCTGGTTGTTCTACGTGGTCGGGGTGTGACAATTATAATAAAAAATAATAACTTTTCGAGAAAATCTCAAAGTTATGTGAAAATTCTAAGTATCGGAGAAACTTAGGTATTTTTGTGAGTTTTTTATTATTAAATTGTTCTTACTTAATTTAGGACGAATAAACAATTTGAGGGATTTTGTGTTAACACATAAAAACGCACCCAAAGGTGAGTACATAGTTCCCCTATTTTACGTTTTCAAATGTTTTTGGGATGAAGCATACGTGCATAACTTTACTTTTTGTTTTTATGACATTATACATGTTTTGTTACATATTACATATAATACATTATTTCAAAGACATTTTTATGGTATATTGACTTAGTATACCTAACATTTGGTTTCAAGGACATTTTACTTGGATAAACCTTGATCCTGATAAGGGTTTATCCGACAGTCTCAAGGCTTGAGTGTATGTGATAGACAAACCACATAAATGTTCATATCGATATATGCAATGGTTTTCAAAACATAACTTTTGTTTTAAACTTTTGTTTATTCAAAAACCTTGTTTTGTACATGACATTTGGTTACACAAGTCATTTGGTTTATACATGACATTAGACATTGTTTACGCATGACATTTGACATTTGAACAAGACATTATTTGATGGTTATTAATAAGTGATTTAAATAACGAGGCGTGTGTAATATGATAAAAGCATGGTGAATACGCCGTTGGTACTTCCTATATATAAATGCTTTTATTGTATTGAATATCGTGGGGTTATTTAAACCACTTCAACAAGGACAAGACATGACATATTTTATACATATTATTTTCATTTGGCTATTTACTTAACCATACATCATTCTTTTATATCATTTGATTTCATATGATTTTATAAAAGAAAATATTTTATTAGGTTCATGACTACTTTTTGTTAAACATTTCTTTTAACATTCAAAGTCATGAATCTTCAACACTTAACCTATGTTACTCACAGGCATTTTTATGCTGACGTGTTTACTTTCACATATGTTTCAGGAGCGAATGTTTGATGTGAGCGAGCTTCACTTAGGGCGACTTGGGCCTTAGCAATCTAAAATCAAGAAAGTTATCATTTTTTATGTTATATGATTCATTTAAACTAAGACAATGTAATAATTTAAACTCGTAAAACTAAACTTTAATTGCCATGTGTTGTGAAACAATAATTCTGCCACACGACTCCCTGAAGTTTCCACCACAGTTTGTTGTTTTACGCGGTCGGGGTGTGATAGAAGAGTTGGTATCAGAGCTCATGGTTATAGGGAATTAGGTTATTAGTAATACTTTGACCTAGACTATAACCTTTCTAGGACCCTAACATAAGTTACCTTCTGTTTAGATCTTAAAACAATACTATCACCTATCCTTAGGTGATTACCCAAACAAGTACACAAATCTCAATTCCATTTGAAAATCAATCGTCTATCCTTAGATGATTTGTTCTTAGGCTTTATGCCTTTAAAGTTTTCAAATCTCGTTAAAGTTTGGGTTTTAATAATGTGAACACGTGCAATCTGGAAGAGTGGGTGCATGTACCCTGAGTTTTCTGTCTAAGGCTCGAGTGTTCGTACAAATCCACATAATCGGACCAGTCACTCTTACCTGCGAACTCTTGGGGTGAGTGTCCACTTATAGGCTAAAACATGTCATCATTATGCATTATATAGACCTATTTACTTTGATTAGTCACTGTGTGTCGATTGTTTGTTTTAAGTAACGAACAAATGACCACCTTCCTTTGTGTTGTTGATATTTTCAATCCTCCTTTTGATTGTCCTATGTCAATCTCACACATTTCCTTGTCTTCCTTTTCTTTTAGATGCCTCCTCGATGTGATCAAACTCAAGTTGCCGCAATGGCAACCATGATCACTCAGCATATCGCTGTTGTACTCCTGAACCTAGTAACCCAGTTAAACCAAGCAAACAACAACTATAATAACAACGCACCTGTTCCGTGCAACTTTAAGACATTCAATTCGGCTAAACCGCTTCAGTTTCTTGGTCAGAAGGAGCAACTGGGCTCCTACAGTGGTTTGAGTGTCTCGAGAGTACGTTTCGTCACGTTCAATGCCCGAATGAGCGAAATGTTGAGTTGTGCATCCAGTTTATTTCAGAATAGGGCGCTTACATGGTGGAATGGTGTGATGAGAGACAGGGGTGCTGATGTGGCAATGACTCAAACTTGGGAAGATCTTCGCGCTCTTATGATGAAGGAATTTTGTCCTCGTCATGAACTTTGGGCACTGGAAGACGAATTCCGTGATCTCAAGCAAGATAGTGGAGAGCACAATGCCTACACGGACCGATACGAAGAACTGAGCCTGCTGTGTCCCACCATGGTCACGCCTTTGGACAAGGCGATTGAGAAGTACAAAGATGGTCTTCCTGATCCTGTTCAGGATATTGTCACCGGTAACTACCCTACCACTGTTAGGCAAGCCATTGTGTCATTTCTATTATTACAAAAATAATAATCAACATAAAACGATATCCAAAAATAATTCAATCATTAAATGATAGTGGATCAAACATTGCGCATGTATAATATCCACATATTAATGAGAATAACTTTTAAACCAAAAGTAATCCAACTGATATCATCATAGAAATTAATAAACTTGTTTCTAGTACATACTAACCACCTTTGGCATGTCTACGTCGACACCTAAAACAAGTTCAAACAAAAATTTCAACATAATATCTCAAAATATCTGGCACGCATGCCCCAAACAGAATGTATCAAAAAGTGTCTAACAAAACAACCAACAACAACAAGCATCAACGCTTCAAACCCAGGAAATCTAACATCCTCCTGACAAGCTCCTCCGGATCCACTATCCTCCAGTGCATTTGGTCCATCGCACTGTTATCTAAATCCTTCAACTCATCGTACGAATCCATCTGTCCCTCGAGATCCTTCATCTTACCCTTAGCTAAGTCCAGGTCTCCACGTAGAGTGGCAAACTGTCGATTGCAATGGCAACATCGGTCTATCCATACCCCTTTCTGCTTCTTGGAAGCAGATGCCGTCTTAGCGTGTGACGTAGATGCGATCTCCCCAGCAGGCCTAGTCCTCTTCCTACGTCGATAATAAACCAAAAGAGGCGTAGTAGGAGTGCGTGACTCAATAACTGGTAAAGATGACTCAGAAGTGACAGGTGGAGGGATCTCAGTGATAGGCTCGATCACAGCAGCAGATGGGATGACTGATGGCTCTAACGGTCGAGCCGTGACAATAGTGGCGTCCACCACTGGTGCGATACTGAGAGATCCTCTGATAATAGGGACACCTCTAATCACGTCATCGATAACTGGTACAGTGCCAGATGATTGCCCAGTCTCGTGAATCGAGGGAGGAACATCATCATCATCGTCGTCTATCCACCCATTGCTAGTGAAAGCATATCGGGGGTCTACCTAGCTGGCAAAAGCAGCAGGATCGACATGGAATGACGAAGCGAACTTGGCCATACCAACCATCTGTGGAGTCGTGAAAGGTATCTCCGGTAGAATGGATCTGGGTGAAGTCTCGAAATCTGGCTCGCTACCTAAGTCGTGGATCTTGATGACCTCGTGCTCGTGCGACATTTGTGACACATATATAACCATACAAGTAAGTGTGTGATCAAATGAATAATAACACATAAGGCCCAAATAAACAGAAAATCACGTATGCACATAAACACGCAATGGTTTTCATACATGATAAAATTCCGTGTTTATTTAAAAAAATTTGGCTTCACGAATTTTGGACTTAAATCTCAAAATTCTTTGGTTGAAGTCTAGAGTTTTCCCCGAAAACATCTAGTTCGCTAACAACCATTGGCTCTGATACCAGCTTCTGTCACACCCCAAAAACTTCGTAGCGGAATATAAAACATAGTGGTAATGGAAGTTGGTGCCCATTAATATCTTGTTGAACGATGCATTTAATTGTTGGACATTTTAACTTAATTAAAACATAAGTATTAAACATAAAGTTTCAAACCACGACATAACCACAACATAGTTTAGTTGTCTTGATCCTTATGGATCTTATTACATTTGTCCCAAATTGTTTTAAAAGTTTGTCCAACACATTTTCAAACCACACATGCATCAACAACCACAAGATACGCCATAATTCCCGAAGCCAAACTCAAGTACCTGAAGAACACGTTAAAATCAAGTGTCAACACAAAGGAAGGTGAGTTCACATATTCAATTTTAAAACAATTTGACCCAAGGAAAAACTTTCCAATTATGTGTCTATTATAAAAACATCCATATAATTTACGAAAGTCAATTTATTTCCTTAATAAAAATACAAGGGTCAGCCGTCGCAAGCTTTTCCCAAAAACCTTCGAACAAAGCATCTTCCCAAGTTTACATATTAAATTTATAGCATCAAATGTTCGGACTCGTAAGTTAGCTAGACATTACGAACTATATATTTACAATGAAGGGATAATCAATGCTAGACAATGAACAGAATATCAATTCGTCATTTGACTTGACACGGAGCAACCGGTCACGACGGGGTTGTCAACCAGATAGATCTACCAACAATTCCTCGCGTGCAATACTTAAATGATTAAACGACATCACTTGCGCATGGCCCATATCGAGACCATCTATGATGCCTGCCTCACGTACAATATATATATATATATATATATATATCCTACTAATATGACAAATTTAATATAAACCGTTGGACGAATTTACTGAAATCCCTGGGACCAAGTAAATTCGTCCCAACAACACGGTTGTTTTCTCTAAAACACCGTACAAATCCCCGTTTCTCCCCGAAACATATATTCAACAAAACCGTTTCATCCCCGAAACATATATTCAACAAAACTGTTTCATCCCCGAAACATATATTTTCACCAAAACCGTTTCTCCCCGAAACATATATATTTATCAAAACCGTTTCATTCCGAAACATATAATTCCACCAAAACCGTTTCTCCCCAAAACATATAATTTATATCAAAAGGTATGTTTTATTCCAAAAACATTATTAAACCATTTTTGGCGTGTTATTCCCCCAAAACATATACAAAACAGTAAAAAGAGAGGGTTTAGTGACACTCACCTTTGGGTGCGTATTTTTAAATAGCGCAATCCAACATATTGATTTCTACACGTCCTATTATGCGTAGGGATGATTTTATCAATCAATATATCACAAAAAATTCCTAAGTTTCTCCGTTTCTTAGAATTTTCACATAACTTTGAGATTTCCTCAAAAAGTTATCGTTTTAGATTATGTTGGCATGTTAATATATATATGAGTCCATATATATATATATATATATATATATTTAAGATTTTGTGACTTTAATGATTTTATTGGTCACCGTTATCATGTAAATCCGTTAACACACTCGTTTATACGTAATATATCAACGATTTGCGCGTCGTAATATATATACATAAACGTAAACATTTTAACACGCAAAATCTCGTTAACTTATTTATTTTGTCATTTTTAAGGCATGCATACATAAAATAACTCATATGTATCAATTTCCATGCTCCACAAATAAGTTACACATTTAAAGCGATTTTACCGATTCTACCGTTCTAAACGCACAAGTGTACATGCATAGCCTAAATTTACCGCTATCATGTCAAAACTTAACATATTACCATATTCACATATTTAAATCACATAATACATTTTTACACATAAGGTTCACCCATAAATAACCCATACTTGTGTTCATTGTAAAACGCGTATTTTAGTGATTCGGTAACGTTTTCGGGCGTCGGAAGTCACGTATGACCAACCAAACACCAAGTAAACTTAAAGTTAGTTAAAATACTTATATTTAAACTAAAAATATCAGTTTAATTACTGATCTAAATCATTTTTATAAAAATCATTCGAAAAGCCGATTTTTGACCGTTTTACCGTATAGTTTTGCGTTAAACGTTACTATAACCATCCCAACTCGGAATGACGTGATATTTTAACACAATACATGTTATTTACTGATTAAAATGATGATTATAATCAGATTAGTGCAGTTTTTGTGTAAGTCACATAAATCATGCAATTTCACATATTTTACAACATCTAAAGCACCAAGTACAACATGCAAGACTAGTAAACTTTATGAAAAAGTTTTATATCATTTAACACTTCAAAATAATAATATTTTAGTGTTTATAATATGATAAAAAATTATTTTTATCAAATCATGCTCAAATCATCTTTTCATGATTACATATCATCATTACACATGATTTAAATACACCCAAGAACATATTAATTACATGTTCTTACAAATCACAACATATGTCATCCATAATCATCTAATCATACATACATAAATGCAAGTATTCTTACATTTATGAGTATGTGACAAACATTTGCATGCATGCATACACATATACATACATATACACGACATATATACACACACATGAACTTCCAAAAGTTCACTTTTTTATCAAGTCCTTTTCAAATCACAAAACCCTTTTAGAACATTCTTTATGACAACTTTTGATTCTTGCATGTAATCAATCATTCAAGACTCATGTTATTCAAGAATCATTCAATCAAAAATCAAAACACAGTCATATACACACACATATACCTACGGCCATACGTACATACATATTCATCCATTTTTGTTTCCTTTAAAAACCCATTAGTTTTAGTTTCAAGTTTTGTGAAATATCTTAAGAATCAAGAGAAACCTTCCATAACCATCAACATCACTATGAACTAAGAACAAAATTTGGAGAAATGATTCTTATACCTTTAAGGTTCAAGTGGGTTTTTTACAAGAATGATGATATGGAGCTTGTTCTAGCTTGAATCTTCTTGAAAACACCTTTAAACCTTCAAATGGACTTGAAATCTCCTTGAAATGGATTTGAATCCTCAAGAACAAAGTTGGAAAATGAAAACGGAGATGTACAAGGGGGTGTTCGGCCGAGATTACGAGAGAGAGAGAGAGAGAGAGAGAGTTAGAGTGATTTTTGAAAAGTTTATGTTGGTTCTTGTGAGATTATGGAAGATGTTTAAAGTTATAATTATTACACACATTTCTCTAGTTTCTACATTTGTCACATTGGAAGAATCAAGAAGAGATGGGCACCCCTAGGGGCCGCCACCTCTCACCTCACACACAATCATCACATATACATACATATATGTATGTAAATTAGAGTAAAAACTGGTATTTTACTGGATACCGGGTATTTTATCTAGCTTTTTAATCTCGTTTTAGTGCATTTTAAATTATTTTTATCATTCTATAAAAATAATCACACTAAAATATTACTGAAATAATTATCAGTTGCCTTGACTAGCTGCGTTGACAGTATTTTGTTAGATACGCGCAGTATCACGCGGTACGCGTTTAAACTCGAAAAATAGAGTTTCTTAGCGTTTTAATTTAGTTTTCCTTCTGGACATGATTAAAATTACCATTCTAATCATAACAGACTATTTTTAGGATTTTAACACTGGTAGGGTGGTCACCGACGTTCGTTTCGCATTTTATTCGTTACGCGATAAGCGCCTATTTTATCGTTGCCAACATAATTTTTATCAATGTTTGGATTCACCAACACATTAAATATCACATATAAACATCAATATCAGTCAAATACAGTCTTTTTATTTATTCATGACACGTGTTACATTTGTACGGTACTGTCTGAAAAGTCGGGTGTCACACTTATGCTCTGTTCCCCGCACGCAGGCTGATCCAGCGCTCCCTTCGATCCAAACTTGGCAGTGTTTAGGTTTAAGCACCCACTGTGAGTATACTCGAACCCTTTTTGTTTTAAACACTTTTGGGATGCAACATGTATTCTATATCAAGACACTTGACACTTGAAACTTGTTTGGAAACATACTCTATCCGTTTAAACATGAAACTTGAAACTTGTGATACTTGAGACTTTTATGCTATGTGAACATTTAATCCTTGTGTGTAGTTCTGCCTTAAGAATTGTAGCGCTATAGGAGTAATGCGCCTCCCCGTTAGTCTTTGGGGTATTATTAGAAGGAGACAATTAACCTCCCGTTAGTCTTTGGGAAAGGCACTTAACACATTAGAAACTTGGGCTATCACTTGGACTGCGTAAACTAGCATAACTGAAACTTTTTATGCGTTGTTCATGTTGGATATGAGTTTTAAACTATTATGTTACGTATTCAAACTTGTATACTCGCCAACATTTTATTTGTTGATAGTATTTTAATATATGTTGCAGGTTAACAGTAGTTGGAATTCAAGAAAACAAGCTAGGATGATGCTTAGAAACTCATCTTAGTTAATTAGGCAAATTCTAACAATTTTTGAATCATGATGTTATTTGATACTTATTTTGGTTATGGATGATTATGTTTGATGTTTTAGACAATTTCATGAAATTTTGATTAATCTATATCGAAACCAATAGTGTTGTGGAATCTCTTGAGCAATCTGAACGCTTAGTGCCGGTGACAATTGTCAAAATTCCAGGTATCCGTACAACTATTAAACCATGATTAGTGCTTAATGACTGTGCTGAATTACAATTAATGACTTGAATTGCTTTCTGATTATTGCTATGGTACATACATGTGCATCACATATTGCTTAATGACATATCATCATAGCATGTAAACTTTGTTGGTTCAATTGATGCACGAAACACAGTTAGCACAGTTATCAGACAAATCAGAAAAATGCTGACGGAGTTCGGTACATAGACAGACAAGGTGTTGAGACACAGAATGAGCCAGAAACCAAGTATTACACTAGTATAGTGTGTAGGAAAGTAAGGATCACAAAACTGCCTTCCTAGAGATAGTTTAAGTGCCGGAAAGTGCCTAAAACTCACATAAACTGCAGAATTCTGTAGAAAATCAGCAAATTCAGTATTTGAACACTCTAATATCATGCAGAAATGTGGTTAAATGGTCCTGAATGCTTTCCTAAGTGTCAGGAATCAAAACTGTCACAAAAGGTAACATAAAGCACACTAAACTGCATAGTTTAGCCCCTTAACGAACCGGTAACCAACCGAACAACCGGACACTACCCGAAACACCAAATTTTCACTAGAAGCATTGTTTTAACATTACCAAGCTAGTTATGGTCCCCAAACATCATATAACATCTAGTAACTAATACACCTAACTAAATACTTGAAATCTTACTATTAACTAACTATTTAGTTAAACCTAGCCTATACCCCCCCCCCCCCACCTAGTAATCGGCCAACACCAAGGGCCCACTTGTGATTATCTTTTGTTATAATATTAGAACTTGTTTCTTCATATAAGACATATAAACCAATGGTAAATGAGAGTTAGTGTGTTATAAGAATACCCATACGGATCATCACCTTCATTTCTCAACATCACACAACACACACACTTCTCTCTTCCCCTCTTCTTTGGGTTCGGCCGAGAACAACAACAAGCACACCACCATCATCACTTCATCTTTCCTTCAATTCTACATACATACAAGGGTGTTAGAAGGTGCACAAAGAAGCTTGGAGCTTTCGAAAGCTAAAGGACCTTCATCATTTGCTTTTATCCACTTCTTTTCTTCTATTGATCATCCCTAGCCTTGAGCCAGTGGTAAGAACATCATACTCTTCATTTTACATCTTGTTTAAGTGGTTAAAAGATGATACATGATGTTAATCTTGAAGAACACTAAGAATCAAGAAGATGAAACATGAACATAAGCTTAAAATCTTAAGAAATCATGTTGTTTAGTGTTGAATGTGCTACTTGATGATTGGTTGTTTATGTTAATGATGTAGATCATCATATGATCTTGCTAGATGATGATTAAAAACATAATCTAGCAAGATGAGATGATGAAAATGTTAGAGATTAATGGATCATCCTCACAAAAGTCATGAACTTGAAAGAATAAATTGTTTTCTTGTAAGATGATGATCAAAGTAAGATGAAAGTCTTGTAAATGTAAGATTTCAAGAAACCAAGTTAAGAATACAAAGTTTACTTAATCTTGGTTCTTAAAGAAATCAACCATGTTTTTAGAGGTTAAACATGTGTAGAAATATATATGTAACAAGAAAAATCCAAGAAGAAACATTTTTAGAAAATGTAATTACAAGTTGTAAAGATCTAGATTCTTCAAAAATGATGTTTTTTTAAATAATCAACCACACTTTAAAGGGTAACTAGACCCACTAAATACACTAGTAAGTTACTACACATTTTTGTAAGTTTTCAAGTTCATGAGTTAGTAGTTTATGCTTGTTTTTGGCAACATTGTAAGTATAAATTGATTTGTTGATTGATTGTGTTGATTTACAAAAGAAAATGATATGCCTTTAAGGCATGGAAACCTCCATTTTTAGGGGAAACTATGGCAAAAATTTTCTAAAAATCAAACACTTAGAAAATAATATTTCTAAACAAATATTTACAAGTATATTTCAAACCGTGAATTTTTACATAAAGTTTGCCATAATTTTTTTTACAAAAATTATAAATATTGGAGGTGGTTTTTATAAATAAAAGTGACTAAATATGTATTTAGGAAAATATATATTTAGATGTCACCATGTGTGTGGTTATTTGTATATCATGTGTATTAGTTGTATTATATTAGGACATGAAATAATATAACTCACCAAAATACCAAAATTACAATCCAAAATATTATCAAAATTCCAAGAGAATGAGCATACAAGTTTTACCCAAATTATTGGTGAAACCGAACAAAGAAATTTAACTCACAAAATATTCTGGAAATTTTATTCGTAAGTAATATTTTAGACATCAAAAGAACAAAAATATGATTTTTACAATTATTAAAAAATATATCATATTTTTTTGACAAGGAGAAAATATATTATTTTGGGTGAATAAACATATATATTTTCTTGGAATTGTTAGAAAATTCATTATTTTTGGAAGAAATATATATTTTCACAAACAAACATCAAATACATTATTTTTGGGAGAAAATGTATTTTCTTAAATAAACATTAAATATATTATTTTTGGAAGAAAAATTGATTTATATATATTTTCTAAGTTAGACTTGGAAATATGTTATTTTTGAGACTTGAATGAGACTTATAGATATTTTTACCAAAGAAAAAATTATAAATAATTTTTCTAAGTAACATTTCTTAAAATATATATTTTGGAAATATATATTGATGTATTTTTATTAAAAATAATATTCCGGAAAAGTTAAGTGTAAGAATAAACAATAAAAATACGTATTTTCGTACGTATAAGTACACTCCGGAATACGACACCGATACATGGCAAAAATATACTAGTATAAGAAATACAAATACAAATACACCCATCCTTGGGAAGGATATACATGTATAAATACATAAAAGGTAACAAGTTAAAATATATTATTTTAACTATTATTCCAAAATTTAATAAATATAATTTAAGTTAAAATATTTATTACTTTAACAAATAATTATATAACATGGAATAATACTGAAGACACAAAGAAACGTAACTCAAAGACACTAATTAATACAAAGTCAAGGCACGACCCGCTCGTCTAATAAACCATAGTACGTTGTAGGTAGTCGTGTACACCGGGAGAAACTTTGAGTTACCGTTGGTTGCGAAGAGCGCAAGACTGTGAGTTCATGTCCCCCTTTTCTTTAAACTGTTTTTAGAACTTCGGGGGTGAAGTACATGTTACAAAATATTTACAAACAATTACAATTGGTATGGTTAGCTAAGGAATGCACTGTTAGATCATGTGAATGGGTATGCACACTCCTAAGACCATTAATCCTCGTGTTAGGACCGAGGGACATGAGTGATAGATCTATTTGGGTGTAGCGAGCCCACACCCATGTGGACCAGGGTTTGGCCCATGAGGTGACTATGTCTTACAGCCGGAGGCTCGGTACAAAATCTGCTAGGTTTGAGCCTTCCTACACCGTTACACACATGTTAATGGCCTTGCAAACCATTAATTAATATGTTCCCTTGTTTGCTTTCATACCGGGTTTACAAAACATACATACTTACAATGATTACAAAGGTTTATTCGTGCACACCTACAAACACATGAACTCGTTCAACTTTTGTTGATGTTTTCAAAACTACATGTATTTCAGGGAATTAAATGTGGATCCGGCGGGCGTTTGGAGTTTTCAAGAACTGTTGAGAATAAAAGATGTCATTCGAAGTCTAAGGATTTAGATAGTGTGTCTTATCCTAGATATGACACATCTTTCAAATCCTGGTTTTATTTAAAGTCTTTTGTCGAGTCATTATGGAACTCTAAAACAATTTGCATGGTTTGTAATATGGATTCAAGTCTGTGTTGGATTTCTAAACAATGTTGTTGTTATGTTTTAAAACTTAAGTTTGATGGATGGACATCTTTAGTTTTATCATATAGATGCTTGTTATGCTTGAATGCAATTATATTAAGCAAGTCACACATAATCACGCTTCCACAAAAGTCAGGGTGTGACAGTTTGGTATCAAAGCTTCGATTGTAGCGAACTATGATTCTTTCTCGAGTCTAGACTACAATCATTAGGGCTCTCACGAAAATATTTTTACAACATGTTTGCATACACGAAACGCCCAGATCCAGGGAACAAACTGTCATACCCCAACCGATGGCGGAAACATCGGGGCGTGGCACTGAGCGAAATAAATTGTCCAGAAGTTTCCATAACAACTATAACTACAAATTATTTAAGCATCACGGCCCATACCATGACATAAAAAGTAACATAATTATTACAGACAAAATCTAGTCAAATTGTTCTGTTCCGACAACTCAGATTTCAAATGCAGACAATTCGTTTATTTGTTCCTAGACCTTTCCTAGCCTCAATTTCACAGCAAGCCATGCATCTAAACATCTTAAGCACCTGCCACATACGTTAAAGTAAAAGTCAATACACATAGTGTAAAGTTGAGCATACAAGTTTGATAGATATAATAGAGTTCGAAATCGTTTACGCATAACCAGCACGTACACAGTGTGAAATGAAGCACGTAAGTTATCAACATGAACCTATCGATACCAATGACTGTGGGTTGACTGCCAAAGGCAGTTCATAATACACACTCACCACTATGAGCCATGTAATTAATTGTCCTTAACAACCCCTGGGTGAACAGGTGCTGAGTCCAAACTATAGTACTATCGTTGCTAAGGCAGGTAGACAGCATTCCATGTGTAAACATAACAAAGAAGCATTCATTAAGTCACGTATAACATGCGGTAACGGTTAGCGTTAAAGTATTGCGTAGTGTGTTCCATGTGATTTAGAATAAGTAACGTATGTAACACCCAAAAGTGCGTAAAGCAAAAAGGGTTCGAGTATACTCACACCGATTGAGTTAATGGATTGAAGGGAGCGCTAGAGTGGAAATTAGCCTGAACAGTTATCGATAACATAAGCGAAAGTTGGTGCGAAAATGGTGTGAAGTGTTAGTGGATCGAACGACAATCCGATCGGGTGGCAATCCGGTCTGGTGGTTGGTCGATCGGATGACAATCCGTTCAGGCGGTCAGTCGATCGGGTGGCCACTCGATTGGATTGTCATCTCGTTTGGGATGGATGTGTTTGTGTATGATGGCTTGTCTTTTGAAGTTTTCGTTGTAGCATTTTAAAATAGAGAAGTATCTCTACCTTTCAGGTCGGTCGATCGAACGGCTGTTCGGTCGGACAACAATCCGATTGGCGAGACTTCTCTTGTTTGAGAACAAGTTCACAGTAGGACGGTCACTCGATCGGATGGCTAACCGATCGGGTGGCAATCTGTACGTACTGAACATGATGAAAATTGTTTAAGTGTTGAAGTCAAACATCACATGGTCGGGTGGCAATCCGATTGGATGGCAATCCGATCGGGCGACAATCCGTTCGATGTTCAAAACCTCACAAGTTGAAATAACAGTAAAGTGTGGGACCCAAGGTGCAATCCGATCGGGTGGCAGTCCGGTTGGTTGGTAATCCGATCGGACCGCAATCCATCCCAGTTGACGTGATCGTCTTCTTCCTTGGTTGTTTTGACAGTTTGAAGTTTTCTCGAGAGTGTTAGGTAACGTGCAAAACAACAGAAACCTCGTCAAGACTTAGTGACCCGATCGGACAGGAACCACCCTAGTCTGACCAGTTAACTGTTCGAGATGGTGTTTCATGTTTAACCCGAAATCAGTGTTCTCATGGATAGAATCCAGATCTTGAACCAACACATCAACAAGAAGGAGTAGAAGATTAGAACAAGCTCCGATTCTATCGGTTTTGAGTGCAATGAGTGTAAAAGAGTTGAAAGAATGTTAGAAAACCATCTTTAAATCCTTTTCACCATGAATATGTTTAGATCTATGAAAGATCTTTGTTTATTCATGTGGAAATCGTTCAGATCTAAGTTCTTCTTGGTGGATTGAAGCCAAAACATAAAGTTCTGATGACATCATCCTGGAACACCTCAAATCTAGTGATTTCACGGTTAAAATTTAAGATTCAAAAGATAGAAATGTGTAGGAGTGCGTGTAGATCAAGAAAGTACAAGATTTAGGTGGAAAACTTACAAGAATCGCGAGAAATCTGAAGAAATAGCGGCTGGAATGAGTGGAGAGGGAGAGAGAGCTGTCAACATCAAATGAGGTTGACATATGGGGTATTTATAGGGTTTCCATAAATGGAAAGGAGGAAAGAGGCTGGTCGATCGAGTGGCAGCCCGACCGGGTGGCAGCTCGGTCGAGTGGCACCTCGATCGGATGGCAGTCCGATCGGGTGGCAGCTTGGTCGGCTGGCCACTCGAGTAGAGTGCTTGGCGCGATGAGTTTTGCAGTTTCGATTCGAGTGTCGAGCGTTGAGATGCAATTCGAGAGGGCGATGCGATAGTTTTACTTGTCAAATTACTTTTAATCCCAACTACTATATCAACATACAAGCATCCTATTAAATTTGCGTTTAGTGTTTGTGATTTGATTGTGATTGCGTTTCGATTAATCACTACAACATAAAACATAAATAACATGCACATGTAACACATAAAGCACACATACACGTAAGAACAATAACCAGACGCGTAATTCGAGTTGCGAGTGCGATAGCGATTAGCGATAAATTGATTAAACATGCGATTAATATCAATGAATAGCGATTAAACCTTGACTATTAACAAGTACTCCACATAATACAACTAACGTAAAAGCATAAAAGACTATTTACAAGTCAGAGAAGTCAAAACATGAATTGAGCAAGGAGTGACAGGTCGCAATTAGCAATCTTGTATCCCTTTGACTTCAATCTTGACTTTGACTTTGACTTTCGAAACACGGGGTGTTACAGCCTCCCCTAGTTGAGGGAATTTCATACCGAAATTAGGCCGAAGCCATAACAAACAACTGTGGGTACTTCGCCTTCATGTCGCTTTCGAGTTCCCAAGTGAACTCTGCGCCTTGTTTGCCTTCCCATCGAACCTTCACAATAGGAATGCGCGAGCGTCTGAGCTGCTTAGTTTGGCGGTCCATGATTTCGACAGGCTTCTCCACGAAGTGTAGTGTTTCGTTTACTTGAAGATCTTCTATCGGCGTAACTTTTCTGACGACTATCGGCGTAACTTTTCTGACAACTCCGAGCTTTCAACAGATTGTATCGAATTTGGAGGACTTTGTCAGTCGTTTCTTGCAATAGCTAAGGACCGGTTAATTGCGAGTGCCCGATCTCGTGCCATACAATTGGCGATCGACATTTTCTTCCGTACAAGGCCTCAAATGGTGTCATTTGAATGCTGGAATGATAACTGTTATTATACAAGAATTCAACTAATGGCAGGTAAGCATCCCAATTACCACCGAAATCTATGACACACGAATGGAGCATGTCTTCAAGGGTACGAATCGTTCTCTCAGTCTGACCATCAGTTTGGGGATGAAATGTGGTACTTAGATTTAGCGTAGTACCGAGAGCCGTTTGAAATGTTTCCCATAGACGCGAGGTAAACCGAGCATCACGGTCAGAGATGATGTCGCGAGGCGTCCCATGTCGACAAATGATCTCATCGGTGTAGATTCGGGCTAATCATTCTACCTTGTAGTCTTCTCGTATTGGCAGAAAATGAGCAGATTTGGTCAAGCGGTCAATGACAACCCATATATTGTCATGACTTGATGGCGTTCGTGGAAGTTTCGTTATGAAGTCCATAGCTATACTTTCCCACTTCCATATAGGGATCGGGGGTTGTTCAAGTAAGCCAGAGGGTCTTTGGTGTTCGGCCTTGACTTTCGAGCAAGTCTGGTACTTTCCAACATAGAGGGCGATATCTCTTTTCATGCCCGGCCACCAGTACTTGTAGCGAAGGTCATGGTACATCTTGTCGGCACCGGGAGGAATAGAATATCAGGATTTATGGGCTTCGTCCATTAAAATCTGTCGTAAATCGGTCTGCTTAGGGATCCAAATTCAGTCCAGATAATGGAATATCCCGTTCGACTTGTTCACAAGATGGGCTCCATCGTGGTAGATCATTTCCTTCTTCAAGGTGCGTTCGGTAAAACAGGCATGTTGAGCTTGGCGGATGAGGGTTTCGAGGTGATGCTGGGCTGGAACATTACGGGCGCTATGTAAATAACTCCGTCTGCTGAGAGCGTCGGCAACGACATTTGCTTTACCAGGATGATAATGGATCTCACAGTCGTAATCGTTGATAAGTTCTACTCCTCGGCGTTGACGCATATTAAGCTCCTTTTGGTCAAAGATATGTTGTAGGCTCCTATGATCGGTGAAGATCGTACACTTGGTACCATAAAGGTAGTGTCGCCAAATCTTTAACACAAAAACAACTGCGCCTAGCTCAAGGTCGTGGGTTGTATAGTTCCTCTCGTGGATCTTGAGCTAACGAGATGCGTAAGCGATAACCTTGTCCCGTTGCATGAGAACACAACCAAGACCAAGGATCGAGGCATCACAATAGATAATGAAGTCGTCGTTTCCGTCGGGTAAAGTGAGGACAGGAGCATTGCAAAGCATATGTTTGAGGGTTTGGAAAGCAGACTCTTGCTCAGTTCCCCAAACAAAAGGCTTGTCTTTATGCGTGAGGGCGGTAAGCGGCACAGCGATTTTTGAGAACCCTTCGATAAATCGACGATAATAGCCCGCTAGTCCGAGAAAAGAACGGACTTCAGACGGGTTCTTTGGTGTAATCCAACTCTTAACTGCTTCAATCTTTGCGGGATCGACGTGAATACCTTGACTATTGACAATGTGACCGAGGAATTGAACCTCCTCCAGCCAGAATTCACACTTGGAGAACTTGGCATAGAGTCGATTCCCCTGGAGTAGCTCGAGAACCAAACGTAGATGTTGCTCGTGTTCTGCTTTTGACTTGGAATAGATCAAGACATCATCGATGAACATGATGATGAAGCGGTCGAGATAAGGTTTACACACCCGATTCATCAGATCCATGAAAACCGCGGGTGCATTGGTTAAACCAAAGGGCATAACAACGAATTCATAATGGGCGTATCGAGTTTAGAAAACGGTTTTGGGTATATGCTCCTCTTGGATGCGTAGCTGGTGATAGAATGAGCGTAGATCAATCTTCGAGAAACACGTAGCACCTTGAAGTTGGTCAAACAAATCATCGATGCGGGGTAGAGGATAGCGATTCTTGATTGTCAACTTATTCAATTCCTGATAGTCGATGCACATCCTGAACGACCCATCCTTCTTTTTAACAAAAAGGACTGGTGCGCCCCATGGAGAAGTGCTCGGGGGAATGAAGCCTTTATCAAGCAATTCCTGGAGCTGACTCGAGAGTTCGCGCATTTCAGACGGAGCGAGTCGATTAGGAGCTCTGGCAATGGGGTTTGCTCCAGGAATGAGGTCGATATGAAAGTCGATATCACGACTTGGCGGAAGGCCAGGAAGATCATCAGGAAACACATTAGGAAATTCACGAACCACTGGACCATCGTTACTCCTGGTCTACCTTTCTTTTCCTTCTCCGCTACTACAATGTTAGCCAAGAAAGCTCTATATTCCTTGCGGAGATACTTGCTAGCGTGGATACATGACATGAGCTTTAGACCCTTCAAAGCAGTTTCGCCATAAACACATAACAAATCACCATTTGCGAGCCAGAATCGAATCATTTTATCAAAGCACACAACTTCAGCATGGTTTTCACGAAGAAAGTCCATGCCTACTATGACGTCAAAACTTCCGAGTTGCATCGGAATAAGGTCGATTGGGAAGATGTGATTGTTGAGTTCAAGAGTACTGTGACACCTGTGTCACTGCGACCATCAAACAAATGCTAAACCAATGAAATATTGTATTTCATACTTTGGACTTGTATAAATATGTGTATCTTTTGCACATATCAACTCTTGTTCGATTCCAAACTTTAAATCGCTTTCTGGAAGGTTATACGCGCACCGATGCGTAAATATAACCAGTTTAATTCAACGAACACTCCGGAATAGTGAAATATACTTAACATACCTTAAATAACCTTTACATAACTTAGAAATAAGTTTTGAAGGCTTTGGTATGGCAAAAACAACTTAATTCGCTTACAGGGACTAAACTTGACAAACTGCGAAAGTATGTCAATTTGAACTGTAACAGACATTCCGGAACATGACCATAAGTTAAAAATACCATAAATATCCTTTACATAGCTTATAAATAGGCTTTGAGGGGTTCGGTATGCTAAAATAAACTTTTGGGGTCATTCAGGGACAAAAAGCGTCAAAAAGTGCACAAGTTTGCATTTTCGCGCATAACTTACGTTCTGAATACATCCGGACATCCAAAAATTTATGTAATCTCTAAAATATTTTATTCTAGTGTTTGGCATAAGAAAAATCCATTCGTCACGCCATTTGGATCATTTTTCGCGCTTACGCGCATTCCGTCGTAATTAACCGAACAACGTAACCGTACGGCTAAACGAACCGACACCCGAGATATTTTTGAACACATTTTAAGTTCCCTATACTTTAACTTCATTTTAGAGCTTTGAAATGGGGTTAACGGGGCTTAAACGTGTCAAAAAAACGCATCGTAAACCAAGTTTTGAGGTTTCAGGGACTGAAACTGTAAATCTGCCAAACTAGGTCCCTAAGTAGGGGCTAGATGCAGCAAAATATCTTTTTTACAGCTGTTAACAGCTGTTAACCACTCCCTAACCCCTTGCCACATGTTGATCTCTTATGGTGAGTGGCCATTTTGGGTACCATAAGGTTCCGACACATGTACGGATGTGATTAAGGCACGATATTCGACAAACGATCCTAACGGTGGACCATTTACTATAAATACCCACCTCCACCCTTCACTTTTCCTCACAAGAATCTGATCCAAAAGACTCTAAGTTGGAACCATTGTTTCATACCTGAGTTATTTGGATCTAGATTAGCATTCGGGGACCCTTTGTAAGTGTTCCTTCATTCTTTTATTGCTTTTCGAGTCCGAAAGCCAAACCTTGTTTGACTTTCTGCATTGACCAGTTTATGGTCAATGCGAAGTTCGTTAGAACTTCGCAACGTGATTGTAATCACGATGGTTATAGTCCTTGTGACTATGCCTACTGATTACCACGTTGTCTAGGGTCGTAAGGGTAAGCGACTTGATCAGTCGCTTATGCTTTCGAACCCGACCCATTTGGTCGATCATTAGGATCCGACCAAACATATTAGGTGACCATAGTATATAGGGAATAACCTTCCGAGGTTATACCTTATGGTCGCTTCGTTTAAGTAGTTGTATGATAGGTAGTTTATATGCCTTAGGTAAATTACCAAAATGCCCTTTTTACGCCAAAATTCATTTTAAGCATATGTAACATAAATTTTGGTATCTAAACTGATATGGCAACAATATTAGACATGTTAAGGCATATTTTACTTATCATAGGACTAGTTATGCGTTCCGAACGCGTTTTACGCGAACGACGCGTTAAAGTAGCATAAGCTACCTAAACGGGTCGTAATGGGTCGTAAGCACTTAGGTTAGGTTTCATTTAGTATGTAGGCCTTATTAAACCATACTACATGAGTTCCCATACTCATGTGGTTTATGAGCCCTCATTCTATCCGATTCTCCGATATAGGTCCGGTTTATTAACATAGTTACCTATATTAGGTGCCGTTTGATTCCGTGATCTCTAGCTTTGCTTGGTGGTTATCTTAGGACTTCTGAGCAATCTCAAGTGAGTACATAGACCCCTCTTTTACTGTTTTCCAAACTGTTTTGGGGTGAAACACATGTGCCTACTTGTTACTTTCATGCTTTCCCGTTTTCACATCATATACTTGCTATGTTCAATAGTACACTTATAGTACATGATTTCATTACATTTTATGCTATGTATGCCCATCGTGTGCCTACTTAGTACATTGTTTTACATTTCATCACATCACATGCTATGTATGTTCATCATACTTAGTACATTTATTATTCATTCACATGCTATGTATGTTCATCATACTTAGTACAGTTATTTTCATCACATGCTTACATTTTGGTATAACAATACCGCATAAATGTTCATATTCAGTATAGCATGCATTTCCATAAGACATAAATTGATTTAAACCATGTTTTACTTCAATACTTTGTTTTTGTGCATATGGTTTAGTTGATACATTCCACTTGCCATACATGACATTTTGACATAGACATTTTACACAAAGACATTTGACAAAGACATTTGACAAAGACATTTGACATGGACATTTGACATAGACATTTTGACATGATTTACATTTGACACATAAACATGTTTGACTTTTGTTTTACACTACATGATTTACATCTTGACATAAACACTTTGACACATGATCCAATACATTTGACAATTGGTCTAGACATAGACATCATACATTGTTGGTTTGGTTTGATTAAGTGATTAAGTAACGATGCGTGTGTAATATGATACAAGCATGGTGGATACGCCGCTGGTACTTCCTATATATAAATGTTTGTATGGTATTACATATCGTAGCGTTATTTGAATCATTTTAGTTTGATACATATAACATTTTATACAAATAACATACTTTTCACAAGACATTGATTTACAAACAACTTATCTTATACAAACTCATTTTACATGGTTATTCATTTAACCATACATTATTACCTTATTTATACATATCATCTGATCTTATTGTTTTTCAAATGATTTACAAGACAAAGCAAGTTACAAGGTTCATGACTAAACATTTTCTGAAACATAAGTCATGAAACCTATTTTCACAAAACCTATGTATCTCACAGGCATTTTTATGCTGACGTACCTATTTTCACATGTGTTTTTCAGGAGCTGTTGCATAAGATGATCAAGATACACATAGGCAGACTTGGGCTTTAGTGACAATAAAAGATACAAGACTAGTTAATTATGTTGTATTTCTTTGTTTGATAAGACATTGTAACACTTTTAATTAATAAAACGAAACTTCAATTGCCATGGATTTGAAACATTAATTCTGTTACAACACTCCCCGATGTTTCCGCCACGTTTTGTATGTTCTATGTGGTCGGGGTGTGACAGAAAAGATGGTATCAGAGCCAATGGTTATAGGGAATTAGGTTATTAGTAATGCTTTGGCCTAGTCTATAACCTTCTTAGGACCCTAACGCGAGTTTACTTGCGTTTAGTCATAAAACAATACAGTCACCTATCCTTAGGCGACTACCACAACAAAAACATAAATTTCAAAACCGCTTTGAAAACTAATCATCTGTTCTAGGATGATTAATTACTAGGTTTTGAACCCTCTATTGTAAGGTTTTGAACTCTCTATTATATGGTTTTGAACCCCTTTGAGTTTTCAAAATCTCGTCAAGGTTTTGGGTTTTTTAAATAATGTGAACACGTGCAAACTGGAAGGGTGAATGTCTGTATTCTGGGTTTTCTGTCTAGGCAAGCACTTCGTATATATCTCATCAGACGCGAGACCAGTTGTGCTTACCTGGGAATTCTTGGGATGAGTGTTCACTTATAGGCGAGCATGTCTTCGCGATACATTATTTTTGATCCATTTACTTTAATTCAGTCACTGTGTGTCGTTGTTGCTTTGCAGTAACAAACAAATGACCACTATCCTGGCTTTCATCAGATTTGTTTCATCTCATTCTTTTCGTCTAATTCTCTCACTCGTTTCCTTTCATGTTTCCTCTTTTAGAATGCCTCCACGACGCGAAAATCCGATATCTATTGACGATCTGGCAGCTGTCATTACACAGCAAATGACTGCTGCAATCCCGAACGTCGTTGCTCAATGTTACCAAGCTATCAACAACAATAATGCCCTCTGCAACTTCAAGACGTTCAACTCGGCTAAGCCATCAAAGTTTTCCGGGTCTCAAGGAGCGACTGCACTTCTACAATGGTTCGAGAGTTTAGAGAGCACCTTCAGGCATGTACAATGTCCAAACGAGCGAAAGGTAGATTTCGCATCTAGTGTCTTTGAGAAACGAGCTTTGACGTGGTGGAACGGTGTGGTGAGAGATAGGGGTGCCGAAGTGGCACTGGCCCAAACTTGGGAAGAACTTCGAGCACTGATGATGAAGGAATTCTGTCCTCGTCACGAGATCAGGGCATTGGAAAGGGAATTCGACGATCTTAAGCAAGACAGCGGTGAACATCGAGCATACACTGATCGATATGAGGAGCTGAGCCTGTTGTGCCTTACCATGGTTACGCCTTTGGATAAGGCGATCGAGAAATACATTGATGGTCTCCCTGACTCAGTCCAGGACATTGTTACTGGTAGTAACCCCACTACGGTTAGGCAGACCATTGAGCTATCTGCAACCTTGACTGAATCTCAGATCAGAAAGCATAAACTTTTCCAGAAAGGTGACAAGAAACCGGTCGAGGAATCAAAACCAGTCGAGGAATCAAAGATCATGGATGAACAGACTGGATCCCATAAGGAGTCAAAGAAGCGTAAGGCTTCGCAGAATTTTGCGATTGCTGCTCAACCCAACCAAAACACCCGCAACCAACCAACTCAACCTCCTGCAAAGAAACCTTATGCTGGTACTGCACCGATATGCGACAAATGTAATGCACATCACTTAGCTCACCTACAGTGTCGTTTATGTGCATCATGTGGGCGACTCGGTCACCTGGCAAATGCTTGTCGATTTACCCCAAACCAAGGTGGTCCAAACCAACCTCAAGTAAATCCTGCTCAAGCTCGTCTTCCATCAGGTCCTTGCTTCAACTGTGGTGAGATGAGCCATTTCCGAAGGAATTGCCCAAGGCTTGCTAATGCGAATCCGGGTCAGGGATGAGCATCAGACCAACTAGAAGACAATGCTGTTTAGAAATAATCAAGCCTTATGTATTATTTTCTTTTGTTGTCAAGGTCCATGAAACAGTTGTTATCATTGTTAATAAATAAATCTTTTTATTTACATTGCAATGTACAAATGTGATGGCTGGTATAAACAACGTATCCTCTACAATACCGACAATCAAGGAACCGTATTCCTTGAAGAACAGACTACCTCGTAATTTCTTCCATTTTATTATCTCTTGCGTTTTCCACGGAAATCCAAAATACCCGTTTCTTCCAAGGAAACGAAGTACAAGGCGCAAGTTACAACTCTGTACGAATACCCAAAGTACCATTATAAATTCTTAATAGGGTACCCAAGGGTATTTTCGTATATTCAAAAATTATTACACCTTAATTCGAATATTGCGTTTTCTTGAAAACGAAATCGAATTTTTGGAAGATCTTTCTATCTTCATAGTTAGATTCTCGCTAATGTTTAAAGTACTGAATGAAATCCATGAAATGGAATTCCTAGTGTGCTTTAAATGCATGTACGTAATTAACAAAACAAAACTTACAAATTAAAGATCTAGATAAACAATTTTGTGGTTATGTGACTATGTGTTTATGCATCTTGTCTTTCCATTTATGCATTTTGTGTTCGTGTATACTCTGGATATTCGCTATCCAAATCCTCGTAGAATCTTTCATACCTTCATATGAGGGATTCGTAGTAGGATATTCAAAAATGTACTATCTTAAATCCTTAATGGACTTCTACGTTGTAGATTAAGTCCCTTAGATTATAAAGTACTATTCCAAAGTTTAAGGACAACATGTGTTGATAGAGTTAAATAGATCCTACGTCGATCTAAAGTTAAATAGATCCTACGTCGATCTAAAGTTAAATACATCCTACGTCGGTGTAGTTAAATGTTTCTCTTAGGTAGTTGAGTTAAAGAGATCCTACGTCGATCTAAAGTTAAATACATCCTATGTCGGTGTAGTTAAATGTTTCTCTGGGGTAGTTTAGCTGAAGAGATTGTTCGTTTATCTAATCCTTTGGTGACCTAGTTAATGAGACTCTATTACAGTCAAGTTAAATCACCACAGGATTATTCGTTTGACTTTTCCCATACGCATTATGAAATGAACTGTGCGGACTGTGCAAGGAAGTACGTAATTATGGAGGCCTACATAATTATGGAATTCAGTGCACAGAAACCACAGGAAGTTTTGTCATGTGTAAAGACCAATAGTGGCAAGAGTAATGATACGGGAGAAGTCTTGGACTTTGACCGATGTCGTTTTATCTTACACTTCCCAATCCTGAATTCAAGTTTCCTATGATGAGTCTTCATAAGAAACATTCTTCTGTCCGTAGTTCAAAACTCCATGTTTTGTTACTACAAGGACTTTACATTGATTTCGCTAAGAATCCTAACATGACCCAGAGTTTTACTTAAGGGTCAATGGATTTATTAGAAGGCGAAACTATCACAGCTGTCTTCACAAGTTTCCTTTAGAAATTAATTTCGGGACGAAATTTCCTAAAGTAGGGGAGACTGTGACACCTGTGTCACTGCGACCATCAAACAAATGCTAAACCAATGAAATATTGTATTTCATACTTTGGACTTGTATAAATATGTGTATCTTTTGCACATATCAACTCTTGTTCGATTCCAAACTTTAAATCGCTTTCTGGAAGGTTATACGCGCACCGATGCGTAAATATAACCAGTTTAATTCAACGAACACTCTGGAATAGTGAAATATACTTAACATACCTTAAATAACCTTTACATAACTTAGAAATAAGTTTTGAAGGCTTTGGTATGGCAAAAACAACTTAATTCGCTTACAGGGACTAAACTTGACAAACTGCGAAAGTATGTCAATTTGAACTGTAACAGACATTCCGGAACATGACCATAAGTTAAACATACCATAAATATCCTTTACATAGCTTATAAATAGGCTTTGAGGGGTTTGGTATGCTAAAATAAACTTTTGGGGTCATTCAGGGACAAAAAGCGTCAAAAAGTGCACAAGTTTGCATTTTCGCGCATAACTTACGTTCTGAATACATCCGGACATCCAAAAATTTATGTAATCTCTAAAATATTTTATTCTAGTGTTTGGCATAAGAAAAATCCATTCGTCACGCCATTTGGATCATTTTTCGCGCTTACGCGCATTCCGTCGTAATTAACCGAACAACGTAACCGTACGGCTAAACGAACCGACACCCGAGATATTTTTGAACACATTTTAAGTTCCCTATACTTTAACTTCATTTTAGAGCTTTGAAATGGGGTTAACGGGGCTTAAACGTGTCAAAAAAACGCATCGTAAACCAAGTTTTGAGGTTTCAGGGACTGAAACTGTAAATCTGCCAAACTAGGTCCCTAAGTAGGGGCTAGATGCAGCAAAATATCTTTTTTACAGCTGTTAACAGCTGTTAACCACTCCCTAACCCCTTGCCACATGTTGATCTCTTATGGTGAGTGGCCATTTTGGGTACCATAAGGTTCCGACACATGTACGGATGTGATTAAGGCACGATATTCGACAAACGATCCTAACGGTGGACCATTTACTATAAATACCCACCTCCACCCTTCACTTTTCCTCACAAGAATCTGATCCAAAAGACTCTAAGTTGGAACCATTGTTTCATACCTGAGTTATTTGGATCTAGATTAGCATTCGGGGACCCTTTGTAAGTGTTCCTTCATTCTTTTATTGCTTTTCGAGTCCGAAAGCCAAACCTTGTTTGACTTTCTGCATTGACCAGTTTATGGTCAATGCGAAGTTCGTTAGAACTTCGCAACGTGATTGTAATCACGATGGTTATAGTCCTTGTGACTATGCCTACTGATTACCACGTTGTCTAGGGTCGTAAGGGTAAGCGACTTGATCAGTCGCTTATGCTTTCGAACCCGACCCATTTGGTCGATCATTAGGATCCGACCAAACATATTAGGTGACCATAGTATATAGGGAATAACCTTCCGAGGTTATACCTTATGGTCGCTTCGTTTAAGTAGTTGTATGATAGGTAGTTTATATGCCTTAGGTAAATTACCAAAATGCCCTTTTTACGCCAAAATTCATTTTAAGCATATGTAACATAAATTTTGGTATCTAAACTGATATGGCAACAATATTAGACATGTTAAGGCATATTTTACTTATCATAGGACTAGTTATGCGTTCCGAACGCGTTTTACGCGAACGACGCGTTAAAGTAGCATAAGCTACCTAAACGGGTCGTAATGGGTCGTAAGCACTTAGGTTAGGTTTCATTTAGTATGTAGGCCTTATTAAACCATACTACATGAGTTCCCATACTCATTTGGTTTATGAGCCCTCATTCTATCCGATTCTCCGATATAGGTCCGGTTTATTAACATAGTTACCTATATTAGGTGCCGTTTGATTCCGTGATCTCTAGCTTTGCTTGGTGGTTATCTTAGGACTTCTGAGCAATCTCAAGTGAGTACATAGACCCCTCTTTTACTGTTTTCCAAACTGTTTTGGGGTGAAACACATGTGCCTACTTGTTACTTTCATGCTTTCCCGTTTTCACATCATATACTTGCTATGTTCAATAGTACACTTATAGTACATGATTTCATTACATTTTATGCTATGTATGCCCATCGTGTGCCTACTTAGTACATTGTTTTACATTTCATCACATCACATGCTATGTATGTTCATCATACTTAGTACATTTATTATTCATTCACATGCTATGTATGTTCATCATACTTAGTACAGTTATTTTCATCACATGCTTACATTTTGGTATAACAATACCGCATAAATGTTCATATTCAGTATAGCATGCATTTCCATAAGACATAAATTGATTTAAACCATGTTTTACTTCAATACTTTGTTTTTGTGCATATGGTTTAGTTGATACATTCCACTTGCCATACATGACATTTTGACATAGACATTTTACACAAAGACATTTGACAAAGACATTTGACATGGACATTTGACATAGACATTTTGACATGATTTACATTTGACACATAAACATGTTTGACTTTTGTTTTACACTACATGATTTACATCTTGACATAAACACTTTGACACATGATCCAATACATTTGACAATTGGTCTAGACATAGACATCATACATTGTTGGTTTGGTTTGATTAAGTGATTAAGTAACGATGCGTGTGTAATATGATACAAGCATGGTGGATACGCCGCTGGTACTTCCTATATATAAATGTTTGTATGGTATTACAAATCGTAGCGTTATTTGAATCATTTTAGTTTGATACATATAACATTTTATACAAATAACATACTTTTCACAAGACATTGATTTACAAACAACTTATCTTATACAAACTCATTTTACATGGTTATTCATTTAACCATACATTATTACCTTATTTATACATATCATCTGATCTTATTGTTTTTCAAATGATTTACAAGACAAAGCAAGTTACAAGGTTCATGACTAAACATTTTCTGAAACATAAGTCATGAAACCTATTTTCACAAAACCTATGTATCTCACAGGCATTTTTATGCTGACGTACCTATTTTCACATGTGTTTTTCAGGAGCTGTTGCATAAGATGATCAAGATACACATAGGCAGACTTGGGCTTTAGTGACAATAAAAGATACAAGACTAGTTAATTATGTTGTATTTCTTTGTTTGATAAGACATTGTAACACTTTTAATTAATAAAACGAAACTTCAATTGCCATGGATTTGAAACATTAATTCTGTTACAACACTCCCCGATGTTTCCGCCACGTTTTGTATGTTCTACGTGGTCGGGGTGTGACAGAAAAGACGGTATCAGAGCCAATGGTTATAGGGAATTAGGTTATTAGTAATGCTTTGGCCTAGTCTATAACCTTCTTAGGACCCTAACGCGAGTTTACTTGCGTTTAGTCATAAAACAATACAGTCACCTATCCTTAGGCGACTACCATAACAAAAACATAAATTTCAAAACCGCTTTGAAAACTAATCATCTGTTCTAGGATGATTAATTACTAGGTTTTGAACCCTCT
Source organism: Helianthus tuberosus (assembly GCA_030545235.1). Taxonomy (NCBI): domain Eukaryota; kingdom Viridiplantae; phylum Streptophyta; class Magnoliopsida; order Asterales; family Asteraceae; genus Helianthus; species Helianthus tuberosus. The sequence continues at coordinate 128,584,578 of CM060397.1, forward strand.
ATTGTAAGGTTTTGAACTCTCTATTATATGGTTTTGAACCCCTTTGAGTTTTCAAAATCTCGTCAAGGTTTTGGGTTTTTTAAATAATGTGAACACGTGCAAACTGGAAAGGTGAATGTCTGTATTCTGGGTTTTCTGTCTAGGCAAGCACTTCGTATATATCTCATCAGACGCGAGACCAGTTGTGCTTACCTGGGAATTCTTGGGATGAGTGTTCACTTATAGGCGAGCATGTCTTCGCGATACATTATTTTTGATCCATTTACTTTAATTCAGTCACTGTGTGTCGTTGTTGCTTTGCAGTAACAAACAAATGACCACTATCCTGGCTTTCATCAGATTTGTTCCATCTCATTCTTTTCGTCTAATTCTCTCACTCGTTTCCTTTCATGTTTCCTCTTTTAGAATGCCTCCACGACGCGAAAATCCGATATCTATTGACGATCTGGCAGCTGTCATTACACAGCAAATGACTGCTGCAATCCCGAACGTCGTTGCTCAATGTTACCAAGCTATCAACAACAATAATGCCCTCTGCAACTTCAAGACGTTCAACTCGGCTAAGCCATCAAAGTTTTCCGGGTCTCAAGGAGCGACTGCACTTCTACAATGGTTCGAGAGTTTAGAGAGCACCTTCAGGCATGTACAATGTCCAAACGAGCGAAAGGTAGATTTCGCATCTAGTGTCTTTGAGAAACGAGCTTTGACGTGGTGGAACGGTGTGGTGAGAGATAGGGGTGCCGAAGTGGCACTGGCCCAAACTTGGGAAGAACTTCGAGCACTGATGATGAAGGAATTCTGTCCTCGTCACGAGATCAGGGCATTGGAAAGGGAATTCGACGATCTTAAGCAAGACAGCGGTGAACATCGAGCATACACTGATCGATATGAGGAGCTGAGCCTGTTGTGCCCTACCATGGTTACGCCTTTGGATAAGGCGATCGAGAAATACATTGATGGTCTCCCTGACTCAGTCCAGGACATTGTTACTGGTAGTAACCCCACTACGGTTAGGCAGGCCATTGAGCTATCTGCAACCTTGACTGAATCTCAGATCAGAAAGCATAAACTTTTCCGGAAAGGTGACAAGAAACCGGTCGAGGAATCAAAACCAGTCGAGGAATCAAAGATCATGGATGAACAGACTGGATCCCATAAGGAGTCAAAGAAGCGTAAGGCTTCGCAGAATTTTGCGATTGCTGCTCAACCCAACCAAAACACCCGCAACCAACCAACTCAACCTCCTGCAAAGAAACCTTATGCCGGTACTGCACCGATATGCGACAAATGTAATGCACATCACTTAGCTCACCTACAGTGTCGTTTATGTGCATCATGTGGGCGACTCGGTCACCTGGCAAATGCTTGTCGATTTACCCCAAACCAAGGTGGTCCAAACCAACCTCAAGTAAATCCTGCTCAAGCTCGTCTTCCATCAGGTCCTTGCTTCAACTGTGGCGAGATGAGCCATTTCCGAAGGAATTGCCCAAGGCTTGCTAATGCGAATCCGGCTCAGGTATGAGCATCAGACCAACTAGAAGACAATGCTGTTTAGAAATAATCAAGCCTTATGTATTATTTTCTTTTGTTGTCAAGGTCCATGAAACAGTTGTTATCATTGTTAATAAATAAATCTTTTTATTTACATTGCAATGTACAAATGTGATGGCTGGTATAAACAACGTATCCTCTACAATACCGACAATCAAGGAACCGTATTCCTTGAAGAACAGACTACCCCGTAATTTCTTCCATTTTATTATCTCTTGCGTTTTCCACGGAAATCCAAAATACCCGTTTCTTCCAAGGAAACGAAGTACAAGGCGCAAGTTACAACTCTGTACGAATACCCAAAGTACCATTATAAATTCTTAATAGGGTACCTAAGGGTATTTTCGTATATTCAAAAATTATTACACCTTAATTCGAATATTGCGTTTTCTTGAAAACGAAATCGAATTTTTGGAAGATCTTTCTATCTTCATAGTTAGATTCTCGCTAATGTTTAAAGTACTGAATGAAATCCATGAAATGGAATTCCTAGTGTGCTTTAAATGCATGTACGTAATTAACAAAACAAAACTTACAAATTAAAGATCTAGATAAACAATTTTGTGGTTATGTGACTATGTGTTTATGCATCTTGTCTTTCCATTTATGCATTTTGTGTTCGTGTATACTCTGGATATTCGCTATCCAAATCCTCGTAGAATCTTTCATACCTTCATATGAGGGATTCGTAGTAGGATATTCAAAAATGTACTATCTTAAATCCTTAATGGACTTCTACGTTGTAGATTAAGTCCCTTGGATTATAAAGTACTATTCCAAAGTTTAAGGACAACATGTGTTGATAGAGTTAAATAGATCCTACGTCGATCTAAAGTTAAATAGATCCTACGTCGATCTAAAGTTAAATACATCCTACGTCGGTGTAGTTAAATGTTTCTCTTAGGTAGTTGAGTTAAAGAGATCCTACGTCGATCTAAAGTTAAATACATCCTACGTCGGTGTAGTTAAATGTTTCTCTGGGGTAGTTTAGCTGAAGAGATTGTTCGTTTATCTAATCCTTTGGTGACCTAGTTAATGAGACTCTATTACAGTCAAGTTAAATCACCACAGGATTATTCGTTTGACTTTTCCCATACGCATTATGAAATGAACTGTGCGGACTGTGCAAGGAAGTACGTAATTATGGAGGCCTACATAATTATGGAATTCAGTGCACAGAAACCACAGGAAGTTTTGTCATGTGTAAAGACCAATAGTGGCAAGAGTAATGATACGGGAGAAGTCTTGGACTTTGACCGATGTCGTTTTATCTTACACTTCCCAATCCTGAATTCAAGTTTCCTATGATGAGTCTTCATAAGAAACATTCTTCTGTCCGTAGTTCGAAACTCCATGTTTTGTTACTACAAGGACTTTACATTGATTTCGCTAAGAATCCTAACATGACCCAGAGTTTTACTTAAGGGTCAATGGATTTATTAGAAGGCGAAACTGTCACAGCTGTCTTCACAAGTTTCCTTTAGAAATTAATTTCGGGACGAAATTTCCTAAAGTAGGGGAGACTGTGACACCTGTGTCACTGCGACCATCAAACAAATGCTAAACCAATGAAATATTGTATTTCATACTTTGGACTTGTATAAATATGTGTATCTTTTGCACATATCAACTCTTGTTCGATTCCAAACTTTAAATCGCTTTCTGGAAGGTTATACGCGCACCGATGCGTAAATATAACCAGTTTAATTCAACGAACACTCTGGAATAGTGAAATATACTTAACATACCTTAAATAACCTTTACATAACTTAGAAATAAGTTTTGAAGGCTTTGGTATGGCAAAAACAACTTAATTCGCTTACAGGGACTAAACTTGACAAACTGCGAAAGTATGTCAATTTGAACTGTAACAGACATTCCGGAACATGACCATAAGTTAAACATACCATAAATATCCTTTACATAGCTTATAAATAGGCTTTGAGGGGTTTGGTATGCTAAAATAAACTTTTGGGGTCATTCAGGGACAAAAAGCGTCAAAAAGTGCACAAGTTTGCATTTTCGCGCATAACTTACGTTCTGAATACATCCGGACATCCAAAAATTTATGTAATCTCTAAAATATTTTATTCTAGTGTTTGGCATAAGAAAAATCCATTCGTCACGCCATTTGGATCATTTTTCGCGCTTACGCGCATTCCGTCGTAATTAACCGAACAACGTAACCGTACGGCTAAACGAACCGACACCCGAGATATTTTTGAACACATTTTAAGTTCCCTATACTTTAACTTCATTTTAGAGCTTTGAAATGGGGTTAACGGGGCTTAAACGTGTCAAAAAAACGCATCGTAAACCAAGTTTTGAGGTTTCAGGGACTGAAACTGTAAATCTGCCAAACTAGGTCCCTAAGTAGGGGCTAGATGCAGCAAAATATCCTTTTTACAGCTGTTAACAGCTGTTAACCACTCCCTAACCCCTTGCCACATGTTGATCTCTTATGGTGAGTGGCCATTTTGGGTACCATAAGGTTCCGACACATGTACGGGTGTGATTAAGGCACGATATTCGACAAACGATCCTAACGGTGGACCATTTACTATAAATACCCACCTCCACCCTTCACTTTTCCTCACAAGAATCTGATCCAAAAGACTCTAAGTTGGAACCATTGTTTCATACCTGAGTTATTTGGATCTAGATTAGCATTCGGGGACCCTTTGTAAGTGTTCCTTCATTCTTTTATTGCTTTTCGAGTCCGAAAGCCAAACCTTGTTTGACTTTCTGCATTGACCAGTTTATGGTCAATGCGAAGTTCGTTAGAACTTCGCAACGTGATTGTAATCACGATGGTTATAGTCCTTGTGACTATGCCTACTGATTACCACGTTGTCTAGGGTCGTAAGGGTAAGCGACTTGATCAGTCGCTTATGCTTTCGAACCCGACCCATTTGGTCGATCATTAGGATCCGACCAAACATATTAGGTGACCATAGTATATAGGGAATAACCTTCCGAGGTTATACCTTATGGTCGCTTCGTTTAAGTAGTTGTATGATAGGTAGTTTATATGCCTTAGGTAAATTACCAAAATGCCCTTTTTACGCCAAAATTCATTTTAAGCATATGTAACATAAATTTTGGTATCTAAACTGATATGGCAACAATATTAGACATGTTAAGGCATATTTTACTTATCATAGGACTAGTTATGCGTTCCGAACGCGTTTTACGCGAACGACGCGTTAAAGTAGCATAAGCTACCTAAACGGGTCGTAATGGGTCGTAAGCACTTAGGTTAGGTTTCATTTAGTATGTAGGCCTTATTAAACCATACTACATGAGTTCCCATACTCATTTGGTTTATGAGCCCTCATTCTATCCGATTCTCCGATATAGGTCCGGTTTATTAACATAGTTACCTATATTAGGTGCCGTTTGATTCCGTGATCTCTAGCTTTGCTTGGTGGTTATCTTAGGACTTCTGAGCAATCTCAAGTGAGTACATAGACCCCTTTTTTACTGTTTTCCAAACTGTTTTGGGGTGAAACACATGTGCCTACTTGTTACTTTCATGCTTTCCCGTTTTCACATCATATACTTGCTATGTTCAATAGTACACTTATAGTACATGATTTCATTACATTTTATGCTATGTATGCCCATCGTGTGCCTACTTAGTACATTGTTTTACATTTCATCACATCACATGCTATGTATGTTCATCATACTTAGTACATTTATTATTCATTCACATGCTATGTATGTTCATCATACTTAGTACAGTTATTTTCATCACATGCTTACATTTTGGTATAACAATACCGCATAAATGTTCATATTCAGTATAGCATGCATTTCCATGAGACATAAATTGATTTAAACCATGTTTTACTTCAATACTTTGTTTTTGTGCATATGGTTTAGTTGATACATTCCACTTGCCATACATGACATTTTGACATAGACATTTTACACAAAGACATTTGACAAAGACATTTGACATGGACATTTGACATAGACATTTTGACATGATTTACATTTGACACATAAACATGTTTGACTTTTGTTTTACACTACATGATTTACATCTTGACATAAACACTTTGACACATGATCCAATACATTTGACAATTGGTCTAGACATAGACATCATACATTGTTGGTTTGGTTTGATTAAGTGATTAAGTAACGATGCGTGTGTAATATGATACAAGCATGGTGGATACGCCACTGGTACTTCCTATATATAAATGTTTGTATGGTATTACATATCGTAGCGTTATTTGAATCATTTTAGTTTGATACATATAACATTTTATACAAATAACATACTTTTCACAAGACATTGATTTACAAACAACTTATCTTATACAAACTCATTTTACATGGTTATTCATTTAACCATACATTATTACCTTATTTATACATATCATCTGATCTTATTGTTTTTCAAATGATTTACAAGACAAAGCAAGTTACAAGGTTCATGACTAAACATTTTCTCAAACATAAGTCATGAAACCTATTTTCACAAAACCTATGTATCTCACAGGCATTTTTATGCTGACGTACCTATTTTCACATGTGTTTTTCAGGAGCTGTTGCATAAGATGATCAAGATACACATAGGCAGACTTGGGCTTTAGTGACAATAAAAGATACAAGACTAGTTAATTATGTTGTATTTCTTTGTTTGATAAGACATTGTAACACTTTTAATTAATAAAACGAAACTTCAATTGCCATGGATTTGAAACATTAATTCTGTTACAACACTCCCCGATGTTTCCGCCACGTTTTGTATGTTCTACGTGGTCGGGGTGTGACAGAAAAGATGGTATCAGAGCCAATGGTTATAGGGAATTAGGTTATTAGTAATGCTTTGGCCTAGTCTATAACCTTCTTAGGACCCTAACGCGAGTTTACTTGCGTTTAGTCATAAAACAATACAGTCACCTATCCTTAGGCGACTACCACAACAAAAACATAAATTTCAAAACCGCTTTGAAAACTAATCATCTGTTCTAGGATGATTAATTACTAGGTTTTGAACCCTCTATTGTAAGGTTTTGAACTCTCTATTATATGGTTTTGAACCCCTTTGAGTTTTCAAAATCTCGTCAAGGTTTTGGGTTTTTTAAATAATGTGAACACGTGCAAACTGGAAGGGTGAATGTCTGTATTCTGGGTTTTCTGTCTAGGCAAGCACTTCGTATATATCTCATCAGACGCGAGACCAGTTGTGCTTACCTGGGAATTCTTGGGATGAGTGTTCACTTATAGGCGAGCATGTCTTCGCGATACATTATTTTTGATCCATTTACTTTAATTCAGTCACTGTGTGTCGTTGTTGCTTTGCAGTAACAAACAAATGACCACTATCCTGGCTTTCATCAGATTTGTTTCATCTCATTCTTTTCGTCTAATTCTCTCACTCGTTTCCTTTCATGTTTCCTCTTTTAGAATGCCTCCACGACGCGAAAATCCGATATCTATTGACGATCTGGCAGCTGTCATTACACAGCAAATGACTGCTGCAATCCCGAACGTCGTTGCTCAATGTTACCAAGCTATCAACAACAATAATGCCCTCTGCAACTTCAAGACGTTCAACTCGGCTAAGCCATCAAAGTTTTCCGGGTCTCAAGGAGCGACTGCACTTCTACAATGGTTCGAGAGTTTAGAGAGCACCTTCAGGCATGTACAATGTCCAAACGAGCGAAAGGTAGATTTCGCATCTAGTGTCTTTGAGAAACGAGCTTTGACGTGGTGGAACGGTGTGGTGAGAGATAGGGGTGCCGAAGTGGCACTGGCCCAAACTTGGGAAGAACTTCGAGCACTGATGATGAAGGAATTCTGTCCTCGTCACGAGATCAGGGCATTGGAAAGGGAATTCGACGATCTTAAGCAAGACAGCGGTGAACATCGAGCATACACTGATCGATATGAGGAGCTGAGCCTGTTGTGCCCTACCATGGTTACGCCTTTGGATAAGGCGATCGAGAAATACATTGATGGTCTCCCTGACTCAGTCCAGGACATTGTTACTGGTAGTAACCCCACTACGGTTAGGCAGGCCATTGAGCTATCTGCAACCTTGACTGAATCTCAGATCAGAAAGCATAAACTTTTCCGGAAAGGTGACAAGAAACCGGTCGAGGAATCAAAACCAGTCGAGGAATCAAAGATCATGGATGAACAGACTGGATCCCATAAGGAGTCAAAGAAGCGTAAGGCTTCGCAGAATTTTGCGATTGCTGCTCAACCCAACCAAAACACCCGCAACCAACCAACTCAACCTCCTGCAAAGAAACCTTATGCCGGTACTGCACCGATATGCGACAAATGTAATGCACATCACTTAGCTCACCTACAGTGTCGTTTATGTGCATCATGTGGGCGACTCGGTCACCTAGCAAATGCTTGTCGATTTACCCCAAACCAAGGTGGTCCAAACCAACCTCAAGTAAATCCTGCTCAAGCTCGTCTTCCATCAGGTCCTTGCTTCAACTGTGGCGAGATGAGCCATTTCCGAAGGAATTGCCCAAGGCTTGCTAATGCGAATCCGGCTCAGGGATGAGCATCAGACCAACTAGAAGACAATGCTGTTTAGAAATAATCAAGCCTTATGTATTATTTTCTTTTGTTGTCAAGGTCCATGAAACAGTTGTTATCATTGTTAATAAATAAATCTTTTTATCATCTGATCTTATTGTTTTTCAAATGATTTACAAGACAAAGCAAGTTACAAGGTTCATGACTAAACATTTTCTCAAACATAAGTCATGAAACCTATTTTCACAAAACCTATGTATCTCACAGGCATTTTTATGCTGACGTACCTATTTTCACATGTGTTTTTCAGGAGCTGTTGCATAAGATGATCAAGATACACATAGGCAGACTTGGGCTTTAGTGACAATAAAAGATACAAGACTAGTTAATTATGTTGTATTTCTTTGTTTGATAAGACATTGTAACACTTTTAATTAATAAAACGAAACTTCAATTGCCATGGAATTGAAACATTAATTCTGTTACAACACTCCCCGATGTTTCCGCCACGTTTTGTATGTTCTACGTGGTCGGGGTGTGACAAGTACAATCACGAAGAACGGAATTGACAGCGACAGTTCTTCTGGTGGCAACTTCGACATCGAACATCGAGGGGAGATAGGAGCGCTTACGATTAAGGAGCTTCTCGAATTCAAATGACACAAAACAGTTATCGGCTCCAGTATCAAATAAACACGAAGCGTAAATACCATTCACGAGAAACGTACCATTGACCACATTGTTGTCAGCCTGGGCTTGGCGCGCATTGATGTTGAAAGTTCTGGCGCGGGCGGCTTGTTGTTGTTGCTGCTGAGGCTGTTGCTGCTGCTGGGGCTCTTGTTTCACAACCCTGTTTGGGCACATGTTCGCGAAGTGGTTGGGATCACCACACGCGAAGCAGACTCTGGCGTTGATCGCGGGTGCCTGAGCTGCCTATTGGCCTTGAGGAGCTGGGAGTAGAGCTTGATGAGCAGTAGCTTGGGCTGGTGCTTGTCGCGGACCAGTACGGCAGTTGGCGGTAAAGTGGTCGTACATATTGCAGTGCACACAAAATCTACAGGCGATACCCACCGGGTGATGATAAGTACATGTCGGGCAAGCAGGGTAGGGACCAGTGAAAGCACGCTTTGCAGGTGGTGCATAGGTAACAGGTACTGGAGCTGATCGGTGCTGAGATTGTTACTGAGCCGGTACGGCTTGAAGTGGGGCAGCAGTTGTAGTGACAGCACAGTTCTTGTTGCCAGAGCTGTTGTTGTTTTTCTTCCTCTTGCGGCGAGAGGACTTCGATGATTGTGGAGTGGCGGCGCTTTCAGCGGCTGGTGTAGTGGTGGCTTGGTGCAGGTTCTTGGTAGCTTAATTCCAAAACCCAGCTTTGACTCGCTTGTCGTTGATTTCAGCGGCAAGCAGGTAAGTCTCCTCGATTGAAGCTGGTTTTGAAGCATGCACAAAATCTGCAACACAATCCGGCAGAGCTCGGATATACTTCTTGATTGTCATGTCAGCAGTCTTCACTTGATCAGGACAGATATTACTGAGCTGCTTGAAGCGAGCAGTTAAAGCAGCGTTGTCACCATCTTTCTGCTTCAGATGCCAGAATTCGTCCTCTAACTTTTGGCGCTCATGGGGAGGGCAGAACTCTTCTAGCATAACGTTCTTCAACTCATCCCATGACAGACCATAAGCTGCGTCATTTCCGCATTTGTTCCTCTCGGCCGTCCACCAGTGTAATGCGCGGGACTGGAAAACGCCGGTAGCATTCAGAGTATGGAGATTGGCAGGACATCCACTCTGACGTAAGGTGACCTCGATTGAGTCGAACCATTAAAGCAAAGTCGTAGGGCCATCATTGCCAGTGAACTCTTTCGGTCCGCAAGCCTTAAACTGTTTGAAGCTAAAAGCAGCTTTGGGTGTAGCTTTAGGAGCTTCGGTCCTGGACTCTTCAGACGATTTGCTCACATTCTCGTACAGTTCACTCACGATATGAGGAACTACCTTTGCCACTTTCTTAGTGACGAGAGCGGCAAGGCATTTGTCTCTCTGTTCCTGACGAGTAACTCGGGGGTGACGGGGTCCAGATGAGGGTCCAGATGACGACATTGTCTGCAACAGGCATCACCACAGGGCTCAAACACAACATAATCGAATCTCACCTCACACGTCTAGTACTACTAAAGCTCAGGAATATGATCACGTAAACACATAGGCGCATAATCACAGATTCACATAAGCACAGAAGCACATAAGCACGTAAGGCACAGAAGCACAGAAACACATAATCATAAGAGGCAGTTCACAATATAGAAACCTATCATTCAAAGTTCGTGAGCGTTCGAGAATAGCGATTGTGAACAGCATAGTGAGTAGTATATCATAAGCGCACAGTATAGCAAGCAATCATGGCATAAGTCGTTCCTCATGTAGTGGCGATTTGTCAGCGTAGTGTGAATTGTGTGTGATTTGGCGGAGTTAGAAACGCGATATCGAAACCATCATTACCACCATACTGTTTACCTCAGAACGCTAACAAATAAACATATAAAACACATAAATTCACATAAAATCGATAAATCACAGAGTTGGCGGCGGCGAATTCCGGAATCGAAACACATAAAAATCAAGGATAGATTGTCTCGGCTTGATAGACGTCGACTAACCAAAGTGGTTCGACTATTCACAAGGACCTATGACACACACTTTGACCTTTGGGACTGTGCTCTCGCCTCGAATCTGGGCGAATGGCACGCATCCTTCCAGTTACAGTGTGTCTTCAAGTCGTTGGAGTCCGTCGAGACTTTGGTGAGAGTTTTGTAAAACAAAATAGAGATCGGAACAAGTCGTCGAGGTTCGGGTTTCACCCCTGACTTAACGACTTCGTTCCTGATTTTGATAAAATAAAGGAGAAATTATGCATCAAAGTATGGATTTCACTCCTAATTCAACGCAAATTCTCCTGTTTATAGATAAAATGCGGGTCGAACAAGCAATTTAGTCTAGAGTTTGCGGTTTTCACACCTAATCTCGACCTAATTGCTCGTCCATTTTTGAAAACTAGAGTGCAGTGATAGTGAAGCGTGGGCAAGGATAGCGAGAAGTAGCAAGTAAGCTCGTACATAACCCCTACAGGGTGTGCACAAGTCAGTCTGCTGGTACCTAACTATAGACTAGGTCGTTTCTAAGACGTCGACCCGGACTATGTCGAGTCTTGCCTAATTCCCTATAGTTATGGCTCTGATACCAATCTGTCACACCCCAACCGATGGCGGAAACATCGGGGCATGGCACTAAGCGAAACAGATTGTCCAGAAGTTTCCATAACAACTATAATTACCAATTATTTAAGCATCACATCCCATACCATGACATAAAAAGTAACATAATTATTACAGACAAAAGCAAGTCAAATTGTTCTGTTCCGAAAACTCAGATTTCAAAGGCAGACAATTCGTTTATTTGTTCCTAGACCTTTCCTAGCCTCGATTTCACAGCAAGCCATGCATCTAAACATCTTAAGCACCTGCCACATACGTTAAAGTAAAAGTCAATACACATAGTGTAAAGGTGAGCATACAAGTTTGATAGATATAATAGAGTTCGAAATTGTTTACGCATAACCAGGACGTACACAATGTGAAATGAAGCACGTAAGTTATCAACATGAACCTATCAATACCAATGACTGCGGGTTGATTGCCCAAGGCAGTTCGTAATACACACTCACCACTGTGAGCCATGTAATTAATTGTCCTTAACAACCCCTGAGTGAACATGTGCTGAGTCCAAACTATAGTACTATCATTGCTAAGGCAGGTAGACAGCATTCCATGTGTAAACATAACAAACAAGCACTCATTAAGTCATGTATAACATGCGGTAACGGTTAACGTTAAAGTATTGCATAGTGTGTTCGATGTGATTTAGAATAAGTAACGTATGTAATACCCAAAAGTGCGTAAAGAAAAAAGGGTTCAAGTATACTCACAGGGATTGAGTTAATGGATTGAAGGGAGCGCTAGAGTGGAAATTAGCCTGAGCAGTTATCGATAACATAAGCGAAAGTTGGTGCGAAAAATGGTGAGAAGTGTCAGTGGATCGAACGACAATCCGATCGGGAGGCAATCCAGTCGGGTGGCCGGTCGATCGGATGACAATCCGTTCGGGCGGTCACTCGATCGGGTGGCCACTCGATTAGATTGTCATCTCGTTTCGGATGGATGTGTTTGTGTATGATGGCTTGTCTTTTGAAGTTTTTGTTGTAGCATTTTCAAATAGAGAAGTATCTCTACCTTTCAGGTCGGTCGATCGAACGGCTGTTCGGTCGGACAGCAATCCGATTGGCGAGACTTCTTTTGTTTGAGAACAAGTTCACAGCAGGACGGTCACTCGATCGGATGGCTATCCGATCGGGTGGCAATCTGTACGTACTGAACATGTTGAAAATTGTTTAAGTGTTGAAGTCAAACATCACATGGTTGGGTGGCAATCCAATTGGATGGAAATCCGATCGGGCGACAATCCGTTCGATGTTCAAAACCTCACAAGTTGAAATAACAGTTAAGTGTGGGACCCAAGGTGCAATCCGATCGGGTGGCAGTCTGGTCGGGTGGCAATCCGTTCGGACGTCAATCCGATCGAACGGCAATCCATCCTAGTTGACCTGATCATCTTCTTCCTTGGTTGTTTTGACAGTTTGAAGTTTTCTCGAGACTGTTAGGTAACGTGCTAAACAACAGAAACCTTGTCAAGACTTAGTTACCCGATCGGACAGGAACCACCCTAGTCCGACCAGTTAACTGTTCGAGACGGTGTTTCATGTTTAACCCGAAATCAGTGTTCTCGTGGATAGAATCCAGATCTTGAACCAACACATCAACAAGAAGGAGTAGAAGATTAGAACAAGCTCTGATTCTATCGGTTTTGAGTGCATTGAGTGTAAAAGAGTTGAAAGAAAGTTAGAAAACCATCTTTCATTCCTTTTCACCATGAATATGTTCAGATCTATGAAAGATCTTTGTTTATTCATGTGGAAATTGTTCAGATCTAAGTTGTTCTTGGTGGATTGAAGCCAAAACATGAAGTTCTTATGAACACCATGATGACATCATCCTGGAACACCTCAAATCTAGTGATTTCACGGTTAAAAGTTAGGATTCAAAAGATTGAAATGTGTAGGAATGCGTGTAGATCAAGAAAGTACAAGATTTAGGTGGAAAACTTACAAGAATCGCGAGAAATCTGAAGAAATAGCGGCTGGAACGAGTGGAGAGGGAGAGAGAGCTGTCAACATCAAATGAGGTTGACATATGGGGTATTTTTAGGGTTTCCATAAATGGAAAGGAGGAAAGAGGCTGGTCGATCGAGTGGTAGCTCGGTCGAGTGGCACCTCGGTCAGATGGTAGTCCGATCGGGTAGCAGCTCGGTCGGCTGGCCACTCAAGTCTAGTGCTTGGCGCGATGAGTTTTACAGTTTCGATTCGAGTGTCGAGCGTTGAGATGTGATTCGAGAGGGCGATGCGATAGTTTTACTCATCAAATTACTTTTAATCCCAAATACTATATCAACATACAAGCATCCTATTAAATTTGCATTTCGTGTTTGCGATTCGATTGCGATTGCGCTTCGATTAATCACCACAACATAAAACATAAATAACATGCACAGGTAACACATAAAGCACACACACGTAAGAACAATAACCAGACGTGTAATTCGAGTTGTGAGTGCGATAGCGATAAGCGATAAATTGATTAAACATGCGATTAATATCGATAAATAGCGATTAAACCTCGACTATTAACAAGTACTCCACATAATAAAACTAACGTAAAAACATAAAAGACTATTTACAAGTCAGAGAAGTCAAAACAGGAATTGAGCAAGGAGTAACAGGTCGCAATTAGCAATCTTATCTCCCTTTGACTTCAATCTTGACTTTGACTTTGACTTTCGAAACACGGGGTGTTACACAAACATTTTTACAAACGGAAAGACACGAAACACGATAGTAAGGTTACATTTGTGATTTAGTCTGGGAGACTAGGAAGAATGGAAAGGATTTGTAAGGATACATGATTTCATGATACGTTGTCTTTGATTGCATACTAAATGATAGTGGTTAATATATGTGCATATGTTATGATTGTCCTGTTACTGACACTATGTCTTCATCTGATAGTGGATTGTCCGATACTGATGACCCTATGGCTATTGTTTCCGATAACGAGATCGCACCAGAGCTAGAGATCTTTACATCCGATACTGAGAGCGACCCAGATATGCTATCAGACGACGACGATGACTTTCAGCCGTTTGCATTGCCTGATTTTGGAGATGACTTACCGCTTGCTAATGGTATTCCAGACGAGTATCCTTTTACTATTCCCTTTCCCGTCCAAGATCATCTTATCATCGGGCATCCCGATGGTGAGCATATTGTGGCACCGATCCTCGCTCCTGTTCCTTTAGTGGTCATCCCTCCTGAGGATTGGCCTTTTGATGATATGTTTGATGATGATATTGATCTGTTTGTTGATGGTCCTCCCGATGATGCCCATGGTGATGGAGAGCTAGATGAGGACGTTGTTGCTATTCCACTTCTCGAGGTTCCCTTTATTGAGATTTCCTCTGACGCTAGTTTGCACTCTGTCTCAGATTCCTTTGAGTTTGTGACGTCTTCCGCCTTGCAGGAAGTTGGATTACGACGCTATGCCACTGATTCCGATGATGATACGGCCATGTCAGCTGCACCATCTCCTCCACACAATCCCGAGTTTGATCTTGAGCTAGATTTTGTTCCTGTTGATAAGCCTGATGTTGCCCCTGCTGATCCTGAGCCCTTGCCTGATCATGACGCTATTCCTTTTGGATTACCAGACATTGCACCCCTCATACCTGACCTAGTTCCAGCACCCGTTGACCCTCCTGTTATTGAGCCATTCATTCCTCCACCTGCACCCGCACCCGATAATGTTGCTCCTTTTCATCCTGTGGAGTCTGATGTTCATCGTGTTGATTTACCTATCGTTTTCTTGCAAGACATACCTGCACTCCGTCCAGGGGAAGGTACTTCAGGCCAGCAGCCTAGTCATGACCCTCATGTTTCAGCAGCTTTTCCACACATTCCCCAGTCTGCACCTTTTGCTCCTTTTACTTCTTCACCGCTGGATGAGCCACTCCGATGGTTCCCACCATATACTATGCCGATTTCGGATCCCTACCATCCCTCTCATTTTATTGGCTATACACGGGATGAGTTACTACTTTCACTTCAGCTCCAGTATGAGATTATGAGTCATAGGATTTTGGAGCTTGA
Organism: Helianthus tuberosus; assembly: GCA_030545235.1. Classification (NCBI taxonomy): domain Eukaryota; kingdom Viridiplantae; phylum Streptophyta; class Magnoliopsida; order Asterales; family Asteraceae; genus Helianthus; species Helianthus tuberosus. The sequence continues at coordinate 128,599,957 of CM060397.1, forward strand.
GATGACACCGCGCCCGTTACCGTGTCCTTGTCAGCTTGCTTTTGTTCCCCCTCGTTCACCACCATCTCCGTTTTCACATCCACCTGCACCTCTCACTCCTTTTCCAGAGTTTGATGCTTGATTTCTTACCGTCGAGCAGCAGATTAGTTATCTGTTGCGTCATGTATATGAGCTTGAGGAGGAGGTTGCGCATGTGCGCAGCTTGCTTTTCTTTCCTCCACCTCCTCCTCCACCACCATCAGCATAGTTGGTTTTTGGTTTTTTGTAGGTTGCTTTGCTTTTGATGAGAGCACCACTATTGAGTTGAGCTTGTGAAGCCTTTTGGAAACCACCTTTTGATTATATGATATCTATAGATTGATAGACTTGTTGGACAAGGGTAGTGTGACCCTATATTCCTTTTGATATGAAACAATCTGTAAAACATGTAACAGTACTTTATGGTCGATGATTAATGAAAGCTCAATCATCATGTTCTCATTAAATACATTGTTGAATTACATGTTGTGCTATGATTGAGATGTTATATATTGGCTTGCTATGATAAATGCTATTATATACGTACTATTTATTATTTATCAAATAAGACCTGACCTATACAATCTTCTTCTTAGAAGATGCCTCCTCAAAGGAACACTCAGTTGCCCACAACAGAGGAAGAACTACATGAACGGGTTTCACAGGCAATCGCACAACATGAGGCCCTACGCTCTGAACACAGCGGAGGTACCTCAGGGAATAACCCACCTCACGGTAATGTTTAAGTCACCTAACACACATTACAATATGTTTGGACATTTCTATGTGCGTTTGCTAATGCTTTTTGTGAATAATGTTGCTTGTACAGGCTGTACTTACAAGAAGTTCCTTGACTGCAAGCCTCTGAACTTTGACAGCACTGGAGGAGCTGTAGCTTTTGTAAGATAGGATGAGAAGACAGATTCGGTGCTGTGGATGAGTAAGTATGCGCCAGAGCACAAAGTCACCTACATTTCTGGATTGTCTCTAGATGGAGCCCTGTCGTGGGGGAACCTTCAGGTTCAAACCTTGGGTGAAGCTGCAACGTATGCGTTGACTTGGGACGAGTTGAAAGAACTGATGCGAAAGAAGTACTGCTCAAGGGCTGAAATTCAGAAGTTGGAAACCGAGTTTTGGAATCTGAAAATGGATGGTCCTAAGATAGAAGAATATGTGCAGAGATTCCATGATTTGTCTTGTGTTGTCCCTTAGATGGTAGAACCAGAGTTCAAGAGAGTCGAACGTTTCATTTGGGGATTGGCACCCCAAATACTGAGCATGGTGACGACATCCAAGCCTCCAATGATTACTGAAGCCATCGACTTGAGCGTGGCATTGACTAAAGAAGCCATCAGATTGGGCAAGTTTTCAATATCTGAGCAGAAGAAGAAGGAGACTCATGTCGAGTCATTAGGAGAGAACAAAAGGAAGTTCTCGAACTTCAAGAAGGGTACCCGTGCAAACAACAATTCCAACAAGCGTAGGGACGCTAACCCACCAGTTGAGGCACAAGCTGGTGCTACTGGTGCTGAGATCAGAGGAAAAGGATATATGGGCACCCTGCCCAAATGCGAAGTGTGTCCGTTTCATCACACTGGATGATGCAGAGCTGGAAAATGTGAAACTTGCGGAAAAGTTGGCCATGCCAAGGAAACATGCTGGTATGGAGCTGATCGTGGAAATGGTGGTCAAAGAGGAAACGAAAATGGAACTGGCAATGGCAACCGTGGTGGAAACGGTTATGGAAATAGGAACCAAGGAGGAAACAACAATCAGGGAGGTAATGGAAACCAGAATGGAAACGGAAATCAAGTGGGAAATGGAAACCGCGGAGGGAATAATAACAATAACCAGGGCGGAAATGGAAATGGAAATGGTCGCGGCCAGGGTTGTTTTGGTTGCAGTGATGAAGGGTACTTCAAGCGGGATTGCCTAAAGAATAACCAAGCTCAGGGAAGAGTCTTCAACATTGGAGCTAGGGAAGCTCGTCAGGATCCGAACGTAGTCACTCGTACGTTCCCTATCAATCAACATTTTGCATCTGTGCTATTTGATACTGGTGCTGACTATAGCTTCGTATCTCTATAGTTTAAGAATACACTTTGTTTAGTTGCAAGTAAGTTAGATATCCTGTATTCGATAGAGCTAGCTAATGGAAAGCTAGTAGAAGCTAACGAAGTAATTAGAGGTTGTGTGATAGAGCTTGGAGAGCATGAGTTTATGCTTGATCTTCTACCTGTTGAGTTGGGGAGTTTCGACATAGTGGTTGGAATGGATTGGTTGTCAAGTAACCGAGCTGAGATCGTATGTCATGAGAAGATATGTCGAATGAAGAGATGATCGTGGTACACGGAGAAAAGCATGATACACCTCTACGGATTATCAGTTGTTTGAAGGCACGGAAGTTTATGCGGAAAGGATGTGTTGCCTTCTTAGCTCACATTGTCGATAAAGAAACCGAAGAACCAAAGCTCGAAGGTATCCCTGTGGTAAGGGAATATCCTGAAGTCTTCCCCTAAGACTTGCCAGGGTTATCGCCCCAACGACAAGTCGAGTTCCGTATTGACTTGGTTCCAGGCGTCACGCCTGTCGCCAAGGCACCTTATCGACTTGCGCCTTCAGAGATGCAAGAGTTGTCGACGCAGCTTCAAGAGCTACTGGACAAGGGGTTCATCAGACCAAGCTTCTCGCCTTGGGGAGCTCCGGTACTATTTATCAAGAAGAAGGACGGTAGTTTTCGTATGTGCATCGAATACCGAGAGCTGAACAAGTTAACCATCAAGAATCGGTATCCTTTGCCGAGGATTGATGATTTATTCGATCAACTTTAGGGTTCAAGCTACTACTCTAAGATCAATCTTTGATCAGGTTATCACCAGCTGCGAATTCAAGAACAGAGTATATCGAAGATTGCCTTCAGAACTCGTTATGGACATTACGAGTCTCTAGTAATGCCGTTTGGTCTGACAAATGCGCAGGTAGTATTTATGGACTTGATGAACCGTGTTTGCAAGCCATATCTCGATAAATTCGTGATTGTATTTATCGATGATATTTTGATCTATTCACTGACAAAGGAAGACCATGAGCAACACCTTAGAGCTATTTTAGAACTGCTAAAGAAGGAGAAACTTTACGCTAAGTTCTCAAAGTGCGAGTTCTGGTTGCGTGAGGTACAGTTCCTCAGTCACGTGGTAAACGAGGATGAAATTCATGTGGATCCCACCAAGATCGAGGCGATTAAGAATTGGGAAACTCCGAAGACGCCAACCGAGATCCGGCAGTTTCTAGGTTTAGCAGGGTATTATCGCAGATTCATCGAGGATTTTTCCAAAATCGCTCAACCGCTGACCTCCCTTACTCAGAAGGATAAGAAGTATGAATGGGGAGATAAACAAGAAGAAGTTTTTCAGCTGCTCAAGAATAAGCTTTGCGATGCATCTATTTTATCCCTACCCGAAGGCACCGACGACTTCGTGGTCTACTGTGATGCCTCGCGTCAGGGATTGGGTTGTGTGCTAATGCAATGACAAAAGGTTATCGCTTATGCTTCGCACCAGTTAAAGATTCATGAGAAGAATTACACCACACATGATTTGGAATTAGGCGCTGTGGTGTTTGCTTTGAAGATATGGCGACATTGTCTATATGGTACTCGGTGTACTATATTTACAGATCACAAGAGCCTTCAGCACATATTTGACCAGAAAGAGCTTAACATGAGACAACGGCGATGGCTAGAGTTGTTAAATGATTATGACTGCGAAATCAAATACCATCCAGGAAAGGCGAATGGGGTGGCAGACGCCTTAAGTCGGAAAGAGAGGATTAAGCCCATAAGGGTTAGGGCTTTGGAGATGATTATTCAGACAGACCTCTCGTTACGTATTCGTGCTGCACAGAGAGAAGCTCTTAAGAAAAAAAACATTAAGGATGAATATCTCCGTGGGATGGAGAAAAAGTTGGTACCCAATTAGGAAGGAACTTTGTATTTTATGGGACAACTTTGGGTTCCACTTTTTGGTGGTCTTAGAGATGTTATTTTTGATGAAGCTCATAAATCAAGGTACTCGATCCACCCAGGATCAGACAAGATGTACCAAGATTTGAAGGATTATTACTGGTGACCAAGACTTAAGGGCGACTGGCCACTTATGTTGGAAAGTGTTTGACTTGTGCCAAGGTGAAGGCCGAGTATCAGAAGCCTTCAGGTCTTCTGCAACAGCTAGAGATACCCATGCGGAAATAGGAGCAGATCTCAACGGATTCCGTAACGAAGTTGCCCAAGACTCCCAGAGGTCATGATACGATTTGGTTAATCGTGGACCGTTTAACAAAGTCTGTGCACTTCTTGCCAATCAGAGAAAAGGATAACACAGGTAAGCTAGCTGAGTTGTACCTAAGGGAGATAGTCACATGTCATGGAGTACCTGTCTCGATTATATCTGATAGAGATGGAAGATTTGTGTCAAGGATTTGGCAATCCTTTCAAGAAGCATTTGGTTGTCAGTTGAATCTGAGTACTGCTTTCTATCCACAGACGAACAGTCAAAGTGAGAGAACGATTCAATCATTAGAAGATATGCTACGTGCTTGCGTAATGGACTTAGGTGGCAGTTGGGACACTCACCTACCTTTAGTTGAGTTTTCCTATAACAACAGCTACCATACAAGCATTCAAGCTGCACCGTTTGAGGCTCTCTACGGACGCAAGTGTCGATCACCATTATGTTGGGCTGATGCAGGTGATAGACAGCTGGTTGGTCCCGAACTGGTCCAAGAGACAACTGATATGATCATGCAGATCCGAGAGCGCATCAAGGCGGCTCGTGATCAACAAAAGAGCTATGCAGACCAAAGACGAAAACCATTGGAATTTGAAGTGGGTGATATGGTTTTGTTGAAAGTCTCACCTTGGAAAGGTGTGGCACGCTTTGGGAAGCGTGGTAAGTTAAACCCATGTTATATTAGACCATTTAGAATTTTGGAAAGAGTGGGTTCTATAGCATTCAAGTTGGAGCTACCAACAGAACTTAATGGTGTTCATGATACATTTCATGTATCAAATCTGAAGAAAAGTCCAACACAAGAAACAGTGATCATCCCTGCTGATGAAGTTCACATTGACGACACACTCCACTTTACCGAAGAACCCGTTGAGGTTACAGATTGAAAAGTTAACAAGACTCGGAGGAATAGTGTTAAACTCGTCAAGGTTAGATGGAATGCGCGTCACGGCCCAGAGTTTACTTGGGAGCGTGAAGACTGCATGAAAGCTAAATACCCGCATTTGTTCCCCAACTCCCCTGCAGCTAGTAGTAAAGCTTAAAATTTCCAGACGAATTTTTCTTAACAGGGGGAGAATGTGACAATTGTCAAAATTCCAGGTATCCGTACAACTATTAAACCATGATTAGTGCTTAATGATTGTGCTGAATTACAATTAATGACTTGAATTGCTTTCTGATTATTGCTATGGTACATACATGTGCATCACAGACATATCATCATAGCATGTAAACTTTGTTGATTCAATTGATGCACGAAACACAGTTAGCACAGTTATCAGACAAATCAGAAAAATGCTGACGGAGTTCAGTACATAGATAGACAAGGTGTTGAGACACAGAATGAGCCAGAAACCAAGTATTACACTAGTATAGTGTGTAGAAAAGTAAGGATCACAAAAATGCCTTCCTAGAGATAGTTTAAGTGCTTGAAAGTGCCTAAAACTCACATAAACTGCAGAATTCTGCAGAAAATCAGCAAATTCAGCATTTGAACACTCTAATATCATGCAGAAATGTGGTTAAATGGCCCAGAATGCTTTCCTAAGTGTCGGGAATCAAAACTGTCACAAAAGGTAACATAAAGCACACTAAACTGCATAGTTTAGCACCTTAACGAACCGGTAACCAACCGAACAACTGGACACTACCCGAAACACCAAATTTTCACTAGAAGCATTATTTTAACATTACCAAGCTAGTTATGGTCCCCGAACATCATAACACATCACATAACATCTAGTAACTAATACACCTAACCAAATACTTAAAATCTAACTATTAACTAAGTATTTAGTAAAACCTAGCCTATACCCCCCCCCCCCCACCTAGTAATCGGCCAACACCAACGGCCCACTTGTGATTATCTTTTGTTATAATATTAGATCTTGTTTCTTCATATAAGACATATAAACCAATGGTAATTGAGAGTTAGTGTGTTATAAGAATACCCATAAGGATCATCACCTTCATTTCTCAACATCACACAACACACACACTTCTCTATTCCCCTCTTCTTTGGGTTCGGCCGAGAACAACAACAAGCACACCACCATCATCACTTCATCTTCATTCAATTCTACATACATACAAGGGTGTTAGAAGGTGCACAAAGAAGCTTGGAGCTTTCGGAAGCTAAAGGACCTTCATCATTTGCTTTTATCCACTTCTTTTCTTCTATTGATCATCCCTAGCCTTAAGCCAGTGGTAAGAACATCATACTCTTCATTTTACATCTTGTTTAAGTGGTTAAAAGATGATACATGATGTTAATCTTGAAGAACACTAAGAATCAAGAAGATGAAACATGAACATAAGCTTAAAATCTTAAAAAATCATGTTGTTTAGTGTTGAATGTGCTACTTGATGATTGATGGTTTATGTTAATGATGTAGATCATCATATGATCTTGCTAGATGATGATTAAAAACATAATCTAGCAAGATGAGAGGATGAAAATGTTAGAGATTAATGGATCATCCTCACAAAAGTCATGAACTTGAAAGAATAAATTGTTTTCTTGTAAGATGATAATCAAAGTAAGATGAAAGTCATGTAAATCTAAGATTTCAAGAATGATTTTTCAAGAAACCAAGTTAAGAATACAAAGTTTACTTAATCTTGGTTCTTAAAGAAATCAACCATGTTTTTAGAGGTTAAACATGTGTAGAAATATATATGTAACAAGAAAAATCCAAGAAGAAACATTTTTAGAAAATGTAATTACAAGTTGTAAAGATCTAGATTCTTCAAAAATTGTGTTTTTTTAATAATCAACCACACTTTAAAGGGTAACTAGACCCACTAAATACACTAGTAAGTTACTACACATTTTTGTAAGTTTTCAAGTTCATGAGTTAGTACTTTATGCTTGTTTTTGGCAAGATGGTAAGTATAAATTGATTTGTTGATTGATTGTGTTGATTTACAAAAGAAAATGATATGCCTTGAAGGCATGGAAACCTCCATTTTTAGGGGAAACTATGGCAAAATTTTTCTAAAAATCAAACACTTAGAAAAAAATATTTCTAAACAAATACTTACAAGTATATTTCAAACCGTGAATTTTTACATAAAGTTTGCCATAATTTTTGTTACAAAAATTATAAATATTGGAGGTCGGTTTTATAAATAAAAGTGACTAAATATGTATTTAGGAAAATATATATTTTGATGTATAGACTTTATATAGTAATCATCTTTTCCAAAAGAATTCTTTGCTCCAGTTGCTTCTTGGTTCTTGCACTCTCTCTTGAAATGACCTTTCTCCCTGCATTTAAAACAAGTAACTTTAGATTTATCAAAACCTAAAGCTGAAATATGAGCATCCAAAAAGTCATTTCGTCCTATAATCATTTTTAACTTTTCAGCTCTTCTTAGAACACTCGCCAAAGCCCATTTTATATCCATAAGTTCCAACTCTTCTGCATCTATTTGGTCATAATCTTCCTTTGTTAGCATCGGGTTACCAATCTTTCCGGCTATCAAACCTTCATAAGATTCCAAAGCAGTAACAAGTAAACTCATATTATTTTTCACCACTTCTTCAGAAAAGTTTTGACCATTTTGAATATGCAATGCCACATTGCACTGAATCATATGCCCATTTCCAATACTTTCATTTTGAACACTTGGAGGATTAACTGTTGAAAATCCACTAGTGTTGACTAAACTTTGACTGCCTGATCCGGATGAGTTTCCTGCACTAAATGCGGTTTGGATCTTTGGACTTGCTTCCGTCTTCTCAACATTTCCTTTGTAATATAGCTTGATGTCTTGTTGCGCATTTGAATTATTCATTCTTGCAATTTTCTGTTGTTCAAGATCTTGACCTTCAAGCTTCTCAATGAATTGTGCAATTGATAATCTACTAAACACTCCTGTATTCTTTAGAATCATGAGATATGTACCCCATTCTTTCTGAGGTAAAGCATCAGCTAACTTCTCGACCCATTCAACTGGAGTTTTAGTGATTTTCAACAAAGACATGGTACGCACAAGATGGCAATATCTTTCTATGATACTTTTTGTAGTCTCCCTGGCATACTCGTGAACAATTCAAATTCCTTTTTCAACAAGGAAGCTTTACTCTGTAGCATCTCGGTATTTCCTTCAAACTTTTTCTTAAGTGCTTCCCAGATTGAAAACGCAGTTCCATCATGCTGAAGCAACACAAATATGTCTTCTTTGACAGCTTGTTGTAACAGACTTATCATCATTTTCTCTCCTTTGTAACATTCCCTCTCCGTGTCTGAAAATTCTGATATAATCTTATCAACTCTCATAGCGTTCTGAGGTCTAACATATTCAGTTTCAATGCTTTCCCAAGCTTTCAGATGGTTTGCCTGGACCCAGTTTTCAAATCTTTCTTTCCAGCTATGGTATTCTTCAATATTCATAAGCTTTGGGGGTTTTTGTAACGTTCTGGTTTCATATTCCATGTTCATCTTTTGAACCACAGCAGCCGGAGTAGTCGGAGTAGCAAATGCGTTGTAGAATTCAGAATCCATGTTTCGGTAGCAAGTATTTCAAAAACAATTGTTTCAAGCGGAATAACCATATTCAGTTTCAAGCTGAATAACAAATTTTCCTTTAAGCAAAATACCAAACAATACTTTGAAGCAAAATCCCAAATAAGTTTCAAGCGGAATACCAAAACTGCTTTCAAGTGAAATAACCAAGAACACCTTTTGAGTGAAATCACCAAGATACAATTTGGAGCGAAATATCTAACTGAATCTTCTGGAGCGAAATCTCTGTTGGAGCAAAATCAACAAATATGTTGAAGCTGAATCACAAGTATGGTAGTTTGGAGCTGAATCAGAAACACTTCTGAAGCGGAATCTCTGATTTGAAGCTTGGAGCGGAATCAAAAAATTAGGAATCTTTGGAGCGGAATCAGCAAAATCTGGTAACTTTGGAGCGGAATCAGAAAAGACTTTGGAGCGGAATCAACAATCTCAAGCCGAATTAGAGTCTTTTCGAGCGGAATCAGACAATTAAGCTAATCTGGAGAGGAATCAAGAACTGGTCAATTCGAACGGAATCACTTCGAAGGTCATTTTCAGTTACTTTTAATTCGAATTTTGCTGTGATACTTTTAAGGATTTGTCAATAGGTAATTTTACACAATATGTGAAAAATTGGATAGATTTTGACCGTTAAAACTTGTTGAACTGATGAAAGAAGGTGTAGAAGATAGAAAATGCAATCAAAATCAGTTGTAATCTGCAGAACTCCTCCTCCTGAGCTCTGATTCCAATTGTAGGATTGTATATTGACCCGAACGAGTCGTTCAGAGGAGTTTTTATCAGTTTCAGGTGCGGAAAACAAGAAACTGACTTTGAAACAGCAAGCAATTCACTTTTAAAACTTTTCTGATTGATATATAACAGATTACACGTACAAAACACACTGGCAGCACTTCGGTACAATATTCTGATTCGCCACCAAATGACATGATCACTAGCCTATTTATAGCGTTTTTTATTCCCCACGAAAATGCAATGTTCATTTCGTGGGAAATCACCATTTCGTGGGAAATCACCATTTCGTGGGAAATCAACTCTAAAACTCTATTTTCCTGAACTATGTGCCCTGATCTAACATATCTAGTGTAAGACTCGATACAAGACGAAGTCGACAGATGTATGCACTAACATGGTTTTCACCCTTGGTTTTGCAAAACCATGGGCTGGTATTCAATGAACATAGTCCATATTAGGGGCTCCCATGGTTTTAGAAAACCATGGGCACACATGTAAGGTCCATATCAAAGCTCAATTTTCGAGGAACGATCTTAACGGTTCTAGAAATCCTATATATACCCCATCCATTTCACTTCAAAACCCACAATTTGAAATCTGATTTATGCTCTCTAAGTGGAAGTATATGCTTCCTACCTGAGAGAAAAATCGGAATCAAATCTTGCGGGGACCTTCTGTAAGTGTTCTTTCGTTCTTTTCATTCGTTTTAGCGTTAAAGTCAAACTGCGTTTGACTTTCTGCATTGACCAGTTTATGGTCAATGTGAAGTTCATTTGAACTTCATAACGTGAGTGTAATCATGATGGTTATAGCCCCTAGTGACTATACCTACTGATTACCACGTTATCTAGGCTCAGTGACGAGTCGAAGTTTCGGCCAAAATGCGCATTTACGCGTATTTTGTAACCAAACTACTTTAGGATATCAAAACCGTTAGTTTTGATATCAAAACCTGTTTTCTAACTTAGTTAAGCATGTTTTAACATGCTTAGCTCGTCACTTTTAGTTTAGTGCTTATATAGGGTCGTAAAGGTAAGCGATCTAATCAATCGCTTATACTTTCGAACCCGACCCGTTTGGTCGATCATTAGGATCCGACCAAACACATTAGGTGACCATAGTAGCATAGGGAATAACCTTCCGAGGTTATACCTTATGGTCACCTAGTTTAGATGGTTGTATGATAAGTAGTTTATATGCCTTAGGTAAATGACCAAAATGCCCTTTTCATGCATAATTGGTAATTAAGCATATGTAACCTAAACTTTTGTCACATAACTGATTATACAACATGATTAAACTTGTATAGGCATATAATACTTGTCATAGGACTAGTTAGACGTCTCGAACGCGCGTTTGCGCGCACGACGCGTTAAAGTAGCATAAGCTACCTTAATGGGTCACGATGGGTCGAAAGCACTTAGGTTAGGTTCCGATTTAGGATGTAGGCTTTGTTAAACCATATCACATGAGTTCCAACACTCATTTGGGTTGCAAGATCTCATTCTGTCCGATCTTCCGATTTAGGCGTCTATTGTTTGACAAGTGGTTCGATTACTAGGTGCTGCTTGATTTCTTTGGTTTACTCGAGTTTGTTGAAGTACTATTGATTGAGGATACCTTGCACTACATGTGAGTACATAGTTCCCCTATTTTACTGTTTTCAATTGTTTTGGGTGATTCAATGTTTTCAAGGTTTAAAGGATGATTTCAAAAACGAATAGAACGATTTATACTAAACTATTAACGATTTCGATAATGTGAACGAACTTGTTGGTTGTAGTTACATAACGAATGACATTCATTAGCATTGATCAAGCTGACCAGTATTAGGTTATGGTACCATAGGATCTGACAAATCCCGTTATTGCACTATACCCATGGTTATGTGTGGGTGTTGTGGGTAACGACTGAATCTATAATTATTAATTTACCCTTTGGAGGTTTGTTAATACGAGAAGCGAGTGAACGATGAACAAGTCACGAAGGTTTGAATGTTATTAACGAGACGACCATATATAAGTTTTCACAATTAAAACGAGGACGATTTAAACGATATAAACGAGTAAACGATTTGGAAACGATTTGGGAACGATTTGGAAACGATTTGGGAACGATTTGGAAACGATTTGGGAACGATTTGGGTAAACGACTGGCTTCCGGGCTAGTGTTTAAATAACGGGACGGGTGTAATGTGGTGAAAACATGGTAGATACGCCACTGGTACTTCTTATATATAAGTGTTTTCAACATATTACATATCGTGGCGTTATTTAGTTCACTTGGGTAAACGATATTGAAACGATGTCACTCAACGATGTTTTCGAAATAATATACAAGTTTTATTAACGAGTTTATACGAGATGTTTTACAAGATGGTTTTCTAAAACAAAAAGCTTTTGGGTTAAGAATCGTGGCTACGAAATTTTATAAATTATAACCATCTTGATTTGAGTTGGTTAATCATGTTGCAATATTATACACTTTTTAAAAAACAAGGTTTTCGAGGTATTGCAATATATATGTAAACAAGCCATGATTCCGATACTCTTATAAAACCTATGTACTCGCCAGCATTTCTTTGTTGACTTTGTTTTTACATATGTTTCAGGTGTTGTTGCTTGATTGACGTTCTAGGATGCACGTGTCACATAGGATCTGGACAAGGCCTTAGTGACATATAACTATGATAGACGATATAAAACTTGTTTGTTCTATGTTAAGACAATGTTAATGTTTAATATTATCAATAAAACGAAACACTTTTGTATCCATGGTTATGAAACGATAATTCTGTTACAACACTCCCCGACGTTTCCGTCACGCTTTGTTGTTTTACGTGGTCGGGGTGTGACATTACGTGTATTAGTTATATTATTTTAGGACTTGAAATAATATAACTCACCAAAATACCAAAATTACAATCCAAAATATTATCAAAATTCTAAGAGAATGAACATACAAGTTTTACCCAAATTATTGGTGAAACCGAACATAGAAATATTCCAAAAAATATATTCGTAAGTATATTTTGGTAAGTAATATTTTGGACATCAAAAGAACAAAAATATGATTTTTACAATTATTACAAAATATATCATATTTTTTTTACAAGGAGAAAATATATTATTTTGGGTGAATAAACATATATATTTTCTTGGAATTGTTAGAAGATGCATTATTTTTGGAAGAAATATATATTTTCTCAAACAAACATCAAATACACTATTTTTGGGAGAAAATGTATTTTCTTAAATAAACATGAAATATATTATTTTTGCAAGAAAAATGGATTTATATATATTTTCTAAGTTAGACATGGAAATATATTATTTTTGAGACTTGAATGAGACTTATAAATATTTTTACCAAAGGAAAAATTATAAATAATTTTTCTAAGTAACATTTCTTAAAATATATATTTTGGAAATATATATTGATGTATTTTTATTAAAAATAATATTCCGGAAAAGTTAAGTGTAAGAATACTTAATAAACAATAAAAATACATATTTTCGTACGTATAAGTACACTCCGTAATACGACACCGATACATGGCAAAAATATACTAGTATAAGAAATACAAATACAAATACACCCATCCTTGGGAAGGATATACATGTATAAATACATAAAAGGTAACAAGTTAAAATATGTTATTTTAACTATTATTCCAAAATTTAATAAATATAATTTAAGTTAAAATATTTATTATTTTAACAAATAATTATATAACATGGAATAATACTGAAGACACAAAGAAACGTAACTCAAAGACACAAATTAATACAAAGTCAAAGCACGACCCGCTCGTCTAATAAACCATAGTACGTTGTAGGTAGTCGTGTACACCAAGAGAAGCTTTGAGTTACCGTTGGTTGAGAAGAATGCAAGACTGTGAGTTCATGTCCCCCTTTTCTTTTAACTGTTTTCAGTTTTATAACTTTGGGGGTGAAGTACATGTTACAAAATATTTACAAACAAGTACAATTGGTATGGTTAGCTAAGGAATGCACTGTTAGATCATGTGAATGGGTAGGCGCACTCCTAAGACCATTAATCCTCGTGTTAGGACCGAGGGACATGAGTGATAGATCTATTTGGGTGTAGCGAGCCCACACCCATGTGGACCGGGGTTTGGCCCATGAGGTGACTATGTCTTACAGCCGGAGGCCCGGTACAAAATCTGCTAGGTTTGAGCCTTCCTACGCCGTTGCACACATGTTAATGGTCTTGCAAACCATTAATTGATATGTTCCCTTGTTTGCTTTCATACCGGGTTTACAAAATATACATACTTACAATGATTACAAAGGTTTATTCGTGCACACCTACAAACACATGAACTCGCTCAACTTTTGTTGATGTTTTCAAAAGTACATGTATTTCAAGGAATTAAATGTAGATCTGGCGGGCATTTGGAGTTTTCAAGAAATGTTGAGAATAAAAGATGTCATCCGAAGTCTAAGGATTTGGATAGTGTGTCTTATCCTAGATAAGACACATCTTTCAAAGCCTGGTTTTATTTAAAGTCTTTTGTCGAGTCCTTATGGAACTCTAAAACAATTTGCATGGTTTGTAATATGGATTCAAGTCTGTGTTGGATTTCTAAACAATGTTGTTGTTATGTTTTAAAACTTAAGTTTAATGGATGGACATCTTTAGTTTTATCATATAGATGTTTGTTATGGTTGAATGCAATGATATTAAGCAAGTCACACATAATCACGCTTACGCAAAAGTCAGGGTGTGACAGTGCCGCGCCCCGATGTTTCCGCCATCGGTTGGGGTGTGACAGATTGGTATCAGAACCATAACTATAGGGAATTAGGAAAAGTAGGAATGCTTTGCCAAGTCTATAGTTCTAGGAACTTTGTGTCACACCCCGACCACGTAAAACAACAAAGCGTGGCGGAAACGTCGGGGAGTGTTGTAACAGAATTATCGTTTCATAACCATGGATACAAAAAGTGTTTCGTTTTATTGATAATATTAAACATTAACATTGTTTTAACACAGAACAAACAAGTTTTATATCGTCTATCATAATTATTATGTCACTAAGGCCTCGTCCAGATCCTATGTGACGAATGCATCCTAGATCTTCAATCAAGCAACAACACCTGAAACATATGTAAAAACAAATTCATCAAAGAAATGCTGGCGAGTACATAGGTTTTATAAGGGCATCAGAATCATGGCTTGTTTACATATATTGCAATACCTCGAAAACCTTGTTTTTAAAAAGTGTGTGATATTGTAACATGATTAACCAACTCAAATCAAGATGGTTATAATTTATAAAATTTCGTAGCCACGATTCTTAACCCAAAAGCTTTTTTTTTTTGTTTTAGAATATCATCTTGTAAAACATCTCGTATAAACTCGTTAATAAAACTCGTATATTATTTCGAAAACATCGTTGTGTGACATCGTTTCAATATCCTTTACCCAAGTGAGCTAAATAACGCCACGGAATGTAATATGTTGAAAACACTTATATATAAGAAGTACCAGCGGCGTATCTACCATGTTTTTACCACATTACACCCGTCCCGTTATCTAAACACTAGCCAAAAAACCAATCGTTTACCTAAATCGTTTACTCGTTTAAATCATCCTCGTTTTAATTGTGAAAACTTATATATGGTCGTCTCGCTAATAACATTCAAACCTTCGTGACTCGACTAACTCGTTCCTCGCTTCTCGTATTAGCAAACCCCCAAAGGGTAAGTTAATAATTACAGATTCAGTCGTTACCCACAACACCCAAACATAACCATGGGTATAGTGCAATAACGGGATTTATCGGATGCTATGGTACCATAACCTAATACTGGTCGGTTCGGCCAAAATTAATGAATGCCATTCGTTATGTAACTACAACCAACAAGTTTGTTCACATTATCGAAATCGTTATTAGTTTAGTATAAATCGTTCTATTCGTTTTTTAAATCATCATTTAAACCTTGAAAACATTTTGTACATATGAATCACCCCAAAACAATTGAAAACAGTAAAATAGGGGAACTATGTACTCACATGTAGTGCAAGGTATCCTCAATCAATAGTACTTCAACAAACTCGAGTAAATCAGAGAAATCAAGCAGCACCTAGTAATTGAATCACTAGTCAAACAATAGACGCCTAAATCGGAAGATCGGACAGAATGAGGTCTTGTAACCCAAATGAGTGTTGGAACTCATGTGATATGGTTTAACAAGGCCTACATCCTAAATGAAACCTAACCTAAGTGCTTTCGACCCATCGCGACCCATTAAGGTAGCTTACGCTACTTTAACGTGTCGTGCGCGCAAAGCGCGTTCGAGACGTCTAACTAGTCCTATGACAAGTATTATATGCCAATACATGTTTAATTATGTTGTATAATCAGTTATGTGACAAAAGTTTAGGTTACATAAGCTTAATTACCAATTATAAACGAAAAGGGTATTTTGGTAATTTGCCTAAGGCATATAACTACTTATCATACAACTATCTAAACTAGGTGACCATAAGGTATAACCTCGGAAGGTTATTCCCTATGCAACTATGGTCACTAACCATGTTTGGTCGGATCATAATGATCAACCAAACGGGTCGTGTTCGAAAGTCTAAGCGGGTGTTTAGTCCGCTTGACTTACGACTCTATACGAGCACTAAACTAAAAAGTGACGAGCTAAACATGCTAAAACATGTTTAGTTAAGTTAGAAAACAGGTTTTGAAATCAAAACAAACGGTTTTGATATCCTAGAGCAGTTTGGTTACAAAGTACGCAAGAATACGCATTTTGGCCGAAACTACGACTCGTCACGGAGCCTAGATAACATGGTAATCAGTAGGTATAGTCACTAGGGACTATAACCATCGTGATTACCCTCACGTTATGAAGTTCAAACGAACTTCACATTGACCATAAACTGGTCAATGAAGAAAGTCAAACGCAGTTTGACTTTAACGCTAAAACGAATGAAAAGAACGAAAGAACACTTACAAAGGGTCCCCGCAAGTTTGATTTCCAAGTATTTCTCAGGTATGAAGTGTTTCAAACACATCAACTTAGAGAAATTTTCAGAAATCAAGTGGGTTTTGCAGGTGAAGGGTGGGGGTATTTATAGGATTTCTAGGACCGTTAAGATCGTTTATCGTAAACCGTGATTCGATCTCATCCATACAAGTGTTGATAACCCTATGTGCATCAAAATGGCCCCTTTCATCAGGAAAAGCATGTGGAATTGGGTTTTGGGTGTTTAACAGCTGTTTAAAACTGATTATTCTGATCTGGGGGGGCCTCGCGGCCCGCATAAGGTATACACAAACCTTACGCGCCCCGCCTAAGGGTCCTTATCAGAAAACAACTTTGCCATATTGACAGTTTCAGTCCCTGTTGGTGTTTAAAGCCAATTCCGACACTTCTAAAGCCCGTCAAGCCAACTTTAAGGCCCTAAAATGATGCCTAAACATTGTGGACATGAAACATGCTCAAAAATATGCCGGATGTTGGTTCGTTTGGTCGTATAATCGCGATGTTCGCTTAATTACGACGGAATGCGCATAAGCGCGAAAAACGATCCAAATTGTGCGACGAATGGATTTTTCTTATGCCAAACACTAAAATAAAATATTTTAGTGCTTACATAAATTTTTGGATGTCCGGATGTATTCAGAACGTAAGATATGCTCGAAAATGCAAACTTGTGCACTTTTTGACGCTTTTAGTCCCTGAATGAGCATAAAGTTTATTTTAGCATACCGAACCCCTTAAAGCCTATTTCTAAGCTATGTAAAGGTTATTTAGGGTATGTTTAACTTATGATCAAGTTCCGGATTGTTCGTTATTATACAAATCGGCATAGTTTTGAAGTTTGTCAAGTTTAGTCCCTGTAAGCGAATTAACTTGATTTTTCCATACCAAAGCCCTCAAAACTTTTTCCTAAGTTATGTAAAGGTTATTTAAGGTATGTTAAGCCTATGTCACTATTCCGGAGTGTTTGTCGCATTATACTTACTGCGTTTACGCACCAGTCTGCGTATGACCTTCAAGAACGCGATTTAAAGCTTGCAATCGGAATCGAATCGAATTGAAAAATCACCAAACACAAATACACACATAAAAACACCAAAACACATATAATAACACCAAACCACATTGTTTTATTAATAATCATCATTGTTTTATATCGTACATCGATTACAGAACACAGTTGTCACACTTTAACTTTTATTTGTTGTTTAAAACTTATGTATTCTACCGTATATGCTTCCTAGCAACACTTTCTTGTTAAACTTACAAGCCTTTCTTAAGGCTAACACAATAAACACTTGGATACTTTGAAAACACTCTCGAAAGGACTCATCAAACAGGGGTGATTCCCGCCTTTGATGATGACTTTCGCTCAGTAGTGTTTTTATTTTCGCATGAGATTTATCCTCAAGTCAGGAGTGACATCCAAACCTTGAAGGGTAATTTTCATTTCATAATCTAGTAGGTCTTATCTTTTGATAAGTGCCGACACTATTAGGGTACGATGTTGTCAAGTTAGAGGTGAAACTCACATCTTGATAACTAGTCCCACTCTTTGATTTCCTATCTCACCAAAGCCTCGAATTTTCCCAATCGATTAAGGACGTGTAGTGACCGAAAGGACAAATATCGTAGGCCTAACATCGATGACGTATTTGTCTAAGTAAGCCAAGGCATGCTACCTTAATTCGAAAGGGGTTCGACTTACTTTGGTTAGTCATCGTTTCTCTACTCGAAACAATCCTATGTTTTATGAGCCTATCTTTTTTGTTATCTCAATTTTACATGTGGTTTTTATACTTGATACTTTGTTCGTTTCGAAACTTTTATACGAATCGCACGTATCTCCGCAATCTAAAACAATGATAATAATCTCTCAGGATCGATCTAAATTTATGATGCTTTATCCGTTCGTGTTATACTACGTGGAAATCTTGAAACATGCTGAACGTTTATGCTATGGGAAACAACTTGATCAAACTATGTGAAACATGTTGGACATATTATGCTATTAAACTATGTGAAACGTTTTGAACGTTCTGTGATATGTGAAGCAACATGAGTCTTTTATGCAATCATGGGAAACTCTATGCTATGCTACGTGTTCATGAAACTATATTATTGAGCGAGACATTTTGATCGAGTCTCACCCGATCCTTATTATGATTCTTTAGATGTCGTCAAGCTGTCTCTCGTTATTTATTATTATTGTTTTTTTAATTGTACAATAAGGGACATCCTTTGCAAAGGCAATTATTTCTCACGTTAGTTAGTTTGTTTCCACGACAATATGTCTCTATTTATTTTAAGTGATAATATAATATGTTACCTACATTCTAATACTGATATATTAATTATCTAGATTTTAGACGTCACTAGTATAAATACACACCAACGTTTTAAACACTAATTATCCGACATAATAATATGCCGTACTACTTATAGCATTTATCATCTTAAGGTTTTGAAAGTTCTGTATATTACAATTCTACCCCCGTTAAAATAAAATTTCGTCCTCGAAATTGCTAAGTTCGTATAACGCAAGACTAGACATATCCGAGATACCAAACAAACTTTAATGATCTGATAATCATATATAAAACATACTAACACATAGTCTTCTAGATGACAAATAAATGGATACTGAAACAGATCAAACAATGCAAACAAAATAAGTCAACTGGCCAAAAAATAGAAAACGATAAACCAACTAACTGAAACTACGAAGAGCTAAGGCGTGAACAAATTCGGATATTGGGAGCGGACGGTGTCTTCCATTTTCGAAGTAGCTTTAAGCTCAGAATGGTTCTTCCACAAAATTTTAACAAAAGGAATAGTCTTCTTGCGTAAAACACGCTCTTATCGATCAAGAATAACTTTAGGTTCCTCTTCGAATGACAAGTCTTCCCGAATCTGATGAAGTGGATAATTCACGATGTGTAACGGATGATAGTTGTATCCCCTAAGAAGAGATACATGAAAGACGTTATGCATGTGTGACAACTAAGGTGGTAGTGCCAAGCGGTACGATAGTTCCCCAACCTTTTCAAGGATTTCAAACGGACCGATGAATCTAGGACTAAGCTTCCCTTTCATTCCAAAACGGTGAACGCCCCTGCAAGGCGAAACTCGCAAGAATACTCGATCGCCAACATTAAACTCCAGTACTCGACGATGTCGGTCTGCGTAGCTCTTTTGTCGACTCTGAGCTTCCTTTAACTTTTCCCGAGCGATAGCAACTTTCTCACTCGTGATCTGCACTAATTCAGGTCCTTCAATAATTTTCTCGCCAACTTCTTCCCAGCAAATAGGAGCTCTACACTTTCGACTGTAAAGAAGCTCAAAGGGTGCCATGCCAATGCTAGCTTGCCAACTATTATTGTAGGAAAACTCAACAAGACAGAGATACTCATCCCAGTTTCCAGTCCACTCTAAGGAACATGCCCGAAGCATATCCTCGAGAGTCTGAATGGTACGCTCCGACTGGCTGGCGGTCTAAGGATGAAATGCGGTGCTGAATCTCAACCTTGTTCCTCATGCGGCCTGCAACCCTTTCTAGAAACGAGAAGTCTAACGCGGGTCACGATCAGAAACAATAGAGACTGGAGTACCATGAAGTCTGATAATCTCCTGAGTAAAGATCTCAGATAATCTACTGACTGAGAAACCCTGCTGAATGGGAAGAAAATGAGTAGACTTTGACAAACGGTCAACTACAACCCATATGGTATCATTCTTTCTAAACGTCTTCGGCAAACCAGTTACAAAATCCATTGAAATGTCATCCCACTTCCATACCGGAATGTCTAGTGGTTGAAGCAAACCACCAGCTTTTTGATGTTCGGTCTTAACTTACTGGCAAGTGAGATATATGCTAACATACCTGGCCACATCCTCTTTCATAGCGCTCCACCAAAAGTGTTGACGAAGGTCACGATAAATCTTTGTAGATCCGGGATGGATAGAGAATGGTGAACTATGTGCCTCGGCTAATAATGACACTCGTAGAGTGGAATCATTTGGCACACATAATCGTTTCCCACACCAGACTACTCCATTCTCATCAATTCTAAATTCTGACTGCTTTCCAACCTCCAAATTCTGAGTAATACCCCAAAGTTCTCCATCGTCTTGTTGAGCACTCTTGATTAACGAGATCAAGTCGGGCTCTATCTAAAATTTGGCTAGATAACCATTGGTGTCACCAATATGAATACCAATACCCAACTTATCAAGATCTGCAAGAATCTGCGGCTGCAATTGAAGAGAAGAAATAGAACCAGAACTCTCTCGGCTAAGAGAATCTGCGAGAAACCACAGAATGTGTAGCACCAGTATCAAAAAAAAGCATACAATTCACGTTCACCTATATGCACATAACCGGAAACAGTACCTGGGGCATTAGCTGCATCATTAGCTGTAAGTGCAAAAACTCATCCTCCAGCAAGCCTGGCATTTCCCCCAGTATTAGCTCCAGGTTTAAGCTGAGGGCAATCTTTAATTTGGTATACTGCACCTCCGCATCTGAAACAGAGGCCTTCAGCTTGACGACATGGACCCTTGTGTGGTTTCCTGCAAGTGGCACAGGGAGGGTCATGATTAAGAGGTGGGTTCTGTTGGGGATTCTACTAACTCAAAGGCTGGGCTCTAATGGGGGCCTAATTATTCTGTGCGGGCCTATGATTCTGATTTCGATTTCCCCCATTTCTTGACTGATTGTTGTAAAATCTGTCAGAACGGTGTCTACAATCTCGTGGTGCTAAAGACTGGCCATTTCCAGTATGAGTAGAAGATTGCCCCTGAATATTTTCTCGTGGTCGCTTGCGATTTTCATCAAACGCCTTCTGACGATGCTTCTTATCATTATCCAAGTTCTTAACCGCATCAACTATCTCAGTAATGTAGTTAAAATGAAGATTTAGGATGAACTTCCTATCCCGGTCACATATAGCCCAATTGAAAGTGTTGGTTTGCTGCTCTAGTGTTCCTGCAGCCGGGCCCAGAAAATTAACCAAACGACAGAAACGGTTCTTAAATTCCATGATGGGCTCATCGTTTCCCTGCATGATAGAGGCATACTCCCTTAGATACTCACTGCGATCAGAACTTCGAGCAATTATGGCGGGCCTTATTTCATTCAAAAGCTTTGACGAAAATCTCGAGATTTCGTATCCGTCTCAAAAAACCAGCATAATCGTACTACTTGATCCATTTATACCCTTTCATCTCCACCAAAACCCTTCTATACTACCGACTAGTTCGCCGCCGCCAACCACCGGTTCGAACCTATCTCGCCAGTTTGTTTCGCAGGTGGTTCATCTGGTTTGAGCCAAATCAAAACAATAGAGGGCCACCACGGAAATTAATCGAGCATCCGGTAAGCTTCTCTTTCCATTCCATTGTTCCTAATTCAGCATCTCCATGATTGACCCACGTTATTGTTTTTGTTAGCCACCATTGTCGCATTCTTTTAGTCATCTCCATTCATACCTGTGACATACCGATAATTCTGAGCCACTGTTGCATACCCATCGACTCCATCTAAAGGTCTTCGTTGAACCTATCTCACCGCACCGACCGTCTATTTTTCGGCATAAGGTATCAGTACTAAACCATTCTATCTGCCACCAAGTCGTTATTCTTTGAACATGTACATGAATGGTTCTAAAAGATAAGGAAGTTGTCTGTTCGCTTTGACGTAGGTTGCTCGTTCCGTTTTCATAATTTGTAACCAACAAAGAAATAATGAACAAAATCGAGAATATGAACTAAATACGTTTTCTAAACCATTGTCCCATCACCGGAGATGATGACCAGATTGTTAATAGTTCTGGTGGTTTCTCCCTTTCCCTAGCCGTTAAAAGTTCTGGTGCATTTCTATTTTTCTTTTGGATACTTTATAATAGTAAAACATTATAGATTTTGTGAAAGTACAAGTTCATAACATTTTAGTCTGATGACATAAAATAAAATTCATTATTTGGCCTACTTCTTTAGTCAGTTTGTCTTATGACATGTTAACGAAGAACATGACTGGTAACTATAATAAAAGCAACAAAAGTAGTAGATATCTTTAAGTTATGTTATGTTGAGCTGATGTTTTATGTTACTACACATATAGCCTTTCTACATCTACTGTTGTCACAATATTTTTGCATTAAAACCAAGTGTACTATTTTATCAACCTATATATTTAAGAATATGTGTTTTGTTTGTTTATGTAAATAAATTTTAATAAAGGCAAACTTAAAAATATACTGGTTAATATTTACCAATCACTATTTTTTACCACTCAAAAGCTCATCACCTTAAGTATCACTGTATGTAGATATATGTATAATAATAAAAACATAAAATAAATTCATTTGTTAATAAACCTACCATACACACTAATTAGAATTACTTATAAAAGGTTTTTCTTATAGGAGAACCATCAATATATATCGAGGTAAATAATTCAATAATGAATTTATAGGTTCTTGCGAACGATTGGAAAAAAAATTAGCATCATTGGTGTAATCATAGAAGATTGTTTAAGGTACGGATTCTTTGGTCCTCTCATCAGAGTATTTTTTTCATATCCGTCACTTTGCAGTACGGATTTTGTGTGTTTCAGTTCACATTTATTATTTGACAAGTTCGTAGTAGCATGCAATAGACTTTAGCAATTGTAATCATTGTTGCATGTTCCCATGAGAATCAGTTTAAGTTGCCTATGTATTAATACATGGCCTAAGTTCTGTACTCTGTCACCCGAGCATGTCTGGCTTGCCGTTTAGGCGTCAACTGTCACACCCCGACCACATAAAAACAACAAAACGTGGCGGAATCGTCGGGGAGTGTTGTAACAGAATCATTGTTTCATAACACATGGAAAATTGAAATATTATTTTATTGAATAAAAGAGTCACAATGTCTTAACAAACAAAGAAGTATAACAAAATTAACTAGTCTTCCATCTTTTATTGTCACTAAGGCCCAAGTCCGCCTAAGTGTATCTTGATCAATCCTATGCATCATTTCCTGAAACACATGTGAAAATAGGTACGTCAGCATAAAAATGCCGGCGAGTACATAGGTTTTGTGAAAATAGGATTCATGACTTAATGTTTAGAAGAAGGTTGTTTAACAAAAGTCAGTCATGATCCTGGTAAAATGTTTTGTTTTATAAATCATTTGAAAAACAAAGATATGTAAATGATGTGTAAAAGAATAATGTAAGATTTAATGAATAACCAAGTAAAATGAGTTTGTATAAGATAAGTTGTTTGAAAAACAATAACTTGTGAAAAATATGTTATTTGTATATAAAAAAATGTTATATGTTTAAACTGAAATGATTTAAATAACGCTACGATATGTAATATCATACAAGCACTTATATATAGGAAGTACCAGCGGCGTATCCACCATGCTTATATCATATTACACATGCCTCGTTACTCAAACTACTTACCCAAACAAAGCACCAATGTAAATTGCCCATGTCTAAACCACCAATGTAAAAATGTTTATGTATAGTCAAATGTTTGTGTGAAAACCATCAAATGTAAATCATGAAATGTGTAAACAAAAGTTATGTATGGTAAGTAAAATGAGACTACTTAAACCACAAGTAAACATGTACAAAACAAAGTATTTGAATAAATCATAAGTTATGCTTTGTAGAATAATGCATGCTATACTGAATACAAACATTTATGCGGTATTGTAAAAATGCATACATTCAAGCCTTGAGACTGTGGTGATAAACCTTTAAACAAATTAAAGGTTCATCTGAGTTATGTATTCGAATTCGGTCATTCCTTCCATCCAAACATACCTAGGATGTCAGGAACGGGAGTTGTCAATTCCTATGGTACCATTACCTACTAACGAGCGGCGTAGCTAATGTTAATGAATGTATATAAGTCCTATTTAAACAAACCAAATGTCATATCAAAATGTAAGCATGTGATGAAAATAATGTACCTAGTATGCTAAGTAAACATACAAGGTAGAGATGTAAAATAATGTGTCCATATGTTACTGGAACATATGCAACAGAGATGCAATGTAAAGCAAATGCACTAAGTATGATGAACATACATAGCATGTAAAGGTAATGTAAAACAATGCACTAGGTACGCACACAATGGGCACACATAGCGTGAAATGTAATGAAAACAATGTACTAAGTACGCACACAATGGGCATACATAGCATGAAAAGGTAATGTAAAACAATGCACTAGGTACGCACACAATGGGCACACATAGCGTGAAATGTAATGAAAACAATGTACTAAGTACGCACACAATGGGCATACATAGCATGAAAAGGTAATGTAAAACAATGCACTAGGTACGCACACAATGGGCACACATAGCGTGAAATGTAATGAAAACAATGTACTAAGTACGCACACAATGGGCATACATAGCATGAAAAGGTAATGTAAAACAATGCACTAGGTACGCACACAATGGGCACACATAGCGTGAAATGTAATGAAAACAACGTACTAAGTACACACACAATGGGCATACATAGCATAAGACACAATGAAATCATGTACTATAAATGTACTAATGAACATAGCAAGTATATGATGTGAAAGCAGGAAAGCATGAAAGTAACAAGTAGGCACATGCGTTCCACCCCAAAATGTTTGGAAAACAGTAAAAGAGGGGTCTATGTATTCACTTGAGATTGCTCAATAGACTTTAGATATCCACCAAGCAAGGTTAGAAGATCACGGATTCAAACGTCACCTAATATAGGTAACTACATTAATAAACGGACCTAATCGGAGGATCGGGTAGCATGAGGGTTCGTAAACCAAATGAGTGTAGGAACTCATGTAATATGGTTTAACAAAGCCTACATACTAAAATGAAACTTATCCTAAGTGCTTTTGACCCGTTACGACCCGTTTAGGTAGCTTATGCTCCTTTAACGCGTCGTTCACGTAAAACGCGTTCGGACCGTCTAACTAGCCCTATGACAAGTAAGATATGCCTTAACATGTTTAATATTGTTATTAAATCAGTTTAGACGGAAAAAGTTATGTTACATAGGCTTAAAATGAATTTTAACATAAAAAGGGCATTTTGGTAATTTACCTAAGGCATATATACTACCTATCATACAACTACTTAAACGACGTGACCATAAGGTATAACCCCGGAAGGTTATTCCCTATACTACTATGGTCACCTAAAGTGTTTGGTCGGATCCTAATGATCGACCAAATGGGTCGGGTTCGAAAGCATAAGCGATTTATTAGATCGCTTACCCTTACGACCCTAAACAAGCACAAATATAAAACTGACGAGCTAAACATGCTAGAACATGTTTAGTTAAGTTAGAAAACAGGTTTGGTATCAAAACAAACGGTTTTGATACCCTAGAGTAGTTTGGTTACAAAATGCGCGAGAACACGCATTTTGCCCGAAACTACGACTCGTCACTGAGCCTAGATAACGTGGTAATCAGTAGGTATAGTCACTAGGGACTATAACCATCGTGATTACGCTCACGTTATGAAGTTCAAACGAACTTCGTATTGACCATAAACTGGTCAATGCAGAAAGTCAAACACAGTTTGACTTTAAATAATAAAAACGAAAGAAAAGAACGAAGGAGTACTTACAGAAGGTCCCCGCAAGTATTAAACCCGATTCACTCTCAGGTAGGAAGCACAAACACTTCCACTTAGAGAGTTAGAATCAGATTTAGGTGTGAGGGAAATGAGAAAACATGGGGGGGTATTTATAGGAAATGTAGAGCCGTTAGGATCGTTCGTCGAAAAACCTGCCTCGATCTCAACCGTCCAAGTGTGCCCCTAGTTTTACTAAACCATTAGAACCCATAGAAATGGCCCATGGTATTGTAAAAACTGTTTGCAAGTGGTTTTGGAGTGTATGAAAGCTGAAAACAGGCTGTTTGCAACATTCTGCTGTTCTGGGCACTGCTTGCGCACCGTAACAATTATATTGTTGCGGTGCGCAAGGACCTAGTTTGGCAGAATGTCAAATTTGGTCCCTGGAGCCCGTTTAAGCTGTTTTCAATGCGTTTGAGGCCCGTTAACCCCATTTCAAAGCTCTAAAATGAAGTTAAAGTATAGGGAACTTAAAATGTGCCCAAAAATATCTCGGATGTCGGTTCGTTTGGCCGTACGATCGCGATGTTCGGTTAATTACGACGAAATGCGCATAAGTGCGAAAAACGATCCAAATGACGCGATGAATGGATTTTTCTCATGCCAAACACTAAAATGAAATATTTTAGTGCTTACATAAATTTTTGGATGTCCGGATGTATTCAGAACGTAGGTTATGCGCGAAAATGCAAACTTGTGCACTTTTTGACGCTTTTAGTCCCTGAATGAGCATAAAGTTTATTTTAGCATACCGAACCCCTCAAAGCCTATTTCTAAGCTATGTAAAGGATATTTATGGTATATTTAACTTATGGTCATATTCCGGAATGTTCGTTACAGTACAAATCGACATACTTTCGCAGTTTGTCGAAATTAGTCCCTGTAAGCGAATAAACTTGATTTTGCCATACCAAAGCCTTCAAAACTTATTACTAAGTTATGTAAAGGTTATTTAAGGTATGTTAAGCATATGTTGATGTTCCAGAGTATTTGTCGCGTTAAACTGATGACGTTTACGCACCAGTTTGCGTATAACTCTCCAGAAAGCGATATAGAGTTTGAAATTGAACAAGAATTGATATGTGCAAATGATACACATATTTATACAAATCCCAAGTATGTAATATAATATTTCATTGGTTTGGTATTTGTTTGATGGCCGTGAAGGCACAGGTGTCACAGTCTCCCCTACTTCAGGAAATTTCGTCCCGAAATTTATTTTAGAGGAAACTTGTGAGAGCTTGAAACATGAAGTTGAAAAGATCAAACAGTACTGGTTAGAGTCCTGAGCTTCTTGTAACTTTAAATAACATCATGCTTGCAATGTGAGAGAGACACTTATATACAAGTATATATATAAAGTGTTATTGGTGCGTCCACCGTACCTCTATTACATTGTTCACATTTTGTTATGGTTGTCACTATCGGTTCTTACACATAATAAGTCTTACCGCGGTTTCCGTGCACTGAACTTCGTAATTATGTATGCATCCATAATTACGTAATTCCTTGCATAGTCACGTAGTGCATCTTATAATGTGTAGGGGAAGAAAACAATGAACGAGCATGTGATGATTGTGACTAGACCACCATAGGGTCCTTTAATTAAATCAATAAATGATTTAAATAGACTACCAAGGAGTCTATTCAGCTATATCACCATGTGTCATTCTTAACCAGATTCTGATTCAATCTTTTTGACTAGACCGCTAAAAGGGTCTCTTATGAATCAAGGAGTGGTACTATATAATCCAAGGGTCTTGACTATCACGTAGAAGCCCAATGAGGATTTTAAGGTAGTACCTTTTGAATATCCTACCAGAATCCCTCATATGAAAATATATGAAAGGTTCTACGAGGATTTGGATAACGAATATCCAGAGTATACAAAAGCACAAAAATGCATAAAAGAAAACTGATGTGTGCAAAATGCAACATATAAATTACATCAAACAAGGCATAAAACTAACCCTTTTTAAGTACTAATATTGGAAAAAAGAGTGTTTTTGTCTTCCTTTTGTATTTTCAGGATTAAATGAGCTCAAAAACACAAAAGAAGCAAAAAGACAGCTAATTCCAACATAAATACAAGGAAAGGAACATAAGTGGACTGCCCGACCCCTCAACGGCACCTTCCAAAGCAAAATGGAGAAGGCAGAAGTCTGAACACGCCCCGTGCTCAGCCAGCACGGGGGCGTGCCCAAGAAGCAGCAGAAAAGACAAATCTATAGAAGCTTCTATTGCCCACCACGGGCCGTGCCCAGCGGACACGGGGGCGTGTCGAAAGTACAGCAGGCGCATTTATTGTAATTGCGAATTACAATTAATGAGGAGAGAGAGTGTCAGACAGGCACGGGGCCATGCCCAGCGGACACGGGGCCGTGCCCAGCTCTCTGTTCAGCCTATAAATAGGAGTGCTTTGATTCATTTCATCTCATCCCTTGGCACACCACCTCTCTCACACTTCATCCACCACCCACCACCATCACAACACCATCATCCACCACCATCATCCATTGTCCATCGTAGAGTGTGTGAGTCGTCTCGGGATCCAAGATTGATCGTAAGAGTTCTTGACAATCAAGGCCATGTTTTCCTAAGTCTCTTACATCACTTGGTGAAGACAAAGTGTCTAGTATAATACTTTTTATTTCTAATCTTTTGCACTTTTTATTTGGTTTTGTATTAATGACTTTAATAACTAGTTACTTATGTTGAAGGTGATCTTTCCTTATCGTTTGTCCGTGGTGTCTTGGCATTATTTTACTGTCTATATAAAATAAAAGATTTTCACCATTCATATCTCCACGGTCTATATGGAGGTATGTTGGCTACCTGGTCGGGGGTTAAGGGAACGGTTTGGTAAAGGTCTTGCCATTGTTCAGCGTTTAGAGGTCCTGCAATGGACCTGGGTCAAATTTAGTAGGACCTCCTTCAATGCTTCACGGTATTGGATGGCGGGGGTCCAAACTCTTTGACCCCCTCATAAGTTAACTACTATTAATACTATAACCCGGCTATTTAGGACTGTATCCCTGCTGACTCAGACTACTTAGCCGAGGGTAACGTCACCGCCAAAAGCGGGGCCTACCACAATACTGCATTAATAACTTAATTCATTATCTTCCAATAATCCACCCCTTTAGGATTGTATCCTTGCTGACTCAAACTACTGGGGTGAGGGTAACGTCACCTTCAAAAGAGGGGCCTACTACAATAACTAAGATAATCTCTTAATTATGTGCAAAAGTGCGGGAATAATCAAAGGTTATACTAGATACGAGTCGGAACCAAGTGATTCATCTTGTCTATCTGTTTTTCTTTTTATTTTTATTTTCAGCATTTTAGTTAGTTTTTATTTTTCTTAGTTTAAAATCTTTTTCTAAACTTTTATTTTGATTAGACGTTGAGGATAAACCGGTACTAAAAGCTCTTGTGTCCTTGGACGACCTCGGTATCTTACCAACACTATACTACACTCAACGATGGGTGCACTTGCCCATATGTGTGTTTAGTGTTAGTGAAATATCGTGTTTTATAAATTTAAAACTTGGCTAAAATAAGTGTTAAAAAAGGGCTTAAAATATACACCTAATATATACGACACTTTATCGCACATCAAGTTTTTGGCGCCGTTGCCAGGGACACAAGGATTTTAAGAAAGTTAGGAATCAACGGCCTAATCATCTTTTATTTTTCTTTTTAATTTTTTTTAGGATTTTCTTAGTTTTTCAGTTTCTGCAGAGCTCAGCACGGGCCGTGCCCGGTCAGACACGGGCCGTGCCCAGCATCATCACTGGCAGTTTTTATTTTCTGAGTTACAGAGAGCTGAACACGGGGCCGTGTCGGTGCAACACGGGGTCGTGTCCAACTCCCAGTAACAGGGATACAGAAAACAATTACTGTACTTTTGACCACGGGCCGTGTTCACTGAGCACGGGGCCGTGGTGAACATTCTGACCAGCGTTCTTTTCTGTTTTTGTTGCAGGACTTGGAACCCAGGCGCCACATTTGAACCTCCTACGTAGTGCATGAGCTCCAGTTCTAGTAGAGACATAAAAGAACCCCTAGAAGAACCCGAGCGCTTTCTTAGAAAAAGACTTAAAGCTAAAAATCAAGAGAAAGCTCCGGGGGACCCACTTCCAATGGCGGACCAACGTACCCTCATGGATTACCTACGGCCTACCGTAGGCAATCTTGGCGCCGCTATCAATGCACCGAATGTCGAGGCCAATAACTTCGAACTTCGGCCGCATTTGATACAAATGCTCCAAAACTCCGCAACCTTCCACGGGCTTGCGGACGAGGATCCCCATCTACATATTACTAACTTCTTAGAAATATGTGATACCTTTCGGATCAATGGAGCATCAAATGACGCCATCCGCCTTAGGATGTTTCCATTTTCACTAAAAGACCGAGCTAAGGCTTGGCTTAACACCCTCCCAGTTGGATCGGTAAACACTTGGGATGAACTTGCTCAAAAGTTTCTATATAAGTATTTCCCTCCTGCTAAAACGGCTAAATTAATGACTGAAATTAATACATACTCACAAGAGGATGGGGAATCCTTATATGAAACTTGGGAAAGGTTCAAGGAGGTTTTAAGATAGTGTCCTCATCATGGTCTAGCGGTGTGGCAACAAGTATCCACTTTCTACAATGGGTTGTTGCCACACACAAGACAAACACTTGACTCAAGCTTCGGGGGACTCTTAGGTAATCGTCGCCCAAATGAAATATATAACCAAATTGAGGAAATTGCTCAAACCAATTTTCAATGGCACACTCCCCGAGGTAATAAATCTATTGCCCTGGGCGCCCATAAGGTTGATGAAAGCACCTCTTTACAAGCCCAAATCGAGGCCCTCTCTTCAAAAATAAAAAGGATAGAAATGACAAAAACGGCCTCGGTTATGGCTTGTGAAGGGTGTGGTGGGTCACATGAAAATTGGAGTTGTATGAAAGAATTAGATGAACAAACAGAAACGGTAAACTACATGGATAATAGACCTAGGCCGTCGGATCCTCCAACGGGTACCTACAACCAAGGATGGCGTAACCACCCAAATCTTGGTTGGAGAGATCCCAGCAATAGTAGTAACCAACAAAACCAACGAACTAATTTTCAACAACCGCAAAATTTCTCTCAACAACAAGGTGGAAGAGAAAGGCTTGAAGATACTGTATCTCGCCTCATCTCTGACACTGAAAAGAAAAACTCGGATCGATTTCAACAATTGGAATCGAATTTCAGAAATCAACAAGCTAGCATTCAAAACGTTGAAAAACAATTAAATCAACTAGCTCAAAATTTCTCCGAGAGACCACAAGGCGCGTTACCTAGTAATACCGAAACAAACCCGAAGGCACAAGTACATCTCATCACAATAAGAAATCGAACCGTGGGTCCCGAGGATGCTCCATTGCCGCCAAATGAAGGAAGCCATTCTAGCCAGCCTATGACTCCTCCTGCGCCAGAAAAGGCTTCTACACCAAATCAAGAGCCCACCAAGACTCCTCCAATTCCGTACCCCGGTAGGTTAAATCGTCAAAAGACCGATGAGCAATTCGCAAAGTTCGAAAGTTTACTAAAACAATTGCATGTTAATATTCCTTTTATTGAGGTCCTAACCCAAATGCCTAAATATGCAAAATTCATGAGGGATTTCCTCACTCACAAAAGGAAAATTGAATCATTGCAATTAGTTAACTTAGGCGA
Organism: Helianthus tuberosus; assembly: GCA_030545235.1. NCBI lineage: Eukaryota > Viridiplantae > Streptophyta > Magnoliopsida > Asterales > Asteraceae > Helianthus > Helianthus tuberosus. The sequence goes on from CM060397.1 coordinate 128,631,918, forward strand.
AGAATGCTCAGCTTTAGTACTCAACAAACTTCCACAAAAGAAAATCGACCCCGGGAGCTTCACAATCCCTTGCTCGATTGGGAAGTCCCCCGTCCGAAATGCTTTAGCCGATCTTGGGGCTAGCATCAACCTCATGCCCACATCAATGTTCAAGCGACTCGGCCTAGGAACAACAAGCCCTACAAAGATGAGCATACAACTCGCCGACAGGTCCGTCAAATTCCCACAAGGTGTCGCCGAAAATCTGCTAGTCATTGACGAATTCGTCTTTCCAACCGACTTTGTCATCCTAGACATGGAAGAAGACACCGATGTCCCTCTCATCCTTGGGAGGCCATTTCTAGCCACCGCCCAAGCATTGGTGGATATGAATGACAGAACTCTAACATTGAAGTTTGGGGATGAGGAAGTAAAATTTGAATGTGGAAAGCGAGTAGAGGAAGAAGATCCGGTCAACTACATGAAGGTCATAGACTCAAGCTTGGATGACGCTCTCCGATGGTGTAACATGGGATGCAATACATCCCACTTGGGTAACATATGACCAGGGTTTGGGTCTAGCCAAGGACCCTTATAAACGTGGCGCACCATGGAGGCATTCCACGGAACTATCCTTAGTTTAATTTAGATTAATTTTTTTATGTTTTCTAGTTAGTTTTAATTTTCAGGAATAAAACTAAGGCTGGCAAATCGTGTCTTAACAGGTTTCTGACGGCGCGCACAACATAAGTTTCAAACATGATTACGACTCGTTTAACTACTTTCTACCTCATGTTTATAAAACACTTTTATGTTTTATGTACAAAGATGAATAAATGATAGATCCTAACATTGTAATTTTAATTATTTTAAAAATTAAAAAAGTCAAAGGATGTATTTTTCAGTCAAACAGGTCTAATCGTGTCTTAACAGGTACCCAATTACCAGCCCTAAATAAAACACACTCATGGTGGTAAGGGATGAAAAGGGGAACGAGAAAAATGAACTCATGCACAAGAACAAGGCAACCCGACAATTCTCTCCAATCCAGAAGGTTCAACACGGGCCGTGCCCAACCAACACGGCCCCGTGCTGAACCACCTGCAGAAAAACGCCCAGTCCAGGTACCTGGACACGGGCCGTGTTCGCCCAACACGCCCCCGTGTCCAGACTTCCGTGTCCAGACTTCTGTATCTCTTATTTCAATTTTGGTTACTGGCACTTGAACACGGGGCCGTTCCCGGATAACACGGGGCCGTGTTCAGTGCCCAGTAACACAAATTTTTGCTTTTTAAACACTATTTTACACATCTAGTCAACCTAAAAATTTATTTTTAGGACACATTGAGGACAATGTGTAATTTAAGTGTGGGGGGGATGCTAAAACCTTGAATTTTGCTAGTCCTAAATACAAGCCTTACACAAAACTCTATTGGAACCGCTAATCACCCCAAATTTTTTTCAAAAATTTCATTTTTTTTTGTCTAGGTTTAACTCGGGAAATTCAAGTTCTCAAAAAGGTTATATTTTTACGAATTTACAACCGATAGCGTAGTGATAAAAAGAACCAACATAAGAAAATTATGAAAAGGCATGGCAAACTTAGTTAAAATTTGATTATATATACTTGATCACATAAAAACCCATTCCCACAAAAGTGAGTTTTGAGCCTTTATTGAGCATACAAATTTACATCTTTAGACTAAATGCTCATTTTTCGTTTCTTGTGTGAATAGCCGCTTGGTTCTTACAACTCTAGAACTTGCCATGACAATACATTCCCGGTCCTTATCAACTTAAACCCGAGTAAGTAAATGATGGAGGCATTAGGACTAACCCTTTTTATTTCTACACCATTATTTTTTTTTCTTTTTCCACCTACCCAAAAAATCCCCCTAGTTAACCCCTTTGAGCCTAAACCTTTTCATTTCATCACCCAAACCAAAAACCCTTTTACCCACCAAAACCTTTTTCATTTTTAACCCTTTGTTTTAGTAACAAGTTCGGTTTTTCGTAAAAAAAAAATGTGTTGATGATGAAGCAAAAAGAAAATAAACAAACAAGTTCATCAAAAATAACTTTGTTTGAATAAAAGCTTCATCAAAATAAAAAGTTGAAAAAATAGAAAGTCCCACGAAAACCGACACTTGTTACGTTTTTCGCCCTTTTTCTACTAACCACTAACCACTATCCCAACCACCTACCTTTAACCCAAGCCTAACCCTTAACCCACAAAGTCCTCTTGATATTTACAAAGGTATAAAAGTTAAAAAGGGGGAGGATTGATTGCTTGGCAAGCTTATGGTAGGAATAAGTTCCATGCCGCTCTCGAGTGATTCACTAAAAATGCACCTTCGGCCGAGTGTGAGTGATTTCTCCCGTGAGGTATGTGAACTTGTATATAAATGGAATTTTAAAAAAAGGCATGTTATGCCCAAATAAGTAATTTCTCCTATGAAACGTTCTAAATAAATCATTACGAATAGGATTGTAAATAAATAAAAATAAAACCCAAAAAGATCTTGGACATCCCGACACTCTACGACAAGCCCAAAACCTTCTCTTCTACCTATTCCATTTGGGAGTGTAAGCCACATATTAAAGAGTTTTGCTTGAGGACAAGCAAAAGTTCAAGTGTGGGGGTATTTGATGTGTGCAAAATGCAACATATAAATTACATCAAACAAGGCATAAAACTAACCCTTTTTAAGTACTAATATTGGAAAAAGAGTGTTTTTGTCTTCCTTTTGTATTTTCAGGATTAAATGAGCTCAAAAACACAAAAGAAGCAAAAAGACAGCTAATTCCAACATAAATACAAGGAAAGGAACATAAGTGGACTGCCCGACCCCTCAACGGCACCTTCCAAAGCAAAATGGAGAAGGCAGAAGTCTGAACACGCCCCGTGCTCAGCCAGCACGGGGGCGTGCCCAAGAAGCAGCAGAAAAGACAAATCTATAGAAGCTTCTATTGCCCACCACGGGCCGTGCCCAGCGGACACGGGGGCGTGTCGAAAGTACAGCAGGCGCATTTATTGTAATTGCGAATTACAATTAATGAGGAGAGAGAGTGTCAGACAGGCACGGGGCCGTGCCCAGCTCTCTGTTCAGCCTATAAATAGGAGTGCTTGGATTCATTTCATCTCATCCCTTGGCACACCACCTCTCTCACACTTCATCCACCACCCACCACCATCACAACACCATCATCCACCACCATCATCCATTGTCCATCGTAGAGTGTGTGAGTCGTCTCGGGATCCAAGATTGATCGTAAGAGTTCTTGACAATCAAGGCCATGTTTGCCTAAGTCTCTTACATCACTTGGTGAAGACAAAGTGTCTAGTATAATACTTTTTATTTCTAATCTTTTGCACTTTTTATTTGGTTTTGTATTAATGACTTTAATAACTAGTTACTTATGTTGAAGGTGATCTTTCCTTATCGTTTTTCCGTGGTGTCTTGGCATTATTTTACTGTCTATATAAAATAAAAGATTTTTACCATTCATATCTCCACGGTCTATATGGAGGTATGTTGGCTACCTGGTCGGGGGTTAAGGGAACGGTTTGGTAAAGGTCTTGCCATTGTTCAGCGTTTAGAGGTCCTGCAATGGACCTGGGTCAAATTTAGTAGGACCTCCTTCAATGCTTCACGGTATTGGATGGCGGGGGTCCAAACTCTTTGACCCCCTCATAAGTTAACTACTATTAATACTATAACCCGGCTATTGAGGACTGTATCCCTGCTGACTCAGACTACTTAGCCGAGGGTAACGTCACCGCCAAAAGCGGGGCCTACCACAATACTGCATTAATAACTTAATTCATTATCTTCCAATAATCCACCCCTTTAGGATTGTATCCTTGCTGACTCAAACTACTGGGGTGAGGGTAACGTCACCTTCAAAAGAGGGGCCTACTACAATAACTAAGATAATCTCTTAATTATGTGCAAAAGTGCGGGAATAATCAAAGGTTATACTAGATACGAGTCGGAACCAAGTGATTCATCTTGTCTATCTGTTTTTCTTTTTATTTTTATTTTCAGCATTTTAGTTAGTTTTTATTTTTCTTAGTTTAAAATCTTTTTCTAAACTTTTATTTTGATTAGACGTTGAGGATAAATCGGTACTAAAAGCTCTTGTGTCCTTGGACGACCTCGGTATCTTACCAACGCTATACTACACTCAACGATGGGTGCACTTGCCCATATGTGTGTTTAGTGTTAGTGAAATATCGTGTTTTATAAATTTAAAACTTGGCTAAAATAAGTGTTAAAAAAGGGCTTAAAATATACACCTAATATATACGACACTTTATCGCACATCAAAAACACATAATGTATAAACACATAGTCACATAACCACAAAATTGTTTGTTAATTTGTTTTGTTAACTGTGCACATGTATTCAAAGCACACCAGGTATCCAATCAACGGATTTTGATGGGTGCTTTAAATATTTCCAAGAATCTAACTATAAAGATAGAAAGATCTTAAAGAGAAAATTCGATTTCGATTATAAGGAACCGAAATGTTCGAATTGAAGTACACAAGGAATCCAATTAAGGACTCTGATTTGAATGATAATTATCCACAAGGATCTAATTGTAGGGATAAAAGATCCCATGTGGATTTTAAAAGTTGAAGATGTTTTGAAACCTCGCACTGGATGTGCTTATGTCAAAACATGAAGTAAAATACTTATTAAGTTGAGATGCTGGATATGTCAAGGCGACACATGAAGCAGAATTTGAAGGTTTAGTTAATGTATGAGGAAAAATGTTTTTGAAAACTATGCATGGGGTTTCTTTTTTTTTAAGAATGTGTTTAATGTTTTTGGAACCTTATATATAATACTTTTGAAATCATAAAGTAGGTGTATTAGGTAAGTATATTTATAAAAATGTTTTAAATCATGCGAGATGAATTTTTGAAATTATGTATAAGGTTTTTGAAAACATGATTGATGCTTTTGAAATCATACACTTGATATAAGTAACTATACGGTATTAATAACATTTTGGAATCATGAAGGTTGTTTTTGAAAACATAGACAATGCTTTTGAAATCATAAGGGTTGTTTTTGAAAACATAGACGATGCATTTGAAATCATGGAGGTTGTTTTTGAAAACATAGGCAATGCTTTTGAAATTATGGGGGTTGTTTTTGAAAACATAGACGATGCATTTGAAATCATGGAGGTTGTTTTTGAAAACATAGGCAATGCTTTTGAAATCATGGGGGTTGTTTTTGAAAACTTAAGCAAAATTGTTTTCAAATTATATGAAATGTTTTGAAATCATGAAGGTTGTTTTTGAAATACTCATACTATGTATGTTGAAAAATCAAAACGTAATGGGTATGAGATTTGAAAATATCCTTAGTTATCTAAACAAGGATTCAAAGGCACAGACATGCAAAAAGCACGATTACTCATAATGTCACTTTATTTCAAGTACTTCGTTTCTTAGAATGAAATGAGTACTTAAAAATTTTTCGAGGAAATCATGAGTGGTCACTTGAAAGGGAGAATCACAAGAGTAGTTTGTAAAGAACATAGTTCTTTGATGTAGGTATCATAGAGAAATGCCATACACATGTAACTACACTTGTATATCAGAATTGTGAACAACAATTTATTTATAAACCAAACAGATTGTTTCACATAAGAAAACAAAGAAACAAAAGCATAAGATTAAAACAGCAACATCTTATACTCAGCCAAATGCTCATCTGTGGGTCAGATTTGCATTGACAATCTTTGATCACTTGTTCCTGAAATAGCTTGTCTCACCGTAGTTGTACCAAGTACCAGATGATAAACGAGCTTGAGCAGGGTTGACTTGGGGTTGGTTTGGACCACCTTGGATTGGGTTGAAAAGACAAGCACTTGCCAGGTGACCGAGTCGTCCACATGATGCACACAGATAAGCTTGGTGAGGTGCATTACACTTGTTGCACATCAGTGCAGTATAGTCATAAGGTTTCTTGGCAGGAGGTTGAGCAGCAGCAAAGTTTGTAGCAGCTTTGTTTTGAATAGCAAAGCGGCATATGCCAACCAAATGTCCCCACCGTCCACAGTAGGTACATTTGAAGCAGGGTAAGAGGTTTGAATGATGATGGTTGCATTGCTTGCACCAAGGAGCAGTTCCTAAATATGGCTTCCTAGCTGGTGGCGCTACCATTTGGCTAGGTCCCGCTTGATTAGGTGTAACTGTTGTGGGTTTCCTTGAAGCCTTACGCTTCCTTGATTTTGGTGCAAGCTTGACTTCTGCTTCCTTCGGTGACTCTTGAGTGGCTTTATTGTTGAGACGAGACATGGCAATGCCTAAATCCACAGTCTTCAGAATCACTTCGCCTATTTGCTGGGCAAGTTTGGCTGTTTGCCCGGACATTTGACCGTTGCTGAGAGGAAGAGACATCCTAGAAGAAAATGAAAGACGTAGGAAGAAACAAGTGAAATGTTACCGGATAAACAAAACAGTATGGCAATGCATAAAATTGTGATCATTCGTTTATTACCAAAGGCAAACAAATGAGACGGTGACTAATCAAAGTAAACAGGTCATATTAATGTATCACTGAAGACATGCTCGCCTATAAGTGAACACTCACCCCAAGAGTTCCCAGGTAAGAGTGACTGGTCCGATACTGCGGATTTGTACGAACACTCTAGCCTTCGACAGAAAACTCAGGGTACAGACATTCACTCTTCCAGTTTGCACGTGTTCACATTATAAGACCCAAACTTTGACGGGATTTTGAAAATTCAAAGGGGTTCAAAACCTTATAACAAAGGGTTCAAAACCTTATAACAGAGGGTTCAAAACCTTATAACTGAGGGTTCAAAACCTTATAACTGAGGGTTCAAAACCTTGTAACAAAGGGTTCAAAACCTTATAACTGAGGGTTCAAGACTTAGTAATTAATCATCCTAGAACAGATAATTGCTTTTCAAAGCGGTTTTGAAGTTTGTGTTCTTATTGTGGTTGTCGCCTAAGGATAGGTGACGGTATTGTTTTATGACTAAACGCAAGTAAACTCGTGTTAGGGTCCTAGGAAGGTTATAGACTAGGTCAAAGAATTACTAATAACCTAATTCCCTATAACCATGAGCTCTGATACCAACTCTTCTGTCACACCCCGACCACGTAAAAACAACAAAACGTGGCGGAATCGTCGGGGATTGTTGTAACAGAATCATTGTTTCATAACACATGGAAAATTGAAATATTATTTTATTGAATAAAAGTGTCACAATGTCTTAACAAACAAAGAAGTATAACAAAATTAACTAGTCTTCCATCTTTTATTGTCACTAAGGCCCAAGTCCGCCTAAGTGTATCTTGATCAATCCTATGCATCATTTCCTGAAACACATGTGAAAATAGGTACGTCAGCATAAAAATGCCGGCGAGTACACAGGTTTTGTGAAAATAGGATTCATAACTTAATGTTTAGAAGAAGGTTGTTTAACAAAAGTCAGTCATGATCCTTGTAAAATGTTTTGTTTTATAAATCATTTGAAAAACGAAGATATGTAAATGATGTGTAAAAGAATAATGTAAGATTTAATGAATAACCAAGTAAAATGAGTTTGTATAAGATAAGTTGTTTGAAAAACAATAACTTGTGAAAAATATGTTATTTGTATATAAAAAAAATGTTATATGTTTAAACTGAAATGATTTAAATAACGCTACGATATGTAATATCGTACAAGCACTTATATATAGGAAGTACCAGCGGCGTATCCACCATGCTTATATCATATTACACATGCCTCGTTACTCAAACCACTTACCCAAACAAACCACCAATGTAAATTGCCCATGTCTAAACCACCAATGTAAAAATGTTTATGTATAGTCAAATGTTTGTGTGAAAACCATCAAATGTAAATCATGAAATGTGTAAACAAAAGTTATGTATGGTAAGTAAAATGAGACTACTTAAACCACAAGTAAACATGTACAAAACAAAGTATTTGAATAAATCATAAGTTATGCTTTGTAGAATAATGCATGTTATACTGAATACAAACATTTATGCGGTATTGTAAAAATGCATACATTCAAGCCTTGAGACTGTGGTGATAAACCTTTAAACAAATTAAAGGTTCATCTGAGTTATGTATTCGAATTCGGTCATTCCTTCCATCCAAACATACCTAGGATGTCAGGAACGGGAGTTGTCAATTCCTATGGTACCATTACCTACTAACGAGCGGCGTAGCTAATGTTAATGAATGTATATAAGTCCTATTTAAACAAACCAAATGTCATATCAAAATGTAAGCATGTGATGAAAATAATGTACCTAGTATGCTAAGTAAACATACAAGGTAGAGATGTAAAATAATGTGTCCATATGTTACTGGAACATATGCAACAGAGATGCAATGTAAAGCAAATGCACTAAGTATGATGAACATACATAGCATGTAAAGGTAATGTAAAACAATGCACTAGGTACGCACACAATGGGCACACATAGCGTGAAATGTAATGAAAACAATGTACTAAGTACGCACACAATGGGCATACATAGCATGAAAAGGTAATGTAAAACAATGCACTAGGTACGCACACAATGGGCACACATAGCGTGAAATGTAATGAAAACAATGTACTAAGTACGCACACAATGGGCATACATAGCATGAAAAGGTAATGTAAAACAATGCACTAGGTACGCACACAATGGGCACACATAGCGTGAAATGTAATGAAAACAATGTACTAAGTACGCACACAATGGGCATACATAGCATGAAAAGGTAATGTAAAACAATGCACTAGGTACGCACACAATGGGCACACATAGCGTGAAATGTAATGAAAACAACGTACTAAGTACACACACAATGGGCATACATAGCATAAGACACAATGAAATCATGTACTATAAATGTACTAATGAACATAGCAAGTATATGATGTGAAAGCAGGAAAGCATGAAAGTAACAAGTAGGCACATGCGTTCCACCCCAAAATGTTTGGAAAACAGTAAAAGAGGGGTCTATGTATTCACTTGAGATTGCTCAATAGACTTTAGATATCCACCAAGCAAGGTTAGAAGATCACGGATTCAAACGTCACCTAATATAGGTAACTACATTAATAAACGGACCTAATCGGAGGATCGGGTAGCATGAGGGTTCGTAAACCAAATGAGTGTAGGAACTCATGTAATATGGTTTAACAAAGCCTACATACTAAAATGAAACTTATCCTAAGTGCTTTTGACCCGTTACGACCCGTTTAGGTAGCTTATGCTCCTTTAACGCGTCGTTCACGTAAAACGCGTTCGGACCGTCTAACTAGCCCTATGACAAGTAAGATATGCCTTAACATGTTTAATATTGTTATTAAATCAGTTTAGACGGAAAAAGTTATGTTACATAGGCTTAAAATGAATTTTAACATAAAAAGGGCATTTTGGTAATTTACCTAAGGCATATATACTACCTATCATACAACTACTTAAACGACGTGACCATAAGGTATAACCCCGGAAGGTTATTCCCTATACTACTATGGTCACCTAAAGTGTTTGGTCGGATCCTAATGATCGACCAAATGGGTCGGGTTCGAAAGCATAAGCGATTTATTAGATCGCTTACCCTTACGACCCTAAACAAGCACAAATATAAAAGTGACGAGCTAAACATGCTAGAACATGTTTAGTTAAGTTAGAAAACAGGTTTGGTATCAAAACAAACGGTTTTGATACCCTAGAGTAGTTTGGTTACAAAATACGCGAGAACACGCATTTTGCCCGAAACTACGACTCGTCACTGAGCCTAGATAACGTGGTAGTCAGTAGGTATAGTCACTAGGGACTATAACCATCGTGATTACGCTCACGTTATGAAGTTCAAACGAACTTCGTATTGACCATAAACTGGTCAATGCAGAAAGTCAAACACAGTTTGACTTTAAAGAATAAAAACGAAAGAAAAGAACGAAGGAGTACTTACAGAAGGTCCCCGCAAGTATTAAACCCGATTCACTCTCAGGTAGGAAGCACAAACACTTCCACTTAGAGAGTTAGAATCAGATTTAGGTGTGAGGGAAATGAGCAAACATGGGGGGGTATTTATAGGAAATGTAGAGCCATTAGGATCGTTCGTCAAAAAACGTGCCTCGATCTCAACCGTCCAAGTGTGCCCCTAGTTTTACTAAACCATTAGAACCCATAGAAATGGCCCATGGTATTGTAAAAACCGTTTGCAAGTGGTTTTGGAGTGTATGACAGCTGAAAACAGGCTGTTTGCAACATTCTGCTGTTCTGGGCACTGCTTGCGCACTGTAACAATTATATTGTTGCGGTGCGCAAGGACCTAGTTTGGCAGAATGTCAAATTTGGTCCCTGGAGCCCGTTTAAGCTGTTTTCGATGCGTTTGAGGCCCGTTAACCCCATTTCAAAGCTCTAAAATGAAGTTAAAGTATAGGGAACTTAAAATGTGCCCAAAAATATCTCGGATGTCGGTTCGTTTGGCCGTACGATCGCGATGTTTGGTTAATTACGACGAAATGCGCATAAGTGCGAAAAACGATCCAAATGACGCGACGAATGGATTTTTCTCATGCCAAACACTAAAATGAAATATTTTAGTGCTTACATAAATTTTTGGATGTCCGGATGTATTCAGAACGTAGGTTATGCGCGAAAATGCAAACTTGTGCACTTTTTGACGCTTTTAGTCCCTGAATGAGCATAAAGTTTATTTTAGCATACCGAACCCCTCAAAGCCTATTTCTAAGCTATGTAAAGGATATTTATAGTATATTTAACTTATGGTCATATTCCGGAATGTTCGTTACAGCACAAATCGACATACTTTCGTAGTTTGTCGAAATTAGTCCCTGTAAGCGAATAAACTTGATTTTGCCATACCAAAGCCTTCAAAACTTATTACTAAGTTATGTAAAGGTTATTTAAGGTATGTTAAGCATATGTTGATGTTCCGGAGTATTTTTGCGTTAAACTGATGACGTTTACGCACCAGTTTGCGTATAACTCTCCAGAAAGCGATATAGAGTTTGAAATTGAACAAGAATTGATATGTGCAAATGATACACATATTTATACAAATCCCAAGTATGGAATATAATATTTCATTGGTTTGGTATTTGTTTGATGGCCGTGAAGGCACAGGTGTCACATCAACGGCATGGCACTTATCGTGACCGTGCATAATAAAAGTTCACGGCGTCTCTAATTTGCGCTTGTGTAGCACCTGGCCCCTGGAGGCGTATAGATCGATCTTAGCTCTGAGTCTGAGTTTGTTGTCTGGAGTTGGAATGATGGGTGAACGCCACACTCACCATCTCATAGGTGCATGGACTATCTAGTTGTGTACCCATCTATTTAGGCCCTCGTGGGTTCTTCCATCTCACGTGACTTGGTTTGTTGTTATTTGTAGTCACGTAGTCTGATATATGTTTTTGATCTGATATGTTTATAATATTGTCTGATATGCTTTGTACGTCTGATTATGTTCTGATCACGTATTGTGTTATGCCTCAGATTATGTTCGGTATTTGTTCCAGTATCAGTTTTGGTTTTGTGTTCAAGAATTTCATATTTCTTTCTTTATGTCCCTCCTTTACTTGTACTATTTGATTTTTCTGTTATTGAACAACCTTTGGCTCAACCATAGTTTTCTTTGTTGTGTTTTCTTTTTATTGACAGGTAATCTGGGGAATGTTGGGAACTAGTGTTGATCAGAGTAAAATGCAGTTCAAGAATAAAGACTTTTATTTATTTCAGTACTTTTAATTAATTAAGACTTAGGATTTCTTGGTTTGTTTTCGAACCTTTTGGTTGTCTTTTGGATCCTTTTTTTTAAACAGATTGTGTTTGGTTTTGATATCTGTAATAGTGACACGTCAGTCCTATTTGGGTCGAGGTGTTACATTTATAAAGAAAAAATTGAAGCTCAAAAGAAAGATATCGCTAAACTGAAAGAGGATCTCAGCGTTAAAAGTTGTAACAATAAGTATGACAAAGAGATCATGAATAATTTGATCAAAGAGCTAGAAGAGATCAAGTTAAAATATCAAATCAATGAAATCAATATTAAAAAATATGATACTTCTAGCAAATTGGTCAAGGATATCTGTGATATTCAATTGGAATACAAGAAAAAGAAAGGGTGTGGTTTGGGATATAATAAGGTTCCTCCTCCTTACAATCATAACTACACGTATATGCCTTACTCTGTGGAAGAGCTGATTAATGAGGATACGATGACTTACGGTCCAAAAACTGATAAGTCATCGATCAACAGCAAATCAGTTGAAAATCGAAAGAGTCATCCGATACAATTTGTTTCTAAAGGTGTATTTGATCCTAATGCTTCATCATCCTGTGCAGATGAAGTAATTGAAGTAAATTTTGAAGATGTTCTTGGAAATGAACAAGATTTAAATTCTGATTTTTCTTAAATTTCAATAAATGAAACTGAGTCTGGTTGTGTTTTTGGACAAGCTTTCCTTAATTCGTTTCATAGTTATGTGTCGTCTAGTAGGCCTGATGTTTTGGGCAAGACAGTTGATGCTTGTGATGAACCTTTGAGTAATGTGTCTGATGATGGTTGTTTTTCAGTTGTTAATGATTGTGATGCTTCTAACCTTACAGCTACTGATAGTGTGACAAGGGACGTCTCTCGGGATGCATTCAGTGAAACCACTAAAACTTCTTCTCAAGAAAATCAACAATGTTCTAATTCTTCTTCTGAATTGGTCTTAGTGGAAATCCCTAATGTTGAATCTAGTGGGACCACATTGAAAACCGAATTGGAAAATGAACCAGTTTTGAAAACATCTGAATCATGTGAATCTAAACCTGAATCTGAATTTGAAAAGGAAAAGGTGGTTACAACAGAAAAAGAGCCACAAATGTTTTTTCTGAATCAGATGTCAAAGATGAATCTTCTTCAAAAGTTAAATTAGAAAATGATACAAAAGAAGATAAATATAAAAAATTTGAATCTCATACATGTGCTATTTCTGATCAACAGGTACAAAAGAACTCAGAAAAGGCACATGGAACACAAGCAAAGTAATAAAAGCAAGCTCGTTCATCTAAACCCATCAGATTAGCTAATGTTGCTAGTTCTCAGAATCTCCATACATTGAAGCGACAGACATGTTTCAACTGTGGAATTCATGGACACGTTGCTAGAAATTGTGTTCATCGTCCAAACGTGCAACAAAATGCTAATATTCACTCTTGTGCTAGTGTTTGTGAGCCAGTTCACAACACGCAAAAGGAGCCAAAACAAGCAGATCAAAATCGAGGGTATAAGAAGTCTGCTCGTCAAGGACAAGGCAGCAATAATCCTCATAAGGCTCGTGATAAGGTGAATGAAAGCTCCAATCAGGGAGAAAAGATGAAGAATGGTGCTCAGAGCAACAAGACTTCTGTAAACAGAGAATACAAGCACCCAAATTCGTCTTCGTTTGAAAGTAATGTGCAAGCGCATCCAAAGCAAAAAGGACCGGTTTGTCCTTCAGGACCTGCAGGAGCATCAAAGGGTTACACCAAGGGATAAATCTCATTCTAAGCCAATGAAGGTATCTTCACCTAAGGCATGTGAATCCCGAGGTTAAACTATCTGATGGGGATTGGAATGTTTCTAAAAACAAACGCAAGGCTGTTCAGGAAAAAAAACGTGTTTCTAAAACTAACAAGCCTGAAGCAGCTAAAGTTGCTCAACTGAAGGCAACAAACGCGTTTGGTAAGCCGAAACAAATTCGGAAACCCAAATGCAAAACAGCAACATCTCCAATCCTTGAAACGAAAGGGGACTTATGTTAAAATAAGTGTCTTATTTAATGCTTCAGGATATCCTAGGACCACGATGGCCTGGGTTCCAATTGTAAAACCTCGTAAAACCGTGTCCAATGATATGTTGACACGTTTACTAAACCCTAATAAAGTCAAACGTTGACTATGAAGGACTAATTTCGTCAAAATCGAAAACTATGAATTTGGAGGGACTAAAAGAGTCAACATGCTAAACTTACGCCTCTAATTGACCACACACGATGAACGTATTTTTAAACGAATAAATATTAGGACGTAAGAAGCCGTTTGTGAAAGAAATCGAAAGTTTACAAGACAAAGGGATTAAACGTGTCAACATGTTAATTCTTACCTCTGAGTGACCTTTTAACAAACCTGAGGCTTCGTAATGTTCGATTATACTCTCGAGAATACATGATAATAAATTCACAAGTTTTAGTATTATGATGTGATAATTATGCAAACTTTCGAGAAGAAAGGATTAAAAGCGTCAACAAGAGAAATAAGTGCATCCGGGTGACCTTAAACAAAACCCGGAGCCTAACGGTGTTTGGTTATATGTTCAAGAACACCTACAACTTAACTACAAGGGTTAAATGTGCAAATTATGAATGATATATTAAATGGAAAGGTACAGGGGCCAAGACTGTCAAGTTTGAAACATGATTTGATGAAACATGAGGGGTCGCGCGCGGCGACGTCACCCCCTATTGCTATCGCACGAGGCGACGGGTCCATTTTCACAGAATGTGACCTGCAGCTGCAGGTTTGTTTCTTGCAGCTCACACATACCACTTCTACACTCACATACTCGAATCTAGGGACTCTTTAATGGATTTGAACATCTGGGTTACACCTAGAATGATCCTAAGATGTCCCTAAACACTTGGCATCATCATATCAACTCTCAAAAACTATAAATAGGGGTCTTGGGTTACCTTGAATCCTTGCACCTCTCAAAAATCATTATTTCTCTCTTTCTCTTGGGAGTTCCTGAGCAATTGGGAGCACCCTTGGTGTTTTCTACAGTCAAATTTTCAAGCTAGGACCCTTTGTAAGTGTCCTTAGCCACTAGTTTCTTTTATTTGGCTTTTAAAGCCGAAAAGTCAAGCGTTTACGATAAACACTTTGACTTTTAGTTAGACCATAAACCGTCAAGCCATAGTTCACAACGAACATGGCTATGTGTCGTAATTAGGTAGGTGTTAATCCCTCAAAAGGGCACTTCCTAAGAATCACGTTTGCTTATTCAATTGACGAGTCAACATATTAACATTTTAAAAAGTCAACGGGTCAGATTTTAAAATAATTGCGATCTGAGTTTAAGAGTGTTCTAAAATATGTTTTATCACTTAAATAACTTGGTAATAGTTATTAGAACATGTGTAAACATGTTCGGCTCGTCAATTTCAGTTTTAGGGTCGGTTCGCAACCGAAAGTCGTGAAGTTTGACTTCTACTTTGACTTTCGTTTATGAACCGAATTAGAACTAGTTTACTACTAATTTAAGCTTCCATTAGGATCGTAATATGATGTAGTATAACTCCCTAAGATTATATTACATGTCATATAGTGATTTGAGATTTTAATGCAAGTTCCGTTATTATGCTTAAAGTTGACTAAATTGCTTTTTTTGCTAAAAATAAGGTTTTAAGCATACATGAGCATGCAAACAAGTTGCATTCTGATATGATAACATGTTTAGCACATTTTGATGTTACAAATCTGGTCATAAATTGAATTTGCTTAAATAGTCGTAAATCATGCTTTTAAAAGGACAAAAATGCCCTTTTTACATCTAGAATGATTTCAAGCATACTTAGTTGGTAAAAATTGTTACCCACTGATGTGATATCATAATTAGGATTATTTGGGATGTCGAGTTAGACTATATCCTGAGTTTACGCAGAAGTCTTTGATAAGTATCATTAAATGACAATAATACCCCTAAGGCACTTAAATTAGTTTTTAAGCATATTAATCATGTCAAACCTTTTATCTACTGATATGTTAGGACAATTAACATATTTTAACTATTCAAAGTTGGTCATAACATCAGATTTACAAAAAACATCGTTAAAATCGTCATTTAACGACCTTTACGCCGATTAGGCGCATAGTATGGTTTTAAACCATACTTATCACCCAAGACTTGTTACTTACTGATTTTATAAATCATTTTGAATATTTTTATAGTAAGTATAAGTCACGAACTCAGAATCCCAAATAAGTCCTTAAAACTATGTGTGAAAGGACTAAAATGCCCCTACGGTGCATAGTTTGGTTTTAAAGCATAAACCACACATATATTTGATATCCTACCGATATTATATCATAAATCAAATATTTTTTTCCAGAATGTTTATGGGCATAACATTAGATTACTTGCAAGCTCCTTTTATAAGTCAGAAAATGACCAAAACGCCCTTATGAGGCTTAGTTCGATTTTAAAACCTTAATGGGCATACATGTTAGTATCCTACTGATATTATAACATGTTTTAAGCATAATGACTTGTGGAACTTGTATATGTCTTATCTGGTTACTCGTTATCGCTTATACGCGTATAGTTAAACTTACATAACTAGTTTACGTAAGTTTGCCGAAACGGGTTTAACCTTATAGTTTTTACTTCAAAATCCATAATGTACTTAGTTTTCCCATATTATACAGGTCTTCATACTTGTTGGGTCTAAATAACATTCTATTCCGTTCATCGCTTAATCTAGCGTATCATACTATTTTAGATACTTTAAGCTAGCCGATGTAAGTCTATGAGTTAAATAAGACCGTTAGCATTCTGAATTGGTTATATATTACCCTCATTCCAGACTACAGCCACCCAGTAAAAGCTACCTGCATTTAGTTAGATTGGATACGACTGAGTTATTTTGCTATGAATCAAGTATTAGCTCAGGTAAATACTTGTAACTTGTTTTCCCTTATACGGGCTTGGTATATGGTAAATTAATACCGCTTGGTCAGGTGTGGGATTAATCAAATGCCGGATTGTGGCTAGTAAATCCACATAACCCGTTTTGATACTGTTTTGTTGATAACTTAAACATTGGGGGTTAATGCGACCATGTCCTGGATATATCCTCGGCTCATTTCATTTATAAATGGCCACGACCGATGCGTAAGTGTAGGCATACACCGAAAAGATGCCAATACTATAATATTAATTATCCACAAGTTGGGGATAACTCCTTTGTGGGTTTTATAAGTGGTGTGTCGGTTAACCATGTCTCAGTCTCTGTACTAGGCCCCATATGTATGGTAAACATGTAATTCAGTATACAAGATTATAAATGTAATCATCCCAAGTTATAAAAGATTTTCATGCCAGGTGCACCAAAACCAATTTTCATAAAACTCTTTTCAAATGAGTCGGTTAATTGTATTTACCAGTGTAAACTGACGTATTTTCAAAAGACTAAGTGACTGGTACTACTCGTAATAGGCTGGGAGCTTCTCGGTGTCGAAATAGAGGATCTTGCAAATCCTTAGAGATGCCTTAAAGTCTGCCAAACTTCATTTTATACATTCTGTAATGATCCACCTGTGGATTTGATATTACAAGCACGTCTATAATTAATACTTTGATATTTTCAGACATTTGGGTTTGTAATAATATTTTAAATTCCAAGACTTCCGTTGTGCTATTTTGTGTATGTTTGACCATGACGATACTAATCATACGTCACAATACTCCCCACCGGGCTGAGCTGTAAATATCATGGTGTGACAGGTTGGTATCAGAGCCAACATTGAGTGAATTAAACACTAGCCTTTTGTGTTTAATCTCAATGACACAGTAGCATATTCCTTAGACTTTCTGAGTCTAGACTTAACATAGGAATGCTCTCATCCCTATTAAGTAAACATTGTTTTCGATTTTATATGTTTTGAATATGTCGCCAAGCGAAGAAGCCATTGAGGGAAATTCTCCACGTCCGAAGCCAAGAAATGCCAAGCTTCGTACCATGGCTAGGATAAGCGTGCGACCGATTGGAGGAAAGACCTTTATGGGCCTACTCCCAAAACCAAACTTATTGAAACTGTTAACCAGACTTCGGAGTCCATACCAGTGTTCCCTGAGGCTTCCGTATTGCAGATGATACCAGTGGATGCTAATGATCCCTATATGTTATCTCCAAGTTTTGGAATTTCGAACTTGGGTTATGCTTATCAAACTCCAATCCATGATCCAATTTATTCTTTGACCATTGAATCTTGGATTCTACTTTTACAATGGATCCTGATTTGAAATACTTACTTTATTCGCTAAGATCTTCAGCATCCATACCGTGTATGGTAAACAAAGAAGAGAAACAATCGAAATGAAGCAAGGAAGGCGTTAGAGAATCCTTCTTCCATAATATTCATTGTCCTTTAAGTCCCTATAAGGACCTATCTCTTCTATATAGTCCCTGTGTGGATATACCTTTCGACTTAAGACCCTGTATGGGCATTTGCTATTTAGTCCCTTCAAGGACATATTGTTTCATTATAGTCCCAATGTGGACATATTTTTCGACAAAAGTCCCTGTGAGGACACTTGTTAAATAAAGTCCTTTGTGGACATGATATTTCATTATAGTCCTTTCGAGGACATATTATTTCATCATAGTCCCTTTGTGGACATGTTAATTCATCAAAGTCCCTTTATGGACATATTATTCCATTAAAGTCCCTCGGTGGGCATGTTATTTCAAAATAGTCCTTTCATGGACGTGTGATTTCATTAAAAACCCTTTGTGGATACACTATTTTAAAATAGTCCCTTCGTGGACTTGGTATTTTAATATAATTCTTCCGTGGACATCATACTTCAAAATAGTCCTTTCATGGATATTATACTCCATTATAGTCCTTTCATGGGCATATCATTTCATTGAAATCCTTTTGTAGACATATTATTTCATTAAATTCCCTTTGCGGACATAATAATTCATCATCATCCTTTCGACGATATATCATTTCATTATAGTCCCAATACGGACATATCTTCGATTTAAGTCCCTGAGAGGACATCTGTTCAGCAAAGTCCTATTTGTGGACATGACATTTCAGTACAGTCTTTTCATGGACACATTATTTCATTTAAACCCCTTTATGGATAAGCTATTTCGAAATAGTCCCTTCGTGGACACAAGATTTCATTATAGTCCCTTAGTGGACATGTTACCTCATTATATACCCTTCATAGATATGACATTTCCTTATAATCCCTTTATGGGCAAATTGATTCAATATAATCCCTATATGAACTTATAATATCTTACAGTCCTCATACGGACTTATATTTCCTTTCAGCCCTCTGTGGACAAATAAGATACTAAAAGTCCTGAATGAGGCACTATTGTAAATTTCTAATGATTTATGGAAAGTTTTGAAAATTTTATGTAGGTATTTATTTCGTCCTTTATCAAACGATCATTCCGATTTTACTCGAACTTTATTGATCAGCTAAATAATTTCAAAAGATCCTCTTAATGGTATAACCTAGCCTATATGTCTATGAACATGGCTATGATGGTAAAACCCTCTTAAGACAATTAATCATTGTTAACATCCAAGAACATGTTAACACTCCTGGCAGTGTGGCTTGAGAAACCTCACCAGCCGTCAAGGTATTGGAATACGTCCAAGCCTTAAAACCTATATGATCAAAGTAGATCATGGCAAGTATCATCAATGTGATGATCATATTATAAACATCCATTAGTGATGAAGTGCCTATGGGCTATACTTGTTGTTCAATAAGACAATGACAAATGTGGTCTATGACCCCCTGTCTAAAGATATTGCACTATGTCCAAGCATTATAGTCTATACGATCAATGAAATTGTGACTAATATCATCTAATACGCTGATCATGTTATTTAACATCTTTATGAGATGTTTCGCCTACAGGCCATATTATATTTTCCTTTTATAACAAAGACAGTGGTGATCTTTTATGATTCCCTGTCCAAGGTAGTGAGCTATGCTCAAACCTAATAGTCTATATGATCAATGTGATCATGACTAATATCATCAAATACGATAATTATATATAAACACCCATTAGTGATGTCAATTGATTTACCTTTGTGCCAAAATGAATCGTCTTTCAAGACGATGACAGTTGTAGTCTATGACTCCCTGTCCAAAGGTGAAGAAGTATGTTCAAGTCTTAAAGCCCCTGATCTAATAAGATTGCAGCTTATAAATTAATGTCCTTTGTGATAAACCAACGAGTTATATTTTAAAATCATTCATGACAAGACAATGTGCTATAATTTTTCGTTCGTGACAAGGTAACATACTAAATGTTAACATCCTTTGTGACAGGCCTTTTGTGCCAGATTTTATAATGTCCTTTGTGACAGGCCTTTTGTGCCATATCTTATAACGTCCTTCTGACGAGGCCATTTAAGCCATATCTAAATGTCCTTTGCGACAAGGCATTCGTGCCATATGATTATTTATGTCTTTCATGACTAGGCTCTATGCCATATCGGTTTATGTCCCTAGTGACGGGCCTCTATGCCATGTATATTAGAAGTCCTTCAATTCTAGCCTTCAACCTATTCATAATCGTCTATATAACAAAGACAGTTGTGACATTGTGATTCCCTGCCAAAAAGGTAATGGACTCGGTCCAAACCTTAAATGCCGCTAATGGTTCTCTTGTGACCTAGGTTAAATGAAATTGATATTCTTTCAAATAACATTCATAAGGAATGTTCGGAACTTAATAGCCTATACGGTTTAATAATGCCATGGCTAATCCATGTCAGGTCGTCAGGATGATGACTAACTATTGTTCAATTTGATGTTTAGTACTAAGCCTCGAGTATGGCAAACTCGGATGAGGCAGACAACAGTCGCGATACTAACGATGCGACAAATGATAATGATGCTACAAACTTAAACCTCAATATTAATGGAGTTAATCTCCAAGTTGTTATTGACGCAGCTGTCGGAAAGGCCATAAAAAAGGTCATGAAAAAGTTCAAAGAGCCAAATGTTACTCGCTCCAAATCCCATTTAAAACTACATTCATCTACTCATGAAGAGAGCTTTGTTCACGCTTCGAATGTGAAAAATGAACCAAAGAAGATAATGTATAATGAGGAGCTTCGTTCCTCCAAAGGATGTACTTACGAGTACTTCGTCTCTTGTAAGCCAAGAGACTTCAATGGCGAAAAAGGAGCCATTGATTGCTTGAGATGGTTGGACGAAATGGAAACCGTTGTAGAGTATCAACGGTTATGCTAAGGAAGACACTGTGAAGTATGTATCACATTCATTCAAGGGTGATGCCCTTACTTGGTGGAAGACATTAATAAAGTCCACGGGAAAATACCCCTATACAATATGGAATGGTCTCAGTTTATGGACCTTATCAGAAAAACTTACTTTCCATGACATGAAATGGAAAAGGTGGAATCAGATCTTCTGTCTCTCAAAATGAAAAATCCAGACTGTCGACAGTATGTCACCGACTTTAATTCATTATCTATGATAGTACCCTATTCAGTTAACCCAGGATCTAAGCATAATGCACAATGTAGAGCTGATTTAGCACCAAAGATAAAGGAGCATGATAAAGCTTCAAAGCCTGCTTCTATTAGATCCACTATGGATCTATCTCAGTCACTCACACTGGATAGGTTGAGAAATAAGTCAGCCAAAACTGAGACTGGGGGAAAAAAGGAAAAAGGAGGAGGATAACTCCCAGAAATCTAAGAAAAAGAGCAAGTTCGGGCTCAATAAGAACCAACAAAAGTCCAATAAGAAGCCTGTATACAAGACCTACTATAAAAGGCACTAGGGACAGTGTCGAATAGAACAAAGGCCAAAGCAGTGTGGCGTTTGTAAAAGAACTGGTCATAGGTCCCACAAATGTAGGGACATAAAGAATGCGGTCTGTTTCAGCTATGGCGAGAAAGGCCGCATCAGTACTAATTGCCCTAAAGCTGTCAAAGAAAGTACATCTAAGCTTGGAGAGGCTAAGACAGGAAACATCTGAACCACCTGACGAATGCCTAAGGCAGTACATATCAATAATGTCGTCAGGTACATTCCTTATCATTTATCAATGATAATTTCTGCTAAGTGTCCTGTTTTAATACAGGTAATAATAAGTCTTTCATAGACAATAAGCTTAGCAAACTTTTGAATATACTCATAAGAACTCCAGATACTAAGTATAAGGTAGAACTTACCAATGAAAGTATAAGGTAGAACTTACCAATGAAACCATAAAGACCATTTCTTCTATTCCAAGGCAATGATCCTTCTGTAAAATCTAAGAGTACTCTTTCTTCGAATAGAGTACGACAATATATGTTACTTTAATTATTATCTCATTGATTTCTATTAATTGTGAGTGCCAACTATGTTTGATAAAAGCGCCATATGAGGATTGGCGTATCCTAGTGCGTCCCATAGATTGCATCCATGCCTGATTAGTATGTAGGTTTAATGCATGGAACCAGTAAGATATTCCAATGGTCATATTGTACTAAAGTCGGCTAGTGGTATTCAAAGAAGATACCCATTATAGAAATACCTGAGTAGGCGTCTCTACTTAAGGCAACTAGGTACTCGTAAAACAGATGTGTCATTTGCATGGCACAAGTAACGGTAAGTTAACCGAAGCCGGAGATTGAAGCTGTCTCTATCATATTTGAATAACTTGATGTCTTCTCGGTAGAACTACCTTGTTTACCTCCTGAGAGGCAAATGGAGTTAGGATTGACATCCTATTAGGAGTTGTATCTGTTACAGAAACTCCGGCTATTGTTGGTAAAAGAAAGCACGATGCAATACGCTTGTGCATTGATTACCACAAACCTAATTAGGAAACGATTGAGAATCGTTATCAACTGCGCAGGATCGTTGATTTGTTCAACAAACCATGAAGGTAGCTAATTTTAAGATTGATTTAAGTAGTAGTTGGAATGACTATCTCACCCAAAATAAGTTCTCTTATAACTAATAATTATTATATAGGTATCAAGGTTACTCCTTTGGAGACCTTGCATATGAGAGAGTGACAACCGCCCGTATGTTGGGTAGGAATTGGGAAAAACCCAATTATCAGAATCTGATATTATCCTAAAGATGACGGATAAGATAATACGAATCCGTAATCGTCTAAAATCTGCTAGTAATCGGCAGAAGAGCAATGCGAACAAGAGGTGCAAATCTCTTAATATTCCAAGTAGGGAAAAAGACTCTATTATATGTTTCAGTATAAAGGGCGAATTGAGCCCTGGATACATAAAGACCATTCGATATAATCGAATACGTTGGATTAATAGCTTATAAGCTAAAACTTACTCGAGGAGCTTAGTAGAATTCGCTATGTATTCCACATTTGTAATTTAAGGAATATCTAGCCAATGAGTTGCTAGCATTGTCACATGAAAATGTGCAAATAATAAAAATTTTTGGTTTGTTGAAAAACCGGTATCGATCAAAAACCGAAAAGGATTAAGAAGCTTTGATGAAAACATATACCTATTATTAAGGTTAAGCGGGAAGCCGTAGAGGCCCCAATAATACACGGGAGGTCGTGTTCACTACTTGACAGAAGTACTCCTATCTTTTTGAGCAAATCTCTAGGTTGAGATTTCTTTTAAGGGGGTAAGGATGTAACACCTCGTAAAACCATGTCCAATGATATGTTGACATGTGTACTAAACCCTAATAAAGTCACACGTTGACTATGAGGGACTAATTTCATCAAAATCGAAAACTATGAATGTGGAGGGACTAAAAGTGTCAACATGCTAAACTTACACCTCTGATTGACTACACACGATGAACGTATTCTTAAACGAATAAATATTTATACGTAAGAAGTCGTTTGTGAAAGAAATCGAAAGTTTACAAGACAAAGGGGTTAAACGTGTCAACATGTTAATTGTTACCTCTGAGTGACCTTTTAACGAACCCGAAGCTTCGTAATGTTCGATTATACTCTTGAGAATACGTGATAATAAATTCACAAGTTTTAGTATTATTATGTGATAATTATGCAAACTTTCGAGACGAAAAGGTTAAAAGTGTCAACAAGAGAAATTAGTGCATTCGGGTGACCTTAAATGAAACCCGGAGCCTAACGGTGTTTGGTTATATGTTCAAGAACACCTACAACTTAACTACAAGGGTTAAATGTGCAAATTATGAAAGATATATTGAATAAAAAGGTACAGGGGCCAAAAATGTCAAGTTTGAAACTTGATTTGATGAAACATGAGGGGTCGCGTGCGGCGACGCCTCCCCCTGTTGATGTCGCGCGCGGCGACGGGTCCATTTTCACATAATGTGACCTGCAGCTGCAGGTTTGTTTCTTACAACTCACACATACCACTTCTACACTCGCATACTCGAATCTAGGGACTCTTTAATGGATTTGAACATCTGGTTTACACCTGGAATGATCCTAAGATGTCCCTAAACACTTGGCATCATCATATTAACTCTCAAAAACTATAAATAGGGGTCTTGGGTTGCCTTGAATCCTTGCACCTCTCAAAATTCATTCTTTCTCTCTTTCTCTTGGGAGTTCCTAAGCAATTGGGAGCACCCTTGGAGTTTTCTTCAGTCAAATTTTCAAGCTAGGACCCTTTGTAAGTGTCCTTAGCCACTAGTTTCTTTTATTTGGCTTTTAAAGCCGAAAAGTCAAGCGTTTACGATAAACGCTTTGACTTTTAGTTATACCTAAACGGTGAAGCCATAGTTCACAACGAACATGGCTACGTGATCATAATTAGGTAGGTGTTAATCCCTCAAAAGGTCACCTCCTAAGAATCACGTTTGCTTGGTCAATTGACGAGTCAACATATTGACATTTTAAAAAGTCAACGGGTCAGATTTTAAAATAATTGCGATTTGAGTTTAAGAGTGTTCTAAAATATGTTTTATCACTTAAACAACTTGTTAATAATTATTAGAACATGTGTAAACATGTTCGACTCGTCAATTCTAGTTTTAGGGTCGGTTCACAACCGAAAATTGTGAAGTTTGACTTCTACTTTGACTTTCGTTTATGAACCGAATTAGAACTAGTTTACTACTAATTTAATCTTCCGTTAGGATCGTAATATGATGTAGTATAACTCTATAAGGTTATAGTACATGTCATATAGTGATTTGAGATTTTAATGCAAGTTCCGTTATTATGCTTAAAGTTGACTAAATTGCCCTTTTTGCTAAAAATAAGGTTTTAAGCATACATGAGCATGCAAACAAGTTTCATTCTGATATGATAACATATTTAGCACATTTTGATGTTATAAATCTGGTCATAAACTGAATTTGCTTAAATAGTCGTAAATCAGGCTTTTAAAAGGACAAAAATGCCCTTTTTACATCTAGAATGATTTCAAGCATACTTAGTTGGTAAAACTTGTTACCAACTGATGTGATATCATAATTAGGATTATTTGGGATGTCGAGTTAGACTATATCCTGGGTTTACGCACAAGTCTTTGATAAGTATCATTAAATGACAATAATGCCCCTAAGGCACTTAAATTAGTTTTTAAGCATATTAATCATGTCAAACCTTTTATCTACTGATATGTTAGGACAATTAACATATTTTAACTATTTAAACCTGGTCATAACATCAGATTTACAAAAACATCGTTAAAATCATCATTTAACGACCTTTACGCCGATTAGGCGCATAGTATGGTTTTAAACCATACTTATCACCCAAGACTTGTTACTTACTGATTTTATAAATCATTTTGAATACTTTTACAGTAAGTATAAGTCACGAACTTAGAATCCCAAATAAGTCCTTAAAACTATGTGTGAAAGGACCAAAATGCCCCTACGGTGCATAGTTTGGTTTTAAAGCATAAACCACACATATATTTGATATCCTACTGATATTATATCATAAATCAAATAATTTTCCATAATGTTTATGACCGTAACATCAGATTACTTACAAGCTCCTTTTATAATTCAAAAAATGACCATAACGCCCTTATGAGGCTTAGTTTGATTTTAAAACCTTAATGGGCATACATGTTAGTATCGTTCTGATATTATAACATGTTTTAAGCATAATGACTTGTGGAACTTGTATATGTCTTATCCGATTACTCGTTATTGCTCATACGCGTACAGTTAAACTTACGTAACTAGTTTACGTAAGTTTGCCGAAGCGGGTTTAACCTTATTGTTTTTGCTTCAAAATCCATAATGTACTTAGTTTACCCATATTATAAAAGTCTTCATACTTGTTGGGTCTAAATAACATTCTATTCCGATCATCGCTTAATCTAGCGTATCATACCGTTTTAGATACTTTAAGCTAGTCGGTCTAAGTCTTCGAGTTAAATAAGACCGTTAACATTCTGAATTGGTTATATATTACCATCATTCCAGACTAGAGCCACCCAGTAAAAGCTACCTGCATTTATTTAGATTGGATACGACTGAGTTATTTTGCCGTGAATCAAGTATTAGCTCAGGTAAATACTTTTAACTTGTTTTCCCTTATACGGGCTTGGGATATGGTAAATTAATACCGCTTGGTCGGGTGTGGGATCAATCAAATGCCGGATTGTGGCTAGTAAATCCACTTAACCCGTTTTGATACTGTTTTGTAGATAACTTAAACATTGGGGGTTAATGCGACCATGTTCTGGATATATCCTCGGCTCATTTCATTTGTAAATGGCCACGACCGATGCCCATGGTTAAGGCATACACCGAAAAGATGCCAATACTAGAATATTAATTACCCACAAGTTGGGGATAACTCCTTTGTAGGTTTTATAAGTGGTGTGTCGGTTAATCATGTCTCAGTCTCTGTACTAGGCCCCATATGTATGGTAAACCTGTAATTCAGTGTACAAGATTATAAATGTAATCATCCCAAGTTATAAAATATTTTCGTGCCAGGTGCACCTAAACCAATTTTCATAAAACTCTTTTCAAATGAGTCGGTAAATTACCAGTGTAAAGTGACGTATTTTCAAAAGACTAAGTGACAGGTACTACTCGTAATAGGTTGGGAGCTGCTCGGTGTCGAAATAGAGGATCTTGCAAATCCTTAGAGATGCCTTAAAGTCTGCTAAACTTCATTTTATACATTCTGTAATGATCCGCCTGTGGATTTGATATTACAAGCTCGTCTATAATTAATACTTTAATATTTTCAGACATTTGGGTTTGTAATAATATTTTATATTACAAGACTTCCGTTGTGCTATTCTGTGTATGTTTGACCATGAGGATGCTAATCATACGTCACTATACTCCCCACCAGGCCCACCGGGCTGAGCTGTATTTATCGGGGTGTGAGACCAATGTCCTACTAATCTCCTTACTTTTCAGGAACAATTAAGGAGGAGCTGTTGAGAATCTCTGGAATGTTGATAGCGGTTGTTCCAGAGATAAAACGGGTAACATTTCACTGTTTCAAAAAGTTCAAAATTTTTTTACAGATGATATGTTTCCTTTGGAGGAGATAAGAGGTAAGATAAGATCAGCAAAAGGTACAATTTAAATTCAGTACTTTGTTTGAAACTGATTAGTCTTCAGTCTGATACTAGAACGGTTAAGCAAAAATATTTTTTTTCTCTTTCTTAGTTCATTACTTTGTACATAAAGTGTCCTTTCTCTAATAAATGGTAAATTTGCTCATAAGTTTTATGCACAAATTTAGGGGAAGAGAGAGACAGTTATATACTTTAGGGGGAGAAAACCGAGAAAATCCAAAACGAGTATGCTGTAAATATGCATTGTTTTAGGGGGAGAAAATGAGAAAAATACAAAAACATTTGAAAAATGAGAAAAATACAAAAACATTTGAAAAATGAAAAAGACAAAAAGAAAGATTGCATGATATGGGAAGTGAAATAAATGTTCGTGTTAAAGGGTTTGACTAACACATGTAAGGTGCCATAGCTGAAAGGACTAGGATCTACTGCGATATGTCGATAGGCTTGACGCTCGAAATGATAAAAGATACTAAGTGATATAAGCATAACGAACTATGTACCATGGGGGTAACATACCAACGGCGTATGATTTTATGGTCTTAAATCTTGCATTGATAGATAGCCAACGTCTGACATTTCGGGTCTTTATATTGTTGAATCATCCGTGGATATCTTGGTTGTCCTTCTGTTGCATCCATATTATATGCAGACCTAGACACAGTCAGGATATCTTAAAAGATCCCAAGAGGACAAAAACCCTAAGGAATCAAATCTCAAAATGAGAAATTCCCAACGCTCAAAGAGCCAAAATTCGTACTGGAAATCAGAATCAAACGAGCTTTTACCCTTCTGTTCTACACGAGATTTCTGTTCTCATTGAGCATGTATTATTTTAGGGGGAGAAAATGAGAAAAATACAAAAACATTTGAAAAATGAAAAAGCCAAAAAGAAAGATTGCATGATATGGGAAGTGAAATAAATATTTGTGTTAAAGGGTTTGACTAACACACGTAAGGTGCCATAGCTGAAAAGAGTAGGATCTACTGCGATATGTCGATAGCCTTGACGCTCGAAATGATAAAAGATACTAAGTGATATAAACATAACGAACTATGTACCATGTGGGTAACATACCAACGGCGTATGATTTTATGGTCTTAAATCTTATGTTGATAGATAGCCAACGTCTGAGGTTTCGGGTCTTTATATTGTTGAATCATCCGGGGATATCTTGACTGTCCTTCTGTTGCATCCAGATTATATGCAGACCTAGACACAGTCAGGATATCTTAAAAGATCCCAAGAGGACAAAAACCCTAAGGAATCAAATCTCAAAATGAGAAAATTCCCAACGCTTAAAGAACCAAAATTCGTACCAAAATAGTATTTGCCTCGCCCTCGTTGAACACAATCATTGGTCGCTCTACTGTACGAAAGTACTGACCTGTCACCAATGGTCTAACATTGTAAATCAAAAAGGATGACATCAGTATACTCACCTGTTACGATAAATCGTTGTGCTTACCTTGATTGCGGGGGTATGCCTTGAAATGGGACACACAGGTATAATAGTATAATATTACCTTAAGCATATCACGAAGTTGAAAAATTGAAAGTTGAGCGTTAAAGTTTAAGTGGACAAACATATTGGCAATCGCATAGACCAGTTTGATTAGGCTCGTACTGAAAAGTGTTCCTTAGTCTGTCTGAGAACGGATTTTGATCCCATTGCAATTGTAATTGTATGTTATGGTGGTTGTTTATATTTTGAATTTTTATTTGTTTTTAGTTCTTAAAAAAATTTAAAAAAAAATAGAAAAAATTCAAAAATACAAAAATAGTGTCTTGTTTTCTATAAAACCAAAAATCCAAAAATAGAGTTTTATTTGTCTTCTTAAAATAAAAAATATAACCGTTCTTGAAGATTTGACTGATCATCAAAGGTTGAAAGAATTTAAATTGTGAAATTTGATGTACCTAGTGTTCATGTGGTACGTTTCTCCGTTGCATAGAAATGGTTGCTTATGAATTTCTGAGCATGTGCAGAACTTGATTTCAATCAAGAAACAGGGATTGACGAAGATTGAGATGCTGTTAGCTGCTGACAAAGCATGAAGCATCACAACAACAGGATGTACCTGAGTCAGAAGAACCGGATATGAAACGCCCTCTGAAAGTGAAAGTACATTTGAAGAAGTACTGTGAACCTGCTTGAAAGACAAAGATTAAAGAAGAAAAGAGCTACTGAGAATCCTCCTCTCACATTCTTTTTGACAAAGGTGTTTCAAGCTAAGCTAATCGTGATCCTAGTATAAAGCTAACCACAAGAGCTGAAGAAAGAGACCCAGTGTTGAGAGTTCAGATGTCAAGAACTTCCACAACATCTACAGCATAGCGACAACCACAGACTTCGTTGAAGACGTTGCTGAATTCATGTTATGAAGACAATTTGATGGCATCAGTCTAGGGGGAGATTGTTAGGCCCTAAAGTGTGAGACTGACGCATCAAATTAACACAACAGGCTATGGTTACGAACTGGGCCTTACCGGATTAGTTTATATTAGGTTTTGGACCTTTATAGGTCACTTGGGCCAAGCTTTAGGCCATGTTGGCTAAGCAGGCCCAAGGGGAGCCCATGTAGGGAAGTGGGCTTTAGTAAGTATATAAACAAGTTTTTAACTTGTTTTAGGGTTTGAACCTCATTGTTACAAAATTCTAGAGTTAGAGAGAGAGGTGATTCAATTGTGATAAACACTTATACCAGACGGTTTTGCTTGTTCAAGTAATAGAATCGTGTGCAAGTGTTGAAAGGTGATTTTGGTGTTCTTGGTATTTCTTATTTTTGTGTTTTTCTTGAATCACCTATTGATTGGATTCTGCACAATCAATAGATTGTTTGATATCATTGAAAGATCCGTTTTCGGGACTTACACAAATGCTCAAAGGTGAAAATGAACAAGACCCTACAACTCTATATATAAGCATTGTGGGTTTGTACCAAGCAGACTATGAACGGGCTCGGTTCGTATGAACCGACTCCCTTCGTACGAACCGACAAATATGAACAGATATTAGCTTGTTGAGTGGGTTCGTACAAACCTGCTTAGGTACCTTCGTATGAACCTGCAATCCTTCTTAGATAAACTTCAGTTTGACCCATGTCTTGCTCATCTGATCCAGCTACGATACGTGATTGACGGAAGTGAAAGACGTACTGCATTCACAGACTCCTCCTTGGATATTACTGCAGTGAATATCGTAGCTTTCTGTCTCTTTCTGAGTCTTCCAGAAGTGTTGACATCTTCAGCACCACAGACTCTCCCTTTACTCTAACAGACTCCCCGTGGATCTGCTTACAGCTTTAGCTACTCCCCCTTTCTAGTTAACTCTATCTCCAGGCTCCCCCTTTCTTTAAGCTTTCGTGCTTGGTAGGATTGACACCTGGCTCTTTGAATACAAGCTCCCCCTCGCTTTAAGCTCATCTTCAGACTCCCCCTTAGCCTTAGCTATCAGGATCGTATTCTGGCTTATCATCTGCAAATCTAACATTTCAAAACAATTGCAAGATATTTGATAATTTAAGTTCAAGATCGAAAACCTAGCTCTAAACACAAATTTTTAACAGTAACAGCTATAAAGGTTCTCCCAAGATTAATGACCTGGTCCTTAAATACACATATTCAGAATCAGTAACCTTGCTCTAAGTATAAATGTAACAATATGTAATTACCCAGGATTTCCTGACTCTTTTTTCCCTTATCAAATAATCTCATATTTTTTTACAATTAAGCATCCAAAATCCTCACCGGTAATCATCCACGTCCAACTTAATGACCTTGGAGATTTCACAAACTGTTTTTGATTTTTTATATGAAAAACTTCAAGTTTCAAATTAATGAACTTGTTTATTTTTCAGAAACATGTTCAGCATACTCAGATTTTGAAACTCAGCTTTCAGACATCAGTTGTCGAAACTAAAGTAGAAACAAAATCTTTTTGTCTTTTACAAAGTTTATGCTAAAACACACTGAAAATCTTTTTGTGACTTTTCTGTAACATAAAGTAGTAAAGAAATATTTACAGACAATATTTTTGTTTGAGTTCGTGTCAGAGGATCATATCAGTTTATGACAAATCACTAGCACTGTTGAGCTATAAACACTTTAAGTTCTAAACGATTCACTTAGATTGTCAGTATACTGATCCACTTAAATTTTCACACAAATTTCAATTGGTTCAAGATACGAGATTAATGTCTTAAGAACTTAACTTATTTGTGTTGTCCTAAATCGAGGTGTCACAGGTGTCCAAGTTTGTTGTGATTCATCCTTTGATATTTTTGGCTTCCAAGTTCTTTTTGATTCAAACTTGGTTGACTTCTGATTCACAACATCAGACTTCTTTTTCTCAACACCAACAGGTTTAAGATTCGGACACTTGCAACCAATATGTCCAATTTGATCACACTTAAAACATGTTCTCTTTGAAACATCTTTAACTTGTTGTTGTTGTTTCTTTTGAGCATAGAACTCTTCATTAGATTGTCGCCTAAATTGACATTCTTTCTCTTCCTCAGAACTTGTTCCGTGAACAAAGTTCGTCTTTTTCTGATAATTTGTCTTTTCAAACCGTTTACTTTTGTTGTGTTTCTTATTATAACCCAACCCAGCCTTCATGTTCTTCTTTTTGTAACTAGGTTTGTTATAAAAAGTTTTCTTGCTCTTTCCAGCAAATTTTTCAATTTCAGACTTTTCAATATCTACCAATTTAAAAACTTTGTTAATCCAATCAGAGTATAAGCCAATCCAGCCTTCATGTTCTTTTCCGAAATCACATTCTGAATCGGAACTTCAATATCTGAGAATAATTTGTCCAATCCAATCAGGGTATAAGCCAATCCTATCGGATCATCATTCGCATCTTTATCAGATTTTGAATTTTTAAGATAACTTTCATGAAAACTTCCCTCATTTTCATCCTGTGATTCGGACTTATCTGTTTTGGTAGACTCATCTTGCAAAACACTTTCAACGACCTTACCTACCACCTCTGAATCACCAATATCATCAGATTTTGAATAGGTTATGTCAATATTTTCTAGCAATTGATCAACCATGTTGAAAACTTTTTCCACCTTCTCGTCATCATAGAATGTGAACTTTTTCTCAAACGGTGGTGGAACCCGATACCTTTCTTGTTTCTTTCAGAAGCTTTATCATCCGGTTTTATGTTGAAAATTCGTTCAAGAACATATGATGAAGCGTGATAACTATGCAACTTGTTATTATCTTGTTCTAAATTAGCTATTTTACGTTTAAGCTCAACAACTTCTTCAATATAAGAGTTTACAACTTGTTGTTTTATTTCATATTGTCGCTTAAGCGTTTGTGACGTTTCAGAACACTGTGACAATCTCGATTGAACAAGTTTCATTTGACTTTTCACTGCTTCATATGACTCTTTCGTAATATGATATGCCAATTTTATTGAATCGTACTCTTTTTTTCATTTCTTGAACCGCATTTTCTTTTGTAAACACTCTTCAGTCATTGCTGAACACTTTTCTTTCAAAATCTCATTTTCTTTTTCCAAAACTTTACATTTTTGTGTCAGCTTTTCATCGTTATCTATTAAAACCTTTTCTTTTTCAAACATTTCTTTGCATTTATCTTTGAAAACTCTTTTGATTTTAGAAAATTCTATATCTCTGGTTCTGATTTTTTTATCTTTTTCAGTACAAGCATTGCACGTCTCCATGCCTTTCTTGCACTGTTCAACTGTTTTATTTAACACTTCAGAAGATTCAGGTGGAGCTATTACCTCAGTTTTTGGCACCTCGGCTTCTTTTGCCTTTTCCTCCTGATCTTCACTTCTCACATGTTGTTTCTCATTAACAACTTCTTATGCTAGCTTTTCCAGCTTCTCATCATCCTTTTCCTGGTTTTTATCACCAACTTCTTCTTCGTTTTTCACCTCTTTATCTCTTTCTTTGCCTTCACCATCTTCTTTACCTGCTGTCTCTTTCAACTCGTCCACCATCTTCTCAACACTCTTTTGTAGCCTTTCTTCATCTCTCTTCTTCAAGCTAGTTGTCATCACTCCCCTGATTATGTTGTCTAGCTTTTTTAGGTAATCTTTATCTGTTGCTTTCTTCAAATAAAATTCTCTGGACAAAGGAATAACATCAAGTACATCATTGTACACCACTTGGCTTGAATGAACGACCGGATCTCCTTTGCGATTGATGTAACATTCTCTTTTCTTGTCCCATCTACCATCACTTCTAGCTTCTTCGTACTCTTTTTGCATTTCTTCTATTCTGTAATCTGCAAAACATCTTTCTCTGTACATTTTCTCTTGAAGAATTTCTTTTTTTGTTTTCGTTTTCACTTCAGCAACCAACGCCCTTTTCTCTTCTTTTATGTATTTACCCCAGTTAAATCCTTCGTCATCATGAATTATCACTAGAGCTTGTGTTTTTTTCTTTTGATGAACTTTCAGCAATTTGCTTTAGATTTGCTCTGGACAAATGCTCACCGTTTTTATGATAGATGGCCTTTTTATAATAGTCATCATGGAATGGATTACCATGATCAGCTACTTTCCGGTTCACGCACTCTCTTTTAAAATGACCCTTCTGTTTACACCGAAAACATGTGACTTTTGACTTGTCAAATCCTAGCTTGGTGCTTATCAAACCTCCAAGATCCTGTCTGCCTGTTATCTCCATTAAACGTTGTGCTCTTCTAATGCCACTAGCCAAACACCATCTGATATCAATGGGTTCCATCTCTTCCGGATCTATCTAGTCATAATCTTCTTTTGTCAATTCGGGATTTCCGATTCTCCCTGCCACCAGACTCTCATATGACTCCAGAATTGATGCTAAGAAACTCATCTGTTGTTTAGCAGCATTGATACTCACAGTAGGAGAATTTTTCAATTTCAAAGCAACGTTACAATGAATCTCATTAGGTTCTGTTGTGTTTGATGTTGTTGAAGAGGAATGATGTGACAACCCGAACTTTCAAGGTTAGCATTACCTACTTTCACAACCTCGTAGCCGGTATCGTTATGGTTCATCTATATGCACACTATGTGAAACTCATACATGATTGTTATCAGATGAACAGAAGTTGTTTGTATATTATGTGAAGTTGTTTGTATATTATGCGAACTTGTTTGTGTATTATGTGAACTAGTTATACAAAGGAACCGAGTCGCACACTCTCACCGAGCCGCACACTCTCTACATCTTGTATCTCATAAACCTTGGTCCACACACCGAATCAGGCCCATGGGCAACCCAAGCCCAACTCATGTGAAATAAGTTTGCATGATGGGTGTAATATGTGTTGTGGTTTTAGAAACTATCACAAACCCTAGACTTCTTCCAAACAAGTGATGACAGAAATCCCTTTGAGGCATCCTCTCCTTCGATCGAGTTTCCTTAAGCATTACCTGGCACCATTCTAACACACGACTTCACCATCTCGAGGTTGGTAGATTCGCCTTCTTTAAACTCTTGATTGACTATTCTTGATTGTGTGTGAACCTGTTATATGATTGGTTTGAGTGAACATGATTTTCGTATAACCTAGGGGAATCGCTAGGTGATTCTGTTAACTACTATTGAGATCAATTTAGAGGTGTTCTGGGTAGTGGTCGATAAATTGGGGAATCTATATTAGGGTCGTTCCGATGTTTGGGTAATCAGTTCTGTTTCAATTGTATGAAAAATGATTAATGGGTGGTTGAATACATGTATGATTGATAATGAATGATGAATAATAATTGTTACTCGATGATGATTTGGATAGTTAGGAATTATGTGGATTGAAGAAACATGTTAATTTTGATTATGATGCAACGGTTACACTAAGGATTATTAAGGGAGTTGTGTTGATCTTGTGAAACGTGGATGTGTAACTGTGACCGTAATTGTTGGCAAGATAGTTGCTGGAATCGCACACTCCCGTCTCGTACACCACTTTAATGCATAACTTATAATTGAAGACAATTCGGTCGCACACTAGTACACCTTGGATTTGCATGTTGCACATTTGGTAATTGTCACACCCCAACCGATGGCGGAATCATCGGGGCGCGGCACTGAGCGAAACAGATTGTTCAAGAGAAATTCCATAACAACTACTTTACCGAATAGTTAAACATTATGTCCCATACCATAACCTATTAAGAAAGTAAGTTATTACAGACATAGATGTCACACCCCGACCGCGTTAAAACAACAAACCACGACGGAAACGTCGGGGAGTGATGCGACAGAATTATTGTTTCAATAACCATGGTAATTACAGTTTTGTATTATTAAGATTAAAGTTTACATTGTCTCATAATTTAAACGAAACATAACATAAATAACTGTCTTTTAAGTCACTAAGGCCCAAGTCCACCTAAGTGCAGCACAAACATCATCATGCATTAGCACCTGAAACACACGCGAAAATAGGTACGTCAGCATAAAAACGCATGTGAGATACATAGGTTTTGTTTATGCAAGATTCATGACTTGTAGTTAAAAGAAGAGTTTTACAAAAATGTAGTCATGAACCTTATAAAATGTTTTCCTTTATAAAATCATATGAAAATCGATGTGAAAATCAAATGATAATAAAAGGATAATGCAAGGTTAAATGAATAACCAAGTAAAAGTGAATTTGTATAAAATATGTAATTTGTAAAACAATGTTGTGTTCTTGTATAAAATGTTTCATGTCCTTGTCAAGTGGTTTAGATAACGCAACAATGTATAATACCATAAAATCACTTATATATAGGAAGTACCAGCGGCGTATCCACCATGCTTTTATCATATAACACATAGCCCCGTTACATAAATCACTTATCAACAACCAACCAAAATGTCTTGTTCAATGTAAAACTTGTTTATGTGAAAACCATGTTCAATGTCATGTGTGAAATGTATCATGTATAACCAAGTGTAATGCATAGCAAGTAGAAAGTATCTACTCAAACTATGTGATAATGTCAATGTGAAAACAAATGTCATGTATGGTGAATAACTAGTAATTACTCAACCCCATAGGAAAATGTACAAAACAAAGTTTTTGAATAAACCTAAGTTCAAATCAAATGTTACGTTTTGCAGAAAATAATGCTTTATGATTACAAACATTTATGTAGTAATGTTAATCGCATACATTCAATCCTTGCGACTGTGGCGACAAACCTTTAAACAAATTAAAGGTTTATCTAAGTTATGTATATCGGATTCTGTCATTCCCAACTTCCAAACAAACCTAGGAAGTCGAAAATGGGATTTGTCAAGTGTCACGGAATCAACAAGTCACCTAGTATAAGTAACTATGTTAATAATCGGATCCTAAATCAGGAGATAGGATAGAATGATGTTCTATAAATCAAATGAGTAATTGAACTCATATGGTATGATTTAATAGAGCTAACATTCTGATTTGGAAGTCTACCTAAGTGCTCTTGACCCGTTTCGACCCGTTGTGGTAGTATAAGCTACTATAACGCGTCGGTTGCGCAAAACTATGGTCGGATGGTTATCTTAATTCTATGTCAAGTCTTACATGCCCAATTACACCTAAACATGTTACTAAATCAGATTATATGTCAAAAATATGTTCACATATGCAAAATACGGATTTATGCTTCAAAAGGGCGTTTTGGTCATTTCCTATGGGCATATAAGCTAACTAACAAATAACTAACCAATCCTATGTTATCATAAGGTATAACCTCAGGGGTTATTCCCTATGCAACTATGATCACTAAACGTGCTTGGTCGGATCCTAAAGATCGACCAAACGGGTCGGGTTCGAAAGTCTAAGCAGTTGTCTAGACCGCTTAACTTACGACCCTAAACAAGCACTAAAACTAATAGTGACGAGTTTAACATGTCAAAACTTGTTTAACTAACTTAGAAAACTGATTCGGTATCAAAACAAAGTGTTTTGGTACCTAAGAGTAGTTCCGTTGCAAAATGCGTGTTAAAACGCATTTTGACCGAAACTTTGACTCGTCACTACACCTAGTTAACGTGGTAATCAGTAGGTATAATTGCTAAGGATTATAACCATCGTGATTACAATCACGTTACAAAGTTGAACTTTGTGTTGACCATTGACTGGTCAAAGCTGAAAGTCAAACACTGTTTGACTTTTAAGCTTGGAAAGCGATAAAAGAACGAAGGAAGCTTACAAAGGGTCCTTGCTAGGGAGAACTTGATCTTATAATTCTCAGGTATGAAGTTATAAACCTCAACTTAGAGAATTTAGATCAAGGGTGAGGAAAAATGAATGAAAGGCATGGCTATTTATAGTTGTTGATGAGGAACAAGATCAATCCAAGTGTTTTGTGTGATTACCAAGCAATAAATCCTAGCCATACATGTGTTATGGCAGCTAATCTTTGCTTGGAGAAGGCTTAACTTGCTCATTAAGGTGCCAAAACAATCAAACAAAACCAAGGACTTAAGCTGAATTGAAGAAAACAACTTTCTGCCCAGATGTGATGGTCACGTGGCGCGACCACAAGGCCATATGGCCGTCACTCGACGCCAAGGCAATGGCTGGAAGTTTCAAAGTTTGGCAGAAATGGTCCCTGCACGTGTTTAAACTTGTTTTCGACTTTTTTAACCTCCGTTAAGCCATTTTCAAGGCTCTACAAGGTCATCAAAGTGTAGGGGACCTGAAATATGCTTGGAAATATCACGGATGTTGGTTCGTTTAGTCGTACAGTCACGTTGTTCGGTTAATTACGACGAAACTCGAACGGACGCGAAAATGAACCAAATTAAGCGACGAATGGTATTTTTGCATGTCTATTACTAAAATAAAAATATTTTAGTGTGTACAAAAATTTTGGATGTCCAGATGTGGTCAGAACGTAAGATATGCGCGAAAATGCAAACTTATGCCGTTTTAGACACTTTTAGTCCCTGTAAGATCAAATAAGCATATTTTCGCACACCGAACCACTCAAAGCTTATTTCTAAGCTATATTTAGGTTATATATGGTATGTTTAGCTTATGATCAAGTTCCGGACTGTACGTTTCCTTACGAAACGGCAAACTTTTAGAGTTTAAAATCGATCAAAAATCAAAACGCGCAAAATATCAAACATAAATAACAAACATTGGGATCAAAACACATTGTTTTATTAATATTGGATTGTTCAGAGTTTGTACAATGATTACATAAGAACAGATGTCACAGTAGATATCTCTGAAACAAGTAAACTGTTCCAACAACTCAGATTCATATATATAAAAAATAAATTGTCTTTATTCGTTTCTATACTCTCCTAAGCTCGGTTCCATCATTAGCAAGCAAGGCACAGCATCCTAAACACCTGTCACATCTGTTAAAATAGAGGTCAATAAACATAGTGTAAAGGTGAGCATACAAGTTTGATATAGCATAGCAGAGTTCGAAATGGTTTACGCCTAACCAGCATGTACCACGTATAATGTGAAGCATGTATGTTATCGACAAAGATCCTATCAATACCAATGACTGCGGGTTGACTGCGTGAAGCAAGTTCGCAACACATGTTCACCACCGTAAACACGTGAAGTAATTTGTCCTTAACAACCCCTGAGTGAACAGGTGCTGAGTCCAAACTATAGTACTATCGTTGCTAAGGCAGGTAGACAGCAATCAATGTGTAAACATAACAAACAGGCATTCATCGAGTTACGTATAACATACGATAGAGGTTAGCATATAAAAAGTGTTTGCGTTGTGTGTCGATTGTGATTTAGCATAAGTAACGTATGTAGCACCCAAAAGTGCTAAAAGCAAAAAAGGGATCAAGTATACTCACATCGATAGAGTTAATGGATGAAGGGAGTGCTAGAGTGAAATCATCCTGAACAGTTAACGATAGCATAAGCGAAAGTTGGTGCGTAAAATGGTGAGATTGACCAAGTGTCGGATGGTAGCCCGATCGGATGGCAATTCGATCGGATGGCCACTCGATCGAATGTCAACCCGTTCGGATGGTCATCCGATCGGATGGCCATTCGATTGGTTTAACACCTTGCTTTGTGAAGATGTGTTTGTGTATGAGGGTTTGTCCTTTGAAGTTTTCGTTGTAACATTTTGAAAATAGAGAAGTATCTCTACCTTTCAGGTCGGTCGATCGGACGGCGGTTCGATTGAACAGCGATCCGTTTAGCGAGGCTTCTCAGTTGAGAACAAGTTCACAGCAGGACAGTCGCTCGATCGGATAACAATCCGATCGGGTGGCAATCCGTGGCATTGAACATTTTGAAAATTGTTTAAGTATCAAAGTTCCTACGTCACATGATAGGATGGTCGTTCGATCGGATGGCAATCCGATCAGACGGCAATCCGATCGGACGGCAATCTAATCGGATGGCATCCCATTCAACGTCCAGATCTTTGAAATTGAAAATGAAAAGTTAAGTGTGGGACCAAGTGTAATCCGATCGGACGACCGGTTGATCGGACGGCAATCCGATCGGATGGCAATCCGATCGGATGGCAATCTGATCAGACAGCAATCCGTCCCAGCGTCCTGATCGTCTTGACACTTGATTTCGTTGAAGGTTTGCAGTTTGAACAAGACATCATGATAACCTGCTTAAACAATAGGAACCCCATCTCGTCCCAAGTGAGTCGATCGAACAGGAACCACCCTAGTCCAACCCGTTCACGGTTCGAGACAGTTATTCATGTTCAAACCCGAAATCAGTTGTCTCTTGGATAGAATTAAGATCTTGAACTAACCCATTACTAAGAAAGAGTAGAAGATCAGAACGAGCTCCGATTCTACCGGTTATGAGTGCATTGAGTGTAAAAGAGTTGAAAGAAAGTTTGAAAACCTTCTTTCAATCCTTTTAACCATGAACATGTGTAGATCTACGCAAAAACATTGTTTAATCTTGTCGAAATCCTTCAGATCCAAGTTGTTCTTAGTGGAATGAAGCCAAACCATGAAGTTCATATGAACCCCATGATGACATCACCCTAGAACACCTCGAATCCGGTGATTTCACGGTTAAAAGTTAAGATTCAAAGGTGAAAATGATGAAGAAGCGTGTGTAGATCATAGAAGTACAAGATTTAGGTTGGAAACTTACAAGAATTGAGAGAAATCGAGAGGAATGAGTGCTTGAGCGAGCTAGTTCGAGTGAGGAGCTGTCACATCACAAATGATGTGACAGGTGGGTATTTATAGGGTTTCCTAAAATGGAAAGTAGTGAAGTGCTGGGTCGATCGGGTGGCAGCCCGATCGGGTGACACCTCGATCGGATGATAACTCGATCGGATGGCCACTCGATCGGTTGGCCACTCGATCTTGGTGCACGGTGCAACGAGTTTTGTCGTTTCAATTAGCGTGTAGTGCGTTGTGATGCGATTAGAGTGAGCGATGCGATAGTATCATCCATTAATCTCAACTACTATATCTAACATACAATCACTATAATTAACTTGCGATTAGCGTTTGCGATTCGATTATGATGCGATAGAATTTCGATTTCGATTGTGATTAACCACCTCAACATAAACATACATGCACAATTAACACATAGTAGGCACACACACGTACAACAATATTCAGAACGTGTATTTCGAGTTGCGATTGCGGTTTGATTAAGTCGATTACCGATTAATATGCGATTAAACCTCGATTATTGACAAGTACTTCATATAATACAACTAAAGCAAATAAAATAAGGTTCGATTACAGTCAAAGTAGTCAAATCAATAATTAAGCAAGGAGTGACAGATCACAATTAGCAATCTTTTCTTCCTTTGACTTCAATCTTAACTTTGACTTTGACTTCCCAAAAAGCGGGTTATTACAGTAATGCATGATCGCACACTTACAACGTAGTCACATACCATCCACATCGCACAATAGTAGGTCGCACACTCACGTAATGAGTCTTTAAACTGATTATGTGCATAGTTAATTGGGCCTTACATGTTAATCGGGCTTCACAATTTATTAGACATACATTGATACAATTGGGCCGCACACTCGGAAGCAGTAGCACACTCGGTGTGGGCTGGTCTCCGATGGGCCACACACCCTTCTTAGATTGCATGTTACATTAGGCCGTATACTGAATCTGGGCCGAGGTGTCGCATTGGATCGCACAAACTGAAACGGGCTGCACACTAGGGAGAGTTTGAACTCGGTTGGTTTGGGTACTAGTTGATGGGCCACAACTTGACCACGAACAGTATACGAGAATCATGGGTCGCACAATCTTAGGTGGGCCATTAACTTGACTGATTCGCACACCCTTGTAAATGACGAACTAACTGTTATGTGTCTTGTGAAACATGAATTTGTGATGTGAATTTGCTTATGACCCAAATACTTGCGATATAATGTTATGGACTGTTGTGTTGCACGATTTCCTGTTACGACTTGCATAACGATGTATGTTTTGCTTGTATGCAACTTATGTAACGTGTACGAAGAATACATGATTTATGTGTATACGAAACTGACTGTCTTTGGTAACCATGGTAGGGTTTGGTTAACCAACTTGGAACGGGTAACATAACATACCGAGCAATCTAAGGTGAGTTCACTACTTCTTGAGCATGCATCCTGGTGGGTAGGACAAACAAACGGGTATTCCTGAGAGGAATACGTCTTTTCTGGGTTAAACTGGGATGTTGGATAATACACTCACTCCTATCACCTTAAGTCCCATCTTACTACCGAACTAGTTACCTAAGAGGTAACGGGGTATTAGTTGATAG
The DNA here is from genome assembly GCA_030545235.1 of Helianthus tuberosus. NCBI lineage: Eukaryota > Viridiplantae > Streptophyta > Magnoliopsida > Asterales > Asteraceae > Helianthus > Helianthus tuberosus. The sequence continues at coordinate 128,673,953 of CM060397.1, forward strand.
CACTATTAGGCTTGGAAACCTCACACCGTACCTGAGAGGACGGGCGTGAACTAATGACCTTAACCACATGACCAATGTTTGATAGGGCATTGGGGACGGGCAAACAAACTGACGCCATCTTGCGGTATTGAGTTATTATCAACATGCTTTTAAACTGAACTAAACACTTGGCAACTAAATGTTTCTACAAAACTGTGAACTCGCCAACTTTATGCTGATACACTTATTTGCATGCTTGCATGTTATTAGATATGTGGTTGTGGAACTTGCTGTCTGGGATGCTGGAGTGGTCATGGGTCGAGATACATGGAAATGCGAAACGAGACTAATTGGTTACATACACTTGGGCTTTGACTTGATTAAACATTGAAAATTGCTTCCGCTGAACACGATGAGTTATAACTAACGTTTTGTAATACTTTATTACAATGAATGAAAAATTTTATTTGAAATCTTGTTATGAGTTCAATGTGATTGGTGGCTAGATCCTGGTACATCACATGCCTCGCGGTGGTTTTCGCTTGTGGTATTTTTGGGGGTGTGACAAATGATAATCTGGATCATAACTTGATGAGCTCTTCTGTGAATCCTTAGACTTTTTTACACTAAAAGCTATACCAATCTTTGATGATTGATAGGTTGAAGGTATGGTTGTAAAACAAGGTCTCCAAGGCCGAGTACTCCCTGAGTAGTCGCTACAAGGTAGGCTGCCGAGGCGACTTTCTTCAACTCTGACTAATTACTCAGAATCGATCAAATGCGGTCAACATCGGCCAAATTCGGATCTAGTAGGTCAACTCGGGCCGAGTTTGACTTAATATAAAATAAAACATAATTTCTATGCCTATCATATTAAAGAATGAATATCAATTTCACGTATTTTGTTATAAATATTAGTAAATTTATGATATTTGACATATATTTATTTTTCGAAAACTAATTTTTTTATAATTTGGCATGTCCGAGTACTCCCCGTGTACTCTCCGCCTAGGCCGAGTACTCTCAACTCCCCGGTCAACCGACTAGGGAGTGCCTAGCGACTTTTTCAACTATGGTTGAAGGTAAGCTTCCTCTATAGTAAAGACCCACATTTTGCTGATAGGTAGAACTGCTCATTTTGTTCTGTTTTTGTAACTCTAGTTCATGACTCTCAAGCTTCTCAATCAATGTATCCAGGGTAATTTCATCATACTGTGAATCATTTTTCAAAATTATGACAAATGTCTGCCAATGTTCTGTACGTGGTAAAGCTTCGATAATTTTGTCAATGATTTCTTCTCTGGTTTTTGTAATCCCAAACCTTTCATTCTCACATTTTCACCCTTTATATAATCAAACAAATCAAATTCTTTTTTAAGCAATGATATTTATTCTTTTTAATTTGTTTTCCTCCCTCAGCTTTCACTCGCAATGCTTCCCACACAGACTTTGATGATCCATCATGATTGAGTAATGCAAAGATATCATCTCTGATCGATTGTTGAATTAACGCGATCATCCTTTGTTCATGAGAAAATACCTTTCTGTCTTCAATGTCTAAATCTGCAAGTGGAATTTCTTCATTTTTATCATTGATTGGCCTTCTATACCCAAATTCCATACAAAACCAACTCTCATGAGCATACGCTTTTGCCCAGTTAATAAACCTCTCTTTCCACCCGGAATAATCTTCAATATTATCAAGTTTTGGTGGTTTTGAGTGAGTTCCATAAAAATTTTCATGCTTTATATTATTAGTTATAGCTTTTGAAATGCTTTTTGGTGCAATAGTTATTGTTTCGGATGACTCGGAAGTGAACGCGTTATAAAATTCGTTATAAAATTCTTCAGCCATGATTACCTACAAACACGCAATCAAACACTTAATCAAACTTGAATAACACACAACACAAAATTCCGGTTCGTACGAATGTAGGATGATGGGTTCGTACGAAGCTACTTCTTAAGACTAATGAACTCGGTTCGTACGAAGCTACGTGGGTTTGTACGAAGGCACAATCACCAGGTTCGTACGAAGGCACACTTCGTGGGTTCGTACGAATGCGCAACAAAAACACTTTCTGGGTTCGTACGAATCGACAATCTGGGTTCGTACGAATCGACAATCTGGGTTCGTACTAACTCACTGTCGTAACAACATCCATGTTTTTCATTGGTTTGATGATGAATTTGTTAGAATTTTGATCTGAAACTTTGTAGGATTGTTCAAAAACGTTTTTCACACAACATATCCAAAATTTAGCCAATTTTAACCATGAAATCTTTGTAGATCTGAAATTTAAGTTCAAAAAGAATGAGTAGAAGAAGATGTGAAGAAGATGAAGAAATTTATCTCTGAATCTGAAGAAGATGCTTGAATCTTCGTGTCTTCAATTCGTGCAAACAATCATCCGCTCTGATACCACTTGTGGATTCGCTTCAAGGATCAATTCCTTGACTGTTGAATGCGATGAACACGTATTTTGTGCGGAATCCAAGTACGTGTGTGGATCAGACAAAAAGAAGTAATTATAAGTTGTTTTCTATTACTGATTTAACAGTTACAACCACAAAAACAAACGAGCAGAGCTTCGCCTCTCAAATGCTCAAAGGTGCAAATGAACAAGACCCTACAACTCTATATATAAGCATCGTGGGTTCGTACCAAACAGACTACGAACGGGCTCGGTTCATACGAACCGGCTCCCCTCGTACGAACCGACAAATACGAATGGATATCAGCTTGTTGAGTGGGTTCGTACGAACCTGCTTATGTACCTTTGTACGAACATGCAATCCTTCTTAGATAAACTTCAGTTTGAACCATGTCTTGCTCATCTGATGCAACTACGATATGTGATTGACGTAAGTGATAGACATACTGCATTCACAATTTTCCTATGGGTTGTTTGTTTACCTCTTAATGGGGCTCTGAATGGTTCAGACCTCTTACCGGTTTAGCACTTAATGGTTCAGACTGTTTGTTTCGCGAGCAGGTGTCTGAATGGTTCAGACATTTGCCTCTAAATGGTTAAGTATTATACTGAGTCTGAATGGTTAAGACCTAATCTGAATTTGTCAGACATTTGCCTCTAAACGGTTAACCATTATACATGTTCTTAATGGTTTAGACTTATTACTAGTTCAACACTTAATAGTTCAAACCTTTTATTTGTTCAGCACTTAACCATTCAGAAGTTGGAAATAAAATTCTACACTTTCCTCTTGTACGATAAAATTTCTATTATTATTGGAACAAAGTGAATTCAGAAAAAAAGGTGTTACAACACGGCTAGGATGCAACATTCACCAAATAATCCATCACCATACGTCTCTTTAACACACCACCATGACCATTGTACTAGCATTAACGTGTATGTTAGAAAAAAAACAAAGATAAGAAAAAGATGGTGACTACCAAAACTAAAAAATTAAAAATTAAGTGGTCATTCATTCTTCTTTCCTCCTTCACCAACTACTCTTTCTTTCTTCTTTCTTCTTCTTTTTTCCAATTTTAGGGTTTTATCCCCCTAATTACTCATCACTTCAATTCACCTTCTTCTTTCAATTCTTCACTTGTTCGTTCATTAATACTTGATGATTCTGTAAGTGATTCATGTTTTGTTAACTTTGTTTTTTTTTTAGTTTTTACTGATTAATGTGTAATTGATCGTCTGTTTAGGGTTTATTTGTTGAGAATTGTTTATTTGTTAGTGTTTAATTAGGTTTTGTTGTTAACTTTGTTTTTTTGAGTATTTACTGATTAATGTGTAATTGATCGTCTGTTTAGGGTTATTTGTTGAGAATTGTTGATTTGTTAGTGTTTAATTAGGTTTTGTTGGCTCAAATTTGATGTTGATGTGATGAAGTTGAGATTTTGTTTAGTAGGTTTTTGTGTTGGTTTGGTTTGAAGTTTGATTGTGTGTTAATTTGAGTTGATTTCGGATTGCTGTGAGAATTGAAGTGTTGTGGATATTGTTTGCCCTAAATTTAGGTTGTTTTTGCAACTCAAAAAGGTTTAATATGCTTGAAATTTGTATGGACGTGAAATGTGTTTGATGCGATGTTGTGAGAGGTGAGAGGGTGAGGAGAGAGAGAGAGAGAGAGAGAAGAACTGGGCAGCTGATGTGATTATGGGGAGGAGAGAGAGAGATGAAGTGGCGCGGGTTAGAATCCTGCTTGCAGGCTCTTCGCTCCCCTCGAACTCGGCTGGGTATTCACCGCCAGGCAGCATTGCCGGGTTACTAGCTTGGGAAGGGAGATCCCTTCCGCGGTCAGGGGTACCGTGCAATTACCCCTTTTAATCAGTTTGATAATGGATGAATAAAATTGTGCCTCCCTAATTATGGGCTCAAATAATCGAGTTTTCTATGTTTGGTTTAGCAAATGTGCCTTTAGTTATGTGATTATGGGATTCGATAATCAGTTTTCTATGTTTAGATCAACACAAATATGCCTCTAATTATGTGACTATGGGGTCCATTTAACAGTTTTGTATGTTTAGATTAACAAAAATGTGCCTCTATTTATATGATTATGGATTCAAATAATCAGTTTCTTTGGATAAGAAGTTTAGTACCAGCTAGTTAACCAAAACAAAACCGTTTATCAAAGGTTAAAATAGTAATTTCCTATGGACTGAATCTTTAATTGTTAATGGAAGCATGTTTTTTTACTTTGCCAGGTATTGTGCTTAAGCTAGTAAAGGTCAGCAATGAAGGAAAGCAACAAACTTTTATGCACAGAAGACGATTTCTCCCAAATGTAGTACAATGGTACGTTCCGAAAACATTTTTTCAGTTGTTTTATTTCAAGATCCTTACAATCATGGTCTCGATTACAGTTCTTGAGCTGCGGTTAGTCGGTTGCTTTTTGGCTCGTCCAATTTGATTATCGCTTCATGAATAACCGAGGTTTATATTAGAAGGTTTATCTTTACACTTTTTCAAATGGATGACAACGGGCATCGGGAAAATGGGAGGCAAAAGCAGCCTCATGGTCAGGTATCATTCTTTTACACCTCAACATCGTATTTAAATTTTAAACCACGGGTCCAAACTACAAAACACTTATTGGGTACGTTTTCAGTGGTTAATGCAGCATCAGCCGTCAATGAAGCAGATAATGACAATCATGGCTGAACGGGATGCCGCCATTCAAGAAAGAAACCTAGCCATGTCAGAGAAAAAGACGGCCTTGGCTGAGCGGGACATGGCGCTACTGCAGCGCGACTCAGCCATAGCGGAACGGAATAGTGCGATCATGGAACGTGATAACGCCATCGCCACATTGCAGTACAGAGAAAACTCCATGAGCAATAGTAACAATAACACACCGTCGTCGTGTCCGCCAGGATGTCAGATATCGCGTAATGTAAAGCACGTGCACCACCCGCAGCAATACCAACAAGACGATACCAACTTGGGAAGTGGTTTGCTACCAGCGTCTCCGCCTCCGGAGCCCGCGAAATCTCGGCGTGCAAAACGCACAAAGGAGATTAAACCTGGTACACCAACCGCTAACAAGACGTCAAGATCGTCTAGAAAAGTGAAACTAGAATGTGATGATTTGAACAAGGCCATGTATGAGGACGCCCACGATTGGGACGGTGGCGGCGGCGGTGAACTTAACCACGGGCCGAAACCTGAGTGGAAGGATCAGGATCTTGGGCTAAACCAGGTTGCGTATGACGACACAACCATGCCCATACCGGTGTGTTCGTGTACCGGTGTTTTTAGGCCGTGTTATAAGTGGGGAAACGGCGGGTGGCAGTCGTCTTGTTGCACGACAACCATGTCGATGTACCCACTTCCGTCGCTTCCTAATAAACGACATGCGCGTGTTGGTGGTAGGAAGATGAGTGGAAGCGTGTTTAACAAGTTAATTAATCGACTTGCGGCTGAAGGTCATGATTTGTCGAATCCGGTTGATCTTAAGGAGCATTGGGCGAAGCACGGGACGAATCGCTACATCACTATTAAGTAAATGTTTAGAATTTAGCTTGGTGTGCTTGAACAAAAATGCTGACATGTTGAATCATGTTCAGCATTCAGATTTGAAGATCATGAAGAATTAGTATTGTATTTAGATGATCAAAGCTTGAGTGTTCGTTAATGGCGGATTTCAACATTTATGTCTGTATCTGTAATGATGAACACCATTGAATCTATGTATTGGTCGTGTTATAAATGAAATAAAATTTTGAAACCCGGTTCATAACAATCAGGTATTCGGTAGCCTGTTTAACCCGTTTATTAAAATGTTGGTCTAGACACGGCCTATTTAATAAGTGGGTCAAATTGAACCGAACAGATCCATTTTATATGTTAGCTGACATGTTAAAATTGATTTTTCTTTGCTAGTTCAAGTTTGGCAACTTCTTTGGAATCTCGAATTGATTCGAGTTTAGACTTGGCCAACGATTAGTTCAAGGGTTGATCTCAACCTACCCCTACCCCTGCCTATGCATTTCAGTTTGATTTTAAACTTTCAATTCTATCTGGTTTCAAGGGTATTAACTCAAACAGATATATTACTGTGTTCAGTTTGATCTATTACTCATTAAAGCCGTTATATTTCAAGAATATGCAATAAGCATTTTCATAGAAAGATTCTAAACTAAGCCTTCGGATCTCCGATGGTTGGTTTTAGTAGTAGAAGTCCAACTTTCTAATATATTTTGACGATCCTTTTCTAGTGTTTTCCATGAGAACTATCTTGGCTTTGCAATAATATTGGGCTATTGGCAGCCTCTTTTGTGTCTTTAACAACCAGGAAAATTCCGGAAACTTGATAGCTAATTGATTTTTAGGACATATATAATGGATTTTGAGAGTAAATTTTAATTATTGATTTTAAAGGATATGTTTTTTTCTATTCACTAAAGAAAGAAAAAGTAAACATCGTAATAGCACACACTTACACGTCTCTTGAAATCAAAACCTAATCTAACAAATCAGATGGTTTCTCCTTGTTTGTATTTAACGGAAAACGATTCTATGATATATAAAAAAACCGGGCCAGCAAGGCTGTAAAACCCAACACAATATACAAAACAGAAAAAAAAAAAAAAAAAAAAAAACGTAAAACAAATTGAATGAGTATGATCCTAAATCCTGCGCCGACTCATGATGACAAACTTAGGTCGCGCACAAGGGCGCACAAGGGATCATACCCAAATCAGATGTATTTTGTACTTAAGCAATTTTCAGTCAAATGACGCAAGCTTTCAAGTTGCCAGCAAGACGCAACTCAAATAGTGCAATTAGTACGAACGTCAGAGCAGGTGGCCAATAGGCGCACGCCAGGCTGTGTCCAATAATGCCTCACGATGAGCAATCGTGTAGGAGACAAGACGTACACAGGACACTGACGTGTCACCAATCAGCACACGCAGACCACTGCTCTATGATCTCCTTTTAAACGTTGATGACTAACCCGACAACAAGGACAACTACCAGACCACGTAGATCCATTCAGCGTGCGCCAACTTTCCTTTCGCCTGCAAACACTAACGGTCGTGTTTAAAGAGACAAACAAGATATTCCTTGTTGTCGACGTCAGACCCAAGGCCCATCAGCCCATCTACTTCACAACTTTCTTCGACTATAAATAGAGGACTTCATCTCCAGGTTTAAGGATCGTTCTCTTGCTCTCTCACTTAATATACATACTTATTATCGTCAAAACAAGTTCTTATTCTCACGCCGAATGGTGGTTACAAGGAGAACTCCTTAATCCTCCTCCACAACATCATTTTTAAATGAAGACCAACAATCAAGGGTCAGATCTTGGCAGACTTTACCACAGAATTCCCCGCTGATAAGATCAGAGAATGTGAAGCCATACAAAGGCCTGCACCAAAATAGACAGAGGAGGTTGGTCACTTTACACAGATGGGGCATCAAATGACGATGACGCGAACTAAGGCTTACGGTTTGTTAGCCTTGAGAAACAAGAATTTAAATATGCCATTCGACTTGACTTCAAGAACACAAATAACGAAGCTGAATACGAGACATTCTTAGTAGGGTTGTGATTGGCGATTAAGATGGGGGTGAAGAACCTGGAGGCACATGTTGACTCCCTGTTGGTGGCAGGGCAGATCAATGGATTATATGACGCTAAGGGAGAAATTATGGCGTTGTATCTCGAGCAGGCTAAGGAATCTTTCCAGAAATTCCAATCATTCAAAATCATGCACATCAATAGAAGCGAGAATAAGCTAGCAGACGCGCTTAGCAAATTAGCTGCTACAAGTTTCCAACATATGGCAATGGATGTGCGCATCGAAGTGCTCAAAAACCCTTCCATTCCTTTACGCCAAGTAAACGTGATCGAGATAGGGTCACCATCATGAATGACCCCCATTATCTAGTATCTACAAGCAGGTGTCCTTCCAGCCAACAAGGCAGAAGCGAGGAAAGTCCAGTATAAAGCACTACATTACTAGATAGACTGAGGGATCATGTACCAATGATCGTATTTAGGACCACTCCTGTGCTCCGTGGACCCACAAGATGCAAATTACTTGATCTAGGAGATTCACGAAGGAATTTGTAGGATCCACACAGGGTCGTGCATGGTGGTTGCAAAAGTAATGAACGCAGGATATTATTGGCCAAGCATGCACCTGTATGCAGTTAAAGAGCTGCGCAAGTGTCATTCTTGCCAGCGTCAAGCACCAAAAACCCTTCGCCCAAAGAACGCCCTGGTTCCAGTTTCAACATCTTGGCCTTTTCAGCAATCGGGCATCAGCATGGTTAGTCCTTTCCTCGACGCACCAGGCGCGATAAAATTCATTATCGTCGCGGTTGATTATTTCATAAAATGAGTGGAAGCTAAGGCCCTTGCTTCGACAACCACTATGGTTGTTCAAAAGTTTATATGGGAGCACATTATTTGTCGATTCGGATTTCCTTTGTGCATAGCCACTGATAATGGCCCCAATTTTGCCTCAGAAAACCTTCAAGAATGGATGGAGGAGCTAATTATTGAGCATGTTTTTTTTATTTTGTGGCACATCCTCAAGGAAACGGCCAAGCAGAGAGCATCGACAAATATATAGTTGAGGGGATCAAAGCAAGATTGGGCACGAACAGAAGATGATGGGTCGACGAACTCCCAAGCATATTATGGGCGCATCGCACCATGCCTATGACGAGTAATGGCGAAACCCCCTTTAGCCTGGTCTATGGCTCAGAGGTAGTTATCCCAGTAGAAATTGGCCTCCATTCGTCGCGCATGTTGGTTATCAATTCGATCGACAACGAGGCGGAGCGCCGTCTTGACTTAGACATGCTAGAAGAACGGTGCAAGAATGTGGCCATTAATGAAGCAAAGTATAAGTCGAAGCTAGAAAAATACTACAATGCGCGAGTCTGCATATGTACGTTTAATCCGGAAGACTACGTTTTCCGCAATAATGAGGCCTCTAATGCCAAACGATTGAGAAAATGTTTAATCCGGAAGAGTACGTCTGCATATGTACGTTTAATCCGGAAGACTACGTTTAATCCGGAAGACTACGTTTTACACGAAGTCCTGGAAAAGGCGCATATAAGTTACGTACTTTAGACGGTCACATTGTTCCTCGCGCATTGAATACACAACAATTGAGAAAATGCTACATGTAAAGCACAACCTTTGTAAGTGATAGCCTCGTGCCTGACAAGATTATTAATACAAGTGTTGTTTGCATTATTTTCCTTGTTATTTACTATATGTTGACTAAGTTACAAATGCATTTATCACTTTGTGTATGCGCAAAAACATTCGGGCTAAATTACGAACTCATGAACCACCTGATCTCCAAGGCTCCCACGATTTCGAACGTGATGTCGGATCATGTGTCATTCACAAATGAATCACACCTACCTTTATTCACGCCACCTATACAAAGTTATTATCACATGCAAATATTGTAACATTTTAAAATCAACACGGTATATTTACACATTCACGTAACGCGCCAAATTGAAACCACACCATCTCTCCCATTTTATTTCCTTAAATTTCGATCTTTCCTTAAGCCATAGAAACGAGTTCGCCTTGATATCCTCTACCATTCGAATAATAGAAACATTTGTAACTTGAAATTCTTTTTTGTTGAGAGCATGCACGATATCAGCTAAACAAGAACGCAAGTCGAAGACTTTTTAATCAACAAAAACCACACCATGTTAAAGTAATTAAGTGACAAAGGCAGTGTTTTAATAATCTACTCAAATCGGCCAGTTGTACCGGTTGAACCGTCCGGTAGAACTAGTTAAACCGTCCGGTACACCTGGTTAAACTGTTTCTGAGCCAAATCCGGTAAAGTATAAAAACCGGATTTTAAAACATTGGACAATATTAGATGAATATCATAATCTATCTTAGACCACACGGTGTGGGTGTTCAAAAATGGCGTTGTTGCTTCTCAACGCCGTTGTCGCAACCCCCGCCCCCTATCTGTCCCGGGAACGGGCGGCCGCGAGACCAGTTTTGATGGTATCGTTTTATTTATCAATTTGGTAGCGAAATTTTCATCAGGACCGTAGTTAGGAAATGTTTATCAGAGTAAATACCACACTTTTATAGTATTAAACATATTGTGATAAAACCCAAGTTTTCATTACAAACATTTTCATAGGGAAAATCCCTATTTTATTGAATAAAACATCTTCATTTATTTAGGTAACTTTTATAGCCACTTTTCCAAGCCTTCAGTGCTGTCCAGCTGGCTTCTAGTTGGCTTTCATATTTTGTTACTTGAAACGTGTTTTAAAACATTTTGTCAGTGGGAAATACTGGTGAGTGAATCCCAGTTTAATCAAGAAGAGTTTTATCCATTAACAGTATTGAGAGCAATCACATTGTTTATTTCTACACAATTACTCATTCAGTATTGTCAATCCTGACTGGTGGGTCATATTACATATTGGCTAACTCGTCGTCCAATGGTAACGTGTTCCACATTTTGTATACAAAACCCCAACATACCGGCAGTAATTGAAGAACTACAAAGACTCAATCACTGCTTAATCACATTGTAAAACATTTAAGGTTTTGTAAAAACAATTTACAAAAAAAGAGATTACTCACATTGCTGACTTAGGTTTCTTCTAAGGTTCCCTGGTGATTATCTATAATTTATACAATGAACACGCGTTAGTATAATAACCCTTTATATTTACATTAGTAATACCCTCCCCGAGACGGCATTCCAACGACTATGTCGGGCAGAACCACGACAGCCGTTACGGAACCCTGGATCAATCGGGCAGCGTATCTAATACGTAACCGGGGTTATGATACTTACATCGGGGCAGAACTTCGTTAATTAGGGGGTATTATGCCCGGAAATTATGTTATCTATTCAGAAATTCGTTGAGAGAGAAAGAGACTGAGCGATTTGGGACTGAAGCCCGAGCTCCCCATTTATAGGGCCTGAAATCGGGTTTCTCGCGGCCCGCGTAGACCTAATGGTCGTCTTACGTGGCCCGCGCAGTAGGGTGTCTAGGCCGTAGCTGATCCGGGTCACGAGTATAGGTCTAACACGTGCTGCCACGTGTCAACACCGGGTGATGCCTCGTTTTTGATCACTCGCGGCCCGCGTAACCAGTAGCTAAAGGCTACGCGCCCCGCGACAACCTCAATTTTCTTGTTTTCAATTAATTTTTATAAAAATAAAGGTATTTGGGCTTGGTTTTTACATACAGGGTATATTTTAAGACATATTGGGATATTTTAATATATTTTAGGGCGTCAGAAAAATTCAGGACGGTTGTTATATCGTCCCCACCTTGTTTTAGAGCTCGTCCTCGAGATCTACTGGAATATGTGTGGATATTTCCTTTGTATTTCTGATTCAAGCTCCCATGTGTATTCTGGTCCCCTTTTGGAGTCCCATTTTACTTTGACCAGAACTAATCTCTTGTGCTTGAGGTTCTTAACTTTCCTGTCTTCAATCTGTAGAGGCTTCTCTACAAACTTTAACTGTTCATTTACCTCTATATCATGAAGAGGTACTATCAGTGATTTATCAGCTAAACACTTCTTGAGATTAGATACATGAAATACATCATGTATTCCTGCCATTTCCTCTGGCAGTTGTAGCTGATAGGCTACAGGTCCTATTCTTCTAATAATCTCAAAAGGTCCAACATACCTGGGGCTTAGCTTTCCCCTTTTGATGAATCTTACCACTCCTTTCCAAGGAGAGACTTTTAATAATACTTTATCTCCTACTTGAAATTCCAATGGTTTTCGTCTGTTATCAGCATAACTCTTTTGCCGATCACGTGCTGCTTTTAGTCGTTCCTTTACTTGAGTGATTTTATATGTTGTTTCGTGTACTATCTCGGGTCCAGATAGTTGTTTTTCTCTAATTTCTGCCCAACAGACTGGCGTTCGGCACTTTCGTCCATAAAGTGCTTCGAATGGTGCAGCATTTATACTTGTGTGATAACTGTTATTATAAGAAAATTCTATCAATGGTAAATGATCGTCCCAATTACCTCCGAAATCAATTACACAAGCTCTAAGCATGTCTTCCATTGTTTGAATCGTCCTTTCACTTTGTCCGTCCGTTTGAGGATGATAAGCGGTGCTTAAATTCAACTTGGTTGCCATGGCTTTTTGGAAACTTGCCCAAAAATGAGAGGTAAAACGACTATCTCTGTCATAAACAATTGATAGAGGAATTTCATGTAATGAAACTATTTCATTTACATATAATTTAGCTAACTGTTCCATACTAAAAGTTTCTTTCATTGGTAGGAAATGAGCTGACTTGGTTAGTCTGTTTACAATTACCCAGATTGTATCATTACCCTTTCTTGTTTTGGGTAATTTGGTAATAAAATCCATTGTTATCAATTCCCATTTCCAGACTGGCATTTCTAACTGTTGCAATAAACATGAGGGTTTCTGATGTTCAGCTTTAACTTGTGAACAGGTTAAACACTTTGCAACAAATGCTGCTATATCCTTTTTCATTCCTATCCACCAGAAGTTTTTCCTTAAGTCCTGATACATCTTATCACTTCCAGGATGCATTGTATACATAGACTTATGGGCTTCTTCTAGTATACGGTGGCATAGGTTTCCTAATTTAGGTATCCACATTCTTTTCTTATGGAATCTCCAAATTCCATCCGTTCCTTGTTCTAATTCCTTAATCATTCCTTTCAGTTTCTCAGTATCATCCTTGATTACTGATTCTTGTGATTTTCTAATCTGTTCATTTAAATCTATTTGCAGATTTAACTTAAGAGAACATACTCTTTTTGGCTTTTCATGATATTTTCGACTTAAAGCATCGGCTACTATATTTGTCTTTCCTGCATGATACTGGATACTACAATCAAAATCACTAAGTATCCCCATCCAGCGTCTTTGTCTCATATTCAATTATTTTTGCCCAAAAACATACCTTAAACTCTTATGGTCGGTGAATATGGTAAACTTACTACCGTAAAGGTAATGTCTCCAAATTTTAAGGGCAAAAATTATAGCTCCTAACTCTAGATCATGGGTTGAATAATTTTCTTTATGATTCTTAAGTTGTCTTGGAGCGTAAGCTATAACTTTTTAACGTTGCATTAATACACATCCATAACCTAACTTTGAAGCGTCACAATAGATTACAGAATCTTCAGTTCCTTCCGGTAACGCTAGTATGGGGGCATGGGTTAATCTTTGCTTAAGAATTCTAAAGGCTTCTTCTTGTTTTGGTCCCCATTCAAACTTAACTGATTTACAGGTTAACTTAGTTAAGGGAATGGCTATTCTAGAAAAATATCGAATAAACCTTCTATAATAACCGGCCAATCCTAAGAAACTTCTAACCTCGGTTGGTGACTCAGGGGTTTTCCACTTGGTTATGGCCTCGATCTTGGTGGGATCTACATGAATTCCTTCATGATTAACCAGATGTCCAAGAAATTATACATGTTCTAACCAAAACTCACACTTCGAAAACTTAGCATAAAGCTTTTCTTTTCTCAATAAACTTAGAAGTGCGTGCAAATGCTTTGCATGATCTTCCTTGCTTTTGGAATAAATAAGAATATCATCTATAAAGACAATTATGAATTTATCCAAATATTGCTTACATATTCGGTTCATCAAGTCCATAAATGCAGCCGGGGCATTGGTTAAACCAAATAGCATGACAGTAAATTCATAATGGCCATACCTTGTTCTGAAAGTGGTCTTAGGAATGTCCTCTTCCTGTACCTTTAATTGATGATATCCTGACATTAAATCGATTTTTGAGAAAAATCGTGCTCCTTGCAATTGATCGAACAGATCATCTATTCTTGGTAATGGATACCGATTCTTAATCATGACCTTGTTCAATTCATGGTAGTCAATGCACATACGCATTGATCCGTCCTTCTTTTTGACGAATAAAATCGGTGCTCCCCATGGCGATGAGCTTGGCTGTATGAATCCCTTCTCAAATAATTCATCTAATTGTTTCTTCAGTTCTTGCATTTCTGCAGGTGCCAAACGGTGAGGTGGTTTGGCAATTGGTGTGGTTCCCGGTATCAAATGGATTCTGAATTCAACTTCTCTGTCTGGAGGTTGACCTGGTAGCGCTTCTGGAAATACATCTGGAAACTGAGATACGACTGGAATATCCTTTAATTCTTTTCCCTTAGTGTTAATGATTATAGAAATCAAATACACTAATGATCCTTTCCTTATATAACTTGCTGTTTTCATCACAGAGATGAACTTTGTGGATTTAAAGGTTTTATTTCCTTTAATTGTGATCCTTTCACCCCTTAGTGAATCTACTTGAATTGACTTTTGATCACATAAAATACTGGCTTTATTGGCTATTAACCAATCCATTCCTAATACAATATCAAATCCTGCCAGATTCATTGGGTAAAGGTTTGCAATAAATTTCTAATTTAAAATTTCTATTCTTGCTCCCTGCAAGATTTCAGAAATTTTAATGGTTTCCCCATTTGCTGTCTCTACTAGACATTCTTGTGGGAGTTTAGTTAATGATTGATTAAGAAGTTTGCAAAATGAAGTATTAATAAAACTTTGGTTCGCACTAGAGTCAAATAATACTTTAGCAAAAACATCATTAACTAAAAATGTACCAGTGATCACATCCAGGATCATCTTTGCTTCTTCTACAGTCAGAACAAATGCTCTAGCATTTTTAGTATTCTTGGTGTTTGTGGCTGGAGCTAGCTTTGGACAGTTAGACTTGATATGACCTTGTTCTCTGCAGTTGTAGCATATCCTGTTGTTAGGCTTTTTCCTGCAGTCTTCCTCCTTGTGTCAAGATATTTTGCAAAAGTTACAGTATATGGAGCATCTTCCTGAATGCTTTCTTTTATAATACTTACAGTAGGGTGTAGAGGTAGAACCTACATTTCTCCCACGGTTAGAATTTCCAAAACGGAATTCTTGGGTAAGTTTCTGGGTTAGGTTCCTCCTTTGATCCTCTTCTCGAGTACGGACTAACTCATCTGTCAAGGTGTTGGCTAGTTCTACTGTTTCTTCTATGGTTTGAGGTCTAGCAGCCTTGACTACATGTCTAATCTCTCCAATTAATCCCCAGATGTAACGGGAGATTAAAACTGGTTCAGGTGAAGCAAGGGTTGGTACTATTCGGGCATATTCAAAGAATAATGTACTATAACCCTTACTATCTACCACAATCATTCTAAGATTTAGGAATTTGTTTGATATCTGTTCTTTTTTATTAGGAGGGCAGAATTTCCTTTCTACCATGTTTTTAAACTCCTCCCATTCCATATTGTAAGTTCTATCACATCCTCTAGACTGGAGGATAGTGTTCCACCATTCTAGTGCTGAATTCTTAAACAGATTGGAAGTAAACATTATCTTATCCTCTTCCGCGCATTTACTTATCCTTAAGACTGCCTCAGTCTTTTCTATCCAGCGAAGAGATGCAACGGCCCCTTCATTGCCCGAGAATTCCATTGGTTTACAAGACCAGAATTCTTTATAAGAACAACCGTAAGACACGGTTCTTCTTCTTTTGGGAATGAGCACTTGAAGTACGGGTCCATTGTTCACGCTGTTTTCAGGTTCAGAAGGTCGTTTGCTATCATGCTTACTTTTATTTTCTAGCTTCCTTAACCGTTTTGATAATATATGGCATCGCATCTATTATCCCTTGTGCCACTATATGCTGCATGGCACTGTTATCCACTTGGTTTCCATTGTTGTTGTTCGGGTTTTCATTATCAGGGTTAATGTTACTCTGGTTATCATTATTCTGGTTTTCCTGGTTTACTTCATCGTCCATCTGAATTTTAAACATTTATCAATTATTAATATTACAAAATAATTAATAATTTAGGCAACCACCACACAACACACATATTGGTCAAAAGCGTCGAGCATTGCTACTTACTCTTTTCTATTATAGTATGCGTCAAATACATACTAAAACTGGAATTAAAAATTACAATACTATTATGCATCGCTAACCACAAAGTGGTCTATACTACAACATATATTATTATTATTATTACACATATATCATTATTATAATATATATATATATATATATATATATATTTTTTTCATACAAACATATTATATATTTTTATATTATTATTATTACTACCAACTTCACCATCACTTTCATTGATCTGGATTCATCCAGTAATCCATATTGCGCTCGTCGTATTTCCAGACGAGTCGCTCTCCTACCTGCCTCATCCTCTCACTACTCTCTAAAATCTCTTCTCCGAAAGTTCGGAGCTCATGCACATTTTCTGCACTCATTGGGGGTGCAGGTGCTGATACTGGGTCTGGGTACTGGGCATGGGATTCTCCTGAGGGTATGGATTCTCTAAGATTTCCCTAATGTATTCATCATTATCGTAGTAGTAGGGATCTAGAGGGTCCAGACCTAGATAGGCTGCTAAGTTTGGCATGGGTTCGTTGTTTAGGTGGTAGCGTGGCACATAATCCCTATGATCATCGAACCATGGATCATAATCTGGGTCTAAGGCATTAGGGGCTGGTATCCTAGGTATCTCCTCAGGGTTGAAATCATGCATTTGAACTTGGTTTTCGGGGTTGTTTTCTATCTCCATCGGCTGAGTGGGGAACAAAGGTAAGGGTTGTGGGGCTACTAGTTGTTCCAGGTTTGGGTCGGCAGCTGTTGTTGCTAGGATATGAAAATTGGCTAAGCTCCTATTAAGCATATCCTATGTATGGGCATCTGACTCTCGCTTAGTGGTTGCTAGGACTCTCTGCTGTTGCAACTTTCGCATTCTTTTCCTACGCTCGAATGCTCCCTTACTGAACCAACCTCTCTTTTTTCTGAGGGAATGGCTCTTCAGACTGAGCCTTAAAGACAAACATCCCTTCTTCCTGATCAGCTGAATACCCAGAGAGGGCTAGATTGGGAAGTCATGCGCGATGGTTAGATTGGGAAGTCATGCGCGATGGTTAGATTGGGAAGTCATGCGCGATTGCCAGGGGCAGTTTGGAGTTCCCCGATGGTTAGATTGGGAAGTCATGCGCGAACTCAATCAGTATGACAGACTAGACGACATGATGAGTCGCCCGCTTGCAAATCTGGGCGGTTGCAACCGACCCGTTTACCGGGAGCTGACTATAGAGTTCTTTGCATCTTATGCCTATGAAAAGCCGGCTGCTAATAGAAGACCCAAACTTCGCTACAAGAAGCGGGTAACTTTTAGGTTATGTGGGCGATGGCATACGTGGTCGGTTGGTCGTTTGGAAAGGAGGCTCGGGATCTATACAAGGGATGACATAGATGATCCCGATGTCTTCACTAATCAGTTCACCTTTCCTTCTGACGCAGCACGGGATGCATTTTGGGCAGCAAATGCAGTTGGGGGCCCCTACAACCCGAGGATGTCTAAGGCTTCTAGATTGCGAGACCCCTTGGTGCGAGTGATGCACCATGTGTTTAGCCATACGATATGCGGTCGCATGGACAGTCTTGGTAACTGTCCAACACCAGATTTGCTTTTTCTTTATGCGTTGGTTGATGGAGCACCTATCAACCTAGCCGCACGAATGGCTGAGTACTTCGTGAAGAGCTCAGGGCGAACTCCAAACAGTGAGATACATGGCGGTCAGTATGTGACCGAAATAGCCTACAACGAAGGCTATATGACTGAGGAGGTTCTTCAGGGTCTCACGTTGATTACTGAGGGGGTTCATGTCGATATCAGGTCACTGAAGGCCATGGGGGTGATTGTTGAGCTTGATAGGGGTGATAGGTTGAGGGGATTGAACAACAAGGTCTGGGACCCGTTGCCTCCAGATGAGGAGGAAGATGTGGATGTTGAGATGGGAGAGCAGGGTCCGCAGCAGCAGCACCAGCCACCGACACCACCACACTCACCGCAGCACCATGCATTTCATCAGCATGAGGACTGGCCCACGTTCTACCAATAGTTCCAGGATATGCGTGTGACGCAGGAGCAGCATGGTACCTACTTCGATGAGATTAGATCTAGCCAGGACCAGATCCGGGCTAACCAGGATCAGCTTCGGGCCACACAGGACCAGCTTCGGCAGAGCCAGGATGCTTTATACCAGGGAGTGTCTGCGGGGTTTTCTTATCTTTTCGGGGAGATGCATCACGCATACCCCGACTACTTTCAGCACCTTCCGCAGTTCCCACCGTGGAACCCCCCTGGTTTTGGCGATGCCGGCCCGTCCTATACGAGACATGATGATGATGATGGAGATGAGTAGTTGGCGGTGGTGATAGCAGTTGGTGGTGTTTTCTATTTCAGTACTTTATTTTTTTATGGGTGTTTATTTTGACTATTATTTAAAACACCCCGGTTATGTATTTCAGACAATTTCCTTTGTGTTTTGTTTGGATTTTAGTATTTATGTATATTATGGTTGTTTTGTGATTTTTCTGTTTCTGTTATGTTTTGGGTGCACATGTGACATACTCGCAGGTTTTAGCTATCGGATCTTGGACCGGAGCACGTACCAGATACAGCTTCGGAAGTCTCGTGGCATCAACATCATCTTGAGGGGGTTAACTTTGTTAACTTAACTTTGTCTGTCCTCTTATAAAAAAAATCAGAAAATCAGAAAAATCATTCAAAAATACTTGTATTTTGTATATATTTTTGTAAATAAACCGGTTGGTTGTGTTTTAGAAAGCTTCGGACTTGATAAAAACTCGACAAGCAAAATATTTTTGAAAAAGGAAACCGGAAAGCGTGACAAACAAAGAAAGACTTACATGATAGTTTTCACACTTTTACCCATTCCTTCCGTTACGTGAGCATATTTGAGCCTATTGTTATATATTTGTTCATTTCGGATATAGGAGTGAGCCGGATGTTATGTGCAATTTAGAACTTGTCACTAGTATGCTTGTTAAGACCATGAACTTGTGAATTTGTGTAAAAATGATAGAGGCACTTAGATTACCCCTTTGTTGTGTACTTGTTCTTTGTGTTGTGTTTCCCGTTCACCTTATATTACCCTTTAGGATTAACCATGTCGAGCCTTCCCGTTCACCTTTGTTTACCCACATTATCGCCCACTTAACCAAATTTAGCCTTTTTATGTTTTAAACCTTTTTAGTGTTGAAACTCGGTTAAAATAATAGTTTAACTAGCTTGTTATTGTTTATATTTCATTGTATATTTTCTATGTTAAAAAAAAAAGCCAGAAAATAAAACACCCTAAAATAGGGTGAAGTTGATAGAAATCGAGCAATTTTGAATGCTTAAATGTTAAAAATTTCGTTGATAAGCTCGATTGCGCTTTAGTCGCCTTTTTAAGGCGTTTGTATGTATAGTTGTATTATTTTCTTGCTAGTTAAACGCTACTACCGAGTTTTAACCATTTTCGCCACTTTAAATGTCCACTTCCATACCCTTCGCCCAAGCCTAATGTTACAACCCGTAAAGACCTCTTGATTTACACGAGTTTGCATGTTAGTTGGTGGAGACGAGATTTTATGACAAGCTTATGATATTGCACATTTCATTGACTAGGCATTGAGTGTTTACACATACACATTTTATGTATGTTTCATAAATAAAACCGAGTGTGTGAACATTGTGAGTCGTGTGAAGATTAACATGTGAGTCAATTAAATGTGAAGTCACGGCTTTTTGGTTGTCGCTTTTTAATTGCATATGCTTGTTGGGTTTGAGTCTTTTGATGTTGTCTTTCGACAAACCGGCTAACCGTTTATAGTAGTTTTCAATAAAATAGTGTGTAAATTATTGTTCTTGTTTGTTTATGTCTTTTATTGCTTTTTAGTTTAGCTTGCTTGAGGACAAGCAAGGTTCAAGTGTGGGGAGATTTGATATTCGTTAATTTACACATATTTTAGTCCCCCGTTTTACCCCTATTTTATGCGTTTTTGGCCGTAAAACCGTCATTCGGATACTTAATTATCTACACTTTTGTTTACAGGCCTAAAACAGCATACCAGACAAGATGATAGCGAAAACGAGGACTTTCCGGACAAAACGACGGAGCTGCGGACATTCTGTTAAGGAAACTGACCTGGGCCTGTGGAACGGTCGTGCGACCTGATGCACGACCGTGCATCTCCGACAAATGCTAATCAACCCGGCATTGAACGAGGGTGCGACTAGGCGTGCAAGGAATATAAGGTCAGTCCGGTGATGCACGGACGTGCCATCTGAAGAACGACCGTGCGTCTACGATGATCCAGCCTGATCTCGGTGATGAACGCCCGGCCCAGCAGCGCGTGTAACAAGAACCCGGAACTAAACGACCGTTCCATCTGAAGAACGGTCGTGCGATATCGTATCTGGTCAAAGATCTGATGACGTATGCAGTATGGTGCCCCATCCCTAATAATTGCTTAAAGTGCACGGTCGTGCCATCTGAAGAACGACCGTGCGACAGCGAAAAAATATAAAAACAGAACAGAAACATTCTGTTCGACATTCTGGATTTTTGGGAGCTTCACAGGCGAATTTACAGGCTCCGGAGGCTTTGCTTTTGACCCGGATTCAAGCCACATTGTGCCGTTTAGCTCCATTACTACCCGGATCCTTAGTCTAGTACTTGTTTATGGTTTGGTTTTCTAATCTTTCCATGATTTTGTTAATCTTTCAAGTACTTAGATTAATGTTTATGTATTATTGTAGCCTTTGGGCAAAAACACAAACAATCCCTTGCTAGATTATAGCCATTAGTGTGTTAAGCTTTGTTTGTAATGACACTTGAAGTATTTTCTATGTTAATCTTTGATGATTAGTTTGCAACCTTGTTATTGATATTGATTTCTTGATTATAAGTAATTGTGTTGGATGATTGGTATTTGGTTAGTTAAGATAGTTGAAAAATGAAGCTTAATTAATCTTGTATTAGTAAACTTTGAACTTGGTTAACTAGTTTAGCTTGGTTTAAATGTGTGCATCATGATACTAGAAATGGTTAGTGATTTAATAAAATGTAATTATTGTTAATCAAGAGAGCTTGCCGTCACGTAAGGACCTTAACGGGTTAGATGGTGTAGTTATAAATTCTTGCCATGATTTGTTAGCTTAGTTAGTAGTTTAGGCCAAAATTTCTATCTTGGTGAATTATTGTGCAAGATTTGTAAAATGAACTCGGTTGTGATTTAATCTAGTTTATGGTTGTCTCGGTGGTTGCATTGTGTTTATCGGTGTCTCTTTCCTTGATTAAGTGCGGTTAGAAAACTCCTAACGGATGACTAACTTATTTTTAAGAGATTTTCATAGACATTTATCAATTGCACGTTAAAGAACAATTTTAGGTGGTTAAAATGTGTTTATCGTTTTAGCTTTCCGAATGATTGTCATGTTAGGATTCCCGAAAGGGATACTGATTGTCTTAAATTGGAATATTGACCGAATGCTTCTAGTGCCAAAACCGACTTAGTTGACATGCTGTGGTTATGTATTAAGCAAGGCTTTTTATCTATTACCTATTATGTTTTTATTATGTATTTGTTTATGCTTACTTTAGTTTAGTTAAAATCAAACAAACCTATGTTTTTACCGGTAGTTTAGTGACAAAGGTCTAGTATTATTTCTCCGCCCATTTCCTTGGATCGATACTTGGTTCTTACCGATACTTTATTACATATGTGACGGGGTACACTTGCCTCTTTCGTGTGTGTTTTGATGTAAAAGTAATAATCACTTTTATAAATTTAAAACCAAATCGTTTGTAAATTCATTGCAAAATTATGTATATATACGCACACGTCAAGTTTTTGGCGCCGCTGCCGGGGGAAATGGCGAGCTTTAGGAACGACCCGAGTCATTGTGTTATCGGCGTATATACTTGTAAATATTTGTGTATAATTTCTTGATAATTTATTTGTTTATTTATTTGTTAATATTTCTTGTTTTTAATTCGATTTATTCGTTTTCGCGTATATTTTTGTTCCATTTATTTATTTGATCCGGATTTATTTATTCACTTATTCTTTGGGTTTTCGGCACCCTAGAGCCATTTTGTATTAGCCGATTCATTTATTTTTTTTAGTGTTGAATTTTTATAAAATTTCGGGCTCATTTTTGAATTTTTATAAATTTTTCAGCCCATTTATAATAATCTTCTGCTTCTATTCAGCTGAAAAAAAGGGCAGAATTATTATATTAATAAAATATTCATTGTGTCAAATTTTCGTTTGCAGGTTAATGTCCTATACCCCCGCTCCCAATCCTATTGAGCCGTCAGACGAGCCCGAGCGTGATCTGAGGAGACGTCTTCGTGAGAAATCTCATGCAGTTGGCCTGATACTCGCAGCAGGTGAGCAGGAGCAGGTCGTACCCGCTGAAGCCGAGGGCTTAGGGGCAGGAGGAAACGCAACCATGGCAGACGACGACAGACCTTTGAATGAAACAAATCAGCCCGGAGGAGAAGGCTTGCTACCAAGCATCACCCGACCGACGGTAGCAGCACCGAGTTTCGAGATAAAACCCAGCATCATAAATATGATACAAAACTCGGTGCAGTTTGATGGGAAGGATCACGATGATCCGGGTTGGCACATCGCAAAGTTTCTCGAGGTGTGCTCGACTTTCAAGATTAGAGATGTTTCTGAGGACGCGATCCGTTTGCGGCTCTTTCCGTTTTCACTGCGAGGCAAAGCTAGTGCTTGGCTCTTATCATTTCCGGCAGGATCTATCACCACTTGGGCCGAGATGGCAGAATTATTTGTGCATAAATACTTTCCTCCGGAAAATACGACTAAATTGAGGAACCGTATCATGACGTTCAAGCAAGACGACTGAGAATCTCTACACGCAGCTTGGGAGAGGTTTAAAGATCTCTTAATTGATGTCCCACATCACGGGTTGTCCAAAAGGCAACTAGTTCTGACCTTTTATCAGGGACTCAATTATGACTCGCAGGAGTGTTTAGACGTGTATGCAGGAGGCGATCTTGGAACAAAGACACCGACTGAAGCTTACGCGATCATAGAGAAAGTTGCGTTGAAGTCAAGTTCTCGCCACGGTGGAGCGCGGAATAAGACATCATCCACTTCCGGAGTTCATGCTGTGGATACATATACGGCTCTTACTGCACAAATTGGAGCCTTGGCAACAAGAATTGATAAGTCTCAGAATGTCTCGCGAATTCAATCGCCATCTTGTGATCAGTGCGGTGTTGCACACGTGCCGGGTACGTGTGAGCAGGGTGTTATGTTTACAGGAAACGAGGAGGTGAACTACATGGGCAATCAAATCAGGCCCAAAATAACCCCTATAGCAACACGTACAATCCAGGGTGGAAGAATCACCCAAACTTTGGGTGGAAATCTGGTTCTGGTAACCAGAACGCACACGGATATGCTCAACATGCTCCCGCGCCACAACAATCTCAAGGTCAGTCCTTCCAGCCACAGTATAATAATCAAGGCTCAGGAAGCAGTTCCCAGCCACACGCCTCTCAAAGCAACGCAAAGCTAGAGGAAATGATGGCACAACTGCTGAACAACTCCAACAATGCTAATCAAATGGCTGAGAAGCGATATCAGCAGCATGAGGAGCGGTTCATGGTCAACGAGGGAGAAATGCGGAGTCAAAAGGCTTCCATTCAGACCATAGAGAATCAAGTGGGCCAGTTGGCAAAAATGATGTCGGAGAGACCTCCAGGTGGTCTTCCGGGAAATACCGAGCAGAATCCGAAGGGGCGTGGTAATGGCCCGCACTTGTAACAAGTGTGGGGACATGAGTCTTGCTATCGACTCGCCGACAAAAATTTAGCATGAGTCTACGCTACTGACTCGCCGAAAAAAATGTAGCAGGAGCGTCTTTGGCGCTATAAGGGTAAAATATTCCTTTTATTTGTTTTTGTAGTTTTAGCGTAATTTAGGTTAGTTAGGTAGTTTCCGTTAGTTTGTTTAGTTTCCATACGTACCGAGCAAAGGTTCTGTATTGCAATATTGTTAGAACAGTTGGTGTGTCGAAAAAATGGCGAAAAACGGCCGAAACAGTTGCTGGAAATGGCTTCTGCGGAAAAATTCTGATCTGCACCTGATGCACGACAGTTCCTCGGGTCGCACGACCGTGCGTTTCCGAGGGCGGGCACGGTAGATTGCACCCCCGGTGCATTTCCGAGAAAAGTGGCTAGGATTTGGGTGATGTCGGCGACGCACGACCGTGCGACACGGAGAACGACCGTGCGTCAGGCTAAGGGCAGTTTTGTCTTTTGGCACTATAAATACCCTCATCTGCAGCCCCCATTCACAATTCGCGAAACCCTAGTCGCTGCAGGCCGTTCCAGAGCGATTCTTCATCATTTTCGCACGGTTTTTCGCACGATCTCACATCCTTCTTCGCACGGTACGTTCCTAGTTGTAGATTTCTTGTTTTCTTGCTTTCTAGGTTAGATTTCTTCCGATTCTTCAAGGAAATTTTTAGGGTTCTCTTCATAAACAAATCGAAACCCTAACCCTTGTTGAATCGAAGTATCGTGAACACCCGGTGGACTTTTAGACCCCTTTTGGCCCAATACTTGTTGAAATTTTGCAAAAATCAGGTTGTTCTAAGTACATGGGTCGAAATCTGCAGACACTGTGTCGCACGGACGTTCCTTAGATGGAACGGTCGTGCCATTCCGGCTTGTTCACGATATCTGCTGTTTGCTCGGTGTTGCACGGTGGTGCCGTTGGTTATACGCCGTGCAGTTCCGACATCTCTGGGTAGATGGTGCTTGTCATCGGCGACGCACGACCGTGCCATATGCCCAGATCAGTTTGACAGTTTCTTCATAATAGGCTGCTCGGCTGTTTTCGATTCGATTTTTTCCTGTTTCCATCTCTCTAATGTTTTTCCTCATACAGATGGACCACCCCTTCCTTCAGTTTGACCCCAACATTGAGAAAGAAGCTTTGTGCATCCCGAAACGCGACGCATTGTGGGAAAGACGGGGGCAGTTTGGAGTTCCCCGATGGTTAGATTGGGAAGTCATGCGCGAACTCAATCAGTATGACAGACTAGACGACATGATGAGTCGCCCGCTTGCAAATCTGGTCGGTTGCAACCGACCCGTTTACCAGGAGCTGACTATAGAGTTCTTTGCATCTTATGCCTATGAAAAGCCGGCTGCTAATAGAAGACCCAAACTTCGCTACAAGAAGTGGGTAACTTTTAGGTTATGTGGGCGATGGCATACGTGGTCGGTTGGTCGTTTGGGAAGGAGGCTCGGGATCTATACAAGGGATGACATGGATGATCCCGATGTCTTCACTAATCAGTTCACCTTTCCTTCTGACGCAGCACGGGATGCATTTTGGGCAGCAAATGCAGTTGGGGGCCCCTACAACCCGAGGATGTCGAAGGCTTCTAGATTGCGAGACCCCTTGGTGCGAGTGATGCACCATGTGTTTAGCCATACGATATGCGGTCGCATGGACAGTCTTGGTAACTGTCCAACACCAGATTTGCTTTTTCTTTATGCGTTGTTTAATGGAGCACCTATCAACCTAGCCGCACGAATGGCTGAGTACTTCGTGAAGAGCTAAGGGCGAACTCCGAACAGTGAGATACATGGCGGTCAGTATGTGACCGAAATAGCCTACAACGAAGGCTATATGACTGAGGAGGTTCTTCAGGGTCTCACGTTGATTACTGAGGGGGTTCATGTCGATATCAGGTCACTGAAGGCCATGGGGGTGATTGTTGAGCTTGATAGGGGTGATAGGTTGAGGGGATTGAACAACGAGGTCTGGGACCCGTTGCCTCCAGATGAGGAGGAAGATGAGGATGTTGAGATGGGAGAGCAGGGTCCGCAGCAGCAGCACCAGCCACCGACACCACCACACTCGCCGCAGCACCATGCATTTCATCAGCATGAGGACTGGCCCACGTTCTACCAGCAGTTCCAGGATATGCGTGTGATGCAGGAGCAGCATGGTACCTACTTCGATGAGATTAGATCTAGCCAGGACCAGATCCGGGCTAACCAGGATCAGCTTCGGGCCACACAGGACCAGCTTCGGCAGAGCCAGGATGCTTTATACCAAGGAGTGTCTGCGGGGTTTTCTTATCTTTTCGGGGAGATGCATCACGCATACCCCGACTACTTTCAACACCCTCCGCAGTTCCCACCGTGGAACCCCCTGGTTTTGGCGATGCCGGCCCGTCCTATACGAGACATGATGATGATGATGGAGATGAGTAGTTGGCGGTGGTGATAGCAGTTGGTGGTGTTTTCTATTTCAGTACTTTATTTTTTTATGGGTGTTTATTTTGACTATTATTTAAAACACCCCGGTTATGTATTTCAGACAATTTCCTTTGTGTTTTGTTTGGATTTTAGTATTTATGTATATTATGGTTGTTTTGTGATTTTTCTGTTTCTGTTTCTGTTATGTTTTGGGTGCACATGTGACATACTCGCAGGTTTTAGCTATCGGATCTTGGACCAGAGCACGTACCAGATACAGCTTCGGAAGTCTCGTGGCATCAACATCATCTTGAGGGGAGTATTATTATCCCTTTCTCTGTATTTCGGGTCTCGCATTGGGGACAATGCGAAGTTCAAGTGTGGGGAGGGAGTTAACTTAACTTTGTCTGTCCTCTTATAAAAAAAATCAGAAAATCAGAAAAATCATTCAAAAATACTTGTATTTTGTATATATTTTTGTAAATAAACCGGTTGGTTGTGTTTTAGAAAGCTTCGGACTTGATAAAAACTCGACAAGCAAAATATTTTTGAAAAAGGAAACCGGAAAGCGTGACAAACAAAGAAAGACTTACATGATAGTTTTCACACTTTTACCCATTCCTTCCGTTACGTGAGCATATTTGAGCCTATTGTTATATATTTGTTCATTTCGGATATAGGAGTGAGCCGGATGTTATGTGCAATTTAGAACTTGTCACTAGTATGCTTGTTAAGACCATGAACTTGTGAATTTGTGTAAAAATGATAGAGGCACTTAGATTACCCCTTTGTTGTGTACTTGTTCTTTGTGTTGTGTTTCCCGTTCACCTTATATTACCCTTTAGGATTAACCATGTCGAGCCTTCCCGTTCACCTTTGTTTACCCACATTATCGCCCACTTAACCAAATTTAGCCTTTTTTATGTTTTAAACCTTTTTAGTGTTGAAACTCGGTTAAAATAATAGTTTAACTAGCTTGTTATTGTTTATATTTCATTGTATATTTTCTATGTTAAAAAAAAAGCCAGAAAATAAAACACCCTAAAATAGGGTGAAGTTGATAGAAATCGAGCAATTTTGAATGCTTAAATGTTAAAAATTTCGTTGATAAGCTCGATTGCGCTTTAGTCGCCTTTTTAAGGCGTTTGTATGTATAGTTGTATTATTTTCTTGCTAGTTAAACGCTACTACCGAGTTTTAACCATTTTCGCAACTTTAAATGTCCACTTCCATACCCTTCGCCCAAGCCTAATGTTACAACCCGTAAAGACCACTTGTGTAATTATCGTTCTTGTTTGTTTATGTCTTTTATTGCTTTTTAGTTTAGCTTGCTTGAGGACAAGCAAGGTTCAAGTGTGGGGAGATTTGATATTCGTTAATTTACACATATTTTAGTCCCCCGTTCTACCCCTATTTTATGCGTTTTTGGCCGTAAAACCGTCATTCGGATACTTAATTATCTACACTTTTGTTTACAGGCCTAAAACAGCATACCAGACAAGATGATAGCGAAAACGAGGACTTTCCGGACAAAACGACGGAGCTGCGGACATTCTGTTAAGGAAACTGACCTGGGCCTGTGGAACGGTCGTGCGACCTGATGCACGACCGTGCATCTCCGACAAATGCTAATTAACCCGGCATTGAACGAGGGTGCGACTAGGCGTGCAAGGAATATAAGGTCAGTCCGGTGATGCACGGACGTGCCATCTGAAGAACGACCGTGCGTCTACGATGATCCAGCCTGATCTCGGTGATGAACGCCCGGCCCAGCAGCTCGTGCAACAAGAACCCGGAACTAAACGACCGTTCCATCTGAAGAACGGTCGTGCGATATCGTATCTGGTCAAAGATCTGATGACGTATGCAGTATGGTGCCCCATCCCTAATAATTGCTTAAAGTGCACGGTCGTGCCATCTGAAGAACGACCGTGCGACAGCGAAAAAATATAAAAACAGAACAGAAACATTCTGTTCGACATTCTGGATTTTTGGGAGCTTCACAGGCGAATTTACAGGCTCCGGAGGCTTTGCTTTTGACCCGGATTCAAGCCACATTGTGCCGTTTAGCTCCATTACTACCCGGATCCTTAGTCTAGTACTTGTTTATGGTTTGGTTTTCTAATCTTTCCATGATTTTGTTAATCTTTCAAGTACTTAGATTAATGTTTATGTATTATTGTAGCCTTTGGGCAAAAACACAAACAATCCCTTGCTAGATTATAGCCATTAGTGTGTTAAGCTTTGTTTGTAATGACACTTGAAGTATTTTCTATGTTAATCTTTGATGATTAGTTTGCAACCATGTTATTGATATTGATTTTTTGATTATAAGTAATTGTGTTGGATGATTGGTATTTGGTTAGTTAAGATAGTTGAAAAATGAAGCTTAATTAATCTTGTATTAGTAAACTTTGAACTTGGTTAACTAGTTTAGCTTGGTTTAAATGTGTGCATCATGATACTAGAAATGGTTAGTGATTTAATAAAATGTAATTATTGTTAATCAAGAGAGCTTGCCGTCACGTAAGGACCTTAACGGGTTAGATGGTGTCGTTATAAATTCTTGCCATGATTTGTTAGCTTAGTTAGTAGTTTAGGCCAAAATTTCTATCTTGGTGAATTATTGTGCAAGATTTGTAAAATGAACTCGGTTGTGATTTAATCTAGTTTATGGTTGTCTCGGTGGTTGCATTGTGTTTATCGGTATCTCTTTCCTTGATTAAGTGCGGTTAGAAAACTCCTAACGGATGACTAACTTATTTTTAAGAGATTTTCATAGACATTTATCAATTGCACGTTAAAGAACAATTTTAGGTGGTTAAAATGTGTTTATCGTTTTAGCTTTCCGAATGATTGTCATGTTAGGATTCCCGAAAGGGATACTGATTGTCTTAAATTGGAATATTGACCGAATGCTTCTAGTGCGAAAACCGACTTAGTTGACATGCTGTGGTTGTGTATTAAGCAAGGCTTTTTATCTATTACCTATTATGTTTTTATTATGTATTTGTTTATGCTTACTTTAGTTTAGTTAAAATCAAACAAACCTATGTTTTTACCGGTAGTTTAGTGACAAAGGTCTAGTATTATTTCTCCGCCCATTTCCTTGGATCGATACTTGGTTCTTACCGATACTTTATTACATATGTGACGGGGTACACTTGCCTCTTTCGTGTGTGTTTTGATGTAAAAGTAATAATCACTTTTATAAATTTAAAACCAAATCGTGTGTAAATTCATTGCAAAATTATGTATATATACGCACACGTCAAGTTTTTGGCGCCGCTGCTGGGGGAAATGGCGAGCTTTAGGAACGACCCGAGTCATTGTGTTATCGGCGTATATACTTGTCAATATTTGTGTATAATTTCTTGATAATTTATTTGTTTATTTATTTGTTAATATTTCTTGTTTTTAATTCGATTTATTCGTTTTCGCGTATATTTTTGTTCCATTTATTTATTTGATCCGGATTTATTTATTCACTTATTCTTTGGGTTTTCGGCACCCTAGAGCCATTTTTGTATTAGCCGATTCATTTATTTTTTTTTAGTGTTGAATTTTTATAAAATTTCGGGCTCATTTTCGAATTTTTATAAATTTTTCAGCCCATTTATAATAATCTTCTGCTTCTATTCAGCTGAAAAAAAGGGCAGAATTATTATATTAATAAAATATTCATTGTGTCAAATTTTCGTTTGCAGGTTAATGTCCTATACCCCCGCTCCCAATCCTAATGAGCCGTCAGACGAGCCCGAGCGTGATCTGAGGAGACGTCTTCGTGAGAAATCTCGTGCAGTTGGCCTGATACTCGCAGCAGGTGAGTAGGAGCAGGTGGTACCCGCTGAAGCCGAGGGCTCAGGCGCAGGAGGAAACGCAACCATGGCATGTTATTAACTCAAATGTTGCCTTGTGCATTACTTTAAGCGTTGCGTCAGAAAGACTAGTAAACTCACTGGTAAGACACACTGTTTCAGCAATTCTGTAGAAAGCAGTCAGAGAAAAGATTTAGGGCCTAAGAGAAGGTCCAACATCTAAAATACATTAAAACCCAAGTATGGATACAATGGTTAACATATAAACTTTTCGGAAGCTAAATTATGCACTAAAAGACACCTGAAACTCACTTTAAATGCTGAATTCTGTAGAATTCAGTAGAAAATCAGCTAAAAACAGCAATTTAACACCAAAATATTATGCAGAAAATCAGGTGCATATGGCCTTGAAAGACAAAGATAAGACGACTTTTCGAACTGAGATGGGAATTTTTTGCTATACCAAGATGCCATTCGGCTTGAACAATGCTGGCGCAACCTACCAGCGGTTAATGGATAGAACTTTTGGTGATGACATCGGAAAACACGTTGAGGTGTACATTGATGACCTAGTCATCATAAGTCGTGAAGAAGACCTGACGTTGAAGGATATTGAGAAGACATTAAAGTCTTTGCGCAATATGAACATGAAGCTCAATTCGAGAAAATGTTCGTTCGAAATGGAAGAAGGAAAGTTCTTGGGCTTCATCGTTACTAGGGGCGGTTTCCAAGTTAATCCCGAAAAGGTCCAAGTGATAGAACGCATGCCCTCGCCAGCCGGCAGGCAAGCCACGCTCAATCGTTTCCTATCCAACCATGCTGCCAAATCGTTTCCCTTCATCAATACCCTATGCAGTTATGTCAAGAAGAATGATTATTGTTGGACTGCTGAAGCAGAAGGCGATTTCAAAGAAATGAATGAGCGTTTGATCCAACTCCCAACTCTCACTGCCCCACATGAGAAGGAACCACTGGTCCTATACCTGTCGGCTTTAGACAGAGCTGTAGGTGTAGTACTCCTAGTGGATAGGGAAGGGGTGCAGACACCCATCTATTATGTTAGCCGCATGTTGATAGATCTAGAAATAAGATATTCGATTATGGAAAAACTAGTCATGGCACTAATCCATGCATCAAGAAGGTTGCACAGATACTTCATAAGGCATGTGATCAATGTCCTCACCAACTACCATATTGTCAACATTTTAAAGAAAGCAGAGATTTCAGAAAGGTTATCCAAATGGGTGATTGAGTTAGGAGGCCACAACATCATTTTTAAATGAAGACCAACAATCAAGGGTCAGATCTTGGCAGACTTTACCACAGAATTCCCCGCTGATAAGATCAGAGAATGTGAAGCCATACAAAGGCCTGCACCAAAATAGACAGAGGAGGTTGGTCACTTTACACAGATGGGGCATCAAATGACGACGACGCGAACTAAGGCTTACGGTTTGTTAGCCTTGAGAAACAAGAATTTAAATATGCCATTCGACTTGACTTCAAGAACACAAATAACAAAGCCGAATACGAGACATTCTTAGTAGGGTTGTGATTGGCCATTAAGATGGGGGTGAAGAACCTGGAGGCACCTGTTGACTCCCTGTTGGTGGCAGGGCAGATCAATGGATTATATGACGCTAAGGGAGAAATTATGGCGTTGTATCTCGAGCAGGCTAAGGAATCTTTCCAGAAATTCCAATCATTCAAAATCATGCACATCAATAGAAGCGAGAATAAGCTAGCAGACGCGCTTAGCAAATTAGCTGCTACAAGTTTCCAACATATGGCAATGGATGTGCGCATCGAAGTGCTAAAAAACCCTTCCATTCCTTTACGCCAAGTAAACATGATCGAGATAGGGTCACCATCATGAATGACCCCCATTATCTAGTATCTACAAGCAGGTGTCCTTCCAGCCAACAAGGCAGAAGCGAGGAAAGTCCAGTATAAAGCACTACATTACTAGATAGACGGAGGGATCATGTACCAATGATCGTATTTAGGACCACTCCTGTGCTCCGTGGACCCACAAGATGCAAATTACTTGATCTAGGAGATTCACGAAGGAATTTGTAGGATCCACACAGGGCCGTACATGGTGGTTGCAAAAGTAATGAACGCAGGATATTATTGGCCAAGCATGCACCTGTATGCAGTTAAAGAGCTGCGCAAGTGTCATTCTTGCCAGCGTCATGCACCAAAAACCCTTCGCCCAAAGAACGCCCTGGTTCCAGTTTCAACATCTTGGCCTTTTCAGCAATCGGGCATCAGCATGGTTAGTCCTTTCCTCGACGCACCAGGCGCGATAAAATTCATTATCGTCGCGGTTGATTATTTCATAAAATGACTGGAAGCTAAGGCCCTTGCTTCGACAACCGCTATGGTTGTTCAAAAGTTTATATGGGAGCACATTATTTGTCGATTCGGATTTCCTTTGTGCATAGCCACTGATAATGGCCCCAATTTTGCCTCAGAAAACCTTCAAGAATGGATGGAGGAGCTAATTATTGAGCATGTTTTTTTTTATTTTGTTGCACATCCTCAAGGAAACGGCCAAGCAGAGAGCATCGACAAATATATAGTTGAGGGGATCAAAGCAAGATTGGGCACGAACAGAAGATGATGGGTCGACGAACTCCCAAGCATATTATGGGCGCATCGCACCATGCCTATGACGAGTAATGGCGAAACCCCCTTTAGCCTGGTCTATGGCTCAGAGGTAGTTATCCCAGTAGAAATTGGCCTCCATTCGTCGCGCATGTCGGTTATCAATTCGATCGACAACGAGGCGGAGCGCCGTCTTGACTTAGACATGCTAGAAGAACGGTGCAAGAATGTAGCCATTAATGAAGCAAAGTATAAGTCGAAGCTAGAAAAATACTACAATGCGCGAGTCTGCATATGTATGTTTAATCCGGAAGACTACGTTTTCCGCAATAATGAGGCCTCTAATGCCAAACGATTGAGAAAATGTTTAATCCGGAAGAGTACGTCTGCATATGTACGTTTAATCCGGAAGACTACGCTTTACACGAAGTCCTGGAAAAGGCGCATATAAGTTACGTACTTTAGACGGTCACATTGTTCCTCGCGCATTGAATACACAACAATTGAGAAAATGCTACATGTAAAGCAAAACCTTTGTAAGTGATAGCCTCGCGCCTGACAAGATTATTAATACAAGTGTTGTTTGCATTATTTTCCTTGTTATTTACTATATGTTGACTAAGTTACAAATGCATTTATCACTTTGTGTATGCGCAAAAACATTCGGGCTAAATTACGAACTCATGAACCACCTGATCTCCAAGGCTCCCACGATTTCGAACGTGATGTCGGATCATGTGTCATTCACAAATGAATCACACCTACCTTTATTCACGCCACCTATACAAAGTTATTATCACATGCAAATATTGTAACATTTTAAAATCAACACGGTATATTTACACATTCACGTAACGCGCCAAATTGAAACCACACCATCTCTCCCATTTTATTTCCTTAAATTTCGATCTTTCCTTAAGCCATAGAAACGAGTTCGCCTTGATATCCTCTACCATTCGAATAATAGAAACATTTGTAACTTGAAATTCTTTTTTGTTGAGAGCATGCACGATATCAGCTAAACAAGAACGCAAGTCGAAGACTTTTTAATCAACAAAAACCACACCATGTCAAAGTAATTAAGTGACAAAGGCAGTGTTTTAATAATCTACTCAAATCGGCCAGTTGTACCGGTTGAACCGTCCGGCACACCTGGTTAAACTGTTTCTGAGCCAAATCTGGTAAAGTATAAAAACCGGATTTTAAAACATTGGACAAGATTAGATGAATATCATAATCTATCTTAGACCACACGGTGTGGGTATTCAAAAATGGCATTGTTGCTTCTCAACGCCGTTGTCGCAACCCCCGCCCCCTATCTGTCCCGGGAACGGGCGGCCGCGAGACCAGTTTTGATGGTATCGTTTTATTTATCAATTTGGTAGCGAAATTTTCATCAGGACCGTAGTTAGGAAATGTTTATCAGAGTAAATACCACACTTTTATAGTATTAAACATATTGTGATAAAACCCAAGTTTTCATTACAAACATTTTCATAGGGAAAATCCCTATTTTATTGAATAAAACATCTTCATTTATTTAGGTAACTTTTATAGCCACTTTTCCAAGCCTTCAGTGCTGTCCAGCTGGCTTCTAGTTGGCTTTCATATTTTGTTACTTGAAACGTGTTTTAAAACATTCCAACGACTATGTCGGGCAGAACCACGACAGCCGTTACGGAACCCTGGATCAATCGGGCAGCGTATCTAATACGTAACCGGGGTTATGATACTTATATCGGGGCAGAACTTCGTTAATTAGGGGGTATTATGCCCGGAAATTATGTTATCTATTCAGAAATTCGTTGAGAGAGAAAGAGACTGAGCGATTTGGGACTGAAGCCCGAGCTCCCCATTTATAGGGCCTGAAATCGGGTTTCTCGCGGCCCGCGTAGACCTAATGGTCGTCTTACGTGGCCCGCGCAGTAGGGTGTCTAGGCCGTAGCTGATCCGGGTCACGAGTATAGGTCTAACACGTGCTGCCACGTGTCAACACCGGGTGATGCCTCGTTTTTTATCACTCGCGGCCCGCGTAACCAGTAGCTAAAGGCTACGCGCCCCGCGACAACCTCAATTTTCTTGTTTTCAATTAATTTTTATAAAAATAAAGGTATTTGGGCTTGGTTTTTACATACGGGGTATATTTTAAGACATATTGGGATATTTTAATATATTTTAGGGCGTCAGAAAAATTCAGGAGGGTTGTTATATCGTCCCCACCTTGTTTTAGAGCTCGTCCTCGAGATCTACTGGAATATGTGTGGATATTTCCTTTGTATTTCTGATTCAAGCTCCCATGTGTATTCTGGTCCCCTTTTGGAGTCCCGTTTTACTTTGACCAGAACTAATCTCTTGTGCTTGAGGTTCTTAACTTTCCTGTTTTCAATCTGTAGAGGCTTCTCTACAAACTTTAACTGTTCATTTACCTCTATATCATGAAGAGGTACTATCAGTGATTTATCAGCTAAACACTTCTTGAGATTAGATACATGAAATACATCATGTATTCCTGCCATTTCCTCTGGCAGTTGTAGCTGATAGGCTACAGGTCCTATTCTTCTAATAATCTCAAAAGGTCCAACATACCTGGGGCTTAGCTTTCCCCTTTTGATGAATCTTACCACTCCTTTCCAAGGAGAGACTTTTAATAATACTTTATCTCCTACTTGAAATTCCAATGGTTTTCGTCTGTTATCAGCATAACTCTTTTGCCGATCACGTGCTGCTTTTAGTCGTTCCTTTACTTGAGTGATTTTATATGTTGTTTCGTGTACTATCTCGGGTCCAGATAGTTGTTTTTCTCTAATTTCTGCCCAACAGACTGGCGTTCGGCACTTTCGTCCATAAAGTGCTTCGAATGGTGCAGCATTTATACTTGTGTGATAACTGTTATTATATAAAATTCTATCAATGGTAAATGATCGTCCCAATTACCTCCGAAATCAATTACACAAGCTCTAAGCATGTCTTCCATTGTTTGAATCGTCCTTTTGCTTTGTCCGTCCGTTTGAGGATGATAAGCGGTGCTTAAATTCAACTTGGTTGCCATGGCTTTTTGGAAACTTGTCCAAAAATGAGAGGTAAAACGACTATCTCTGTCATAAACAATTGATAGAGGAATTTCATGTAATGAAACTATTTCATTTACATATAATTTAGCTAACTGTTCCATACTAAAAGTTTCTTTCATTGGTAGGAAATGAGCTGACTTGGTTAGTCTGTTTACAATTACCCAGATTGTATCATTACCCTTTCTTGTTTTGGGTAATTTGGTAATAAAATCCATTGTTATCAATTCCCATTTCCAGACTGGCATTTCTAACTGTTGCAATAAACATGAGGGTTTCTGATGTTCAGCTTTAACTTGTGAACAGGTTAAACACTTTGCAACAAATGCTGCTATATCCTTTTTCATTCCTATCCACCAGAAGTTTTTCCTTAAGTCCTGATACATCTTATCACTTCCAGGATGCATTGTATACATAGACTTATGGGCTTCTTCTAGTATACGGTGGCATAGGTTTCCTAATTTAGGTATCCACATTCTTTTCTTATGGAATCTCCAAATTCCATCCGTTCCTTGTTCTAATTCCTTAATCATTCCTTTCAGTTTCTCAGTATCATCCTTGATTACTGATTCTTGTGATTTTCAAATCTGTTCATTTAAATCTATTTGCAGATTTAACTTAAGAGAACGTACTCTTTTTGGCTTTTCATGATATTTTCGACTTAAAGCATCGGCTACTATATTTGTCTTTCCTGCATGATACTGGATACTACAATCAAAATCACTAAGTATCCCCATCCAACGTCTTTGTCTCATATTCAATTATTTTTGCCCAAAAACATACCTTAAACTCTTATGGTCGGTGAATATGGTAAACTTACTACCGTAAAGGTAATGTCTCCAAATTTTAAGGGCAAAAATTATAGCTCCTAACTCTAGATCATGGGTTGAATAATTTTCTTCATGATTCTTAAGTTGTCTTGAAGCGTAAGCTATAACTTTTTG
Source organism: Helianthus tuberosus (assembly GCA_030545235.1). Lineage (NCBI taxonomy): Eukaryota > Viridiplantae > Streptophyta > Magnoliopsida > Asterales > Asteraceae > Helianthus > Helianthus tuberosus. The sequence goes on from CM060397.1 coordinate 128,711,006, forward strand.
ACGTTGCATTAATACACATCCATAACCTAACTTTGAAGCGTCACAATAGATTACAGAATCTTCAGTTCCTTCCGGTAACGCTAGTATGGGGGCATGGGTTAATCTTTGCTTAAGAATTCTAAAGGCTTCTTCTTGTTTTGGTCCCCATTCAAACTTAACTGATTTACAGGTTAACTTAGTTAAGGGAATGGCTATTCTAGAAAAATATCGAATAAACCTTCTATAATAACCGGCCAATCCTAAGAAACTTCTAACCTCGGTTGGTGACTCAGGGGTTTTCCACTTGGTTATGGCCTCGATCTTGGTGGGATCTACATGAATTCCTTCATGATTAACCAGATGTCCAAGAAATTATACATGTTCTAACCAAAACTCACACTTCGAAAACTTAGCATAAAGCTTTTCTTTTCTCAATAAACTTAGAAGTGCGTGCAAATGCTTTGCATGATCTTCCTTGCTTTTGGAATAAATAAGAATATCATCTATAAAGACAATTATGAATTTATCCAAATATGGCTTACATATTCGGTTCATCAAGTCCATAAATGCAGCCGGGGCATTGGTTAAACCAAATAGCATGACAGTAAATTCATAATGGCCATACCTTGTTCTGAAAGCGGTCTTAGGAATGTCCTCTTCCTGTACCTTTAATTGATGATATCCTGACATTAAATCGATTTTTGAGAAAAATCATGCTCCTTGCAATTGATCGAACATATCATCTATTCTTGGTAATGGATACCGATTCTTAATCATGACCTTGTTCAATTCATGGTAGTCAATGCACATACGCATTGATCCGTCCTTTTTGACGAATAAAATCGGTGCTCCCCATGGCGATGAGCTTGGCTGTATGAATCCCTTCTCAAATAATTCATCTAATTGTTTCTTCAGTTCTTGCATTTCTGCAGGTGCCAAACGGTGAGGTGGTTTGGCAATTGGTGTGGTTCCCGGTATCAAATGGATTCTGAATTCAACTTCTCTGTCTGGAGGTTGTCCTGGTAGCGCTTCTGGAAATACATCTGGAAACTGAGATACGACTGGAATATCCTTTAATTCTTTTCCCTTAGTGTTAATGATTATAGAAATCAAATACACTAATGATCCTTTCCTTATATAACTTGCTGTTTTCATCACAGAGATGAACTTTGTGGATTTAAAGGTTTTATTTCCTTTAATTGTGATCCTTTCACCCCTTAGTGAATCTACTTGAATTGACTTTTGATCACATAAAATACTGGATTTATTGGCTATTAACCAATCCATTCCTAATACAATATCAAATCCTGCCAGATTCATTGGGTAAAGGTTTGCAATAAATTTCTGATTTAAAATTTCTATTCTTGCTCCCTGCAAGATTTCAGAAATTTTAATGGTTTCCCCATTTGCTGTCTCTACTAGACATTCTTGTGGGAGTTTAGTTAATGATTGATTAAGAAGTTTGCAAAATGAAGTATTAATAAAACTTTGGTTCGCACTAGAGTCAAATAATACTTTAGCAAAAACATCATTAACTAAAAATGTACCAGTGATCACATCCAGGATCATCTTTGCTTCTTCTACAGTCAGAACAAATGCTCTAGCATTTTTAGTATTCTTGGCATTTGTGGCTGGAGCTAGCTTTGGACAGTTAGACTTGATATGACCTTGTTCTCTACAGTTGTAGCATATCCTGTTGTTAGGCTTTTTCCTGCAGTCTTCCTCCTTGTGTCAAGATATTTTGCAAAAGTTACAGTATATGGAGCATCTTCCTGAATGCTTTCTTTTGCAATACTTACAGTAGGGTGTAGAGGTAGAACCTACATTTCTCCCACGGTTAGAATTTCCAAAACGGAATTCTTGGGTAAGTTTCTGGGTTAGGTTCCTCCTTTGATCCTCTTCTCGAGTACGGACTAACTCATCTGTCAAGGTGTTGGCTAGTTCTACTGTTTCTTCTATGGTTTGAGGTCTAGCTGCCTTGACTACATGTCTAATCTCTCCAATTAATCCCCAGATGTAACGGGAGATTAAAACTGGTTCAGGTGAAGCAAGGGTTGGTACTATTCGGGCATATTCAAAGAATAATGTACTATAACCCTTACTATCTACCACAATCATTCTAAGATTTAGGAATTTGTTTGATATCTGTTCTTTTTTATTCGGAGGGCAGAATTTCCTTTCTACCATGTTTTTAAACTCCTCCCATTCCATATTGTAAGTTCTATCACTTCCTCTAGACTGGAGGATAGTCTTCCACCATTCTAGTGCTGAATTCTTAAACAGATTGGAAGTAAACATTATCTTATCCTCTTCCGCGCATTTACTTATCCTTAAGACTGCCTCAGTCTTTTCTATCCAGCGAAGAGATGCAACGGCCCCTTCATTACCCGAGAATTCCATTGGTTTACAAGACCAGAATTCTTTATAAGAACAACCGTAAGACACGGTTCTTCTTCTTTTGGGAATGGGCACTTGAAGTACGGGTCCATTGTTCACGCTGTTTTCAGGTTCAGAAGGTCGTTTGCTTTCATGCTTACTTTTATTTTCTAGCTTCCTTAACCGTTTTGATAATATATGGCATCGCATCTATTATCCCTTGTGCCACTATATGCTGCATGGCACTGTTATCCACTTGGTTTCCATTGTTGTTGTTCGGGTTTTCATTATCAGGGTTAATGTTACTCTGGTTATCATTATTCTGGTTTTCCTGGTTTACTTCATCGTCCATCTGAATTTTAAACATTTATCAATTATTAATATTACAAAATAATTAATAATTTAGGCAACCACCACACAACACACATATTGGTCAAAAGCGTCGAGCATTGCTACTTACTCTTTTCTATTATAGTATGCGTCAAATACATACTAAAACTGGAATTAAAAATTACAATACTATTATGCATCGCTAACCACAAAGTGGTCTATACTACAACATATATTATTATTATTATTACACATATATCATTATTATAATATATATATTTTTTTCATACAAACATATTATATATTTTTATATTATTATTATTACTACCAACTTCACCATCACTTTCACTGATCTGGATTCATCCAGTAATCCATATTGCGCTCGTCGTATTTCCAGACGAGTCGCTCTCCTACCTGCCTCATCCTCTCACTACTCTCTAAAATCTCTTCTCCGAAAGTTCGGAGCTCATGCACATTTTCTGCACTCATTGGGGGTGCAGGTGCTGATACTGGGTCTGGGTACTGGGCATGGGATTCTCCTGAGGGTATGGATTCTCTAAGATTTCCCTAATGTATTCATCGTTATCGTAGTAGTAGGGATCTAGAGTGTCCAGACCTAGATAGGCTGCTAAGTTTGGCATGGGTTCGTTGTTTAGGTGGTAGCGTGGCACATAATCCCTATGATCATCGAACCATGGATCATAATCTGGGTCTAAGGCATTAGGGGCTGGTATCCTAGGTATCTCCTCAGGGTTGAAATCATGCATTTGAACTTGGTTTTCGGGGTTGTTTTCTATCTCCATCGGCTGAGTGGGGAACAAAGGTAAGGGTTGTGGGGCTACTAGTTGTTCCAGGTTTGGGTCGGCAGCTGTTGTTGCTAGGATATGAAAATTGGCTAAGCTCCTATTAAGCATATCCTGTGTATGGGCATCTGACTCTCGCTTAGCGGTTCCTAGGACTCTCTGCTGTTGCAACTTTCGCATTCTTTTCCTACGCTCGAATGCTCCCTTACTGAACCATCCCCTCTTTTTTCTGAGGGAATGGCTCTTCAGACTGAGCCTTAAAGACAAACATCCCTTCTTCCTGATCAGCTGAATACCCAGAGAGGGCAGGCTGGGAAGAGGTACCTTCACTCCTAGGTGAATCGGACAACTGACATACGCATCTAAGGGTCCTTGATCACTCATATTGTAAACTAACAAATAGTCAAATAACACACAACAATAAAATACAATTATGCACGTATTTCCATAATAAATTTCCTAACAATTTGAATAATATATTGGTGTCAGCAGAACACTTTTGTGGCTGAATCAGTGGCTTAGCTCTGATACCACATTCTGTCGCAACCCCCGCCCCCTATCTGTCCCGGGAACGGGCGGCCGCGAGACCAGTTTTGGTGGTATCGTTTTGTTTATCAATTTGGCAGCGGAATTTTCATCAGGACTGTAGTTAGGAAATGTTTATCAGAGTAAATACCACACTTTTATAGTATTAAACATATTGGGATTAAACCCAAGTTTTCATTACAAACATTTTCATAGGGAAAATCCCTATTTTATTGAATAAAACATCTTCTATTATTTAGGTAACTTTTATAGCCATTTTTCCAAGCCTTCAGTGTTGTCCAGCTGGCTTCTAGTTGGCTTTCACATTTTGTTACCTGAAACACGTTTTAAAACATTTTGTCAGTGGGAAATATTGGTGAGTGAATCCCAGTTTAATCAAGAAGAGTTTTATCCATTAACAGCATTGAGAGCAATCACATTATTTATTTCTACACAATTACTCATTCAGTATTGTCAATCCTGTCTTGTGGGTCATATTACACATTGGCTAACTCGTCGTCCAATGGTAACGTGTTCCACATTTTGTATACAAAACCCCAACATACCGGCAGTAATTGAAGAACTACAAAGACTTAATCACTGCTTAATCACATTGTAAAACATTTAAGGTTTTGTAAAAACAATTTACAAAAAAAGAGATTACTCACATTGCTGACTTAGGTTTCTTCTAAGGTTCCCTAGAGATTATCTATAATTTACACAATGCACACGCGTTAGTATAATAACCCGTTATATTACATTAGTAATACCCTCCCCGAGAAGGCATTCCAACGACTACGTCGGGCAGAACCACGACAGCCGTTACGGAACCCTGGATCAATCGGGTAGCGTATCTAATACGTAACCGGGGTTATGATACTTACATCGGGGCAGAACTTCGTTAATTAGGGGGGTATTATGTCTAGAAATTATGTTATCTATTCAGAAATTCATTGAGAGAGAAAGAGACTGAGCGATTTGGGACTGAAGCCCGAGCTCCCCATTTATAGGGCCTGAAATCGGGTTTCTCGCGGCCCGCGTAGACCTAAGGGTCATCTTATGCGGCCCGCGTAGTAGGGTGTCTTGGTCGTAGCTGATCCGGGTCACGAGTATAGGTCCAACACGTGCTGCCACATGTCAACACCGGATGATGCCTCGTTTTTGATCGCTCGCAGCCCGCGTAAGCAGTAGCCAAAGGCTACGCGCCCCGCGACAGCCTCAATTTTCTTGTTTTCATTTAATTTTTATAAAAATAAAGGTATTTGGGCTCGGTTTTACATACGGGGTATATTTTAAGACATATTGGGATATTTTAATATATTTTAGGGCGTTAAAAAAATTCAGGAGGGTTGTTATAGCCGTTCACACCGTCCCGTCCACGGTGCTTAGGACGACGTTTTTTTTAAATTTCAAATTTTAAACTATAAATACAACCCGCTTCTTGATTTTTTTACAAACTCCACTTCACCTAAATTTATACAAACTCTCAACCATTTCCACTTCACCCAAAAAAAACCGAGGATGGTAGCCGTTGCGTGGACCGAAGAAGAAGATATCGCGCTTTGCAAGTCGTGGGTTGAAGCTTTGAGTCACCACATGCCGGGAAGTCCTTTTTGCAGGACAATCCGACAACACTTTCAAGCCTATATGGGTGAGAACAACCGAACTGTCAACGCCCTCTCATCTCGTTTTAGAACGATCCGTCTTGATTACGAAAGATTCGTGACGATCCACGCCGTCGTGGAGCACAAGGATGGTGACCTCGGGGAGGACGACATCATTCAAGTGGCTCTCATCAACTTTAGGCACGAGCACCACCGTGAATTCAAGCTCCGCTCAGCATGGGAAATCATCATATTTTTTAGAGTAAATTACGATTTTGGCCCCTTTGGTTATATCACTTTTACCCTTTTAGCCCAAAAAGAAATTTTTTAACATCTGAGCTCCAAACGTCTTTTTTTCTAACCCTTTTGGCCCCAACGTCTTTTTTCTAACCCTTTTGGCCCCGAAAAGTAAATGGATGGGGTTAGTGTTATGGGCCAAAAGGGTTAGAAAAAATACGTTGGGGGCTCAAATGTTAAAATATTCCTTTTTGGGCGAAAAGGGTAAAAGAGATATAACCAAAGGGGCCAAAATCGTAATTTATGCTATTTTTTATTTAAATTATGTATTTTTTGGTTTCATATTTTTATTTTACGTAGTATTTTTATTTTAGTGTTACGTATTTGTTTAAACACTAGTAATATTTTAATAATTTTTTAATACATTTTGTGACAACTGGCACTTTTCCATGCATTCCGTACAATAATTAAATGGTAATATGTGCTTTAATGACTGTGCATGATCTATTTTACAAGACGAATAAACTTCAGATTTCTGTTATATACATACAATGGCATTTCATGTTGCAAGACTTTTGTCATTTCTGCATGCAACCCAATATAGATCTATGAATGCACAGAGCAGAGTAAGCACAGTTATTAGATAAACTAGAGGTACTGGTAGGAGTTCAGTACCTAGACACACATGAGGTTAAGACACAGAATAAGCCCCAGGACGAAGTGTTACACTAGTATAGTGTGTAGGAAAGTAGGGATTACAAAACTACCTTCCTAGAGATGACATAGGTACCAGAGAGTGCCAGAAACACACTAAAACTGCAAAATTCTGCAGAAAATAAATAAATTCAGCAAAAATTCAGCTTTTAATAATTAAATATAATGAAGAATTATGATTTAATGGTCCTGAATGCTTTCCTAAGTGTCGGGAGTCGAAACTGTCATAAAAGGTAACATAAAGCACACTAAACTGCGCAATTTAGCACTTTAACGAACAGTAACGAACCGAACAACCGAACACTACCCGAAACATCAAATTTTTACTAGAAGCACTGTTTTTATGTTACAAAGCTAGTTATGGTCACCGAACATCATATTACCTCTTATAAACACTAAACACCTAAATCCCTAAATTTAATACTTGGAATCTAACTAGAATGAAGTAACTAATACTTGAAACACAACCACATACCCCCCCCCCCCCCCATAACCGGTTGGGACATGGGTCCCACATGGTGGATTTTATTTCAATATTTTAAGAGATATGTCTAAAGATTATGAAACATGTGGACCAAGGAATAAAAGTATGTTGGAAGACATTTCTATAAAAACCACCAAACATAACCCATTTCATTCTAACACTTACAACATTCACCATCTCCTCTCTTCCTTCCCTCTAACTCACGGCCCAAACACCCTCTTGTAACCTCTCCATTTTCAATCCATTCCTTCATAATCTAAGCATATTCTAAGGTGTATGGAGCCTATCTAGGAAGGTTGTAAGCAACGGAATTGGAAGGACCTCTCTCTAGTGCTTTTATCCATCTCATTTCTTCTCTTGTTCATCCCTAGCCTTGTGCTAGTAGTAAGACTCTTGTGATCCCATTTTATTTCATATTATGTTGGTTAAAAGATGATATAAGTTGTTAAATATAAAGATCATGAAGAAACATGAACATAAAGCTCTAAAACATGAAGATCAAGTTGTTTTAAGTGTATGTAGCATACTTGAATGTTGATTTCTTGTGTTTATGATGTTGATCATCATAAGAACCTTGCTAGATGATGATTAAACACATGATCTAGCAAGTGTAAGGATAGATCTTGAGAAATTTGTAATGATCATCCTTTATGTAAATCATGAACTTGAAAATAAACTTGTTCTAGTGTATGATGATTATTTCTACAAGATATAAGTCTTGAAAATAAAAGATTTCAATAATAATATTTTCAAGAAACTAAAGTTTACTACAAGATTTAACATGATCATGGTGTTTAAAGGAAGTAAACATGTTTTAAGTGTTAAATCAAAGCTAGAAACATATTGTTAACAAGAAAAATACAAGAAGAAGTATTTTTAGAAAATCTTCATACAAGTTATGAAGAACTAAAATCTTCAAGAATGAGTTTTATAAACTATAAACTATGTTTTTAAGGGTAACTTAACCTACTAAATAGCATACTAAGTTACTACAATTTTTTTACAAAGTTTCAAGTTCATGTCATAGTGTAAATATATTATTTTTGGCACATGGTAAGTCTTGAATGATTTGTTGATAAATGATGATGATTTTAAAACAAAATGATATGCTTTGAAAGCATGGAAACATCCATTTTTAGGGGAAACTATGGCAAAATTTTTCTAAAAATTAAAACACTTAGAAAAATATTTCCAAATAAATATTTACAAGTGTATTTTAAACCATGGATTTTTCACATAAAAGTTTGCCATAATTTTTGTTACAAAATATAAATATTGGAGGTTGGTTTTTATAAATAAAAGTGACTTAATATGTATTTAGGAAATATATATTCAGAAGTCACCATGTGTGTGATTGTTTGTATCTTTTGTGTATTAGTTATATTATTTTAGGACATGAAATAATATAACTCATCAAAATACCCAAAAATTACAATCCAAAATATTACCAAAATTCCAAGAATATGAATATACAAGTTATACACAAAATATTGGGGAAACCGAACTAGAGAATATAACTTACAAAATACTCCGGAAATAATATTCATATGTATATTTTGGTAAATAATATTTTGGACACCAAGTGAATAAAAATATGATTTTTACAATTACTACAAGAATAAATCATATTTTTTACAAGAGAAAAATATATTATTTTTGGCAAGTATAAATATATATTTTTTTTGAAAATTTTTAGAAGATATATTATTTTTGAAAGAAATATATATTTTCTCAACAAACATGAAATACAATATTTTTGGGTGAAAGATATATTTTCTCAGTTAAATATGAAATATATCGTTTTTGGAGAAAGATAAGTTTATATATATATATTTTCTAAGTTAGACTTGAAAATATATTACTTTTGGAACTTATATGAAAATACAAATATTCTGCCAAAGGAAAATTATAAATAATTTTTCTAAGTAATATTTATTGAAATATAGATTTTGGAAATATAAATTGGTGAACTTTTATTAAAGATAATATTCTGGACTAATTAATACGAAATTAAGTATAAGAATACTTAATAAATACAATAAAGATACGTCTTCTCGTACGTATAAATACACACCAGAATACGACCCTAAATACATGGCAAAAATATACAAGTATAAGATACCCCCATCCTTGGGAAGGAAATTACAAGTATAAATACTTGAAAAGTATTAAGTTAAAATATATTGCTATAACAATTATTCCAAAATTTAATGAATATAATTAAAGTTAAAATATTTATTATTTTAACAAATAATTATATAACTTGGAATAATGTTGAAGACACAAAGAAACGTAACTCAAAGACACTAATTAATACTAAGTCAAGACACGACCAGCTCGTCTAATAGACCATAGTACGTTGTAGGTAGTCGTGCACACTAGTAGCAGCGTGAGTTACGTCGGATTGAAGAATGCAAAACTGTGAGTTCATGTTCCCCTTTCTGTTAACTGTTTTCGGATTTATAACTCTCGGGGGTGGAATACATGTTGCATATGTTTAAGCGGTATGAATTGACTATGAAATGAACTATTAGATCATGTGAGCATAGACTAAATTTGAAATGCCATTAACTTTGAATTAGGGACGAAGGTTAGATCTAACGGGTACGGCCGAACGCCACTCATGGTACTTATGTGACCACTTGAGTGCTTCGGTGTCCCAGTCGAGGTAAATCGACAATGGTCAAGGTGAATTGACATGGTCAAGGTAAATTGACGGAGTCAAGATGAATTGACGTAGTCGAAGGGAGAATTCGACATAGTCGAGGGAATCGACGAGGGTATAAGCCTACTCATTTTGAGTGCTCCCTATATCCTCACATGCTTTAATGTCCTTTAAAAAATTAATTTGATTTGTTCATAAATGCTTTTCATACCTGTTTTCAAAAGCATCTCTTAAAGGCTTACAAGTTTTTCAGCTCTCAAACCAAACGCATGAACTCGCTCAACTTTTGTTGATGTTTTCCAAAATTACATGTATTTCAGGTAATAGGTTGGATCTTGGGCGTGGGTGTTGTTTCTAGAAGTAGATTTCAAGTTTAAATGTCATCCACTTTTGTTGGTTTGTGACTTAGTCGAAGGTTGTGCTTTAAAACTTAAATAACCGGTGGTTGTAATACTTTAAATTTTATGAATGGATGAACATCGTTTTGATCATATAGTTGTTTATTATGATTGAATGCAATGATATTAAACCAGTCACACATCATACACTTCTGCAAAAGTCAGGGTGTGACAGTTTGGTATCAGAGCTTCGATTGTAGTGAACTAGGATTCCCTCTCGAGTCTAGACTACAATCACTAGGACTCTCCCACGAAAACATTTTCACACAAAGGTTTTTCATTGCATTCACGAAAGCGCCAAGATCCATGAGTCAAACATTTTTCAAAGAAAAGACAAGGCAAGGACATTAGTAGGGAGGAGAATACCCCAAATTAAGGTGCCAGTTAAGGCATAGTCTATGTGGGATAGACTTTCCAAAGACAAAATGACCCCCCCCCCCTCTGAAAGGATAAACGAGAATTATAGGTGATATGATGCAATTATTTTCCCTGTTTATGCTAGGTGACATCCTTATTTATTGATATATATATATATGCGTATAAGTGTATGGAATAATTATTGACGTGAATGAGATACCTTCGACTTTGAATCCTGTTATTGTTCTTGGCTCGTACGATGAGAATGCCGACCTCACGTTTATTACGAAGCTCATGACTGGAGTGATTACTAATCAAAATCCTGAGCTGATTTCCGTAGAAGATGGCTGCTCTTCCCTCTCGATTGTCAAAGTTCCTGACTACGGTAGTGACGGTGAGGCGAAGGCGGCAACCTTGGACAACAACCTTATCAGCAGGACGAGGTCCCTGTGGCTTTTGCGATGCAAGATTGACGACACACTTGACCAGACAAGGAAAGATGAAGTACTCATCTTGAAAGTGCCCCTCCAACTACTAGGAATTCTCCTTATTCCTATTATGTTTAATCATCGTGCTCATTCGTGCGTAACGATGACAAATGTTAGCCCATGGACCACCGCAATGTTCCTTTCCATATCAGAGGGATAAGGACAGTAGTGCCCCCTCTTTGATTGATCATCTGCTTGGACGAGGGAAAGTTGGGGTGACCGTGCAAGACAATTTATTATTACGGGGGCCCATGTAATAACGACTTGTAGTTCATGGAAATCCTGGTGGACTCTGCGGGTCAGGCTGATGATCACCATCCCTCCAAAAATAATCTCTAGGTGTTCATACCTTCATTTGGTAGAACAATACCTAGACAATTGCCTTAGCACCCTACAAAGTAGGAAACCTGTCTTTGCCTACTTTGTGTCTGACACTTCTACCCGTCTACGAGCCGTTTGGGAACCGGTTTCTAAGCAAGGGAAGATGGCTAACACGCGGGAAAGATTCAGTGACGTTACACTCTCTATCACCCTTATGTGTACAATCCCCGTCTCATGGGAAGTATACCCGTCTTGTGAAGCTAAAGTGTAAAACCCGTGTGGATCTTTCAATGATATCAAACAATAACTTGTGTAGGTGCATAAATCAAACACAAGTGGATTCAAGTAATATGAAATAATCGAAACAAATAATGAACAAACAAACCAAGTTATCTTGCATTCAAAGCTTGAACAATGACTGATACAAGACAAGGTTTCGAGTGGCCTTCTATTCGCAGCAACTGATCAACCTCAACTCTAAGGTTGAGGTTTGCTTAAATACAAAACACATGGGTAAATACCCTAGGCCCATTCGAAAACATCTAGACTAACCCAACCCATACATATCGACCCAAAACATAAACAAATATTTGCAAAATCAACCCTTGAACTATGCCATCCTCATTGCATAAACCTTTAGGTTCCAACAATCTCCCCCTAGGTTTATGCATGGAGGATCTTGAGACTTCAACTATTACTGTCACCACCCAAACGATCTTTGAGTCCACCAAATCCTTTTGTGCGAATATGAATGGCTGAAGCAACTGCAGCAGTCCATCCTTTTGCAATTTCTTCATATTTTTCAGTAGCTCTAATTTGATTGCGAGCTAACACTTCCAGATCTTCATAAGCAAGATTCAATAAATCAACTTGATCCACCAAGCGAAAATTCACATCATCATCACAAACAATCACTGCCTGCCCTAGACGCTCATCATAAGCCTAGAAATGCAAGGACTTCAAAGCACCTTTTGGAATCTTTCTCACTAAAGGAATCATCTTTTCCTTGTTAGTTGCTGGCCAGTGTACAATCTTCATTCGCTTGTTTGTATATGGATCTCTAACGCCTTTAGCTGGTTTAGCAATGGACTCTGCAGTGTGCATCGAAGGAAAGTTACGAAGAACTTCCCTCTGCAATCTCTCGAAAAACAAATATCCACGACCTCCAGGTTTATCATCCACATAAGGTGACTTAGACAAGTTTATCAAATCAACCTTTGTGAAAGTCTGAAACTGAGCTGGATTTTTGTACCACTCGACAGGTCCAACCTTCCTCTTTATCCACCATCTTCGGCGATCATGATCAAATCCCCAGCTAACCACACCAGATCTATTTCCAACTTTATCATAGAGAGTTTCCCCAACATCCATTAAATGGTGAGTTTCTTGAGCATCATCATCATCAGGATTAAGATTCTTGTTCTTCAGAATTACAAACTCCCTTTTCTTTTTGATTCTTTCAGCCTTTTCTTTGTCTGCAACAGGATCAGTGACTCTTTTGAAGTATTGTTCCATAGCAGCACTTCTCTCAGAATCATCCTGATCAAAGGCTTTTCTTCTATTTTCCACATCAGTCGGATCAGAAAACTCTTGTCCAAACTTCTTCTCTAGCTTACCACGTAAATCATAAACCATATTAAACAACAGACTGACGTCTCCTTGAAGCTGTTCAATCTGTTGATTCTTTTGCACTATAGTATCTTCAAGTTGGATAATTTTGGCGTCTTTATGAATCGAATCTTGCTCAATCACAATTAGTCGTTTCTTCATCTCTCTCATACTTATGAACTCATCATCATTACTTGAGTCATCATCAAACGGCATCCTCAACGGCTCTTCAGGTCTCTTACCACTTGAACTACCAGGCACGTCATGAATAACTCCAGAAGGACCTGCAGATTCAGAGATACCAAGCGGTATTGACCCACTTACAGACTCAGAAACAACATTCGTAGCTTGAACATCAGCAGTGGTGGTCTCTAAGTCATCTCTTTGAATATCAGCATTAAACTCAAAGACATCTTCTGTAGTGGTGGTGGTTTCAGTGACACTTTTCTCAAAATCAAAGTCATATAAGCCATCATCATCTTCAGCAACATTCATGGATTGATCTTTGTTTTGTTCAACATACATTCCGAGTCGAGGATCCCTCTGTAACATCTGTGCTTGTAATCATTGTGAACAGTTCAGTTATCAATAAAACAATGTTATTTGATCCCAATGTTGTTTGGTTGTGTTTTACATTTTTCATGTTTTGACTTTTGTTCAATTTCAAACTCTACATCGCTTTCTGGAGAGTTATACGCAAACTGAAGCGTAAACGTAACCAGTTTAATGCGACAAATACTCCGGAACTACAACATATACTTAACATACCTTAAATAACCCTTCCATAACTTAGAAATAAGTTTTGAAGGCTTTGGTATGGCAAAAACAAGTTAATTCGCCTACAGGGACTAAACTTGACAAACTGCGAAAGTATGCCAATTTGAACTGTAACAGACATTCCGGAAGATGACCATAAGTTAAACATACCATAAATATCCTTTACATAGCTTAGAAATAGGCTTTGAGGGGTTCAGTATGCTAAAATAAACTTTTGGGTCATTCAGGGACTAAAAGTGTCAAAAAGTGCACAAGTTTGCATTTTCGCGCATAACTTACGTTCTGAATACATCCGGACATCCAAAAATTTATGTAAGCATGACTATATTATGCTTTAGTGTTTGGCTTGCCAAAAATCCATTCGTCGCGTCATTTGGATCGTTTTTCGCGCTTATGCGCATTCCGTCGTAATTAAGCGAACATCGCGTTCGTACGACCAAACGAACTGACATCCGACATATTTTTGAGCATGTTTCATATCCACAATGTTTAGGCATCATTTTAGGGCCTTAAAGTTGTCTTTACGGGCCTTAGAAGTGTCGGAAATGGCCTTAAAACACAACAGGGACTGAAACTATCAAAATGGAAACTTGTTTTCTGATCAGAAGCTCCAGGCGGCCCGCTTGAGCTTTGTCTGATCCTGAAGCGGGCCGCATCAGCCCTCTGACTGCAGAAAACATGCAGAAACATCGAATCTGGTCCGTTCCAACCTTGCACATGGTTTTTCTCAATTATATGGGCTGGTTTTTGATGCACATGGTATTACAATACCATGGGTGCAAGTGTAGGGCCAAGATCGAATCACGTTTTCCAAGAAACGATCCTAACGGTTCGGGAAACACTATAAATACCCCATGCCATCCATTGCTAAACTCACTAGAATTTTGATTTGAGAAACTCTAAGTTGAAACCATTGTTTCATACCTGAGATTCTTGAATCGAGATTAGCATTCGGGGACCCTTCGTAAGTATTCTTTCGTTCTTTTATTGCTTTTCGAGTCTGAGAGTCAAACTTTGTTTGACTTTCTGCGTTGACCAGTTATGGTCAATGCGAAGTTCGTTTGAACTTCACAACGTGAGTGTAATCACGTTGGTTATAGTCCCTTGGGACTATGCCTACTGATTACCACGTTGTCTAGGGTCATAGGGTAAGCGATCTAATAAATCGCTTATACCTTCGAACCCGACCCATTTGGTCGATCATTAGGATCTGACCAAACACATTAGGTGACCATAGTATATAGGGAATAACCTTCCGAGGTTATACCCTATGGTCGCTTCGTTTGAATAGTTGTATGATAGGTAGTTTATATGCCTTAGGTAAATTACCAGAATACCCTTTTCATGTATAATTGGTAATTAAGCATATGTAACCTAAACTTTTGTCACATAACTGATTATGTAACATGTTTAGGCATATAACACTTGTCATAGGGCTAGTTAGGCGGTCCGAACGCGTTTCACGCGAACGACGCGTTAAAGTAGCATAAGCTACCTAAACGGGTCGTAATGGGTCGTAAACAATTATGTTAGGTTTCAATTAGTATGTAGGCTTTGTTAAACCATATTACACAAGTCTCCATACTCGTTTGGTTTACGAACCCTCATGCTACCCGATCTTCCGATTTAGGTCCGGTTTATTAACATAGTTACCTATATTAGGTGCCGTTTGATTCCGAGATCTCTATCATTATTTGATTGTCACTCCAGGACTACTGAGTAATCTCAAGTGAGTACATAGAACCCCTCTTTTACTGTTTTCCAAACATTTTGGGGTGGAACACATGTGTCTACTTGTTACTTTCATGCTTTCCTGCTTTGACATCATATACCTGCTATGTTCGTTAGTACATTATAGTACATTTTTTCATTACATTTTATGCTATGTATGCCCATTGTGTGCGTACTTAGTACATTGTTTTACATTACATTCATGCTATGTATGTCCATTGTGTGCATACTTAGTACTTTGTTTTACATTACATTTCATGCTATGTATGTCCATTGTGTGCATACTTAGTACATCGTTTCACATTACATTTCATGTTAGGTACGCCCATTGTGTGCATACTTAGTACAGTTGTTTTCATAACATGCTTACATTTTGGTATGACATTTGGTTTGTTTAACATGGAACAATACATTCATTAACATTGATCACGCCGTTCGTTAGTAGGTAGTGGTACCATAGGAATTGACAACTCCCGTTCCTGAAATCCTGGGTTTGTTTGGATTGGAAGGAATGACCGAATTCGATATACATAACTTAGATAAACCTTTAATTTGTTTAAGGGTTTATCGCCACAGTCTCAAGGCTTGGATGTATGCATTTTCACAATACCGCATAGATGTTTGTATCAGTAAAGCATGCATTTGTTACACAAAACATAACTTTGATTTAAACTGTGTTTTACTTCAATACCTTGTTTTTGTGCATTATACATATGGTTTAGTTGATATATTTCACCTACCATACATGACATTTTTGGTTACACATTACATGATCTACATTAAACATAAACATTTTGACATTGATATACATAGTTGGTGGTTTACATTGGACATAGACATTTCGACATGGTTTACACATTAACACATGACAATTCATTTATACATAAACAATTTACATTGGTGGTTGGTTTGAGTAAGTGATTTGAGTAATGAGGCGTGTGTAATATGATACAAGCATGGTGGATACACCGCTGGTACTTCCTTTATAAAAGTGTTTGTATGACATTACATGTCATAGCGTTACTGAAATCATTTCAATATTGGACATATTACTTTCTTTTACATAAACATCTTATTTTCACAAGACAATGATTTACAAAACAACTTATCTTATACCAAAAATCATTTTCTTGGTTATTCATTCAACCTTACATTATTCTCTTATTTATACATATCATGGCTTTTGAATGATTTAGAAAACAAAACAACATACAAGGTTCATGACTGACTGTTATTAAACAACTTTTCCTAAACTTATAAGTCATGAATCCTCTTTTCCCAAATCCTATGTATCTCACAGGCATTTTTATGCTGACGTACCTATTTTCACATGTGTTTTCAGGTGCTTTTGCATAGGATGTTGATCGTGACACTAGGGCGGACCTGTGCCTTAGAGACTAAAAATGGAGATAGACTTGTTTAATTATGTTATAAACTATTTGTTTCCTGTTTAAGACAATGTAACACTCCTGTTTAATAAATAAAATATAACTTTGTATGCCATGGTTGTGAAACAATAATTCTGTTACAACACTCCCCGACGTTTTCCGCCACGTTTTGTATGTTACACGTGGTCGGGGTGTGAGACCCTCCTTTCCCGCTTCAAAGGCAATGAATCAGGATCCTTTGGGTTCTCACTTGGCTCTTCATTTGATGCTGTAAGATTGGAAGGAGGATTTCCCATCTTATCAGTCACAGACTTTAACAACAATGCCAAACTCTCAGCAGTAATCACAGGTGGAACGGTAGAATCAACAATATCAGCTTCAGATTCAGGAGGAAGCTCTTCATCATCTCCTGAATCACATATAATCTCTATACCTTCATCGTCAAAGTTGATTGTTAAAATCTCTGTCTCAGGCTCATCTTCTGTATCTCCTTGAACATCATGCTCTTCAGCAACCATAGCATTTACAGGTGCGTTGATTTGTGCAGCATTCAGTGGAACAGGTTGAATTATCACTGGATCAGCAGCTACATCTTCAGTCTCAGCAAAGTGACCGAATTTCTCCAGAGGTATTAACCCTTTAAATTTCTTTTCTGTACCCTTTTTAGGAGTGAGAGCACCAAAACATGCAGGACCCATGGGTTTTAGCTCCAAGGTGTTTCCAGATCTCTCCAACTCTGGATAACAAGCATTAAGAATCATTTGCAAGAACCTTGGATACATAAGAAACTTGTCCTTTCTGACTCCAATCACATTTCTCTTCATCGCTTCCAAAATATACTTCGAATAATTGAAAGGCTCGTTCGTTATCACACAAACAAGAGCAGCAGACTGTGTGATGTTTAATTGATCTGTACCTCCTCTATTTTCTGTCATACACAAAATGAACATGTGCACCAAAAGACGCCAATAAGGATGCACAAACTTCTTTACCAAAGGCGGATACTTCCCTTCATAACTCAATCGAGGTAAAATCGCTTCCACAGTTCCAGCTGGAAGCTCAATGGAGTCTGTTTCTTGGTCATTGAACTGTAATACTTCTCGAATCATCTGCTCTGTCACAGTGACAACCTTCTTTTGAATGTCAGCAACAATGACTCCTTTTCCTTCAATAACTTCAATCCTTGCACTTTTCCAAAACTCTTGAATAAGACTTTCATAGACTACTGGATTTTCTCGTAATGCGTGAACAATTCGACAACTGTTGAGACCCTTGATCAATGAAGTGTACATCTTCTTGTGTTTCTCTGGAGGTGGTGCTAAGTATCATTCTTGATTGTGTGTAGAAATGAATTTCAAATCCATATTCTGCATAAAGCAAAAATGCATTAGAAACATGAATAGTTATATATTTGGATCAAAATATGAAAATTTCAAATCATAAAGTCAACAATCAGAACAGGTCAACAACACCATGACTCAGATGATAAAATTTTGACTCGAGATTGTTGATTTCGAGTCGAGACCATGAGTCGAGATCATTAGATCTCGAGTCGAGACCATGAGTCGAGAACACGAGGTCTCGAGTCGAGATCATATGATTTCTTGTCGAGACCCTGAGTCGAGACCATGAGATCTCGAGTCGAGACCATGAGATTGCGACTCATAACCACCAGTCTCGAGTCCTTATGTGCTTCCTGAGTCGAGACCACACAAACACTTTCATTTGCCCAGTTTTTTGATCAAAATCCCAAAAACACCCCTTGATTTATTTGAAGACCAAGGTATATTCAAATCTAGGGTTCAAGTTTATCTTCAAATCTTTATAAATTCATCATCAAATCTTCAAACCACCTTCAAAACTTCAACAACATCATCAAAATACCTTTGAATCTTGATAGGTCGAGACTAGAAAACACGTCGGAAACAAAAGATTTTGTCGGAACAGTGATTGCTTGCCGGAAGTTGAGAGAGAGTTTGAGAGGAAATACTGCTGGTCTCGAGTGAAGAATGAGGTCTCGACTCGAGACCTGTCTTTTATACCTCAGCCCTTGACATGAATTGGGCCTATGACTTTGGGCCGAGACCAACAGTTCCGTCTCACATTAATATAAGGATTTCTTTGATCAGTTTTAAATCTAAGAATAAAATCCTTTAAATATTAGTTATAATTTTAATAACCCGAAAAACTTTCTGAGCACGTTTTACAAATGCAAAAACCTAAAACAAAAATAAATAATATAAACTATTATTTACAAAAATAAAATAAAAAACGTAATTACTCAGGGATCAAATCACGAGATTTCGGGCTTGACTTCACTTATCAACACTGATCTACTATCGAATGATCTAAACGATTGTCAGTATATTTGTCCACCTAAACTCATCTCCCTAGACCTTTTCCATATAACTGCCTGTAAAAAATTTTATCATGTTTTGATGTCTTAACAATGAACACCCAAACAAATACTAATCAAATCCCGGAGTTATATACAACACACTGTATCATGCAAGTAGCTCCCCTACCACATATTTTGTAACACCTGTGCCTCCACGGCCATCAAACAAATACCGAACCAATGAAATATTATATTTCATACTTGGGATTTGTAAAAATATGTGTATCATTTGCACATATCAATTTTTGTTCAATTCCAAACTCTAAATCGCTTTCTGGAAGGTTATACGCGCACCGATGCGTAAATATAACCAGTTTAATGCAACAAACACTATGGAATAGTGACATAGGCTTAACATACCTTAAATAACCTTTACATAACTTAGAAATAAGTTTTGAAGGCTTTGGTATGGCAAAAACAAGTTAATTCGCTTACAGGGACTAAACTTGACAAACTGCGATAGTATGCCAATTTGAACTGTAACAGACATTCCGGAACATGACCATAAGTTAAACACACCTTAAATATCCTTTATATAGCTTAGAAATAGGCTTTGAGGGGTTCGGTGTGCTAAAATAAACTTTTGGCTCATTCAGGTACTAAAAGCGTCAAAAAGTGCACAAGTTTGCATTTTCGTGCATAACTTACGTTCTGAATACATCCGGACATCCAAAAATTTATGTAAGCACTAAAATATTTTATTTTAGTGTTTGGCATAAGAAAAATCCATTCGTCACGCCATTTGGATCATTTTTCGCGCTTATGCGCATTCCGTCGTAATTAACCGAACAACGTAACCGTACGGCTAAACGAACCGACACCCGAGATATTTTTGAACACATTTTAAGTTCCCTATACTTTAACTTCATTTTAGAGCTTTGAAATGGGGTTAACAGGGCTTAAACGTGTCAAAAAAAAACGCATCAAAAACCAAGTTTTGAGGTTGCAGGGACTGAAACTGTA
Organism: Helianthus tuberosus; assembly: GCA_030545235.1. NCBI lineage: Eukaryota > Viridiplantae > Streptophyta > Magnoliopsida > Asterales > Asteraceae > Helianthus > Helianthus tuberosus. The sequence goes on from CM060397.1 coordinate 128,731,152, forward strand.
AATCTGCCAAACTAGGTCCGTAAACAGGGGCCAGATGCAGCAAAACGTTTTTTTTCATCTTTTAACAGCCCTTAACACTCTCCAAAGGTCAAGTGCCAAGTGTCAAACTCTTATGGTGAGTGGCCTTTTTGGGTACCATAAGGTTCCGACACATGTACGGATGAGATTAAGGCACGTATTTCGACAAACGATCCTAATGGTGGACCATTCACTATAAATACCCCTTGCCATCCAACCTCTAAACTCACTAGAATCTGATCTCAAATGCTCTAAGTTGAAACCTTTGTTTCATACCTGAGCTATTTTGATCTAGATTAGCATTCGGGGACCCTACGTGAGTATTCTTTCGTTCTTTTATTGCTTTTCGAGTCTGAAAGTCAAACTTTGTTTGACTTTCTGCATTGAACAGCTTATGGTCAATGCGAAGTTCGTTTGAACTTCACAACATGATTGTAATCACGATGGTTATAGTCCTTTGTAACTATACCTACTGATTACCACGTTATCTAGGCTCAGTGACGAGCCGTAGTTTCGGTCAGAATACGTATTCTTGCGTATTTTGTAACCAAACTACTTATGGGTATCAAAACCGTTTGTTTTGATACCAAACCTGTTTTCTAAACTTAGTTAAGCATGTTTTAACATGCTTAGCTTGTCACTTTTAGTTTAGTGCTTATATAGGGTCGTAAGGTAAGCGATTTAAACAATCGCTTATACTTTCGAACCCGACCCGTTTGGTCGATCATTAGGATCCGACCAAGCACATTAGGTGACCATAGTATATAGGGAATAACCTTCCGAGGTTATACCTTATGGTCGCTTCGTTTAAGCAGTTGTATGATAGGTAGCTTATATGCCTTAGGTAAATTACCAAAATGCCCTTTTGACGCCAAAATTCATTTTAAGCATATGTAACATAACTTTTGATATCTAAACTGATTTGACAACAATATTAGACATGTTAAGGCATATGTTACTTGTCATAGGACTAGTTAGGCGGTCCGAACGCGTTTTACGCGAACGACGCGTTAAAGTAGCATAAGCTACCTAAACGGGTCGTAATGGGTCGTAAGCACTTAGGTTAGGTTTCATTTAGTATGTAGGCTTTGTTAAACCATACTACATGAGTTCCCATATTCATTTGGTTTACGAGCCCTCATTCTATCCGATCTTCCGATTTAGGTCCGGTTTATTAATGTAGTTACCTATATTAGGTGCCGTTTGATATTCCGAGATCTCTAGCATTGCTTGGTGGTTATCTTAGGACTTCTGAGCAATCTCAAGTGAGTACATAGACCCCTCTTTTACTGTTTTCCAAACGTTTTGGGGTGGAACACATGTGCCTACTTGTTACTTTCATGCTTTCCATGTTTTCACATTATATACATGCTATGTTCATTAGTACACTATTAGTACATGATTTCATTACATTTTATGCTATGTATGTCCATTGTGTGCATACTTAGTACATTGTTTTACATCACATCACATCACATGCTATGTATGTCCATTTAGTACATGCTTAGTACATTATTTTACATTGCATCTCTGTTGCATATGTTCCAGTAACATATGGACACATTGTTTTACAGCTCTACCTTGTATGTTTACTCTAGCATACTAGGTACATTATCTTCATAAAACATGCTTACATTTTGGTATAACATTTGGTTTGTTTAAACTATACTATACATTCATTAACACCGATCACGCCGCTCGGTAGTAGGTAGTGGTACCATAGGACTTGACAAATCCCATTCCTGAAATCTCGGGTTTGTTTGGACGTAAGGAATGACCGAATCCGAATACATATTCTTTTGATAACTCATTTTTACATAGTTATCCGACTGTCGCAAGGCTTGGATGTATGAATTTTTACAATACCGCATAAATGTTCATATTCAGTATAGCATGCATATATTTTACAAAACATAACTTTGATTTAAACCAAGTTTTACTTCAATACTTTGTTTTGTGCATTTCATCTATGGTTTAGTTGATGCATTTCACTAGCCATACATAAACATTTGTTACACATTACTTGACTACTTTTGGACTATCAACATTTGACATGGTTTATACAAGGACTTTTGACAATTGGTTTAAACATAGACATCTTATATTGGTGGTTTGGTTTGAGTAAGTGATTTAAGTAACGAGGCGTGTGTAATATGATATAAGCATGGTGGATACGCCGCTGGTACTTCCTATATATAAGTGATTGTATGGTATTACATATCGTTGCGTTATTTGAAATCATTTCAATTTAGACATATAACATTTTTTCACAATACTTTGTTTTATACAAACTCATTTTTACATGGTTATTCATTTAACCATGCATTATTCTCTTATTTATACGTATCATCTGAACTTATTGTTTTTCAAATGATTTACAAAGACAAAGCAAATTACAAGGTTCATGACTAAACATTTTCTTAAACAGATGTCATGAATCTTATTTTCACAAAACCTATGTACTCGCCGGCATTTTTATGCTGACGTACCTATTTTCACATGTGTTTCAGGAAATGAAGCATAGGATTGATCAAGATACACTTAGGCGGACATGGGCCTTAGTGACAATAAAAGATGCAAGACTAGTTATTTTGTTATGTTTCTTTGATTGTCAAGACATTGTAACTCTTTTAATCAATAAAACAATATTTCAAGTTCCATGTGTTATGAATCAATGATTCTGTTACAACACTCCCCGATGTTTCCGCCACGTTTTGTAGGTTCTACGTGGTTGGGGTGTGACAGAAAAGTTGGTATCAGAGCTCATGGTTATAGGGAATTAGGTTATTAGTATTACTTTGACCTAGTCTATAACCTTCTTAGGACCCTAACGCGAGTTTACTTGCGTTTAGTCATAAAACAATACTGTCACCTATCCTTAGGCGACAACCACAACAAGAACATAAATTTCAAAACCACTTTGAAAACTAATCATCTGTTCTAGGATGATTGATTACTAGGTTTTGAACCTTTTATTGTAAGGTTTTGAACCCTCTGTTATATGGTTTTGAACCCCTTTGAGTTTTTCAAAACCTCGTCAAGGTCTTGGGTTTTAAATAATGTGAACACGTGCAAACTGGAAGGGTGAATGCCTGTATTCTGGGTTTTCTGTCTAGGCAAGCACTTCGTATACATCTCATCAGACGCGAGACCAGTTGTGCTTACCTGGGAATTCTTGGGATGAGTGTTCACTTATAGGCGAGCATGTCTTCGCGATACATTATTTTTGACCCATTTACTTTGATTTGTCACCATCTCATTTGTTTGCCTTAGGAAACAAACAAATGATCACAATTTTCATTCGTTACCATTCTGTATTGATTATCCAATAACCTTTCACCTGTTTCTTCCTATGCCTTTCATTTGCTTCTAGAATGTCTCTTCCTCTCAGCACCGGTCAAATGTCCGAGCAGACAGCCAAATTCGCTCAACGAATAGGCGAAGTAGTCCTGAAGACAGTTGAATTAACTACTACCATGTATCGTCTCCAGGATGAAGCCACTCAAGAGTCACCAAGACAGGCAGGACCTAGTCAGGTGACAGCACCATCAGCCAAGAAACCAATCGAGGAATCAAAGACCATGGATGAACGATCTCCTAAGAAGTCAACTGCAAATGCAAAAACCTAAAACAAAAATAAATAATATAAACTATTATTTACAAAAATAAAATAAAAAACGTAATTACTCAGGGATCAAATCACGAGGTTTCGGGCTTGACTTCACTTATCAACACTGATCTACTATCGAATGATCTAAACGATTGTCAGTATATTTGTCCACCTAAACTCATCTCCCTAGACCTTTTCCATATAACTGCCTGTAAAAAATTTTATCATGTTTTGATATCTTAACAATGAACACCCAAACAAATACTAATCAAATCCCGGAGTTATATACAACACACTGTATCATGCAAGTAGCTCCCCTACCACATATTTTGTAACACCTGTGCCTCCACGGCCATCAAACAAATACCGAACCAATGAAATATTATATTTCATACTTGGGATTTGTAAAAATATGTGTATCATTTGCACATATCAATTTTTGTTCAATTCCAAACTCTAAATCGCTTTCTGGAAGGTTATACGCGCACCGATGCGTAAATATAACCAGTTTAATGCAACAAACACTCTGGAATAGTGACATAGGCTTAACATACCTTAAATAACCTTTACATAACTTAGAAATAAGTTTTGAAGGCTTTGGTATGGCAAAAACAAGTTAATTCGCTTACAGGGACTAAACTTGACAAACTGCGATAGTATGCCAATTTGAACTGTAACAGACATTCCGGAACATGACCATAAGTTAAACACACCTTAAATATCCTTTATATAGCTTAGAAATAGGCTTTGAGGGGTTCGGTGTGCTAAAATAAACTTTTGGCTCATTCAGGTACTAAAAGCGTCAAAAAGTGCACAAGTTTGCATTTTCGTGCATAACTTACGTTCTGAATACATCCGGACATCCAAAAATTTATGTAAGCACTAAAATATTTTATTTTAGTGTTTGGCATAAGAAAAATCCATTCGTCACGCCATTTGGATCATTTTTCGCGCTTATGCGCATTCCGTCGTAATTAACCGAACAACGTAACCGTACGGCTAAACGAACCGACACCCGAGATATTTTTGAACACATTTTAAGTTCCCTATACTTTAACTTCATTTTAGAGCTTTGAAATGGGGTTAACAGGGCTTAAACGTGTCAAAAAAACGCATCGAAAACCAAGTTTTGAGGTTGCAGGGACTGAAACTGTAAATCTGCCAAACTAGGTCCGTAAACAGGGGCCAGATGCAGCAAAACGTTTTTTTCATCTTTTAACAGCCCTTAACACTCTCCAAAGGTCAAGTGCCAAGTGTCAAACTCTTATGGTGAGTGGCCTTTTTGGGTACCATAAGGTTCCGACACATGTACGGATGAGATTAAGGCACGTATTTCGACAAACGATCCTAATGGTGGACCATTCACTATAAATACCCCTTGCCATCCAACCTCTAAACTCACTAGAATCTGATCTCAAATGCTCTAAGTTGAAACCTTTGTTTCATACCTGAGCTATTTTGATCTAGATTAGCATTCGGGGACCCTACGTGAGTATTCTTTCGTTCTTTTATTGCTTTTCGAGTCTGAAAGTCAAACTTTGTTTGACTTTCTGCATTGACCAGCTTATGGTCAATGCGAAGTTCGTTTGAACTTCACAACATGATTGTAATCATGATGGTTATAGTCCTTTGTGACTATACCTACTGATTACCACGTTATCTAGGCTCAGTGACGAGCCGTAGTTTCGGTCAGAATACGTATTCTTGCGTATTTTGTAACCAAACTACTTATGGGTATCAAAACCGTTTGTTTTGATACCAAACCTGTTTTCTAAACTTAGTTAAGCATGTTTTAACATGCTTAGCTCGTCACTTTTAGTTTAGTGCTTATATAGGGTCGTAAGGTAAGCGATTTAAACAATCGCTTATACTTTCGAACCCGACCCGTTTGGTCGATCATTAGGATCCGACCAAGCACATTAGGTGACCATAGTATATAGGGAATAACCTTTTGAGGTTATACCTTATGGTCGCTTCGTTTAAGTAGTTGTATGATAGGTAGCTTATATGCCTTAGGTAAATTACCAAAATGCCCTTTTGACGCCAAAATTCATTTTAAGCATATGTAACATAACTTTTGACATCTAAACTGATTTGACAACAATATTAGACATGTTAAGGCATATGTTACTTGTCATAGGACTAGTTAGGCGGTCCGAACGCGTTTTACGCGAACGACGCGTTAAAGTAGCATAAGCTACCTAAACGGGTCGTAATGGGTCGTAAGCACTTAGGTTAGGTTTCATTTAGTATGTAGGCTTTGTTAAACCATACTACATGAGTTCCCATATTCATTTGGTTTACGAGCCCTCATTCTATCCGATCTTCCGATTTAGGTCCGGTTTATTAATGTAGTTACCTATATTAGGTGCCGTTTGATATTCCGAGATCTCTAGCATTGCTTGGTGGTTATCTTAGGACTTCTGAGCAATCTCAAGTGAGTACATAGACCCCTCTTTTACTGTTTTCCAAACGTTTTGGGGTGGAACACATGTGCCTACTTGTTACTTTCATGCTTTCCATGTTTTCACATTATATACATGCTATGTTCATTAGTACACTATTAGTACATGATTTCATTACATTTTATGCTATGTATGTCCATTGTGTGCATACTTAGTACATTGTTTTACATCACATCACATCACATGCTATGTATGTCCATTTAGTACATGCTTAGTACATTATTTTACATTGCATCTCTGTTGCATATGTTCCAGTAACATATGGACACATTGTTTTACAGCTCTACCTTGTATGTTTACTCTAGCATACTAGGTACATTATCTTCATAAAACATGCTTACATTTTGGTATGACATTTGGTTTGTTTAAACTATACTATACATTCATTAACACCGATCACGCCGCTCGGTAGTAGGTAGTGGTACCATAGGACTTGACAAATCCCATTCCTGAAATCTCGGGTTTGTTTGGACGTAAGGAATGACCGAATCCGAATACATATTCTTTTGATAACTCATTTTTACATAGTTATCCGACTGTCGCAAGGCTTGGATGTATGAATTTTTACAATACCGCATAAATGTTCATATTCAGTATAGCATGCATATATTTTACAAAACATAACTTTGATTTAAACCAAGTTTTACTTCAATACTTTGTTTTGTGCATTTCATCTATGGTTTAGTTGATGCATTTCACTAGCCATACATAAACATTTGTTACACATTACTTGACTACTTTTGGACTATCAACATTTGACATGGTTTATACAAGGACTTTTGACAATTGGTTTAAACATAGACATCTTATATTGGTGGTTTGGTTTGAGTAAGTGATTTAAGTAACGAGGCGTGTGTAATATGATACAAGCATGGTGGATACGCCGCTGGTACTTCCTATATATAAGTGATTGTATGGTATTACATATCCTTGCGTTATTTGAAATCATTTCAATTTAGACATATAACATTTTATACAAATAACATACTTTTCACAATACATTGTTTTACAAACAACTTAACTTATACAAACTCATTTTTACATGGTTATTCATTTAACCATGCATTATTCTCTTATTTATACGTATCATCTGAACTTATTGTTTTTCAAATGATTTACAAAGACAAAGCAAATTACAAGGTTCATGACTAAACATTTTCTTAAACAGATGTCATGAATCTTATTTTCACAAAACCTATGTACTCGCCGGCATTTTTATGCTGACGTACCTATTTTCACATGTGTTTCAGGAAATGAAGCATAGGATTGATCAAGATACACTTAGGCGGACATGGGCCTTAGTGACAATAAAAGATGCAAGACTAGTTATTTTGTTATGTTTCTTTGATTGTCAAGACATTGTAACTCTTTTAATCAATAAAACAATATTTCAAGTTCCATGTGTTATGAAACAATGATTCTGTTACAACACTCCCCGATGTTTACGCCACGTTTTGTAGGTTCTACGTGGTCGGGGTGTGACATATTTCACAAGTCCAATCCAGATCTCTGAAATCTTAACTGGGAATAGATTGAGAAGAGAATAGAATAGATCTTAAGCAGAGATGGTATAATATACAGATCAAATGAGTTTTTCTCAGTTTGATATAGGTTTCTTGGGTTTCTTTTGGGAACTTGAGGGCCTCTTTCGGGTGTTTAATTGATCTATAGTGCGACAACGTACAGCTAGGTCAACATGTATCTGGATGCAGCAGAAGCTGACGTTGCCTAGCACCTCCAGGTCTTTGCTTCCGCAAAACAGAGGAGATACACGACTTTTTCAGAGAAGATTTCAGAGTCGGACCAAAATTGTGTGTATCGGGACAACATACAGACATTCAAATAGAAATGAGCTAATTCCAAGTGACTTTCTTCCCTAAGGTCATGTACTAATTTAGTTCTGAACAGAACAGCCAATGTTTTCAGTCTTAAGGATAGAGCCTACCAACACATTATACTAGAGTCAAACTATTTCGATACTGGTCTTACATGATTCAGCCATTCACCATAATGTGAAAATTCATTTCATTTCCCATGTCATGCAATGCTTCTTTTTGTATTTTTCAATTTTTAATGTTTTTGTATTTTTCATAATTTTCTCCCCCTAAATTTGAGCATAAATAAAAACAATAAGAATAGAAAACTTTATGAACAAATTTACCTATGAAAAACCAAAAACATGCTCAGTCAGTAAAGCGGATCATTTTCAGAAAATCCACAAGCACTTGAAATTTCGAACTGCTGACAGGTTTTGTGAACAAATCGGCAGCATTTGCATCTGTGTCGATTTGCTCCAGTTTGATAAGACCTCTGTCAAAGCAGTCTCGTATAAAATGAACTTTAATATCAATGTGCTTGGTTTTTGAATGGAAGACATGATTTTTCACAATTTGTATAGCAACATCATTATCACAATATATGGTAGTTTTAAGATAAGTCAAACCGTAGTCCTGCAATTGATGCTGCATCCACACCACTTGTGAGCAAGATGCCGAAGCTGCAACATATTCTGCTTCAGCTGTGGAAACTGCTACCATTTGCTGCTTCTTACATTGCCAAGAAATGAGTTGGTCACCCAAAAATTGACATCCAGCAGAGGTGGATTTCCTGTCTTTGTCAATGCCTCCAAAATTACTATAAGAAAACGTAAACAGGTCAAAATTCGAATTTCTCGGATACCACAGACCAAAACGTGGTCGGTCTTTAAGGTACCGAAAGATTCGCTTAACAGCAGTAAGATGAGAAGTTTTAGGGTTAGCCTGATGTCGCGCGCAATTGCAAACAGCAAACATGACGTCTGGACGACTCGCTGTCAGATACATCAACAATCCGATCATAGACCTATAAAGGCGTTGATCAACAGGGGATCCTTCTGCATCTTCAGTCAGCAACGGTCTTTCTGCCATTGGCGTTTCGGCCGGTTTAGCGTCTGTGAACTTAAATTTCTTTAGCACATCATCCACATATTTCCCTTGATGAACTAGAATGCCCCGGGAATCTTGTTTAACTTGTAAACCCAAAAACAATGTCATTTCTCCGAGTGCACTCATTTCGAACTTCTTTTTCATAACTTCCTCAAATTCCTTGCAAAGAGCCTCACTTGTCGATCCAAAAATAATATCATCAACATAGATTTGAACCAATATCAAATCCTTACCCACTCTTTTAATAAACAGAGTCTGATCTATTATTCCTCGTGTGTATCCATGAGCCAGAAGATGTTCTGTCAGAGTTGCATACCAAGCCCTGGGTGCTTGATGCAATCCATATAATGCCTTGTCAAGCTTGTAGGCATATTCTGGATGGTCTGGATGAATAAAACCCGGTGGTTGCTCAACAAAAATTTCTTCCTTCACTTCTCCGTACAAAAATGCAGTCTTGACATCCATCTGGTAAAATGTGAACCCCATGTAGGATGCATATGCTAAAAAGATCCGGATTGCTTCAAGTCGAGCAACAGGGGCGTAGACTTCATCATAATCCAGTCCCTCTATCTGTTTGAATCCTTGGACCACTAATCGTGCTTTATTTTACACAATAACTCCTTCAGAATCTTGCTTGTTTCTGAAAACCCATCGAGTTCCAAGCTTGCGTTTCCCTTTTGGTAACTCCACAAGTTTCCATACTCCTAGCTTCTCGAACTGATTTAACTCTTCATGCATAGCATTAACCCAGCCTGGTTCCTGCAACGCTACAACAATGGTTTTAGGTTCAATTTGAGAAATGTAGCTAGAATACAAGCACAAATTAATGATTCCTGATTGGCTTTTGGTCTGAACTCCTGCACTAACAGGACCGATCACATTCTCAATAGGATGATTTCTTTGAACACTTGTTGGAATTGTAAATTCAGGTATCGTCTCGTCTTGAGATGTGGGTAAGTTGCTTGACTCCCCCTCATTAGGTGCTATCGAACTGTGAATCACTGGAGTGATAACAGTACAATCTTCAGGAATAGGATCAGCAAATAGTTCTGATCCAGTTGCTGACTGTGTAGAAATTCTGCTAGATTGCGGGGATTGATGAGACATTTGTTGAGGCAAAGGATGCTGTGTAAAAACCATTCCTGGCGGGTCAATGGTATGATGTCTAAAACTCCCTTCTGCCTGTTCTTCTTCTTCAGTATCTCCAAAAGACAGTGGTTGTTTTGGCGTAGACACACCTGCATCTGAAGAAACACTTGACAAAATGTTAAATGATTTAAACAATTCAGTATAATCATATAACCAATCTGGTCCAACTCTAGCATCCGTAGTATTTTCTTCGAGCCATTCAATGTTGCACGACTTGACGACCTTTTTAGTTACTTTGTTGTATACTCTATAGACAGAGCCTTTTGCATATCCAACAAAGAAACATCCGGACCCTTTGACTTCAAACTTTCCATTAGAGTCCATAAGTAATAATACACATGGACATCCAAAGATACGAAAGTGTGAAACCGAAGGTTTACGTCCTTCCAGAATCTCATAAGGAGTTTTCATATGACGTTTGTTTACTAAACCATGATTCTGGACGTAACAAGCCGTGCTAACTGCCTCAGCCCAAAAGAAACTAGGAAGCTTCGAGTCAGCCAGCATAGTTCGTGCAGCCTCGATAAGAGTATGATTTCTTCTTTCAGCTACTCCATTCTGTTGAGGAGTTCGTGGTGCACTATACTGACGATCAATTCCCTTTTCGGTTCAGAATGTATCCAAAGTTACATTCTTGAATTCTGTCCCATTGTCAGATCGAATAAGCTTCACTTTTGTACTAGCTTGATTTTCTGCCAGAGTAACGAATTGTTTCACTAAGACTGCAGTTTCGTTCTTGTGGCTGAGAAAATACACCCAGGTGTAACGCGAATAATCATCAACTATTACGAGACAATAAGCTTTCTTGCCAATACTCAACACATTCACTGGACCAAAAAGATCCATGTGAAGTAATTCGAGCACAGCTTTCGTTGAGGGTGCAGGTTTAGACTTATGAGGTTTTCGATGCATTTTTCCTTTTGCACAAGCAACACATTTTTCCACCAACATGAAATCCTTGATTGGAAGATCACGGACTAGTTGACCTTTAGCAAGTCGATTCAGATTCTTCATGTTCACATGCCCAAGGCGACGATGCCACAGTAGACCATCATGTTCTGAAATCTTCGAGAATAGGCAAGTAACTTCTTCACATGGTTTCTTGTTCATATCAATAACATAAGCGTTTCCTCGTCTCTCTGCTGACATTAAAAACCAATCTTCAGGAATGACAATCCCTGGTTTAAGCACATAGCATCCTTTCTTTGTAAAGTGAACTGAATTTCCTCGATCACAGATCTGAGAGATGCTCAACAGATTGTGTTTCAGTTCTGGAACATAGTTAACATTCTCGAAGCTTAAAACGCCGTTTCTTATTGTTCCTTTCAATGTGATCCTTCCTGATTCTCCTCCCGCAAATGAGACATATCCACCATTAAATTCTTTCACATTTATCAGTTGGGATAAGTCTCCCGTCATGTGCCTGGAACAGCCACTATCCATGTACCAAAGTCGCACGGTAGTCCTCCATAGCTGTTCCTGCACGATTAGCGGGATTAGTTAGACCTAGGAACCCAGCCCATGGTGGATCTGGGTTTTCCTTGTGCATCAATGTATGTCACTCTTTGCCAAATTAAGTTATCTTTGATCAAAAATCTTGAAGGATTTTTCATGAGAGTCCCTTGAGGAGATGTATTAGATTGTGCAGCACCAGTTTTGGGTTTCCAAAATGTGTTTGACCATTTAGAATTATAGTTACCAAAACCATTATGTTGATTTCTTTGAGAACTATTCTTTTGATTTTGAATTTTTACATTTTGCTGCATTCCAATCTTGATCAGAAGGTTTAGTCTTGCGATAGTTGTGCTTCATTGTCTTAGACCTTTCAACCGTCACTGACTCTGAACAAAGATATCGGTTAGACTTGACCTTCTGATTCTGAACAATCTTCTTCTTAGACTGTACACTTGGGAGTTGAACACAGTTTCTGGCAATGTGTCCAGCAACGCCACAATTGAAACATGTTTGTCGTTTCACTGTGTGAGTATTTTGAAAATTTTGATACTTTGTTGAAGAAGCTTTGCTTGGTTTTGAATGATGGGAAGTTTTGGTTTTCCTAGTATGTTTTGCCTGTGTCTGTTCTGAGCATTTTGGTGTCTGCTGATTAGAATTGACACATTCATGTGATGTTGATGAACCATTTGATACCCCCTCTTTGACTGTGATCATCATTTGTTTGAGGAGCTGATGTTCTAGTTTCTGTTTTAAGTTCAAAAACATTTTCTGATGACTGTTTATTTATATCAAACTCCTTTTCTTCTTTACTAAATTCAGTTTCAGTTTTAGAACACGTAGAAGTCTCATCAACATGTGTTTCATCAACATATTTGTCATGTGAATCTGATTCAGGTTTATTTTCAACTACAGTTTCCACTTGGGTCCTACTAGATTCAACATTAGGGACACCCACTGAGACAGATTCAGAAGAAGAATCATGATACTCTTGATTTTCTTGTGAAGAAGTTTCAGTGGTTTCACTGAATGTGTCCTGAGGGACCTCACCTGTAACACTGTCATCAACCAAGGGGTTAGTAACATCACATTCACAATCATTAACTGAAGAAAATTCATCACCAGACTTATTGTTCAAAGTTTCAACACAAACATCATCAGTTTTGCCCAAAACATCAGGCTCACTAGACGAAACATAAGCACAAAACGACGCAAACAAAGACCTACTAAAAGCAATATCAGATTCAGTTTGTTCAAAATAATTTTCAGAAATATTAGAATGAACAAGTGGGTCACTCCCAAGAACATCTCCACACTTTACTTCAGATACTTTATCTGCACACGAAGACGAAGTGTTAGGATCAATTGAGCCTTTAGAAACAAAATTTATTTGAGTAGACTTTTGTTTCTCAATTGGTCTGTCATTAAATGAAGACTTATTGTTTTTGGGACCATAAGTCATTTGACTTTCATTCATCATCTCTTCCTCAGTCATAGGTAAATAAGTATAATTGTCATTATAAGGAGGAAGAGCCTGATTAAAACCCAAACCACACCCTTTCTTTTTCTTGTATGCGAGCTGTTGATCACACAAGTTTTTAACTAGTTTGCTGGAAGAATCATATTTCTTAATATTAAGTTCATTTATTTGATATCTATCTCTGATATCTTCCAGTTCCTTAGTTAAAATGAATACTTTCTCCTGAGCTTCTAAAAAATGGGTTGTTTTTACACTTACATCATCTTTGAGTTTGATGATGTCTTTCCGCTGAGCCTCAATTTTTTCTTTATAAAGTTTTTCGTTTTTCGATAATGTAAAATTTTTATTTTTTATATCTTGATAGTCTTGAATTAGCTCAGCATTGTGTATTCTATAAGCTTCAACCCTTTCTCTACACTCAGGAGTACAGAAGACAGAAAGTACCTCTTCTTTGGTGAGACCTTTGACTGGAGCTGAAAGAATCTGGGTCATAAGAGCAAGGTTTTCAGCTGAAGTCTCCTCCTCTGGTACAGAAACTTGATCATTTGAGGTCATGAAAGCAATGTTGTTTGTAGCAGCTTGATTTTCTGGAGCTGAGATGTTCAGTCACTCAATTTCCGAATTCCAATCAAAGTTGATATCAGGCTGAACCACCAAGGCTTGAGCTAATCCCAGGGCTTGAGGACTTCCACCAGCAGCAGCATCAGCAGTTATACTCGATGTGGTTACAAGAGCTCTCTCTGGATTAGGTGTAGCAGGTTTGACTGGAGTCTGTTCTCTACTAATCGGTGGCTTGGTGCAGTTTCGTGCATAATGTCCTTCCTCATGACAGTTGTAGCAGCGCAGATTGAATGGCACTTTAGAAGCTTCATTAAACGAAGCACCCCATCTGTTTTTACCAGTTCTTTTCATAAACCTCCTTGCTTTGAAAGCCGCCACAGCCATCTACCATGTAATGTCCATTTCTTCAACATCATCAGGATGAATTTGCTGTAAGTCATCTCCAGACCATTTAGGAGGATCAATTTTTCCAGCAACAAACACATTCAAACAATTTATAACAGAGGCAGTGATATCCAGATTTTCTTTAGACTGTTGTGTAAAGAAGGCAATCATTTCATTTTTTATGGCAGGATTAGGAGTAGCAGTAGACATATTGGATGATGCAGCAGTAGAAGAACGCGAAGGAGCAGCTTGAGCAGGAGACCCAGAGTAATAAACGTTTGCCGAAGTAGGAGCAGCTTTGGCAGATGCCTCGTTGCTAGACATTTGAAAACCTCCTTGAGACAAGAGAGCTGCATTGTTATTGTTTGAGGAAGCAGGGGCAACAGAGAATCCTGCAGCTAGCATGCTGTTCTTATAGTTAGTTTCCCTTTGTTTATCATCCAGCTCACAGGCCTTGATGTGAGAAATCATCTCAGACAGACTGCACCTAGCAAGATCTTTGGTTTTCTTGATCATAGCAACATGATGATCCCAACTTTTCGGCAACACATTCAGAAGCTGTCTATTTGTTGAAGCATTTAAGGTATGTATTTCTTCCATCTGCATTTGAGTAACCAGCTTGACAAACCTCTGAAGTTGATTGTCAACAGTTTCTCCATAAATACAGTTGAAATTGTTGAAATTTTGTCTTAGCAAATTTCTTCGACTCTCCTTCATATCCTCATTACCTTCATAAACATCGATCAGAGATTCCCACAGTTCTTTGGCTGATTTGCAAGTACGAAAACCGACAACAATGTCTGGACCTAAACCCATGGTTAGATAGAAAAGTGCTTTTTCATCTTCTTCAACTATTGTGAAATCTTCTTCAGTATACTGGTTAAGGGGTTTCTTTACTTTTACACCAGGTTCAGTGGAACTATCCATCATGATCTCCCTTGGACCTCTAAGAATACTTCGCCAAATTTTAGAATCTTTGACCTTCACATGTTGTTTAAAACGCCACTTCCACTCAGGAAAGTCGTTTGCATCAGTCAACCTTGGAATGCGTGTACTGGTCCCAACTTTTGAATCCAGTTCACATGTTGTTTAAAATGCCAAAGGTCAAAGTTCAAAGTTCAAGGTCCAAATCACGTTGCAGCTTGTCGATGCGAGTTGATACGGCGGTTGCGAGTCGAGACTATAATGAAGATGACTCGAGACCACAGATGGTTGCGAGTCGAGACCGTGATGATGTATCACACCCCTTTCTGCTGTGGAAGCACGAGGTGTGATCATGAAAGGTTCTCATTGCATACGAAAGGTAAACATGCTACATGCTCGTAAAAATAACATCAAACACCATAATTTGAAAACATAAGTTTAGCGTTTACATCGCTAAGTAGCATAAAACATTGTCTTAAAAAGTTTACAACTTTATTTAAAGATAACATAAGCGACATCCAAGAGCATAAGCAAGACCCCGCGCACATCCATCCTAGTTACCTGAAATACATGTGAGTTTTGGAAAAAAAAACGTCAACATAATGTTGGTGTGAATTCATGCAGTTTTTGTATTTCACGTTTGTATACTTTGTATGAAAACATAGTTTGTGTCATGTATAATTCAAGTTTTCTTGAGTACCCCACGTACTCAAGTATAAAGCAAGTCTTAGTATGGTATGAATCTTATGTAAATAAAGTATTCCTGTAAGTATCAGGATTGTTAATGGGTTGCAAGGCCATTAACATGTGACACGACATAGGAAGTCACCAAACCTTAGGCATTTTTCTAGTTGGCATATTCTGAGACACAAAAGCACTACTCGGTACTCGTCCTCACCAAGAGTGTGGCTGCCCGGCACGCGTTAGATCTAACCTTTTGTTCTGTGGTCTAGGTATATTGTTGATTAATGGTGCTTATGTACCCTATTCCTGACACGATTTCTCGTATCATTTCTCATAACGCATCATACTCGGTACGCGTTCTCACCAAGTGCGCTTCTTATATTCTCATATCTCGACACACTTGGTACTCGTTCTCACCAAGTGTGCTTCTTGTTATCATACCATTTGTAAACATAGTAATATTTGTACATGTATTTCACCCCCGAAGTTATAAAACTGAAAACAGTTAAAGAAAAGGGGGAGCATGAACTCACAACTTTGCGTTCCTTGCGTCGTAAACTTCACCGGATTTGCTTAATTAACGTCGTGACCTATACGCGTTTTCTTAACGTTAGTCACTAGACTTGCGTCGCACATGTACAGTCACTCTCTTTTGTATTTGTATTGTTGTGTTAAAAATATTTTATATTTTTAACTAAGTATCTTACTTATATTATTTTCTCAAAAATTAATATAAGTATCTCGTGTTTTGCATTTTGCACCCGAATTATGTATCTTGTATGTCGTATGTGTATCTTTGTATTTTTACTTCTCATGAGTATTTAGTGTATTTTTAAGTCCTAATACACTAGCACGTATAACACATACTACATACACTTAGCACAAAATGTGGTGATCAATAAATATATATATTTTTCTCAAAAATATATACATACTTAATATCCATTTTTATTCTTGAAGAAATCCTCATTTCTTATCACCAAAAATTAGGGAAACCTTGGTAATATTTTTAGATACATTTTTAGGGAATAAGTTTCTCAAAAACTTATATTTTTCTAAGTGTCAAAATTTATAAAAATTTTGACAGAGTTTCCCCTAAAAATGGAGGTTTCCCATGTTTTCAAAACATGTGTTTATTTTCTTTTAGAATCAACAACAATATCAACAACACAATCTTTATTTACCAAACTTGTCAAAACAAGCATATACCACAAACTTATGAACTTGAAAGTTTGTAAAAATATGTAGTAAGTTACTAACATGTTTAGTAGGTCTTGTTATCTTTAAAAATAAGTTTAGTTTCTTAAAAACTTTATTTTTAAAGAATATGTATTTTCACAACTTCTAGTCATGAATTTCGAAATATTTCTTTGTGGAATTTTCTTTCTACACAAGTGTTTATACACTTGTTTACTTTCTAAAAATGATTTTAGTTTATACGAGATCCGGGTTTTTAACAATCTAGTATTTTCCACTTGGTTCTTCCACAAAACCACTTGTAGATCTTTAGATCTAAAAGTTCACTACTTCATTTTACAAGAAAACTCATGTTTATTCAAGTTCAAGTTCATGTATGGATGGTTTCATCATCCTTTAAAACTCTAACATTTACATCTTACTAGTTCATGTTTTTAAACATGAACTAGTATGTCTAGATGATGATCCATCCTACTTCTACCAACAAACATCATCAAATAATTATAATAACACAAGATCCACATGATTTACACACACATCTTTCCTTTATCCACCTTATTCATCTTATGTTCAAGACTTTAGGTTATGTTCTTTAGTGTTCTTAATTTTTAACCATTAAATCACCTATTAACCACCATAAACAAGATCAAGATGATGATTAGAAACACTTACTACTAGCTCAAGGCTAGGGAAGAAACAACGTATAAATGTGGTGGATAAAAGAAATCTAGAGAGGTTCTTGCACTTCCGAAAGCACCAAGCTTCGTTGTTGGACTCCTTGCACCTTCGTATGTATGTAAAATGCTTGAAAGGGAGGTTGATGGTGGTTGTATGGTGGGTGGAGGTGGCTGCCGAGAGCAAGGGAGGGAGAGGGAGAGAGGTGTGTGTGTGTTGTTGAAGAATGAGGGAGGTGATCTCAATATAACATGTTTAGCTTAGGACCTTTGTGTATTGTGTTTTGAAAGTACACTACATAATTTCTAGGAAACCTCATAGGATCTCATGGCAAGATTATCAAAGATTTAACAAGATTTTGGTGGGGTTACTACTTATAACCGTCCACAAGTATGTGGGGGGGGGGGGGGATATTAGATTAGTTTTGAACTATGTTGGCAAATTACTAGTTAAATCTCAAGTGTAAGTTATGTTTCTAGTTAGTTGATATTCTTATGAGGTGTTATGGTGCTCGGGGACCATAACTAGCTCAGAAAAAAAAAAAAAAAAACAATGCTTCTAGCATTATTTTGGTGCTCCGGGTAATATCCGGTTGTTCGGTTATATACCGATTCGTTAAAGTGCTAAATTACACCTTTTAGTGTCTTTTAAGTGCCCTTTTGTAACCCTTTCAATTCCCAACACTCGGGGAAATATTCTGAATGATGTAACATAAATTATGCATGATAATTATATGTTAAAAGCTGATTTATAGCTGGATTATATAAAATTATGCACTTAAAGTGCGTTTCGGGTGCTTTTTAGTGCTTGTTTTTGCTTCCGAAATGTCTATATATTAAACCCTTGTATGTACTCTTGGGTTTTAATGTATTCTTGTCGTTGGACCTACACCTAGGCCTCAATTCTAATATCTGACTGCTTTCTGCAGTTCTATTGACACAGTGTGTCTTACCGCTGAGTTTACTAGTATTTCTGACGCAACGCTCTCGTTTATACCTAAAGCAATATTTTGTAGTATACAACGTGCATGAATTCACTTGTTTAGCATGTAATCAGTTAATGCTGACATTTAAGCACATAATTGCAGTCATTAAATAACAATTAAAGTGTACGGAAATTACCGGTTTGGTGCCAGTTGTCACAGTCTCCCCCGTTAAAAGAATCTCGTCCCGAAATTCAGGCTGAACTAACTCTCGCAGGAGTCTTCTTGAATAGGTGGGGATACTTTTCTTTGAACTAGTCTTCGCGTTTCCACGTGTACTCGGGTCCGTGCTTAGAGTTCCAACGTACTTTGACAAGTTTAACAGTGCTCCTCCTGGTCTTGTTGACTTTCCAGTCGGTAACCTCAACGGGTTGTTCTGTAAATCGGAGGGCGTCGTCAATATGTACTTCATCCACAGGGATGATCACGTTTTCTTGTGTTGGACTTTTCTTGAGGTTGGATACATGGAACGTATCATGTACTCCATTAAGTTCTTCCGCTAACTCCAACTTGTATGCCACGGTACCAATTCTTTCCAAGATTCTGAATGGTCCGATGTATCATGGATTCAACTTTCCACGTTTTCTGAATCTTACTACGCCCTTCCAAGGTGAGACCTTCAACAAAACTTTGTCTCCAACCTCGAACTGTAACGGTTTCGTTTTTTATCAGCGTAGCTTTTTTGTCGATCTCGGGCCGCCTTAATGCGTTCTCGGATCTGTACGATCTTGTCGGTTGTCTCTTGTACAAGTTCAGGACCAACCATACGTTTATCTCCAGCGTCTGCCCAACATAAGGGCGATCGGCACTTGCGGCCATACCGAGCTTCGAACGGTGCGGCTTTTATGCTCGTGTGATAACTGTTATTGTAGGAAAACCCAACTAAAGGTAGATGAGTATCCCAGCTGCCGCCTAGGTCCATGACACATGCGCTAAGCATATCTTCTAACGTTTGTATAGTCCGTTCGCTCTGGCCGTCTGTTTGTGGATGGAATGCCGTGCTTAGATCTAATTGGGATCCAAAGGCTTCCTGAAATGATTTCCAGATTCTTGAGATAAAGCGTCCATCCCTGTCTGAAATGATTGAGATTGGCACTCCATGTCGTGCCACAATTTCTCTTAAGTATATCTCAGCAAGCTTTCCAGTGCTGTCTTTTTCTCGGATCGGTAGGAAGTGCGCGGACTTTGTTAACCGATCAACTATTACCCATATCATATCGTGACCTCTCGGGGTTCTGGGTAATTTCGTTATGAAGTCCATCGAGATTTGCTCCCACTTCCACATGGGCATCTCTGGTTGTTGTAGTAGGTCGGACGGTTTATGATATTCGGCCTTAACCTTAGCACAGGTTAGGCATTTTCCAACATAAACAGCAACGTCGCTCTTGAGTCTCGGCCACCAATAGTATTCTTTCAAATCTTGATACATTTTATCTGATCCTGGATGGATCGAGTATCTCGATTTGTGCGCTTCATCAAGGATGACTTCTCGTATGCCACCATAGAGCGGAACCCAAATACGCTTCTTAAAGTATAAGGCTCCCTCTTAATTTGGCACCATATATTTCAACATACCCCGGAGGTATTCAGCTCTTCGATTTTCCATCTTAAGGGCTTCTTGTTGTGCATCACGTATGCGTGTGGTGAGGTTCGTTCGAATCGTCATTTCTAACGCTCGAACCCTTAGGGTCTTAACCCTTTCTTTTCGACTTAATGCATCCGCTACAACGTTTGCCTTTCCAGGATGGTACTTAATCTCACAGTCATAATCATTTAGCAGCTCGACCCATCGCCGCTGGCGCATATTCAATTCCTTCTGATCAAATATGTGTTGTAAGCTTTTGTGATCTGTGAAGATTGTACATCAAGTACCATATAAATAATGTCGCCAAATCTTCAAGGCGAATACCACCGCACCTAGTTCCAAGTCGTGCGTAGTGTAGTTTCTTTCATGTACCTTCAATTGTCTTGAAGCGTAAGCGATGACTTTTTGGCGTTGCATGAGCACGCAACCCAAGCCTTGTCGTGAAGCGTCGCAGTAAACCACGAAGTCTTCTGTGCCTTCGGGTAACGATAGTATTGGTGCATCGCATAGCTTATTCTTGAGTAGTTGGAAGGCTTCTTCTTGTTTAACACCCCAGTCGTACTTTTTGTCTTTCTGAGTAAGGGTCGTTAGCGGTTGGGCTATCTTTGAGAAATTCTCGATGAATCGCCGATAATAGCCCGCTAAGCCCAAAAATTGTCGAACTTCAGTTGGGGTCTTGGGAGCTTCCCAATTCTTTATTGCTTCTATCTTGGACGGGTCTACATGAATGCCCTTCTCATTCACAACGTGACCAAGAAATTGTACTTCGCGAATCCAGAATTCGCATTTTGAGAACTTTGCATAAAGCTTCTCTTTCTTCAGTAGTTCCAAGATGGTTCTGAGATGTTGCTCGTGCTCTTCTTTCGTTCGCGAGTAAATCAAGATATCATCGATAAATACAATCACGAATTTATCAAGATATGGTTTGCATACGCGGTCCATCAAATCCATAAAGGCCGCTGGTGCGTTCGTCAGTCCGAATGGCATCACAAGAAACTCGTAGTGCCCATAGCGGGTTCTGAAAGCAGTCTTTGGCACGCTTTCCTCTTGTATCCTTAACTGATGGTATCCAAATCGAAGATCGATCTTGGAATAGTAGCTTGATCCTTGCAATTGATCAAATAAGTCATCAATCCTCGGTAGTGGATACTGATTCTTGATCGTGAGCTTGTTCAATTCTCTGTAATTGATACACATCCGCAGTGTTCCATCCTTCTTCTTTACGAACAATACAGGAGCTCCCCAGGGCGAGAATCTTGGCCTTATGAATCCTTTATCCAACAACTCCTGGAGTTGTGTAGATAATTCTTGCATTTCGGATGGTGCAAGTCGATAGGGAGCCTTGGCCACAGGAGCGGCTCCTGGAACCAAGTCTATATGAAATTCGACTTGTTGTTGCGGAGGTAGTCCTGGCAGATCTTCGGGAAAAATATCAGGGAATTCCTTCACCATAGGAATGTCTTCGAGTTTTGGCTCCACAACCTTCTTGTCTATAACGTGTGCTAGGAAAGCGACACATCCTTTCCTTAAGCACTTCTGTTCCTTCATACAACTGATGATTCATAGAGGCACGTTTCGTCTTTCTCCATGTATGATGAGAGTTTCATCATTCGCCAAAGGGATGCGAATGATTTTCTCATGACAAATAACCTCAGCTTTGTTCTTGGACAACCATTCCATTCTGACTACTACATCGAAGCTACCCAATTGAATAGGTAAGAGGTCGATGCTAAATCTTCGTTCACCAAGTTCTAATATGCAGCCTCTAACAACTTCGCCCGATTCAACGAGTTTACCATTGGGGGTCGTTAGCGGTTGGGCTATCTTTGAGAAATTCTCGATGAATCGCCGATAATAGCCCGCTAAGCCCAAAAATTGTCGAACTTCAGTTGGGGTCTTGGGAGCTTCCCAATTCTTTATTGCTTCTATCTTGGACGGGTCTACATGAATGCCCTTCTCATTCACAACGTGACCAAGAAATTGTACTTCGCGAATCCAGAATTCGCATTTTGAGAACTTTGCATAAAGCTTCTCTTTCTTCAGTAGTTCCAAGATGGTTCTGAGATGTTGCTCGTGCTCTTCTTTCGTTCGCGAGTAAATCAGGATATCATCGATAAATACAATCACGAATTTATCAAGATATGGTTTGCATACGCGGTCCATCAAATCCATAAAGGCCGCTGGTGCGTTCGTCAGTCCGAATGGCATCACAAGAAACTCGTAGTGCCCATAGCGGGTTCTGAAAGCAGTCTTTGGCACGCTTTCCTCTTGTATCCTTAACTGATGGTATCCAAATCGAAGATCGATCTTGGAATAGTAGCTTGATCCTTGCAATTGATCAAATAAGTCATCAATCCTCGGTAGTGGATACCGATTCTTGATCGTGAGCTTGTTCAATTCTCTGTAATTGATACACATCCGCAGTGTTCCATCCTTCTTCTTTACGAACAATACAGGAGCTCCCTAGGGCGAGAATCTTGGCCTTATGAATCCTTTATCCAACAACTCCTGGAGTTGTGTAGATAATTCTTGCATTTCGGATGGTGCAAGTCGATAGGGAGCCTTGGCCACAGGAGCGGCTCCTGGAACCAAGTCTATATGAAATTCGACTTGTTGTTGCGGAGGTAGTCCTGGCAGATCTTCGGGAAAAATATCAGGGAATTCCTTCACCATAGGAATGTCTTCGAGTTTTGGCTCCACAACCTTCTTGTCTATAACGTGTGCTAGGAAAGCGACACATCCTTTCCTTAAGCACTTCTGTTCCTTCATACAACTGATGATTCGTAGAGGCACGTTTCGTCTTTCTCCATGTATGATGAGAGTTTCATCATTCGCCAAAGGGATGCGAATGATTTTCTCATGACAAATAACCTCAGCTTTGTTCTTGGACAACCATTCCATTCTGACTACTACATCGAAGCTACCCAATTGAATAGGTAAGAGGTCGATGCTAAATCTTCGTTCACCAAGTTCTAATATGCAGCCTCTAACAACTTCGCCCGATTCAACGAGTTTACCATTGGCTAGTTCTATGGAATAAGGAATTTCTAATCTACTAGATTCTATTACAAGCATGCGTTTAAATTCCACAGACATGAAGCTATAATCGGCGCCCGTGTCAAATAATATGAATGCAAAGTGATTGTTAATGAGAAACGTACTGGTGACCACATTAGGGTCCTCGCGTGCGTCCTTTGCTCCAATCACAAATGCTCGAGCCTGAGCATTGTTTCCCTTTGGGCAGTCCTTCATGAAATGATCATTGCTTCCACAACTGAAGCATCCTTGGTTCCGCCCTTTCCCGTTACCATTCTTGTTACCAGCACCATTTCCATTCCGGTTCTTTCCTTTTCCCCAACAGTCTTCTGTTTGATGACCCAATCTACCACATTTGTCGCACCTTGGAATGCGACAAGCTCCTTCATGATGAAACTTACATTTTTGGCATTTAGGCATGGTGCCTTGGTATCCTTTGGTTGCAAGGGTTTTCGTCTCCTGAGGCGGGTTAGTGTCGCGCTTCTTGCTGAAATCTTTGTTGTTGCGAGTTGCTTGGTTCAGGTTTGCATGTTTCCTTTTCTTGTCACCGGACGACTCAACATGTGTCTCGGTCTTCTCTGTTGGATTCAACGATAACTTCTTCATACGAACACAATCTTCAGTAAGGCTGACAGCCAGAGTTACAGCCTCGGTGATCATTTGAGGTTTGGCCAAAGTTACCATGCCACGAAACTCTAGGGCCAGTCCCCAAATGTAGCGTTCGACACGCTTAAATTCGGGAGTCACCATGTAGGGAAGCACTCTAGACAGATCGTGGAACCTTCGAGTATAACCATTAATATCAGTACCTTCCATGGTCAAGTGCCAGAACTCCGTTTCCAGTCTTTGGAGTTCGGCACGAGAGCAATACTTCTCTCTCATTCTTTCCTTCAGTTCATCCCAAGTTAGGCCATAAGCGGCATCATCGCCCAAGGTTTGGGCTTGCAAGTTCCACCAAGTCAGGGCTTCATCGACAAACAACTCAGTAGCAAAAATGGCTTGCTGATCCGCGGTACACTTGCTCATGCGGATAGTAGCTTCAGTCTTCTCCGTCCAGCGTACAAATGCTACTACACCTCCTGTGCCGTCATAGTTCATCGGCTTGCAGTCGAGGAACTGCTTGAAAGTGCAACCTTGAGCTGCGTTTCCTCCAGACGGATCTCCATGCCCGTTACGTCTAGCATTGCTTGGTCCTCCACTGTCCTGAGTACGGTTTGCCTCGTACTGGGCGATAGCAGCGGAGATCCTTTCTTCCAGTAGAGCGTTCAGCTCTTCAGCCGTTCTTGGCAGTGGGGGAGGAGGAGGTTGATCATCATTGCGAGCATTCACAGCTTTCCTGGGTGCCATGTTCTGACAGAACATAACACAACAGGGTTAGACATTTGTTTGATATCGTCATACTAGACAGTAGTAGTATATATATTCACAGGTATATACCACATAAGTGACATCAAACAATTATTACTCTAGCAGAGTACTTAGTAGGCTTGCACTGAGGGAATCTATACGTGACAAGACTTGCTGTGGTTTCTGTGCACTGACTTCCATAATTATGTATGCATCCATAATTACGAAACTCCTTGCACAGTCCACACAGTTCGTTTCATCCCCGTATCTCTTCCTTCAGATAGGCCATTGCTTTCAGGTAAAGTCACGTATACTTGTGACATTCTACTTCTAGTATGTGTATATAGGCTAATTATTACACATAATTGCAAGTAATTTCTAGTCAACGACAAGTGCTACTCAAGTGCACTCTAAGTCTCGTAGTGTCTTTTCTAGACTCATGTAGACAGTTTCAGGTAGTGGATGCCGCGGGATGTTTTATGCAATGAAAACTCTTTGAAAAATTGTTTTCGTGAAAGGATCCTAGAGATTGTAGACTAGACTCGAGAAGGAATCCTGGTTCACTACAATCGCAGCTCTGATACCAATCTGTCACACCCCTTTCTGCGGCGGAAGCACGAGGTGTGATCATGAAAGGTTCTCATTGCATACGAAAGGTAAACATGCTACATGCTCGTAAAAATAACATCAAACACCATAATTTAAAAACATAAGTTTAGCGTTTACATCGCTAAGTAGCATAAAACATTGTCTTGAAAAGTTTACAACTTTATTTAAAGATAACATAAGCAACATCCAAGAGCATAAGCAAGACCCCGCGCACATCCATCCTAATTACCTGAAATACATGTGAGTTTTGGAAAAAAAACGTCAACATAATGTTGGTGTGAATTCATGCAGTTTTTGTATTTCACGTTTGTATACTTTGTATGAAAACATAGTTTGTGTCATGTATAAATCAAGTTTTCATATATAAATCAAGTACTCATGTATAATTCAAGTTTTCTTGAGTACCCCACATACTCAAATATAAATCAAGTCTTAGTATGGTATGAATCTTATGTAAATAAAGTATTCTTGTAAGTATCAGGATTGTTAATGGGTTGCAAGGCCATTAACATGTGACACGACATAGGAAGTCACCAAACCTTAGGCATTTTTCTAGTTGGCATATTCTGAGACACAAAAGCACTACTCGGTACTCGTCCTCACCAAGAGTGTGGCTGCCCGGCACCCGTTAGATCTAACCTTTTGTTCTGTAGTCTAGGTATATTGTTGATTAATGGTGCTTACGTACCCTATTCGTGACACGATTTCTCGTATCATTTCTCATAACGCATCATACTCGGTACTCGTTCTCACCAAGTGCGCTTCTTAGATTCTCATATCTCGTCACACTTGGTACTCGTTCTCACCAAGTGTGCTTCTTGTTATCATACCATTTGTAAACATAGTAATATTTGTACATGTATTTCACACCCGAAGTTATAAAACAGAAAACAGTTAAAGAAAAGGGGGAGCATGAACTCACAACTTTGCGTTCCTTGCGTCATAAACTTAACGTCCTGACCTATACGCATTTTCTTAACGTTAGTCACTAGACTTGCGTCGCACCAGTACAGTCACTCTCTTTTGTATTTGTATTGTTGTGTTAAAAATATTTTATATTTTTAACTAAGTATCTTACTTATATTATTTTCTCAAAAATTAATATAAGTATCTCGTGTTTTGCACTTTGCACCCGAATTATGTATCTTGTATGTCGTATGTGTATCTTTGTGTTTTTACTTTTCGTGAGTATTTAGTGTATTTTTAAGTCCTAATACACTAGCACGTATAACACATACTACATACACTTAGCACAAAATGTGGTGATCAATAAATATATATATTTTTCTCAAAAATATATACATACTTAATATCCATTTTTATTCTTGAAGAAATCCTCATTTTTTATCACCAAAAATTAGGGAAACCTTGGTAATATTTTTAGATACATTTTTAGGGAATAAGTTTCTCAAAAACTTATATTTTTCTAAGTGTCAAAATTTATAAAAAATTTGACAGAGTTTCCCCTAAAAATGGAGGTTTCCCATGTTTTCAAAACATGTGTTTATTTTCTTTTAGAATCAACAACAATATCAACAACACAATCTTTATTTACCAAACTTGTCAAAACAAGCATATACCACAAACTTATGAACTTGAAAGTTTGTAAAAATATGTAGTAAGTTACTAACATGTTTAGTAGGTCTTGTTATCTTTAAAATAAGTTTAGTTTCTTTAAAACTTTATTTTTAAAGAATATGTATTTTCACAACTTCTAGTCATGAATTTCGAAATATTTCTTTGTGGAATTTTCTTTCTACACAAGTGTTTATACACTTGTTTACTTTCTAAAAATGGTTTTAGTTTATACGAGATCCTGGTTTTTAACAATCTAGTATTTTCCACTTGGTTCTTTCGAAAAACCACTTGTAGTTCTTTAGATCTACAAGTTCACAACTTCATTTTACAAGAAAACTCATGTTTATTCAAGTTCAAGTTCATGTATGGATGGTTTCATCATCCTTTAAAACTCTAACATTTACATCTTACTAGTTCATGTTTTTAAACATGAACTAGTATGTCTAAATGATGATCCATCCTACTTCTACCAACAAACATAATCAAATAATTATAATAACACAAGATCTACATGATTTACACACACATCTTTCCTTTATCCACCTTATTCATCTTATGTTCAAGACTTTAGGTTATGTTCTTTAGTGTTCTTAATTTTTAACCATTAAATCACCTATTAACCACCATAAACAAGATCAAGATGATGATTAGAAACACTTACTACTAGCTCAAGGCTAGGGAAGAAACAACGTATAAATGTGGTGGATAAAAGAAATCTAGAGAGGTTCTTGCACTTCCGAAAGCACCAAGCTTCGTTGTTGGACTCCTTGCACCTTCGTATGTATGTAAAATGCTTGAAAGGGAGGTTGATGGTGGTTTTATGGTGGGTGGAGGTGGCTGCAGAGAGCAAGGGAGGGAGAGGGAGAGAGGTGTGTGTTTGTTGTTGAAGAATGAGGGAGGTGATCTCAATATAACATGTTTAGCTTAGGACCTTTGTGTATTGTGTTTTGAAAGTACACTACATAATTTCTAGGAAACCCCATAAGATCTCATGGCAAGATTATCAAAGATTTAACAAAATTTTGGTGGGGTTACTACTTATAACCGTCCACAAGTATGGGGGTATTAGATTAGTTTTGAACTATGTTGGTTAATTACTAGTTAAATCTCAAGTGTAAGTTATGTTTCTAGTTTGTTGATATTCTTTTGAGGTGTTATGGTGCTCGGGGACCATAACTAGCTCAGAAAAATAAAAACAATGCTTCTAGCATTATTTTGGTGCTCCGGGTAATATCCGGTTGTTCGGTTATATACCGGTTCGTTAAAGTGCTAAATTACACCTTTTAGTGTCTTTTAAGTGCCCTTTTGTAACCCTTTCAATTCCCAACACTCGGGGAAATATTCTGAATGATGTAACATAAATTATGCATGATAATTATATGTTAAAAGCTGATTTATAGCTGGATTATATAAAATTCTGCACTTAAATATTCTGAATGATGTAACATAAATTATGCATGATAATTATATGTTAAAAGCTGATTTATAGCTGGATTATATAAAATTCTGCACTTAAAGTGCGTTTCGGGTGCTTTTTAGTGCTTATTTTTGCTTCCGGAATGTCTATATATTAAACCCTTGTATGTACTCTTGGGTTTTAATGTATTTTTGTCGTTGGACCTACACCTAGGCCTCAATTCTAATATCTGACTGCTTTCTGCAGTTCTATTGACATAGTGTGTCTTACCGGTGAGTTTACTAGTATTTCTGACGCAACGCTCTCGTTTATGCCTAAAGCAATATTTTGTAGTATACAACGTGCATGAATTCACTTGTTTAGCATGTAATAAGTCAATGCTGACATTTAAGCACATAATTGCAGTCATTAAATAACAATTAAAGTGTACGGAAATTACCGGTTTGGTGCCAGTTGTCACATGATGACAACTCGGATCCTCAGTTGGTTGCGAGTCGAGTCCGAATGTAGATTACTCGAGACCTCAGTTGGTTGCGAGTCGAGACCGAATGTAGACTACTCGAGACCTCAGTTGGTTACGAGTCGAGACTGAATGTAGACTACTTGAGACCTCAGTTGGTTGCGAGTCTAGATCAGCAGTTGATGACTTGAGACTACTGATTGCGAGTCGAGACCCTTCAAAACAAACAATGTGATAAAAGCAGTAGAAATCCCTGATTATCAGCAGCTTCCAAAATTCAAAGATTTTGGAATCTTTGAATTCTAATCCTCAACAAACTTCCGAGAAATCAGCAAACAATTCACTGAAATTACACGAACCAAATTTGCAAGATTTATCAATATTTGCTATGAACAGTTTGAAGATTGTATGATCCGTAGACAGAAAACACAATCAAAACTGTTTCCACTGCAAAAACAAACACTAACGAAACAGGATCAGTAAAATAAGACTTTCTTGAATCCGAATGATATCAAAACCGAACCAAGAATTGGTTTCTTGGCTCTGATACCAATTGTAAAACCCGTGTGGATCTTTCAATGATATCAAACAATAACTTGTGTAGGTGCGGAAATCAAACACAAGTGGATTCAAGTAATATGAAATAATCGAAACAAATAATGAACAAACAAACCAAGTTATCTTGCATTCAAAGCTTGAACAATGACTGATACAAGACAAGGTTTCGAGTGGCCTTCTATTCGCAGCAACTGATCAACCTCAACTCTAAGGTTGAGGTTTGCTTAAATACAAAACACATGGGTAAATACCCTAGGCCCATTCGAAAACATCTAGACTAACCCAACCCATAGATATCGACCCAAAACATAAACAAATATTTACAAAATCAACCCTTGAACTATGCCATCCTCATTGCATAAACCTTCATGTTCCAACATAAAGACCTGAGAAAACCAATGTAGAAGGAAAATAACTACCACTTTCGTATTATGAAACTTGTATGACTGAGGTGATGTAGCCTCGAGTTCGTTTTGTTTTCTCCATTACAAACAATAAGTCAAGTTGTCAAGCCTATATGAAAGCTCAGTGGTTGTTTCCTTACTTATACATTGTTGATGATATATGCATGTGATATTGGGTTATTACATGTTTACTTGTGGTAATATGTACCTCATAGACAATTATGGAATGTTGTCTAACCTATCCCATACCTTTTGACAGAAGAAAATGCCGCCCATACGTGACACGGACACCATTACGTTAACTAAGGCCGAACTCAATGAGCGCATTTCCCAAGCTATAACGCAGCATGAAGCCCTCCGCTCTGAATGCAGCGGTGGTACTTCTGGAAGTAACCCTCCAACTGGCTGCACTTATAAACAGTTCCTGGACTGCAAGTCATTGAACTTTGAGGGCACAGGAGGCGCCGTTGCATTTGTTCGTTGGGCGGAAAAGACTGATTCCGTCCTGAGAATGAGTAACTGTTCACCCCAGCGGAGTGTTACCTTTATCTCAGGGTTGTTTTTAGATGGCGCACTCTCCTGGTGGAACCTTCAGGTTCAGACCCTTGGTGAAGATGCTGCTTATGCACTGAGCTGGGACGAGCTCAAGGAAATGATGGAGAAGAAATACTGTTCTAGGGCCGAAATCCAGAAGCTTGAGACTGAGTTCTGGAATTTGAAAATGGACCGGCCGAAGATCGCTGAGTACGTCCAACGCTTTCATGACTTGTCTAGGGTCGTTCCCTACTTAGTCAAGCCGGAATTCAAGAGGATTGAGCGATTCATTTATGGACTTGCACCGCAAATCATGAGCATGGTTACTGCCTCAAAGCCTCCAACCATCACAGAGGCTATCGATTTAAGTGTCACACTTACTGAAGAAGCTCTACGTACGGGAAAGTTTTCAGAATCTGAGACAAACAAGAAAGAGACTCATGTGGAGTCTTCGGGCAATAGGAAAAGGAAGTCTTCGAACCTAAAGATAGGCACCCAAGTCAGCTATGGAAGCTCTAAAGCAAAGAAAAGAAGGGAAGTGAACCCGCCCCGTGGCAAGAAGGCTTATGGAGCCACTAATAAGGCCGGTGGTAAGGTATACTTGGGGAATAAGCCGAGATGCGAGGAATGCAATTTCTACCATGAAGGTCGATGTCTGAGGCCTAAGTGCGAGGAGTGTGGAAAAGAAGGGCACAGCAAGGATGCCTGTTGGGCGAAGGATCCAGACGGGAAAGATAATGGTAAAGTTCCGGGTTGTTACAGATGTGATGAAGTAGGGCACTTTAGGATAGATTGCCCTAAGAAGAACCAAACAAGGAAGGGTCTTCACGATCGGAGCTCGTGAAGCACGCCAGGATCCAGATGCGGTTACGGGTACGTTCCCTATTAACAAATTCTATGCATCCATTTTTGATTAATACTGGTACCAACTTTAACCTTGTATCCTTAGAACTTAAGAAACTGCTTGGCCTAGTTTCGAGTAGAATAGACGTCCCGTATTCTTTAGTGTTGGCGGATGGAAGGCTAGTTAAGCGAAAGAGATGATTAAGGATTGTATTTTGGGAACTCAGAAGGCCGGATCCTTCTTCTACCATTGACTTGGGAAGTCACGATATGGTAGTCAGCATGGATTGGACATCCAAGTATAGAGCTGAAGTTGTTCGTTATAAGGAAAATCATTCGCATCCCTCTTGCGAATGATGAAACACTTATAGTACACAACCTTCTTACAACAAATGCAAGAGCACTAGGCCCTATAAGGCAGTGGATCTACGACACCTCACATTGGCCATAGAAACACAGAAGCGCCTCCGAATGGACTGCATAGCCTCCCTAGCTCTTGTTGCCAATAAGGAGACCAAGGAACTGGAGCTAGAAGACAACCCCGTAGTGGAGGAATTTCCAGAAGCCTTTCCTGAAGACTCACCAGAAATACCTCCACAGCGACATGAGGAGTTTAAGATAAACCTAGTGCCAGGAACAACACCGGTGACAGTTGACGCCTTACCAACTAGCTTCGTCCGAGATACAGGAGCCGCCGATGCAACTGCAGGATCTGATAGGCAGAGGAAATCTACCAGGCTGAGCTTCTCACCATGGGAACCCCCCCCCCCCCCCGGTGATATACATTAGGAAGTAGGACGGCAGTTTTTACACGTGTACACAGCCTAATCTGAAAGGAACTCAGAAGAATTAATATGAAAAAGTATTACGCATAAGTTACATGGAGATAGACGACTAACCATCAAGAATCAGTACCCCTTACCGAGAATTGATGACTTGTCGACCAACTATAAGGTCCCAGCTACTATTCCAAGATGCAATTGAGGACATGACGTCCTTAGTTAAGGACACGAGAAGAAAGTTGGCAGTTTCCAATTGGCATCAACTTCAGAGAATTGGATATCGAGGACCGGTATCCTTTGCCAAGGATTGATGACCTGTTCAACCAAGTGAAAGGTTCTAGTTACTACTGGAAGATCGACTTGAAGTCAGGATGTCCTCAACTGCAAATGCAGGAAGAAAATATCCCTAAAATGACCTTTAGGACTCGCTTCGAGCATTACGAGTTCCTTGTCGTGCCGTTTGGCTTAACACATGCATCGGCAGTATTGGTGGACCTCATGAATCAAATGTGTAAGCCATACCTGGATAGATCATGATTATATTTATCGACTACATTCTTATATGTTCAACGACCAAGGAAGGTCATGAGCAACATCTGCAATTTATCTTGTGACTCTTAGAGAAAGAACAGTTGTATGTTAGGATGTCTAAGTGCGAACCTGGGATTTGTGAGGTAAGATTTTTAGGCTACGTGATGGATAAGAATGAGATTTATGTCAACCCTGCAATCAAGAGCTAAGCAGTCCTGAAGACGCAACTAAGAATTTTTGGGGATTATAGGCTGTATTAGACGACCCCTAGAAGACCTTTCAAGGACTGCTCAACCGCTAACAACCTTAACCTAGACGATACCTGTCTTGTCTTCACCTGACAGTACCAATAGAGTTGCGGTTTTTGTGACGCTTCTCGACAAGGTCTCGATTGCGCGTTGATGCAACGAGACCAAGTCATCGCATACGCGTCACGCTGATTAAGGGATCATGAGAAGAGACCTTGAACTAGGTACAGTAATTGCGCGTCCTAGATTTGTTGTCATTACCTGTATGAAAACGTTGCACGATCTTTACTGATCATAAGGGTTGCAGCACACCATTGATCATAAGGACTTAAATATTAACGAAGATGGACTGAGCTACTGAATGATTGCGACTTTGAGATTAAGTATCCCCTGAACAAGGCAAGCGTTGTAGCAGACACCTTGAGCCGCAAGGATCGCGCAAAGCCTCTAAGGGTGCGAGCCTTAGAGATGACCATACAGACGAATCTCGTCACTTGGATTCGTGAAGCTGAGCAAGAGATGCTCAAATCAGCAAACCTTCAAGCTGAAGTGTTTCATGAATGGAAGTGCAATTATTGCCTAAGGAAAACGGAACCTTGTACTTCCTGGAACGACTTTGGGTATCGTTTCGCGGCATTTATGTGCGCCTATTTTAGGACAAGGCTCATAGGTCAAGGTACTCGATCCATCCTAGGATCCGACAAGATGTACCAAGACTTGAAGGATTAGTATGATTGGCCCAAGATGGAAGCTGACATAGCTACATATGTGGGTGACTACCTTACTTGTGTCAAAATTAAGACGGAATACAAGAAACCATCAGGGCTACAGCAAAAGCCTAAGATTCCCATATGGAAGTGGGAACGAATCTGAATGGATTTCGCTACTAGCTACCAAGAACCCAAAAAGGTCACGATATGAATTGGGTGATTGTTGACCGACACACCAAGACTGCACACTTCCTACCAAACAATGAGGAAGACAACACAAGGGAATTAGCAAATATTTAGCCTAAAAATATTGTGGCACGTTATGGAGTGACTGCTCCTATTTTGCCCAACCGAGATGGTCGTTTTATGCCAAGGATATGGCAGATGGCGCAGAAGGTGTATGAGCCACGGTTGGACCTTAGTACTGCATTTCACCCTCAGACGGACGGCCAGAGCAAACGAACGATACAAACTTTGACAGACCTGCTATGTGCTTGTGTGATAAACTTTGATGAAAAGATGGATTACTCACTAGCCCTTAAGTGGAGTTTTCCTACAATAATATTTATCACAACGTTGTTTGGGCCGCTTCGTGTGAAGCCTTATAGGAACGTAAGTATCGGTCCCCCTTCGTGTTGGGCGGAGACCAGAGATAAATGATTTACTAGCCAAATTAGTTCAGGAAAACTATAGGCAAGTTCGTTCAGATATGTGATCATGTCAAGACAGCACGCGGTATGCAGAAAGGCTATGCTGACGAGCGGCAGAAACCGTTGGAATTTGAGATAGGAAGTATGGTTTTAATGAGGGACTCGCCTTGGGAAGACGTGGTATGATTTGGAAAGCGTGGGAGGTTGAACCCACGGTATATTAGACCTTTCGAGATCCTGGAAAGGATTGGGACCATTGCTCATAAACTGAAACTTCCAGAGAAGATCAGTAGTGATCACGACACATTCCACGTGTCTGGTCTTTAGAAGAGCCTGACTCTGGGAACAGTTATTATTCCTGCAAACAGGATTCACGTTAACGACAAACTCCAAATTTATTAAAGAACCTGTTAAGGTTGAAGACTGGGAGTCCGCAAGACCCGGAGAAGTCATAATTGATTTGTTAGAGTTCGTTGGAATTCATATAATGACCCAGAGTTTACTTGGGAACATGAAGACCAAATTAAGCCTAAATGACCACATTTGGTTCACAACTCCTCAGCGACCAATGGCATCGCTTGAATTTCGGGACGAAATTCTTTTAACGGGGGGAGAATGTGACAACTGGCACTTTTCCATGCATTCCGTACAATAATTAAATGGTAATCTGTGCTTTAATGACTGTGCATGATCTAGTTTACAAGACGAATAAACTTCTGATTTCTGTTATATACATACAATGGCATTTCATGTTGCAAGACTTTTGTCATTTCTGCATGCAACCCAATATAGATCTATGAATGCACAGAGCAGAGTAAGCACAGTTGTCAGATAAACTAGAGGTACTGGCAGGAGTTCAGTACTTATACAGACATGAGGTTAAGACACATAATAAGCCCCAGGACCAAGTGTTACACAAGTATAGTGTCTAGGAAAGTAGGGATTACAAAACTGCCTTCCTAGAGATGACATAGGTACCGGAGAGTGCCAGAAACACACTAAAACTGCAAAATTCTGCAGAAAATAAATAAATTCAAAAAAAATTCAGCTTTTAATAATTAAATATAATGCAGAATTATGATTTAATGGTCCTGAATGCTTTCCTAAGTGTCGGGAATCGAAACTGTCATAAAAGGTAACATAAAGCACACTAAACTGCGCAATTTAGCACTTTAACGAACAGTAACGAACCGAACAACCGGACACTATCTGAAACATCAAATTTTTACTAGAAGCACTGTTTCTATGTTACGAAGCTAGTTATGGTCACCGAACATCATATTACCTCTTATAAACACTAAACACCTAAATCCCTAAATTTAATACTTGGAATCTAACTAGAATGAAGTAACTAATACTTGAAACACAACCACATAACCCCCCCCCCCCCCATAACCGGTTGGGACATGGGTCCCACAAGGTGGATTTTATTTCAATAATTTAAGAGATATGTCTAAAGATTATGAAACATATGGACCAAGGAATAAAAGGATGTTGGAAGACATTTCTATAAAAACCACCAAACATAACCCATTTCATTCTAACACTTACAACATTCACCATCTCCTCTCTTCCTTCCTTCTAACTCACGACCCAAACACCCTCTTGTAACCTCTCCATTTTCAATCCATTCCTTCATAATCTAAGCATATTCTAAGGTGTATGGAGCCTATCTAGGAAGGTTGTAAGCAACGGAATTGGAAGGACCTCTCTCTAGTGCTTTTATCCATCTCATTTCTTCTCTTGTTCATCCCTAGCCTTGTGCTAGTAGTAAGACTCTTGCGATCCCATTTTATTTCAAATTATGTTGGTTAAAAGATGATATAAGTTGTTAAATATAAAGATCATGAAGAAACATAAGCATAAACATGAACATAAAGCTCTAAAACATGAAGATCAAGTTGTTTTAAGTGTATGTAGCATACTTGAATGTTGATTTCTTGTGTTTATGATGTTGATCATCATAAGAACCTTGCTAGATGATGATTAAACACATGATCTAGCAAGTGTAAGGATAGATCTTGAGAAATTTGTAATGATCATCCTTTATGTAAATCATGAACTTGAAAATAAACTTGTTCTAGTGTATGATGATTATTTCTACAAGATATAAGTCTTGAAAATAAAAGATTTCAAGAAACTAAAGTTTACTACAAGATTTAACATGATCATGGTGTTTAAAGGAAGTAAACATGTTTTAAGTGTTAAATCAAAGCTAGAAACATATTGTTAACAAGAAAAATACAAGAAGAAGTATTTTTAGAAAATCTTCATACAAGTTATGAAGAACTAAAATCTTCAAGAATGAGTTTTATAAACTATAAACTATGTTTTTAAGGGTAACTTAACCTACTAAATAGCATACTAAGTTACTACAATTTTTTACAAAGTTTCAAGTTCATGTCATAGTGTAAATATATTATTTTTGGCACATGGCAAGTCTTGAATGATTTGTTGATAAATGATGATGATTTTAAAACAAAATGATATGCTTTGAAAGCATGGAAACATCCATTTTTAGGGGAAACTATGGCAAAATTTTTCTAAAAATTAAAACACTTAGAAAAATATTTCCAAATAAATATTTACAAGTGTATTTTAAACCATGGATTTTTCACATAAAAGTTTGCCATAATTTTTGTTACAAAATATAAATATTGGAGGTTGGTTTTTATAAATAAAAGTGACTTAATATGTATTTAGGAAATGTATATTCAGAAGTCACCATGTGTGTGATTGTTTGTATATTTTGTGTATTAATTATATTATTTTAGGACATGAAATTATATAACTCATCAAAATACCCAAAAATTACAATCCAAAATATTACCAAAATTCCAAGAATATGAATATACAAGTTATACACAAAATATTGGGGAAACCGAACTAGAGAATATAACTTACAAAATACTCCGGAAATAATATTCATATGTATATTTTGGTAAATAATATTTTGGACACCAAGTGAATAAAAATATGATTTTTACAATTACTACAAGAATAAATCATATTTTTTACAAGAGAAAAATATATTATTTTTGGCAAGTATAAATATATATATTTTTCTGGAAATTTTTAGAAGATATATTATTTTTGAAAGAAATATATATTTTCTCAACAAACATGAAATACAATATTTTTGGGTGAAAGATATATTTTCTCAGTTAAATATGAAATATATCGTTTTTGGAGAAAGATAAGTTTATCTATATATATTTTCTAAGTTAGACTTGAAAATATATTACTTTTGGAACTTATATGAAAATACAAATATTCTGCCAAAGGAAAATTATAAATAATTTTTCTAAGTAATATTTATTGAAATATATATTTTGGAAATATATATTGGTGAACTTTTATTAAAGATGATATTCCGGAATAATTAATACGAAATTAAGTATAAGAATACTTAATAAATACAATAAAGATACGTATTCTCGTACGTATAAATACACACCGGAATACGACCTCAAATACATGGCAAAAATATACAAGTATAAGATACCCCCATCCTTGGGAAGGAAATTACAAGTATAAATAATTAAAAAGTATTAAGTTAAAATATATTGCTATAACAATTATTCCAAAATTTAATGAATATAATTTAAGTTAAAATATTTATTATTTTAACAAATAATTATATAACTTGGAATAATGTTGAACACACAAAGAAACGTAACTCAAAGACACTAATTAATACTAAGTCAAGACACGACCCGCTCGTCTAATAGACCATAGTACGTTGTAGGTAGTCGTGCACACTAGTAGCAGCGTGAGTTACGTCGGATTGAAGAACGCAAAACTGTGAGTTCATGTTCCCCTTTCTCTTAACTGTTTTCGGATTTATAACTCTCGGGGGTGGAATACATGTTGCATATGTTTAAGCGGTATGAATTGACTATGAAATGAACTATTAGATCATGTGAGCATAGACTAAATTTGAAATGCCATTAACTTTTAATTAGGGACGAAGGTTAGATCTAACGGGTACGGCTGAGCCCCACCCATGGTACTTATGTGACCATTTGAGTGCTTCGGTGTCCCAGTCGAGGTAAATCGAAAATGGTCAAGGTGAATTGACATGGTCAAGGTAAATTGACGGAGTCAAGGTGAATTGACGTAGTCGAAGGGAGAATTCGACATAGTCGAGGGAATCGACGAAGGTATAAGCCTACTCATTTTGAGTGCTCCCTATGTCCTCACATGCTTTAATGTCCTTGTAAAACATTAATTTGATTTGTTCATAAATGCTTTTCATACCTGTTTTCAAAGGCGTCTCTTAAAGGCTTACAAGTTTTTCAGCTCTCAAACCAAACGCATGAACTCGCTCAACTTTTGTTGATGTTTTCCAAAATTACATGTATTTCAGGTAACAGGTTGGATCTTGGGCGCGGGTGTTGTTTCTAGAAGTAGATTTCAAGTTTAAATAGCATCCACTTTTGTTAGTTTGTGACTTAGTCGAAGGTTGTGCTTTAAAACTTAAATAACCGGTGGTTGTAATACTTTAAATTTTATGAATGGATGAACATCGTTTTGACCATATAGTTGTTTATTATGATTGAATGCAATGATATTAAACCAGTCACACATCATACTCGGGATTACTCGGGATTAATCGGGATTACTCGGGACTAATCGGATCGGGAATTTTATATGCATATTTTTTATTCTTATAAATATGTATATATATACTCACACATCCATATCAATTCAGTACAGCTTTCACAAGAATATAGAGCTAATAACAATTACAACATTCACTAATGTAACTATTTGTAAGAAACAACCTATAATCGGCCAACTAAAACTTATTTGTAACAAACTGTAATCGGCCAACTGTAATCGGCATATTATTCATATAATCAGTCCACTCAAACTGAATTAAACTATAACAAACTGAATTAAACTATAATCAATCGGCCAACTGTAAGTCTGTAACAAACTGAAACTTAGTTATCCATTAACATCAACCTATAATCACTTAATCAGTCCAATCAAACACTAATTAAACATTTAAACAACAATCACAACATATTATTCAATAATGTTTTACAATTACATCATATAATCAGTCATTCAGTCCAATAAATTACCTTTTGGATTGGAGTATGGAAGAACCGAAGAAGAAGGCCGCCGGAGAAGGAAGCAGGTCCGCTGGAGAAGGAAGTCGCCGCTGTCGCTGATGTCTCTGATGTCGCAGGTCACTTTTGTAGAGATTTTAGGGCAATAATCGCTGATTTATGTTGCTGATAAGTGAATAACAGTGATTTTAGGGCATTAATCTAAAGAAAATGGGCTATTTTTTTCATTTTGGGCCACTTTTGTAAACAATTTAGATGGGCCGACTAGGCCGACTTGG
The DNA here is from genome assembly GCA_030545235.1 of Helianthus tuberosus. Classification (NCBI taxonomy): domain Eukaryota; kingdom Viridiplantae; phylum Streptophyta; class Magnoliopsida; order Asterales; family Asteraceae; genus Helianthus; species Helianthus tuberosus. Next base: position 128,770,308 of record CM060397.1, read on the forward strand.
GCCGACTAGCAGAGATTAGCACCGGCTTTGATCGACTAGCATTTTTTTCACTGATTAGTAAAAAATTACTCAGTAGGGGGCCGACTAGCGACTAGTCGCGATTTTTGCAACACTGAAAAACAATCATTGGATTGAAACAAAAGCATACTTCACAAATTAAATTACAAGACTATTAAAAAGACTCACGGATACAAAACAAAAGTTCAACCCCTTAATAAATCTTAAAAAAAGTTAAATGCTAATTACCTTGCCATTGAATTTAACAGCTACTACTTTTGGTTTTAATAAGGTTACTTTATAATTTTTAAACTTTATTAAATAAAAATTCTTTGACACGCACAGTGTTTTAAAAACCGGTAAATACCGGCCGGTTATACCGGTATTACCGGTACCGGATGTAAATCCGGTACGAAACACCACGGTAAATAAGTGAAACGGCATAAGATTCGTACCGGCGGTAAAATCCGGTATACCGGTTTGAACCGTAATACCGGTACCGGCCCACGGTTATTTTGGTTTGGGTTTTTAGTATTCTAGAGTTCATCAGATACATATACCATCGATCAACATTCAAAACCGTCATCACTTACGGTTCATCACTTCATCCACAAGATTTAGGTCCATCTTTATCGGTTCATCACTCCATCTTCATCATGCTTCCAGTTCCATCTTCATCGGTGGTTTTGCTTATTCCAATAAAATACTCTGAAAGTAAATAGATCTACAAGTGGGCAAAAAGTGAAAGACTTGAAGCAATTCGATGTATCTCTCTCCATATGTATGTATGTATGTCTATACGGGTAAAGCAATGTTATGTGAAAGATTGGATTTTGAAACTTGAAAAAGAAAGAGAACATGATAATAGTTATAATTTATTATGTTAGTGAAAAAAATTAAAACTGATAAGTTATTTCAATATAACTCATGTACGTATGTATCTCTATGAAATTATAGAGTTAACTAGTTCATCCGGTTGAACCACCCGGTACAACCCGGTTCTACCGGTTGAACCATTTTTAAGGCCATCCCGGTATGATTTAAAAACAGGTTTTTAAAACATTGGACACGCATATTTTTATTTTTATCTAATTTTTATTGAAATCGTGTTATGAGTAGCATGTTAAGTAGTATGTACAGGCAACCGAAAAACATACGTGTATATTATTAAAGTAAGAAATATTTCGCTTACCGCCCACAACATAGCCATGGCGTAAAATAGTCTTATACAAAACCCACATCACAAAAATTATCAAAAAATCAAAACTACAAAACAAATTGACACTTTGTAAAATTACAGATTGCAATGTTCATCCAAATCCAACCCCTTAGGGGGTGGAGGCTTCCTGTGATGGGTATTTTGTTCACGCGTGGTGAACATGGAACACCACCACCACTACCATGAAGAAGTTAGAATGTGTGAGGGAAATTGTTGGGTCGTGAGTGAAATTATTGGGTGTGGTAAGTGATGTGCATTTCCACACTAAAATCCATCACTACACTGGCGGATCCAGGGGTGTTTTGGGGGTTCCTGGAAACCCCCTTAGTTTGGAAAAAAATGATAAAAATAGTCGAAATTGTGTATGATTTAAAAAAAAATAGTGAGAATGAGTAAAAATCTATCAAAAAGAACCTGGTGGGAAAAATTCATGGATCCACCACTGTATCACTGGTGATAGAATAATGTTTGATGACATGGTGGAACTTGATTGGATGTTGTGAGTGATGAATGATGGGCACCCCTAACCCCCTTAGGGGACTAGGGGTGGTCCGTGATGGCACCCCCATCACTCGTTATTCAACATAGCACACCGCCGCCACCATATCCACCACACGTGGAAGGAATAACACGTGTTACACGTGGAAGGAATCACGCGTTGTAAAAATTCGATTGTATGTGTATGACTTGTACACGCGTTGTAAAAAATTGTTGGCTTTGCCGGAATTTCCCCGGAAAACTCGGTCTGCAAGTCGAAGAAGATAGAGCTGATGTTTTTGAAAAGTTTGATTCCTTTTTAACACATTCGGTCCCTGTGGTTTATAGTTATTTACAAAACTTATTTAAATCTTATTCCTTTTAATTTCAACTTTTAAAACTGGCAAGTTTGGTCCTGGTCATAAAAAAAAATTGTTTCTTTTATAAACTTGTAAGATGTTTTTTATAAACTTTATAAAATCTTGAATCTTTTTTAAAAAAAAAAAGTTGTGAGTGATGAAATTCCATCACTAGTGATGACCACCGCCACTAAAAAATGGTTATGAGTGATGGAATAAAGGTTGATTACATGGCGGAACTTAATTTGATGTTTGTGAGTAATGGAATTTTTGCAAGTAATACCACCCCCACTTCCCTTAGGGGAGGAGGGGTGGTTCACGAGTGATAGTTTCTATCACTCCCACTATCCAATCAAATCATGCCATGTCAGCACCCAATATTCTATCACTAGTGATAGAAATGTAGGGGGTGGTATCACTAGTGATGGAATTCTATCACTCCCAATTTTTTTTAATTTTCATTTTAAAATTAGAAATTAAACACTAAATTATAAATTTCACTAATTTTTTTATTTTAAATTAATGACCAGCCACACTAAAATTATAAATTTCAATTAATGACCAACCCAAAAGCCCAATTACAGAAAAGAAGGGTTCGTCACATAAAAGAAGAGGGTTCGTCATCAAGCAATAAGGTTCGTCATCAAGCAATAAGGTTCGTCGAGCAAGGAATAACTTTTCAACGCGTTATAGTTTCAACGCGTTGATAATATAACGCGTGAAACTTAGGGCGGCGGCGGTGTTCCATTCTTGTTTAACGAGTGATGGGGGTGGTATAACGGACCACCTCGTGTGGCCTTAGCAAAATTAATTAACGTATAATTTGATAGCAAATATTGAATTAATACAGCAGGTATCAATTTTTTTTAAAACTTATATAATGCATACGTCGAATTGATGATAAACAACTTGTGGGTATGAGTCAGATCAATTTCATGCAATCAAGATTTATCAGACAGGGATAACTGTATTGAATTTATGATATCATCATACACAACCCACCTCACAAAAACCTTTAAAAAAACAAAAGTTTAATAAAAAAAAGAAATTAAAAATTATGATTAGCCTCAGACCGTCCTAGTTCATGATTTCAACAGCTAGCAAAGTATATAAAGTTGCTAATCAGTCAACCATTTTTATAAACTGTCATCACTGGCAAGTAGTGCTTATCAGTCAACCATTTTTATAAACTGTCATCACTGGCAAGTAGCAAAAACCAAAATGAGTTAATTACTGTTTTCATCTCGTCGTTTGTCAAAAATCACTATTTCAGTCCAACAGTTTAAAAATTGCGATTTCAGTCCATGTGGTTTCACTTTCGTAACCATTTCATTTCAGTCCATGTGGTTTCACTTTCGTATCCATTTCAATCCATATTTTGTTAAGTACATGGACTGAAATGGTTACGAGATGGACTAAAATGGTTACCAAGGTGAAACCACAGGAAATGAAATCGCAATTCTAAACTAATGGAATGAAATAATGATTTTTGACAAACCACCGGGACGAAAACAGTAATTAACTCAAACAAAATTATTATATATCAAGAAGTTTGAGAAAAACTTAAATTGGGTTTGAATAAATGAAGATTAAAAAGGCATCATATCTTCCTATTCAGAGTAGAATCACAATACCCATATGAATTCGAGTTTTCAACTCAATAATAAACATATCATTTGACGTGTTTCCTTAAAATTTGACTTCAAAAAAAAAATAAATAAATAAATAAAAATAAAAAATAATGGAGAACTTGGAGAAAAAAAAAAAGCATGATTAGAAAAGGACGGGTGAAGGAGATCAATAGCGTAATTGATTTTCAGAAGACTACGGCTCTTGAATGATTAGGGCTTCGAAGGTTGATACGGATTTATAGGGTTTTGATTGACAAGGGTTTGATTTGACTTTAAATGGTCAACAACAAATGGGTTGAAGAAGCCCATTAGAACGTTGGGCTATTTGTTTGAAAGTTTTATTGGGCTGGAACTCGGAGTAACTTTAAGAACTAACTACTAATAAGGGCACGGATACATGGCAAATATCGAATAGATTAGTGTAAGTATTATGTGATTTGTTAATCATACAAAAACGTGCGTTTCGACGTATCCGATTGAACTCAATGTAACCTGTATAAGCTTTGCAAGTGGATTAACACGTAAAGTTAATCGAATTTATACCGTACAATCATAACGTATTATGTGTACCCTGATTCATACATAGAAAGCATAACAGGTATAAAAGAATAACTGACATGTTTAATCAAAAGTGATTAACTAGAGCTTCTAAAACAGGGAAAAAAATGAACCACAATTTGACTCCACTCGGTTTGGAACAAAATTTACCAAATATACATAAAATAAGCACAAAAACGTATGATATTTGACTTAACTCATAGACTAACTCGCATTTATACCGACAGGTACATAAAAATATACATGTAAAAGATGGTTTTTTTCTAAACGCAAACGTATTATATTTGACCTGACTCGTTTTTAGGAAAAGTTTACTTCAAAAGGTAGACCAAATCGAATTTATACTGACATGTAAACAAAAATATAAATATACACGTAAAATTAGGTTTGTTTTAAGTAAGGCACACTCAAGGTGTTGGGGTAATGACGTAAAAATGTAAAAAGTATGGAGCAATGCTATATATATTTTGTGAGTTTTGTTTATTTTGTGAATCTTAAGTTAAGTTGTTAGGTTGTTGATATGAAGCAAAAATAAAGGGAACATGAAGGACCAACGAGAAAAAAAGGACATAACATGTAAATTCAACTGACATTCATGTTTAAGTTATGTAACTCGTAATAATGCCCGCACGCGTTGCGGCGCGGGTACATCGCAAACATCGAATGAATTAGTCCAAGCGTTATGTGTTGCGTTAACCACACGAAAACGCGTGTTTCGACGTATCTGATTGAACTTAATGTAACCTACATAAGCATTGCGATTGGATCCAAGCGTTATGTGTTGCGTTAACTACACGAAATCGAATTTATACAATACGATTATAATGTATTCTATGTGAGCCGAATCAGACATATAAAACGTAGCGAGTATAAGGAGAAACAAACACGTTTAAACAAAAGAGATTAATTAGAACTTTTTAAAAAAGGAAAAGAAAATACAATTTGACTTCACTCGATTCAGAACAAAAAGTACCAAACAATCATAAAATAAGCATAAAATGTATTAGATTTGAACTGACGCGTTCCCAAAAAGTTTACGTCGTAATATAGAGCAACTCGAATTTATATCAACACGTACATAAAGGTAAAATTGTATTGTTGCAAATTAATCTCAGTAAGTATATCTTACTTTAACAATTACTTACTTTAACAATTCCAGTATATTATTTAATAAATTTAATAGCAATAATATAGTTGTAACAATGATGGCCTTTATGAAATTTCAATTACTTCAAAATACAGCTAGAATATTGATGGCCTTTTTGAAATTTCAATTACTTCAAAAGTTGTTTAAAATTTTAACACTATCCTCATTCCAAAACCATGTGTTTTCTCAGTCTCTATGTATACAATCACCACCAATCACCAGAACACCAATAGTTATTTAAATACCTACTCTCTCTCTCTCTCTCTCTCTTTCACAGCCACCACAACACCACCTCCATCGTCTGCCATCGCGAAGCCATCTTTTGTGTTAAAATTATACATCTCGTTCATATCAATGACTTATAACAATTGTGTTGTTTATTACTTCACATACATAAATATTTTTTTTTTTGGTTTATAATATCAGTTATTTTAAAGTTGTTTATAAATATCGTTGTTTCTAACATTTCTTCTTTTTATTACTTCGCATATGTTGGCTGGTACTATTGACTGCTTATGGGCTTGGTGGACTACTGATGGGCTTCGCACATATATGAAAGTGGAAGACTGGACTTGGCATCAGTGGGCTTCGCATATATATGAGAGATATCTCAGTCATCTGCATTTGGTTTTTGGTAGTACCCTTTCTCATCTGTTCTTTTCTCGATCTTTGAGCTGATTAGGGTTTTTCACATGTATCTCAGATTCGTCTTGAATCTGATTTTAGTTTGAGTGTTTCCCGTTAATCGGTTAGTGATTGTCATATTGATAATCTGATCGAGTTGTTGTGAGGAACGTTGTGAGAGATTCGTTCTTGTAATCTGTAAGAAGACTTGTTCAGAGGGTTAATAATAATCTGGTTTGGGTATTCGTAGTTTCTTTGATAGTTCTTTGCGGATCCTTGTTTTCGTGACAGTTTGCAACGGCGGTGGCGGCTCTAGTGGCTCCGGTGTTTACAACAACAACCTCCAATGACGACGATAACAACATCTGGGTTTAGATCGGCGACGGGGCAGGCTATTTCCGGTTGTTTAAGTTGACCACAGTCCATATCTACTCTTGCATGTGGTTTTCTTGACCCGATCTGTGGCAGCTAGGGTTTCAAGGCAAGGTTTCCATCCTTTTTTTCGATTTTCCAGGTACATTTTTTGTTGTTTCAGAATCAGAGGTTTAACCACATTGCCATCATCTTAGGGCTTATCCTAGCAGCGATGATAGTGCTATGGTACTAATCGGGTGATTAGCACGGAGCCGCCAAGAGCTCGCTTTCTTCCGATCTTTGTTGGTTCGAAGCATCCATGGCAGAAAATGGAAGTAACTCAGTTTGCAATCAAAGAAGAAAGTTAAAAGACACATCATTTTCCTTTTTCATTTGTCCAAATCTTTTTCAAAAGCATATATCCAGTTTCTAGAATTAATTTCTGCTTTTTATTCTAACTATTCGTGAAGATTCGATGGCAGATTGTGGTGGTTACGTGCACTTAGCGGCTGCGCCGAAACCGTCATCATCGTTGCCGGTTGTAGTAGTAGAATGAAAACTTTGGTGTTTGGTAGTTACAGCGGCAGTGACAAAGATCTAATATTAGAATATGTGGTGGTGTGGTATTTGGGGGGTATTAATGGACCAATAAGACTCAAACAGGTGTTTTGGTCGGTGGCAAAGGCCAGTCCTTTAAGATATATGATAATATGATAAACTTCGATGATCATAAAATTAGGAAAATCGAATTTTAGTTGATTTCCAGACATTAAAAGGTAATTTTAATTACTTATAACTAGGGAGAGGATTAAATAGAAAGTTTATTTTGGCAAGAAGGATGAGAAGCAATAGGATTATGACATGTGACAAAATTTAAAATAAAGAGGAATGGTATTTTAATCAATTTTATCCAATCTTCTCCATTTTTCTCTCTGTAACTTCAAAACCCATCATCTTTAACCTTTTCTTCACTTTCTATCACAATAATCACCACATTATGGTGCGATTTTTGTCACCAATCAATGATTCAAACACCCAATGAATGTGTTCTTCAACTTTTTTGAAGAAACACAGTTTAAATTCATACAATATCTCTTTTTTTTTCCTGTAATTTTGAAGCGAATCACTCGATTCGTTCGATTCGATCGTTGATCAGTGTTTCTAACATTCAAACTTCGTCAATCATTGAAGAAATCTGAAGAAATTGTTGGGATTGAACCCTACCAAAGGAACAGATAATTAAAGCCAAAACTGGATCAGAGCAGTGGATCCAGAATAAGCAGATGTTTTGTATACAAGTCTCTCCCCTTGAAAGTGGTTTCAACATCTGATGACCTCCTATCTACTGATCGTACAAACTGCTGACCTACAAACTGCTGATCTAGTAAAAGCCTGATGGAAGACTAAAGCTCTGCTGTTCAATCTACTGCCTTGAGTCAAGCTCTGCTGATCCGGACAAGTACTGTTGGGTTCACATTAGTGGAAGGATGCAGCAGTTGTTTAGATGTCTTTATGTAATGAAATGTAATAGCAGTAGTTAGCATAGCAGAGGTTGTATAGATCAGAGGTTAGAGTTTGTTAGGAGGTTAGATGTCACTTTCATGGTGACGTCAGCTTAGATGCCTCAATGGTTTGCTTGTGCCTATAAATAGAACAGTGCTCTGTACTGTTCTATCAGCTCTTTGCAAAATCTTCTTCCTGCACGAACAAACACTGTGAGCTCAGGCTGAGGGGGAGTTTGTATTCAGACATTGCATTGTAATCGTTATTGAAATAAATTCAATCTGTCGGTTCTTTGTGGAAAATGTTTGATTAAAGCAATTCTCTCGTTTGATTGTGTGCAAAGTTTGTTTCCATCTTAATTCCACTGCACAACTCATCCATCTTCATCTTAATTCAAACGTAAAAACACAATCAAAACCAAACTCAGATCCTAACAATTGGTATCAGAGCTTGGACAGTCAAATTTGATTTAACAATCATTTTGACATAAATAGTTCAACTCATAATCTTTGATACTGATAGTTTGTTCGTTTGTGTTGAAAAACAGAGCAAGGTTTAATCACCATCAAAGTTGATTGATCAGTGCCTGTAAAACAACCAGGATGACGTCACAATCACAAGATGATAAGAATAACATTGGCTCGCTTTTTAAACCACCCATGCTTAAACGTAATGAATACAACATCTGGGAGAGAAGGATGGGTCACATCCTTGCTCAACAGAACACTGGATGTTGGAGGTCTGTTGTTTTTGGTCCCCATGTTCCTATGGTGCCAAGTGCTGAGGTTGCAAAGAAGTTCGTTCCTAAATCAACTGAAAACTATACTGAAGCTGATTTTCAAAAGTTCGAACTTGATGCCAAAGCATTTAGCATCATAGCATCTGTATTACCCAATGAGATCTATGCTGGACTGTTACATTGTAACAGTGCCAAAGAGCTATGGGATGCACTGAAGGAACAGTTTGGGGGGACAGAAGAAGTCATTGAAAACAATAGGGAAATTCTGAATCAGCAGTATGAAACATTTTGTCACATCAAAGGTGAATCACTGACTCAGCAATTTGAGCGATTCAGTTGTCTCATTAGTGAACTAAGGCTTGGTAAAGTAACATTTCCAAATTCAACTCAAAATAGCGGGTTCCTTAGGTCACTACCAGAAAAATGGGATACCATAGCTTTTGTCACTAGAAACTCTGCTGAGTTCAAAGATCTGACCCTGACCCAACTTCATGGTAGACTCCTGACCTATGAAAGGGAGTTGAACCAGAAAAAGAAGTTGCAAGAGTCTGGTAAAGTTGCTGATGATTACTCATTCGGTAGCACAGCTCTTTTTGGTCAGGAAGAATCTGGTAGCAGTGGTAAGGATCAGGGTTATGATCACTTCGTTGATATAACTACTGGTGGAAATTTTAACAACCCTGATCCTCACTCTGCAAATTATGCTTTTACTGCAAATTGTGAAAACCAGATGTCAGATAATTTGTGTTTTGAACTCAATGATTTGCAACACTTTGATCCCACTGACTTAGAAGAGATGGACATTTTGCATCAACTGGCTTTGCTTAGTGTAAGAATAAGCAAATTCTACAAAAGAACAGGGAGAAAATTCCCAGGGTTACATGGGAATTTAAGGGTGGGGTTGGATAAATAAAAAATCAAGTGTTACAAGTGCAATAGGCTAGGTCATTTTGCTAGGGAATGCAGGAGTCAAACTACTGGTCCTATAATCACTCATCCCAGCTCAAACCCTAGACCACAAAATCAAAGCACTGTGCATTATACCCAATATACCCCTGCAACCCATGTTAACACTGCTCACTATGCTGCTACCCCTGTGCCTGTGCATTATGTCCAAACCACTGTTCCACAAATTCAGTACGTTCAAACCCCTGTCCCTCAGGCACAAGTGCAACCTGTTGCACCTCAAATAGCTGCTCCAGCAGTAGTACAACCAGATCAGCAAAGCTTCTTCACTCAAGGCTTTGTTGACTGGAGCAGCATGCCTGATGAGCTTGGTGATGAAAATTTTGCACTCTATGCTTTTAATGAACCTTCTAATGATGAATTTTGTTAGATGGCATTAGAGTCAATAACAGAGGGGATAGAAACTGAAGGTGAACAGCTAAGTGCTGAAACAGTGGATGAGGTGACAGAAGCAGTGGTTACTGCAGTTGCTGGGAGAAAATTCAGAAACCCTGATTGAACCACTGATAGACCCCTGGTCCAAAGAAGACAAGGAAGAAGAGGAAGAAGAGAGAGCAGGTGAGAAAGAAGTAATAGATGATGATGAAGAAAATCATCAATGTGATTGTGCCATGATGGCTGCTGCCAAGGTATCACCTCAAGTTCTTGAAAAACTGTGTTCAGACAAGTGCATTATTGCATTTGCTAACATCAAAGAGGTAAATGAAAACCTTAGGGATAAAATCTTAACTGATGAAGTCAAATTTGAAAAGTCATTAAAAGAACTTAAGAACAAATTGGCTGAAAAAGATAAAGAGATCAGCAGTCTTAAAGAAGAGCAAAGCATAACCAAAACTCAACTCCAAACTATGGTAGAAAAATACCAAGTTTGCAAAAAGGAGTTAGAGTCCACCCAAATCACATGTGAGAAATGGGTGGAATCCTGCAAAGGATATGAGGTAATGCTTGAAAAACATATTAAAAGCAATGTGAAATTTGGTGTTGGTTATAGAAAAGATGATGATGAAAACACTGCTTTTGAAAAATCTGTTCAAACCACTGATAAATCCACAGAGTTCATCCCCACAAACAAGAATGGCCAAGAAGTGAAAATCACTGATAAACTTGGGAACAAAATCACACTTGACAGACCAATGGGATCCTCTACTTTTGAGGAGATTGAGAAATACCAGTTTAAACCCACTTGGTCTGATGAGTGTGACATTCTTGAAAATTTTAAACCCATGGATTTCACAACCACTGATGGTGTCAAAACTCCAAAAGCAAAAGTCATTCCTCTCAAGGACATCCCAGCTGAGGTTAAAAACTCTGCTGCTAAGGAGTCTGAAAAGAGAAAGAAGAGAGAAAAGATCAAAAACCTGTTTTGTGAATTTTGTGAAAAAAGGAATCATCTAACAAAAGACTGTTTCCATTTAAAAGCATATGATCTAAACAAAACAAGTGTCATTGTTCCTGCTGAAAGCTGCACCATCTGTGGTAAAACAAACCACAAAACTCAAGCATGTGTGTATCTTAAAAACTTTGATGTGAAAAAGAATGAGTACACAGCTAAAACATCCTTGAGTCCATCAACATCATCTGTTAAATTCACCAAGAACCAACCACTGTCTGTGTCAGTTCAAAAAGCTGTCACAAAACAGCTGAACCAAACATCTGTCAAAAGAGATGTTCAGGTTACTGATGCACCCCCTGCCAATCAATACAGAAGAGGTAAGGAACAACAGTCTTACCAAAGGATTCCACACGTTTATGAGACCTACAAAAGGCCCTCTAAACCTAAAGTGAACAGGCATCCTTTTGGGTACCAACAGGTGATTGGGCAAAACCCACAACAGTGGTTAGAAAGAAACAGTCCTAAAACTGTCCAAACCCCTGACCTAACCAATGTCCATCAATCTGCATCCATCCCAGATACTGTTGAGACCCCATCCAAAGCCTTGTTGGCTTTGGAAACCCTAATGAACTAATCCTTTTACTTCATGTGCAGGGAGCTTCTGCATGCTTAGATAGCCTGTGGTATGTAGATAGTGGAGGCTCCAGGAACATGACAGGATGTAAAGCCCTACTCAAAGATTTCAAAATTCATGGAGGGGGTGATATATCCTTTGGGAATAATAGTAAAGGGAAAGTTCTGGGGTCTGGTACAGTGCAGTCTGGAAATGTAAAATTTGAAAATGTCAATCTGATAGACAATCTGAAATTCAACCTCCTGAGTGTTTCACAAATGAGTGATAAGGGGTGTGGGTCATTCTTCACAAAGGAGTGTTGTAGGATTGTTGGACCAGAAATGGTTAAAAAGATTGAAGCAATAGTAAAAACTGGAAAAACAAAACTTGTTGCTCAAAGAAGTGGCAATGTTTATGTTGTTGATATGTCAAAAGAGTGTCCCAGAGCTGATGCCTGTCTGTTCTCAGCTGCCTCTAACAAAGAGACAGAACTTTGGCACAGGAGACTGTGGCACACAAATCTCAAGACAATCACTGAAATTTCAAAAAATGGCCTTATAAGATGTTTGCCATTAACTTTTTGGGCAGAGGCAGTAAACACTGCTTGCTATGTCCAAAATAGAGTTTTAATAAACCCCAGGCACAAAAAGACTGCCTATGAAATTCTGTATAAAATCAAATCACTGATCTCATACTTCAAGGTATTTGGCTGCCCATGCTTTATTTTGAACTTAAAAGATTCCATCTCAAAATTTGCAGCCAAAGTAGACTGTGGTTATCATCTGGGATACTCAACCACTGCCAAGGCCTACAAAGTGTTTAATACACGGACCAAAGCAGTGGAGGAGACTTTAAATGTGAAGTTCAATGAACTGTCATCAATGAAAATCCCAGCAAATCCTGCAGATTTGTTTGATCTTGATAAATTCACTTTTGAAAATACTGTTGTCAAGACTAACAGTGCAGGTCCATCAGAGGATTCATCACCAGACTATGGGTATGAAATCATCATCCCTCAAAAGTCTGCCACAATGGGAAAAGCATCAGTTGTTCAAAACAGCCGTCAAAGCTCAACCACTGCTACCTCAACAATTGTTGACCAAAGTAGCCCATCAACCATTGCTTCCACAGCATCAAACACTGCTGACAAAAGCCCCCAAATAGTGGATAAAAGCCAGTATGTGTCCTCACCATTACCTCCTATTCCACCACCTTTTGAAGCCACTGCTGGGTCATCAAAGTCACCAGCAGTGGTTAGCTCAGATGATACACATTTGCAGCCTTCACCAACAAATGCCATCATACCATACCAAGGAGATTTAATCTTCTTGAGATCTCATCAACCTGATCAAATCATTGGCAACATAAATGAAGGGGTGCTCACAAGAAGCCAAACCCAAAACATTTGTCTTTTTGCTGGTTTTCTATCACTCTAGCAGCCAGTCAAGTACCAAGAGGCACTGAAAGACAACAGCTGGGTACAAGCCATGCAAGAAGAGCTCCAACAGTTTAAAAGACAACAAGTATGGGAGCTTGTACCACTGCCAGAAGATGTAAGTCCCATTGGCACAAAGTGGGTCTTCAAAAACAAAACTGATGAAAGGGGCATTGTTGTCAAGAATAAAGCCAGGCTTGTGGTTCAAGGTTACAGACAGGAAGAGGGAATTGATTATGATGAAACATTCGCCCCTGTAGCAAGATTGGAAGCTATAAGACTGTTCTTGGCCTTTGCTGTCAACCACAACATGAAGGTGTTCCAAATGGATATCAAAAGTGCTTTCCTCTATGGTACAATTCAAGAAGAGGTGTATGTCTGTCAACCTCCAGGTTTTGAGGATCCATTTTATCCAGATCATGTCTACAGGCTAAACAAAGCCTTATATGGCCTAAAACAAGCACCTAGGGCCTGGTATGAAACTCTTTCCACCTTTCTACTCTCAAATGGTTTCAAAAGAGGTACCATTGATAAAACACTGTTTCTAAAATGGAGAGGAAAGGATTTAATGATTGTCCAAATTTATGTGGATGACATTATTTTTGGAAGCACATGCAATACAATGTGTAAAGAGTTTAGGGAACTCATGACAACTGAGTTTGAAATGAGTGCAATGGGTGAGCTGCAATGCTTTCTTGGTCTCCAAGTTCAGCAATTGCAAAATGGAACTTTCATTCATCAAAGCAAATATGCTAAAGAACTTTTAAACAAATTTGATATGAATGATTGTAAACCATGCAGCACACCTATGGCAACAAATAAGCTTGTCATGTCTGATGAAAAAGATGAGCTGATTGACCAAACACTTTATAGAAGCATGATTGGTCTTTACTATACCTAACTGCATCTAGACCAGACATCATGTTTGCAACATGTGTCTGTGCAAGAAGTCAATTAGCTCCCAGAAAATCAAACCTCATTGCTGTAAAAAGGATCTTCAGATACACAAAAGGTGCTCCCACACTTGGTATCTGGTATCCAACTAATGGGAATATCAAGCTTTCAGGTTTTTCAGACAGTGACTTTGCTGGATGTAACACAACAAGGAAGTCCACTTCAGGAGGGTGCCAGTTTCTAGGCGATTGCTTGGTCTCTTGGCAAAGCAAAAAGCAAGCAGCTGTTTCAACATCCACTGCTGAAGCTGAATACATTGCTGCTGCAAGCTGTACAGCCCAACTCCTGTGGCTTCAAAATCCGTTGCTAGATTTTGGTATCACTGCCTTAAAGACACCACTTATGTTGGATAGCCAGGCAGCAGAAAATATCATCAAAAATCCAGTTTCCCATTCAACCACCAAACACATCGACATCAGACATCACTTTGTGAGGGATTGCTATGAAAAAGGTTTGATTTCTCTGCATCATGTTCCAACTAAAGACCAGCTGGCAGATGTGCTCACAAAAGCATTAGATACAGCCACCTTTGAAAGTTTGGTCTCTAGGATTGGCATGCTAAACATGGAATAACAAGCAAAATCTTGTTTTTCTATGAATAAAAGCATTAAAATGTTTTCAGAAAATCAAAAATCCATCCTTAAAAATAGCTAAAAATGAAGTTTTCATTAAAATCCTTAAAAGTCTGCCATAACCACTGACTGTTCAAAAGTCTGCCCTACTTCAAAGTCTGTCCATAGCTGAAAGTCAACCCCTGTTCTCTCATTTCCTTGATAAACACTATTGTTCAAAAGCATTGTCGTATCCACTGATATGCTATCCACTTATAGTGAAAATCATCCACTGCTTCCATTTGTTACCGTTGTAACCACTGCTTTCATCAGTAACTTTCATAAAAGTACTCTCCTTCAATTCATCAGGGGTTAGCATGTGGGCAGTACATAGTGGTCAGACCTTTTGTAACCTCTGCCACGTCAGCATTCACTTTTTCCTCTATAAAACCCCCATTCCACACCAAAACAGGGTTTTACCGTCGAATTGAATTCTTAAAAATTCTCTTCTCAAAGCAGTTTTTCTTCAAATTCCTTCAAAACCTTCTTCGATCATCATCTCCAAAATGACAAAATCGAAGTCATCTGCAAAACCCACTTCCAAATCATCATCAAAAGAAGCCTCTCAAAAGGCAAAACCCACTGAAATTCCACACAAAACGTCTCACAACCTTCTAGGTCTTCTCACAAAATCCGGCACCACAAATATCTTCGACTCCATCATTGATATCATGTCTGCATCAAAGTACAAAACTTTGTTAACAGCAGATGCACCAATTTACTTGGCAACCCAAATAGAGTTTTGGAAGAATGCAACCCTTGAAAAACAAGGTGAAACTATAATAGCCATTAACTCTTCTCTAAAGGGTAAAGCTGTCAAGATTACACCACAATCCATCTCGGAGGTCTTTCAACTCGACAATCAGACAGGTATACTTTCTTTCCCTAAAAACGAGTTAAAAATTGACTTCATTGAAAGAGGGTATGCAGATACAATGATGAAGAAGGATACCTTACAAAAAGGTTTCTTCCCTTCTGCAACAAGGTTTTTATTCCATACCCTCCTAATGTGTGTTTCAAACAAAACCACTGCTTTTAATGAAATACCATTAAAAATTCAAAACCTGGGATTTGCTATTCTTCAAGGAGAAAATTTCAATTATTCTCGGGAAATTTTTAATGATTTGGTTAAAAATGTTGAAACAAAGGCATTCTTACTGTTTCCGAGATTTCTAAGTTACTATTTTGAAAAGAAATTCAGTAAGAATGATATTTCTGCAATAAAACAAGGTGAATCTTTACAAAAGCACAGCTTAACTGCTGAAACTTTTACAAGAATGTCAACTCCTTGCAAAACACAAGCAGAGGTGCCTGAGCAGAATTTAGCAGCTACCACTGCTCCTCAGGTATCTGCTACTGAGCCCACTGCTCAAGGTGATCAATGTAGCAAAACAACTGCTTTGAAACCCACACCTACAATCACCAAAAAGCCAACAAAAAGAAAAACTCAAAAACTTCCCAAACCTATCAAAAAGGCAACTCTAGAGGATGAGATACCAGAGCAACTGCCTGTGACAAAACAAAAGTCACAAGAAACCACTGCTGCTTCTTCCTCACTGCAGTTGGTCCAAATATCTCAACCCATAACTAAAACTCCTCCTGCTTCTTCTCAAAAAGAACAGGTTGTACACATAGGGACACCACAATATGATGCTCTGGAATCACTTGTTTCCATCATCCATAGCCCAATGCCCGGGGCAAATTCTCTTCTAACACCAAACCTCACATTCACAATTCCTCCACCTACTAGACTTTTGTTGGAAGAAATTGATTTGAACCAGGCACAAACCAGTCCTTCTCAATCACCCATCAATGAGAACATGCTTCAACAAATGACTGGGTCTGATGTATCAATCTTTGCTAACCCACCAACACAACCTGAGGAGGTTACACCCCTTGAGTTACAAGTAACTCTTGGTGGTAATCCAAGTGAAGCAGCCACTACAATTGCTGAACCCACTGGTTTGCATTTGGACAGTGGTTACATTAATAAGACTTCCTTGGAGGCAATTCCTTCCATAGCACCTCTGACATCTACCAAGGGTTTTGTTTTGACCTCTGGCAACATCAAAAGATTGTCAAGTGTTGAAGGAAGAAGACCCCAGTACCAAGAAAAAGGGGCATCAGTGGTTAATGTTTGGAGTACACTCCCTACTTTAACCACTGATAAAACCACTGCTAGTGGGAAATCAGATGATCCCATTAAATTGGGTGATGGTTTACAATATCTGGATTTGACGGAACGAGTTGACAAACTGGATACAGCTGTTGCAGATATCAAAGACTGTAAGATCGTTTTCAGACCCGAATGAGTCGTTCAGAAGAGTTTATCTCGACATGAAAGGCGGAAACAAACGTGTAGAGTTCAATTCAGCAAGATTCACGCTTAAAACTGTTGTAATATTGATTCTATAATGTTTTACAACCTGACAACACTTGGCAGCACTTCGTTGCTCTGGCCGGAAAGTTATAAATGATGAAAGTTTGAAGGGTATTTATTGGAGAACCCTGACCGTTTGAAGGTGACATGCCACCCTTCAAACGGTTACCTCTTCAAACGGTCATGACACTTTCAAACTGTTACAACTTCAAACGGTAGCCTCTCAAACATGACCTCTTCAAACATGACCTCTTCAAACTTTCAGGCACTCTTCAAACTTTCAGGCACTCTTCAAACTTTCAGGCCGAGACTCAATATAAGACGAAGACGACAGATGTATGCACTAACAGACTCCCCCTCAGATGTTGACGAGTCTTAAGTGTTGAGTCTTCGCATCTTCTGTCACACCCTGGCTTTGCGGAAGCGTGGTTAATTTTGGTGTGACTTCTTAATACCATAGCTTAACCATAACAAAGCTATATGAAATAAAATCATGCAAGATCATCCATTTGATTAAGTTTTAAAACCAGAGTAACACAACATTGTCTTAAGGACTTACAACCTCATAACGTAAAACATTGTCTTGAAAACCATAAACATCAACATGAAATAAACGCAGTTTAAGATTTGTGACTTGTCCAGGAAAGAGTCACATTTTCCTAAACTGGGATGACCTTGGAACCCTTATGCAGCGGGAAAACATAACATACCGCGCCAGATCTTTAATTTCCTGAAATACATGTAAGTTGAAAAATCAACAATAATGTTGAGCGAGTTCATGTGTAAGTGAGTATGTAAAACACTTGTAAGTATAAAATCCATGGTATGTAGCAGTGTAAGGAAAAAGAGATCACCAATGGTTTGCAAGGCCATTAGTATGTGTGAAGTGTAAGTAGGAAGACTCAACCTAGCAGATTTCGCGTCGGGTACAAAGTCACTCCAAGGTCCGTTCTGTTGGGCCTAGAGTTGGGCTCGCTACACCCAGATAGATCTACCGCTTACGTCCCTCGGTGTTTCTGCCTACCCACTCACATGATCTAAGTAGTAAACCTCCTTACGTTAACCATACCATGTATAAAGTACTTGTAATCAAAGTAACATGTATTTCACCCCCGCAGTTAAGAAAACTGAAAACAGTTAGAGAAAGGGGGGACATAAACTCACAGTGAAGCGTCTCTACCAAGTATCTCCTGCTCACGCAGCTGTGCGACGACCTACAGGTGCTAATTTCTATTAGACCGACGGCCGTGCCTTAGCTTTATAGTTTAAGTCTTTGGGAAATAGTTAGACAACTATTTCGTGTTTACATTCTGTATATACTTGGTAGTTAATCTCCTTCCCAAGGATGGGGGATTCAATACATGTGCGTTCATAAATATTTCCGTAAGTGCGTAAGTTACGTTTAACAATCGAGTGGTAATATAATTACCGGTGTAACTTATATGTTTATGGTGAAAGCGTTCGTATTATTTTGGATTCGTTAACGTTCGTAAATATTATTTTTACTCTAAAAATAATATCTATGTATTTCCACAAAATAATCATAAACAGTGTGTGAAAAATATATATTTATCATGTTAAATTTTGTGAAAATCCCACCTCCGAATATTTAGTAAAATAAGTCATGGCGAAATTCATATTTCGAGAACATGTCAAAAATAATTCTAACACTTGTAGTGTATATAGTTCCAAGTGTTAGGTTTTTAGAAAAATTTCGCCAGAGTTTCCTCTGTAACTGGAGGTGGCCACGCTTTCAAGCGTATCATTTTCTTTAACAAATCAACTCAACAATTTTCTTTATTTGATCAGAACAACTTTCATCACAACAACTAATCAACATATGTGTAAATTGCCAAAAATTACATGAACTTGCAGTTTTTCCCAAAACTGTGGTGTAAACCCCTTAAATTTAGTAGATCTTCATATAAGGTAATTTGATCTTGTAAAAACCTCGTTTTTAGGGAAAATCCATCTTTACAACTTCCCGTCATCTTTTACAAAAACTGTTATTTTGTCGGATCTTTTCATTTCACAAGTGTTTACACACTTGTGGTTTATAAAAATCATGCTTGTTAGTGTAAAATCCATCTTTTAAAATACATGATTTCTTTGATACGTGGTTCTTTTAAAATACCACTTGCAGATGCGTAGATCTGCTAGTTTTAAACACAATTTCACAAGTAAAACTCTTTTACACAAGTTCATGATTCGCGTGTGGTAGAGTTTCACCTTTTAACCCTTGTATTATTCAAAACAAGCTTATGTTAAGATCCATGATCTTACCAAACCGGGTTAAACGATGATCCGAGCTACCACATCATAGATCAGGCCTAAATAATCATACATTTCGAATACTACATCATTTACACAACTTATGTGCTATTAACCACCATTTTTAGTGTTTTAAGTAGACTTTAAAACATCAACTTGTATGTTAACGAGTTTTAACCGATAAAAATCCTTTTAACCACTTTAGATTAGTTCAAGAAGGCGTTTTAAGCATTATACCTCTAGCTCGAGGCTAGGGAAGAATCTATGCGCAAAAGAGGTGGATAAAAGCTAAGTAGAGAGGTCCTTCGCGTTCCGTTTGCTCCAAGACTCCTTGTATACGTCCCTCGACACTTGTATGTGATTAGAACTTGCAAGATGGAACTCGAAAATGGATGGATGCTTGTAGGGGGGTTCGGCCGAGAGTGGTAGAGAGGGAGAGAGAGTAGTGTTGTTGTGAGTTGTTAATTGTGTATGTTATGTGTGTTTAGTGTTAACTTATAGACAATTTCATGTGCAATTAACCAATGGATATTGTGTCTTGTAGATATTAAACATCATTGATTAAAATAATCAAAATGGTACCATGGGGGTCACAAAGTGACCGAGTTCGGTCAAGGGGGGGGGGGTAGTTTGGTTCCATTTCAACTAACCATTAAGCCTTAGTTAGATAATTAGGTTAAGTTAAGTGTTTAACTTGGTTACTTGTGTATAGTGTGTTACAATGGGTGTTAGGGTACTCAGGGACCCTAACTGGCTCAGAAAAAAATAAATAATGAAAATAACAATATTTTCATGTTCCGGGTAAAGTCCGGTTGTTTGGTTGGATAGTAATCCGTTAAAGCGTTACTAAAGCTTTAAAGTGTCGTTATTACTCTTTTTAGTGACACTACTCATTCCTGACACCTTGGAAAGTGTCTAGTAATATTTTTCTCATGTTTTGGCACTTTATTAGTTAGCTAAAAGCTGAATTATTGTGTAAAGTGCTGAGTTTTGTACTTAGAGTACGTTTTAGGCACATCCAGTCATAGTGACTTATTCCTAGAGACGCAGTTCCACAACCCTTATATCCCTACACTCACTACTAGTGTAGCAAAACATTTCAGGCTCTTACAGGCCTTAGAGGCAGTGTTTGCCTGATGCTGGCTTTATCAGCATGTTCAATAGGTTATCCGTTATAGTGCTACTGTGCTTTTTGTGCATCACGGTTGTCACTAGGGTTCAGCATGTAAATAATGTAGTGACGATAAGTAAAGTATGATGCAAGTAAGTACATGTATCAGATATCAAGTAGCAGTTCATCAGCTAGTTCAAACAAGCACAGTAATTAAGCAGTAATTAATTACTAATTAAGTCGTACGAATACCTGGTTTAGTGCGGGTTGTCACATTCTCCCCCCGTTAAATAAATTTCGTCCCGAAATTTAAGTTCTGCTTGTAGATGCAGGGTTCTTAGGGAAAAGGTGGGGGTATTTCTCTTTCATCCGGTCCTCACGTTCCCAGGTGTATTCAGGACCATGTCTGGCATTCCAACGAACTTTGACGAGCTTGACACTGCTCCGGCGGGTCTTGTTTACCTTCCAATCCGTGACCTCAACAGGTTCTTCAACGAAGTGGAGCGTGTCGTCAACATGAATCTCGTCGGTGGGAATGGCAACGGTGACTTGAATTGGACTTTTCTTTAGATTGGATACGTGAAAGGTGTCGTGAACACCATTCAGTTCAGCAGGTAGGTCCAACTTGTATGCTACTAGTCCTATTCTTTCCAGAATTCTGAAGGGACCAATGTATCGCGGATTTAACTTCCCACGCTTTCCGAAGCGTGCCACACCCTTCCAGGGTGAGACTTTTAATAACACCATCTCTCCAACTTGGAAATCCACATGTTTCCGGTTTGGATCCACATAGGCCTTCTGTCTGTGGCGAGCTGCTTCGATGCGTTTAAGAATCTGCGCAATCTTGTCTGTCGTCTCTTGGACGATCTCGGGACCAGCAAGCTGCCTATCACCTGCGTCAGCCCAACATAAGGGTGATCGGCACTTGCGTCCGTAAAGGGCTTCAAATGGCGCGACACCAATACTGGTGTGGTAGCTGTTGTTGTATGAAAATTCGACCAAAGGTAAATGTTTATCCCAGCTACCGCCCAGATCCATAACACACGCTCTCAGCATGTCTTCCAAAGTCTGTATCGTTCGCTCGCTCTGGCCGTCAGTTTGCGGATGAAACGCAGTGCTCAGATTCAATTGTGAGCCAAAGGCTTCTTGGAAGGATTGCCATATCCTTGATACAAACCTTCCGTCTCTATCAGAAATGATTGAGAGAGGTACTCCATGGCGCGCGACGATCTCTCTCATGTAAATTTCAGCCAATTTGCTAGTGTTATCCTTCTCCCTGATGGGTAAGAAGTGCGCTGACTTTGTTAATCGATCCACTATCACCCAGATAGTGTCATGGCCTCTTGGCGTTCTTGGCAATTTTGTAACAAAATCCATTGAGATTTGTTCCCATTTCCACTTGGGAATCTCTGGTTATTGCAGAAGTCTTGAAGGCTTCTGGTATTCTGCTTTCACCTTAGCGCACGTTAAACAATTGCTTACATAAACAGCAACATCGCCTTTCATCCTAGGCCACCAATACTAATCTTTGAGATCCTGGTACATCTTATCCGCTCCAGGATGGATAGAGTACCGTGATTTGTGAGCTTCATCAAAAATAACTTTCCTTAGACCACCAAACAGGGGAACCCAAATCCTTTTCTCGAAGCATAACGTTCCTTCCTTGTTTGGTACCAGTAGTTTCTCCATCCCACGGAGATATTCTTCTTCAAGGTTTCCTTCCTTGAGAGCTTCTTTCTGCGCGGTACGAATGCGCAAGGAAAGATCGGTTCGTATAATCATTTCTAAAGCTCTAACCCTTATGGGCTTGATTCTCTCTTTACGACTTAGGGCATCGGCGACCACGTTCGCCTTCCCTGGATGATACTTTATCTCGCAGTCGTAATCGTTCAACAATTCAACCCATCGTCTCTGCCTCATATTCAACTCTTTCTGGTTGAATATATGCTGTAGGCTCTTGTGATCTGTAAAGATTGTACACTTCGTACCATAAAGGTAGTGTCTCCAGATCTTTAAAGCAAAAACCACTGCGCCGAGCTCCAAATCGTGTGTGGTATAGTTCTTTTCATGTACTTTCAACTGACGCGATGCGTAAGCAATAACCTTTTGGCGTTGCATCAACACACAACCCAATCCTTGACGCGATGCGTCGCAGTATACCACAAAATCATCAGTACCTTCTGGTAGAGCTAAAATTGGCGCGTTACAAAGCTTATCCTTCAATATCTGAAACGCTTCATCCTGTTTGATTCCCCAATCAAACTTCTTATCCTTCTGCGTGAGGAGCGTCAATGGTTGAGCGATCTTTGAAAAATTCTCAATGAATCTTCGATAATAGCCAGCCAAACCCAAGAATTGCTGAATCTCGGTTGGCGTCTTTGGCTTTTCCCAATCCTTGATCGCCTCGATCTTGGTTGGATCCACGTGAATTCCATCTCTATTTACCACGTGCCCAAGGAATTACACCTCTCGTAGCCAAAACTCGCACTTAGAGAATTTGGCATACAGCTGTTCCTTCTTCAGCAGCTCTAGAATGGCTCTAAGATGCTGCTCGTGTTCAGCCTTCGTTTTTGAATAAATTAAAATGTCATCGATGAATACAATCACGAACTTATCCAAGTACGGCTTGCAAACTCTATTCATTAGATCCATGAATACCGCAGGTGCGTTTGTCAAACCAAATGGCATAACGAGGAACTCGTAGTGTCCATAACGAGTTCTGAAGGCTGTCTTCGGGATACTTTCCTCTTGTATCCTTAACTGATGGTATCCAGATCGAAGATCGGTCTTTGAATAAAAGCTTGAACCTTGAAGTTGGTCGAACAAATTATCAATTCTTGGCAGCGGATATCTATTCTTGATCGTCAGCTTGTTCAGCTCCCGGTAGTCGATGCACATACGAAAACTACCGTCCTTCTTTTTGACAAACAAGACCGGAGCTCCCCAAGGTGAGAAGCTTGGTCGGATAAAACCCTTGTCTAACAACTCTTGAAGTTATGTCGACAGTTCCTGCATCTCAGACGGAGCAAGTCTGTACGGTGCCTTAGCCACAGGCGCGGCGCCTGGAACTAAGTCGATGTGAAACTCTACTTGCCTCTGAGGTGGCAGTCCAGGCAAGTCTTCTGGGAAGACTTCTGGATACTCCCTTACGACAGGGATGTCTTCGATCTTTGGCTCATCAGCCTTTTTATCCACAATGTGTGCCAGAAAAGCAACACATCCTTTCTGCAAACACTTCCTTGCTTTCAAGCAGCTGATAACCCTCAACGGCGTCTCACGCTTCTCTCCATGAACAACAATGGTCTCACCATCATCGGTTGGGATACGAACAACCTTCTCATGACAAACTATCTCTGCCTTGTTGCCTGATAACCAATCCATTCCTACCACCACGTCGAAGCTTCCCAACTGGACTGGTAGTAGATCTAAAGCAAACTCACGCTCTCCTAATTCGATCACACAACCTCTAATAACTTCATTGGCTTCTACTAACTTCCCATTGGCCAATTCGATTGAGTAGGGAATATCTAACTTATTAGCGGCTAAACCAAGCATATTCTTAAATTCTAACGACACGAAGCTATAATCGGCACCAGTATCAAATAAAACGGATGCATAGCGTTGATTTACAGGGAACGTACCAGTAACAACATTGGGGTCCTGGCGCGCTTCCCTAGCTTCGATTTGGAACACTCTTCCACGGGCTTGGTTTAACTCTGGGCAGTTCTTCTTAAAATGCCCGATATCACCGCAGTTATAGCATCCAAGTCTTTGCCCGTTTCCACCTCCATTTCCAGCTTGGTTGTTGTTTTGGTTTGCATTGCCAGCTTGGTTCGCAAAGTTGCCTCGATTCCCGTTTCCTCCATAGTTTCCTTGTGAGCGATTACCACCACGATTATTATTCCTATTCTCTAATCCTCCCTGGCCTCCCCGGCCAGCACTAGCCCAACAAGTGTCCTTCGAGTGGCCACGTTTCCCACATGCTTCGCATATTTTTGGCCCGCAATGACCAGAATGGTGGCGCTGGCAGGTGTTGCATTTGGGTTGGGTGCCCATATACCCTTTTCCTTTCTTTCCTCTACCAGCTGTAACCTGAGCTGGCGTGTCTGACCCTCCTTTCTTAACCACCACACTGGCGCCCTGCTTGAAGTTCGAGAACTTCCGTTTGTTACCTCCTGATGACTCGACGTGAGTCTCTTTCTTCTTATGCTCAGCATCATCAAACTTGTTCAGGCGAATGGCCTCCTCTGTGAGAGCCACGCTCAAATCAATCGCCTCAGTAATGGTCGCAGGCTTGGATGAGGTTACCATGCTTATGATTTGAGGAGCTAGTCCCCAAATGAAGCGTTCAATTCTCTTGAACTCAGGAGTGACCATGTAGGGTACCACATGCGATAAGTCATGGAACCTTTGAACGTATTCTGCTATCTTTGGACCGTCCATCTTCAAGTGCCAGAACTCGGTCTCCAATCTCTGGATTTCTGCGCGGGAACAGTACTTTTTGCGCATGAGTTCATTCAGTTCGGTCCAGGTCAGCGCGTAGGCAGCAGCTTCGCCAAGTGTCTGTACTTGCAGATTCCACCAAGAGAGGGCTCCATCCAAGAATAGCCCTGAGATATAGGTGACTTGCTGATCCAGCGCGCACTTGCTCATGCGAAGAACAGATTCGGTTTTCTCAGCCCAACGAACAAAGGCGACAGCACCTCCTGTGCCATCAAAGTTTACGGGCTTGCAGTCTAAGAACTGCTTGTAGGTGCATCCTGCACATACGTTATATCATACGTTTGGCATTAGCATCATTGCTAAAGATATCCAATTAGGTCATGGTATGTCTAATTGACTTGGTATTACCATGAGGTGGATTATTGTTGTTGCCAGTGTTGCCAGAGTTGCTTCCACTAGTCCCTCCTTGAGAGGCGGCGTATTGTGCAATGGCAGCAGCGATAATTTGCTGGAGTTCTGCCTCATTAGTAGGCATGTGTGTCTCACGTCTCGGCGGCATCTTCTAAAAGATGGTTTACGTTGGTCAGGCCATAGTAAAACGTACGTATATAACGATAGTAATAGTACATAACATCTCATGTTATCAACACATCACAAATACCAATCATACAACATCCCATATCATAAGAATATAAATAAGCAATCAAGCGAATCAAATATGGTGAGAATACTGCGATTGCCATATATCGAGATCACATAGTAAGTGTATCAGTACATCCCTGTGTCATACAATCATCAATCAACTAGGGGCTACATCACCCCTGTCCAAAAACTATATCATGTCAGTGTCAAATACGTCAAATACATGTCAACAAAAGTCAGGATCATAAAGTAGTCTCCAAAAATGTTGTGCAGTCCAACAATCGCCGTCTTCTCACCCTCGTCTACCCAAACAGCACTGATGAGCTCTATACAGATGGTGGTGGAGGAGGGGGAAAGTGGGTGAAAAGCAAACGACGTAACTGGAGCCAGTCCTCCTCCAGGGCTCGCTGGGTACGAATGATAGAAGCAACCTGCTGCTCTAGTGTAAAGAGACGGGCAGCATAATCTGGAGGTAAGGGTCGAAATGTCTGCAGAGGAGAGTGTGTCTGACCATGGCACTGGCATGGTGGCAGCTGAGCTCTCTCAAGCTCCTGGATGCGCTGCGTGTGCGACTCGTGCTGGGCGACAAAAGACATCAAAACGTCCTCGATAGTATACCCCATGTGGAAAGAATGGTAGGGGTCAGTAGGTGGCATAGCAGAGTCTGGTGCCCAAAGGAACGGCTCACTGGTGGGACCAAAAGGTGCCACATGAAATGGAGCAACAGAGGGTGGAACAGATGACATCTGGGGCATGAAGGGGATAGACATCGGTACATGCCCAAAAGGATGGGCTGAAGAACCCTCTCCAGTCCTCGCTGGAGGTACAAACTGTGGAACCTGAAAAGAAGAATCAACATGTCGTGCATCAGGGATCTGAGGGGGAAAAGGTGGAACATCCTCATCAGCAGGTATCCAACCGTGCTGTGCATGCTCATCTGGTGGATCCATGTGTGCCGCGAACAGTGCATGCTCGGGCTCTAGTGGGATGGGATCAGGTGCGACAAAAGGGTGAACAGGTGCAATGTGCTCAACAGGATGGTCAACAGGTTTGTCAACCACAGGTAGAGGAACAACAAGGTCAGCAACAACATGATCGCCCTCTAACAAAGGAACATCCACGGGGAGATCATCAACAGGTGGGTCCGCTATAACAGGCTCAATAGGGATGCCAGCATGTACGAGGTCATGCTCAAGTATGGGGTCTAGAGCGGCTGCCTGCTCAGGAGCGACGAAAGGCTCGGGATCATCAAAAGCCATCTCGAAGTCAAACTCGGGGTCGATAGGGTCTACTGGGTCAGCTGGATCCTCCATGGGCTGATCCATAGGTGTAAACTCGATATCACGATCCGGGTCGTATCCCGGGGGAAAGATAGGATCAGAATCCTCTATGTCATCATGGTCAAACGCAAAACTGGGAATGGGTGCAACAGAGGATGCCTGGTCAGGATCAGAATCATGCGCAAAGTGCTGTGCGCTCAATGTGTGAGAAGGTGCGGATGCCACAGACTCGAAGGAGTCTGGGACAGGAGAATGTGCAGGCGAATCCTCAGCGGGAACGTCAGCGATCATCAGAAGATCATCTGCAGGAAGAAAGGCCTCACCCTGGATCTCATCCTAAAAGGGCTCCTCCTCAAATAGGTCAACATCGTCGTCAGCCAAAAATTACATGAACTTGCAGTTTTTCCCAAAACTGTGGTGTAAACCCCTTAAATTTAGTAGATCTTCATATAAGGTAATTTGATCTTGTAAAAACCTCGTTTTTAGGGAAAATCCATCTTTACAACTTCCCGTCATCTTTTACAAAAACTGTTATTTTGTCGGATCTTTTCATTTCACAAGTGTTTACACACTTGTGGTTTATAAAAATCATGCTTGTTAGTGTAAAATCCATCTTTTAAAATACATGATTTCTTTGATACGTGGTTCTTTTAAAATACCACTTGCAGATGCGTAGATCTGCTAGTTTTAAACACAATTTCACAAGTAAAACTCTTTTACACAAGTTCATGATTCGCGTGTGGTAGAGTTTCACCTTTTAACCCTTGTATTATTCAAAACAAGCTTATGTTAAGATCCATGATCTTACCAAACCGGGTTAAACGATGATCCGAGCTACCACATCATAGATCAGGCCTAAATAATCATACATTTCGAATACTACATCATTTACACAACTTATGTGCTATTAACCACCATTTTTAGTGTTTTAAGTAGACTTTAAAATATCAACTTGTATGTTAACGAGTTTTAACCGATAAAAATCCTTTTAACCACTTTAGATTAGTTGAAGAAGGCATTTTAAGCATTATACCTCTAGCTCGAGGCTAGGGAAGAATCTATGCGCAAAAGAAGTGGATAAAAGCTAAGTAGAGAGGTCCTTCGCGTTCCGTTTGCTCCAAGACTCCTTGTATACGTCCCTCGACACTTGTATGTGATTAGAACTTGCAAGATGGAACTCGAAAATGGATGGATGCTTGTAGGGGGGTTCGGCCGAGAGTGGTAGAGAGGGAGAGAGAGTAGTGTTGTTGTGAGTTGTTAAGTGTGTATGTTATGTGTGTTTAGTGTTAACTTATAGACAATTTCATGTGCAATTAACCAATGGATATTGTGTCTTGTAGATATTAAACATCATTGATTAAAATAATCAAAATGGTACCATGGGGGTCACAAAGTGACCGAGTTCGGTCAAGGGGGGGGGGGGTAGTTTGGTTCCATTTCAACTAACCATTAAGCCTTAGTTAGATAATTAGGTTAAGTTAAGTGTTTAACTTGGTTACTTGTGTATAGTGTGTTACAATGGGTGTTAGGGTACTCAGGGACCCTAACTGGCTCAGAAAAAAATAAATAATGAAAATAACAATATTTTCATGTTCCGGGTAAAGTCCGGTTGTTTGGTTGGATAGTAATCCGTTAAAGCGTTACTAAAGCTTTAAAGTGTCGTTATTACTCTTTTTAGTGACACTACTCATTCCTGACACCTTGGAAAGTGTCTAGTAATATTTTTCTCATGTTTTGGCACTTTATTAGTTAGCTAAAAGCTGAATTATTGTGTAAAGTGCTGAGTTTTGTACTTAGAGTACGTTTTAGGCACATCCAGTCATAGTGACTTATTCCTAGAGACGCAGTTCCACAACCCTTATATCCCTACACTCACTACTAGTGTAGCAAAACATTTCAGGCTCTTACAGGCCTTAGAGGCAGTGTTTGCCTGATGCTGGCTTTATCAGCATGTTCAATAGGTTATCCGTTATAGTGCTACTGTGCTTTTTGTGCATCAAGGTTGTCACTAGGGTTCAGCATGTAAATAATGTAGTGACGATAAGTAAATTATGATGCAAGTAAGTACATGTATCAGATATCAAGTAGCAGTTCATCAGCTAGTTCAAACAAGCACAGTAATTAAGCAGTAATTAATTACTAATTAAGTCGTACGGATACCTGGTTTAGTGCGGGTTGTCACATCTTCAGTCTTTATCAGTCCTCTCGAACTCTTTGAAGTGTCTCACAGTGTAAGCATCTTCAAATCTTCTCTCTTCTATTTTTATCATCAACAGACTTCCCACGAACAATCTTTACTCGAATGTCTTCAGACTCCCCCTTTCGATATGCTGGGATCGCAGTCTGGCATGTTGAAATCACAAAATCTTCAGGTATCGGAACCTGACTCTCTCTCATTCAAATAACCTGCACATTCTCTACCCAAAAGTAAATTTTCTGAAGATAACTTGTAAAAACAATCTCACCATCCATTGAATCACTTGCAGGAATTTATCCAATCAAAAAATGATTTTACAATGTTTATCATTGATGAACCACTTGAAGAAATATCGTTTTTCTTATCAAATCAACACACTCTCCCAAACCATCTGTTCATCATGTTTAGCACTCGGAATTTTGAAAATTAGCTCTCCAACACCAGTTGTCGAAAATCTTTTTGAATTTTTCAAAATTTATGCTAAAACACACTAAAATATTTTTGGATTTTTTTAATAGAATGAAATGCAATAAAGAACTATTTACAGACACTATTTTTGTGAGTTTGTGTAAGAGGATCATATCAGTTTCTGAGACAAATCACTAACACCGTTAAGCTTTATACATTTTAAGCTCTAAACGATTCACTTAGATTGTCAGTATACTGGTCCACTTAAATTCTCACACAAAGTTCAACTGTTTCGAGATACGAGATTAATGTCTTAGATACTTAAACTCAATCGCGTGTCCCACCTCAGAATATACTCCCGTATCCAGATCCCAATATTCAGTCTTACAGGTGAATATACCACAGATGATATCTGTAAGGGGTTATAAATTATGAAGAATCATGAGAGCTCAGGTCAGAACTACCGTTCAGCAGAGAGATCATTACTCAACTTTTGGTGTGTCCCCTTTAGAGGATCTTTTGTATTACAACATCAATGACTATCAATTTTATTGTTTCATCAATTTGCTGAGGGCGGCGCTATGTTTCAAGCATGCGGAAAGTATTATTCGAGGACTAGGTCAGAACTTCCATTCAGCAGAAGTCCCGGAATAATACCCCAGATATCACTGAGCATAAAGACCTAGTATCTCAGAAAGAGGGACCTTTCAAACAAGATTTCGGGGGTTACCCATATATCCAAGAGATGTTTCCCCATGATATAAGCAAGTTTGAAATTTAGATTTATATCTCGTCACAATCTACTAAATGTGCAAAAATCTACTGGCACATCATCAGTGAGACCGTTTATCACATATTTAACTTTCCAATTCTTTAGGATGCTGTGATAGTCCACTGATGTACTATCATTTCCTCTTCTTTGACACAAAAAATCATTTTTCATTTTATCATGTTTTTGTCTTTTTCAAATTTTCAAATGTTTTTGGATTTTCTGAAAATTTTTACTCCCCCTAAAATGCAAACACATTTTAGGAAATTTGAAAATAAACTGTACAATAAAGTGACAACTGATATCGAATTGCTTCAATTCGCCATCCACTTGGCATAAACAATCAGAACTCCCCCTCACAACAAACTATTTTCCCATTGATTTCAAAACACTTAAGTTTGTTTTAATCAAATGGTTTTTCCGGAAAATAAGTTTTGTTGATTGATTTTAACCATTTTTAAAGTTAGGGTTTGGTTCATCACATTGTCCTTCAAATATCACATGAATGTATGGTCCAATCAAGTTCAAACTAATGACCTTGATTAACCACTTGTAGGAAAATGCAAGTACAACTTAATGTCCTTGATTTTACCACGTATAAGTGTAAATCTTCTTCAACCACTTGTAGGTTTTCCTACCAATCATACCATTTGTAGAAAACTGACAATTTAAATAATATCACCTGTACTTTACCAATTGTATCACTTGTATGATTACCAACTAAGAAAGATAGATGCCGATTCCTGCTCCACGCTTACCAACCTGGGAGCTCCGGCAAGTCCAGAGACTTATTGTTCGTAGTATGTACCATCCCAGTCACAAACCAGGGATGGTTCAACTTTATCTTTCTGTGTCTTCTTCTCATAAAACTCCTTAACTCCTTTGACTTTCCTGTCAATCATTTTACCAAAAATGTTATGGACTTTGGAGTTAAAAACTTTATCAACATCAAAAACCATTTTGTCATCATAAAATTGGTTTGAAATCTCAACTTTACCAATTTTCTTTTTATAATTTTCAGTCCGAAGTGATGGAAAATTTTCATCATCCACAGTCAGAACTGATTTTTCTCCTTTTGAAACAATTTGTGGCTCATCTGATTTTGTGGAATCAGATTCATCGCCAGAAGATAGCTCCTCTGATTTCGACCTATCAGAATCATCGCTAGAACTACCATCAGACTTCTTAACAACCCATTTCTGGTTGTCAGATTTTGCCCTTTTCTTGTAAAATCTATTTGAACATTCACCAATCTCAAAAGTAGAATTTTTAAACAATTTAGTCCTGTCAATTGGTGGTTCAAACTCAACCACTTTTTCTTTTAGTTTACGTGATACTCCCTGTTTTGATTGTATTGCCTTTGAACACTCCCTGGCAATATGTCCAACTTTGTTGCATTGAAAACAGGTTCTCTTATCTTTCTTCTGCTCAGCCATCTTCTTCATGTCATCTTGCTTCTTTGCAAGGAACTCACTGTTTGACTGCCTCTAGAATTCTTTCTTTTCTTCCTCTTCTGAGCTAGTTCCTGAAACAAATGTCATTTTTGCTTTAAAATCACGAACATATTTTTCATTTTTCTGTTTTTCTGTTGGAGTAAAACCAAGACCTTTCTTTTTGAAATTACGGTTAGGATTTGGTTTCTTATCAAAACCAGAACCAGAACTGTAACCTTTTTTCTTGTTTAATCTTTGTTGTACTCTTGAGGTGTATTTTTTAGGTTTATCAGTAAGATTTAAATCTTTTATTTCAGAAATGTTAATTTCTGTAAGTTTGAAAACCTTTTTTATCATCTCAGCTTTTACACCTCTTATTTGAAATTCCTCATCAAAATATAATTTGTCAGAATCATTCAAAGTATATGCAACTTTAAATGTTTCGTCATTCAAATTAGATTTTGATAACATGAATTCTTTGTTATAAACTCTTTTAACCGAAGAATTTGGACTGTTGACTGTCGAACTCGAACTTTCAGAACCAGACTCTGACTCTGACTCTGACTTTGACTCTGAGTTTGATTCCAATTTTGACTCCTCAGTTTCATCTTTATCCAACACCTGATCGACGACTTTCTTTATTAACTTGGACTCATGATCAGTGTCAGATGATGTAAACGTCACATCAATATTTTCTGGCAAATTGACTGAGGACTCAGACTCCCACTGTAAATTTGTTGCTTTTTCGACTCTTTCCTGATTTGAATTTCTGGGCAAATATCCATTTTCTAGCGGGGGTGGACACTTGTTGTAACCGACATCTTGTTTCTTACTAGAATCCTTCTTGTCAGTCTTTTTCTTTGTGTCACTCTTCTTCTTGTTCTTCTTTTCTGGAGTCTTTTCTTCAGCAACTTTTTGTTCTTCAGTATTCTGTGCCTCAAAAGTCTCTTCTTCCTCGAATGCCTTCATGCCTTCTACGGTTGGATAGATCCTGTCAATAACATAAGAAGTACATGAGTAACTTTTCAATAAGTGATTTACTCTTTCAGTCTCAATTCTTTGCAACTCCAGCTTTTGTTCTAGCACAGCACACTTCTCAATGTAGTTGTTCACCACTTTTTGCTTCGTCATAAAAGCACCTTGAAGTGTCTTCATTGCTGTAGCTTGTTCTTCACTTGTTTGATTATACTGGTTCATAGCTTTGTTTAACACATCATAAGATTCCTTCAAACTGTTCAAGTTATAAATCAGTGTACTGTTTTGCTTCTTTATAGCTTCACAAGTGTCACACTTCACAGGAATCGTTTTAGCATCAACTTTTTCATCAACTTTGAACTTTGGAACTTCAACCTTTACTTTTCTTTTGATCACTGGAACTTCTTCATCATCACTACTGATTGGAGTCTTGACCTTTTTCTTTTTCTTTTTAGCTTTTTCATCTTCACTGTCACTTTCTGCAATCAGTTTCATATCAGCATCGAATTTTCTCGCCCAATACTCAGTATCATCATCACTGTCCTCTTCTACTCGGGCTACAAAAGCTTTTTGATTTGGAATCTCTTCATCTAGACAATAATCATCCCAGTTGAAATTTGCCCAGCTAAACCCTTCAGGTAACTTTTCGTCATCTTGATCTATTATCAATGCACTACCATCAGCTCTCTTTGAAGAATCTTGATTAACCACACAAGCTCTCTTTCCAGAGTCTTCAATCACATTCCTTCCATGTGCAGTTTGTGCTTGATGTTGATGTTGTTGAGATGGTTGCTGAGCAAATTGATGGTAGATGGCTTTTCGATAGTAATCATTGTTGTTGTTGAAAGGATTCTGAGCTCCACTTGCTTCGCGATTAGTGCACTCCCTCTTGAAGTGACCCTTCTCCCTGCAACGAAAACAAGTGACTTTAGATTTGTCAAAACCTAAAGTAGAAACACCAGCCTCACGAAGATCATCTCTTCCAGTGATTTGCTTGAATTTCTCAGCTCTCCTCAACACGCTGGCCAAGCACCATTTTATGTCCATCAGTTCCATCTCTTCAGCATCGATCTAGTCGTAATCTTCCTTTGTCAGCATTGGATTCCCAATTCGACCTGCAACAAAACTACCATAAGATTCAAAAACAGTTCCCAATAAAGACATATGGCTTTTTGCTAACTCTTCAGAATATTCCTGATCATTTTCAATGTTCAATACAATGTTGCATTGAAGCTTTTTGCCATTTCTTGTTGTTGAAACGTTTGGATCAAAAGATGGAAATGATGAGAAACTCATGTTGCTGTTTGATCCTTTTGATGAACTACCAGATGAATTCTTTGCATTGTATGCAGTTTCAACTTTTGGTGACAAGTTGGTTGTTTTCTCATTCAACCCTCCTTTGTAATACAACCCAATATCCTGTTCACCATCAAAATCTTTCATCCGAATAATCTTTCTTTGCTCCATCTCTTAAGCTTCAATCTTTTCAATGAACTTGCTGAGTGTTAGACTGCTAAAACCTTTCTTGTTTCTGAGCATCATGAGATAAGTGCCCCAAGTCTCGTGTGGCAAAGCATCAGCAAGTTTCTCGATCAACTCTTCATTTTCTTTCTCGATGCTCAATCTCTTCATGTTAGCTAGCAGATTGCAGTATCTCTCAATGATTTGCCTTGTGCTCTCATTCTTCAACCCACGAAACAAATCGAACTCTTTCTTCAAAAGCGATTTCTTGTTTTTAACCATCTCTTGGCTTCCATGGAACTTTGATCTTAATGCTTTCCAGATTGAGTAAGAAGTTCCATTGTGTTGCAAGAGAACCAAGATATCTTCTTTCACTGCTTATTGTAGAAGACTTAGCATCATTTTCTCATCTTTGTACTTCTTTCTTGCATCGGCACTTAGATCTTTTATCGAAACCACTTCTTCATCATCATTTGTCGGTCGAATGTATTTTGTCTCGACACATTCCCACGCATCAAGATAGTTAGCTTGCACCCAATTCTCGAAACGACCTTCCCAACCTTTATACTCCTCGATGTTCATGAGTTTCGGTGGTTTTTGCATCGTCCCCGTTTCGTTTCAACATCGTGTTTTGTGCAAGAGAAATCGGGGTAACTGGGGTAGCGAATGCGTTGTAGAAATCTTCGTCCATGTTTCGGATTTTCAAATGAGTTGTTTCACCTTGTAAAAATACCTGACAATCAAACAGACAAAACACAATCAGTTTAAATGCTTATCAATTAACTGAATAAGACTGGTACTCGAACTGGTGAATATTCTGTGCGGACTGAAAGTTGACACACTGTGCAGACTGCTTTGACCCGGATCAAATTCGGACGACCTTTTCAATGACCTGGCAAAACCACATGACCTGGAACGAAATCGAATTCAAACAGACTGAACCCCCTCTTGTGACCGACAATCAAATTCAAACTGTGTGAAACAAAATTCACTTTGTGTGAACTGATCAATTATCAAACCTGAATGAAAATTCAATTCATGTGAACACAAATTAACTCAAACAATCTCATGAAAATCGAAGCACTTTTGCAAAAGCCGACAACAACAATTTATATCTACTGATTTAATTGGACCAACATAATCAAACATGCATTGGGCCGCAAACAATATGAAACAACATGGGCCGGTTAATGATTTAATGTTTTAACTTTTTAATAACATCCGACAATCTCAAATATCCAAAGAATATGATTGGGCCTCCTTAACACTCACTGATTGGACCGTTCAGCAACTTTCAAAACACTTTGATTTTAATATTGTGAATCCGACATCTTTACCGTGAATCACGTG
The DNA here is from genome assembly GCA_030545235.1 of Helianthus tuberosus. Classification (NCBI taxonomy): domain Eukaryota; kingdom Viridiplantae; phylum Streptophyta; class Magnoliopsida; order Asterales; family Asteraceae; genus Helianthus; species Helianthus tuberosus. The sequence goes on from CM060397.1 coordinate 128,805,548, forward strand.
CAAGACTTATCAAACAAGTGTCCGACAACTCTCTCATGCAACCTATTTCGATTTTTGAATATGACCAACAACTTTGTATCACAAGATTACCCTATTGGACCTCAAATAACCACCAAGCCGACATCATTAAATGTTCAACAAAATCGATTGGGCCAATGATCTTTAATCACTTTTTATATTCAATAGGCTGACATTTTAATCAGTCATACGCATGAATTAATGATCAACAACTTTGTCCTTCACATGCAAATTGGTTCAATACAAACAAATACCACATGCAATTCTGACTAACTGACATACTAAATCTAGTAATCAACACATGCATTCTGACTTTATCACATGCAACATCTTTGGGTTACTAAATCACATGTATATATTCAATGTAAATGTCAGACAATTGATCAGAATAAGACATATATCGTGTGAACAACAGAACCACTTTCAAACGGGAACCATGTTTCAAACGGTAAGGTGGCAGTTTCAAACACTAAGGTGGCAGTTTCAAACTGGTGACACCTTTAAACTGGTGACAGATTCAAACGGGTGACACCTTCAAACTGGAGGTGTATCCTTCAAACTAGAGTTTCAAACAGGACCCCCCTTTTCAAACGGTATGGTGTTGTTTTCAATCAGGATGGGTCAATTTTAAACAATAGGGTCAGTCCTCAAACGGTCTTCGTTCAAACGGGCACCAGTTTTCAAGTCATTTTTACCACTTTTACTTCGAAGTTTAAGCTGAAACTTTCAAGGGTTTGTTAAAATGCACTTTTACACATTCTGTGAAAAATTGATCCAATTTTAACCGTGAAAACTTGAAATTTTGAAAGAAGATGTAGAAAAACAGAAATATTCAAGCTGAATCATATAGAACTCTTCCTCTTGAGCTCTGATACCACTTGTAGGATCGTTTTCAGACCCGAATGAGTCGTTCAGAAGAGTTTATCTCAACACGAAAGGCGGAAACAAACGTGTAGAGTTCAATTCAGCAAGATTCACGCTTAAAACTGTTGTAATATTGATTCTATAACGTTTTACAACCTGACAACACTTCGGCAGCACTTCGTTGCTCTGGTCGGAAAGTTATAAATGATGAAAGTTTGAAGGGTATTTATAGGAGAACCCTGACCGTTTGAAGGTGACATGCCACCCTTCAAACGGTTACCTCTTCAAACGGTCATGACACTTTTAAACTGTTACAACTTCAAACGGTAGCCTCTCAAACATGACCTCTTCAAACATGACCTCTTCAAACTTTCAGGCACTCTTCAAACTTTCAGGCACTCTTCAAACTTTCAGTCCGAGACTCAATATAAGACGAAGACGACAGATGTATGCACTAACAAAGACATGCTACAACAGTTGTTGAAAGTACAAAAGATGCAATCCACTGTTGTTCCACCTTAAGCACCTGCTCCACCACAAGCACCTGCTGCAAATGAGCTCTGGAATCTTTTTCAACCTTTTCTCCAAAAACAAAAACAAATGGCTGATCAGCAACATGAAATACATGTACAAGAGTTGAGAAACACAATGGAGTCAAGGTTCAAGAACACACAAGCAGACATCAAGGCACTCAAGGCCCACATATTGAAAACCACTGGCACTGCTCCTCCAACTGTTCTCTTCATTGATCAATTACCCCCAGATAATGCCAAAAAGGGGGAGAAAATTAAAGAATGGAAGAAAAAGGGAGTAGATGATGGTCTCTACATAGAACAAGAAACGGAGAATATGACCAAGCAGATACCTTTGCCAGATGGTAGCAAAAAGGTTGATGTTACCCAAAATGCTCTTGATGAAGCTATAGCAAGTGTAAAAAGGGACAGAGCGGCAAATGATATGTCAAGGTGGAATAAGGAGAAGAAAGCTTACATGGAGTTGAATGCGCAGGGTTGTTCTGGGCTAAAGGATGTTCAAAATCCTGAGCTAAAAAGAAATCCCACTAGAAAAGTGAGGGAACCCAAGTCCACACCATCCAGACTCACAAAGCATATTCCAAAACCACCATCCAAAAGCCCCCAACATCAAACCTCCATCCAAACAGCTGTTGTAACTCCTGCTGTATCAACTACTGCTGGTACTTCTGAGGTTTCAACAACTGTTATCACTTCAACACACACCACTTCAACACACACCACAACCACTGTCTTACCACCACTATCACCACTACCAAAAACAACATCACCACCATCGCCTCCTGCCAAAAAGCAGACGACAGCAGATGTTACAACATCTGTTATAATGACAACAGTGGTTGAAACACCAGTTGTTTCAACAGCTGTTAGTCAATCACAAATCACTGCCACTCAAATCACCACCACTGATCCACCCAAAACATCATCTGCCTCTCCTAAAATAAAAAGGAGAAGGATTTTCATACCAGATGATGATTCACCATCACCACCACCTACATCTTCAAAATCTCTATCACTTGTTACAATACCAAAGCCGGTTCCTCTCTCATCAGCTCCAGTACAACAATCAATCCATGTCATTACTCCTACAGGTGTCCAATTTCCTCTAGAACTTGAAGCAGTTAGAGAAGAGATCAAATCCTTCTACTATGAGGATGACCCTGCTAAAAGGAAGTTGCCATCAGTTAAAGGATATCCAAGGCCAAACAATATTGAAGAATATTTGAAAGTGAAAGCTAAACAAGCAGATGATATCTCAAAAAGAAATGCACAAGGAAAATATGATAGAGAAATTCAGCATAATTACCAATTCTTGCTTACACAAGTCAGATCCTTAGAGCAATTTGCAAAAAATGTATCTCAACAAATCTCAGAAAGAGCAGATGAAACTTTGAGAAAATACTACATTGAAAGCATCATGGCAAGCAAGAAGTACAAGGGAGAAAAGCATATGTACAAGGAGTGGACCATTCCTGAGCTTGAACAAGTAGCAGCCAGGATTCAGGAAATGATAAAGAATAAGGTCAAACATACTCCTCCAGAGTGGGCAAAGTTCAAAAAGAATGTACCTGACAAAACATTAGAGCTGAAGAGAATGAAAGAGGAATTGGTTGCTGCTGATTATGGGTCCAAAAATCAAGTGATGAGATGGAAAAAAGATAAAGTCAGGGCTACCTACAAAAGTTTGGAGAAATTAAGAAAGAAAGATCCAAATGCTCCATAAAAGCCTGACTATCCTGAAGCAGAGGTTTCAAAAAGACCCTCAAAGCTGCAAATCAGGAGAGCCACTGCTCTAGCTGGTGCAGCCATCTTTAAAAGAAGGCAATAAAAACAGTTGGGTGCTGAAACCATTCAAGAGCTAATAGAAGGAGATGCCCTTGTAAAAGAAGGCATTAAGAAAATGATTGTAGAAACTCTTGGATTGGATAAACCTGCAAGTACTGCTCAGACACTCATCAATAGGCCAGCTTCACCAAACACCTCATCAAATAAAAATCTCCCAAGAAACCCACCAGGCTCAAAAGTACTAAAGTGGGAAACTGACAAACATACCCATGTACTGACTATGTTCAGGTCTAGTTGTGAAGTGAAGAAAATAACAAGGGAACAAGCACTTGGCCTAAGTCTTGAAGATATGCAGGATCTCCTTGATCTTCCACTTGGTAGGGATGAAGATGACACAGATGCCCTAGACTTTGAGTTACAACTTAAAGGTCAGATAAGGGAACTGTTGATGAGGCAATAAAGTTCCACAATAATGAAGGGTTTTGGCATTATCTGTTCCAGTGGGAGATTGTTGGGATTGAACCCTACCAAAGGAACAGATAATTAAAGCCAAAACTGGATCAGAGCAGTGGATCCAGAATAAGCAGATGTTTTGTATACAAGTCTCTCCCCTTGAAAGTGGTTTCAACATCTGCTGACCTCCTATCTACTGATCGTACAAACTGCTGACCTACAAACTGCTGATCTAGTAAAAGCCTGATGGAAGACTAAATCTCTGTTGTTCAATCTACTGCCTTGAGTCAAGCATTGCTGATCCGGACAAGTACTGCTGGGTTCACATCAGTGGAAGGATGCAGCAGTTGTTTAGATGTCTTTATGTAATGAAATGTAATAGTAGTAGTTAGCATAGCAGAGGTTGTATAGATCAGAGGTTAGAGTTTGTTAGGAGGTTAGATGTCACTTTCATGGTGACCTCAGCTTAGATTCCTCAGTGGTTTGCTCATGCCTATAAATAGAACAGTGCTCTGTACTGTTCTATCAGCTCTTTGCAAAATCTTCTTCCTGCACGAACAAACACTGTGAGCTCAGGCTGAGGGGGAGTTTGTATTCAGACATTGCATTGTAATCGTTATTGAAATAAATTCAATATTTCGGTTCTTTGTGGAAAATGTTTGATTAAAGCAATTCTCTCATTTGATTGTGTGCAAAGTTTGTTTCCATCTTAATTCCGCTGCACAACTCATCCATCTTCATCTTAATTCAAACGTAAAAACACAATCAAAACCAAACTCAGATCCTAACAGAAATCGACTTCGATTTATGTAAGAAATTTTTGAATTGCATTTTTACGATCTGGGTTTTTGAATTGAGTCATTGTGTTTTACAAAGAAATGAAAAAACACCGTTTTTATATTTTCAGTCCATTGGGTCTTAAAAACAACACATTTTATTGTGTTTTAATTTCATTGCGTTTTAGGTAAAGCACATTTTATGTGTTTTAGTCCATTGTGTTTTAGAAAAAAAAAACTTTCTTTTGTGTTTTTATCTATTGCGTTTTAGGAAAACACATTTTTATTTGTTTTTTTTTGTCCAATGCGTTTTAGAAAAACACATTTTGAAGTGTTTTTAGTTCATTGCGTTTTAGGAAAAACACATTTTTATGTGTTTTTATTCCATTGCGTTTTAGAAAGAACATTTCTTTTTTGTGTTTTTAGGCCATTGCGTTTTAGAAAAAAGAAACTTTTTTATGTGTTTTTTGGTCCATTGCGTTTTAGAAAAACACATTTTGAAATGTTTTTAGTCCATTGCGTTTTAGGTAAAACACATTTTTATGTGTTTTCAATCCGTTACGTTTTAGAAAGAACACTTTCTTTTGTGTTTTTAGTCTATTGCGTTTTAGAAAAAACACATTTTTATGTGTTTTTTGGTCCATTGCGTTTTAGAAAAACACATTTTGATGTGTTTATAGTCCACTGCGTTTTAGGTAAAACACATTTTTATGTGTTTTTAGTCTGTTGCGTTTTAGAAATAACACTTTCTGTTGTGTTTTTAGGCCATTGCGTTTTAGAAATAAGACATTTCTTTGTGTTTTCTGGACATCACGTTTTAGAAATAGGACATTTCTTTGTGTTTTTTGTCCATTGCATTTTAGGAAAAAATCAATTTCTACGCTTTTTGTCCATTGCGTTTAACACAACTGGGTTTTCGAAAAAAAATTCGAAAATATAGCAATAGTATACTCGTTTTAAAGATAAAAAAACGCTCGTTTTTTTAATGCATTTTTTATAAAAAAAAATAATGTCGTATGAAAGAGTTATTAACGTTTAAGAAATGAGGGGGGTTGGAGGAGAGAGAAACTATTGCCCTGAATTGTCTAGAATGCCCCTACACAAACCCACACACCTCTTTTTTTTTCTTCAATTTCACTCATTTAATCTTAGCCCTTGATTAAATCAATTGATGGTCAAGATTACTTCCTAACCTTCCTAGCCAAAAAAAAGTTTCTATTAGACTATGGGGTATGGGGCGTGGGTTGGCCACAAACGCCCAAGTCACCACCCCGGGTGTGCTTGGGTTTCGGCGTGGCCCCTTGGGCGGGGGATTCGGCCCGGGCGTTGGGCGGGTCTATCAAGGTGACATGGTGGGATCTGATTGGCCAAGACAACTAACCATTTGGGCTAGCCGTTGGCCAACGGCTATGTGTAAAAAATTGTTTTTTTCACTATAAAAACTCATTTCTATTCATTTTTCACCACAACTACTCCCCCTCTTCTATAATCATCTCTATCTTATCCAACCACAATACAAAAAATGAATCCTCAAAATCGTGGTTTTGACCCGAACAACCCGTGGGCATTACAAGAAAATCCTAGCCCACCACCCAATCGTCCAAACGCCCATCAACCTTTTACAAACGTCCATCAACCTTTCACAAACGTGTGTATACTTGTAACACCCCAAAATTTTGTAAGTCATAATATAATATTTTTATATTATGTTGACGCAATTAGAAAAGAAAACGGTGAATATAATTTTACCATATGTAAGTTAATAAAATACTAGTAAGTAAATTATTGTGAATAAACCAAGTTAGAATATGGTGTGATAAATGGCATGCTACGAAAGGTTAGGGCTAAATATGTTAAATGGAAAGAAGATATTATGACTAAACAAAAGTGCATGAAATTGACTAAGGTATATGTGTGTGTGTCGTGAGATAGAGAAGGGGGGAGAGGTTTCAACCTAACTAACAAGAACACACTCAATTTCAGCAAATTGATGATGATTTTAGGCTAGAAATCAGTGCATGAAGCATAATCCATGTTATCTTAGTTGTTCCTAACTTAAGGTAAGTCACAATTTGTGAAATGATGAACATTGATGAAATGGGTCTTTGATTAATCCGTGTATATATGCCAAATTAGGATGGTAAGAGGCTATAATCATCATATGAGACTTGAATTATGCATGAAATTCGGATTAATTTGATGTTATTATGTAAACCCACTTGTAGGTAATAATGTCATGGGAATGTTGATGAATTATGTGTTATACTAGTTGTAGTTTGATGTGTGAAGTTAATTGTTGAATGTGATGTTATATAAATCTGATTTTGAAAGGAGATTAGGTGAAAATGATGAATGTGATGATCTTGATAAGAATTTGGTATGATTGTGCACAAGTTACTTGTACACTATGCTTGGAAAGTAGTACGCACACCAAGTGTTCGATGAAATGCCTAATATAGGTTAGTATGTGCTATCACTTGTAAGGAATGCTAATTAAGTAGTAATGAAGATGATCATGTATTATAAGTATGAAAAGTGCTTAGTTATGAGTGTGTGTATGCTAATTGTGTTATGAATGTGACGACCTGTACGATTAGGAGTCATGTCAACATGGACATAAACATGGAAGGACAACGGGTCAAAGGTAAACACGGAAGCTATGCACGAACTCGGATGCACGAGGTAAGTAAACTCCCGGACTCCCTCTTTAGTAGTAAAAGAGATTAATTGTATGATAATTGTTAGAAACTATGTTGAAATGAGTTATTGATAATGATATCAAGTAAGTAGTATTAAGTAAGTGATTTCCAACTCACTTCTTAGTAAATATAGAGAGTTTTGATATCTATGAATGTGGGGAATCGTGTAAGATTGTGTAATAAATGGGAGTACTAAGGTAAGTATTGTTGTAGCGGGTCGAAAGTAGTTAATTATGTCGGAAACAACTTGGTAAAATAAAACGGGTCAAAATCAAGAAAGCATGATAAAAGTATAGATTTGATTATGGGGACATGGGGTAAAGTGTTAGAATGATTTGGGGGCTTGGAATAATGTTATTTTATGATTTGGGAAGCTCGGGATGCGCAAACGGGGGCCGAAACGTCGAAAAGAACGAAATCCGGGCGCCGGTGCTACAGGGGCGGCGTCCCAGACGCTGGTAGCAGCGTCGCCGACGCTGGTCTGCAGCTGGCCGGCGCCTTAAGTTGCTGTCTACGCGACAGCCGACGCCAGCATCCCCGTTTCTTCGTTTTCTTTGATCCCGAACCCCGTAATCTCATTCCTAAGCCCCATTAAACTTCCATAACGTACCCCAACCTTACCAAATAGTTTTTGTGAGGTGCGGGTGAGTATAGAACTCATTTTTAAAAGTTTCCAAAATGCACACCAAACTCATTAAAGAGTGTTTATGCGATGCGAGTAAAAAGGGAACGTGTAGGCAAGTACGTGTGGGAATAAAATAAGTATGTAAGCCTTGTATGCATGGATTTAGTTGCATGTTAGTAAATGGAAATCATGGGTAAACATGAATAGAAATAAGTATGTACGTAGACTAGTGTGTACGAGACTTATACATGTGTATAGATGTTTGTGGTTAAGATTGTTAGAATGATTATGTAAGCATGTAAGTTGTATGAAAGAGTTTGGGTAGGGAGGTATGCATGTATTAAGTAGGATTATTATCTTTTAAGGAGTTGGGTTAGATAAGACGCATGCGTGTTAATAAACCAAATGTTTCCGAATGAGTGAGATTCGTATGAAGGTATGTATTGTTTTAATATATATGAGTATTGATGATACTAACTGGGTTATCTATGAGAATGAAATGAAAGTGCAGGTATGTAAGTGTTGGGCTCTCAGCGATTGGAGGCCTGGTGTAAAGAACGAATTCGGAAGAACATCTTAATGGAGTAGAATACACAAATAGAATGCTACGATTGTTTATATATTCATAAATTATGTATGATGTCACCATTTACTAATGTGTTAGTTATATATGGTGACCGCAGGTTATTCGGATCATTATTATCATCATGAGGGACAAGTGGACGAGGATCTAGTTGAAGATCATGGATTGTACGGAAAAGTGGTCACGTGTGTTGTATTCATATGTTATAAAGGTTACTTTAACTAAGGATGAACGATGTACTTATTTAAAGAAGTCGTTTAAATCGGTTTTCAAGTATGTTAGAACAGTTATAAAGAAAGAAATTTTAAGACTCGTGTTTCCGCTGCGTCGTTTTAAAGTTAAACGTGTTAGGGTCTTACAAGTTGGTATCAGAGCCCTGGTTTGAGAGAAACCAAGTATGAGGAGGTAAATACTTGAACTCAAACCTGTGTGCTCTTGTGACAAGGAACCTGTATAATCCAAGACTCGATCAAGATCCAATGGTAGAAGCGAATGTAAGTATATACTTAAGCATGCATATAAAGAAAACTAACAATATGTTATGTGTAAGGTAAACATAATTGTTTGGAGAGGATGACCCGCGGATGTTGTCTAGGACCGACACCAAGGCATGTAATAAGACAAATTGACCCCAGGTACATAAATTCAATACGTGGGTACATGTAATGGTAAAACCTATAGAGGGAAGGAAAATTTTAAATGAAAGACAATGATGATATAGTAATAAAGTTTTGAAAATGTTACACGTGCCGAAACCTAATTCTTTGGACATAAGGTGATGATTACATGAAGGCACGAAACTAGTATGTGGATTGCGTACCTGGCCAGTACGAAGAAACATATGACGTTCATGAGACCGTGATAATTGTTGCAGGTATGTCCGGTAGAATTGGGTACTAGGTGGATGTGTGGGTGAAAGGAGTAGTAAGACTCTCAAGAAATTGAGAGTACTAACTACAAAGGAAAAGTATGAATGATATGTTTGAATCCGCGAGACGGATTCAAAACATAGAAGTAATGAAAAGTATGAATGTTATGTTTGAATCTGCGAGACGGATTCGAAACATAGAAGTAATGAAAAGTATGAATGATATGTATGAATCCGCGAGACGGATTCAAAACATAGAAGGAATGAAAGGTATGAATGATATGTATAAATCCGAGAGACGGATTCAAAACATAGAAGTAATGAAACGTATGAATGATATGTATGAATCCGCGAGACGGATTCAAAACATAGAAGGAATTAAAGGTATGAATGATATGTATGAATCCGAGAGACGGATTCAAAACATAGAAGTAATGAAAAGTATGAATGATATGTATGAATCCGCGAGACGGATTCAAAACATAGAAGGAATGAAAGGTGTGAATGATACGTTTGAATCCGCGAGACGGATTTAAAAACATAAAAAGGATGAAATTAACCTATGTAAGAATGTGTTGACCATTTGACCATGATTGAGTCAAACGGGTCATATAAGTAAGTATAAAGTAAATGGCGATTGTATGACAAAAGAATGGCCGTAATTGGCACGCAAACCTAAATTTTATTTGAAAGAAAGAAGTATTGAATAAATCACGTGTTAGATGTGTTAGTAATTGACTTTTGGGAGTCGGAATGAATGACGGGCTACGACCCGGACAATGACTTAAGCATGTACGAGAAGGGTAGGTTTTGGCTCGAATACTGAAATGATGTAATAAAGTTTTTACAAGTAAGCATGAATGGAAAGAAGTACGAATGTGTATTTCAATACATCCACGATAGGTAAGGAATGTTAATTTGACCTTGAAAAGTCAAACTGCAAAAAGTTGGCGAAATAACTAACAAAATGGAAGAATTGCATGTAACAAACGGAATGTGTGTTATGTGTTAGCGTGTACGTAAGAAATTTATGAAAGAATCACAGGTGAACCGACATCATGTAAAATGCAAATATGAAATAATATGAGCTAACTGTTAATTTTTCAGATAAGAATGGTGAAATTCTTGGTATGATGATAGTAGTGGAGCTGATGGAAGGATGCTCACGAGTGGGAGCATATTACACGGGTGAATGAGATCAATTATGGAATGGAGGGTACCTATAAAGAAGCGGATTGGTCCGACTTACGGATCACTAATCTAGGCAATGAAGACGAGGATAATTATGGGATGGTATGAAATGTTCGACTTGTAATGGTCAGCAAAAGAAAGTATTTAGGATGCTCAGACTCAAACCGAAAGTTGGCAAGATGGTGTGTGCTCGACCCGAGGCGCGAAACAAGTAAGTGCATTTAGAATTTAGAATCCTTGCATAATGAATGATTATGTTACGGGATAGTTACGGAATGTTACGAGATAATACGGGATGGTTACGGAATGTTACGGAAAGATATGGGCTGATACGGGACATTTCGGAATGTTTTGGGTCAGTTTGGGTTGGAACGGGGCTTGAAAACGGGTTAGACAGGCAAAAACAACGCAAAACAGCGTCAGCAACACAGGGGAGGTGTCGCCGACGCCCCCAGGTGCGTCGCCGACGCTGCACATGTTCCTGACGCCCTAAATCATTGCCTACGGCACTTTTCAGCCGACGCCACTTTTTAAGTGGCGTCACCGACGAGTCAACCAGGCGTCGCCGACGCTGAGCTCTGCTCCTGTCCGTAAATATTTTCAGTTTTTCTTATTTTGGACCCCTGTACTTCCCGAAAGCCTATATTACCTCCCCAGTAAGCTTTTACAAGGCATGATAAGCTAATTAGAATTGAAAAAGAAACCAATGAATGATAGGAGTCATTAAGAGGAAGATTTAAAGGCCTTGAATGAAAATTTAGACTAATTGGTTAAACGCTCGTATGGTGCTCTTGCACGACATACCGGGTTAGTATAATAGGTAGTGCATGCAAAGAGCTAACAATAAAGTGATGCGAATGATTAAATTGAGGCTAGACTTAAAGTTTCTAGTAGTTCAAGTGACGGTAGAAATGTAGATTGATGCTTAATCCTCGTGATGAGTATGGATAAGTGAGTATGAAAATGGTAGTTATGTTAGTGTATTAATATCTGAATGTCTACGGTAATGCGTACTATTATATGCTCACCCCCATGAGGATATGAAAGAAAATAGGAGCAACGTTAGTAATGGAATGTGGTGGTTTGCTCTAGATAAGCGGGAATGAAATAATAATTATCCATTGATAACGTTTAATTCAAATGAATGATAGTAAAATTGAGTAAGTAAATGGTCCAAATTATTATGTGTTAGTGAAAGTACCTAGAAAGGATGCAATAAAACTCCAGATATAAATGAAACCATTTGAACTAATACTAGCGGTGAAATGTATTAGTAGGATAATATGAACACCGTTTTCCTGTAATGTAAAACATGGTATTGAACTTTTTAGATTAATGCAAGTTTGCACACTTTAGATAAGTACGATAATGCGATGAGTTGAAAATTTAAAAAGATAAGTGATAAAGTACGGAAATGTGAAGTATGGGTAGTTGACTTGTTACGAACGGGTCAAGGTGATGTAGAAAACATAATAAAGGAATTGTATAAATAAGTGACTCGTTGTAAAGGGTCGCAATGGATGAAATTATGATGATAATGAAATGGTAGGCATTGACCAGTTATGGACGGGTCGAATAAGACAACGCATAATGGGAATGGTAATAGTCAAAACCTTGACCCTTTATGAACGGGTTGGATGGACTATACGTTTGTTTTTAAAGAAATAATGTACTTAAAACTAGGACAATACTAATGAATAAATCGATATGATGAAACAGGTTTCGGGGACGAAACCTTCTTTAAGAGGGGTAGACTTGTAACACCCCAAAATTTTGTAAGTCATAATATAATATTTTTATATTATGTTGACGCAATTAGAAAAGAAAACGGTGAATATAATTTTACCATATGTAAGTAAATAAAATACTAGTAAGTAAATTATTGTGAATAAACCAAGTAAAAATATGGTGTGATACATGGCATGCTATGAAAGGTTAAGGGCTAAATATGTTAAATGGAAAGAAGATATTATGACTAAACAAAAGTGCATGAAATTGACTAAGGTATATGTGTGTGTGTCGTGAGATAGAGAAGGGGGAGAGGGTTCAACCTAACTAACAAGAACACACTCAATTTCAGCAAATTGATGATGATTTTAGGCTGGAAATCATTGCATGAAGCATAATCCATGTTATCTTAGTTGTTCCTAACTTAAGGTAAGTCACAATTTGTGAAATGATGAACATTGATGAAATGGGTCTTTGATTAATCCGTGTATATATGCCAAATTAGGATGGTAAGAGGCTATAATCATCATATGAGACTTGAATTATGCATGAAATTCGGATTAATTTGATGTTATTATGTAAACCCACTTGTAGGTAATAATGTCATGGGAATGTTGATGAATTATGTGTTATACTAGTTGTAGTTTGATGTGTGAAGTTAATTGTTGAATGTGATGTTATATAAATCTGATTTTGAAAGGAGATTAGGTGAAAATGATGAATGTGATGATCTTGATAAGAATTTGGTATGATTGTGCACAAGTTACTTGTACACTATGCTTGGAAAGTAGTACGCACACCAAGTGTTCGATAAAATGCCTAATATAGGTTAGTATGTGCTATCACTTGTAAGGAATGCTAATTAAGTAGTAATGAAGATGATCATGTATTATAAGTATGAAAAGTGCTTAGTTATGAGTGTGTGTATGCTAATTGTGTTATGAATGTGACGACATGTACGATTAGGAGTCATGTCAACATGGACATAAATATGGAAGGACAACGGGTCAAAGGTAAACACGGAAGCTATGCACGAACTCGAATGCACGAGGTAAGTAAACTCCCGGACTCCCTCTTTAGTAGTAAAAGAGATTAATTGTATGATAATTGTTAGAAGCTATGTTGAAATGCGTTATTGATAATTATATCAAGTAAGTAGTATTAAGTAAGTGATTTCCAACTCACTTCTTAGTAAGCATAGAGAGTTTTGATATCTATGAATGTGGGGAATCGTGTAAGATTGTGTAATAAATGGGAGTACTAAGGTAAGTATTGTTGTAGCGGGTCGAAAGAAGTTGATTAGGTCGGAAACAACTTGGTAAAATCAAATGTGTCAAAATCGAGAAAGCATGATAAAAGTATAGATTTGATTATGGGGACATGGGGTAAAGTGTTAGAATAATTTGGGGGCTTGGAATAATGTTATATTATGATTTGGGAATCTTGGGATGCGCAAACGGGGGCCAAAACGTCGAAAAGAACGAAATCCGGGCGCCGGTGCTGCAGGGGCGGCGTCCCAGACGCTGGTAGCAGCGTCGCCGACGCTGGTCTGCAGCTGGCCGACGCCTTAAGTTGCTGTCTACGCGACAGCCGACGCCAGCAGCACCGTTTCTTCGTTTTTTTTATCCCGGACCCTGTAATCTCATTCCTAAGCCCCATTAAACTTCCATAACGTACCCCAACCTTACCAAATAGTTTTTGTGAGGTGCGGGTGAGTATAGAACTCATTTTTAAAAGTTTCCGAAATGCACACCAAACTCATTAAAGAGTGTTTATGCGATGCGAGTAAAAAGGGAACGTGTAGGCAAGTACGTGTGAGAATAAAATAAGTATGTAAGCCTTGTATGCATGGATTTAGTTGCATGTTGGTAAATGGAAATCATGGGTAAACATGAATAGAAATAAGTATGTACGTAGACTAGTGTGTACGAGACTTATACATGTGTATAAATGTTTTTGGTTAAGATTGTTAGAATGAATATGTAAGCATGTAAGTTGTATGAAAGAGTTTGGTTAGGGAGGTATGCATGTATTAAGTAGGATTATTATCTTTTAAGGAGTTGGGTTAGATAAGACGCATGCCTGTTAATAAACCAATTGTTTCCGAATGAGTGAGATTCGTATGAAGGTATGTATGGTTTTAATATATATGAGTATTGATGATACTAACTGAGTTATCTATGAGAATGAAATGGAAGTGCAGGCATGTAAGTGTTGGGCTCTCAACGATTGGAGGCCCGGTGTAAAGAACGAATTCGGAGGAACATCTTAATGGAGTAGAATACACAGATAGAATGCTATGATTGTTTATATATTCATTAATTATGTATGGTGTCACCATTTACTTATGTGTTAGTTATATATGGTGACCGCAGGTTATTCGGGTCATTATTATCATCATGAGGGACAAGTGGACGAGGATCTAGTTGAAGATCATGGATTGTACGGAAAAATGGTCACGTGGGTTGTATTCATATGTTATAAATGTTACTTTAACTAAGGATGAACGATGTACTTATTTAAAGAAGTCATTTAAATCGGTTTTCAAGTTTGTTAGAACAGTTATAAAGAAAGAAATTTTAATACTCGTATTTCCGCTGCGTCGTTTTAAAGTTAAACGTGTTAGGGTCTTACAATACTAACTTCCCTCACACCGACGATTCTATACCTAGCCCGATTCCACAAACGCCCATCAACCTTTCACAAATGTCTATCAACCTTTCCCAAACCGAAACCGTCCCCGAAACTCAACCCCCCATCGATGGTCCTTCCGCATCCAAACCCATCAAGAAGAGAAGTCACAAGAAAAAAACCGAGGCCGAGAAAGCACTTGAAAGCGCCAAACGAAAACAACAAAGATGGGTCCTTAAAGAAGAACTTGCATTGGAGAGGGCTTGGGTTCAGAAATCTCTAAATCCAACTTTAGGTATTTTTAATATTTATGTTTTTTTATATAACTTTGTAATATATTAAAATTTGTTTTTTTTTTAAATGGGAAATTCTCAACATAGAAACCATTTGTGGGACGCGATCAATAAAGCATTCCATGAAGAAATGGAAAGGGAGCTTTATCGTGAAAATGATAGCTTATCCTCGAAGTGGACCGAGATAAGCGGGCAACTCACCAAATTTAGTGGTTATTTACATAAGGCAAAGCAAAACCTAAAAAGTGGTGAAACCGAAGCCGACTTTGTGACAAACGCATTGGTTACATACAAAACGAATGTGGGGAGCGACTTCCGTTTCATGCATTGTTGGGACGTTTGTAAGTTCCATACCAAGTGGTCAAATATCCCCAGTGGTAGCGAAACTAACACGTCTTCCAAAAGGTCAAGGACACCCTCGTCCCAAGCCCAATCGGATGCACGAGATCAAGAGTTGGAGGACTTTGTGGATGATTCGTCAAACCGGCCAGAATACGGAAGAGATGCCGCAAAAAGGCGCGCTCAAAAATCAAGATCGGGTACTCCATCGCCTTCAGTTGGGAGTTCGGGCTCGCGTAGAGGAGTATACAACGATTAGTTGGAAGACATTGCATGCAAGTTAGATACATTCAACGGATTCCAACAACAAAGGTCCGAAATTTGGAAGAACAAAGAAGCTAGGGATGCCCTGAAACAAAGACGAGATGATATGAAATTTCTAGCCCAACCCATCGATCACCTATCTGGTGAAGAGTTGGAACTAATGTTGAAGACGAGAGAAGAGATAAAGAAAAAATATTACAAGCAATAGGAATTTTTTTATATAATTTTCTTTATTTAAAAAACATTAGTAAAAAATTTAAATTTGTTTTAAAATATAAATATTGCAGTTTGGGCTAGCCAGGCCCCAAACCCCCGCCCCACCATACCGTCTTCAATGTGGGTCAGCCCAGCCAAAACCCACCCAAGCCACGTGTCAACCCATGCCCCAAACCCCCGTCCCACCATACCCCACGGTCTTATATCCTGACCCTTTATAACTAATCATTTAAAACATATTGTTGACTTTTAAATCAACTATTCTCCACGAATTTTAAACAGTTATAACTTTCTCATTCGTTAATTAGTGCTAATACCCGCGAACTTTGCGGATTGGACATAATAGTATGTTTGCAAGGTATTGACAAAGAACGGTATATGTTTATATGATCATACTCTATGTTTATTTGTTCTAGTGCTAATACCCATGAATTCACAGGGGCAAAATAAATAATACGTTCTAAAAGAAAAAAATAATAGTTAGCGTATTTTGAAAAGTTTAAATACTATTTAATATACAAAGCTGAAAGTCTATTTTTAATCAAAGATGTTCTTTCTGAACTCAACTACGAATAAGAATCAAAGATGGTTTTTTTTTTTTTAAATTCACGTGTCCACCATACATAAAGAATATAAAAATTCTTACAAAAGACTTCTATAAATTACCAATAAATTATGAGATAAATGGTCACCCATTGGCTGCCATAAGTTCAAGAGCAAAGTTGCATGAAACCAACAAAACAAATACCAATCCTACATTAACCTGGAACTGAACTTTTAATAATCATTTTAAGTATACAACATCACTCAAAAAATCTGCATTCATTCTGTGTTTCATTTCTAGAAAATGTAAGTATGCATCTTGATAACTTTAATTTGATCAAAACATCTATATCTCAATTTTAAATATTTTTTCTTCAAAGAACCACGAAATATCCAAGAACGTAAAACCAAATAAATAAACAATTGTCGAGGATGGAATAATGTTGGTGAGCATCATGTGCCCCTTTTGCAAATAATCCAAGACAGTAAGTAAAAACCTAGTCTTGAATCTTAATAATTGTAAATTTGTAAGTTTGAATTTTGTCTAATTATGGGATGCGGGCCATTAACAAAGTATATGTGTCTTGTGTAGTGGCAATTTCAACCCATTTGGAAAAAAATACATAGCGTATCAATCAATTGTGTATTAACAAAAAAAATTGAAAGTAAATAAATATTATAATAATAAGTATATAGGATGTGTACGCGCTAGTGAATTCAACCCGCTAATCCAAAATCCATCAACCCGCTAATCAATATTCAATTGGCAAATACACAACACAATTTATATTTATATATATTATATTTACTTTAAATCATGTACCTGAATATTGGGCATTCTTATTGTGGCTGCACTAACACAATTTACACTACTTGAAGTTACATAACCAGTTGACATAAAATCATTGTGTACCTCTTTCGAATCCCTAAATCCCTGGATGACGTTCAAAGGGTCTTCGCTGACGTCGTGATATTCCAGCCTTTGTTCTCTACAAAAAAGGAAACTGTTAGCCTCGTCACGGGGGACCCCGGGAGGGGGATCCGTGACCAAGCTCCGGCGTGAGATTAAGTAAACTTACCGAGAATAAAAGAGAAGCTTATTCCGACGAGGGTAATCGCCGGAATATCCTCTGTGGTGTGGATCTTTTAGGAATCAGTTATAAATGTGGGTATTTAATGTGGGGGAATCATGGTCGGAATAAATGAGGGTATGAAGCACTAAGTGAGTTACCTTGGTCCCGGAAGCAAACCCTTTTACCTCCCTTATATAGAAGAGATAGCTTATCTTCATGATGGAGTGATACCGAGGAGATCTAACGGTCTCTGGCCATCTTTGGGGGACTCAGACACGTGTCTGAGCCCCAACGGCAAGATCGTTGGCTTCATTTAATGAGGCCAGCTCGGAAGTACTATGTTGCCGGCGATCCTTTCCTTATCAGACAGTCATTAAATGCCCATGCAATATCTTTGGATCCTTTTCTTTATTTTTCCCGCTCATTTAGTATGTATGAGTCCCTTAAGAGATAAGTATTGTCATTGGGCCTTAATTGTTGGGCCTACATGATAGAAGCCCAAGACGGGTCAAGTTTGGCAACCAGTTGGCCCGTCGTCAAGTCATCTTTAGTCCCTGGTTCTGAGATTCGAATCTCATGATCCGGGGCTGAGTCATAATTGCTAGTGAAGGTAGACTTCTTGGGCTATGAATGTGGGCCCACCCTTTGCTAATAATTACGCGCCTCCCTCGTTTCCCGAGAGCCATCAGATGTCAGAAATCAACGGCTGGGGTTTAATCCCTTTAATACACGTGCTCCGGGTAGTTTTAAATTTTGAAAAGTTGTGATGTGACGGTTTCTTCCCCTCGTGTCAGTTATCCTCTTTAAAACCCTTGCCGCCCCTCTATTTCTCTTTAATTTCCACCATTTCCCTTCACACTTGCCCCTTTTCTCTCTTGTACTATAATTCTCCGATCACCGTTCTGCCTTGCAATGAGCCGTACTGGCCGTTCCTCGATTCACTCCGTCTTGACGGCGAGAGACCTGGAATCCTTTGTTGAGGCTTACAAGATTCCAGAACGTTTTTCCCCAACTCTGCCTGGGCCTGATGATTCAGCGGAGTGTACCCCTGACTGGATTGTCATCTATACTTTGTTATTTTCTTCTTGTGGTGTTCGTTACCCGCTCTCGGCTTTCAAAGTGGATCTGTTGCGGCATTTCAGGGTTCATTTTTCACAACTACACCCCCTGGGGTTCATGAGGGTTGTGCATTTTGAACTGTCGTGTGTGGCAATTTCTGGTGAACCATCGAGTCCTCTGTTTTGTATGTTCTATAAGTTGATCTCGGATAGGGATTGGTTTACTTTTTCCAAACGGAAGGACAGTATATCCCTTCCATGTTACTCTTTCATGCCTACCTCTACTTATCCCAAGGAGTGGAAAAGTCGGTTCATCTTCGTCTCGGCCGCTATGATATCGGAATCGCCACCGCTGAGGGATGAAAAAGCGGTTATTAAAGACAGCATCCCGGTTTTATCTGTCGATGAGATCGTCCAATGGAAATGGATGCATGAGAATCCCACAAGGGCTTTCATTTTCCCCGAGGGGGTCTTGGCTATAGGGGGATTGTCACACCCCCAAAATCCACAAGCGGAGTATCACCGCATGGAGGCGTGACTGACCAGCATCAAGCCACCAATCATATTAAACATAGCATGTAAATAAATATAAAACCCAACACAATATAATTGGTGTCCAAACAAAACGTAGTTTAAGTTGTAAGCGGAAGCATAATGTTTAAAACCAAAGTATAAGTTCAAACATATCAAATGTTTAACATGGCATATGACTATCCATGTCCCACAACGACTACGCCTCCTTGTGCAAGCTCCATATATATACCTAACGACCTGCAAGGCATGTAACAACGAGTCAACAACAAAGTTGAGTGGGTTCACAGTTGGTGTTCAATGATAAACTGTTTCAAAAACCATGAGATCATTTGTAAGTCTTAAGTTAACCGTTTTACCCTGTTTCCCAAACATATCCATAATCAGTGGGGGCTTCCCCATGTGAACCACTAGACCCGTTTACCATATCGACCACTGACTAAAGTAAGTTGGTGCCCTGACGTCAATGTCTATCATCATTGACTAGTGCCCAGATCCATTAGTTCACGCCCGTCCTCTGCGGCACGGTGTGAGGCTTTTCAAACCTAAATAGCGCTATCTAACTAATGAGCCGCTCGCCATTGGCTCGATGATTAAGTCAATATAAAAAGGAGGGACTTCATGATAGAGAGTTTTGGTCTAGTATCCGTGTTGTCACCCTTCAGTAAAGAGGGTGTGTACGAAATCCCCAAACCAGGAGATTACGCAGGTTCCGATTATATTCTTATCACGTGTTGTCACCCTTCAATAAAGAGGGTGTGTACGTGTCCCAATCCAGGAGATCATGCAGTTTCAGTTTAAATCCTTTACCCATTCCCAACCCTTGGGAATCCCATGCATTGTGGAAGGTGTGAACTCACCTTGGTTTGCTCGGTATGCTACATTACGCGCTCACAAATAATCAGTCAAGGCCTATAGTACGCACGTGTACACAATCAGTTTTCGTTCGTAATGACTCGCATGCAAATCTAATGTCACATAGTGTGCTTGGCAGTTAACATCATGTATCACGTAAGCAGTTAATCAAATTCATACAATTCATGCTTCACATAATTGTCTTTCTCAGTTTATTCTAACATGGTTATCCATCAACATACTTAACAGAGTTAGCAGGCTTAACAGAGTTAACATACTTAACAAAGTTAACAGACTTAACAGAATTAACATACTTAACAGAATTGGTAAACCTAACAGAGTTAATAAACTAACAGAGTTAATAAACTAACAGAGTTAATGTCCAGAACACTCGACGAAATCACATATGGCGAAATCACAATTTGGCGAAAACCCTTTTCTGGCGAAAACCCTTTAGGCGACGAAATCCCAAGGGTTTTCATCGACTTGAAGTATGGCGAAAACACCTAGTGTTTTCGTCTGGTCCTGTGTTTTCGTCGGGACAGTGATTTCGTCTGGGTAGGGTTTTCATCATCAACAATGTTTCATCTTTACCATTAATCATACAATTGTTATCCAATCATAATAATCATTAATACTACTAATCATCATAACAAAAGCATCACAGTACCGAACATCTAACATGAACCCTAATTATGTATATACCAAATCGATTAACATAACGCATCACATAACCGAACATCATTAGTATGGTAGCATGCTTTCGTACTATGATCACGTCAATATCATTCAAGATTAAGCATTCAATTATGTCAATCCTAGAAGCCTAAATCCATATTATGTTTCGCATAAAGTTATGTAACCGATGAATCAAACATACTAAAATCGAGAACATCATAAACATACATTAGGAACTGCAGTTAAACTAAATGTAGAAAACACTAACCGAACGAAGAATTATCAAATCAGAAGGATCTGGCTTCGAATGAGAGGAGGGCAGCCGTCAGGTTTCAAAGGAGAGCGAGAGAGAGGGTGAGAGGTGATTAGGGTTTGCCACTTACAGTTTTCGCGTGAAGGTTAAGATCAAAACACTATAACCGATCACTACTGGGCCGAAGCCCATTTGTTTTCGCCGGCCTGCTTCTTGACAAAAACACTAAAGTGTTTTCGCCAAGGTGTGTTTTCGTCCAGGGGTGGGGTGTTTTCGGGTGGGTGATTTCGTCGAGCAGGCTAATGGCGAAATCCCCCCCTTGGTTTTTGTCATGAACACTAAATTATGTGTATATATATATATATATATATATATATATATTAATAGCGCATCAAATAATTCACCAAGTTCATGTTTAACCTTAAACCAATTATCACTAAACAACAATTTACAATCAAATAATCAGGTGCACATAATAGAACGCAACGAATTAAGAAAACGTAGTTGTGAGGAAAGACCTTGAAAACTCGGGTTGTCACATTATTCCCAACTTGAAAGAAATTTCGTCCCGAAATTTAGCACGTGGTTACTGAGGAAGCTAGTTGTGTTGCGTTGTTTCCTGGTTTTCCTGGGGTGTCACATCATCCCCCCTGTTGGTTTGGAATTTCGTCCTGAAATTCTGTAGTAGCTTCGGCCTCAGTAGTGGTTGCGCTGTTCTCGAACAACTGGGGATACTTGAGTTTCGTTTGGTCTTCTCATTCCCAGGTGAACTCTAGGCCATGATGGGAGTTCCAACGAACCCGAACAAGAGGTATTCTGGTGCGCTTGAGAACCTTAACGTCTCGATCTGTGATTTCAATTGGTTCCTCGACGAATCGCAACTGATCATCGATTGTGAGCTCCTTCAAAGGAACTATAAGGGTCTCATCTGACAGACACTTCTTCAGATTTGACACGTGAAATACGTTGTGAACTCCACTGAGTTCTTCAGGTAGATTCAACTTGTAGGCGACTTTGCCAATTTTCTCAATGATCTCGAACGGTCCAACATAACGCGGATTGAGTTTGCCTCGTTTGCCAAAACGAACTACACCTTTCCAAGGTAAGACTTTAAGTAGCACTTGATCCCCAACCTGGAACTCAAGTGGTTTCCTGCGCTTATCAGCGTAGCTTTTCTGATGGTCACGAGCTATCGCCATTCGTTGTCGTATCTGAGCAATCTTCTCAGTTGTGTCTACCACAAGTTCTGGACCTGTGATTTGGCTGTCACCAACTTATGCCCAGCAAAGCGGTGATCGGCATTTACGTCCATACAATGCCTCAAATGGAGCGGCCTGAATACTGGTGTGAGAACTGTTGTTATACGAAAACTCCACCAACGGGAGATGTTTTTCCCAGCCGTTACCAAAATCAATCACACATGCCCTAAGCATGTCTTTAAGGGTTTGGATGGTGCGTTCAGACTGCCCATCTATTTGCGGATGATATGCTGTGCTCATGTCTAGACGTGAGCCAAAGGACTTGTGCATTGCTTGCCACAGTTCAGAAGTAAAACGTGTGTCACGATTGAAAATAATAGAGGTTGGCACCCCGTGCCTCGAAACCACTTCCTTTAAGTAAACGTCTGCTAAAGTAGAAAACCTGTTCGTTTCTTTGATAGCCAAAAAGTGTGCAGACTTAGTCAATCGATCCACTATCACCCAAATAGTGTCATTTCCGCGTTGAGATCTAGGTAGGCCAGTAACGAAATCCATGGAAATTTGCTCACATTTCCATGTCGGGATCGCTGGTTGTTGGAGTAGGCCTGATGGTTTCTGGTATTCAGTCTTGACTCTCGCACAAGTCAAACATTTGCTGACGTAAGTTGCTATGTTGGCTTTCATGCTAAGCCACCAGTATGTAGTCTTTAAGTCGTGATACATCTTATCCGAACCAGGATGTACTGAGTAACGAGACTTATGTGCTTCATCCATCACCGGTTCGCGTAAATTTCCATAAAGTGGAACCCAGATGCGCCCGTTTACATAGTAGGCACCGTCTTCCTTTTGCTCTAATCGTTTCCTCGATCCTCGTAGAGACTCAGCCCTGATATTCTCCGCTTTCAATGCTTCAACCTGAGCATCTCATATCTGAGTAGGAAGACTAGATTGGATGGCAAGTTGTTACGCTCGAACTCGCTTAGGTGTAGTCTCCTTTCGACTGAGGGCGTCGGCCACGACATTGGCCTTGCTCGGATAGTACTTGATCGCGCATTCGTAATCATTCAAGAGCTCGACCCATCGACGTTGTCGCATGTTTAACTCCTTTTGCTTGAAGATATGTTCGAGACTCCTGTGGTCGGTGTAAATGGTGCACTTGGTACCGTACAGGTAATGTCTCCATATCTTAAGTGCAAAGACAACAGCTCACAGCTCCAGATCATGAGTAGTGTAGTTCCTTTCGTGAACCTTAAGTTCGCGTGATGCGTAGGCAATGACCTTGTCACGTTGCATCAACACGCAACCAAGTCCTTGGATGGATGCGTCGCAATAAACCACAAAATCTTCTGTGCCTTCAGGCAATGAGAGGATAGGCGCGCTGCAAAGTCTATTCTTTAAGTGTTGAAATGCAGATTCCTGTGCATCACCACAACGATAAGTGACGCCCTTCTGGGTTAGTGAGGTGAGAGGTTGTGCAATCTTGGAGAAATCCTTGATGAACCTTCTGTAGTAGCCAGCCAAACCAAAGAATTGGCGGATTTCTATTGGTGTACGGGGTGCAGGCCAGTATTTGATCGAATCAACCTTGGATGGATCAATATGGATCCCATCCTTGTTTACCACGTGGCCTAGGAAATGGACTTCGCGAAGCCAAAAGTCGCATTTTGAAAATTTAGCGTACAACTGTTCTGTTCGAAGGAGTTCCAAAATAAGCCGTAGATGGTGCTCGTGCTCCTCCTGACTCTTAGAATAGATCAGGATGTCGTCGATGAATACAATAACAAACTTATCCAGATAGGGCTTGCACACTCTGTTCATAAGATCCATGAAGATCGCAGGTGCGTTCATCAGTCCAAAAGGCATAACCAGAAACTCGTAATGCCCATACCGAGTCCTGAATGCTGTCTTAGAGATATCCTCATCTCGGACTCTCAGTTGATGGTAGCCTGACCTCAGGTCAATCTTCGAGTAATAGCTCGACCCTTGCAACTGGTCGAATAAGTCGATGATGCGTGGAAGAGGATAACGATTCTTCACGGTCACCTTGTTGAGTTCGCGGTAGTCAATACACATTCTGAAGGTACCGTCTTTCTTTTTCACAAATAATACTGGAGCTCCCCAAGGCGAAGAGCTAGGACGAATAAAACCCTTGTCCAGGAGTTCTTGTAGTTGCGTGGACAGTTCTTCCAGTTCTGATGGAGCTAAACGATAAGGTGCTTGAGCTATGGGCACTGCTCCTGGAGCTAGCTCGATTTGAAATTCAACTTGATGATGAGGCGGAAGACCAGGTAATTCCTCAGGGAATACCTCAGGAAAGTCACGTACAATCGGAATATCTTCTATCTTCTTCTCTTTCGTTGAGGTGTCAGTAACGAGGGCTAAAATAGCAGTGTGGCCCTTTCGTAAACACTTTTGGGCCTTAAGAAAAGAAATGATGCCCACAACAGCACCACTCTTGTCGCCATGAATCACTAAAGGTTCTCCATTTGAATGAGGAATGCGAACGATCTTCTCCTTGCAAAGGATCTCTTCTTGATGTTGAGATAACCAATCCATACCAATAACGATGTCGAAACTACCAAGAACGATGGGAATAAGATCGATAGAGAAGGTCTGACCAGCTAAAACGAGGTTACAACCCTTAACTATGTGTGTGGCTTCAAGACTTTTACCGTTTGCTAGCTCTACCATGTGCTTGGTGTTCAAAAGTGTTGGGACGCGCTTAAGCATTTGACCAATTTTTAGGGACACATAACTAGTATCGGCACCCGAATCAAATAAAACAGTTACAAAGAAATCATCCAAAAGAAACTTACCCATCACCACGTTGGGATCGTTCCTCGCGTCACCCTGACCAATCACAAAAGCTCGACCCCTGGCACCATTGCCACCATTGTTTCCCCCATTAGTGTTTTCGTTTCCCTGATTGTTGTTGTTGTTGTTGTTCTGTCTCTGATTCAGCTGAGGACAGTCTCTTTTGAAATAGCCTTTAGCACCACACTGAAAGCATCCTTTGTTGTTACCCTGCTGCTGTTGCTGCTGACGCTGATTCTGTGGAGCTTGCTGCTGGTTCTGTCATCGCTGATTTGCAGGGTAGAGACTCCTGCAATCCTTGGCCGCATGGCCAGGTTTGTTGCACCTCTGATAAGTTCCCTTAGTACATGGTCTGCTATGATGGAAACCACATTGATTGCATTTGGGGTGGTTCCCCTTGTATCCACTCTGCCCTTGACTACCAGAAGATTGTTGACCAGGGCTCTTGTAGTCATCAGTCTTTCGCTGCTGAGACTAAGACTGAGCTGATGTTGAACCCTTGCTTGAGACTCCATCCCATTTGCGCTTGTTGTCGCTGGGGGCATCAGAACTAGTAGTAGTAGTACCAATACGCTTGGGCAGCCTGTTCTGCTCGACTGCCTGATCAGTGAGACAATGAGCCAAACGAATAAATTGTTGAATAGTGGCGAGGTTTGCTGCAGTCACATGACTCTGGATCTCTGGCACTAAACCCTTAAGGTACAGCTCGATATGCTTGATAGGAGGATCCACCATAGTAGGACACAAGATAGCCAGTTTGTTTGATCTCTTCGTATACGCTTTGATTTCCGACCCCGTCATCTTTTAGTTGAAGAACTCTACTTCTAGCTTGTAGATGTCATCACGGTTGCAGTATTCCTCCTTGATCAAATCCTTGAAGTCATTCCATGGGATGGCATTAGCAGTAACTATCCCTAGCATTTGGACCTGAGCGTTCCACCACGTGAGCGCTACACCTTCAAGAGTACCAGTAGCATATTTCACCCTACGAGCCTCAGGGCATTCACACATCTCGAAATCAGATTCCAGCTTCTCGAACCAGTGGAGGAGGCCTACAACTCCTTCAGTGCCTTTGAAAGTAGTAGGTCGGCAGTCCATAAAAGTTTTGAAAGTACACACAGGAGGCTGAGCTGGTTGACCTCCTGCCTGAGCAGCAGCGAGTGCTGCAACAACTTGTTCATTGATTAGAGCCATCAGCTGGGCTTGAGTTAGGTTGATTCGTCCACTCATGATCTTCACAATAAAGAGAGCATGGGTGAGTAAAGTGTCGTGACAATGTGTAAGTGTGGAGTGACAGAAGAGGGTAAGCACACAATGTTTCGAACAGCAGATATGGTGTTGGCTAAGCATACCATGAACAATGTACTATGTAACTAACAAGTAGGCAATATAACCATAAATCATATCACCTATAGTGTTGAGTCTTGCACGCGGAGTGAAGCGTCGTTGTGGATCGTTGAGCACTATACAGGTTATAGTCTGGTTTTAACAAAAAGCTTTTCCCCTTTTTAAAAACAAGTTCACTATAACCAATGGCTCTGATACCATGTGACACCTGTGTCACTCCAACCATCAATCAAATGCCAAACCAATGAAATATTGTATTTCATACTTGGGATTTGTAAAAATATGTGTATTGATTGCATATATCAACTCTTGTTCGATTTCAAGCTCTAAATCGCTTTCTGGAAGGTTATACACGCACTGATGCGTAAATATAACCAGTTTAATGCAACGAACACTCCGAAATAGTGAAATAGGCTTAACATACCTTATATAACCTTTACATAACTTAGATATAAGTTTTGGAAGGTTTGGTGTGGTGAAATCAAAGTTAAATCGCTTACAGGGACTAAAGTTGACAAACTGCGAAAGTATGCCAATTTGAACTGTAACGAACCTTCTGGAACATGACCATAAGTTAAACATACCTTAAATATCCTTCACATAGCTTAGAAATAGGCTTTGAGGGGTTCGGTGTGCTAAAATAAACTTTTGGGTCATTCAGGGACTAAAAGTGTCAAAAAGTGCACAAGTTTGCATTTTCGCGCATAACTTACGTTCTGAATACATCCGGACATCCAAAAAATTTATGTAAGCATGACTATATTATGCTTTAGTGTTTGGCTTGCCAAAAATCCACTCGTTGCGTCATTTGGATCGTTTTTCGCGCTTATGCGCATTCCGTCGTAATTAAGCGAACATCGCGTTCGTACGACCAAACGAACCAACACCCGGCATATTTTTGAGCATGTTTCATGTCCTCAATGTTTAGGCAACATTTTAGGGCCTTAAAGTTGGCTTTACGGGCCTTAGAAGTGTCGGAAATGGCCTTAAACACGTGCAGGGACTGAAACTGACATTTCTGAAACTTTGTTCTGATCTGTGACTCCTAGGCGGCCCGCCTCAGGATCTTAACATCCTTAGGCGGCCCGCGTCAGTCCTTCTGACCAGATTAAGTGCATTTAACCACAAGTTGCAGCTGTTTGATCCTCCACCACATGTTCTAACTTGCTTAGTCAGATGATAAGCATCAATTTTAGCTTCCATAACCTTCCAACAAGTGTACGGATGGGATCGAATCACGGTTTCCATGAAACGATCTCAACGGTTCACCGAAAACTATAAATACCCCATACCCCCCATTGCTTAAATCACTAGAATTCTGATTTGAGAACCTCTAAGTTGAAACCATTGTTTCATACCTGAGATTCTTGGATCGGGATTAGCATTCGGGGACCCTGGGTAAGTATTCTTTCGTTCTTTTATTGCTTTTCGAGTCTTTCGAGTCTGAAAGTCAAACTTTGTTTGACTTTCTACATTGACCAGTTATGGTCAATGCGAAGTTCGTTTGAACTTCGCAACGTGAGTGTAATCACGTTGGTTATAGTCCCTTAGGACTATGCCTACTGATTACCACGTTGTCTAGGGTCGTAGGGTAAGCGATCTGATAAATCGCTTATACCTCAAACCCGACCCATTTGGTCGATCATTAGGATCCGACCAAATACATTAGGTGACCATAGTAGGTAGGGAATAACCTTCCGAGGTTATACCCTATGGTCACATCGTTTGAGTAGTTGTATGATAGGTAGTTTATATGCCTTAGGTAAATTACCAGAATACCCTTTTCATGTATAATTGGTAATTAAGCATATGTAACCTAAACTCTTGTCACATAACTGATAATGTAACATGTTTAGGCATATAACACTTGTCATAGGACTAGTTAGACGGTCCGAACGCGTTTCACGCGAACGACGCGTTAAAGTAGCATAAGCTACCTAAACGGGTCGTAATGGGTCGTAAGCTATTAGGTCGGGTTTCATTTAGCATGTAGGCTTTGATAAACCATATGACACGAGTCTCTATACTCGTTTGGTTTACGAAACCTCATTCTATCCGATCTTCCGATTTAGGTCCGGTTTATTAATGTAGTTACCTATATTAGGTGCCGTTTGATTTCCGTGATCTCTAGCATTGTTTGGTTGTCACTCAAGGACTACTGAGCATTCTCAAGTGAGTACATAGACCCCTCTTTTACTGTTTTCCAAACTGTTTTGGGGTGGAACACATGTGCCTACTTGTTACTTTCGTGCTTTCCTGTTTTCACATCATATACTTGCTATGTTCATTAGTACATTTATAGTACATGATTTCATGGTGTTCTATGCTTTGTATGATGACTTTGCATACTTAGTACATTGTTTTACATGACTTTTCTACTTTGTATGATGACTTTGCATACTTAGTACATTGTTTTATACCACATCTCTGTTGCATATAACATATGGACACATTGTTTTACAGCTCTACCCTGTATGTTTACTCTAGCATACTAGGTACATTATCTTCATAAAACATGCTTACATTTTGGTATGACATTTGGTTTGTTTAAACTATACTATACATTCATTAACACCGATCATGCCGTTCGTTAGTAGGTAGTGGTACCATAGGACTTGACAAATCCCGTTCCGGACATCCCAGGGAAAGGGGATGAAAGGAATGACCGAATCCGAATACATATTCTCTTGATAACTCACTTTTACATAGTTATCCGTTTGTCTCAAGGCTTGGATGTATGAATTTTCACAATACCGCATAAATGTTCATATTCAGTATAGCATGCATATATCTTACAAAACATAACTTTGATTTAAACCAAGTTTTACTTCAATACTTTGTTTTGTACATTTTTACTTATGGTTTAAGTAGTCTAAATTTTACTTACCATACATATCATTTTGGTTATACATTACTTGACTACTTTTGGACTATAAACATTTGACATGGTTTATACAAGGACTTTTGACTATTGGTTTAAACATAGACTTATTACATTGGTGGTTTGAGTAAGTGATTAAGTAACGATGCGTGTGTAATATGATACAAGCATGGTGGATACGCCGCTGGTACTTCCTATATATAAGTGTTTGTATGGTATTAGATATATCGTAGCGTTATTTGAATCATTTCAGTTTGATACATATAACATTTTATACAAATAACATACCTTTCACAATACATTGTTTTACAAACAACTTAACTTTTACAAACTCATTTTACATGGTTACTCATTTAACCATGCATTATTTTCTTATTTATACATATCATCTGAACTTATTGTTTTTCAAATGATTTACAAAGACAAAGCAAATTACAAGGTTCATGACTAAACATTTTCTCAAACATAAGTCATGAAACCTATTTTCACAAAACCTATGTATCTCACAGGCATTTTTATGCTGACGTACCTATTTTCACATGTGTTTTTCAGGAGCTGTTGCATAAGATGATCAAGATACACATAGGCAGACTTGGGCTTTAGTGACAATAAAAGATGCAAGACTAGTTAATTATGTTGCATTTCTTTGTTTGTTAAGACATTGTAACACTTTTAATCAATAAAACGAAACATCAATTGCCATGGATTTGAAACAATTAATTCTGTTACAACACTCCCCGACATTTCCGCCACGTTTTGTATGTTCTACGTGGTCGGGGTGTGACAGAAAAGATGGTATCAGAGCCAATGGTTATAGGGAATTAGGTTATTAGTAATGCTTTGACCTAGTCTATAACCTTCTTAGGACCCTAACGCGAGTTTACTTGCGTTTAGTCATAAAACAATACCGTCACCTATCCTTAGGCGACGACCACAACAAGAACATAAATTTCAAAACCGCTTTGAAAACTAATCATCTGTTCTAGGATGATTGATTACTAGGTTTTGAACCCTCTATTATATGGTTTTGAACCCCTTTGAATTTTCAAAATCTCGTCAAGGTTTTGGGTTTTAAATAATGTGAACACGTGCAAACTGGAAGGGTGAATGCCTGTATTCTGGGTTTTCTGTCTAGGCAAGCACTTCGTATACATCTCATCAGACGCGAGACCAGTTGTGCTTACCTGGGAATCCTTGGGATGAGTGTTCACTTATAGGCGAGCATGTCTTCGCGATACATTATAGTGACCCATTTACTTTGATTAGTCACCATCTCATTTGTTTGCCTTTGGTAACAAATAAATGGTCACAATCTTCATGTGTTGTTATTCTCTTTTGACTATCTTTCGCTTGTTACCTCCTATGCCTTTCATTATTTTCAAGATGCTTCTTCATCGCAACAACAATGTCCGAACCAGGTGCTGCAACTATCCAGCAAATAGGCGTCATACTCCAGAGGACCGATGATTTAGCTATCCCCATGACTTGTCTCAGGGATGAAGCTGTATAAAGGGAACTGTTCCTTGGTGCAATTAATACCACTGCCATTATCCGAACCAAATACCCTGTTTCAAATATACCCACGGTGGACGATGGAGACATTTGGTTAACATGTGCCGCTTTGCAATCCAAAGAAAAGCGGTTACAAATCTTGCTGCTGCTCAACCTTCAAACTCTGCTTCATATGTCGCTTGACATATCTGGCGCCTCAACCTCATGAACTTTCTACCTTGTGTATCGACGTAAGCACGCCTAGTGCAAGGTGTCGGAACACCTCCCGTTACACAAACTCCAAAAATCCATGTAGGATCTTTCTATCCTCATAATTAGATCCTTGTGGATGAATATCACTCAAATCGGAGCCCTTAATTGAATTATTCGTATGCCTTAATACGTACATTACAATTCAATAAGGACATGGCCGAATTCTTTTAAGATTATCCTATCTTCATAGATAGATTCTTGAAATGATTAAAGTGCCAAATGAAATCCACGAATTGGATTCCTGGTGTACTTTAAGTATCCGTGTCCAAAGATAACAAATTAATAAACAAGTTAAACAACTATGTGATTTTGTGCTTATGTGTTCTCTTTAATGTTTTCGTGTGATCCAAATTCTTGTTATCCAAATCCTCGTAGAATCTTCCATATCTTCGTATAAGGAATTCATAGTAGGATATCCAAAGGTACTATATTAAATCCTCAATGGGCTTGTACGTAATAGTAAAGACCCTTGGATTATATTGTACCATTCCATAATTAGACCCCTGAGTGGTCTAGGTAAACAGATTGATCCAAAAATCTGGTTAGGAATATCATGTGATGATATAGCTGAAAGGACTCCTTGGTGGCCTAATTAAAAGGATCATTTATCGATCTAATTAAAAGGACCCTATGGTGGTCTAGTCACACTCATCACAGGTTTGATTTTCCTCCCCCTTCACATTACAAGCAAATTGTGCGGACTATGCAAGGAATTGCGTAATTATGGATGCATACATAATTATGGAATTCAGTGCACGGAAACCACAGCTAGTTTGGTCGTGTGTCTGGAAAATGACTTTTCCGTTCATTTTTGTTTCTGAAGATGTTGTGAAAAATGACTTTTCCGTTCATTTTTGTTTCTGAAGATATTGTGAAAAATGACTTTTCCGTTCATTTTTGTTTCTGAAGATGTTGTGAAAAATGACTTTTCCGTTCATTTTTGTTTCTGAAGATATTGTGAAAAATGACTTTTCCGTTCATTTTTGTTTATGAAGATATTGTGAAAAATGACTTTTCTGTTCATTTTTGTTTCTGAAGATATTGTGAAAAATGACTTTTCCGTTCATTTTTGTTTCTGAAGATGTTGTGAAAAATGACTTTTCCGTTCATTTTTGTTTCTGAAGATGTTGTGAAAAATGACTTTTCCGTTCATTTTTGTTTCTGAAGATGTTGTGAAAAATGACTTTTCCGTTCATTTTTGTTTCTGAAGATGTTGTGAAAAATGACTTTTCCATTCATTTTTGTTTCTGAAGAATATCCATCGAGGGAAATGAATATCCTTGTTTATTCCTTCATGTTCCATTTTCTAAAGAATGCCTGTTGAAAATAACTCCGTTCATTTTTCCTTTCTGAAAAATGTCCGTTAAAGAGAAATTACAGGATTATGCCTTACATATCTCTGGTGGTTATTTGACAAAAAGTCACAGATAGACTCCTACGAATTAATTTCGGGACGAAATTTCCTAAAGTAGGGGAGACTGTGACACCTGTGTCACTCCAACCATCAATCAAATTCCAAACCAATGAAATATTGTATTTCATACTTGGGATTTGTAAAAATATGTGTATCGATTGCATATATCAACTCTTGTTCGATTTCAAGCTCTAAATCGCTTTCTGGAAGGTTATACACGCACTGATGCGTAAATATAACCAGTTTAATGCAACGAACACTCCGGAATAGTGAAATAGGCTTAACATACCTTATATAACCTTTACATAACTTAGATATAAGTTTTGGAAGGTTTGGTGTAGTGAAATCAAAGTTAAATCGCTTACAGGGACTAAAGTTGACAAACTGCGAAAGTATACCAATTTGAACTGTAACGAACCTTCTGGAACATGACCATAAGTTAAACATACCTTAAATATCCTTCACATAGCTTAGAAATAGGCTTTGAGGGGTTCGGTGTGCTAAAATAAACTTTTGGGTCATTCAGGGACTAAAAGTGTCAAAAAGTGCACAAGTTTGCATTTTCGCGCATAACTTACGTTCTGAATACATCCGGACATCCAAAAAATTTATGTAAGCATGACTATATTATGCTTTAGTGTTTGGCTTGCCAAAAATCCACTCGTTGCGTCATTTGGATCGTTTTTCGCGCTTATGCGCATTCCGTCGTAATTAAGCGAACATTGCGTTCGTACGACCAAACGAACCAACACCCGGCATATTTTTGAGCATGTTTCATGTCCTCAATGTTTAGGCAACATTTT
The DNA here is from genome assembly GCA_030545235.1 of Helianthus tuberosus. Classification (NCBI taxonomy): domain Eukaryota; kingdom Viridiplantae; phylum Streptophyta; class Magnoliopsida; order Asterales; family Asteraceae; genus Helianthus; species Helianthus tuberosus. The sequence continues at coordinate 128,838,627 of CM060397.1, forward strand.
AGGGCCTTAAAGTTGGCTTTACGAGCCTTAGAAGTGTCGGAAATGGCCTTAAACACGTGCAGGGACTGAAACTGACATTTCTGAAACTTTGTTCTGATCTGTGACTCCTAGGCGGCCCGCGTCAGTCCTTCTGACCAGATTAAGTGCATTTAACCACAAGTTGCAGCTGTTTGATCCTCCACCACATGTTCTAACTTGCTTAGTCAGATGATAAGCATCAATTTTAGCTTCCATAACCTTCCAACAAGTGTACGGATGGGATCGAATCACGGTTTCCATGAAACGATCTCAACGGTTCACCGAAAACTATAAATACCCCATACCCCCCATTGCTTAAATCACTAGAATTCTGATTTGAGAACCTCTAAGTTGAAACCATTGTTTCATACCTGAGATTCTTGGATCGGGATTAGCATTCGGGGACCCTGGGTAAGTATTCTTTCGTTCTTTTATTGCTTTTCGAGTCTTTCGAGTCTGAAAGTCAAACTTTGTTTGACTTTCTACATTGACCAGTTATGGTCAATGCGAAGTTCGTTTGAACTTCGCAACGTGAGTGTAATCACGTTGGTTATAGTCCCTTAGGACTATGCCTACTGATTACCACGTTGTCTAGGGTCGTAGGGTAAGCGATCTGATAAATCGCTTATACCTCGAACCCGACCCATTTGGTCGATCATTAGGATCCGACCATATACATTAGGTGACCATAGTAGGTAGGGAATAACCTTCCGAGGTTATACCCTATGGTCACATCGTTTGAGTAGTTGTATGATATGTAGTTTATATGCCTTAGGTAAATTACCAGAATACCCTTTTCATGTATAATTGGTAATTAAGCATATGTAACCTAAACTCTTGTCACATAACTGATAATGTAACATGTTTAGGCATATAACACTTGTCATAGGACTAGTTAGACGGTCCGAACGCGTTTCACGCGAACGACGCGTTAAAGTAGCATAAGCTACCTAAACGGGTCGTAATGGGTCGTAAGCTATTAGGTTGGGTTTCATTTAGCATGTAGGCTTTGATAAACCATATGACACGAGTCTCTATACTCGTTTGGTTTACGAAACCTCATTCTATCCGATCTTCCGATTTAGGTCCGGTTTATTAATGTAGTTACCTATATTAGGTGCCGTTTGATTTCCGTGATCTCTAGCATTGTTTGGTTGTCACTCAAGGACTACTGAGCATTCTCAAGTGAGTACATAGACCCCTCTTTTACTGTTTTCCAAACTGTTTTGGGGTGGAACACATGTGCCTACTTGTTACTTTCGTGCTTTCCTGTTTTCACATCATATACTTGCTATGTTCATTAGTACATTTATAGTACATGATTTCATGGTGTTCTATGCTTTGTATGATGACTTTGCATACTTAGTACATTGTTTTACATGACTTTTCTACTTTGTATGATGACTTTGCATACTTAGTACATTGTTTTATACCGCATCTCTGTTGCATATAACATATGGACACATTGTTTTACAGCTCTACCCTGTATGTTTACTCTAGCATACTAGGTACATTATCTTCATAAAACATGCTTACATTTTGGTATGACATTTGGTTTGTTTAAACTATACTATACATTCATTAACACCGATCATGCCGTTCGTTAGTAGGTAGTGGTACCATAGGACTTGACAAATCCCGTTCCGGACATCCCAGGGAAAGGGGATGAAAGGAATGACCGAATCCGAATACATATTCTCTTGATAACCTACTTTTACATAGTTATCCGTCTGTCTCAAGGCTTGGATGTATGAATTTTCACAATAGCGCATAAATGTTCATATTCAGTATAGCATGCATATATCTTACAAAACATAACTTTGATTTAAACCAAGTTTTACTTCAATACTTTGTTTTGTACATTTTTACTTATGGTTTAAGTAGTCTAAATTTTACTTACCATACATATCATTTTGGTTATACATTACTTGACTACTTTTGGACTATAAACATTTGACATGGTTTATACAAGGACTTTTGACTATTGGTTTAAACATAGACTTATTACATTGGTGGTTTGAGTAAGTGATTAAGTAACGATGCGTGTGTAATATGATACAAGCATGGTGGATACGCCGCTGGTACTTCCTATATATAAGTGTTTGTATGGTATTACATATATCGTAGCGTTATTTGAATCATTTCAGTTTGATACATATAACATTTTATACAAATAACATACCTTTCACAATACATTGTTTTACAAACAACTTAACTTTTACAAACTCATTTTACATGGTTACTCATTTAACCATGCATTATTTTCTTATTTATACATATCATCTGAACTTATTGTTTTTCAAATGATTTACAAAGACAAAGCAAATTACAAGGTTCATGACTAAACATTTTCTCAAACATAAGTCATGAAACCTATTTTCACAAAACCTATGTATCTCACAGGCATTTTTATGCTGACGTACCTATTTTCACATGTGTTTTTCAGGAGCTGTTGCATAAGATGATCAAGATACACATAGGCAGACTTGGGCTTTAGTGACAATAAAAGATTCAAGACTAGTTAATTATGTTGTATTTCTTTGTTTGTTAAGACATTGTAACACTTTTAATCAATAAAACGAAACTTCAATTGCCATGGATTTGAAACAATTAATTCTGTTACAACACTCCCCGACATTTCCGCCACGTTTTGTATGTTCTACGTGGTCGGGGTGTGACATACCAATCTGTCACACCCCCAAAATCAACAAGCAGAGTATCACCGCATGGAGGCATGACTGACCAGGATTAAGCCACCAATCATATTGAAGATAGCATGTAAATAAATATAAAACCTAACACAATATAATTGGTGTCCAAACAAAACGTAGTTTAAGTTATAAGCGGAAGCATAATGTTTAAAACCAAAGTATAAGTTCAAATATATCAAATGTTTAACATGGCATATGACTATCCATGTCCCACAACGACTACGCCTCCTCGTGCAAGCTCCATATATATACCTAACAACCTGCAAGGCATGTAACAACGAGTCAACAACAAAGTTGAGCGAGTTCACAGTTGGTGTACAATGATAAACTGTTTCAAAAACCATGAGATCATTTTTAAGTCTTAAGGTAACCGTTTTACCCTGTTTCCCAAACATATCCATAATCAGTGGGGGCTTCCCCATGTGAACCACTAGACCCGTTTACCATATCGACCACTGACTAAAGTAAGTTGGTGCCCTGACGTCAATGTCTATCATCATTGACTAGTGCCCAGATCCATTAGTTCACGCCCATCCTCTGCAGCACGGTGTGAGGCTTGTCAAACCTAAATAGCGCTATCTAACTAATGACCCGCTCGCCATTGGTCCGGCGATTAAGTCGATATAAAAATGAGGGACTTCATGATAGAGAGTTTTGGTCTAGTATCCGTGTTGTCACCCTTCAGTAAAGAGGGTGTGTACGAAATCCCCAAACCAGGAGATTACGCAGGTTTCGATTATATTCTTATCACGCGTTGTCACCCTTCAATAAAGAGGGTGTGTACGTGTCCCAATCCAGGAGATCACGCAGTTTCAGTTTAAATCCTTTACCCATTCCCAACCCTTGGGAATCCCATGCCTTGTGGAAGGTGTGAACTCACCTTGGTTTGCTCGGTATGCTAAATTACACGCTCACAAATAATCAGTCACGGCCTATAGTACGCACGTATACACAATCAGTTTTCGTTCGTAATGACTCGCATGCAAATCTAATGTCACATAGTGTGCTTGGCAGTTAACATCATGTATCACGTAAGCAGTTAATCAAATTCATACAATTCATGCTTCACATAATTGTCTTTCTCAGTTTATTCTAACATGGTTGTCCATTAACATACTTAACAGAGTTAGCAGGCTTAACAGAGTTAACATACTTAACAAAGTTAACAGACTTAACAGAATTAACATACTTAACATAATTAATAAACCTAACAGAGTTAATAAACTAACATAGTTAATGTCTAGAACACTCGACGAAATCACATGTGGCGAAATCACAATTTGGCGAAAACCCTTTTCTGGCGAAAACCCTTTTCTGGCGAAAACCCTTTTCTGGCGAAAACCCTTTAGGCGACGAAATCCCAATGGTTTTCGTCGACTTGAAGTATGGCGAAAACACCTAGTGTTTTCGTCTGGTCCTGTGTTTTCGTCGGGACAGTGATTTCGTCTGGGTAGGGTTTTCATCATCGACACTGTTTCATCTTTACCATTAATCATACAGTTGTTATCCAATCATAATAATCATTAATACTACTAATCATCATAACAAAAGCATCACAGTACCGTCTAACATGAACCCTAATTATGTATATACCAAATCGATTAACATAACGCATCACATAACCGAACATCATTAGTATGGTAGCATGCTTTCATACTATGATCACGTCAATATCATTCAAGATTAAGCATTCAATCATGTCAATCCTAGAACCCTAAATCCATATTATGTTTCGCATAAAGTTATGTAACCGATGAATCAAACATACCGAAACCGAGAACATCATAAACATACATTAGGAACTGCAGTTAAACTAAATGTAGAAAACACTAACCAAACAAAGAATGATTAAATCAGAAGGATCTGGCTTCGAATGAGAGGAGGGCAGCCGTCGGGTTTCAAAGGAGAGCGAGAGAGAGGGTGAGAGGTGATAAGGGTTTGCCACTTACAGTTTTCGCGTGAAGGTTAAGATCAAAACACTATAACTGATCACTATTGGGCCGAAGCCCATTTGTTTTTTCCGGCCTGCTTCTTGATGAAAACACTAAAGTGTTTTCGCCAAGGTGTGTTTTCGTCCAGGGGTGGGGTGTTTTCGGGTGGGTGATTTCGTCGAGCAGGCTAAGGGAGAAATCCCCCCTTGGTTTTTGTCATGAACACTAAATTATGTATATATATATATATATTAATAGAGCATCAAATAATTCACCAAGTTCATGTTTAACCTTAAACCAATTATTACTAAACAGCAATTTACAATAAAATAATCAGGTGCACATAATAGAACGCAACGAATTAAGAAAACGTAGTTGTGAGGAAAGACCTTGAAAACTCGGGTTATCACAGGGATTAAGCCCTTTTTATACAGTCAGGTATTTGTGTTTATCTTTTTCGAAAACGTTTTCTAGGGATTTGTGTAGTCATCTTTGGTGTCACTTTTGTGCAGAGATGACCCTGTGGGGTTTACTCCAGGGGGATTGTAAGAATGTCAAATTTATGGTGGGTGATGAAGTTGAACCAAGTATGAGCCGAGGTATTGAGAAGAAGGTTCCTGAAGGTTCTGTTCAATTCGGGGACTCTGCTGCCGAAGGGAAGGACGAAGAAGGTTCTTCCAGTGAGAAAGAGGATCCCCCAGGTTCCCTTCAGGTGAAAGGTTCCAGCGATGATGATGACGATGAAGATCTAGAGAGTCGCTTAGTTCGTAAGCGAAAGGCAGCCCAGGCCAGCAGCCCTAAACAAGTTCCTGCCCCTCACAATATCCGGCTGAGGCTTCGGAGTGCCAGTGGCCAAAAGGCGTTTCCTGCAACTAAAGCCGCCTCTGAGCTTCCTCCTACTGTGGTCAAGGGTTCCTTATCCAAGCATTTGCGGTCATCTAGCCTTGTAAGCGAGCCTCTGCTAGTAAGCCTTCCCTTTATGTTCCGCCTTGTCTAATGTGATTGCTTTTTTAGATCCATTGATTGATCTTGATCTTTGATTTTTATCTTTTTATGTGTTTTGAGTAGGGGAGTTCTAAGGCTCCGATTGAGATTCCTACTGCCCCCTCCTCCTCTCGAGTCCGGGACAAGACTACTGAGATTAGTGCTGCTCGTATTACCCCATCCTTTGAGGTTTCTCCTCTTCATGCCACTCGAACCAGTAAGCCTTCCCATCTGAAAGGTTTTGTCTCCCGATCCCCCTAGGCTCCCTTGTTTGCTGATGCTCTTCCGGTCCCATATATTCCCCGATGGAAGATAACTCAGTCTACGGTAGTGGGGACTCCCGAGACTACCCGGGACTTTTTGGCTCATTTTGTTCCTCCTTCCTACAGGTTTATGAATTCTGCTCTGAGGTCTGATCTTTTCGATGACCAATACAGTATGTCTCTTTGTGAGGGATTCTTTAGATGAGCTGGTATGTTACAGCGAATGGATGAGTTGAGGAGAGAGAATGAGGGGTTGCGGGCTGACCTCAAGACCTACCAAACCGTTGCTATTGAGCTTCGGTGCCGGGTGACTGATGCTGAGCGTAGATTGCAGGAGGAGAAGGTGCCTAATCCTTCTTCTCCCCCCCCCCTTCTTTTTTTTTTTTTTGTTGTTTACCTCTTTTGTGTTTTCTTCAAATTTTCTTCAGGGAGCTGGGGCCATGTTGAAGCAGAGGGAACATGCTTGGGTTAGGAAGAGAATTGCCTTGGTTGAAGAGAAAGAAGAATTGGCCGCTTAGCTGAAGCGTCAGAAGGAGCTCGATTCCGTGTCTCAAAAGGATCTGGATGCCATGTATGCCGAGTGGGGAATGGCCTCGGATGACAATCAGAAGCTGGCCAAGGAGAAGTATTGGCTGATCACTGAGGGTTTAGGATCCTTCCTTACTGTTGTTTCTCAGTCTGAAGAATTTAAAAGCAGTCTTGAGCAGATTTATAGGGCTTACCGGGACGTAGGGTACCAATCGGGCTTGAAGGACGGATATGCTTATTCTGCCCAGGGTCTAGGAAGGAAGGAGACCCCTCTTTACAACTCCAAGGCTAAGAAACGGTTGTCCAAGTTGGACAAAGAGTTTGGAGGAAAGACCCCCACCCTTCTTGAGAAGATCCTTGAGCGCCCTTTGATGTCCATCAATGAGCTCAAAGCCTTGCTTGCCCCCGCTGGTCCTTCTTCACCGAAGTCTTTGTCTGGGGATGATTCCCAGTAATTTCAAAACAATAACTAATTTGATATGGTTGTACCTAAACACTTATGCACTTTAGATACTTGTTGGCTTTTTGATGTTTGGAGGAGGGCCTTTGTATTGGGGTTCTCTCAGCATCTTACTTATGTTCTGCTAGTTATCTTATAACTGTGTGTTGCCGATGAGTTTTTTTTTTGTTGTCTTTGTTGTGTTGTTATTTGTAGGTGTTGCTGCCAGGAGCTGGTTTGGGGTCTGCTTGAGGATCTTTAGTTATTTGTAGCTTAGTTACAAAACTTTGTAGTTTGGTTACAAAAACCTTCCAGTGTGTTGTTTGCACACTTGTTTTCTTTTTTGTAGCTTAATTACAAAAATTCCTTAGTGTGTATGTCTAAACTTGTTTCTCCTTTTTGTAGCTTAATTACAAAAATTCATTAGTGTGTATGTCTACACTTGTTTCTCCTTTTTTTGTGATTTACTTATAAGAAAGGTTTTCTAGTTTTGTGGTCTGTTTTGTAAACCAGGATCGCTTGTGTGAAAATGATCCTTGGACAAGTTTATAACTGAAGGTTATGTTTTCTAACTTGTTTGTCCACTTTCTTTGGGCTAGCTAGACCGTATCTTGCCCCACCGCCGGGCATTTAGTGAGTTTGGTACACTCTTTTTACACGTGTGTTGCTTGTTATTGTGTTTGTAGTTTCTAGGCACGTCTGCCTTAATACATTACCCGCAATTTACCGAAAAGAACAAGTAGATCGTTCATTACCATGTGTGTTTGGGGACTCCGTCCTCCAGTACATGATTATACAAAATGTTTTTCTTGGGACAGACCTTAACTAGTAGCTAGTTTTTACAAAAGTGGCTTTAAAGCCATTTTTTTACTAGTCCCTTCTCGAAGACGATCTTGCCTTTCACATGTAGTATTTTCGGAGCTGCATGAGATTCCAGGTTCTTGGAACTTCCTTCCCCTGAAGTGTCTCTAATTTACAGCTTCCCTAGCCATTTTCCGAAAATACTACATGTGTCAGGTTGAGTTTCTTGCAAACTGGCTTCGAGATATAAACCGAAAATACTACATGTGTCAGGTTGAGTTTCTTGCAAGCTGTACTTTCTTGCAAACTGGCTTCGTTTGCCCTCAGGACCAAGTCTCCTGGTGTCAGGTTGAGTTTCTTCATCCTAGAGTTGTAACAAGTTGTTTCTTGTATTTGGCTTCCTTTACCGCTGCTATCTCTCTTCTTTCTTCGAGCAAGTTGAGGTTCATCCGGAGGTCCTGTTCATTCTCAGCTTCTCTTAGCTTCATTCTTGCAGTGGGGGACCCAATCTCAGCTGGGATGACGGCCTCGGTCTCGTAGGTCAGGCTGAAGGGGGTCTCCCCATTGCAGTCTTTGAGGGTGGTCCTATACGCCAACAAAACGAAAGGTCGTTCCTCCAGCCACCCCTTTTGCTTCCTTCCTGGCCTTCCCTTCATCTCCTTAATTACACTTTGGTTTGCCCTTTCTACCAAGCTGTTGCTCTGGGCATGGGTGACTGAGGTAAATACTTGGTGTATATGCATTTGCTCACACCATGGCCTAAAGGGTTTCCTCACGAACTGGACCCCATTGTCGCTTACTAACTCCCTGGGTACCCCATACCTGCATATGATATTATCCAGCACAAATCGCTTCATTTTTTCTCCCGTAATCCTTTCCAGGGGTCTTGCCTCAACACATTTGGTGAAATAGTCGATTGCGACCACCACGTATTTAACCCCTCCGGGACCTTCCGGAAACAGCCCGATAATGTCAATGGCCCACTTCTGGAATGGCCAAGACGTTGACACGGGTATCATTGGGTGTTTTTGTGGCGTTGTGTCATGGGTGCATGGACTTGGCAGTTGTCACATTTCTTGATTTCTTCTAACGTTGTCTCATACATTCTGGGCCAATAAAATCCCGCATTCATTGCCTTTGACACCACTGTCCTTGGTCCAGAATGCATGCCATAAATACCTTCATGTATTTCCCTCACCACATATCTGGCTTCCTCGTTATCAACACATTTCAATGATTGTCCAAAGTATGACCTTCGATAGAGCTCCCCATCAATCAATTCATATTGTAGAGCTTTGACTCTTATCTTACAGGCTGCCCAGTCACTCTCAGGTAATACTCAGTCCTTGAGTAACTTCACGATCGGCATTATCCAAGTCTCCTGAGCGTTTTCAATCGTAGCCACTTCTTCCGTTTTGATGGAGGGAGAGGTCAGGACCTCCACCTTGACTTCCCTTGCCAGGTGATCGAAAGCTACGGAGGCTAATTTGCTAAGGGCGTCGGACTTCCTGTTTCTCCCCCGGGGGATATATTCCAGCTTGAAAGTCTTGAAGGCCTTGGCCAGCTCTTTCACTCTATCTACATACTGGGCCATCGTGCTGTCCTTCGCCTCATACTCCCCGTGGAACTGTTTGACTACCAATTGTGAGTCTGTATTGGCTTCCACGTGCTTTGCTTTTACCTTTTTTGCCAACCTTAATCCTGCCAGGAGGGCTTCGTATTCCGTCGTGTTATTGGTGTTTTCAAAATCTAGTCTGATGGCATACGTTAGTTCGACTCCTTCGGGACTGATTAGCGTGATCCCTGCCCCACTTCCTTCCTCGCTTAAGGCCCCATCTGTGAGCAATTTCCATACCGCCTCATTCTCCTTTTTCCTTTCCTCTTTCTCCAGGTCTTCCCACTTCAGGAGTTTTTTTTCCTCTTCCTCCAGGACTTTAGCCAGAAAATCTGCCAGTATCTACCCTTTCATTGCTGTTCTGGCTTTGTATTCTAGAGAATGCTCCCCCAGCTCGACGGCCCACTTAGCCAGTCGGCCCGACAACTCTGGTCTCCTGAGGACTTTTTGAAGTGGCTGGTCTGTCAGCAGCGTAATCGTGTGTGCTTGGAAGTATCTTCGATGCCTTCGGGATGCAAAGACAAGTGCCAGAGTCAGTTTTTCCAGGGGCATGTAACGCTCCTCAGGGCCTTTAAGGGTTCTGCTAATGAAGTATATGGGGATCTGCTTTTCCTCCCTTTCTACCATCATTACTGCACTTATGGTTGTCTTTCAGGCGGATAAGTAAAAGAGTAGTTCTTCCCCGGGGGCTGGAGTGGCTAGGGTTGGGAGCTTGCAGATGTAGTCCTTCATCTCCCAGAAAGTTGTTTCAGCTTCCAGGGTCCACCTGAACTTGTTTGTTTGGAGACAATCCTTCAGTACTTTCATGAAGGGAAGAGTTCTGTCGGCAACCTTCGACAGAAAACAGTTAAGAGCTATCAGCCTCTCGTTCAGCTGTTGAATATCTTTTATGGATCAGGGGGATCGCATTTTAGCCACCGCTTGGGTCTTCTCCGGGTTGGCCTTGATCCCTCCCTTGGTGACTACCACTCCCAGGAATTTCCCTTCCTCTACCCCAAAGCAGCATTTCCTAGGGTTTAGTTTCATGTTCACGTCTTGCATGTTTCGTATGGTTTCGGCTATGTCTTCTATCATGGCCATTTCCGTGAGGCTTTTTATGACAATGTCATCGACATACAATTCCAGGTTTCGTCCCCGCTGTTCCCTAAAGAGGGTGTTCATGTAGGACCGGTTTTGACTCCGAAACGATTGCGAACTGAACATGTGACGTGCGGAATCCATACACGAACGTGACCGAACACAAGACCGTACAATAAACGTGATTCTTATTGATCAATATGACGATTACAAAGCACCGTGAATCACCTTGGAGCACTTTCATTCTCTAGACTTTCTCTCTCTAGCCTCTAGCTCTCCAAAGCTTCAAATGAGCAAAAGTCTCAAAAGTCTAACCTTAAGACTTCTATTTATAGGCCTTGGAATTAATAAGACTTCTCATTAATTACCAAAATGCCACCTTACTATTGCTATCAAATTATTACAATATAAGCACAAGTATTCTTCTATTTCAGCTACGAATCGGATTGACGGAGGCGATAGACATAAATGCACCAACAGACTCCCCCTTGGATATTGCCGCAGTCAATCTCATAGCGTCTTGTCTTTCTCTCTCTCTCTTTGAGTCTTCTTGAAACTTTAACACATTTTCATCAACGTAGACTCCCTCTTTCTTTGAACAGAATCCCCGTGGATCTGTCTTCAGCTTCAGCTCCCCCTTTCAGTAAACTCTTTCTTCAGGCTCCCCCTTTCGTCAAGCTTCCATGCTTTTGGGATCGACACCTGGCTTTCTGGATACAAGCTCCTTAAGGATAGTTACCTGGCTCCTTGAATGCATGCTCCCCCTTACGTTGAGCTCGTCTTCAGACTCCCCCTTAGACTCGGCTATCGGGATCGTAGTCTGGTACTTTTGTCTGCAAAATCTCAAACATTTATAAGCAAAAATGTTTTGTGTGTCCAGGATTGATGACCTGGCTCTTCTCAACATAAGCTAAAATATTTCGACAGTGAAAGCATTTTCTGATTGTCCAGGAATCATGACCTGGCCCTTAAAAACTTTTAATCAAGATCCTGGCTCTAAAATATAATAATATGAATATATCCAGGAAGACTTGATTCTCTCCCCCTATCAACAATCTTCAAAGTTTTGGCAGTTTTAGCGAACAGGGTCGGAAACTGGCTCTTTTTCATTACATTTTAACAGTATAAGAGTCCAAATCCCTCTTAGTTAATCATCCAAGTCCAATTTAATGACCTTAGAGACCTCACAAACTGTTTTTGATTTTTGATTTTAAAAACTTCAAGTTTCAACTTATTGAACTTGTTTTATTTTCAGAAACACGATCAACATACTTAGATTTTGAAACTCAACTCTCAGACATCGGTTGTCGAAAATAAAGTAGAAATCAAAATCTTTTTGTATTTTTTCTGAAACATAAAGCAGTAAAGAAATATTTACAGACAATATTTTTGTTTGAGTTCGAGTCAGAGGATCATATCAGTTTATGACAAATCACTAGCACCGTTGAGCTTTAAACACTTTAAGTTCTAAACGATTCACTTAGATTTTCAGTATAATGATCAACTTAAATTTTCACACAAAGTTCAATTGATTCGAGATACAATTTAGTGTTTTATGGACTTAAACTTATTCGCGTGTCCCACCTCAGAATATACTCCCGTATCAAAATTCCCTAGATTCAGTCTTACAGGTGAGTATACCAATCTGATATTTCTATCTGGGTTAGTGCGAGACCTTGAGAGCTCAGGTATGAACTTCCGTTCAGTCAAAGAGATGAAGGCTCGACTTTAGGTGTGTTCCCTTTAGGGAATCTTTTTTTCAACTGCAATTGATTCATATCTTTCGATATTTTTCAATTTTTATGCAGAGGGTAAGCTTTTAAAGCGCATAAAGTATTATACGAGGTCTAGGCCATTGCTTCCGCAATATCAGAAGACCAGGTATAATACCCCAGATATCAAACGGTATAAAGACCTAGTATCTCAGAATCAGGCAATCTCTCAAACAAGATTTCGGGGGTTACCCATATATCCGAGAGATGTTCCCCACGAGATAAGTAAGTATTGATATTTAGGTTTATATCTCGAAAACAATCTACTAAGCGTGTAAAAACCTACTAACATATCATCAATGAGACCGTTTATCACATTTTAACATTCCATTTCTTTAGCGTACTGTGATTGTCTAACTGATGTACTATCATTTCCTCTTTTTACACAAAAACTCATTTTTGAATTTTATCATGTTTTTGGCTTTTTCAAATTTTCTAATGTTTTTAGATTTTCTGACAATATCTTACTCCCCCTAAAATTCAAAACATTTAAAGAAAATTTGACAACCTGATACTGATAGCTTTGTCTCGCCATTCATTTTCTGCTTTTCATGCTCTGTTTGCAGAAAATATAACATATGAAGCAGTAGTTACCCCCATGATTTACAACACATTGATATATTATAGTTTGAAAACCGTTTTTCAATCTTGTGAAATTAATCATGTTTGTTCCGCCGTGAGGGTTTCGGCATATTCAATCATATTTTTGAATTTTGTATTTTTGACAAAATTTAAAAACAAACATATTTTTTATTTTTCAAATTTTTGACAAAATAAAAACATATTTTTGGTTTTTAAATTTTTCAATTTTTAGGGTTTTTAGAAATATTGTTTATTTATTTACAGAAACAAACAAACGCCCTGTTTTTAGTTGCAGGGACCAGCAGCCTCCTTCTCTCGTCGTGCCAGGCTGCTCCGACACTCCTCTAACTGACATTCAGTTTTCTTCGGAAGCACCCGCACATTCAATTTACTCAATTACTTGAACAATTTAGCCCAGGTCTGTTTGACCTTAGGCATTGCAACACAATATGTTTCATTCAACTTCGGAAAATCTTTGTCATTTTGTACAAAAACTTTTTCAATTTTGACTTCAACTTTTTCATCATTTACCGAAGTTATTTGTTTCTTAACTATCCATGTTTGACCTTTTGGAGTACCTCTTTTGTAAAAATGTGAATCTTTTTGAACATTTTGGTTATGAACAACATCTTTTGTTTTCCAAAACTGATTTGGTTTTGTTGCATCGACATTTGTTCTCCAACTTTGTGTTGTTCTAAATCTGGGTGTGTGAGAATTCCAGGTCTGTCTAGAATCGAACCTATTCAGGTTTGATTTCCAAGTTTGATTCGAAGCAAACTTGTTTGTATTGTACCTCCAAGTTTGTTTGGAATCAAATCTGGTTAACCTTTGTTTCACATCCTCAGATTTCAGTTTTTCAACATTATCAGACTTCTTTTTTGTCTCAACATCAACAGGTTTCAGATTTGGACACTTGCGTGCAAGATGTCCTGTTTGATCACATTTGAAACATGTTCTCTTTGAAACATCTTTTACCTGTTGTCGTTGGTTTTTCTTTTGAGCATAGAACTCTTCATTAGACTGTCGTCTAAATTTGAGTTCTTTCTCTTCTTCGGAACTTTTTCCGTGAACAAAATTCATTTTTGTCTGATAATTTGGTGTTTCAATTTTCTTCCAATTCTGTTTCTTTTTATAACTCAAACCAGCCTTCATGTTTTTCTTCTTGAAACCAGGTTTGTTATAAAAAGTTTTGTGACCTTTTCCAGTAAACTTTGGAATTTCAGATTTTTCAATTTTAACCATTTTGAAAACTTTATCAATCTTTTCTAAAATCACATTCTGAATCGGGACTTCAAGATCAGAGAATAATTTGTCAGATCCAATCATGGTATATACCAATCCTTTTGAATCATCATTCGCCTTTTTCTCAGATTTTGAGTTTTTCAAATATCCTTCATGAAAACTACCTTCATTTTCATCCTGTGATTCAGATTTACCTGTATCAACCGACTCTTCTTTCAAAACACTTTCAACGACCTTACCTACCACCTCTGAATCACTTGAATCATCAGATTTGGAATCGGTTATATCAATGTTATCTGGCAATTGATCGACCATGTTGAAAGCTTTTTCGACTTTCTCATCATCATAAAATGCAAACTTTTCCGGTGGAGGAACTTGATGATACTCAGAACCAATACCCTTTTTGTTTTTCTCAGAATCATCATCACCCGGTTTTATGTTGAAAATTCTTTCAAGCACATATGATGACGCATGATAACTTTTTAACTTGTTGTTATCCTGTTCTAAATCAGCTATTTGACGCTTTAGCTTAGCAACATCCTCAATGTAAGAGTTTACAACTTGTTGCTTTATTGAATACTGTCGCTTAAGCGTATCAGTTGTTTTAGAACAGTATCTCAATCTAGATTGAACAAGTTTCATTTGACTTTTCACATCTTCATATGACTCTTTTGTAATATGGTAAGCCAATTTTATTGAATCATACTCTTTCTTCATTTCTTGAAAAAACATTTTCTTTTTTAACACATTCTTCTGTCATTTTCGAAACCTTTTCTTTCAAAATCTCATTTTCTTTTTCTAAATTTTTGCATTTTTGTGTAAGCTTGTCATCATTATCTTTCAAAACTTTTTCATTTTCTAACATTTCTTTGCATTTATTTTTGAAAACTTCTTCTATTTTATTAAATTCTAGATCTCTTGTTCTGAATTTTTCACCTTTTTCAGTACAAGCACTGCATGTTTCTATGCATTTCTTGCACTGTTCAACATTTTTATTTAAGACTTCAGAATCAGATTTTACCTCAGTGGTACTTCGACTTTTTCTGCTGTCTCTGTCTGATCAACATCTTTCTTATGTTCTTCTTCACCAGTACCAGCATCACCGCCATCATCAGCATCCAATCTTTCTATTTTCACTTCTTCTTCTTTCTTCTTAATTTCTTCTTCATTCTGCTGTTCTTCAGTAACAGTTTCTTGCACATCTTGTTCATTCATAACAACTTTTTCTTTAACCTTCTCTTCCTTTACTTCTTCAGCCACTTTCTTCAAATCAATGACTAACTCTTCAACATTCTTCTTCATTCTTTCTTCATCCCTCTTCTTCAAACTTGCTGTCATAACATCACGAATTATCTTATCCAGCCTTTTCAAATAAGTTTTATCTTTTGATACGTTTGAATAGTATTCGCCAGACAAAGGGATTACTGCAAGAACATCATTGAAAACCACTTCTTTTCGATGAACGACAGGATCACCATTTTGGTTGATATAGCAATCTCTTTTCTTGTCATATCTCGCACAATATTTTGCATCTTCATATTCTTCGTGCATTTTCTCAATCCTGCATCCTGCAAAGAATCTCTCTTTTGGTTTTCTCACTCATAATTTCTGTTGGTGCATACATCTGTCGTCTTTGTCTTATATCGAGTCTCGGGTTCGTTACGGATATGAACAAGCATGATGTCATCATATTTGATGATGATATCACAAGGATGACATCATCATTACATCATGCTCACAAGAAGACAAAATAGATTGTAGATATTGTATTGTTGTTTGAAGATGTAACCGTGAGCATGACCGTTTGAATATGTTGTTAGTTTGAAGCGTGACCGTTTGAAAGTGTCATGACCGTTTGAAGTGTGGTGTGTCACCTTCAAACGGTCAGGGGTCTCTCCTATAAATACCCTTCAAACTTTCATCATTTGTAACTTTCCGGCTTGTGCAACGAAGTGCTGCCGAAGTGTTGTCAGGTTGTAAAACGTTATAGAATCAATCATACAACAGTTTTAAGCGTGAATCTTGCTGAATTGAACTCTACACGTCTGTTTTCGCCTTTCGTTTAGAGATAAACTCTTCTGATTGACTCGTTCGGGTCTGAAAACGATCCTACAATTTCTTCTCATGTTTTCTCCTTGATTTCAGCAACAAAAGCATTATGTTTGTTCAATGCTTCCCATTTGGCTTTTGCTTTGAACCGTTCATCAACAATATCATCTACTCGAAGAACCTCGCTCCAGTCAAACCCTTCATCATCATGGATTACTGCACATGCTCTTGATTTCTCTTTGGTATTATTTTCAATCAGTTTCGGCTCTTCTTTGCTACGGTGGTAAATCGCCTTTCGATAATAATCATCATTGAATGGTTTCTCAGTTTCGTCAACTTCGGAATTTTTGCATTCTCTTTTGAAATGACCTTTTTGCTTACATTTGAAGCAGGTCACTTTGGATTTATCGAATCCCAGCTTTGTTGACGGACCACCGATTGATTGTTTCCCAGTAATCTCCATATACCTCTGAGCTCTTCAAATGCAACTTGCTAAACACCAGCGTATGTCAGTGAGTTCCATTTCTGCTGGATCGATCTGGTCGTAGTCTTCCTTTGTCAGCTCTGAGTTTCCAATTTTACCAGACACTAGACCTTCGTATGACTCTAACACAGATGCCAGAAAACTCATTTGTTATTTAGCTGCATTGATGCTCATAGCCGGAGAATTTTTCAACTTAAGAGCGATGTTGCAAAGAACTTCCTCTGATTCTTCAGGATTTGTTTTTGCAGAAGATGAATGATATCCTGGATCGTAATTTGATGAGCTTTTATGTGGTTCTTTTGACTTTTCAGCACTGAATCCCGTCTTTGGTGATTCACCAACTTTCACTGAAGGTGTGCTAACTTTGTAATAAAGACCGACATTCTGTTGATGCGAAGAACTGCTCATCTTGCCCTGTTTCTGCAATTCAAGCTCATGAGTTTCAATTTTTTCAATCAGCACATCAAGAGTAATTGTTTCATATAACACATCATTTTTAAAAATAAAAACAAACGTTTGCCACTGATCAACTCGTGGTAACGCTTCTATGATTTTATCAATTATTTCCTCACGTGTTTTGACAATTTCAAACCTTTCGAGTTCAATTTTTAGATGATAAAAACGTTCAATCATTTGCCTCGTTGACTCTCCTTTTAAGCTGTCAAACAGATCAAACTCCTTTTTTAGTAAAGCAATTTTGTTCTTTTTAATTTGTTTGCCACCCTCAGCTTTAACCCTTAACGCTTCCCAAACCGATTTTGATGACCCATCATGATTTAACAATGAAAATATATCATCTCGAATAGACTGTTGAATCAATGCGATCATCTTCTGCTCATATGAGAATTTCCGTTTCTCTTCATCGGAAAGATCATTGAGATGAATCTCTTCATGCTTGTCATTGATCGGTCGACTGTATCCAAACTCTAAGCAGAACCAGCTCTCGTGAGCATATGCCTTGGTCCAGTTCAGGAATCTTTCTTTCCACCAAGTATAATCTTCTATATTCTCAAGTTTAGGTGGTTTCGAATAGGTTCCGTAGAAATTATCATGTTTAATGTTATCATTAATTATTTTTGTTATTGATTTCGGTGTGACAGTTGAAGTTTCCGATGAATCTGATGTAAACGCCTTGTAGAACGTGTTGTAAAATTCTTCAGCCATTTTGTTTCTCTTCGAATCACCTGAATATAAACAAACAAGATCAGTTCAAACACTTATCAAACAACTTGGTCGGACGGGTATCAGGTCGAGTGAGTCAACAAAAGTCAACAGTAACAACAATCGGGTGACAATGGATCTGGTTGTGATTTGTTCGGGCAACAAGGTGTCTTGGATAGGGTGGCAACTCGATCGGGCGAGAGTGTCCCTGGATTGGGTGGGGATCCGCTCGGGCGACAATGTATTTGAATAGGGTGGCAATCTGCTCGAGTCACAATGTATTCCGCTCGAGTTACAATGTTTTTGAATAGGGTGGCAATCCGCTCGAGTTACAATGTTTTTGAATAGGGTGGCAATCCGCTCGAGTCACCACTCGATGGATAGCACTACACGACAAACACTTATTAGATGCTCACAATTCAGATCACTTTATCACATGTGCACTGATCAATTCACATGCAAACGATATTGAGTGGATCTGACAATACACATAAAGTGTTCACATGATTTGCAATGAATAAGACTTTTGTGCAAAATGAATCGGATAAGATTTTAAGTATGATTGGGCCGCCCAACTTTAATCACATGCAAACTGATACAACTTTCATCAATTTATATGTTCTCAAGAATATTAATGGCCCTGACACTTCACGTCACAATGAATCACTGATAAAATTGACAAAGTTGACTAAGTTACTTGATCAAGTGAGGTTTTTGAATCGGATTGCCGCCCGATCGGGTGGTAATCCGATCGGGTAGGTCAACAAAGTCAACTATGCAATGGATAGGGTGGGAACTTTGAATCGAGTGGCAACTCGATCGAGTGGTAACTCGATCGAGTGACACTAATTGAAATACAAAACAAATAGACCTTTGTTCTTTGAATCGGGTGGCAACTCAAACGAGTTGTTGTTCGATCGAGTGACACCAATTGAAATATAAACAAATAAACCTTTGTTCTTTGAATCGGGTGGCAACTCGAACGAGTTGCTGTTCGATCGAGTGACACCAATTGAAATATGAAACAAATAAGCCTTTGTTCTTTGAATCAGGTGGCAACTCGAACGAGTTGTCACTCAATTGATGGCACTAAACGACAAAAGTTATATGCTGGTCGATCGGACGGTGATCCGATCGGGTAGCCGGTTGACTTTTTGACCTCAGCAATGAAATTTGAATTTCAATACAATCTCACATGCAAACAGACAAATCACATGCACTTATTAATGGCCGACAACAGCAATTCAAATCTTGATCTTATTTGACCGAACTAACTGATGACATGCAATCTCTTAATGAATTCAGTAGCCGCCAAATTTTTAATACTTCACATGCACTTATTAATGGCCGACAATCCTTTATGACAACAGATAATAACAATCACATGCACACCGATGGTAATTAATGACTCATGCTGACAAAGTTGATTGATAAAGATAACAGAGTTGACCAAGTAACTCGATCGGGTGGGATGCTTTGAATCGGATTGCCGCTCGAGCGAGTGGTAATCCGATTGAGTGACAGTCAACAAGTCAACCTTTTTAATGAAATGGAATGAATCGAGTGGTCACTCGATCGGGTTGCCACCTGATCGGTGAACACTAAGAACAATGACAACAACAACAGTTAGCATATTTTCAATCTTTCGAACACAAAAATCTCAATTTTTCACAAACGGCTTAGAATTAAGATTTAAAAATTTGTAGGCTTTTAGATCAAGTGTTTTCGCACAACATATCCAAAAATCAGCAATTTTTAACCGTAAAATCCCGTTTAATTTGGCGTTTTTTTTAGTTAGAAACGTGACGAAATGAAAAGATGAAGAAATTGAGCAATTCTGATGCGATTTTTTATCTGAATCTGATGAATTCGTGTGTGAAATTGTGTGTTTGATCCATGCAATCGAGCTCCTGCTCTGATACCACTTGTAGGACCGGTTTTGACTCCGAAACGATTGCGAACCGAACATGTGACGTGCGGAATCCGTACACGAACGTGACCGAACACAAGATCGTACAATAAACGTGATTCTTATTGATCAATATGACGATTACAAAGCACCGTGAAAACTGGATTGACGGAGGCGATAGACATAAATGCACCAATAGTTCATGAACCGCTGGTAAGTGGCTCCTGTGTTTTTTAGCCCGAAGGGCATTTTGGTGTAGCAAAACGTCCCTTCGTCTGTGATAAACGCAGTTTTCTTTTCATCCTCCAGTGACATTCGAATCTGGTGATATCCCTTGTATGCATCAAGGAAGCACTTCAGAGGGTACTGAGAGAGGGAATCCACTTGGACATCAATTTCTGGGAGAGGATAACAATCCTTGGGGCATGCTTTGTTCAGGTCCTGGAAGTCTATACACATCCTCCACCCTCCATCTTTTTTTTTTACCATGACTGGGTTTGCCACCCAGGAAGATTATTTCACCTCCCTTCCTATCCCAGCTCTGAGTAACTTCCTTGTCTCTTCACATGTGGCCCTTCTCTTGCTAGGGCCCATGCTCCGTTTCTTTTGCTTCACTGGCTGCACCCAGGTGTACGTATTGAGCCAATGTTCAGTCAGGCTCCTTGGGATCCCGGTCATGTCTCCATGTTGGAATACGAATACATCTATGTTGAAGAGGAGTGATTCCTTGAGAGCATTTTTGTGACAACTGCCACTTTTCGGTAACTTTCTTACACTTAAAGTACTCATTTTAGCTACATTTTTATGCATTTCGAACACTCGAACTGCGTATTACATAATATACATCTTAGAATACTTATGGAATATTCAATTATGATGCACATGATTCATTTTTATGGGTTACCTTTGAAACAATGTAAACAATGCATCGAAACAACTAGAGTAGTATCTAGTAAACTAGCGTGCTGACGAAAACTCAGGACCCAGCGAAACCATCTAAATTACATCTTTAGGACTCAGAAGAAAGTCCAACATCAAATATACATTAAACCCTATATGGGAATGCAAGGGTTTGGTTTAATATACTACCAATGTCCGGTAGCACCGAAAACTGCCGAAAAGCACTAAAAGCGACGATTTCTACACTTTTCCGCAGAAATTTTGCTGAAATCAGCTTTCTAATATTTTTACGACATGTAAAAATATTATTTAACATAGAATTCATGTGTGGATACATTTGGGTATCATCCGAGCCAATAACTACATCAATTCACACAAGTTACGCAACTTAGCGTTCAAATAACATCTAACCGAAACAATTCGAAACGATTATCCGAACGATATCTAATCTTTTTTTTTAGTAACCATCTAATATTATTTTGGTCATTTTAAGGCTAGTTATAACATCTAAACATCTTAAATCAATTGAAATCCTTGAACACCTAAACTTCCTAACATTTGTCTACAAATTCTAACACTTGAAATAATTAGAAACAAATCACCAAGCATGACCCCCCCCCCCCCTCATTCACGGTCATAAGACCCTTTGTGGGCCCCACTTTTCTTTCAACTTGTTTAAGTGTTAAATATCTAGATATTATTTGTTAGTTACTAGTGGATTATGTTGGTTATATTTTTTATAACTTAACCACTAAGTAAACTAGCACTTTACCCATTTTTTTTCCATCTTTTATTACACAAATAAACTCTCTCATCATCTTCATCCATTTCCACCAAGAACACCATAAAAACCCATTTAAATTTTATCAAATCTTGATGATCAACATGGAGTTTCATGGAGCTTAAGGTGATCTAAAGCATTTGCAAGTTAAAGGAAGTGTATTCATCCATTCAAGAGCCTTAAATCATCAAGATCTTCATATTCTTAACTCTTAATCATTCTCTAAAGATCATCCCTAGCCTAGTGCTAGAAGTAAGCTTCTAGATCTATTTTTTTTCATACTTATATTATGTTTATGATTGTTATTATAACTAATAATAACTAAGTAATCATACATAATAAACATGAAAAATACAAAGAAGCAAAAATAATAATCATGATATATTTATATTGGTTTATATTGTGATCTAAGACTTGTTATATGCATATTCGATCTAGTTATGATGATTATGATATAAATAAATTGTTAGAGGATGTTTTAAAAATATGATCTAACAATTATACATGTTTATGTTAAAGGGTTTTTAACATAAAGGTTTAAAGGGATGATCATAACCTTTGATCTTGTGAAAGTATTTAAAGTTTTTATTTAAAAACAAGACTTTTACAAGATTATAAAAAGTAACATACAACATGAGATTTTTATAAAAGTTGTTAAAACTAGAAGTAAACTTGGTTTTTGAACTAGTTAGCACATGTTATGATCATGTCCAAAACCCTACATGATTTGGAGATCATTTTGATAAGTTTATGTTATAAAAATCTCATATGTTTTAGTTAAGATGTTATGAGTAAATTGATGGTGATTTGGAAAAGAAAATGATATGTAAATAAACATGGCAAAGTTCATATTACAAAGGAACTATGGCCAACTTTTCTTAGAAATCATATGTTAGAAAAACTATCATTTTTTTTACAAAGTCTTTACAAGATTAGAAAGTTGGTCTTTCTAAACATAAAAATTGACATAAATATATATTTTGGTAAAATACATATTTATTGAACATATCAAGTATGTGTTATGTGTTATTATTTGTATTAGTTATATATACAAGTTAGAGACTTGATAACAATGACACAAATAAATACAAGACATACTTACAACTAAAAACTTACAAGAATACATATAGACACACTTGAAAACAACTTACGGACATTCCGAGCTTTCGGACACAAATTATGGTCAAATCGGACGACGGACGAACCTATGAACATATCACCAATCCGAGGACTTAGTACGACATTTGGGCGATCTTTCGACGCGGACACCAAAATATGTTACCATTAACAAAATTCGGACATTTTTAAACTTATAAAAACTATTATGTTTTTATTTACTAAAAAGTATACTTAGTGAATTTTTATAAAAATGTTTTATAGAAATGAAAGACTTATACTTTCTTAATGGGCTATTTTATACAAATGGGCTTACATTTCTTAATGGGCTATTTTATACAAATGGGCTTACATTTCTTAATGGGCTACTTTATACAAATAGGCTTACATTTTATAATGGGCTTAACATAAATACATGGGCTAAGTCCAATATCAAAAACTCATGGGCTAAGCCCAATACCAAACATATGGGCCAAGGCCCAACACTATTTAAGCCCAACACTCTATAAGCCCAACACTATTTAAGCCCAACACTATTTAAGCCCAACACTATTTAAGCCCAACACTATTTAAGCCCAACACTATTTAAGCCCAACACTATTGAGGCCCAACACTATTTAGGCCCAACACTATTTGGGGCCCAATAACATGAAAACATGGGCTCGGCCCAATGACACCTTTATTGGAAATTCAGTTATACAATTTACTTACACAACGACACGAAATCAAGAAGACAAGACCCGATGATACAACTCACAAGATACAAGATGACATATATATATATATTTGGTGAAATATATATATATATATATAACAGTTTAACAAATCATTCATCTAAATACACAGTTCAACGAACAGTAAAGACATACAAGTCTTACACATATTTAAGACACAAGACTTGTACTCAAGTTATTACAAAGACCGAAGTGTCTAACAAATATAAGAACATTTGTAGGTCGCAACACTATTCAGGACGACCGCACGTGAGATTATAGTTACTTCTATTCACAGGATGCGATACTGTGAGTTCATGTCCCCTGTTCATTTAAATGTTTTACAACTTTACAACTATCGGGGAAAATACATGTTCAACGTATGTTAAAGTTAGGGAATGAAACACCTTAGATCATGTGCGAATTAGGGTTATACATCTAAGCACCATTAATCCAGTTTGGACCTAGGTACAAGTGGTTAGATCTAATGGGTATTGGCGAGCCCCACTCTTGGTCGTGGACCCATACAGAAGAGTGCGTTTGTGTCCCAGTCGATAGTAGTCGACATAAAATCGTCTAGGTTTGGATTGCTTCCTAATTCGTCACACATATTAATGTCCTCGCGAAACATTAATGATCAACGATTTCATTGACGCTTTACATACTACATCATTACATACAGATACATTTTATACAACTCACATTTTATGGATGCAGTTTATACAACTCACATTTTATGGATACAGTTTATACAACTCACATTTTACAGATACATTTTATACAACTCACATTTTACAGACACATCTCATACAACTAAACTGCATGAACTCGCTCAACTTTTGTTGATGTTTTCAAACTTACATGTATTTCAGGGAATTAGTGGACCAATGCAACGATTTCAGTTCAAGGAAAACAAGTATCAATACTCCATGTCAACTATTGAAGGGTTTGCCTGTTATATACCGCCTCTTTGCGGTGATATAGTGGTCAAAGTCTTGACATTTTAAGACTTACATTTTGATGTATAAAACGATGACAACTTATTTTCATTTGATGGTTTGTAACCAATACATTCAACTTATGTTGCATTCTTTTGAAACAATTATGACAATGGCATTGGAGCTTGTTTTTATTCATTTAGTATGTTCACTTATATTGTTATGCAATGAGAACCGATCAGATCACACCTCGCGCTTCCGCTACGAGCGGGTGTGACAGATTGGTATCAGAGCATCGATTGTAGTGAACCAGGATTTTTTCTCGAGTCTAAGTCTACAATCACTAGGGATCTCTCACGAAAACCTCTTGTTCATGTTGAACAGATTATAAATAAAATTGGACAGGTCAAAAGGTTTTCATTGCATAAACATTTTTCAAGGTCCACTACAACAAAAATTCATTTCACATAAATCAAGCGAGGACATTTCCATGGGTGAAGTCTATGAGACAGACACAATACATTAATAGACTATGTGCCTACAATACATTACATTATCAGTTTATGCATTATAAACAGTTTACTGGTTCAGCTTATACAAGATAGAAATCCTTGATTGATAGGATTTACATGATTATATATATAGGTTGTTCATATATATGTTGCATGAAATATTTTGCCAAGAACAAAATACCTTCGACTTCAAACTCTATTATTATTCTTTACTCACACGATGAAAATATCGACCCCAATGTCTAATGCGGAGCTTATGGCGAACATGATTCCTAAGTGAAATCTTAAACTTAATTCCGTAAAATATGGTTGCTTTCTCGCGAATGCTGAGATGCCTGACCATGATAATGACGATGAGGCGAAGGTGGTAACCTTGGACAACAACTCCATTAGTGGGGCGAGATCCATGTGACTCATACTAATCAAGGTGGATATACTCTTGTCCTTACAAGGAAGATGAAGTATTCATCTTGAAGGTGCCTCTTCGGTTGTTATTATTACAGATTCTTTTCATTTCTATTTCACCTAACGCCGTACCGTTCTGGGAGTAATGACAACGAACGTTGACACGTGAGTTATCACGAAGGTCCCTCCTATGTTGAAGGTATATTGACAATAACGTTTCCTCTCTTATTGATCGGCAGCTTCGTACGAGAGAATTCTAGGGTGACCATGCAAGGCAATTTATTATTACGGTGGCCAACATAATAACAACTTGTAGTGCATGGGAATTCTGGTGGACTCTGCGGGCCAAGCTAATGATCACTATTTGTTCGAAATTCTTAAGTTATTATTTGAGATTCTATTAGAACACGAACTGTGGTGGTTAGTATAACACCCTACAATACAATACAATACAATACAATACAATACAATACAATACAATACAATACAATACAATACAATACAATACAATACAATACAGGAAGACGACACGTATATGTTCACACCTAACATTCGATCTATATCACGATTCAGTTGAGACTAGTCATTTAAACAAACAAAACTTGTTAGCTACTCATGGAGGATTTTCCTCAACATTCTCGAAATTCTTGAACATGGGTTGGTTCCATGGTGTCTATGACACTTTTCCCTACTTTACCTTACCTTACTTTATCATATTCCACCTTATCATATTTATTGGAAGTGATACAATAAATTCCGTCATTTGACATTTGTCTTTTTCCAAGGGATGGTATGGCATGCGCCATGCTGCAACTCCCTCATTACATTCTATTCTACATTTTTGGAGATTCTAATAATCTTGCTAGAGCTCGTGAAACTCAAGCACTATTACCATAATTGTCACATGGACAAGTAAGACAAAGGATTTTCTCTACTTAGGATAATCGAGGTCCATAGAGTAGGGAATACATATTATATAGACGAAGACCACTGGTTGGTTTCCCCTCCTCAACGAATTATATTTTTTTTTTCTTTCTTTTTTTTCCATTTAAACATATGACCAATACACGCAAGAGGCATTACACCTTTTGGTTTTGGTTATCCACATTATCATTTATTCAAACATGTATGAACAATATGGTCTTGAGGTTTCCATGACCGATTGATTGTATTCTTCATTCTTGGGCACATGATAGACTTTATTTATTCAAATACATGTCTAGATTCTTTTAATAGTGTGTATTAAAAAGATCATGGCGCCAAAAGAATCAATTGTTTAAGTTAAAAGTTATGTGTTGAAAATCATTGCTTTTACACAAGACGTGGTTTATACATGACATTGTTACGCAAGACATTGTTATACATGTCATTTGACGTGGGTATACACAAGATATTTTTGGTGGTTATTTGTAAGTGATGAGACGTGTGTAATATGATAAAAGCATGGTGGATACGCCGCTGGTACTTCCTATATATAAGTGCTTATATTATATTCCATATCGTGGTGTTATTCAAATCTCTTCGACAAAGACAAGACATGACATTTTTGCACAAGACACGACATCCTCTACACAAGACATAATATTCTATTTCAAGACATGATATATTTATACACTATATTTTTATTGGTTATTTATTTAACCATACATCATTCTTTTATATCATCTGATTTTCATATCTATTTTCATATGATTTTATAAAAGAACTCAATCATAACTGGAGCCAATGTTGATGGTTACACTTGATGCTTGCACGGTCTCTCAAGGGTGGTTCCATACTGGGTAACACCCGAATTCAAACACACTGAGTGTTACATTTTAGGTTTAGCCTCAGAGATCCGAAGCATGATCGCATCATCCCTCCCTACCTCGATCACTCAAACAATAACTCTCGCCATGAGAGAAATGAAGTCATGAGTGCGTACACTCTACGATCATCATGTATCAATTCTATTAATACCAACACCGAGCTTAGCTATTGCTTTTAAATGTTAAGCATATACTCGAATTAGAGTCATGTTGGACACACATTACTATATCAAGTTAGCTAATGGGGAATTAGTTGAGACATATCAAATCATTAAGGGCCACCGGTATGTATCCTATTCGTCAACATTTCACATCCATGTTATTTTATACAATTGGAAATTTTACCTTCATCTCAACATTTCACATACATGAGTTTCATGGCTAGGGACGGGATTGTCCTAGCTACAATTAGGGATTGGGTTATCCTACATCTAAACATATGGATTGGGTTATCCTACATTTAAACATAGGGTTCCTAAAACTATACAGCGAAGTCCTCGCCACACAGAATTTAAAATGTACTTGGCCTAGAGTCAAGTAAGCTAGACGTCTCCTCATTCTATAGAATTGGCAAAAAATAAACTAGTCGAGTCTAGAGCTGAAATTCAATATCGATCTCTTCCCCGTTCAGTTGAGTAGTTTCAAAGTAGTGGTTGACATGGATTGGTTATCCGATAACCTAGCCAAAGTCTTATGTCACGAGAAGATCATTCGCCTACCACTACTGAACGAAGAGACACTTGTGATACATGGAGAGAAGCGCGACACCCCATTTCGGATCATCAATGGCATGAAAGCACATAAGTGCTTACGGAAAGGTTGTATTGCCTATCTAGCACTTGTTGTAGACAAGAAGGCCGTTGGGCCACAGCTGACAGATATTCTTTTGATAAAATAATTTCCTGAAGAAATTCCTGAAGTCTTGCCAGGACTACCACCATATCAACAAGTCGAGTTTCACATCGACTTGGTACCAGGAGCCGCACCCATAGCTAAATCTCCATGTCGATTAGCACCTTCTGAACCTTGTAGTTGATCGAATAAGGATGTTGTGAGTTCATAACCCCCACTCTTTACCACTATACATCTTTATAAAGGTTTTGGGGGTGGAAAGACATGCAAGTTTTGCAAAAATGCACAACATTTCTATGAACGGAAATTCATATTTCTAAAACATGTTACAAATGAATTTCCAACTAACTCAAATGGTTTATGAAAGGTTCTAGCTTCTACTCTAAGATAGACTTACGATCGGAGTATCATCAGTTACGAATTCAAGAGGAAAGCATACCGAAAACGGCTTTTAAAACTCGTTATAGTTATTACAAGTTTCTCGTTATGCCTTTTTGGTTTAACAAATGCTCTAGCGGTCTTCATGGATTTAATGAATCGTGTGTGCAAGCCGTATCTCGACAAATTCGTCATAGTGTTTATTGACGACATTTTGATATACTCTCGATCGACTGATGAACATGAGCAACATTTGAGAATCATTTTAGAGTTGTTAAAGACGGAGAAACTATACGCAAAATTTTCCAAGTGTGAATTTTGGATTCACGAAGTAAAATTCCTCAGGCATGTAGTGAACGAGAAAGGCATTCAAGTAGACCCAGCTAAGATCGAAGCAATTAAGAACTGGGAAGCGTCCAAGACCCCAACTAGAGTCCGACAATTTTTGGTATTAGCGTGATATCATCGGAGATCTATTGAGATTTTTTTTGTAATTACTCAATTGCTAACCTCCCTCACCCATAAAGACAATAAATTCGCCCCAATCGAAAAACAAGATATAACATTACAACTTATTCTTAAGATTGGTGCATAGCATTTTACAATCTTATCATTATCCGACGATACCGATGACTTTGTTGTAAACTATGATGCTTCGCATCAAGGATTGGGTTGTGTACTCGTGCAACGTGAAAAAGTTATCGTGTACACGTCGCGCCAATTAAAAAGTTCACGAGAAGAACTATACCACTCTCGACCTTGAGTTAGGCGTGGTGGTATTCGCTTTAAAAATTATGGCGACATTATTTATATGGTACTCAATGCATTATTTTCACGGGTCATAAAAGTCTTCAACACATATTCAACCAAAAAGAATTAAATATGCATCAACGATGTTTGGTTGAATTGCTGAACGACTATGATGGTGAAATAAAGTACCATCCGGGCAAGGCGAACGTTGTAGCTGACGCCTTGAGCCGCAAGGAGCGAGTTAGAACACTGAGAGTTCAATCACTAGAGAAGATGATTCACAAGCGCTCAAGGAAGAGCATATTTAAGCAGAAACACTTCGAGGCATGAAGGAACAATTAGTGTAAAGAAGATGGAACTTTATACCTTATGAGTCGAAATTAGGTTCTATTCTTTAGCAGCCTTCGAGATGATATTTTGAGGAAGCACATAGGCCTGAGTAGTGAAAGAATACTACTGGTGGCCTAACCTCAAAAGTGATATCGCGACTTATATCGGAGAATGCTTGACTTGCGCGAAAGTCCAAGTCGAGTAGCAAAATCCCTCGGACTTGTTACAACAAACCGAGATTCCCGTTTTGAAATGGGAACAAATATCGATGGACTTCATTACGAAGTTTCCCAGGACCTCAAGAGGTCACTACATGATATGTGTAATCATCGATAGACTAACAAAGTCCGCACACTTCTTACCGATTTGAGAGAAGGATAATACTGAGAAACTAGCGGAACTCTATCTCAAAGAAATAGTGGCTCGTCATGGAGTGCCTATTTCAATCAATTCAGACCGAGACGGTCGTTTTATTTCTAGAATTTGGAAATCATTTCAACAGGCCTTTGGATCTCATTTGAATCTAAGTACGGCCTTTCATTCACAAACTGACGGCCAGAGCGAACGGACAATCCAAACACTCGAATATATGTTTCGCGCATGTGTTATGGATTTAGGCGGCAATTGGGATACTCATCTACCTTTAGTTGAGTTTTCCTACAATAACAGCTACAATACTAGTATACAAGCTGCACCGTTTGAAGCTCTTTATGGTCAAAAGTGTCGCTCTCCGCTATGTTGGGCGGAAACAGGCGATAGTTAATTAATTGGTCCGGAACTAGTCCAAGAGACTACGTATAAAAATTTTCGGATCCGAGACCGTATCAAGGCGGCTCGCGATCGACAAAAGAGCTACGCAGATAAAAGACGGAAACCATTATCTTTCGAGGTTGGAGACAAAGTCTTGTTGAAAGTCTCACCTTGGAAAGGCGTAGCGAGGTTCGGTAAAAGTGGAAAGCTTAACCCACGTTACATTGGACCATTTGAAATCTTGGAAAAGATTGGCACCGTTGCCTACAAGCTGAAGTTACCAGAAGAACTAAGTAGAGTACACTACACATTTCATGTGTCGAATCTTGAGAAGAGTCCAACACAAGAAACGGTTATCATCTCGGAGGATGATATTCACATTGATGACAAACTCCAATTCACAAAACACCTGTTAAGGTCATGGACCGGAGGGTCCAGAAAATACAATGGAGTCGTAACATATTAGTAAAAATTCGTTGGAACTCTCGACACGGACCCGAATATACTTGGGAACGTGAAGATCAAATCAAAGTCAAATATCCTCACCTGTTTGAGAACAATCCTGCAAAGGATGACTCAGCTTGAATTTCGGGACGAAATTCTCAATAACAGGGGGAGAATGTGACAACTGCCACTTTTCGGTAACTTTCTTACACTTAAAGTACTCATTTTAGCTACATTTTTATGCATTTCGAACACTCGAACTGCGTATTACATAATATACATCTTAGAATACTTATGGAATATTCAATTATGATGCACATGATTCATTTTTATGGGTTACCTTTGAAACAATGTAAACAATGCATCGAAACAACTAGAGTAGTATCTAGTAAACTAGCGTGCTGACGAAAACTCAGGACCCAGCGAAACCATCTAAATTACATATTTAGGACTCAGACGAAAGTCCAACATCAAATATACATTAAACCCTATATGGGAATGCAAGGGTTTGGTTTAATATACTACCAATGTCCGGTAGCACCGAAAACTGCCGAAAAGCACTAAAAGCGACGATTTCTACACTTTTCCGCAGAAATTTTGCTGAAATCAGCTTTCTAATATTTTTACGACATGTAAAAATATTATTTAACATAGAATTCATGTGTGGTTACATTTGGGTATCATCCGAGCCAATAACTACATCAATTCACACAAGTTACGCAACTTAGCGTTCAAATAACATCTAACCGAAACAATTCGAAACGATTATCCGAACGATATCTAATCTTTTTTTTTAGTAACCATCTAATATTATTTTGGTCATTTTAAGGCTAGTTATAACATCTAAACATCTTAAATCAATTGAAATCCTTGAACACCTAAACTTCCTAACATTTGTCTACAAATTCTAACACTTGAAATAATTAGAAACAAATCACCAAGCATGACCCCCCCCCCCTCATTCACGGTCATAAGACCCTTTGTGGGCCCCACTTTTCTTTCAACTTGTTTAAGTGTTAAATATCTAGATATTATTTGTTAGTTACTAGTGGATTATGTTGGTTATATTTTTTATAACTTAACCACTAAGTAAACTAGCACTTTACCCATTTTTTTTCCATCTTTTATTACACAAATAAACTCTCTCATCATCTTCATCCATTTCCACCAAGAACACCATAAAAACCCATTTAAATTTTATCAAATCTTGATGATCAACATGGAGTTTCATGGAGCTTAAGGTGATCTAAAGCATTTGCAAGTTAAAGGAAGTGTATTCATCCATTCAAGAGCCTTAAATCATCAAGATCTTCATATTCTTAACTCTTAATCATTCTCTAAAGATCATCCCTAGCCTAGTGCTAGAAGTAAGCTTCTAGATCTATTTTTTTTCATACTTATATTATGTTTATGATTGTTATTATAACTAATAATAACTAAGTAATCATACATAATAAACATGAAAAATACAAAGAAGCAAAAATAATAATCATGATATATTTATATTGGTTTATATTGTGATCTAAGACTTGTTATATGCATATTCGATCTAGTTATGATGATTATGATATAAATAAATTGTTAGAGGATGTTTTAAAAATATGATCTAACAATTATACATGTTTATGTTAAAGGGTTTTTAACATAAAGGTTTAAAGGGATGATCATAACCTTTGATCTTGTGAAAGTATTTAAAGTTTTTATTTAAAAACAAGACTTTTACAAGATTATAAAAAGTAACATACAACATGAGATTTTTATAAAAGTTGTTAAAACTAGAAGTAAACTTGGTTTTTGAACTAGTTAGCACATGTTATGATCATGTCCAAAACCCTACATGATTTGGAGATCATTTTGATAAGTTTATGTTATAAAAATCTCATATGTTTTAGTTAAGATGTTATGAGTAAATTGATGGTGATTTGGAAAAGAAAATGATATGTAAATAAACATGGCAAAGTTCATATTACAAAGGAACTATGGCCAACTTTTCTTAGAAATCATATGTTAGAAAAACTATCATTTTTTTTACAAAGTCTTTACAAGATTAGAAAGTTGGTCTTTCTAAACATAAAAATTGACATAAATATATATTTTGGTAAAATACATATTTATTGAACATATCAAGTATGTGTTATGTGTTATTATTTGTATTAGTTATATATACAAGTTAGAGACTTGATAACAATGACACAAATAAATACAAGACATACTTACAACTAAAAACTTACAAGAATACATATAGACACACTTGAAAACAACTTACGGACATTCCGAGCTTTCGGACACAAATTATGGTTAAATCGGACGACGGACGAACCTATGAACATATCACCAATCCGAGGACTTACTACGACATTTGGGCGATCTTTCGACGCGGACACCAAAATATGTTACCATTAACAAAATTCGGACATTTTTAAACTTATAAAAACTATTATGTTTTTATTTACTAAAAAGTATACTTAGTGAATTTCTATAAAAATGTTTTATAGAAATGAAAGACTTATACTTTCTTAATGGGCTATTTTATACAAATGGGCTTACATTTCTTAATGGGCTATTTTATACAAATGGGCTTACATTTCTTAATGGGCTACTTTATACAAATAGGCTTACATTTTATAATGGGCTTAACATAAATACATGGGCTAAGTCCAATATCAAAAACTCATGGGCTAAGCCCAATACCAAACATATGGGCCAAGGCCCAATACTATTTAAGCCCAACACTCTATAAGCCCAACACTATTTAAGCCCAACACTATTTAAGCCCAACACTATTTAAGCCCAACACTATTGAGGCCCAACACTATTTAAGCCCAACACTATTGAGGCCCAACACTATTTAGGCCCAATAACATGAAAACATGGGCTCGGCCCAATGACACCTTTATTGGAAATTCAGTTATACAATTTACTTACACAACGACACGAAATCAAGAAGACAAGACCCGATGATACAACTCACAAGATACAAGATGACATATATATATATTTGGTGAAATATATATATATATATATATATATAACAGTTTAACAAATCATTCATCTAAATACACAGTTCAACGAACAGTAAAGACATACAAGTCTTACACATATTTAAGACACAAGACTTGTACTCAAGTTATTACAAAGACCGAAGTGTCTAACAAATATAAGAACATTTGTAGGTCGCAACACTATTCAGGACGACCGCACGTGAGATCATAGTTACTTCTATTCACAGGATGCGATACTGTGAGTTCATGTCCCCTGTTCATTTAAATGTTTTACAACTTTACAACTATCGGCGAAAATACATGTTCAACGTATGTTAAAGTTAGGGAATGAAACACCTTAGATCATGTGCGAATTAGGGTTATACATCTAAGCACCATTAATCCAGTTTGGACCTAGGTACAAGTGGTTAGATCTAATGGGTATTGGCAAGCCCCACTCTTGGTCGTGGACCCATACAGAAGAGTGCGTTTGTGTCCCAGTCGATAGTAGTCGACATAAAATCGTCTAGGTTTGGATTGCTTCCTAATTCGTCACACATATTAATGTCCTCGCGAAACATTAATGATCAACGATTTCATTGACGCTTTACATACTACATCATTACATACAGATACATTTTATACAACTCACATTTTATGGATGCAGTTTATACAACTCACATTTTATGGATACAGTTTATACAACTCACATTTTACAGATACATTTTATACAACTCACATTTTACAGACACATCTCATACAACTAAACTGCATGAACTCGCTCAACTTTTGTTGATGTTTTCAAACTTACATGTATTTCAGGGAATTAGTGGACCAATGCAACGATTTCAGTTCAAGGAAAACAAGTATCAATACTCCATGCCAACTATTGAAGGGTTTGCCTGTTATATACCGCCTCTTTGCGGTGATATAGTGGTCAAAGTCTTGACATTTTAAGACTTACATTTTGATGTATAAAACGATGACAACTTATTTTCATTTGATGGTTTGTAACCAATACATTCAACTTATGTTGCATTCTTTTGAAACAATTATGACAATGGCATTGGAGCTTGTTTTTATTCATTTAGTATGTTCACTTATATTGTTATGCAATGAGAACCGATCAGATCACACCTCGCGCTTCCGCTACGAGCGGGTGTGACAATTTTTGCATTTGTTGCTGAGGTGACTACCTACCTTGACCGTTTGCTCCGGGAATCTGTCACAGAGGGCCCATTCTTCTATTCCTTCTTTTTGGAGCTTCTCAGGCATTTCTCCCTCCGAAACCGAGGATACTACTTCGTATGAGGACTTTACCCAAGCCAAACCCTTTGGTGTCTGAAATACCAAGGCTCCGTGTAGGGTTGAATCCTGTGCTTGCAGATCACCGATTCCCGGCCTACCTAGAATTGCGTTATACTTTGAGGGTGCTCGGACCACCGTGAAGGTGAGAGTTATGGTCTGGACACGGTCTCCTACTCCAACAGTGAATGGGAGTCTAATCTTTCCCAGGAGATAGGACACGCTGTTATTGAAACCAACGAGGGAATCGAATCTTCCTCCAGACTGTCCCTCACATCTCTGTCAAACCTCAGGAAGCAATGTTTGTATATTACTTTCTGACAAATGGTAAATAACCGTTCATTCCGTACAATCTAATCACTATTTTTAATATATAATCTCATGCAATTAGCGTAATTTAATTACGTAACTGTGTCGTTTATTAGATAACAGTGTTAGGAAAAGAAAACAATGCTAAAACATATGTTGGTTTTCTTCGTATTGCGAAACCAAGCAAACAATGTCCTAAAAGTGTTGGTAGAAAGTGTTGTGCGCACTATTCACGGTCACACAATTCATGCCAGCAAAACCGTGAAAACAGATCAAAACTATGAAAAACGACCCACAGATAACATAACTGAGTCCATTTTTATAAGAAAACACTAATACGAAAACATATCTTACAAAGATACAAGACTTTCCGGTATGACGCCCTTATTACTAAAATGTTCGTTTCGGCTAAAATATAACATTTTAACGCGTTCGAATCCGTGTTATAGCATTTCTGGGACTCCGAAATTATGTCAATTGATGAAAAACACGCTAAAACATTTTGAGGATATCAACGGGATGCCCAAAATCACAAGCTTCCGATATTACATCGCTATGCATTAAACTAGTTCGTTAGCGAACCGATGAACTAGCAAGCGATATTTTCGCCACTATAACAACCAAACGAAGGAACTAGTGAACTAGTTAAGCCCAATTTGGAACTCGAAATCACTTCATACATCATTTGGTTGCGGGATAACAACTTGCGGCAAACCTTCGTCGGTACGAAATGAAAGTGCCATTAATTAGCCGACGCCTAAACGGAAAGCATTTAAGGTATCAAAATACAACTTACACTAGTCTAGCGAACTAGTTAACCATATTTTGGCATGGTAAACACCTTACATAAACATCATAGCAACAATGGTGAATTAAAACCATAGTTCCTGGTATTATGTAGTACCTTTTGTATACCATCCGGTATCGAACCGATGAGCGAACTAGTGGTATTTTTACCATCCGAAACTAATACCAACTAGTCTAGTGAACTAGTTAATATCACTTAACATTCTAAACTATTAATTACACTCTACCTTACCTAGTAAACATAATTCCAAAAAAAAACAACACATAATATTTATATATATATATATATATATATATATATATATGTGGGTGTGTGTGTGTGTAACAATTAGAAAAAAAATCATCACCATCCTCTAATATGTCGGTCAACATAGGGGTCCCATATGCCCCTTACCCACTTGAAATTATGGTATGCAAAGTATGGCATAAGAGATTTTATAAGTACTTGTGAAGATCTTTGCATAATTCTCATACATCACTACCATTCTCTATTATTCATAGACTTTTCAAACACCAAACATAACCCTTTCTCCTTGATGTGCGATAAAGTGTCGTATATATTAGGTGTATATTTTAAGCCCTTTTTTAACACTTATTTTAGCCAAGTTTTAAATTTATAAAACACGATATTTCACTAACACTAAACACACATATGTGCAAGTGCACCCATCGTTGAGTGTAGTATAGCGTTGGTAAGATACCGAGGTCGTCCAAGGACACAAGAGCTTTTAGTACCGGTTTATCCTCAACGTCTAATCAAAATAAAAGTTTAGAAAAAGATTTTAAACTAAGAAAAATAAAAACTAACTAAAATGCTGAAAATAAAAATAAAAAGAAAAACAGATAGACAAGATGAATCACTTGGTTCCGACTCGTATCTAGTATAACCTTTGATTATTCCCGCACTTTTGCACATAATTAAGAGATTATCTTAGTTATTGTAGTAGGCCCCTCTTTTGAAGGTGACGTTACCCTCACCCCAGTAGTTTGAGTCAGCAAGGATACAATCCTAAAGGGATGGATTATTGGAAGATAATGAATTAAGTTATTAATGCAGTATTGTGGTAGGCCCCGCTTTTGGCTGTGACGTTACCCTCGGCTAAGTAGTCTGAGTCAGCAGGGATACAGTCCTAAATAGCCGGGTTATAGTATTAATACTAGTTAACTTATGAGGGGGTCAAAGAATTTGGACCCCCGCCATCCAATACCGTGAAGCATTGAAGGAGGTCCTACTAAATTTGACCCAGGTCCATTGCAGGACCTCTAAACGCTGAACAATGGCAAGACCTTTACCAAACCGTTCCCTTAACCCCCGACCAGGTAGCCAACATACCTCCATATAGACCGTGGAGATATGAATGGTGAAAATCCTTTATTTTATATAGACAGTAAAATAATGCCAAGACACCACGGACAAACGATAAGGAAAGATCACCTTCAACATAAGTAACTAGTTATTAAAGTCATTAATACAAAACCAAATAAAAAGTGCAAAAGATTAGAAATAAAAAGTATTATACTAGACACTTTGTCTTCACCAAGTGATGTAAGAGACTTAGGCAAACATGGCCTTGATTGTCAAGAACTCTTACGATCAATCTTGGATCCCGAGATGACTCACACACTCTACGATGGACAATGGATGATGGTGGTGGATGATGGTGTTGTGATGGTGGTGGGTGGTGGATGAAGTGTGAGAGAGGTGGTGTGCCAAGGGATGAGATGAAATGAATCCAAGCACTCATATTTATAGGCTGAACAGAGAGCTGGGCACGGCCCCGTGCCTGTCTGACACTCTCTCTCCTCATTAATTGTAATTCGCAATTACAATAAATGCGCCTGCTGTAATTTCGACACGCCCCCGTGTCCGCTGGGCACGGCCCGTGGTGGGCAATAGAAGCTTCTATAGATTTGTCTTTTCTGCTGCTTCTTGGGCACGCCCCCTTGCTGGCTGAGCACGGGGCGTGTTCAGACTTCTGCCTTCTCCATTTTGCTTTGGAAGGTGCCGTTGAGGGGTCGGGCAGTCCACTTATGTTCCTTTCCTTGTATTTATGTTGGAATTAGCTGTCTTTTTGCTTCTTTTGTGTTTTTGAGCTCATTTAATCCTGAAAATACAAAAGGAAGACAAAAACACTCTTTTTCCAATATTAGTACTTAAAAAGGGTTAGTTTTATGCCTTGTTTGATGTAATTTATATGTTGCATTTTGCACACATCAAATACCCCCACACTTGAACTTTTGCTTGTCCTCAAGCAAAACTCTTTAATATGTGGCTTACACTCCCAAATGGAATAGGTAGAAGAGAAGGTTTTGGGCTTGTCGTAGAGTGTCGGGATGTCCAAGATCTTTTTGGGTTTTATTTTTATTTATTTATAATCCTATTCGTAATGATTTATTTAGAACGTTTCATAGGAGAAATTACTTATTTGGGCATAACATGCCTTTTTAAAATTCCATTTATATACAAGTTCACATACCTCACGGGAGAAATCACTCACACTCGGCCGAAGGTGCATTTTTAGTGAATCACTCGAGAGCGGCATGGAACTTATTCCTACCATAAGCTTGCCAAGCAATCAATCCTCCTCCTTTTTAACTTTTATACCTTTGTAAATATCAAGAGGACTTTGTGGGTTAAGGGTTAGGCTTGGGTTAAAGGTAGGTGGTTGAGATAGTGGTTAGTGGTTAGTAGAAAAAGGGTGAAAAACGTAACAAGTGTCGGTTTTCGTGGGACTTTCTATTTTTTCAACTTTTTATTTTGATGAAGCTTTTATTCAAACAAAGTTATTTTTGATGAACTTGTTTGTTTATTTTCTTTTTGCTTCATCATCAACACATTTTTTTTTTTTTTACGAAAAACCGAACTTGTTACTAAAACAAAGGGTTAAAAATGAAAAAGGTTTTGGTGGGTAAAAGGGTTTTTGGTTTGGGTGATGAAATGAAAAGGTTTAGGCTCAAAGGGGTTAACTAGGGGGATTTTTTTGGGTAGGTGGAAAAAGAAAAAGAAAAAAAATGGTGTAGAAATAAAAAGGGTTAGTCCTAATGCCTCCATCATTTACTTACTCGGGTTTAAGTTGATAAGGACCGGGAATGTATCGTCATGG
This sequence comes from Helianthus tuberosus, assembly GCA_030545235.1. Taxonomy (NCBI): domain Eukaryota; kingdom Viridiplantae; phylum Streptophyta; class Magnoliopsida; order Asterales; family Asteraceae; genus Helianthus; species Helianthus tuberosus. Next base: position 128,877,376 of record CM060397.1, read on the forward strand.
CAAGTTCTAGAGTCGTAAGAACCAAGCGGCTATTCACACAAGAAACGAAAAATGAGCATTTAGTCTAATGATATGTAATTGTATGCTCAATAAAGGCTCAAAACTCACTTTTGTGGGAATGGGTTTTTTTATGTGATCAAGTATATATAATCAAATTTTAACTAAGTTTGCCATGCCTTTTCATAATTTTCTTATGTTGGTTCTTTTTATCACTACGCTATCGGTTGTAAATTCTTAAAAATATAACCTTTTTGAGAACTTGAATTTCCCGAGTTAAACCTAGACAAGTAAAAATAATGAAATTTTTGAAAAAATTTGGGGTGATTAGCGGTTCCAAAAGAGTTTTGTGTAAGGCTTGTATTTAGGACTTGCAAAATTCAAGGTTTTAGCATCCCCCCACACTTAAATTACACATTGTCCTCAATGTGTCCCAAAAATAAATTTTTAGGTTGATTAGATGTGTAAAATGGTGTTAGAAAGCAAAGGTTTATGTTACTGGTAGTCTGGACACGGCCCCGTGTCCACTGGCAAGGCGGTTGTGATGCATGTTTCGGAGCATGAGGAACGGAACATCGAGCGGCCTGAGGTTGTGAATGCAATGGAGGACAAGCAAATCTCTTAACCCAACGACGCCACCACTGTCATGCCTTTGGCTAAGAGAGTAGCCGAGGAGCCTATGAATGTATCTGTAAAGCGGATCCCTCAGCTTGGTACTCTTAGTGCTGCTCGGATTGTAGAACCCTTCCCCAATCTGAGCCCACATGGCTTGGCGCTCGTTGTCTTCAATCTCTCTCAATCCCCCTGTATTTTCTTCGTTTCCCGCATCCTCTTCCGCATACAACCCGATAATCGACCCGAATTGTGCCATGGAGATCGAATACCTCGTTCCGCCACACCGGAATGACACCCCGTCATTATCGAACGGGTCACACCTTGAAGTGAATGCAAAGGTGCTGTAAAATTCCAAGGTGCATTCATGGACGGAACGGAGTCGGGTTGTTAGTGCGACTCTGAGTGGTCCCGTGACAATGTTGTTGAAACGGTCAATTTGATTCACCATGGTTAGTAGTTCTGTGCACGCCTGCCTCGGGTATTCCTCCGGCCTTGTTGGAAGAAGCTCGTATCGAGCTCTTGCATCTAGCTCTTGCATCTAGCTCATTGGCGTTGAATCTTGTAAACTTCCTGGCCATCTGCAAGAATACACCAAAAGTTAGCATGAAACAGAAATATTTTCGGACAAAACTGCAAACAGCGGGCTGGACACGACCCCGTGCCCAGCGGACACGGCCCCGTGTCCAGAGGTCTGTTACTCAAAATTTCCATTTTTCGACCCGGTTTCGAAAACTTGAAAATTTTTGGTCCAATAGGTGCGGTTTCCCCCGAAAAAGAAACCCTAAGTGCCGCTTTTCCCAAAATAACCCGTTTACCCTATCAATTTTATCTTTTTCGGTTCAAGAACAAGGGTTTGGGGTTTTTGTAAGAAATCGGGTGAATCTATGAACAACACAAGTGTATTTACTTCCCTTAACACTAATTTAACTAAATGCAAACAGATTTAGGAAAAAATTTGAGGTTCGATCCGGATGAACTTCAAGAACCCTAGATTTTTCCCCAAATTTGTGGTGTTTTAACTACATGCAAGTAACTAATCTAACTACTAAGAGTGATAGAATCATACCTTGACTTTGTTAGATCGATAGGAGACGTCGAAATTTCGTGAAAAATCGCCTGGAACCAGAGCTTTTGTGGGGAAACGGGGCGTGTGGAATGAAGAAACTGTTTTGAAAAAGGGGTTTTATCCCGTCTACAGCGCGAACACGGCCCCGTGTCCAGCGGACACGGCCTCGTGCCGAGCAGTTTTTTTTTTTTTTTTTTTTTTAGTGCGCGTGTGAGTGCCCCTATTTCCCATAAGCTATGGTTAGAAAACTTACCGCTTTATTTTGTCGTCTCAATCGTTCGTAACTTACCAGGCATGATGTTTTTATTCTTCCACTGTTTGAAGCGAGATTTCTTCCTCCTCATCCTCAATGAATCCTTGATAGAGTTTCAGCCGTTGGCCATTGACTTTAAATGGTGGCCCATTTCGAGATTTAATTTCTACTGCACCGTGTGGAAAAATATGGGTGATGGAAAAAGGTCCTGACCACCTAGACTTTAATTTACTAGGAAACAATCGAAGTCGTGAATTAAACAAAAGAACTAGATCCCCTACCCGAAATTCATTAGGTTTAATATGTTTGTCATGCAAATTTTTCATTCTTTCCTTATAAATCTCGGAGTTTGAGTATGCATAATTCCTAAGCTCGTCTAATTCATTTAATTGACAAAATCGATTTTTACCAGCAAATTCTAAATCTAAGTTTACATTTTTGATTTCCCAGTAGGCTTTGTGTGCAATTTCTACTGGCAAATGACAACTTTTTCCATAAACTAGCTTATATGGGGTTGTACCTATTGCTGTTTTATAAGCAGTTCGAAAAGCCCATAAAGCATCGTCTAATTTATCAGCCCATTCCTTTTTATTTAACCCTACGGTTTTTTCGAGTATTCGTTTTAAACCTCTATTAGTCACTTCGGCTTGTCCGTTTGTTTGAGGGTGATATGCTGTCGAAACCCGGTGATACACCCCATATCTTGTTAAATTTTTTTCAAGTTGATGGTTGCAAAAATGGGTACCTCTATCACTTATTAAAGCTTTAGGTGTGCCAAAACGAGGGAATAATTTTTTCAGAAATCTTACCACGACTCTTCCATCATTTGTTGGAAGTGCCTCGGCCTCGGCCCATTTAGACAAGTAATCTACTGCCACAAGTATATATTTGTTTCCTTTCGATGGTGGGAAAGGTCCCATAAAGTCGAGTCCCCACACATCAAAAATTTCACAAACAAGAATGCCATTTTGTGGCATTTCGTTTTTGGAAGAAATATTACCTGTTCTTTGGCATGCATCACATGTTTTTACAAGACTTTGGGCGTCTTTGTAAATGGTTGGCCAATAAAATCCTGAATCGAATACCTTTCGTGTGGTACTAGCAGCACCATGATGTCCTCCGTATGGACCTTCATGACAATGGCGGAGAATTCTTCGTGCTTCACTACCATGTACGCATCGTCTGACGAGTTGGTCGGCACACATTTTGAAAAGATATGGATCTTCCCAAAAGTAGTGTTTCACATTGGCAAAGAATTTTTTTCTTTGATGATGTGGCCATCCTTTTGCGACTATACCGCTAGCTAGGTAGTTAGCATAGTCGGCGTACCATGGTTCTTCCTTGTATTCCACCATTTCCAGGGACTCAGTTAGAAATTTCTCGTTGATTTGCTCTTCCCTGGTTGCTTCTAAAGCTGGGTCTTCTAAGCGTGAAAGATGGTCTGCTGCGGTATTTTCTGCTCCTCTTTTGTCCTTGATTTCAATGTCAAATTCTTGGAGGAGTAGAATCCACCTAATCAAACGTGGTTTTGTGTCTTGCTTCTTGAAGAGATATCGAATGGCTGCATGGTCTGTATAGACTATAGTTTTAGAAAGAACAAGATAAGAACGAAATTTATCAAAAGCAAATACCATAGCTAGTAATTCTTTTTCAGTTGTTGTGTAATTTTCTTGTGCATCATTAAGTGTTTTACTAGCATAATAGATTGGGTGGAAATGCTTTTCTTTTCTCTGTCCCAAGACAGCTCCAACTGCAAAGTCACTGGCATCACACATGATTTCGAAAGGAAATTTCCAATCAGGCGCTATCATGATAGGTGCATTGACTAGCATTTCTTTTAGGGTAAGAAATGCTTGATTGCAATCCTTGTCAAAGATGAATGGAGCATCTTTTTCAAGTAACTTCGTTAGAGGCCTTGATATTTTTGAAAAGTCTTTGATAAATCTCCTATAAAATCCGGCATGCCCTAGGAAACTTCTGATAGCTCGTACAGAGGATGGAGGTGGTAATCTAGAAATGGTATCTATTTTGGCTCGATCCACCTCCATTCCTTCGCTTGAGATCTTGTGACCGAGTACTATTCCCTCCGTTACCATGAAATGACATTTTTCCCAATTAAGGGCGAGGTTAGTTTCCTCACATCGGGATAGCATTCGTTCAAGATTATCGAGGCATTGGTCATATGAATCCCCAAAGATAGAAAAGTCGTCCATAAAGACTTCCATTGTCTTTTCTATCATGTCATGGAAAATAGCTACCATGCAACGTTGAAATGTTGCTGGGGCATTACATAGACCAAACGGCATGCGTCGATAAGCAAAAGTTCCATAGGGACATGTGAAAGTTGTCTTTTCTTGGTCTTCGGGCGCTATCGGGATTTGAAAGTAACCTGAAAAACCATCCAAGAAACAGTAAAATTTATGACCGGATAATCTTTCTAACCTTTGATCAATGAAGGGTAAAGGAAAGTGATCCTTTCTTGTTGCTTCATTTAATCGCCTATAATCTATACATACTCTCCATCCTGTGACGCTTCTCGTTGGTATTAGTTCATTCTTTTCGTTAGTAATTACCGTCATACCTCCTTTCTTTGGAACTACTTGGACGGGACTCACCCAAGGACTATCGGAGATAGGATAGATAAGTCCGGCGTCAAGTAACTTGATGACTTCGTTTTTAACAACTTCTTGAACATTTGGATTTACTCGACGTTTTGGTTGTATGACCGATTTGTAGTCATCATTCATCAAAATTTTGTGTGTGCACATAGAATGACTAATTCCTTTTATGTCCACAAGTTTCCAGGCTATTGCATTTTTGTGTTTTTTCAAAAGATTAATTAATTTTTCTTTTTCTAAGTTATCTAATTTAGACGAAATAATTACAGGTAACTTACCATCTTTGTCTAGAAAAGCATATTCCAAACCTTTTGGAAGTTCTTTGAGCTCAAGTGGTGGGTCTTTAGGAGACTCCTTATTTGGTTGCTCGTTTCGATCAAGAACTTTAAAAGTTTGTTCTATGGCGACCTCTTCTTCAACAAAGTGGTCAATCTCTTCACTTGTATCGGGTGGTTCATCTTCATCTTCAATTAGGGGGTCATTATTGCCGAATGGATATTTCATTGATCGTTCGAGATCGACACTTCTTTTAAATGCCCCTAATTGAAGAGGTAGATTATTGAACTTCCGGTTTTTCAAAGCTTCGTGAGTTTTTACAAATGGTCGTCCCAACACTAGAGGAGCGTCATCGAGGATGACAAAGTCGGTTGGGATTACCATTTGATTTGCTTGAACCAAGACGTCTTCAACTATACCGATTGATTTTATTACTTTCCGATTGGATAGAAAAATGGGTATTTGAAGTGGAGAAAAATCACTAATACTTAATTTTTCGAAAATGTAGTTAGGCATTATGTTAACACAAAGATCTTTATCGATGGTGACATTACTAATAAACGAATTTTGAAAGAAACATGGAACCGGTGTAATGTTAATTTCAAATGGGTCTTCTTTTATTAGTGTAGTTTGATCATTAGTTAACCTAACAATTACCATTTCGTCAATTTTAGCGTTAGTATTTAACTCTTTTAAAAACTTAGCATGAGTGGGTACTAAACAATGATTTTCAAAAGAAGGTGACAAGAGATTAATTTTTTTCAAAATTAGACTCTTCTTGAATTTTAACGTTGTCGGACTCACCTTTTTCGTTGTTTAACTCATGTGTAGGTTTTTCACTTATTTGTTCTTCCATTTTTTACATTTTCAGTTATCTCTTCCTTTTTTAGTTCTTCTCTTGCGCGGGACTCCTCTTCCCTTGCGCGAGCTTCTTTTATACATCGATCGATAACTCTAATGTGTTCTAATATCCTATCGGTCACTTCGGTTATAGAAAAAGAATCATTATTTTCTAAGCTTGAATCCGGTTGTTCGACCCTTTGTTCCTCATAATACCCATATGAAGTAGATGGTTCGCACCATTGTTCTTCATTGTAAGCATATGATGGATAAGGTTCGTAATTTTGTTCTTCATAATACTCGTATGAGGTGGGTTGTTCATGCCAAGGTTCCTCATAATAAGCATACGAAGGTGGTGGCTCATATCTTGGTTCCTCAAAGTATGAGTATGAGGGCTCATACCTTGGTTCATCAAAATATGAGTATGAGGGAGGAGGTTCATACCTTTGGTCTTCATAGGATGTGTATGAAGTTGATGGCTCGTACCTGGGCTCCTCATAGTAGGTGTATGAATTGGATGGTTGATATGAGTGATTATTTTGAATCGAACGTGCATTACGACAATTAGTGCAGTAATTACCCCTATAATCATCCTCATCATAGGTGTAGTTGTAACCTCCTGAGTATTGATCCATAAGAATCACTCAGCAGACCACAACCAAGTCTCGAGATCAGAAAACAAAAATAAAAACGAAAACAGAAGCTGGACACGGCCCCGTGTTCAGTGAGCACGGCCCCGTGTTCAGGATCTGTATCTGGGCATTTTAATTAAATTTACTGATTTCGTTGAGCACGGGGTGTGTTCAGTGAGCACGGCCCGTGGTCAAGCTTCTGTTACTGGGTGTTTTTATGAAAATGTGCAGCACGGCCCCGTGTTCAGCGAACACGGCCCCGTGTACAGGCTACTGTAAATGCAAATCTAAACTAAAATGCAGAAAAATGTGCGCGCTTTTAAAAAAGGTTTTGAAAAACTGATTAGGCCGTCGATTTTAAGCTTTCTTAAAATCCTTGTGTCCCCGGCAACGGCGCCAAAAACTTGATGTGCAATAAAGTGTCGTATATATTAGGTGTATATTTTAAGCCCTTTTTTAACACTTATTTTAGCCAAGTTTTAAATTTATAAAACACGATATTTCACTAACACTAAACACACATATGGGCAAGTGCACCCATCGTTGAGTGTAGTATAGCGTTGGTAAGATACTGAGGTCGTCCAAGGACACAAGAGCTTTTAGTACCGGTTTATCCTCAACGTCTAATCAAAATAAAAGTTTAGAAAAAGATTTTAAACTAAGAAAAATAAAAACTAACTAAAATGCTGAAAATAAAAATAAAAAGAAAAACAGATAGACAAGATGAATCACTTGGTTCCGACTCGTATCTAGTATAACCTTTGATTATTCCCGCACTTTTGCACATAATTAAGAGATTATCTTAGTTATTGTAGTAGGCCCCTCTTTTGAAGGTGACGTTACCCTCACCCCAGTAGTTTGAGTCAGCAAGGATACAATCCTAAAGGGATGGATTATTGGAAGATAATGAATTAAGTTATTAATGCAGTATTGTGGTAGGCCCCGCTTTTGGCGGTGACGTTACCCTCGGCTAAGTAGTCTGAGTCAGCAGGGATACAGTCCTAAATAGCCGGGTTATAGTATTAATACTAGTTAACTTATGAGGGGGTCAAAGAGTTTGGACCCCGCCATCCAATACCGTGAAGCATTGAAGGAGGTCCTACTAAATTTGACCCAGGTCCATTGCAGGACCTCTAAACGCTGAACAATGGCAAGACCTTTACCAAACCGTTCCCTTAACCCCCGACCAGGTAGCCAACATACCTCCATATAGACCGTGGAGATATGAATGGTGAAAATCCTTTATTTTATATAGACAGTAAAATAATGCCAAGACCCCACGGACAAACGATAAGGAAAGATCACCTTCAACATAAGTAACTAGTTATTAAAGTCATTAATACAAAACCAATTAAAAAGTGCAAAAGATTAGAAATAAAAAGTATTATACTAGACACTTTGTCTTCACCAAGTGATGTAAGAGACTTAGGCAAACATGGCCTTGATTGTCAAGAACTCTTACGATCAATCTTGGATCCCGAGACGACTCACACACTCTACGATGGACAATGGATGATGGTGGTGGATGATGGTGTTGTGATGGTGGTGGGTGGTGGATGAAGTGTGAGAGAGGTGGTGTGCCAAGGGATGAGATGAAATGAATCCAAGCACTCCTATTTATAGGCTGAACAGAGAGCTGGGCACGGCCCCGTGTCTGCTGGGCACGGCCCCGTGCCTGTCTGACACGCTCTCTCCTCATTAATTGTAATTCGCAATTACAATAAATGCGCCTGCTGTACTTTCGACACGCCCCCGTGTCCGCTGGGCACGGCCCGTGGTGGGCAATAGAAGCTTCTATAGATTTGTCTTTTCTGCTGCTTCTTGGGCACGCCCCCGTGCTGGCTGAGCACGGGGCGTGTTCAGACTTCTGCCTTCTCCATTTTGCTTTGGAAGGTGCCGTTGAGGGGTCGGGCAGTCCACTTATGTTCCTTTCCTTGTATTTATGTTGGAATTAGCTGTCTTTTTGCTTCTTTTGTGTTTTTGAGCTCATTTAATCCTGAAAATACAAAAGGAATACAAAAACACTCTTTTTCCAATATTAGTACTTAAAAAGGGTTAGTTTTATGCCTTGTTTGATGTAATTTATATGTTGCATTTTGCACACATCACTCCTCCTCTATATTTCGGCAGCCCCAAATGTGACAACTCGAAATTTCCAACATTCTTTATTTGCTTTTAATGCACGTTGACTTTGACTGTTTAGTTGTTTGACTTGCCTGACTTGTAACTGTACACTTCGTGTTATAATAAACGTATTGTGTTTACATGATTATGTGTTTGATTGTATAACATGGAACCTGTCGAGAAACGTAAACTGCTTAACTTATGAAAGAACCCGACGAAACACAAGTGTGTTTCGCCATAACAAATCTCGACGAAACAGACTGTTTCGCCAAAAGCATCTCGACGAAACAGAAGTCTGTTTCGCCGAGCCCAGTTTCACCGAAGCCCGGTTCGGGCCCAACACGCTATTTTGAGTTTAAAACGTGAAACAACATCAGTTTTTACATCTGCTATCAAACAACCAAAACCCTAGAGCCCCTTTCCCTCCTGTGCGACGGCAGTTGGAGGTTCCCGGCGATATCTTAGCGATCGATTCGTATTTCTCTTATTCCGGTTAGTGTGTGTTCGTTAATCGGTTTAATATTTCTGTAATAGCTCGATTCATGTTTGTGTATATACTTGATTTCTGGATTATATAGGAGTATATGGGTATGATGTTCTTGATTGCGATATACATGGTTAATCGGATGCGTAATTCTATGCGAAACTGAATATGATCGAATGCTCGGTTCTGAATGTTGTTAATATGATTTGATTCTGAATTCAAGTTAGCATCTTGATAGGGTGCAATGATATGATTGTTGGATGTTAAATTTATATGTTATACACAAAAACTAGGGTTTATGCTAGACAATGATTCTTGGATGATTGAGTTGTGATGATTCGTTCTGCACATTGACCTTCATATGATTTCTGATACTGATAACGGCTGCTAGCATGATTAGGGTTCTGTGTATATTCGTAACTGCTGCATCTGTTATCTGCGAAACTGACGTCCGACGAAACAGAACTCTCGGCGAAACAGAATGTGTTTCGCCAAGAGTAGTCGACGAATCAGAAGTTCTGTTTCGCCAGGGGACACCTCGACGAAACAGAATGTGTTTCGTCAATATCTTGTTTCGCCAACATATGTGTTTCGCCGTATATGTGTTTCGTCGAGCTGTGCTGTAACTTGAATGGATTCTGTTAAATGTTAACTGGAATATTTAACTGCTGTTAGACGTTAGACATGACTTGTATGATTGTGATTACGTGCTACCTGCTTATACGTGAGCAACTTGAACACCAACTGATTATTCTATACGTGCGTACTTTAGGACGTGATTGACTTACTTTGAGCACATACTTAGCATACCGAGCAAACCAAGGTGAGTTCACACCCTTACTAAGGCATGGGATTCCCAGGGTTTGGGGAATGGGATGGAAGGAATAAGGTTGAATAGATTCGTACATACACTGATACTAGACTACCATACCATTGTCCTCGGTTGTGAAGGACACATACGTAAAACCTACGTATACTTATGCTACTCGCTATCCTCGGTTGTGAAGGATACTCACGTAAAACCTACGTGAACTTATACTCAATACTATCCTCGGTTGTGAAGGATACTCACGTAAAACCTACGTGAACTTATACTCAATACTATCCTCGGTTGTGAAGGATACTCACGTAAAACCTACGTGAACTTATACTCAATACTATCCTCAGTTGTGAAGGATACTCACGTAAAACCTACGTGAACTTATACTCAATACTATCCTCGGTTGTGAAGGATACTCACGTAAAACCTACGTGAACTTATACTCAATACTATCCTCGGTTGTGAAGGATACTTACGTAAAACCTACGTAAACTTATACTTACTACTATCCTCGGATTGGGAAGGATACTTATGGATAAAACTAGTCTAGTAACTTACAACATGGGAAGCCCCCACTAATTGAACTTACAACATGGGAAGCCCCCACTAATTGAACTTGCAACATGGGAAGCCCCCACCAACAGAACGTACTATCGGCCCAGTAGAGCCACATGTTACATAAGAACTTACTATTACGCATTTACTTTCTGTGAACTCGCTCAACTAGTTGTTGACTCTCTGTTACATGCCTTGCAGGACCATAGGTACTTTCGGAGCTTGCACGGGAGGCACGGTCGTTGTGGACATGGATCGTGAATGTGTTGTTAAACATTATAACATTTTGTACTTAAACTTATGTTGGGTCTTACATTATTGCTTCCGCTACACACTTGTATATATTTGGTTTTGTAAAAACCTATCGTATTGATGAATGCCTTTTGATATATATATACTTATGTTCAATATGATTGGTGGCTTGATCCTGGTCATGTCACGCCTCCAAGCGGTGGTACTCCGCGTGTGGATTTTGGGGGTGTGACAGATTGGTATCAGAGCCATTGGTTATAGAGAACTCGGTTTTAATAAAGGGAAAACGATTTCGTTAAAACCAGACTATAACCAGAACAGTGCTCTCAACGATCCACAACGACGCTTCGCTCCACGTGCAAGGCTCAACATCATAGGTACTACTATTCATGTTACTTTACCTACATGCTAGAACTACATAGAACTTTGCTCGCGGTATGCTTAGATTACAGAACCTACTATATGTTGTTGCTTGAGAATACTTGGGTGCTCACTCTCTTCGCACTATTCGCGAACCTCTCACCCACATGTTCTCCTTGATGTCAAGATCATGTGTGGACGCGTTAACCTAACTCAAGCCCAGTTGGCGGCTTCGATCACTGAACAAGTCACTGCAGCACTCGCAGCTGCCCAGGCAGGAGGTGTAACCTGCCATCGCCACTTACTCTAGGATTTTTAGATCCTACTCTCGTAACTCAACACTTGTGCTTAATTTTGATTACTCTTACGCACACGACAAGTTAACACGCTCAGCCACCTGTATGCACATACAAGACTTTTATGGACTGTCGTCCTACTACTTTCAACGACACTGAAGGAGCTGTTGGACTCCCCCGTTAAGTTCGAGGAACTCGAATCGGACTTCGATTATGCGAATGACCCAAGGCTAGTAAGGTGAAATATGCCACTGATAGTCTCGAAGACACTGCACAAACTTGGTGGAACGCGCAAGTTACGATGCTGGGGGCTGGCGGCTGCTAATGCCACCCCTTGGGACGAATTCAAGAAACTAATCAAACTAGAATACTGTAACTATGATAACAATCCAACAAACTGACAATTTTGTGTCCAACTATGGTGGATCCTCCCATAAAGAGCTTTGAGCTGTACCTCAAAGGCTTAGTACCAGAAATTCAGAGTCATGTGACTTCTGCCAATCTTGCTACCATTCAGGATGTTACTCGTCTTGCACATCGTCTCACAAACCAGGCAGTGGGACAGAACAAGCTGCCTCAACGTATCAGCGATACTACTACTACTACTACTACTTCTGCTATTCCTAGTGACAACAAATGAAAGTGGGATGGAACCTCTAGCAAGGGTTCGACTACGATTCCGTCCCAGGCACAGCAGTGAAAGATCGATGACAACCAAGGTCCTGGTCAGCAACCTCTTAGTAGTCAAGGGCAGGGTGGATACAGGGGAAACCACCCTAAGTGCAAAACGCGACTTATTTTGGAACTTCTTCGAACGAAACAGCTATACGCTAAGTTTTCAAAACGCGACTTCTGGCTTCGTGAAGTCCACTTTCTAGGCCACGTGGTAAACCAGGATGGGATTCATGTCGATCCATCCAAGGTAGATTCAATCAAGAATTGGCCTGCTCCTCGTACACCAACAGAAATACGCCAATTCTTGGGTTTGGCGGGTTATTACCGACGTTTCATCAAGGACTTTTCAAAGATTGCTCAGCCGCTTACACTACTGACACAGAAAGGTGTTGTTTACCGATGGAGTAATGCACAGGATACAGCGTTTCAGCACTTAAAGGATAGACTTTGTAGCGCACCTATCCTCTCATTGCCTGAAGGCACGGACGATTTCGTAGTCTACTGCGACGCATCTATCCCAGGGTCTTGGATGTGTATTGATGCAGAGGGATAAAGTTATTGCTTATGCTTCGCGCCAACTAAAGATTCACGAACGGAATTATACGACACACGACCTAGAGCTGGGAGCGGTTGTTTTTGCACTTAAGATATGGCGACACTATTTGTATGGTACCAAGTGCGCAATCTACACTGATCACAGAAGCCTCGAACATATCTTCAAACAGAAAGAGTTGAACATGCGACAACGTCGATGGGTCGAGTTACTGAACGATTACGAATGTGCTATAAAATACCATCCGGGCAAAGCCAATGTGGTGGCCGACGCCCTCAGTCGAAAGGATACTACACCTAGGCGTGTACGAGCGTTGCAACTCACTATTCAGTCTAGTTTTCTTTCACAGATACGAGATGCTCAGGTAGAAGCATTGAAACCAGAAAACGTCAGGGCTGAAGCCCTACGCGGCTCGAGGCAACGATTAGAACAAAGGGCAGACGGCGCTTATTACGTAACAAGACGCATTTGGGTCCCACACTATGGTGACTTACGCGAGCTTGTAAGGGATGAGCTCATAAGTCTCGCTATTCGGTACATCCAGGTTCAGATAAAATGTACCACGATATCAAAACTACATATTGGTGGCCTAGCATGAAGGCCCACATAGCTACTTACGTCAGCAAGTGCTTGACTTGTGCGAGAGTCAAGGCAGAATATCAGAAACCGTCAGGACCACTCCAACAACCTGAGATACCACAATGGAAATGGGAGCAAATTTCCATGGATTTTGTTACTGGCTTACCTAGATCTCAGCGCGGAAATGATACTATTTGGGTGATCGTAGATCGACTCACAAAGTCTGCTCACTTCTTGGCCATCAAAGAAACAGACAAGTTCTCTACTTTAGCAGACATATACCTTAAGGAAGTTGTCTCGAGGCACGGGGTGCCCACATCTATTATCTCTGATCGTGATGCACGTTTTACTTCAGAACTGTGGCAAGCTATGCACAAATCTTTTGGCTCTCGTTTAGACATGAGCACAGCGTATCATCCTCAGACAGACGGGCAGTCTGAGCGAACTATTCAAACTCTAGAAGACATGCTTCGGGCGTGCGTAATTGACTTTGGCAAGGGCTGGGAAAAGCATCTGCCACTTGTGGAATTTTCATACAACAACAGCTACCACACCAGCATTAAAGCTGCACCACTCGAGGCACTGTACGGGCGTAAGTGCCAGTCACCTCTCTGTTGGGCAGAGGTGGGAGAAAGTCAAATCACAGGTCCAGAAATGGTAGTCGATACTACAGAAAAGATTGCATAAATACGACAACGCATGGCGGCAGCACGCGACCGTCAGAAAGCATACGCTGATTGAGACAGGAAACTACTCGAATTCCAGGTTGGGGATCAAGCGCTACTTAAAGTTTCACCCTGAAAGGGTGTGGTTCGTTTTGGCAAACACGGCAAACTAAATCCACGATATGTTGGACCTTTCGAGGTTATTGAGAAAATAGGCAAGGTGGCCTACAGATTGAACTTACCACCTGAACTCAGTGCAGTTCACAATGTCTTTCACGTGTCGAATCTGAAGAAGTGTACGTCAGATGAGACCCACATAGTTCCCTTAAAGGAACTCACTATCGACGAGCGGTTGCACTTCGTCGAGGAACCTGTTGAAATCACGGACCGGGATGTTAAGGTCCTCAAGAACACGAGAATCCCTCTTGTACGAGTTCGTTGGAACTCCCGCCGCGGCCCAGAGTTTACCTGGGAACGCGAAGACCAAATGGAACTCAAATATCCCCAGTTGTTCGAAAACAATGCAACTACTACTGAGGATGAAGCTACTACAGAAGTTCGGGATGAAATCCCAACTCAACGGGGGGATGATGTGACACCCCAGGAAAACCAGTAAACGATAACTTATCTAGCTTCCTCAGTAACCGCATGCTAAATTTCGGGACGAAATTTCTTTCAAGTTGGGGATAATGTGACAACTCGAAATTTCCAACATTCTTTATTTGCATTTAATGCACGTTGACTTTGACTGTTTAGTTGTTTGACTTGCCTGACTTGTAACTGTACACTTCGTGTTATAATAAACGTATTGTGTTTACATGATTATGTGTTTGATTGTATAACATGGAACCTGTCGAGAAATGTAAACTGCTTAACTTATGAAAGAACCCGACGAAACACAAGTGTGTTTCACCATAACAAATCTCGACGAAACAGACTGTTTCGCCAAAAGCATCTCGACGAAACAGAAGTCTGTTTCGCCGAGCCCAGTTTCACCGAAGCCCAGTTCGGGCCCAACACGCTATTTTGAGTTTAAAACGTGAAACAACATCAGTTTTTACATCTGCTATCAAACAACCAAAACCCTAGAGCCCCTTTCCCTCCTGTGCGACGGCAGTTGGAGGTTCCCGGCGATATCTTAGCGATCGATTCGTATTTCTCTTATTCCGGTTAGTGTGTGTTCGTTAATCGGTTTAATATTTCTGTAATAGCTCGATTCATGTTTGTGTATATACTTGATTTCTGGATTATATAGGAGTATATGGGTATGATGTTCTTGATTGCGATATACATGGTTAATCGGATGCGTAATTCTATGCGAAACTGAATATGATCGAATGCTCGGTTCTGAATGTTGTTAATATGATTTGATTCTGAATTCAAGTTAGCATCTTGATAGGGTGCAATGATATGATTGTTGGATGTTAAATTTATATGTTATACACAAAAACTAGGGTTTATGCTAGACAATGATTCTTGGATGATTGAGTTGTGATGATTCGTTCTGCACATTGACCTTCATATGATTTCTGATACTGATAACGGCTGCTAGCATGATTAGGGTTCTGTGTATATTCGTAACTGCTGCATCTGTTATCTGCGAAACTGACGTCCGACGAAACAGAACTCTCGGCGAAACAGAATGTGTTTCGCCAAGAGTAGTCGACGAATCAGAAGTTCTGTTTCGCCAGGGGACACCTCGACGAAACAGAATGTGTTTCGTCAATATCTTGTTTCGCCAACATATGTGTTTCGCCGTATATGTGTTTCGTCGAGCTGTGCTGTAACTTGAATGGATTCTGTTAAATGTTAACTGGAATATTTAACTGCTGTTAGACGTTAGACATGACTTGTATGATTGTGATTACGTGCTACCTGCTTATACGTGAGCAACTTGAACACCAACTGATTATTCTATACGTGCGTACTTTAAGACGTGATTGACTTACTTTGAGCACATACTTAGCATACCGAGCAAACCAAGGTGAGTTCACACCCTTACTAAGGCATGGGATTCCCAGGGTTTGGGGAATGGGATGGAAGGAATAAGGTTGAATAGATTCGTACATACACTGATACTAGACTACCATACCATTGTCCTCGGTTGTGAAGGACACATACGTAAAACCTACGTATACTTATGCTACTCGCTATCCTCGGTTGTGAAGGATACTCACGTAAAACCTACGTGAACTTATACTCAATACTATCCTCGGTTGTGAAGGATACTCACGTAAAACCTACGTGAACTTATACTCAATACTATCCTCGGTTGTGAAGGATACTCACGTAAAACCTACGTGAACTTATACTCAATACTATCCTCGGTTGTGAAGGATACTCACGTAAAACCTACGTGAACTTATACTCAATACTATCCTCGGTTGTGAAGGATACTCACGTAAAACCTACGTGAACTTATACTCAATACTATCCTCGGTTGTGAAGGATACTTACGTAAAACCTACGTAAACTTATACTTACTACTATCCTCGGATTGGGAAGGATACTTATGGATAAAACTAGTCTAGTAACTTACAACATGGGAAGCCCCCACTAATTGAACTTACAACATGGGAAGCCCCCACTAATTGAACTTGCAACATGGGAAGCCCCCACCAACAGAACGTACTATCGGCCCAGTAGAGCCACATGTTACATAAGAACTTACTATTACGCATTTACTTTCTGTGAACTCGCTCAACTAGTTGTTGACTCTCTGTTACATGCCTTGCAGGACCATAGGTACTTTCGGAGCTTGCACGGGAGGCACGGTCGTTGTGGACATGGATCGTGAATGTGTTGTTAAACATTATAACATTTTGTACTTAAACTTATGTTGGGTCTTACATTATTGCTTCCGCTACACACTTGTATATATTTGGTTTTGTAAAAACCTATCGTATTGATGAATGCCTTTTGATATATATATACTTATGTTCAATATGATTGGTGGCTTGATCCTGGTCATGTCACGCCTCCAAGCGGTGGTACTCCGCGTGTGGATTTTGGGGGTGTGACACCAAACCCTTTTCATATTTTCTTTTTCATCCATTAAATACCTCCATTTAACCTAGTTTAAGCCATTTCAATAGTAGCAACAATGGAGGAACATTAGGAGGTGCATGAAAGGTTAAATCTTTTCTTAATATTCTTATTTGGCTTGTGTAAATTTGTAAGCTCGCAAACCATCATATTTAAGCTTCTTATTACTAGTATTTACTAGAAGTACAAGTTGATGATCTTGAAATTAAAGATAAACATAACCAAAAACCCTAATCTCAAACATAATAAACACTAAATATAACTATATTATGTGTTGATTTATTAGATTTGTGATAGCTAGTTAGTATAATCATGTTGTTTATGTTGATCATGTTAGAACAAGTTGTGTAAAAATGGGATTATGATGATCGGATATTGTAGTAATCTATAAGCATGTTACTCTTGCCATGTTAAACTTGAAAATATGATTTAAACATGATTATGTTTAAATCATGCAAGATCATCATCTCTAAAATCATGAGCTTTACATGTGTATATAACCTTTATTATGGTTCTTGAAATATTAAACATGTAATGGACATGAAACTTGACTTTTAAAAACTAGTAAACTTGATATTTCTATAAAAAAAAAGTGGACATATAAAGCTTGTTATAAAAAAGGGGTGATATATAAAAGTCTTGGTATTTTACTAACTTGGAAAATATATATATGTTAAAAGCTCATGAAAGAATGAAAGCATGTGTGATTATTACTTAAAAAATGGTTTTTGGTAAAGCTTAACAACTTGGTGATGATTTGGAAATTGATTTGGTGATTTAAACGCGTTTTGAGAACGTGGGGAAACGTCATGATTTAGGGGAAACTATGGCGAATTTTTCAAAAAAAATCTAATCGCGATTAATGGTGATTAACAATGTTAAACACGATTAGTGGTCTAAATCTTCATTAAGGAAGTCTTGATACAAAGGGTAAAGCTCTAATCATCCAAGAGATTTTATAAACTCATATATATTTTTACAAGTATAAATGGATGAAAAATATAAATAAGTGCAAATATAATTTTTGGTAAAAATTATATATTTAAAAGTACCCTTTGGTGTATGATACTTGTATATTATTTGTATGTATTAATATTAGAGTAATACATGTCAAAACACTAAATACAATATACAAGTGAAAATACGCAAATATATATCATGAAGACACTTGAAAGAAAACAAGTATAAAATAACACATGTATACATATACACCAAAGTCCACTAGGTACCAAAGAAATGCTACAAAAAGGGATATACATAAATCGTATCTATAACATATCCTTGAACGGATACACGGACGAGTGAACAAATTGGACAACGGACGAGTCCACAAAAATATATTCTTACGAAATAATGTATAATTCAAGCCGACAAGTAAGATACATAATTTATTTCGGTAAATAAAAGAATATATATCGTCACTGACGACAAAGGGGGCATATCGTTATCACGAGAAGATTACTACGACACTTGGGCGTTCCATTGACACAAGAAATATATATATATATATTTAGACACCGAATTAATATATATACTACCGATAACAAAATTCGGAAAGTTGAAAAATACAAAATGCAAGACTATTAAAAATGGACTCATGAAGATACATAGGCCAAGGCCCAATGACAAAACATTTGGGGTAGGCCCAAATTGCTAAAATACAAGGGCTATGGCCCAAATTACTAAAGTACATGGGCCAATGCCCAATGACAAGAAAACATGGGCTTGGCCCAATGACATAAAAGACATGGGCTCAACCCAATAACATTAAAACATCGGTTAGGCCCAATAATATAGATGACACGGGCTCGGCCCAATGACATGGGCTCGGCCCAATGACATGAGCAAAGGCTCAATGACATGCGTGCGCGGCACGAGGACATGTGAAGGGCGAAGCCCGTTCACACATAATTCAATACACATAGAATACATGTATACACTTATGAATTCAATATATATAACAATCGAGCGAGTAAACTACCAACGCTCTAAAATACAAAGTTGTTCCAAAATGACAAGTGAAAACATAATAAGAATTCAAGATGAACAACCTGTACGAGGTCAGATAAGACCTAGTGTCTAATAAAGTTAGTACAAATGTAGGTTAATCACACGTACGGACGCTCACTACGGTATTACATACAGGAACGCAAACTTGTGAGTTCATGTCCCTCCTTTCAATGATTTCAATGTTTTATTCAAAAATAGTCGAGGGGAAATACATGTCAAAACTATGGGTATGTTAGCTATGGGTTTAGATGATAACATGATCAATGTACATAAGTAGGATAATGACATAGTAACCATTAATCACTTAGTGACCAAGGTCCAAAAGGTGTAGATCTATTGAGCTTGAGACACGCTCCACTCCTGGTTGGTATACCCTAGAGTGCTTTTGTGATCCCAAAAATGTCAAAGTTGTCTCGGGTTGGTTACGTACTTATGGTACATAATGTCAGGGGGCTCGCTACCCACTGATGGATCCTTAAACTCCATAAATGCTATTAACATACCGGGATTTCATTACAAGAATACAAAGATTTCATATGATAACAATAACTGCATGAACTCGCTAAACTTTTGTTGACTTTTAAAACTACATGTATTTCAGGAAACAAGTCTTGAGCCGGTGATACACTACGGGGAACGGGAAAGTCTATGACAATGATAGCCGCTTTTGGAGGGTTTGTCTTTTATATCCCAACTTCGTATGGGTATATAGGGGACAAAACCTCACTATGTTTTATGTCAATAACTATCTTTTGTGTTGTGTAATATAACTACGTTTTGGTTAATGTTTGTAAACATTATGGAAACTTGAAAACTTTGTTTAAAAACAATATATCTATGGCATCGTTGTGGTTTATTATGTTTACTCATTTGGATGCAATGATTACCATTCTTACGTCAGACACAATACGCTTCCGCTACTAGCAGGGTGTGACATACTTCCACTACACTTCCTCCATCCACATGTATCCTGGCCACCTTGTGTCCAGCTATGACAGCCTATATGTTGAGGGGGAGCCTTTGCACCTCATGCTCCTCCAGGTGTGGCATCAGTATGGGAGCTTTCATGCGGTCTGGGGGCCTAGGACCCTGGCTTTGACACTTCTAGTAGGGTCATATTGATCCCTTCGTCTAATCATGTCTACGTATGCCGTATCCGGCTCTTTTACATCCTTCCCCTTGCGATATACCCCTCCTTCCTTGATTTCTTTAACTAAATGTGCCAATTTACCCGTTTTTACCGCATCTTCTATCTCTCTTTTTAAGTACATACAATCATCAGTTTTATGGCCATAGCCCCTATGAAAGTCGCAATATTCGTTTGGTTGTACTTTTGGCCCTGGTTTTATGAGGGGTGGCCTTGGAAAGGAGTTCTTTACCCTTTCGGTGGCCAGTATCTCACTCGGGATTTTGGTAAGGGGGTAAAACTATCAGAATAAAGGGCTGATCCCCTGCCCCGAGGCCTATACGGGGAGTAGGTGGGTGTAACACCTGTGCCTTCACGGCCATCAAACAAATACCGAACCAATGAAATATTATATTTCATACTTGGGATTTGTAAAAATATGTGTATCATTTGCACATATCAATTCTCGTTCAATTCCAAACTCTAAATCACTTTCTGGAAGGTTATACGCGCACCGATGCGTAGATATAACCAGTTTAATGCAACAAACACTCCAGAATAGTGAAATAGGCTTAACATACCTTAAATAGCCTTTACATAACTTAGAAATAAGTTTTGAAGGCTTTGGTATGGCAAAATCGAGTTAATTCGCTTACAGGGACTAAATATGACAAACTGCGAAAGTATGTCAATTTGAACTGTAACGAACATTCCGGAACATGACCATAAGTTAAACATACCATAAATATCCTTTACATAGCTTAGAAATAGGCTTTGAGGGGTTCGGTATGCTAAAATAAACTTTTGGGTCATTCAGGGACTAAAAGTGTCAAAAAGTGCACAAGTTTGCATTTTCGCGCATAACTTACGTTCTGAATACATCCGGACATCCAAAAATTTATGTAAGCATGACTACATTATATTTTAGTGTTCGCCATAAGAAAAATCCATTCGTCGCGTCATTTGGATCGTTTTTCGCGCTTATGCGCATTCCGTCGTAATTAAGCGAACATCGCGTTCGTACGACCAAACGAACCATCATCCGGCATATTTTTTAGTATGTTTTGAGTTCCCTATACTTTAACTTCATTTTAGAGCCTTGAAATGAGGTTAACGGGGTTCAAACGCATCGAAAAAGGCCTTAAACACGTGCAGGGACCATTGCTGCCAATTTTGAAACTTTCTGATTCAGGGGGGGTGCTAGCGTAGCGCGAGGCCTATGGGGCTACCCGTCGCGCTACGCGACTGCCTATTCTGGGCAGAAAACATGCAGAAACTCAGTTTTTCGCATTCGGGACCAGATTCGATGTATTAGCCGTTGTTTAATTCACAACCACACATTCTAAACTTGCTTAGTCAGCGGATAAGGATGGAACTTAGGCACCATAACCTTGCAACACATGTATGGATGGAATTTAAGCACCTAAGCACCATAACTTTGCAACACATGTATGGATGGAATTTAAGCACCTAAGCACCATAACTTTGCAACACATGTACGGATGGGATTAAGGCACGTTTTCCATGAAACGATCTTAACGGTTCGGGTATTCCTATAAATACCCCATACCCCCCATTGCTAAAATCACTAGAATTCTGATTTGAGAACCTCTAAGTTGAAACCATTGTTTCATACCTGAGATTCTTGAATCGGGATTAGCATTCGGGGACCCTTCGTAAGTATTCTTTCGTTCTTTTATTGCTTTTCGAGTCTTTCGAGTCTGAAAGTCAAACTTTGTTTGACTTTCTACATTGACCAGTTATGGTCAATGCGAAGTTCGTTTGAACTTCGCAACGTGAGTGTAATCACGTTGGTCATAGTCCCTTGGGACTATGCCCACTGATTACCACGTTGTCTAGGGTCGTAGGGTAGGCGATCTAATAAATCGCCTATACCCTCGAACCCGACCCAGTTTGGTCGATCATTAGGATCCGACCAAACACATTAGGTGACCATAGTAGGTAGGGAATAACCTTCCGAGGTTATACCCTATGGTCACATCGTTTAAGTAGTTGTATGATAGGTAGTTTATATGCCTTAGGTAAATTACCAGAATACCCTTTTCATGTATAATTGGTAATTAAGCATATGTAACCTAAACCTTTGTCACATAACTGATTATGTAATATGTTTAGGCATATAACACTTGTCATAGGGCTAGTTAGGCGGTCCGAACGCGTTTCACGCGAACGACGCGTTAAAGTAGCATAAGCTACCTAAACGGGTCGTAATGGGTCGTAGGCAGTTATGTTAGGTTTCAATTAGTATGTAGGCTTTGTTAAACCATATGACACGAGTCTCTACACTCGTTTGGTTTACAAACCCTAATACTACCCGATCTTCCGATTTAGGTCCGGTTTATTAATGTAGTTACCTATAGTAGGTGCCGTTTGATTCCGTGATCTCTAGCTTTGCTTGGTGGTTATCCTAGGACTTCTGAGCAATCTCAAGTGAGTACATAGACCCCTCTTTTACTGTTTTCCAAACTATTTTGGGGTGAAACACATGTGCCTACTTGTTACTTTCGTGCTTTCCTGTTTTCACATCATATACTTGTTATGTTCATTAGTACACTATTAGTACATGATTTACATTACATTTTCTGCTAGGTATGTTGACTGATAGCATGCTAGCACATTGATTTACATGACTTTTCTACTTTGTATGTTAACTTAGCATACTTAGTACATCATTTTACATTGCATCTCTGTTGCATATGTTCCAGTAACATATGGACACATTGTTTTACAGCTCTACCTTGTATGTTTACTCTAGCATACTAGGTACATTATCTTCATCACATGCTTACATTTTGGTATGACATTTGGTTTGTTTAAACTATACTATACATTCATTAACACCGATCATGCCGTTCGTTAGTAGGTAGTGGTACCATAGGACTTGACAAATCCCGTTCCGGACATCCCAGGGAAAGGGGATGAAAGGAATGACCGAATCCGAATACATATTCTCTTGATAACTCACTTTTACATAGTTATCCGTCTGTCTCAAGGCTTGGATGTATGAATTTTCACAATACCGCATAAATGTTCATATTCAGTATAGCATGCATATATCTTACAAAACATAACTTTGATTTAAACCAAGTTTTACTTCAATACTTTGTTTTGTACATTTTTACTTATGGTTTAAGTAGTCTAAATTTTACTTACCATACATATCATTTTGGTTATACATTACTTGACTACTTTTGGACTATAAACATTTGACATGGATATTTGACATAGACATTTGACATGGATATTTGACATAGACATTTGACATGGATAATTGACATAGACATTTTGACATGATTTACATCTTGACATGAACATTTTACATTGTTTGGTTTGGTTTGATTAAGTGATTAAGTAACGATGCGTGTGTAATATGATACAAGCATGGTGGATACGCCACTGGTACTTCCTATATATAAGTGTTTGTATGGTATTACATGTCGTAACGTTATTTGAATCATTTCAGTTTGAGACATAGAACATTTCATACAAATAACATACTTTTCACAAGACATTGATTTATAAACAACTTATCTTATGCAAACATATTTTACTTGGTTATTCATTTAACCTTACATTTATTTATACTTATCATCTGATCATATCGTTTTTCAAATGATTTAAAAGACAAAGCAAATAACAAGGTTCATGACTAAACATTTTCTCAAACATAAGTCATGAATCTTATTTTCACAAAACCTATGTATCTCACAGGCATTTTTATGCTGACGTACCTATTTTCACATGTGTTTTTCAGGAACTGTTGCATAAGATGATCAAGATACACATAGGCAGACTTGGGCTTTAGTGACAATAAAAGATGCAAGACTAGTTAATTATGTTGTATTTCCTTGTTTAATTAAGACATTGTAACACTTTTAATCAATAAAACGAAACTTAAATTTCCATGGTTGTGAAACATTAATTCTGTTACAACACTCCCCGATGTTTCCGCCACGTTTTGTATGTTCTACGTGGTCGGGGTGTGACAGTGGGTCTCACCCTATCATGCAGAATTTTATCAAAGGTTGGTTTTCGAGAATATGATGTACCTTTTTCTGGAGGCTTCGGAGTGGGATTGCTCCTTCGGGCTGGGACGTCCATCTCCTTAGCCTTGCTGACTGTGTCCTTTCCCCTGACGAAGGCCCTGACTCGGTCCATAAGATTATCAAACGTGTGTGGAAACTCCTCACCCAGCTTCTCACACAATTGTGCATGCTTCAGCCCGTTAATAAAGCTACTGATTTTCATGACCTCCGGGACATATTTGATGTTCATGCTTTCCTTGATGAACCTCTCCATGTATTGATCTACCCGTTCGTTGTCCCGCTACCTTATATGCATGATTTCATTTGGGTTTTTGACCACCTTTCTTTGTTGACTGAAGTTTCTCAGGAACTTCTCGCTCAGCTCCTCATAACTGTCGATTCCCCCAGGGGGAAGGCTGTCAAACCAGAGCCTGACTCCCTCCGTTAGGGTTTGCACGAACATGTGGCACCAGACAGACATGGGCCATCGTCCTAGTTATCCTGCACCCTTGAAGGCATGCAGGTGATCCTCCGGGTCTCGTGTCCCGTCATATCTATCGAAATTCAAAGGTAGTTTGAGCTTAGGGGGCATGGGAGCCTCGGTGATCCTTTTGGTAAACTTCGAGACCTCAGCTAAATCTCGAGGAAGATAGGGTTGGTTCAAACCACTGTCGCTTTCACTCTCCTTTTCTTCTCCCTTTGAATCTTTCCCTTTAATGAGGTTCTCCCTTTCTTCCGACGTCATTTGCTTCAGAGCCTTCATGAAATTTTCCAAGGGGTCAGAACTGTCGCCCTTGTTCTGTGGGCAAGTATCTCCCTTGTTGGTTGGTGTATCGAAGGACAACCTGGTCTTGAGACTCTCGAGCCACTCCTGCCTTTCCAGATCCTCAAGGTGTTTCTTGAGTTCTTCTTTATGCATGGCTACGAAATCTGGGGTGATGGTGCTTTCTTTTTCCAAGACTCTTGTCTGATTCTCGTTCTCTTCCTCATGTGTGATCTCTTCCACTGAGACTGCATTGTTGTCGTCATGCACCGTTTGAATGGTCCGTGTACCGGGAGGTGTTGCCAGGTCGTCTTTTTGGGGTGATGGGTTATCACAACGCCAATGATTTATCGAATGGGACAATCAGCCGGACTGAGGTCCCACGGATGGCGCCAATGTCGAATCACCAAATCCCTGGATGACGTTCAAAGGGTCTTCCCTGGCGTCGTGGTATTCCAGTGTAACACCTGTGCCTCCACGGCCATCAAACAAATTCCAAACCAATGAAATATTGTATTTCATACTTGGGATTTGTAAAAATATGTGTATCGTTTACACATATCAACTCTTGTTCGATTTCAAACTCTAAATCGCTTTCTGGAAGGTTATACGCGCACCAATGCGTAAATATAACCAGTTTAATGCAACAAACACTCCGGAATAGTGACATAGGCTTAACATACCTTAAATAACCTTTACATAACTTAGAAATAAGTTTTGAAGGCTTTGGTATGGCAAAATCAAGTTAAATCGCTTACAGGGACTAAAGTTGACAAACTGCGAAAGTATGCCAATTTGAACTGTAACAGACATTCCGGAACATGACCATAAGTTAAACATACCATAAATATCCTTTACATAGCTTAGAAATAGGCTTTGAGGGGTTCGGTGTGCTAAAATAAACTTTTGTGTCATTCAGGGACTAAAAGTGTCAAAAAGTGCACAAGTTTGCATTTTCGCGCATAACTTACGTTCTGAATACATCCGGACATCCAAAATTTATGTAAGCATGAATACATTATATTTTAGTGTTCGCCATAAGAAAAATCCATTCGTCACGTCATTTGGATCGTTTTTCGCGCTTATGCGCATTCCGTCGTAATTAGCCGAACAACGCAACCGTACGGCTAAACGAACCGACATCTGAGATATTTTTGAGAACATTTTAAGTTCCCTTTACTTTAACTTCATTTTAGAGCTTTTAAATGGGGTTAACGGGCCTTAAACGCGTCGGAAAAGGCCTTATTACACTACAGGGACCAAATCTGCCATTTTTGAAACTTTATGTGTAGAAACTTTGAATCTGGTCCAAATTCAATTTTGCACATGTTTTAACAATACTATGGTCTGGTTTTGATGGCACATGGTATTACAATACCATGTGTGCTAAGTGTATGGCCAAGATCGCATCACGTTTTCCTAGAAACGATCCTAACGGTTCGGGTATTCCTATAAATACCCATTCACCCCCATTGCTAAAATCACTAGAATCTTGATCTTAGGAACTCTAAGTTGAAACCATTGTTTCATACCTGAGATTCTTGGATCGAGATTAGCATTCGGGGACCCTTCGTAAGTATTCTTTCGTTCTTTTATTGCTTTTCGAGTCTTTCGAGTCTGAAAGTCAAACTTTGTTTGACTTTCTGCGTTGACCAGTTATGGTCAATGCGAAGTTCGTTTGAACTTCGCAACGTGAGTGTAATCACGTTGGTTATAGTCCCTTGGGACTATGCCTACTGATTACCACGTTGTCTAGGGTCGTAGTGTAAGCGATCTAATAAATCGCTTATACCTTCGAACCCGACCCAGTTTGGTCGATCATTAGGATCCGACCAAATACATTAGGTGACCATAGTAGGTAGGGAATAACCTTCCGAGGTTATACCCTATGGTCGCTTCGTTTAAGTAGTTGTATGATAGGTAGTTTATATGCCTTAGGTAAATTACCAGAATACCCTTTTCATGTATAATTGGTAATTAAGCATATGTAACCTAAACTTTTGTCACATAACTGATTATGTAACATGTTTAGGCATATAACACTTGTCATAGGACTAGTTAGACGGTCCGAACGCGCTTTGCGCGCATGACGCGTTAAAGTAGCGTATGTTACCTAAATGGGTCGCGATGAGTCGAAAGCACTTAGGTTAGTCTCAATGTAGTATGTAGGCCTTGTTAAACCATATCATATGAGTTCCAATACTCATTTGGTTTACCAAGCCTCATCCTATCCGATCTCCCGATTAAAGTCCGGTTTATTTATAGATTTGCCGACTGATTCCGTGCTCCCTCTAGCTTTGTTTGGTTGTTGTTCAAGACCTCTAAGCATTCTCAGGCGAGTACATTATTCCCCTATTTTACTGCTTTCAATTGTTTTGGGGTGACTCATATGTGCTAAATGTTTTCGATCTTATAATGATGGTTTCAAAAACGATTAAGACGATTTATACAAAACTAATAACGATTTCATAAAGTGAACAAACTTGTTGGTTGTAGTTACATAACAAATGACATTCATTAGCAATGATCAAGCCGACCAGTATTAGGTTATGGTACCATAGGATCTGACAAATCCCGTTAGTTACTACACCCGTAGTTATGTGTGGGTGTTGTGGGTAGCGACTGAATCTGTAATTTTTAATTTACTCTTTGGTAAGGGTTTATTAATGCGAGATGTTAATCTATCCTTTGGTAAGGGTTTATTAATGCGAATAATTAATCTATCCTTTGGTAAGGGTTTATTAATGCGAGTCAAGAAGGTTTGAATGTTATTAGCGAGACGACCATTTAAGTAGTTTCACGACCTAAGACGAATTTAACGATTGGGTAAACGATTGGTTTTCACACGATGTTTTAACGATTGGGTAAACGATTGGATTCAAAGCGATATACGATTGGGTTTTGGTTACATATTACATGATTTACATTGGGCATGAACATTACTTTGGTGGGTTGGTTTGATTAAGTGATTAAGTAACAATGCGTGTGGAATATGATACAAGCATGGTGGATACGCCGCTGGTACTTCCTATATATAAGTGTTTGTATGGTATTACATATTGTAGCGTTATTTGAATCATTTCAGTTTGAGACATAGAACATTTTATACAAGTAACATACTTTTCACAAGACATTTATTTACAAACAACTTATCTTATACAAACTCATTTTTACATGGTTATTCATTTAATCATGCATTATTCTCTTATTTATACATATCACCTAAACTTATTATTTTTCAAATGATTTACAAAGACAAAGCAAATTACAAGGTTCATGACTAAACATTTTCTTAAACAGAAGTCATGAATCTTATTTTCACAAAACCTATGTACTCGCCAGCATTTCTTTGCTGACCTCGTTTTCACATATGTTTCAGGTATTGTTGAATGATATCGATTGATAAGATGCATGCTCACATAGGACTGGACAAGGCCTTAGTGACTCAATAATAATGATAGACTATGTTTAATTTGTGTATTTAGATTTCCAGACGATGTATTTATTCAATGTTTAATAAAACGAAACACTTTTTGGTATCCATGGTTATGAAACATTAATTCTGTTGCAACACGCCCCGATGTTTCCGCCGCGATTTGTTGTTTTACGCGGTCGGGGTGTGACAGAAAGATGGTATCAGAGCCAATGGTTATAGGGAATTAGGTTATTAGTAATGCTTTGACCTAGTCTATAACCTTCTTAGGACCCTAACGCGAGTTTACTTGCGTTTAGTCATAAAACAATACCGTCACCTATCCTTTGGCGACGACCACAACAAGAACATAAATTTCAAAACCGCTTTGAAAACTAATCATCTGTTCTAGGATGATTGATTACTAGGTTTTGAACCCTCTATTGTAAGGTTTTGAACTCTCTATTATATGGTTTTGAACCCCTTTGAGTTTTCAAAACTTCGTCAAAGTTTTGGGTTTTAAATAATGTGAACACGTGCAAACTGGAAGGGTGAATGCCTGTATTCTGGGTTTTCTGTCTAGGCAAGCACTTCTTATACATCTCATCAGACGCGAGACCAGTTGTGCTTACCTGGGAATTCTTGGGATGAGTGTTCACTTATAGGCGAGCATGTCTTCGCGATACATTATTTTTGACCCATTTACTTTTATTAGTCACCGTCTCATTTGTTTGCCTTAGGTAACAAACAAATGATCGCAATTTTCATGCGTTATCATTCTGTTTTGATTGTCCAAAAACCTTTCACCTGTTTCTCCCTATGCCTTTCTTTTTCTTCAAGAATGTCTCTTCATCACGATGACGCCCAGATATCTGAGCAAGCAGCCAAATTCGCTCAGCGAATAGGCGAAGTAGTCCTGAAGACTGTTGAATTAGCTACTGCCATGTATCATCTCCAGGATGAAGCCACTCAAGAGTCACCAAGACAGGCAGGACCTAGTCAGGCGACAACACCATCAGCCAAGAAACCAATCGAGGAATCAAAGACCATGGATGAACGATCCCCTAAGAAGTCAAAGAAGCGAAAGGCTTCTCAGAACTTCGCCATGGTCGCTCACAATGGTAAAGCAGTTCCCCAACCAACCAGTTCAACCCCCTGCTAGGTGTGTATGGCTTTTCCTATGATACCTACATCAAGGAACTATGTACCTTACAAACTACTCTTGTGATTTCTCTCTTTCAAATAATTGCTCATGATTCCCTCGAAAATTTTAAGTACTCGTTTCACTCTAAGAAACAAAGTACAGAAAATTAAGTGACATTATGAGTAATCGTGCTTTTCGCACATCTGTGCCTTTAAATCCTTGGTTAGATAACTAAGGGTATTTTCAAATCTCATACCCATTACGTTTTGATTTTTCAACATACACAGTACCAGTATTTCAAAACAATCTTCATGATCTCAAAACATTTCATATAGTTTGAAAACAATTTTTCTAGATGTATTGTCTATGTTATTTCAAAAACATTGGCCATGTTATCAAAACCAACCTTTCTAATTTCAAAATATTTCATATAGTCTGAAGACAATATTAACACAATACATTTTCTGATCAAGTGCATGATTTCGAAAAGCATCATTCATGTCTTTCAAAAACCTTATACATAATTTCAAAATTCATCTCGCATGATTTTAAAACATTTTTATAAATATATCTACCTAATACACCTACTTTATGATTTCAAAAAGTATTATATATAAGGTTTCAAAAACGTTAAACATATTTTTTCTTAAAAGAACCCCATGCATAGTTTTCAAAAATATTTTTCCTCATACATTGACTTAACCTTCACAATTCTGCTTCATATGTCGCCTTGACATATCAAGCATCTCAACTTCATAAGCATTTTACATCATGTTTTGACCTAAGCACATCCAGTGCAAGGTTTCAAAACATCTTCAACTTCTAAAATTCATATGGGATCTTTTTATCTTTACAATTAGATCCTTGTGGATGATTATCGTTCAAATCAGAGTCCTTAATTGGATTCCTTATGTACCTTAATTCGAACACTTCGGTTCCTAGTAATCGAAATCGAATTTTCTTTTTGAATCTTTCTATCTTTATAGTTGGATTCTTGGTAACGTTTAAAGTACCAAATGAAATCCACGGAATGGATTCCTAGTGTGCTTTAAATGCATATACGCAATTTACAAGACAAATTAACGAACAATTTTGTGGTTATATGATATGTGTTTATGTGTTCTCCTCTATGTTTTTGTGTGTTACGATTTTTTTCAAATCCTCATAGAATCTTTCATATCTTCATATGAGGGATTCATAGTAGGATATTCAAAAAGTACTACCTTAAATCCTTATGGGCTTCTACGTAGTAGTTAAGACCCTCGGGTTATATAGTACCATTCCATGATTCGATGAGAGACCCTTGAGTGGTCTAGTCTAAAAGATTGATTCACAATTTGGTTAAAGAACGACATCTAGTGATGTAGCTGAACAGACTCCTTGATAGTCTATTTAGATCATTTATTGATTTAATTAAAAGGACTCTATGGCGGTCTAGTTACACTCATCACAGGTTTGTTCATTTGGTTTTACCCTACACATTATAAAATAGACTGTGTGAACTGTGCAAGGAATTGTCTAATTATGGACGTGTACATAATTATGAAATTTAGTGCATAGGAACCCAGTAAGATTTATTATGTGTAAGAACCGATAGTGACAAAAATAACGAAATGAGAACGATGTAATGGAGGTACGGTGGACGCACCAATGACGCTTCATATACTTGTATATAAGTGTCCCTCTTACATTGCAAACATAATGTTATTAAGGTTACTAGAAGTTCAAGAACCCTAACCAATGTTGTTCGATCTTTTCAACTTCATATTTCCAAGCTCTCACAAGTTTCCTCTAAATAAATTTCGGGACGAAATTTCCTAAAGTAGGGGAGACTGTAACACCTGTGCCTCCACGGCCATCAAACAAATTCCAAACCAATGAAATATTGTATTTCATACTTGGGATTTGTAAAAATATGTGTATCGTTTACACATATCAACTCTTGTTCGATTTCAAACTCTAAATCGCTTTCTGGAAGGTTATACGCGCACCAATGCGTAAATATAACCAGTTTAATGCAACAAACACTCCGGAATAGTGACATAGGCTTAACATACCTTAAATAACCTTTACATAACTTAGAAATAAGTTTTGAAGGCTTTGGTATGGCAAAATCAAGTTAAATCGCTTACAGGGACTAAAGTTGACAAACTGCGAAAGTATGCCAATTTGAACTGTAACAGACATTCCGGAACATGACCATAAGTTAAACATACCATAAATATCCTTTACATAGCTTAGAAATAGGCTTTGAGGGGTTCGGTGTGCTAAAATAAACTTTTGTGTCATTCAGGGACTAAAAGTGTCAAAAAGTGCACAAGTTTGCATTTTCGCGCATAACTTACGTTCTGAATACATCCGGACATCCAAAATTTATGTAAGCATGACTACATTATATTTTAGTGTTCGCCATAAGAAAAATCCATTCGTCACGTCATTTGGATCGTTTTTCGCGCTTATGCGCATTCCGTCGTAATTAGCCGAACAACGCAACCGTACGGCTAAACGAACCGACATCTGAGATATTTTTGAGAACATTTTAAGTTCCCTTTACTTTAACTTCATTTTAGAGCTTTTAAATGGGGTTAACGGGCCTTAAACGCGTCGGAAAAGGCCTTATTACACTACAGGGACCAAATCTGCCATTTTTGAAACTTTATGTGTAGAAACTTTGAATCTAGTCCAAATTCAATTTTGCACATGTTTTAACAATACTATGGTCTGGTTTTGATGGCACATGGTATTACAATACCATGTGTGCTAAGTGTATGGCCAAGATCGCATCACGTTTTCCTAGAAACGATCCTAACGGTTCGGGTATTCCTATAAATACCCATTCACCCCCATTGCTAAAATCACTAGAATCTTGATCTTAGGAACTCTAAGTTGAAACCATTGTTTCATACCTGAGATTCTTGGATCGAGATTAGCATTCGGGGACCCTTCGTAAGTATTCTTTCGTTCTTTTATTGCTTTTCGAGTCTTTCGAGTCTGAAAGTCAAACTTTGTTTGACTTTCTGCGTTGACCAGTTATGGTCAATGCGAAGTTCGTTTGAACTTCGCAACGTGAGTGTAATCACGTTGGTTATAGTCCCTTGGGACTATGCCTACTGATTACCACGTTGTCTAGGGTCGTAGTGTAAGCGATCTAATAAATCGCTTATACCTTCGAACCCGACCCAGTTTGGTCGATCATTAGGATCCGACCAAATACATTAGGTGACCATAGTAGGTAGGGAATAACCTTCCGAGGTTATACCCTATGGTCGCTTCGTTTAAGTAGTTGTATGATAGGTAGTTTATATGCCTTAGGTAAATTACCAGAATACCCTTTTCATGTATAATTGGTAATTAAGCATATGTAACCTAAACTTTTGTCACATAACTGATTATGTAACATGTTTAGGCATATAACACTTGTCATAGGACTAGTTAGACGGTCCGAACGCGCTTTGCGCGCATGACGCGTTAAAGTAGCGTATGTTACCTAAATGGGTCGCGATGAGTCGAAAGCACTTAGGTTAGTCTCAATGTAGTATGTAGGCCTTGTTAAACCATATCATATGAGTTCCAATACTCATTTGGTTTACCAAGCCTCATCCTATCCGATCTCCCGATTAAAGTCCGGTTTATTTATAGATTTGCCGACTGATTCCATGCTCCCTCTAGCTTTGTTTGGTTGTTGTTCAAGACCTCTAAGCATTCTCAGGCGAGTACATTATTCCCCTATTTTACTGCTTTCAATTGTTTTGGGGTGACTCATATGTGCTAAATGTTTTCGATGTTATAACGATGGTTTCAAAAACGATTAAGACGATTTATACAAAACTAATAACGATTTCATAAAGTGAACAAACTTGTTGGTTGTAGTTACATAACAAATGACATTCATTAGCAATGATCAAGCCGACCAGTATTAGGTTATGGTACCATAGGATCTGACAAATCCCGTTAGTTACTACACCCGTAGTTATGTGTGGGTGTTGTGGGTAGCGACTGAATCTGTAATTTTTAATTTACTCTTTGGTAAGGGTTTATTAATGCGAGATGTTAATCTATCCTTTGGTAAGGGTTTATTAATGCGAATAATTAATCTATCCTTTGGTAAGGGTTTATTAATGCGAGTCAAGAAGGTTTGAATGTTATTAGCGAGACGACCATTTAAGTAGTTTCACGACCTAAGACGAATTTAACGATTGGGTAAACGATTGGTTTTCACACGATGTTTTAACGATTGGGTAAACGATTGGATTCAAAGCGATATACGATTGGGTTTTGGTTACATATTACATGATTTACATTGGGCATGAACATTACTTTGGTGGGTTGGTTTGATTAAGTGATTAAGTAACAATGCGTGTGGAATATGATACAAGCATGGTGGATACGCCGCTGGTACTTCCTATATATAAGTGTTTGTATGGTATTACATATTGTAGCGTTATTTGAATCATTTCAGTTTGAGACATAGAACATTTTATACAAGTAACATACTTTTCACAAGACATTTATTTACAAACAACTTATCTTATACAAACTCATTTTTACATGGTTATTCATTTAATCATGCATTATTCTCTTATTTATACATATCACCTAAACTTATTATTTTTCAAATGATTTACAAAGACAAAGCAAATTACAAGGTTCATGACTAAACATTTTCTTAAACAGAAGTCATGAATCTTATTTTCACAAAACCTATGTACTCGCCAGCATTTCTTTGCTGACCTCGTTTTCACATATGTTTCAGGTATTGTTGAATGATATCGATTGATAAGATGCATGCTCACATAGGACTGGACAAGGCCTTAGTGACTCAATAATAATGATAGACTATGTTTAATTTGTGTATTTAGATTTCCAGACGATGTATTTATTCAATGTTTAATAAAACGAAACACTTTTTGGTATCCATGGTTATGAAACATTAATTCTGTTGCAACACGTCCCGATGTTTCCGCCGCGATTTGTTGTTTTACGCGGTCGGGGTGTGACATCCAGCCTTTGTTCTCTATAAAAAAGGAAACCGTTAGCCTCATCACAGGGGACCCGGGGAGGGGGATCCGTGACCAAGCTCCGGCGTGAGAGTAAGTAAACTTGCCGGGAATAAAAGAGAAGCTTATTCTGACGAGGGTAATTGCCGGAATATTCTCTGTGGTGTGGATCTTTTAGGAATCAGTTATAAATGTTGGTATTTAATGTGGGGGAATCATGGTCGGAATAAATGAGGGTATGAAGCATTAAGTGAGTTACCTTGGTCCCGGAAGCAAACCTGATGCGTGTGAAGTGTTATATATTTTAGGTGTATATTTTAAGCCCTTTTAACACTTATTTTTAGCCAAGTTTTAAATTTATAAAACACAATATTTTACTAACACTAAACACACATATGGGCAAGTGCACCCATCGTGAGCGTAGTATAGTGTTGGCAAGATACCGAGGTCGTCCAAGGACACAAGAGCTTTTAGTACCGGTTTATCCTCAAAGTCTAATAAAAAATAAAAGTTTAGAAAAATGTTTTAAACTAAGAAAAATAAAAACTAACTAAAAATGCTGAAAAATAAAATAAAAAGAAAAACAGATAGACAAGATGAATCACTTGGTTCCGACTCGTATCTAGTGTAACCTTTGATTATTTCCGCACTTTTGCATTATTTTAAGAGATTATCTTAGTTATTGAAGTAGGCCCCTCTTTTGAAGGTGACGTTACCCTCACCCCAGTAGTTTGAGTCAGCAAGGATACAATCCTAAAAGGGTGGATTATTGAAAGATAATTAATTAAGTTATTAATGCAAATTATGGTAGGCCCCTCTTTTGGAGGTGACGTTACCCTCGACTAAGTAGTCTGAGTCAGCAGGGATACAGTCTTAAATAGCCGGGTTATAGTATTAATAGTAGTTAACTTATGAGGGGATCAAAGAGTTTGGACCCCTGCCATCCAATATCGTTAAGTATTGAAGGAGGTCCTACTAAATTTGACCCAGGTCCATTGCAGGACCTCTAAACGCTGAACAATGGCAAGACCTTTACCAAACCGTTCCCTTAACCCCCGACCAGGTAGCCAACATACCTCCATATAGACCGTGGAGATATGAATGGTGAAAATCTTTTATTTTATATAGACAGTAAAATAATGCCAAGACACCACGGACAAACGATAAGGAAAGATCACCTTCAACATAAGAAACTAGTTATTAAAGTCATTAATACAAAACCAAGTAAAAAGTGCGAAAAGATTAAAAATAAAAAGTATTACACTAGACACTTTGTCTTCACCAAGTGATGTAAGAGACTTAGGCAAACATGGCCTTGATTGTCAAGAACTCTTACGATCAATCTTGGATCCCGAGATGACTCACACACTCTATGATGGACAATGGATGATGGTGGTGGATGATGGTGTTATGGTGGTGGTGGGTGGTGGGTGAAGTGTGAGAGAGGAGGTGTGCCAAGGGATGGTTTGAGCTTGAGCTAAGCACTCCTATTTATAGGCTGAACAGAAGCTCGGGCACGGCCCCGTGTCCAATCCTCTCTTTCTTCATTTAATGCAGCTTTGTCTTATTAGTTGACCACGCCCCCGTGTCCGCTGAGCACGACCCCGTGTGCAGAAGAATCTTTGTACTATGAAGATTTGCCTGGATTGTGCGAATCTTATAGTTGACCACGGCCCCGTGTCCGCTGAGCACGGCCCCGTGGTGGGCAATAGAATCTTCTACCACTTTGTCTTTTCTGCTGACACTTGGGCACGCCCCTGTGCTGGCTGAGCACGGGGCGTGTTCAGTCTTCTGATGTCTTGTTTTGCTTGGGAAGATGCTGTCATGGGGTCGGGCATGTCACGTCTTGTTCCTTTTCTTGTATTTATGTTAGATTTTGATGTCTTTTTGCTTCTTTTGTTAATTTGAGCTCATTTAATCCTGAAAATACAAAAGGAATACAAAAGCACACTTTTTCCAACATTAGTACTAAAAAAGGGTTAGTTTTATGCCACAATTGATGAAATTTATATGTTGCATTTTGAACACATCAAATACCCCCACACTTGAATCTTTGCTTGTCCTCAAGCAAAACTCTTTAATATGTGGCTATTACACTCCCAAATGGAATGGGTAGAAAAGAAGGTTTTGGGCTTGTCATAGAGTGTCGGGATTTCCAAGATTCTTTATTTAGTTTTATTTGTATTTATTTACAATCCTATTCGTCATGATTTATTTAAAACTTTTCATAAGATAAATTACTTATTAGGTCATAACATGCCTTTGTAAAATTCTATTTATATACAAGTTCACATACCTCACGGGGATCACTCAACACTCGGCCGAAAATGTATTTTTGTGGATCACTCGAGAGAGGCATGGAACTTACTCCTACCATAGGCTTGCCAAGCAATCAATCCTCCTCCTTTTTAACTTATATACCTTTGTAAATATCAAGATGACTTTTTGGGTGAAGGGTTAGGCTTGGGTTAAAGGTAGGTGGTTGGGTGAGGGGTTAGTGGTTAGTAGAAAAAGGCGAAAAGCGTAACAAGTTTCGGTTTTTGTAAGACTTTCTATTTTTGTAATTTTTTATTTTGATGAAGCTATTATTCAAACAAAGTTATTTTTGATGAACTTGTTTGTTTATTTTCTTTTGCTTCATCATCAACACAAAATATATTTTTTTTTTGAATAGTCATCCGAAAAATCGAACTTGTTACTAAAACAAAGGGGTAAAAATGAAAAAGGTTTTGGTGGGTAAAAAGGGTGTTTGGTTTGGGCTATGAAATGAAAAGGTTTAGGCTCAAAGGGGCTAACTAGGGGGATTTTGGGTAGGTGGTAAAAAAAAGAAAAAATAATGGTGTAGAAATAAAAAGGGGTTAGTCCTAATGCCTCCATCATTTACTTACACGGGTTTAAGTTGGTAAGGACCGGGAATGTATCGTCATGGCAAGTTCTAGAGTCGTAAGAACCAAGCGGGTATTCACACAAGAAATGAAAATGAGCATTTAGTCAAATGATATGTAAGTGTTTGCTCAATAAAGGCTCAAAACTCACTTTTGTGGGAATGGGTTTTTATGTGATCAAGTATATATAATTAAATTTTAACTAAGCTTGCCATGCCTTTTCATAATTTTCTTGTGTTGGTTCTTTTTATCACGACGCTATCGGTTGTAAATTTGTAAAAATATAACCTTTTTGAGAACTTGAATTTCCCGAGTTAAACCTAGACAAGTAAAAAAAATGAAAATTTTTGAAAAAATTTGGGGTGACTAGCGGTTCCAATAGAGTTTTGTGTAAGGCTTGTATTTAGGACTTGCAAGATTCAAGGTTTTAGCATCCCCCCCACACTTAAATTACACATTGTCCTCAATGTGTCCCAAAAATAAGTTTTTAGGTTGATTGAATGTGTAAAAAGGTGTAAAAAGCGAAATTTTTATGTTACTGGGCGCTGAACACGGCCCCGTGTTGTCCGGGCACGGCCCCGTGTTCAAGTGCCAGTAACAAAATTAAAACAAGAGAAACAGAAGCCTGGACACGGGGGCGTGTTGGGTGAACACGGCCCGTGTCCAGTTACCTGAACTGGGTCTTTTTCTGCAGACTGTGCAGCACGGGGCCGTGTTGGGCGGACACGGCCCGTGCCGAACTTACTGTAAACGAATAAATTTGTCGGATGGTTCTGTTTTCCTGTATGGGGTGTGGTTCAAGTCTCCCTTGTATCCTTTGCCATCTCAAGTGTGTTTTATTCCTGAAAATTAAAACTAACTAGAAAACATAAAAAATTAATCTAAGCTAAACTAAGGATAGTTCCGCGGAATGCCTCCGTGGTGCGCCACGTTTATAAGGGTCCTTGGCTAGACCCAAAGCCTGGTCATATGTTACCCAAATGGGATGTATTGCATCCCATGTTACACCGTCGAAGAGCGCCATCCAAGCTTGAGTCTATGACCTTCATGTAGTTGACCGGGTCTTCGTCCTCTACTCTTTTTCCACATTCAAACTTCACTTCCTTGTCCCCAAACTTCAATGTTAACGTTCCGTCATTCATATCCACCACCGCTTGGGTGGTGGCTAGAAATGGCCTCCCGAGGATGAGAGGGACATCGGTGTCTTCTTCCATGTCTAGGATGACAAAGTCGGTTGGGAAAACGAAGTTGTCAACTTTTACCAATAGATTTTCAGCGACACCTTGTGGGATTTTGACGGATCTGTCG
Organism: Helianthus tuberosus; assembly: GCA_030545235.1. Lineage (NCBI taxonomy): Eukaryota > Viridiplantae > Streptophyta > Magnoliopsida > Asterales > Asteraceae > Helianthus > Helianthus tuberosus. The sequence continues at coordinate 128,915,772 of CM060397.1, forward strand.
GCGAGTTGTATGCTCATCTTTGTAGGGCTTGTTGTTCCTAGGCCGAGTCGTTTGAACATTGATGTGGGCATGAGGTTAATGCTAGCCCCAAGATCGGCTAATGCATTACGAATGGGGGATTCCCCAATCGAGCAAGGAATTGTGAAGCTTCCGGGGTCGATTTTCTTTTGTGGAAGCTTGTTGAGTACTAAGGCGGAGCATTCTTCACCTAAGTTAACTAATTGCAATGACTCAATTTTCCTTTTGTTAGTGAGGAAATCCCTCATGAATTTTGTATATTTAGGCATTTGGGTTAGGACCTCAATAAAAGGAATATTAACATGCAATTGTTTTAGTAAATTTTCGAACTTTGCGAATTGCTCATCGGTCTTTTGACGATTTAACCTACCGGGGTACGGAATTGGAGGAGTTTTGGTGGGCTCTTGATTTGGTGGAGAAGCCTTTTCTGGTTGAAGTGTGGGTGAAGTCGCGCTTTGGCTGAGTTGACTTCCTTCAACCGGTGGTAGCGGGGCATCTTCGGGACCCACGGTTCGGTTTCTTAATGTGATGAGGTGTACTTGTGCCTTTGGGTTGGTTTCGGTATTACTAGGTAGCGCGCCTTGTGGTCTCTCGGAGAAATTTTGAGCTAGTTGATTTAATTGTTTTTCGATGTTTTGAATGCTAGCTTGTTGATTTCTAAAATTCGATTCCAATTGTTGAAATCGATCCGAGTTTTTCTTTTCGGTGTCGGAGATGAGGCGAGATACAGTATCTTCAAGCCTTTCTCGTCCACCTTGTTGTTGAGAGAAATTTTGTGGTTGTTGAAAGTTAGTTCGTTGGTTTTGTTGGTTAAAACTATTGCCGGGATCTCTCCAACCAAGATTAGGGTGGTTACGCCATCCTTGGTTGTAGGTACCCGTTGGTGGACCTGACGGCCTAGGTCTATTATCAATGTAGTTTACCGTTTCTGTTTGTTCATCTAATTCTTTCATACAACTCCAATTTTCATGTGGCCCACCACACCCTTCACAAGCCATAACCGAGGCCGTTTTTTTCATTTCTAGCTTTTTGATTTTCGAAGAGAGGGCCTCGATTTGGGCTTGTAAAGAGGTGCTTTCATCAACCTTATGGGCGCCCGGGGCAATAGATTTATTACCTCGGGGAGTGTGCCATTGAAAATTGGTTTAAGCAATTTCCTCAATTTGATTATATATTTCATTTGGGCGACGATTACCGAAAAGTCCCCCGGAGCTAGAATCGAGTGTTTGTCTTGTGTGTGGCAACAACCCATTGTAGAAAGTGGATACTTGTTGCCACACCGCTAGACCGTGATGAGGACACTTTCTTAGTAGCTCCTTGAACCTTTCCCAAGTTTCATATAAGGATTCTCCATCCTCTTGTGAGTATGTATTAATTTCAGTCATTAATTTAGTCGTTTTAGCAGGAGGGAAATACTTATATAGAAACTTTTGGGCTAGTTCATCCCAGGTGTTTACCGAGCCAACTTATTCGCGTAGTTGAATACGTCGATGAAAAAGCAAAAATATCGAAAGCGGAAGTGAAAAAGGAGAACGACGATGAGAAGGTGGTTCAGGTAGATAAAACAGGGAGGGTGTTAAGCCAAGCCTTAGCTCGGTCTTTTAGTGAAAATGGAAACATTCGAAGGCGGATGGCGTCATTTGATGCTCCATTGATCCGAAAGGTATCACATATTTCTAAGAAATTAGTAATATGTAGATGGGGATCCTCGTCCGCAAGCCCATGGAAGGTTGCGGAGTTTTGAAGCATCTGTATCAAATGTGGCCGAAGTTCGAAGTTATTGGCTTCGACATTCGGTGCATTGAGAGCGGCGCCGAGATTACCTACGGTGGGCCGTAGGTAATCCATGAGAGTACATTGGTCCGCCATTGGAAGTGGGTACCCCGAAACTTTCTCTTGATTTTTAGCTTTAAGTCTTTTTCTGAGAAAGCGTTTGGGTTCTTCTAGAGGTTCTTTTATGTCTCTACTAGAACTGGAGCTCATGCACTACGTAGGAGGTTCAAATGTGGCACCTGGGTTCCAAGTCCTGCAATAAAAACAGAAAAGAACGTTGGTCAGAAGGTTCACCACGGCCCCGTGCTCAGTGAACACGGCCCGTGGTCAGAGATACAGTAATTGTTTCCCGGATCCCTGTTACTGGGAGTTGGACACGGCCCCGTGTTGCACCGACACGGCCCCGTGCTCAGCTCTCTGTAACTCGGAAAATAAAAACTGCCAGTAAGGATGCTGGGCACGGCCCGTGTCCGACCAGGCACGGCCCGTGCTGAGCTCTGCAGAAACAGAAAAACTAAAAAAAATGAAAAATAAGAAAAACGATTAGGCCGTTGATTCCTAACTTTCTTAAAATCCTTGTGTCCCCGGCAACGGCGCCAAAAACTTGATACGTGTGAAGTGTTATATATTTTAGGTGTATATTTTAAGCCCTTTTTAACACTTATTTTTAGCCAAGTTTTAAATTTATAAAACACGATATTTTACTAACACTAAACACACATATGGGCAAGTGCACCCATCGTGAGCGTAGTGTAGTGTTGGCAAGATACCGAGGTCGTCCAAGGACACAAGAGCTTTTAGTACCGGTTTATCCTCAACGTCTAATCAAAAATAAAAGTTTAGAAAAATGTTTTAAACTAAGAAAAATAAAAACTAACTAAAAATGCTGAAAAATAAAATAAAAAGAAAAACAGATAGACAAGATGAATCACTTGGTTCCGACTCGTATCTATTGTAACCTGTGACAACCCGAACCCTTGATCTTGATTGTCGAGAAACGAGCGTTTTATTAATTCTCGTATTCACTGTTATTATTTAATTATTATTATTATTTTTATTATCGCCATTATTTTATAAAATAATAATCCACGACGAGAATTCCAATTATTTACGTACGAGTTATTATAACGGGCCAATACGTTGGAGCGAGGCACATAACATTGCGGATCCAAACATACTCGGGCCCAAGCCCGACCCAACTCACCTAAAAACCCTACACTATAAAATATCCCTAAAACCCCACCCCTCTCATTTGTTTTCAAATGAAAACAAAAACCCTAAGACTGATCACAGCCGCACACACTCCATCTCTTCCTCTCGGTTCTCCTGTTTACTCCGGCGACCGGAGCTTTTCCGGCCAACTCTCCGGCGTTGTTTCACAGCAAGTCAAACACCCCCTTGAAACCCTTCTTCCCTCTTGCACCATCTTACTCGCATCCATTCATGTACTGATGATATATCCAACGAACGGGAACGTTTTCTGGCCACACCTACTCACCAACACACCCTCTCTTCACTCTCCTCTCTGTCTCTTGAATATACAGCAGACCACCACCACCGTGAACGGCGGTGACGGCGACGCGATGGTTCCGGGTAACGACATCAGTAACATCAAACATGGAAGCTCCGACGACAAACAAGAGTTCCAGCGGAACTCCAGGACGAAACTGCTAAAGACAATGGCAGGATAAGGTTGCGGCATTGACGACGTCATAGTGACGAACCCTCGGATGACAGCAGTACGGTGGTTGTTCTCGTTGGATTTGAGTGTTGTCTCGGGTCTTAGTCATGTGAAATCAGTGGAGGAGGAAACCCGACAGCTGTGCATCACACCTAATCGTCTCTAAAACTCTCGGTCGGTAAGTGATTCGTCTGAAATTGTTTTGTATATTTGTGAGTCTTGACCCTGTACATGATGGTAAATATGGAATAATTGAAATTATGAACTGTGCAAACAATTGAATTGGGGTTGGGAGATCATCGGAATAATTAATATACATAGAGCATATTACCAGATCCCAATAAGATGGACTATAAATGAAGTTTGATTGTAGTTTTAAATTCTTGTTGATTTTTAATTGATAAAAGAATGTTAGTGGGTTGCTAGGAATGATTAAATAAATTCATTATTTAATCGATAAGCAAATATTTCACAACTGATGTTATGTTAGTCATGGTTGTGATATTGACTAAATGAATTGAATCTAAATGAATTGAATATTAGGATGAACCTGTTCGTTAAATACTAAAAACCCTAAATGATGAACTGTTGGAACGTGTTGTGAATATTTGGAATTGTTGTGTTTGATCCATTTTGGTAATTGTACGGTATATGAAAACATGTTAAGGAAAGATGATTGGTTCGTACAATTTGGGTAAGAGTTCTAGAAAGATCCCGCAGTGGTTGCGAGTCGAGACCAGTGGATTCATCAGTGGTTTCGACCCAGAAGCTGTTTCATCCGAGATTGCGACTCGAGACCAGGGCATGCATGTCAAAGGACTTGAGACCAGCTAGGTTGCGACTCGAGACCTCCTGATCTCGACTAGAGACCTGACTCGAGATCCTAAGGTTTCGACTCATGTATGCACTTCTCGAGACCATCTACTTGCAACTCGAAACCTCTTGGTTGCGACTCGAGACCTCATGATCTCGAGTCGAGACCACCCGGTTTCGACTGAACTGATTTGCTTAGTTATCGGGCCGCACAAACTGATATTATGGACTATGTGTTACTGTTGTTGTTTAACTGATAATGTTTAACTGTTCATATGCTAGGATAGGCCCAATACCGTATATGCTAGTATGACTTACATGCTATGTGTTAGATACGTGTAATTTATACGTGACATTACTTGCATACGAACCTATCGAATATTAACAACCATAATAGGGTATGGTTGACCAACGTAACACGAGTAAATTGTCAACCGGGCAAAGCAAAGGTGAGTTCACTACTTTATACTTAAAGCATGCGTTCCCGGTGGTTGGGAAACGGAACGAAACACTTTTCTTGGTTTGGGATTGCTTACTATCTCCTTGTGCGGGATACGGTATTTCTATCTCCTTGTGTGGGATACGGGTAACAACGCTATCCCCTTGTGAGGGATACAAACTACTTTTCTCCCCTTATGCGGGACTCTTAGTTAATTACTGTTTGTACGGAAATGCAACGAGCAACACTAAACGAAACTCTATCACTCAAGTCCCTACTACTTAATACCGATTAGTCGTCGGGGCCAGGCGAACGGGTTATTAGTTGATAGCGCTATTTAGGTTCGACCAACCTCACACCGACCCTTGTTACTGGGAACGGGCGTGAACTAATAGACTCAGGCAAACCGTCAATGATGATAGAACATTGACAAACGGGGCACTGCGGAAACGTACGGTTAAGTAAGTATTCGGTATTGGAAAAACAGTTTAGTCGCTCACTTATAGGGTAGCTCCCCATGGCATGTATAAACGGGTAAATTAACTGGTGAAACAAGTTTTTGGAATTAAAAACTGGAAAACTACAAACACGTGAACTCGCCAACGTTACGTTGACACTCTACTGCATGCTTTGCAGGTTGCTCGCTAACAACTTTGGACGAACATTGCAATCGGATGGAGTGCGTGGTTCGTAAATTCATGACTAATAAACTTGTGGTTTTAAATTACGATATGTTCTCTTTTCCCTTCCGCTGCAAACTTAAACTATGTTTTGAAAACTTAAATTAGGTCACTAATTATGCTAATGTTTATAACAATAACTAATCCGTTCAAAATAATTAGTGGCTAAGATCCTGGTCGTCACATGCCTCGCGGTAATACTCCACGTGCGGATTTTGAGGGTTTGACAGATTGGTATCAGAGCCATTGGTTATAGCAAACTAGGTTTTAAATATAAAATATTTTGGTTTGGGAAATAAAATATTTTTATAAGAAAACCAGACTATAACCGTTCTTTAATGAGAACCACAACGACACCACACTCCGGATTGCAAGGTTCGTCAGACTCAAATGCTCACCTGGTAATGGTAGGTTAACGGCATCTACTTGTGTATAACTTATGCGTGTGAACACGCATGTGTGTATGTGTATAATTAGCATATATGTGTTAGTATGTATGCGTATATTTAGTATTTAACACAGTGGATCATACGAAGGCTAGGCAAGCGTGTTACGTGCTAAACAGGAGCGAGTCCTCCTAAACCTGGTTTGAAACCACGACACACTAAGGACAAGGAACCAGTTATTCCAAGCCCTCGTCCACGTATTTCCTGATATCATCCCTGGACTGCGAATCGACGCGAAGGACGTTTACTCGATGGACCTGCTCAGGAAAGGCTTGCTACGGACCACATAGAGAAGTTACGAGAACGAATCGACGAAGGGGAGCCACCCCTATATCATGGGATACTGGAAGGAACGACGACGCCATCCGCATCCTTTTTACCTGCTTAATTCTTTTCCCGACTTAAGTGGTGAGACTTGTTCCCTCACCTGACTGATCACCTGGATTCTTGAAGCATTCTAGAAAGTCTACACTTTTCGGGTTTCTGTTTGCACGTCTCGAACACGAAAAGCATGTGTGGTGTATGCTTCTCGTTGCACTGCCATAGGGGTGTGAATTTCTGACACGACCCGAAAACACGACAGTAACCTAACACGAAATTCGCGGGTTTGGGTTTAGTCTAAACGGGTTCGGGTCAGTTTCAGGTTGAACCCGCCAACCCGTTTAGCTATACGGGTCAGGTTCGGGTCAACCCGGTCGGGTTGGCGGGTTGACCCGTTTAACCCATTTCTATAATATTATATTTTTTACAATATGTTTTATGTTATAAATTAAATTTGATGTGTATTTTATGCTATACTTATAACTTAAAAAATAGAAATTGACATAAGATTTTATGATTTTAATGTAATTTTATTAAGTAATTTGTGTTTTTTTTAGTAGATGTTAATTTTAATATATTAAATTGCTGAAAAAAGTAAAAAAGAAATAAAAAAAAATTCGGGTTGAACGGTCGGGTTCGGGTCAGCCTACGAATATTCGGGTCAGGTTCGGGTTCATATTATGAAATGATTTTCGGGTTCGGGTCGGGTTCGGGTTCGTCTTAAATTTTCAGGTTCGGGTCGGGTTGAACCTGCCAACCCGCGAACACGACCCGTTTAGCACCCCTACACTGCCAGCAATCGTATCAACTTTCCATCAACCACAAAGTTATTTCCCCTAATTCCTCGTTACATGGTTAATCCTTATTCAAGTTTAACCTTATATCTTAGCACGCCTCAAAACTCAGCAAATTAACATCTTTCTTACAAACCGGTGTATTTAAAGGCATGGCAAGACAAAGATACGAGCTTGTCCACCCACCGACGAGTACGGTGACCTAGATGCTTACCTTATTCTTCATTTTCCAGAACCGTTACTCTTTAACGACTTTTCTGATTCTGTGAGTCCTCTCGCTAGCTTTCGTACGAATCAGCGTTCATTGCTTAAGACAGTATCCTCACCTCTATCGTTTCTTTATCATGACACCTGCATTTCTTCATATGGAAACCTTGACTAGATTTCTCTCCATCCTAGTAAATTCAACAAACTCGACCTTTGGCCAACAAACTTTTTAGCCCTTGAAATTTAGCAACGAGTTACTTCAATCGTACTTCCTCGAAAACCTGTTTTCGCAGTTTCACATCGAAACCCCTCGACGACGCAAGCGCTACTTCAAACTCATTCACACGACAACCCACTCGAACTTGATTTTCTACCGACCTGAGAAACCACATCCTGCCAGACGCCTCAGTAGACCCTGAAACCTACAGAATCGCACGACGACCATCCCTCTCTAGCTACTTCATTTTGCGCTAACCACATCGACGTAACACCCCTTAACAGCAAGCAACGTTCTGTATTCTAAACGCCCATAGCTTGTGTACGACCAACTACCACATCGACATCAGATAAATCCCTACTGCCGATCCTAAAGCCTTTATGTTTTGTCTCAAGTGAAACGCATCAATTTTGGCTACCCTTCTTGCGTTATCTCGCTACTCGTATTATGTTTCGCGGATTCCATGATCCTTATCCCGCTCTACTCTGCACAAATCTTCATTTGAACGAATTACTTTCTACAAATGTTACTCGTCGGAGCAACAAGCCCAAGATACCCCGGGGATGGAGGGTATCGCAAGCACTGTTCTTCGGATTTAATACAATCAACACCTAGTTGCGACACTCGAATTTATTCCATTCTGTCAAAATTCGACACTTGTTTCTTTCGACGACATCCGAACCTACTCCGAAAACCAGTGGGAATCAGGACGACTCCTACGCTCTACCCTGGTATTTCTACGAAGCAAGCCACCTTACGCTGAGTTTTCAACACGTAACTTGGGCATCGCGAAGCCCGCATTTCTCGACCGTATACGCAACCCCTCATGATTTGAACTCGAAAGGGGCATCACCTAGCATTCGAGAGATGCTCAAATATCCGCAACCCCAGCAATTGGAAGATGATCTACGAAGTGCTTCTATCTTATTCTATCCTGCCCAAGGCATTGATGAAATGTCTTCTAGTAACGACATGCGACCAAAGAAACCGGCAAGTTTTCGAATTGGCAACCATCTACTTGAAAGAAGTAGATGTCAGGCACGGAGTGTCAACTCCTATTGTCTATGATCGTAATCCACGTTTTGCATCCGATTCGTCGCAAGTTGCGGCCGGACCCTTTGACTCACTGTTAGACATGAGCACCGTTTGTCACCCATTGATTGGTGGTCAATGTGAACACACTCTCCAAAACCCTTGAAGGCTTGCTGGGAGCATGTGTTATCGACTTTGGAAAACGAGTGACACTTCCTTTTTGTAGAATTCTCTTCCAACAACAGCTACAATACTAGCATTCAGGCAGCATCATTGAGGCATTGCACGGATGTAGATGCCGGTCACCTCTGTGTCGGGCGGAAGCCAAATTACCGACCCAGAACTTGCACATGACACAACGGGTAGGATTGCCCAGAACAGACAACGCATGACGGCAACTCCAGACCGTCAGAAAGGCTACACGGGTAAGTGTAGGAAACCTCTAGAATTCCTAGTCGGAGACTGGATCCTACTTAAGGTTTCGCCCTGGAAGGGTGTGGTACATTTTGGCTAACAGGACGAACTTAATCCACGATATGTTAGGATCGGTAAGGTAGCTTTGCAGACTAAACCTACCTACAGAGCTGAGTGCGGTACCCAATGCCTTTCACCTGCCTAATCTGAAGAAAGTGTCTGTCAGATGAAACACTCATCATTCCCTTTAAGGAACTAACTTTTGACGATCAGCTACACTTTATTGGGGAACCGATTGAGATCACTAATCGAGAAGTCAAAACCCTCAAACATAGCCAGATACCTATCATGCGAGTTCGTTGAAACTCACGCTGTGGCCCAGAGTTTACCTGGGAACGGGAAAAACTAGCTGATGAGCACGTATCCCCATTGTCTGCAAACATTACTTCCAGCACTGAAGCTACAACTGAAATTTCTAGAAGAAATTTCAAGCCAACAAGGGGATGATGTGACACCCCACGAAAACGTTTAAACAAACTAGCTTGTCAGTGGCTGCACGCTAAATTTCGGGACAAAATTTCTTGAACTTGGGGATAATGTGACACTTCGGGTTTCCCTGTACGTTTCTTGGATGTTTTAGCTAAGTTTGTGAAAATTCGTACTGTGTGAGATACGTATGACCTTGTGAATCTAATGCTATGTGAATTTACGTGCTACATGACTGTATTTGCTACATGGCTTGCATGTTCGTTCTGTGGATCTTGTGCTACGTGATTTTATGTGCTATGTGGCTTACTACGTGATTTTATGTGCTATGTGGCTTACATGTTTATTTTGGGAACTTTTGTAAACTGCGTGTATGTACGTATGACACTAGGTTATCAGCGAGTCTATAATTAGAGGGAATCGTATGACTTTTGCTTTAATTTCGAGGTCAAAATTCCTGTAACATGGGGAGAATGTGACAACCCGAACCCTTGATCTTGATTGTCGAGAAACGAGCGTTTTATTAATTCTCGTATTCACTGTTATTATTTATTTATTATTATTATTTTTATTATCGCCATTATTTTATAAAATAATAATCCACGACGAGAATTCCAATTATTTACGTACGAGTTATTATAACGGGCCAATACGTTGGAGCGCGGCACATAACATTGCGGATCCAAACACACTCGGGCCCAAGCCCGACCCAACTCACCTAAAAACCCTACACTATAAAATATCCCTAAAACCCCACCCCTCTCATTTGTTTTCAAATGAAAACAAAAACCCTAAGACTGATCACAGCCGCACACACTCCATCTCTTCCTCTCGGTTCTCCTGTTTACTCCGGCGACCGGAGCTTTTCCGGCCAACTCTCCGGCGTTGTTTCACAGCAAGTCAAACACCCCCTTGAAACCCTTCTTCCCTCTTGCACCATCTTACTCGCATCCATTCATGTACTGATGATATATCCAACGAACGGGAACGTTTTCCGGCCACACCTACTCACCAACACACCCTCTCTTCACTCTCATCTCTGTCTCTTGAATATAGAGCAGACCACCACCACCGTGAACGGCGGTGACGGCGACGCGATGGTTCCGGGTAACGACATCAGTAACATCAAACATGGAAGCTCCGACGACAAACAAGAGTTCCAGCGGAACTCCAGGACGAACCTGCTAAAGACAATGGCGGGATAAGGTTGCGGCATTGACGACGTCATAGTGACGAACCCTCGGATGACAGCAGTACGGTGGTTGTTCTCGTTGGATTTGAGTGTTGTCTCGGGTCTTAGTCATGTGAAATCAGTGGAGGAGGAAACCCGACAGCTGTGCATCACACCTAATCGTCTCTAAAACTCTCGGTCGGTAAGTGATTCGTCTGAAATTGTTTTGTATATTTGTGAGTCTTGACCCTGTACATGATGGTAAATATGGAATAATTGAAATTATGAACTGTGCAAACAATTGAATTGGGGTTGGGAGATCATCAGAATAATTAATATACATAGAGCATATTACCAGATCCCAATAAGATGGACTATAAATGAAGTTTGATTGTAGTTTTAAATTCTTGTTGATTTTTAATTGATAAAAGAATGTTAGTGGGTTGCTAGGAATGATTAAATAAATTCATTATTTAATCGATAAGCAAATATTTCACAACTGATGTTATGTTAGTCATGGTTGTGATATTGACTAAATGGATTGAATCTAAATGAATTGAATATTAGGATGAACCTGTTCGTTAAATACTAAAAACCCTAAATGATGAACTGTTGGAACGTGTTGTGAATATTTGGAATTGTTGTGTTTGATCCATTTTGGTAATTGTACGGTATATGAAAACATGTTAAGGAAAGATGATTGGTTCGTACAATTTGGGTAAGAGTTCTAGAAAGATCCCGCAGTGGTTGCGAGTCGAGACCAGTGGATTCATCAGTGGTTTCGACCCAGAAGCTGTTTCATCCGAGATTGCGACTCAAGACCAGGGCATGCATATCAAGGGACTCGAGACCAGCTAGGTTGCGACTCGAGACCTCCTGATCTCGACTAGAGACCTGACTCGAGATCCTAAGGTTTCGACTCATGTATGCACTTCTCGAGACCATCTACTTGCAACTCGAAACCTCTTGGTTGCGACTCGAGACCTCATGATCTCGAGTCGAGACCACCCGGTTTCGACTGAACTGCTTTGCTTAGTTATCGGGCCGCACAAACTGATATTATGGACTATGTGTTACTGTTGTTGTTTAACTGATAATGTTTAACTATTCATATGCTAGGATAGGCCCAATACCGTATATGCTAGTATGACTTACATGCTATGTGTTAGATACGTGTAATTTATACGTGACATTACTTGCATACGAACCTAACGAATATTAACAACCATAATAGGGTATGGTTGACCAACGTAACACGAGTAAATTGTCAACCGGGCAAAGCAAAGGTGAGTTCACTACTTTTTACTTAAAGCATGCGTTCCCGGTGGTTGGGAAACGGAACGAAACACTTTTCCTGGTTTGGGATTGCTTACTATCTCCTTGTGCGGGATACGGTATTTCTATCTCCTTGTGCGGGATACGGTATTTCTATCTCCTTGTGTGGGATACGGGTAACAACGCTATCCCCTTGTGAGGGATACAAACTACTTTTCTCCCCTTATGCGGGACTCTTAGTTAATTACTGTTTGTACGGAAATGCAACGAGCAACACTAAACGAAACTCTATCACTCAAGTCCCTACTACTTAATACCGATTAGTCGTCGGGGCTAGGCGAACGGGTTATTAGTTGATAGCGCTATTTAGGTTCGACCAACCTCACACCGACCCTTGTTACTGGGAACGGGCGTGAACTAATAGACTCAGGCAAACCGTCAATGATGATAGAACATTGACAAACGGGGCACTGCGGAAACGTACGGTTAAGTAAGTATTCATTATTGGAAAAACAGTTTAGTCGCTCACTTATGGGGTAGCTCCCCATAGCATGTATAAATGGGTAAATTAACTGGTGAAACAAGTTTTTGGAATTAAAAATTGGAAAACTACAAACACGTGAACTCGCCAACGTTACGTTGACACTCTACTGCATGCTTTGCAGGTTGCTCGCTAACAACTTTGGACGAACGTTGCAATCGGATGGAGTGCGTGGTTCGTAAGTTCATGACTAATAAACTTGTGGTTTTAAATTACGATATGTTCTCTTTTCCCTTCCGCTGCAAACTTAAACTATGTTTTGAAAACTTAAATTAGGTCACTAATTATGCTAATGTTTATAACAATAACTAATCCGTTCAAAATAATTAGTGGCTAAGATCCTGGTCGTCACATGCCTCGCGGTAATACTCCGCGTGCGGATTTTGAGGGTGTGACATAACCTTTGATTATTTCCGCACTTTTGCACTATTTTAAGAGATTATCTTAGTTATTGTAGTAGGCCCCTCTTTTGAAGGTGACGTTACCCTCACCCCAGTAGTTTGAGTCAGCAAGGATACAATCCTAAAAGGGTGGATTATTGAAAGATAATTAATTAAGTTATTAATTCAAATTATGGTAGGCCCCTCTTTTGGAGGTGATGTTACCCTCGACTAAGTAGTCTGAGTCAGCAGGGATACAGTCCTAAATAGCCGGGTTATAGTATTAATAGTAGTTAACTTATGAGGGGATCAAAGAGTTTGGACCCCCGCCATCCAATACCGTTAAGTATTGAAGGAGGTCCTACTAAATTTGACCCAGGTCCATTTCAGGACCTCTAAACGCTGAACAATGGCAAGACCTTTACCAAACCGTTCCCTTAACCCCTGACCAGGTAGCCAACATACCTCCATATAGACCGTGGAGATATGAATGGTGAAAATCTTTTATTTTATATAGACAGTAAAATAATGCCAAGACACCACGGACAAACGATAAGGAAAGATCACCTTCAACATAAGAAACTAGTTATTAAAGTCATTAATACAAAACCAAGTAAAAAGTGCGAAAAGATTAAAAATAAAAAGTATTACACTAGACACTTTGTCTTCACCAAGTGATGTAAGAGACTTAGGCAAACATGGCCTTGATTGTCAAGAACTCTTACGATCAATCTTGGATCCCGAGACGACTCACACACTCTATGATGGACAATGGATGATGGTGGTGGATGATGGTGTTATGGTGGTGGTGGGTGGTGGGTGAAGTGTGAGAGGGGTGGTGTGCCAAGGGATGGTTTGAGCTTGAGCCAAACACTCCTATTTATAGGCTGAACAGAAGCTCGGGCACGGCCCCGTGTCCACATCCTCTCTTTCTTCATTTAATGCAGCTTTGTCTTATTAGTTGACCACGCCCCCGTGTCCGCTGAGCACGACCCCGTGTGCAGAAGAATCTTTGTACTATGAAGATTTGCCTGGATTGTGCGAATCTTATAGTTGACCACGGCCCCGTGTCCGCTGAGCACGGCCCCGTGGTGGGCAATAGAAGCTTCTACCACTTTGTCTTTTCTGCTGACACTTGGGCACGCCCCCGTGCTGGCTGAGCACGGGGCGTGTTCAGTCTTCTGATGTCTTGTTTTGCTTGGGAAGATGCTGTCGTGGGGTCGGGCATGTCACGTCTTGTTCCTTTTCTTGTATTTATGTTAGATTTTGATGTCTTTTTGCTTCTTTTGTTAATTTGAGCTCATTTAATCCTGAAAATACAAAAGGAAGACAAAAGCACACTTTTTTCCAACATTAGTACTAAAAAAGGGTTAGTTTTATGCCACAATTGATGAAATTTATATGTTGCATTTTGAACACATCAAAACCCTTTTACCTTCCTTATATAGAAGAGATAGCTTATCTTCATGATGGAGTGATACCGAGGAGATCTAACGGTCTCTGGCCATCTTTGGGGGACTCAGACACGTGTCTGAGCCCCAACGGCAAAATCGCTGGCTTCATTTAATGAGGCCAGCTCGAAAGTACTATGTTGCAGGCGATCCTTTCCTTATCAGACAGTCATTAAATGCCCCTGCAATATCTTTGGATCCTTTTCTTTATTTTTCCCGCACATTTAGTATGTATGAGTCCCTTAAGAGACAAATATTGTCATTGGGCCTTAATAGTTGGGCCTACATGATAGAAGCCCAAGACCGGTCAAGTTGGGCAACCAGTTGGCCCGTCGTCAGCCTCTTTTTCCCAAATCAATCAGGCATTATGTTTACATATGTAGCTTCAACTAATGATGGATCCAGAGCGTGTTTGCCATCAACAAACAAACAACAACCTAAAAAAGAAACAACAAATTTAGAGTTGTCTTTCCATAAGATTCTGGACCATATATCCTCTCTACTCGTCCCTGCATAAGTGGTAAATTACTCGGTAACAAAAGTGTTATTACAATATAAATTATAGGTCAGTTATTACATGCTTAAGAAAACGTGCTTAGAAATATGAAAATATACAACTTAATAAATGCGAGTGGATATTTCGTTGTAGAAATCTTAAATGTTCTCAGTTGTTCAAGATATCACAATTGGCACCACCAAAAACTTAAAAAAACCTACCCCCCCCCTCCCCAAGCTAAATGCTAAAAACTAAACCCTTCAAAAACCTAAAAAAAAAAAAAAAAATTGCGAATTGGAAGCAAATAATCCCCCACCTAACTCAATTTGGCCGATAATAATCTCAAGTCAGTTATTGGCCGATAATAATCCGAACTGGTCAATTTTTATTTTTTTTTGTAAAATAGTCCGCCGTTAAAATAGCTTAACGAAGTTAAGTTTTTTTCCGAATTACAAACCGATGTTTTAGGGCTTTTGATCAGAACGACAATACGAGTCGATTGATGTAAAACTTACCTCGAAATTGTGCTCGAAATGGCTTGATTTTTGTTAATTGGAAGTTTTGAACACCCGAATTGAAGCACCGTTTTCATGGGTTGGGATAGTATTTCGAGGTAAGTTTTTTTTATATCAATCGACTCGTATCCTCGTTCTGATCAAAAGCCCTAAAACATCGGTTTGTAATTCGGAAAAAAACTTAACTCCGTTAAGCTATTTTAACGGTGGACTATTTTACAAAAAAATAATAATAATAATAATAATAATAACCACTTCGGATTATTATCAGCCAATAACTAACTTAGAATTATTATCGGCCAAATTGAGTTAGGATTCGGATTATCATTGACCCTGTTACGGTTAACACGAGTACTGTTGAAAAAAAATGCATGTGTGTATATATATATGTATATATATGAAACTATTAACTTGAGCTAAAGTATGAATTTGTATCAAATTATTACGAATACTTAAGATCGGGTCGCTATTTGCTAAAATCGAGTCAAACTAAATCATTGGAGTCAAATCAAATCAAGCTTGACTACGAACTTTCGAGGCTATTTAATAAACGAGTTCAAGCTCAAACATCACATATAAAACATCACCAGATTCGCATGCTTAAACAAGTTTACATCATACTTATTAAAATAAACTGAATATATTTTATATTTATACTACACATAAAATATTGATAAAATAAACACATAGCAAACGATTAATAGATTAGGTTAATGGGTGTCGTGAGGGCCCCCATGACCCTCCACATAAACGTCATGTCATTCATCTCTAATCCACCATCCAAAACCATTACCCTAAGAGTGTGATCATGACCAAAACCACTATCCTTTTTATTTTTTAATATATTTTTCTCAAAATCATCAAATGAGAAAGCCATGGTAAACGTGGTTCAATTCACACGAACCACCATCAATCAAGGAGGGAGCGGTGTACTATTTGATTAATGGTCTTATGTGGCAAATAACGTTTCAACCCACGCCCTTCAAATCCTATAGCCTAAGTAACAACCAGAGGCTTAGCTTGAGATTTGAAAATGTCTTTTAGATGAGCCGAGCTAGAGCTCTTTTAAATTCATTGAGCCGAGCTAAAATAGGCAAGCTCATTTCAACTCATTTAAACCCGAAACATAATACAAAAAGAAAAAAAACACATAAGAATAAAAGTATAACCTCCCTAAATCCAAAAATGGAATTACAGGATTCCTTAAAAATAATAAGTTATAAAGACAAAAATACAAAAACCAAATGCCATCTAGTTCATCCTCTGAGCAGCCTCCTTAGCCAAAACTCTCTCTTTTGCCTTTGTCTTTGCCTGAGACTTTGATCCCATGATCCCACCACCCCACTTCTTCCTATACTCATCATACTTATCATTGAAGTTTGCCTGCAAAATCACATAAAAAATTAAAGACTGTTTTCTGTTTTGTGTAACAATATTATAAAAGAAAAGTGAACCTTGATGGCTTCTAGAATTCGGCTGAATTCCATTTTATCTTCGTTCTTGACAGTGGTCAAGCATAGTGCTGCAGCCGTTTTCTGATGAACGATCTGACACGTATAAAGAAGATTTTTTAGTTCCAAGTGAGATGTCGAATAGAGAAAGGTTTGATTAATGCTTGCGGAAAACTTACAGCTCCCAATCGAGATTTCCCTTTTACAATGCAGTAAGGGATTTCCATCTTTCTGCAAAGTGCAGGAAGCCAGACAACTAATTCGATTGGATCAACATCATGGGCGATGATTACCAATTGTGCCTTGTTCTGAAATTAAACACAAAAAACCATTATAAATGATTTGTCCAATACGATTCAAAACTAATTATTTCAGTATTAAGAAATATAATATAATCTTTAATAGTTTAATTAAACATGATTTTAGAAAGTTTTATGCATTCAAAACACACTGGAGAGCGGTTAAATTATACTTTGATTCGTCAATATATAATATATAATAACGTAAAGCCAAATTGATCCTGCCATTAGTAAACCATTCAAAATAGCAACATCTAAAAGTAATGATACTCTAGCAAAGGGTATTTATAAAAACCTGTTCAATAAGGTAAGTGATATGGTTAAGACCATACTTCACAACAATCGGCTTCTTTGCTTCAACGGTCTTCCCATCTGATTCAGCCTGAGCCCTTTTCAAAAGACGTTCCTTTTTCGCTGCTTTATCCTCGGATCTGTATTTGAGTAGCATCTTGAACAGGGTTGTTGCTGCATATTTCATAAAAAAGGATAAGAAAAAATATAAACATATAAAACCAATTTCAGAAAGGGGAGTTAAGCATTCAACTACATATGATTGTATGAAACCACCTACACAGTGCATGCAAAATTGCAAATTACATCTTGTATGACTCTTTTCGGTGTACTTGTAATTTGCCAATTTTAGAAAACAAATAAGCTAAACAAAATTAACTTAACCGGCCAACCAATCGTAAATGTGAAAATTTAGCTGAGGAAATGAGTTGTAGTCTTTTTTTCCAAAATTAATGTAACTTAACCGGCCAACCAATAATATGCTGAAAAACGCAACTGATCCAATACACGTTGATGATTCAACTAGACAATACCAATATGCTAACTCATCTATACCTATAAACATAAGAGCTATTCAGTTATAGCGGTTAAGGGCCCATATTTGAAATATAGGTTATCGCAGTGGGATATAGGTAATTTTATATCATGCAAAATTTATATATATACACATATAAAACCTAAAACATATATAATATTAATAGTAATATCAAAATTAAAACTAAAAAGTGCCAATATTTGAAACATGATCTAATCGTAAGCCATGAAATCTTCCTCCAAGTCCACACCAACTAGGCATCCAAAATAACGGACAATGTCGGTCAAATAACAGACAATATCGCTGATAATATCGAAACCAAAATTCCAGACCGATATTTGACACCGATATTTTGTAGAGGGCCGATAACCGATATCCCATTGATGTTAACTGCTTAGGGTGAATGTAATATACCATGAAGAGTATTAATAATCACAACCTAGCCTACATAACACATACCAAGAAGAGCAAAAATGAAAATGAAGCTTAGAAAACAAATGATACCAAGATTCTTGTCAAGTGTCTTGGTAAACTGGTTCAAAGCCGGTGGAACCTTCAACCTTTGCTTGAGGATCCTCCTCTTCCTTTGAATTCGAACAACTTGAGGCCATCTTACAAATCTGTGCACATCCTTTTTAGGAGGCAAAGCTCCACCGATCCCAAACTGCTTCGGCCGCTTCTCGAACAACGGATTCACCACCTTCTCCTGAACACACACCAACACTCAACATAATCTTTCAATCAAACTACCATCGTTTCAAACAAAACCAATTAAGTTTTTTTAGTTAATTAGACCAAAATCAACTTCAAAATCAATGTCGATCGGTGTTGTAAAAATCAGTACTAGTCGGCGATTAATCACTAACTAGGGATTCAAGCCAAAAGCTGTAAATTCCAGCAATCAATCATGTATACTTAAAAATATGAGTCGAAGAAGGGTAAGAACTGGTCTACTTAAAATATTTACCTATAAAAATGTGTGTGTGTATATGTAATAAAACTAAAAATTACATAAAAAATCCCAATATGATTAATCTCAATCAATCTTAATTAAAACTGAAAAATCCCACTAATTTTAACGTTATTTTACTAATTTAGTGAAAATAACGTTAAAACAGAGGACGGTCGATCATGCAAAACTACCGGATAGAGGTAAGGCTGTCTACATCTTACCCTACCGGGCCTACCCAACCTTAGCTTGTTATTGGTGGGATTTATTGAGTACGATAATGATGATGAAACTTAATTAAACCCGATTAATCACTAGTTGGTATCCAGCGTGTCGATGCTATTGGTGGGATTTACAGACTATGATGATGATGAATCTTAATTAACCCGATTAATCGCTAGTTTGTACCCCACCAGCGCCTAGAGATTTTTACAACCATGACGACGTCGTTTATTCAAAATCAATGCGAACAAATTTAGCCAACTGTTAGCTACAGGAATATAACAAAATCATTACAAATATAACATTAGCATAAACTTCAATCAAACTACGTCGTTTCAAACAAAATGAGTTAAATGTGTAGTTAATTATAAGCTTCAATACATACCGTCTTCTTCTTCGTTGCAACCGCCTTCACACCTTTCTTCGGAGCCTACGAGTAATCAGAGAATCAAATGCATATGATTAGTATAGATAGACTGAATCAATGTGTGTACATTTTTTTTTACAAAACTAACGAAACTTAAGAAAATTAGTGAATTGAGATAGAACACATGCCATTAGTCAAAAATCAGACACAAAGGCGTCGGGACGGCAATGATGAAGAACCCTGCTGTAACTGAATATGTTTTTTTTTTTTTTTTGGATTATTTGAACTTTAGGGTTTTGCATACAACCTCCCACTAGATTGGGCTTTTATGGGCCTGATTTGAAATGCTTATTTATGGCCCAAATCGGCACACTACTATGGACAATAGTAGTAGGATGATATCGGTACCGAATTTATCGAACCGGGTGTATTTTTGATACCGATTCGGTACCGAATTTTGACATTTTTGGTAGCGGTTCGGTACCGGTATTTACCGATTTTTAAACTAAAATACCGGTAGTGTACCGGGTATATTCGGTACCGGTACCCACTTTTGGGGTTTTTCGGTACCGGTACTTTCGGTGCCGATACTGGTTCGTTACCGAGCGGGTACCATGCTCATCCATAATACCTAGTTCGAAGTATGGATTCGGGACAATAGTACTAGAGGTGCACAAATCGTGTTTTTATAATACCTAGTTCCAGGTATGGAATCGAGACAATAGTACTAGAGGTGCACAAATCGTGTTTTTTATCATACCTAGTTCTAGGTATGGAATTAGTTTTTTGTATGTTAGGGTATTGGAATTTCGGGTATTGAGAGAAACTGGGTAGGATTCAGGTACGGGTATTGAGAAGAAAAATCATACCTTAAATACGCGGGTAGGGTATGACCAGATTCAGGTATAATTGGGTATTGAAACCGAGTATGGGTTCGGTACTAAAACCCGGTTTCAAAAAATAAGTTTTTTTCTATTCTTTTACACAAAAATAAATTCATTTAAAAAATATATTTGGTTTGTAATTTGTTAAAATAAGTAAAGTAAAATATATTACGATAACATAAATTCACTTATGTACAAATTATTTGCTTTACATTATATATTTTTTAAAAACCTAAATATAAAAGTTGTAAAGTAAACATCAAAATATACTTTAAAATTTGGTTATAAAAGTTAGAAAGTCAACATTAAAATACTTTACGAATTCGGGGATTCTATCGGGTATTAAAATTGGTATCGGGTATGGGGTATAACTAGATTTGGGTATAAGGTGTGACCGGTTCCGGGTATTTTCTAGTATAATTGGGTACGGTTTCGGGTACGGGTATTGATCTCGAAATGTATACCATGTTCATACCCTGCAGGTAGGATCGGGTTGGGTTACAAGTAAGTAATACAACTGGCAACTATTTTATATCAATAATTTTGAGAACGAAATTCTTTTAAGGGAGATAGAATTGTAATATTCGAAAATATAAAACCTAAAATAATAATTATCGAAAATTATAAACGAACATGATGATAATTTTAATCTTGACAAATAAAGGAACTAATAATGAGTTGTAATCTAGATGTTCCTTTAGAAGTTAACAAAATTTAAATTATATGAATCCATGTATTTGTTCTCCTTGATGCTAACCAACTCAAAAAGAAATAAAATCTTATCTTATATGTATATAAGAATTATTTATATATATAAGAAATGAAAATAATATGTGTTAACGTGTCGCAATCATGGAGCTTCTGAATTCTGGTTTTGGCTCCAAACTAATGGGTCCACTTTCTAATAAATGAAGCCCCAAATTCTCAACCCGGTCCAACCTTCGAATTCGGATCCATATAAAACACAAAATTCCCAACACACATCGCAAATTAGGGTTTTTTCTTTTTCATTCTCTCTGTTCATCCTCAATAACACTCCACTCTTTTCTAAAACCCTAGATATGACTACGTGTATACGACTCTTTCTAATCACACCCCTTTTTTTCTAAAACCCTATGTATCTCTTATGGGTGAATCATCGATGATGCAGAGGATGGAAACTGATTTTGGAGCAATATAATTGCAGCTTTCTTGGATTCACCTAATTAGACTCGTCAATTTTGGAGCATGACAAAAGTCAGAACAATTTCAAATTGGGGCTGCAATTCATCAAACCCAGTCGAGTAAATATCTAATTTACCATGATTTCTTGAATTCAATATGGTTTCTCGATTAATGTTGTGATTATGGGTCTTAATTAAATCGCATTTGATATTTCTATATCGTGTTTAAATCATGAATACACGTTGTTTAACGAAATGCCAAACTGACAGGACAACACTTTTCAGTTTGTTTTTTTACATGTTTTCCGTTGTATTATCTGGTGAGTATCATATGGATTTTTGGTTTTTCAGGAGTTCAGGTACTTGATGTCACACCCCGACCACGTAAAACAATAAACCGTGGCAGAAACGTCGGGGAGTGTTGTAACAGAATCATCGTTTCACAACCATGGTACTTAAAAGTTTCGTTTTATTGATTCATTAAGATAATTACATTGTCTTAAATACCAAACAAACAAATTAAACATCGTCTATTATCGTTATTAAGTCACTAAGGCCTCGTCCAGATCCTATGTGACTCATGCATCCTAGCAATCGATATCACGCAACACCACCTGAAACATATGTAAAAACAAAGTCAGCAAAGAAATGCTGGCAAGCACATAGGTTTTATGAGAGTATCGGATTCATGGCTCGTTTATATGTTGCAGTACCTTATTAGACTACAAGAGTCAAAAGTACAAATCTCGCTTTGAAAAGTGTATTGCAACATAATTAACCAACTCAAATCAAGATGGTTATAGTTTATAAAATCTCGTAGCCATGATTCTTAACCCCAAAAATATTTGTTTTAGTAAACCAATTTGTATAACATCTCGTAAAAACTCGTTAATAAAACTCGTATGGTTTATATCATTTCGAAAACCTCGTTGTGTGACATCGTTTCAAAATCGTTTCCCAAGTGAACTAAATAATGGCATGAAATGTAATATGATAAAAGCACTTATATATAAGATGTACCAGCGGCGTATCTACCATGATTTTATCATGCTACACCCATTCCATCATCTAATCACTACCCAAAACCAATCGTCTAATCAAATCGTTTATCTCGTTTCAGTCGTTTCCAAATCGTTTAACTCGTATCAAATCGTTTAACTCGTTTCAAATCATTCTCGTTTTAATTGTGAAACTACTTTTGGTCGTCTCGCTAATAACATTCAAACCTTCGTGACTCGTCTATCTCGTTTCTCGCATTAACAAACCACCAAAGGGTAAGTTAACAATCACAGATTCGGTCGTTACCTACATAACCCCCCACACATAACCATGGGTGTAGTATGATAACGGGATTTGTCAGATCCTATGGTACCATAACCTAATACTAGTCGGTTCGGCCAAAATTAATGAATGTCATTCGTTATGTAACTACAACCAACAAGTCCGTTCACATTATCGAAATCGTTATTAGTTTAATATAAACCATTTAAATCGTTTTTGAAACCATCGTTTAAATATTGAAATCGTTTTAATACATATGAATCACCCCAAAACAATTGAAAACAGTAAAATAGGGGAACTATGTACTCACATTGAATAGAAGGGTATCCTTGATCTAAAGAACTTAGCGAAGCTCAGGCAAACCAAGGAAATTCAAGTAGTACCTAGTAATCGGATCACTAGTAAATAAATCGACACCTAAATCGGAGGATCAGATAAAATGAGGTCTTGTAAACCAAATGAGTGTTGGAACTCATGTGATATGGTTTAACAAAGTCTACATTCTAAATCGGAACCTAACCTAAATGCTTTCGACCCGTTACGACCCGTTTAGGTAGCTAATGCTACTTTAACGCGTCGTTCGCGTAAAACGCGTTCGAGACGTCTATCTAGTCCTATGACAAGTATTATATGCCTAAACATGTTTAAATATGTTGAATAATCAGTTACGTGACAAATGTTTAGGTTACATATGCTTAAAATCCAATTATGCATGAAAAGGGCGTTTTAGTCATTTACCTAAGGCATATAAATTACCTATCATACAACTACTTAGACTATGTGACCATAAGGTATAACCTCGGAAGGTTATTCCCTATGCAACTATGGTCACTAAACATGCTTGGTCAGATCCTAATGATCGACCAAATGGGTTGAGTTCGAAAGTCTAAGCGGTGGTTTAGACCGCTTGACTTACGACTCTAACAAGCACTAAACTAAAAGTGACGAGCTAAGCATGTTAAAACATGCTTAACTAAGTTAGAAAACAGGTTTTGATATCGAAACAAAGTGTTTTGATACTAAGAGTAGTTTGGTTGCAAAATACGCTTAAATGCGCATTTTGACCGAAACTACGACTCGCCACTACGCCTAGTCAACGTGGTAATCAGTAGGTATAGTCACTAGGGACTATAACCATCGTGATTACGCTCACGTTGCGAAGTTCAAACGAACTTCTCGTTGACCATTGACTGGTCAAAGCTGAAAGTCAAACACTGTTTGACTTTTAAGCTAGGAAAGCAATAAGAGAATGAAAGAGGACTTACAAAGGGTCCAAAGAGATTTGATTCCAAGTATTCTCAGGTATGTAGTGAATAATCACAACAACTTAGAGAATTCTCAGATCAAATGTGGTTTGAGAGTCAAGTGGGGGATGCTATTTATAGTTGTAGCAAACTTACAAGATCATGCCATGTTTTTGTTTGGCCAACAAGCAAAGATCTCAACCATACATGTGTTAGGAGATGATTAGAAGCCTTGGTGATCACTTAAACTTGCCCATCACACAAAAGAATTACCATAACAGCCCCTGAAGTTGCAACAGAATGCAAAAACTGACTTTCTGGTCGCTGGAATGTTCACACGGCCCACGTAAAGGTAGGGGGAAACCTTACGCAGCCCGCCTGGGCTTACTATCCAGAAATTGCAGTTTAGTCCCTGCACTTGAGAAACTTGTGTTTTGATGCATTTTTGACACGTTTAAGCCCCATTAACCTCATTTCAAGGCTCTAAAATGAAGTTAAAGTATAGGGAACTTAAAATATGCTCAAAAACATCTCGGATGTCGGCTCCTTTGGTCGTACGGTCGCGTTGTTCGTTAAATTACGACGAAACTCAAACGGACGCGAAAACGATCCAAATTAAGCGACGAATGGAATTTTTGCATGCCGATCACTAAAATAAAAATATTTTAGTTTGTACAAAAATTTTGGATGTCCAGATGTAGTCAGAACGTAAGATATGCGCGTAAATGCAAACTTACGTCGTTTTTGACACTTTTAGTCCCTGTAAGATCAAATAAGCATGTTTTCGCACACCAAACCCCTCAAAGCTTATTTCTAAGCTATGTTTAGGTTATTTATGGTATGTTTAGCTTATGATAAAGTTCCGGACTCTTTGATACCATACGAATCGGTATAGTTTCGCAGTTTGACACAAATAGTCCCTGCGATCGAATAGACTTGTTTTCAACACACCAAACCATCCAAAACTTATTTCTAAGTTATGTAAAGGTTATTTAAGGTATGTTAAGCCTATGTCACTATTCCGGAGTGTTTGTTGCGTTAAACTGACTGCGTTTACGCACTAGTTTGCGTAAAACCTTCCAGAAAGTGATTTAAAGCTTGAAATCGGAATCGAATTAAATTGTAAATTCATCAAACACAAATACACACATAATAACATCAAAACACATTGTTTTATTAATAATTAACATTGCTTTACATTATACATCGATTACAAAGCACAGTTTTCACACTTGATCATCTGGAGGAAGAATGGCAGGGATCCAAACAACTGATTATCCGAAAAAGTAGATAGGTTAGGGATTAAAGTATGGGAGTTAATTGGATTATTGTTTGGTTTCTTATTGTTGGCATTATTTGAAAGAGTTAAGGAAGTGAGGATGGAGAATGTTTCAACTATATATTTTTCTCCACAAGATGGTATTCTTCTAGCAATTCATGACAAGAACAATGATAAGGAATCAGACAAACTTTTGGTTCATTTTGGTGTGTTGAAATGAAGATAATGACAGATTTTAATGTTCAATTCACCATATGGATAGGGATGTTTGTGAATCTGGAGAGGATGGGTGTTCTTGGAACCTCCATTTGTGTAAACTTTCATTTTTTGATTCTCATCCAATTAGTGCACCTTCTCCTCTTTTGGGTTTGCGGAGCTAGTGCCATCATGGATATCATACCTCAGAGGCTTAGATAAAGGTTCCTCTTGGGACAGCTAAGGCGTAAGTCCATAATATGTTGATCTTTATTCTTCTGTAGCAATGGAATGAGACCTACTTGCATTATCTCAAAGTGACCCAAAACAAACATACTACCTATTTTTGGTTTTCTCCAAGGACGAGCATTGACTAATGCCACTGGGAACCTGGATATTCAAGATACATATGTCAGTGATTTGAATAAGCTTGCTCTAAACTTGAAGAAATTACAGAGCAGGTAATCATTTAGAAATATATTAACTCAACTAATATGTTCTTGCGTGTTCTACAAATCCATGCTTGATCTGTAAACTCCAGGCCAACAATTGTTTTCCATGATGATGCACCATTAAAACTTTGAAATACCAATAACTTCACCTTTGTCCAGCCATCATAGTATCATGTATGACGCATAAAATTAAGTGAAATGCTTAAAAAGGTTGCAGTTTGTAGTTAATTTTGAATTTTATTTGTTCCGTTTATTACAAATGTAGGAGAAAGATATGGCACTTTGCAATGGTGGTTTAGGGAGTCTTGCATCTTGCTTTTCGAATTCAATGGCATTATGGCAACACTAAATTTTCCAGCATAGGGGGTATGGGCTAAGTTACAGGCATGGGCTCTTCAAGTAAAGGATCTCTAAAGTAGGACAAAAAGATATGGTAGAAGATTGGCTTGAGGTTTGAACTTGTAACACCCTACACGTTTTGATCATAAATACGCAGCGGAAATACGTACCATAAATTTTTTTTCTTTATAATGTTCCTTTAAACTTGAAAACCATTTAAAAACAACTTCTTTAGAAGAATTACATCATTTACCCTTCATTTGTGTATCAAATATAACATACTAATACTAATTACATGACCACCCATTTCGTACAATCCATGTCTCTTTATCTCGATCTCCAATCACTTGTCCTTCGTGATGTTGATCCATAATTCTGTACAACCTACACTCACCACATACATTCGCAACATTAGTACACATTATATATATATATATATATAAGATTCATAATTATATGGTCTAATCACGTTCTATCCTTGTATACTTTCCATTCCATTATCTTTCTAAATTCACGCAATTCATCTCAGTGTCTATTCTTCGGTGAGTTAACAATAATGTACCTACATAACATTTCATTCTCAAAGGCAATCCGGTTAGCATCGTTAATACTCGTCTATTTAACATCATACATACTTACAAGTTACATATGAGAATTTGCACATACATCTTATCTAATCCAACTCTTTCTCGTTTAAATAACTTCTAATAAAATGCCTATTTGTGCTTACCAAAGGGTTCCATCTACTGGAATGCAATTAGATCTATACATACATGCCCACATACTTATTTCGTTCAACACATACTTGCCTACACGCCCCATTCTTACTCGTACCTCATGAATACTTAAAAATGAGTTCAATACTCACCCATACTTCACAAGACAATTTGGTAAGGTTGAGGTACAATATAGAAGTATAACGGGGCTTGGAATGGGTTCGCGGGGTTCGAAATATTTGAAAAACGAAGAAAACAACTTTGCTGGTGGAAACCCCGCTGTAACCTACGGCAGCCACAATAGCTTACGGTGGCTAGGAAATCACTACGGTGTGGAAATACTGTCTTACGGTGGAAAAATGTGGCATCACCATCTACCGTAGCTTACGGTGGCTACCGTAAGCTACGGTAAAGCCTAGTTCAAACAACTTTTGTTCTCTTTTTAATTTCGTAAACAATCGTTAGGCCCCCGAACTTTTTTCTTCCACGTTTTTCATACTTCCAAGATGTAAAATAACCATATTCAAACTCCCAAATCCTTTTAATGCTTAACCCCATGATCAAACTAACTACCATATTACGCCATGTTACTTTCTATATTCTTGACCCATTCACTTCTATCATGTAATTCCAAACACAGATAACTTCCTACGACTTACCTCATCAATACTTGTTGGGTCTAAAAGGTGTAGTCTAATGTTATCAACAAATCAAGTCAACAAAGTCAACGCAAACAAGTCAAAGTCAACGCGCAAGTCGACACGAGAAGATCGAAGAAAGATATGGCATGTGAACGTTCGAGATATGATAGTTATATTGCTTTGGTTAATTAAATATATTTTCCTTAGACAAAATATACTTATTATCTTAGTTAATTAGTTTTCATGTTTAGTGCTACTTTAGTAAGTTATTATCTCTATGGACTTAATTGTAAGTAGCCTAAAATGGTTTAGGCTATAAATAGAAATAGATAATTAGGGTTTAGGATGACACACTTTCTAGAGAATTTAGGGGCTAATTGTATTCATCATTTGCAAATTAATCTAGTGGGTTTTAAAGCTTGATTTTGAGTGTGTTCATCTTGATTTCTTATACAAAATCGTATTTTTTTTCTCAATTTGATCCTACAATTGGGTATCAGAGCTTCGTACTCGAATTTGGGATTCTACATCTTCAAATTCCATCCTAAAAATCTGATTTTTATTTGAAAAGTTTTGAAACTATTAGGGTTTTTGATTTTATTCACTTTTTCTTCAAAAATCTTGTTTTTAAAAGGTTTAAATTATTTGTTTGCTGACTGAGAGTTGAGACTAGTATTATTAGAAAGATTCATAGTGATTTTCATATCATTTAAAGAGGTTTCAGTTCAAAGCAGAAGGTTTTACATGAGTTTTTGAAGTTTCTGGGCGTTTTTATTGATGAATATAACGTTTTTAATAAAGAATACGATGATTTTATCTTTCCGGCGTATTTAAAGAACTTCAGCGACTTTCCGGCGTATTTAAAAATTCCAGCAAGTTTCCGGCGTATTTAAAAATTCCAGTGACTTTTCTGGCGTAATTAAGTTTTCTGGCGACTTTAAATCTTGAACGCAAGTTCAATTTCTCCAGCGTATTTGGTAAAAAAACGCCGGTAAGTCACATTTTTCGGCGTCGTTATTCCAGTATCTAGTTCCGCCTAGCGTATTTACTCTTCGGTGAGTATCCGACCAGCGTTTAGTTGTTAAAAGAAAGGAGTAGAAAGAGATTAACAGGTTCTAGATTGTTGTATTTAAAAAAAAGGTACTAGATTGTTGTCTTGTTTCTACCGTTCACAATTTCTAGCAACCATAACTGACTACCACTCATACAAAGCCACCACACATTGTTCATACACCCCTGTCAAAACCACCGTGAACCACCAGACGCACAACCACCGTACACTACCACATCGCCACCTACACACCCATCAACCACCGGAAACCACCATTAACCAGTTTGTCACCTCCGACACACCGTTCAAACACCCCTGTTAAAACATCACTTCTCACCTTCGAACCATCTCTCGAGCACCACCACGACTGCCTAAACATCCATCCTATAACCATAACTTTTAGACACGAACCGGTCAACAGCTACGGTAACCTTCATCTCCCACCTCTTAACGGCACCAACCTTAACTTTCACCGGCGCCTTCACCGTCAAACTTCAAAGGCACGCGCCGCTCCCTCTCTTGCTTCGCCAACCGCGAGTGCACGTCACGCACCAACAGAATATTCTCCCCCTTTCCTTTCTGTGGAAAATCTTCCCTCATCAAGAACTTGATAAAGCGAGGTACAACCCCCGATTGTATAAACTTCCTCAATTGAAGGGTTGTTATCCCTCTTTCGGTTGGGAACCTGACATTGCCCTGTCCAACTGAAACCGCCATTCCGAACACACATTGCCCTGGCCTTCCTATGATGACATCATAGTTGGAGAGAATGTTGATTACCACAAAGGTGAGTGGTTCGGTTCTTTCCATCTTTCCTTCATTAAAACAGACATTAAGGGTTATTTGGCCCACATGCTTGAGGGGTATATCAGCGATACCTTTAATAGAGGATTCAGATTGCCGAAGCCTTGAACGTTCGTTGATGTGGGTAAAATACAACATATAAATTATATCAAATACGGCGTAAAATCAGCCCTTTTTAGTACTAATGTTGGAAAAAGCTTGTTTCTTTGTTCCTTTTTAATTTACAGGGTCAAAAGAGTTTAAACGCACAAAAGGAGCAAAATACCAGCAAAAACCAATATAAATACAAAGAAGGAGGATTGACACAACTCGCTAAGGCCTCATCCACATCCAAACCAAGAAAATAGCAAGATCTGAAGCTCTGGCACGGGGCTGTTCCCACCAAGCACGGGCCATGCCCAAGGCAAGATTCTCTGTAGAAGAAAAGACAACAGCAAAGGACAAACTAGATAACCAACACGGGGCCGTGCTAAGGCAACACGGGGCATGGTCAACTCTAAGATTCACTGAATCTGAGATAGTACAGCAAGTACAATAGCCATGGGCCGTGCCGTTGACACACGGGGTCGTGTTAATGAGGAAGAAAGAGAAAGATGGCCACGGGGCCGTGCCAGGCGGGCACGGGCCATGTTGAGCATCTGACTTCAGTTATAAATAGGAGTGTTTGATTCCATTCCAATCCATCCCTTGGCAAACTCTTCTCTCACACTTGCCACCACTCCACCACTACTACAACACCAATATCCACCACCATCATCCATCTTCCATCATTTAGAGCGTGTAGTAGTCACAGGATCCAAGATCGATCGTAAGAGTTCTTGTCAAACAAAGGCCATGCTTGGCTAAACCCTTACAACACTTGGTGAAGACAAATCTTTTATGTATTACTTTTTTATTTCCAATCTTTGGCTCCTTTTTATTTAGGTATGTATTAATGACTTTAATAACTAGTTTTTTTTATATTGAAGGAGAATTTATCTAACCATTCTTCATATATTGTTGATTCACATATTCGTGTCTTTACGGTCTATATAAAGCGCGTTAACTAATTAGAAGGGGGTTAGAAGAGTGGTTAGGTAATTCTATGTCTCGTTCAGTGTATAGATCCTGCGAGAACCTGGTTCAAGTTTAGTAATACTTCATTGATGGGAGGTACTGTCCGCCCCGAAAGAAAGTAAGAAACCGCTTGAATCCCTTATCTATAAACTACTATTAAAGCTTTAAACCAACCCTGTGAGGACTATATCACTGCTGACTCAGACCAAAGGGTTGAGGGTAACGCTGCCTGGAAAGGGGCCTACCACTTTTCGCATTAATAACTTACTTAATTATCTTTCAATAATCCGACCTTGCGAGACTGTATCCCTGCTGACTCAGACCAATAGGTTGAGGGTAACGCTGCCTGGAAGGGGGCCTACTACTATAACTTAAAGATATTCTCTTAAAATGCCCAAAGTGCGGAAATCATTAAAGGATGCATAAAAGAGGAGTTGGAACCATGTGATTCCTTCTTGTCTATTTGTTTTTCCTTATATTTTATTTTTGCTTTTTAGTTTATCTTTTTATAACTATAAAACCTTTTAATCAAAATTTGGTTAGATTATATGTTAACGATAAGTCGGTATTAAAAGCTCTTGTGTCCTTGAACGACCTCGGTATCTTGCCATCACTATACTACGTCCGCGAATGGTGCACTTGCCCTAACATGTGTGTAGAGTGATAATATTATATCATGTTTATAAATTTAAAACTTGAATTTGCGAGTAAAAAGAGCTAAAATATATCTAAAAAATATATACGCACCGCACCACGTCATTCATCATTGCTGAGACGGTTGTAGCATTTCTCAAACATGATCTCGGTGGTTGTTCCAGTGTCAATGTAGGCATTGTGTGTCTTGATGGTTCCCACTGTAGCTTCCACCACCAAAGGGTTCGAGAGTAAGTCCCCTTCGGGTGGTGGGAAGCAAACACATTGACGCTCCCAAGCCTCCAAGCGAGGGCGTTTGTGGGAAGCTTTTCCATCAAAGTTTACCATGTTCACTTCCTTACTCTTACCTTCAGCCATCTTGTCTCTTACCCCTTTGATCAAGTGGGAAAGTTCTCCAGACTTGACAGCTTCTTCGATTCTCTTCTTGAGTTGGAAGCAACCGTTGGTGTGGTGGTCTTTCTCTTCGTAAAACTCACAATATTGGGTTGAATTTTCATTTCTCTTGCTCTTTGGTAAGGGTCAAGGAGGTCAGAAGCTATGTTTTACTTCTTCGGTGGCCAAGATCTCTTGTGGGGTCTTGGTTAAAGCTGTGAAGTTCACAGTCTTTTCTCGGCTTGGAGGGTTCCTGCCTTTAGGCCTTCTTGGATCCGAACTTCTAGAGCGTTTATCATAGGAACCAAAGTTTCCTCATTTCCTGTTGGGACTGTTGCTTCGCCAATTAGGAGCTATATTCCTTTGTTCCTTGATGTCAACAGCTTCTTCCCCTCGAATGTGAGCTTTATCCTTTTCGAGAGCCTCCTTAAGGGTTTTAGGTAGTCACTTATTGAAGTCTCTTGTGAGGTATTTAGAGGTGATGGCGTTCATGAACCTTGCTACCCTCATCTTTTCATCAGCACCTACGTAGGTCAACCCTTCCTTCTTGTATCTTTCAATGAAATCTCTAAGACTTTCATCGTCTCGTTGCTTTATCTGGAAAATTACTGTAGCATCCTTGACATACCTTCGTTGTTGTGAAAAGTTAGCCCGGAGACCTTTACTCAGATCGTCAAAGGTTTGAATGCTTCTTTCAGGAAGGTCATTGAACCATATCCTGGCAGACCCTACAAGGGTTTGCATGTTTTCAATTCTTGCAGCCCTGGTAAAGATTTGGAGGTGGTCGTTGAACCATATCCTGGCAGATCCCGACGGTTAAACTTTCTGGAAAACATGGACTTTTATGATTATTTTTACCCCCGCCACTCTTACGGTGAATGGTGCGATTATTGTGGGGAGGACATGAAGAATCAAAATGTGACATTCTAATCTTCACTCCCCACTACTTAGCCCCATCGTTTTCCTATGACGATCACCTTAAGATAGGCAGGAGTAAAAATGATAACAACGTTCATCCACCTAAACTCCATCAACCCTGTTACCTAGGAGACTTAGAAGACGTTAGTCAAATAGAAAAGAGGATTCTCCAAAAACTCATAGAAATAGAATCCTTGATGAAGGCGCGATTTTCATCAAGGATCTCAACCGAAGGAGAATCAATGGAAGAAAAACAGGTACAAACAACACCAAGGCTAACAAACCTACCCTCGATGGTTGCAAAGACGAAGGCGATAGTCGTCCCTGTTTCGATTTCGCGATGACGGTCCCCTTTACAGAGTGTGAATTTCACACCGACGGTTTGGACAGGAATGAGCAGACTCATACCTTCTTTAACACGAGCCCGGATAAGGTAAATAAAGGATGGTTCCGTTTTCCAATTTTTAAAGTAGGATTCTACCTTTCCGATAACCTCTTGCATTTTCATACCTCTCGTCGGAGCCTAAGGTATATCCGGCAATTCGGTGATGTTCCAACCAGTAAGGAACCGTCTGATAATAGACAAATCCTTAAAACCTTAGACAAAACTTCATAAAACTCCCTGAAACATGGGGTCGTGTCCAATCTTCTTCCAAAACATAGGACGTATTAGAGTAATAGGGGGTCGTGCCCCTCGTATTTTCTAGCACGGGGTCGTGTCAGTGATGACGTGGCCCGTGTCTCACTAACGGACAACATTCTCTGACACATGCAGGCGACACAGGGCCGTGTTGCCTAGGTATGGGGCCGTGTCGACGTGTTGTCACTGTCTATGTAGTCAGCCTTAAGGAGAATGTTTGGAACCATTCCAAAAAGACCAAGATCCTCCAGATCTTGCACACATACTTTAAAAGGTATGTTCTTGAAAAGGTTTCTTTTAACGGTCTTATCTTTACTTCTTTTAGTCCTTTCCTCTTCTTCCTTCTACCCAACCTCCATTGAAGCTTGAAGCTTCAAGCTCAAAAAGCTTCAATAGGAGGTTCAAAAGCTTAATTCTTAGTTCAAAGTTTTGCAATTATACTTTAGTAAAACATTATTTTAAGTTATTTACGTTCAGAAAAGTAAAAATCAAACAAATTTAACTTAAAATAAAATTTCTTGATCTAAGCATCCAGAGCTGGTGGTGCAGCACGGGGTCGTGCCACATAGGCACGGGGCCGTGCAGAGTAGTCTGTTATTCCATAAATTGTTAACGGTTGGTCATTTTTTCTAGAATGTCGAGCCAACAGAGCGGGACTTCATCAAATAGCTCAAGGAGTAACCACCGAGGGAGGAGACTCTCCCTTGAAGCTACTCTCGTGAGATACGTGAGTGCTTTGAGGGAATCTCTCGAGGAAAAGACCGCGGTGGAAGCGGTTCTTATCGACTGGGTGAACTATCTCTCCATGGGCCTGGAAGATTACTTTAGGGAGATCAACCTTTTGCATCAAAAGTTGAACATCTTGGTCATGCCTCCTATGAAACCGATATGGCCTCAAGAAGATTGGAACCTTGCAAATGAGGTCATTCAACCCACCGGGTGGGAAGATGAGATCCCGGAACCTCCCCTCTCAATATCACATTTGAGGTTACGGTAAATCCCGCTCCCCCTCAAGAAGAGGTCGACAAGGAGCCTTATATCATCCTTCCAAGGGAGATAGAGGAGATGCTCAATGACCTCTAATTGAGTGCTTCCGGAAATAGCTCAAGTCCTCCGACGACTAACATACTTAGATCTAGGAAAGTAGCTATAGGTTTTTTAAATAATGATCTCGTGGAGGCAATCCTCAAGAATATATCTAGCTTAGGTTAATTTAGGATTGTAATTTTTATTTCCTTGTACTTGTCTTTTATTTTCAATGAAATGAAAGTATGGTTGATGATGGTTCCAATAAATGTGTGAAAGAAATTGAAATTGACAAAAGGACAATGAAAAATGGAACCCATGC
This sequence comes from Helianthus tuberosus, assembly GCA_030545235.1. NCBI lineage: Eukaryota > Viridiplantae > Streptophyta > Magnoliopsida > Asterales > Asteraceae > Helianthus > Helianthus tuberosus. The sequence continues at coordinate 128,950,073 of CM060397.1, forward strand.
ACGTAAACCAGAGCCTCCCGACTAAAAAACTGCAAAACAGTGTCTGCAGCATGGGGCCGTGCCCACCAGGCACGCCCCCGTGCCCAACTGTCTGATGTCTAAAATAATCTGCCGAGAAGGTGGCACGGGCCGTGCTCATCCAGCACGCCCCCGTGTCCACCGTCCTATAAGTCTTCTGTTCAAAATTATTAGTGGCACTCTGGACACAGGGTCGTGTCCCCATAGCACGCCCCCGTGCGGCAAGTGCTAGTAACCATAAAAATTGCTATTTTCACACACTTTTTACACATTTAACCAAAATAAATCTCATTTGGGATATATTGAGGACAATGTGTAATTTAAGTGTGGGGGGGATGATAAAACCTTGAATTGTTTGTCTTAATAACAAGCTTTACACAAAACTCGCATTGGAAAACCTCTAATCACCCAAACTTTTTCAAATTTTATTTTATTTTCTTTTACTTATCTTGGTTTAGTCGGGCATAATAAGTTCTAAGAATTGTGTTTTTACTAATTTACACATGATAACGTCGTGATAAAAAGAACCAATTAAGAAAATTATAAAAATGAGCATAACAAATCTTTGTAAAATTTTGATTATATATACGTTTTTACACTATAACCCCTTTTCCCACAAAAGTGAGTTTTGAGCCTTTACCGAGCATATAAATACACATCTATACTAATTGCTCAATTTTCGTTTCTTGTGTGAATAGCCCGTTTGGTTCTTACAAATCTAGAACTTGCCAAAGCGATGCATCCCAAGTCCTTACTGACATAAATCCAAGTAAGTAAATGATGGAGGCATTAGGATCAAACCCTTTTTCACTTCAAAACCTTTATTTTTCTTTTCTTTACTAAAAACATCTCCCTAGATAAACTACTTTAAGCCTTAACCCTTTCATTTCTTAACCCGCAAAGATATATACCTTTGCAAAAACAAACTCTTTTATTTTTCACCTTTTATTTTTGTAAAGATATCGGTTATATAATTACAAGTATGGCTCAGTTTCAACTTTGGCAAAAAAAAACCAAAGTATTTTTTTGCTAAGCCAAAAAGCAATGGAAGAAACCGATACTTTTTACGCCTTTCGCCATTTCAATAAAACACACCTACCCGAACCACAACCTACCCTTTTAAGTCCTCTTGATATTTACAAGGATTAAACGTCACAAAGGAGGAGGTTCGATTGTTTGTCAAGCCTATAGTAGGAGTGAGTCCAAACCAGGCACGAGCGTTCCCACTTACACAACTTCGGCTGAGTGTTGAATGACCACTTGTGAGGTATGTAAAAATTTGTATATATCTAAATGGAATTTTATAAAGTCATGTTATGCCCAAAACAAATAATTTTTCTTAATTTGTGTTTTAAATAAATCACGACGAATAAGATTGTACATAAAATAAAAACAAAATAAATTTAGAAATTGGATTCCCGACACTCTAAAGATATGTCCAAAACCTTCTCTTCTACCTATTCCGTTTGGGATGTGTAAGCCACATTTTTAGAGTTTTGCTTGAGGACAAGTAAAGATTCAAGTGTGGGGGTATTTCATGTGCGTAAAATACAACATATAAATTATATCATATAAAGCATAAAATCAGCCCCTTTTCAGTACTAATGTTGGAAAAGGCTTGTTTCTTTGTTCCTTTTTAATTTACAGGGTCAAAAGAGCTAAAACGCACAAAAGGAGCAAAATAACAGCAAAAACCAACATAAATACAAAGAAGGAGGATTGACACAACTCGCCAAGCCCTCATCCACATCCAAACCAAGAAAATAGCAAAATCAGAAGCTCTGGCACGGGGCTGTGCCCACCAAGCACGGGCCATGCCCAAGGCAAGATTCTCTGCAGAAGAAAAGACAACAGCAAAGGACAAACCAGACAACCAACACGGGGCCGTGATAAGGCAACACGGGGCGTGGTCAACTCTAAGATTCACAGAATCTGAGATAGTACAGCAAGTACAATGGCCATGGGCTGTGCCGTTGACACACGGGGCCGTATTAGTACAAGACCTAACACTGCAGTTAATGAGGAAGAGAGAGAAATATGGCCACGGGGCCGTTCCAGGCGGGCACGGGCTGTGTTGAGCGTCTGACTTCAGCTATACATAGGGGTGTTAGGTTCCATTCCAATTATCCCTTGGGAAACCACTTCTCTCACACTTGCCACCACTCCACCGCCACTACAACACCAATATCCACCACCATCATCCATCTTCCATCATTTAGAGTGTGTAGTAGTCTCGTGATCCAAGATTGATTGTAAGAGTTCTTGTCAAACAAAGGCCATGCTTGGCTAAACTCTTACATCACTTGGTGAAGACAAATCTTTTATGTATTACTTTTTTGATTTCCAATCTTTGGCTCCTTTTTATTTGGGTATGTTTTAATGACTTTAATAACTAATTTTTTATATTGAAGGCAAATTTATCTAACCATTCTTCATATGTTGTTGATTCACATATTCGTGTCTCTACGGTTTATATAAAGCGCATTAACTACTTGAAAGGGGGGTTAAAAGGGTGGTTGGGTAATTGTATGTCTCGTTCAGTGTATAGATCATGCGAGAACCTGGTTCAAGTTTAGTAATACTTCACGGATGGGTGGTACTGTCCGCCCCAGAAGAAAGTAAGAAACCGCTTGAATCTCTTATCTTTAAACTACTATTAAAACTTTAAACCAACCCTGCGAGGACTATATCCCTGCTGACTCAGACAAAAGGGTTGAGGGTAACGCTGCCTGGAAGGGGGCCTACCACTTTTCGCATTAATAACTTACTTAATTATCTTTCAATAATCCGATCTTGCGGGACTGTATTCCTACTGACTCGGACCAATAGGTTGAGGGTAACGCTGTCTGGAAGGGGGCCTACTACTATAACTTAAAGATAATCTCTTAAAATGCTGAAAGTGCGGAAAGTATTAAAGGATGCATAAAAGAGGAGTTGGAACCAAGTGATTCCTTCTTGTCTATTTGTTTTTCCTTACATTTTATTTTTGCTTTTTAATTTATCTGTTTATAACTTTAAAACCTTTTTATCAAAATTTGGTTAGATTAAACGTTAACGATAAGCCGGTATTAAAAGCTATTGTGTCCTTGGAGGACCTCGGTATCTTGCCATCACTATACTATGTCCGCGATGGGTGCACTTGCCCTAACGTGTGTGTAGAGTGAAAAGAGTTAAAATATATCTAAAAAATATATACGCACCGCACCACGTCATTCGTCATTGCTGAGACGGTTGTAGCATTTCTCAAACATGGTCTCGGTGGCTGTTCCAGTGTCAATGTAGGCTTTGTGTGTCTTGATGGTTCCACTGTAGCTTCCACCACCAAAGGGTTCTAGAGTAAGTCCCCTTCGGGTGGTGGGAAGCAAATACATTGACGCTCCCAAGCCTCCAAGCGAGGGCGTTTGTGGGAAGCTTTTCCATCAAAGTTTACCATGTTCACTTCCTTACTCTTACCTTCAGCCATCTTGTCTCTTACCCCTTTGACCAAGTGGGCAAGTTCTCAAATTGACAGCTTCTTCGATTCTCTTCTTGAGCTGGAAGCAACCGTTGGTGTGGTGGCCTTTCTCTTTGTAAAACTCACAATATTGGGTTGAGTTTTCATTTCTCTTGATCTTTGGTAAGGGTCAAGGAGGTCGGAAGCTATGTTTTACTTCTTCGGTGGCCAAGATCTCTTGTGGGGTCTTGGTTAAAGCTGTGAAGTTCACAGTCTTTTCTCGGCTTGGAGGGTTTCCTGCCTTTAGGCCTTCTTGGATCCGAACTTCTAGAGCGTTTGTCACACCCCCAAATTCCACAAACGGAGTATCACCGCAGGAGGCGTGACTGACCAGGATCCAGCCGCCAATCATATTGAACGATATAAATTAAGTACATAAAAGTCCAAACCAAACAATATAATTGGTGTCAAAACAATTCAACAAAGTTTAAGTTATCAGCGGAAGCATAAAGTTCAAAACCCAAACATAAGTTTAAAAGTTCATAAATTTAACATGGAACTCAATAGTCCATGTCCCACAATGACCTCTTCCTCCTGTGCAATCTCCATCTAAGCACCTAACGACCTGCAAGGCATATAGTAACGAATCAACAACAATGTTGAGCGAGTTCTCAGTTGGTTGTCCATTTTAGTGTTGTTCCAAAAACCCTACCATAACTAGTGGGGGCTTCCCCATGTATCCACTAAACCCGTTACCTGTAGATCCCAATATGAATCCGGATCACAGTGGTTGGTTGTTTTAGTCCAAAACACCTATTGATTAAGTGTTTGAACTATGAAAAGTTAAGAATAATCAAAGATGAAGGTGAAGCTAATGGATTAATGAATACAACAAGTGTTGTATTGAATCCAAACAAGAATGTAAATCAGTAAAGCACCTTGGATATCAGATTAGAGGAAAAGAACAATGATTGAATCTAAACAACACCAATATTCATTAAGAGAGCCAAAAGCTTGAAGTGGTTATAATGCAAGGGCTATATATAGTGTTCCTGACTTGCCAACAAATTTATAAATTTGCTGGAATCTTAACTACACCAAGTCAGGATTACAACTTCTATAGAATTACAAAATAAGCCCATATACTATTAAATTAGCTACAAACCACTATAAAACTAATCCAGCACAAGTATGAACGATCTCAAAAGTTCCAACAGTATCCCCCTAGATCGTTGCATACTTGTCTTTTCATTCTTCATTGGTTTCCGCTGGATTCTCAGTAGCTGGCTTTTCAGGCTCTTTGGGATTGTCTTCGTTCGTTGTCGTTTCGGGTGGTGCTTGAGTTTTGATTTGTGCATCCGGAGTTACTTGAGTAGTAACAGCTTCACTAATAGGTTGATCCTCCATAGTGGCCTCATATGTGGATGAGGCCGGAGGAGATGATGTTGTTGTGGTGGGTTCAGTTGATGAAGCAGGAGTCTTTTCTTTCTTATGTTCATGCTTCTTTTTCTTCCTTGCTTCCTTTTTCTTTTCTTCTGTTTCTTTTCTTTTCTCAATCTTGTCTACCAGATCCAGCATTTCCCTCTTTAACTTCCAGGCTCTTTCTACCGCTCTCTGAAATAGCATAGCCTCCTCAAGATTTGCATTTTCGGCTCCCACGTTTATGCGGCTTGCATTCAACACAGTTAGATCGGAGAGCCCAAACATAAAAACGTCCATGGGATCCAAGATTCGAATATCCACATTTTCGTTGGATCTTATCACAGCTTCGCCAGTCTTGCTATCATAGAACCATTTCTTGAAATCTTTGAGAGCAACAGCAATTTCCTCAGGGAGCTTGATTCTCGTGACAACTTTAGCAGGGTTGATCACCCACGTCACCTTTCCCTTCCCTGTTACTGGATCTATGGTTGTCTTTGACACCCTTCATCTTGGACGTTGTGGGCTATGATTTGGAAAACCCTTGTTGCATTCTTTAGCGATTATGTGCTCAAAGTCTCTACCGATGCCTCTTTCATCTGGATTTAGAAGGTCCAAACGACCAAGTTCACGTAAATCCCACCTGGGAAGTGTAAAGAGATCAAATCCGGCCTGAAAGTACTGGATCACACCACCTCGTCTTTTAACAACAAACATTCCTCTCAGGTTGTCGTACATCCAGCTAATGATTCTGTCGGTAGCTTCACTCTTTTCGACAGTTATCACCTGATAAAAATCAGGTAGTCTTTCTCTTTCTTTCTTGAACCATTCTGGATGCTGAGGTGAGAAAGTTCTTCCATCTGCTTGCTCGTACTGTACTTCCTCTTCCAGACCCCATTCGATGAATCTAGCTGGCATATCATCTCTGTCAACTTCTTCTTCATCACTTTCATCTCCTTCAGTTACACTCTCGACCGGTTCCAGGCGTCTTTTCTTAGCTTCAGCTTCTTTTTTTTTCTGGCAGTTTCTTCTTCTATGAAAGTTTCAAAGTCGAAGATTTCATCAAAGGAGAACATGGGCTTTATTTTCATCTGGTCGCACATACTTCTCATCATTCTGTACAATTTCTCTAACCCCATCTGCTGGAATCTGATAAACTTGGATTGCTTGGCCATATAGGCGTTCATCTCTTTGTTCTTCTTACGCTGATCTTTAATCTTCTCTCTCAGGACGTTTGTGTCGTTAACTTGGTTTTTGAAAAGACAGATTTCCTTGGCCACAGATGGATTGGTGTTTTTAAGGAGTTTATCGTAAAGCTCTTGAAAGGGACGAACCCTTTGTGGCGGGACTGGTGGCTTTGAAAACCTCGTCGGCTTTACAGGAGATACTTTGGAAGATCTTTCATCTGTCTTTTTCTTGCTCACTGAGGCTTCATCAGGATCTACTATCAAAGTATCAACGAAGTCATTTAGAGACTGTATTTCTTGTGGAATAACTTCTGGTTTTTCGGATGATGACATCTCTTGTCTCTTAAGTCTCTTCTCTTTCTTTTCTCTTTCCTGCAACGCGTGAATCTCTTTCATATCTTTGATGTGTCGCTGCTGTTCTTCAGATTCAGCTGCTCTAAAGCTTGCACCCATTAGTCTTTCTGGGTTTTCTGAAGCCTTTTTCTTTTTGGGAGGCTCATCTTTAGCAGCTTCCTTTCCTTTTCTTTTACCTTTAGCTCGTTCTTCCTTTTCAGCAGCCTCTGCTTCAGCTTGTGCAATCCTTTGCTGCTTTTCTCGGAGTGCCTCTCTATATTTTCTGTAAGCTTCTCTGACTAAAGGCAATCTCTCGGCTGCATACATCCAATCGTGTAACATCACCCATTCATTAGTCTTAATCTTCGTATACTGTCGACTTGTTGGCACATGGAAGGTGTACAGATCTCCCTCATTTGGTGGGTTTTTATACCGATCGTTTATCAGCATCTGGATGAAACGAGGATACATTGCCCAAGTTTTCCCACTCACATTCTCTAGCAAGTAGTTGAAAATTAGACCGGAGATATTGAATTTATGATTCAAACATAGGTTTAAAATGGCCGCCGACCATTCTAGGTTCAGTCCATCAAATCCACCCTTTCTATGAGCTAGGCACATAGCAATAATGTGAACTATAAACCTCCAATCCCTTGTGAGCCCACTTCTCTTAATCTCCTTCTTTAGACGAAAGTCTCCTACGTATCCCATTCCACGAAATCCGTCCAACACATCATCCTTGCTTAAAGAGATTGGATCTTGCGCGTCGTCTTTCAGCTTCAACACTTTGCGAATCCTATCTTCAGTAACTTCTATACGTTTGTTACGAATAGTTGAAGAAATCCCTCTCTTGTTGTTTATAGTTTCAGGCTTCGCATGTTCCCAGAACTCTTGAATGTGGATGCGATAAACGGGAACTACTGCTTCAACTGCGAAACCGATTCTGCTAGACCGAATCCATCTGGCTGCATCCTGAAAATCCTGTGGTATTTGATCGAGATTGATACTCTGGTTGTGCTTTAACATAGTATCCCAATCAATAATTTTCACCATCTTGCTTCTGAAACACCAAACGAGCCAAGTGAGAGAAATGTTGAGATAGAAACAAATATTTACAAGAAAATTTTCGAATAAAAACAATATTTACAAGGATATTTACAATATTTACAAAAATATATATAATTAAAAAAAAGTTAAAAAGATATTTACAAAAACTTAAAAATAGATTAACAAAAAATATTTACAAATAATTTCAAAAATAAAAAATTGGGATAATATCGCTGTCGGACCAATGGATGTCTTCGCTGACACTTATGATCGAGATCCGGCAATTTCACCGACAACAATGTCGGATCATGTGCATCATCGCCCGAGACAAAACTTGATGGCTTAAAATAATTTCGCTAGCGAACTTAGCGATGACGAGGTTTTGTTCCGGAAACGATTTGGCAGCGAAGACACCTGTCAGGCCGCTTTACCGGCGAAATAAGAATATTTCACCGGTTGCTCGAACTCGCGTTCGAGACTTTTTAGTTTCCAAGTTATCTTCGCTGTCTTCGCTATATTCATCGGTAATTCGCTAGCATCAAAAATTTCTTGAAAAACCCTCTTTAAACCCTAACTGATTTCTTGATTTGTTCGAACAAAAATCACAGACCAAATCAAACATCAAACATGAAATAGCATTTCGAAATCTTGGTTCCATCGATTTAAAACATTCATAGCTAACCCTAGAGATTACAGATTCATAATCTAAGGTATATAGAACAATAATGAAGATTTAAACAATACACAGTAAACCGAGAATGTGAACCGATGATTGCGATGATTGTTTATGATGAAAAAGTCGGAGTTTTACCTGATGATCTTTGAACGAAAATGAATCTTGTGTTGGTTTAGAGAGTGTGTCCGGAGATTAGCGAAGAAGATGAGCGAATGATTTGAAATTTTTTGAAAAGTGACGGTTTGAAGATATTTATGCACGGATTTCCGTACCGGGCGAAATAACTATTTCACTGGTATCTTAATTTCGCCGCCTCTGATAAGTTTTCAAAACAATTTTAATTTCGCTCGTAAATTTCAAACTTTCTCGAAAAAAGTGCCCATTTTTGTTTAAAACGCTAAAATTTACTAAATATTTACACAACAGAGAAAATTGGGCCATTTAGACTCCAAACTTCGAATTTTCAGCTGTGGGAGGTTCCATTTAATGTGGATCTTCTTGAAACATTCGACGCTCGATGACTTACCTGCAGAGGATCATATCGCCAACACTTGCCAATTTCTTATTTATTATAATTATTAATAATTACTAACCAGGGCATAAGAAAAACTGCCAGTATGTTTGTCCGCTTAAATCCATGCATCCTTCTTTCAACATGCCTTCGGAGAGCGCTTTTATCATGTTTTCGGTAATATTGACAAGACTTCTATGGCCCCCACACAATCTATTGAGAATAGAATCATTACGCCCATGAGTCCCACGTCAGGACATACCCCCGCGATCAAGGTATGCACAAAGGTTCTTCATAACAGGTGAGTATATTGGATCCATTCATTTCAACGATAGAGCGGAGATCAGGTCTGTACTTTCGTACAACAGAGATTCCAAGAACTATCGAGGGTGAGACAGATAGTTCGGTGAGCAGGTCAGTACTTTCGTACAGCAGAGAGACCGAAACTAATCCATCAAAAAGTTTTGGCCACAAGTGGCACTTATTATGAAAGGGTTTGGCCTTTTTTTTAAGGCGCTTATTACGAATGGATATCATAGAAGTTCTAGGTCAGCATGTATCTGGATGCAGCAGAAGACCAACTATGATACCCCCCGAATGAAAACCAATATAAAGACCCGAGATCTCAGACTTTGGCAATCTATCAACACAAGATTTAAGACCATTAAGCCATATGCCGCAACGTGTTACCCACAAGATGCGTAATGCCTGAGAGAAGCTAGAATCCTTGTGTAGATGTTATGTTTTGCTCCCTAACAGCAGTTTACTCGTCGGTGTTGCTGAATCTACCGACACGTCATTGCTTGGTACCCCGATTTTTGTTTTCTGTTTTGCAAGAAATGACAAAGTGTTAGCAATTTTCTATCATTTCCTCTAGCAGGAGTCAAAACACAAGCATCTAATTTGATTTTCTGGAATATCCCCCCTAAAATCTTTATTTTCGAAAGTCCATTTGCCCGAAAATGAAATTTTAAGAATCATAAAATCTTTTTGGTGGGCAACGTTTAACGATACTTGTTTTACTTTTAACAAACGTTTTTTTAATGGACAGAAGATAGAGTATTTACGAAAGCTTTTGGACACAAGATTCATTTCCATTCAAGGAAATTAACCATTTCCAACCAGGTTACCAGCTGGTTGAATCGAGTTTTATCGAAAGCTTTTGTGAAAATGTTGGCCCGTTGCTGAGTTGTATCCACTGGTACCACTTGAATGTATCCTTTCTCGTACGCATCTCGAATGGCGTGAATACAAATTTCGATATGCTTCGTTCTGGAGTGATGGATGGGATTCTTCACAATTCCCAGGCATGCCTCAATGTCGATGAATATAGGAGTCTTCATGATGTTGATTCCATAATCCAACAACTGATTTTGTATCCAGAGAACTTGTGAACAACAACTGTAGGCCGCGGTGTATTCTGCTTGAGCGCTGGAGGTGGACATAGTTGTCTGTTTCTTGCTTTGCCATGAGATCAGACGATTTCCCAAGAATTGACATCCTCCTGATACAGACATGCGATCTACTTTACAACCTGCATGATCACTGTCAGAATAAGCAATAAGATCAAAATTACTATCTTTAGGATACCAAAGACCTAGTTTCGGAGTTCCTTTAAGATAGCGGAAGATGCGCTTCACAACGGTTTCATGAGATTCCTTGGGATTAGTCTGAAAGCGAGCACAGAGACAGACAGCCCACATGATGTCAGGCCTGCTAGCCGTTAAGTACATCAGAGATCCGATCATCGAGCGATAGAAAGACTTGTTTACAGGTTTTCCTTGAGGATCTAGAGTAAGCTCCGTCTGAGAAGCAAATGGAGTACTTGCAACTTTGCAGTTGTTCATGTTGTACTTTGCGAGAATATCCCGAATGTACTTGGCCTGATGAATAAGAATCCCGTCTTCCTTTTGCTTCACTTCTAGCCCCAAGAAGAACGTCTGCTCTCCCATCATGCTCATTTCAAACTGTGCCTTCATGACAGACTCGAATTCTCTACACAGTTCTTCGTTGGTTGACCCGAAGATGATATCGTCCACATAAATCTGAACTAGCATTACGTCTTCTCCGACTCTTTTGGTGAAGAGAGTCATATCGATCGTTCCTCTAGTGTATCCACACTTCAAAAGATAAGTTGACAAAGTCTCGTACCAAGCACGTGGAGCTTGGTGAAGACCATAGAGGGCTTTGTCCAACTTGTAGTAGCGACCTGGAAAATGAGGATCTTTGAAACCCGGAGGCTGACACACGTAGACTTCTTCCTTTACCTTCCCATACAGAAAAGCGCTCTTTACGTCCATCTGAAAAACTTTGAAATTTCTGTATGACGCGTAAGCCAGGAATATTCTGATGGCCTCCAATCTTGCAACTGGAGCGAAAACCTCTTCGTAATCAATTCCTTCCTCCCGACGAAAACCCTGCACCACTAATCTGGCCTTGTTCTTGATTACTACTCCACGATCATCCATCTTGTTACAAAAGACCCATTTGGTACCAATCGAAAACTTTCCCTCAGGTAGATCTACTAACTCCCAGACCTTGAGTTTGCGAAATTGAGATAATTCTTCCTGCATTGCTTGAACCCAACTGGAATCTAGAATCGCATATTCAATGTCCCGTGGCACGGATTGTGAGAGAAAAGCTGCATAGAGACCTTTGTTGATGCTTGACGACTGACCTCGTGTACGCACTCCTTCTTCGACTGCACCTATGACATTTTCTAGAGGATGATTTCGATTTGTCTTGTACCCTGCATTTGTCTGAGACTCAATCTGCTGCGGAAGGTTGGTGAAGTGTTCGTCCACGTATATGACTGGAGGGTCATCTTTTTGAGTTGGTTCATCCACATTCGCCTGTGAAGAAGAAGCACCGTTTTCTGGGGTGTTCTCAGGTGAAGTGTCACCAGTTGCTTCATCCATAGAGAGAAGTGGATTAGCAGAGAATGGAGTGAAACGGGTAGTGAACGGAGTCAAACCAATATCTGAAGTATCAAACAGAGGTTCAACTTGAGCGACTTCTGCAGGTTCTGCTTCTGGAACATCTTCTGGAATTTCAAAGGTGTTGAAGATCACACCCACATCGTAAAACCAGTCGGGAGTACTTCCAGTGTTAGTGTAGTTTCCTTCTTGAAAGTCAACGTAGTACGACTCAATCACCATCTTTGTTCTTTTGTTGTAGACTCTGTAGGCTTTCTGAGTGGATGAATATCCCATGAAGTAGCAGATATCACCCACTGCTTCGAACTTGATGAGATTCTCTTGAGTGTTTAGAAGAGTGCAAGAACATCCAAATGTTACTGGTGATGAGGTTAAAAAGGCCATGTTTGGGATAAGTGAGAATAAGGCTCCAGGTCCAGATGGATATACATCAGCTTTCTTTAAGAATGCATGGGATGTGGTGGGAGATGAAGTAACAAAGGCGGTGCTAGATTTCTTCAATAATGGTCAAATTCTTAAACAAATTAACCATACCATTTTAGCATTGGTGCCTAAAATTGACACGCCAAACACGGTGTTAGATTACCGGCCAATTTCTTGTTGCAATGTGTTATATAAATGCATTAGTAAAATTATTACGGAGAGAATAAAAGGCAGTTTGGGGTCGCTAGTTAATATAAACCAGTCTGCGTTTGTTCCAGGAAGGAAGATATCGGATAATATTCTTCTTACACAAGAACTTATGCATAACTATCATATCGATCGAGGTCCTCCTAGATGTGCTTTGAAAATTGATATTCAGAAAGCCTATGATACTGTCAGCTGGTCTTTTTTGGAAGTAATTTTAAACCGGTTTGGGTTTCATCAAAGAATGGTTTCATGGATTATGGCTTGTGTCACAACAGTCTCTTATTCAGTTAGTATTAATGGCGAGTTACATGGTTATTTTAGAGGGAAACGGGGGTTAAGGCAAGGAGATCCAATGTCTCCGTACTTGTTCACGTTGATTATGGAGGTTTTATCTCTTCTTTTACAAAAGATGGCCATGAATCCTGCTTTTAAGTTTCATGCTCATTGTTCTAAACAAAAGATTATCAATGTTTCTTTTGCTGATGATCTGTTTGTGTTTGTGAATGGGGATCCTGGTTCGGTTCAGCTAGTTCGTAATGTCTTGAAGAAGTTTACTAGCATTTCGGGTCTTGTTCCTAGCTTGTTGAAGAGTACGATCTTTTTCAGCAATGTGCCAGGTAATATTAAAGCTGAAATTCTGAATTTATTGCCGTTTAGGGAGGGTGTATTGCCGGTTAGATATCTTGGGGTGCCCCTAATATCTACAAAGCTGTCATTTAGAGATTGTAACGTTTTGGTGGAACGGATGGAAAGGAAGGTAAATAACTGGATGTCTAAATCTTTATCATTTGCGGGTAGATTGCAACTTCTAAACTCGGTGCTAGCAGCTATGTATACATATTGGGCATCGGTTTTTATCTTGCCAGCTCGTATTATAAAGGATCTGGAAAAGAGAATGAGGAGATTTTTATGGAATGCTGGTTCTCAAGGGAATATCAGGTCTAAAGTTGGGTGGAAGGAAATCTGTAAGCTTAAAGATGAAGGTGGGCTTGGTATTCGTTGTATCTCTGATGTTAATAAAGCACTCATGACATCGCATATATGGAGTATTATAACCAACCGTGAGTCTTTATGGGTTCAATGGATCCATTCATATAAGATAAAAGATAGAAACTTCTGGGAGATCCAATGTAGGTGTAATTTGACTTGGAGTTGGAGGAAGATATTGCTGATTCGGAGCTTGGTTAGACCGTATATTTGGAAGTCGATTGTGAGTGGATCTCAAACAAATGCTTGGAGCGATAATTGGTGTTCTTGCAGCCCGATCCGTAACTTTTTCACTCCTAGAGTCATAGCAAGAGCTGGTTTTAATTTGCTTAATACTGTTGCTGACCTTATAGATGATGATGGTCGTTGGAGGTGGCCGCAAGCATGGTATGATCTATTTCCGGTTCTCAACAATATTATGGTTCCTATCCTAGATACTAGTTCAAATGATAGATTTGGTTGGAAGAATATGGAAGGCAAAATTGTTCATTTTAATTATTGGGAAGCTTGGAATAACATTCGGTTAAGAGAAATGAAGGTGGTGTGGGTTAATATGGTGTGGTATAGTCAATGCATACCAAGACACTCGTTTCATCTTTGGTTGGTTATAAAGAATAAGCTGATGACACAGGATCGTTTGGCAGTTTGGCAAGCGGGTAGTGCTACCAATCTAAATCTTATGTGTTGTCCTCTGTGTAAGTATGGTCGAGATTCCAGAGATCATCTGTTCTTTCAGTGCTCGTTTGCGTCCAAGATTTGGAATATTGTGAAGAAAAGGATCGATATGGAGGGAGTAAATGATACATGGAATTCTGTAATGGTGTGGGTAGAGCAGAATGCAAGTTCAAGGATTGTAGATCATATTGTGTGCAAACTTGTGGTTGCGGCTTCTACTTATTTTATTTGGCAAGAGCGAAACAACCGGTCGTTCTCGAATTTTCAAAGATGTGCTGATTCAGTGGCACATGTGATCCTTGATACGGTCAGACTTCGAATAATGGGTTTCAAGGTTGGTAGAGATATGAAGCACAGGAAGCTCCTGGAGAGATGGAAGATTCCAATGCATAACATGGAAGAGGACCCGGGTTAAAGCGAGTCTAATGTTTGGGTGTTAGTGTTGTGTGGTTTAGTCTAGTTGGGCTGTCTTTGTTGGTTTGGTGTTTTGCTTTGGTTGTTGGGTTTTTGTTTGTCCTAGGCTTTGTGTGTTAAGCCTAGTAGTGTGTGTCAAACTTTTTGTCGCACCCTGTTTTATTTGTTTATAAAATTCACCAGGGGTAACCCTTTACCCAAAAAAAAGAACATCCAAATGGTCTGAAGAAATCAATAAGCGGCTTTCTTTTGAAGAGAAGTTCATATGCCGTTTTTCCGTGTGGTTTTACAATAAGAACCCTGTTCAGAACGTAGCATGCTGTATTAACTGCTTCTGCCCAGAAGATGATTGGAAGCTTTGAATCCACCAGCATGGTCCTTGCGGCCTCGATCAACGTTCTGTTCTTGCGTTCAGCAACCCCATTTTGTTGAGGAGTTCTGGCTGCACTGTATTGGAGATGAATTCCCTTTTCTGCACAGAAGGATGTGAAGGTTTGATTTTTGAATTCGGAGCCATTATCACTTCTGATTGACTTCACTATTAATTTGGTCACGTTCTCAATCAAGGGAATGAATGCCTTGAGAATTTCAGCTGTCTCACTCTTTGCCTCAAGAAAATAAACCTACGAAAAACGAGAGAAATCATCTGTAATCACCAAACAGTAAGAACTTTTAGCGAGACTTTTAAGATTAATTGGACCAAAAAGATCCATATGCATCAATTGTAGAGGCGCAGTAATCGTATTCACTGCTTTGGACTTGTGCGATTTCTTGTGTTGCTTTCCCTGGGCGCATGCTATACATTTTTCAGAAAAAGGAAATTCTTTTATAGGAAGTCCTCTCACTAAGTTCAACTTAGAGAGTTTGTTCATGTTTTTGAAATTTACATGCCCCAATCGCCTGTGCCAAAGCAGTGACTCCGATTCTGAGGCCTTTGAAATCAAACAAGTCAGGTTATCATTTGTCTTGGCATTTTTCATGTTGAGCACGTATGTGTTGTTTTGTCTAGGAGCAGCGAGCATGATCATTTCTGCAGGTACGACATATTCAGGCTTCAGAAACAAGCATTCCATGTCGTTGAACAGCACCGAAATTCCTTTGTCGCAGACTTGTGATACACTCATGAGATTGTAGCACAATTCTGGAACATAGTTGACATTTTCCAAGGTGAGGGCCTCAGACACCACATCTCCTATTCCAACAATCTTCCCTCCCTTTTCGTCTCCAGCGAATGACATGAAATCACCATCAATAAAACGAAAGTTCTTCAGAAGCTCCTTCAAGCCTATCATGTGTCTTGAGCATCCGCTGTCGACGTGCCAGATATACTCCATGAGCATTCGAAGCCATTTCTGGAGTTTATTCTGAAATACAAGAATATATACAAATTAGTTCGATTTAGGAACCCAGATTTGCTTCATATTGAATCTATCGTGGTTTTGACCCACGATGTCATCTTTTGGTCTCCAAAAATAAGCTGTTGAATTGACCAGATCTTTAACAGACTTCTTAAGATAATCAATCTGCTCTGTGAAATTTTTAACAAAATCATATTCTGGTTTAGAAAATTTTTTGCTTTTACAATGTTTCGCTGTATGTCCTAAATGACCACAGCGAAAACATCTTTTATGTCTGGGTCTTTTGGTGTTAGAAGATGATGTATGTGATGAGTGTCTTGAGCTTTCTGCTTTCTTCATTTTCTTGTCAACTCTGCTTTCATCTTCTGAACATTCTTCATCATTGTCGGAATCAGATGAACTTTCAGACACTTGGTATTCACTTGACTCTTGCTCTTCACTTGCTTCGTAACTGGAGTCATTGCAGCTTTGATCTTCGCTTGAACTTTCTGAATCTTGGTCTTCAACACTTGAACTTTCAGAGCTTTCATCATTTGTTGTTTGATCTACACATGAGGTTTTCAAGGTTTCTTCACTTGAAAATTATGTGCTCTCACTGTCTGTTGTTCGACCTTCGTTTGATGTTTCTGATATTTGCTCATCCTCAGGACTTGAAGTCTTCATTTCATCCTCTGGGACAACAGTGCTTGAATCTTCGTTGCATTGATCTTCAGTGACTCTCTCTTCAGATTCTGTCATACCTGTTCGAGATGGAATAAATTCTGGAATTTCCTCGGTGAGGAATTTTCCAAAGCTATTCTTTTTCAATTCTGGCACAAATACAGGAGATTCACAAACAACTTTATCATCACAAAATGCAGAATTTAAATCATGACATTCAAACATTCACGGGTCTCAAATGTAGGCACATGGCGCTTACAGTCATCCGAAGATTTAAATTTAGGCACATGGCCATTACAGTCATCCATCCTAATTAAATTATTACATTCATCCCGAATATTGTTTTCCTTAGAACAGTTCCAGGCGAACCAGTTAACAGTGGAATAACTGTCGCCTGAATAACCTATTCCTATTTTTGAACCGCCGCAGTCTCCATCCTCATCGCACACATCTTCTTTACACACAATTGGATCTGCATTACTTTTAGAAAAGTTAGCGGTTGTTTCGTTTTCACAAGAATCGTTTTGTTCTACAGAGGCCTTTTCATCAATGAGATCGTTTTCGGGATGAGGAGTAGGTATAGGCACATAGTTTTTGCTATATGGTGGAAGGAAGAGTTTTCTTTCGTTTCCTTGCCTATCCTTATACCCGATCCCGTCTTTCACATACGTTGGTCGTTGGCAGTTTTTGATGTCAGTAAAGGCCTTTTGACTGACATTCCATTTATCAATGATAATTTGCAATTTGTTCTTTTCATTCAAAGCCTTTTCTAGTCTATCTGTGAGATCGTTAATGATAAAATCTTTTCTAATCACAAATTCTTTTAGAGTTTGCATCTCAGCTAAAGTTGAATTCAACTTTCTCTGGTATGCGGCCTCGTTCAGTTTAAGTTCGTTATTCATTTTTAAGGCTTTGTCTTTTTGTCTCTCAAATTCTAGATTAAGAGACTTGTAATGTGCCACGACATCAACGCATGCGGGTGAGCATAACTTTACTTTAAAGTTATGTGGAATACTATTTACCAAGTCTTTGTCAGCCTTTTCTTTGGAAGATTCAGTTTTCATTGCTGTGGCTGAGGCTTTTCCTTTGTCTTTCTTCTGGTCAGATGCATCCTTAGGAATCTGCTCCTTAGCTTCTTCAGACTTCTTTTCTTTCTCAGTCTCCGGAGAGGTAAGAATGCTTTTCAAACCCTTGTCAGCAATATTGTCTCCTTTTGGAATTCCAGCTGTCTGTTTCTCAAACTGCTTCGAAGAGAACTCGCTTGAGATCTTTGCCATGAGAGCTTTATTGACTTGCTCCTTAGCTTCAGCAATTTCTTCACTCCAATCATAATCTTCGACGACTAAAGCTTTTGGCGTGCTAGGAGACGCATTGTTTTTGTTTTCTTCAACGGTGATTTGTTTCACAGCAGGAGTTGATTCGATGTTTCCTTCTTTCAACAAGGGACAGTCACGCTTGAAGTGGCCCAGATTCTTACAGTTGTAGCATCTTAGTTTGGATTTATCAAAGCCAGCCTTTCCGAGACCCAAACGTTTCCCGGTCTTGTCCTGAAATTTCTTCAACCTTAAGGTGATCATGGCCATTTGCCATTTCAGATCCATTTCCTCCATGTCATCTGGATCGACTTGATACATGTCTTCAGCAGTGAACATTTCCTTCTTGAGCTCTCCTGACATTAAAGCTTCATAGCTGCTTAGAAACATGTTGAAAAGTGCCACGTTTTCAGTAGACACTTTCAACGCTTGTGTATCGCCAACCGTGACAGTCTTCTCACTAGGTTGTGGAGCTTTTGATGCGCTTGCGGAAGCGTTAGCATAGATCATGTCAGAAGCTTGTTGACAGATGCCACCTGAGGCAAGGAATGCCACATTCTTCTTTCCAGCAGAAGTTGGATTGGTTTTTGGAGTGTAGCCAGCAGTGTTCATTTCTCGTTTGTTGACATCCATTTCAAAAGCTCTTAGAGTGTTAATCAAGTCTGACAGAGTGACAGGATTTGGATTATTGAGGAAATCCTTCTTGATCATCATGCATTGCAAACTCCATTCCTTAGGGAGTGAATCCAGCAGCTTCTTGATAGCAGCACGGTTTGTGATAGGATTTCCTGCCTTCTTCATTTTGGTCATCATATTCAGAAAGCGACTGATGTGATCTGACAAACTTTCTCCATGAACTCCACAAAACATGTCGTATTGCTTCTGCACCATGTCTCTCTTACTTTCAATTAGCTCTTCATTTCCCTCATAATACTCAATCAGTGCATTCCAGAGTGCACTTGCAGTTCGGTGTTCTTCAAACATGTTGCAGTCATCAGTCGACAGAGCCATGGTTAAGGCTGCATGCGCACGGCGATCGTGTTGGATTAGGGCCTTGTCTTCGTCAGTGAAGGTTGTGGGGTCAGGGTTAGCAACTACCATGTCGTTACGAACAACCGTTGGAATGTGGGGTCCAGCGGTGACTGAGACCCACAGATTGTAGTCCGTATATTCAAAGAACGACTGGATGCGAGTCTTCCAAGTGCTGAAGTCTTCAGCCCCTTTCAACTTTGGTGGTCTAGTAGTTGTTCTGGTCTCAAGTTCCTCTTGAGCAATTGGACTTAGTTGATTCAACGACATCTTGGCTTGATTTGAACAAAAGAGAGCTGATCAGAGGCTAAATTCGCTGACAGATCACAAGAGGCCGGTAATAGTATTAATTTCGCTGATGATTTGAGAAGCATGAACAACTTCGCTGAAGATCTTCACCGATCTCCTATCTTCGCTGGTACACGATGATGTCCTGCATGAGCGAACAAGCTAATTCCGCTGATACAAGCAACACAAACGTTAGTTTGACTAATTTCGTCGATTACCGTGATAAGAACGCTGTGGTTCAATATCACATTTCTCGAAGTCGCCTTCGATAATATCGCTACAGGGTCACTTGACACTATTTCGCCGATAATCAATAATTTCGCTCGAATGATGATCGTCGAAATTAGTGATCATGCGATGAGCATCGAAAATATTTCGCTAAGTTCGCAATGTTCAACAATGTTTTCGCTATCTTCAAAAATTAATTTCGCTATCTTCAAATATTGTTCGCTGTATTCAAATTAACTTCGCTAGACAGAGGGTTTAACACGAACTAAAACCCTCTAATCACTCAAAAACAGCTCAAAAACCACCTTTTGATGCATCAAAATGTCCAAAATGACTCCCTAATCATATATTAACAACAACCTATCGATTAAACACACCAAATCAACCCATTTTAAGTCCAAAAATTTGAAAAACCTTGAAACTTTTGAAAAACCTTCAAAACTATGAAAAATCTCAGCAAGAACACAACAACCAAGAGCACTAAGGCTCTGATACGAAATTGTAGATCCCAATATCAATCCGGATCACAGTGGTTGGTTGTTTTAGTCCAAAACACCTATTGATTAAGTGTTTGAACTATGAAAAGTTAAGAATAATCAAAGATGAAGGTGAAGCTAATGGATTAAAGAATACAACAAGTGTTGTATTGAATCCAAACAAGAATGTAAATCAGTAAAGCACCTTGGATATCAGATTAGAGCACAAGAACAATGATTGAATGTAAACAACACCAATATTCATTAAGAGAGCCAAAAGCTTGAAGTGGTTACAATGCAAGGGCTATATATAGTGTTCCTGACTTGCCAGCAAATTTATAAATTTGCTGGAATCTTAACTACACCAAGTCAGGATTACAACTTCTATAGAATTACAAAATAAGCCCCTATACTATTAAATTAGCTACAAACCACTATAAAACTAATCCAGCACAAGTATGAACGATCTCAAAAGTTCCAACATTACCATATCGACTACTGACTGTAGTTATGTTTATGTGCCTTGCATCAATGTCTATCATCATTGACTTGTGCCTAAGTCCATTAGTCCACGCCCGTCCTCTGCGGCACAGTGTGAGGCTTGTCAAACCTAATAGCGCTATTTAACTAATGACCCGTTCGCCATTGGCCCGACGATTAAGTCGATATAAAAATGAGGGACTTAATGATAGAGTTTTTATCTAGTGTCAATGTTGTCACCCTTCAGTTAAGAGGGTGGGAGTACGTGTCCCATACAAGGAGATCACGCAGGTACCAATGTTGTCACCCTTCAATTAAGAGGGTGGAGGTACGTATTCTACCCAAGAAGAATACGCAGGTTTCCTTTCAATCAATTACCCATTCCCAACCACCGGGAATCCCATGCCTTGTAGAAAGTGTGAACTCACCTTTAGGTTAGCTCGGCAGATAAGCAAAAAGGTCAATCGAGTTGTTTGTGTTCAACCACATCCTAACATGGTTACCATACAAGTCAGGTCTAGGTTCAAGTAGTGCACGTAAACTAACAAGTTACGAACGCATAACAATCATAGAACACGTTAACAGTAGCAGACAAGTACACATAAAGCCCAAACTTGTGCGATTCAGATGATTGGGCTGGTGAGCTTGTGCGAGCCCAATAATCTTGTGCGACTCAATCGGTGAAGCCCAATAATAGCCCAACCCATCATGTTGTGCGATCAACACAATCTTGTGCGATCCACAACATGTTGTGCGATCCAAAACATACCCAGCCCACTATGACATGTAGCCCAATACATGTGCGGCCCAAACATCAAACAACTAATCTTTTGTGTGTGGCCCAATATATTGTGCGATTAGCATATACTTGTGCGAGCCACAATATATTGTGCGATCATGCATAATAGTGCTATACACAATGCTTTAACAGTTGTACCCTAAAATAGCCTAGCTTGTGCGACTGGCCTTGTGCGATTCGTTTCATTATCCCAAAAATCATGGCATTCAGTTATCTTATTTCCATCTACTCGATCCAATTAATCAGTTTAACAGTTTCCAATTATGCCTTATTCGATCAAAACAAGATATACCAATTAATTCTCATGAACCCTAATTAACATCTAATCATAAACAACTCATCATCACCAAAAATTGGATCAAATAGTATGACTAACTCTTAAATCCTATTTCATCATGCAACTAACAATACGAACATTCTGCGATTTAAATCAAACACCCTTGCATATCATCATACCATTCTTCATGCCAATCAAACCAATCGATCATCAATAACATAAACTTAATCGAATCATACACTTTCATGTTAATTTTCCATGAACATAATCCACCCTTAGATTCCCATGAATAACTTACCAAAGACTCTATTAGCATATCATTCTAAAACCATCATCGATCAACACCACATATTATTAGCATACAATTTCTAACACTAAGTATCATGCAACGATATATTCAAACACACCACATATACATCGATCAATAGTCACCCGAATAGTGTTAAGGTACTAACCCGATTCAAGATGAACACAAAGGGAGCTTCGAAAGATGAGGGGTTGCCGTCGGGCTTCGAAGGTGAGGATGAGAGTGTTTAGGGCTTGTGTGTGTTGTGTATTTGCAAATAATGAGGATTATACACCTTCCCTAAGAGTTATGAGTATAAGGGAGTGGGCCGATCCCATACATGGGTTGCCCCTTGATCTCGAATACAAGAAGTGTGGGCCGAGGGTGGCGTGCGACAAAAGACAAGTGTGCGGCCCAAAAGGGCTTGTGAGATTGGACTAGTGTTGTGCGATCGAGATTTATTATACACTTATACTTATAATACAATCACACATAACATGTAACATTCAACCCACAATCATTCCATTAAAATCAACATATCAATTAATCACATAATGTTCATACAAGTTACATCGAGCACAAAGATAGGTTCTGAAATACGAGTTGTCACATCATCCCTAAGTTGAAAGAAATTTCGTCCCAAAATTTAACACGTAGTTACTGAGGAAGCTAGTTAGGTTGCGTGGTTTTCCTGGGGTGTCACATCATCCCCCCGTTGGTTTGGAATTTCGTCCCGAAATTCCGCAGTAGCTTCAGCCTCAGTAGTGGTCTCACTTTTCTCGAACAACTGGGGATACTTGTGTTTCATTTGGTCTTATCGTTCCCAGGTAAACTCTGGGCCACGGTGGGAGTTCCAACGAACTCGAACAATGGGTATCCTGGTACGTTTGAGAACCTTAACTTCTCGGTCCGTAATTTCTACTGGTTCCTCGACGAATCGCAATTGATCGTCGACTGTGAGTTCCTTGAAAGGAACTATAAGGGTCTCATCTGACAGATACTTCTTTAGATTTGACACATGGAATACGTTGTGAACTCCACTGAGCTCTTCGGGTATATTCAATCTATACGCCACTTTGCCAATGTTCTCAGTAATTTCGAAAGGTCCGAAATATCACGGATTAAGCTTGCCTCGCTTACCAAAGCAAACCACACCCTTCCAAGGTGAGATTTTATGTAGCACTCGATCTCCAACCTGGAACTCGAGCGGTTTCCTGCGTTTATCAGTGTAGCTTTTCTGACGGTCACGAGCTGCCGCCATTCGTTGTCGTATTTGGGCAATATTTTCCGTCGTGTCGACGACGTGTTCTGGGCCAGTGATTTGGCTATCACCAACTTCTGCCCAACATAAGGGTGATCGGTATTTCCGTCCATACAACTCCTCGAATGGAGCAGCCTGGATACTAGTGTACGAAAACTCCACCAAAGGTAGGTGCCTTTCCCAGCCGTTACCAAAGTCGATTACACATGCTCGAAGCATGTCTTCAAGAGTCTGGATGGTGCGTTCAGTCTGCCCATCCGTCTGTGGATGATACGCTATGCTCATGTCTAGAAGCGAGCCAAAGGATTTGTGCATCGCCTGCCACAAATCAGAGGTAAAACGTGGATCACGATCGGATATGATGGAAGTTGGCACCCCGTGCCTCGAGACTACTTCTTTCAGGTAGATGTCTGCTAGAGTTAAGAACTTATCCATTTCCTTGATAGCCAGGAAGTGTGCAGACTTGGTTAGTCGATCCACTATTACTCAAATGGTATCGTTTCCTTGTTGAGATCTAGGTAGGCCAGTAACAAAGTCCATGGAAATTTGCTCCCATTTCCATGTGGGAATCTCTGGTTGTTGGAGTAGGCCTGATGGCTTCTGGTATTCAACCTTGACCCTAGCACATGTCAAACATTTACTAACATAGGTCGCTATGTTAGCCTTCATGTGGGGCCACCAATAAAGAGTTCTGAGGTCTTGGTACATCTTGTCAGAACCGGGATGCACCGAGTAGCGAGATTTGTGTGCTTCGTCCATCACGAGTTCTCGTAAATTTCCAAAGGATGGAACCCAAACACGTTCCATGAAATAATAAATATCATCTTCCTTACGTTCGAGTTTCTTCTCCATGCCCTGCAGGGACTCTACTTTGATGTTCTTTTCCTTCAATGCTTCGACCTGAGCATCACGAATTTGAGCGGGAAGACTAGAGTGAATAGTAAGCTGCAACGCACGTACACGCTTAGGTTTGGTTTCCTTACGACTGAGGGTGTCAGCCACCACATTGGCTTTGCCTGGATGATATTTGATTGCACATTCGTAGTCGTTAAGGAGTTCGACCCATCGACGCTGTCGTATGTTCAACTCCTTCTGATCGAAGATATGCTGGAGACTCTTGTGATCAGTGTAAATGGTGCACTTGGTACCGTACAAGTAATGTCTCCATATCTTAAGAGCAAACACCACTGCTCCCAACTCCAAGTCATGAGTAATGTAGTTCTTTTCATGAATTTTAAGTTGGCGTGATGCGTAAGCAATGACTTTCTCTCGTTGCATCAACACACAACCAAGTCCTTGGATTGACGCGTCACAATAAACCATAAAGTCGTATGTGCCTTCAGGTAACGAGAGAATAGGTGCACTACAAAGCTTCAACTTCAGCTGCTGAAATGCGGATTCCTGAGCATCACCCCATCGGTAGGTGACACCCTTCTGGGTTAGAACAGTAAGAGGCTGCGCAATCTTTGAAAAATCCTTAATAAATCTTCTGTAGTAACCCGCCAAACCCAAGAATTGACGGATTTTAGTTGGAGTTTGAGGTGCAGCCCAATTCTTGATTGAGTCAACCTTGGATGGATTAACATGAATCCCATCCTCATTAACCACGTGGCCTAGGAGATGGACTTCATGAAGCCAAAAGTCACATTTAAAAAATTTGGCATAAAGCTGTTCTGCTTGAAGAAGTTCCAAAATGAGTCGCAGATGACGCTCGTGTTCCTCCTGACTCTTGGAATAGATCAGGATGTCGTCAATGAAAACAATAACAAACTTATCCAAGTAAGGTTTGCACACCCGGTTCATAAGATCCATGAAGACCGCAGGTGCGTTTGTCAGCCCGAAAGGTATAACCAGGAACTCGTAGTGTCCGTAACGAGTCCTGAATGTTGTCTTGGAGATGTCCTTGTCTCGGACTCTAACTAATGATAGCCCGATCTCAGATCAATTTTAGAGTAAAAGCTCGACCATTGCAACTAGTCGAACAGGTCATCGATACGGGGAAGAGGATAGCAATTCTTCATGGTCACCTTGTTGAGTTCGCGAGAGTCAATGCACATTCGAAAGGTACCGTCTTTCTTCATCACAAACAAGACTGGATCTCCCCAGGGTGAAGAGCTAGGACGAATGAAACCCCTGTCCAAGAGTTCTTGTAGTTGTGCTGACAATTCTTCTAGTTCTGATGGGGCTAAGCGATAAGGTGCATGAGCTATAGGCGCTGCTCCTGGAGCTAGCTCGATTTGAAACTCGACTTGACGATGAGGCGGAAGACAAGGTAATTCCTCAGGAAATACCTCAGGGAAGTTGCGTACGATCGGGATGTCTTCTATCTTCTTCTCTTTCATTGAGGCGCCAGTAACGAGAGCTAGAATAGCAGGGTGGCCCTTTCGCAAACACTTCTGGGCCTTAAGGAAAGAAAAGATGCCCACAACAGCACCACTCTTATCGCCACGAATAATGAGGGGTTCTTCACCAGAACGAGTAATGCGGACGATTTTCTCTTTGCAAAGAATCTCCGCTCGATGTTGAGATAACCAATCCATCCCAATAACAACGTCGAAGCTACCAAGTACAATAGGGATACGATCGATAGAGAAGATCTGACCAGCTAAAGCGAGATTACAACCTTTAACTAAGTGGGTGGCCTCAAGACTTTTACTGCTCGCTAGTTCTACAATATGCTTGGTGTTCAAGGGAATCGGGGTATGCTTAAGCATCTGACTAACTTTTAAAGACACGTAACTAGTATCGGCACCCGAATCAAATAAAATAGAAACAAATAAATCATCCAGTAGGAACTTACCCATCACGACGTTGGGATCGTTCCTCGCATCACCTTGACCAATCACAAAAGCACATCCCCTGGAATCAGTGCCATCATTGTTATCCCTATCGTTTCCATTCCCCAGATTGTTGTTGTTGTTCTGGTTCTGGTTCAGCTGGGGGCAGTCTCTTTTAGATTGGCCCTCAGCACCACACTGGAAACATCCTTTGTTGTTACCCTGCTGTTGCTGCTGCTGCTGCTGCTGCTGGCACTGATTCTGTGGATTCTGCTGCTGCTGGCATCTCTGATTCGCAGGATAAAGGCTCCTGCAATCTTTCGCCACGTGGCCTGGTTTGTTACATCTCTGACAGTTGTTCTTGCTACACGGCTCTCTGTGGTGCATATTACATCGATTGCACTTGGGGTGGTTTCCCTTGTACCCACCCTGACCTTGATTACCAGAAGACTGTTGACTAGGGCTCTTGTAGTCGTCAGTCCTTCGCTGCTGAGACTGAACATAAGTTAAACCCTTTCTTGAGTTTCCATCCCATTTGCGTTTGTTGTCGCTTGGAGCATCAGGAGTAGTGGTAGCACTAATACGCTTAGGCAGCTTGTTCTGCTCAGCTGCCTGATCAGTGAGACAGTGGGATAGTCGTGTAACCCGCTGAATTGTAGGGAGGTTAGCAGAGGTCACCATGCTCTGAATTTCTGGCACTAAACCCTTGATGTAAAGCTCGATACGTTTGTAGGGAGGATCCACCATGTTGTGACACAAAGCAGCCAGTTCATTCGATCTCTTGGTATACGCTTCGATTTCAGACCCCATCATGTTCAGATTGTAAAACTCTACTTCTAGCTTGTGAATGTCATCACGATGATAATACTCTTCTCTGATCAGATCCTTAAAGTCATTCCATGGGGTGGCATTAGCAGCTGCCAACACTAGCATTTGCACCTTTGCGTTCCACCAAGTCAACGCACCGCCTTCAAGTGTACCCGTAGCAAACTTTACCCTACTGGAAAGAGGGCATTCACACATTTCAAAAAAAGATTCGATCTTCTCGAACCAGTGGAGGAGACCTACGGCTCCTTCTGTACCACTAAAGGTACTAGGTCGATAGTCCATAATGGTCTTGAACGTACACATGGGAGGCTGAGCATGCTGACCTGTCGTGTGAGGAAGAAAAGACAAGGTTAAGCACGAGAGTAGGTTCACGAGAGTAGGATCTAAACATCCTAGGATAGGCCAAAATAGCAGGCTATACCTCCTGCTTGAGCTGCTGTGAGAGCCTCAGCAACTCATTCATTGATTAAAGTCGTCAGCTGGGCTTGAGTCAAGTTGAGACATCCACTCATGATCTTTACATCGAAAGAAACTCAAGTAAGAATGGTGACGTAGAGGTGTGGAAGATATGAGATGACAGAAGAGAGTAAGCACACAAGGTTTCAAGCAACAATTGTTACATTGACTAAGCATACCATGAACAATGTACTATTTAAACTAACAGGAATGTAATACAAACATAAACCATATCACCTATAGTGTTGAATCTTTCACGTGGAGCGAAGCGTCGTTGTGGATCGTTGAGCACTGTACATGTTATAGTCTGGTTTTTATCAAAAGCTTTTCCTTTTTTAAAACCAAGTTCACTATAACCAATGGCTCTGATACCAATCTGTCACACCCCCAAATTCCACAAGCGGAGTATCACCACAGGAGGCGTGACTGACCAGGATCCAGCCAACAATCATATTGAACGATAGAAATTAAGTACATAAAAGTCCAAACCAAACAATATAATTGGTGTCAAAACAATTCAACAAAGTTTAAGTTATCAGCGGAAGCATAAAGTTCAAAACCCAAACATAAGTTTAAAAGTTCATAAGTTTAACATGGAACTCAACAGTCCATGTCCCACAACGACCTCTTCCTCCTGTGCAATCTCCATCTAAGCACCTAACGACCTGCAAGGCATATAGTAACGAATCAACAACAATGTTGAACGAGTTCACAGTTGGTTGTCCATTTTAGTGTTGTTCCAAAAACCATAAGTTGTTTCGAAAACCATGAGTTTAACCAGTTCCTTGTTTCCCAAACCATAACTAGTGGGGGCTTCCCCATGTAATCCACTAGACCTGTTACCATATCGACTACTGACTGTA
Organism: Helianthus tuberosus; assembly: GCA_030545235.1. Classification (NCBI taxonomy): domain Eukaryota; kingdom Viridiplantae; phylum Streptophyta; class Magnoliopsida; order Asterales; family Asteraceae; genus Helianthus; species Helianthus tuberosus. Next base: position 128,977,718 of record CM060397.1, read on the forward strand.
GTTATGTTTATGTGCCCTGCGTCAATATCTATCATCATTGACTAGTGCCCAAGTCCATTAGTCCATGCCCGTCCTCTGCGGCACGGTGGGAGGCTTGTCAAACCTAATAACGCTATTTAACTAATGACCCATTCGCCATTGGCCCGGCGATTAAGTCAATATAAAAATGAGGGACTTAATGATAGAGTTTTTGTCTAGTGTCAATGTTGTCACCCTTCAGTTAAGAGGGTGGGAGTACGTGTCCCATACAAGGAGATCACGCAGGTTCCAATGTTGTCACCCTTCAATTAAGAGGGTGGAGGTACGTATTCTACCCAAGAAGAATACGCAGGTTTCCTTTCAATCAATTACCCATTCCTAACCACCGGGAATCCCATGCCTTGTAGAAAGTGTGAACTCACCTTAGGTTAGCTCGGCAGATAAGCAAAAAGGTCAATCTAGCTGTTTGTGGTCAACCACGTCCTAACATGGTTACCATACAAGTTAGGTCTAGGTTCAAGTAGTGCACGTAAGTTTACACATAAACTAACAAGTTACGAACACATAACGATCATAGAACACGTTAACAGTAGCAGACAAGTACACATAAAGCCCAAACTTGTGCGATTCAGATGATTGGGCTGGTGAGCTTGTGCGAGCCCAATAATCTTGTGTGACTCAATCGGTGAAGCCCAATAATAGCCCAGCCCATCATGTTGTGCGATCAGCACAATCTTGTGCGATCCACAACATGTTGTGCGATCCAAAACATACCCAGCCCACTACAACATGTAGCCCAATACATGTGCGGCCCAAACATCAAACAACTAATATTTTGTGTGTGGCCCAATATATTGTGCGATTAGCACATACTTGTGCGATTCACAATATATTGTGCGATCATGCATAATAGTGCTATACACAGTGCTTTAACAGTTGTACCCTAAAATATCCTAGCTTGTGCGACTGGCCTTGTGCGATTCGTTTCATTATCCCAAAAATCATGGCATTCAGTTATCTTATTTCCATCTACTCGATCCAATTAATCAGTTTAACAGTTTCCAATTATGCCTTATTCGATCAAAACAAGATATACCAATTAATTCTCATGAACCCTAATTAACATCTAATCATAAACAACAACTCATCATCACCAAAAATTGGATCAAATAGTATGACTAACTCTTAAATCCTATTTCATCATACAACTAACAATATGAACATTCTGCGATTTAAATCAAACACCCTTGCATATCATCATACCATTCTTCATGCCAATCAAACTAATCGATCATCAATAACATAAACTTAATCGAAACATACACTTTCATGTTAATTTTCCATGAACATAATCCACCCTTAGATTCCCATGAATAACTTACCAGAGACTCTATTAGCATATCATTCTAAAACCATCATCGATCAACACCACATATTGTTAGCATACAATTTCTAACACTAAGTATCATGCAAAGACATATTCAAACACACCACATATACATCGATCAAAAGTCACCTGAATAGTGTTAAGGTACTAACCTGATTCAAGATGAACACAAAGGGAGCTTTGAAAGATGAGGGGTTGCCGTCGGGCTTCGAAGGAGAGGATGAGAGTGTTTAGGGTTTGTGTGTGTTGTGTATTTGCAAATAATGAGGAGTATACACCTTCCCTAAGAGTTATGCGTATAAGGGAGTGGGCCGAACCCATACATGGGCTGCCCTTTGATCTCGAATACAAGAAGTGTGGGCCGAGGGTGGTGTGCGACAAAAGACAAGTGTGCGGCCCAGAAGGGCTTATGCGATTGGACTAGTGTTGTGCGATCGAGACTTATTATACACTTATACTTATAACACAATCACACATAACATGTAACATTCAACCCACAATCATTCCATTAAAATCAACATATCAATTAATCATATAATGTTCATACAATTTACATCGAGCACAAAGATAGGTTTTGAAATACGAGTTGTCACAGCGTTTTTCATAGGAACCAAAGTTTCCTCTTTTCCTATTGGGACTATTGCTTCGCTAACTAGGAGCTCTCTTCCTTTGTTCCTTGATGTCAACAACATTTTCCCTCGAATGTGAGCGTCAACCCTTTTGAGAGCCTCCTCAAGGGTTTTAGGTAGGCACTTATTGAAGTCTCTTATGAGGTATTTACAGGTGATGGCGTTCATGAACCTGCCACCCTCATCTTTTCATCAGCACCTACATAGGTCAACCCTTCCTTCTTGTATCTTTTAATGAAATCTCTAAGACTTTCATAGTCTCCTTGCTTTATCGTGAAAATTATTGTAGCATCCTTGACATACCTTCGTTGTTGGGAAAATTTAGCCAGGAAAACTTTTCTCAGATCGTCAAAGGTTCGAATGCTTCTTTCAGGAAGGTCGTTGAACCATATCCTAGCAGACCCTACAAGGGTTTGAATGTTTTCAATTATTGCAGCCCCAGTAAAAATTTGGAGGTGGTCGTTGAACCATATCCTGGCAGATCCCGACGGTTAAAATTTTAACAGTTTAAAGACTTTTATATCATTGGTGCTAAATTTTAATTCCTCTACTTTCACAGATTGTGGTCTCCTTGCTGAGAGGGCAATGGGACTCGCTAATGGCCGGTGGCAACATGCCTGCATTCGCGGTGGGAGACGTGGCTACAGCTTTCAGTGGAATTATCGCATTCGCCATGCTTCCTTCACAACCAGCAGACGTCCTTGCAAAGGTTTCCGGTGGCGGCGGGGTGCATCCGAAAATAATGATCTCAAAAAAGATTTTCGGATTTATATGAAAATTGTAATTTCGAATAAGATTTCAGATTTATCCGAAATTGTGATCTCAAATAAGATTTCGGATTTATCCGAAAATTGTAATTTCGGATAAGATTTCAGATTTTTTCGAATAAGATTTTGGATTTATCCGAAATTATGATCTCAAGTAAGATTTCAGATTTATCAGAAAATTGTAATTTCGAATAAGATTTCGGATTTATCCGAAATTGTGATCTCAAAAAAGATTTCGGATTTATCCGGAAATTTAATTTCGAATAAGATTTCGGATTTATCCGAAATTATGATCTCAAGTAAGATTTCAGATTTATCAGAAAATTGTAATTTCGAATAAGATTTCGGATTTATCCGAAATATGATCTCAAGTAAGATTTAAGATTTATCAGAAAATTGTAATTTCGAATAAGATTTCAGATTTATCCGAAATTGTGATCTCAAAAAAGATTTCGGATTTATCTGGAAATTTCAATTTCGAATAAGATTTCGGATTTATCCGAAATTATGATCTCAAGTAAGATTTCAAATTTATCAGAAAATTGTAATCTCGAAAAAGATTTCGGATTTATCCGAAGTTTTAATTTCGAATAAGATTTCGGATTTATCCGAAAATTGTTCTCCAAGATTCGAAGTCTGCTAATTTTTGGCAGCTAGTTGTGATAAGGGTGAAAATCCGAAAATTAAGGGAGCATGTTTCCCGTTTTAATGCTGATTTATGTTTATCAAAATATTTCAAAAAATATTATCTATTGAAGTTATAACAGATTTTGAAAACTTTTAATAGATAGAACTATATCAAAACAGGAATAACACCCTTTGATCCTAAATTCATTCCAAAATAAGGGAATTTTTTTTGAATTTTCATAAGAAAATGATGAATGCTAATCCTTAAGATTTAGAAAAATATACAGATTTAATTAACAAATCTGTTTTCGGAAATTATATAGGGATATAATTCGAATTAATATTCTGAAAAAACACAATTATATTCGGATCATACAACCAAATAAGGGTTTGATTTCAGGAATTAGTGATGAACATCATGAGGTCATTAACACCTCCGAAATTTTAAAATCTAAACCTTTTCGAATCAAAATTTTAACAGTTTAATTATAGATTTCGAAGATTAATATATATAAGAAAATCATGAACTTGATTAAAACGATTTTCATTAGATTTTAACAAAAACATGTTATTCCGTTTTAATCTAGAATACGGTAAAATAGAACTGATTGAGCAACATACACTCTGATACCACATGTTGATCAGTTCTTTATAAACATAAAGGAAAACATATAAATAATACCTAATACAACAAACAGGCCAGCGGAGAATCCAGTCAGAGACGCAGCCATTGTGTTCGACATAGTTGTCAGGATGTTCTGGTTCCCCTTTAGGATGTAAGTTATTAATGGTTGTACCAAGTTCTTTTGGGTTGAAGAACTTGTAGTAATGGAGAGAGAAGAGGGGGTGATTTTAGTGTTGATGTTATGAGAGTCTAGTATTCTCCTTATAAACACCAAAGGGGAAACCCAATTAGTTAATAAGGTTAATATGGTTCATCAACAACTACCAACTAGTTATATTATAGTTTGAATATATTTTGATCCATATTATATAAATGATAATGATGGCTACTGGATTAAATACATATAAATAAGTATTTAATCTTACACTTCTATGCGAATCTAAAAACATCTTTTTTCATCTCGGTCGCACTTTTGATAAGCATGATGTTGCTGTTTGTTTGGGCCATTTCAGAAGATCCCTATGTACCAGAGGCGGCGGTCGAGGACAGTGCGACTGGGAAACAATAGATGGTTGCGTCCTTAAAAGAATTATAAAAGCCCATGTGCTGGTCACTTTCTTTAACTGGCTGACATGGTTTCCGTTTTTGTTATTTCACATGGACTAGATGGGCAAGGATGTGTACGGTGGAAAGGTGGGTGCACAGCTGTACAACCACGGTATTCGTGCCGGGGCACTGGGTTTGATGGTTAACTCGGTCGTGTCAGGTCTGGCGTCACTTTGCATTGAGCGTTTGGCTCGATGGGTTGGTTGTGTAAAGCGGCTGTGGGGTGGTATGAATTTTCTGTTGGCGGTATGTCTAGCGAAGACATTGGTTGTGACACACATGGCTAGGTCTGAGCTAGAGTTTACTAACGCGACACCTACTCTGGTGTCATCGGCTTAGCTTTTGCTACATTTGCCATTCTTGGTGCCCTGCTCGTAGTGGTGAATTTTCGGTTAAAATTTTAAAATTTATAAAATTATGTTACTAAATTTTATCATTTTATTTGTTTGAATTAGGTACTTTCAGTGTTCCATGCGCTCTGGTTTCTATATTCTGTAACAACTCTCGAGCTGGACAAGGTAAATTCTAAATTGTATTTTCTAGTCAAATGACTAAAAATACATTTTTTTAACTACTAATTCCAAGCTTATAACTTACAGGTTTGTCACTCGGTGTTCTGAATCTTGCGATTGTCATACCTCAGGTACTAACAACTCTGTTTCAAAATATGATTTATAAGTCTTTTGTATCATTAGTGCTAAATTTTAATTCCTTTTCTTTCATAGATTGTGGTCTCCTTGCTGAGCGAGCAATGGGACTCGCTAATGGGCGGTGGTAACATGCCTGCATTCGTGGTAGGAGACGTGATTGCTGCTTTTAGTGGAATTATCGCATTCACCATGCTTCATTCACCACCACCAGATGTCCTTGTAAAGGTTTCCGGTGGCGGCGGGATGCATCCGAAAATTATGATCTCAAATAAGATTTTCGGGTTTATCCAAAATTTGTAATTTCGAATAAGATTTCGGATTTATCCGAAATTGTGAACTCAAAAAAGATTTCGAATTTATCCAAAATTTTAATTTTGAATAAGATTTGGATTTATCCGAAAAATGTTTTCCAAGATTCGATATCTACTGATTTTTGGCAGCTAGTTGTGATAAGGGAGAAAATCCGAAAATTAAGGGATCATGGGATCATGTTTCCTGTTTTAATGCTGATTTATGTTTATCTAATTATTTCGAAAATATTATTTATTAAAATTATAACAGATTTCGAAAACTTTTAATAGATAAAACTATATCAAAACAGGAATAACACCCTTGATCCTAAATTCAATTCAAAATAAGGGAATTTTTTTCAAATTTTCATAACAACATGACGAACCCTAATACTTAAGATTTCTAAAAATATATAGATTTAATTAGCAAATCTATTTTCGGAAATTATTTAGGGATAGAATTCTAATTAAGATTCTGAAAAAACACAATTATATTCGGATCATACAACCAAATAAGGTTTGATTTCAGGAATTAGTGATGAACATCATGAGGACACTAACACCACCGAAAATTTTAAAATCTAAACCTTTTCGAATCAAAATTTTACAAGTTTAATTATAGATTTCGAAGATAATATATATAATAAAATCGTGAACTTGATTAAAACGATTTTCATTAGATTTTAACAAGAACACGTTTTTCCGTTTTAATCCAGAATAAGATAAAACAGAATTGATTGAGCAACATACACTCTGTTACCACATGTTGATCAGTTCTGTATAAACATAATGGAAAACATGTAAATAATACCTAGTACATCAAATAGCCCAACGGAGAATCCAATCAGAGACGCAACAATTGTGTTCGACACAGTTGCCAGGACGTTCTGGTTCCCCTTTAGGATGTAATTTATTGATGGTAGTAACAAGTTCTTTAGGGTTGAAGAACTCGTAGTAATGGAGAGAAAGTAGGGGACGATTTTAGTGTTGATGTTATGAGAGTCTAACCCTAATTCCTATCTAGTAATCTCCTTATATACACCCAAAGGGAAACCCAATTAGTTAATATGGTTAATATGGTTTATCAACAATTACCAACTAGTTAAATTATAGGTTTTAATATATTTTGATCCATATTCTATATATGATAATGATGGCTACTAGATTAAATACATATAAATAAATATTTAATCTTACACTTCTGTGCGAATCTAAAAACGTCTTTTTTCATCTCGGTCTCGCTTTTGATAAGCATCTTGTTGCTGTCTGTTTGGGCCGTTTTAGAAGATCCCTATCTACCAGAGGCGGTGGTCGAGGATGGCACAACTTGGAAACAATAGATGGTTGCGGCCTTAAAAGAATTGTCAAAGCCCATGTGGATTTTACTGCTGGTAACTTTCTTTAACTGGCTGACATGGTTTCCGTTTTTGTTATTTCACACGGATTGGATGGGCAAGGATGTGTACGGTGGAAAGGTGGGTGCACAGTTGTACAACCGCGGTGTTCGTGCCGGGGTAATGGGTTTGATGGTAAACTCGGTCGTGTCAGGTCAGGTGTCACTTTGCATTGAGCGTTTGGCTTGATGGGTTGGTTGTGTAAAGCGGGTGTGGGGTGGTATGAATTTTCTGTTGGCGGTATGTTTGGCGAAGACATTGGTTGTGACACACATGGCTAGGTCTGAGCCAGAGTTTAGTAAGGCGACACCTACGTCTGGTGTCGTCGGCTTAGATTTTGCTACATTTTCCATTCATGGTGCCCCACTCGCAGTGGTGAATTTTCGGTAAAACATTTAAAATTTATAAAAGTTGTTACTAAATTTTATCATTTAATTTGTTTGAATTAGGTGACTTTCGGTGTTCCATGTGTTCGGACTTCTATATTCTGTAACAACTCTCGAGCTGGACAAGGTAAATTCTAAATTGTATTTTCTAGTTTAATGACTAAAAATACAAATTTTTTAACTATTAATTCCAAGCTTATAACTTACAGGGTTGTCACTCGGTGTTCTAAATCTTGCGATTGTCATACCTCAGGTAATAACAAATCTGTTTCAAAACATGATTTATAAGTCTTTTATATCATTGGTGCTAAATTTTAATTCCTTTTCTTTCACAGATTGTGGTCTCCTTGCTGAGTGGGCAATGGGACTCGCTAATGGGCGGTGGCAACATGCCTTCATTCACGGTGGGAGCCATGGCTGCTGCTTTCAGTGGAATTATCGCATTCACCATGCTTCCTTCACCACCACCAGACGTCCTTGCAAAGGTTTCCGGTGGCGGCGGGATGCATCCGAAAATTATGATCTCAAATAAGATTTTCGGATTTATCAGAAAATTGTTATTTCGAATAAGATTTCAGATTTATCAGAAATTGTGATCTCTAATAAGATTTCAGATTATTCCGAAATTGTAATTTTTAATAAGATTTCAGATTTTTCCGAAATTGTGATCTCAAATAAGATTTCAGATTTATCAGAAAATTATAATTTCGAATAAGATTTCGGATTTATCTGAAATTTTGATCTCAAAAAAGATTTCGGGCCTATCCAAAAATTTTAATTTCGAATAAGATTTTGGATTTATCCGAAAATTGTTCTCCAAGATTCAAAATCTGCTGATTTTTGGCAGCTAGTTGTGGTAAGGGTGAAAATCTAAAACTTAAGAGATCATGGGATCATGTTTCCTGTTTTAATGTTGATTTATGTTTATCTAAATATTTCAAAAATATTATCCATTAAAATTATAACAGATTTCAAAAACTTTTAATAGATAGAACTATATCAAAACAGGAATAACACCCTTTGTTCCTAAATTCATTCCAAAATAAGGGAATTTTTTCGAATTTTCATAAGAACATGATGAACCCTAATCTCTTAAGATTTCAAAAAATACACACATTTAATTAACAAATATGTTTTCGGAAATTATTTAGGGATAGAATTCTAATTAAATTCCGAAAAAAAACAATTATATTCGGATCATACAACCAAATAAGGGTTTGATTTCAGGAATTAGTGATGAACATCATGAGGACATTAACACCTCCGAAATTTTAAAATCTAAACTTTTTCGAATCAAAATTTTAACAGTTTAATTATAGATTTCAAAGATAATATATATAAGAAAATTGTGAACTTGATTAAAATTATTTTCATTAGATTTTAATAAGAACATGTTTTTCCGTTTTAATCCAGAATAAGGTAAAACAGAACTGATTGAGCAACATACACTCTGATACCACATGTTGATCAGTTCTGTATAAACATAATGGAAAACATGTAAATAATACCTGATACATGTGAGTGCATAATGTCTATCACTTCCGTCAATCACGTATCGTAGCAAGAAACTGATCAAGACAAGGTTCTGTAATGATAAATATTGGAGAATGGCAATCTTGTAAATAAGGAATCCATCCTTTATGAGAGCCCTATAAATAGGGAGCTTATTATATCATTTAGGAACTTTTGCACATTTGAGAAGGTTTAGAGTTCTAGAGAGAGAAAGTCTTGTACAAGGTGATTCAAGGTGGTGTATTTGTCAAATCTTCAATAGAATCATCATCATATTATATTCTTGTGTTCGATCCACACATGTACACGGATTCCGCACGTGATACGTGTTCTTTGCAATCGTCGGGAGTTCGAATTCGATCTGAAAATGCACGTTCAAGTGGTATCAGAGCGGGAGATCGATTGCACGGATTAGAGATACAAGAATTCGAGTGATTTCATTAGATTTGGAGCTGAAATTTGTCAAATTCGTCACATTTATTCTTCTACTCAATTTCTTAACTTTTTGAACTAAAAATCTCAGATTTACGGTGATTTCATGGTTAAAATCAATTGAATTTTTGATATGATATGCGAAAACATGTTTTAAACAATCCTACAAAGTTTCAAGAGTTAAATCGAAGGATTTCTTGTTCAATTTTTGAAAAAAAACTTGCTGAAAAAAATGGTATATTCGCGTGAACAGTGAGTATCAGCGCCCATCCGTCCGATTAGACCTCATCCGGACCAAATTGTTACCTATTTGTAAATTTTTGGAAGCCCATTCGTAAGATTAGTGGCTCATTCAGACCTTTAGCAGTCTATCCGGAATATTCCAAGCCCATCCGTAGTATTTGAGTGTCCCTTCGGAAACTTATAAGTCCATCCGGAAGTATATAAGGCCCATTCGGTCTTATAATAGCCCATCCATGAGTTTAATTGCACATCCGGTCCAAACAATAAGAAACCCGTACGTGAATTCTAAGTCCATTCGGTAAAAAGGTATCTTCATTTGGGTTTTATACATCCAGCCGGCTAGAACTTCATCAGGGTTTACTGTACATCTGGAGATTTTAGGTTCATCCGGAGATTTCAGGTTCATTCGGAATTTTCAGCATTCATCCGGAGAAACCTCCATTTGGAAACATCTTCATTTGGTAAACATTTCCATCCGGACGAAACACCCATCCAAGATTCAAGTACATTCGGAGATTAGTTCCATTCGGGGTTTGTCCATCCGGAGTTTATGTGTTCCTTATATAAAGATTCAAAGTTCATTCATTGTTATACTTGTTGATTCGCTGGTTCATCCGAAAAACAACAATCACGATTCAACAATCAGGGATTATAGTGCGTTGTTCTTGATCAGTGCAAATCCAGAAACAAAACAATAATGAATCAAGATCTAAGTTTAAAAATCTGGACGGATCTAGAAGGTTCATTCGCTGTTTCGAGTATTGTTCATCTGCAGATTGATTATAGCTGTTCATTTGCAGATTGAATAATTCATTCACTGCATTCGTTAAATCAGTATATTCGGAGAATAAAAATTGCATTCAGTGTTACATTGGTCATTCGCTGTTGAAATCGAAATACATTCACTGCAGGATACTTAAACAGTTCATTCGCAGATTCGAGGATTGTTGTACATTCGCAGAATCTTGTTCAGTCGTTATATCTGTCCATATCAGAATTGTTCATCCGTTTAATTTTAGTTGGTATTGACTATTGATTGTCAAGGTTAAACTAATCAATAGTTAACCTGAGGCAATCCATTCGCAAAACTGAACATCTGACGATTTGGGGGTTTTAGTGTCTGTCTGCAAATTTGAAATTGTTCTTCACTCGCACATTTAAATCTGTTTACATACGTACATTTCAAGGTTTTATTTTCATTTATGTTTCAAGTGTGATTTAATTGTTTAGTTGTGTGATTGCATGTGATAATCAAGGTACATACGGATAGTCTGAACATCATGGAGGAAGAATTCTACAACAAGTTTTACAACGCGTTTATGTCCGAAACGACACCCGCAATGAAAAGTGTTTCTAATGTGATTTCAGAAAGTTTAAACTTTGAGAACATGTACGGAAATCATCAAAAGCCACCGAAACTGATGAATATAGAAGATTACCATTGGTGGAGCACTAGATTTGAAAACTGGGTGCAGGCTTATGCTTATGATAGTTGGGTTATGCTAACATTCAGATATGAAAAGCCGTTAAATGATAAAAATGAATTACTTGAAATTAAAGAATTTCAAGATAAAGATAAAAAGGAACACTCTAACGAACTCAGAATGATAACATTGTTACAACAATCTGTCAGAGAATATATCTTGTTTTTACTTCAACATGGTGAAACATCCAAATCAATGTGGGAAGCGTTGAAGGAGAAAGCCGAAGGTGGTAAAGATATCAAGAAAAACAAAATTTCTCTGTTGAAAAAAGAGTTTGATCTATTCAGGTGCATGAATGGAGAAACTGTCCGACAAATGATAGAAAGATTCTGTCATTTGAAAGTCGAACTAGAAAGATTTGGAAATAGAAAGGACAGAGAAGAGATTATCGACAAACTGGTCGAGGCATTACCGCATGTTGATGATTGGAAAACGTTTGTGATAGTTTTGAAAAATGATGCCAAGTTTAAAGAAATCACTTTGGTTGGTTTGATTGAAAAACTTGAAGGTCATGATCTAGAGTTACAGAAACTAAACAAAATGACCAGTTCAAGTTATCAACAAAATGTCGATCTGTACTATCGTAAAAGTATGTTGATGAGCAATCAGGCACCAAATATCGGTACGGCTTTTAGTACTGACAACACTGGTGATTCCCTAAAGAGAAAATCTTCGAGCTATGATTCGGGATATCATTCATCATCTTCATCAGTTAAATCCAATCCGAATCAGAACTGGAAAGATTCTCCAAACTTGAATACTGGTTTCGCTAGATAACATATGAGTTTCTTGGCTTCTATTCTGGAATCTTACGAAAGTCTGGTCGCAGGCAAGATAGGCAATCCAAATATGACAAAGGAGGATTACGACCAGGTAGATCCAGAAGAGATGGAGCTCATGGATATTTGATGGTGTATGGCTACGTAATTAGGAGGGCTCAACGTTTTATGGAGATCACTGGGAGGAAGCGTCTTGAAGGTCCTGATATGAAGCTGGGATTCGACAAACTAAGGTCACTTGTTTCAAGTGCAAACAGAAGGGACACTTCAAAAGAGAGTGTACCAATCGGCAAGCTGATGATAGCGTGAATCCATTTCATGAAGATTATTATAAGAAAGCTATCTGTCATCGCACAAATGAGCAGCCAACAAAAGCAAATCAAAAGCAGATCGATAAAGGTCCATATAAAGAAAGAAAACAAGCCTTGTTCACAATTCAAGAGGACGAAGGGTTTAATTGGAATAAATATATTCCAAAAGAGAAATTTGCTTTGGTTGCTGAGACGAGACCGAGCCGAGAGGAACGTCATGCACGGATGTGGTGGAGTGATGTATATGAGATTTTCATTGAAGCAAAGAGTGCAAATAGATGGGATGATGTGAGGAAATGTTTCATAGATCCTCAAGGGAATCCAGCAGTTGATCCTGATACGATAGATTTTAAGGCACTTGTTGCTGTTATCCCTACTGCAGGAGAGTATGCCTCAGGGACCAGAAAGAATCCTAACTACAAAAAAGAAATGGAAGAAGGCATACGAAGGGTGATTTATTCTAGTGTAGAGAAGAAGAAAGTTGTTGAAGAAATCGTTGACGAAAGTAAGAAGCTGAAAGATGAGATTCTGAAGAAGACGACCGAAAACACATGTGTGGCAGATCATGTTGAGGTAACAACTCAAAATGAATCTACAAAGTCGTCTATTAATGTGAAGCAACTGATAAAATTGATGAGACTGATGATAAATGTGAAATCAAAACTGAAGCGCAATGCAGGAAATGCATGGAAACATGCAGTACCTGTACTGAGAAGGATGAAAATTTAAGATCCAGAAACATTGAGTTTACTAAAATAGAACATATTTTTAAAGAAAAATGTATTGAAATGTTTGAAAATGAAAAGTTTTGAAACGAAAAGAAGAAGAGCTGACACAGAAATGTGACAGTCTTGAAAAAGAAAACAAAATTTTAAAACAAAAGTGGTCAATTCTTTGCAATGAATGTGTTTAAAAAGAAAAAAATATTCAAGAGTTGCAAAAAGAATACGATGGAATGAAATTGTCATATCATACTGTAAAACAAGCCTATGAAACTTTGAAGAGTAAAGTTAAAAGTCTAGATGGAAGATTGTCAAAATGTTTAGAAACAACAAATTTGTTGAAGCCAAATATGCAGGAAAACAATGGGTTTTAAATCAATATATTGATGAAGTTGATAAACTTAAACAAGAATTGGCTGAAAAAGAAAAGATTGTTAATAAACTCCAAAGTTATCATGCTTCTTCATACATTCTGGAACATATTTTCAACATCACACCAGATGGTAAAGAGTCTGAAAAGAACAAAAAGGGATTTGGGTCAGAATATCATCAGGTCCCACCACCGTTGGAGAATAATTATACATTCTATGATAACGAAAAGGTGGAAAAAGCAATAAACATGGTTGATCAATTACTTGACAACATCGATGTGACTTACACCAAATCTGATGATCTTGGTGATTTAAAGGTGGTAGGTAAGGTTGTTGAAAGTGTTTTGAGAGATGAGTCTACCAACAATGGTAAGTCAGAATCACATGATGAAAATGAGGAAAGTTTTCATAAAAATTATCTTAAGAATTCAAAACCTGAGAAAAATTCAAATGATGATCCAATAGGATTGGCATATACCATGATTAGATTGGACAAATTATTCTCAGACATTGAATTTCCGATTCAAAATGTGATTTCGGATAAAATTGATAAAGTTTTCAAATTGGTAGAAATTGAGAAGACTGAAATTGCAAAATTTGCTGGGAAGAGCAAGAAAACTTTTTATAACAAACCTAGTTACAAAAAGAAAAACATGAAAGCTAGGTTGGGTTATAAAAAGAAACAAAATCATATGAAACGATTTGAAAAGACAAATTTCCAGAAACAGACGAACTTTGTTCACGGAACAAGTTTCGAAGAAGAGAAAGAACTTCGATTTAGTCGACAGACTAATGAAGGTTTCTATGCTCAGAAAAAGCAACAACAACAGGCTAAAGATGTTTCAAAGAAAACATGCTTTAAATGTGATCAAATTGGACATGTTGGTCGCAAGTGTTCAAATCTGAAGCCTGTTGATGTTGAAAATAAAAAGAATGTTGAGGATGTTAAACAGAAGTTAACCAAGTTTGAATCATAAAAATTGGAAACCAAAATCAAAGACACCCAAAGTTGTGTCACAACAGATTTGGAAATAAAAGGTTGATTTACCAAAATCAAAACAAACTTGTAAGCCAAAAACATCTAAGTTTAACTCAAAACAAATCTAGAAACCTAAAGCTGATTTGTCAAAACAAATTCAAAATGCAAGGTTTTATCAAAGGAATGTTTTAAAAGGTCAAATTTGGGTGGCAAAAAGTCTTTGTTAAACATGATAAAGATTTTTCGAAATTGAACAATTCTTATTGTGTCACAATAACCAAGGTCAAACAGGACTGGGTTGCGTTATTCAAATGATTAAGTTGTTTGAATGTGCAGGTGCTACAGAAGACGAATGAATGTCAAGAGGACATGAGGAGCAACCTGGCACGGGAGGTGGCAGGTCCTTGCAAGTGAAAAACAGGGAGTTTGTTTGTTTCTGTACATAAATAAACCATAAATCAAAAAACCCTAAAAATAGAAATTTTAAAAACCAAAAATATTTTTTATTTTGTCAAAAATTGAGAAATGAAAAAATATGTTTGTTTTTTAAATTTGTTAAAAATTAAAAATTTAAAAAATGTTGATTGAATATGTCGAAACCCTCACAACTGAACAAACATGATTAATTTCACAAATGGTTAAAAATGGTTTTAACATTGTCAAAAATCAATGTGTTGTAAATCATGGGGGTACTTTATGCAAAACAGAGCATCTCAAGCAGACAATGGATGGCGAGACAAAGCTATTTGCATCGGGTTGTCAAATTTTCTTAAAATGTTTTGAATTTTAGGGGGAGTAAGAATTTTGAATATATAAAAACATTTGAAAATTTGAACAAGCCAAAAACAATAGAAAATGAAAAAGAGTTTTTGTGTAAAAAGAGGAAATGATAGTACATCAGTAGACAATCACAGTACGCTAAAGAAATGGAAAGTCAAGTGTGATAAACGATCTCACTGATGATGTGCCAGTAGGTTTTTACACATTTAGTAAATTGATTTCGAGATATAAACCTAAATATCAATAACTTTCTTATCTCGTGGGGAACATCTCTCGGATATATGGATAACCTCCGAAATCTCATTTGAGAGGTTGCCTAATTCTGAGATACTAGGTCTTATACAGTTTGATATCTGGGATATTATCCTTGGTCTTCTGATTTTGCGTCAGCAATGGCCTAGACCTCGTATAATACTTTGGTGCTTAAAAAGCTTTCCCTCTGCATAAAAATTGAAAAATATCGAAAGATATGAATCAAGTGCAGTTGTAAAGAAGATCCCTAAGTGGGAAACACCTAAAGTCGAGCCTTCATCTCTTTGACTGAACGGTAGTTCATACCTGGGCTCTCAAGGCCTCGCACTAACCCATAGTACAGATATCAAAATAGTATATTCACCTGTAAGACTAAATCTAGGGAATCTTGATACAGGAGTATATTCTAAGGTGGGACACGCGAATAAGTTAAGTTCCTAAAACACTAAATCTCGTATCTCGGAACAATTGAAGTTTGTGTGAAAATTTAAATTGATCAGTATACTGACAATCTAAGTGAATTGTTTAGAACTTAAAGTGTTTATAGCTCAACGTTGCTAGTGATTTGTCATAATCTGATATGATCCTCTGACGCGAACTAAAACAAAATATTGTTTGTAAATATTTCTTTATTGCATTTCATTAAAGAAAAATCACAAAAAGATTTTTGGAGTGTTTTAGCATAAACTTTGAAAAATTCAAAAAGATGTTGCTTCTACTTTATTTTCGACAACCGATGTCTGAAAGCTAAGTTTCAAAATCTGTGTATGCTGAACATGTTTCTAAAAATAAACAAGTTCACTAATTTGAAACTTGAGGTTTTTTAAATCGAAAAACTCAAAAACAGTTTGTGAAATCACCAAGGTCATTAATTTGGACTTGGATGATTAATTGTGAGGATTTTGGATGCTTAATTGTCAAATATATAGTTATTTGATAGGGGGAGAGAGTCAGTATGAAATTCTGGAGTTTTTAAAATTGTCAAATGGTTTATCAACAATTACCAACTAGTTATATTATAGGTTTTAATATATTTTGATCCATATTATATAAACGATAATTATGGCTACTAGATTAAATACATATAAATAAATATTTAATCTTACACTTCTGTGCGAATCTTGTTGGCTCATGTGGATCCTTCCTTGAGAACAGATGATACAAAGCCAAAACAGTTCAACAACTGTTCCACAATAACAGTGTTTTGGATTCCTTCTTCCCCCAATGATAAAGGCATTCTAACAACTGCTGCTTCAAAGGTCTACTCAATGCTAAGCTTTGCTGGATTACAAGTACTGCTGAATGTAAACCACTAAAGAAGTCAAAGGTCTGATCACCCTTTGACTAAAGTCTGCTAAAGCTTCATCAGTGGTTGAGCTCATCAGAGGATAGTATCAACAGAGTCTTGTAATCAGTGTTTGTAATATGTAACAGTATTTAGCCTTAGTAGTGTTTAGAGGTTGTTAGTATTGTTAGATATCATTGTCTAGGTGATGTCAGCAAAGATTCCACAGTGGTTAGGTTTGTACTATAAATAGACAGTGCCTGTACTGTTCTATTAGATCACTTCACACACTTACATTTTGTACGATCAAACACTATGATCTCAGGCTAAGGGGGAGTTGTAATTCATGCATACGTGAATCGTTTGAGTATTCAAGCATTCAACAAAAAGTATTCATAATGAAAGCATATCTTCCATTGTTTTTGTTATAAAGTTTTCTTCATTCCGCTAGATATTATTCATCTTATTATCTTCTTCCATTGTTCATCTTTAAAACAAACACAAACAATTAAAGTCAGATCCTAACAATTGGTATCATAGCGTAGGTCAGTCAAATTCGATGTAAAAGTTTAATCACGTTCAAAGTTGATTAATCAAAAACTTTATAAAACAACCAAAATGTCTTCACAAACACAAGATCCTCATAACACTGGCACATTGTACAAGCCACCTATGCTTGTCAGATCTGAATACAATATCTAGCAACGTAGGATGGACCATGTCCTTGCACAGCAAAACACAGGTTGCTGGAAATCGGTTATCTTCAGACCTCATGTTCCGATGGTATCGAGTGCAGAAGATCCCAAGGTCCAAGTACCTAAGAAGCCTGAAAATTACTCTGAGCAGGATTTTCAGAAGATTGAGTTAGATGCTAAAGCATTCAGTATAGTTGCTACAACACTACCCAATGACATATATATTGGTCTGTTACACTGTAACAGTGCAAAAGAGTTATGGGATGCACTTAAAGATCAATTCGGTGGGACAGAAGAGGTTATTGATAACAATAGAGAGGGGTTGAACCAACAATATGACACGTTTTGTCATGTTAAGGGAGAGTCATTAACTCAACAGTTTGAGAGGTTTAGTTATCTGATTAGTGAGCTAAAACTAGTTAATGTTGAATATGCTAACTCTACTTTAAATAGTAGGTTCCTTAGATCATTACCAGAAAATTGAGACACTATAGCCTTTGTCACTAGAAATTATGTTGGGTTCAAGGAGATGAGTTTGACTCAACTTCATGGTAGGCTTCTCACATATGAAAGAAAGCTTAACTAGAAAAAGAAGTTGCAAGAGTCTAGGAAAGTGGTTGATCACTCTTTTACTAATATAGCACTTTTTGGTCAGGAAGAGTCATCTGGTGGTAGTAAGGACCAGAGTTATGATCATTATATTGACATAACTGCTGGTGGAGCCTTCAACTCTGAGCCTTACTCACCTAATTATGCTTTCACAGCTAATGGGGAAAACCACTCTAACAACTTATCCTTTGAACCAAATGACCTTCAACATTTTGACCCCACAGTTCTGTAAGAGATGGACATTTTGCGTCAACTTGCCTTGTTGAGTGTGAGAACAAGCAAGTTTTATAAAAGAACTAGTAGGAAGTTTCCAGGGTTGCATGGGAATTTAAAGGTTGGGTTGGATAAAAAAAATCAAGTGCTATAAGTGTAATAGGCTTGGTCACTTTGCTAGGAAATGTATGAGTCAAAACAATGGACCAATAATCACTCACCCTACTCCAAGACCTCAAAACACTCAAAGCACTATCCATTATTCCCAATATACCCCTGCTCCTCATATGCAAAACATTTCTCATTTTGCACACCCTGTAAACATTGTTCCTGTCCAGTATGTCCAAACCATTGTTCCCCAAATTCAGTATGTTCAAGCCCCTGCACCACAGGTTCAAGTGCAAACTGCACCACAACAAGCTACACAAACTTTTGCTCCAGCAGAGGCCAGTCAACAGAGCTTCTTTACACAAGGCTTTGTTGATTGGAGTAGCTTACCTGAGGACTTAACTGATGAAAATTTTTCTCTAGTTGCTAATTCTGATGTTTTACCTGATGAATACTGTTTTATGGCACTAAAAACAATACCAGAAGGGCTAGAATCTGAGGAAGTGGGGTCAAGATCTGAAGTGGTGGAAGAAGTTATTGAAACAGATGTTACAGTAGATATTGTTGGTGAAAAGATGTTAGAAGAGAAGGTTGCTAAACCTCTGTTGGAACCTCTGGCTGATCTATGGGATTCTAGTGTATGTGATGGTGAATGTGACTGTGCCATGATGGCTGCTACTAAGGTATCACCTCAGGTCTTAAAAGACTTATGTTCAGATAAATGAATTATTGTTTTTGCTACAATAAAGAGGTAAATGAAAACCTTAGAAACACGATCTTAAACGATGAAGTACAATTTGAGAAAACTTTCAAAGAGTTGAAAAACAAATTGTTTGAAAAAGAAAATGAAATCAACAGCTTAAAACATGAATCAAGCATAACCAAATATCAACTCTAAACTATGGTAGAAAAATACCAGAGTTGCAAAAAAGAGCTTGAATCCACCCAAATCACTTGTGAAAAATGGGTAGAATCTTGTAAAGGTTATGAGTTGATGTTGGAAAATCATATCAAAAGCAATGTGAAATTTGGCATTGGGTTTAGGAAAAATGACCAAATTTCTAAAAACACTTCTAAAATTGAATCCGGCTTGGTTGAAGTGATTCAAACAAACTTAGCTGGTCAAGAAATCAAAGTCACTGATAAAAATGGAAAGGAAATTGTTTTAGAAAGACCAGAGGGGTCATCAACCTTTGAGGAGATTGCAAAATATCAATTCAAACCTACCTGGTCTGATGAATGTGACATTCTTGAAAAATTTAAGCTAATGTATTTTTCCACAATTGAAGGTGTCAAAGCACCCAAGGCTAAAATCATTCCTCTAAAAGACATCCCAGCAGAGGTTGCAAATGTTGAAAAGGAAGTTGAAAAGAGGAAGAGAAGAGAAAAAGTTAAAAACCTGTTTTGTGATTCTTGTGAAAAGAAGAATCATGCTACAAAATATTGTTTTCTTCTAAATGTATATGGCATTAACAAAACAAGTGTAATTGATCCTGCACCTAAGTGCACAATTTGTGGAAAAACAAATCATCGAACTCAACAGTGTGTGTATCTCAAAACTTTTGAGTTTAAAAGAAAAGAGTATGCATCAAAAATATTGGAGAGTCTACAAAAACCAACCCCCAAAAACAAACAGACTATTGTGCCTGTCCAAACATCTATTACTAAACAGTTGAACAAAACCTCTGCTCCTAGAGAGGTACAAGTAATAGATGCACCACCTGCAAACCAAGTCCCAAGAGGACATGGTCAACCATCATACCAAAAGGCCCCTCATGCTTATGAAGCCTACAAAAGGCCATCTAAGCCAAAAATGAATAGGCATCCTTATGGTTATCATCATCTGACAGGAGATGGTCCTCAACAGTGGTTACAAAAACCTGTCCAAACATCTGACCAAACCACTGTCCATTCTCCTTGAATTGAGACTGACTTGTCTGTGACCCCATCCAAAGCCATCTTGGCTTTGGAGACTGATGCGTGTGTAGCGTGGTATGTTTTTGTTTATATTTTAAGCCCTTTTTAACACTTTAGTCAAGTTTTAAATTTATAAAACACGATATTATACTAACACTAAATACACATATGGGCAAGTGCACCCATCGTGAGCGTAGTATAGCGTTGGTAAGATACCGAGGTCGTCCAAGGACACAAGAGCATTTAGTACCGGTTTATCCTCAAAGTCTAATCAAATCAAAAGTTTAGAAAAGGTTTTAAACATCAAAATTAAAAACTAAAAATGCTGAAAAGTAAAATAAAAAAACAGATAGACAAGATAAATCACTTGGATCCGACTCGCCTTTAATGTAACCTTTGATGATTTCCGCACTTTTGCACTTTTTAAGAGATTATCTTAGTTATAGTAGTAGGCCCCTCTTTTGAAGGTGACGTTATCCTCAACCAAGTGGTTTGAGTCAGCAAGGATACAATCCCAAAGGGTCGGAATATTGAAAGATAATTAATTAAGTTATTAATGCGTAATGTGATAGGCCCCTCTTTTGAAGGTGACGTTACCCTCGGCTAAGTGGTTTGAGTCAGCAGGGATATAATCCCAAGTAGCCAGGTTAATGTAATAATAGTAGTTTACATATGAGGGGATCAAGCCATTCGCACCCCCGCCATCCAATACCAGTGGGTATTGAAGGAGGTCCTAGTAAGCTTGACCCAGGTCCTTGCAGGATCTATACACTTAACAAGGCAAGAACCTTACCAAACCATTCCCTTAACCCCCGACCAGGTAGCCAACATATCTATATATAGACCGTAGAGATATGAATGGTGAAAATCTTTTATTTTATATAGACAGTAAAATAACGCCAAGACACCACAGACAAATGATAAGGAAGTTTCACCTTCAACATAAGAAACTAGTTATTAAAGTCATTAATACAAAACCAAATAAAAAGTGCGAAAAGATTAAAAATCAAAAGTATTACATTAAATGCTTGTATTCACCAAGTGATGTAAGAGACTTAGGCAAACATGGCCTTTGATTGTCAAGAACTCTTACTATCAATCTTGGATCCCGAGACTACTACACACACTCTAAGGTGGATGATGGATGATGGTGGTGGATGTGGGTGTTGTAGTGGTGGTGGAGTGTGGGTGAAGTGGGAGAGAGGTGGTTTACCAAGGGATGCCTTTGAAGTGAACCAAGCACCCCTATTTATAGGATGCACAGAAGCCCGGACACGGCCCCGTGTCCATCCTCTTTCTCTTTCTTCATTAATTGCAATTTGTCTGTATTAGCTCCACACGACCCCGTGTTCACTGGGCACGGCCCCGTGTGCAGAAGCATATATGTACTATCAAGATTTACAAAATTCTGCGAATCTTAGCGTTGACCACGGCCCGTGTTGAGCTGGGCAAGCCCCCGTGCTGGGAATAGAAACTTCTATAGCTTTGTCTTTTCTGCAGGCTCCTGGCCACGCCCCCGTGTCCGCTGGGCACGGGGCCTTGGTCAGCCTTCTGTTTCTTTGTTTTTGCTTGGGAAGATGCTGTCGAGGGGTCGGACATGCCATGTTTATTCCTTTTCTTGTATTTATGTTAGATTTTGCTGCATATTTGTTCCTTTTGTTCAATTACGCTCAGTTAGACCTGAAAATACAAAAGGAAGACAAAAGCACACTTTTTCCAACATTAGTACTAAAAAAGAGTTAGTTTCATGCCTACACACCCAAATGGAATGGGTAGAAGAGAAGTTTTGGGCTTGTCTAAAGTGTCGGGAATCCAAGATCTTTATTGGGTTTTATTTTTATGCTATTTACAATCCTATTCGTTATGATTTATTTAGAACGTTTCATAAGAGAAATTACTTATTTGAGCATAACATGCCTCTTTAAAATTCCATTTATATACAAGTTCACATAACTCACGGGAGATCACTCAACACTCGGCCGAAGATGTATTTTTGTGAAACACTCGAGACCGGCATGGAACTTATTTCTACCATATGCTTGCCAAGCAATCAATCCTCCTCCTTTTTAACTATAAACCTTTGTAAATATTAAGAGGACTTGGGGAAGGGTTAGGCTTGGGTTAAAGGTAGGTGGTTTTGGGTTAGTGGTTAGTAGAAAGGGCTAAAAGCGTAAAAAACGTCGGTCGTCGTAAAACTTTTTGTTTTTGTGACTTTTATTCAAACTAAACATAAACAAAGTTTCTTTGAGGAACTTGTTTGTTTATTGCTAGACTTCATATTTTTTTATAAGGAATCGTAACAAGAAAACCGAGATTTTTACTAAAATAAAGGGTTTAAAGGAAAAAGGGTTTGGTGGGTGAAGGGTGTTTGTTTTGTGAGTTTAGAAATGAAAAGGTTTAGGCTCAAAGGGGTTAACTAGGGGGATTTTGGGTAGGTGAAAAAAAATGAAAAATAATGGTGTTGAAAAGAAAATGGGTTAGTCCTAATGTGACAACTGTCAAAAATCCAGGTATCCATACAATTAATTAATCTTGATTAGTGCTTAATGACTGTGCTAAATTACAAATTAACTGCTTACTGATTTCTGCCATACACATACATGTGCATCATACATTGTTTAATGTCATACCAATATTGCATGAAAGCTATGTTTCCTCAAATGATGCACAAAGCACAGTTAGCACAGTTATCTGATAAATCAGGAATATGCTGACGGAGTTCAGTACATAGACAGACGTTGTATTGAAACATACTATGAGCCAGAAACCAAGTACTACACTAGTATAGAGTGTAGGGAAGTAAGGACCACAAAACTGCTTTTCTAGGTGATAGTTTAAGTGCCGGAAAGTGCCTAAAACTCACCCAAAGTGCTGAATTCAGCAAAATTCAGCACAAATCAGCATTTAAACACATTAATATTATGCAGAAACTTGGTTAAATGGTCCTGAATGCTTTCCTAAGTGTCGGGAATTAGAAGTGTCACAAAAAGATGCATAAAGCACACTAAACCATATAGTTTAGCACTTTAACGAATCAGTAACTAACCGAACAATCGAACACTACCCGAAACACTAGAAGCATTGTCTTAACATTACCAAGCTAGTTGTGATTCCTAAACATCATAACACATCATACAAATATCTAATAACTAAAACACTTAACTTACACTTGGATTTCAACTAGTAAGTAACCAAGTTAGTTTAAACCTAATCTACTACCCCCCCCCCCCCCACCTATGGACGGCCCCAATAAGGGACCCACACTTGGATTTGTTTAAATATTATATTGGATTATGTTGGTTCTTTAATGACATAATATCCAAGAGATAAACACTTAAAATGGATTATAAGTAGAACTTGAAGTCCATAAGCTCATTCTTACACCTACTAAAACACACACAAACTCTCTCCTTCCTCCCCCCTCCTTCTCGTCCGAACACAAGCACAACCACCACCACCTTCATCTCTTCATCTTTATCCATTCCAAGATCATACAAGGGTGTTAGAGTCCATATAAGGAAGCTTGGTGGCTTTGGAGCTTGAAGAACCTCTCTTGTTAGCTTTTATCCACTCACTTTCTACACTTGAATCATCCATAGCCTTGAGCTAGTGGTAAGATCCTTAAACACTCTATTTTACATCTATTTTAAGTGGTTAAAAGATGTTACATGTTGATTATTATGAAGAGCACTAAGAATCACAAGAAAGAAACATGAACATAAGCTTAAACTATAAGAAATCATGAAGAAATCATGTTATTTATGTGTTGTTATGCTTGATGTTTGTTGTTAGCTTGTGCAAATGATGTAGATCATCATATGATCTTGCTAGATCATGATTAAAAACATGATATGGCAAGATGAGAGGATGATTATGTTAAGAAATCAATAGATCATCCTTATGTAATCATGAACTTGAAATACAAATTGTTTTTTTTTTTTTTTTTTGTAAAATGAGGATCAAAGTAAGTTGTGATACTTGTAGATCTAGAAATTTTATGGATGATTTCTAAAGAAACCAGGTTAAAAATATGAGTTTTGTTAAAACTTGGTTCTTACATGAACAAACACTATTTTTGGTGGTTAAACAAGTGTAGAAACACTTGTGTAACAAGAAAATTTCATAAAGAAACATTTTTGTAAAACATGATTACAAGTTGTAAACATCTAAGTCTTTCAAGAATGATGTTTTTATATAAATAACCACACTTTAAAGGGTAACTAAACTCACTAAACACCCTACCAAGTTACTACAAGTTTTCATAAACTTTCAAGTTCATGAAGTAGTAGAATATGCATGATTTTGGCAAGATTGGTAAGTATAAGTTGTTTAGAATTGATTGTGGTGATTTTACAAAAGAAAATGATATGCTTGAAAGCATGGAAACCTCCATTTTTAGAGGAAACTATGGCAAAATTTTCTAAAAATATAAACACTTAGAAAAATATTTCTAAACAAATATTTACAAAGTGTATTTTAAACCATAAATTGTTACATAAACTTTTCCATAAATTTTGGTTACAAAATACAAATATTGGAGGTTGGTTTTTATAAATAAAAGTGGCTAGATATATATTTAGAATATATATATACACATTAAAAACACACATGTGTGTTTATCTGTATACTCCGTGAAATAGTTATATTATTTTAGGACTTGAAATAATATAACACATCACAATACCAAGGATTACCATCCAAAATATTACCAAAATCCTAAGGAATAAGTATATAAGTTACACACAAAATATTGGCGAAAACGAACAAGAAATGTAACTTACAAGATATTCCGGAAAATATGCTCACAAAGTATATTTTGATAAATAATATTTTGGACACAAGCAAATGAAAATATGATTTTTACAATTATTACAAAGTTATATCATATTTTTGACAAAGAGAAATATATGGTTTTTGGTGAATAAAAATATATATATATTTCCTTGGAATTATTAGAAGATATATTATTTTTGAGAAAAATATATATTTTCTTGAGTAAACTTGAAATACATTATTTTTGGGATAAAGATAAGTTTATATATATTTTCTAAGTTAGACTTGAAAATATATTATTTTGGAACTACAAATATTTTTGCCAAAAGAAAAAATATACATAATTTTTCTAAGTAATACTTCTTAAATATATATTCTGGAAAGATATATGTTGGTGGACTTTTATTAGAAATAATATTCCGGAAAGTGTAATATAAATTTAAGTATATGAATACAATAAAATACGTATTCTCACACGTATAAATACACACCGGAATACGACCCCAAAATATGGCAAGAATACACATGTATAAGATACCCCCATCCTTGGGAAGGAAATACAAGTATTAATACTTGGGAAGTATTAAGTTAATATATTATTTAACAATTATTCCAAAATTTAATAAATATAATTTAAGTTGAAATATTAATTATTTTGACAATAATTATATAACTTGGAATAATACCAAGGGCATGGAAGAAACATAACTCAAAGACACTAATACTAAACCAAGGCACGACCCGTTCGTCTGATAAACATTAGTACGTTGTAGGTAGTCGTGTTCACCGAAGGAGCTTTGAGTTACTGTGACCCGAAGACGCAAGATTGTGAGTTCATGTCCCCCTTTTCTTTTAACTGTTTTTCAGTTTTATAACCTTCGGGGGTGGAATACATGTTACAACTGTTTACAAATGTTTTATACATGGTATGGTTAGCTAAGGAAGGGTACTACTTGATCATGTGAGTGGTGGGTACAACACTTAAGGCCATTAATCCTCGTTGTAAGACTGAGGGACACGAGTGATAGATCTATTTGGGTGTAGCGAGCCCACACCCATGCGGACCAGGGTGGCCCATGTGGTGACTATGTCTTATTCCCGGAGACAAATCTGCTAGTTTTGAGTTTTCCTGCATCACTTCACACATATCAATGGCCTTGCAAACCATTGGTGATCTGTTTTCCTTGTTGCTTTCATACCAGGATTTACATACATACAGACATACTTTTAAAGGTTTACTCATACACACAAACAAACACATGAACTCGCTCAACTTTTGTTGATGTTTTCAAAATACATGTATTTCAGGGAATTAGTAAGTGGATCTGGTGGGCGTTGGAAGTTTCATGCTGCGTTGTGAATAAAGATGTCATCCATGGTTTTGAGGTTCGGGTTGGGTGTCTTAATCCTGGACGAGACACGTCTTCCAAACCTTGGTTTTATTTAATATCTTTTGATGAGTCCTTAGTGAACTCGTAAACAATTCGTATGGTTGTAAACTTAAATTTGAAGTCTATGTTCCAAACAATGTTGTCGTGTTTTTAAACTTAATTTATGGATGAACATCTATGGTTTTATCATATAGTCGTTGTTATGATTGAATGCAATGGTATTAAGAAAGTCACTCCATAATCACGCTTCCGCAAAAGTCAGGGTGTGACACCTAATGCCTCCATCATTTACTTACTTGGGTTTAAGTTGGTAAGGACCGGGAATGTATCGTCATGGCAAGTTCCAGAGTCGTAAGAAACCAAGCGGCTATTCACACAAGAAACGAAAAATGAGCATTTAGTTTAAAGATGTATATTTGTAGGCTCAATAAGGCTCAAAACTCACTTTTTGTGGGAATAGGTTTATAATGTGATCAAGTATATATAATCAAATTTTAACTAGATTTGTCATGCCTTTTCATAATTTTCTTATGTTGGTTCTTTTTATCACGACGCTATCGGTTGTAAATTTGTAAAAATATAACCTTTTTAGAACTTGTTATTCCCAAATTAAACCAAGACAAGTAAAAAAATGAAAAATTTTTGAAAAAATTTGGGGTGATTAGCGGTTCCAATAGAGTTTTGTGTAAGGCTTGTTATTAGGACGTGCAAAATTCAAGGTTTAGCATCCCCCCACACTTAAATTACACATTGTCCTCAATGTGTCCCAAAAATTAATTTTTAGGTTGATTGAATGTGTAAAAGGGCGTTTAAAACAAGGTTTTGGTGTTACTGGGCATCTGGACACGGCCCCGTGTTGGGTGAGCACGGCCCCATAGTCAGACTGCCAGTAACGAGAACTTACAGAAGGTGGACACCGGGGCGTGTTTTGTGAACACGACCTCGTGTCGAGCAGAAATTAAACAAACAACAGGTTCTGGGCGATGGACACGGGGGCGTGCCCACTGGACACGGCCCCGTGTTGACAATCTGCAATCCTTGAAAATAGGGTTCGGCTTTCGGTTCTGGTTTCCAGGTTTATATAGCATTAATACTTAGTGCTTCCAAGCCTCGTAGGAACCTATTTTACTTAAAAATACCACACCAAACAAAATAACCAACATCCTACCTTACCATAAGTTCAACATCCACAACATAAACTAAAAAAAAAAATGCAGGAAATTAAAAGTGTTACGGAAAGTAAATTGTTCAACAATGGCTCGCAGGCCATGAAATTGTTTGTGAGAGAAAGGGGTTAACCTGTTAAGACCTTCAACCATGTTGCATCACCTTCAACGCCTCCAACACCTCCATCTCAATCCATATCTTCGTGCTCGTCATCTCCTCCTTGGCCCGCCATGTACTCCCGGATGTTGCTGATGCCATCCTGCATGTCGGAGATGTTCCTCTCTATAACTCCGACCCGGGTGTATGTGTTTCTTGCCATATTGTAGGTGTTGTGGGTGCACATGAGGTTTTCCTGCAAGAGATCATGTAAACTTTGGAAATTAGGAAAACCACCTCCTTGAGAGGAGGATTGGCCCGGATCACCATGATGCTGATACTGGTACTGGGGAGGAGGACGAATTTGTGAAGCGTGAAGGACGAGAGCTTCTTGAGGATTCCACACATGCCCTTGAACCCTCTGAAATCTAATTGTCCCATCATTTGCTTCGTTGATTATACTCATGGAGCAACATATGACGAGGTCCACTTTTCCCGACTATGGGCCCTTCTTGAAGGACCTCGGCATCCTTTGCATAAAATTCTTGAAGAGGCGGTAGATCCACCCTCCAAAAAGGATAGGGGTGGGGGGATTGGCGAGTTGGTTCAAGTGCATGTTGCGAAGGAGCAGGTATGGAACATCGAGAGGCACATGGTTGTGAATGCAGTGTAGGACCAACAGATCACGCAAGCCAACAACACCAGTACTGTCATGTCTTTGGCAGAGGGAGTTGCTAAGGACCCTATGAATGTAGCGGTATAGAGGGTCCCGTAATTGT
Source organism: Helianthus tuberosus (assembly GCA_030545235.1). Taxonomy (NCBI): domain Eukaryota; kingdom Viridiplantae; phylum Streptophyta; class Magnoliopsida; order Asterales; family Asteraceae; genus Helianthus; species Helianthus tuberosus. Next base: position 129,005,956 of record CM060397.1, read on the forward strand.
GTGCTCTTGGTCTGGCTTGGGTTATAGTTTCCTTCCCCAATTTGAGCCCATGCTGCTTGACGTTGATCTTGTGGGAGTTCACGGAGACCACCCGTGTTTTCCTCATCTCCAGCATCCTCTTCAGCATACAACCCGATGATTTCCCCAAATTATTTAATCTAAATTGAGAACATATTCCCTGCACAACGAAATTCCACCCCTCATTGTCAAATGGCTCCGCTTTTGCCTTAAAGGCAAACGTGCTATAAAACTCTATGTTGTACTCGTGCACGGAGTGGAGCCTAGTGCAAAGAGCTGCTCTTAGTGGACCAGTAACAAGATTGTTGAAGCGGTCGATCTGGCCTACTGCTTCTAGAGTGTCCAAGCAAACTTGTCGGGGGATTTCTTTGGGCCTTGTCTTAAGAATCTCAAACCGGGCTTGAGCAGCCCACTCATTCTGGTTGAATCTCGTAAATTTCTTGGCCATCTGAAAGAAAACACCAAACAATTAGCGCAAAAAAATAAATTTTCGAAGAAAACTGAAAACAGCCAGCTGAACACGACCCCGTGTCTACTGGCACGCCCCATGTTCGCATGAAATTAGCTGGACACGCCCACGTGCCCGTTGAGCATGACCCCGTGCTCAGACGTCTGTTTCCCAAAAACCCAATTTTTCAACCCGGTCCCGAAAACTTGAAAATTTTTGGTTGAGTAGGGGCAGTTTTCCCCGAAAATGAAACCCCAAATGTTGTTTTTCCAAAAACAAACCGTTTACCCCTTCAATTTCATCTTTTTCGGTTCAAAAACAAGGGTTTGAAGTTTTTGTTTGAAATCGGGCAAATCTACAAACAATTCAAGCTGATTTACTTCCTATAACATGCATCTATACTATTACTAACAGATCTAAGCAAAAATTTGAGGTTTGATTTGGTTCAAGTTGAAGAACCCTAGATTTTTCCCTAAATTTTTTATGTTAAACTACATGCAAATGATTAATCTAACTAATTATGAGGATAGAATCATACCTTGACGTTGTTGGAAGTCGAAAAACGTGAAAATCTGCAGAAATTTCCGGTGGAACCAGAGAGTTCTTGGGGAAACGGGTCGTGTTGAAGTGAAGAAATGAAAAGAAAAGGGGGTTTTATCCCGACAGTTGCGCGAACACGGCCCCGTGCTCAGCTGAGCACGGCCCCGTGGGCGGGCAATTTTTGGAAAAAAAATTTAGTTATTAAGTGCACGTGTGAGTGACCTATTTCCTGAAACTTGGTTTTAGAAATCTTACCGATTTAGAAGCCTTTCCGTCGTTCGTTACTTACAAGATATGATGTTGAATCTCAAACCTTCGTTCATTCTTCGGCCGCTTGTAGCGAGATTTCCTATCCTCAATAAATCCTTGATAGAGCTTTAGCCCTTGACCATTGACTTTGAATGGGATTCCATTCCGATATTTAATTTCAATTGCACCGTGTGGAAAAATGTGGGTGATAGAAAAAAGTCCCGACCACCTAGACTTTAATTTACCGGGAAATAATCGAAGTCATAAATTAAACAATAGAACTTGATCTCCTACCCGAAAATCATTTGGTTTAATGTGTTTATCATGTAAATTTTTCATTGTTTCCTTATAAATTTCGGAGTTAGAGTATGCGTGATTCCTTAGTTCGTCTAATTCATTTAATTGACAAAATCGATTTTTACCGGCCATTTCTAAGTCTAAGTTTACGTTTTTAATTACCCAGTAGACTTTGTGTGCTATCTCTACCGGCAAATGACAACTTTTTCCATAGACAAGCTTATATGGGGTGGTACCTATTGTCGTTTTATATGCAGTTCGAAAAGCCCATAAAGCATCGTCTAATTTATCAGCCCATTCCTTTTTATTTAATCCTACGGTTTTTTCAAGTATTATTTTTAAACCTCGATTAGTCACTTCGGCTTGCCCGTTTGTTTGAGGGTGATATGCTGTTGAGACCCGGTGATAGACCCCATACCTTGTTAAAAAAAATTCAAGTTGATGGTTACAAAAATGGGTACCTCTATCACTTATTAATGCTTTTGGAGTTCCGAAAAGAGAGAATAATCGTTTCAGGAATCTTACCACAACTCTTCCATCATTTGTTGGAAGGGCTTCAGCCTCGGCCCATTTAGACAAGTAATCCACTACTACAAGTATATATTTGTTTCCTTTTGACGGTGGGAAAGGTCCCATAAAGTCGAGTCCCCACACATCAAAAATTTCACAAACATGAATGCCATTTTGTGGCATTTCGCAGGGTATGGGCTGCTGCAATCCTTTGTTGCGTGACCAAGCTTGTTGCATCTATGACAGCGGCCCTTGCTACACTGTCCGCTGTGGTGCAAGTTACAACGATTGCATTTGGGTCAATTTCCCTTGTACCCTCCTTGTTGACCAGGGCTCTTGTAATCGTCAGTTTTTCGCTGCTGAGACTGGGACTGACCAGAGGCTAAACCCTTGTTTGAATTTCCCTCCCATTTGCGCTTCTGTTGCTAGGAGCATCAGATGTAGTGGTAGCACTAATACGCTTAGGCAGCCTGTTCTGCTCAACTGCCTGATCAGTGAGACGGTGGGATAGTCGATTGACCTGTTGAATCGTGAGAAGGTTAGCTGATGTCACCATACTCTGATCTCTGGCACTAAACCCTTGATATAAAGCTCGATACATTTGCAGGGAGGGTCCACCATAGTAGGACACAAAGTAGCTAGTTCGTTAGACCTCTTCGTATACGCCTCAATCTCAGACCCCGTCAACTTCAAATTGTAGAACTCCACTTCTAGCTTATGAATGTCATCACGATGACAATACTCTTCCTTGATCAAATCTTTGAAGTCGTTCCATGGGGTGGCATTAGCAGCTGCCAACCCTAGCATTTGAACCTGAGTGTTCCACCAAGTGAGTGCAACTCCTTCAAGAGTTCCCGTAGAAAACTTCACCCTACTAGCAATAGGGCATTCACACATTTCGAAGACAGACTCGAGCTTTGGAGGAGACCTACAACTCCTTATGTACCACTGAAGGTACTAGGTCGACAGTCCATAAAGGTCTTGAACGTACACACGAGAGGCTGAGCATGCTGACCTGTTGCGCGAGAAAGAAAAGACAAGATTAAGCACGAGAGTTGCCTCCAAAGCTGGATCTTCCAAGCGAGAAAGATGATCTGCAGCGGTGTTTTCTGCTCCTCTTTTGCCTTTTATTTCAATTTCAAATTCTTGGAGGAGTAGAATCCATCTAATTAAACGCGGTTTAGCATCCTGTTTCTTAAAGAGATATCGAATGGCTGCATGGTCTGTATAAACTATCGTTTTAGAAAGAACAAGATAAGAGCGAAATTTATCAAAAGCAAATACTACAGCTAGTAAATCTTTTTCAGTTGTTGTGTAATTTTCTTGTGCATCGTTAAGTGTTTTACTAGCGTAATATATTGGGTGAAAATGCTTATCTTTTCTTTGTCCTAAGACGGCTCCAACTGCAAAGTCTCTTGCATCACACATGATTTCGAAAGGTAATTTCCAATCAGGCGCGATCATGATAGGTGCATTGACTAACATTTCTTTTAGTGTTAGAAATGCTTGATTGCAATCCTTGTCAAAGATGAAAGGAGCATCTTTTTCAAGTAATTTTGTTAGAGGTCTTGAGATTTTTGAAAAGTCCTTGATAAATCGTCTATAAAATCCGGCATGCCCAAGGAAACTTCTGATGGCTCTAACGGTGGATGGGGGTGGTAATCGAGAAATAGTGTCTATTTTGGGTCGATCAACCTCCTTTCCTTCGCTTGAGATTTTGTGACCGAGTACTATTCCCTCCGTTACCATGAAATGGCATTTTTCCCAATTAAGGGCGAGGTTGGTTTCCTCACATCGGGATAGCATTCGTTCAAGGTTATTGTCACACCCCCAAATTCCACAAGCGGAGTCTCATCGCAGGAGGTGTGACATGACCAGGATCAAGCCACCAATCATATTGAACAATGTATAATAATAAAGATAAAAACCAACCACAATATAATTGGTGTCCAAAACAAATTAACCAAGTTCAAGTTATCAGCGGAAGTATAAAGTGTAAAATCAAAACATAAGTTTTAAAGTTCAAAGGTTTAACATGGAACTCAACAGTCCATGTCCCACAACGACCTCTCCTTCTCGTGCAAGCTCCAAGTAAACACCTAACGACCTGCAAGGCATATAGTAACGAATCAACAACAAATTTGAGCGAGTTCACAGTTGGTTGTCCATTTTAAAGTTGTTCCAAAAACCATAAGTTCATTCGAAAACCATGAGTTATCCAATTCCTTGTTTCCCAAACCATAACCAGTGGGGGCTACCCCATGTTAACCACTAGACCCTTACCATATCGACAACTGACTGGAGTCATGTTTATGTGCCCTACGTCAATGTCTATCATCATTGACTAAGTGCCCAGATCCATTAGTCCACTCCCATCCTCTGCCGCACGGTGTGAGGCTTGTCAAACCTAATAGCGCTATTTAACTAATGACCCACTCGCCATTGGCCCGACGATTAAGTCGATATAAAAATGAGGGACTTCATGATAGAGTTTTGTCTAGTAAGTTATATGTTGCCATCCTTCCTATGGAGGATGGAGGTACGTAATCTACCCAAGGAGAATACGCAGGTTAAAGGTTGTCATCCTTCCTACGGAGGATGGAGGTACATATCCTACCCAAGGAGAATATGCATGTTCCATTTTAGTTTCTTAACCCATTCCCAAACCACCGGGAATCCCATGCCTTGTAGAAGTGTGAACTCACCTTAGGTTAGCTCGGCAGATTAAACGAAAAGGTCAATCGAGCTGCTAGTGGTCAACCACGTCCTAACATGGTTACCATACAAGTCAGGTCTAGGTTCAAGTAGTGCACATAGGTTTACACACAAACTAACAGGTTACAACTCATAATGATCATGGCAAACATATTCAACACGTTAACAGTCGAGTACATAACATATCCGAACTTGTGCGACTCAAATGATTGGGCTCGCACAAGTTTAATGGCCCAACAGCCTTGTGCGTTTCACTAATTGAAGCCCAATAGTATCCGGACCAACCTGTTGTGCGTCCAGCACAACCTTATGCGACTCACAACGGGTTGTGCGATCCAAATCATACCCGGCCCAAATAACATAAGTAACCCAACATGTACACAGCCCAAACAAATAAACAGAAATCAACTTGTGCGGTCCATTTAATCTTGTGCGATCCAGGACAGCTTGTGCGATTGAGTTTTGGGCTTTAAGGCCCAACAGTATAATAAGGTTCAACAGATATGTGTGGCTCAAGACTTGTGCAATCGGCACCACCTTGTGTGATCCACTTGTCTTGTGCGATCATGCAATTCTAGGTTGTACACTGTGCTTTATTAGTTGTACCTAGCTTGTGCGACTACACTTGTGCGACCAGAGCTTATACGATCATATCAGATCTTGTGCGATCTGATCTTGTGCTACTGGCCTTGTGCGACTGATTAAATCTTTCCTAAATTCATGCAATCGGTTACAATCAATTCTAACAGTTTCCTATTCCCTATCCAATCGATCAAAACATACTAACAATTTCCAAGTTTGCCTTCATCGATCAAATCAAACATTTATCATTAGATTCACATGAACCTTAACCATTCATCTAATCATAACAATCCATCTTAATCCTTATTGAATCAATTAGTTTAGTTAATCGTTAAGATGCAATATTCATCATGCCACAATCCGAAAACAGAAACACAAAGACCGATTAAAATCTACTCGGTTCTAGTTCAAAACATGCAAACCCGAATCATATGAACATTATCACATAAACCCTAATTCCAAATCAACACCAGTTTCACAATCATCATATAGATTTGGTTCGATCATTTAAAGGCATCAACCAATTATATATATCACTTGTTCATACATTACCACAACATCAAGAATCATTATCATGGAATCATAATATCATCTAACAAAACAATAATTGTGAAACACTAACCGGTTAGAAGGTAAAGCAAGGATGATTCGAACAAGAAAGCTTCGAGAGAAGGGGATGGGGTCGTCGGCTTCAAGAGGGAGGGAGGAGAGAACTAGGGTTTGGTGTGTGTTGTGTTTTGCAAGTAATGAGGAGTATACCCCTTCCTCATGAGGTTACGCGCAACAAATGGAATGGGTCGAACCCATTATGGGTTGCCCTTGTGGTTCGAGTGCAAAAGTGTGGGCCGAGAAGGGTGTTCAACAAACGCCCCAAAGGCTTATGCGATTGGACATGTGTTGTGCAACTACATACATTACACACATAATCATATAATATAACAAACATTCCATTAAAACCACATATCACGTAATCACATATTGTCCAAACAAGTTACATCCAAGTACAACGAAAGGTTCTGAAATACGAGTTGTCACATCATCCCCAAGTTGAAAGAAATTTCGTCCCGAAATTTAGCACGTTGCTACTGAGGAAGCTAGTTAAGTTACATGGTTGCTAGTTAAGTTACATGGTTTTCTTGGGGTGTCACAGTTATCGAGGAATTGGTCGTATGAATCTCCAAAGATAGAAAAGTCGTCCATGAAGACTTCCATAGTCTTTTCTATCATATCATGGAAGGTGGCCACCATGCAACGTTGAAAGGTTGCGGGGGCATTACATAGACCAAAAGGCATGCGTCGATAAGCAAAAGTTCTGTAGGGACATGTGAATGTTGTCTTTTCTTGGTCTTCGGGTGCTATCGGTATTTGAAAGTAACCTGAAAAACCATCTAAGAAACAATAAAATTTGTGACCGGATAATCTTTCTAACATTTGATCAATAAAAGGTAAAGGAAAGTGATCTTTCCTCGTTGCCTCATTTAATCGATGATAATCTATACAAACTCTCCATCATGTGACGGTCCTTGTTGGTATTAATTCATTTTTCTCGTTAAATACCATCGTCATACCTCTTTTCTTAGGAACTACTTGAACGGGACTTACCCAAGGACTATCGGAGATTGGGTAAATGAGTCCGGTGTCAAGTAATTTGATGACTTCATTTTTAACCACTTCTTGGACATTTGGATTTACTCTACGTTGTGGTTGTATTACCGATTTATAGTCATCATTAATTAAAATTTTATGCGTGCACATGGAAGGACTTATTCCTTTAATATCTACGAGCTTCCAAGCGATCGCGTTTTTGTGTTTTTTTTAAAAGTGTGATTAATTTTTCTTTTTCTACGCTAGTTAATTTTGACGAAATAATTACAGGTAATTTACCATCTTTGTCGAGAAAAGCATATTCCAAACCATGTGGAAGTTCTTTGAGCTCAAGTGGTGGGTCTTTAGGAGAATCCTTATTTGGTTGCTCATTTTGATCAAGAACCAAAAAGGTTTGTTCAATGGCGACCTCTTCTTCAACAAAGTGGTCGATTTCTTCTCTTGTATCGGGTGGTTCATCTTCATCTTCAATTAGGGGGTCATTATTGCCGAATGGATATTTCATTGAACGCTCAAGATCGACACTTTTTAATACCCCTAATTGAATGGGTAGATTGTTATACTTCCGATTTTTCAAAGCTTCGTGGGTCTTTACAAAAGGTCGTCCCAACACTAGGGGAGCATCATCAAGGATGACGAAGTCGGTTGGGATTACCATTTGATTGGTTTGGACTAATACATCTTCAACTATCCCTATTGATTTTATTGTTTTCCGATTAGATAGAAAAATGGGTATTTGAAGTGGAGAAAAATCACCAATACTTAATTTTTCGAAAATGTAGTTTGGCATTATATTAACACAAAGATCTTTATCGATTGCTTGGGAAGATGTTGTCGAGGGGTCGGGCATGCCACGTGTTAGGATCGGAGGCCCTCATGAAAGTGTTTGTTTGTGTAAAATTGTATAATCAATAGAGATGAACAGAGTTTAAGTGCAGCGGAAATGAATAACAAACTTTGTAAACACAATCAAGGAGAAAATAGTTTTGAGAAAGCATATGCAATTCATTTAGTCAAAAGATTTACAATAAGAATCAAATGATTACAGATAAGCTTACATACTAAGCTCCCCCTCAGCCAGATGCCCCAAGGTTGGATTGTACAAGATGAAAGGATTGAATTGAGGAGAAAAACTCTCTCAAAACGAATCAAATGTAACAGTACAGTGTACTGCTCCATTTATAGACAAACCAAACCGCTGAGGCATCTCAGCTGACGTCACCATGAAAGCGACGTCTAACAGCCTAACAACCTGTATCTACTGTTCTTATACAAACACTGCTAAACCTAACAACTGACTATACATGAATCAGATGATATACTAAACTACTGCTCTTCCTATTTATCAGTGCTTTCCTCAAGGTTGATCAGTCCTTGATTGGGCAGTGCTTTGTCATCAGCAGTTTGTACCAGCAGTGCTTAGTATCCAGCAGTCTTCTAGGCTTCATCAGTAGTTAGGCAAAACAGCAGCAGTTGTAGGCGGGCAGTGGATGTAAGACCATCAGCTGTTGTAATCACTTTCAAGGGAGAAGACTTAGTGTAAACAGCTGCTTATTGTGAATCCACTGTTGTGATCAGGTTTTGGCTTTACATTATCTGTTCCTCTGGTAGGGTTCAATCCCAACAATCTCCCCCTGGAACAGATAATGCCAAAACCTGTCATTATTCTGGATCTTTATTACTCATCAGAAGTTCCCTTGCTTTTCTTTTGAATTCTTCTTCAAATTCTTTGGAACTTGTGTCATCTTCATCCCGACACAGTGTAAGTTCAAGGAGATCCTGCAAATCTTCAACACTAAAGCCTAGTGCTTCTTTCCTTGATATGTACTTCACTTCGCCATTGGATCTGACCATGGTCAATACATGGGTCTTTTGATCAGACATCCACTTTAGTACTTTTAAACCCAATGGGTTTCTTGGGAGAGATTTATTCAATGATGAGTTGGGGGATGTTGGCCTTGTGAAAACTTGCAGACTTTCAGACATTCTTTTAAAGACCATTTCAATAACATTGTTTGCTGCAGCTATGTCTTCTGCAGTTTCCTTCTCTATCTGCTCCTGTCTCTTTTGTTGATCTGGCTCAATGTCTGAAACTTCTGAAATATTTGGTGATGCAGGCTTAGTTAACACCTTCTTAAAAAGGTTTTGAAGTTTTTCTGAGTTCGCTTCTTTTAGACCCATTTTCATGATGGTTTCTTTGAAGTACTCAACTTCCTTTTCCTTTACCTCTTCACTGGTCAGCAGTTCTCCTTTTTCTTGGTTTGTCATAAGAGTAGATCGGAACAGTGTTTTGAGGTTTTCAATCTGCTGTTCAAGCTTCATCATTTGTTCACGCTTCTTTGAAGTGCCTGATACAGTTATCTTCATTTTCTTCAGCCTTTCATAGGCTTCATCAGTTTGCTGCTTTGACCATTTTGATATGGCATTTGCAGTGTCCACCTTTGCATCCACCAGCTCCTGTTTCTTTTTCTTGTACTCAGCTGTTTGGTCATTGATGAACTTTTTGTATTTACTCCAATTTGGAGCATTCTTTTTCTTTTTAGGATCGCTCTTGACTCTATCAATCCTATCAGCTTCATGCCTTAAAAGCACTATTGGCCATTCTTCAAATTGATTTTCTTCAGCAGGATAAAATTTTTCTTGCATTATGTATGCAAGAAGTTTTCTTCTCATCTCTTTTCGTTGTTCTGCCTTTTCTTTGCTCAGCTCATGTGCAAAATCTTTTATTAGATCGACTTTTGTGAGCAGAAGTTCCAATCTTTCAGTAATGGCTTTATCACCTTGACCTTTACATTCAACCTTGGCTCTTATCTTAGCCTGTCTTACTTTAAGTTCAAGATATTCATTCATGTCTTCTGGAACCATGACGCCAACTAGTGAAGAAAATCTTCTGTTTAAAGGATCATCATCATTGTAGAACTGCCTCATCTCATTTTTTATAGCTTCCAGTTCTAGCGGATATCTTGCAGCAGTGGGATCATATTGGTCCTCATCTGGCTGAGTAAGTTTTCTTTTTCTGGTGTAGAGCTTTGCTGGTTGTGATGTGAGACTGGTGGAAACAGTGGTGGATGTCTGACTAACAGTGGTTGAAACAACTGGTGTTTCAACTGCTGTTGTCATTACAACTGCTGATATGTCAGCAGATGTCTTCTGCTTTTGAGCAGGGGATGGAGGTGGTGAGGTAGTTTTTGATGATGGTGGTGATGGTGGTGGTGAATCATCAGATATGACAATCCTTCTCCTTTTTATTGTAGGAGAGGCTGATGATGTCTTGGGTGGATCAGTGGTATGACTGATGGAAAGTGTCTGATCAACAGTCGTTGACACAACTGGTGTCTCAACCACTGTTGTCATTACAGCAGATGTTGTAACATCTGCTGTCTTCTGCTTTATGGCAGGAGGCAGTGGTGGTGATGTGACTGTAGAGGATGATGTTGTGAAGACAGTGGTTTTTGTGGTATGTGATGGAGTGGTGTGTGTTGAAGAGATGGCAGCTGTTTGGCTACTGACAGTAGTTTTTGTAACCACTGCTGTATCAGCTGTTTTAGATGTCTGTTTTCCTTGCTCTGGTTCAACATACAGACCATCTTCAATTCCCTTTTTCTTCATCTTCTTGATATTCTCCCCCTTTTTGGCATTATCTGCCAGGGGTTATCCATAAAAAGGATAGTAGAGGGAACTTTTTCACCATGGGCAGTCTTTTGTATGCTGGCCTTTATGGCCTTGATATCTGCTTGAGTATCTTTGAATCTTGACTCCACCATGTTTGTTAGCATTTTTACATGCATTTCATGCTGTTGATTAGCCATCTGTTTTTGTTTCTCCAGCATGGGTTGAAAGATATTCCAGAGCTCATTTGCAGCAACTGCTTGTGGTGGAGCGGATGCTTGAGTTGGAACAGATGATTGTGGTGGGGCAGCGGTGGATTGTGCTTTTTGAGCTTTTAAAATCTCTTGCACCATCTCCTTTATTTCAGCAACTGAGGTTTCCAGTTTTTCAACTCTTCCCGTCAATTCCTGATATTTTGAATCATCACCCACTTTAATGGGATCATCTGAATCCCCACCTGTAGTGGTTATATCAATGTTTGACTTAGGAACTGAGTCCCAAAAATCACCCATTGATGCCCCTTGTTCTTGGTACTGGGGACTTCTTTCTTCAGCACTTGATAGACCTTTGATGGTACCAGTGGTTAGAACTAACTCACTGGTGGTTACCGATGGTGCTATTGAAGAAATTGCCTTCAAGGTAGTCTTACTGATGAAACAACTGTCCAACTGAAGATCTGTTGATCCATCAGTTGTAGTTGCTGCTCCACTTGAACTACCACCGAGAATTACTTGTAACTCAGGGGGTGTAACCTCCTCAGTTGTTGCTGGGATAGCAGAGGTATAAGCATCAGACCCAGTCACTTGTGGGGGTATACTCTCAGTGACAGGTGATAGAGAGGAACTGGTTTGTGTCTGAGCTATAACAACTGCATGCAACAAAGGTAGCATGGATTGTGGTAATATTATTGGTGAGGGTATGGGAGTTGAAAGAGACATGTCCTTGGGATCAGGACTGAGGAAGATGGATCCGATTGAATCCAGAGCTTCATATTGTGGGGTCCCTGTGGTTACAACCTGATCCTTTTGTGAGGATGCAGGAGGAGTTTTAGGCAATGGTTGAGATCTTTCTTCCAACTGCTGTGAGGAAGTAGCAGCAGTGGTTTGTGGTGACATTTGTTTTGTCACAGGCAGTTGCTCTGGGATCTCATCTTCCAGAGTTGCCTTTTTCTTGGGTTTGGTGGGCTTTTTGTATGATTTTCTTTTGGTCTTTTTGGTAATTTCAGGTGTGGGTTTCAAAGCAGTGGTAGTGCTGCTATGATCACCTGGAGCAGTGGGCTCAGCAGTAGATGTCTGGGGAGCAGTGGTAACTGCTGAAATCTGCTCAGACACCTCTGCTTTTGTTTTTATTGGTGCCATCATTCTTGAAAATGTTTCTTTTGTTAAGCCTTTTATTTGAAAATGGACACCTTGTTTGGGCAAATTTTCATCCTCTTTTTCAAATTTTTGTTTAAAGTAGTAGCTTAGAAATCTTGGAAAAAGAAGAAATGATTTGCTATCAACATTCTTTACCATGTCATTGAAGATCTCCTGGGAGTAGTTGTAATCTTTATTGTTAAAAATAGCATAGCCCAGGCATTGAATCTTCAATGGTATTTCGTTAAATGCTGTTGTTTTGTTTGAAACACAACTTAAAAGTGTGTGAAATAAGAAATCTGGGTGCAGATGGAAAATAACCTTTTTGTAAGGTATCTACCTTTGATTGTTCTGCATATCCCCTTTTTGTGAAATCAGTTTTCATCTCGCCTTTATCAAAAGAAATTTTACCTTTTAGATCATCGAGTTTAAAAACTTCGGAGATTGATTGTGGAGTGATTTGAATCACTTTACCCTGTATCGAAGAGTTAATGGCTGTGGCTTTATCGTCCTGTTTTTCAAGCGTCGCCTTTTTCCAGAACTCTCTCTGGGTTTGCAAGTAAATGGGAGCATCTGCTGTCAACAAAGTTTTGTACTTTGATGCAGATAGTGTATCAAAGATGGAGTCGAACGTGTGGTTATCGGTAGGTTTTGTGAGGAGACCCAAGTAGTTATGCGGTGATTTGTATGGGATTTCAATGGTTTCTTCGGTCGTTTGAGCGACCTCTTTTGAAGATGATGGTGATTTTGGTTTAGATTTTGATTTTGATTTTGACTTCGTCATTTTGATGAAGAAGAATCGGAGAGTGTTTTTTGAAGAAAGGTTGGAAACTGCTTTGAGAAGAGAACTTTGGAATTCAATTCGACAGTGTAAAACCCTGTTTAGGGTTTTGATCAGGGTTTTATTTAGGGAAAAAGTGATCGCTGATGAGCGTTACCACAAATGGTACAATAGTCTTCCTTATAGTCATCCTCCTCATAGTGGTAGTTGTAATCTCCTGAGTATTGATCCATAAGAATCACTCAGTAGACCACAACAGAGTCTCGGGAGTAGAAAACAAAAATAAAAATGGAAACAGAGGCTGGACACGGCCCCGTGTTCAGGTTCTATATCTGGGTGTTTTAATAAATGTGACTGGTTTTGTGCAGCATGGGGGCGTGTTCAGCGAACACAACCCCATGTTCAGACTCTGTATCTGGGAGTTTTGAAAAAAAAATATGCAGCACGGGGGCGTGTTCAATGAGCACGGCCTCGTGTTCAGTCTACTGTAATGCAAAAACTAACTAAAATGAAAAAAATGTGCGCGCGATTTTAAAAAGGTTTTGAAAAACTGATTAGGCCGTCGATTTTAAGCTTTCTTAAAATCCTTGTGTCCCTGGAAACGGCGCCAAAAACTTGATGCGTGTGTAGCGTGGTATGTTTTTGTTTATATTTTAAGCCATTTTTAACACTTTAGTCAAGTTTTAAATTTATAAAACACGATATTCTACTAACACTAAACACACATATGGGCAAGTGCACCCATCGTGAGCGTAGTATAGCGTTGGTAAGATACCGAGGTCGTCCAAGGACACAAGAGCTTTTAGTACCGGTTTATCCTCAACGTCTAATCAAATCAAAAGTATAGAAAAGGTTTTAAACATGAAAATTAAAAACTAAAAATGCTGAAAAATAAAATAAAATAAAAACACACAGACAAGATGAATCACTTGGATCCGACTCGCCTTTATTGTAACCTTTGATGATTTCCGCACTTTTGCACTTTTTAAGAGATTATCTTAGTTATAGTAGTAGCCCCTCTTTTGAAGGTGACGTTACCCTCAACCCAGTGGTTTGAGTCAGCAAGGATACAATCCCAAAGGGTCTGAATATTGAAAGATAATTAATTAAGTTATTAATGCGTAATGTGGGAGGCCCCTCTTTTGAAGGTGACGTTACCCTCGGCTAAGTGGTTTGAGTCAGCATGGATACAATCCCAAGTAGCCGGGTTAATGTGTTAATAGTAGTTTACATATGAGGGGATCAAGCCATTCGCACCCCCGCCATCCAATACCAGTGGGTATTGAAGGAGGTCCTAGTAAGCTTGACCCAGGTCCTTGTAGGATCTATACACTGAACAAGGCAAGAACCTTACCAAACCATTCCCTTAACCCCTGACCAGGTAGCCAACATATCTCTATATAGACCGTAGAGATATGAATGGTGAAAATCTTGTATTTTATATAGACAGTAAAATAACGCAAAGACACCACGGACAAATGATAAGGAAGTTTCACCTTCAACATAAGAAACTAGTTATTAAAGTCATTAATACAAAACCAAATAAAAAGTGAGAAAAGATTAAAAATCAAAAGTATTACATTAAATACTTGTCTTCACCAAGTGATGTAAGAGACTTAGGCAAACATGGCCTTTGATTGTCAAGAACTCTTACTATCAATCTTGGATCCCGAGACTACTACAGACCTCTAAGGTGGATGATGGATGATGGTGGTGGATGATGGATGATGGTGGTGGATGATGGATGATGGTGGTGGATGTGGGTGTTGTAGTGGTGGTGGAGTGTAGGTGAAGTGGGAGAGAGGTGGTTTGCCAAGGGATGCCTTTGAAGTGAACCAAGCACCCCTATTTATAGCCTGCACAGAAGCACGGACACGGCCCCGTGTCCATTGGGGCACGGCCCCATGTCCATCCTCTTTCTCTTTCTTCATTAATTGCAATTTGTCTGTATTTGCTCCACACGCCCCCCGTGTTCACTGGGCACGGCCCCGTGTGTAGAAGCGTATCTGTACTATCAAGATTTGCAAGATTCTACGAATCTTAGCGTTAACCACGGCCCGTGTTGAGCTGGGCACGCCCCCGTGCTGGGAATAGAATCTTCTATAGCTTTGTCTTTTCTGCAGGCTCCTAGCCACGCCCCCGTGTCCGCTGGGCACGGGGTCGTGGTCAGCCTTCTGTTTCTTTGTTTTTGCTTGGGAAGATGTTGTCGAGGGGTCGGGCATGCCACGTGTTAGGATCGGAGGCCCTCATGAAAGTGTTTGTTTGTGTAAAATTGTATAATCAATAGAGATGAACAGAGTTTAAGTGCAGCGGAAATGAATAACAAACTTTGTAAACACAATCAAGGAGAAAATAGTTTTGAGAAAGCATATGCAATTCATTTAGTCAAAAGATTTACAATAAGAATCAAATGATTACAGATAAGCTTACATACTAAGCTCCCCCTCAGCCAGATGCCCCAAGGTTGGATTGTACAAGATGAAAGGATTGAATTGAGGAGAAAAACTCTCTCAAAACGAATCAAATGTAACAGTACAGTGTACTGCTCCATTTATAGACAAACCAAACCGCTGAGGCATCTCAGCTGACGTCACCATGAAAGCGACGTCTAACAGCCTAACAACCTGTATCTACTGTTCTTATACAAACACTGCTAAACCTAACAACTGACTATACATGAATCAGATGATATACTAAACTACTGCTCTTCCTATTTATCAGTGCTTTCCTCAAGGTTGATCAGTCCTTGATTGGGCAGTGCTTTGTCATCAGCAGTTTGTACCAGCAGTGCTTAGTATCCAGCAGTCTTCTAGGCTTCATCAGTAGTTAGGCAAAACAGCAGCAGTTGTAGGCGAGCAGTGGATGTAAGACCATCAGCTGTTGTAATCACTTTCAAGGGAGAAGACTTAGTGTAAACAGCTGCTTATTGTGAATCCACTGTTGTGATCAGGTTTTGGCTTTACATTATCTGTTCCTCTGGTAGGGTTCAATCCCAACAATCTCCCCCTGGAACAGATAATGCCAAAACCTGTCATTATTCTGGATCTTTATTACTCATCAGAAGTTCCCTTGCTTTTCTTTTGAATTCTTCTTCAAATTCTTTGGAACTTTTGTCATCTTCATCCCGGCACAGTGTAAGTTCAAGGAGATCCTGCAAATCTTCAACACTAAGGCCTAGTGCTTCTTTCCTTGATATGTACTTCACTTCGCCATTGGATCTGACCATGGTCAATACATGGGTCTTTTGATCAGACATCCACTTTAGTACTTTTAAACCCAATGGGTTTCTTGGGAGAGATTTATTCAATGATGAGTTGGGGGATGTTGGCCTTGTGAAAACTTGCAGACTTTCAGACATTCTTTTGAAGACCATTTCAATAACATTGTTTGCTGCAGCTATGTCTTCTGCAGTTTCCTTCTCTATCTGCTCCTGTCTCTTTTGTTGATCTGGCTCAATGTCTGAAACTTCTGAAATATTTGGTGATGCAGGCTTAGTTAACACCTTCTTAAAAAGGTTTTGAAGTTTTTCTGAGTTCGCTTCTTTTAGACCCATTTTCATGATGGTTTCTTTGAAGTACTCAACTTCCTTTTCCTTTACCTCTTCACTGGTCAGCAGTTCTCCTTTTTCTTGGTTTGTCATAAGAGTAGATCGGAACAGTGTTTTGAGGTTTTCAATCTGCTGTTCAAGCTTCATCATTTGTTCACGCTTCTTTGAAGTGCCTGATACAGTTATCTTCATTTTCTTCAGCCTTTCATAGGCTTCATCAGTTTGCTGCTTTGACCATTTTGATATGGCATTTGCAGTGCCCACCTTTGCATCCACCAGCTCCTGTTTCTTTTTCTTGTACTCAGCTGTTTGGTCATTGATGAACTTTTTGTATTTACTCCAATTTGGAGCATTTTAATAACCATTAGGGACTGATTTAAACGTATCAGATACTGATTTTTCAGTCTCTAATATTCAAACAATGAAGAAAGATTGGCAAATTGTATTTCTAGTTTCGGTGGGGTTATGTGTTTTTTCATTCAATTTTGAATTTTTTTGTACATGTTTGTTTTATTTTCATCATTAGGGATTCTTGGATGTTTATGGAAGTAAAAAAAAAAAAGAAAAAAAAAACATTTTTTACAAGATTTGACTGAGGTAACCAATTTATTTCAATACATTTTTCTTTATGTGAGTATAAGAATGTGGCAAATATATCTTTTAGAATAAGGAGATTCTTTATTGTCATGTATCAAGTCAATATGATGAAGCTATTCTAATATAAGACTTATCTTTAATTGTTTATTTGTTAAATAGAAGCATAAAATGCAGGCAAATGGAAAACCAAAGAGCTTCCTAACTACGAAGAATTATGCGTTATATTTGGTAAAGACCGAGCTCAAGACAAGAAAGCCAAAATTGTTGTTGAGATGGAAGAAGAGGTGAACATGGTACAAGAAGAGCACCAAAGAAATGAGGATTTTGATGAAATTAGCCATAACGTTGGTACCAATTCAAGTTTTCAAGTTGAAGAAACTTCAAACGCTTATGGTGGGATGAGGAAACAGGCAAGGCTAGTAGATTCTTTGGTTCTGAGTTTCAGTGATGCGGTTGTTTAGTTTGCTAAGCGACTTAAAGAGACTTCAGCCTAATTAAGTGAAGATATAAAATTTGAACTTGACATAAAAAAGAATACTTTGATGATGCCGGCAGAGCTTTCGAAAATGAAGTCTTTCACGCAATTGGAAAGGTTTAAAGCAATTGAAAAAATAAAAGATGACCAAATTAGGTTGATGACTTTTAGGAGATTGGGTGAAGAGGAAAGGGAGGCTTTGATTATTTTTTTGTTGTCGGGGTAAGTTTGGCTAGGAAAAATTTGGTCTAAAAATTGTAGTTGTGTTTAAGATTTGTAGTCGTATGTTGAGCTTCTCATCCTTTGTTTGAATATTTGCTTAGTTTAATATGTTTCTAACTCACAGCTTGTTAAAATTTAAAATGTATTATATTTTTTGTGTGTGCAGTGGGGTGAAACGTGCTTATTTTTATTCTTGTTTGTTTTAAAAAATATGAATTTATATGGCTTTTTATATTTGCTAACCAAACACATTATGAGATTTCAAAGAAATTCTTCAAAATCCATTTCCAATTTCAATAATAGATTCAATTCTATTCTATTCTATTCTATTCTATTCTATTCTATTCTATAAAACGAATAATACCTTAGTTTTTTTTTCGGATGAGTTTGATACTTTTCGAAAACAGGGCTTTTAAAGGGGGCATTAAAGGTAAAGGGGCCAAGTATTTTTCCAAAGAAAAATAAGTATTAACACAACAAATTTGGATTTGAGTGGGGTCTTCCCGGTTTCCACCGCTGCTTGTATGATTATTAACATATGTAATAATAACATCAACAACAACAATAATAGGGTATGTTTGGCAAAAGTAGTTGGTGGCTGGTGACTGGAAGCTAGTAGCTGTGGCTTTTTAGATATATTTGGTGTTTGGCAGAGTAGCTGAATCTTTTAATAAAATGTATAAAATGACTAGAATCAACACTACTAAAAATTTAAAAAGTTTGTACATTAAAAAGTTTATTGTCTTTAGAGGTTAAAATTGTCATTTTTTCCCTAAAAGCTTGTAGCTCCTTCTAAACGCTACTAATAGGAGCGTTCAACCAAAAGCTTCAAGCTCCTAACCTAAAAGCTTAAAGCTCCTTCAACCAAACAAGTCTTTTTATTAAGTAGGAGCTTTTTGTTAAAAGATTAAAGCTAGAAGCTCCTAAAAGCACAAAAATATATATAGTCCCATTTGTGTTGATAACAATTAGAATATATATAGACCGGATGGAATTCCTTGTTGTATCATCTATTTTATCTGGGATATATTAATTTGCACGTATGTAACTAGTAAGAGCACAAAAATATTCCAGAAAAACTAACTATAAACGGCCTATTGATACCCTCATGCCTCATGTAAGAGTTTGATGCACATTTATTGTTATCTGCTACATTTTATCTCTAAAACCCAAAACGCATCTACTTTTATCTTGTGGTGTCATTACAAGGTCCCTAGCTGTGGCGAAGCTAATGGTTGTACTAGGTCTAGAAAGCCCTTATAGTGGCATCCAATGGCAAACCTTGGAAATTTTTTTCTTGAGGGGCGGAAGTTTTTAGGGTCGTTTATCTATCGCTATATATTAATTTTTCGATCCAGTTCGGGTGGGGGTAGTACTTGCATCATTTTGTGCCACCCATGAGACCCTCGTACCAAAGAAAGCCAAGTGATATCGATGATGTTAACGCAAGACCTTAGGGCCACTTTTTGTGAGCCTAGGATCCGCACTTGTGGATGTCTTGTTGATCACCCATGCCCCAGGGGTGTAGTGGTACGATGCAAGTGAAACGTTAGATTCTAATGGAGTCAATTTTCAGTTGTCCTATGAAAAAAGAACCAGAATCTCACGTTTTCGCAATTTCACAGGCTGGCGTATAGGACGGTCAGTGGCGCCGCATGTTGGAGATTATCATTTACGTCTATAACAATCACAAAACATCAATATTATTAAAGAAAAACATAAACACCTCATATTATTTATGTCCACAACAGCTACAAACTAGATAAAAACATAGCAATGGCATATGTATGATAACTGCAATACCAACTAAACAAGTTCATATAGACTGTCATCTACTAACCCAGTATAGTGTAAACTTAAAGAGAGAACTTTGAGATCAGCTTGTCAACATGAATGATGATGTCATCAATACGCGGTCGAACAGTGGCTTGAGGCTGAAGCATCCACGATACAAACTGATGTAGGGCTTCTGGGTATGGCGGTTTTGGACCTGCAGGCCACTTTATCTGTCCGTTCATAACAGCCAACTGTAAGCTTCCCCCTGATTCCCCTAGCGCGTACTCAAACGGAGATGCCCCGTACCTGTTACATATTTTTTCAACATTTTTATAGATAATCTTCAGTCAAATAGGATAACAAAAAGAAAAATATTATTGTAAATTATATTAATTGCAAGGGTTCTCACATTATGCCAAACAAAGTGCAACCTAGTGACCATACATCGGTCCGCTCATCAATGTCCGTCTGGCTGGGGCAATCCCACAATTCCGGAGCTCTGAACGGTGCTGAAACATGCTCAGACGCCCACTCCTGACCAATATTCAAAGTTATAATCAGCACAAAAGTTATAATTTTTTTTAATAAAGTATAAATATTCACCTGTAATTGCAGTGCCTCTGAGCGAGAGCGTATTTGTCTTCTAGCAGGGCGAGCGCTTCCAAAATCCATTAGTATTGCTAGAGGCGGCTGTCCTTTACGATGCGTTAAAAGCACATTGCCCGGTTTTACATCGTTATGTGCATATGGCGGATCAAGGGTATGCAAATGCTTAAGTCCTGCACAAAGCTGCAACCCGGTTTTTTTTCTATGTAGGAGAGCTTGTGGATGAATATTGATTCAAAATGCGGTGAAAAGTAACTCTTAATCCAATTACACAACAATATTCTGTACATGTTTTTTACCGTTATGTGCGTGTGCTTGACTTTTTACAGGGACACTAGAAAACACAAGCATCGTAAAATAAATCAATTAGTTACCTGTCTGAAAATTTGAAGAACATCGGATGTAGGAAAGAATTCCTTTTTGGATTTCATTGTTTGTGTGTTGTCCAATAATGTCCCATCCAAATGCACTGGAAACAACAGGTATGCTTCATGTGTCCAAGTTTGTTCTGGTGCCCCCTGTCCAACAATATAGAAGCCTTTTCAGGTATAAGCAAATATTTGCTCAATTAATCTTAACAACCAAAGGGCTTATCGCCTAACAGTATCAACATGTGTAGTAAAGTTGTTCCTATCAAGAATTAAATTCGTCCAAGGGTATAATAAACTACTTTTTTTCAGCATATTACTCCTTATTTTTGTGCTTACTAAAAAATTAATGAGAAAAACATTGAAGTTTGGATCGCGCGTTAACGTTCCTATGATGCATCTTTATTGAAGAAATTGTTAATTGCATAAACTGAATTACAAGACCGGAAGAAACAATAATCTCGGTGTATACATAGAACAAGAATTAGATACCTATGTAACGAGAATTATAAAGGATAAAGATCTTACAAAAAAAACCATAAGTGCTTAACTCTTTGTTGGAGGATTATCTTAAACATAAGTGTTGTAAGAAATAGTTAAAAATGAGGTGGAAATTAGCAATCATATTATTGAAACAACTTCTATCACTAACATCAACTGTTCAAAGTTCCAGGACGTAGGTGCAAATAAGAATAATGAGCATATTAAAATTAAAAGTGACAACTTCACCATGTACATTCAAGTGGGTCGATTTGGGTTGTGTTTAGTCTCAAATGGATCAAATAAAATAATAGTTAAAAATTAAATGGAACAAATGGGTTGGGCAGCGAACGCGCAAAGTATAACTCTTAAGGCACACAACCTCCTAAATCACTTTATTCATATATTAATTACAATGTTAATGATAGTGTTTTTGTAATCATATATACTGTGCTAATTTTATATAAAATTTTACAAAAGTTGAACAAAAAGTACCAAGGGGTCACCCCAATCCGACCGTATCCCTAATTGTTTTAATCGGTCCTAAAAAGAACAAATAACACTTATTTGCACATTAGCAACCAATGAAAAAACAACATAACATATTAAATGCTCTTAAACCAATGAAAACACAACATAACATAGTAAATGCTCGCCACATTTGCATTGTCTGTCGCCGGGTACTCTCTCTCCGACCCACCTAAGTGTTCGCTGAGGTTCACAGACCAACGATTGTAGATGCTCTTATAGTTTTTGGTTAAAACACCAACACAACCCGAATGTGAAACCTTTCACCATTGACCATACCATCCATAAACTCTATGATCTTTATTTTTATTTTATAACAAATTTCATATGATCACAAACCTTAATGCAAACAAACTTCAAAGACGAGTTACCTTCACCGGAATAATGGCATGATCAAGCAACGGTAGCAGATTCGGATGGCTAAAGAGCGCAGATACACGGATCTCTTCCTTCACCATTTCCAATTGATCACTATTCTGAATCAAAACTTTCTTCATAGCATAAGTTCCATCCTCTACAAATAACCATCATTCATCAACAAAATTCATAATATCTTACATTTCCTCACTTTTATAACAACAATTTCACTACATCTAGGAGTTTAAACAAGTCAAGACAAGCCTAAGCTCAAGCTCGGCTCGTTAGTAGTTGTTCAAGCTCAGGCTCAGCTTTATATATTTACAATTACTCTTATAAATATTTGTAGTTACAATTTTTGTGTATACATAACATATTATTTAGTTACTTCCTTATATGTATCAATATATAATATTTAATACATTTTTATATATACTTTCTTACATGTTACAATATATAATATTTAATATATTTAATAAACATTATAAAAAGAATCGACTCGTCCATAGTTGTCAATAGCGAATAGCGGTAACTGGTAACGTAGTTGTTAAAAGCCATCGCCTCTTGCGCCTAGGCCCAATTTCCTAGCGAGGCAGGGCAATTGCGCTTTAATTCTCCATGTGATGGTTCATGCCCAGATTCCGGCCATATTCTCTAAATTCTAGCAAGATTATAGCTAGATTTCTACTTTTATCTAACGAAACTACTTTTCTACACTAATAAACTAGCATTTTATAACTTTTGGTACTAACTAGACGACATTAAATGTTATATAATAGCTTTAGTTTATTTTATTTGAAGAACAGTATTAATTTTCTATTATACAAAAAATATTTTAATTTTATTTTGTTGTGCGCTTTTTTTTCTCAGGCCTACGCTTTTTTTGCGCCTATGCCCCAGGCAGGCCTATGCGCCTTGGGTGAGCCTAACGCCTTTAATAACTATGATTGGTAAGCTACCTATATGCCACGTATCGATAGCGACAAAATACCGCCCACCATTTCATGTTTAGCGATATAGTAGAAAATTTAAGAAATATTTTACATGTATATTTAATCAATAATAGCTAAAATATGCTATCACTACGACAATAACAACCATACCCAGTAAATCCCACAAATAGTAGAGCTACCGGTAGGGTCTAGGGAGGGCGGAATTGTAAACAAACTTACCTCTATCCCTAAGGATAGAGAGGCTGCTTCCAGAGAAACCCCGGCTCAAAAAGCATCAGACAACAAACAAAACAAAAAATATAGAAACACGGAGCAACGAACACAATAGACGTGGTGAGAGAGTTAACACCGTAAAAAAGAAACATATAGAACATCATACAAGAGCATATACGCATAAATACATGAAGATATCAACACAATAGGCGTGGTGAGAGAGTAACATAGTAAATAAGAAACATATAGTGTTGGGCGAACTGGGGCGGCCGACCCTAGCTTTGAGTCGACCCACACGTCTTTATTTGGCTGTTAAATTAGGGTTTTAATTTAGCCGGCCCAAGTTATCTCTACGTGGGCTTGGGCCTAACTTGGGGATCAAGTTTCCTAACCCTAGATTAGTCTCTATATATTGATATCAGTGTACTTGTAATTCCTTGAGCACCTCAATAATAAAGAAACCCTAGTTGCAGCACAGTGGACGTAGGTCAGCTGACCGAACCACTTTAAATCTTCGTGTCGTTTACTCCTTTCGTGTGTGTGTTCAATCCTAACGATCCTAACAACTGGTATCAGAGCTTTGACTCTTGATCAGGATTACATGAGAACCACCAGCTTCAGTTCTTTCGCCGTCAGCCACCCAGTCAACCGCTGCCACCACCCTAGCGCCGCTAGGGTTCCGCCGCCGCCATTAGGGATTCTGCCTACTGCTGCCGTCGCTGAAGGAGTTTTGGATTCTGTTTTTTTTTTTTTCGAAAGCTTTAACAACCAGTCCCGTATCAGCCGATATCAGAGATCTATTTTGCAAAAGAACAATTTGGTTGAATCAAAGAAACTGACTACAGAAACCTAGAACCAGAGTCAACCATGTTTGTCAGGTTTTATTGTCTCAGTTAAAGTTTAAGTTTTGATTATCAAGTTCGTTATTCCGCTGCGTATTAAATAGATTGATTTGCTGCGTTTTCTCTATGTTTATCCATAACTATGCAGTTAATATCGGTGATATATCGGTTATATCGGTCATATCGGTCCCTTAGTAAAATATCGGAGTCAAATATCGGTACCGATATTATCGGCATTAATCGCATAGATCCATAACCAGTGTTTCGTTTAGTCATTGCTATGGCTGTAGACGGAAAGGTTACAATAGTGAAGTTTGATGGGAATAAGCTTAGTTGGTGGAAGATGCAGATTGAGGCACTACTTTGTCAGAAAGACTTAGATGTAGTGCTTGAGGGTGAGAAGCCAAAAGATATGTCACAAGCAGATTGGTTGAAGTTAGATAAGAAAGCCAGAGCAGTGATAATGCTTTCTCTGTCAGAGAATGTTGCCTATAACATCCAGAAGGAGACCTCAGCTAAATCTATGATGGAAGCATTATCTAATATGAATGAGAAGCCTTCTGCAGCAAGTAAGGTTTATCTTATTCGAGAGCTTGTGAATACCAGGATGAAGGAGGGTGACTCAGTAACAAATCACATCAATAACCTAAACTCAATCTTGTCTCGCTTAGTGTCTGTCACAGTTGTCAATAGCGATCGTAGCGGTCGCTATAGCGCGCTACGTAACGTAAGGTCCAGTGTCACTATTTGGGTTGTAGCGATGGATAGCGAGAATAGCGACACTTTATTTATTATTTTATTTTTTAAATATCAATATCAATTAAAATAGCTATAAAATAGCTGGATTTTAGGCTTTTGTTAAATATACATGTAAAATAGCATATATACCAGGGTATTTTGATATAATATACATATAAAATTTTTAAAAATTCTTTTTCTAGTGTATCGCCTATGCAGTCAATATCGGTGATATCTCGGTTATCGGTCATCCAGTAAGTTATCGGTTTTTATCTCGTTATCGAGAATATCGGCGATAAGTACCGAGATATCGCCGATATTATGTATGTTTCATATCGGCCATCTCGCCGAGAATATTGGTCGGGCCCAAATTTGTTATTTTCCCTTTATAATCTGCCATATCCTCAAAGCCCATTCAATCTTCATTACTTTTGGCCCAATTTATACCCTCAAACTTAAAGTAAACTACCAGTACAGTCGCACATATTCATCTATCGGCATTTATATATGAACCCTAAATCCATGACTGCTACCATTGAAGCTCCTGCTCCCACCCTCCTGTAGCGTCGCTCTTCCAGTCCAAATGAACAATCGGATGAACAATCGGATGCTTTTGGTGATCTTGATGAACACTTCTTTATTTTGCTATTAATATTATATAGGCTCTAGATATGAATATATATATATATATATATATCATATAGGGTCTAGATATATATATAAATATATTTATGCATGATATTATAAATTACCGATATCTCACCGATATATCACCGCGATAAACGATATCTCAAATATCAATCCTTGACCGATAACCGATATTTTTCCGCATTAACTGCATAGACTATCGCTATTTATAAAATAGCCGCCCGCTATTTATCGTTATTCGCTATGTAGCATATAGGTACCTTATCGCTATTTGTTGCTATTCGCCATTAACATCTATGGTGTCTGTCGATATTAAGTTTAATGATGAGGTTCAAGCTCTGCTATTATTATCCTCATTGCCTGATAGTTGGTCCGGAACCGTAACTGTTGTTACTGGCACTTCGGAATCGAGTAAATTCAAATTTGCGAAGATGCGGGATCTTATTTTAGGAGAGGATGCTCGACGTCGTGGTTCAGGTGAGTCTTCGAGTTCTTTGTTGAGTACAGAGGCCAGAGGAAGAAAGAATCAGCGAGAAAGTCGTCAGAGCAAGAAGAGGAGTGTGGCTAAGGCTCGGAAGGATGTGGTATGTTGGAATTGCAATGTAGGACACTTTAGGAATCAGTGTTCGAAACAGAAGAAAGAAATAAACTCTACAGGAGACCACAGTGATGATGATGATGCATTAGTCTGTAGTGTGGAGAGCAGTGTGGATTCTTGGGTCATGGATTCTGGTACTTCATTTCACGCTACCCACAGCAGTGAAGTACTGCAGAATCTCAAAGAAGGTGACTTTGGAAAGGTAAAATTGGCGAATGATGAGGTACTTGATGTTATGGGCATGGGCATGGTTTAAAAAAACGCCCGAGGCGTACGTACTGAGGCGCGCCTCAGTTCGAAACGGAAGGAAAACGCTTATGAGGCGGCGCCTCAGGTCCAGATATTAAACGTGCGCCTCACTTGAGTGAGGCGGGGAAAAAACGTCCGAGGCGGTACTGAGGCGTACATTTTATTTTTAGGTGGTATAAAATCTGGATTAGACTTGATTGTGTTAGTTGATAATATTGCTGTTAATATTAAATCTGATTCACTGCTGATTTCTTATTCAATCGTGATTCAATACAAGTGTGTCTGAAAATTTATGATAAATTGCATTAAAAACTGCCTTGAATTTTTGTCTGAAAATTTATCATAAATTTTATTTTCTAAGGCATTTTCTATAAAGCAATTTAATTAAAATAGACCCCAGCCAGGGGCTCTGCCCCTTGGACCCCGCCAGGGGCTGCCGCCCCTTGGACCCTGCTCCCAGGGGCGCTGCCCCCGGACCCCCGCCAAGGGGGCGCTGCCCCCTTGAAACCCTCGTAGAGTCCGCCCGTACACTTCGAATAATAATAACTCAAACAAGCGTGCACTCCCGCACCTCCTAACTTGCTTGATGTGTATTATTATTCGCTTTGATCACCAAGTCCATCCCCCGATTACACTAAAATATCTAACATTAATTTACTTGCTGTTAGTGTACACTCAAAGGAATCCTGTTAATAATATTGCTGATTTGAATCTTCTTTTATGTTTTTAATTGCTGATTTGATGAGAAAAGTCATTTTTTGATGTTAAGTATTTATTATTTTATGATATATATAATTTTAATATTTATTTATTAATACCGCCTCGGACTTACGCCTCGTTCCGCCTCAATACTTACGCCTCGCGCCTCGAAGGGAAAACGCCTCGATACTCGTTTCCGTTTTTTTAAACCTTGGGCATGGGTGACATTGTTTTGAAGACTTCAGTCGATTCGTGGACTTTAAGAGATGTCAAGGTTATTCCAGGTTTGAAGAAGTTGTTGATTTCAGTTGGTCAGTTGGATGATCAGGGACATGAAGTTAAGTTCGAGAATGGACAGTGGAAGGTTGTCAAAAGGAATATGGTCATGGCTCGTGGAAAGAAAAGAGGCTCATTATACATGGTCATCTCTGAAGAAAAACAAAGTCGAGTTCACAGAATCTCAAGGACAGAAGAGGGTTTCCTTTGCAAGAGAGAAACCTTGAGTCACAGGGAAGATTCGGGATGAACGAGTTTGGAAGGTCAAACCAGTCAGGGGACATCGTGACAGTGGGAGCACAAGGCGTGTTTCAGTTACAGTTTTAAGGCGACAGTGGGTTAAAGAGACCAGAATTCCAGATGGAAAAGCCTCTCCAGAGAATCTTTTGCTAGTATTGGAGAGTGTGTGTTCTCAGGATTTCTCAGGATCCGGCAGTTCGTTTAAATGGGAGCCGACAGGGACAGAGAACGAGTGACAGGTTGTGACTGATGAGTTGAGGCTCAGTGGGAGCTTCAATGTGCCTTCAGGTTAATTGTTGAGAAGGCTGCTGCAACTAGGTTGGTCATAAGATTCCAACATAGTAACGAGTGATGCCATGTGTTGTTTTGCTATCTCTGGAGACAAATTCTGACCATTTTGAATGTTTAAAGTGACGTTGCATTAAAGATTTGTAGAATTTTGTTGTTGAGAACTTGATGTTGTATGATTTGGATCAAAACTTGAATATAATCCTCTTACACAAACTCACAAAAATATTGCTTGTAAATATTTCGTTACTGCATTTCATTTCTGTTATATCAAAAATCCAAAAAGATTTTCAGTATGTTTTAGCAAAAATTTTGAAAAATCCAAAAAGATTTTAGACAACTGATGTTGAAAAGCTGATTTTCAAAATTCCGAGTGCTAAACATGACGAACAGGTTTGGGAAAGTTTGTTTGAATTTGTTTGAAAAGAAAAATGATATTTCTTCAAGTGGTTTATCAAAGATTAATATTGTAAAATCATTTATTGATTGTTTAATACCTGCAAGTGAGATTAAATTCGTTAAATTTTAAATTTGTAAAATTTACTTTGAGGTAGAGAATGTGCAGGTTAGCCAGACTACGATCCCTAGTTGAATGAAAGGGGGAGTCTGAATATGGAAAAGCAAGGTTTCTGATTGGTTAAAGCCAGATGCTGTTATTGCTGATAAGAAAGAGAAGAAAATAAGATAGAGATTTTGGATGCTTACATTGTCAGATACTTTGGAGAGAGCTTGAAGACTGATCAAGACTGAAGATGTTCTGAAGGCATACCGAAGACTCGTCAACATCCGAGGGGGAGTCTGTTGGTGCATACGTCTATCGACTTCGTCTTGTATCGAGTCGTGTCATAGAATAGATGAAACAAGTCACACAGTTCGAGATTAACAGGATTCAGAGGTGAACAAGCCAGTTCAAACGAAGTGGCCAGTTCAAACGAACTGGACCAGTTCGTACGAACTGGAGATGCTTGTTCAAACGAACTGGATTTAGTATAAATAGTGGACTTGTTGTTTTCATTTGTAACTTGGTCATTCCGGTAGCGAAGCTCTGCCGAAGTATCTCCAGGTCTGTAATCATCATCGAATCAATACAAGAGATAGTTAAAGTGATTCTCGTGTGTTTGTAGCTGAAATAACTCCGATACGTTTGTTTCCGCCTCTCGTATTGGACGAGATCTCTTCTGAACGACTAGTTTGGTCGTGCAAACGATCCTACATAAAGGAAGATAACAAGATGTACAAATGTTGAAGACTATTGGGCATTGTTCGAGCCTCCAAGTGGAAGATTGTTGGGCGAATTGGTGTGGAGGCCCGATCAAGGGAGGGCGGCCGACCCTAGCTTTGAGTCGGCCCACACGTCTGGATATGAGCACTGCTTACCACCCGCAGACCGATGGTCAAACGGAACGTACCATCCAAACGCTTGAAGACATGCTGAGAGCATGTGTTATTGATTTTGGAAACGGGTGGGAGCGACATTTACCGTTGGTAGAGTTCTCCTACAACAACAGCTACCACACCAGCATTCAGGCAGCACCCTTTGAGGCATTGTACGGTCGTAAATGCCGATCACCTCTATGTTGGGCGGAAGTTGGCGAAAGCCAAATTACTGGCCCGGAACTTGTAGTCGAGACTACGGAAAAGATTGCCCAGATCAGACAACGCATGGCGGCAGCTCGTGACCGTCAGAAAAGTTACGCTGATAAGCGTTGGAAACCGCTAGAATTCCAGGTCGGTGACCGGGTTCTACTTAAAGTCTCACCCTGGAAGGGTGTGGTTCGTTTTGGTAAACGGGGCAAGCTTAATCCGCGATATGTTGGGCCATTCGAAATTACCGAGAAGATCGGTAAGGTTGCTTACAGATTGAAGCTGCCTGAAGAGCTGAGTGCGGTGCACAACGTCTTTCACGTGTCTAATCTGAAGAAGTGTCTGTCAGATGAAACACTCGTAATTCCCTTCAAGGAACTCACTATTGACGATCAGCTACACTTTACTAAGGAACCGATTGAGATCACCGATCGAGAGATCAAGACCCTCAAACCATAGTCACCTAATTCGCGGTTCGCTTCGGTTCGGGTACGTGGTTCGGGTTCGCAATTCGCTAGATGGCACGAATTCGGTACGGAGGGGGGTAGGTTCATTTCAGTACGATCCGGTACGGTGTACCTAATTCGCGGTTCGCTCCGGTACGGTGTACGATTGAGACCGCTGTTTCGTGTTTAGTGATAAGGTAGTAGAAAATTAAAAAAATAGCTATTCATAATTTATATATATTTATAAAGTTTATTTTATATTTTTATGTATAAATTTATAAGTTTTGAGGACAAAATGTGAACTAGTGAAGATAGAGGGGGTTAAATGTTCAAATTAATAAACTAATTTTACACTTTATATGTAAAAATTAAAGTTTTAGGGATTAAATATAAAGTCTTAAAAGATAAAGGGTTTGAATGTAGTTTCTTTCTAAACTTATTAAAAACCTAAAGCTGAAACGCAAGTTACGGCCGCCATTCTCCTCCTTCCTCTTTTCTGGAAGATATTGCAGCACTGGCGCCGGAATTCTCCATCAGTTGAAACGCTCTGGAAACACAAACTGGAATAATCTGGATAAACGAATTGAAACGACGAACCAAACCCTAAATTCGCGAATTGGTAGCGATTTGGGTTGTATACGAATTTCGTATGGTACAAAACGTACCAATTCGAAATTCGTGTTATTTTGAGCGAATTCTGTGACTATGCCTCAAACGTAGCCAGATACCTATCGTACGAGTCCGTTGGAACTCGCGCCGTGGCCCAGAGTTTACCTGGGAGCGGGAAGACCAGATGAAGCGCAAATATCCCCAGTTGTTCCCAGACGAAACTCCCAGCACTGAAGCTACCTCAGAATTTCGGGACGAAATTCCAACTAACGGGGGGATGATGTGACACCCTGTTGAAACGTTCTCACTCATACTAGCTTGTCAGTGGCTGCACTTTAACTTTCGGGACGAAAGTTCTTAAAACTTGGGGATAATGTGACACTCTAGGTTTCCCGAGCAACCTTTTTTGTATTAGCATTATGTGTACGTATATTACTAAATGAGTTTATGAATTATCTTGGTGTGCTATGTGATCCTTGTATTAAGTTATGTGTATGTAATATAGGTATATGTGTACATATGTGAGCCGAGACCCCAAGGACCCGACTCGAGACCACCCGGTCTCGAGTGACCCACATCAGTTGGGTCGTAACTCCTTGAGCCCACTCGGAATCCCTCTAGGGTGCATCACTCGAAATGAGTATAAAACCTCCTCAAGGCTAGCCGACTTTCCCCTTTGGTGCTCTAGCAATCATCATTTCAAATCCCAAACATTCCATTCTCTCCCTCTCTCACCTCATCCACTTTCTCTCACTAGAAAACCCTAAAGTTCCACCATCATCTTCCTCCCTTCTACTCGGAACCAACCGGCAACAAAAGGACCTTCGGATCAGCTTGTAATCATCACTCGAAGGCTTCACTTTACCACCTTCTTGCACACCTTTGTGTCACACAACAATCGGTTAGTTGTTTCTTTTGAACAAGATGATATTCTATGCAAAAAGTGCTCATTTGTGTGAATAGTTTGATGTATGATGATGATAATATATGACAAAGGTGTGTGCTTGATGAATAATGTACATGCTTGGTTCCAATATCTAAAATGAACATGATCTCCTTTGTGAAAAGTGTGAACTTTTGTAGGATAACATTTTGTTAAGATGTTTTGAATGATAAAGGAATGAAAGTTAAGGATTGTTTATGACCATCCGATTTATGTTAGATATTATAGAACCAATGTTGTTTTGATGATGGTTTGCAAGATGACCTTGATATCTAGATTATGTGTTATGATTCTTGTCTATAGAATGCATGGTTATGTAGGATGAACATGTTTGATTGAATGTGAAAAAAAAAAACAAAAAAAACAAAAAAAACCTAAATGATGAACTGTTTGAAGATGTAAGGAATATTTGAAATGCTATGTTTTGATCTGTTTTGATTTGGGATTAGACAAGAAAACATGTTAGTGCAATTGTATTGGGCAGTACACAAAATCATGAACATGAAATTCTATTGGTTAGTACAAGTCTTGGCAGGTGTTCTAGAATCATCAGACAACCAACTCGAGACCCTCGGTTGCGACTCGAGACCATCAAAGTAGCAACTCGAGATCGAGCAGCAGATTTCAGGGACTCGAAACCAGCAAGATCTCGACCCGAGATCTCATGATCTCGACTCGAGACTGAACTCGAGAACTCTGAGATTTTGACTCACGCCTGCACCACTCGAGACCAGCCATTCGCAACTCGAGACCTCTTGGTTGCGACTCGAGACCGCGTGTTCTCGAGTCGAGACCACCTGGCCCCGACTGGACTGCTTGTCTTTGTTATTGGGTCACTGTGGGCATGACAATGTGTTTTGGGCTGCAAAGATCGTATGTGGGCTTGGTGTAAACTGTTACTGTCTGACTGTTTAGGAATTAGGACAGGCCCAATAACTTAATGGATAACTGTGTGATATGTATGCTATGTGTTAGATACGTGTAGGATATACGTGACTTAACTGTACCCAAACCTGACCCATACTGGTAACCATGTTAGGACGTGGTGACCTGCGTGCTTGACCAAGTAAACTAATCTGCCGAGCAACACAAGGTGAGTTCACAACTTTTAAAGCATGCGTTCCCGGTGGTTGGGAAACGGAACTTGAAACAACGCTATCCCCTTGTAAGGGATACAAACCTACTTTTCTTCCCCTATGTCGGACCCTTAGTTAATTACTATTTATATTGGATGCAACAAGCAATACTAAACGAAACTCTATCACTCAAGTCCCTACTACTTAATACCGATTAGTCGTCGGGGCCTGGCGAACGGGTTATTAGTTGATAGCACTATTTAGATCTCACCAACCTCACACCGTGCCCGTGTATGGGATCGGGAGTGGACTAATAGACTCTGGCAAACCGTCAATGATGATAGAACATTGGCAAACGGGGCACTCTACGGAAACGTACGGTCGCATAGTATTCGGTATTGTAAACCAGTTTAGTAGCTTACTTAAGGGGTAGCTCCCCTTGGCATGGTATAAATGAGTAAATTAACTGTTGAAACAAGTTTTTGGAATTAAAAACTGGACAAACTCGTGAACTCGCCAACATTATGTTGATACCCTACTGCATGCTTTGCAGGTACCCAGTGACTCAGGAGCTTGCAGCTTGGGGATGTGTAGTGGTCGTCTTAACCCACGTGTTGGGTTCTAAATAAACTCGAACTATGAACTTTGTTTAAACTGTTTTGCCTATGCTTCCGCTACTTACTTAGACTGTTATTTGAACTTAAAACTTTTGAACTTTAACTATGGTATTTACTAACCATTATGGTTGGTGGACATTCCTATTATTAACTAAATGCTCAGTATAATTGGTGGCTGGATCCTGGTCAGTCGCACACCTCGCGGTGATACTCCGCATGTGGATTTGAGGGTGTGACAGATTGGTATCAGAGCCACTGGTTATAGTGAACTCGGTTTTAAAAAGAAAGTCTTTTTGAGAAAAACCAAACTATAACCCGTGACTCGTGACGACACTACACTCCAAGTGCAAGACTCAACGCATTAGACCTCATAGCTCGGACTTGTGTTTACTTGCTTATGTACTTTATGCTTTATGCTTTATGCTCTACTATACGTACTAGTATGTCTAGTTAGATAGATACACCCCTCTTCTATCTCATTCTCGCTACATTACGACATCGCACTCATATTTTGTTTTCTGGTTATGAAGACAATGAGTGGACGCGGAAGAGGAAACGTTAACATGACTCAGGCTCAGTTCACTAACCTGATCAACACGGTGGCTGCAGCTTTCGCAGCTCACCCTGGAGGTAAACTCGTTATTTTAGGATGTTCAGACCCTACCCTCGCATCGTCTTTTCACCCCTAAACCTATTCGCTTCACTTCTCACAACAGGTTAGCATGCGCTTGCGCAACCACGTGTTTGTACTTTCAAAACCTTCATGGATTGCAAGCCTCTCCCTTTCAATGGCACTGAGGGTGCCATAGGCCTTCTACACTGGATTGAGAAGGCCGAAGCTGTCTTTGCTGTCTGCGAGTGTCCCCCTGCTACTTGGGTAAAGTTTGCTACTGGTACGCTTGAAGGAAACGCACTTTCATGGTGGAAAGCGCAGATTCAGATGCTTGGTTTGAAAACCGCTAATGCCACTGCTTGGGAGGATTTCAAGAACATGATAAAGGAAGAGTACTGCCACAGGGATGACATCCACAAGCTCGAAAACGAGTACTTTGAGCTTAAAATGGTCGGATCAGAGATTGAGGCTTACACCAAGCAGTCCAACGATTACGATGCTCTCAGCCCAAACATGTCCCGACCTGCTTATCGAAGGATCGAATTGTACATCAAAGGTTTGGCTCCAGAAATCCAGAGCTTGGTCACTTCAGCACTACCATTCAGCCAGTCATCCGTCTTGCTCACAAACTCACTAATCAGGCTGTGGAACAGGGCAAGCTGCCCAAAAGGATCAGTGCTACTGCTGGAGCTTCTGGTGATAACAAGCGTAAGTGGGAAGGAAACCAGAGCAAGGATGCTAACCCCACTCAGGCCCCAACTCAGCAAAGGAAAACTGAAAGCAACAAGGGCTCTCAGCAACAGGGTGGCTATCGAGGAAACCACCCCAAGGGTAACAAGTGTAACCAACACCACAGTGGGCCATGTGGCAAAGGTCAGTGTCAGCGATGCAACAAGATGGGGCATGAAGCCAAAGACTGCAGGAGCCAGCTTCCAGCTAGGCAGAATCAGCAACAACCACAACAGCAGCAAGGAAACAACCGTGGATACTTCAAGTGTGGAGCAACGGGGCACATGCGAAGGGATTGCCCTGAACTGAATCAGAACAACAACAATCAGGGTGCTGGGAACAATAACACCAATGCTGGAAATAGTGCAAGAGGAAGGGCTTTTGTGATTGGAGCTGGAGAAGCTAGGAATGATCCCAACGTCGTAGCGGGTAAGTTCCTACTCGATGATCGTTATGTTTCTGTATTATTTGATTCTGGAGCCGATGCTAGCTATGTATCCCTACGTATTAGTAAGAAGCTTAAGAGTACGCCGATGTTATTAAGTTCTAAGCATATCGTCGAGTTAGCTAATGGTAGGAACATCGAGGCCTCACACGCTATCAGTAACTGCAAACTAGTATTGTCTGGTCAGACCTTTAGCATCGATCTTTTCCCTATTGTTCTTGGAAGCTTCGACGTTGTCATTGGTATGTATTGGTTATCCAAACAACGGGCTGAAATCCTTTGTCAAGAGAAGATGGTTCGTATTCCCCGTCCTTCTGGCAAACCCCTCCTCGTTCAAGGCGACAAAGGCGGAGAAGTCACAGGCATCATCTCATTCTTAAAAGCCCAGAAGTGTTTACGAAAGGGGCACACCGCTATCTTAGCACTTGTCACCGACACACAGGAAAAGGAAAAAAGGATCGAAGATTTTCCAGTGGTACGCGACTACCCCGAAGTATTTCCTGAAGAATTATCTGGACTCCCTCCTCACCGTCAGGTCGAATTTCAAATCGAGCTAACTCCCGGAGCGGCACCTATAGCTCGTGCGCCTTATCGATTAGCCCCCGCTGAACTAAAGGAACTTTCTACGCAACTACAAGAGCTATTGGATAAAGGATTTATCCGTCCTAGTTCGTCACCCTGGGGAGCACCAGTGCTCTTTGTCAAGAAGAAGGATGGCACATTCCGTATGAGCATCGACTATCGTGAGCTGAACAAGGTTACCATCAAGAATCGTTACCCACTCCTTCGTATCGACGATCTATTCGATCAACTGCAAGGATCAAGCTACTACTCTAACATCGACTTGCGATCAGGTTATCATCAGCTAAGAGTCCGCAATGAAGACATCTCCAAAACTGCATTCAGAACTCGTTACGGTCATTACGAGTTTCTCGTCATGCCCTTTGGGATGACCAACGCGCCTGCGATTTTTATGGATCTTATGAACCGAGTGTGCAAGCCTTACCTCGACAAGTTTGTGATTGTGTTTATCGACGACATCCTGATCTACTCGAAAAGTCAAGAGGAGCATGAACAACACCTGCGTCTTATTCTCGAACTCCGTCGCAATGAACAACTGTACGCCAAGTTCTCGAAATGTGACTTCTGGCTTCGAGAAGTCCATTTCCTTGGACACGTAGTCAATGAGGACGGAATCCACGTCGATCCAGCTAAGATCGACTCTATAAAGAATTGGCCTACCCCTAAGACTCCGACCGAAGTTCGCCAATTCTAGGGACTGGCAGGATACTATCGTAGATTCATCAAGTAGTATTCGGTATTGTAAACCAGTTTAGTAGCTTACTTAAGGGGTAGCTCCCCTTGGCATGGTATAAATGAGTAAATTAATTGTTGAAACAAGTTTTTGGAATTAAAAACTGGACAAACTCGTGAACTCGCCAACATTATGTTGATACCCTACTGCATGCTTTGCAGGTACCCAGTGACTCAGGAGCTTGCAGCTTGGGGATGTGTAGTGGTCGTCTTAACCCACGTGTTGGGTTCTAAATAAACTCGAACTATGAACTTTGTTTAAACTGTTTTGCCTATGCTTCCGCTACTTACTTAGACTGTTATTTGAACTTAAAACTTTTGAACTTTAACTATGGTATTTACTAACCATTATGGTTGGTGGACATTCCTATTATTAACTAAATGCTCAGTATAATTGGTGGCTGGATCCTGGTCAGTCGCACACCTCGCGGTGATACTCCGCATGTGGATTTGAGGGTGTGAGAGTGTGTTTGTTCAATCCTAACGATCCTATCATATAGAACATCAAACAAGAGCATATAGGCGTAAATATATGAAGAGTAGGACAATTGCTTGCAAGGCCCCCTAAAGTATAGAGAAATCTAAGCCCCTACGACACAACTAAGGAACTATTGTACCCTCCCCTTTAGGTCTCTAACCTTAATTCTACACTTCCACGAACTCCTATCTTGCACCATGTCTCAGAGAGGTGCAACTCTAGTAAATCATGTCTAATCCGGCTCATCCCAATTCCCATGTCAATTGTGAGTCAAACAAAAAACCCTATCACTAATCATCCTAAAATGTGTTTTCACTAATCATCCTAAATGCGTTATCACTAATCATCTAAATACACTTAATGGGCATCGCTATTTATATTTATCAAAAATAAATAAATAAATAAATACTATTAAAAAAATAAAAATAAAAATTATTGAAGCATTCATATTTGTCACTAAACACCCTATAGGCTATAGCGCCATATGGGTGCAAGACTACGTAGCACGCTATAGTGAGCCCTATAGCCGCCATTGACAACCATGAGCTCGTCTACTCAAGCTAACTAAGACTATACGGAGTGGGAGGGCATGAAGAAGGGCATTAAGCGCCATGTGGCGGCCACGTCAGCAAAATGATGTGGTAAAAAAGCACGGGGTGGTGTCGAGCGTGGAAAGGGCCCCACCTTTTTTGTTAGTGTTTAAAAAAAACTCACCAATCGCAAACCTCCTACCACAACCCACCAATCAACTCGCGCCACATTACCAACAAAATTGCCCCCCACGCCGGTGAAGAACCTCACGCCACCCCACGGGGCGGTATTCCCGGCGTGGAGAGGCCACCACGCCCACTCCATGTGGTCTAAATAAAGCTCGGGATCGGTTATTGAACCAACTTATGTTTAGGCTCTCAGACTTGTTTATTAAACCCGCTTATAACTAGGCTCGAGCTTACTCAAGCTTGGCTCAATTCAAACTTTTAACGCTGCAAATTAAAAAACACAATGCAGACTGTTTGTATGTTGAAACCCTATATATGAAATCTCAAATTGGGGGAATTGAATTACCAGAAATATGAGATGGATCTTTGAATTTCGCCGATACACCAGGACCAGACGCATCGGTAATAACCTCTCTAACAAGAAACACGTACGCAAACCCACCCTCACCAAGCTGCCGAACAACCTTAAACCGGTTGTCGTTGATCCAAACATCAGCGCCACCGTTTACGGCGTCGTAGAGTGCGTTGAGTCCGGAAAAAGAACACCCCATTTATGCCCCTGGCGAATGGTAATGCTCTTTTGTTAGAACAAAACCCTCTTTCTTGATCTGTTATGAAATTGAGAACAGATGGATGAGATCTGAAGGTGGTGTTGAAAATTGGGGATTTAGGTGGTCGTGACTCGTGACACGAATAGGATCGAGAAGGCTGAACAACTGAAAATTTTGTTAATTGTTTTGTATTTGAAAAATAAAACCTGATTGTTGGGTGAGATAGAGCTTTAAGACCAATAGGTTTGGGTTTAATTTTTTAAGGGGTTTTTTTTTATATTTATTGGGTTTTCTGCTGAATTGGTTTTTTTTCATATTTATTGGGTATATACTTTTAGGTCTTGTGACTTCCAACCCCTGGTGGAAATTTTCAAGCTTTGCCACTGCACAACCATACACTAAAGTTTTCGGGCTGGGTTGGGTTAGATCGGGTCACGGAACATAATAAAGACCTAAATCAGAAATAACCGGTTCATATCAAATTCCATCGTGTATTGCACATTAGAAACAAACAATAAATTACCTCAAATATCGCCTAATTGATTTGGTGAATTCCCTTCAAGAAACAAAATTGTTCAAGGACCATGCAGGTGGTTGCGACGATAGATGTGATTAAAGATTAGAGCGCTCATGATGGATGCGACCAAAGATAAGTGCGATGTCAATATTTCTAGTCAGATGTGTTGGAACGACAAAAATATCTAAACCCAGTCTGAAATTTGCAACCGAAATATTTATTTGGTATTCATATAAAATGTAAAAAACAAAACCACATGTTTGTTACTTCTATGTATAGAGGTTGTTTGCTGAGAAGAAACAAAAGTTTTGTTCATATGAAATAACAATGCTACAAATGTTCAATAAAATGAAGAAATAAAGAAAAAAACAAACAAGTAAAACTATATAAGCTAAAAACAAATCCACAAAGTTGTTCCCATTTCCCTTGTCACATGAGACTTGTTCTCTAATAAAATCTTTTTGAACTTTATGGATGGCAGAAGCTGAGCCTGGAGGTGGAGGGAGGAGGTCACGTTTAACCCTGAATCCGTAATATGGGTTTTACATTTAAAGAGTTAAATAAAAATGTAGCAAAATAATTAGAATGGGATGGGAACCCGGATTCGAACTCTGGAACTCTGGTTTAGAAAAGAGGTGCAACACCACTGGAACACTTCATATCTTTTGTTATGGGTTCAC
Organism: Helianthus tuberosus; assembly: GCA_030545235.1. NCBI lineage: Eukaryota > Viridiplantae > Streptophyta > Magnoliopsida > Asterales > Asteraceae > Helianthus > Helianthus tuberosus. Next base: position 129,044,686 of record CM060397.1, read on the forward strand.
CTATAATTTGTTTATGGGTTCCTACTATATTTTCAATATGCGTTTCTACTAAAAGTTTCAAACCGAATGGGTTCCTGGAAACCCGGTCTTTCATGGTAGATCCGCCCCTAATTGGCACAACTGGTGTTATGTACTCCACGTAAAGGCCTCTACATTACGTATAGGGTTGCATCAAAATCAGTGTTTAACTGGTGTCAGTTCAGTTCTGGTGAACTTATTAGTAAGCTCTCACCACCTTCAATGGTTATAAAACTTTCATGAAAACAGGGGCGAAACCATAATGTAAGTGCTACGGCTCAACCCCGTATTTGTAGTTTTTTTTTTTTTTTGGTTTTACACAAAGGACACCCCAAAAAAATACGATGATACCCTTAACCAAAAAAATAGGATACTTGATATTACTAAATCCCATTTTTTATAAGCCCAAACTGTAACAACCCTTCTAAATATTTTTGAGACCCTAATATATTTTAAAATATCCCTATATGTCCTAAAGTACACCCCGTATACGTAAACGGGCCCTAAATACCTTTATTTTCATTAAAATTAAATAAAAACAAAATTTTATGGTCTCTCACGGGGCGCGTAGCCCTTGGCTACCACCTACGCGGGGCGCGACAGCAAGGAGTCAGGGCGACACCCTGAGCCGCCACGTGTCATCACGCGTGTGGAGTATACGAGTCGAGTCAGCCAAGCTAGGGCCTACCCTAGGGAGCCACGCGGGCCGCGTAAACCCTGGCCGTGTTCTACGCGGGGCGCGACAAAACCAAATAACAGCCCTATAAATAGCAACCTTCGGCAGTTCAGTCAAATCGTTCATCTCTCGACTTTCTCTCAAATTTCTTTATAATAGGCATAATTTTCGGGCATAATACCCCCTAATTAACGAAGTTCTGCTCCGTTGTAAGTATCATAACCCCGGTTACGTATTAGATACACTGCCCGATTGATTCAGGGTTCCGTAACGGCTGTCGTGGTTCTGCCCGACGTAGTCGTTGGAATACCGTCTCGGGGAGGGTATTGCTAATGTAAATATTGGGTTATTATACTAACACGTGTGTATTTGTGTAAATTATAGATAATCACCAGGAAACCCTTAAAGGAAACCTAAGACAGCAATGTGAGTAATCTCCTTTTTGTAAACAGTTTTTACAAAACCTTAAATATTTTACAATGTGATTAAGCAGTGATTGAGTCTTTGTAATTCTTCAATTACTGCCGGTATGTTGGGGTTTTGTATACAAAATGTGGAACACGTTACCATTGGACAAAGATTTAGCCAATGGGTAATATGACCCACCAGTCAGGATTGACAGTACTGAATGAGTAATTGTGTAGATGTAAACATTGTAATCGCTCTCAATACTGTGAAAATTGATAAAACTCTTCTTGATTAAACTAGGATTCACTCACCGGTATTTCCCACTGACAAAATGTTTTTAAACATGTTTCAGGTAACAAAATGTAAGAGCCAACTAGAAGCCACCTGGACAGCACTGAAGGCTTGGAAAAGTGGCTATAAAAGTTACCTAAATAAAAGAAGATGTTTTATTCAATAAAATGGAGATTATCTCTATAAATCAGTTTGTAATGAAAACTTGGGTTTTATCCCAATATGTTTAATATTATAAAAGTGTGGTATTTACTCTGATAAAATATTTCCTAACTACGGTCCTGATGCAATTTCCGCTGCCAAAATGATAAACATCGTTACTACCAAAACTGGTCTCGCGGCTGCCCGTTCCCGGGATAGATAGGGGGCGGGGGTTGCGACAGAAGGTGGTATCAGAGCTAAGCCACTGATTCAGCCACAGAAGTATTCTGCTGACGCCAAGATATTATTCAAATTGTTAGGAAATTTATTATGGAAATACGTGCATATCTGTATTTTATTGTTATATGTTATTTGACTATTTGTTAGTTTACAGTATGAGTGATCAAGGACCATCCGACGCGTATCGTCAGTTGTCCAGCTCACCTAGAAGCGAAGGCACCTCTTCACAGCCTGCCCTCTCAGGGTATTCTGCTGATAATGAAGACGGGATATTCGTGTTTAAGGCTCAGTCTGAAGAGTCATTCCCTCAGAAAAGAGAGGATGGTTCAGTAAGGGAGCACATGAGCATAGGAAGAGAATGAAAAAGTTACAAGAGCAACGAGTGCTAGCAGCCGCTAAAAGAGAAACCGATGCCCACACCCAAGACATGCTTAATAGGAGTTTAGCAAACTTCCATATTTTAGCAACCACAGTTGTCGACCCAAACCTGGAACAACTAGTTGCCCTCAACCATTACCCTTGTTTCCCATGCAGCCAATGGAGATAGATAACAACCCAAAAAATCAAGTCGAAATTCATGATTTTAATCCAGAAGAGATACCTAGGGTACCAGCACCCAATCCCTTAGACCCAGACTACGATCCGTGGTTCGATGATCATAGGGACTATGTGCAACGCTACCATTTAACAGACCTACCCATGCCAAATCTAGCAGCCTACCCAAGTCTGGACCCTCTAGATCCCTACTACGATAACGATGAATACATTAGGGAAATCCTAGAGAATACGTATCCTCAGGAAGAACCCATGCCACAGTACCCAAATCCAGTACCAGCACCTACACCCCTAATGAGTGCAGAAAATGTGCAAGAGCTCCGAACTTTCAGAGAAGAAATTTTAGAAAGTAGTGAGAGGATGAGGCAGGTAGGAGAACGACTCGTCTGGAAGTACGACGAGCGTCATATGAATTTCTGGATGAATCCATATCAGTGAAAGTGACGGTGGAGATGGTAATAGTAATAATAATATAATAATATATAAAATGTGTGTATGAAAATATATATATATATATATATATATATTTATAATAATAATAATAATAATAATAATAAATCTATCGTAGTATAGACCACTTTGTGGTTAATGATGCATAGTAGTATTGCAATTTTAAATTTCAGTTCTGGTTTGTATTAAATGCATACTATATAAGAAAAAGTAAGTCGCAATGTTCGACGTTTTTTATCAAAATGCGTGTCATGTGATTGATCGTATTAAGATATTATCTTGTGATATTAATATGTGGTAAATGTTTAAAATTCAGATGGCCGACCAAGTGAATCAAGAGAATCCGGATAATAACCCGAAAAACCAGAATAACGATAACCAGGGTAACAATATCCCGGGTAACGAAAACCCAAACAACAACAATAATGGAAACCAAGTAGACAACAGTGCCATCCAACACATAGTGGCACAAGGAATAATAGATGCGATGCCATATATTATTCAAATGGTTAGGGAACCTGATAATAAAAGTAACCGTGATAGTAAACGACCCTCTGAACCAGAAAACAACGTGAACAATGGACCTATACTTCAAGCGCCCATTCCCAAAAGGAGAAGAACCATGCCTTATGGTTGTTCTTATAAAGAATTCTGGTCTTACAAACTAATACTAAATAAAAGTGTAAAAGAAACTTGTTGACTTTACCTCGAGTCAACCCTGGCTCTCCTGTTCGGCTAAATTAACAAATCATAGGCAGGTGACATTCTAGATTTGAGACATTAACTACACATATAAAGCAACACATGTTAGTCTACATACAAAGTATAAATGAATGAAGAGTTGTTGCTGGAAACCCCAACGCAAAAATTGCGTAATGCACAGAAAAAACCGTCAAAAACTGCTAAACTTGAGTTTGAAATCATGTTGTCTTTAATCGCATAGCAAAACTTGAGTTTCTTCGATTTGGCTTTTATTTATTGTTTATTACTCCAAGCGTGTTTCTTGGTCTTGCCTATGTTATAACCAATCTGCAATCAAAGAAACGATAGTTATGAAAAGCATGAGCAAAAGCCAATTCACCGAAACTGAAATAACCAATGATAACGCACCGATACAACCGGTCCAAACTAATAACCGGCGGTATAGTATTTTTTCTTTTTTTCGAAAACCAAAAACTACAGTTTTAAGTGATGTTAATGTAAATAAAGAAACTCTCACGAAGGGGATTAACGCTAATAAATCATAAAGACAAAGATCAAATAGGATTACTTACTTGACCTACAAAAGTCATCTCAATTATTCTTTGAACCATAATCCCAGGTCCAGAGCAACTGAAACAAAAATAACATTCTTTGAACCATAAGCCCAGGTCCGAAGCATCTGAAACAAAAATAACATTAATGAAAATTAGCTTCAGTACATTAAGTAAATAAATATCTGAACTTATTCACACATTTTTCAAAGCCTAAACGATTTAATATTGTAATTTAATCATTTGTTCAATATATTTCATAGTAGTAGTAATTAAAATATAAAGCATATGGTTGTTGCAACATACTGAAGTAACATAGAAACTCAAGACATAAAAATCAAACCTAAATATATATTTTAGGTATCCTACACAATCATACAGTTATGCCCATAATTACAAATGGCCATAATCACAAAATTTATATTACAAACGGTAATACATAATACACAACATGAGCTCCATTTCTACAAACTTGAGTTGCAACAATCATATTTTTGAAAGCCTAAAGCGATTTATTGTTGCAATTAAATAAAAATATGAACAAACCAATAGCATAATTAAAATAGTGTTTTTTTATAGGCTAAGAATTCAAATCTCATACCAAACACCAATGGCATTCAATTAGGTTAACAAACTTGTACAATATACACATACAAATACAAATTAATCACAAACAAATTCAAAACAAAAACAATTTCAACACCTTATCATCTGAATCACTCATCTTCATGCATTTTTTCCTCTTTCCTTTTCATTGTACAACTTCGTTCTTCATTCTCTGTAATCTAGCATAATTTAGAGGATCATTGGTGTGTAAGTTAGTGGACTGTAAGAAAAAAGAAAGAAAGAATAGAACAACTAAAAGAGAGAAAACAAAGAACCTCCTCGAGTACAGATCCAAATCAACCCTCACCTCATCTCCTTAAAAACCCTAAATAGAATACATCAGCCGCACAATCCCCTTTCTTCTCTAACCCCGATCACCAGAGAATGCACTCCGGTCGGCGACAAATCCCGGACACACCACAGCCTCAACGACACCCCCTTCCTTACCCACACTCATAAAACCTTCTGTTCTTGTATCATCCTCGTACATACACATAATCTGCACATTCTCTATAGAGAGAGAGAGAGAGAGAGACAAAGAGCATAATTTAAAGGATCATTTAAGAAAAAAGAAAGAAAGAAACCCTAGAATATGAAGTGAGTATGTTGATGGGGGATAAAGAAGGTAAATATTGAAATTGCAGAGTTTGTGGCTAGAGGATGAGGAAGGATTGATGGAAAGGTGTTTAGGTGATTTGGGAAGATTGGTGGTAGAGGTGGAGAAATTAGGGTTTGAATGAGATGTGGGTCATGGATCACCTACCGTAACCCAGTTTCATAACCCAACCGGTGAACATTAAGTGGGGGGAAAAGTCTAGGAGCCCTCATTGAGTGACACCTGTCTCAAAGTTGTTTTCTTTTATTATAGTAGATAGATTCTATAGAAATGAATAGCGTACCGGTACCGATTTATGCCACAAAGTAGATAAACTATAGAAATGTACAATGAATTCATTAATGTACAATGAATTTTATACCGTCATGTCAAGAATTCTATAAAAACGAATATGATACCATTACCGATGTTTGGTCGGTATATGTTCGATTTGTGATGATAAAAAAATCAACTGTATATAACCTGTTCAAATACCGATGTTGTTTAGTCGGTATATGATCGGTTTGTGATGATAAAAAAATCAACTATATATGACTCGTTCGGGTAGAACTTTTATCGAATTGTACATAATAATAGGCACATGATGACGTTAATAATAAAAAAAAAACTATACCGATGTTATACACTGACGGTATCGATGTTGTTCAGACAGTATCAGTATCTGTAATTCTTAAAAAAAACATTAAAAGTTAAAATTAAAGAAATATGTTTAAAATTAAAAGTAAATATAATATTCTATTGTAATAATATTGAACCGATAGAAATATGAAAAGAAAAGAAACTACATATATTTTATAAAAATTAAACTAGTATTCATGATCACTTTCCAATTATATATATACTAGTGGGATTCCCATGTTTCGTTGTGGGCCTTTGTTCATTATCAGTCTGGTTCATTACAGTATCAGTATGATACCGACACTCGGCATAGCAATCAACATGTATTTTACATGGACTAAAAACCATAAAAATGAATTCCCATACGGGTGCCGATGTTATTTAGTCGGTATTGGTTCGGTTCGTTCAATATAGCTTTGGATACCAAAATTTTTTTACTCCGAATATAACTCCATGTTCAACGAATTTTATGCCACCAAGTAGATAAAACTATAGAAATGAATACGATACCGGTACCGATTTGTTTGTTCAGTACATATTCGGTTTGGGACAATAAAAAATCAACCATATTCGACCTGTTTAAAAGAACATTTATCGAATTGTACATAATAATAAGCATATGATAACGGTATATTCAGAATTTTATTAAATGTTATTTATTAATAAAAAAATTGCAACGGTAATCGACGTCATTTTATATAACAATGTAAACCCGCAGCGGATTGGGTGGCTGGGACATGATCACAGCTCATGACAACTATTAAAGTTAGATAAAACTGTAGAAATGAATACGGTACCGGTACCGATTTGTTTGTTCAGTACATATTCGGTTTGGGACAATAAAAAATCAACCATATTCGATATGTTCAAAAGATCATTTATCGAATTGTACATAATAATTAGCATATGATGGCGGTATATTCAAAATTTTATATTATATTAATAAAAAATGGTAACGGTAATCGACGTCATTTTATATAACAATGTAAACATATCACACCCCGACCCGCAGCGGATTAGGTAGCTAGGACATGATTGTTCACAGCTCATGACAACTATTAAAGTTTAACATTATTTCATGCTAACAATTAAATAATTGTCACATAAGCAAATAGATATCTAAATCAACCAAAACAATATTCAAGACATAAATATCCAGTTTATTCTCTAAGGCAAACTTCTAAGAGTCCTCATCGCTTCAAATATGATTATATGTGTCACACCCTCAATTTCCACATGCAGAGTATTACTGCGAGGCGTGTGAATAGGGCTGTAAACGAGCCGAGTCGAGCCGAGCTAGACCCAGCTCGAGCTCGGCTTGAACTCGATTCGAGCTGGCTCGGCTCGAGCTCGAATTTCGAATCGAGCTGAGGTTTGAGGCTCGAGCTCGGCTCGATTAGAATTCGAGCTAGCTTGGCTAGGCTCGATCTAGCTCTAACTAACAAAGAACCGCAAAATTTACTACTTAAAAAGCCCTTAAAAATGAATTTCTTCATAGACTAAGGGTCATAATTGCCATTTAATTTAACCATATGGCTAAATATGCTAGTATAAATAGTTAATTCACTTCGTCCATTGTCTTTACCTTCTTTTATAGAGGAGATACTCTCTTAGTTTTTGTTTTTAAGCGATGTGGGACAAAAAAAATGAAGGATGTAAACCTTATCGAGCCAGCTCACGAGCTCACGAGCCGAGCCAGGCCAAGCTCGAGCTCGGCTCGTTTACAAATCGAGCCGAGCTGGCTCGTTTACAACCGAGCCAATTTCGAGCCGAGCTTTCTTCGAGCTTTTTTCGAGCGAGTTTCGAGCGAGCTGCGAGCCACGAGTTTTTTGAACACTCCTACGTGTGAATGACCAGGATCATGCGACCAATCATACTGAACAATCATTTAAAATATAGTAATTTCATCACCATAATACGATTAGTGACTAAAGTTCAAAGTCCAAAAGCAATATTTAAAGTTAACAACGGAAGCATTAAATTTAACAATCCAAACACAAGTTTTAAGTTCGTAAATAATTATTTAGAACCATCTTTGGTTCAACGCAACCACTACACTCCTCCGCTGCAAGCCCCCGAGCTGTTCCTAAGTACCTGCAAAAGCATGCAGTAGGGTGTCAACATAAAGTTCGCGAGTTCACGGTTTTATCCAGTTTTTATTTCCAAAAACTTATGTTGTTAAATTACTCATTTATATCATGTCATGGGGAGCTGCCGCATCTATAAGCTACTAAACTCCGTAGTACCGAACACTTGCGACTGTTGTATTGTTGTTGCCCCGTTTGTCAATGTCTATCATCATTGACAGTTTGCCAAGGCATAGTAGGTCACGCCCGTCCTCCAAGGCACGGTGTAAGGTTAGTGGAACCTAATAGTGCTATCAACTAATATCCCGTTCGCAAGGCCCCGACGATTAATCGGTATAGTAAGTGGGGACTTCGTGATAGATTTTCGTTTAGTACGCTAAATATAAATAGCATTTAACAGTATTCCAAACCAGGAATACTAGGCAATCCCATTCCAGGGAAAGTGAAGTCCGTTCCCAACCACACGGAATATATGCTTTTAGTAAAGTGTGTGAACTTGCTCGGCAGATAATTTACTTGTTTTAAAGTTGGTCAACCACGTCCTATTATGGTTACCAATGTTAATTAGGTTTGTATGCAAGTAATCCACGTAATTCTACACGTATCTAACATGTAGCATACAAGTTATCATGTATCACCTAAACAGACGCGTGGGCCATACGTGTTATTACAATAAAAGTATATCAAGTGAACAGTAATCAAGCAGCCCAACATGTATACGTTTCAGTGTGCGGCCCAAAATAATTTGCAACCCACGTAGAGTGTGTGGCCCACACTCTAGTGTGCGGCCCCCACCTGGTGTGCGATCATGCACCAGACTTTTACATCAGTAATGTGCGTGTGTTTAGTGTGCGACTTGCACTATATGCTTGTACGTTGTGTATTAACACTTGTATCATGTTGAGATGTGTAACACACTTGGAAATCGAGTGTGCGATGCGCTATGTTAGTTTGTACCTCATGCAGGCAAGGTTGTACACTTTATGAGTGTACGATAACAATTAAATCAAAACATCATCCATTCAGGTTTTCAAAATCTATTCAACAAATTACATATTCAAACATGAACATCAATCATGAATCAATTATAACCATAAAGCATTTATCCGTACTATGTCACAAACAATAATCAAATATTCATCCACAAGGATCTAAATCTAAACCTCCTACACCTCATATTGTCTAACACTGTTTTTATCAAAGGGTACCTTGACCATTCATCGGTAACAATCATAAATCACTAATTTAAAATCCTAACACAGATTTGTCGTACCAATACACCAAACACAAATTATCGTGCCAAGAACAGATCGATGCTATATTATCATGAATGATTATTTGAAACAGTTCTACGTCACTTATGTTATGCGAAATCATCCAACAATCCATCATACATGTTTTATCATTTCATCAACACAAATCTTGATTCATATACAGTTTCAAAGTTTCAAAGATTTGTCACATCCTTTTATTATTTATCATTCTAGAATCATCCTATCATTAACATATCAAACATCTCTAGCTCGTTATTTTAAATCATGCCTTTCGAGTAGATCATTAAACAAGCATGAACACCATCATCACTCATAACAATCAAACAGTGGCCATAACTAACCTGGAATGATTAATCCAGAAGTGTGCGAGAGAGTGGAAAAAAGGGATCTTCAAATGACGAAGGAAAGCTTTCGAACGGGGTATGCTGCTGATGATGCCATAGATTTCAAAAAGGAAAGGAATAGAATGTTTCTAGGGTTTCCAAAAAGAAGGGGAATGTTTGTGAAAAGATGGTTGTCGTCACAAATGTTTGCTAAAAACATTCCCTAGGGTTGGCTGCACATGGGTATTTATACCCATCAAATGATACCACACACATTCAGGTGTGCGCCTTAAATGAGTGTGCGGCTTCATTTGGGTTAGATGTGGGCTGGGATTTGGCCCTGAATTAAAGGGTGTGCGACTTTGTGTGTGTAATGAGGGAGTGTGCGGCTAGACAAAAATGTGTGAGGTGACTAGAGTGTGCGGCCTAGGCAGATTTATCATACAACAATTCTCATGCCAACAATTTAGTGTGCGGCTGAACTTTTTAATTATAACATTCATCTAATTTTTAACAAGTCATTAATCATTAACACATTATCCTAATATTCATGACAACTAAGTATATAATAAATTACATTTACTATTTCCACAAAATCACAAGGTATAATGGAACGTGTAGGGAAAGTTTGAGTTGTCACAATATGTATCATTTGTAAAAGTAGTTTTTGGGTCAACATAAGTTGGTGAGTAAATCAAATATTTAAATAAAACACTTTTTGTTTATTTTTTGTAAAAGGTTTAACATGCAATTCAATGGTAAATAAGTGATCAACAACCACCAATACTAAATAAACGACAATCCAACAATGCGATAATGTGATGATATGAAAATGCGATAATGCGATAAACGAGCCCACCGCCAATCGAATCTTATGTTGTGGTGATACCAAGCTACAAACCTATGGCAATAGGGAACCGTTCAACCTATGGATCCATGTGTGTGAATGATTAGTGACACAAAACATTAAATTGTTAGTCAAACAAGTACAACTATCACATAATTACACATTGAGTTTTTGCATGTATTTGATAAATGAAACAAGTTGAAGTAAGTGATACAATGAGATAAGCAACACATGACACACCCCAAAACATTTAAATTATCGGTGGCAAAGTGGGCAAGTTGGATGGGTTTGGGTCACGTGTCAAGATGGGTTTGGGTCATGGGTATTGTTATGGGTGGTATTTTGAGCCCATATCCAGACACTATATCTTGATTTTATGATAGTTGTTTACGATCAGGATACCGGACCAGGATATTGGTAACATCCTGATGCAGATTCGCTTGCAGGTGATGGCCGCAGGATCACAACGTTAACAAGGACCCTTTCTCCTGAAGACTCGCTCCATTTGGTTGGGAAGTGGACGTTGAAGTCTGAAGAACAGGTCTCTAACGTTCAAAAGGGAATATTTTAGAGCATCCCAAGTTTTTAGGAGAGTTTGTTTATTATTTGTAACTATATAAACGGATATTCAGATCTCTAGGTCACACACTACACTCTCAGCTTTCGAACTCATACACAATTCTCTCTTACAATTATGCACGAACACTCAACACTAGCAATCTTTGTAACACTTAGTGGCGATCTAAGCATTATCCTGCACTATATCCTGAATATTTAAGCAATAAGAAGAACAAGGCAGCCGACGATTGTTAGCTCTCGAGGTTTTATGCCGGAGATCTAGATTGATCAAGGGCTTTCCTCGTATATCCCGCGTCCACTTTTTACTTTTGCAGCTCATTGTTTCATAATCGGTATAGCTTCATATCCTGAGGCTATATCCTGAAATTGTTTTTATAAACAATCAAACCAACATATTTTTCACAAGCAGTGCTAGAACACTACCTCACAAACTAATTTGATCACTTAATTGCTTCGGTAATTTTTGACCAAAATAATTTGGCGCCCACCGTGGGGCAAGTGGTGCTATTTCTACTAAAAGCTTTGTTAAAATCACTACTTGGCTTTTTATTTTCAAATCTTTTTACACAACTATTTTCAATGGCTTCGAAATCAAACATGAGCTCTTCCTCCATGCCTGCTACAACCTCTACTACAACCAGATCGGTGCTTCCACCACCTCCACAAATGCAAGTTTCTTCACAAGTTCAAGCTCCTCCAAGGAGGGTTGAGCCTCAAATATTGTGAGACACTCTTCCTGCTCAGAATGTCCACAGATCTGGTGTTCCAGGGAGAACTCCTATTATGGCTTCTAATGATGAAATTTTAACTTTGTTTGGTAGTATACAGGATCAGATGAAGCAACAGTAGGAGACTAACCATATAATAATTAGAGAAATACAACTCTTGAAGTCTAACTCCAAGAGACCTGCTGAGGATGTTGTCACCCCCTTGCAGCCCAGGACACCGAACTTTAGTTCAACGGTTTATACTGAGGATAATCAGGACAATATCCTACCAAGCCGTTCCCAGAGCAATGCTCCTGAGATACCCTCAACAGCCAGGATGTCAACTGTGAGGGGCCCAGGATATGCTCCAGGATACGGCCAGAATCATCAAACTGGTAACTTGTCTAATAATGTATGTTAATACTCTTGCTACTAACAATATTGGATCTTCGCAGGATACAGGTGTAACGTCGGCACTCTCCAGAGAGCTTAAGAAGCTGAAGGATATGATATCAAATGTACATGGGGTGGTGCAGCCCATACCAGAAGTATCCCAGGACAGTCACCGGATATCTCGGTTTGTATATTGTATCTGTGATGCTGAAATCCCAAAAAGATTCCAAACTCCCAATATGAAGCTTTATGACGGGACCATGGATCCTAAGGAACATATTGCTCAGTATAGGGAGAGGATGGAGATTAACCCTATTCCCCCGGATCTTAAGGAAGCATGCCTCTGCAAGGGCTTCGGCTCTACCCTAACAGGATCAACCTTGAAGTGGCTCTTAAGCATTCCACCTCATTCAATTACATCATTTGCTCATTTGGTTAATTTGTTTAACAGTCAGTTTTCTTGCAGTAGAAGCTTTGAAAAACTAACAAGTGACCTATACAGGATAACTCAGGGTCCTCGAGAATCCTTAAGGGATTACGTGAACAAGTTCAACAGGGAATCCTTGGATATCCCACACCTTGACATTGCTACAGTTGTGCAAGCATTCAAGATGGGATTGCAAAAGGATTCCCAATTTTATCTGGATCTTGTGATGAATCCTCGTAGGAACCTAGATGAAGCTCGGAATAGGGCTTTGAGATATATCAGGCTTAAAGATGTCAAGAAAATGCAAGAAAGGATGAATTCATCCTCGACATACGAATCAACAAACAGGAAATCAGAGTCCTCATATAAACCATACCGCTCTAGGTCGTATGGTAAAAATGACGGCAAGAAAGTGAATGTTGTTGAGGACGAAGATGGCGAAGAATATCTTGAATTATCTGAATATTGTTTTTCTGTTAATATTCCTGAACTGATGTATGCGATGCAGGGTTTAGGAGATAAAGCGAGGTGGCCAAAAAGGAACCAGCAAAAGCCTGATTGGAAGGATAAATCCAAGTGGTGTGCCTTCCATGAAGATTTTAGACATGTGACGGAAGATTGCATAGCCCTGAGGAAGGAGATAAGCTACATGTTGAGCAAGGGGTACTTGAAAGATCTTCTTGGCAGAAAGAAGAACAAGGGTCAGGATACTGAGAAGGATCCTGAACGAGCAGCATCACCTCCTCCAGACGCCAAGATAATCAACTTCATATCCGGAGGATCCGATATATGCGGAACCTCATACTCTGCAGCTAAGAGACATGCAAAGAGGGCTAAGGTAGAAAGAGGGGACAAGCCAACGAGGATGACAACACTTACAACTGACAAAGTGATAACATTTGACAGTGACGACCGGGACAGCATTCAGGATCCTCATCATGATGGTCTGGTAATCACTTTATATATTGCTAATCATTTTGTACTCATGATACTGGAGGACAATGGCAGCTCAGTTGTGACACTTGTGTCACTTCAACCATCATACAAATACCAAACCAATGAAATATTGTATTTCATACTTGGGATTTGTATAAATATGTGTTTCATTTGCACATATCAATTCTTGTGCGATTTCGAGCTTTAAATTGCTTTCTGGAAGGTTATACGCGATCTGATGCGTAAATATAACTAGTTTAGTGCAACAAACACTCCGAAACAGTGACATAGGCTCAACATACCATAAATAACCTTTACATAACTTAGAAATAAGTTTTAAAGGGTTTAGTATGGCAAAAACAAGTTTATTCGCTCACAGGGACTATATGCGTCAACTAGCAAAAGTCTGTCGTTTCGTAAGGCAACGTACAGTCCGGAACATGATCATAAGCTAAACATACCCTAAATGGTGACACCTATGTCACTTTAACCATTAAACAAATACCAAACCAATGAAATATTGTATTTCATACTTGGGATTTGTATAAATATGTGTATCATTTACACATATCAATTCTTGTTCGATTTCGGGCTTTAAATCCTGGAAGGTTATACGCGATCTGTTGCGTAAATATAACCAATTTAATGCAACAAACACTCCGGAATAGTGATATAAGCTTAGCATACCTTAAATAACCTTTATATAACTTGGAAATAAGTTTCGGAAGGTTTGGTATGCCGAAAATCAAGTTTATTCGCTTACAGGGACTGAATTTGACAAACTGCGAAAGAATGTCGATTCGTACTGTAACAGACATTCCGGAATATGGCAATAAGTTAAACACACCCTAAATATCCTTTACATAGCTTAGAAATAGGCTTTGAGGGGTTCGGCGTGCTAAAATAAACTTTATGCTCATTCAGGGACTAAAAACGTCAAAAAGTGCACAAGTTTGCATTTTCGCGCATAACTTACGTTCTGAATACATCCGGACATCCAAAAATTTATGTAAGCATTAAAATAATTTATTTTAGTGTATGGCATAATAAAAATCCATTCGTCGCTTAATTTGGATCGTTTTTGCGTTCGTTACGACTCCCGTCGTAATTAACCGAACAACGCAACTGTACGACCAAACGAACCGACATCCGAGATATTTTTGAGCATGTGTTGAGTTCCCTATACTTTAAATTCATTTTATATCCTTGAAATAAGGTTAACGGGGCTTAAACGTGCCAAAAATGAGCCAAAATGCATGATTCTGAAGTACAGGGACCAAAACTGCAATTCTGTAATAGTTGGCCAGGCGGCCCGCGTAAGTTGATGCTATGGGCTACGCGGCCCGCGTGAGAGGCCCAGATCAGCAAAATCTATTTCCAGCTGTGAACAGCTGTTCCACACCCTTTGCACCTGGTTTTGATCAATCTAGGGGCCATATTTGATGGTTTTCAAGAGCCCATGGTATCCAAATACCATGTGCCCACATGTACGGTTGAGATCGAGGCACGTTTCCCAACGAACGATCCTAACGGTTGTACGGAAACTATATATACCCCTTGCTCTCAATTGTTGCAACCCACATTGATCTGAGTTTTTCTCTAAGTGGTTGTGTTTATACACTTCCTACCTGAGATTACTTGGAATCAATCTTGCGGGGACCCTTTGTAAGTGTTCCTTCGTTCTTTTATGCGTTTTTAGCTTGAAAGTCAAACTGCATTTGACTTTCTGCATTGACCAGTTTATGGTCAATGCGAAGTTCGTTTGAACTTCATAACGTGAGCGTAATCACGATGGTTATAGTCCCTAGTAACTATACCTACTGATTACCACGTTATCTAGGCTCAGTGACGAGTCGTAGTTTCGGCCAAAATATGTGTTCTTGCGTATTTTGTAACCAAACTACTCTAGGGTATCAAAACTGTTTGTTTTGATATCAAAACCTGTTTTCTAACTTGACTAAACATGTTCTAGCATGTTTAGCTCGTCACTTTTAGATTTGTGCTTGTCTAGGGTCGTAAATGTAAGCGATCTAAACAATCGCTTATGCTTTCGAACCCGACCCATTTAGTCGATCTTTAGGATCCGACCAAACACTTTAGGTGACCATAGTTGTATAGGGAATAACCTTCCGAGGTTATACCTTATGGTCACATCGTTTGAGTAGTTGTATGATAAGTAGTTCTTATGCCTTAGGTAAGTTACCAAAATACCCTTTTTACGCATAAATTCATTTTAAGCCTATGTAACGTAACTTTTGACATCTAAACTGATTTAGTAACAATATTAAACATGTTAAGGCATATCTTACTTGTCATAGGGCTAGTTAGGCGTTCCAAACGCGTTTTACGCGGACGACGCATTAAAGTAGCATAAGCTACCTAGACGGGTCGTAATGGGTCAAAAGCACTTAGGCTAGGTTTCATTTTAGTATGTAGGCTTTGTTAAACCATATCATATGAGTTGCAATACTTATTTGGTTTACGAAACCTCATACTACCCAATCTCCCGATTTAGGTCCGGTTATTTATGTAGTTATCTATATAGGGTGCCGTTTGATTCTATGATCCCTCTAGCTTTGCTTGGTTGTTGTTCAAGACTTCTAAGCACCCTCAAGTGAGTACATAGACCCCTCTTTTACTGTTTTCAAACTGTTTTGGGGTGAAACACATGTGCCTACTTGTTATTTTCATGCTTTCCATTGTTTTTACATCATATACTTGCTATGTTCATTAGTACACTATTAGTACATGATTTCATTTTGTTTTGCTATGTATGTTTACTTAGCATATTTAGCACATTGATTTACATTACATCTTCTTTTGCTATGTATGTTTACTTGACATGATAGCACATTGTTTTACATTACATTTTCTGCTTTGTATGTTAACTTAGCATATTTAGCCCATTGTTTTACTTTACTTTTTCTGCTATGTATGTTGACTGAGCATGCTAGCACATTGATTTACATGACTTTTCTATTTTGTATGTTAACTTAGCATACTTAGTGCATTGTTTTACATTGCATCTCTGTTGCATATGTTCTCGTAACATATGGACACATTATTTTACATCTCTACCTTGTATGTTTACTTAGCATACTAGGTACATTATTTTCATAAAACATGCTTACATTTGGTATATCATTTGGTTTGTTTAACGGGACTAAATTACATTCATTAACACCGATCATGCCGCTCGGTAGTAGGTAATGGTACCATAGGACTAGACAAATCCCGTTCCTAAAACCCTAGGTTTGTTTGGGTGGAAGGAATGACCGAATCCGAAAACATTTCTTTTGATAACCTTCACTCTAAGGTTATCCGTCTGTCTCAAGGCTTGAATGTAGGCGTTTAACATTACCGCATAAATGTTGTATCAGTAAAGCATGCATTATTCTACAAAGCATAACTTTTGATTTATTCAAATACTTTGTTTTGTACATTTTTGCTTGTGGTTTAAGTAGTCTCATTTTACTTACCATACATGACTTTTGTTTATACATTACATGGTTTATATTGACAATAGACTTGGTTTTCTCATAAACATTTGACAATTGGTTTAAACATTACATTTTGATGGTTTTTACATAAACATTTGACATTTGACTATACATAAACATTTTTACATTGATGGTTTGTTTTGGTAAGTGATTTAAGTAACGAGACGTGTGTAGTATGATACAAGCATGGTGGATACGCCGCTGGTACTTCCTATATATAAGTGCTTGTATTATATTACATGCCGTAGCGTTATTTAAATCATTTCAATTTGGACTTATACATTTTACACAAATGACATATTTTTTCACAAGACATTGTTTTACAAAACAACTTATTTTATACAAACTCATTTACTCGGTTATTCATTTAACCTTACATTACTCTTTTACATATCAACTACTTTATCATCGCTTTTCATCTGATTTACAAAACAAAAAATTTTACAAGGATCATGACTGACTTTTGTTAAACAACTTTTTCTAAAACTTATAAGTCATGAATCCTATTTTCACAAAACCTATATATCTCACAGGCATTTTTATGATGACGTACCTATTTTCACATGTGTTTCAGGAGATGATGCATAGGATTGATCAAGATACACTTAGGTGGACTCGTGCCTTAGTAACAATAAAAGATGCAAGACTAGTTAATTATGTTATGTTTCTTGTTTGTTAAGACATTGTAACTTCTTTTGATTCAATAAAACAAAACTTCAATTTCCATGTGTTATGAAACAATGATTCTGTTACAATACTCCCCGACGATTCCGCCACGATTTGTTGTTTTACGTGGTCAGGGTGTGACATAAATAACCTAAACGTAGCTTAGAAATAAGCTTTAAGTGGTTCGGTGTGCGAAAATATGCTTATTTGATCTTACAGGGACTAAAAGTGTCAAAAACGGCGTAAGTTTGCATTTACGAGCATATCTTACGTTCTGACCACATCTAGACATCCAAAATTTTTATAGACACTAAAATATTTTTATTTTAGTGATCGGAATGCAAAAAAATACCATTCGTCGCTTAATTTGGTTTGTTTTCGCGTCCGTTCGAGTTTCGTCGTAAATAACCGAACAACGTGACCATACGACCAAACGAACCGACATCCGTGATATTTCCAAGAATATTTCAGGTCCCCTACACTTTGACGACCTTGTAGAGCCTTGAAAATGGCTTAACGGAGGTTAAATACGTCAAATACGCAAGTTTGGGTGTGTGCAGGGACTGTTTCTGACAATTTTTGAAAGTTGCAGCCTGGTGCTCGCGTCGCGCGACCACCCTCTGGTCTTGCTGTCGCACCACGCCACCACGTGATCTGGACAGAAACCTCATTTTGTGCAACAGATCGAATTTCAGGGACCATTTATGCCATTTTCTTGTTTTGGGGAGCAAGTTAACACCTCCCCAAGTAATTTTAGCTGGCCCATGACACTTGTATGGCTAAGATCTCTTCCTTGATAGCCAAACAAACACTTGTCTTGATCTTGTTTCATCACCACAACTATATAAACCCAAGCCCAAGTTCATTTCAATTCACCCTTGATCTTATTTTCTCTAAGTTGAGGTTGAAAAACTTCATACCTGAGAATTTTAGATCAAGTTCTCCCTAGCAAGGACCTTTTGTAAGCTTCCTTCGTTCTTTTATCGCTTTCCTAGCGTAAAATTCAAACAGTGTTTTACTTTCTGCTTTGACCAGTCTTTGGTCAACACGAAGTTCGTTTGAACTTTGCAACGTGAGCGTAATCACGATGGTGGTAGTCCCTAGTGACTATACCTACTGATTACCACGTTGATTAGGCGTAGTGACGAGTCGTAGTTTCGGTCAAAATGCGCATTTATGCGTATTTTGCCACCAAACTACTCTTAGGTATCAAAACACTTTGTTTTGATATCAAAACCTGTTTTCTAACTTAGTTAAACATGTTCCAACATGTTTAGCTCGTCACTTTTGGTTTAGTGCTTATTTAGAGTCGTAAGTCAAGCGGTCTAAACCACCGCTTAGACTTTCGAACTCGACCCTTTGGTCGATCATTAGGATCCGACCAAGCATGTTTAGTGACCATAGTTGCATAGGGAATAACCTTCCGAGGTTATACCTTATGGTCACCTAGTTTAAGTAGCTGTATGATAGGTAGTTTATATGCCTTAGGAAAATGACCAAAATACCCTTTTCATGCATAATTGGATTTCAAGCATATGTAACTTAAAATTTTGTCACTTAACTGATTATTCAACATAATTAAACATGATTAGGCATATAATACTTGTCATAGGACTAGTTAGACGTCTCGAACGCGCGCATTTGCGCGAACGATGCGTTAAAGTAGCGTAAGCTACCTTAACGGGTCGTAACAGGTCGTAAGCACTTAGGATAGGTTCCGTTTTAGAATGTAGGCTTTGTTAAACCATGTCATGTGAGTTCCAATACTCATTTGGTTTACGAAACCTCATCCTATCCGATCTTCCGATTTAGGTCCGGTTTATTTACATAGTTACCAATATTAGGTGCCGTTTGATTCCGTGATCCCTCTAGCTTTGCTTGGTTGTTATTCAAGACTTTTAAGCAATCTCAAGTGAGTACATAGTCCCCTCTTTTACTATTTTCACTGTTTTGGGGTGAAGCATGTGTACCTATTTGTTATGTTCATGATTTCAAAGTATAATTGATTATACATATTAGTACTTATCTTTTGACAAACTGAATGATTATTTATGGTTTAAACACTGATTTTTCAAAGATTATAAAATTAATTTTTGAATTGTACTTATTTTATGTTCACCAAACCGATTGGTAGTATGATATAGCGCTATAGGATTTGACACCCCATTCCTGTTGTATGGAATGTCAGAAACCGATATTTTATCCAACTAGGAATTGCCTTCGTGGTATTTCTATAGTCTCCTAGGTGTATTTTGATACACTAAGGTTTGGTTGAATTCTTAAATCACATTTTTATTGTATATTTTGTTATACTCCCAAAAGTATAGTTTGATATACTCTCATGTGTGATATTGTACAAAATAACATATATTTTGTTAATTGCTAAAACATAGTTTGACATGTTATTTATAAAACCAAAACATAGTTTAATATGTTATTTATAAAACCAAAGTATACTTTTGATATACTACCGAAAACGATTATTTTGACGACTAAAGTATATTTAATATACTAATTATTTAACCATTTTGGAACCGAAATATATTTTGATATATTACTTATTCGACTTTCTTAAAACCAAAGTATATTTTCATGTATACTACAAACCTTTTTGTAAAATATTGTTATACAAACTCATTTTACTTAATTATTTATTTATACCTCTTTCTTTTATATCATCTGTTTTCTTATCACTTGATATATGATTTATAAAAGAAAACATTTTTAAAGTTCATGACTATTTTGTTAAAACATTCTTTTAAACCTACAAGTCATGAATCCTATTTTCAATAAAACCTATGTAACTCAAAGGCATTTTTATGCTGAAGTACCTATTTTTACACATGTTTCAGGTGCTTCTATGTGATGATTGTTGATACATGCTATAGATAGGATGGACTCGTGCCTTAGCGACTTTAAAATTTGAAAGACAATATTGTAATCATTTGATTTGTAATAAAACAATGTGTTCAATAATGTAATAAAACGAAATTATTTAATCCATGGTTGTGAAACAATGATTCTGTTACAACAGTCCCCGACGTTTCCGCCACGTTTTGTTGTTTAACGTGATCGGGGTGTGACAGAAAAGTTAGTATCAGAGCCAATGGTTATAGGGAATTAGGTTATTAGTAATGCTTTGACCTAGATTATCACTTATCATTAGGTGACAACCACAATAAGAATACAAATTTCGAATCCGCTTTGAAAATCAATCATCTGTTCTAGGATGATTGATTACTAGGTTTTGAACCTTCAAAGTTTTCGAAATCTCGTCAAAGTTTGTGTCTAAATAATGTGAACACCTGCAAACTGGAAGTGTGAATGCATGTACCCTGAGTTTTCTGTCTAAGGCTAGAGTGTTCGTACAAATCCGCAGTAACGGACCAGTCACTCTTACCTGGGAACTCTTGGGGTGAGTGTTCACTTATAGGCGAGCATGTCTTCGGTGATACATTATATTGATCCATTTACTTTGATTAGTCACTGCGTGTCGTTTGTTTGTTCGAGGTAACGAACAAATGATCGCCTTCCTTATGTTTTGTCGATGTTTTCAATACCTCTTTTGTTTTTCCAATCATCGACCTCACTCATTTCTCATGTTCCCTTGTTCCTTTTAGACAATGCCTCCCCGACGAGATGCACAACCCGTAACTAATGAAGAAGTCGCTGCCCTTGTCGCTCAGCAAATGGTTGCAGTACTTCCGGGCGTAGTAGCTCAGATCCATCAATTATATAACAACAATAACAACAACAACACTCAATGTAATTTCAAGACCTTCAACTCTGCTAAACCTTTGAAGTTTTCTGGATCTCAAGGAGCAACCGCTCTCCTACAATGGTTCGAAAGTTTGGAGAGCACATTCAGGCATGTGCAATGTCCGAATGAGCGTAAGGTTGAATTTGCATCCAGTGTGTTCGAGAAACGTGCTCTTACCTGGTGGAACGGTGTGATACGTGATAGGGGTGCTGATGTGGCACTAGCTCAAACTTGGGAAGAGCTTCGAGCTCTAATGATGAAGGAGTTCTGTCCTCGTCATGAGCTTAGAGCATTGGAAAAGGAATTCGATGATTTAAAGAAAGATAGTGGTGAACATCGAGCCTATACTGACCGTTATGAGGAATTGAGCCTGTTATGTCCTGCCATTGTCACGCCTGTGGATAAAGCGATTGAGAAGTACATTGATGGTCTTCCAGATTTAGTTCAGGATATCGTTACTGGCAGGAACCCTATTACTGTCAGACATGCCATTGAATGGTCTGCCACCCTGACTGAATCCCATATCAGGAAGAGAAAGCTTTTTCGAAAGGGCGATTCAAGACCATCTGACAAGTCTGCACAAGATGAACCAAAGGAAAAACAGGCCGAGACACCCAAGAAGAAGAAGCGCAAGGCTTCTCAAAACTGCGCCATAACTGCTCAGAACAATCAGGTTGCGCCAAACCAGCCAGCACAACCTCGTAAAAGGAAAAATTATGTTGGTACCGCACCTTTGTGCAACAAATGCAACCGTCATCATCTGGAGCAAGTGCAGTGTCACAAATGTATCCACTGTGGGCGATTGGGATATTTGGTCGATACCTACCGTTATGCAAACCAAGCTGCTACAAATCCTGCTGCTGTTCAAGCACGGTTCCCACCTGGGTCGTGTTATGACTATGGTGACCTTACTCACTACAGAAACAATTGCCCAAGACTTGTTAACGCAAATCCAGCGCGTGGACGAGTGTTTAACATAAATGAGGCAAACGCGAACAACGATGCAGCAGGGAATAATTAGTCTTTTGAAATTCCTTGGTTGTTATCTTTCAATCGACTCAGTTGTTATATAAATAAAATTTGTTGTTTCAATTTTTTTTTATTTTTTTTTTGCGAAACTGATACGATTGTGTGAATGTTTGATCCAACCCTTCGATGCCGACACCAAGACAAACTACTCGTGTGGTTCTGTCATTTTATGATCACTTGTGATCTCCCCAAACATCTTAAATACTCGTGTGATCAATTAACAAGAAAATTAACAAAATGAATATCAAGTTAAACAATTATGTGATTATGTGCTTATGTGTTTTCTTATATGTTTTGTGTTTTTGTGTGATCCGAATATGCATTATCTAAATCCTCATAGAATCTTCCATTCCTCCATATGAGGGATTCATAGTAGGATATCCAAAGGTACTACCTTAAATCCTTAATGGGCTTCTATGTTATAGTTAAGTCCCTTGGATTATGAAGTACTATTCTATAATTGGACCCCTTGAGTGGTCTAGTTAAACAGATTGATTCAAAAATCTGGTTAGGAATATCATGTGATGATATAAAAGATCCCTTAAGTGGTCTATTTAAGGAGATCGTACGACGGTCTAGTTAAGAAGATCATGTGTTGATCTAGTTAAAAAGATCGTTCGTTGATCTAGTTAAAAAGATCCTTTGGTGGTCTAGTCAAGTCACTTCATGTTTATTCGATTGATTTTTCCCCTACGCATTATGAAATGAACTGTGCAGACTGTGCAAGGAATTACGTAATTATGGATGCATACATAATTATGGAATTCAGTGCACAGAAACCACAGCAAATTTTGTCATGTGTTAAGACCTATAGTGATGAGAATAACAAAACGGGAACTATGTAAAAAGGGGCATGGTCGATACGCCGCTGGTACTTCCTATATATAAGTGTTCCTTATTACATTGCGAACGTAGTGTTATTTAAGTTACTAGAAGTCCTGGACCTTGACCAATGTCATTTTATCTTACACTCTCTGATTCTGATTTCGAGCACACACAAGTTTCCTATGATAGTCTTCATAAGAAACGTTCTTCTGTCCGTAGTTCAAAACTCCATGTTTTGTTACTACAAAGACTTCACTTTGACATTGACAATTTCGCTAAGAATCCAAACATGGCCCAAAATTTTACTTAGGGTTCGAGGGATTCATTCGAAAGCGAAACCATCACAGTTGTCTTCACAAGTTTACTCTGAAATTAAAATTCGGGACGAAATTTCCTAAAGTAGGGGAGACTGTGACACCTGTGTCACTTCAACCATCATACAAATACCAAACCAATGCAATATTGTATTTCATACTTGGGATTTGTATAAATATGTGTTTCATTTGCACATATCAATTCTTGTGCGATTTCGAACTTTAAATTGCTTTCTGGAAGGTTATACGCGATCTGATGCGTAAATATAACCAGTTTAGTGCAACAAACACTCCGGAACAGTGACATAGGCTCAACATACCTTAAATAACCTTTACATAACTTAGAAATAAGTTTTGAAGGGTTTAGTATGGCAAAAACAAGTTTATTCGCTCAGAGGGACTATTTACGTCAACTAGCAAAAGTCTGCCGTTTTGTAAGGCAACGTACAGTCTGAAACATGATCATAAGATAAACATACCCTAAATAACCTAAACGTAGCTTAGAAATAAGCTTTAAGTGGTTCGGTGTGCGAAAATATGCTTATTTGATCTTACAAGGACTAAAAGTGTCAAAAACGGCGTAAGTTTGCATTTACGCGCATATCTTACGTTCTGACCACATCTGGACATCCAAAATTTTTATAGACACTAAATTATTTTTATTTTAGTGATCGGAATGCAAAAAATACCATTCGTCGCTTAATTTGGTTCGTTTTCGCGTCCGTTCGAGTTTCGTCGTAAATAACCGAACAACGTGACCGTACGACCAAACGAGCCGACATCCGTGATATTTCCGAGCATATTTCAGGTCCCCTACACTTTGACGACCTTGTAGAGCCTTGAAAATGGCTTAACGGAGGTTAAATACGTCAAATACGCAAGTTTGGGAATGCATGGACTGTTTCTGACAATTTTTGAAAGTTGCAGCCTGGTGCTCGCGTCGCGCAACCACCCTCTGGTCTTGCTGTCACGCCATGCCACCATGTGATCTGGACAGAAACCTCATTTTGTGCAGCAGATCGAATTTCAGGGACCATTTATGCCATTTTCTTGTTTTGGGGAGCAAGTTAACACTTCCCAAGTAATTTTAGCTGGCCCATGACACTTGTATGGCTAAGATCTCTTCCTTGATTGCCAAACAAACACTTGTCTTGATCTTGTTTCATCACCACAACTATATAAACCCAACCCCAAGTTCATTTCAATTCACCCTTGATCTTATTTTCTCTAAGTTGAGGTTGAAAAACTTCATACCTGAGAATTTTAGATCAAGTTCTCCCTAGCAAGGACCCTTTGTATGCTTCCTTCGTTCTTTTATCGCTTTCCTAGCGTAAAAGTCAAACAGTGTTTGACTTTCTGCTTTGACTAGTCTTTGGTCAACGCGAAGTTCATTTGAACTTCGCAACGTGAGCGTAATCACGATGGTGGTAGTCCCTAGTGACTATACCTACTGATTACCACGTTGATTAGGCGTAGTGACGAGTCGTAATTTCGGTCAAAATTTGCATTTATGCGTATTTTGCAACCAAACTACTCTTAGGTATCAAAACACTTTGTTTTGATATCAAAACCTGTTTTCTAACTTAGGTAAACATGTTCCAACATGTTTAGCTCGTCACTTTTAGTTTAGTGCGTGTTTAGAGTCGTAAGTCAAGCGGTCTAAACCACCGCTTAGACTTTTGAACTCGACCCGTTTGGTCGATCATTAGGATCCGACCAAGCATGTTTAGTGACCATAGTTGCATAGGGAATAACCTTCCGAGGTTATACCTTATGGTCACCTAGGTTAAGTAGCTGTATGTAGGTAGTTTATGTGCCTTAGGAAAATGACCAAAATACCCTTTTCATGCATAATTGGATTTTAAGCATATGTAACCTAAACTTTTGTCACTTAACTGATTATGCAACATAATTAAACATGATTAGGCATATAATACTTGTCATAGGACTAGTTAGACGTCTCGAACGCGCGCATTTGCGCGAACGACGCGTTAAAGTAGCGTAAGCTACCTTAATGGGTCGTAACGGGTCGTAAGCACTTAGGATATATTCCGTTTTAGAATGTAGGCTTTGTTAAACCATGTCATGTGAGTTCCAATACTCATTTGGTTTACAAAACCTCATCATATCCGATCTTCTGATTTAGGTCCGGTTTATTTACATAGTTACCAATATTAGGTGCCGTTTGATTCCGTGATCCCTCTAGCTTTGCTTGGTTGTTATTCAAGACTTCTAAGCAATCTCAAGTGAGTACATAGTCTCCTCTTTTACTGTTTTCAATGTTTTGGGGTGAAGCATGTGTACCTATTTGTTATGTTCATGATTTCAAAGTATAATTGATTATACATATTAGTACTTATCTTTTGACAAACTGAATGATTATTTTTGGTTTAAACACTGATTTTTCAAAGATTATAAAATTAATTGTTGAATTGTACTTATTTTATGTTCACCAGACCGATTTGTAGTATGATATAGCGCTCTAGGATTTGACACCCCATTATGTTGTATTGAATGTCAGAAACCGATATTTTATCCAAATAGGAATTGCCTTCGTGGTATTTCTATAGTCTCCTAGGTGTATTTTGATACACTAAGGTTTGGTTGAATTCTTAAATCACATTTTTATTGTATATTTTGTTATACTTCCAAAAGTATAGTTTGATATACTCTCATGTGTGATATTGTACAAAACAACATATATTTTGTTAATCACTAAAACATAGTTTGACATGTTATTTATAAAACCAAAGCATAGTTTAATATTTTATTTATAAAACCAAAGTATACTTTTGATATACCACCGAAAACGATTATTTTGACGACTAAAGTATATTTAATATACTATCTGTTTAACCATTTTGGAACCGAAATATATTTTGATATATTACTTATTCGACTTTCTTAAAACCAAAGTATATTTTCATGTATACTACAAACCTTTTTGTAAAATATTGTTATACAAACTCATTTTACTTAATTATTTATTTATACCTCTTTCTTTTATATCATCCGTTTTCTTATCAGTTGATATATGATTTATAAAAGAAAACATTTTTAAAGTTCATGACTATTTTGTTAAAACATTGTTTTAAACCTACAAGTCATGAATCCTATTTTCAATAAAACCTATGTAACTCACAGGCATTTTTATGCTGAAGTACCTATTTTTACACATGTTTCAGGTGCTGCTATGTGATGATTGTTGATACATGCTATAGATAGGATGGACTCGTGCCTTAGCGACTTTAAAATTTAAAAGACAATATTGTAATTATTTGATTTGTAATAAAACAATGTGTTCAATAATGCAATAAAACGAAATTATTTAATCCATGGTTGTGAAACAATGATTCTGTTACAACACTCCCCGGCGTTTCCGCCACATTTTGTTGTTTTACTTGGTCGGGGTGTGACATCGGTCAACATCATCCAGTTGGAAACCCTGAAGAGAATGAACATCCCACAAATGGAGATCACCTCAAAGTCCACTGTGCTTGTAGGGTTCAGTGGAGAGGTAAAAAACACTGTTGGAGAAATAAAACTGCATGTATATTTTGAAGGAGTGAATTTGATGCAACGATTCTGTGTCATGGATTCATTATCTTGCTATAATAATATATTAGGTAGGCCGTGGATTCACGATATGAAAGTTGTGCCTTCAACCTATTATCAGTGTATCAAGATCCCTACTCCTTGGGGGGTAGTCAAAGTGGAAAGCGATCAACAGGAGGCGAAGGAATGTTATTCCTCTTCGATGAAAGCCTCGACAAAATCCATAGCAGGATAACAATTACAGATACAAGCCCAGGATATCTTGGAAGCTTCGGAGCAGGATGTTAAGAAAGTTATCCTGGATCAGGATAATCCAGATATCTCGGTGCATGTAGGGGCTAATATCCCTCAGGATATTAAGAATCAACTTACTAACTTTTTAAAATGCAGGATGTCCACGTTTGCATGTAAACACAAAGACATGACAGGTATATCAAAAGATATTATAACTCACAAGCTTGGAATTGACAAGTCTTTCAAGCCCGTTCAGCAAAAGAGAAGGAAATTTACTCCTGAAAGGAATGCAACTATACAAGAGGAGGTTGAAAAATTATTGAAGTCCAAGATGATTAGGGAAGTCAAATTCCCCAAGTGGCTAGCAAACATGGTGGTGGTTCAAAAGAAATGGATAGTTTGTGTAGACTACACAGAGCTCAATAAAGCTTGTCCTAAAGACCCATTCCCATTGCCTCGTATAGATTCGATGGTAGATGCAACTGTCGGGCATGAAATGCTGACATTTATGGATGCATCCTCAGGATTTCAGCAAATCCAAATGGAGCCATCTGACAAGGAAGACACAACATTCATCATGCCCACAGGTATATACTGTTATACTACCATGCCTTTTAGTTTGAAAAATACAGGTGCAACATATTAGAGGCTGGTCAATATGATGTTTAAAGACAAACTGGGGGACACAATGGAGGTGTATATTGATGATATGGTGGTGAAATCCAAGAAAGCGGAGGATCACCTCCAGGATCTTGAGTGTGCCTTCAATATCCTAGACCAATATAATATGAAGCTGAATCCTGCTAAGTGCTATTTAGGAGTGGGGGAAGGAAAATTTTTAGGATATATGGTGACCAAGAGGGGAATAGAAGCAAGCCCAGAACAAATTAAAGCTATCCTAGATCTCAAATCACCATCCAACATGAAAGATGTGCAAAGGTTAACAGGATGAGTAGCGGCGTTGAACATGTTCATATCAAGATCCTCAGAAAAATGTGTAACACCCCGTGTTTCTGAAGTCAAAGTCAAGGTCAAAGTCAACGACCGATTTCGCGCGACTTGACTAGTAGTGAATTTCTTTTATATGTTTATTTTAGCTGTATTATGTAGAGTAAGTGTCAATAATCACAATAATCGACGTATGTTATTCGCTATTTAATCGACTTACGACTGTGAACTATAGGAAGTAACAATGCGATAAAGTCAATTAAACGCTAGTCAATCTAATTTAATCAACATCGCATCGCAATCGCACTCGCAACTCGAATTACGCATTTTAGTTATTGTTATATGTGTGTGTGTGTGCCTTATGTGTTACTTGTGCATGTTTAAATTATGTTACGTGTGGTAATCAATCGAATCGCAATCGAAATGGTATTATAATTAGTGGAGAAGAGATAGCGCTAGATATGAGTAGTTGGGATTAAAAGTAATTTGACTAGGAAAACCTATCGCATCGCAACGCTCGCAATCACAATCGAAACAGCAAAAATCGTCATGCCAAACACCCGAACCAAGTGCCATCCGGCCGGGCTGCCAGTTGATCGTGGTGCCAGGTTGCCATCCGACCGAGATGACATCCGACCGGACAGTCATCCGGGCGAGATGCCATCCGACCGACCTGCCCTATTCCATTTTGGGAATCCTATAAATACCCCATGTCACTCTCATAGTTACCACTTTTGGCAACTGACGTCCGAACAACCCGTGCACCTTACCTTTTCTTTGATTTCTCCCAATTCCGGTAAGATCTCGTCCTAAATCTTGTACTTTCTTAATCTACACGCACTCCTACACCTTTCAATCTTTTGAATCTTAACTTTTAACCGTGAAATCACTAGATTTGAGGTGTTTTAGGATGACGTCATCATGTGTTCTTGAAGAACTTCATGTTTTGGCCTCAATCCACCAAGAACAACTTAAATCTAACCGATTTCCACACAAGTAAACAAAGATCTTGCATAGATCTAAACACATTCACGGTGAAAGGGATCGAGAGAAGGTTTTACAACTTTCTTTCAACTCTTTTACACTCAATGCACTCAAAACCGATAGAATCGGACCTTGTTCTAGTCTTCTACTCATTCTCAGTGTTGTGCTACCTCAAGATCTTGGTTCTACTCACGAGACCACCGACTTCGGGTTAACCAAGAACAACCGTCTTGAACCAGTTAACTGGTCGAACTAGGGTGATTCCTATTTGATCGGGTCACTTGGGACAAGATGGGGTTCCGTAGGTCAACACGTTGTCAAAGCGTCTCGATAAAACGACAAACAATCAAAACTGCCAAGTTAAAGATGAACGGAACAACCGGGAAGGAGTGCTATCCGACCGGACTACTATCCGAACGGATAGCCATCCGAGCGGCCGGCTGTCCGAACGACCTACATCGTGGGTCCCACCCTTAACCAATTTTATCTGAAGTCTGAGTGTTGAAACGAGTTACTATCCGGCCGAACTACCATCCGACCGAATTACCCTTCAGATCATGATATACTTGGACTTTAACACCTAAACAATTTTCAACATGTTCAACAACAGGGATGCCACCGGCTCGGATGGTCATCCGACCGAGTGACCGCCCTGCTGTGAATTTGTTCTCACTGAGTAACCTCGCCACTCGAGTCGCCGTCCGACCGGATAACCATCCGAGCGGATTGTCATCCGCACGACTGACCATCCAATCGACCGACTTGAAAGGTAGAGATACTTCAATGTTTTCAAAATGCTACAACGAAAACTTCAAAGGTCAAGCCATCATACATAAACACATCCTTCTCATAGGAAGAAACAATCCACTCGAATAGTCATCCGACCGGACTACCGTCCGACCGGATAACCATCCGAATGGATTGTCATCCGCATGAACTGGCTGTCCGATCGGATTACCATCCGACCGAACTCCTGTCCGAGCCACTTACACCTTGCATCGTTTTACGCGTCGCTTATCGTTATGCTATCATACTGATCAGGCTAACCTTACTCTCGAGCGCACCATTCAATCCATCAACCGCTGTGAGTATACTTGATCCCTTTTTGCTTTATGCACTTTTGGGTGTTACATACGTTACTTATTCTAAATCACATCGAACACACTACACAATACTTTTAACGCTAACCATTACCGCATGTTATACGTGACTTAATGAATGCTTGTTTGTTATGTTTACACATGGAATGCTGTCTACCTGCCTTAGCAACGATAGTACTATAGTTTGGACTCAGCACCCGCTCACGTGGGGGTTGTTAAGGACAATTATTTGCATGGATTACAGTGGTGATCATGTATTACGAACTGCCTTGGGCAGTCAACCCATAGTCATTGGTATCGATAGGTCTATGTCGATAACTAACATGCCTCATTTCGCTCTGTGTACGTGCTGGTTATGCGTAACGCTTTCAAACTCTATATGCTATTATCAAACTTGTACGCTCACCTTTACACTATGTGTATTGACTTTTATTTTAACGCGTGTGACAGGTGCTTAGGATGCTTGTCTGCTAGAAAATCGAGGCTAGAATAAGGCTCTAGAGGCCAACAAATAGTTGTCTGTACAAATGAAATCAAGGGTCTCTAGAAGCAGATAAACAATTGGGCTATTTGAAAAATCTGAGTTGTCGGAACAGAACTATTTGCCTAGAAATTTGTATGTAATAATTTGTTTACCTCTTGAGACATGGTATGGGACATGTTACTTTAAATTCATTGGTAATGATAATTGTAATGGAAACTTCTGGACAATCTGTTTCGCTCAGTGCCATACCCCGATGTTTCCGCCATCGGTTGGGGTGTGACAGATTGGTATCAGAGCCATAACTATAGGGAATTAGGCAAGACACGACCTAGTCTGGGTCGATGTCTTAGCGACCTAGTCTATAGTTAGGAACCAAGAGACCGACTTGTGCATATCCAGTAGGGATTATGTATGAGCTTACTGCTATTTCTCGCTATTCTCACCTACGCCACACTATCACTGCACTCGAATTTTCAAATATGAATGAGCTATTAAGTCGAGATTAGGTGTGAAGGCCGCAAACTCTCGATTAAATTGCTTGTTCAACCCACAAATTTATCTATAAACACGAGAATCTGCGTTGAACCAGGAGTGAAATCCATACTTCGACGCATAATCCTCTCTTATTTTATCAAAACAGGGACGAAGTTGTTAAGCCAGGGGTGAAACCCTAACCTTGACGACTTGTTCCGCCCTTTTGCAAAACTCTCACCAAGGTCACGACGGACTCCAACGACCTGAAGTCACGATATGATTAACGGGATGCGTGCCCAACGCCCAAGAATCGAGGCAAAGGCACTGTCCTGACAATCAAATGTGCACAACAAGTCCTTGTGAATAGTTGAATCACTTTGGGTAGTCAAAGTCTAATAGCCGCAGACGATCTATTTCTTGATTTTTATATGTTTCGATTCTGAGCCCGCAACTGCTGACTCTGATGATTCGTTGATTTTATGTGTGTTTAACTGTTTATGTGCTTAATTTTGGAGACTTGTTCGATTTTTGCTTTCACTCCGATCGAAACGCACGAGTCGCACTGCTTTTCTATTTCAAAACGCTGACAAATCGTTAAATTGTGGACGACCTTATGCTATGATATACGCTTATACTACACTACTCGATATACTAAACGCGATCGCTATACTCGAACACTCGCGAACTGTGAATGATAGGTTTCTGTATTCTGACTGCATCTTGTGATTACATGATTATGTGCTTTTGTGGATTATGTGCTCTACGTGCCTACGTGCTTATGTGCTTCTGTGTTTACGTGAACCTGTGATTATGTGCCTATGTGTTTATGTGATACATGTTACATTGCGTTCCTAAGCTTTAGTAATAGTAGGATTGTGGGGTGAGATTCGAATATATCATGTTGAGTCCTGTGACGATGTCTGTTGTAGACAATGTCGCCATCTGGATCTTGCGCTACCCGAGACACTCGCCGAAAGTAAGCAGACAAACGCCTTGCTGCCTTGATCACTAAACAAATGGCGAAAGTTGTTCCCCAAGTCGTCAGCGAGATATACGAAAATATGTGCAAATCATCTGAGGAATCCCGAACTGAGACTCCCAAAGCTGCTTTCAGCTTCAAACAATTCAAGGCGTGTGGACCGAAAGAGTTCACAGGAGAAGAAGGCCCCACAGCTTTGTTTCAATGGGTTGACTCCATCGAGGTCACACTGCGACACATCGGTTACCCAGATGACCTACGCACTCTCAAAGCAACTGGCGTCTTCCAGTCCCGCGCTTTAGACTGGTGGACGGCTGAGAGGAACAAACGTGGGAATGATGCAGCCTACGGTCTGTCGTGGGACGAGCTCAAGGAAGTCATGCTGGAAGAATTTTGCCCTCCTCATGAATGTCAAAAGTAAGAAGATGAATTCTGGCACATAAAGCAGAAGGATGGTGAAAACGCTGCACTCACTGCTGGCTTCAAGCAACTCAGCATTATCTGTCCTGATCAAGTCAAGACTCCGGAGATCGCAATCAAGAAGTATATCCGAGCCCTGCCTGACTGTGTTGCAGATTTCGTGCAAGCGGCCAAGAATACAACGATCGAAGAGACTTACCTACTGGCCGCTGAAATCAACGACAAACGGGTCATGGCTGGTGTCTGGGATAAAACTTTGAAGCACCTACATCAAGTCACCACCACACCAACTGCTGAAACCGCCGCCGCTCAATCGTCAAAGACCTCACGCCGCAAGAAGAAGAACAACAACAGCAGCTCCAGCAACAAGAACTGTGATGTCACTACCACTGCTGCTCCACTTCAAGCCGTACCGGCCCAGCAGCAGCCTCATCACCGACCAACTCCAGTTACTTATGCAGCGCCAGCAAAGCGCGCATACACAGGCCCCCACCCGGCTTGCCCGACATGCTCTTATCATCACCCGGTGGGTCTCGCCTGTCGTTTCTACGCTCACTGCAACCTGTACGGCCACTTCACTGTCAACTGCCGTACTGGTCCCCGTCAAGTCCCAGCTCAAGCCACTACTCATCAAGCTCTGCTCCCAGCCCCGCAAGGCCAACAAGCGGCTCCGGCACCCGCGATCAACGTCCGAGTCTGCTTCGCATGTGGTGATCCCAACCACTTTGCGAACATGTGCCCTAACAGGGTGGTGAAACAAGAGCCCCAGCAGCAACAACAAGCCGCACACGCCAGAACCTTCAACATCAACGGCGCCAAGCCCAGGCTGACAACAACGTGGTCAATGGTAATGTAAAAGTATGAAACAAAGCATGTATCAACAAATTGCATTTCAATATATGGTAACCACTATTATGTGCATCAAACAAGTACATGTCTGAAAATCAAGGGGGTTACAGTCTCCCCTACTTCATCCCGAAATTTTCTAAAGTAGGGGAGACTGTAACCCCCTTGATTTTCAGACATGTACTTATTTGATGCACATAATAGTGGTTACCATATATTGAAATGTAATTTGTTGATACGTGCTTTGTTTCATACTTTTACATGATTTACTGGCCAAAACACGTGAATATTTGCAAATTTAATTGAGTTTCATACTTATAAACAAGGCTACATTAACTACAAGGGACTAATGTGTCATTATGTAAAAATATAAGTTGAGGGACCTAATTATCATTCTTTGAAACTTACTTGAAAACTTCGATTTTAAGTCCGAGGACTAAAACCATCATTTTTAGAAAATATAAAGTTCTGGGACTAAATTGTCATTTTTGAAATCCTATAAGTTTGGGTTAAAATGTAAATTTTTAAAAACTATAAGTTTAGGGTCTTTTATGACATTTTTGAAACTTATTTTATAAATAAAATAAATATATATGTTTTTGAAATAAAAGTCAAGGGACCATTTGGTCATTTTATGAAACTATATTCCAGGGACTGAAATAGACATTTACGAAACTATTTTAACCAAATGGTCTAACCGGGTTAACTTTGTTATAAGGATTCCTATTTAAAAACATAACCTAGTTAGCTTAATTAACTGACTATTACAGGGACGGATTACGTAAATATGGAACCACAGGGGCCAAAGTGTAAATTTTATTTTAATTGAATAAAAAGGTTCAAACCGGTCACTGGGGGACTCGAACTCGCGACCTCTCGCACAACAAACGAACTCGTGACCGGTCGGGCTAAGCCATCATCCGGTCTTTTTAGGAAGACATATTATATATATACGCACTTTCAAATTAAATATTATTAATTTAAAACCTGCAAACCCGCCGTCTGTCCACCGGAATTCGACCCAAAACCACGTGTTTAGTGGTTTCACTGTCCAAAGCTGTTGCACGCAGAATCTTTACCTCGGAACCAACTTCCCACGCATTTTAATCGACCCATAAGCGTGCCTGACATCGCATAAACGGAGAAATTTATAAAATTCCGAATCGAGTTTAATCCCACTGTTATTTGTCGATTTCTGATCGAATCTAAGTGTTATAAAGAATCACTGACCTCTCACGAACCTACTACACCTCTCACATTGCACGAACACATCGATTTTGCCGGAAACCGAGACCTGCAACTGTCGCCGGAATCGGAGCTCGCCGGATTTAGCCGATTCATCGTTTCACACGTTATCGGTTCGTTTTTCTTCGTTCAATTCGTTCCTTCATACTTGTATAATGTTTCCCCATGATTAATTTTGATAAAACATAGATTTGATCGAGTATTAGGCCTGTTGACTTTACTGTTTGACTCGATGTTGACTTTGACTGATCTTAAGGTTGAAGATGATGACACTGTTTGACCCGGGTTCGAACCCGGGGGTGTACAATTATTTTTAACTCATAATTCTGTTATATTTTACACCTACCAATAATTTTTATATTATGTATAAACACTATTGCATTTTATAAAAACACAAAATCGGTTAATATAATTATAAAACTATTTTTTTTATAATTAAAACAGTTTCGTTCTTATAAAATCCATAATAAATTCATTTTTATGAAATAAAATCGGAAATTTTTATAGAAATTATTTCAAGTGATAAACTCCACAAAAATGATACTTTCACTGATATTTTATAAAATTTTGATAATTATATAATTAAATCAGTATTTATAATTATAAATATAGTCTAATGTAATTAAATTATATAACAAAAAATTTTATTCCAAAAATATTTTTAGGACATTATACGTATTTTTCTGAGTTTACAAAAAAAAATTCAGTAATTATTTTAATTACTTACATATTATTCTGAATAATTAAAACCTTATATACTTGTTTATTGTTAATTAACCAATTTAATTCCAGTTATTCATATAAGATTATTCAGAGGCCCTAATAATTTTTATAAATCTGATATATTTATTTTGCATGTATAAGAATATCATTCTATTTTTCTTGCTTTAAATTAATTATTTAGATAATTAACATGTATTTCACTATTAACATTATATATATAGTTGTTTATTTTAAAATATATATTTTTCCAAAATAATTATTTTAAATCTGATATATACATATTACTGAGTTTATATAAATTTAGAGTCTGAATTTTTATTACATTTAATTATTCAAGTAATTAAAGTTATATAAACTTATTTATTGTTATTGTAATCATTTTAAATCATTGTATTTATTTAAAATGATTTCTAGACCATAATAATTATTTTAAATCAGTAGTATTAAAGTCCAATAATTAAAAATGTTATTTTTAATTATTTAGATTTAATGTAATTATTTTGATAATTAATCATATAATTATCATATTTTTAAACCAAATATTTATTATTTAACAAATCATATATATATTTTAACCATCTAAATTAATTTATAATTTTTATAAATTAATTATATCACCTGTACAATATTTTACCAATAATCATTTTATTTATTTATGCTATTTAGTTATACTAATTAATTATATTTGATTTATTATTACAAATGTTATATTAAATCAATTATATAATCTTGCAATTATATTATTTATGTTAAAAATATATTTTTCATAAATAATTCCTTTACATCATATTCATTTTCCAAGTCCTCTTGTTAGGTTATCCAAACCACATAATTACCATTTAAACAAAACACTACCGAATCCTATAGATTTAGGATTTCCAATTATCCAATTAAACATTATTGTTGATACATATTCCATATTGTTGTATGTTCTATCAATTAGAGTGACGTGGAATCTTATTTCCAAGAAACTCTCACGCTTTGCATACTTGTTTGGATTTACCCGAAATCAAGGTGAGTTCATAGTCCCCTTTTTACATTATTTTTGGGATGAAACATATGATATGATGTGATACAAACTCATTTACAATTTGTGGCTATGTTGATCCGTCTTTGCAACTGTTTGATAACATATTTGGAAGTATGGATGTTCCCCATTCATAACTTCTAGTTTTTGCATTGTTACATTTGTTGCTTAACACCTACATTCATTAACTCCGTACAAGCCCAGCGGTAATATTATAGCGCTATAGGTGTGATGCCCCATCCTAACTTCCAGATCACCATTTGTTGTTGTTGTTGTTCACATTTTGTAATTTGGAAGTTTGGATGATAGATCCGTGTTTACGTCTAAAAGGTTTGAATGTTCCACCAAGCAACTACCTATATCACTCATTTGCTTAAGTCTTATCAAATGTCGCAGTGTAAAACTATTTTCATATCACCTTATAAATTTTTGCCTAACAAAACCTATGAATTCACTCAACCGTTTGTTGACCCAATATTTTTCTAACATATGTTTCAGGTGAAAATGTTTGAAGTTAGCTTTTGCAAGGACCACATAGGATTGCTCAAGACAAGTGCCTTAGCTTAAAATAAAAACAAAGACTTTTGTGAACAATGTGTTGTATTTGTTTTGTACTAGTTTGGATGTGAATGCAATCCTATTAACCAAACTTAATTATATTTCAACTTTAATTTAATCACCATGTGCTTATATGCATTCTACCAAGTTTTGTGATGCCCTCGACGTTTCCGCCTCCGGTCAGGGTGTCATAGGTAAGTTCCTTGTGAATGGTATTTATGCATCGTGTTTGTTTGATACTGGAGCTGATAATTGCTTTGTGTCGTTCGAATTTGAGAAACTCCTTAGTCGTAAGCGCTCCCATCTCCCCTCGACGTTCGATGTTAAAGTCGCTACCGGAAGAACTGTCGCCGTTAATTCTGTTCTTCGTGATTGTACTCTCGAGCTCAACAATCACATCTTTCTGATCGATCTCATTCCGATGCAACTCGGAAGTTTTGACGTCATAGTAGGCATGGACTTTCTTCGCGAAAACCATGCTGAAGTTGTGTGTTTCGATAAGATGATTCGATTCGCGCTCGCGAATGGTGATTTATTATGTGTTTATGTCGAAACTGCTTCTAAAGGTCTCAAGCTCATGTCATGTGTTCAAGCTAGCAAGTATCTCCGCAAGGAATACAGAGCTTTCTTGGCTAACATTGTAGTAGCGGAGAAGGAAGGAAAAGAAAGGTAGGCCTGGAATAAACGAGGTCCTAGTGGTTCGAGAATTTCCTAACGTTTTTCCAGAGGATCTTCCCGGACTACCGCCAAGTCGTGATATCGACTTTCGTATAGACCTCATTCCTGGAGCCAACCCCGTTGCCAAAGCTCCTTACCGACTCGTGTCGTCAGAAATGCGTGAACTCTCAAACCAACTCCAGGAATTACTTGAGAAAGGCTTCATTCGCCCGAGCACCTCTCCTTGGGGCGCGCCAGTCCTTTTCGTTAAAAGAAGGATGGGTCGTTCAGGATGTGCATCGACCATCGGGAATTGAATAAGTTAACTATCAAGAATCGCTATCCCCTGCCTCTCATTGACGATTTGTTTGATCAGCTACAAGGTGATGCGTGTTTCTCGAAGATCGATCTACGCTCAGGCTACCATCAGCTACGCATTCAAGAGAAGGATATACCCAAAACCGCGTTTCGCACTCGCTACGGCCACTACGAATTCGTTGTTATACCTTTTGGTTTAACCAACGCACCTGCGGTTTTCATGGATCTGATGAATCGCGTGTGTAAACCATATCTCGACCTTTTCGTCATCGTGTTCATTGACGATGTCTTGATCTATTCCAAGTCGAAAGCCGAACACGCGCACCATCTACGTTTGGTTCTCGAGCTACTCCAGGGGAATCAACTCTATGCCTAATTCTCCAAGTGCGAATTCTGGCTGGAGGAGGTTCAGTTTCCGGGTCACATCGTAAATAGTCAAGGTATTCACGTCGATCCCGCGAAGATTGAAGCCGTTAAGAGTTGGATTACACCTAAGAACCCGTCTGAAGTCCTTTCTTTTCTCGGACTAGCGGGCTATTATCGACGGTTTATCGAAGGATTCTCAAAGATCGTTGTGCCGCTTACAGCTCTCACGCATAAAGACAAGCCTTTTGTTTAGGGAACCGAATAAGAGACTGCCTTCCAAACGCTCAAGCACATGCTTTGCAA
The DNA here is from genome assembly GCA_030545235.1 of Helianthus tuberosus. NCBI lineage: Eukaryota > Viridiplantae > Streptophyta > Magnoliopsida > Asterales > Asteraceae > Helianthus > Helianthus tuberosus. Next base: position 129,083,446 of record CM060397.1, read on the forward strand.
TGCTCCTGTTCTCACATTGCCCGACGGAAACGACGATTTCATTGTCTATTGTAATGCTTCCAACCTTGGTCTCAGTTGTGTTCTTATGCAGCGGGACAAGGTTATAGCTTACGCATCTCGTCAGCTCAAAATCCTTGAGAAGAACTACACAACCCATGATCTCGAACTAGGTGCAGTTGTTTTTTGCGTTAAAGATTTGGTGACACTACCTGTATGGTACAAAGTGTACGGTCTTCACCGATTATAGGAGCCTACAACATATCTTTAATTAGAAAGAACTTAATATGCGTCAACGCCGATGGGTAGAACTCCTCAACGATTACGACTGTGATATTCGTTATCACCCAGGCAAAGCAAATGTTATTGCCGACGCTCTCAGCAGACGGAGTTATTTGCTCAGCATTCGCAATGTCCAAGCCCAATACAACCTCGAAACCCTCATCCGCGAAGCACAGCATGCCTGTTTTAATGAACGCACCCTGAAGAAGGAACGAATCTACCACGATGGAGCCCAACTTGTGAATAAGTCAAATGGGATATTCCACTTTCTGGACCGAATTTGGATCCCTAAACGGACCAAGTTGCGACAGATTTTGATGGACTAAGCCCACAAATACCGGTATTCTATTCATCCCGGTGCCGACAAAATGTACCAGGACCTTCGCTACAAGTACTGGTGGTCGAGCATGAAAAGGGATATTGCTCTCTACGTTGGAAAATGCCTGACCTGTGCAAGAGTCAAGGCTGAACATCAAAGACCCTCTGGCTTACTCGAATAACCGCCAATCCCTATATGGAAGTGGGAGAGTATAGCTATGGACTTCATAATGAAGCTTCCGCACACGTCATCAGGTCACGACAGCATTTTGGTTATCGTTGACCGTTTGACCAAATCAGCTCACTTTTTGCCAATACGAGAAGACTACAAGGTAGAACGATTAGCCCGAATCTACACCAACGAGATCATTTGTAATCATGGGACGCCTCGCGACATCATCTCTGACCGTGATGCTCGGTTTACCTCGCGACTGTGGGAAACGTTTCAAACGGCTCTCGGTACATCGCTTAATCTAAGTACCGCTTTCCACCCACAAACCGACGGTCAGACTGAAAGAATGATTCGTACTCTTGAAGACATGCTCCGTTCGTGTGTCATAGACTTCGGTGGTAATTGGGATACATACCTGCCGTTAGTCGAATTCTCGTACAACAACAGTTATCATTCCAGCATACAAATGGCACCATTTGAGGCACTATATGGAAGAAGATGTCGATCGCCTATTGTGCGGCATGAGATCGGGCATTCGCAATTAATCGGTCCCGAGCTATTGCAAGAAACGACAGACAAAATTTTCCAAATTCGAGACAATCTAACGAAAGCTCAGAATCGTCAGAAAAGTTACGCCGATAGATGACGCAAGCCCCTTGAATTTGACGTTGGCGACTACGTACTCCTAAAGGTTTCTCCTTGGAAGGGTGTGGTCCGATTCGGCAAGAAAGGAAAGCTCGCGCCTCAATACTTTGGAACCTTTAAGATTCTGGAGAGAATCGGCAAAGTGGCTTACAGACTTGAACTACCGGAGGAACTTAGCAACGTTCACCCGACTTTCCACGTCTCAAACCTCAGGAAGTGCCTAGCTGAGCCCGATTTACATGTTCTATTACAGGATCTGCAAGTGAACGAAACATTACACTTCGTGGAAAAGCTTGTTGAGATCATGGATCGCCAAACCAAGTAGCTCAGACGCTCGCGCATTCCTATTGTGAAAGTCCGATGGGAAGGCAAACGAGGCGCATAGTTCACTTGGGAACTCAAAAGCGACATGAAGGCGAAGTACCCGCAGTTGTTTGTTATGGCTTTGGACCAATTTCGGGACGAAATTCCCTTAACTAGGGGAGGCTGTAACACCCCGTGTTTCTGAAGTCAAAGTCAAAGTCAAGGTCAAAGTCAATGACCGATTTCATGCGACTTGACTAGTAGTGAATTTCTTTTATATGTTTATTTTAGCTGTATTATGTGGAGTAAGTGTCAATAATCACAATAATCGACGTATGTTATTCACTATTTAATCGACTTACGACTGTGAACTATAGGAAGTAACAATGCGATAAAGTTAATTAAACGCTAGTCAATCTAATTTAATCAACATCGCATCGCAATCGCAATCGCACTCGCAACTCGAATTATGCATTTTAGTTATTGTTATACGTGTGTGTGTGCCTTATGTGTTACTTGTGCATGTTTAAATTATGTTACGTGTGATAATCAATCGAATCGCAATCGAAATGGTATTATAATTAGTGGAGAAGAGATAGCGCTAGATATGAGTAGTTAGGATTAAAAGTAATTTGACTAGGAAAACCTATCGCATCCCAACGCTCGCAATCGCAATCGAAACAACAAAAATCGTCGCGCCAAACACACGAACCAAGTGCCATCCGGCCGGATTGCCATCCGACCGGGCTGCCACTTGATCGTGGTGCCAGGTTGCCATCCGACCGAGATTACATCCGACCGGACAGTCATCCGGGCGAGATGCCATCCGACCGACCTGCCCCTTTCCATTTTGGGAATCCTATAAATACCCCATGTCACTCTCATAGTTACCACTTTTGGCAACTGACGTCCGAACAACCCGTGCACCTTACCTTTTCTTTGATTTCTCCCAATTCCAGTAAGATTTCGTCCTAAATCTTGTACTTCCTTAATCTACACGCACTCCTACACCTTTCTATCTTTTGAATCTTAACTTTTAACCATGAACTCACTAGATTTGAGGTGTTCTAGGATGACGTCATCATGTGTTCTTGAAGAACTTCATGTTTTAGCCTCAATCCACCAAGAATAACTTAAATCTAACCGATTTCCACACAAGTAAACAAAGATCTTGCATAGATCTAAACACATTCACGGTGAAAGGGATCGAGAGAAGGTTTTACAACTTTCTTTCAACTCTTTTACACTCAATGCACTCAAAACCGATAGAATCGGACCTTGTTCTAGTCTTCTACTCATTCTCAGTGTTGTGCTAGCTCAAGATCTGGGTTCTACTCACGAGACCACCGACTTCGGGTTAACCAAGAACAACCATCTTGAACCGGTTAACTGGTCAAACTAGGGTGATTCCTGTTTGATCGGGTCACTTGGGACAAGATGGGGTTCCGTTGGTCAACCCGTTGTCAAAGCGTCTCGATAAAACGACAAACAATCAAAACGGCCAAGTTAAAGACGACCAGAACAACCGGGACGGAGTGCTATCCGACTGGACTACTGTCCGAACGACCTACATCGTGGGTCCCACCCTTAACCAATTTTATCTGAAGTCTGAGTGTTGAAACGAGTTACTATCCGGCCGGACTACCATCCGACCGAATTACCCTTCGGATCATGAGATACTTGGACTTTAACACTTAAAAAATTTTCAACATGTTCAACAACAGGGTTGCCACCTGCTCGGATGGTCATCCGACCGAGTGACCGCCCTGCTGTGAATTTGTTCTCACTGAGTAACCTCGCCACTCGAGTTGCCGTCCGACCGGATAACCATCCGAGCGGATTGTCATCCACACGACTGACCATCCGATCGACCGACTTGAAAGGTAGAGATACATCAATGTTTTCAAAATGCTACTACGAAAACTTCAAAGGTCAAGCCATCATACACAAACACATCCTTCTCATAGGAAGAAACAATCCACTCGAATAGTCATCCGACCGGACTACCGTCCGACCGGATAACCATCCGCACGAACTGGTTGTCCGATCGGATTACCATCCGACCGAACTGCTGTCCAAGCCACTTACACCTTGCATCGTTTTACGCGTCGCTTATCGTTATGCTATCGTACTGATCAGGCTAACCTTACTCTCGAGCGCACCCTTCAATCCATCAACCGCTGTGAGTATACTCAATCCCTTTTTGCTTTATGCACTTTTTGGTGTTACATAAGTTACTTATTCTAAATCACACCGAATACACTACGCAATACTTTTAACGCTAACCGTTACCGCATGTTATACGTGACTTAATGAATGCTTGTTTGTTATGTTTACACATGGAATGTTGTCTACCTGCCTTAGCAACGATAGTACTATAGTTTGGACTCAACACCTGACGTGTGCGTATATATACATAATTTTGCAATGAAATTACACACGAAACGATTTTAAATTTATAAAAGTGATTATTACTTTAACATCAAAACACACACGAAAGAGGAAAGTGTACCCCGTCACATATGTAGTAAAGTATCGGTAAGAACCAAGTATCGATCCAAGGAAATGGGCGGAGAAATAATACTAGACCTTTGTCACTAAACTACCGGTAAAACATAAGTTGTTTGATTTTTAATAAACTAAAGTAAGCATAAACAACTACTTATAAAAACATAATAGATAATAGATAGATATCCTTGCTTAATACACAACCAAAGCATGTCAACTAAGTCGGTTTTGGCACTAGAAGCATTCGGTCAATTCTCCAATTTCGAGACAATTAGTATCCCTTTCGGGAATCCTAACATGACAATCATTCGGAAAGTTAAAACGATAAACACACTTTAACCACCTAAAATTGTTCTTTAACGTGCAATTGATAAATGTCTATGAAAATCTCTTAAAAATAACTTAGTCATCCATTAGGAGTTTTCTAACTGCACTTAATCAAGGAAAGCGACACCGATAAACACAATGCAACCACCGAGACAAGCATAAACTAGATTAAATCACAACCGAGTTCATTTTACAAATCTTACACATAAATTCACCAAGATAGCAATTTTGGCCTAAACTACTAACTAAGCTAACAAATCATGGCAAGAATTTATAACGACACCATTTAACCCGTTAAAGTCCTTACGTGACGGCAAGCTTTCTTGATTAACAATAATTACATTTTATTAAACCACTAACCATTTCTAGTATCATGGTGCACACATTTTAACCAAGCTAAACTAGTTAACCAAGTTTAAAGTTTACTAATACAAGTTTAATTAAGCTTCATTTTTCAACTATCTTAACTAACCAAATACCAATCATCCAACACAATTACTTATAATCAAGAAATCAATATCAATAACAAGGTTGCAAACTAATCATCAAAGATTAACATAGAAAATACTTCCAAATGTCATTACAAACAAAGATTAACATACTAATGGCTATAATCAAGCAAGGGATTGTTGTGTTTTTGCCCAAAGGCTACAATAATACATAAACATTAACCTAAATGCTTGAAAGATTAACAAAATCATGGAAAGATTAGAAAACCAAACCATAAACAAGCATAAGATTAAGAATCTGGAAGATAACAAAGCTAATCGGCACAATGTGGCTTGAATCCGGGTGAAAGCAGAAGTCTCCGGAGCCTGAAAATCGCCAGAATCGCTTCCAAAATGTCCAGAGTTTCGAGCAGAATGTTTCTGCAAGTTTTTATATAATTTCGATGTTGCACGGTCGTGCGTCCTGTTGCACGACCATTCACTTTTTGCATTATTGGAGGTATGGTGCACCATACTGCATGACGTCGCAGATCTTGACCGGTCTTCGGTCTCGCATGACCGTTCTTCATATGGCACGACCGTGCGTTTCCGGGATCTTGTTGCACGGACTGATGCACTGGTCGTTCATCACCGGGGTTTGGCTGAACATCGGATCCGCACGGGGTGCAATATATGGCACGTCCGTGCGTCAACGGGATTGCCTTGTACGCCGTGTTGCACCCTCGTTCATTGCCGGGCTGGTCTTGATATGTCGGAGATGCACGGTCGTTCCTCAAACCGCACGACCGTTCCACTCGCCCATGTCAGTTTTCTAACAGAATGTTCGCAGCTTCGTCGTTTTGTCCGGAAAGTCCTCGTTTTCACTATCATCTTGTCCGGTATGCTGTTTTAGGCCTGTAAACAAAAGTATACATAATTAAGTATCCGAATGACGGTTTTACGGCCGAAAACGCATAAAATGGGGATAAAATGGGGGACTAAAATATGTGTAAATTAGCGAATATCAAATCTCCCCACACTTGAACCTTGCTTGTCCTCAAGCAAGCTAAACTAAAATGCAATAAAAGATAGAATCAAACAAGAACGATAATTTACACACTATTGTATTGAAAACAACTATAAACGGTTAGCCGGTTTTTCGAAAGACAACATCAAAAGAATCAAACCCAACAAGCATATGCAAATATGTGGCGATAACCAAAAAGCCGTGACTTCACATTTAATTGACTCAACATGTTAATCTTCACACAACTCACAATGTTCACACACACTTGGTTTTATTTATGAAACATACATAAAATGTGTACGTGCAAACACTCAATGCCTCGTCAATGAAATGTGTAATATCATAAGCTTGTCATAAGATCTCGTCTCCACCAACTAACATGCGAAAAAGTGTAAATCAAGAGGTCTTTACGGGTTGTAACGTTAGGCTTGGGTGAAGGGTATGGAAATGGATATTTAAAGTGGCGAAAACGGTTAAAACTCGGTAGTAGCGTTTAACTAGCAACAAACAATACAACTATACAAACAAATGCCTTAAAAAGGCGACTATTGCACAATCGAGCTCATCAACGAAATTTTAACATTTAAGCATTCAAAATTGCTCGATTTTAGTCAACTTCACCCTATTTTAGGGTGTTTTATTTTCTGTTTATTTTTTCAAACTAATCATACAATAAACTAAAACAAACGCTAGTTAAACGATTATTTTGACCGAGTTTCAACACAAAAGGGTTTAAAACATAAAAAGGCTAAATTTGGCTAAGTGGGCGATAATGTGGGTAAACAAAGGTAAACAGGAAGGCTCGACATGGTTAATCCTAAAGGGTAATATAAGGTTTACGGGAAGCACAACACAAAGAATAAGGTTTACAACAAAGGGGTAATCTAAGTGCCTCTATCACTTCTACACAATTCCGCAAGTTCATGGTCTTAACAAGCACACTAGTGACAAGTTCTAAATTACACATAACATCTGGCTCACTCCTATATCCGAAATGAACAAATATATAACAATATCAAGGCTCAAATATGCTCACCCAACAGAAGGAATGGGTAAAAGTGTGAAAGCTATCATGCAAGTCTTTCTTTGTTTGTCACGCTTTCCGGTTTTCTTTTTCAAAAATATTTTGCTTGTCGAGTTTTTATCAAGTCCGAAGCTTTCTAAAACACAACCAACCGGTTTATTTACTAAAATATATACAAAATACAGGTATTTTTGAATGATTTTCTGATTTTTTTATAGAGGACAAACAAAGTTAACAAAGTTAACCCCCTCCCCACACTTGAACTTCGCATTGTCCCCAATGCGAGACCCGAAATATAGAGAAAAGGATAATAGTACTCCCCTCCAGATGATTTCTGATGAAACGAGAGTTCCAAGCTGTATCTGTCATGTGCTCCGGTCAAAGACTTGATAGCCAAAATCTGCATATACGTCACAAGGTACAACAAACAGAACAGAAATAAAGTAAACACAAATAAACCATAATGTACATAAATATAAGTACTACAATCCAAATAAATACAAGACATAAAGTAAAGTGTCTGAAAATAAAGCGTACATAACCGGGGGTGTTTGATATAACAACCAAAATGAACACCCCAAAATAAACAAAGTACAAAAATAATAAAACCACAAACTACCAACACCACCGCCTCCTACTCGTCGTCACCATCGTCATCTCTCGTGAAGGACGGGCCCGTATCTCCATAACCAGGTGGGTTCCATGGTGGGAACTGTGGGGGATGCTGAAAGTAGTCGGGATATGCATGATGCATCTCCCCGAATAGGTATGAAAATCCAGCATTCACCCCCTGATACAAATTGTCCTGGTTCGTCCTAAGCTGATCCTGAGTAGCCCTGAGCTGATCCTGACTAGCCCTGATCTGGTCCTGGCTAGTCCTAATCTGGTCTATGTAAGTCCCATGCTGCTCCTGCGTAACTCGCATCTGTTGGAACTGCTGGTAGAACTCAGGCCAGTCCTGGTGCTGGTGGAAAGCGTGGTGCTGCGGTGAATGTGGTGGTGTCTGTAGCTGGTGCTGGTGCTGCTCCTGATGCTCCTGATCATGCATCTCCTCATCCTCATTTTCCTCCACAGCTGGGGGCAACGGGTCCCAGACCTCGTTGTTCAGACCTCTCAATCTATCCCCCTGATCTATTTCAACAATCAATCCCATCGCCTTCAGTGACCTAATATCAACATAAACACCCTCGGTTATCAGAGTGAGACTCTGAAGTACCCCGTCAGTCATCAATCCCAGATTGTAAGCAATTTCGGTCACATACTGACTGCCGTGGATCTGACTATTGGGTGTCCTCCCTGAGCTCTTCACAAAGTATTCATCCATCCTTGCGGCTAGGTTGATATGTGCTCCCTCAACGTGTGCGTATATATACATAATTTTGCAATGAAATTACACACGAAACGGTTTTAAATTTATAAAAGTGACTATTACTTTAACATCAAAACACACACGAAAGAGGCAAGTGTACCCCGTCACATATGTAGTAAAGTATCGGTAAGAACCAAGTATCGATCCAAGGAAATGGGCGGAGAAATAATACTAGACCTTTGTCACTAAACTACTGGTAAAAACATAAGTTGTTTGATTTTTAATAAACTAAAGTAAGCATAAACAACTACTTATAAAAACATAATAGATAATAGATAGATAGCCTTGCTTAATACACAACCAAAGCATGTCAACTAAGTCGGTTTTGGCACTAGAAGCATTCGGTCAATTCTCCAATTTCGAGACAATTAGTATCCCTTTCGGGAATCCTAACATGACAATCATTTGGAAAGTTAAAACGATAAACACACTTTAACCACCTAAAATTGTTCTTTAACGTGCAATTGATAAATGTCTAAGAAAATCTCTTAAAAATAAGTTAGTCATCCGTTAGGAGTTTTCTAACTGCACTTAATCAAGGAAAGCGACACCGATAAACACAATGCAACCACCGAGACAAGCATAAACTAGATTAAATCACAACCGAGTTCATTTTACAAATCTTACACATAAATTCACCAAGATAGCAATTTTGGCCTAAACTACTAACTAAGCTAACAAATCATGGCAAGAATTTATAACGACACCATTTAACCCGTTAAGGTCCTTACGTGACAGCAAGCTTTCTTGATTAACAATAATTACATTTTATTAAACCACTAACCATTTCTAGTATCATGGTGCACACATTTTAACCAAGCTAAACTAGTTAACCAAGTTTAAAGTTTACTAATACAAGATTAATTAAGCTTCATTTTTCAACTATCTTAACTAACCAAATACCAATCATCCAACACAATTACTTATAATCAAGAAATCAATATCAATAACAAGGTTGCAAACTAATCATCAAAGTTTAACATAGAAAATACTTCCAAATGTCATTACAAACAAAGATTAACATAATAATGGCTATAATCAAGCAAGGGATTGTTGTGTTTTTGCCCAAAGGCTACAATAATACATAAACATTAACCTAAATGCTTGAAAGATTAACAAAATCATGGAAAGATTAGAAAACCAAACCATAAACAAGCATAAGATTAAGAATCTGGAAGATAACAAAGCTAATCGGCACAATGTGCCTTGAATCCGGGTGAAAGCAGAAGCCTCCGGAGCCTGAAAATCGCCAGAATCGCTTCCAAAATGTCAAGAGTTTCGAGCAGAATGTTTCTGCAAGTTTTTATATAATTTCGATGTTGCACGGTCGTGCGTCCTTTTGCACGACCGTTCACTTTTTGCATTATTGGTGGTATGGTGCACCATACTGCATGACGTCACAGATCTTGACCAGTCTTCGGTCTCGCACGACCGTGCGTTTCCGGGATCTTGTTGCACGGACTGATGCACTGGTCGTTCATCACCGGGGTTTGGCTGAACATCGGATCCGCACGGGGTGCAATATATGGCACGTCCGTGCGTCACCGGGATTGCCTTGTACGCCGTGTTGCACCCTCGTTCATTGCTGGGCTGGTCTTGATATGTCGGAGATGCACGGTCGTTCCTTAGACCGCACGACCGTTCCACTCGCCCAGGTCAGTTTTTTAACAGAATGTTCGCAGCTTCGTCGTTTTGTCCAAAAAGTCCTCGTTTTCACTATCATCTTTTCCGGTATGCTGTTTTAGGCCAGTAAACAAAAGTATACATAATTAAGTATCCGAATGACGGTTTTACGGCCGAAAACGCATAAAATGGGGATAAACCGACGGTTTTACGGTTTTACGGTCGGTTTTGGCACTAGAAGCATTCGGTCAATTCTCCAATTTCGAGACAATTAGTATCCCTTTCGGGAATCCTAACATGACAATCATTCGGAAAGTTAAAACGATAAACACACTTTAACCACCTAAAATTGTTCTTTAACGTGCAATTGATAAATGTCTATGAAAATCTCTTAAAAATAAGTTAGTCATCCGTTAGGAGTTTTCTAACTGCACTTAATCAAGGAAAGCGACACCGATAAACACAATGCAACCACCGAGACAAGCATAAACTAGATTAAATCACAACCGAGTTCATTTTACAAATCTTACACATAAATTCACCAAGATAGCAATTTTGGCCTAAACTACTAACTAAGCTAACAAATCATGGCAAGAATTTATAACGACACCATTTAACCCGTTAAGGTCCTTACGTGACAGCAAGCTTTCTTGATTAACAATAATTACATTTTATTAAACCACTAACCATTTCTAGTATCATGGTGCACACATTTTAACCAAGCTAAACTAGTTAACCAAGTTTAAAGTTTACTAATACAAGATTAATTAAGCTTCATTTTTCAACTATCTTAACTAACCAAATACCAATCATCCAACACAATTACTTATAATCAAGAAATCAATATCAATAACAAGGTTGCAAACTAATCATCAAAGATTAACATAGAAAATACTTCCAAATGTCATTACAAACAAAGATTAACATAATAATGGCTATAATCAAGCAAGGGATTGTTGTGTTTTTGCCCAAAGGCTACAATAATACATAAACATTAACCTAAATGCTTGAAAGATTAACAAAATCATGGAAAGATTAGAAAACCAAACCATAAACAAGCATAAGATTAAGAATCTGGAAGATAACAAAGCTAATCGGCACAATGTGCCTTGAATCCGGGTGAAAGCAGAAGCCTCCGGAGCCTGAAAATCGCCAGAATCGCTTCCAAAATGTCAAGAGTTTCGAGCAGAATGTTTCTGCAAGTTTTTATATAATTTCGATGTTGCACGGTCGTGCGTCCTTTTGCACGACCGTTCACTTTTTGCATTATTGGTGGTATGGTGCACCATACTGCATGACGTCACAGATCTTGACCAGTCTTCGGTCTCGCACGACCGTGCGTTTCCGGGATCTTGTTGCACGGACTGATGCACTGGTCGTTCATCACCGGGGTTTGGCTGAACATCGGATCCGCACGGGGTGCAATATATGGCACGTCCGTGCGTCACCGGGATTGCCTTGTATGCCGTGTTGCACCCTCGTTCATTGCTGGGCTGGTCTTGATATGTCGGAGATGCACGGTCGTTCCTTAGACCGCACGACCGTTCCTCTCGCCCAGGTCAGTTTTTTAACAGAATGTTCGCAGCTTCGTCGTTTTGTCCAAAAAGTCCTCGTTTTCACTATCATCTTGTCCGATATGCTGTTTTAGGCCAGTAAACAAAAGTATACATAATTAAGTATCCGAATGACGGTTTTACGGCCGAAAACGCATAAAATGGGGATAAAAAGGGGGACTAAAATATGTGTAAATTAGCGAATATCAGCACCCGCTCACGCGGGGGTTGTTAAGGACAATTATTTGCATGGATTACAGTGGTGATCATGTATTACGAACTGCCTTGGGCAGTCAACCCGCAGTCATTGATATCGATAGGTCTATGTCGATAACTAACATGCCTCATTTCGCTCTGTGTACGTGCTGGTTATGCGTAACGCTTTCGAACTCTATATGCTATTATCAAACTTGTATGCTCACCTTTACACTATGTGTATTGACTTTTATATTAACGTATGTGACAAGTGCTTAGGATGCTTGTCTGCTAGAAAATCGAGGCTAGAATAAGGCTTTAGAGGCCAACAAATAGTTGTCTGTACAAATGAAATCAAGGGTCTCTAGAAGCAGATAAACAATTGGGCTATTTGAAAAATCTGAGTTGTCGGAACATAACTATTTGCCTAGAATTTTGTCTGTAATAATTTGTTTACCTCTTGAGACATGGTATGGGACATGTTACTTTAAATTGATTGGTAATGATAATTGTTATGGAAACTTCTGGACAATCTGTTTCGCTCAGTGCCATACCCCGATGTTTCCGCCATCGGTTGGGGTGTGACAGATTGGTATCAGAGCCATAACTATAGGGAATTAGGCAAGACACGACCTAGTCCGGGTCGATGTCTTAGCGACCTAGTCTATAGTTAGGAACCAAGAGACCGACTTGTGCATATCCAGTAGGGATTATGTATGAGCTTACTGCTATTTCTCGCTATTCTCACATACGCCACACTATCACTGCACTCGAATTTTCAAATATGAATGAGCTATTAAGTCGAGATTAGGTGTGAAGGCCGCAAACTCTCGATTAAATTGCTTGTTCAACCCACAACTTTATCTATAAACACGAGAATCTACGTTGAACCATGAGTGAAATCCATACTTCGATGCATAATCCTCTCTTATTTTATCAAAACAGGGCTGGCAATTTTGTTATTATTGGCTATATCCTGGATCCTTAAGGTATATGAGGATTGATCACCCTTTCTCACGAAAGGGTATTTTCATACTCTCTAAGGTTTAAAGGTTTTCACATTTCTAAGTCTTGGAGTTTATACACTCCCGCCTGTAGCGCACGAAAACAAGGGTTTATCCCCAGGACATTAAGGGTTTATCCCTAGTAAAACTAAAGTTATTGGACAAGTTCCAATCAAACTTTGATTGTGTTTACACACATTCTTTTGTGTATAAAATATTACAAAGTTTAAAGTGAAGGAATACTGAAGTATGTCATGCACTGATGCAATAACCTGCACAGACAAGGGACATCCATTCTGGGGACATTGCAAAGGATTCAAAGGTTGACAGTGGAAATTATTGCCTAAGTGTTTCTGGTATGATTTTTATTTATTCTCCAAGTCCTGAAAGCCTTATCTAAATAATATAAGTTTTTCTATAAGGTCATATTTAACAAAGTTCTTATCAAACATTTTTGGATGAAAATGACAAAAGTGTTAAGTATAATATCAGTATCCTGATCAGGATATTTGGTCAGAATATTCAGAACATAATCTTCGAAATAAAAAAAAGACATAATAAAAACAAATAAGGCTAAAAGGTTAGTTATTTATTATTAACGGTCCAAAAGGTTGTACTCTTGGCTTCATCTCAAAACGAGACCCATCCACAAAAAGTACAACTAGTTTTAATGCTTATTTACATAAACAGTTGAAGGCTTCGTCCTGAAAACACATGATCCCTCCACCTTAAACTGTTGATTGTTCAAAAGCATGCAGGAAAAATAAATTGTTCAAGTGCAGGAAAGGTAAAGTGCAGGAAAAGTAAATTGTTTTGGGTTACAGACCATTCAAATCTAAAATAGTGGGCTCCAGCCTAAGCAACAATATCCATCATTGCCCACTTCGATGCTCTCACACAATAGCATCTTCACCAGCCTTCTTCACCTCCTCACCACCAGCATCCTGACCAGCATCACCACCAGCATTCGTCTTCTCTCCAGCCTTGACCGCCACATCAGCTGCCTTCGAAGGCTCCCCAACTCCAGCTTTGGCAGGATACAACACAGGATTGCCTCCAAGATCCTTAAGTTTTGCCACCCAGGATTCAACTGGCCAGGCTGGGCACTCTAAACCTGTCTCCCTGGCCTCATAGGCCATTTTGATCCGGGCTTGTAGTAGGGAGACGACAACTGAGTTTTTGATTCCCTCTCTAAAGGAAATCATAGCCTGTTCATGCTTGTGACATATGTGCTTGCGTAATCATTGTACAACTTTGAACAATTCAATTATCAATAAAACAATGTGTTTTGATCCAAATGTTTGTTTATTTATATTTGACAATTTGCACGTTATGATTTTGTTCGATTTTAAACTCTAAATCGCTTTTTGGAAAGTTATACACTCCGGAACAGCAACATAAGCTTAACATACCTTAAATAACCTTTATATAACTTAGAAATAAGTTTTGAAGGGTTTGGTATGGCAAAAACAAGTTTATTCGTTCACAGGGACTATTTGCGACAAACTGCAAAAGTCTGTCGACTCGTATAGCAACGTACATTCTGGAACAAGATCATAAGCTAAACATACCCTAAATATCCCTTACATAGCTTAGAACTAATTTTTGAGGGGTTCGGTATGCGAAAATGCGCTTATTTGATCACAGGGACTAAAAGCGTCAAAAACTGCGGAAGTTTGCATTTACGCGCATAACTTACGTTCTGACCATATCCGGACATCCAAAAATTTTTGTAATCACTAAAATATTGTATTTTAGTGATAGGAATGCAAAAACACCATTCGTCACGCAATTTGGATCGTTTTCGCATCCGTCCGAGTTTCGTTGTAATTAACCGAAAAACGAGACCGTATGACCAAACAAACCGACATCCGTGATATTTTCAAGCATATTTCAAGTCCCCTATGCTTTAACATCCTTGTAGAGCCTTGAAATTGGGTTAACGGGGGTTAAACGCATCGAAAAACAAGTTTGGAGCTACAGGGGCCTGTTCCACCAATTTTGAAAATTCTGGTCTGCAGACTGGCTCGCTAGGCGCGAAAACTGAAGCCTCTGGATTTACGGGGCGTGAGGACTCATGCTGGCAGATTCATTGAATCCTTTAAATCAGCTGCTGAATTGGTTTTTAACCTTAGTTTTTGCATACTATGGGCTGGTTTAAGTGTTCCCCAAGTCCCCAAATCAGTGTGTAACATGTGTAGGGTCAAGATCATGCTTTGATCCATTCAAAAACACTTGGCATTGATCAAATAGAGCTTGAATTCCTATAAATACCCAAGATTTTTTCCATTGTTCCTTGCTCATTGGCTTCATCTTCTCTTATCTGCTCTAAGTGGAGGCAATCACATAGTTGAAGGCCACCTACCTGAGCATTCTTAGTTCTTTTTCCAAGCTTGGACTCTTGTAAGTGTTCTTTCATGCTTGGTTATTTATTTTAGGCAAGAAAGTCAAACAGTGTTTGACTTTCAGATTTGACCATGAATTGGTCAAGACAAAGTTCGTTTGAACTTTGCAACGTGAGCGTAATCACGATGGTTATAGTCCCTTGTGACTATACCTACTAATTACCACGTTGACTGGTCAAAGTGACGAGTCATAGTTTCGGTCAAAATGCCCGATTACGTGCATTTTGCGACGAAACTATTTTCAGGTATCAAAACACTTTGTTTTGATATCAAATGTTAAACATGTTTTAACATGTTTAACTCGTCACTTTTAGTTTAGTGCTTACTTAGGGTCGTAAGTCAAGCGGTCTAAACAACCGCTTAGACTTTCAAACCCGACCCGTTTGGTCGATCATTAGGATCCGACCAAACATACAGTAGAAACTCAATAAATTAATACTCGATTATTTAATAAACTCTCTAAGATAATATTTTTTGCCGGTCCCAACTCGGGGATAGGGTGCTAAATTAATAATTCGCTAAAATTATAAGATAATACATTTTTGATAATTTCTTTAGACCCCATATAAAATATAAATTAATAATTCCTTATATATAGCATATTACATGAATGATTTATGAAGGTTTCTTGAAAAATGACTCAATTGCCTTTTGTTTTTTGTTGAAATCAATTTCCCCTTGAATCTCGTCTCTAATTTTCCTTAGCATGGTAAGAACTTCTGGTGTTGTTTTCTCATAGCTCAACAAGAAATTGTTCAATGTGATTGCCGCTTTAATAGCTTCTTTTCGCGAAGGGGGCTCCATTGTAGAACTTTCATCATCTTCTTCATCGATATTGTCGCTTGACTCACCTGCAAACCATAGTTACTATGAACCTATTCTTGCAATTGCTTTTGAGTGAGACTTGGATTATCCTTGTTGTGCTTGCATAATGCTCTTCGAATCTCGTCTGTCATTGTTGTTTTTTTCACACCTTTAAGATGGGAAGCCATGTTGTGTGTATGCTTTGTTTGTGTTAACCTATTTTGATCTTGTATTTATATAATAAGGTGGGAGATTGAAGGTTTCTTTCAAATTGGGCCGTTCGTTTGATATACATGCATTGTATACAATAATTAAGTGGAAGCTTGAAAGGTGTTTGTAAACTAAGTATTCTACTATAAATTAATAAAATATTAATTAATATATAAATTAATAATTATTAATTTATCGATTAATTAATAACTCTTTTAATTAATAAATTTTGGTGGTCCCAAGTGTATTATTTTATAGAGTTTCTACTGTATATTGTGACCATAGTTGTATAGGGAATAACCTTCCGAGGTTATACCTTATGGTCACTTAGTTTAATTAGTTGTATGATAGGTAGTTTATATG
This sequence comes from Helianthus tuberosus, assembly GCA_030545235.1. Classification (NCBI taxonomy): domain Eukaryota; kingdom Viridiplantae; phylum Streptophyta; class Magnoliopsida; order Asterales; family Asteraceae; genus Helianthus; species Helianthus tuberosus. The sequence continues at coordinate 129,100,003 of CM060397.1, forward strand.
CCTTAGGAAAATGACCAAAATGCCCTTTTTGCGCATAATTTCATTTTAAGCATATATAACCTAAATTTTGTCACTTGAACTGATTATGCAACATTATTAAACATGTTAGGGCATATAATACTTGTCATAGGACTAGTTAGACCATCCGAATGCACTTTTGCGCAAATGACGCGTTAAAGTAGCGTAAACTACCTTAACGGGTCATAACGGGTCATAAGCACTTAGGATAGGTTCCAAATCAGAATGTAGGCTTTGTTAAACCATATCATATGAGTTCCAACACTCATTTGGTTTATAAGACCTCATTCTATCCTGTCTCCCGATTTAGGATCCGATTATTAACATAGTTACCTATATTAGGTGCCGTTTGATTCCGTGATTCTTCGAGCGTTTCTTGGTCTCTATTTCAAGACTAATTAGCAATATCAAGTGAGTACATAGTCCCCTTTTTACCGCTTTCAAATATTTTGGGGTGAAACACTTGTGCCTACTTGTTACTTTCATGCTTTCATGACATATACTTGCTATGTTCAACTAGTACACATATAGTACATGATTTCAATTATGCTTTGCTATGTATGTTGACTGAGCATGCTAGCACATTGATTTCGTAGACACTTTTGCTGCATATGTTTACTCAGCATATGTGCACATTGATTTGCATTACATTTCTGCTATGTATGTTTACTGAGCATGCTAACACATTGATTTCATGAACATTTATACTTTGTATGTTTACTTAGCATACTTAGTACATGGTTTTTACATGACATGCTTACATTTGGTATGACATTTGGTATGTTTAACGGGACAAAAACACATTCATTAACATTGATCACGCCACTTGGTAGTATGTAGTGGTACCATAGGACTTAACAAATCCCGTTCCCGTCTTCCTAGGTTTGTTTGGAAGTAGGAAATGACAGAATCCGAAAACATTTTTGATGAACCTTTAACTTGTTAAGGGTTTATCCTACAGTCTCAAGGCTTGAATGTATGCGATAAACACTACTACATAAATGTTTGTATCCATAAAGCATTGATTTTGTAAAACATAACTTTTGATTCAAATTATAGTTTATTCAAAGACATTGTTTTGTACATGACATTTGGTTTCACATGACATTTGATTATACATAACATTATACCTATGGTTTGAGTAAATACTTTTTATTCACCATACATGACATTTGGTTATACATTGACATTATACATATGGTTTGAGTAAATACTTTTTACTTGCCATACAAGACAGTTGATTATACAAGACATGGTTTACACTTGACATTGGACATTGTTTACTTATAACATTTTGACATTGGTTTAACATGACATTCTTGGTGGTTATTTGGTAAGTGATTTAAATAACGAGGCGTGTGTAATATGATAAAAGCATGGTGGATACGCCGCTGGTACTTCCTATATATAAGTGCTTTTATGATATTACATATCGTAGCGTTATCTAAACCACTTTGACAAAGACATAGACATGACACATTTTACACAAATAACATATTTTCACAAGACATTGTTTTACAAACGACATACTTATTACAAACTCCTTTCTACTTGGTTATTTATTTAACCATACATCATTCTTTTATTATCATCTGATTTTCATATCGATTTTCATATGATTTTATAAAAGAAAACATTTATACAAGATTCATGCTACTTTTTGTTAAACACTTCTTTTAACTTTTAATTCATGAATCTTCAATAACAAAACCTATGTAGCTCATAGGCATTTTTATGCTGACGTACCTATTTTCACATGTGTTTCATGAGCTAATGTTTGATGATGATCGTGACACACTTAGGCGGACTTGGGCCTTAGTGACATAAAATGAAGCAAGAATAGTTTAATTTATGTTATGTTTCTATTTATTCCAAGACAATGTAAACAATCTAATAAATAAAACCAAACTTTAAATTCCATGTGTTATGAAACAATAATTCTGTCGCTCCACTCCCCGACGTTTCTGCCGCGGTTTGTTGTTTTACGCGGTCGGGGTGTGACAATGCTCGACATGGGCGGCGGCCAGCTTCACCTCTGTATCCTGCGTGACCTTCTTCAACTTGTCCTTGTAGTACTGGGTCTTAGCTTCAGCAATTTTACCCTGGTCAGTTACGGTGATCTCGAGCTTCTTGTTCTTAACCTCGAGGAGCTTCACAGCCTCACAAGACTCAGTATAAAGGTTCAACAAGTGTTGAAGGCCCTGCAAAACCAAATACAGGTACGACTCAATATTTGCTAACCAGGATACCTACTCAGTATATACATACAGGATATAGAGCCAGGATATTACCTTGTGAAGGAAGGAAGTCATGGGCTCCGAGGAATCAGTGAAGCTAAGGTCCTCATAGGAGAACCCTTCAGAAGCAGGAGCAGCAGTGTCAGAACCCTTTCTCTTCTTTGATGTGATGCACTGGTTCTTGGGTTAGGCTTTGGAGCTGGCGTCGGTTTGGAGCTAGTGGTGGCCGAAGTTTCCTTCTTGACCTGAATGGGAGTGGGATAGCTGTCAAGCTTATCAAGGTCCAGGAGGATTGGCATCTTGCTAGTGTCTGCATACAAGGGGTAGTCTTAAAACCTTGTTATACAAAATTTCAAATAAAAAAATATATGCAGGATATTAAACAGGATCCTTACCAGAGATGTTTGAACTTGAGTGTTGGTTTGAGGATGCTGAGAACGGAACGAAACTCCTTTCGGGGTCCGGAAGCTGGTAGATGGCTTTGATCCTCTTCTCTGAATCAGCGAGGGGAGGCGCTAGTTTTCCGAAATCCACTGCACAAAACATTAGGAAAATATCAGTTCAGGATAGAGGATAGGATATTTCAGGCGATCATCCTAAAACCCTAAATCCTACCCCATGTCAACCACTTCACCGGATAATCCGCTCCACCAGGGATTGAACTTCTTTTTACAAAAAAAGAACGTGGATTTCCATTCTTCTTCATTTCTGGTGGCTCAACGAATCAGAGGATCGTTGGAGGTGGAGTAGAACAGGAACCTGCTAGACCCATAGGATCTTAACCGTTATGCTATGGAAAGATCGTTAATAGAAAGCTATGGAATGCGAGTATTCTTGATTCGATCAAGAACAATCAACACACGCCAAAGCATGGGCATGATCTGACTGAAGCTAAGGCCGGTGATGCGGAAGAAGTCGGTGATAAAATCAGAAAAAGGGAATCAAAGACCTAATGTGAAGGGGAAAGCATTAAAGCAGAGCCATTCGGTGGACGACATGTCTGATCGGAGTTCCCGATCATATGGCCTGAATACCGTGCCATCTGGGAAGATACCGGAGGTTTGAAGGGCTGACAGATAGGCACTGTCAAATGTGCACCATTCCTTCTCCGGATACTAGAGAATATTTTGTGGTGTGAACGTAGGGGCTGAATCGCCGGAGCTGGACCTTGTTTGCCTCGCCATTTTAGCCGGAAATTGAGAAAAGAAAGGAGAAAAGGGATGAAGATGAGAGAGAGGATTTTCCCTTTTTACTTTCTTGATGATGGTTAAATGGCGATTAGGATGAGAAGATATAGGGGGTAATGAGTGGATTCAGCCTGGGCGGTTACAACTTGTCAAATCAGGGGTCTTATCTCTTAATGGCCTCGATATACGAAAAATATTACCGTTGGACTCAGAATCCTCAACAGTAACATTTTTGGGGACAATTGTTATGAGTGGTATTTTGAGCCCATATCCTGACACTATATCTTGATTTTATGATAGCTGTTTACGATCAGGATACCAGACCAGAATATTGGTAACATCCTGATGCAGTATCCTGTCAGTTACTAACAATTCACTTGCAGGTGATGGCTGCAGGATCACAACGTTAACAAGGACCCTTTCTCCTGAAGACTCGCTACATTTGGTTGGGAAGTGGACGTTGAAGCCGGAAGAATAGGTCTCTAACGTTCAAAATGGAATATTCCGGAGCATCCCAAGTTTTTAGGAGAGTTTGTTTGTTATTTGTAACTATAAAAACGGATAGCCAGATCTCTAGGTCACGCACTACACTCTCAACTTTGGAACTCATACACAATTCTCTCTTACAATTACGCACGAACACTCAACACTAGCAATCTTTGTAACACTTAGTGGCGATCTGAGCATTATCCTGCATTGTATCCTGAATATTCAAGCAGTAAAAAGAAAAAGGCAACCGACAATTGTCAACTCCCGAGGTTTTATGCCGGAGATCTAGATTGATCAAGGGCTTTACTCGTATATCATGCGTCCACTTTTTACTTTTGTAGCTCATTGTTTGATAATCGGTATAGCTTCATATCCTGAGGCTATATCCAGAAACTGTTTTTATAAACAATCAAACCAACATATATTTCACAAGCATTGCTAGCACACTACCTCACAAACTAATTTGATCACTTAATTGCTTCGGTAATTTTTGACCAAAACAGATATATTAAAAAAAGGTCAAGATAAGTTTGGGTCAGGATGAGTTCGGATTAGGATGAGATGAAAAAAATATATAAATATATATAAAAATATATATAAAATATTAAAAAAATTAAAAAGTTAAAAATATAAAGAAAAATAAAAAGTTAAAAATATATAAAACTAGAGTATGCCCCGCCCGCGTTGCGGGGCGTTAAACCGAATATTTCTCACTTTAATAACATGTACGCATTTATTTCAGTTAATTATACATGCTACTTATAACACGATATCAAAAAAGATACATCAAGTTAACCAAGTAAAGAAAAAACTATCATAATTATGATAAAAAATAACTAAAACGATGGCAAGCGTGTAATTTAGAGTTGGGGGCAAAACGATAATTTGTCAGGACCAATTAGCGAGTGCTAGGAAACTGTTTGGTACAAATAAAAACTAAATTAAGTCAACCAAGTCAAATAAAAGACTGTAATAGTTTTGCCCAAAAAAAAAACGCTGAGAAGATTGAAATTTTTAGCTGGGGTAAAATCGTAATTTTGAACCGGAGGTAAAATAATATTTTGAACTGAGGGCAAAATCATGTTTTTATTTTGAATTGTGGGCAAAATCGTAATTTTTTCTACTGTGGGCAAAGGGGCAAACAAAATTTTTATTTTGAACTGGAGGCGAAATTGTAGTTTTAAAATGGGAACCAAATTATAGGCAAAAGTATATATATTTTTTTAACCAGGGCAAAATCGTATTTTTTAACAGAGGGCAAAATCGTTGATCTAAGCTGGGGCAAAGCATAAATTCAATTTCGAACTGAAGTAATATCGTAATTTTTAATAGGGGATAAAATCGTAATTTAACAGAACTTATAAATAACTATTTTATGCAAAAAGAAAAAAAAAAGAAAAAAGAGATTATTAAAGTCAGCCACCAAAAAGAGATTATTAAAGTCAGCCACCACTTTTGGCCAATAGTTTTATTTCACTATTCCCGCCGACTTTTGTAAGTTAAGTTTGTATGTATTGAAATGAAAATATAATAACTAAATAAATTAAAAAATTAAAAATATACATCAAAATGTAAGAAAAATGCAGGCGATGTGTATTTTTTATTCATTGATGGGACCCTGAGTTACATAGAAAAAGATAAGTTTGATTATTATGTAGTTAAATTAAATAGTGCTCTACATCAACCATACACGTAAAATTTGACTCGCCGTCAAGTAGTAGCTCAAACATACACCCGGATCTAAATATATATAGCACTTTAAGAAATGAAAATGGTAAAAGGGCTCGGGGTAGTATAACAAATAGAGAACCATGAAAGGTCATACGAGAAACAATTGCACAAACCACAAAAACAAAAATATGAAACTCAATGGGTAATCCTAATGGGTATCGTTGACTCCGCCTCACAAACAAAGTCTTTTATCACCAAATATTAGCCTAGTTGTAACAGAAAACACCATAGCAGGTTTAATATTCAATGAAAATACACAAAAGGTCACAAACGTGTTGGATATTATGTCCGATTCGATAAGTCAACACTGCCGACCGGGTCTTGACCCGTAAGAGTTACACCTTGGGCAACAAACTAAAAATCCACTTAACCCGTTTAACTGGTAATTACGAACAACAGTCGAGACTGATCATAATTATATTTATGATCATAAGCGGGTATTTACTGAGAGACGGGTACATGGACCGGGTGACATGGGTATTCTCACCCTACGCCACTTATCACACACCAACCTTTTATCCAATCTCACTTCATGCATCATGCATGCATGACACTTGGCGGACATGCATTTTGTTTCTTGCATTTTAAATGGAAGAGATAAACTCAAAATGTTGAGGAGGTTGTTGCAAGTAGAAAAAGGCTCTCTAAAGGGAGCACCATAACCGGCCACCAGGACCGCCGCGGGCCGCGGGCCGCCGCCGTCGCCGCCCCGTCTCCGCCACCGCCTGCTGCTCGCCGCTGCCACTGCTGCCGCCGGCCTGCCGCCGCTATTTGCCGCGGTCGGCCGCCGCTTGGCGCCGCCTCGTTCGTCGCGTTTCGTTGGTTCGTTTACTAGCACTCGTTCGTTGAACCTCGGTGTCTCGACCGGTTAGTCATTAACAGAGGTATATCTTTCTCATCGATAGTTAAATTTTTACTGTGCTCGTATTTGCATGTAGCCAGATCCTGTCGGGTTTCGATTTGTTGATCATTAGTTTTTTATTTCCGCTGCGTTTTATTAATTAACTCGCTTAATTAATTAACTATTATTTATTGAACTGGGTTTTTGATAAATAAAGTTTTGACCGATCACCACGGAAACCCAACAGTGGTATCAGAGCCTTGGTTACAACATACGAGTCGGTACCGGTCCTTTTAACCGGAATTAGAACACAAACTTTATTTATTTAAAGTTTATGATCTAACTATTTTTAAGGGCACTTTTATTATGGTCAATATTTTATTTGTTTTGCTTGACCAAAACATTGCCCGGATTATTTTGTGATTGTTGTGCGATGTGTAAATCCGGCCCGACCTTATTTTTTTTGTAGTTGTATATTTTTATTCGGTTTTGTAATTATTATTTTTGGCCACCGAGATGGTTCAAAGTTGTAATAGATTAGTTTATGGTTTTGGCCCGTCTTGGGGTTCAAAGTTGTAATAGATAGGTCTTTTGTCTTTGTTGTATTTACTTGTTAAATATTGTTGATACGAAGACCCGAAGCAAAACCGAATACCAAGAGGAGTCTTGGAGTTACTGGGAGTTGCTCAAGACAACAAGATGCACTCAAGTCCATCCTTGTGGTTGTTTGTGTGTTGTGACCCCGTGACCCGTTTGATCTTGCTATTAGGCTCTAGCAAGATCGAACGATTTTGGCCATATGGATTTACATATTTATCTTGCTATTGTGGTTGCTTTTATCTTATAAATTGTTATAACGTAACCAACCTAAATACCAACTTGATTTTAAAAGAAGTTTTAAAATATTAAAAACAATCACATTAAAACAAGTTCTAAATTGTTTTTACAACTTGTTAAAATTTTTGTTATAAAACAAAGGTTGTTTTTGAAACAAATAATAACCAATTAAGTTTTGCAAATTAAACTAGTTTTTATTTTCCAAAACTAATAACTTAATAGTTTTCTATTAACTTAAAATTGGTTATTTCAAGTCGCGACAAACTTAGTTTTATAGGTTATCTAAAGCTAATTGTCCCGAGAGGTGAAAGTGTCCTTTTGGTTATGTCACAAATTTAATATCTAAATTAAAACCGACTATAATGATCCTATTTGGTAAAAATTAAAATCAATAGTCTATGCCATCCTACTACTAGTAACACTTGGGGCATAATGCGAACCATCAGTGTTGGAGCCACAGCACGACACTTGGTGTCTAGTTTATCCTTCCAAGGTGCAAGGGCTTCGTCGACACATCCGACCCTTCCACATGTGACCGTTTTAGGACGACTATTACTTTTCTTCTCGTGTTACGTGCCCCAGCTGTCTCGAGAACAAAAGTGGCATAGATGAGGCCAAACGTATCAATGCAAGGACAACAGGTTATCCTCGCAGCCTCATAAACCTTGGGAGTTGTGCTTTTCTCACAATTGACAATCATTGTCAGTCCGCTTGAACCTCTTACTAATGTTGCATGCCCCAGCTGCCTTTAGAAAGAGCTTATAACCGGATTCCCATTCCTTATCGTCTCACCTCACGAATTAAGGAGATATACATCGAAAATACTAATTCATATCACCTTGCTTATATATAACAGACGTCTAATGAAAACAACTCCTTCATTTTCAAGTATATACTTGAAAAGGAAAAGAAAAAAAAATTGAATAACACCAACCTTCTCGAATGGCACCGCAATCTGAGAATAGTTCTCAAGATGGAGGAAAAGCTGTATATCTTAGATGGCCCAGTCCCTACCGAGCCTGAAATTAATTCTACTACTGCTCGCAAGGCACTGGAGAAACATAACGAGGATGCCGTTGAGGTAGCCTGCCTTATGAAAGCCACCATGTCTCCTGAACTTCAGAAGAACATGTAAGATATGGATGCTTATGACATGATCTAGCAACTGAAAGGCATGTTCCAGAAACAAGCCCGACAGGAGCGATATGACACGATGAAATAGCTCATAAGCTGTAAAATGCTAGAAGGATCATGTATCGGTACTCATGTGCTAAAGATGAAAGGATACATTGACCGAATGAACAAACTTGGTTATTCCACAAAAACAACCAAGTTCTAACAGTCAAGTATGGTGGTGTTAAGAAGCCCAAAAACAAGAAAAGGAAACATAAGAGCAAAGGCAAGAGAAAAAATTGTTGTTACTGCCAGAAATGCCACCAACAACAAGCATGTTGCAAAACCACACCCTCCTAGGAGCGTCAGTGCTTTGAATGCAACCAAATGGGCACTGGAAGGGAAACTGCCACAGTATCTAGCCAAGCTGAATATGAACAAGGCCAATAACATTGGCACTTCTTCTGATATTCTCATTTATGTTATCGAACTTTTCACTGTTTCTAGAAACACATGGGTATTTGATACCGGATGTGGTTACCACATCGTTAGTGTCCTCAAAGAGCATGAAAAGTGGAAGAAACTGAAACAAGGCCACGTGGAACTCATAGTTAGTAATGAGAGTTCCAATTCTGACAACTGGAACACTTGTTTTTCATGTCCCTCGACCTTGTAGTTACTTTAAATAACTGTTTAAATGCACCTGGTTTGACCAGAAACATTATTTCAGTTTCTTCACTGTTTGAACAAGGATTCAATTCAAGTATGTTTTAAATGGTTCTTCTATTATAGCCTACTTGAATGATGTCTTTTATTTTAAGGCTAAACCTCGAAATGGTATTTATGAGATTAATGTTCAAACAAGTAATAACATATATCATCTTTCTAAATGTAACAAAGCTGGCATAAATGCAACATATTTATGGCATTGCAGACTTGGCCACATAAGTAAGGCACGCATAAAATGGCTCCAGTCCAAGGGAATTCTTGAATCCACTAGACATGACTCCTTTAATGATTACGAATCTTGCTTATCTAGCAAACTCACAAAGCACCCCTTCACCGATGTTGGTGAACGGATCAATGTTTTTCTAGAACTCATTCACATGATGTATATGCCCTTTCAGAACCATGACTAGAAACCATGACTAAAAACCAGCTTGATAGAAAGATAAAAGTACTTCGAACAGATCGAGGTAGTGAATATCTCAGCTTTGAATTTCTCAATCATCTAAAAGAGTGTGGAATAGTTTCACAACCCTCTCCACCTAGCACACCCAACTTAATGGCGTGAGTGAAAGGTGAAATCGAACTCTATCTGATATGGTTCGATTGATGATGTGTAGACCTAACTTACCTCACTCCTTTTTGGGTCATGCTCTTATGACCGCTACTCGCATTGTCAATTTGACTCCGACTAAAAGGTAAACAAAACCGCCATATGAGATATGGCATGGGTGTAAACCCGATTTGGAATACCTTAGAGTATTGAGATGTAATGCATACATCACAAGTGATTCTGATGATAATCTCGATCCTCAAGGCGAAAAGGTTGTTTTCGTCAGATACTATAAAAGAAGCAGATATTATTTCTACCATCCTTATGCAATTGTGATTTCCATCAAACGGTAGGGACACTTTCTCGAGAAAGAACTTCTTAATCGAGAAACTGGAAATAATGTGGTTGATCTTGAAGAAATTCAAGAACCACAAACAACCGCTGATGTAGTCGGACTGTCTGATCAACAAGTAGTTGTTGCCAATGAATCAGACATAAAACACAAGCGTTTGCAGAAGTAGTAGAATTCGCAAGAATCTGATAGACGTCTATAGCGTCTAAAAGGTCCCGAAGTCTTATTAGTAGCTGAGTCTAACGACAAACCTGCTAACTACAAATCTGCAATCTTATATTCGAAATCTGAGAAATGGCAAGAAGCCATGAACGTCGAGATGCAATCTATGCATAACAATCAAGTATGAGACTTGGTTGAGCTACCCCCTGAATCTCGGGAAGTAGGGAGCAAATGGATTTTCAAGAGAAACACCGATATGCATGGAAATATACACACCTATAAAGCACGACTAGTTACGAAGGGTTTCACTTAAACTCAAAGTATTGACTATGATGAGACCCCCTCGCCCGTTGCTATGATTAAATCAATCAGGATATTGTTTGCCATAATTGCGTACTGTGATTACGAAACATGGCAAATGGATGTCAACACCACCCTTTCTTAATAGACATCTCTCTGAAGATGTCTATATGGTTCGGCCTAAAGGTTTCGTCGATCCTAAATATCCAACTAAGGTGTGCAAACCCAATAAGTCCATCTATAGACTCAAGCAAGCATCTCGTAGCTAGAATCCTCATTTTGACCAGAAGATCAAAGAGTTTGGTTTTGTCAAGAATGAAGATGAGCCTTATGTTTACAAAAGGGTTAGTGGGAGCACCATATCATTCCTCACCCTGTATGTGGATGATATATTAATCATTGGAAATAACATCCCTATGCTTAACGAAGTTAAACACTATTTGGGATCTTGCTTCGCAATGAAAGATCTTGGAGAAGCTGCTTGCATTCTAGGAATGAGAATCTATAGGGATAGATCTAAGCGGCTTCTAGGGCTAAGTCAAAGAATGTACATAGACAAAATGATGACACGCTTCAAGATGGAAAACTCCAAGAAAGGAGGTGTTCCTATGACTAAAGGAACCGTGTTGAACAAATCGCAATCTCCTTCAACGGACATTGAAACTAAGTAAATGGAAGCAGTTCCATATGCTTCAGCGGTTGGTTCAATCATGTATGCTATGTACTAGACTTAACGTCTCGTATGCTTTAAGCATGACCAGTCGTTTTCAGCACAGTCATGGCATTGCCCATTGGACTATAGTAAAGAACATTCTGAGGTACTTGAGAAGAACCAAAGATATGTTCTTGGTGTTTGGAGGAGTGGAAGAAGAGCTCACTGTAAGGTGTTACACTAATGCTGGCTTCCAAAGTGACCGAGATGATTCTCGCTCACGGTTAGGATTCGTATTCACTCTCAATGGAGGAGCTGTCTATTGGAAAAGGCTCTAAACAGAGTATAGTGGCGGATTCAGCCACCGAATCCGAATGTATAGTTGCATCAGATGCTACGAAAGAATCTGCTTGGATGAAATAGTTCATCAACGACCTCGATGTGGTTTCAAGTATTCAGAAACCAATCCAGGTGTTCTGTGATAACACAGGAACCATTCCTTAAACCAAGGAGCCCAGATCACAGGGTTAAGCACATTCTAGGAAAGTTCCACTATATACGGGAAATACTGGAACGAGGAGACATCTTAATAAGCAAAGTAGACACAGATCAAAACTTAGCAGACCCGTTCACTAAACCGATGTCTCAGGACAAGCATGAGAATGCTATCGGTCTTAGATTGCATAACCATTTGTTTTGATTTAGTATTTGGATGTACGAACATTCAAACATTTGTACCTTTTGAATTCACCTTTGATTTACTAGCTAAATGCAAAGTTTGAATCTTACAGCTGTGTTCGATTTTTGTACGTTTAATCCATGAATCTTGTATTCTAAATTATCCGTAGTCGGTCAGACTCGTGGGAACGACTCTGAACTAAGACTATTCTGACTTTGGACTCAAGGAGTTGACTTCCAAACTCACAAACCTCATTATGAATGACGTTGGATGTAACTCGCATCAAATCATCTTCATGGATCTTAATCATAAGATGTATTTGATTTTGGTATACTGACAACCCTCACTAAACCAGGTATCCGTACGACTTAATTAATGATTAATTACTGCTTAATTACTGTGCTTGTTTGAACTAGCTGATAAACTGCTACTTGATTACTGATACATGTACTTACTTGCATCATACTTTACTTGCTGTCACTCCATATTTTGCTTACAGCACCTTAGTGACAAACATGATGCACAAAAAGCACAGTAGCACAATAACGGGTAACCTATTGAACATGCTGATAAAGCCAGCATCAGGCAGACACTGCCTCTAAGGCCTGAAAGAGCCTGAGATAGTTTGCTACACTCATAATGAGTGTAGGGATACAAGGGTTGTAGAACTGCGTCTCTAGGAATAAGTTACAATGACTGGATGTGCCTAAAACATGCTCTAAGCACAAAAACTCAGCACTTTAATAAACAATCCAGCTTTTAGCTAACTAATAAAGTGCCAAAACATGAGGAAAATATTCCCGACACTTTGGAGAAATAAGTTGTGTCACTAAAAATAATAAACGACACTTTAAAGCTTTGTTTAACGCTTTAACGGATTACTATCCAACCGAACAACCGGACTATACCTGGAACATAAAAATATTGCCATTTACATTACTTATCTTTTTCTGAGCCAGTTAGGGTCCCTGAATACCCTAACACTCGTCATAATGCATGGCACACTAGTAACCGGGTTAATCCCTAAACTAACTTAATTAACTAACTATGTCCTAATTATCTAGTTACAATCTAATCGAATACCCCCCCCCCTTTCTAAAATCACGGCTCATTTAAGGTGGCCCCATACAAGATTCACCTAATATTTTCCAAAATATCCTTCATATCTTCACGTTGGATTATGTGAGATTTGATTAGATAATGTATGCACTTTAAGAGACATTTAACCCTATGGATAATAGGCTTGAAATATTATAAGTAACCATACCTTTCTTCCACATTCCATCATAACAACTTTCCTTCTCTCCTTCTTCATGAAAAGCTACGGCCAAACTACCTCCCACACACCACCATATTTTCGATTCCCATTCAAGCCTTTCAAGTATACTCCAAGGTGTTGAAAGGTGAATTAGGAGGCTCGGTGTTCTCAGAACTTGAAGGACCACCTTCGTTTGCTTTTATCCATCCGATTTTTGACTCGTTTCTTCCCTAGCCTCGAGCTAGTGGTATGTTACTTAAATCACTCTCGTGAACTATTTTAAAGTGGTTAAAACGATTTGTAACGGATAAAAGTCATGAACCTACAGGTTGAAGTTTAAAAGTCTACTTAAAACGCTAAGAATGTTGGTTAAAAGCTCAAAAGTTGTGTAAAACTTGTAGTATTCGATTTGGGTGATTATTTAGACCCGATCTATGTTGTGGTAGCTCGGATCACCATTTAACCCGGTCTAGTCATGTTCTTGGATCATGACATAAGGTTATTTTGGAAGAAACAAGGGTTAAAAGGTGAAACTCTACCACACCCGAATCATGAACTTGTGTAAAAACATTTTGACAAGTGAAAAAGTGTTTAAAACTAGTAGATCTACGTATCTACAACCGGTATTTTCAAAGGACCACGCGTCAAGAAATCATGTTTCTAAAAGAAGGATCTTACAATAACAAGAATGATTTTTATGAACACACAAGCGTATAAACACTTGTGTAACACTAAGTTCCGACAAAGAACTAGTTTTGTCAAATGTTACTAGAAGTTGTAAAGATACAATTTCTTTAAAAACGAGGCTTTTACGAAACCGGTTGGATTTATATAAAGATACACCAAAGATAAGGAGCTTTATCACATATTTTTGGATAAACTACAAGTTCATGTATTTTTGCGATTATAACTATTTTAACTAGTTGAATGTTGTGTATTGTTGAACAAGAAAATTGTTGGTTTGGATTGTAAAAGAAAATGATACGCTTGAAAGCGTGGCCACCTCCAGTTACAGAGGAAACTCTGGCGAAATTTTTCTAAAAACCTAACACTTAGAACTATTTACACTACAAGTGTTAGAATTATTTTTGACGTGTTTTCGAAATATAAATTTCGCCATGACTTTATTTACTAAATATTCGGAGGTGGGATTTTCACAAAATTTAACGTGATAAACATATATTTTCACACACTGTTTATGATTATTTTGTGAAAATACATAAATATTATTTTTAGAGTAAAAATAATATTTACGAACGTTAACGAATCCAAAATAATACGAACGCTTTCACCATAAATATATAAGTTACACCGGTAATTATATTACCACTCGATGGTTAAAACGTAACTTACGCACTTACGGAAATAATTATGAACGCGTATATTTGACAAAGTATTATTTTGGGAGAATTATGTGAAACGAAAATATAATATTTTTTGAGAAAAATACTTATATTTTGGAATTGGAAATATGTATATATATTAAGTGAGACTTAATGATTTAATTTGAACGCACATGTATTGAATCCCCCATCCTTGGGAAGGAGATTAACTACCAAGTATATACAGAATGTAAACACGAAATAGTTGTCTAACTATTTCCCAAAGACTTAAACTATAAAGCTAAGGCACGGCCGTCCGTCTAATAGAAATTAGCACCTGTAGGTCGTCGCACAGCTGCGTGAGCAGGAGATACTTGGTAGAGACGCTTCACTGTGAGTTCATGTCCCCCTTTTCTCTAACTGTTTTCAGTTTTCTTAACTGCGGGGGTGAAATACATGTTACTATGGTTACGAGTACTTTTTACATGGTATGGTTAGCGTAAGGAGGTTTACTACTTAGATCATGTGAGTGGGTAGGCGAAACTTGAGGCCATTAATCCTCATTGTAGGACCGAGGGACAGTAGCGGTAGATCTATCTGGGTGTAGCGAGCCCAACCCCTGAGCCCGCATAATGGACCAGGCGGTGACTTTGTGCCCCAACGCGAAATACGCTAGGTTTGAGTCTTCCTACTTGCACTTCACAAACATCAGTGGCTTTGCAACCCATTGACGATCTCTTTTTCCTTATTGCTACATACCAGGATTTTCATACTCACAAAGGTTTATTTACTCACTTACACATGAACTCGCTCAACATTATTGTTGATTTTTCAACTTACATGTATTTCAGGAAACTAAAGATCTGGCGCGGTATGTTATGTTTTCCCGCTGCATAAGGGTTCCAAGGTCATCCCAGTTTAGGAAATGTGACTCTTTCCTGGACAAGTCACAAATCTTAAACTGCGTTTATTTCATGTTGATGGTTATGTTCTTAAAGACAATGTTTTATGTTATGAGGTTGTAAGTCCTTAAGACAATGTTATGTTACTCTGGTTTTAAAACTTAATCGAACGGATGATCTTGCATGATTTTATTTCATATAGCTTTGTTATGGTTAAGCTATGGTATTAAGAAGTCACACCAAATTAACCACGCTTCCGCAAAGCCAGGGTGTGACACATTTTGTATCCTCTGACCTGAGATACATACTATAACTTTCGTTTACTAAAGACTATTCTTTGATCAGTGTCCAACGCTGTCGCGTAACTGCCAGTCATAAAGGCATTGGTTGGGAGTGGTTCTGAAGTTCAGTGAGAGTTGTATGTAGTCAAGATGGGATTCTGTACTCTTACATTATAATGTAACAGTTAGACATCTGGGCGCCCTCGTTGATTCAAACTGGTGAAGTGTAAGGCCTTACCCAAACTTACTCTGTTTTTTATTGGACCACTTTGATTCTGTGAACGAGAATGATAATGATTGAACACCATGTGAGATTGAATCTGATCCATGTCTCATTGTTCAATTGATGTCTTTTACAGAAAGGATAGATGACAAAAATTGCCATAAGTCTACTGTCTTCATATAGCAAGCCGTTGCTAAAAGAAGATACCTTGGTTAATGACTTTAAAGTGTCATGACCTGTTGGGGGCAGCTATGTGTAGCTAGAACACCGCTGGCTGTCTGCGTTGAGATCTTATCAGAGACCGTTCAAGTGGGAGCTGTTGGATATTATGTCTGGTTCGATAAGTCAACGCTGCCGACCGGGTCTTGACCCGTAAGAGTTACACCTTGGGCAAAAAACTAAAAATCCACTTAACCCGTTTAACTGGTAATTACGAACAACATACGAGACTGATCATAATTATATTTATGATCATAAGCGGGTATTTACTAAGAGACGGGTACATGGACCGGGTGACATGGGTATTCTCACCCTACGCCACTTGTCACACACCAACCTTTTAGCCAATCTCACTTCATGCATGCATGACACTTGGCGGACATACATTTTGTTTCTTGCATTTTAAATGGAAGAGATAAACTCAAAATGTTGAGTAGGTTGTTGCAAGTAGAAAAAGGCACTCTAAAGGGAGCACCATAATCAGCCACCAGGACCGCCGCGGGCCGCCGCCGTCGTCGCCCCGTCTCCGCCACCGCCTGCTGCCGCCGGCCTGCCGCCGCTGTTTGCCGCGATCGGCCGCCGCTTGGCGCCGCCTCGTTCGTCGCGTTTCGTTGGTTCGTTTACTAGCACTCGTTCGTTGAACCTCGGTGTCTCGACCGGTTAGTCATTAACCGAGGTATATCTTTCTCATCGGTAGTTGAATTTTTACTGTGCTTGTATTTGCATGTAACCGGATCCAGTCGGGTTTCGATTTGTTGATCCTTAGTTTTTTATTTCCACTGCGTTTTATTAATTAACTCGCTTAATTAATTAACTATTATTTATTGAACCGGGTTTTTGATAAATAAAGTTTTGACCGATCACCACAGAAACCCAACAAAACGTTCAACACAAATTTTACTAATTTTTTCTTCCAACAAAAGACACCAGTTTCAACTTTCAAGTCAACACATCACCAACACACAAAAGCATGCATGAGAGGCTAACACTACATAACACCTACTTTAATGTTTTCAACCACAAATTCACTAAGGCTACCAAATCACACAATATTTCAGAAGCAACATAACTTTTGAATCAAATAAATATCACATGTGTTTCTATCTCAATCTCATAAATCAGTATGTGTGTATGATCTTACACATCTAAATTCCACATAATTGATAACATAATTAAACTAAACTTCTACAGGAAGAAAAGTAATAATTAATTTGAGAGCAAAGTTATGAAAAAAGATAAATTCAATTAAAATAACCACATAATCCAACAAAATTAACCACAAACAACAAAATACCAACTCCAGTTTCAACTAAATTAGGTTATAATTCAAAGTCAACACATTTTGATATTGAAATATAGGTTCAATAAAAGCAATCAAGAAATACAATTAACCTTAATCGAGATGAAGAGGATTTATTGAGTCGAATCATCAACCATGAAGTTCAAACACATACATATTTGATGGATATACGTATTACGTATAGATTTATTATTACGTCACATGGTTTTTGAAACTTGAGAACTACGACGGAGAACTGCAGAGGAGAAGTGACGATTTAGGGCCGGAAAGTTGAGTTGATGGAGTGGGTGAGTTAAAATCATCACCATTGTTGAATCCTTTGTTAACTTGTGTGAGTTTTTGATTGAGGGTCAGAGTTAGAAGACTTACTTCAGTCAGTTGATTGGAATAGGTACTTAGCACTGCCCATCCTGACCCGCTGCACATGTTTTAAGAGCATCCCTAATAAGGTGTATTTGAGTGTTTTTAAGGAGAGAGAAAGGTGAGGTGGATGAGAGAGAGTGTGAGGTGGAGGAGAGAAGGTGTGGTGATGTATGTAGTGAAAAACATGTATTTAAGAAGAGAGAAAGATGTTGAAAGAGGGAGGGAGGAGAGAGGAGAAAGAGTGTTGTTTTTAGGTGATGGGAATGGAGCAAGAGAGAGAATGTTTGTGATTGGTGGGGTAATGCCAACTTGGCATCATAAAAACATCAAAAAAAACACCTCTATTGGGGATGCTCTAATGGTCATATGACCGTTTGAGGGTCAAATGTAGCCATTTTTTTGCTTAGAATCCATCTCCAAACAACTATAAAAGGGTGTTGGGTGTTTAGGCTCAATAACACCACTCTCTAATATTCAAAAACTCTAAAAAACGCTCACTTTCTTGTTCGATAACTCTCAAAAAACTATGGCAACCTCTAGTGCCCGTGATTCGGTCAATGTTGGCGAGTCTACAACCGACACGGTGGTTCGTGTTGTTCCAACGAAGCGCAACCCAGATGTTTGGCAACATTTCGATTTGTGCGAGATGGCCAACGGTAAAAAAAAAAACGTGTTTTCATCATTGTCAAAACTTTTACTCCGAAACCGCAAACTCCACCTTGAAACAACACATCGAAAAACTGTTTTGCAAGGCGTTGAAACAACAACCCGCTAGTGGTCAAGCTTCCATGGAAAGTGATGGCGCTAATTTGTTCAACTACAATTTCGATATGGCTAGGGAGGAAATGGCGAAGTTTGTAATCCAAGAAACTTTTCCGTTCAACCATTTCGACAACCAACGCTATACAAAGATGGTTCAATGAACTCTCCAACCACGATACACCCATGTAAGTCATGCTACTCTTAGGAGGGATTGTTTAAGATTATTTAAAAATGCTAAACTAGAATTAATTTTTTATTTTGAAAAATTAGAAACTGGTGTTAACTTGACTAGCGACATTTGGTTCGCACCGTACGGTTCACCCGACTTGTATATTTGTGTCACCGCCCATTGGATTGAACCGGCGACGTGGCAAATGATGAAATGCACGATTTTATTTAAATTATTCGATTACCCTCACACCTGTGAAGCTATATGTAAAGTACTAGACAAATGTATTACAACATACAAATTGGAAAAAAAAAAAAAGGTTTTTTCAATATCTTTTGATAACGCCTCAAATAATACGACTTCGGTAATGCATTTAAAATTAAAATACAATCCGATTTGTGAGGGTATTTTTTCCATAGTCGATGTGTTGCACACATCATAAATTTGGCCGTTCAAGACGGTTTAAAGGTTATTGAACCACAAAAAGAAGCTCTCAAAAGAATCTTCCGGAATATATATAGTAACACGCAAAGATATGCATAATATATCAAAACTTGTAAGGAAGCGGGTCGAATATGCTTAAAATGCAGGATATGTGTATTTTTTAATCATTGATGGGACCCTGAGTTTCATAGAAAAAGATACGTTTGATTATTATGAAGTTAAATTAAATAGTGCTCTACATCAACCATACACGCAAAATTTGACTCGACGTCAAGTAGTAGCTCAAACATACACCCGGAGCTAAATTTATATAGCACTATAAGAAACGACAATGGTAAAAGGGCTCGGGGTAGTACAACAAATAGAGAACCATGAAAGGCCATACGAGAAACAATTGTACAAACCACAAAAACAAAAATATGAAACTAAATGGGTATGGTTGACTCCGCCTCACAAACAAATTCTTTTATCACCAAATATGAGCCAAGTTGTAATAGAAAACACCATAGCAGGTTTAATATTCAATGAAAATACACAAAAAGGCCACAAATAGTTCAACACAAATTTTACTATTTTTTTCCAACAAAAGACCTGAACTGGTTTAACACCAGTTTCAACTTTCAAGTCAACACATCACCAACACATAAAAGCCTAAGGCTAACACTACATTACACCTACGTTAATGTTTTCAACCACAAATTCACTCAGGCTACTAAATGACACAATATTTCAGAAGCAACACACCTTTTGAATCAAATAAACATCACATGTGTTTCTATCTCAATCTCACAAATCAGTGTGTGTGTATGATCTTGCACATCTAAATTCCACATAATTGATAACATAATTAAACTAAACTTCTACAGGAAGAAAAGTAATAATTAATTTGAGAGCAAAGTTATGAAACAAAGATAAATTCAATTAACATAACCACATAACCCAACAAAATTAACCACAAATAACAAAATACCAACTCAAGTTTCAACTAAATTAGGTTATAATTCAAAGTCAACACATTTTGATATTGAAATATAGGTTCAATAAAAGCAATCAAGGAATACAATAAACAAACCTTAACCAAGATGAAGAGGATTTATTAAGTCGAATCATCAACCATGAAGTTCAAACATATATATATTTGATGGATATACGTATAGTTTTATTATGACGTCACATGGTTTTTGAAACCAGAGAACTACGACGGAGACCGGAGAACTGCAGAGGGGAAGTGGCGATTTAGGGCCGGAAAGTTGAGATGATAGAGTGGGTTAGTTAAAATCATCGCCATTGTTGAATCCTTTGTTAACATGTGTGAGTTTTTTTATTGAGGGTCAGAGTTAGAAGACCTACTTCAGTCAGTTGATTGGAATAGGTACTTAGCACCGCCCATCCTGACCCGCCCTCTTATTTTGTTTTACCGAACAAGAAGAGAAACTTCGAGATAGAGATGTACAAAAAAAAACCGGTTTTCAACCGAAATCGGTAGAAAACCAAAACTGGTCTTTTTAGAAACTGGCTTTTTTTAATCGGTATGGTTATTAACCGGTTACGGGTCGGTTTTTGTTTTGGGCGAAAAAAACCGGTTATATAAAAAACCGGTTAAATAATCGATTTTTATTAAAAAATCGGTTAACCGATAACGTATATAAAAAACTGGTTAAAATTAAAAATCGGTTAACCGATAACGTATATAAAAACCGGTTAAAATAACCGAAAACGCTTAAATCCCTTAACGGGTCAAAATAAGCATATACACATAAACGGGCTAAGGATGCATAAAAACCCGTGATTTGAACCTTGTATAATAGGAAACAGTTATAACATGAGGTTCATGATAATATGAATGCAACAAACAAGCTTGTTTGATAAAATCATGAACGAGTCAAAAATTTAATAGAAAAATATAAAGCCGATGGCTTAAAATTTTAGAAAATTGTTAATCCGGATGTCGGATTTTAACTCCATGTGATGGAGAATCAATTTACGATCACATAGGAAGAAAACCGTAAAACGGATCAAAATTGAACAAGTTATGGTTGTTTTAGTAAGAACTAGCTTGGCTGGGAATATGCAGATCTGAAAAACAAAACATTCTGTCGAAACCACACCCTCGCGCCGCGCGACGGGAACTTCATTTGTTGGTCGCGGCCTGCGGGGGGCCTCGCGTCACGCGAAAATGATCCTCAATCCCGTCGCGGCACGCAATAGGTTAAAATCCCTGCATTTTTGTTGCTGTTGATTTGTTTGGTCTTATGAACTCATATAAACAATTCTTAACTCTCATAACTAACATTTTGATGATGTTGGTTATAGGTAACTTATACGAAGTGCCGGACGACGATCAAGCTCAACAAGGAACCGAACACGATCAAGATTCAAGCTTCCGCAATACATTTCGTCGTCACGTTTTAAACGACGATATAGCTATTTTATGTTGAAATGTTTTAAATCTTAAAATGTTTTAACAAACTCGTATTTTCAATTGTATGTGTAATTGTAAATACACAATTAAAGTTTGATAAATATATGCAAAATTGTATAAATCAAGTAAGGGTCTTACAGCTCTGCACAGAACTAACCAATGTTTCTAGCCATCAGGATAAAGCCTACCAACATATCGTCTCAGAGTCAGACCATTTCAATACTGGTCTTACATGAGTCAGCCTTAATCCATATAGTGAAATTTCATTTCATTTCCCGTGTTATACCAGAAACGTTTAACTAAAACTTTTTTTGTATTTTTGTATTTTTTTTAATGTTTTTTGTATTTTCTCATTTTTTTAATGTTTTTATATTTTTCTGAGAGACTACATCCCCGTACATTTTTGCTTAGAATTGAAAATAAAAAGAATAAACGAAAAATATTTTTAAGAAACAAATTTATACAAACGAAGAAAAATATTTTGGTGTGACCAAGTTCAGTCCTCGAATTCGACCATTTTGAGTGGTTCAAGAAGTGCAGTAAGACGTGTTCTATCAACTGGTTTTATGAACAGATCCGCGACATTGTGGTCAGTGTGAATCTATTCCATCAAAATAAGTCTCTGGTTGTACGAGTCACGAATAAAATGAATTTTTATAGCAATGTGCTTAGTTTTAGAAAAATATACAAGATTTTTCACTATTTGGATAACCGCATCATTGTCACAGTAGATAGGAGTCTGAGAGAAATTCAAACCATAGTCCATCAGTTGGTGTTGGATCCATATCACTTAGGAGCAACAAGCTGAAGCAGCTACATATTCAACCTCTGCAATTGAAAGTGATACAGTCTGCTGCTTCTTGCATTGCCAGGAGAGAAATCTATCACCTAGGTACTTGCATCCAACTGACGTCACTACAAAAAAATGTCATTTAGTGGCACACACTTTTAATGGCACTTAACTTTTATGTCACTAATATAGCTTTTGTGTATGCCATATTTGCTTAGTGCACTTTTTTAGTAGCATTTAACTTATATACAACTAATGTATGTTTTAGTGACACTTTATGTATGCCACTAAAAAGTTCTCCCATTTAATCCTATAACTTAGAATGCTTTTACGCCACTAAAACTTTTTAATAATAAATCAAAATACTCTATATTTTTTTTATGCCGAGCATTCACATCCATTCCATCAAATTATGTGTGTGGAGTTTTTATGATATAAAGAGTATAAAAAGGGTGTACCTATTTGCACAGCCATTTGCCTATTGGCACACCAAAAAGTTGTTTTTTGTCTTATATGCACACCCTGCAGTGTCGAGCTGTGGCTAAAGCGCGGCGTTTTGGTCTGGTCAACCAGACAAAGACTGACGGGTCTGTTGACCGGACCAAAACGCCGAGCTTTGGCCGCGTTTTGGTCCTGTCAACCAGACAAAAGACTGACACCCGGTCTGGTTGACAGGACCAAAACGCGGCCAAAGCTCGGCGTTTTGGTCCGGTCAACAGACCCGTCGAACACCCGTCAGTCTTTGTCTGGTTGATCGGACCAAAACGCCGCGCTTTGGTCACAGCTCGACACTGCAGGGTTTGCAAATAGGACAAAAAACGCATTTTTGTGTTGGCTATCTACACACTTGGTGTGTAGATAGTTTGAGCCTATAAAAAATGGTTGTGAGTGGAGGAGAGAGAAAATGTTACTGTTCATCTGAATATTTGGGGGGACACTGTTCACCCCTTATAATTTTTTAATATATATTTTGGAAGTGGTTGTAAGTGGAGGAGAGAAAAAATCTAATGATAAAGATATAAAAAATATTATTTAATTGAAAAGGAGAGAGAAAATGTAGTGTTTTTTAGTGTAATTTAGGGTGAAAATATGGTGGAATGGACATGAATGCTCTAAAACCATTAAAATTTCCGGTCCATCAAATTTCCCTCCCATACAGAAGTTTGGAGTGTTTCTTCCTAGACCTTCACTAAGGGCATGTTTGGCTAAGTTTTTCCAACCCAACATAATACTTATTGACCTAATCAAAAAGATAAAAATGAGTTTTAGTATTTGGCAAACCTAAAAGTCCTTTTCAAAATGACTTTTTGAGGAGGAGAAAAAGTCATCAAAAAGTCATTTTTGAGAAGTTAGGGGCATGTGACTTTTTGATCAGCTTATAACTTTTCAAATACCAAATTACCAGTTACCTCTGATTTAACGCTCCTTACAACTTATTGACTTATAAAAGAATGTCCCTTTTAGTCATTTTACATCAATAAGCTAAGCCAAACACTTTTTAAAAAACAACTTATTGACTTATTGACTTTTCCTATCCCATAAGATAATACAAACACTTTTTTAAAAACTCCTTTTCAAAAAGTCATAAGTCAATAATTATTTTTCACAAAAAGTCATTTTCAACTCAAATAAGCTTCGCCAAACATGCCCTAATTAGGTTTTTTTATGCCCCCACATTTCACTCCCACTGTTAGGGGCTGTTTGGTAGCCTCTGAATGGTCATTAAGAGGCTGCCTCTTAATGGAACCATTAAGAATTTTACCAATGAGAAGGTAGAAGAATGTGACATGTGATGATTTACCATTCAGAGGTTACCTCTTAACCATTTAGACTTGAGGTTACCTCTTATTCATTCAGAGGTTTTAAACCATTAAGAGGTAGCATCTGAATGGTCATTAAGAGGCTACCAAACCGCCATCTTCCACTCACATAATATGATGTATTTGAAGGTATCAAGCAGATTGAAGTTGTTGGGGACGAAGCCCCTCTCGCCTATATCCCATCCTCTCTATCATCCGTCCTCCATACACTACACTCGTTACAACTTCGGAGTTTTGATGGGTTTCGTTGGTTGTTGGTAAATTATTAATTATATATCTTAAGATTCATATTCCTATCGTGTTTAAGCTAGTAATCTTAGGTTTACCTCTTTAATTGAGATATGAACATAAGAGTGCTTTTAAATTTGAATAATAGGTTTGGCTAAATTTGTTCTTTATTTTAGTCATGAAGTGGAAGAATCAACTATTCAAGAATGAGGCCTTTATTTCAATTTATTCATCAATTCAGGTGAGCAATCTTGGATTTGGTGCTAATCATCGTTTTATTTTCATGTCGACCTATACATTGTTATAAAATTGTATATTTTTTTTCATCCTACATTCCCTCAAATAGTTATATAAGAGATCAACTATATGAAAAATAGATTTTTTTTTTGAATAGCAAGATGGGGCCTTCTATTAATCAAACAACAAACCAACTGGAATCATAGCAAGGAGCTATAATATCCAACTAATACAAAAAACAGTCAAGATTGAAAGAAAACATACAAAATATCAGAAACATTTACATACAGTAAGATCTTATCACCAAGAAAAGTAAAGTCATTTCTCCCATGATTCCAGGTGCACCTTTGATCTTCGTTTCATCCAATGATACGATTCTTCTTTGATTTCTTCGATTATTCTGTATGTCTCGCCGGCTCTTGATCTGAATATTTTTTCATTCCTATTCTTCCAAATAACCCAACTCGTTAATAGAAAAATTGCGTGTACCGCTTTCTTCTTCGCCTTTGGCCAGTTAAAATTATTCAGCGAACTGAATACCTCTGCGAGTGTGGCTGGTTTTGTTACCGTATCTGCTTTAACCCACCTGCTGACTTGTTCCCAGACGTTTTCCGCTACCCTGCATTTAACAAGGACGTGATCCGGTGTTTCTTCTTCACTGTCGCACACTCTACACATTCCGCTCGGAACCGGGACTCCTCTTTCTCTTAATTTTGTGGCTGTTGGAATTTTACCTTTTATTGCTCTCCACACGAACACACTACACTTCTGTGCTACCCAATTATTCCAGAAAAACTCATCCGCTGTTTGGTTTAAATTTATGTTCCGTGCCAAAGTACTTCTTACCATTTTCACCGAGAAGTCCTGATTTTCTCCCCCATTCCATATCCAATAGTCACTTCTTTCCGATAGTCTCACTTGATTCAGCATTCCCAGCAATTCCTCCATCTGTTGTCTTTCATTATCGGTACTTGGTGTTTTATGCCATGCCCAATCCCATAAGACTCCAGCATTAGGTCTCGTGTAGCTATCCTGAACTTTTGCTCTTTTCTCTTTGGCGAGTTGATAAATGAGAGGGAATTTATCCTTTAATATGAAAAATAGATAACTGTAAAGATGCGAGAATTGGTAATTTTATCTTTGGGTCACAACCTGTTTGATTTGTAAACATATGAAAAGATTAATTTTAGAGTTTGAAAGTGATGAAGCTTTAATTGTACTGGCATTAGTACAAGAACACTGTGTTTCAGTTTGCTATTATGATGGATTAAGAAGGATGAGTTAGCTTTTAGATTCTTTATATTAACAAAGTTTTATTTGTCATATTGGGATTACCTTAGTTTTACTGTTGAATTGAGTTACTACTCTTTTAAGTTGTACACGGGGCATTCATTGTCGTACTTTGAGGATACATGTGGGTTTTACTTTACACGTATTTGTCTCTTCTGTTTCTTTCGTCACTCTTTAGCTTTCTTTTGTATGCCTTAACCGCCTGAGAAGGGAGTGGACGACTATCGATGCCTGAGATCAAAGTTGTGGTCGTTGTTTAGCCTTTGTTTATTTCACGTTTTTAGATCATTTTTTATAACAATTTTCTTATTCACCGTTTACCCATTCTTACAGATTCAGTTTATAGGGATTCGTTTCAGGTATCATTCTTTTGTTTCCATAAATATGGGAAGGCTATAGGAAAAACCTACTTGAGTTGTGAAAACCTACTTGAGTTGTGTAAACTCAAGAAACCTTTGTAAAAATCCATGTAACATTTTATTTTTTTTCTAAAAAAAATTGTAAATGTAATATACATATATTTGATCATTAAAAAAAAGAAACACAAAAAAACACCGAGTAGTTTTTTTTTTTTTTTAATGTTACAAATTGCAGGTTACATAATATATAGAGTAAACTGCAATTTTACCCCCTGGGGTTTAGGTCAATTGGCACTCTGAACCCCTCTAACAAAATAATTGCAATCCCCCCCCCCCCCCAACGTTGGTGTTATGTCGCATAATTATCCCCTAGAGTCAAATTCCATGGTTATCTTTAAACGGTCAAAGGGCAGAAATGTAATTTTACCTTAATAGTTACCTTATATAATACTATTACCCATGTACTATTACTTCCAACTACAATCTTACCCTCTAAGCTTGTCGACCACACTCCCCCTACACCTTCTTCCTCATTAACGACGACCACACCACCGACGATCCTTCCTGTTCGTCCACCGGAGAATGAGCCAATCAGAGGAGACATTGCTTCCACCTCCACCACTAGAGCCGATCCCCTGTCCACACCACCGGCGATGCCCCTGTCCACCGTCGATCCACCTGTCCACCGGCGATCCTCCCTGTTCTCGCACTTGTCAGGTAAAATCGAACAAGTATTGTGATTGTGGTTAATGAACAAGTAATGTCAGGTTAAAAAACAGGGATTATTGAACATGGGTTTTTGAAAAAAAAAACAGGGGTTATTGAACATGGATCTTTCTGTGTTTGCAGTGGACATGAGGATTCGTGTTTCACTAGGATCGATTGTGGTGTCCTTGGTTGTCAAAATGCGAGGCCGCCCTTTCCTGCACTTCCAGTTTCCCCCTCAGAAGGAAATGGTTGCGTAGTTGAACTGTAATATATTAGGATGTTTTGTGTAATATGTAGGTTAAGTTAAGTTAAACATGCATTTTGTGTATATATCATGATCCTTGGATATGACAATGTAGTATGCAACAATGTAGTAGGACTAATGATCTTTAACAATGATCCTTATTTAACTATGCTTACTGTAGTGTTGAATGCCTATTGCATGGTATGCTTGTTTTTGAATGTCTATTGTTTTTTACTGTTGAATGTCTATTGGAATGAATGTCTATTGTGAGTTAGTTATATATAGAAGAGTTATGCATAAGTCAAGGCTGTGATTAGCATAAGTCAACATTGTGATTAGCATAAGTCAAAGCTGTGATTAGCATAAGTCAAAGTTGTGATTATCATAAGTCAAGTACTGTATGCACATGTGCATGATTAGCTTGGGTATGTTATAAGATATTGTATATAGTTAATATATGCTTGATCAGCAGATTGATGTGCTTTGCCAAACATTAATATATGCTTGATCAGCAGATTGATGTGCCTATAATGTGCCTAGTTATAAGAACAGCAGATTGATCATGGATTTGACTAGGGAATAAGTCATGGTTATTGTTTGGACAAATTGTTGTTTCATAACCTGTATTGTTAGCATAACATGTATTGTTAGCATAACCTGTATTGTTAGCATAAGGAATTAGTTGAGGGGTATAATTGTAATAATCATAAGAGAAGGGACTGATATGTAACAAATGATAGTTGGTAATTATAGGTGGTTATGTAACAAATAATAGTCATAAGGAATTAGTTGAGGGGTATAATTGTAATAGTCCCTCTATTTTCTGTTTTCTCGAACAGCTGCAGCCAAACAGCTGTATACAGCTGCAGCCAAGTATGTTCTGAATGCATTTTGAGTGTGCATACATGTTCTGAATGCTGCAGCCAGGTATAACAAATGATAGTTGGTAGTTATAGGTTGTTATACTTGGCCAGGTATGTGTTTAAACTGCTTTTGAGTGTGCATACATGTTCTGAATGTTGCAGCCAAACATTGTAATGTTTCTGAATACATGGACATATTACTAAATACATGGACAGATTGTAATGTTCTGAATACATATAGGTTTTGTGATTTTGTGAAGGGTTTCTAGTGAAGTTAACCACTGTAATTGTTGATGCAGATTTTGTGTCCGATGCTTGTCGAATAGATTAGTTATTATTTTACGCTGAATTTGTAATAGTTAGTGAAACGGTCTATCGAACGTGTATAGACCCGCTCGTTTGAAGTGGTCAAACGAGAGGGTTATTCGTTTGACCGTGTGGGTTTTGCTAGACAAAGATTATGGTTGTATAATGTTTTGCGTCGAAGGATAAGGCATCGAAGGATTGTGTATATCCTTCGATGAGCTCGAAAGATATCCATCGATAGATGAAGATGGACCTCGAAGGATATGTCATCCTTCGAGGTATATGTGTATCTTTCGATAACTGGATGATCGACAGATGATCTATCGATCGGTCAGTTTGATCCTTCGACCATACAACCTGTGTTGGGTATAAATACCAACACTTTGTCATTTGCAAACCTAAGAGAGTGTAAGAGAGTGAGAGGAGGTTTGAGACCTCACCCGGGGAGAGATCACCACTTGATCTCTCCCGGAATGTATACTCCTTTGGTATTAGTTCGGTTATCATGTAATCGGGCCGATTTGTAATGTTTTACTACCGGATTAATACAAAGTTGTTTGTTTATCATTGCTAATCTCTTACGTCTTTGAACATAATCACAAGAATCACGGTTTCGGTCCCCAAACCCGGTCCTACAATTGGTATCAGAGCCATGGTGCCCGATTTAGTAAAACTAACCGTTTACTAAGTCACATGTGCTCTAGATCTGTGATTTTTGTGCCTTTTATTCAAGATGTAAAAATGGTGAAAATCAAGAAAAACTCAGATCTGGACCCGAATATTCAGATCTGTGCTGAACCGAGGGTTGGGTTTTATGTTTTTCACCTAAGTACTCAAGTTATCATCATCAAAAATTATCTACAAAGTGTTTTCATCAATCTGCAGATTTACACAGCCTCCTGTGTTCTTGATGTTCTTATCATCTTCATATTTCGAAGGATGTAAGGGATGCTCGAAAGATCAGGCAAATTTTCGAAGGGTCAGATCAACTATTTCGAAAGATCAACTTTTTCACAACTGACTTCGAAGGGTCATCTCACAACTTCGAAAGATCAAACAGATTTCGAAGGATCATCTTTACCCTCAACTACTTCGAAAGATGATCAATCCCAACAACTTCGAAGGATCCAGATCTGATATGTTCGAAAGATAGCAACTGATATGTTCGAAAGATATGTTCGAAAGATATGCCATATCCTTCAACTGATATGTTCGAAAGATGTTCGAAAGATATGTTCGAAAGATATGCCATATCCTTCGTTCTTGGCACGAAACAGATTTCGAAGGATCCAGATGATAATTGTCGGCTAAAGTATATCTCAGAGGTAAAAAAAAAAAAAAAAAAAAAAAATGATGAAAACTTGATTTTTGAAAAATGTGGGGTAGTCACGGTTACCGATGCAAATGTCAAAAATGGTGACTCGACTATTATGGGCCAAAAACGGAATGATATGTTCACTTCCGCACGTCAATGTTTATGATTGTTACCGGTTATTCGTAAATGTTCGAAAGCATTTTGTTTATTGTCATATTCTCGCATTTGAAGACGAACGTATGAACCTTGAACGCCAACACCGGTCCTAACGAGTTCACAAAGTCTTTGGAGGGATACAAGTCGGATCCGATGGGGTACTAGGCGATATTGCTTTATCAACTAGAATATGCAACGAAGAAATCCTTTTTGTTTATTGTCATATTCTCGCATTTGGTAACGAATGAATGAACCTAGAATGTCAACACCGGTCCTAACGAGTTCACAAAGTCTTTGGAGGGATACAAGTCGGATCCTACGGGGTACTAGGGGACGTTCTTATTCAACTAGAATATGCAAAGAAGAAAGTCGTTTTCGTGATTTTTCGGAACCGAGAACATTCAATGAAGATTGACGACAGTTCCGCTCAGTGGAGGGAATTGGTGAACATTTGACGACAGTTTCTTTGAAGTGGAAAGAATCTGTTAAGGTTTAGAGATCTTACCAAAGAAATGGGGGGATAAAAATTGAATTTCTTCGGTAAATTTCTAAACGCAATCACAGGTGGTAGAGTTTGTGATTTTCTGGTGATACAAACGGTTCGGCGTGGAATGTTTTGCACATACACATATTTGAGGATTTTAATTAATTCTCCAGCCAGCGTGAAGGGTTTTGCACGGAAAAATACAGGTTTCTAAAGTCTACAGTAGTTACAAAAGCGCTGTTCACTGAAGACCTGGGGAATCTTAATGAAAGCTGATAGTTCAAGGCTGAAGACCTGCAGGATTCGGTTTTGGGTTTGATGTTTCTTTGGGATTTTACAGGGATCTGGGGGTAACTCAATTCGTTGAGTTTGCAAACGATGTACTTGGTCTAGCTGACTTCCTGAGTACTGATGCTGAAGATCCGTAGTGCATTACGTGGTCAACTTCACAAAGGCGAGACAATGAGATCTGGATGTAGTTCAACTAAGCATGCTGGTTGAGCTTGCAAGGGATACACTTGGTCTAGCTGACTTTCCTGAGTGTTGATGCTGAAGATTAAAGTGCATTACTTGGTCGATTCCACAAAGACGGTTTACAGAAGACAGTTCACCAGAAATCTCTATCAATGTAGTATGCTTGTATGAAATAGAGTTCTTATGACAAGATCAAGACTTGATGCAGTTCTTAAAGATTGGAACCCTTATCAAATGCCGGTTGGAGTATTGGAAGATCAGCGGAAGATCGGTCAATTGAGG
Organism: Helianthus tuberosus; assembly: GCA_030545235.1. Classification (NCBI taxonomy): domain Eukaryota; kingdom Viridiplantae; phylum Streptophyta; class Magnoliopsida; order Asterales; family Asteraceae; genus Helianthus; species Helianthus tuberosus. Next base: position 129,131,101 of record CM060397.1, read on the forward strand.
AAATTGCACAACACCCAACACGGATACGCGTACTTTAAGGGGGAAATATTATACAAGGAGCATCAAGATACTACTTACCTGGATCATCGGACAAGGGGGAATTTGTTAACACAGAGAAGATGAATACTTGACTGAAGATCGATTACAGTTGCATTTTCAGCATTCGACAGCAACGGACAAGGGGGAATTTGTTGATGCAGATTTTGTGTCCGATGCTTGTCGAATAGATTAGTTATTATTTTACGCTGAATTTGTAATAGTTAGTGAAACGGTCTATCGAACGTGTATAGACCCGCTCGTTTGAAGTGGTCAAACGAGAGGGTTATTCGTTTGACCGTGTGGGTTTTGCTAGACAAAGATTATGGTTGTATAATGTTTTGCGTCGAAGGATAAGGCATCGAAGGATTGTGTATATCCTTCGATGAGCTCGAAAGATATCCATCGATAGATGAAGATGGACCTCGAAGGATATGTCATCCTTCGAGGTATATGTGTATCTTTCGATAACTGGATGATCGACAGATGATCTATCGATCAGTCAGTTTGATCCTTCGACCATACAACCTGTGTTGGGTATAAATACCAACACTTTGTCATTTGCAAACCTAAGAGAGTGTAAGAGAGTGAGAGGAGGTTTGAGACCTCACCCGGGGAGAGATCACCACTTGATCTCTCCCGGAATGTATACTCCTTTGGTATTAGTTCGGTTATCATGTAATCGGGCCGATTTGTAACGTTTTACTACCGGATTAATACAAAGTTGTTTGTTTATCATTGCTAATCTCTTCCGTCTTTGAACATAATCACAAGAATCACGGTTTCGGTCCCCAAACCCGGTCCTACAGTAATGCTTATAGGTTTCTGATTTTGAGTATACAAACATAGAACATGTTTGAATACAAGTGTTTATTAAGTTTAAATCAGATTTTTTGTTAATTACCATGTGTAGTTGACTTTGGTTGGTCAAACTTTTTTGGCGGGAAGGGTTTTGGAAGTTGCAGGGGGTAATATTGTTTCTAAACACAAAGTATAGGGGGTAATAAGAAAGGACAATTTAGTAATTTACCAGTGGGGGGTAATTATGCGACATAACAAGAACGTTGGGGGGTAATATTAAAGGGTAAGATAGTCATTTCACATTAAAGTTAACAGATCTGTTAACATAATTGATGCCAATGAGATGGTGGTGGAGTGGTAAGGGAGAGACTTGGTGTTTTAAGAGACCTAAGTTCGATTCCTGCCCTCCCCATTATTTTCTGTGGCACCTGGTGATGATGGGAGACTAGGCGAATAGGTGTGGAGATCGCTAGTTCGATCCTTGAACTGAGCGGGTTTTACCTCACCGCACTGTCGTGCCTTCGGGCGAGTGTTCACGGGCTTCGGCTCTAGGTGAGGGTTTTCCCTGGTTCGGAGGCGAGTGTATCCCGATGTGGTGAATTTCTCCAGTAGCCCATTTAGAGGATTCGTTGGCCGTTAAAAAAAGGGGGTAAATGTGCGACATAACAACAACGTTTGGGGGGGGGGGTTGCAATTATTTCGTTAGAGGGGGTCAGAGTGCCAATTGCCATAAACCCCAGGGGGTAAAATTGCAGTTTACTCTAATATATATGTTCAAGAAAAATGTAAGATACAAATTTTCAACATTTAAAAAAAAACTAGTAGGCGTTTTTTTTCATTTTTTTTCATAAATATGTTCTTGTACATTTATATTGCATTCCCTGTTTTTTTTTTTTTTGAAAAATATAAATGTTACATAGGGTTTATTTGGGTTTTCTCAACTTACATGGGTTTTCAATTTATTATTATATATATATATAGGGTCAGGATCATTTCAGAACCATATATATATATATATATATATATATATATATATAGGGTGGGGTTCTAGAGCGAACACTAATGTATTTGCGAACTGAGTGAACAAATCCTGGTCATTGATCTACACACGTGTATGGCCAGGATCTCATCATCAAATCGTAAAATACACAAGTGTATTCCAACATCAAATCCTGGCCATTAGTTCACTCAGTTCGCAAGCTACACTAGTGTTCACTCTTGAACCTAATCTGTGACAACTGTCAAAAATTCAGGTATCCGTACCATTTAATTAAGCATGATTAGTGCTTAATGATTGTGCTGAATTGCAATTAACTGCTGTCTAATTACTGCCATATACATACATGTGCATCATACATTGTTAATGCCATACCAATATTGCATGAAAGCTTTATTGCCTCAAATGATGCATTAAGTACAGTTAGCACAATTATCTGATAAACCAGGAAAATGCTGACAGAACTCAGCACATAGACAGACAGTGTATTGAGACACAGAATGAGCCAGAAACTAAGTAGTACACTAGTATAGTGTGTAGGAAAGTAAGGATCACAAAACTGCCTTTCTAAGTAATAGTTTAAGTGCCGGAAAGTGCATAAAACTCACCCAAAGTGCTTTTAACAATAATCAGCATTTTAGCAATCTAAATTTATGCAGAAATATGGTTAAATTGTCCTGAATGCTTTCCTAAGTGTCGGGAATCAAAAGTGTCACAAAAGGGTACATAAAGCACACTAAACTGCATAGTTTAGCACTTTAACGAACCAGTAACCAACCGAACAACCGGACACTACCCGAAACATCAAATTTACACTAGAAGCAATGTTTTAACATTTCCAAGCTAGTTATGGTCCCCGAACATCATAACACCCTATAAAACATCAAGTAACTAAGTAACTAACCATATACTTGAATTTTTACCTTAAACTAACTAAACTAGTTAGACCTATCCTACTACACCCCCCCCCCCCCCACCTAGTAATCGGCCCATGCTCACCTCCATACCCCCAAGATTTTATCTCAATATTAAATTGGATCTTGTTTCTCTAATTAGAACACACTGTACATTGGATGATCACATGAGATGGTTATAAGGAAAGACTTGAAGGACCTAAGCTCATTCATCACCCATTAACAAAAACACACACAACTCTCTCTCCCTCTCTTGTGCTCCCGGCCGAAGACCACCACCACCCTACCACCACCATCACTTTACTTCCATCCATTCCACACATTTACAAAGGTGTTAGAGACCATACAAAGAAGCTAGGAGCTTGTGGAAATGGAAGAACCTCTCTTGTTTGCTTTTATCCATCTTATTTCTTCACTTGATCATCCCTAGCCTTGTACTAGTGGTAAGAGTCTTGATCTTGCTAGTTTACTTCCATTTTTAGTGGTTAAAGAAGTAGCATACTCATAATCTTATAGAACACTAAAGATCATAAGAATGAAACTTGAATATAAGCATGTTTAATGAAGAAACTAACTTGTTTATGTGAAGAAACTAACTTGTTGATTTTTGATTGTTGTTTAGATCATCATATGATCTTGCTAGATCATGATTGAAAACATAATCTAGCAAGATGTGAGAAATGAAATTGTTGTAAGATGATAGATCATCCACACATGAAGCATGAACTTGAAGGAACATAATGTTTTCTTGAAAAATCATGATCAAAGTAAGTTGTTAATCATATAAATCTAAGAATTTCATGAAGGATTTCTAAAGAAACCAAGTTAAAAATATAAGTTTCATTTAATCTTGGTTCTTACATAAACAAACTTTATTTTTGGTGGTAAAACAAGTGTAGAGACACTTGTGAAACAAGAAGAAATCATAAAGAAATATTTTTCGAAATGATGATCACAAGTTGTAAACATCTATATTATTTAAAATTGAAGTTTTTAAAGAACTAATCACACTTTAGAAGGTAACAAGGCTTACTAATAACACTAGTAAGTTCCTACAACTTTTTACAAATATTCAAGTTCATGAAGTAGTTAGATTATGATTGATTTGGCAAGATTGGTAAGTGTAAGTTGTGTATTGTTGGTTGTGGATTGATTGTGATAATTTTTACAAAAGAAAATGATATGCTTGAAAACATGGAAACCTCCATTTTTAGGGGAAACTATGGCAAAATTTTCTAAAAATCCAAACACTTAGAAAAATATTTATAAACATGCACTTACAAGTGAATTTTCAATCATAAATTGTTACATAAGCTTTGCCATAATTTTTGTTACAAAAATATAAATATTGGAGGTTGGTTTTTATAAATAAAAGTGACTAAATATGTCACTACTAGAAAAATGGGCAATTGTCACCAAAATTTGTCAAAAAAAAAAAATGGTAGCAAATTTAGCCACTAATTTGCCACCACAATAAGAATTAAGTGTATTTGTTATTGTACGGTAGCTAAGTGGTAAAAAGTTTTGTGACCATTTGTTTTCGGTTGCAAATTCATGAGAAAAATCTAAAAATAAAAAAGGTGCGGTTGAATTGCCACCATATTAGTGACCATGAAATTTGAACGAGTGTAGGATCGTGTTTCGACCCGAACGAGTCGTTCAGAAGAGCTCTCGTACGTTTCAGAGGCGGAAACTAAGAAACGAACTTGAAAACAGCTTGAAATACACTTTAAATCTCTTGTATATTCAATTAACAATGTTTACAATCAGAGAGAAAACTGGCAGCACCTCGGTATCAAATCTTGAATACTTACAAATGATGACAGTTTGAAGAGTATTTATAGGGAAGGACCCTGACCGTTTGAAAGTGGCAAGACAACTTCAAACGGACATCTCTTTCAAAAGGTGACCTTCAAACGGTCATGCCTTAAACAATTACAATTTCTGACTTTCAAACGGTTACCTATTCTGACTTTCAAATATGTTTCTAATTTGTTTTTATGTGCCCATGATGCAATGATGATGTAAGCATGATGATGTCATCATCAATAATGATGACATCATCCTTGTTCCGAACCGCAACGCAACCTGACTCGATATAAGACGAAGTCGACAGATGTATGCACCAACAGACTCCCCCTCAGATGTTAACGAGTCTTAAGTGTCGAGTCTTCTCAATCTTCAGTCTTTATCAGTCTTTGGGCTTCCTTCACTCTAACTTTCTCTTGTATTCTTCAGGATCAGCAGCTGGCTCTAGTAACTTTAAACTCTCTTTCTCTAACAGACTCCCCCTCAACTTGTACTGGGATCGTAGTCTGACTTTCACAGGTTCGGGTATCGTAACCTGACTCACCTGCATATTCTCTACCCAAAAGTAAGTTTCATAAAAGATAAGATATAACAAATTTAGAAACTTTGCTAATCACTTGAAGACACAACGCTGAATTCATCATTTTCAGTACCAAACAAAATGATTTATCATGTCAATTTCTAATGAACCACTTGAATATATATCATTCTCATTTCACACATTTTCAAACAAACTTTCCCAAACCTATTCGTCATGTTTAGCACTTGGAATTTTGAAAATCAGCTTTTCAACATCAGTTGTCTAAAATCTTTTTGAATTTTTCAAAATTTATGCTAAAACACACCGAAACTATTTTTGGATTTTTGACATAACAGAAATGAAATGCAGAAATGAAATATTTACATACAATATTTTTGTGAGTTTGCGTAAGAGGATCATATCAGTTTATGAGACAAATCACCAACACCGTTAAGCTTTATACATTTTAAGTTCTAAACGATTCACTTAGATTGTCAGTATACTGATCCACTTAAATTTTCACACAAAGTTCAACTGTTTTGAGATACGAGGTTAATGTTTTAAGCTCTTGAACTTATTCGTGTGTCCCACTACTTGAATATACTCCCGTATCCAGATCCCAATATTCAGTCTTACAGGTGAGTATACCACAGATGATATCTGTAAGGGAATAAATTATAGTGCGAGGGCCGTGAGAGCTCAGGTCGATCTTTCGATACGCAGAGAGATGACGGCTTCGACTTTTGGTGTGTCCCCTTTAGAGGATCTTTTGCATTACAACAGCAGCGACTATCAATTTTATTGTTTCATCAGCTTGCTGAAGGTGACGCTATGTTTCAAGCATTTGCAGAAAGCATTATCCGGGGACTAGGTCAGAAATTTCTTTCAGCAGAAGTCCCGGGATAATACCTCAGATATCACTGAGCATAAAGACCTAGTATCTCAGAATAAGGGACCTTTCAAACAAGATTTCAGGGGTTACCTATATATTCAGGTTTGTGTTAACCCACAGAACAAGCAAGTTTGAAATTTATGTTTATATCTCGTCACAATTTACTAAATGTGTAAAAACCTACTGACACATCCACAGTGAGATTGTTTATCACATTTTATCTAAACAATTCTTTAGCATGTTGTGACAGTCCACTGATGTACTATCATTTCCTCTTTTTCACAACAAAGCTCATTTTTCATTTTATCATGTTTTTGGCTTTTTCAAATTTTCAAATGTTTTTGGATTTTCTGAAAATTTTTACTCCCCCTAAAATGCAAACACATTTTAGGAAATTTGAAAATAAACTGTACAATAAAATGACAACCGATATCAAATCGCTTCAATTCTCCATTCACTTGGCATAAACAATCAGAACTCCCCCTTACAACAAACTATTTTCCCATTGTGATTTCAAAACACTTAAGTTTGTTTTAATCAAATGGTTTTTCCGGAAAATAAGTTTGATTTTACCAATTGTAGGTTAGGGGTTTATCAATTTCACTTCAACATACCAAATGTAAGTATGGTCCAATCAAGTTCAACTTAATGACCTTGATTAACCACTTGTCAATGAAAACCTTCTTCAACCACTTACAGATTCACTCACCAACTATAACCACTTGCACAACAAAATATAACAATTTAAATATACCACCTGTACTTTACCAACTGTACCACATGTAGGATCATTTGCTAAGAAAGATGCCGATTCCTGCTCCACTCTTACCAACCTGGGAGCTCCGGCAAGTCCGAATTTTTACTCAAACATTATGTCCACCCAAGCCTCACCAGCCTTGGGTGATTTTGGAACACATCTATCCCACCAACATTTTGATTTGTAAAATTCTTTGGCACCCTTAACCTTCCTATCAACCATCTTCCTGAAAATATGTTTGACTTTCCCATTGAAAGCCTTCTCAACATCAAATTCTCCCTTATCAGCAAAGAATTGATTTGAGATCTCTATCTTTCCAACTTTAGACTTCCAATTTTCCTTTGACAATGGAGGAAAATTCTCATCGTTCAACTCAGGAACGGAACTCACAACCTTTTTCTCAACCAAAGACTCCTCTGATTTTATGAAATCAGATTCATTGTCAGAATTACCCGCAGATTTAACCACCCACTTTTGTTTACTCAAATCACCTCTTCTTTTGTAAAATCTTTTTGAACTTTCTCCTTCCTCAGAAGTAGAATTTTCAAACTTTTTAACAATTTTTACAGATTGTTCTTTCTTATCAACACAAGTCTTTCTCAAAACAGATTTAGAAGAAACTCCCTGTTTTTGGTAGTTGGTCTTGGGACAATTCCAAACATTGTGTCCAACTTCCTGGCATTTGAAACAGGTTCTTCTGTCAACTCTTTCAGCAAACCTTCTCACATTCTTCTTCACTTCAGCAAGAAACTCTTGATTTGACTGCTTCCAGAACGGTTTCTTCTGTTCATCCTCTGAACTTCCTCCTGAAACAAATTTTGTTTTTGGTTTATAAGTTTTCTGATTTTTATAATTTTCTGAAGAATTGAAGCCAAGACCTTTCTTTTTGAGATTCCCATTATGGTTTGATTTCTTTTGAAAACCTGAACCATAACAGTAACCATTTTTCTTGTTCAATCTCTGTTGAACTCTTGAAGTGTATTTTTTAGGTTTTTCAGCAAGATTTAAATCTTTTATTTCAGAAATATTAATTTCTGTCAATTTGAAAACCTGTTTGATCATTTCAGTTTTAACACTTCTTATTGGAAATTCCTCATCAGAATATAATTTGTCTGAATCATACAAAGTATAAGCTACTTTGATTGATCCGTCATTCAAATTAGATTTTGATAACAGGAATTCTCTATTGTAAACCCTGTTAACCGGTGAACTCGGACTCTTTTCTGACGAACTCGGACTCTTTTCTGACAAACTCGAACTCTCAGATTTAGACTCCGACTTTGACTCTTCATCCGTATCTAACACCTGATCGACAACTTTCTTTACTAACTCAGATTCATGATCAGTGTCAGACGCTGTGAATGTAACATCAATATTGTCTGGTAATTCATCAATGATTTCAGACTTTAACTTGATGTTGACTGCCTTTTTTAGACGTTCCTCATTAGGATTCCTGGGAGAATAAGTTTCATGGATCGGGGGCGGACATCTGTTATACTTGACACTTGGTTTCTTACCAGTATCAGTATCTTCAGTCTTTTTATCCATGAAAGCTTCTAGACCTGCAACAGTAGGATAAACACGATCAATCAGATAATCACAAGTAGTGTAGCTCAACAATAATCGTTTAATCCTTTCGCTTTCAATCTTCTCAAGTTCCACTTCTTTCTTCAGCTTAGCACAATCTTCAATATAATCATTTATGACGCTTTGCTTTGTCATCAAAGTTGCACTCATTTTGTCATTTGCTTTCTCGATTTCAGCATTCGTTCTTTTCAACCCATCAACTGTTCTATTCAGTACATCGTATGACTCTTTCACATACTTCACATCAGACAGTAAATCTTCCTTAATCTTCTCTAAATCAGCAATCTTTTTATCTTTTTCTTCACAAACTTTGCAAGACTCTGAACACTTCGAACAAGGCTTCATGACTTCAACTACCTTTTCAATTATCTTTTCAACTTCGACGACCTTCTCTACTTCGATAAATTTTTCAACTTCAACTATTTTTTCAACTTCGACAAGTTTTTCAATTTCAACAATTTTTTCTACTTCAACAATTTTTTCAACTTCGACAAGTTTTTCAACTTCAACAAGTTTCTCAATTTCAACAATTTTTTCTACTTCAACAATTTTTTCAACTTCGACTAGCCTTCTTGCTGCTTCCAGCTCTTTCTTCAATCTGGCAATCTTCTTCTGATTCAGCATCTCCATTTTATCTGCAAAAAACAAATTAAAACCAGTAGGATCAATGCCATTTCTAGCTTTGTTGAGATGTTCTTCCTCATCATCAGTATCCACATCACTTCCAAGATCTGGAAAAAATCGGGATTCTTTTCTGATTAGTCTCATCTTCACCCTGAATTCTAGCAACAAGGGCTGAACCAGGTATGTATTTGTCCCAGCTAAATCCTTCAGCAACAAATTCATCATCTTGATGAATAAGTAAAGCTTTCTTCTTTCCATCATCAGTAGCATGAGCATGTGTAATTTGAGGTTGTTGAGTAGTCTGATGAAAGATTGATTTCTGATAATAATTGTTTCTATCTTGATTCCCGGTAGCTTCTTTACTCTTGCACTCTCGTTTAAAATGACCTTTTCCTTTACAACGGAAACAGATAACCTTTGATTTATCAAATCCCAATGGAGAGGTAGCCATTCCTCGAAATTCATCCCTACCAGTAATCTCTTGAAACTTTTCAGCTCTCCTCCAAGCACTTGCTAAGCACCATTTGATATCCATCACTTCAAGTTCTTCAGCATCAATTTGATCGTAATCTTCTTTAGTAAGCATTGGATTGCCAATCTTCCCATCGATCAAACTTTCGTAAGATTCTAACATAGTAACCAATGATGCCATGTGCTGCTTGGCAACTTCTGGAGACAAATTCTAACCATTTTGAATGTTTAAGGTAACATTGCACTGAAAGTTTGTTGAGTTTTGTTGTTGAGAACTTGATGTTGTGCTATTTGGATCAAAGCTTGAGAATGATGAAGATCCAACACTTTGAGTCACATTACTACTCTTTGTTCTAGATGAACTGTCAGCACTAAAACCAGTTTGAATCTTTGGGCTAGGGCTGGGGGTAGCCTCAAACTTGTTCCCTCTGTAATACAAACTGACATCTTGTTTTGCATTTGGATTCGTCATTATAGCAGTCTTTTGAATATCCAGCTCTTGTTCCTCAATCTTCTGGATAAACTGTGCCAAGTTCATACTCTCAGTCTTCCTCATGAGTTTCACAATCATCAGATAAGTTCCCCACTTCTGTTGGGGTAATGCCTCTGCTAACTTATCAACCCACTCATCATCATCTTTTTGAATATCCAATCTTTTCATTTCTAGAACCAGATGACAGTATCTATCTATCGTTTCCTTTGTGGTTTCATGATCAAATGCAGTAAATATGTCAAACGACTTCTTCAATAAGGCCTTTTTGTTTTTGATCATATCAGCACTCCCTCGGAATTTCTGAAGTAAAGCTTCCCAGATTGATCTAGCAGTTCTATTATGTTGAAGTAAGACAAAGATATCTTCTTTAACTGCTTGCTGTAAAATGCTGATCATCATTTTTTCACTGGTATATTTCAACTTATCAGCTTCTGTAAAATCATTGAAACCTTTTTCCAAATTACGCTCATTCTTGGGTCTCTCATAGTCTTTCAGCAGTGAACACCAAGCATCGAATCTGTAAGCTTGAACCCAGTTCTCGAATCGGTTTTTCCAACCCTGAAAATCTTCAATGTACATCAGCTTTGGCGGTTTCTGATGTGTCCCCGTTTCATTTTCACTGTATAAATTCTCAGCAGCAGTGACAGGAGCAACTGGTGTGGCAAACGCATTGTAGAATTCGGTATCCATGATTCGGTAGCAACTTGAATCTCTTGACAAGTACCTGACAATACAATCAAACAAAATACAATCAGTTTAACAGTTAATCAACTAATTGAAACAAACTTGTACTCGGACTGATGATTTTCAGTGCGGACTGAATGTTGACCAACTGTACGAACTGAATGTTGACCAACTGTGTTGACTGAATGACCCGAATTGAATCCAAACAACCTGACCCTTTGAAAACTTTGACCTCCAAATCGTACGAACTGAACCTTTTTAACCGACTTGAACACACAAAACGACCTGACTGATCAACAAATAGATCACACCGTGCGAGCCAACTAAACTCCAAACCTTGTGACCTGACAACTCAAACGCTTTGAACCAAAATCGCACAAGACTCGATCAACTAGCACATATAAACTAATATATCACAAGCAATTTCAAATCACACAATGCATATAATCGACAATATTTTTTTTTAAGATCAATTTTATTTGATCAAATGTAAACACATACAAACCCACAACAATATTTTTTAAAGTTTCACACACTTCTATGCACTATCACGTGAAAAGCAATTCAATCGTACATTGTTATCAAGTTGTCATCATTCACAATCAAGATCAATCATATTTCAAGCAAGTTGATGATTTAATGAACCGATATGTGGTTAACTATGATTGGACCTCTAATTATATGATCACATGCAATGTTGACAATCTAGGTTCAATTTTGATTATCTTTTTTTTTTTTAAATGTGACTGACACTTATAAGAAACAATTCAATATCACATGCACTGATGACCGATCAACATTTAATACCAAACTTAACTTCACGTGACCTGAACCAGTTTCACACTACACAATGCATTATCAAGTGGTTCACATAATTCAATGCATTTTCAAGCGGTGAGTATGTTTCAAACGGTCAACCACTCTCAAACTGTCACCCCAATATTTCAAACTGTCATGTGCAATTTCAAACGGACACGTGTATTTTCAAACGGACACGTCCAGTTTCAAACGTGAAGGGTCAGATTCAAACGGTCATGACCTATGACATCAGCAATTTATCGAACACTTTCAAACGGTCAGGCAGTTTTCTATCCGTTTTAGATCGAATTTTAGTCTAATACTTTCAAGGGTTTGTTAAAACATGATTACACGTGATATGTGAGAATTTGAGCCGATTTTAACCGTGAAAAATTTCAAATTTTGAAAAAGAAAGTGTAGAAGTCAGAAATTATGATGAAAACAAGCTGTTTTGGTAAGAACTCCTCGTCCTGAGCTCTGATACCAATTGTAGGATCGTGTTTCGACCCGAACGAGTCGTTCAGAAGAGCTCTCGTACGTTTCAGAGGCGGAAACTAAGAAACGAACTTGAAAACAGCTTGAAATACACTTTAAATCTCTTGTATATTCAATTAACAATGTTTACAATCAGAGAGAAAACCGGCAGCACCTCGGTATCAAATCTTGAATCCTTACAAATGATGACAGTTTGAAGAGTATTTATAGGGAAGGACCCTGACCGTTTGAAAGTGGCAAGACAACTTCAAACGGTCATCTCTTTCAAACGGTGACCTTCAAACGGTCATGCCTTAAACAATTACAATTTTTGACTTTCAAACGGTTACCTATTCTGACTTTCAAATATGTTTCTAATTTGTTTTTATGTGCCCATGATGCAATGATGATGTAAGCATGATGATGTCATCATCAATAATGATGACATCATCCTTGTTCCGAACCGCAACGCAACCTGACTCGATATAAGACGAAGTCGACAGATGTATGCACCAACAACGAGATTATTTTTATTTAGGCCACCATATATTATCCACAATTAACTCACGTAACTGGCCTCTCCACTTTTTTGAACGGCAAATTAGGGTTTTAATTGAATATTAAAAAAGAAACATAAAACTATTCACCCTTATACATCATTCTATTAGAGTCGATTATACATCATTCTATCATAGTCGAAGAACTGAACTTCTGCACAAGCCACAAGGTATGATTCTTGTTCCCATGACTTATTTATATATCGTTTGCATTGTCTAACAATTGATTGTAATCCTCGTCCGCTCCAACTGCTAATTTCCAATTGAGACCCTAGAACCCTAATTGAATGCAATTTCCTTATCTCCATGATTGAATTCTTTTCTTCAAAATATCAATTGATGTGGAATTAATCATCTACATAGTATTGGAATATAAGTTATTTTATAGTTCTGGTTTGAATGATTATTCATGCGTAACTGAGTTTTTTTTTCAATAGATGGTTAACAAACGCTTGATTTATTTTCCAGTTGCTGCTGCGGGATTGACGTTCTGTTTGTGCTTCTGTTTGACAGGTAACTTTTATTTCATGATTTTGAGTGTTTGTTTTATGCATTATTGAATGTTCAGATGATGATAGGGTTTGTGATTGATCAGATAGGGGTTTTTATATTGTTAAGTTGATGTTTATTCATGTGTCATGAACTCATGTCATCATTGTTTAGAGAGATTATACATGGATGCGATGAAACATTTTGATTTTATTGGTGTACTTAGTTAAATGATCTTGTTTAATAGATAATAGTTTAAGTTTGACCTTGAAAATTTATGTTAAGCATGATTTAATCTTATGTTATTGAGAAAAAATCTGGTAGTTGTGTTAAAAGTTTAAGTATCGGGCACGTTTGTTTAGGAACCAATGTTATGTTAAGACCTGCGAGAATTGTATGTGTTCTCAACATATTATTGGTTCTATGTATCAGTATATGTGTGTATGTGTTGTGTTTTAAAACATGACTCATAATTAAGTCTTAATTTTCTCTTCAAAACTAGCAGAGTTTATGGGTCACAATTAAAACTGTTGTAAAACTAGTTGTTTTAGTGATTAATGGGTCACAATTAATAGCCGCAACAGTGAATTGCAGCAACAGCGACTGCAGTGAATGGGTTGTAATAGTCGGTTGTTTAATGGGTCGTAACAGTAGGTCGTTTGAGTTTGTTTTAATGGGTAACCCTGCAGGCCATTTGAGGTTGTTTTAATGTTTTAACGCAGCAGCACCGGCTGCAGAAACACAGCTGCAGCTGCGGCTGCATAAACGCATTAGACTCTTATAATGGAGATTTAGTATATGTATCTTTGTTCTTTATTATTAACGTTTCTCTGATAAACCATTCTATTTTTGTATATCTAAAGCCGAACATTATTGTATGTCCTGTTCAAACGATTTTCGGCCAGAGTTTTTTCATAAGAAAGACCTTTTAGAGTGTCATGATCATGGTGTTTGGGTAATTAATCAGGTTTATAAATTCATTACGTTGGGTTTCTATCCTTTTAGTCCAGTTATGTGCAGAAATATCATTTTTATGTCAAAAAGGCTTTCTATCGGTATTCTCATGATTACTATCCTTGAACCTTTAAATAAACAAAAGAATTCACCATTCTAGTTTCGAGTATTCCCAATATTTCTATCCTCGAACTTAGCAACTCAAAGTCCTCCTGCCTAATGAAGTACTCATCCATCAATTCAACAACCTTTTCGACAATGTCATCCTATTTAAAAAAAATTAAAAATAATAAGTGTTAAATTTAAAACAACTCTTCAGCACCGGTAGAGATAAATAACAGTTTGCTGTTAAAACCCAGCAGTTGTGTCAAAGATTCCAGCCGTTTCGAAGTTAACCAGCTGTTTTTAGAATCCAACAGTAGTTTTCACAAAAACTGCAACTGTTTATCAATAATCAACAGTTTTGAGAGTTTCAACAACAGTTCTTTAAAAAACAGCAGCTCCGCAAAGAATCAGCTGTTTCAAGAGATCACCAGTTGTTGTTAACACGTTCCAGCTGTTTTGAAATTCACTAGCTCTTTCTAAAGTCCAGTAGTAAGTTCATAAAGACCAGTAGTTTGGAAAAGACGAACAGTTTTCAAAAGTAATTTAATTTTGATGTGTTCTTTGCAAAGTTAGTTCCCTACTTGTTTACACTTTAGGGGGGAGAAGTTAAATAGAAGACACATGATTGCTTGATTATTGCTTCTGGGTTGAATAAGTAGAATAAGTAGAGGTGGCAATCTTGACCGAAAGGTTTTCAAGTGGGTTAGTTTGGGTTGCTTTTAAAATTATATGGGTTAGTTTGGGTAAGATATTTTAACTAAACGGGTCACAACGGGTCAGATTTCGGATCAGAATGGGTTTCCGCACGGGACGGGTTTTAGGCCCGACCCGACCCGAAACCCATTCTGACCCGGACCCGTTTCAACCCGAACCCGTTCCGACTCGAACCAAAACAACCTTTTTTGTAATTGACCCATTTTGACCGATGACCCGACCCGAACCGACCCGTTTGCCAGGTCTAAATTACTGAGAATGTTAAGTAATTTCATAATGATTTGATTACACCTTCTTTACGGGTTGTTTCATACAAAAAAATGTTTTTAAAGTTAGGTATAATTTCCTTCTTAAAATGTAAACAAACTGGAACATGCTATTTAGCTTCTAGCACTTGAATTGTAGCTCACAGTTGTGTTTTGTTTTCTTTGCAACCAACTTGACCCATTATTAGTTTTCGTTAATTCTGATTTATTATTCTATTCAATGGTTGTTTTGTAGATTGAAAAGTTGAACTTAGTTATCAATGAGCTCGTTAAGGAAAAAGATGAAGAAAAAGAAAGGTTCAATGGAATTATTGCGGGGTTGTTGGCTGAAAAAGAACAACATAAGGTGGATAAAGATGCGTTGCTTGATAGGATGTCACAAATTGAAGCTATGTTAACAACTAGAGTTTGAAAATAGGCTATAAACACTTGGTTTTGAATGTTTAGATGTTTATCTTATTAGCATAATTTTAGTTAGTTTATATTTTAGTTGGTATTTTTATATGCTTTTGAAAACAAGATGTTCTATACAATTTTGGGATTTTATTAGACTTTTTTATATTATTTGTAGTTTTATTGATATGTAATTTTGATGAAAATAGCAGTGAGAAAAAAAATCTGAATTAAAAACCAATATTCCAGTAATCAGTAAATGGTAGCAAATAAATGGTACCAAATGGTTGCAATTGTGTAAAAATGGTGGCAATATCAGTGGCTGAATGGTATCAAAACTCATAATTTGTGTGAAAAATGATGGCTAAATGGTGGCAATATCAGTGCTAAATGGTGGCAATATACGTGGCTAAATGGTAAATGGTATCAAACAAGCAAAAACCGATGGTGGCTAAATGGTGGCAATATCGGTGGCTAAATGGTGGCAATATCGGTGGGTAAATGGTATTAAAACGTGCAAAAAGATGGTTAAATGGTGGCACATCATTGGCTAAATGGTATGAAAACACGTCACAACTTGGTGGCAAACTCGGTGGCAAACAAGGCGGAGCGTAGCAAACATGAAGCGGTGGCAAATAATTTTGACCAATTTCGTGGAGGTAAAATAAGGTAGCAAAATATAAAAATGGTGGCAATTTGGTGGCATTAGGGCAATTGACATGGGTGTTTCTGTCACCGTATTTTTGGTGGCAAACCGGTGACAATAAGGAAATTGCTACCATTTTGTAACCAAAAATTACATGACAAAAACCATATTTTATAGTAGTGTGTATTTAGGAAATATATATTTAGAAGACACCATGTGTGTGATTATTTATATATTTTGTGTATTAGTTATATTATTTTAGGACTTGAAATAATATAACACATCAAATACCAAGAATTACAATCCAAAATATTACCAAAATTCCAAGGAATAAATATACAAGTTATACACAAAATATTGGTGAAACCAAACCAAGGAATATAACTCACAAGAATATTCCGGAAATTTACTCGCAAGTATATTTTTGGTAAATAATATTTTGGACACAGAGGAAACAAAAATATGATTTTTACAATTACCGCAAAGTTATATCATATTTTGACAAGGGAAAATATATTATTTTGGCTTGTATGAATATTTATTTTTCTTGGAAATTTTAGAAAATATATTATTTTTAAGAAATATATATTTTCTTACACAAACATAAAATACAATATTATTGGGATTAAAGATATATTTTCTCAAATAAATATGAAATATATCATTTTTGGAGAAAATAAGTTTATATATAATTTCTAAGTTAGACTTGAAAATATATTATTTTTGGAACTTAAATGAAAATATAAATATTTTTGCCAAGGAAAAATTATGAATAATTCTCTAAGTAATGTTTTTAAAATATATATTTTGGAAATATATATGGACCTTTATTAAGGATATTATTCTGGAAAAGTTAATATAACATTAAGTATAAGGATACTTAATAATTACATGAAGATACGTATTCTCGTGCGTACAAATACACACCGGAATACGACCCTAATACATGGCAAAAATATACAAGTATAAGAATACGAATACAAATACCCCCATCCTTGGGAAGGAAATACAGGTATAAATACTTGGGAAGTATTATGTTACAGTAATATTGTTTTAACAATTATTCCAAAATTTAGTAAATATAATTTAAGTTGAAATATTAATTATTTTAACAAATAATTATATAATTTGGAATAATACCGAAGCTACGAAGAAACGTAACTCAAAGAAATTAATACTAAGTCAAGGCACGACCCACTCGTCTAATAGATCATAGCACGTTGTAGGTAGTCGTGTTTACCCAAAGGAGCTTGAGTTACGGTGACTGAAGACGCAAAACTGTGAGTTCGTGACCCCCTTTTTCTTTTAACTATTTTCAGTTTTATAACTTCGGGGGTGAAGTACATGTTACAACTGTTTACAAACGTTATTATTTGGTATGGTTAGCTAAGGAAGGGTACTGCTAGATCATGTGAGTGGTGGGTATGACGTTTAAGACCATTAATCCTCATTGTAGGACCGAGGGACATGAGTGATAGATCTATTTGGGTGTAGCGAGCCCCGCCCATGTTGGACCAGGGTTTGGCCCATGGGTTGACTATGTCTTACCGCCGGAAGCCCGGTACAAAGTCTGCTAGGTTTGAGCCTTCCTGCATCACGTCACACATATTAATGGCCTTGCAAACCATTAATGATCTGTTTTTCCTTGTTGCTTTCATACCGGGATTTACAAACTTATATACATACTTACTATGATTTCAAAGGTTTATGCATACACACAAACAAACACACGAACTCGCTCAACTTTTGTGGATCTGGCGGGCGTTCGGAGGTTCC
This sequence comes from Helianthus tuberosus, assembly GCA_030545235.1. Lineage (NCBI taxonomy): Eukaryota > Viridiplantae > Streptophyta > Magnoliopsida > Asterales > Asteraceae > Helianthus > Helianthus tuberosus. The sequence continues at coordinate 129,148,858 of CM060397.1, forward strand.
AAGTGTGGTTTATGAATAAAAGATGTCATCCATGGTCTTAGGGTTTTGGTCAGTGTGCCTTATTCCTGGACGAGGCACATCCACCAAAGCCTGATTTTATTAAAGTCTTTTGATGAGTCCTTAGGGAAATCTAAACAATTCGTATGGTTTGTAAAACTTAAATTTGAAGTATATGTTCAAACAATGATGTTGTGATGTTTTTAAACTTAATTAATGGATGACCATCTATGGTTTATATCATATAGTTCTTGTTATGATTGAATGCAATGGTATTAAGAAAGTCACACCATAATCACGCTTCCGCAAAAGTCAGGGTGTGACAGCTTGGTATCAGAGCTTCGATTGTTGCGAACTAGGATTCCTTCTCGAGTCTAGATTACAATCATTAGGGCTCTCACGAAAATATTTTTACAAACCTGTTTTCATTGTATACACGAAACGCCCGGATCTAGGAAAACAAACATTTTTACAAATGAAAAGACACGAAACACATTTCAAGGGTTATGTTCAGTCTGAGAGGCTGGGTGGTTCAGTCTGAGAGACTCGGTGGTTCGGTCTGAGAGACTGGGAGGTTTAGTCTGGGAGACTAGGTAGTTCAGTCTAGGAGACTGGGAGGTTTATTCTGGGAGACTAGGAAGGATACGTGATTACAGTGTTATTGATTGCATGTTTAATGGTTAGTAGTTGATATATGTGCATATGTTGTGATTGTTTTGTTACAGACACTATGTCATTATCAGATAGTGGATTGTCCGACGACCATGACCCCATGGCAGTAGTCTCCGACGACGAGGTTATGCCTGAGCCAGAGATCTTTACTTCTGACACCGAGAGTGACCTAGAGATGATGTCCGACGATGACGACGATTTTCAGCCCTTTGCGCTGCCCGATTTCGGAGATGATTTACCGCTCGCTGATGGCATCCCGGACGAGGATCCGTTTATTATTCCTATTCCTGTGCATGATCATCTTATCATCGGTCATCCTGATGGTGAGTATATTGTGGCACCGATCCTCGCTCCTGTTCCCTTAGTGGTCATTCCTCCTGAGGATTGGCCATTCAATGATCTTTTTGACGATGATTTTGATTTGTTTGTTGATGGTCCCCCTGATGATGCCCATGGCTATTGGGAGCTTAATGAGGACGTTGTTGACGTTCCACTTCTGGGGATTCCCGTTATTGAGATTTCATCTGATTCCAGTTTACACTCTATTCCAGATTCCTTTGAGTATGTGTCTTCTTCCGCCTTAGAGGCAGTTGGTTTGCGACATTATGCCACAGATTCTGACGATGATACAGCTATGTCAGCTGCACCAATTCCTCCACATGACATTGAGCCTGGACTTGAGCTTGATTTTATCCCTGTTGATGCACCCGCTGATCTTGAGCCGATACCTGCTCCTAAGCCTTTACCTGATCATGATCCTGTACCATTTGGCATACCTGACATTACACCGCTCATACCGGATCCGATCCCTGCACCCGCTGACCCTCCTGTTATTAAGCCAGTCACTCCCCCATTTGCACTCGCACCTATTGATGTTGCTCCTTTTCACCCAGTTGAGTCGGACGTGCTTCGTGTTCTACCTGCCTATTGTTTTCTTGCAGGATATACCCGCACCCCGTCCAGGGGAAGGCACTTCTAGCCAGCAGCCTAGCCATGACCCACATGTATCAGCAGCTTTCCATCACATGCCTCAGTCTGCACCTACTGCTCATTTTACTTCTTCACCACTAGACGAGCCACTTAGATGGTTCCCACCATACACCATGCCGATTTCTGATCCCTACCATCCCTCGCATTTTACCGGTTATACACGGGGTGAGTTACTTTTATCATTGCAGCTTCAGTATGAGATCATGAGTCGTAGGATTTTAGGGCTTGAGATGATACCGCGACCTTTACCATGTCCGTGTCAGCCTGCATATGTTCCTCGTTCATCACCATCCCCGTTTTCACATCCTCCTGCACCGCTTACTCCATTTCCCGAGTTTGACACTCGCTTTCTCACTGTTGAGCAGCAGATCAGTTATATGTTGCGTCATGTTTAAAATCTTGAGGAGGAGCTAGCGCATGTGCGCAGCTTGCTTTTCTTTCCTCCACCACCATCAGCATAGACGGTTTTTGGTTTTATGTAGGTAGCTTGCTTTTGATGAAAGCACCGCTATTGAGTTGAGCTAGTGAAACCTTTTGGAGACCACTTTTTGATTGTATGACTTAAGGTAGATTGATAGACAGTTTGGATAAGGGTAGTGTGACTCTGTGTTCCCTTTTGATACGATACTTATGTAAAACATGTAACTGTAATTGTGGTCGATGATTAATGGAAAGCTCAATCGTAATGTTCTCATTAAATACGTTGTTAAAAATACATACTTGTGCTATAATTGTGTTGGTTACCTGATTGCTTGCTTGCTACTACATATACATACTATATACTTCTTATGTAATTAAGACCTGGCCCATACAATCTTCTTTATAGAAGATGCCTCCTCGAAGGAACACTCAGTTGCCCACAACAGAGGCAGAACTGCATGAACGGATTTCACAAGCAATCGCACAACATGAGGCCTTACGCTCTGAACACAACGGATGTACCTCAGGAAATAACCCACCTCACGGCTGTACTTACAAGCAGTTCCTTGACTGCAAGCCTCTGAACTTTGACGGCACTAGAGCTGATGTAGCTTTCGTTAGATGGGCTAAGAAAACAGACTCTGTGCTGCGGATGAGCAAGTGTGCGCCAGAGCACCAGGTCACTTACATTTCTGGACTTTTCCTAGACGGAGCTCTATCCTGGTGGAACCTTCAGGTTCAGACTATGGGAGAGGAGACTGCATACGCTATGACTTGGGATGAGATGAAAGAACTGATGCGTAAGAAGTACTGCTCAAGAGCTGAGATTCAGAAGTTGGAGACCGAGTTCTGGAATCTGAAGATGGATGGACCTAAGATTGCTGAGTACGTACAGAGATTTCATGACCTGTCTCGTGTTGTCCCCTACATGGTAGAACCGGAGTTTAAGCGAATTGAACGTTTCATTTGGGGATTGGCACCCCCAAATTATGAGCATGGTGACTACATCGAAGCCTCCAACGATCACTGGGGCCATTGATTTTAGCGTGGCATTGACTGAAGAAGTGATTATATTGAACAAGTTCTCGGTTTCTAATAACAAGAAGAAGGAGATTCATGTCAAGTCATCGGGAGAAAACAAGAGAAAGTTCTCGAATTTCAAGAAGGATACCCAAGGAAACAACGGTAGCAACAAGAAAAGAGATGCGAACACACCAGTCGAAGTCAGGACTGGTGTTGCAAGTGTGGAAAGTAAGGGGAAAGGTTACATGGGCACTTTGCCTAAGTGTGATGTGTGCCAGTTCCATCATGCCGGCCAGTGTAGGTTTAAGAAGTGTGAAAGCTGTGGAAAGAATGGTCATTCAAAGGAGACGTGCTGGGCTGGTAATGGTCGAGGAAATGGTGTTCAGAGGGGTAGTGGTAATGGAAATGGCAGTGGAAATCGTAGTGGGAACGGTAATGGGAATCAGACTGGGAACCGTAACCAGGGAGGTAATGGTAACCGTGGTGGTTCTGGAAATCAAGTTGCTAATGGAAACCGCAACCAAAACAACAACCAAGGTGGTGCTGGAAACAAGCAAGGATGCTTCAGTTGTGGAGATGTCGGGCATTTCAAGAGAGATTGCCCAAAGAACAACCAAGCCCAGTGGAGAGTCTTTAACATTGGAGCAAGGGAAGCTTGCCAGGATCCGAACGTAGTTACGGGTACGTTCCCTATCAACCAACACTTTACATCTGTGTTATTTGATACTGGTGCCGATTATAGCTTCGTATCCCTAGAATTTAAGAAAATACTTGGGTTAGTTGCCAGTAAGTTAGATATCCCATACTCGATAGAGCTAGCTAATGGGAAGCTAGTAGAGGCAAACGAAGTAATTAGAGGCTGTGTAATAGAGCTCGGAGAGCATGAGTTTACGCGCGATCTTCTACCAGTTGAATTGGGAAGTTTTGACGTGGTAGTCGGAATGGATTGGTTATCAAGCAACCGAGCCGAAAGCGTATGTCATGAGAAGGTTATCCGTATTCCATTGGCGAATGGAGAGACGATTGTAGTGCACGGAGAAAAGCATGATACGCCTTTGAGGATTATCATCTGTTTGAAGGCATGAAAGTTTTTGCAGAAAGGATGTGTTGCCTTTTTGGCGCACGTAGTTGATAAAGATGCCGAAGAGCCAAAGCTAGAAGATATCCCGGTGGTAAGGGAATATCCTGAAGTCTTCCCCGAAGATTTGCCAGGATTGCCGCCGCAACGACAAGTCGAATTCCACATTGACTTAGTTCCAGGGGCCGCGCCTGTAGCTAAGGCACCTTATCGACTTGCGCCTTCCGAGATGCAAGAGTTGTCGACGCAACTTCAAGAGCTTTTGGACAAGGGATTTATTCGACCAAGCTTCTCGCCTTGGGGAGCTCCAGTTCTGTTTGTCAAGAAGAAGGACGGTAGTTTTCGCATGTGCATTGACTATCGAGAGCTAAACAAATTGACCATCAAGAATCGGTATCCTTTGCCGAGGATTGATGATTTAATCGATCAACTTCAAGGTTCAAGTTACTACTCCAAGATCGATCTTCGACCAGGTTATCACCAGCTGAGAATTCAAGAAGAAAGTATACCGAAGACTGCCTTTAGAACTCGTTATGGACATTACGAGTTTCTAGTGATGCCGTTTGGGTTGACAAACGCACCAGCAGTATTTATGGATCTGATGAACCGAGTTTGCAGCCATATCTCGATAAATTCGTGATTGTATTTATCGATGATATTTTATCTATTCAAGGACGAAGGAAGAGCATCAGCAACACCTTAGAGCTATCTTAGAGCTGCTCAAAAAGGAGAAACTGTACGCAAAGTTCTCGAAGTGCGATTTCTAGTTGCGTGAGGTACAATTCCTTGGTCACGTAGTGAATGAAGACAGAATCCATGTGGATCCCACCAAGATCGAGGCGATTAAGAGTTGGGAAACTCCGAAGACACCAACCGAAATCTGACAGTTTCTAGGTTTAGCAGGGTACTATCGCGGATTCATTGAAGATTTTTCAAAAATCGCTCAACCGCTGACCTCCCTCACTCAAAAGGATAAGAAGTATGAATGGGGAGATAAACAAGAAGAAGATTTTCAGTTGCTAAAGAACAAGCTTTGCGATGCACCTATTCTATCCCTACCCGAAGGCACTGACGACTTCGTGGTATACTGTGACGCTTCGCGTCAGGGATTGGGTTGTGTGCTTATGCAGCGATAGAAGGTTATCGCTTATGCTTCGCGCCAGTTGAAAGTTCATGAGAAGAACTACACCACGCACGATTTGGAGTTAGGCGCAGTGGTGTTCGCTTTGAAGATCTGGCGACATTATTTGTATGATACCAGATGCACGATCTTTACAGATCACAAGAGCCTCCAGCACATATTCGATCAAAAAGAGCTTAATATGAGACAGAGACGATGGGTGGAGTTGTTAAACGATTATGATTATGAAATCAAATATCACCCAGGAAAGGCGAATGTGGTGGCGGATGCCTTGAGTCGAAAAGAGAGGATTAAGCCCATAAGGGTTAGGGCTTTGGAGATGATCATTCAGACAGACCTCTCGTTGCGCATTCGTGCTGCGCAGAGAGAAGCTCTTAAGAAGGAGAATCTTAAGGATGAATATCTCCGTGGGATGGAGAACCAGTTGGTACCCAATGAGAAAGGAACCTTGTGTTTCATGGTATGAATTTGGTTTCCCCTCTTTGGTGGTCTTGGAGATGTTATCTTTGATGAAGCTCATAAATCAAGGTACTCAATCCACCCAGGATCGGATAAGATGTACCAAGATTTAAAAGATTTCTACTGGTGGCCGAGATTAAAAGGTGATGTTGCAACTTATGTTGGAAAATGTTTGACTTGCGCCAAGGTGAAGGCCGAGTATTAGAAGCCTTCAGGACTTCTACAGTAACCTGAGATACCCATGTGGAAGTGGGAGCAAATCTCAATGGATTTCATAACAAAATTGCCAAATACACCCAGAGGTCATGATACGATTTGGGTAATCGTAGACCGTCTGACAAACTCTACGCACTTTTTGCCAATCAGGGAGAAGGATAACACAGGTAAGCTAGCTGAGCTGTACCTAAGGGAGATAGTTGCACGTCATGGAGTGCCTATCTCGATTATATCTGATAGAGATGGGAGATTTGTGTCAAGGATTTGGCAATCTTTCCAAGAAGCGTTTGGTTCACAGTTGAATTTGAGCACCGCATTTCATCCACAGACGAACGGCCAAAGTGAGAGAACGATTCAGACACTTGAAGATATGTTACGAGCTTGCGTAATGGACTTGGGTGGCAGTTGGGACACTCACCTACCTTTGGTTGAGTTCTCCTATAATAACAGCTACCATACAAGCATTCAAGCCGCACCATTTGAAGCTCTCTACGGACAGAAGTGTTGATCTCCGTTATGCTAGGCAGATGCAGGTGATAAACAGCTAGTTGGTCCCTAATTGGTCCAAGAAACGACAGATAAGATCATACAGATCCGAGAGCGCATTAAGGCGGCTCGTGATCGATAAAAGAGCTATGTGGACCAAAGAAGGAAGCCTTTGGAATTCGAAGTGGGAGATATGGTGTTGTTAAAAGTCTCACCTTGGAAGGGTGTAGCACGCTTTGGGAAGCGTGGAAAGTTAAACCCGCGATTTATCGGACCATTCAAAATCCTGGAAAGGATTGGTCCTGTGGCTTATAAGTTGGAACTACCTACGAAACTTAACGGTGTTCATGATACATTCCATGTATCTAATCTGAAGAAGAGTCCAACTCAAGAAACAGTGATCATACGTGCGGATGAGGTTCACATTGACGACACACTCCACTTACCGAAGAACCTGTTGAGGTTACTGACTATAAAGTTAACAAGACTCGGAGGAGTAGTGTTAAGTTTGTCAAGGTTAGATGGAACGCGCGTCACGGCCCAGAGTTTACTTGGGAGCGTGAGGACCACATGAAAGCTAAGTACCCACATTTATTCCCTAACACCCCTGCAGCTAGTAGTAGAGCTTAAAATTTCGGGACAAAATTTTCTTAACAGGGGGAGAATGTGACAACTGTCAAAAATTCAGGTATCTGTACCATTTAATTAACCATGATTAGTGTTTAATGACTGTGCTGAATTGCAATTAACTGCTGTCTGATTACTGCCATATACATACATGTGCATCATACATTGTTAATGCCATACCAATATTGCATGAAAGCTTTATTGCCTCAAATGATGCATTAAGTACAGTTAGCACAGTTATCTAATAAACCAGGAAAATGCTGACAGAACTCAACACATAGACAGACAGTGTATTGAGACACAGAATGAGCCAGAAACTAAGTACTACACTAGTATAGTGTGTAGGAAAGTAAGGATCACAAAACTGCCTTTCTAAGTAATAGTTTAAGTGCCGGAAAGTGCCTAAAACTCACCCAAAGTGCTGAATTCAGCAAAATTCAGCAATAATCAGCATTTTAACAATCTAAATTTATGCAGAAATATGGTTAAATGGTCCTGAATGCTTTCCTAAGTGTCGGGAATCAAAAGTGTCACAAAAGGGTTCATAAAGCACACTAAACTGCATAGTTTAGCACTTTAACGAACCGGTAACCAACCGAACAACCGGACACTACCCGAAACATCAAATTTACACTAGAAGCAATGTTTTAACATTTCCAAGCTAGTTATGGTCCGTGAACATCATAACACCCTATAAAACATCAAGTAACTAAGTAACTAACCATATACTTGAATTTTTACCTTAAACTAACTAAACTAGTTAGACCTATCCTACTACCCCCCCCCCCACCTAGTAATCGGCCCATGCTCACCTCCATACCCCAAGATTTTATCTCAATATTAAATTGGATCTTGTTTCTCTAATTAGAACACACTGTACATTGGATGATCACATGAGATGGTTATAAGGAAAGACTTGAAGGACCTAAGCTCATTCATCACCCATTAACAAAAACACACACAACTCTCTCTCCCTCTCTTGTGCTCCCGGCCGAAGACCACCACCACCCTACCATCACCATCACCATCACTTCACTTCCATCTATTCCACACATTTACAAAGGTGTTAGAGACCATAAAATTAAACTAGGAGCTTGTGGAAATGGAAGAACATCTCTTGTTTGCTTTTATCCATCTTATTTCTTCACTTGATCATCCCTAGCCTTGTACTAGTGGTAAGAGTCTTGATCTTGCTAGTTTACTTCCATTTTTAGTGGTTAAAGAAGTATCATACTCATAATCTTAAAGAACACTAAAGATCATAAGAATGAAACTTGAATATAAGCATGTTTAATGAAGAAACTAAGTTGTTTATGTGATGATTTGCTTGTTGATTGTTGTTTGTTCATGTATATGATGTAGATCATCATATGATCTTGATAGATCATGATTGAAAACATAATCTAGCAAGATGTGAGAAATGAAATTGTTGTAGGATGATAGATCATCCACACATGAGGCATGAACTTGAAGGAACATAATGTTTTCTTGAAAAATCATGATCAAAGTAAGTTGTTAATCATATAAATCTAAGAATTTCATGAAGGATTTCTAAAGAAACCAAGTTAAAAATATAAGTTTCATTTAATCTTGGTTCTTACATAAACAAACTTTATTTTTGGTGGTTAAACAAGTGTAGAGACACTTGTGAAACAAGAAGAAATCATAAAGAAATATTTTTAGAAATGATGATCACAAGTTGAAAACATCTATATTCTTTAAAAATGAAGGTTTTTAAAGAACTAATCACACTTTAGAAGGTAACAAGGCTTACTAATAACACTAGTAAGTTCCTACAACTTTTTACAAATATTCAAGTTCATGAAGTAGTTAGATTATGATTGATTTGGCAAGATTGGTAAGTATAAGTTGTGTATTGTTGATTGTGGATTGATTGTGATGATTTTTACAAAAGAAAATGATATGCTTAAAGCATGGAAACCTCCATTTTTAGGGGAAACTATGGCAAAATTTTCTAAAAATCCAAACACTTAGAAAAATATTTATAAACATGCACTTACAAGTGAATTTTCAATCATAAATTATTACATAAGCTTTGCCATAATTTTTGTTACAAAAATATAAATATTGGAGGTTAGTTTTTATAAATAAAAGTGACTAAATATGTATTTAGGAAATATATATTTAGAAGACACCATGTGTCTGATTATTTATATATTTTGTGTATTAGTTATATTATTTTAGGGCTTGAAATAATATAACACATCAAAATACCAAGAATTACAATCCAAAATATTACCAAAATTCCAAGGAATAAATATACAAGTTATACACAAAATATTGGTGAAACCAAACCAAGGAATATAACTCACAAGAATATTCCGAAAATTTACTCGCAAGTATATTTTTGGTAAATAATATTTTGGACACCGAGGAAACAAAAATATGATTTTTACAATTACTGCAAAGTTATATCATATTTTGACAAGGGAAAAATATATTATTTTGGCTTGTATGAATATATATTTGATCGGAGTGTCGCGCTCCGGTCAAAGATAATATTTATATGCCCAAATTACCCTTAACAAATAGTTAGTGGTAGCAAGGGGTCGAACCACGAAGAGTATGTGGTTTGCGAATGGACTTGATTGATTTTAACGGTTTGTCACTATTATGAAGCTTACTAGATTATTTTTATGGTTTTTGTTTGTTTTGAAAAGATGTTGAAATGAACCTACAAGTTTAGTTTTTTAATTATGACTAACAAGAACTTAAACAATTGCACGAAATTATAATTGATGATGTAAACAAGATAAATAAACAAGGTTCACACCCGGTTCGGTAATTGCAATCCTAGGATTTCTACACGTTTTAGATTTAAATCAATTGCAAAAGTGACTAACGAATTTAGTGTTACACGACTTAGGTGCCAATAGCTATCAACGTTACAAAGAACGGACAAAAATGCACTTCATTACCAAGAACATGTAAACTCTAACCTAGACAAGGCATAATTGCACATAAACATTTCATAAAGTTAAATTTAATCTTCACTCGACAATTTATGAATTCAATACAAATGCAAGACAATTGTCATAAGCTTCAAAATCAAATAGCAATTTGTCACAAAATCAAACCAAGAACAATGTTAAAACCCTAGACTTACAAAAACCTACACCGAGGTGAAACCTCCAAGAATTTAGCCGCTCATGGAAGGACGAACGCTATCACCGGAAGTTGAAAACTTGAACATCATCATCTTGAAGCTTTGAAGTTGTGGAGATGGTGGTTAGGGTTTGGAATGGTTGGTGGTGATGAATGGATTGAAGGATGAATGATGATTAGGGTTATGGAATGAAGATTGGATGGTGAAATCGAATGATTGTTGATGATTGATTCGGTGTGCTTGATGATTGGTGAATGGAATGATGATAGGTTGTGGCTCCAAGAAGTGGTTTCAAACTCAATTCCAAGTGTAACTCCCGAAATGGGTCAAAACAAGCATTAAAACTCGTCACCAACCAAGAAAACCCCAAAAATCTCGTTTAGCATCAGGAGGGGGCGTCGCCTACGCCCCTGGTGGCGTAGGCTATGCCTCACAGAAAACCCATTTTTCTGTTTTTGTGTTTCTCGCTTCCGATTGACCCGTTTCGCGTTCCGGTGGTCCATTTTTCGTCCCGGTAGTCCGTAAAGCTCCCGAATAGCTCCTTAAAGTTCATCAAATCTGCAAAACACAATTTTAATTAAAAGTAGGCTATTCAGAATTAAAACCCATGTAAAAACATCAAGTTACACCACTACGAACACCGGTTTTCGACCACGTATCACATCCCCAAACTTGTCATTTGCTTGCCCTCAAGCAAATCTGTCTTTCACTTTCACGTGGGTCGCACGAGAAACACACTCCCCATTCCCGAGACAAAGGTTAAGGTCTAATGTCATGCTCAGTTCAAACTTTTTACAATTTTCGACATATTTAGCAATAAATGATTAATTATGTAAAAGTGGTTATCCAAAATTAACCCGCCCTTGAAACTCACAAATAATGCATATCCCTCACAATGTTCACTCCACTCGGTTTACCAGTCGACTAATTTTATGATGTATTAGCACTTTTGGAAGTAATCACTCAAAAACCGAATAGAACATGTACCCGCATAAGCTTGCAACTCAATCATTCTCCACCACTGATCACGAATACTAAGCATAAGTCAAAAGGTCTTTAAAGGGTTGTAACGGGGCTAGGCTAAGGGTAGGAAATAGGATATTTTAAAGTGGTTAAGGTGACGAAAATTCGATTCTTTTATTACAAACAACTATACTAAACAAAACTAACTATAAACATCAATCTAATAGGCAACAATTTTCGCCTTTTATTCAATAAATGCTACACATCTTTATTTTTTTTCTATTTTTTTTCTTTTCTCAATGCTTTATCATTCTCTCTTTTTTTCGCAATATTTTCTGAATTTTTTGCTTTTTTTTTAAATATAAAAACAACTCACAACTATACAAACATATACTCCTATAATCGAATTTTCATCACACAGGTTTAAAAAGAAAAAGCTTAGGCTCAAAGTTGGCGACTGGGGGATATATTTCGGGTAAGGATATATAAATGGTGTAAAAGGAAAAGGTTTACCTAATCCCTTAGTCATTCTCATGCTTGTATTCGGTCTATGGTCTCAAACGTATCAAAAGATGCAAGTTCTACAATACAAATGGTCCACTCAAACAAAGAAATATATGTATATATAATGTATACAAGTGGCTCAAAATCTCACGTATAAGGATATGGAATATGATATACATGAATTGCAAGTTTCTTAGGCGAATTACTCCCAAATAACCACCCGCTAAATACCCGTCATGCTATTAACTTGAACATGACAAAAGACCAAATGGGTTGTGTCATCCCTCGTTAACTTAGTTACTTGTGCTTTTTAGATCGCTTCAAACAAAGACATTTTTGAAAAATTTTTGAAATTTTTCCCCCATCCCCACACTTGAGGTAAACATTGTCCTCAATGTGTAGTGTTTAAATGAACGGGTCAAAAATCGAAAAACTTTTACTCCCCCATCCCCACACTTGAGGTAAACATTGTCCTCAATGTGTAAGAACTAAAGTTTCTAAAACGCACAAGGGATGTGACACGGCTAACTTCCCCAAAATTTCATCCCGGAAATAAAATACAAATTACATTCCACTTATTTGCTAACTAAAAAAAACAAAATCAAAGATAAAAAGAAACGTATGCACCTGGTTTTCTCGCTAGTGCCTCGTGTGCTCTTCATCTTTCAACAAAGCGGTCGTCTCCCGAACATAATGTACCTACAAATCTCAACCCTTGTGTAGAAGCATGCTTCTCACAACCATTAAAACTTGTTAGTTACCTAGTTCTACCACTTTTATGAAAATATTACCAAGTCATAAGTTAATTTACTTTGATTTATGTGGAAAAGATAATTTACAACAACAACAAACCTAACTCACTTTCGTAGGAATCACGGTTGCATTTAGCGTATGCAACAAGCCCTTTTAAACCTCCCGATAACTCGGGAGGACGAGTAGGTCTCGTAAGGGTTATACAGGGAACACACCCACAATATTCATTTACCTACTAAACGAAAATAGTAGACAAAAGATGAAATAACGAGCAAAAATGACAAACTAATAATATACAACAACAACATAAAATCGTACCACACCATATTTTGTTGATCAAATATACTTGCCATAACAAATAATAATACAATTTGTGAACACTCAAAATAATACGAAAAATCCACATACATTCGATCAACTGGAAAATCCACACGAGAAGAAACAAAGAGAAGCAACAATTCATGTAATGGATTTAAAGAGTTGGAGTGGTTTTTATTTTATTTATTTATTTATTATTATTATTATTTTTTTTTTTTTTTTTTTTTTTGCAAAAAAAAACATGTGGGTGACTTGGGTTGGATCTGACAAACGACAAAACAGCAAACATACAAGAAAAAAACAAACGTTTGGCCGGAGCAGTGCCGCGTCGGCGACGGTATTGCCGGCGTCGGCGACGCCAAACAGAACAAGAAACAGCCGTCGACACTCGACGCCATACTTGGCTGTCTACGGCCCAATGTATCGACGTGGCCTTCATTACACCGTCGGCGACGCAATCTTCCGCGTCGTCGACGCCGCTTTGTTCACCAAAACCCCTCCGACGCAGATACTTGCTGCTTACGCGACACCCATTCGACGCGACGCCCAAAACCGCCGTCGACGACGCCGGAGTTTCGTCGCCGACGCTAATCGGAAAAATTTAAGGCCGCCTACGTTGTTCTTTGCTGCCTACGGCACTTCACCATCGACGACCACTTCAAACTGCCGTCGACGACGCCATATCCGGCGTCAACTACGCTTTTTCCGACCACCATTCTCAATTACGTTGTTGTCTGCATGTTTAGTTTGAAGAAGATGAAGGGTGATGTCATGCTGACATCATGCTGGCATATTTTTGACTTTTTTTTTTTTTTTGAAACTTATTATTTGAAAGTTATTTACAAAACTAAACTATTTAAATTATCAAAATAAAATGTTATTATTTTTATTAAGGAATCTAAATTAACGTTAAACTAGACTAAATAGATAAACAAAAACGAATTGTGAAAGGAAATATACAACAACAACTAACTTACCACCTCATGGTGGTCGAATAGCGTGCTTGCTGCCCACGAACTCCTTAAAATCACCCACCGGTGATTCATACCATTTGTTGCTAAACGGTCCAAACTTCCTCACCTCCTCTTCCTTCTTCTTTTCTTGAGGTGACTTCTTTGCCTTCTTCTTCTTGACCGTCTTCTTCTTTGTTTCTCCAAACCTACCAACCATAGCACATACCTTTTTGTTTGGATTCATATCATTTTTAGGACACTTATCCTCACCAAGTGGGTTAGTAAAATTTGGAAAAACTTTTAAATTTAATTCCCGATCCCCAAACTTCATGCTTACCGTTCCCGTTGCACAATTTATTATGGCATTAGCAGTTGCCAGGAACGGCCTACCTAAGATAACTATCGGTTGGGTGTCCTCAACACACCCAACATAGTCTACTACCAAAAAGTCAACGGGGTAGTAGCAATCATCCACCTTAACAATCACATCCTCCACCATCCCCCGTGGATGCGTGGGAGTCTGATCGGCCAGTACCACGGGAGTATCAAATTTTTTCAATGCACCAAAATCGTATTGGTCATACAAACTCCCGGGTAAAATGCTCACACAAGCTCCAAGATCGAGGAGCGCGCTCTCGATTTTAAATGTTCCAATTTGAATTGGAATAAGAGGATCTCCCGGATCTTGAGCTTTTTGGGGGAGCGCACTCGATAAAACGGCACTAACATGAGATATCAAATCAACCGGTTCAGGTAATTTATTGTGCCGTTTTTCGATGCTTAACTCCTTCAAACATTCCACATGAGCCGGAATCTTTTTAATGTCATCGAGTAACGGCAAATTAATTTTAGCTTGTTTAAAATTTTCCCACCCCTCGTCCTTTGGTAGGCACCGTTCTTCACTTTTCGATGTATTAAGCGGGTTAAGTTGATTTAAACAATTTTCACAAAAAGCATTTTTAGTTACATTTTCAATTGTACTTTGTGAAATAGTTTCTTGTTTATTTTCATTTTCTGGCTCATCACTTATATCTTCCACTACACCATCAACGAATTGTGGTGGGGGAATGCTTTCAACACTACAAACTTCATCATTTAAAAGAATACTTACCGCGCTAATGCATGCATTCCTCACGTTGCTTGTGCTAGAACCTTGATGCTTCGGGTTCACTGTAGTGTCACTTGGAAGTCCTCATCCGCTTCCACGAATCTGAGCCATCTCTTGTGCAAGTTGCCCCACTTGCTTCTCTAATGCCTTTTGAGATTTATCCTTCACTTCAAACTCTTTCTTTACTTCGGCTTTGAACTCTTGGTATGAATTAGTAAGAGCTTGTTGTGAATTGGTAAGAGCTTGTTGGGAATTGGTAAGATTACTCACGGCATTCATGATAGCATCAAATTTCGAACTTATCAAGTCATCACCTTGGGGGTTTGATGCACCACCCCCATTTCCACCTTGGTTGTAACCTCGTTGATAGTTGCTTTCGCGACCTTGATGTCCTTGGTTACCCCCTTGATTGTAATTCCTTTGGTAACCCCCTTGGTTACCACCTTGACGATTGTTATACGAGGACCCACCTTGACCACCTTGATTACCCGATTGAAAATTCAGGTTCATTTGATTCGAAGAATTACCATACCGGAAGTTAGGGTGATTTCTCAAACCCGGATGGTAAGTGTTGGAGTTCATATCATATTGCTTTCAATCCCCATACACTTGGTTTACCTCCTCGGTGTAGTCACTCGACCCCGTTGGACATTGTTCGGTTCTATGCCCAATATCTCCACACTCTTCACACACCGCGAATTGTACCGCATTCACTTCCTTCTTCTTCATACGAGCCATTTCCCGCTCTAAGGTAGAAATTCGATCCTTAGAATCAAGATCAGGAAGTGACCGGGAAATGGGATGTTTTTTAGCTCTATCGGCCGATTCCTTCTCTTTTGACCGTTTGCTCATCCGCTCCAAAAACTCCCAATCATCATCTTCATGATTGCTCAAGAGAGTCCCGTTGCTCGTTGATTCAAGGCGGTTCCATGTATTGTCGTCTAGACCCCGTACAAAACACTTGACTAACTCCCACTTCTCTATTTGATGATGTGGGCACTTTCGCATCAACTCCTTGTATCGTGTGAATGCTTCATGCAACGGCTCACCCGATAGTTGGTGAAAAGACCTAATTTCATCACGAGCATCATCGGTCTTTGCCATCGAATAGTACTCATCCAGAAAAGCTTGTTGCATTTCTCCCCATCTTCAAATGCTATTTGCCGGAAGTGTAAGGAACCATTGCTTCGCTTTGTCCTTTAATGAAAATTGAAATAGTCGAAGCTTGACTTCCTCTAATGCAAAATTGTGCCCTCCGATTGTGTAACATATAGAGGAGAATTCCACCAAATGTGTGTATGGTTCATCGTTAGACCTTCCATTGAAGTGGGGAAGTATGTTGATGTAATGAGGTTTACAATCAAACATCCTTCTCTCACAAACAATTGGTGAATCATTCTCGGTGACCACCGGCCTAAAACGGTCATTCACTCCCCGTGGAGGTTGTTGACGACGATGCGGACCGTTAACTTCTTGATCAACCGGTCTTCGGTTGTCCCTTCTATCACCTCTTCTTTCATCCCTTCGATTTCCACCTTGGTTACCCCCTTCCACGAAACGAGGAATCCGGTTAGGGTTAGCATTGTTGTTGTTGTTGTAAAACCCATCATTCTGGTTCCATTGATAATTGTTTCGTGGTTGGCGGTTATTTTCGTAACCGTCATTTCTTCTATTCCCATACCCGTAGTCATCATCCCCAACATAATTGGCGTTTTGGTAGCCAAATTCCTCATCTTCATACCCTCTTGCATTGTAGCCATTACCCCGATTCACGTACTCCCAATCTCCGTCATCATTCGCCCGATCATCATAGTATCCTTCATCGTCCGAATTTTCCGTATGAACACTCACGTGCTCCGACGATTGATAACCGAGAACACTATATGGTTCGTCATCGGGGATGGCGTTCCTCAAATCGTCTATGTTGAAGAATGGGTCTTCGTTCACGGGATTGCCATGATCTCGATTACCTCGACGGTCGGAATTGACATTCCGGTCGTCAAGGTTGATAGGTAAGGATGTTTTACTATGAAGGTTTTGTTGTTGGGGTGTTCGTTGGGTGTTATGGGGATTTTGGATTTGAAAAGGTGGTGTGGGTGGTCCGTTATTGTTGTTACCACCCGGTCGTTCTTGAGGCATAGGTTGAACGTTTTGGGCGGGATTGAAGTTGCTTCGGTATTGGAATTGGTTCGGGTTTTGGTTTTGGTTGGGGTTTTGGTTTTAGTTTTGGTTTGCCATTGAATCGGTTTCAAAGGTCGGTGTGAATTGTGGTGTTTGATTGGTTTAATTAGAAGCAAGAGTTGCTTCTAACCGGCTTGCTAGGTTTCTTCTTGCTACTCTTTCGATTTCCGGTTCGAATATCAATGGTGAAGTCCTCCCGGAATTTCTTGTATGCATGCACTACCTGTAACCTGCACAAATAGCACACCCGCGTAACAAAGAAAAAGAGAAAGTAACCAAAAAGAAATAAACCTTAAACAGTTAATCACAGAAATCAAACAAATATCCAAACACAAAGCGCACGCACTCCCCGGCAACGGCGCCAAAATTTGATCGGAGTGTCGCGCTCCGGTCAAAGATAATATTTATATGCCCAAATTACCCTTAACAAATAGTTATTGGTAGCAAGGGGTCGAACCACGAAGAGTATGTGGTTTACGAATGGACTTGATTGATTTTAACGGTTTGTCACTATTATGAAGCTTACTAGATTATTTTTATGGTTTTTGTTTGTTTTGAAAAGATGTTGAAATGAACCTACAAGTTTAGTTTTTTAATTATGACTAACAAGAACTTAAACAATTGCACGAAATTATAATTGATGATGTAAACAAGATAAATAAACAAGGTTCACACCCGGTTCGGTAATTGCAATCCTAGGATTTCTACACGTTTTAGATTTGATTCAATTGCAAAAGTGACTAACAAATTTAGTGTTACACGGCTTAGGTGCCAATAGCTATCAACGTTACAAAGAACGGACAAAAATGCACTTCATTACCAAGAACATGTAAACTCTAACCTAGACAAGGCATAATTGCACATAAAAATTTCATAAAGTCAAATTTAATCTTCACTCGACAATTTATGAATTCAATACAAATGCAAGACAATTGTCATAAGCTTCAAAATCAAATAGCAATTTGTCACAAAATCAAACCAAGAACAATGTTAAAACCCTAGACTTACAAAAACCTACACCGGGGTGAAACCTCCAAGAATTTAGCTGCTCATGGAAGGACGAACGCTATCACCGGAAGTTGAAAACTTGAACATCATCATCTTGAAGCTTTGAAGTTGTGGAGATGGTGGTTAGGGTTTGGAATGGTTGGTGGTGATGAATGGATTGAAGGATGAATGATGATTAAGGTTATGGAATGAAGATTGGATGGTGAAATCGAATGATTGTTGATGATTGATTCGGTGTGCTTGATGATTGGTGAATGGAATGATGATATGTTGTGGCTCCAAGAAGTGGTTTCAAACTCAATTCCAAGTGTAACTCCCGAAATGGGTCAAAACAAGCATTAAAACTCGTCACAAACCAAGAAAACCCCAAAAATCTCGTTTAGCATCAGGAGGGGGCGTCGCCTACGCCCCTGGTGGCGTAGGCTATGCCTCACAGAAAACCCATTTTTCTGTTTTTGTGTTTCTCGCTTCCGATTGACCCGTTTCACGTTCCGGTGGTCCATTTTTCGTCCCGGTAGTCCGTAAAGCTCCCGAATAGCTCCTTAAACTTCATCAAACCTGCAAAACACAATTTTAATTAAAAGTATGCTATTCAGAATTAAAACTCATGTAAAAACATCAAGTTACACCACTACGAACACCGGTTTTCGACCACGTATCAATATTTTTCTTGGAAATTTTAGAAAATATATTATTTTAATATATATTTTCTTACACAAACATAAAATACAATATTATTGGGATTAAAGATATATTTTCTCAAATAAATATGAAATATATCATTTTTGGAGAAAATAAGTTATATATAATTTCTAAGTTAGACTTGAAAATATATTATTTTTGGAACTTAAATGAAAATACAAATATTTTTGCCAAGGAAAAATTATGAATAATTCTCTAAGTAATGTTTTTAAAATATATATTTTTAAAAATATATATGGACCTTTATTAAGGATATTATTCCGGAAAAGTTAATATTACATTAAGTATAAGGATAATTAATAATTACATGAAGATACGTATTCTCGTACGTATAAATACACACCGGAATACGACCCTAATACATGGCAAAAATATACAAGTATAAGAATACGAATACAAATACCCCCATCATTGGGAAGGAAATACAGGTATAAATACTTGGGAAGTATTATGTTACAGTAATATTGTTTTAACGATTATTCCAAAATTTAGTTAATATAATTTAAGTTGAAATATTAATTATTTTAACAAATAATTATATAATTTAGAATAATACCGAAGCTACGAAGAAACGTAACTCAAAGACATTAATACTAAGTCAATGCACGACCCGCTCGCCTAATAGATCATAGCACGTTGTAGGTAGTCGTGTTTACCCAAAGGAGCTTGAGTTACGGTGACTGAAGACGCAAGACTGTGAGTTCGTGACCCCCTTTTTCTTTTAACTATTTTCAGTTTTATAACTTCGGGGGTGAAGTACATGTTAGAACTGTTTACAAACGTTATTATTAGGTATGGTTAGCTAAGGAATGGTACTACTAGATCATGTGAGTGGTGGGTATGACGTTTAAGACCATTAATCCTCGTTGTAGGACCGAGGGACATGAGTGATAGATCTATTTGGGTGTAGCAAGCCCCGCCCATGTTGGACCAGGGTTTGGCCCATGGGTTGACTATGTCTTACAGCCGGAAGCCCGGTACAACGTCTGCTAGGTTTGAGCCTTCCTGCATCACGTCACACATATTAATGGCCTTGCAAACCATTAATGATCTATTTTTCCTTGTTGCTTTCATACCGGGATTTACAAACTTATATACATACTTACTATGATTTCAAAGGTTTATGCATACACACAAACAAACACTCGAACTCGCTCAACTTTTGTTGATGTTTTCAAACTACATGTATTTCAGGGAATTAGTTGTGGATCTGGCAGGCGTTCGGAGGTTCCAAGTGCGGTTTAAGAATAAAAGATGTCATCCATGGTCTTAGGGTTTTGGTCAGTGTGCATTATTCCTGGACGAGGCACATCCACCAAAGCCTGATTTTATTAAAGTCTTTTGATGAGTCCTTAGGGAACTCTAAACAATTCGTATGGTTTGTAAAACTTAAAATTGAAGTCTATGTTCAAACAATGATGTTGTGATGTTTTTAAATTTAATTAATGGATGACCATCTATGGTTTATATCATATAGTTGTTGTTATGATTGAATGCAATGGTATTAAGAAAGTCACACCATAATCACGCTTCCGCAAAAGTCAAGGGGTGACATAATCCTATATATATATATAGGGGACCGCTAAAATGAAAACCACCTCCAGTTGTAAGAACCGCGTAAACCAGTTCCTAACCACTAGATCAACAAGATGGATGGATGAGATTAAAAGTAACTAAAATTAATATTAAATACATTTTTTCTTATTATTTTTTTAATATTTTAATCCTAAAGGGTAGTTTAGTAAAATTACTCTTTTTTGTCTTTTTGTCTTTATTATTTTTTTATTACTTTTTTGTTTTATTATGTTACTTTTTATTTTTTTAAAAAGAATTTTTTTATTTAAAACATTTTTAAATTCAAATATTTTTAACAAAGACAATTTTTTTGCGTGTCGGTTTTTGCACGCCGTTTTTACGCCCGCCTTTTTCACGCATCGTTTTTGCACGTCGTTTTTTACGCTCTTCTTTTTCAAGTGTCGCTTTTTTAACGCGACGTTTTTTACGTCCCGTTTTAACGCGGCGTTTTTTACGTCCCGTTTTTTTTCGCGGCGTTTTTATGCGCCGCATTCACAACCCTTGTTTAGGCGCTGTTTTATCACACGGTTTTTTACGTTTTACAACTTACGTAGAAAAAGTTTTACGTTTTACGTTAAACTTTTTACGTTTTACGTTAAACTTTTTAAACTTTTTACGTTTTACGTTAAACTTTTTACGTTTAACGTAAAACTTTTTACGTGTTACGTTAAAATTTTTACGTTTTACATTTACGTTTTATGTTAAACTTTTTACGCTTTACGTTAAACTTTTTACGTTAAACTTTTTACGTTTTACGTTAAAAAGTTTACGGTTTATCTTTTTTTTTTACAAAAACCTTTTTACGCAAAAATTAACGCACCCATAAATCACAAACTCGGTAGGTGTCTCAGATAGATTGTTATCATCATCGACTGTGGGGGGGGGGGGGGAATAAAAAACCAACAACATCAAAACAATGTGTATCTCGAAAAAAAAAACGGGGCATGGCTCAGATTTTCTGAAAATCAAAAGGCCGCAAAGTGGGGTTGTAGGTTCAAAAACCTACCCTCCACCATCCTTGCCGCGCCATCGTTATCAAAATCTACGTTTTTTTTTCCATCATCCCCCGCCCAAATCCATCAACGGCAAAACGAGATCTGGAGACCAACAACATCAAAACAATGTCATCAACGGATCAATCACCATCGAAATCACCTGCATCATCACCATCAAAATTTCAAAGAACCAAAATCAAACCAAAATTCAAACCAAAACCAAAATTTAAACCAAAATTTACAAAAGATCAAACCAAAAACTTAAACCAAAATTCAAACTGTTGGTGCATACGTTTGTCGACTTCGTCTTCGTTCGAGTCATTGTTCTAGAAATGATAGATCAGTACACGTTGTACGAGAAAATAGGTTTTTAGGTTGAATAGGGTATTTCGTACGAAATCAACTACCTATAAATACCTGTGATGTCATTTCGTTTGTATGCTTATTGTTTCCGACGCCGAAGTGCTGTCGAAGTGTCTCTAGCCTGTAAACTGTTAATAGATCAATAAACAAGACAGATTAATGATATTCTAGTGTCATACAAGCTGAACGAAGACTGAATCAATGAATTCTGCCTCTGATTCTGTCTAAGAACTCTTTTGAACGACTCGTTTGATCGTGAAAACGATCTTACACAAACCCACAAAATTCAAACCTGCATCCGGCTTCACCGGCTCAGCCGCCGCCTTCCCTGGCTCAACCACCATCGCCGCCACCGGCCCTCTCCACCCACCCACCATCCCCAACGCCACCAACCCCAAACGCCCCCACCACCAAACAGGATACCAGAATCGGGGTTTAAAATACTCGTTTTAGGGGTGTGGTTGTCGGAGGAGGAGTTCGCCAGTCGTCTTCTGGAAATAACCACCATCGCCGGTTGTCTCACCGAAGAAGAAGAAGAGGGGATTTAGGTGCGTCATTGTCGGAGAAAAGGGGGGGGGGGATTGTCGGCGAGTGAACGGCCGGAGCTCACTTCGGTGGTCGGAGCTGCGAGGATGAAGACTGAGATTAAAAAGGAATACAAATGGGGATGAAGACTGAGATTTAAATGGAAGAGAGAGCGGTGAGATTTGAATGAAGGGAGAGAGTGTGAGATTTAAAAGGAAGAGAGAGGGTGAGATTTGACATTTGGGGTAAATGATCAAACTACCCTTTTGGTTGGCAAAATATGATTTCTGAATAGTGGTTCTCATGGTTCTTACAACTGGAGATGGTTTTCATTTTAGCGGCTCCATATATATAGGGGAAGGTTCATTTGAGAAGAAATTTTAATTGAGAAGAAAAAGAACAAAGGGTATACTTGTAAAACATTAAATATTTTTTCTCTTATCTCATTTATTATCATCTTTGACTAATTAATTAGTCATAAAAACTATCATCCTTCACACTAATGTTTTTTGACTACACACATCAAAAGTTACCTTACACCTTTCGAAATTTACCCTACACAGGTTGAAATTTATCCTACACAACCTGTAATTTATCATACACATATTGTGATTTATCCTACACTCTAAATTATTTTATTTTATTTAAAAAATATATATTTTGAAGATAAATTACAAATTTTAATGTAGTTAGCTATTAAAGAGGAATGCTACTAATTAATGATCTTTGTAGGTTACCATATTGCCCTTATGGTAATATTAAATACTTATATTAAATGAAGTAAAATGAAGCATTCTTATTGGTTGAAATTTCTTCTCTTTTCTTCTTACAAAAAGTTTCTTCTCATTTGAACTCTCCACTGTGTGTATATATATATATATATATATATATATATATATATAGGGAGGAGCTCATGCGAGAACCACCTTTATTGTGATAACCGCGAGAACCAATGTGAACACAACCTAAAATAGCTAAAAAAAACCTAAAAAAAAACCTAACCCCACCCCCCCCCCCCCCCAAGCTAAAATGCTAAAAACTAAACCCCCAAAAAACCTTAAAAAAACTAAAAAAAATCTAAACTTTTTTTTTTGAATTTTTTAATATGTTTATGTTAAAATCGCTACTTTTAGAAGCAAAAAAAAAAAATTTTAAATTTTTTTTTTTGCTTCGAAAAGTAGCGATTTTTTTTATAAAAAATATTAAAAATTCAAAAAAAAAAAAATTTATGTGATTTTTAGCTATTTTTAGGCATTTTTTCTTGTGTTCACATTGGTTCTCGCGGTTCTCGCAATAAGAGGTGGTTCTCGCATGATCTTCTCCCTATATATATATATATATATATAGCTAAAAGTAACAGTTGACATAGTTTTCTTATAATTTGAAGAGAAAAATGCCCGGATAGTCCCTGTGGTTTCACCTTTTTTCACCTATAGTCCCTATCTTTCTAAAATGACCCGGATAGTCCCCAAGGTTTACCGTTTTGTTCTCGGATAGTCTCTGGGTCTAACTTCAGTTACTTTTCTCTGTTAAGTGGCTGTTAAGAGGGTGTGACATGACAAAAATACCCTTTCCTTAAAAGGCCAAACCACAGGGACTATCCGGGCATTTTTCTCTTTTTATTTATAATTCCCTGCCACATTCATTCTTCATCATCAGTTCATCACCTTCAGACCCTTTTCTCTCTCTCTAAACCACCATCTCCTTCATCTCTACCACCACCATAAAACACCACCGCCTGTCAACACCTCCATCACCAACCCATCATCCTCGCCGTCTCTCACCGCCAACCCACCACTGCCACAACCACCACCAACCACCATCATCCGCCACCACCACCTTCATCACCGTAATCAGCCACCACCGCCTCCTCCACCCACTGTGCCTTCTTCCATGTGTAAACCCTTGAAATCGCCATGTGATTTCATTTCAGAAATTCTTGTTCAATCGGTACGAATGCCACTCAAAAACTATAGGGCTTTTATTCAGGCCATGAATACGAGTAGAATGGTATAATTTTCACCTCAAATCGGTGCCGATTTGACAGTCCGGCGGTTGAAGACGGCCGGCGGTTGAAGTGTGAAGAGGATGGAGGTGGGCAGCGGCTGATGTGTGGAAGGCCGGTTCAGGTTGGAGGCGGAGATGGAGGTGATGAGTCCGGCGGTAACATCTGAACTCGTCATCTTCTTCGTCTCGTTTTTCAGTGTGTTTCTGAGTCAAAATCGGATTATTGGTTGTTCTGAGTCAAAATCGGATTATTGGTTGTTCTGCAAGTAGATCTGAATCAATATATTGTTGTTTTTGTCCGAAGAAATTAGAGTTGCAATAGAACTGATTAAAAAAGAAGTTGCAGATTTGCTCGATTCAGTTGTTTGGTGATGAGTTGTTTGAAGAGTTTTTATTGAGTGTCTGTTCAAGGTTTATAGATTTTGGATTGTTTCAACAGTTAAAATTCAACTGAAAGTTTAATTACATTGATCATATTGTCTAAATCAACTATAAATCATTGAACAAAATCTGAGTTTCAGTCATATAAGAAGTGAAATCGATTTGAGTTGTATTACGGCTGGATCTTATTCGATTTTTGTATTGACTGATTGGTGTTATTTGAAGGCATTGTACTTGAGAAGATAGCTCGAATCAGTTAAATGTTATTGATAAAGGATTTCAGATTCGTAGTTGATGTTCAGTAGTTGATTGGTTTGTGTCGTTGAAGAAGATAGTTGGGTGTGAGGTTATCATCGAAGAAGGAGAGGGCACAGGGGTTTTGTCTGGTGTGCGGGTTATGATTCACAGGGTGGTGGGGGAGGGTGGAGGAGGGTGATGGTGGCGGTGATGGTGGAGGGTGGAGGTTGAAGATGAAGTGTGGTGGTGGGGTTTTATAAATAAAAATGAAGAAGACGCCCGGATAGTCCCTGTGGTTTGGTCTTTTAAGGAAAGGGTATTTTTGTCATTTCACATCATTTTAACAGAGAAAAGTAACTGAAGTTAGACCCAGGGACTATCCGAGAACAAAACGGTAAACCTTGGGGACTATCCGGGTCATTTTAGAAAGATAGGGACTATAGGTGAAAAAAGGTGAAACCACAGGGACTATCCGGGCATTTTTCTCTAATTTGAATTAATATGATATAATATTTTTAAAGAGAAGTAACAATGGGTGGATATGGGATTTTCGACATCAAATGGGTAGTGGTGGTAGGTATAGAAGGTGAGCTCATGAGGGTCCAAAAGAGCAGAAACATGATTATGAACGAGCTTTTCAACAGCAACTTCATCTTTAAGTAGTTCATACATCCGATCAGAGTATACTCTTGGGTCAAGTGCAGTCACACCCTTTTCTTTCCTTCATGTTCCATTCACTATATAAAGATATGACTACTTAGAGGGGTAGGGGTGGAATCACTCACACCCAATTCCATCACTGACAACATCCAATCAGGTTCTGCCATGTCATCAACCATTATTTCCATCACTCACACCCTTTTTTAGTGAAAATGGTCATCACTCACAACCTTTTTATTTATTCCATCAATGTACAACTCCTAAGCACTAGAGTACAACCCACCATACACAAAGTTCCAAACTTCAACGCGTGACCACCACAACGCGTTACACCTTCCACGCGTGGTGGAGGTGAGTGGCGGCGGTGCGTGCAGGAGTTCCACGCGTGATACCAAAGTATCACGTACCCACCCCGGGTCCTCTTATGACTTATGAGTGTGTTTGAGTCATGGTTGCTGCACCAACAAACACACATGTTAGCCTTTCCACGGAGGTGCTCTTTCCACACCTAGAATCTATTGCAAGTCCAAATAGGCAAATATCATTGCAGAGGCGGAGGTAGTATAGAAGCAGGGCTAGCCTAGACCTGGCAAAACAAAGTTCATCAATTCCATTTTGGGTTGATATGGGTATTTTAAATTTTAAGATGTGTCAAACAAAATTAGTCACTAGATTAGGATGGATTATGAAGTGGTGGATAAAAAAAAAAGACTAGGTCAAGATGGGTATGAGATAAAACCCAAGCTGGTCAGTATAGGTATGAGATAAAATCACTAAACTAATTACTACTCGTAGATATCTATTCACAACCGCGACTTCACCAATCGTGCACGTAGTACTCTCCCGTTGTTCTTCGTTTAAAAATAAGAAATTTTTAAAAAATAACAGGAAAAAATTAAATATAAAATAATTTCTAAAAAATAAAAAAAAATTGTAAAAAATCAGAAAAATCAGAAAAATTCTAAAGAAAAAATCTAAAAAATAATAAAAAAAAATCTAAAAATCCAAAAAATTCTAAAAATAAAAAAAAATCCATAAAATCCTAAAAAATAAAAAAGTTTCTAAAAAATAAAAAAAATCCAAAAAATTCTAAAAAATAATAAAAAAGCCAAAAAATTCTAAAAAATCAAAAAAATAATAAAAAATCCAAAAAATTCTAAAAAATCCAAACAATAATAAAAAATCCAAAAATTCTAAAAACTACAAAAAATTCTAAAAACTCCAAAAAATTCTAAAAACTCCAAAAAATTCAAAAAATTTTTTTAGGATTTTTAAGATTTTGTTTATTTTTAGACTGTTTTTTATTTTATAGAATTTTTTGGATTTTTTATAATTTTTATGATTTTTTTGGATTTTTAGAATTTTTATATTTTTTATTTTTTTGAATTTTTTTATTTTCTAGAATTTTTTTATTTTTTATATTTTTTTTTTGTATTTTTTAGAAATTTTTTGACTTTTTAGAATTTTTTCAATTTTTTTATTTGTTTTATTTTTAGGATTTTTTTTTAATATTTTTAGGATTTTTTAAATTTTTAAGATTTTTTTTTATTTTTTTAGAATTTTTTTTATTTTTTTGATTTTTTTGATTTTCTAGATTTTTTAAGGATTTTTTTTTTCCTTTTAAGATTTTTTTGAATTTTTTATAAGTTTTTGATTTGTTTTATCTTTTAGGATTTTTTTTGAATTTATGTATATTTTTTTTTTGAATTTTTAAGATTTTTAAGATTTTTTTTTTAGATTTTTTTTAGAAATTATATATTTTTTATTAATTTTTTTTTGTATTTTATGTTTTTTAAATTTTTTAATTATTTTTTCATCTCATCTTTACCCAAACTTATATTAACCTAAACCCATTCTAACTCAAACTCATCTTGACGCATTACCCATCCAATCCTTTTTTTAAAATACCCATCCTGATCCAAACCCATCTTAACCTATTACCAAAACTCATCCAACTTGCCCACTTTGCCACCACTAGGCTAGCCTATGCTACCCCTCAACTCCGTTTCCATAGTGTAAATATACCCTTAAACTTTTACGTAGTGTAAATAATATTTTTTAATACAAAGGTAACCCCTGATCTCAAAATGTTTTTTTGGAGGATACCTCTCAAATTTCACTTTGCCATTGTGTCCACAGCCAAGCATTTGATCTCACCACCCCTGCCACTTTTGGTCCTTTTACCACCACTATTATAGAAAAACAGCTATTTGGGCTCAAACCTAAGTGAGTTTTGTGGGTGATGGGATGATGAAATTATTTTTACACCCAACCTTCTAAAAAGATTAGTTTTAAAAAGTTGTATTCTTAGTTAAAAAAACATATCTTTTAATCAGGTAAAAGAGTAAATGGGAGGCGACTGGTTGAAATTTTCAGTGATAAAGGTTTTGAGCATGATGAGCATCAGTGGCGGAACCAAAACATTAACTCAGAGGTATCCTAAAAAATTTTTTCACCGTGCAATCATACAATACTAAAAAAAAGACAATAAATAAATAAAGTAAAACAAATACCTAATAGATTTGTCCTCTTCTTTTTTCATACGTTGAAATCGTTACATCACATCGTCGTCTTTTACTTTACGTTCGACATTTAATCCACCATCAGTCCCAAATCAAGTCCGATTGAAGCCCATCGATCCGTACCTCTCGGCTTGCTATCATTAATTTTCTTCCGACAACACTGAGAACAACCGCACAACCACCAGCCCCAACATCCGTTATCACTAATTCTTCTTTGGATGGGGTTCTTTTAGATCTGAGCAGATGGGGCTTTTAGATCTAAGCAGCCTAACCTTCACATCTACGATGCTTTTAAATTAGGTTAAAGGTGATGTGAAAGTGGGTGAATATGATTTTAGTTTCACATCTGGGTGAGGTGGTGTGGGTAATCAGTTCTTGTGGAATTTCTATTCTAAGTTAGATATTGAGCTATATTTATTTTGCTAAGGAAATTGAAAGTGCGGTAAATTCAGATCTTGGATTGCAAGAATTACCATTCTCATTGTTCAGGTGAGGAGTATATTTTGATTGTTGATGAATTATTGAGGCTGTATAATTATGAAAATTAAATGAATTGCAAGAATGCCATTTTCAAATGATTAGTATCTTTCGAAGTTCAATAGTTTGGTTCTGGACTTTGGAGAAGAAGGGGCAATAATTAATTTAATGGTAATATTAAGTTATTTAAGTGAATGACAAAAATGCCCTCATGTGCAAGGCACATGACTAGATTTAACAGAAAATTTTAACTGAGTTAGGGTTAAAGGACGTAACATGCAAGTTTTTTAAACATAAAGTACAAATCTTATCAGTTATAAAGACAAAGGACAGCGCCAGAAATTCGGTATAAAGATAAAGGACAAAATTTGAAATTCACTCTTAATAAAATGTCATTTGCTGTTAAAAAAAAAAAAAAAAAAACTTTACAATCAATTAAATAAAATAAAACATTAAATATTAAATAAAGTTTAACTATTGAGAAAGTTACTTTTTAATTTTGCAGACCCTTTTTCTTTTTCATTCAAGTCTTCGATGCTTATGTTATAAGCCTTTGATGCTTATGTTATAATTAATTAATACATAGCTTCATCTTCTTCAGTTCTTTAACTACGCTGCTACAACTTTCGTTAACCGGAAAATTTTTGTTTTTGTCGAGCTGAAAATTTCATTTCATCTTATCTTCATGGCGTGGTGATAACACAGTCTTAGGGGTATCCTTTTATTATTTTAGGGGTATCATTTGTATAAGAACGAAAAAAATATATAAAAAATGCACTACCAATACCGACTTGAGCCGTAGCCCGTGCAATGGCTAACAAAGCACTGGTTCCGCCCCTGATGAGCATTATGGTGGTAAAAGAAGCCAAAACTTTTGGTTGGTAAGTTCTAAATGCCTTAAATTGTTTGTTAATTTTGAGATTATTGTTTTGTCTAGCTACTTATGATCTTTGATGTTATGGGCTATTGTTATTTAATATAAGTTCGATTTGGCTACTAAAAAAATGAAGTTGAGTTAGGGAGTTAACCTAAAACCCTTTATGTCCAAATTTTTTTAGTCTATGAATTATTAATAACTCAGTCTTGATTAGAAAAATAAATTTGTTCATTAATAGCCCATATCGTCTCATGTAAAAGTAAATTGGTGGAAAATTGTCTCTAATTATTTCTCTGTACTTGTTTCAGAAGCTTGTTGATGTTCTGGAAATGAACTATACATAACATGATCACATCGATATCTTTTTAGTAAGATCCATGTTAGGGGACCAATTGTCTTCTAAGGCTACTACAAAGATGAAGAGAAAAAATATATTATGCCTTAGTCACCCTCTTTAGCTTATTGCATGTATATTCTTAAATGAGTGTATTAGACCAAGCTTTGAGATGATGGTTTGTTTAACATCTAGTTTTTTTGGTCAGGAGGGAAATAATCAATTAAAAGGATCACTTCAGAAAATGGGTGTACATATTTACACACCTTAGTGCCTATTTTGACACCCTTCAGGACGCCTCGTATAGACCTATACGAGGCGTATAGG